>CM051826.1:64018391-66475031 GCA_028451465.1 Erethizon dorsatum
TACAAGCATGAAGCACCTTCCAGGATGGTTCTGCTGTAAGGAGCGTAGTGCGGCAACAAATATAATCTACCTCGCTCAGGCACCTTTGTATTCAGGGGAAAGCGAGCATACTGTTGCTCTGTGTGCGAGGATGGAGCTACAGCTGGGAGAACTGCTTCACCAGTAAGGTTCCAATAACTAAGCAAGCGTGAACTTTCAGGAGTGTGAGGCTGTTGAAATCACTGGGTTGTACAATGAAGTTTTCAGATGTCTGTATGGGCCAAAACAATTTCCCATGTATTCCTAGGCTGCCCTATCGCGCACATTGAAGCTGCAGTTGCCTGAGCATTTCCCTAAGAAGAACTCTATGTTAGAAGCATGAAGCACCTTCCAGGATGGTTCTGCTGTAAGAAGCGTAGTGCGGAATCACAGTTAATCTACCTAGGTCAGGACCCTTAGTAATCAGTGGAAAGTGGGCATACTGTTGCTCTAGGTGCGAGGAAGGGGCTAGAGCTGGGGGAACTGCTGCACAAGTAAGGTTCCAAGAACTAAGTAAGCGTAAACATTGAGGAGTGTGACGCTGTTGAAATCACTGAGATCCACAATGAAATTTTCAGATGTCTGTATGGGCAAAATGAATTTTCCATGTATTCCTAGATGCCCTGTGGCACACATTGAAACTTGTTTCCTGAGCGTTTCCCTGAGAAGAACTCTACGTTAGAAGCATGAAGCACCTTCCTGTTTGGTTCTACTCTATGGAGCATTGTGCGGAAACAGAATTAATCTACCTCGCTCAGTCCCATTAGTAATCAGTGGAAAGCAAGCATTCTGTTGCACTGTGTGCGAGCAAGGAGCTAGAGTTGGGGGAAATGCTGCACTAGTAAGGTTCCCAGAACAAAGCAAGCGTGAACTTACAGGAGTGTGAGGCTGTTGAAATCACTGAGTTCTACAATGAAATTTTCAGATGTCTGTATGGGCCAAACCAATTTTGTATGTATTCCTAGGCTGCCCGGTCGCACACATTGAAGCTGAAGTTGCCTGTGCGTTTCCCTAAGAAGAAGTCTATGTAAGAAGCATGAAGCACCTTCCAGGATGGTTCTGCAGTAAGGAGCCTAGTGCGGAATCAAAATTCATCTACCATGCTCAGGCCCCTTACTGATGAGTGGAAAGCGAGCATACTATTGCTCAGGGTGAGAGGAAGGAGCTAGAGTTGGGGGAACTGCTGTGCAAGTAATGTTCCAAGAACTAGGAATACGTGAACTTTCAGGAGTGTGAGGCTGTTGAAATCACTGAGTTCCACAATGAAACTTTCATATGTTTCTAAGGGCAAAAGCAATTTTCCATGTATTCCTAGGATGCCCTGTGGCGCACATTGAAGCTGCAGTTTTCTGAGCGTTTCCATAAGAAGAACTCTACACTAGAAGCATGAAGCACCTTCCAGGATGGTTCTGCAGTAAGGAGCGTAGTGCGGATTCAAAATTAATCTACCTCACTCAGGCCCATTAGTAATGAGTGGAAAGCGAGCATACTGTTGCTCTGGATGAGAGGAAGGAGCTAGAGATGGGGGAACTGCTGTGCAAGTAACGTTCCAAGAAGGAGGAGGATGTGAACTTTCAGGAGTGTGAGGCTGTTGAAATCACTGAGTTCCACAAAGAAATTATCAGACGTCTGTACGGGCAAAAGCAATTTTCCATGTATTCCTAGGCTGCCCTGTGGTGCACATTGAAGCTGCAGTTTCCTGACCATTTCCCTAAGAAGAACTCTATGTAAGAAGTATGAAGAACCTTCAAGGATGGTACTGCGGTAAGGAGCGTAGTGCGGCAACAAATTTAATCTACCTCTCTCAGGCCCCTTTGTATTCAGGGGAAATCAAGGATACTGTTACTCTGTGTGCGAGGAGGGAGCTACAGCTGGGAGAACTGCTGCACCAGTAAGGTTCCAATAACTAAGCAAGCGTGAACTTTCAGGAGTGTGAGGCTGTTAAAATCACTTAGTTCTACAATGAAATTTTCAGATGTCTCTATGGGCCAAAACAATTTTGCATATTTCCTAGGCTGCCCTGTCGCACACATTGAAGCTGCAGTTGCCTGTGTGTTTCCCTAAGAAGAATTGTACGTAAGAAGCATGAAGCACCTTCCAGGATGTTTCTGCAGTAAGGAGTGTAGTGTGGAATCAAAATTAATCTACCTCGCTCTGGCCCCTTAGTAATAAGTGGAAAGCGAGCATACTGTTGCTCTCGGTGAGAGGAAGGAGCTAGAGCTGGGGGAACTGCTGTGCAATTCAAGTTCCAAGAACTAGGAGGACGTGAACTTTCAGGAGTGTGAGGCTGTTGAAATCACTGAATTCCACAGTGAAATTTTCAGATATCTGTATGGGCAAAAGCAATTTTCCATGTATTCCTAGGATGTCCTGTGGCCCACATTGAAGCTGCAGTTTCCTGAGCACTTCCACAAGAATAACACTACAGTAGAAGCATGAAGCACCTTCCAGGACTGTTCTGCGATAAGGAGCGTAGTGCAGAATCAAAATTAATCTACCTCGCTCAGGCCCCTTAGTTATGAGTGGAAAGTGAGCGTATTGTTGCTCTGGGTGAGAGGAAGGAGCTGGAGCTGGGGGAACTGCTGAACAAGAAAGGATCCAAGAACTAAGCAAGCGTGAACTTTCAGGTGTGTGAGGCTGTTGAAATCACTGACATCCACAATGAAATTTTCAGATGTCTGTATGGGCCAAACCAATTTTCCATGTATTCCTAGGCTGCCCTGTCGTGCACATTGAAGTGGCATTTGCTTGTGCGTTTCCCTAAGAAGAACTCTACGTAAGAAGCATGAAGCACCTTCCACGATTGTTCTGCGGTAAGGAGCGTAGTGTGGAATCAAAATTAATCTACCCCGCTCAGGCACCTTAGTAATGAGTGGAATGCGAACATATTGTTGTTCAGGGTGAGCGGATGGAGCTAGAGCTCGGGGAACTGCTGTGCAAGTAACGTTCCAAGAACTGGGAGGACGTGAATTTTCAGGAGGGTGAGGCTGTTGAAATCAGTGAGTTCCACAATGAAATTTTCAACAGTCTATACTGGCAAAAGCAATTTTGCATGTATTCCTAGGCTGCCCTGTGGTGCACATTTAAGCTGCAGTTGCCTGAGTGTTTCCCTAAGAAGAACTCTACGTTACAAGCGTGAAGCACCTTCCAGGATTGTTCTGCTGTAAGGAGCGTAGTGCGGCAACAAATATAATCTACCTCGCTCAGGCACCTTTGTATTCAGGGGAAAGCGAGCATACTGTTGCTCTGTGTGCGAGGATGGAGCTACAGCTGGGAGAACTGCTTCACCAGTAAGGTTCCAATAACTAAGCAAGCGTGAACTTTCAGGAGTGTGAGGCTGTTGAAATCACTGGGTTGTACAATGAAGTTTTCAGATGTCTGTATGGGCCAAAACAATTTCCCATGTATTCCTAGGCTGCCCGATCGCGCACATTGAAGCTGCAGTTGCCTGAGCATTTCCCTAAGAAGAACTCTATGTTAGAAGCATGAAGCACCTTCCAGGATGGTTCTGCTGTAAGAAGCGTAGTGCGGAATCACAGTTAATCTACCTAGGTCAGGACCCTTAGTAATCAGTGGAAAGTGGGCATACTGTTGCTCTAGGTGCGAGGAAGGGGCTAGAGCTGGGGGAACTGCTGCACAAGTAAGGTTCCAAGAACTAAGTAAGCGTAAACATTGAGGAGTGTGACGCTGTTGAAATCACTGAGATCCACAATGAAATTTTCAGATGTCTGTATGGGCAAAATGAATTTTCCATGTATTCCTAGGATGCCCTGTGGCACACATTGAAACTTGTTTCCTGAGCGTTTCCCTGAGAAGAACTCTACGTTAGAAGCATGAAGCACCTTCCTGTTTGGTTCTACTCTATGGAGCATTGTGCGGAAACAGAATTAATCTACCTCGCTCAGTCCCATTAGTAATCAGTGGAAAGCAAGCATTCTGTTGCACTGTGTGCGAGCAAGGAGCTAGAGTTGGGGGAAATGCTGCACTAGTAAGGTTCCCAGAACAAAGCAAGCGTGAACTTACAGGAGTGTGAGGCTGTTGAAATCACTGAGTTCTACAATGAAATTTTCAGATGTCTGTATGGGCCAAACCAATTTTGTATGTATTCCTAGGCTGCCCGGTCGCACACATTGAAGCTGAAGTTGCCTGTGCGTTTCCCTAAGAAGAAGTCTATGTAAGAAGCATGAAGCACCTTCCAGGATGGTTCTGCAGTAAGGAGCCTAGTGCGGAATCAAAATTCATCTACCATGCTCAGGCCCCTTACTGATGAGTGGAAAGCGAGCATACTATTGCTCAGGGTGAGAGGAAGGAGCTAGAGTTGGGGGAACTGCTGTGCAAGTAATGTTCCAAGAACTAGGAATACGTGAACTTTCAGGAGTGTGAGGCTGTTGAAATCACTGAGTTCCACAATGAAACTTTCATATGTTTCTAAGGGCAAAAGCAATTTTCCATGTATTCCTAGGATGCCCTGTGGCGCACATTGAAGCTGCAGTTTTCTGAGCGTTTCCATAAGAAGAACTCTACACTAGAAGCATGAAGCACCTTCCAGGATGGTTCTGCAGTAAGGAGCGTAGTGCGGATTCAAAATTAATCTACCTCACTCAGGCCCATTAGTAATGAGTGGAAAGCGAGCATACTGTTGCTCTGGATGAGAGGAAGGAGCTAGAGATGGGGGAACTGCTGTGCAAGTAACGTTCCAAGAAGGAGGAGGATGTGAACTTTCAGGAGTGTGAGGCTGTTGAAATCACTGAGTTCCACAAAGAAATTATCAGACGTCTGTACGGGCAAAAGCAATTTTCCATGTATTCCTAGGCTGCCCTGTGGTGCACATTGAAGCTGCAGTTTCCTGACCATTTCCCTAAGAAGAACTCTATGTAAGAAGTATGAAGAACCTTCAAGGATGGTACTGCGGTAAGGAGCGTAGTGCGGCAACAAATTTAATCTACCTCTCTCAGGCCCCTTTGTATTCAGGGGAAATCAAGGATACTGTTACTCTGTGTGCGAGGAGGGAGCTACAGCTGGGAGAACTGCTGCACCAGTAAGGTTCCAATAACTAAGCAAGCGTGAACTTTCAGGAGTGTGAGGCTGTTAAAATCACTTAGTTCTACAATGAAATTTTCAGATGTCTCTATGGGCCAAAACAATTTTGCATATTTCCTAGGCTGCCCTGTCGCACACATTGAAGCTGCAGTTGCCTGTGTGTTTCCCTAAGAAGAATTGTACGTAAGAAGCATGAAGCACCTTCCAGGATGTTTCTGCAGTAAGGAGTGTAGTGTGGAATCAAAATTAATCTACCTCGCTCTGGCCCCTTAGTAATAAGTGGAAAGCGAGCATACTGTTGCTCTCGGTGAGAGGAAGGAGCTAGAGCTGGGGGAACTGCTGTGCAATTCAAGTTCCAAGAACTAGGAGGACGTGAACTTTCAGGAGTGTGAGGCTGTTGAAATCACTGAATTCCACAGTGAAATTTTCAGATATCTGTATGGGCAAAAGCAATTTTCCATGTATTCCTAGGATGTCCTGTGGCCCACATTGAAGCTGCAGTTTCCTGAGCGCTTCCACAAGAATAACACTACAGTAGAAGCATGAAGCACCTTCCAGGACTGTTCTGCGATAAGGAGCGTAGTGCAGAATCAAAATTAATCTACCTCGCTCAGGCCCCTTAGTTATGAGTGGAAAGTGAGCGTATTGTTGCTCTGGGTGAGAGGAAGGAGCTGGAGCTGGGGGAACTGCTGAACAAGAAAGGATCCAAGAACTAAGCAAGCGTGAACTTTCAGGTGTGTGAGGCTGTTGAAATCACTGACATCCACAATGAAATTTTCAGATGTCTGTATGGGCCAAACCAATTTTCCATGTATTCCTAGGCTGCCCTGTCGTGCACATTGAAGTGGCAGTTGCTTGTGCGTTTCCCTAAGAAGAACTCTACGTAAGAAGCATGAAGCACCTTCCACGATTGTTCTGCGGTAAGGAGCGTAGTGTGGAATCAAAATTAATCTACCCCGCTCAGGCCCCTTAGTAATGAGTGGAATGCGAACATATTGTTGTTCAGGGTGAGCGGATGGAGCTAGAGCTCAGGGAACTGCTGTGCAAGTAACGTTCCAAGAACTGGGAGGACGTGAATTTTCAGGAGGGTGAGGCTGTTGAAATCAGTGAGTTCCACAATGAAATTTTCAACAGTCTATACTGGCAAAAGCAATTTTGCATGTATTCCTAGGCTGCCCTGTGGTGCACATTTAAGCTGCAGTTGCCTGAGCGTTTCCCTAAGAAGAACTCTACGTTACAAGCATGAAGCACCTTCCAGGATGGTTCTGCTGTAAGGAGCGTAGTGCGGCAACAAATATAATCTACCTCGCTCAGGCACCTTTGTATTCAGGGGAAAGTGAGCATACTGTTGCTCTGTGTGCGAGGATGGAGCTACAGCTGGGAGAACTGCTTCACCAGTAAGGTTCCAATAACTAAGCAAGCGTGAACTTTCAGGAGTGTGAGGCTGTTGAAATCACTGGGTTGTACAATGAAGTTTTCAGATGTCTGTATGGGCCAAAACAATTTCCCATGTATTCCTAGGCTGCCCTATCGCGCACATTGAAGCTGCAGTTGCCTGAGCATTTCCCTAAGAAGAACTCTATGTTAGAAGCATGAAGCACCTTCCGGGATGGTTCTGCTGTAAGAAGTGTAGTGCGGAATCACAGTTAATCTACCTAGGTCAGGACCCTTAGTAATCAGTGGAAAGTGAGCATGATGTTGCTCTAGGTGCGAGGAAGGGGCTAGAGCTGGGGGAACTGCTGCACAAGTAAGGTTCCAAGAACTAAGCATAAACATTGAGGAGTGTGACGCTGTTGAAATCACTGAGATCTACAATGAAATTTTCAGATGTCTGTATGGGCAAAATGAATTTTCCATGTATTCCTAGGATGCCCTGTGGCACACATTGAAACTTGTTTCCTGAGCGTTTCCCTAAGAAGAACTCTACGTTAGAAGCATGAAGCACCTTCCTGTTTGGTTCTACTCTATGGAGCATTGTGCGGAAACAGAATTAATCTACCTCGCTCAGTGCCATTAGTAATCAGTGGGAAGCAAGCATTCTGTTGCACTGTGTGCGAGCAAGGAGCTAGAGTTGGGGGAAATGCTGCACTAGTAAGGTTCCCAGAACAAAGCAAGCGTGAACTTACAGGAGTGTGAGGCTGTTGAAATCACTGAGTTCTACAATGAAATTTTCAGATGTCTGTATGGGCCAAACCAATTTTGTATGTATTCCTAGGCTGCCCGGTCGCACACACTGAAGCTGAAGTTGCCTGTGCGTTTCCCTAAGAAGAAGTCTATGTAAGAAGCATGAAGCACCTTCCAGGATGGTTCTGCAGTAAGGAGCCTAGTGCGGAATCAAAATTAATCTGCCATGCTCAGGCCCCTTACTGATGAGTGGAAAGCGAGCATACTATTGCTCAGGGTGAGAGGAAGGAGCTAGAGTTGGGGGAACTGCTGTGCAAGTAATGTTCCAAGAACCAGGAGTACGTGAACTTTTAGGAGTGTGAGGCTGTTGAAATCACTGAGTTCCACAATGAAACTTTCATATGTTTCTAAGGGCAAAAGCAATTTTCCATGTAATCCTAGGATGCCCTGTGGCACACATTGAAGCTGCAGTTTTCTGAGCGTTTCCATAAGAAGAACTCTACACTAGAAGCATGAAGCACCTTCCAGGATGGTTCTGTAGTAAGGAGCGTAGTGTGGATTCAAAATTAATCTACCTCACTCAGGCCCATTAGTAATGAGTGGAAAGCGAGCATACTGTTGCTCTGGATGAGAGGAAGGAGCTAGAGATGGGGGAACTGCTGTGCAAGTAACGTTCCAAGAAGGAGGAGGATGTGAACTTTCAGGAGTGTGAGGCTGTTGAAATCACTGAGTTCCACAAAGAAATTATCAGACGTCTGTACGGGCAAAAGCAATTTTCCATGTATTCCTAGGCTGCCCTGTGGTGCACATTGAAGCTGCAGTTTCCTGACCATTTCCCTAAGAAGAACTCTATGTAAGAAGTATGAAGAACCTTCAAGGATGGTACTGCGGTAAGGAGCGTAGTGCGGCAACAAATTTAATCTACCTCTCTCAGGCCCCTTTGTATTCAGGGGAAATCAAGGATACTGTTACTCTGTGTGCGAGGAGGGAGCTACAGCTGGGAGAACTGCTGCACCAGTAAGGTTCCAATAACTAAGCAAGCGTGAACTTTCAGGAGTGTGAGGCTGTTAAAATCACTTAGTTCTACAATGAAATTTTCAGATGTCTCTATGGGCCAAAACAATTTTGCATATTTCCTAGGCTGCCCTGTCGCACACATTGAAGCTGCAGTTGCCTGTGTGTTTCCCTAAGAAGAATTGTACGTAAGAAGCATGAAGCACCTTCCAGGATGTTTCTGCAGTAAGGAGTGTAGTGTGGAATCAAAATTAATCTACCTCGCTCTGGCCCCTTAGTAATAAGTGGAAAGCGAGCATACTGTTGCTCTCGGTGAGAGGAAGGAGCTAGAGCTGGGGGAACTGCTGTGCAATTAAAGTTCCAAGAACTAGGAGGACGTGAACTTTCAGGAGTGTGAGGCTGTTAAAATCACTGAATTCCACAGTGAAATTTTCAGATATCTGTATGGGCAAAATCAATTTTCCATGTATGCCTAGGATGTCCTGTGGCCCACATTGAAGCTGCAGTTTCCTGAGCGCTTCCAGAAGAATAACACTACAGTAGAATCATGAAGCACCTTCCAGGACTGTTCTGCGATAAGGAGCGTAGTGCAGAATCAAAATTAATCTACCTCGCTCAGGCCCCTTAGTTATGAGTGGAAAGTGAGCGTATTGTTGCTCTGGGTGAGAGGAAGGAGCTGGAGCTGGGGGAACTGCTGAACAAAAAGGATCCAAGAATTGAGCAAGTGTGAACTTTCAGGTGTGTAACGCTGTTGAAATCACTGACACCCACAATGACATTTTCAGATGTCTGTATGGGCAAAATCAATATTGCATGTATTCCTAGGCTGCCCTGTCGTGCACATTGAAGCGGCAGTTGCCTGTGTGTTTCCCTAAGAAGAACTCTACGTAAGAAGCATGAAGAACCTTCCACGATTGTTCTGCGGTAAGGAGCGTAGTGTGGAATCAAAATGAATCTACCCCGCTCAGGCCCCTTAGTAATGAGTGGAAAGCGAACATATTGTTGTTCAGGGTGAGCGGATGGAGCTAGAGCTCAGGGAACTGCTGTGCAAGTAACGTTCCAAGAACTGGGAGGACGTGAATTTTCAGGAGGGTGAGGCTGTTGAAATCAGTGAGTTCCACAATGAAATTTTCAACAGTCTATACTGGCAAAAGCAATTTTGCATGTATTCCTAGGCTGCCCTGTGGTGCACATTTAAGCTGCAGTTGCCTGAGCGTTTCCCTAAGAAGAACTCTACGTTACAAGCATGAAGCACCTTCCAGGATGGTTCTGCTGTAAGGAGCATAGTGCGGAATCAAAGTTAATCTACCTCGCTCAGGACCCTTAGTAATCAGTGGAAAGTGGGCATACTGTTGCTCTAGGTGACAGGAAGTTGCTAGAGCTGGAGTAAATGCTGCATAAATAAGGTTCCAAGAACTAAGTAAGCGTAAACATTGATTAGCGTGATGCTCTTGAAATCACTGAGATCCACAATGAAATTTTCAGATTTCTGTATGGGCTAAATGAATTTTCCATGTATTCCTAGGCTGCCCTGTGGTGCACATTGACCCTGCTGTAGCCTGATTGTTTCCCTAAGAAGAATTCTATGTAAGAAGTATGAAGCACCTTACAGGATGGTTCTGCGGTAAGGAGCGTAGTGCGGAATCAAAAGTTATCTACCTCGCTCAGTCCCCTTACTAATGAGTGGAAATTGAGCATAGAGTTGCTCTGGGTGAGAGGAAGGAGATAGAGCTGGGGGAACTGCTGCACAAATAAGGTTCCAAGAACTGAGTAAGCGTGAACTTTCAGGTGTGTGAGGCTGTTGAAATCACTGAAATCCAACATGAAATTTTCAGATGTCTCTATGGCCAAAATCAATTTACCATCTATTTCTAGGATGCCCTGTGGCGCACATTGAAGCTGCAGTTTCCTGAGCGTTTCCTTAAGAAGAACTGTACGGTAGAAGCATGAAGCAACTTCAAGCATGGTTCTGCCATATGCAGCGTAGTGCGGAAACAAAATAAGTCTACCTCGGTCAGGCCCATTAATATTCAGTGGAAATAGAGCATACTGTTGCTCTGTGTGTGAGGATGGGGCTAGAGCTGGGGGAACCTGTGCACAAGTACGGTTCCAATAAATAAGCAAGCGTGAACTTTAAAGAGTGTGAGGCTATGGAAATTACTGAGTTCTGCAATGAAGTTTTCAGATGTCTGTATTGGCGAAAACAATTTCCCATGTATTCCTAGGCTACCCTGTTGCGCACACTGAAGCTGCAGTTCCCTGTGCGTTTCCTTAAGAAGAACTCTACGTAAGAAGCATGAAGCACCTTCAATGATGGTTCTGCGGTAAGGAGCGTAGTGTGGAATCAAAATTAATCTATCTCGCTAAGGCCCCTTAGTAATGAGTGGAAAGCGAGCATACAGTTGCTCTGGATGAGAGGAAGGAGCTAGAGCTACGGGAACTGCTGTGCAAGTAACGTTCCAAGAAGTAGGAGGATGTGAACTTTCAGGAGTGCGAGACTGTTGAAATCACTGAATTACACAATGAAATTTTCAGATGCCTGTATGGGCAAAAGCAATTTTACATGTATTCCTAGGCTGCCCTGTGGTGCACATTGAAGATGCAGTTGCCTGAGCGTTTCCCTAAGTAGAATTCTAAGTAAGAAGTATGAAGCACCTTCCAGGATGATCCTGCGGTAAGCAGCGTAGTGCAGAATCAAAAGTAATCTATGTCGCTCAGGCCCCTTAGTAATGAGTGGAAAGCGAGCACAGAGTTGCTCTGGGTGAGAGGAAGTAGATAGAGCTGGGGGAACTGATGCAGAAAAAAGGTTCCAAGAACTAAGCAAGCATGAACTTTCAGGAGTGTGAGGCTGTTGAAATCACTGAGTTCTACAATGAAATTTTCAGATGTCTCTATGGGCAAAACAATTTTGCATTTTTCCTAGGCTGCCCTGTCGCACACATTGAAGCTGCAGTTGCCTGTGTGTTTCCCTAAGAAGAATTGTACGTAAGAAGCATGAAGCACCTTCCAGGATTTTTCTGCAGTAAGGAGCGTAGTGTGGAATAAAAATTAATCTACCTCGCTCAGGCCCCTTAGTAATGAGTGGAAAGCGAGCATATTGTTGCTCTGGGTGAGAGGAGGCAGCTAGAGCTCGGGGAACTGCTGTACAAGTAATGTTCCAAGAACTAGGAGGACGTGAACTTTCAGGAGTGTGAGGCTGTTGAAATCACTGAGTTCCAGAGTGAAATTTTCAGATATCTGTATGGGCAAAATCAATTTTCCATGTATTCCTAGGATGCCCTGTGGCACACATTGAAGCTGCAGTTTCCTGAACACTTCCATAAGTAGAGCTCTACATTGGAATCATGAAGTACCTTCCAGTATGCTTTGGCAGTAAGGGACGTAGTGCGGAATCAAAATTAATCTACCAAGCTCAGGCCCCTTAGTAAAGAGTGGAAAGTGAGCATATTGTTGCTCTGGGTGAGAGGAAGGCGCTAGAGCTGGGTGAACTGCTGAACAAGTAACGATCGAAGAACTAAGCAAGCGTGAACTTTCTGGTTTGTGAGGCTGTTGAAAGGACTGACGCCCACAATGAAATTTTCAGATGTCTGTATGGGCAAAATGAATTTTCCATGTATTCCTAGGATGCCCTGTGGCGCACATTGAAGCTGCAGTTTTCTGAGCGTTTCCATAAGAAGAACTCTACACTAGAAGCATGAAGAACCTTCAGGATGGTTCTGCGGTAAGGAGCGTAGTTCAGATTCAAAATTAATCTACCTCACTCAGGCCCATTAGTAATGAGTGGAAAGCGAGCATACTGTTTCTCTGGATGAGAGGAAGGAGCTAGAGATGGGGGAACTGCTGTGCAGGTGACGTTCCAAGAAGGAGGAGGACGTGAACTTTCAGGAGTGTGAGGCTGTTGAAATCACTGATTTCCACAAAGTAATTATCAGATGTCTGTACGGGCAAAAGAAATTTTCCATGTATTCCTAGGCTGCCATGTGGTGGACATTGAACCTGCAGTTGCCTGACCGTTTCCCTGAGAAGAACTCTATGTAAGAAGTATGAAGCACCTTCAAGGATGGTACTGCAGCAAGGAGCATAGTGAGGCAACAAATTTAATCTACCTCGCTCAGGCCCCTTTGTATTCAGGGGAAAGCAAGCATACTGTTGCTCTGTGTGTGAGGAAGGAGCTACAGCTGGGAGAACTGCTGCACCAGTAAGGTTCCAATAACTAAGCAAGCGTGAACTTTCAGGAGTGTGAGGCTGTGGAAATCACTGAGTTCTACAATGAAATTTTCAGATGTCTCTATGGGCCAAAACAATTTTGCATATTTCCTAGGCTGCCCTGTCGCACACATTGAAGCTGCAGTTGCCTGTGTGTTTCCCTAAGAAGAATTGTACATAAGAAGCATGATGCACCTTCCAGGATGTTTCTGCAGTAAGGAGTGTAGTGTGGAATCAAAATTAATCTACCTCGCTCTGCCCCTTAGTAATAAGTGGAAAGCGAGCATACTGTTGCTCTGGGTGAGAGGAAGGAGCTAGAGCTGGGGGAACTGCTATGCAATTAAAGTTCCAAGAACTACCAGGACGTGAACTTTCAGGAGCGTGAGGCTGTTGAAATCACTGAATTCCACAGTGAAATTTTCAGATATCTGTATGGGCAAAATCAATTTTCCATGTATTCCTAGGATGTCCTGTGGCCCACATTGAAGCTGCAGTTTCCTGAGCGCTTAAACAAGAATAACACTACAGTAGAAGCATGAAGCACCTTCCAGGACTGTTCTGCGATAAGGAGCGTAGTGCGGAATCAAAATTAATCTACCTCGATCAGGCCCCTTAGTTATGAGTGGAAAGTGAGCATATTGTTGCTCTGGGTGAGAGGAAGGAGCTGGAGCTGGGGGAACTGCTGAACAAGAAAGGATCCAAGAACTAAGCAAGCCTGAGCTTTCAAGTGTGTGAGGCTGTTGAAATCACTGACATCCATAATGAAATTTTCAGATGTCTGTATGGGCCAAACCAATTTTCCATGTATTCCTAGGCTACCCTGTCGTGCACATTGAAGTGGCAGTTGCTTGTGCGTTTCCCTAAGAAGAACTCTACGTAAGAAGCATGAAGCACCTTCCACAATTGTTCTGCGGTAAGGAGCGTAGTGTGGAATCAACATTAATCTACCCCGCTCAGGCCCCTTAGTAATGAGTGGAATGCGAACATATTGTTGTTCAGGGTGAGCGGATGGAGCTAGAGCTCAGGGAACTGCTGTGCAAGTAACGTTCCAAGAACTGGGAGGACGTGAATTTTCAGGAGGGTGAGGCTGTTGTAATCAGTGAGTTCCACCATGAAATTTTCAACAGTCTATACTGGCAAAAGAATTTTGCATGTATTCCTAGGCTGCTCTGTGGTGCACATTTAAGCTGCAGTTGCCTGAGCGTTTCCCTAAGAAGAACTCTACGTTACAAGCATGAAGCACCTTCCAGGATGGTTCTGCTGTAAGGAGCGTAGTGCGGCAACAAATATAATCTACCTCGCTCAGGCACCTTTGTATTCAGGGGAAAGCGAGCATACTGTTGCTCTGTGTGCGAGGATGGAGCTACAGCTGGGAGAACTGCTTCACCAGTAAGGTTCCAATAACTAAGCAAGCGTGAACTTTCAGGAGTGTGAGGCTGTTGAAATCACTGGGTTGTACAATGAAGTTTTCAGATGACTGTATGGGCCAAAACAATTTCCCATGTATTCCTAGGCTGCCCTATCGCGCACATTGAAGCTGCAGTTGCCTGAGCATTTCCCTAAGAAGAACTCTATGTTAGAAGCATGAAGCACCTTCCGGGATGGTTCTGCTGTAAGAAGTGTAGTGCGGAATCACAGTTAATCTACCTAGCTCAGGACCCGTAGTAATCAGTGGAAAGTGAGCATAATGTTGCTCTAGGTGCGAGGAAGGGGCTAGAGCTGGGGGAACTGCTGCACAAGTAAGGTTCCAAGAACTAAGTAAGCATAAACATTGAGGAGTGTGACGCTGTTGAAATCACTGAGATCTACAATGAAATTTTCAGATGTCTGTATGGGCAAAATGAATTTTCCATGTATTCCTAGGATGCCCTGTGGCACACATTGAAACTTGTTTCCTGAGCGTTTCCCTAAGAAGAACTCTACGTTAGAAGCATGAAGCACCTTCCTGTTTGGTTCTACTCTATGGAGCATTGTGCGGAAACAGAATTAATCTACCTCGCTCAGTGCCATTAGTAATCAGTGGGAAGCAAGCATTCTGTTGCACTGTGTGCGAGCAAGGAGCTAGAGTTGGGGGAAATGCTGCACTAGTAAGGTTCCCAGAACAAAGCAAGCGTGAACTTACAGGAGTGTGAGGCTGTTGAAATCACTGAGTTCTACAATGAAATTTTCAGATGTCTGTATGGGCCAAACCAATTTTGTATGTATTCCTAGGCTGCCCGGTCGCACACACTGATGCTGAAGTTGCCTGTGCGTTTCCCTAAGAAGAAGTCTATGTAAGAAGCATGAAGCACCTTCCAGGATGGTTCTGCAGTAAGGAGCCTAGTGCGGAATCAAAATTAATCTACCATGCTCAGGCCCCTTACTGATGAGTGGAAAGCGAGCATACTATTGCTCAGGGTGAGAGGAAGGAGCTAGAGTTGGGGGAACTGCTGTGCAAGTAATGTTCCAAGAACCAGGAGTACGTGAACTTTTAGGAGTGTGAGGCTGTTGAAATCACTGAGTTCCACAATGAAACTTTCATATATTTCTAAGGGCAAAAGCAATTTTCCATGTAATCCTAGGATGCCCTGTGGCACACATTGAAGCTGCAGTTTTCTGAGCGTTTCCATAAGAAGAACTCTACACTAGAAGCATGAAGCACCTTCCAGGATGGTTCTGCAGTAAGGAGCGTAGTGTGGATTCAAAATTAATCTACCTCACTCAGGCCCATTAGTAATGAGTGGAAAGCGAGCATACTGTTGCTCTGGATGAGAGGAAGGAGCTAGAGATGGGGGAACTGCTGTGCAAGTAACGTTCCAAGAAGGAGGAGGATGTGAACTTTCAGGAGTGTGAGGCTGTTGAAATCACTGAGTTCCACAAAGAAATTATCAGACGTCTGTACGGGCAAAAGCAATTTTCCATGTATTCCTAGGCTGCCCTGTGGTGCACATTGAAGCTGCATTTTCCAGAGCGTTTCCCTAAGAAGAACTCTACATAAGAAGTATGAAGTACCATCCAGGATGGTACTGCGGTAAGGAGCGTAGTGTGGAATCAAAAGTAATCTACCTCGCTCAGGCCCCTTAGTAATGAGTGGAAATTGAGCATAAAGTTGCTCTGGGTGAGAGGAAGGAGATGGAGCTGGGGGAACTGCTGCACAAGTAAGGTTCCAACAACTAAGAAAGTGGGAACTTTCAGGAGTGTGAGGCTGTTGAAATCACTGAGTTCTACAATGAAATTTGCAGATGTCTTTATGGGTGATAACAATTTCCCATATATTCCTAGGCTGCCCTGTCGCTCACATTGAAGCTGCAGTTGCCTGTGCGTTTTCCTAAGATGAACTCTATGTTTGAAGCAAGAAGTACCTTCCACAATAGTTCCCCTTATGGAGCGTAGTGCTGAAACAAAATTACTCTACCTCGCTCAGGCCCCTTAGTAATCAGTGGAATGCGAGGATACTGTTGCTCTGAGTGCAAGGAAGGAGCTAGAGCTGGGGGAACAGCTGCACAAGTAAGGTTCCAAGAACTAAGCAAGCGTGAACTTTCAGGAGTGTGAGGCTGTTGAAATCACTGAGTTCTACAATGAAATTTTCAGATGTCTCTATGGGCAAAACAATTTTGCATTTTTCCTAGGCTGCCCTGTCGCACACATTGAAGCTGCAGTTGCCTGTGTGTTTCCCTAAGAAGAATTGTACGTAAGAAGCATGAAGCACCTTCCAGGATTTTTCTGCGGTAAGGAGCGTAGTGTGGAATAAAAATTAATCTACCTCGCTCAGGCCCCTTAGTAATGAGTGGAAAGCGAGCATATTGTTGCTCTGGGTGAGAGGAGGCAGCTAGAGCTTGGGGAACTGCTGTACAAGTAATGTTCCAAGAACTAGGAGGACGTGAACTTTCAGGAGTGTGAGGCTGCTGAAATCAGTGAGTTCCACAATGAAATTTTCAACAGTTTATACTGGCAAAAGCAATTTTGCATGTATTCCTAGGCTGCCCTGTGGTGCACATTTAAGCTGCAGTTGCCTGAGCGTTTCCCTAAGAAGAACTCTACGTTAGAAGCATGAAGCCCCTTCCAGGATGGTTCTGCTGTAAGGAGCGTAGTGCGGAATCAAAGTTAATCTACCTCTCTCAGGTGGAAAGCGAGCATATTGTTGCTCTGGGTGAGAGGAAACAGCTAGAGCTCGGGGAACTGCTGTACAAGTAATGTTCCAAGAACTAGGAGGACGTGAACTTTCAGGAGTGTGAGGCTGTTGAAATCACTGAGTTCCAGAGTGAAATTGGAAAGTGGTCATACTGTTGCTCTACATAAGAGGAAGAGGCTAGAGCTTTGGGAACTGCTGCACAAGTAAGGTTCCAAGAACTAAGTAATCGTAAACATTGAGGAGTGTGACACTTTTGAAATCGCTGACATCCACAATGAAATTTTCAGATGTCTGTATGGGCAAAATGAATTTTCCATGTATTCCTAGGATGCCCTGTGGCGCACATTGAAGCTGCAGTTTTCTGAGCGTTTCCCTAAGAAGAACTCTACACTAGAAGCATGAAGCACCTTCAGGATGGTTCTGCGGTAAGGAGCGTAGTTCGGATTCAAAATTAATCTACCTCACTCAGGCCCATTAGTAATGAGTGGAAAGCGAGCATACTGTTTCTCTGGATGAGAGGAAGGAGCTAGAGATGGGGGAACTGCTGTGCAGGTAACGTTCCAAGAAGGAGGAGGACGTGAACTTTCAGGAGTGTGAGGCTGTTGAAATCACTGATTTCCACAAAGTAATTATCAGATGTCTGTACGGGCAAAAGAAATTTTCCATGTATTCCTAGGCTGCCATGTGGTGGACATTGAACCTGCAGTTGCCTGACCGTTTCCCTGAGAAGAACTCTATGTAAGAAGTATGAAGCACCTTCAAGGATGGTACTGCAGCAAGGAGCATAGTGCGGCAACAAATTTAATCTACCTCGCTCAGGCCCCTTTGTATTCAGGGGAAAGCAAGCATACTGTTGCTCTGTGTGTGAGGAAGGAGCTACAGCTGGGAGAACTGCTGCACCAGTAAGGTTCCAATAACTAAGCAAGCGTGAACTTTCAGGAGTGTGAGGCTGTGGAAATCACTGAGTTGTACAATGAAGTCTTCAGATGTCTGTATGGGCCAAAACAATTTCCTATATATTCCTAGGCTGCCCTATCATGCACATTGAAGCTGCAGTTGCCTGGGCGTTTCCCTAAGAAGAACTCTACGTTAGAAGCATGAAGCACCTTCCAGGATGGTTCTGCTGTAAGGAGTGTAGTGCGGAATCAAAGTTAATCTACCTCTCTCAGGACCCTTAATAATCAGTGGAAAGTCGGCATACTGTTGCTCTAGGTGAGAGGAAGGAGCTAGAGCTGGGGGAACTGCTGCACAAGTAAGGTTCCAAGAACTAAGTAAGCGTAAACATTGAGGAGTGTGATGCTTTTGAAATCACTGAGATCCACAATGAAATTTTCAGATGTCTCTACAGGCAAAATCAATTTACCATCCATTTCTAGGATGCCCTGTGGCGCACATTGAACCTGCAGTTTCCTGAGCGTTTCCCTAAGAAGAACTGTGCGGTAGAAGCAAGAAGCAACTTCAAGCATGGTTCTGCCATATGCAGCGTAGTGCGGAAATGAAATTAGTCTACCTCGCTCGGGCCCATTAGTATTCAGTGGAAAGCGAGCATACTGTTGCTCTGTGTGCCAGGATGGAGCTAGAGCTGGGGGAACCGGTGCACAAGTAAGGTTCCAATAACTAAGCAAGCGTGAATTTTCATGAGTGTGAGGCTGTTGAAATTACTGAGTTCTACAATGAAGTTTTCAGATGTCTGTATGGGTGAAAACAATTTCCCATGTATTCCTAGGCTGCCCTGTCGCGCACATTGAAGCTGCAGTTGCCTGTGTGTTTCCTTAAGAAGAACTCTAAGTAAGAAGCATGAAGGATAGCGACCGGGAAAGCACAGGAGGGGGGGGAGATGCCTCCCCGGAACCCAGAAAAGTTCTGAAGTGCAATCTGGGACCCCCGGCACCAGTGAAGGGTGATTTCCAACAAAGAAGAAGGAGCAGACCACTCGCGTGCACCTTCTACCATCCCAGGAATCGCAGCGCGATAGAAGCTCAAATCTACAGACACACGGTGACAGCTGGCGCCGAGGGAGCCCCCATGGAGTATCCTGAGACAGCAGCGAGGTGGGGGAGCGGCGGAGAACTGCGCTGGCCGGCGGTGAGTGTCTCTCAGCAACAGCTGCCTCGCGTCAGATAGCGACCTGCAAGGCGCCATTGTGGGGGGTGTGGCGAAACTCAGAGTGGCGCAAAAGAAAAACAGCGCTGGACACTCGTGCTCCGGACAGGGCAGCATGGGGCCTATCAGGCCCACGAAAGTATGCTGAGTTCAGCAGGCGAACGAGACTGGTCTCTCAGCCACACCTGTCCCATGCCAGAGAGTGACTGGCCCGGCACCATAGAGGGGGGCGTGGTGAAAATCAGAGCGGCAGGAAACCAGTGCAGGGAACCCGAGCTCCGGCCAGCGTGCTGCGCCTCTCAGGCCCAGGCATAGTGAAAGGGCGCTAAGAGCGGCAGGCGAGCTAGACTGGTCTCTGCCTGAAAGTACGGGCCTCTGCTCACCGCCTGCCAGAGGGCCACTCCTGGCTTACTGGGACCGACCTGCATGGAACAGGACTCTGTCACCACACGGTGCCTGCCTACAGCAGAGTCAACACCTGGAACTTATTCTTTTTATTTTTTTTTTTTCTCATTCATTTGTTTTTTGTTCTGGTGAAGGGATTTTTTTTTTTGGTGGGGTTTTATTTTTGTTTTGTTTGTTTTATTGTTTTAATCTTCGTTTTTGTTTCTGTATGTGTATTTGCTCTTTCCTTCATTATTCTCTCTGGTTTTTTATATGAGTGTAAACAGCGCCTCTAACTTCTTTGTGATTGTGGTTCTGATCTGTTCTTCCTTTCATCCCTTCCTTCTCTTTTTACCACCAGTCCTCTACACCAGTGTCCCAATTTTAGTGGGATCCCTCTTGGTCCTCTAACCTTACATCTAATTCCTTCCTATTCTCCCAACACTCTATTTCCTCCTTAACTCATTTTAAATTTAAACTCCTCAGGGAAAAATTGACATACATAGGACTTGTATACTGCATATAATTTTTCTGGTGTGTTTTAGATTTTGTTATATAACCGCAACTCTATACAGCTAAAAGTGGTAAATAACGGGTTAGCTCAGTCTGTCGTTTTCTAGGCTGTGTTTGATGCTTTAGTTAACATTATAGCCAAATGTGAAATAATTGTTCTAAACATCTTTCCTTCCTGATATTTCATGATTGAGATTGACTAAGGGACACAGAAAATACAGTGGCACAGTACCAAAGAATCAAGGACTGGGCCAAACAGGTAGCAACTTCACATACCCAACGAATTGAAGAGGTAGGATCTGGCAGAAAGCTCAAAACCCAAAAGCAAGCTCCACTTGGAAGATACTGCAGAGAAGTAGTCATCTTCTAAAGATCTTAAACACTAGCAATAAAGTAACCTACCATAGGTAATTTGCAAACATCACCCCAGGAATTAAAGAAAGAAAAAATGAGATGACACTTAAACAAGATGCAACCCCACACATCCAATTCACCAAAGGCAAACCTAGGGGGCAACGAGGTGGGACAATCCGAAAGCCACCCACCTGGCCTATCTGAAGTGATAACAACAAAGCAACTGAATGAGGCTCTGGAAAAAATTAAAACAGAAATAATCTCACAGATAACTGCAGAGATAATGTCTACAATGAAGACCATGCTTAAGGACACTATAGCTGATACAGACAAAAAAATAGATGAGCTTCAGAAAACTATAGAAACCATGAATGCTCAGCATAGGAAAGAAATGGAATCCATAAGGCAGATTCAAGAAGATATCCAAGAGAACAAAAATTCCATTGAAAGTATTTGTAGCAGATTAAGCCAATGCGAGGACAGGATCTCAGATATAGAAGACAGGCTTGCAATTAGTGATCATGAAAAGAAAGAATTCTTAAAAACAGCAAGGGACCATGAAAAATCAATTCAGCAGCTGCTAGATGACTCAAAGATAAACAACTTAAGAATAATTGGAATAAATGAAAAAGCAGGAGATAGCATCAATGACATTAAAACCTTGTTCAGAGACATAATCAGGGAAAACTTTCCTGGAAAGGAAAAGGAATTTGATGCCCCTATAAGAGAAGCTTTTAGAACACCAACTAGACATGATAAAAAAAAAATTCAGCCAGACATATTATAGTCAAGATCCCAGAAGTTCAACAGAAGGGCAGAATCTTAAAAGCTGTTAGGGAGAAGAGACAAATCACCTATAAAGGAAAACCCATCAGAATCACAGCTGATTTTTCAGCACAAACCCTCAATTCAAGAAGAGCTTGGAATGATGTATTTCAAGCTCTAAAGGAAAATAATTTTCAACCCAGATTGATGTACCCTGCAAAACTATCTTTCAAAATTGATGGAGAAATAAAATACTTTCATGACAAAGAACATCTGAGAAAATTTATGACCACCAAACCAGCACTCCAAAATGTTCTGAAGGACATTCTAGAAAGAGATAGGAACCCCAACAGAAGGAATCCACCAGACAGGGCAGAAAATTAAATAGCAGGAAAGCGGAAAACAAAGAGTGGGAACCAACAACAGGAAAATATCATGACAAGTATAAGTCAATACATATCAGTTTTAACCATCAATGTTAACGGTCTCAACTCACCAATCAAAAGGCACAGACCAGTGAATTGGATCAAGAAGCAAGATCCAACAATATGCTGTATACAAGAAACACATTTAATTCAAAAAGAAATTCATAGACTGAAAGTCAAAGGATGGAAAACAATACTCCATGCCACAGGAACCCAGAAAAAAGCAGGGGTAGCTATTCTTTTTGCAGAAAAGGGAACTTCAAGCCAAGAAGGATTCAGAGAGATAAAGACGTTCATTACATCCTTGTAAAGGGAACAATCCAAGAAGAAGTGATAACGATCATATATATGCATCAAATACCAATGCACCCAGCTATATAAAACAAGTACTAAAGGACATGAAAAATCAAATAAGCACTAATACAATTATATTGGAGATCTCAATACGCCACTGTCACAAAAAGACAGATCAACTGGACAGAAAATCAATAATGAAATAGTAGAACTGAACCAAACTTTTGAACAAATGGACTTGGTAGATATCTACAGAGTGTTCCATCCCACAACATCAGAATACACATTTTTCTCAGCTGCACATGGGACGTTCTCCAAAATAGACCACATACTAGCTCATAAAACCTGCTTAAGTAAATGCAAAGGAATTGAAATTATCCCATGCATATTATCAGACCATAGTGCAATGAAATTGGAAATCAATGGCAAAAGATCTCACAAAAACTCCCTAGACACATGGAAATTAAACAGCACCCTCCTGAACAACCAATGGGTCACAGATGAAATTAAAGAAGAAATTAGACACTTTCTACAACTGAATGATAATGACAGTACAACATACTGGAACTTATGGGATACAATGAAAGCAGTCCTAAGAGGGAAATTTATAGCATTAAATACTTATATCAGGAAAATAGAGCAAGCGCAAATAAACAACTTAAGGGTGAACCTCGAGCTTCTAGAAAAAGAAGAGCAGGTTAAGCCAAAAGCCCTTACAAGGGAAGAAATTATAAAGATCAGAGCAGAAATTAACATATTGGAGAATAAAAAAGCAATACAAAGAATCAATGAAGCAAAAAGTTGGTTCTTTGAAAGAATAAATAAGATTGACAAACCCTTATCCAACCTTATTAAAAAAAGAAAAGAAAAGACTCAAATCCATGCAATTGAAAATGAAAAGGGTGATATCACAATGGACCCTGCAGAAATCCAGAAGATCATCTATACCTATTTTGAAAATTTATATTCTACTAAGATGGAAAATGCAGAAGAAATGGACAGATTCCTAGATTCGTATGAATTACCAAAGCTGAATCAAGAAGATTTAAAAATCCTAAATAAACCAATATCAACCAATGAAATTGAAGATGTAATTAAAAACCTCCCAACAAAGAAAATCCCAGGCCCTGATGGATTCACTGCCGAATTCAACAAGAAATTTAGAGAAGACCTAACGCCCCTACTTCTCAAACTTTTCAATGATATTGAAAGGAAGGCAATACTCCCAAATTCATTCCTGGAAGCAAGCATTACCCTGATACCAAAACCAGAGAAGGACCCAATTAAGAAAGAGAACTACAGGCCAATCTCCCTAATGAACATAGATGCAAAAATCCTTAATAAGATACTGGCAAACAGAATCCAACAAATCATCAAGAAGATTATACACCATGACCAAGTTGGATTCATCCCAGGGATGCAGGGATGGTTCAACATACGTAAATCAATAAATGTAATACAGCATATTAACAGAACCAAAGACAAAAATCACATGATCATCTCAATTGATGCAGAAAAAGCTTTTGACAAAGTCCAGCACCTTTTCATGATAAAAACCCTACAGAAAATTGGAATAGAGGGTCTTTATCTCAATCTGGTAAAAGCTATCTATGACAAACCAACAGCCAATATTATACTAAATGGCCAAAAACTGAAAGCCTTCCCTCTAAAATCAGAAACAAGACAAGGATGTCCACTGTCCCCACTCTTATTCAACATAGTTCTGGAAACTTTAGCCAGAGCGATTAGACAAGAGAAAGAAATAAAAGGAATAATGATTGGAAAGGAAGAAGTTAAATTATCATTATTTGCAGATGACATGATACTCTACACAGAAGACCCCAAAAACTCCACTAAAAAACTGCTAGATTTAATAAGCAAATTCAGTAGTGTAGCTGGATACAAAGTCAATACTCAAAAGTCAATAGCCTTCCTGTACACAAATAACAAACTTACTGAAAGAGAAATTAGGGAAACAATACCTTTCACAATAACATCCAAAAAAATGAAATACCTAGGAATCAACCTCACAAAGGATGTAAAAGACCTCTATACTGAAAACTACAGTACTCTGAAAAAGGAGATTGAAGAGGATATCAGAAAATGGAAAGATATCCCTTGCTCCTGGATAGGAAGAACCAATATAGTGAAAATGGCCATACTTCCAAAATTTTTATACAGATTTAATGCAATTCCAATCAAAATTCCAACAGAAAATCTCACAGAATTAGAGAAAACAATCCTAAAATTCATTTGGAATCAGAAGAGACCTAGAATAGCAAAGGCAACTCTGGGCAACAAACGCAAGGCAGGGGGCATGACAATCCCTGACTTGAAATTATATTATAAAGCTACTGTGATAAAAACAGTGTGGTACTGGCAAAAAAACAGACCTGAAGATCAATGAAACAGATTAGAAGATGCTGAAACAACTCCAGACATACTAAGCCACCTTATCTTTGACAAAAGTGCCAAACACATTCGCTGGAAGAAAGATAGCCTCTTTAATAAATGGTGCTGGAAAAACTGGCTCTACACATGCTGAAGATTAAAACTAGACCCATATCTTTCACCATGCACTAAACTAAATTCAAAATGGATCAGAGATCTAAATATTAAAACAGAAACATTAAATCTGCTGGAAGGTAGGATAGCTAAAACCCTTAGAGACATTGGTGTAGGCAAAGACTTTATGAATAAAAACTCAACCGCACGGGAACTATCCCAGAGAATCAATAACTGGGATCTCATCTTATTAAAAAGTTTTGCACAGCAAGAGAAACCATCAACAGTGTGAAGAGACAACCCACAATGTGGGAAAAAATGTTTGCCAGCTGTTCCTCAGACAAAGGATTACTATCGAGAACATATAAAGAACTCAAAAAAATCAGACCTCCCAAATTTAAAGACCCACTCCAAAAATGGGCATCTGAGATGAATACACATTTCTCAGATGAAGAAATACTAATGGCAAATAAATATACAAAAAAATGTGTAACATCACTAGTCATTCGAGAGATGCAAATTTTTTTTAATTTTATTTTAAAGAGAAGAAAAAACAAAACAAATCAAAAGAAGAACAAATTTTCAAAACAACATAATAGGAGGGTAACAATGGTTAATACATTGCGTATTACTATCTTTAAGTTAGTTATTCAGGACACCAGACATTAGCATTTAATTATCCAAACATTATTGGCACAAACCTTACTCTTCAATGAACTAAGTAAAAATCGTAGTGTATCTATCTTAACCATCTTATATATATATATATATATACAATTTTTTTCCCTTTCCCTTCTTTCTTTTCCCTATTCCAGTCTCTCTTTCTTTTTGACCAGTTTCTTTTTGATTCACCATGTCTATTGTACATTTTGGATCTTATTTACTCTTTCAGTTTCTCATACTAGAGAGACAATACGATGCTTACACATGTGCTTCTGGTTTATTTCACTTATGAGTATTTTCTCGAGTTGCATCCATTTACCTATAAAAGTCTCCAGTTTATCCTTCTTAATGGCTGAATAGTACTCCATTGTATAAAAATACCACATCTTTCTTATCCATTCCTCAGTTGATGGGCATTTGGGTTGTTTCCAAGATCTGGCTATTACGAGAGATGCAAATTAAAACAACACTGAGATACCATCTCACCCCAGAAAGAATGACTACTATAAAGAAATCAACTAATAACATGTGCTGGAGGGGCTGTGGGGAAAAAGGAACCCTTCTTCACTGTTGGTGGGAGTGTCGTCTGGTACAGCCACTGTAGAAGTCAGTGTGGAGATTCCTCAAAAAACTAGGGTTGGAGGTCCCATTTGACCCAGCTATTCCCCTTCTGGGCATCTTCCCAGAAGATTTAAAAACATCGTACCACAGCGATATATGTGCACCCATGTTTATAGCAGCACAATCTGTAATAGCCAGATCTTGGAAACAACCCAAATGCCCATCAACTGAGGAATGGATAAGAAAGATGTGGTATTTTTATACAATGGAGTACTATTCAGCCATAAAGAACTATAAACTGGAGACTTTTATAGGTAAATGGATGCAACTCGAGAAAATACTCATAACTGAAATAAAGCAGAAGCAGATGTGTAAGCATCGTATTGTCTCTCTAGTATGAGAAACTGAAAGAGTAAATAAGATCCAAAATGTACAATAGACATGGTGAATCAAAAAGAAACTGGTCAAAAGGAAAGAGAGACTGGAATAGGGAAAAGAAAGAAGGGAAAGGGGAAAAAAATTGTATATATATATAAGATGGTTAAGATAGATACACTACCAATTTTACTTAGTTCATTGAAGAGTAAGTTTTGTGCCAATAATGTTTGGACAATTGAATGCTAATGTCTGGTATCCTGAATAACTAACTTAAAGATAGTAATACTTAATGTATTAACCATTTTTACCCTCCTATTATGTTGTTTTGAAAATTTGTTCTTTTTTGCTTTGTTTTGTTTATTCTTCTCTTTAAAATAAAAAGAATGAAGAATGAAGCACCTTCAATGATGATTCTGCGGTAAGGAGCATAGTGTGGAATCAAAATTAATCTACCTCGCTCAGGCCCCTTGGTAATGAGTGGAAAGCGAGCATACAGTTGCTCTGGATGAGAGGAACGAGCTAGAGCCTGGGAAACTGCTGTGCAAGTAACGTTCTAAGAAGTAGGAGGACGTGAACATTCAGGAGTGCGAGACTGTTGAAATCACTGAATTACACAATGAAATTTTCAGATGTCTGTACTGGCAAAAGCAATTTTACATGTATTCCTAGGCTGACCTGTGGTGCACATTGAAGCTGCAGTTGCCTGAGCGTTTCGCTAAGAAGAACTCTACCTAACAAGTATGAAGTACCTTCCAGGATGATCCTGCTGTAAGGAGCGTAGTGCAGAATCATAAGTAATCTACGTAGCTCAGGCCCCTTAGTAAAGAGTGGAAAGCGAGCATAGAGTTGCTCTGGGTGAGAGGAAGTAGATAGAGCTGGGGGAACTGTTGCAAAAATAAGGTTCCAAGAACTAAGTAAGCATGAACTTTCAGGAGTGTGAGGCTGTTGAAATCACTGAGTTCCACAGTGAAATTTTCAGATGTTTATACGGGCAAAAGCAATTTTCCATGTATTCCTAGGCTGCCCTGTCGCGCACATTGAAGCAGCAGTTGCCTGTGCATTTCCCTAAGAAGAACTCTACGTAAGAAGCATGAAGCAACTTCCATGATTGTTCTGCGGTAAGGAGCGTAGTGTGGAATCAAAATTAATGTACCCCGCTCAGGCCCCTTAGTAATGAGTGGAATGCGAACATATTGTTGTTCAGAGTGAGCGGATGGAGCTAGAGCTCAGGGAACTGCTGTGCAAGTAACGTTCCAAGAACTGGGAGGACGTGAATTTTCAGGAGGGTGAGGCTGTTGAAATCAGTGAGATCCACAATGAAATTTTCAACAGTCTATACTGGCCAAAGCAATTTTGCATGTATTCCTAGGGTGCCCTGTGGCACCCATTCAAACTTCAGTTTCCTGAGCGTTTCCCTAAGAAAAACTCTACGTTAGAAGCATGAAGCACCTTCCTGTTTGATTCTACTCTATGGAGCATTGTGCGGAAACAAAATTAATCTACCTTGCTCAGTCCTATTAGTAATGAGTGGAAAGCGAGCATACTATTTCTCAGGGTGAGAGGAAGGAGCTAGAGTTGGGGGAACTGCTGTGCAAGTAATGTTCCAAGAACTAGGAGGACGTGTACTTTCTGGAGTGTGAGGCTGTTGAAATCACTGAGTTCCACAATAAACCTTTCGTATGTTTCTAAGGGCAAAAGCAATTTTCCATTTTTCCTAGGATGCCCTGTGGCGCACATTGAAGCTGCAGTTTTCCGAGCGTTTCCATAAGAAGAACTCTACACTAGAAGCATGACGCAAGTTCCAGGATGGTTCTGCGGTAAGCAGCGTAGTGCGGATTCAAAATTAATCTACCTCACACAGGCCCCTTACTAATGAGTGGAAAGCCAGCATACTGTTGCTCTCGATGAGAGGAAGGAGCTAGAGCTGGTTGACCTGCTGTGGAAGTAACGTTCCAAGAAGGAGGAGGACGTGAACTTTCAGGAGTGTAAGGCTGTCGAAGTAACTGAGTTCCACAAAGAAATTATCAGATGTCTGTATGGGCAAAAGCAATTTTCCATGCATTCCTAGGCTGCCCTGTGCTGCACATTGAAGCTGCAGTTGCCTGACCATTTCCCTAAGAAGAACTCTAGGAAAGAAGCATGAAGCACCTTCAATGACTGTTCCCCTTATGGAGCGTAGTGTTGAATCAAAATTAATCTACCTCGCTCAGGCCCCTGAGTAATGAGCAGAAAGTGAGGATAGTGTTGCTCTGTGTGAGAGAAAGGAGCTAGACCTGGGGGAACAGCTTCACAAGTAAAGTTCAAACAATTAAGCAAGCGTGAACTTTCAGGAGTGTGAGGCTGTTGAAGTCACTGAGTTCTACAATGAAATTTTCAGATGTCTCTATGGGCCAAAACAATTTTGCAATTTTCCTTGGCTGCCCTCTCGCACACATTGAAGCTGCAGTTGCCTGAGCGTTTCCCTAAGAAGCACTCTACGTAAGAAGTATGAAGCACCTTCCAGGATGGTTCTGCAGTAAGGAGCGTAGTGCGGAATCAAAAGTAATCTACGTCGCTCAGGCCCCTTAGTAATGAGTGGAAAGCGAGCATATTGTTGCTCTGGGTGAGAGGAAGCAGCAAGAGCTGGGGGAACTGCTGTGCAAGTAATGTTCCAAGAACTAGGAGGACGTGAATTTCAGGAGTGTGAGGCTGTTCAAATCACTGAGTTCCACAGTGAAATTTTCAGATATCTGTACAGGCAAAATCAATTTTACTTGTATTCCTAGGATGCCCTGTGGCCCACATTGAAGCTGCTGTTTCCTGAACACTTCCATAAGAAGAACTCTACAGTAGAAGCATGAAGCACCTTCCAGGATGATTCTGTGATAAGGAGGGTAGTGCGGAATCAAAATTAATCTACCTCGCTCAGGACCCTTAGTAATGAATGGAAAGCGAGCATATTGTTGCTGTGGGTGAGAGGAAGGAGCTAGAGCTGGGGGAACTGCTGAACAAGAAAGGATCCAAGAACTAAGCAAGCATGAACTTTCAGGTGTGTGAGGCTGTTGAAATCACTGACATCCACAATGAAATTTTCAGATGTCTGTATGGGCAAAATCAATTTTCCATGCATTCCTAGGCTGCCCTGTCGTGCACATTGAAGCGGCAGTTGCCTGTGCATTTCCCTAAGAAGAACTCTACGTAAGAAGCATGAAGAACCTTCCACGATTGTTCTGCGGTAAGGAGCGTAGTGTGGAATCAACATTAATCTACCCCGCTCAGGCCCCTTAGTAATGAGTGGAAAGAGAACATACTGTTGCTCAGGGTGAGAGGATGTAGCTAGAGCTGGGGGAACTGCTGTGCAAGTAACGTTCCAGGAACTGGGAGGACGTGAATTTTCAGGAGGGTGATGCTGTTGAAATCAGTGAGTTCCACAATGAAATTTTTAACAGTCTATACTGGCAAAAGCAATTTTGCATGTGTTCCTAGGCTGCCTTGTGGTGCACATTTAAGCTGCAGTTGCCTGAGCATTTCCCTAAGAAGAACTCTACGTTACAAGCATGAAGCACCTTCCAGGATGGTTCTGCTGTAAGGAGAGTAGTGTGGAATCAAAGTTAATCTACCTTGCTCAGGACCCTTAGTAATCAGTGGAAAATGGGCATACTGTTGCTCTAGGTGAGAGGAAGGGGTTAGAGCTGGGGGAAATGCTGCACAAGTAAGGTTCCAAGAACTAAGCGTAAACATTCAGGAGTGTGACGCTTTTGAAATCACTGAGATCCACAATGAAATTTTCAGATGTCTGTATTGGCAAAATGAATTTTCCATGTATTCCTAGGATGCCCTGTGGCGCATATTGAAACTTCAGGTCCTGAGCATTTCCCTAAGAACTCTACATTAGAAGCATGAAGCACCTTCCTGTTTGGTTCTACTCTATGGAGCATTGTGTGGGAACAAAATTAATCTACCTCGCTCAGTCCCATTAGTAATCAGTGGAAAGCAAGCATTCTGTTGCATTGTGTGCAAGGAAGGAGCTAGAGTTGGGGGAAATGCTGCACTGGTAATTTTCCATGAACAAAGAAAGTGTGAACTTACAGGAGTGTGAGGCTGTTGAAATCACTGAGTTCTACAATGAAATTTTCAGATGTCTGTATGGGCCATACCAATTTTGCATGTATTCCTAGGCTGCCCGGTCGCACACATTGAAGCTGAAGTTACCTGTGTGTTTCCCTAAGAAGAAGTCTATGTAAGAATCATGAAGCACCTTCCAGGATGGTTCTGCGGTAAAGAGCCTAGTGTGGAATCAAAATTAATCTACCGCGCTCAGGCCCCTTACTGATGAGTGGAAAGCGAGCATACTATTGCTCAGGGTGAGAGGAAGGAGCTAGAGTTGGGGGAACTGCTGTGCAAGTAACGTTCCAAGAACTAGGAGGAGGTGAACTTTCAGAAGTGTGAGGCTGCTGAAATAACTAAGTACCACAAAGAAATTATCAGATGTCTGTATGGGCAAAATCAATTTTCCATATATTTCGAGGATTCCCTGTGGCGCACATTGAAGCTGCAGTTTCCTGAGCGTTACACTAAGAAGAACTCTACGGTAGAAGCATGAAGCACCTTCCAGCATGGTTCTTCCGTATCCAGCGTAGTGTGGCAACAAATTCAATCTACCTCACTCAGGCCCCTTTGTATTCAGGGGAAAGCGAGCATACTGTTGCTCTGTGTGCCAGGATGGAGATACAGCTGGGAGAACTGCTGCCCAGTAAGTTTCCAATAACTAAGCAAGCGTGAACTTTCAGGAGTGTGAGGCTGTTGAAATCACTGAGGTGTACAATGAAGTTTTCAGATGTCTGTATGGGCCAAAACAATTTCCCATGTATTCCTAGGCTGCCCTATCATGCACATTGAAGTTGCATTTGCCTGTGCATTTCCCTAAGAAGAACTCTACGAAAGAAGCATGAAGCACCTTCAACGATGGTTCTGCAGTAAGGAGCGTAGTGCGGAATCAAAATTAATCTACCTCGCTCAGGCCCATTATTAATCAGTAGAAAGCAAGCATACTGTTTCTCTGTGTGCGAGGAATGAGCTAGAGTTGGGGGAAATGCTGCACTAGTAAGTTTCCAAGAACTAAGCAAGTGTGAACTTTCAGGAGTCTGAGGCTGTTGAAATCACTGAGTTCTACAATGAAGTTTTCAGATGTCTTTATGGGCGAAAACAATTTCCCATATATTCCTAGTCTGCCCTGTTGCGAACATTGAAGCTTCAGTTGCCTGTGCGTTTTCCTAAGATGAACTCTATGTTTGAAGCATGAAGCACCTTCCACGATAGTTCCCCTTATGGAGCGCAGTGTTGAAACAAAATTAATCTACCTAGCTCAGGCCCCTTAGTAATCAGCAGAAAGCAAGGATAGTGTTGCTCTGAGTGCGAGGAAGGAGCTAGAGCTGGGGGAACAGTTTCACAAGTAAGGTTCCAAGAACTAAGCAAGCGTGAACTTTCAGGAGTGTGAGGCTGTTGAAGTCACTGAGTTCTACAATGAAATTTTCAGATGCCTCTATGGGCCAAAACAATTTTGCATTTTTCCTAAGCTGCCCTGTCGCACACATTGAAGCTGCAGTTGCCTGTGCATTTCCTTAAGAAGAACTCTACGTAAGAAGCATGAAGCACCTTCAACCATATTTCTGTGGTAAGGAGCGTAGTGTGGAATCAAAATTAATCTACCTCGCTCAGGCCCCTTAGTAATGAGTGGAAAGCGAGCATACTGTTGCTCTGGGTGAGAGGAAGGAGCTAGAGCTGGGGGAACTGCTGTGCAAGTAATGTTCCAAGAACTAGGAGGACGTGAACTTTCAGGAGTGTGAGGCTGTTGAAATCACTGAGTTCCACAGTGAAATTTTCAGATATCTGTATGGGCCAAACCAATTTTGCATGTATACATACGCTGCCTTGTCACACACATTGAAGCTGCAGTTTCCCGTACATTTCACTAAGAAGAACTCTATGTAAGAACCCTGAAGCACCTTCCAGGATGGTAGCGCGGTAAGGAGCATAGTGCGGAATCAAAAGTAATCTACCTCGCTCCAGCTCCTTACTAATGAGTAGAAATTGATCATAGAGTTGCTCTGGGTGAGAGGAAGGAGATAGAGCTGGGGGAACTGCTGCACAAGTAAGTTTCCAAGAACTAAGTAAGCGTGAACTTTCAGGTGTGTGAGGCTGTTGAAATCACTGAAATCCACAATGAAATTTTCAGATGTCTGTATGGGCAAAATCAATTTACCATCTATTTCTAGGATGCCCTGTGGCGCACATTGAAGCTGCAGTTTCCTGAGCGTTTCCCTAAGAAGAACTCTACGTAAGAAGTATGAAGTACCATCCAGGATGGTACTGCGGTAAGGAGGGTAGTGCGGAATCAAAAGTAATCTACCTCGCTCAGGCCCCTTAGTAATGAGTGGAAATTGAGCATAGAGTTGCTCTGGGTGAGAGGAAGGAGATGCAGCTGGTGGAACTGTTGCACAAGTAAGGTTCCAAGAACTAAGTAAGCATGAACTTTCAGGAGTGTGAGGCCGTTGAAATCACTGAGTTCTACAATGAAATTTTCAGATGTCTTTATGGGCGAAAATAATTTCCCATATATTCCTAGGCTGCCCTGTCACTCACATTGAAGCTGCAGTTGCCTGTGTGTTTTCCTAAGATGAACTCTACGTTTGAAGCATGAAGCCCCTTCCACGATTGTTCTGCGGTGAGGAGCGTAGTGTGGAATCAAAATTAATGTACCCCGCTCAGGCCCCTTAGTAATGAGTGGAAAGCGAATATACTGTTGCTCAGGGTGAGAGGATGTAGCTAGAGCTGGGGGAACTGCTGTGCAAGTAACGTTCCAAGAACTGGGCGGACGTGAATATTCAGGAGGGTGAGGCTGTTGAAATCAGTAAGTTTCACAATGAAATTTTCAACAGTCTATACTGGCAAAAGCAATTTTCAATGTATTTCTAGGGTGCCCTGTGGCACCCATTGAAACTTCAGTTTCCTGAGCGTTTCCATAAGAAGAACTCTACGGTAGAAGAATTAAGCAACTTCAAGCATGGTTCTGCCATATGCAGCGTAGTGCGGAAACCAAATTAGTCTACCTCGCTCAGGCCCCTTTGTATTCAGTGGAAAGCGAGCATACTGTTGCTCTGTATGTGAGGATGGAGCTAGAGCTGGGGGAACCGGTGCACAAGTAAGGTTCCAATAACTAAGCAAGCGTGAACTTTCAGGAGTGTGAGGCTGTTGAAATTACTGTGTTCCACAATGAAGTTTTCAGATGTCTGTATGGGCAATAACAATTTCCCATGTATTCCTAGGCTACCCTGTTGCACACATTGAAGCCACAGTTGCCTGTGCGTTTCCTTAAGAAGAACTCTACGTAAGAAGCATGAAGCACCTGCAACAATGGTTCTGTGGTAAGGAGTGTAGTGTGGAATCAAAATTACTCTACCTCGCTAAGGCCCCTTAGTAATGAGTGGAAAGCGAGCATACAGTTGCTCTGGATGAGAGGAAGGAGCTAGAGCTGTGGGAACTGCTGTGCAAGTAACGTTAGAAGAAGTAGGAGGACGTGAACTTTCACGAGTGTGAGACTGTTGAAATCACTGAATTACCCAATGAAATTTTCAGATTTCTGTACGGGCAAAAGCAATTTTACATGTATTCCTAGGCTGCCCTGTGGTGCACATTGAAGCTGCAGTTGCCTGAGCGTTTCCCTAAGAAGCACTCTACGTAAGAAGTATGAAGCACCTTCCAGGATGGTTCTGCGGTAAGGAGTGTAGTGCGGAATCAAAAGTAATCTACGTCGCTCAGGCCCCTTAGTAATGAGTGGAAAGCAACCATAGAGTTGCCCTGGGTGAGAGGAAGGAGATGGAGCTGGGGGAACTGCTGAACAAGTAAGGATCCAATAACTAAGCAAGTGTGAACTTTCAGGTGTGTGAGGCTGTTGAAATCACTGAGTTCCACAATGAAATTTTTGGATGTTTGTATGGGCAAAAGCAATTTTCCATGCATTCCTAGTATACCATGTGGCGCAAATTGAAGCTGCAGTTTCCTGAGCGTTACCCTAAGAAGAACTCTACGTAAGAACTATGAAGTACCATCGAGTATGGTACTTCAGTAAGGAGGGTAGTGTGGAATCAAAAGTAATCTACCTCGCTCAGGCCCCTTAATAATGAGTGGAAATTGAGCATAGAGTTGCTCTGGGTGAGAGGAAGGAGATGGAGCTGGAGGAACTGCTGCACAAGTAAGGTTCCAATAACTAAGCAAGCGTGAACTTTCAGGAGTGTGAGGTTGTTGAAATCACTGAATTCTACAAAGAAATTTTCAGATGTCTTTATGGGCGAAAATAATTTCCCATATATTCCTAGGCTGCCATGTCGCGTACATTGAAGGTGCAGTTGCCTGTGCGTTTTCCTATGATGAACTCTACGTTTGAAGCATGAAGCACATTCCACGATAGTTCCGCTTATGGAGGGTAGTGCGGAATCAAAATTAATCTACCTCACTCAGGCCCCTTAGTAATGAGTGGAAAGCGAGCATATTGTTGCTCTGGGTGAGAGGAAGGAGCTAGAGCTGGGGGAACTGCTGAACAAGTAAGGATCGAAGAACTAAGCAAGTGTGAACTTTCAGGTGTGTGAGGCTTTTGAAATCACTGATATCCGAAATGAAATTTTCAGATGTCTGTATGGGCAAAATCAATTTTCCATGTATTCCTAGGCTGCCATGTTGTGCAAATTGAAGCGGCAGTTGCCTGTGCATTTCCCTAAGAAGAACTCTACGTAAGAAGCATGAAGCCCCTTCCACGATTGTTCTGCATTAAGGAGTGTAATGTGGAATCAAAAGTAATGTACCCGCTCAGGCCCATTAGTAATGAGTGGAAAGTGAACATACTGTAGCGCTGGATGAGAGGAAGGAGCTAGCGCTGGGGGAAGTGCTGTGCAAGTAATGTTCCAAGAAGGAGGAGGACGTGAACTTTCAGGAGTGTGAGGCTGTTGAAATCACTGAGTTCCACAATGAAATTTTCAGATGTCCGTATGGGCAAAATAATTTTCCATGTATTCCTAGGCTGTCCTGTGGTGCACATTGAAGCTGTAGTTGCTTGAGCATTTCCCGAAGAAGAACTCTATGTTAGAAGCATGAAGCACATTCCAGGATGGTTCTGTGGTGAGGAGTGTAGTTTGGAATCAAAATTAATCTACCTCGCTCAGGCCCATTAGTAATGAGTGGAAAGTGAACATACTGTAGCGCTGGATGAGAGGAAGGAGCTAGCGCTGGGGGAAGTGCTGTGCAAGTAATGTTCCAAGAAGTAGGAGGACGTGAACTTTCAGGAGTGTGAGGCTGTTGAAATCACTGAATTCCACAAAGAAATTATCAGACGTCTGTATGGGCAAAAGCAATTTTCCACATATTCCTAGGCTGCCCTGTGGTACATATTGAACCTGCAGTTGCCTGACCATTTCCATAAGAAGAACTCTATGTAAGAAGTATGAATCACCTTCAGGGAAGGTACTGCAGTAAGGAGCATAGTGCGGCAACATATTTAATCTACCTCGCTCAGGCCCCTTTGTATTCATAGGAAAGCGAGCATACTGTTGCTCTGTGTGTGAGGATGGAGCTGCAGCTGGGAGAACTGCTGCAACAGTAAGGTTGCAATAACTAAGCAAGCGTGAACTTTCAAGAGTGTGAGGCTGTTGAAATCACTGAGTTGTACAATGAAGTTTTCAGATGTCTGTACGGGCAAAAGCAATTTTCCATGTATTCCTGGGCTGCCCTGTGGTGCACATTGGACCTGCATTTGCCTGACCGTTGCCCTAAGAAGAACTCTATGAAAGAAGCATGTACCACCTTCAACGATGGTTATGCGGTAAGGAGCGTAGTGCGGAATCAAAATTAATCTACCTCACTCAGGCCCATTATTAATCAGTGGAAAGCAAGCATACTGTTCCTCTGTGTGCGAGGAATGAGCTAGAGTTGGGGGAAATGCTGCACTAGTAAGGTTCCAAGAACTAAGCAAGCGTGAACTTTCAGGAGTGTGAGGCTATTAAAATCACTGAGTTCTACAATGAAGTTTTCAGATGTCTTTATGGGTTTAAACAATTTCCCATATATTCCTAGGCTGCCCTGTTGCACACATTGAAGCTGCAGTTGCCTGTGCGTTTTCCTAAGATGAACTCTACGTTTGAAGCATGAAGCACCTTCCACGATAGTTCCGCTTATGGAGCGTAGTGTTGAAACAAAATTAATCTACCTCATTCAGGCCCCTTAGTAATCAGCGGAGAGCGAGGAAAATGTTGCTCTGAGTGCGAGGAATGAGCTAGAGCTGGGGAAGAGATTCACAAGTAAGGTTCCAAGAACTAAGCAAGCGTGAACTTTCAGGAGTGTGAGGCTGTTGAAGTCACTGAGTTCTACAATGAAATTTTCAGATGTCTCTATGGGCCAAAACAATTTTGCATTTTTCCTAAGCTGCCCTGTCGCACACATTGAAGCTGCAGTTGCCTGTGCATTTCCTTAAGAAGAACTCTACGTGAGAAGCATGAAGCACCTTGAACGATATTTCTGCGGTAAGGAGCGTAGTGTGGAATCAAAATTAATCTACCTCGCTCAGGCCCCTTAGTAATGAGTGGAAATCAACCATAGAGTTGCCCTGGGTGAGAGGAAGGAGCTAGAGCTGGGGGAACTGCTGTGCAAGTAATGTTCCAAGAACTAGGAGTACGTGAAATTTCAGGAGTGTGAGTCTGTTGAAATCACTGAGTTCCACAGTGAAATTTTCAGATATCTGTATGGGCCAAACCAATTTTGCATGTATACCTAGGCTGCCTTGTCACACACATTGAAGCTGCAGTTGCCCGTGCGTTTCCCTAAGAAGAAGTCTATGTAAGAAGCCTGAAGCACCTTCCAGGATGGCAGCGCGGTAAGGAGCGTAGTGCGGAATCAAAAGTAAAGTACCTCGCTCTGGCTCCTTAGTAATGAGTGGATATTGAGCATAGAGTTGCTCTGTGTGAGAGGAAGGAGATAGAGCTGGGGGAACTGCTGCACAAGTAAGTTTCCAAGAACTAAGTAAGTGTGAACTTTCAGGTGTGTTAGGCTATTGAAATCACTGAAATCCACAATGAAATTTTCAGATGTCTGTATGGGCAAAATCAATTTACCATCTATTTCTAGGATGCCCTGTGGCGCACATTGAAGCTGCAGTTTCCTGAGCATTTCCCTAAGAAGAACTCTACGGTAGAAGCATGAAGCAACTTCAAGCATGGTTCTGCCATATACAGCGTAGTGCGGAAACAAAATTAATCTGCCTTGCTCAGGCCCCTTTGTATTCAGTGGAAAAAGAGCATACTGTTGCTCTGTGTGCGAGGATGGATCCAGAGCTGGGGGAACTGCTGCACAAATAAAGTTCCAATAACTAAGCAAGCATGAACTTTCAGGAGTGTGAGGCTGTTGAAATCACTGAGCTCTACAATGAAGTTTTCAGATGTCTGTATGGGCGAAAACAATTTCCCATGTATTCCTAGGCTACCCTGTCATGCAAATTGAAGCTGCAGGTGCCTGTGCGTTGACTGAAGAGCTCTACATAAGAAGCATGAAGCACCTGCAATGATTGTTCTGCAGTAAGGAGCGTAGTGTGGAATCAAAATTAATCTACCTCGCTCAGGCCCCTTAGTAATGAGTGGAAAGAGAGCATACAGTTGCTCTGGATGAGAGGAAGGAGCTAGAGCTGGGGGAACAGCTGTGCAAGTAACGTTCCAAGAAGTAGGAGAACGTGAACTTTCAGGAGTGTGAGACAGTTGAAATCACTGAATTACCCAATGAAATTTTCAGATTTCTGTACGGGCAAAAGCAATTTTACATGTATTCCTAGGCTGCCTTGTGGTGTACATTGAAGCTGCAGTTGCCTGAGCATTTCCCTAAGAAGAAATCTACGTAAGAAGTATGAAGCACCTTCCAAAATGTTTCTGCAGTAAGGAGTATAGTGCAGAATCAAAAGTAATCTACGTCGCTCAGGCCCCTTAGTAATGAGTGGAAAGTGAGCATAGAGTTGCTCTGGGTGAGAGGAAGGAGAGAGAGCTGGGGGAACCGTTGCAGAAGTAAGGTTCCAAGAACTAAGTAAGCATGAACTTTCAGGAGTGTGAGGCTGTTGAAATCACTGAGTTCCACAATGAAATTTTTGGATGTCTGTACGGGCAAAAGCAATATTCCATGTATTCCTAGGATACCCTGTGGCACAGATTGAAGCTGCAGTTTCCTGAGCGTTACCCTAAGAAGAACTCTACGTAAGAACTATGAAGTACCATCGAGTATGGTACTTCAGTAAGGAGGGTAGTGCGGAATCAAAACTAATCTACCTCGCTCAGGCCCCTTAGTAATGAGTGGAAATTGAGCATAGAGTTGCTCAGGGTGAGAGGAAGGAGATGGAGCTGGTGAACTGCTGCACAAGTAAGGTTCCAATAACTAAGCAAGCGTGAACTTTCAGGAGTGTGAGGTGTTGAAATCACTGACATCCACAATGAAATTTTCAGATGTCTGTATGTGCAAAATCAATTTTCAATGTATTCCTAGGCTGCCCTGTCACGCACATTCAAGCGGCAGTTGCATGTGCGTTTCCCTAAGAAGAACTCTACGTAAGAAGCATGAAGCACCTTCCACGATTGTTCTGCGGTAAGGAGCGTAGTGTGGAATCAAAATTAATGTACTCCGCTCAGGCCCCTTAGTAATGAGTGGAAAGCGAACATACTGTTGCTCAGGGTGAGAGGATGGAGCTAGAGCTGGGGGAACTGCTGTGCAAGTAACGTTCCAAGAACTGGGAGGACGTGAATTTTCAGGAGGGTGAGGCTGTTGAAATCAGTGAGTTCCACAATGCAATTTTCAACAGACAATGCTGGAAAAAGCAATTTTGCATGTATTGCTAGGGTGCCCTGTGGCGCCCATTGAAACTTCAGGTTCCTGAGCGTTTACTTAAGAAAAACTCTACATTGGAATCATGAGGCACCTTCCTGTTTGGTTCTACTCTATGGAGCATTGTGCAGAAACAAAATTAATCTACCTCGCTCAGTCCCATTAGTATTGAGTGGAAAGCGAGCATACTATTGCTCAGGGTGAGAGGAAGGAGCTAGACTTGAGGGAACTGCTGTGCAAGTAACGTTCCAAGAACTAGGAGGACGGGAACTTTCAGGAGTGTGAGGCTGTTGAAATCACTGAATTCCACAATGAAACTTTCATATGTTTCTAAGGGCAAAAGCAATTTTCCATGTATTCCTAGGATGCCCTGTGGTGCACATTGAAGCTGCAGTTTTCTGACCGTTTCCCTAAGAAGAACTCTACACTAGAAGCATGAAGCACCTTCCAGGATGGTTCTGGAGTAAGGAGCGTAGTGCAGATTCAAATTTAATCTACCTCACTCAGGCCCCATAGAAATGAGTGGAAAGCGAGCATACTGTTGTGCTGAATGAGAGGAAGGGGCTAGAGCTGGGGGAACTGCTGTGCAAGTAACGTTCCAAGAAGGAGGAGGACGTAAACTTTCAGGAGTGTGAGGCTGTTGAAATCACTGAGTTCCACAAAGAAATTATCAGATGTCTGTATGGGCAAAAGCAATTTTCCATGTATTCCTAGGCTGCCCTGTGGTGCACATTGAACCTGCAGTTGCCTGACCATTTCCCTAAGAAGAAATCTATGTAAGAAGTATGAAGGAGCTTCAGGGAAGGTACTGCGGTAAGGAGCGTAGTGTGGCAACAAATTTAATCTACCTCGCTCATTCCCCTTTGTATTCAGGGGAAAACGAGCATACTGTTGCTCTGTGTGCGAGGATGGAGCTACAGCTGGGAGAACTGCTGCACCAGTAAGGTTCCAATAACTAAGCAAGCGTGAACTTTCAGGAGTGTGAGGCTGTTGAAATCACTGAGTTGTACGATGAAGTTTTCAGTTGTCTGTACGGGCAAAAGCAATTTTCCATGTATTCCTAGGCTGCCCTGTGGTGCACATTGAAGCTGCAGTTTCCTGACCATTTCCCTAAGAAGAACTCTACGAAAGAACCATGAAGCACCTTCAACGATGGTTCCCCTTACGGAGCGTAGTGTTGAAACAAAATTAATCTACCTCGCTCAGGGCCCTTAAAATCAGCGGAAAGCGAGGATAGTGTTGCTCTGTAAGCGAGGAAGGAGCTAGAGCTGGGGGAACAGCTTCACAAGTAAGGTTCCAAGAACTAAGCAAGCGTGAACTTTCAGGAGTGTGAGGCTGTTGAAGTCACGGAGTTCTACAATGAAATTTTCAGATGTCTCTATGGGCCAAAACAATTTTGCATTTTTCCTAGGCTGCCCTGTCGCACACATTGAAGCTGCAGTTGCCTGTGCATTTCCTTAAGAAGAACTCTACGTGAGAAGCATGAAGCACCTTGAACGATATTTCTGCGGTAAGGAGCGTAGTGTGGAATCAAAATTAATCTACTTCGCTCAGGCCCCTTAGTAGTGAATGGAAAGCGAGCATACTGTTGCTCTGGGTGAGAGGAAGGAGCTAGAGCTGGGGGAACTGCTTTGCAAGTAATGTTCCAAGAACTAGGAGGATGTGAACTTTCAGGAGTGGGAGGCTGTTGAAATCAGTGAGTTCCACAATGAAATTTTCAACAGTCTGCACTGGCAAAAGCAATTTTGCATGTATTCCTAGGCTGCCCTGTGGTGCACATTTAAGCTGCATTTGCCAGAGGGTTTCCCTAAGAAGAACTCTACACTAGAATCATGAAGCACCTTCCAGGATGGTTCTGCTCTAAGGAGTGTAGTGCGGAATCAAAGTTAATCTACCTCTCTCGGGACACTTAGTAATCAGTGGAAAATGGGCATACTGTTGCTCCAGGTGAGAGGAAGGGGCTAGAGCTGGGGGAACTGCTGCACAAGTAAGGTTCCAAGAACTATGTAAGCATAAACATTGAGGAGTGTGACGCTTATGAAATCACTGAGATCCACAATGAAATTTTCAGATGTCTGTATGGGCAAAATGAATTTTCCATGTATTCCTAGGATGCCCTGTTGCGCACATTGAAACTTGTTTCCTGAGCGTTTCCCTAAGAAGAACTCTACGTTAGAAGCATTAAGCACCTTCCTGTTTGGTTCTACTCTATGAAGCATTCTGCAGAAACAAAATTAATCTACCTCGCTCAGTCCCATTAGTAATCAGTGGAAAGCAAGCATTCTATTGCACTGTGTGCGAGGAAGGAGCAAGAGTTGGGGGAAATGCTGCACTAGTAAGGTTCCAAGAACAAAGAAAGTGTGAACTTACAGGAGTGTGAGGCTGTTGAAATCACTGAGTTCTACAATGAAATTTTCAGATGTCTGTATGGGCCAAACAAATTTTCTATGTATTCCTAGGCTGCCCGGTCGCACACATTGAATCTGAAATTGCCTGTGCATTTCCCTAAGAAGAAGTCTATGTAAGAAGCATGAAGCACCTTCCAGGATGGTTCTGCGGTAAGGAGCCTAGTGCGGATTCAAAATTAATCTACCTCACTTAGGCCCCTTAGTAATGAGTGGAAAGCGAGCATACTGTTGCTCTGGATAAGAGGAAGCAGCTAGAGATGGGGGAACTGCTGTGCAAGTAAAGTTCCAAGAAGGAGCAGGACGTGAACTTTCAGGAGTGTGAGGCTGTTGAAATCACTGAGTTCCACAAAGAAATTATCAGATGTCTGTACGGGCAAAAGCAATTTTCCATGTATTCCTAGTCTGCCCTGTGGTGCACATTGAAGCTGCAGTTGCCTGACCGTTTCCCTGAGAAGAACTCTATGTAAGAAATATGAAACACCTTCAAGGATGGTACTGCGGTAAGGAGCGTAGTGTGGCAACAAATATAATCTACCTCGCTCAGGCACCTTTGTATTCAGGGGAAAGCGAGCATACTGTTGCTCTGTGTGCGAGGATGGAGCTATAGCTGGGAGAACTGCTGCACCAGTAAGGTTCCAATACCTAAGCAAGCGTGAACTTTCAGGAGTGTGAGGCTGTTGACATCACTGAGTTGTACAATGAAGTTTTCAGATGTCTGTATGGGCCAAAATAATTTCCCATGTATTCCTATGCTGCCCTATCACGCACATTGAAGCTGCAGTTGCCTGAGCATTTCCCTAAGATTAACTCTACGTTAGAAGAATGAAGCACCTTCCAGGGTGGTTCTGTTGCAAGGAGCGTAGTGCGGAATCAAAGTTAATCTGCCTCGCTCAGGACCCTTAGTAATCAGTGGAAAGTGGGCATACTGTTGCTCTAGGTGAGAGGAAGGGGCTAGAGCTGGGGAAACTGCTGCATAAGTAAGGTTCCAAGAACTAAGTAAGCGTAAACATTGAGGAGTGTGACGCTGTTGACATCACTGAGATCCACAATGAAATTTTCAGATGTCTGTATGGGCAAAATGAATTTTCCATGTATTCCTAGGCTGCCCTGTGGTGCACATTGAAGCTGCAGTAGCCTGATTGTTTCCCTAATAAGAACTCTATGTAAGAAGTATGAAGCACCTTCCATGATGGTTCTGCGGTAAGGAGCATAGTGCAGAATCAAAAGTAATCTACCTCGCTCAGTCACCTTACTAATGAGTGGAAATTGAGCATAGCGTTGCTCTGGGTGAGAGTAAGGAGATAGAGCTGGGGGAACTGCTGCACAAGTAAGGTTCCAAGAACTAAGTAAGTGTGAACTTTCAGGTGTGTGAGGCTGTTGAAATCACTGAAATCCACCATGAAATTTTCAGATGTCTGTATGGGCAAAATCAATTTACCATTTATTTCTAGGATGCCCTGTGGCGCACATTGAAGCTGCAGTTTCCTGAGCATTTCCTTAAGAAGAACTGTACGGTAGAAGCATGAAGCAACTTCAAGCATGGTTCTGCCATATGCAGCGTAGTGCGGAAACAATATTAGTCTACCTCGCTCAGGCCCATTAGTATTCAGTGGAAAGCGAGTATACTGTTGCTCTGTGTGCCAGGATGGAGCTAGAGCTGGGGGAACCGGTGCACAAGTAAGGTTCTAATAACTAAGCAAGCGTGAACTCTAAGGAGTGTGAGGCTATTGAAATTACTGATTTCTACAATGAAGTTTTCAGATGTCTGTATGGGCAAAATCAATTTTCCATGTATTCCTAGGATACACTGTGGTGCAGATTGAAGCTGCAGTTTCCTGAGCGTTTCCTTAAGAAGAACTGTACGTAAGAAGTATGAAGTACCATACAGGATCGTACTGCGGTAAGGAGCGTAGTGCAGAATCAAAAGTAATCTACCTCGCTCAGGCCCCTTACTAATGAGTGGAAATTGAGCATAGAGTTGCTCTGGGTGAGAGGAAGGAAATGGAGCTGGGGGAACTGCTGCACAAGTAAGGTTCTAACAGCTAAGCAAGCGTAAACTTATAGGAGTGTGAGGCTGTTGAAATCACTGAGTTCTACAATGAAATTTTCAGATGTCTCTATGGGCCAAAATAATTTTGCAGTTTTCCTAGGCTGCCCTGTCGCACACATTGAAGCTGCAGTTGCCTGTGTGTTTCCCTAAGAAGAATTGTACGTAAGAAGCATGAAGCACCTTCCAGGATGTTTCTGCAGTAAGGAGTGTAGTGTGGAATCAAAATTAATCTACCTCACTAACGCCCCTTGGTAATGAGTGGAAAGAGAGCATATTATTGCTCTGGGTGAGAGGAGGCAGCTAGAGCTGGGGGAACTGCTGTGCAAGTAATGTTCCAAGAACTAGGAGGACGTGAACTTTCTGGAGTGTGAGGCTGTTGAAATCACTGAGTTCCACAGTGAAATTTTCAGATATCTGTATGGGCAAAACAAATTTTCCATGTATTCCTAGGATGCCCTGTGGCCCACATTGAAGCTGCAGTTTCCTGAACACTTCCATAAGAAGAGCTCTACAGTAGAAGCATGAAGCAACATCCGGGATGGTTCTGCGGTAAGGAGCGTAGTGCGGAATCAAAATTAATCTACCAAGCTCAGGCCCATTAGTAAAGAGTGGAAAGCGAGCATATTGTTGCTCTGGGAGAGAGGAAGGAGCTAGAGCTGTGGGAACTGCTGAACAAATAAGGATCCAAGAACTAATCAAGTGTGAACTTTCAGGTGTGTGAGGCTGTTGAAATCACTGACATCCACAATGAAATTTTCAGATGTCTGTATGGGCAAAAACAATTTCCCATGTATTCCTAGGCTGCCCTGTCGTGCATATTGAAGTTGCAGTTGGCCATGCGTTTCCTTAAGAAGAACTCTACGTAAGAACAATGAAGCCCCTTCCACGATTGTTCTGCGGTAAGGAGCGTAGTGTGGAATCAAAATTAATCTACCCCAGACAGGCCGCTTAGTAATGAGTGGAAAGCGAACATACTGTTGCTCAGGGTGAGAGGATGGAGCTAGAGCTGGGGGAACTACTGTGCAAGTAACATTCCAAGAACTGGGAGGACGTGAATTTTCAGGAGGGTGAGGCTGTTGAAATCAGTGAGTTCCACAATGAAATTTTCAACAGACTATACTGGCAAAAGCAATTTTGCATGTATTCCTAGCCTGCCCTGTGGTGCACATTTAAGCTGCAGTTGCCTGAGCATTTCCCTAAGAAGAACTCTACGTTAGAAGCATTAAGAACCTTCCAGGATGGTTCTGCTGTAAGGAGCATAGTGCGGAATCACAGTTAATCTACCTCGCTCAGGACCCTTAGTAATCAGTGGAAAGTGGGCATACTGTTGCTCTAGGTGAGAGGAAGGGGCTAGAGCTGGGGGAACTGCTGCACAAGTAAGTTTCCAAGAACTATGTAAGCATAAACATTGAGGAGTGTGACGCTCTTTAAATCACTGAGATCCACAATGAAATTTTCAGATGTCTGTATGGGCAAAATGAATTTTCCATGTATTCCTAGGATGCCCTTTGGCACACATTGAAACTTCAGTTTCCTGAGTGTTTCCCTAAGAAGAACTCTACATTAGAAGCATGAAGCACCTTCCTGTTTGGTTCTACTCCATGGAGCATTGTGTAGAAACAAAATTAATCTACCTCGCTCAGTCCCATTAGTAATCAGTGGAAAGCAAGCATTCTGTTGCACTGGGTGCGAGGAAGGAGCTAGAGTTGGGGGAAATGCTGCACTAGTAGTGTTCCAAGAACAAAGCATGCATGAACTTACAGGAGTGTGAGGCTGTTGAAATCACTGAATTCTACAATGAAATTTTCAGATGTCTCTATGGGCCAAACCAATTTTGTATGAATTCCTAGGCTGCCCCGTCGCACACATTGAAGCTGAAGTTGCCTGTGCGTTTCCCTAAGAAGAAGTCTATGTAAGAAGCATGAAGCACCTTCCAGGATGGTTCTGCGGTAAGGAGCCTAGTGCGGAATGAAAATTAATCTACCGCGCTCAGGCCCCTTCCTGATGAGTGGAAAGCGAGCACACTATTGCTCAGGGTGAGAGGAAGGAGCTAGAGTTGGGGGAACTGCTGTGCAAGTAACTTTCCAAGAACTAGGAGGACGTGAACTTTCAGGAGTGTGAGGCTGTTGAAATCACTGAGTTGTACAATGAAATTTTCAGATGGCTATAGGGGCCAAAACAATTTTCCATGTAATCCTAGGCTGCCCTTTCGCGCACAATGAAGCTGTAGTTGCCTGTGCATTTCCCTAAGAAGAACTCTACGTAAGAAGCATGAATCACCCTCCACCATGGTCCTGCGTTAAGGAACGTAGTGTGGAATCTAAATCAATCTACCTAACTCTGGCCCCTTAGTAAAGAGTGGAAAGCGAGCATACTGTTGCTCTGGATGTGAGGAAGGAGCTAGAGCTGGGGGAACTGCTGTGCAAGTAACGTTCCAAGAATTAGGAGGATGTGAACTTTCCGGAGGGTGAGGCTGTTGAAATCACTGAGTTCCACAATAAATTTTCAACTGTCTGTACTGGCAAAAGCAATTTTGCATGTATTCCTAGGCTGCCCTGTGGTGCACATTTAAGCTGCAGTTGCCTCAGCGTTTCCCTAAGAAGAACTCTACGTTAGAAGCATGAAGCACCTTCCAGGATGGTTCTGCTGTAAGGAGCGTAGTTCGGAATCAAAGTTAATCTACCTCACTCAGGACCCTTAGTAATCACTGGAAAGTGGGCACACTGTTGCTCTAGGTGAGAGGAAGGAGCTAGAGCTGGGGGAACTGCTACACAAGTAAGGTTCCAAGAACTAAGTAAGCCTGAACTTTCAGGATTGTGAGGCTGTTGAAATCACTGAGATCCACACTGAAATTTTCAGATGTCTCTTTGGGCAAAATGAATTTTCCATCTATTCCTAGGATGCCCTCTGGTGCACATTGAAGCTTCAGTTTCCTGAGCGTTTCCTTAAGAAGAACTCTACGTTAGAAGCATGAAGCACCTTCCTGTTTGGTTCTACTCTATGGAGCATAGTGCGGAAACAAAATTAATCTGCCTCGCTCATTCCCATTAGTAATCAGTGGAAAGCAAGCATTCTGTTGCACTGTGTGCGAGGAAGGAGCTAGAGCTGGGGGAAATGCTGCACTAGTAAGGTTCCAAGAACTAAGCAAGTTTGAACTTTCAGGAGTGTGAAGCTGTTGATATCACTGAGTTCTACAATGAAGTTTTCAGATGTCTGTATGGGTAAAAACAATTTCCCATGTATTCCTGGGCTGCCCTGTCACGCACATTGGAGCTGCAGTTGCCCGTGCGTTTCCCTAAGAAGAAGTCTATGTAAGAATCATGAAGCACCTTCCAGGATGGTTCTGTGGTAAGGAGCCTAGTGCGGAATCAAAATTAATCTACCTCGTTCAGGCACCTTACTTATGAGTGGAAAGTGAGCATACTATGGCTCAGGGTGAGAGGAAGGAGCTAGAGTTGGGGGAACTGCTGAGCAAGTAACGTTCCAAGAACTAGGAGGATGTGAACTTTCAGAAGTGTGAGGCTGTTGAAATCACTGAGTGCCGCAATGAAATTTTAAGAAGTTTGTAGAGGAAAAATCAATTTTCCATGTGTTCATATGCTGCCCTGTTGTGCACAGTGAGGCTGCAGTTGCCTGTGCGTTTCCCTAGGAAGAACACTACATTAGAGTCGTGAATCACCTTCCAGGATGGTTCTATGGTAAGGAGCATAGTGCGGAATCAAAGTTAATCTACCTCGCTCAGGCCCCTTAGTAATGAGTGGAAAGCGAGGATACTGTTGCTCTAGGTGAGAGGAAAGAGCTAGAGCTGGGGCAACTGCTGCACAAGTAAGGTTCCAAGAACTAGGAGGATGTGAACTTTCAGGAGTGTGAGGCTGTTGAAATCACTGAGTTCCACATAGAAACTTTCATATATTTCTAAGGGTAAAAGCAATTTTCCATGTATTCCTAGGATGCCCTGTGCAGCACATTTAAGCTGTAATTTTCTGAGCGTTTCCATAAGAAGAACTCTACACTAGAAGCATGAAGCACCTTCCAGGAATGTTCTGTGTTATATAGCATACTGCAGAAACAAAATTAATCTACCTCGCTCAGGCCCCTTTGTAATCAGTGGAAAGCGAGCATACTGTTGCTCTGTGTGCGAGGATGGAGCTAGAGCTGGGGGAACCGGTGCACAAGTAAGGTTCCAATAACTAAACAAGAGTGAACTTTCAGGAGTGTGAGGCTGTTGAAATAACTGAGTTCTACAATGAAGTTTTCAGATGTCTGTATCGGCCAAAACAATTTCCCATGTATTCCTAGGCTGCGCTTTCGCGCACAATGAAGCTGTAGTTGCCTGTGCATTTCCCTAAGAAGAACTCTACGTAAGAAGCATGAATCACCCCCCACCATGGCTCTGCGTTAAGGAGTGTAGTGCAGAATCAAAATGAATCTACCTTGCTCAGGCCCCTTAGTAAAGAGTGGAAAGCGAGCATACTGTTGCTATTGATGTGAGGAAGGAACTAGAGCTGGTGGAACTGCTGTGCAAGTAACGTTCCAAGAATTAGGAGAACATGAACTTTCAGGAGGGTGAGGCTGTTGAAATCACTGAGCTGCACAAGTAAATTTTCAACTGTCTGTACTGGCAAAAGCTATTTTGCATGTATTCCTAGGCTGCCCTATGGTGCACATTTAAGCTGCAGTTGCCTCAGCGTTTCCCAAGGAAGAACTCTACGTTAGAAGCATGAAGCACCTTCCAGGATGGTTCTGCTGTAAGGAGCGTAGTGCGGAATCAAAGTTAATCTACCTCGCTCAGGACCCTTAGTAATCACTGGAAAGTGGGCACACTGTTGCTCTAGGTGAGAGGAAAGAGCTAGAGCTGGGGGAACCGAAGCACAAGTAAGGTTCCAAGAACTAAGTAAGCCAGAACTTTCAGGATTGTGAGGCTGTTGAAATCACTGAGATCCACAATGAAATTTTCAGATGCCTCTATGGGCAAAATCAATTTTCCATGTATTTCTAGAATTCACTTTGGCGCACATTGAAGCTGCAGTTTCCTGAGCATTTCCCTAAGAGGAAGTCTACGGTAGAAGCATGAAGCAACTTCAAGCATGGTTCTGCCGTATGCAGCGTAGTGCCAAAACAAAATTAGTCTAACTCGCTCATTCCCCTTTGTATTCAGGGATAAGCGAGCATACTGTTGCTCTGTGTGCAAGGATGGAGCTACAGCTGCGGGAAGTGTTGCACAAGTAAGGTTCCAAAAACTAAGCAAGCGTGAATTTCAGGAGTGAGAGGCTGTTGAAATCACAGAGTGGCACAATGAAATTTTCAGATGTTTGTAGAGGAAAAATCAATTTTCCATGTATTCCTATGCTGTCCTGTGGTGCACAGTGAAGCTGCAGTTGCCTTAGCGTTTCCCTAAGAAGAACACAACGTTAGAAGCATGAAGCACCTTCCAGGATGGTTCTGCAGTAAGGAGCTTAGTGCGGAATCAAAGTTAATCTACCTCGCTCAGGCCCCTTAGTAATGAGTGCAAAGCGAGCATACTGTTGCTCTGGGTGAGAGGAAGGAGCTAGAGCTGGGGGAACTGCTGCACAAGTAAGGTTCTAAGAAATAAGTAAGCGTGAACTTTCAAGAGGGTGAGGCTGCTGAAATCACTGAGTTCCACAATGAAATTTTCAGATGTCTGTATGGTCCAAAACAATTTTCCATGTATTCCTAGGCTGCCCTGTGGTGCACATTGAAGCTGCAGTGGCCTGAGCTTTTCCCTAAGAAGAACTGTATGTTAGAAGCATGAAGCACCTTCCAGCTTGGTTCTGCAGTAAGGAGCGTAGTGTGGAATCAAAATTAATATACCTCACTCAGGCCCCTTAGTAATGAGGGGAAGGTGAGCATACTGTTGCTCTGGGTGAGAAGAAGGAGCTAGAGCTGGGGGAACCAATGCACATGTAAGGTTCCAAGAACTAAGCAAGCCTAAACTTTCAGGAGTGTGAGGTTTTTGACATCACTGAGATCCACAATGAAATTTTCAGATGTCTGTATGGGCAAAATCAATTTTCCATGTATTCCTAGGATGCCCTGTGACACACATTAAAGCTGCAGTTTCCTGAGCCTTTCCCTAAGAAGAAATCTATGTGAGAATCATGAAGCACCTTCCAGGATGGTTCTGCTCTCTGGAGTGTAGTTAGGAACCAAAATTAATCTACGTCATTCAGGCCTCTTAGTAATCATGGGAAATTGAGGATACTGTTGCTCTGTGTGCGAGGAAGGATCTAGAGCTGGGGGAACTGCTGCACAATAAGGTTCCAAGAATTAAGCAAGCGTGAACTTTCAGGAGTGTGAGGCTATTGTAATCACTGAGTTCTACAATGAAATTTTCAGACGTCTGTATGTGCCAAAACAATTTTGCATGTATTCCTAGGCTGCCCTGTCACGCACATTGAAGATGCATTTGCCTGTGGCTTTCCCTAAGAACTCTACGTAAGAGGCATGAAGTACTTTCCAGAATGGTTCTGGGGTAAGGAGGTTAGTGCGGAATCAAAATGAATCTACCTCGCTCAGGCCTCTTAGTAATGAATGGAAAGCAAGCATAGTGTTGCTCTGGGTGAGAGGAAGTAGCTAGAGCTGGGGGAACTGCTGTGCAAGCAACATACCAAAAACTAGGAGGACGTGAACTTTCAGGAGGGTGAGACTGTTGAAATCACTGAGTTCCACAATGAAATTTTCAGATGTCCATACAGGCAAAAGCAATTTTCCATGTATTCCTAGGCTGCCCTGTGGTGCACATTGAAGCTGCAGGTGCTTGAGCGTTTCCCTAAGAAGAACTCTATGTTAGAAGCATGAAGCACCTTCCAGGATGGTTCTGTGATAAGGAGTGTAGTGTGGAATCAAAATTCATCTATCTCGCTCAGGCCCCTTAATAATGAGTGGAAAGCCAGCATACTGTTGCTCTTTGTGCGAGGAAGGAGCTAGAGCTGCGGGAACTGCTGCACAAGTAAGGTTGCAAGTACAAAGCATGCGTCAAATTTCAGGAGTGTGAGGCTGTAGCAATCACTGACTTCCACAATGAATTTTTCAGATGTCTGTATGGTCCAAAACAATTTTCCATGTATTCCTAGGCTGCGCTGTGGTGCACATTGAAGCTGCAGTTGCCTGAGCATTTCCTTAAGAAGAACTCTATGTTAGACGCATGAAGGGCCTTCCAGATTGGTTCTGCAGTAAAGAGCATAGTGCAGAATCAAAATTAATCTACCTCGCTCAGGCCCCTTAGTAATGAGTGGAAAGCGAGCATACTGTTGCTCTGGATGAGAGGAAGGAGCTATAGATGGGGGAACTGCAGCACAAGTAATGTTCCTAGAACTAAGTAAGCATGAACTTTCAGGATTGTGAGGCTGTTGAAATCACAGATCCACAATGAAATTTTCAGATGCCTCTATGGGCAAAATCAATTTTCCATGTATTTCTAGGATGCCCTTTTCTCGCACATTGAAGCTGCAGTTTCCTGAGCGTTTCCCTAAGAAGAAGCCTACGGTAGAAGCATGAAGCAACTTCAAGCATGGTTCTGCCATATGCACCGTAGTGCCGAAACAAAATTAATCTAACTCTCTCATTCCCCTTTGTATTCAGGGATAAGCGAGCATACTGTTGCTCTGTGTGCGAGCATGGAGCTAGAGCTGGGGGAAGTGTTGCAGAAGTAAGGTTCCAAAAACTAAGCAAGTGTGAATTTCAGGAGTGAGAGGCTGTTGAAATCAGTGAGTGGCATAATTAAATCTTCAGATGTTTGTAGAGGAAAAATCAATTTTCCATGTATTCCTATGCTGTCCTGTGGTGCACAGTGAAGCTGCAGTTGCCTTAGCATTTCCCTAAGAAGAACACAACGTTAGAAGCATGAAGCACCTTCCAGGATGGTTCTGTGGTAAGGAGCGTAGTGCGGAATCAAAAGTTATCTACCTCACTCAGCCCCTTAGTAATGAGTGGAAAGCGAGCATACTGTTGCTCTGGGTGAGAGGAAGGAGCTAGAGCTTGGGGAACTGCTGTGCAAGAAATGTTCTAAGAACTAGGAGGATGTGAACTTTCAGGAATGTGAGGCTGCTGAAATCACTGAGTTCCACAATGAAACTTTCATATGTTTCTAAGGGCAAAAGCAATTTTCCATGTATTCCTAGGATGAACTGTGGCGCACACTGAAGCTGCAGTTTCCTGAGCGTTTCCATAAGAAGAACTCTACACTAGAAGCATGAAGCACCTTCCAGGATGGTTCTGCTCTATAGAGCATAGTGCGGAAACAAAATTAATCTACCTCGCTCAGTCCACTTTTTAATCAGTGGAAAGCGAGCATACTGTTGCTCTGTGTGTGAGGAAGGAGCTAGAGCTGGGGGAACTGCTACACAAGTAAGGTTGCAAGAACTAAGTAAGCGTGAACTTTCAGAAGTGTGAGGCTGTTGAAATCACTGAGATCCACAATGAAATTTTCAGATGTCCGTATGGGCAAAATAATTTTCCATGTATTCCTAGGCTGTCCTGTGGTGCACATTGAAGCTGTAGTTGCTTGAGCGTTTCCCGAAGAAGAACTCTATGTTAGAAGCATGAAGCACATTCCAGGATGGTTCTGTGGTGAGGAGTGTAGTTTGGAATCAAAATTAATCTACCTCGCTCAGGCCCCTTAGTAATGCGTGGAAAGTGAGCATACTGTTGCTCTGTGTGTGAAGAAGGAGCTTGAGCTGGGGGAAGTGCTGCACAATTAAGATTCCAAGAACTAAGCAAGAGTGAACTTTTAGGAGTGTGAGGTTGTTGAAATGACTGTGTTCTACAATGAAATTTACAGATATCTGTATGGTGAAAATCAATTTTCCATGTATTGCTAATGTACCCTGTGACGCACATTGAAGCTACAGTTGCCTGTGCCTTTCCCTAAGAAGAACTCTACGTAAGAAGCATGAAGAACCTTCCAGGATGGTTCTGCAGTAAGGAGCTTAGTGCGGAATCAAAGTTAATCTACCTCGCTCAGGCCCCTTAGTAATGAGTGCAAAGCGAGCATACTGTTGCTCTGGGTGAGAGGAAGGAGCTAGAGCTGGGGGAACTGCTGCACAAGTAAGGTTCTAAGAAATAAGTAAGCGTGAACTTTCAAGAGGGTGAGGCTGCTGAAATCACTGAGTTCCACAATGAAATTTTCAGATGTCTGTATGGTCCAAAACAATTTTCCATGTATTCCTAGGCTGCCCTGTGGTGCACATTGAAGCTGCAGTGGCCTGAGCTTTTCCCTAAGAAGAACTGTATGTTAGAAGCATGAAGCACCTTCCAGCTTGGTTCTGCAGTAAGGAGCGTAGTGCGGAATCAAAATTAATATACCTCGCTCAGGCCCCTTAGTAATGCGTGGAAAGTGAGCATACTGTTGCTCTGTGTGTGAAGAAGGAGCTTGAGCTGGGGGAAGTGCTGCACAATTAAGATTCCAAGAACTAAGCAAGAGTGAACTTTTAGGAGTGTGAGGTTGTTGAAATGACTGTGTTCTACAATGAAATTTACAGATATCTGTATGGTGAAAATCAATTTTCCATGTATTGCTAATGTACCCTGTGACGCACATTGAAGCTACAGTTGCCTGTGCCTTTCCCTAAGAAGAACTCTACGTAAGAAGCATGAAGCACCTTCCTGTTTGGTTCTACTCTATGCAGCATAGTGCGAAAACAAAATTTATCTACCTCGCTCAGTCCCATTAGTAATCAGTGGAAAGCAAGCATTCTGTTGCACTGTGTGCGAGGAAGGAGCTAGAGCTGGAGGAAATGCTGCACTACTAAGGTTCCTAGAACTAAGTAAGCGTGAACTTTCAGGAGTGTGACGCTGTTGAAATCACTGAGTTCTACAATGAAATTTTCAGATGTCTGTATGGGCCAAACCAATTTTGCATGTATTCCTAGGCTGCCCTGTCGCACACATTGAAGGTCCAGTTGCCTGAGCGTTTCCCTAAGAAGAACTCTATGTAAGAAGCATGAATCACCTTCCACGATGCTTCTAAGGTAAGGAGTGTAGTGCGCATTCAAAATTAACCTACCTCACTCAGACCCATTATTAATGAGTGGAAAGCAAGCATACTGTTGCTCTGTATGAGAGGAAGAAGCTAGAGCTGGGAGAACTGCTGTGCAAGTAACGTTCCAAGAAGTAGGAGGACGTGAATTTTCAGGAGTGTGAGGCTGTTGAAATCACTGAGTTCCACAATGAAATTTTCAGATGTCCGTATGGGCAAAATAATTTTCCATGTATTCCTAGGCTGCCCTGTGGTGCACATTGAAGCTGCATTTGCCTGAGTGTTTACCTAAGAAGAACTCTACATTAGAAGCATGAAGCAGCTTCCAGGTTGGTTCTATAGTAAGGAGCATAGTGTGGAATCAAAATTAATCTACCTCCCTCAGGCCCCTTAGTATTGAGTACAAAGCGAGCATACTGTTGCTCTGGGAGAGAAGAAGGAGCTAGAGCCGGGGGAACTAATGCATATGTAAGGTTCCAAGAACTAAGGAGGCGTGAACTTTCAGGAGTGCGAGGCTGTTGAAATCAGTGAGATCCACAATTAAATTTTCCAATGTCTGTATGGGCAAAATCAATTTTCCATGTATTCCTAGGATGCCCTGTGGTGCACACTGAAGCTGCAGTTTCCTGAGCGTTTCCCTAAGAAGAACTCTACGTTAGAAACATGAAGCACCTTCCAGGATGGTTCTGCTGTATGAAGCCTAGTGCGGAAACAAAATGAATCTACCTCACTCAGGACCCTTAGTTATCAGTAGAAGGTGAGCATACTTTTGCTCTGTGTGAGAGGAAGGATATAAGGCTGGGGGAAATGCTGTACAAGTAAGGTTCCATGAACATAGTAAGCGTGAACTTTCAGGAGTGTGAGGCTACTGAAATCACTGAGATCCACAATAAAATTTTCAGATGTCTGTATGGGCCAAAACAATTTTTCAAGTTTTCCTAGGCTGACCTGGGGCGCACAATGAAGCTGCAGTTGCTTGTGCATTTCCTTGGGAAAAACTCTATCTCAGAAACATGAAGTACCTTCCAGGTTGGTTCTGCAGTAAGGAGCGTAGTCCGGAAACAAAATCAATCTACATTAAAATTTATCTCGCTCAGGCCCCTTAGTAATTATATGAAAGGGAGCATACTGTTGCTATGGGTGAGAGGAAGGAGCTAGAGCTGAGGGAACTGTTGTGCTAGTAACGTTTCAAGAACTAGGTGGATGTGAACTTTCAGTCTTGTGATGCTGTTGAAATCACTGAGTTCCACAGTGAAATTTTCAGAAGTTTGTATGGGTAAAAGGAATTTTATATGAATTCCTAGGTTGCCCTGTGGAGCAGATTGAAGCTGCAGTTGCCTGTGCGTTTCCCTAAGAAGAACTCTACGTAAGAAGGATGAAGAATCTTCCGGGATGGTTTAGTAAGGAGTTTAGTGAGGAATCAAAGTTATTTTACCTTGCTCAGGCCCCTTACAAGTAAGGTTCCAAGAACTAAGCAAATGTGAACTTTGAGGAGTGTGAGGCTGTTAAAATCACTGAGTTCTGCAATGAAATTCTCAGATGTCTGTATGGACCACAACAATTTTTCATGTATTTCTAGGCTGCCCTGTCACGCACATTGAAGCTGCAGTTGCCTGTGCGTTCCCCTAAGAAGAACTTTACGTAAGAAGCATGAAGTACCTTCCAGGATGGTTCCGCGGTAAGGAGCATAGTGCAGAATCAAAATTAATCTACCTCGCTCAGGCCCCTTAGTAATGAATGCAAAGCGAGCATACTGCTGCTCTGGGTGAGAGGAAGGAGCTAGAGCTGGGGGAACTGCTGCACAAGTAATGTTCCAAGAACTAAGCAAGCGTGAACTTTGAGAAGTGTGAGGCTGTTGACATCACTGATAACCACAATAAAATTTTCAGATGTCTGTATGGGCAAAATCAATTTTCCATGTATTCTGAGGATGTCCTGTGGCGCACATTGAAGCTGCAGTTGCCTGATTGTTTCCATAAGAAGGACTCTACGTTACAATCATGAAGCACCTTCCAGGTTGGTTCTGCAGTAAGGAGCATAGTGCGCAATCAAAATTAATCTACCTCACTCAGGCCCCTTAGTAATGATTTTAAAGAGAGCATACTGTTGCTCTGGGTGAGAGGAAGGAGCTAGAGCTGGTGGAACTGCTGTGCAAGTAATGTTCCAAAACTAGGAGGACGTGAACTTTCAGGAGTGTGAGGCTGTTGAAATCACTGAGTTCCACAATGTAATTTTCAGATGTCTGTGAGGGCAAAAGCTATTTTCCATGTATTCCTCGGCTGCCCTGTGGTGCACATTGAAGCTGCAGTTGCCTGCGTGTTTCCCTAAGAAGTAATCTACATTAGAAATATGAAGCATCTTCCAGGATGGTTCTGTGGTAAGGAGCATAGTGTGGAATCAAAATTAATGTACCTCGCTCATTCCCCTTAGTAATGAGTGGAAAGAGAGGATACTGTTGCTTTGTGTGCGAGGAAGGAGCTAGAGCTGGGGAACCGATGCACAAGTAAGGTTCCAAGAACTAAGCAAGCGTGAACTTTCAGGAGTGTGAGGCTGTCGAAAACAGAGTTCTACAATGAAAATTTCAGAGATCTGTATGAGCCAAAAAATTTTCCATGTATTCCTAGTGTGCCCTGTCGTGCACAATAAAGCTGCAGTTGCCTGTGCGTTTCTCTAAGAAGAACTCTATATAAGAAGCATGAGGCACCATCGAGGATGGTTCTGTTGTATGGAGCGAAGTTCAGAAACAAAAATGATCTAACTCGCCCAGACCCTTTACTAATCAATGCAAAGGAAGCATACAGTTGCCCTGGGTGCGAGAAAGGAGCCAGAGCTGGGGGAACTGCGGCACAAGTAAGGTTTCAAGAATTAAGCAAGCATGAGCTTTCAGGAGTGTGAGGCTATTGAAATCACTGAGTTCCACAATGAAATTTTCAGATGTCTTTATGGGCAAAATCAATTTTCCATGTATTCCTAGGATGTCATGTAGCGCATATTGAAGCTGCATTTGCCTGTGCATTTCTCTTAGAAGAACTCAATGTAACAAACATGAAGCAACTTCAAGGATGGTTCTGCTGTATGGAGCGAAGTGCAGAAACAAAAATTATGTTCCTCGCCCAGGCCCTTTATTAATCAATGGAAAGGAAACATACTGTTGCCCTGGGTGTGACAAAGTAGCCAGACCTGGGGGAACCGCTGCACAAGTAAGTTTCCAAGAATTAAGCATGCATGAGCTTTCAGGAGTGTTAGGCTGTTGAAATCACTGAGTTCCACAATGAAATTTTCAGATGTCTGTATGGTCAAAATCAATTTTTCATGTATTCCTAGGATGCCCTATGGCGCACATTGAAGCTGCAGTTTCCACAGCGTTTTGCTAAGAAGAACTCTTCACATGAAGAACTGTCCAGGATGCTTCTGCGGTAAGGAGCGTAATGCGGAATCAAAATTAATCTACCTCCCTCAGTCCCCTTAGTAATGACTGGAAAGCAAGCATTCTGTTTCTCTGGTTGAGAGGAAGGAGCTAGAGCTGGGGGAACTGCTGCACAAGTAAGGTTCCAAGAATCAAGTAAGCATGAACTTTCAGGAGAGTGAGGCTGTTGAAATTCCTGAGATCCACAATGAAATTTTCAGATGTCTCTATGGGCAAAATCAATTTCCCATGTATTCCTAGGATGCCCTGTGTTGCACAGTGAAGCTGCAGTTTCCTGAGCATTTCCCTAAGAATAACTCTATGTTAGAAGAATGAACAACCTTCCAGGATGGTTCTGCTGTATGGAGCATAGTGCAGAAACAAAATTAATCTACCTCTCTCAGGCACCTTAGTAATCAGTGGAAAGCAAGCATACTGTTGCTCTCTGTGTGAGGAAGGAGGTAGAGCTGGGGGAACTGCTGCACAAGTTAAGTTTCCAAGAACTAAGCAAGCGGGAACTTTCAGGAGTGTGAAGCCATTGAAATCAGTGAGTTACAAAATGAAATTTTCAGATCTCTGTATGGGCCAAAAAATTTTTCCATGTATTCCTACTCTGCCCTGTCGTGCACAATAAAGTTGCAGTTGCCTGCGCCTTTCTCTAAGAAAAACTCTATGCAAGAAGCATCAAGAGCCTTCGAGGATGGTTCTGCAGTATGGAGCGTAGTGCAGAAACAAAATTAATATACCTTGCTCAGGCCCCTTTATAATAAATGAAAAGCGAGCATAATGTTGCTCTGGGAGTGAGGAAGGAGCTAGATCTGGGGGAACTGCTGTGCAAGTAACATTCCAAGAACTAGGAGGACATCAACTTTCAGGAGAGTGAGGCTGTTGAAATCACTGAGTTCCACAATGAAATTTACAGATGTCTATATAGGTAAAAGCAATTTTCCATGTATTCCAAGGCTGCCCTGTGGTGCACATTGAAGCTGCAGTTGCCTGAGCATTTCAGTGAGAAGAACTGTACATTGGAAACATGAAGCACCTTCAAGGATGGTTCTGCAGTATGGAGTGTAGTGCGGAATCAAAATTAATCTACCTCGCACAGACACATTAGTAATGAGAGGAAAGCGAGCATACTGGTGCTCTGTGTGCGAGGAATGAGCTAGAGCTGGGGAAACTGCTGCACAAGTAAGGTTCCAGGATCTAAGCAAGCGTGAATTTCCAGGAGTGTGAGGCTGTTGAAATCACTGAGTTCTACAATGAAATTTTCAGATGTCTGTATGGGCCAAATAAATTTTCCATGTATTCCTAGGCTGCCCTGTCGCTCACAATAAAGCTGCACTTGCCTGTGCATTTCTCTAAGAAGAACTCTACGTAAGAAGCATTGTGAAGTTTGATGTGATTTGGTGTAAAGTTAAGTTTGCTATAAAATTCATGTAAAGGTTATACAACCGTAATTCTGATGTGTTAGGCTGAGTCACAAAATGGTACTATCGCCACAACATGTTTGCTTAAGTTTCTGCTTTTAGTAGATAAGTTTCTGTTTCCCCACATCAGGGTAAATTCCTGAAAATCATGTGGTTTGGACTGTTGCACAAGCCCGTGCACAGGCTGCATTCCCGCGCCCGGGCTCATTTGTTAGCCTTTTTCAAACTGATTGGTTGCCCGTTTGCTAAACTTCTCTGCCCATAGGTTCCCCTAAGTAACCAATAAATGTACTAGATACCCTTTTACTCCCTGTGATTGGCTTCTGTAAACTTCGCTTGCCTATCCCTCTTTACCATACCCAACCCTATAAAAACCCCTCGCTTCTGCCCTTCGGGGTCGCCTCGGCACATTCGCTGGGTGACCCTATGCCGGTGTAGCCCTTCAATAAACCCCGTGCCTTTTACATAAGAGCCTGTGTGGTTCTTGGAGCGTCTCCCTTCTTAAACCCCTCTTCTACGGACTTTACATTTGGGGGCTCACCCAGGATTAAAGGGGGGCCAGGGGAGAGGCTTCAATGGCCGACACTGCGCCTCTTGGGTTAAGTACGGCCGTTTCTTTATATCTCTGTCTCTTGATTATACTTCTGACTCTGTTTGTGACTCCATTTGCCTGACACTGCAGTGTCGTTTGGGAGAGAGAATTTCCTTTTTCCTTCTCTCTCCGTTCATTTGGGTGGCCCTTAACTGGGCCCCATCCTCCACGGAGTAATTTTGGGGTCTTTCCTGACCCATTAGTTCCAGCATAACTGCTGATTGTGGTCTCTGATGCTATGACCCGTTCGTCTCAGCATAACTGCTGATTGTGCTTTGTTTTGGAGTCGTTTCGTTCTTTTTACTTCCTCTTTCACTCCCCGGCACAAACGTTACCACTGCATTCTCTCCACAGGACAATGGGAATAGGTAGAAACTTTTAGTTGGACTTTAGTCCCACTGCCCTTTCTGTAGCAATAAACTTCAAAGAGAAGAAACGGATGGTACTATCACAAACAAACAGGTTTTCCTTATCACTATCTTAAGGTCATATAACCACAAAAAGGGAGACAAATGGTTTTAGCACAGGAGGTACCTGCTACCCCATCCCCAGTGTTAATTGGCCAGATGTTTGAAGAACCTTGAAAACTTTCTGGAGAGGTGATATAGTAAAGAATGCAGTTTCCATGACAACCAAGGACTTTGTAAAACCTCCAAAATGTATTTAAGGATGAGGACACAAAAGCTCGGGGTCAGCTTCTGCTGTCCCCGGCCAGCATCAATTAAAAAATTCATTTGTTTCTCGAATCTCGTCTTCCTGTGAGTGAATCTATCTTGTGATTTTGCCATAACATTTTGGAGGCCCCAGCGAGATCCTCACAGGGAGATCCTCATTTGAGGGGGCCTTGGTGCCTCCTTGCCAGGCAGCTAACCCTTGGGGGGTCAAGGTGCCAAAAAGCTGATGTTCAGCTGGCCCCCCAGATCGGCTGCAAGGCAGGACGCAAGGCTCTAAATTTGAGGTCGGGAGCGATGTGGCTATTATTCCCGGGATTGTCTGTTTTTGTCTGTGTGTGTGTGTTCCTACCCTGTGTTGCATCTATGTTATCCCCCCTGCACCTGCGCTTCCAAGTCACTGTTACCAGAGGAATTCAACCTGCCAGCAGGAGACCATTTGTTAGTCTCAGATTTCATTTACGTTTCAAATTGAGTGGGGGAGACAGAACTTGCTTAGATAAATTGTAACTGTGGGTTACTATATTGTCCAAGTCATTGACATAATAGGTTGTGCTGGCAGTAAGTCAACTGTTTTAAAATATATGCTTAACAGTTTTGATAATTTCAATGTGAGATGATTAGCTAAAGGGTCGCTCCACCCCCAGGTAATCAATGGAGTATAAAATATTGTCACCGGAAAGCCTGATCACCCAAATTAGTTTCCATATATAAACTCCTGGTTGTATGTGGTGTGAATGCTGCCCCAATGGCCAGCCTGGACATCACCAGCCTGGCACTGCCTGCAAGCATCTAGAAAAGTTTTACAGGAGAAATGTAAATGCGTGCTTTGTCAAAACATCGAGTAAGCTGAGTAAGCCACAGTGGGAGGCACAAGCTGAGTGCCCTGGCTCAAAACACCTGGGAAAAAAACCTTATCCTGAAGCGTGTTTTTCTCTTTCTCTACATACAAAGAGGGTCTCTGCTGTTAAATCACAAATGGCTGCAGCATTTCCAGCTAGCAGGAAACTGGGCGTAATTGTAACAACCCAGGAACAAGGAGTCAAAAAAAGTTTTGACAAAGATATATCAAAGGAAATTTATATAAATGATATTCTTACAGAGAAAATGCTAAGAGAGTAAAAAAAAGATTTGAGTATGTGACAGAGGGTATGGAGATGACTGAGCTGGAAGCTACATAAAAGAAAAACATGAAAGTTGTCAGTATTTTTATGAAGGAATTTATTTTTTGTTTCTTCCAAATTCTTATAAGAGATCTCTGCTATTGACCTACAAATAATTCTGACTAGTCTATTTGTAATTTCAAACTTCTAAAATTATAAGAGTTACTATAATTTAATTTGGCCAATATATATGAGTGCACTCTGATTTTTTTTAAATTTGTCTGTATGTTTTGTTTTTCTGTGTGCCCAACCTGTAAACAGCTGTTTTGTTTGAGCTCAATGAATTTTCTTTTTGCATTTTTGGATTTTTGAATCCTTTGTCTGGTATGCTTCCACCAAAAGTTGCCAGCTGGCCAAAATGATGTTAAAATTGGTTTTATAAATGTAATACATGTTTAGTTTATTGTTTATTGTTATATTATGATTTGAGAGTTTCTTATTTGTTCAAAATAATGTGTTAAGTGATCTGGTTTTCATAAGTCATCAAAAATTGTTAGACTAAATGTATTATTGTGATATGTTTACATTGGTTATCATCAACAGGTTAAATTTTCTAAAACAGGACAATGAGGTTTTCTGATTGAAAGATGCTCTGGTACAAAACTAAATTAAAAAAAAGCTTTCATATGGCTATGACAATTCAGTGTTGCTGATCTCATAGTATATTAAATATATTCATATCTTCCAGATGTACAGGTCTTGTAAAATATAAAACTGAGATTGTTTAAAGAGATAACATTTTCTTTCTTTCAGATTCAGACACCTGCCTTTGCTTGTGCTCCAGATATTTATGATAAGAGGTTCATACTAATATGAGGTCACCAGTCAAATGATAATTTTAACAAAAACCTATGTGATGCATATGCTATATACGTGTCACAGTACTTAGAGATGCCTAGATATTCAACAGTCCAGATAATGTCATAAAATACCTTCAATGATGTCTTATTGAAAGACAAGTTAGGTAAAAGCTTCTTATGTACTAGATAGAGATAATTGACTAAAAGGCTCAAATCTGTATGCTGACTGTACAGTTTTTTTAAGGTTTATATTATAAGATGGGACACACGTGCTGTCAGTCTCACATATCCAGGCCCTTTGGGGCCTAAAAGGAGGCTGCAACTAAAAAAAACTTAAAGAAATTCCTGGGAAATTGTTGGATACTACTGTCTTTGGGTTCCAAGTTTTACAGCCATTGCAAAAGCCCTATATGAGGCCTTAAAGGGAGAAAACAACCCCTTTGCTCAAGGGAGTCCTGAGTACCAGACAGCCTTTGGAGTCCTAAAAAAAAGATTGGTGACAGCCCAACTGGATTTCCAAGACACTCCCCTCCAAAACGCTGGCCTGACCCTGTTTTTGGATAACAACAACATGGTAAATGATGGGGTTTGGAGGGTGGGAACAATGGTTGTCACCTCAGAATAAACCATCCAGGCAGAGGCTCTGCCTCCTGGGATATTTTGTAATACAAGACTCACATAGCCACAGCAGCTTGGGAAAGACTCTACGACAATGCTGCTTGGCTGTTAATTCTTTATTTCCAGATATGGACTTTATGTGCTTCAGTGACTGAGAGGTGCACTAACTGAGTCCACAACAACCCTGTCTCCTGACAACACAACGACTAGATGTCCAGAGACAAGGAACTCTGCATTTAAAGATGTTAAAGTGGATTTTACTAAAATTAAACCCACCAACGAAAATAAGAGACACTTAATCGTTTTGATTTGTACCTATTCAGGATGGGTGGAGGCCTCCCCACTAAGACTAAAACATCGAGAGAGATGATAAAAGCTTTGATGGAGCTGATCATTCTATGATATGGGCTCCCCATAATGGTAGGTTCAGATAATGGATCTGCTTTTGTGGGTAAAATGGTCAAAAGCCTTACAGCAGTGCTGGGGCTAAAATAAAAACTCCATACTATATATTGGCCACAAAGCTCAAGTCAAATAAAAGGACAAAACTGTACTTTAAAAACCAAGTTATGCCAAGAGACTGGGGCTAACTGGGTTACTGTGCTCCCAGTGGCCCTCTTGCAGTTGCGGTGTACACTGTACTGAGGTGGACTAACTCCATTTGAGACAATGTTTGGGAGCCTCCCCCACTGATACCTGTTTTGAATAGATTACAGGAGATGGAAACTTTAAACTTACACCAACAGATAAAGGCGCTGCATCAGATACTTCAGAAAATTCAGCAGACTGTTATAGAGACATCTGATCCCCATGCCCATGCCAGTCCACTCCTTCAAATCCGAGAGACCAAGTCCTAATTACAGCCTAAAAAAGAGCCTCTCCAACCAAAGTGGGAGGGACCCCACAAGGTAATCCTAACCACGCCCACTGCTTTAAAACTTTCAGGTTGTGCTCCGTGGATTCATCACTCGAGAGTCAAAAAGTGGGCCCCTGAGGAGCCAGCACCACCACCACCACCACCTGTGCCAGAGACCTGCTCACTGCGTCACTCTCAAAGACTCCAGCAGAGGCTAACTGCAACTGGGCCCACGTCATGACTCCTGCTACTGTCCTGCTTCCAGTTCTGCTGCTGTTTCTTCTGCTACCCCTGGGGAAAGCCAGTTCAGATAAAAACAATTGGCCCTGGCAGATTTGGGGAACATTTCTGCAATTATACAGTTAAACGCCTGCAGGTTGACTCTATTAGACTTAAGCAGGCTGTGATGACATCACAACGTATCCCCTGTGACCAACAGACTGTTGTCTTTGTCATCCCCATGTGCTACTTTTGGAACCCCCACTGGTGATGGCACAAAGGGCCCCTTTTTTTAGTAATACTCCTCCTGGTCACTATAGGACCTTGTGTGCTAAATCAAGTAACTACCTTCATTAGGGAACAAATATTAACAGTCAAACTTATGGTCATTAGACAACAATACCAACCCCTCCAACAAGACTCCCATCTTTAAGATTAAAGATCCTCCTCAAGAAAAGGGAGGAATGTGAAGTTTGATGTGATTTGGTGTAAAGTTAAGTTTGCTATAAAATTCATGTAAAGGTTATACAACTGTAATTCTGATGTGTTAGGCTGAGTCACAAAATGACTACTATCGCCACAACATGTTTGCTTAAGTTTCTGCTTTTAGTAGATAAGTTTCTGTTTCCCCACATCAGGGTAAATTCCTGAAAATCATGTGGTTTGGACTGTTGCACAAGCCCGCACGTGGGCTGCATTCCCGCGCCCGGGCTCATTTGTTAGCCTTTTTCAAACTGATTTGTTGCCCATTTGCTAAACTTCCCTGCCCATAGGTTCCCCTAAGTAACCAATACATGTACTAGATACCCTTTAACTCCCTGCGATTGGCTTCTGTAAACTTCGCTTGCCTATCCCTCATTACCATACCCAACCCTATAAAAACCCCTCGCTTCTGCCCTTCGGGGTCACCTCGGCACATTCGCTGGGTGACCCTATGCCGGTGTAGCCCTTCAATAAACCCCGTGCCTTTTACATAAGAGCCTGTGTGGTTCTTGGAGCGTCTCCCTTCTTAAACCCCTCTTCTACGGACTTTACAGCATGAAGCACTATCGAGGAAGGTTCTGCTGTATGGAGCGAAGTGCGGAAACAAAAATGATCTTACTCACCGAGGCCCCTTATTAATTAATGGAAAGGAAGCATACTGTTGCCCTTGGCAAGAGAAAGGAGCCAGAGCTGGGGAACAGCTGCACAAGTAAGGTTCCAAGAATTATGCAAGCATGAGATTTCAGGAGTTTGACGGTGTTGAAATCACTCAGTTTCACAATGAAATTTTCAGATGTTTGTATGGGGAAAATTAATTTTCCAAGTTTTCCTATGCTGTCCTGTGGTACACATTGAAGCTGCATTTGCCTGAGCATTTCCCTAACATGAAATGTACGTTAGAAGCATGAAGCACCTTCCATGATGGTTCTCCTGTATGGAGCGTAGTGCAGAATCAAAATTAATCTACCTGGCTCAGGCCCCTTAGTAATAAGTGGAAAGCAAGCATACTGTTGTGCTCGGTGTGAGGAAGAAGCTAGCGTGGGGGAAAATGCTGCAGAAGTAAGGTACCAAGAACTGAGCAAGCACGAACTTTCCGGAATGTGAGGCTGTTGTAATCACTGAGTTCTACAATGAAATTTTCAGATGTCTGTATTGGCCAAAACAATTTTCAATGTATTCCTAGGCTGCCCTGTGGCACACATTGAAGGTGCAGTTCCCTGTGTGTTTCCCTAAGAAGAACTCTCCGTAAGAAACATGAAGCCCCTTCCAGGATGGTTGTGTGGTAAGTATCGTACTGCGGAATCAAAATTTATCTGCCTCGCTCAGGGCCCTTAGCAATGAGTGGAGAGTGAGCATACTGTTACTCTGGGTGTGAGGAAGGATCTAGAGCTGGGGGAACTGTTGTGCAAGTAAAGTTCCAATAACTGGAAGGACGTGAACTTTCAGGAGTGTGAGGCTGTTGAAATCAGTGAGTTCTACAATGAAATTTACACATGTCTCTATGGACCAAAAAAATTTCCCATGTATTCCTAGGCTGCCCTGTCTCACACTATATAGCTGTGTTTGCCTGTGTGTTTCTCTAAGAAGAACTCTACCTAAGAAGCATGAAGCACCTTCGAGGATGGTTCTGCTGTATGTAGCATAGTTCAGAATCAAAATTAATCTACCTCACTCAGCCCCCTTAGTAATCAATGGAAAGGAAGCATAATGTTGCCCTGGGTGCGAGAAAGGAGCCAGAGCTGGGGGAACTGCTGCACAAATAAGGTTCCAAGAATTAAGCAAGCATGACCTTTCAGGAGTGTGAGGCTGCTGAAATCACTGAGATCCACAATGAAATTTTCAGATGTCTCTATGGGCAAAATCAATTTTCCATGTATTCCTAGGATGCCCTGTGGCACACATTGAACCTCCAGTTGCCTGTGTGTTTCTCTAAGAAGAACTCTAGTTAAAAAGTGTGAAGCACCTTCGAGGATGGTTCTGCTGTATGGAACGAATTGCGGAAACAAAAATGACCTTCCTCACCCAGGCACCTTATTAATCAATGGAAAGGAAGCATACTGTTGCCAGGGGTGCGAGAAAGGAGCCAGAGCTTGGGGAAGTGCTGCACAAGTAATGTTCTAAGAATTAAGCAAGTATGAAGCTTTCAGGAGTAGTGGGCTGTTGAAATCACTGAGTTTCACAATGAAATTTTCAGGTGTCTGTATGGGCAAAAACAATTTTCCATGTTTTCCTAGGATGCCATGTGGCGCACATTGAAGCTATAGTGGCCTGTGCGTTTACCTAAGGAGAACTGTACCTAAGAAGCATGAAGCACCTTCCAGAAATGTTCTGTGGTAAGGAGCGCAGTGCGGAATCAAAATTAATCTACCTCACTCAGGCCCCTTAGTAATGAGTGGAAAGCGAGCATACTGTTGCTCTGGATGAGAGGAAGGAGCAAGAGCTCAGGGAAATGCTGCGCAGGTAACATTCCAAGGACTAGGATGATGTGAACTTTCAGGAGTATGAAGCTTTTGAAACCACTGAATTCTACAATGAAATTTTCAGGTGTCTGTATGGGCCAAAATAATTTTCCATGCATTCCTAGGCTACCATGTTACGCACAATAGAGCTGCAGTTGCCTGTGCGTTTCCCTAAGAAGAACTCTACGTAAGAAGCATGAAGCACCTTCGAGGATGGTTCTACAGTAAGGAGCATAGTGCAGATTCAAAATTAATCTACCTCGCTCAGGCCCCTTAGTAATGAGTGGAAAGCAAGCATACTGTTGCTCTGGGTGCGAGGAAAGAGTTAGAAGTGGAGGAACTGCTGCACAAGTAAGGTTCCAAGAACTAAGCAAGCTTGAACTTTCAGGAGTATGAGGCTATTGAAATCACTGAGTTCTACAATGAAATTTTCATATGTCTGTATGGGCCAGAACAATTTTCCATGTATTCCTAGGCTGCCCTGGGTGTACATTGAAGCTGCAGTTGCCTGTGCATTTCTCAAAGAAGAACTCTACATAAGAAGCGTGAAGCACCTTCGAGGATGGTTCTGCTGTATGGAGAGATATGCTGAAACAAAAATGATATTCCTCGCCCAGGCCCCTTAGTAGTCAGTGGAAAGGAAGCATACGGTTGCTCTGGGTGCAAGAAGGCAGCCAGAGCTGGGGGAACTGCTGCACAAATAAGGTTCCAAGAATTATGAAAGCATTAGTTTTCAGGAGTGTGAGGCTGTTGAAATCACTGAGTTCCACAATGAAATTTTCATATGTCTGTTTGGGCAAAATCAATTTTGCATGTATTCCTAGGATGCCCTGTGGTACGCATTGAAGCTACAGTTTCTTGAGCGTTTCTGTAAGAAAAACTCTACCTTAGAATCATGAAACACCTTCCAGAATGGTTCTGCTGTCTGGAGCGTAGTGCGGAAACAAAATTAATCTACCTCACTAAGGCCCCTTAGTATTGAGTGGAAATCAAGCATACAGTTTCTCTGTGTGCGAGGAAGAAGCTAGAGCTGGGGGAACTGCTGCACGAGTAAGGTTCCAAGAACTAAGCAAGCATGAACTTTCAGGAGTGTGAGGCTGTTGAAATCACTGAGTTCTACAATGAAATTTTCAGATGTCTCTATGGGGAAAAAAATTTTCCATGTATGAATAGGCTGTCCTGTCGCACACAATAAAGCTGCAGTTGCCCGTGCATTTCTCTAAGAAGAACTCTATGTAAGAAGAATGAAGCACCTTCGAAGATGGTTCTGCTGTATGGAGCGAAGTGCGGAAACAAAAATGATCTTCCTCACACAGGCCCATTAGTAATCACTGGAAAGGAAGCACACTGTTTCCCTGGGTGTGAGAAAGGAGCCAGAGCTGGAGGAACTGCTGCACAAGTAAGATTCCAAGCATTAAGCAAGCATAAGCTTTCAGGAGTGATAGGCTGTTGAAATCACGGAGTTCCACAATGAAATTTTCAGATGTCTGTATGGGCAAAAGCAATTTTCCATGTATTCCTAGGCTGATCTGTGGTACACATTGAAGCTGCAGTTGCCTGAGCGTTTCCCTAAGAAGAACTCTCCGTTAGAAGCATGAAGCACCTTCCAGGATGGTTCTGCGGTAAGGAGAATAGTGTGGAATCAAAATTAATCTACCTCACTCAGGCCCCTTAGTAATCAGAGGAAAGTGAGCATACTGTTGCTCTGTGTGCAAGGAAGGAGCTAGAGCTGGGGGAAATGCTGCACAAGTAACTTTCCAAGAATAAAGCAAGCGTTTGGGGCCGGTGAGATGGCTCAGCGGCGTAAGCGCCTGCCTTGCAAGCGCGAGGGCCCGAGTTCGACTCCCGGAACCCACATACGAAAAAGGGGCCGGTGATATCGCTCAGTGGCACGGGTGCCTGTTGGCGCACGAGGTCCTGAGGTCGTCCCCCAGGTACCCACAAAAAAAAAAAAAAAAAAAAAAAAAAAAAAAAAGAATAAAGCAAGCGTGAACTTTCAGGGGTGTGAGGCTGTTGAAATCACTAAGTTCTACAATTAAATTTTTAGATGTCTGTATGGGCCAATAAAGTTTTCCATGTAGTCCTAGGCTGCCCTTTCATGCACAATAAAGCTGCAGTTGTCTGTGCGTTTCTCTAAGAACTCTACGTAAGAAGCGTGAAGCACCTTCGAGGATTTTTCTGCTATATGGAGCGAAGTGCAGAAACAAAAATGAACTTCCTCGTCCAGGCCTGTTAGTAATCCATGGATAGGAAGCATGCTGTTGCCCTGCGTGCGAGAAAGGAGCCAGAGCTGTGGAAACTGCTGCACAAGTAAGGTTCCAAGAATTATGTAAGCATGAGCTTTCAGGAGTGTGAGGCTGTTGAAATCACTGAGTTCCAGAAAAAAATTTTCAGATGTCTGTATAGGCAAAATCAATTTTCCATGTATTCTTAGTATGCCCTGTGGTGCACATTGAAGCTGCATTTCCGTGAGCGTTTCCCTAAGAAGAACTCTACGTTAGAAGCATGAAGCACCTTCCAGTATTGTTATGCTGTATGGAGGGTAGTGTGGAAACAAAATTATACCTTGCTCAGGCCACTAAATATTCAATGAAAACCGAGCATACTGTTGCTCTGGGTGCGAGAAAGGAGCCAGAGCTGGGGGAACTGCTGCACAAATAAAGTTCCAAGAATTAAACAAGCATGAGCTTTCAGGAGTATGAGGCTGCTGAAATCACTGAGATCCACAATGAAATTTTCAGATGTCTGTATGGGCAAAATCAATTTTCCATGTATTCCTAGGATGCCCTGTGGCACACATTGAACCTCCAGTTGCCTGTGTGTTTCTCTAAGAAGAACTCTAGTTAAAAAGCGTGAAGCACCTTCTAGGATGGTTCTGCTGTATGGAACGAATTGCGGAAACAAAAATGACCTTCCTCACCCAGGCACCTTATTAATCAATGGAAAGGAAGCATACTGTTGCCATGGGTGCGAGAAAGGAGTCAGAGCTTGGGGAAGTGCTGCACAAGTAATGTTCTAAGAATTAAGCAAGTATGAAGCTTTCAGGAGTAGTGGGCTGTTGAAATCACTGAGTTTCACAATGAAATTTTCAGGTGTCTGTATGGGCAAGAGCAATTTTCCATGTTTTCCTAGGCTGCCCTGTGCTGCACATTGAAGCTGCAGTTGCCTGTGCGTTTCCCTAAGTAGAACTCTTCGTAAGAAGGATGAAGCAACTTCAAGTATGGTTCTGCTGTATGGAGCGAAGTGCAGAAAGAAAAATTATCTTCCTCGCCCAGGCCCCTTATTAATCAATGGAAAGGAAGCATACTGTTGCCTTGGGTGTGAGAAAAGAGCCAGAGCTGGGGGAACTGCCGCACAAGTAAGGTTCCAAGAATTAAGCAAACATGAGCTTGCAGGAGTGTTAGGCTCTTGAAATCACTGAGTCCCACAATGAAATTTTCAGACGTCTGTATGGGCAAAATGAATTTTCCATGTATTCCTAGGGTGCCCTGTGGTGCACATTGAAGCTGCTGTTTGCTGAGAGTTTCCCTAAAAAGAACTCTACTTAAGAAGCATGAAGCAACTTCCAGGATGGTTCTGCGGTAAGGAGCGTAGTGCGGAATCAAAATTAATCTACCTCGCTCAGGCCCCTTAGTAATGAGTGGAAAGCGAGCACACTGTTGCTCTGGATGAGAGAAAGGAGCTAGAGCTGGGAGAACTGCTGTGCAAGTAAGGTTCCAAGAACTAGGAGGACATGAACTTTCAGGTGTGTGAGGCTGTTGAAATCACTGAGATCCACAATGAAATTTTCAGATGTCTGTATGGGCAAAATCAATTTTCCATGTATTCCTAGGAGGCCCTGTGGCGCACATTGAAGCTAAAGGTTCCTGAGCATTTCCCTAAGAAGAACTCTACCTTAGAAACATGAAGCACCATCCAGGATGGTCCTGCTGTATCAAGCGTAGTGTGGAAACAAAATTAATCTACCTCGCTTAGGCCCTTTAGTAATCAGAGGAAAGCGAGCATACTGTTGCTCTGTGTGCGAGGAAGGAGCTAGACCTGGGGGAACTGCTGTGCAGGTAACATTCCAAGAACAAAGCAATTGTGAACTTTCAGGATTGTGACGCTGTTGAAATCAATGAGTTCTACAATAAAATTTTCAGATGTCTGTATGGGCCAAAAAATTTTTCCATATATTCCCAGGCTGCCCTGTCGTGCACAATAAAGCTGCAGTTGCCTGTGCATTTCTCTAAGAAGACCTCTATATAAGAAGGAGGAAGAACTTTCAAGGCTGGTTATGCTGTATGGAGCGAAGTGCGGAAATAAAAATGATCTTCCTCACCCAGGCCCATTCTTAATCAACGGAAGGAAAGCATACTATTGCCTAGGGTGCAAGAAAGGAGCTAGAGCTGGGGGAACTGCTGCACAAGTAAGGTTCCAAGAATTAAGCAAGCATGAGCTTTCAGGAGTGTGAGGCTGTTGAATTCACTGAGTTCCACAATTAAATTTTCAGATGTCTGTATGGGCAAAAGCAATTTTCCTTGTATTCCTAGGCTGCCCTGTGGTGCACATAGAAGTTGCAGTTGCCTGAGCGTTTCCCTAAGAAGAACTCTACGTTAGAAGCATGAAGCAACTTCCAGGATGGTTCTGCTGTATGGAGCGAAGTGCAGCAACAAACATCATCTTCCTGGCCCAAGCTCATTAGTAATCAATGGAAAGGAAGCATTCTGTTGCACTGGCTGTGAGACAGAGGCCAGAGCTGGGGAATTGCTGCACAAGTAAGGTTCCAAGAATTAAGCAAGAATGAGCTTTCAGGAGTCTGAGGCTTTTGAAATCACTGAGTTCCACAATGAAATTTTCAGATGTCTGTATGGGCAAAAGCAATTTTCCATGTATTCCTAGGATGCCCTGTGCCGCACATTGAAGCTGCAGTTGCCTGTGAGTTTCCCTAAGAAGAACTCTTCATAAGAAGGATGAAGCACCTTCGAGGTTGGTTCTGCTCTATGGAGCGAAGTGCGGAAAAAAAAATGATCTTCCTCGCGCAGGCCCCTTATTAATCAATGGAAAGGAAGCGTACTGTTGCCATGGGTGCGAGAAAGGAGCCAGAGCTGGGGGAACTACTGCACAAGTAAGGTTCCAAGAATTGAGCAAGCATGAGCTTTCAGGAGTGTGAGGCTGTTGAAATCACTGAGTGCCACAATGAAATTTTCAGATGTTTGTATTGGCAAAATCAGTTTCCATGTATTCCTAGGACGCCCTGTGGTGCACATTGAAGCTACAGTTTCCTGACCATTTCCCTAAGAAGAACTCTACGTTAGAAGCATGAAGCACCTTCCAGGATGGTTCTGCTGTATGGAGTGTAGTGCGGAACCAAAATTAATCTACCTCTCTCAAGCCCCTTAATAATCAGAGGAAAGCAAGCATAATATAGCTCTGTGTGTGAGGAAGGAGCTAGAGCTGGGGGAACTGCTGCACAAGTAAGGTTCCAAGAATTGAGCAAGCATGAGCTTTCAGGAGTGTGAGCCTGTTGAAATCACTGAGTTCTACACTGAAATTTTCAGATGACTGTATTGGCAAATTCCATTTTCCATGTAGTCCTAGTATGCCTTGTAGCGCAAATTGAAGCTGCACTTGCCTGAGCATTTCCCTAGAGAAGAATTCTATTTTAGAAACATGAAGACCTTCCAGGAAGGTTCTGCTGTATGGAGCGTAGTGCATAAACCAAATTAATCTACCTTGCTCAGGCCCCTTAATAATGAATGAAAAGTGAGCATACTGTTGCTGTGGGTGCAAGGAAGTAGCTAGAGGTGGGGGAACTGCTGTGCAAGTAAGTCTCCAAAAACTAGGAGGATGTGAACTTTTAGGAGTGTGAGGCTGTTGAAATCACTGAGTTCCACAATGAAATTTTCAGATGTCTGTTTGGGCAAAATCAATTTTGCATGTATTCCTAGGATGCCCTGTGGTGCACATTGAAGCTACAGTTTCCTGAGCATTTCCGTAAGAAAAACTCTACCTTAGAATCATGAAACACCTTCCAGAATGGTTCTGCTGTCTGGAGCGTAGTGCAGAAACAAAATTAATCTACCTCGCTCAGGCCCCTTAGTATTGAGTGGAAAGCAAGCATACAGTTTCTCTGTGTGCGAGGAAGGAGCTAGAGCTGGGGGAACTGCTGCACGAGTAAGGTTCCAAGAACTAAGCAAGCATGAACTTTCAGGAGTGTGAGGCTGTTGAAATCACTGAGTTCTACAATGAAATTTGCAGATGTCTCTATGGGGAAAAAAATTTTCCATGTATGAATAGGCTGCCATGTTGCACACAATAAAGCTGCAGTTGCCCGTGCATTTCTCTAAGAAGAACTCTATGTAAGAAGAATGAAGCAGCTTCGAGGATAGTTCTGCTGTATGGAGCGAAGTGCGGAAACAAAAATGATCTTCCTCGCACAGGCCCATTAGTAATCACTGGAAAGGAAGCACACTGTTTCCCTGGGTGTGAGAAAGGAGCCAGAGCTGGGGGAACTGCTGCACAAGTAAGATTCCAAGCATTAAGCAAGCATGAGCTTTCAGGAGTGATAGGCTGTTGAAATCACGGAGTTCCACAATGAAATTTTCAGATGTCTGTATGGGCAAAAGCAATTTTCCATGTATTCCTAGGCTGATCTGTGGTACACATTGAAGCTGCAGTTGCCTGAGCGTTTCCCTAAGAAGAACTCTCCGTTAGAAGCATGAAGCACCTTCCAGGATGGTTCTGCGGTAAGGAGAATAGTGTGGAATCAAAATTAATCTACCTCACTCAGGCCCCTTAGTAATCAGAGGAAAGTGAGCATACTGTTGCTCTGTGTGCAAGGAAGGAGCTAGAGCTGGGGGAAATGCTGCACAAGTAACTTTCCAAGAATAAAGCAAGCGAGAACTTTCAGGGGTGTGAGGCTGTTGAAATCACTAAGTTCTACAATTAAATTTTTAGATGTCTGTATGGGCCAATAAAATTTTCCATGTAGTCCTAGGCTGCCCTTTCATGCACAATAAAGCTGCAGTTGTCTGTGCATTTCTCTAAGAACTCTACGTAAGAAGCGTGAAGCACCTTCGAGGATTTTTCTGCTATATGGAGCGAAGTGCAGAAACAAAAATGATCTTCCTCGTCCAGGCCTGTTAGTAATCCATGGATAGGAAGCATGCTGTTGCCCTGCGTGCGAGAAAGGAGCCAGAGCTGTGGAAACTGCTGCACAAGTAAGGTTCCAAGAATTATGTAAGCATGAGCTTTCAGGAGTGTGAGGCTGTTGAAATCACTGAGTTCCAGAAAAAAATTTTCAGATGTCTGTATAGGCAAAATCAATTTTCCATGTATTCTTAGTATGCCCTGTGGTGCACATTGAAGCTGCATTTCCGTGAGCGTTTCCCTAAGAAGAACTCTACGTTAGAAGCATGAAGCACCTTCCAGTATTGTTATGCTGTATGGAGGGTAGTGTGGAAACAAAATTATACCTTGCTCAGGCCCCTAAATAATCAATGAAAACCGAGCATACTGTTGCTCTGGGTGTGAGGAAGGAGCTAGAGCTGGGCGAAATGCTGTGCAAGTAAGGTTCCAAGAACTAGGAGGACGTGAACTTTCAGGAGTGTGAGGCGGTTGAAATAACTGAGTTCCACAATGAAATTTTCAGATGTCTGTATGGGCAAAATCAATTTTCCATGTATTCCTGGGATGCCCTGTTTCGCATATTGAAGCTGCAGTTGCCTGTGCGTTTCCAAAGAAGAACTCTTCATAAGAAGGATGAAGCACCTTCGAGGATAGTTCTGTTGTATGGAGCGAAGTGTTGAAATAAAATGATCTTCCTTACCCAGGCTGCTTATTAATCAATGGAAAGGAAGCATACTGCTGCCCTGGGTGTGAGAAAGGAGCCAGAGCTGGGGGAACTGCTGTACACGTAATGTTCCAAGAATTAAGCAAGCATGAGCTTTCAGGAGTTTTAGGGTGTTGAAATCACTGAGCTCCACAATGAAATTGTCAGATGTCTGTATGGGCAAAAGCAATTTTCTGTGTATTCGTAGGCTGCCCTGAGGTGCACATAGAAGCTGCAGTTGCCTGAGCATTTCCCTAAGAAGAACTCTACATTAGAAGCATGAAGCACCTTCCAGGATGGGTCTGCGGTAAGGAGTGTAGTGCAGAATCAAAATTTATCTACCTCGCTCAGGCTTAGCAATGAGTGGAGAGTGAGCATCCTGTTGCTCTGGGTGTGCAGAAGGAGCTAGAGCTGGGAGAACTGCTGCACAAGTAAAGTTCCAAGAATTAAGCAAGCATGAGCTTTCCGGAGTGATAGGCTGTTGAAATAACTGAGTTCCACAATGAAATTTTCAGTTGTCTGTATGGGCAAAATCAATTTTCCATGTATTCCTAGGATGACCTGTGGCACACATTGAAGCTGCAGTTTCCTGAACGTTTCCCTAAGAAGAACTCTACGTTAGAAGCATGAAGCACTGTCCAGGATGGTTCTGCCGTAGGAGCGTAGTGTGTAATCATAATTAATCTAAGTCGCTCAGGCCCGTTAATAATCAAAGAATAGCGAGCATAGTGTTGCTTTGGGTGAGAGGAAGGAGCTAGAGCTGGGGGAACTGCTGTGCAAGTAAGGTTCCAAGAACTAAGAGGACGTGAACTTTCAGAAGTGTGAGGCTGTTGAAATCACTGAGATCCACAATGAAATTTTCAGATGTTTGTATGGGCAAAATCAATTTTCCATGTATTCCTAGGATGCCCTATGGTGCACATTGAAGCTGCCATTTCCTGAGCATTTCCCTAAGAAGAACTCTACGTTAAAAGCATGAAGCACCATCCAGGATGGTTCTGATATATCGAGCGTAATGCAGAAATAAAATTAATCTACCTAGCTCAGGCCCGTTAGTAATCAGAGGAAAGCGAGCATACAGTTGCTCTGTGTGCGAGGAAGGAGCTAGACCTGGGGGAACTGCTGTGCAGGAAACTTTCCAAGAACAAAGCAATCGTGAACTTTCAGGAGTGCGACGCTGTTGAAAACACTGAATACTACAATAAAATTTTCAGATGTCTGTATGGGCCAAAAAATTTTTCCATGTATTCCTAGGCTGCCCTACCGTGCACAATAAAGCTGCAGTAGCCTGTGCATTTCTCTAAGAAGAACTCTACATAAGAAGCAGGAAGAACATTCGAGGCTGGTTCTGTTGTACAGAGGGAAGTGCGGAAACAAAAATGATCTTGCTCGCCCAGTGCCATTATTAATCAATGGAAGGGAAGCATACTGTTGCCCTGGGTGCAAGAAAGGAGCCAGAGCTGGGGGAACTGCTGCACAAGTAAAGTTCCAAGAATTAAGCAAGCATGAGCTTTCAGGAGTGTGAGGCTGTTGAAATCACTGAGTTCCACAATGAAATTTTCAGATGTCTGTATGGGCAAAAGCAATTTTCCATGTATTCCTTCGCTGCCCTGTGGTGCACAAAGAAGCTGCACTTACCTGCGCGTTTCCCTAAGAAGAACTCTGCGTTAGAAGCATGAAGCAACTTCAAGGATGGTACTTCGGTTAAGGAGCGTAGTGCGGAATTAAAATTAATCTTCCTCGTTCAGGTCCATTAGTAATGAGTGGAAAGCAAGCATAATGCTGCTGTGTTTGAGAGGAAGGAGCTAGAGCTGGGGGAACTGCTGAACAAGTCAGGTTCTATGAAATAAGTAAGCGTGAACTTTCAGGAGTTCAAGGCTGTTGAAATCACTAAGATCCACAATGAAATTTTTAGATATCTGGATGGGCAAAATCAATTTTCCATATACTCCTAGGATGCCCTGTGGCGCACAATGAAGCTACAGTTTCCTGACGTTACCCTAAGAAGAACTCTTCGTAAGAAGCATGAGGCACCTTCCAGGATGCTTCTGCTGTATTCAGTGTACTGCAGAAAGAAAATTAATCTACCTCGCTCAGGCCCCTTAGTACTCAGAGGAAAGCGAGCACACTGTTGCTCTGTGTGCGAGGAAGGAGCTAGAGGTGGGGGAACTGCTGTGCTAGTAATGCTCCAAGAACTAGGAGGACATGAACTTTCAGAATTGTGAGGCTGTTGAAATCACTGAGTTCCACAAAGAAATTTTCAGATGTCTGTATGGGCAATATCAATTTACCATGCATTCCTAGGATGCCCTGTGGCACACCTGTAAGCTACAGTTGCCTGTGCGTTTCCCCAGGAACAAATCTACGTAAGAAGCATGAAACACCTTCCACGATGTTTCTGCAGTAAGGAGCATAGTGCGGAATCAAAATTAATCTACCTCGCTCAGGCCCCTTAATAATCAATGAAAAGCGAGCATACTGTTGCTCTGGGTGAGAGAAAGGAGCTAGAGCTGGGGGAACTGCTGTGCAGGTAACTTTCCAAGAACTAGGAGGATGTGAACTTTCAGGAGGGTGAGGCTGTTGAAATAACTGAGTTCCACAATAGAATTTTCAGATGTCTGTCTGGGCCAAAAATTTTTTGCATGTATTCCTAGGCTGCCCTCTCATGCACAATAAAGCTGTGGTTCCCTGTGCATTTCTCTAAGAAGAACTCTACGTTAGAAGCAAGAAGCAACTTTGAGGATGGTTCTGCTGTATGGAGCAAAGTGCAGTAACAAAAATGATCTTCCTCGCCTGGGCCCCTTATTAGTCAATGGAAAGGAAGCACACTGCTGCCCTGGGTGCAAGAAAAGAGCAACAGCTGGTGGAACTGCTACACAAGTAAGGTTGCAAGAATTAAGGAAGCATGAGCTTTCAGGAGTGTGAGACTGTTGAAATCACTGAGATCCACAATGAAATTTTCAGATGTCTGTGTGGGTAAAATCAATTTTCCATGTATTCCTAGAATGCCCTCTGGCGCACATTGAAGCTGCAGTTTCCTGAGTGTTTCCCTAAGAAGAACTCTACGTTAAAATGATGAAGCACCTTCCAGGATGGTTCTGCTGTGTGGAGTGTAGTGCGGAAACAAAATTAATCTACCTCACTCAGGCCCCTTAGTAATCAGTGGAAAGAGTGGATACTGTTGCTCTGCGTGTGAGGAAAGAGCTAGAGGGGGGGAACTGGTGCACATGAAAGTTCCAAGAACTAAGCAAACGTGAAATTTCAGGAGTGTGAGGCTGTTGAAATCATGGAATTCTACAATGAAATTTTCAGATGTCTGTATGGGCCAAAAAAATTTTCCATGTATTCCTAGGCTGCCCTGTCGCACACAATTATGCTACAGTCGCCTGTGGGTTTCTCTAGAAGAACTTTACGTAGGAAGCACGAAGCACCTTCGAGGATGGTTCTGCTGTATGGAACGAATTGCAGCAACAAACATCATCTTCCTGGCCCAAGCTCATTAGTAATCAATGGAAAGGAAGCATTGTGTTGCACTGGCTGTGAGACAGAGGCCAGAGCTGGGGGAACTGCTGCACAAGTAAGGTTCCAAGAATTAAGCAAGAATGAGCTTTCAGGAGTCTGAGGCTTTTGAAATCACTGAGTTCCACAATGAAATTTTCAGATGTCTGTATGGGCAAAAGCAATTTTCCATGTATTCCTAGGATGCCCTGTGCCGCACATTGAAGCTGCAGTTGCCTGTGAGTTTCCCTAAGAAGAACTCTTCATAAGAAGGATGAAGCACCTTCGAGGTTGGTTCTGCTCTATGGAGCGAAGTGCGGAAACAAAATGATCTTCCTCGCGCAGGCCCCTTATAATCAATGGAAAGGAAGCGTACTGTTGCCATGGGTGCGAGAAAGGAGCCAGAGCTGGGGGAACTACTGCACAAGTAAGGTTCCAAGAATTAAGCAGGCATGAGCTATCAGGAGTGTGAGGCTGTTGAAATCACTGAGTGCCACAATGAAATTTTCAGATGTCTGCATGGGGAAAATCATTTTTCCATGTATTCCTAGGCTGCCCTGTGGTGCACATTGAAGCTGCAGTTGCCTCAGCATTTCCCTAAGAAGAACTCAATGTTAGAAACATGAAGCAACTTTCAGGATGGTTCTTCGATTAAGGAGTGTAGTGCAGAATTAAAATTCATCTACCTCGCTCAGGCCCCTTAGTAATGAGTGGAAAGTGAGCCTACTGCTGCTCTGGGTGAGAGGAAGAAGCTAGAGCGGGGGGAACTGCTACACAAGTAAGGTTCCAAGAACTAAGTAAGCGTGAACTTTCAGGAGTGTGAAGCTGTTGAAATCACTGAGTTCTACAATGAAATTTTCAGATATCTGTATGGGCCAAAAGAATTTTCCATGTATTTCTGGGCTGCCCTATCATGCACAATAAACCTGCAGTTGCCTGTGCGTTTCTGTAAGAAGAACTCTACATAAGAAACATGAAGCACTTTCGAGGATGGTTCTGCTGTATGGAGTGAAGTGCGGAAACAAAAATGATCTTCCTCTCCCAGGCCCCTTATTCTAGAATGGAAAGGAAGTATACTGTTGCCCTGGGTGCGAGAAAGGGACCAGAGCTGGGGGGACTGCTGCACAAGCAAGGTTCCAAGAAAATAGCAAGCATGATCTTTCAGGAGTGTGAGGCTTTTGAAATCACTGAGTTCCACACTGAAATTTTCAAATGTCTTTATGGGCAAAGTCAATTTTCCATCTATTCCTAGGAAGTCCTGTGGCGCACATTGAAGCTGCAGTTTCCTGAGCGTTTCCCTAAGAAGAACTCTATGTTAGAAGCATGAAGCACCTTCGAGGATAGTTCTGCTGTATGGAGTGAAGTGCAGAAACAAAAATGATCTTCCTCGCCCAGGCCCCTTATTAATCAATGGAAATTAAGCATACTGTGGCTCTGGGTGTGAGAAAGGAGCCAGAGATGGGGGAACAGCTGTAGAAGTAAGGTTCCAAAAATTACGCAAGCATGAGCTTTCAGGAGTGTGGGGCTGTTTAAATCACTGAGTTTCACAATGAAATTTTCACATGTTTGTATGGGCAAAATCAATTTTCCATGTTTTCCTATGCTGCCCTGTAGTACACATTGAAGCTGCATTTGCCTGAGCATTTCCCTAAGAAGAACTCTACGTTAGAAGCATGAAGCACCTTCCATGATGGTTCTGCTGCATGCAGTGTAGTGCGGAATCAAAATTAATCTACCTGGCTCAGGCCCCTTAGTAATAAGTGGAAAGCGAGCATACTGTTGCTCTCAGTGTGAGGAAGAAGGTAGCACTGGGGGAAATGCTGCACGAGTAAGGTACCAAGAACTGAGCAAGAATGAACTTTCAGGAATGTCAGACTGTTGTAATCACTGAGATCTACAATGAAATTTTCAGATGTCTGTATGGCAAAATCAATTTTCCATGTATTCCGACGATGCCCTGTGGTGCACTTTGAAGCTGCAGATTCCTGAGCGTTTCCCTGAAAAGAACTCTGCATTAGAATCATGAAGAAACTTCCAGGATGGTTCTGCTGTATGGAGGGTACTGCGGAAACAAAATTCATCTACCTCACTCAGGCCACTTAGTAATCAATGCAAAGCGAGCATACTATTGCTCTATGTGCGAGGAAGGATCTAGAGCTGGGGAAACTGCTGCACAAGTAAGGTTCCAATAACTAAGCAAGCATGAACTTTCAGTAGTGTGAGGCTGTTGAAATCAGAGTTCTACAATGAAATTTTCAGATGTCTGTATGGGCGAAAAAAATTTTCCATGTATTCCTTTGCTGCCCTGTCACGCACAATAAAGCTGTAGTTGCCAGTGCCTTTCTCTAAGAACTCCACGGAAGAAGCATGAACCACCTTCGAGGACGGTTCTGCAATATGGTGTGAAGTGCAGAAACAAAAATGATCTTCCTCGCCCAAGCCCCTTAGTAATCAATGGAAAGGAAGCATACTGCTGCCCTGGGTGCGAGAAAGTAGCCAGAGCTGGGGAACTGCTGTGCAAGTAAAGTTCCAATAACTAGAAGGACGTGAACTTTCAGGAGTGTGAGGCTGTTGAAATCACTGTGTTCCACAATGAAATTGTCAGATGTCTGTATGGGCAAAAGCAATTTTCTGTGTATTCCTAGGCTGCCCTGAGGTGCACATAGAAGCTGCAGTTGCCTGAGCGTTTCCCTAAGAAGAACTCTACATTAGAAGCATGAAGCAACTTCCAGGATTGTTCTTCGGTTAAGGAGCGTAGTGCAGAATTAAAATTAATCTACCTCGCTCAGGCCCCTTAGTAATGAGTGGAAAGCAAGCATACTGCTGCTCTGGGTGAGAGGAAGGAGCTAGAGCTGGGGGAAGTGCTGCACAAGTAAGGTACCAAGAAATAAGTAAGCGTGAACTTTCAGGAGTGTGAGGCTGTTGAAATCACTGAGATCCACAATGAAATTTTCAGATGTCTGTATGGGCAAAAAAAATTTTCCATGTATTCCTAGGATGCACTCTGGTGCACATTGAAGCTACAGTTTCCTGAGCGTTTCCCTAAGAAGAACCCTATGTAGGAAGCATGAAGCACCTTCCATTATGGTTCTGCTGTATGGAGCATAGTGCAGAAACAAAATTAATCTACATCGCTCAGGCCCCTTCGTAATCAGTGGAAAGCGAGCATACTGTTGCTCTGTGTGCGAGGAAGGAGCTAGAGCTGGGGGAACTGCTGCACAAGTAAGGTACCAAGAAATAAGCAAGCGTAAACTTTCAGGAGTTTGAAGCTGTTGAAATCACTGAGTTCTACAATGAAATTTTCAGATGTCTGTATGGGCCAAAAAATTTTTCCATGTATTCCTAGGCTGCCCTGTGGCACACATTGAAGCTGCACTTGCCTGAGCTTTTCCATAAGAAGAACTCTACGTAAGAAGCATGAAGCACCTTCCAGGATGGTTCTGCCATAAGTAGCGTAGTACAGTATCAAAATTAATCTACCTCGCTCAGGCCCCTTAGTAATGAGTGGAAAGCAAGCACACTGTTGCTCTGTGTGAAAGGAAGGAGCTAGAGCTGGGGGAACTGCTGCAAAAGTAAGGTTCAAGAACTAAAGAAGCATGAACTTTCAGGAGTGTGAGGCTGTTGAAATCACTGAGATCCACAGTGAAATTTTCAGATATCTGTATGGGCAAAATCAATTTTCCATGTATTCCTAGGCTGCCCTGTCACGCACATTGAAGGGGCAGTTCCCTGTGTGTTTCCCTAAGAAGAACTCTCCATAGAAAACATGAAGCCCCTTCCAGCATGGTTCTGCTGTACGGAGCGTAGTGCGGAATCAAAATTTATCTACCTTGCTCATTACCCTTAGCAATGAGTGGAGAGTGAGCATCCTCTTTCTCTGGGTGTGAGGAAGGAGCTAGAGCTGGGGGAACTGCTGTGCAAGTAAAGTTCCAATAACTAGAAGGACGTGAACTTTCAGGAGTGTGAGGCTGTTGAAATCACTGTGTTCCACAATGAAATTTTCAGATGTCTGTATGGGAAAAAGCAATTTTCCATATATTCCTAGGATGCCCTGTGACACACATTTAAGCTGCAGTTTCCTGAGCATTTCCCTAAGAAGAAAGCTACGTTAGAAGCATGAAGCGCCTTCCAGAATGGTTCTGCTGTATGGAACGAATTGCAGCAACAAAAATGACCTTCCTCACCCAGGCACCTTATTAATCAATGGAAAGGAAGCATACTGTTGCTGTGGGTGCAAGAAAGGAGCCAGAACTCGGGGAAGTGCTGCACAAGTAAGGTTCCAAGAATTAAGCAAGCATGAGCCTTCTGGCGTGGTAGGCTGTTGAAATCACTGAGTTCCACAATGAAATTTTCAGATGTCTCTATGGGCAAAAACCATTTTCCATGTTTTCCTAGGATGCCATGTGACGCACATTGAAGCTGCAGTTGCCTGAGTGTTTCCCTCAGAACTCTATGTTAGAAGCACGAAGCACCTTCCTTACGTTTCTGCTGTATGGAGCGTTGTACAGAAACAAAATGAATCTACCTAGCTCAGGCTCCTTAATACTCAATGAAAAGCGAGCATACTGTTGCTCTAGGTGCGAAAAAGGAGCTAGAGCTGGGGGAAATGCTGTGCAGGTAATGTTCCATGAACTAGGAAGACGTGAACTTTCCGGAGTGTGAGGCTGTTGAAATCATTGAGATCCACAATGAAATTTTCAGATGTCTGTATGGGCCAAAAAAATTTTCCATGTACTACTAGTCTGGCCTGTCGCTCACAATAAAGCTGCAGTTGCCTGTGTGTTTCTCTAAGAAGAACTCTACATAAGAAGCATGAAGCACCATCGAGGATGGTTCTGCTGTGTGGAGCGAAGTGCGGAAACATAAATGATCTTCCTTGCCCAGGCCCCTTATTAATCAATGCAAAGGAAACATACTGTTTCCCTGGGTGCGAGAAAGGAGCCAGAGCTGGGGGAACTGCTGCACAAGTAAGGTTCCAAGAATTAAGCAAGCATGAGCTTTCTGGAGTGTTAGGCTGTTGAAATCACTGAGTTCCACAATGAAATTTTCAGATGTCTGTATGGGCAAAAGCAATTTTCCATGTAATCCTAGGATGCCCTGTGGCACACATTGAAGCTGCAGGTGCCTGAGTATTTCCCTAAGAAGAACTGTACTTAAGAACCATGAAGCAACTTCCATGATGGTTCTGCTGTAAGGAGCGTAGTACGGAATCAAAATTAATCTACCTCACTCAGGCCCCTTAGTAATGAATGGAAAGCGAGCATAATGTTGCTCTGGGTGAGAGGAAGGAGCTAGAGCTGAGGGAATGGCGGTGCAAGTAACGTTCCAAGAACAAGGAGTACGTGAACTTTCAGGAGTGTGAGGCTGCTGAAATCACTGAATACCACAATGAAATTTTCAGATGTATTAGCAAAATCAATTTTCCATGTAATCCTAGGATGCCCTGTGTCGCACATTGAAGCTGCAGATTCCTGAGTGTTTCCCTAAGAAGACCTCTACGTAAGAAGCATAAAGAACCTTCCAGGATGGTGCTGCAGTAAGGAGCTTCGTGCAGAATCAAAGTTAATCTACCTCACTCAGGCCCCTTAGTAATGAGAGGAAAGTGAGCATATTGTTGCTCTGGGTGAGAGGAAGGAGCTAGAGCTGGGGGAACTGCTGCACAAGTAAGGTTCCAAGAACTAAGTAAGCGTGAACTTTCAGGAGTGTGAGGCTGTTGTAATCACTGAGTTCCACAGTGAAATTTTCAGATGTCTATATGGGCAAATTCAATTTTCCATGTATTCCTAGGATGCCCTGTGGAGCACATTGAAGCTCCAGTTTCCTGAGCATTTCCCTAATTAGAGCTCTATGTTAGAAGCATGAAGCACCTTCCAGGATAGTTCTGCTGTATGGAGCGTAGTGCCTAAACAAAATTAATCTACGTCGCTCAGGCCCCTTAGTAATGAGTGGAAAGCGAGCATACTGTTGCTCTGGGTGTGATGAATGAGCTAGAGCTGGGGGAACTGCTGCACAAGGAAGTTTCCAAGAGCTAAGCAAGCGTTAACTTTTAGGAGTGTGAGGCTCTTGAAATCACTGAGATCCACAATGAAATTTTCAGATGACCGTATGGGCAAAATTAATTTTCCATGAATTCCAAGGCTGCCCTGTGGTGCATAGTAAAGCTGCAGTTTCCAGAGTATTTTCCTAAGAAGAACTCTATGTTAGAAGCATGAATCACCTTCCATGATGGTTCTGCGTTAATGAGTTTGCTGCGGAATCAAAATTAATCTACCTGGCTCAGGCCCCTTAGGAATGAGTGGAAAGCAAGCTTACTGTTGCCCTGGGTGAGAGGAAGGAGTTAGAGCTGTTGGAACTGCTGCACAAGTACGGTTCCAAGAACTATGTAAGCGTGAACTTTCAGGAGTGTGAGGCTGTTGAAATCACTGAGTTCCACAATGAAATTTTCAGATGTTTGTACCTGCAAAAGCAATTTTCCATGTATTCCTACGCTGCCCTGTGGGGCACATTGAAGGTGCAGTTGCCTGCATGTTTCCCTAAGAAGAACTCTACGTTAGAAGCATGAAGCAACTCCCAGGTTGGTTCTGCAGTAAGGAGCATTGTGCGGAATCGAAATTAATCTACTTCTCTCAGACCCCTTAGTAATGAGTGCAAAGCGAGCATACAGTTGCTCTGGGTGAGAAGGAGGAGCTAGAGCTGGTGGAACTAATGCACATGTAAGGTTCCAAGAACTAAGCAAGCGTGAACTTTCAGGAGTGTGAGGCTGTTGAAATCACTGAGATCCACAATGAAATTTTCAGATGTCTGTATGGGCAAAATCAATTTTCCACGTATTCCTAGGATGCCCTCTAGCGTACATTGAAGCTACAGTTTCCTGAGCATTTCCTTAAGAAGAACTCTACGTTAGAAGCATGAAGCACTTCCAGGATGGTTCTGCTGTATGGAGCGTAGTGTGGAACCAAAATTAATCTACCTCGCTCAGGCCCCTTAGTAATCAGTGGAAAGCGAGCATACTGTTGCTCTTTGTGTGAGGAAGGAGCTAGAGCTGGGGGAACTGCTGCACAAGTAAGGTTCTAAGAACTAAGCAAGGGTGAACTTTCAAGAGTGTGAAGCTGTTGAAAGCACTGAGTTCTACAATGAAATTTTCAGATGTCTTTATGGGCCAAAAGAATTTTCCATGTATTTCTGGGCTGCCCAGTCACACAAAATAAACTTTCAGTTGCCTGTGCGTTTCTCTAAGAAGGACTCTACATAAGAAGCATGAAGCACTTTCGAGCATGGTTCTGCTGTATGGAGCGATGTGCGGAAAGAAAAATGATCTTCCTCACCCAGGACCCTTAGTAATAAATGGAAAGGAATCCTACTGTTGCCCTGGGTGCGAGAAAGGAGCCAGAGCTGGGGGAACTGCTGTGCAAGTAAGGTTCCAAGAATTAAGTAAGCATGAGCTTTCAGGAGTGTGAGGCTGTTGAAATCACTGAGTACCACAATGAAATTTTCAGATGTCCATATGGGCAAAATTTATTTTCCATGTATTCCTAGGATGCCCTGTGGCACAGATTGAAGCTGCAGTTGCCTGAGGGTTTCCCTAAGAAGAACTCTACGTTAGAAGAATGAAGCACCTTCCACAATGGTTCTGCTGTATGGAGCATAGTACGGAAACAAAATTAATCTACCTTGCTCAGGATCCTTAATAATCAGTGAAAAGCAAGCATACTGTTGCTCTCGGTGCGATGAAGCAGCTAGAGCTGGGGGAACTGCTGTGCAGGTAACGTTGCAAGAACTAGGAAGACGTGAACTTTCAGAAGTGTGAGGCTGTTGAAAACACTGAGATCCACAATGAAATTTTCAGATGCTTGTATGGGCCAAAAAATTTTCCATTTACTCCTAGTCTGGCCTGTCGTGCACAATAAAGCTGCAGATGCCTGTGCGTTTCTCTAAGAAGAACTCTACATAAGAAGCATGAAGAACCTTCGAGGACAGTTCTGCTGTGTGGAGCGAAATGCGGAAACAAAAATGATCTTCCTTGCCCAGGCCCATTATTAATCAATGGAAAGGAAACATACTGTTGCCCTAGGTGCGAGGAAGGAGCCAGAGCTGGGGGAACTGCTGCACAAGTAAGGTTCCAAGAATTAAGCAAGCATGAGCTTTCAGGAGTGTGAGGCTGTTGAAATCACTGAGTTCTACAATGAAATTTTCAGATGTCCATATGGGCAAAATCAATTTTCCATGTATTCCTAGGATGCCCTGTGGTGCACATTGAAGCTGCAGTTGCCTGAGCATTTCCCTAAGAAGAACTCTATGTTAGAAGCATGAAGCACCCTCCACTATGGTTCTGCTGTATGGAGCATTGTACGGAAACAAAATTAACCTACCTTGCTCAGGCCCCTTCATAATCAATGAAAAGTGAGCATACTTTTGCTCTGTGTGCGAGGAAGGAGCTAAGGCTGGGGGAAATGCTGCACAAGTAAGGTTCCAAGAACTAAGCAAGCATGAGCTTTCAGGAGTGTTAGGCTGTTGAAATCACTGAGTTCCACAATGAAATTTTCAGATGTCTGTATGGGCAAAAGAAATTTTTCATGTATTCCTAGGCTGCCCTGTGGTGCACATATACGCTGCATTTGCCTGAGCATTTCCCTAAGAAGAACTCTACGTTAGAAGCATGAAGCAACTTCCAGGATTGTTCTTCGGTTGGGGAGCGTAGTGCGGAATTAATATTAATCTACCTCGCTCAGGCCCCTTATTAATGAGTGGATAGCGAGCATACTGCTACTCTATGTGAGAGGAAGGAGCTAGAGCTGGGGGAACTGCTGCACAAGTAACATACCAACAAATAAGTAAGCGTAAACTTTCAGGAGTGTGAGGCTGTTGAAATCGCTGAGATCTACAATGAAATTTTCAGATGTCTGTATGGGCAAAATCAATTTTCCATGTATTCCTAGGACGCTCTGAAGCACCCATTGAAGCTGCAGTTTCCTGAGCATTTCCCTAAGAACTCTACCTTAGAACGTGAAGCAACTTCCAGGATGTTTCTGCTGTATGGAGCATAGTGCAGAAATAATATTAATGTACATCGCTCAGACCCCTTAGTAATAAGTGGAAAGTGAGCATACTGTTGCTCTGTGTGTGAGGAAGGAGCTAGAGCTGGGGGAACTGCTGAACAAGAAAGGTTCCAAGAACTAAGCAAGCATGAACCTTCACGAGTTAGAGGGTGTTGAAATCACTGAGTGCTACAATGATATTTTCAGATGTGTGTATGGGTCAAAAAAATTTTCCACGTATTCTCAGGCTGCCCTGTCACGCACATTGAAGCTGCAGTTGCCTGAGCATTTACCTAAGAAGAACTCTAAATAAGAAGCATGAAGATCCTTTGAGGATCGTTCTGCTGTATGGAGCGACGTGCGGAAACAAAAATGAGCTTCCTCACCCAGGCCCATTAGTAATCAATGGAAAGGAAGCATACTGTTGCCCTGGGTGCGAGAAAGCAGCCAGACCTGGAGGAACTGCTGCACAAGTAAGGTTCCAAGAATTAAGCAACCATGGGCTTTCAGGAGTGTTAGGCTGCTGAAATCACTGAGTTCCATAATGAAATTTTCAGATGTCAGTATGGGCAAAATCAATTTTCCGTGTAATCCTTGGATGCCCTGTGGCGCACATTGAAGCTGCAGTTGCCTGAGTGTTTCCCTAAGAAGAACTCTACATTAGAAACATGAAGCAGCTTCCATGAAGGTTCTGCTGTATGGAGTGTAGTGCGGAAATAAAAATAATATACATCGCTCAGACCCCTTAGTAATAAGTGGAAAACGAGCATGCTGTTGCTCTGTGTGCGAGGAAGGAGCTAGAGCTGGGGAAACTGCTGCACAAGTAAGGTTCCAAGAACCAAGGAAGCGTGAACTTTCAGAAGTTTGAGGCTGTTGAAATCACTGAGTGCTACAATGCTAATTTCAGATGTGTGCATGGGCCAAAAAAAGTTTCCATGTATTCCTAGGCTACCCTGTTGTGCACATTGAAGCTGCTGTCGCCTGTGCGTTTCCCTAAGAAGAACTGTATGTAAGAACCATGAAGCACCTTCCAGGATGGTTCTGCTGTATGCAGCGAAGTGCAGAAAAAGAAAAGATATTCCTAGCCCAGGCCCCTTAGTAATCAATGGATAGTAAGCATACTGTTGCCCTGGCTGAAAGGAGCCAGAGCTGGGGGAGCTGCTGCACAAGTAAGGTTCCAAGAATTAAGGAAGAAAGAGCTTTCAGGAGTGTTAGGCTGTTGAAATCACTGAGTTCCACAATGAAATTTTCAGATGTCTCTATGGGCAAAATCAATTTTCTGTATATTCCTTGAATGCCCTGTGGCACATATTGAAGCTGCAGTTGCCTGTGCATTTCCCTAAGAAGAACTCTACATAAGAAGCATGAAGCACCTTCGAGGATGGTTCTGCTGTATGGAGGGAAGTGCAGAAACAAAAATGATCTTCCTCACCCAGGCCCCTTAGTAATCAAGGGAAAGGAAGCATACTGTTGCCCTGGGTGCAAGAAAAGATCTAGAGCTGTGGGAACTGCTGCACAAGTAAGGATCCAAGAACTAAGCAAGCATGAGCTTTCAGGAGTGTGAGAATTTTGAAATCACTGAGTTCTACAATGAAATTTTCCAAAGTCTGCTTGGGCAAAAACAATTTTCCATGCATTCCTAGGATGCCCTGTGGTGCACATAGAAGCTGCACTTTTCTGAGCGTTTCCCCAAGAAGAACTCTACGTTAGAAGTATGAAGCACCTTCCAGGATGATTCTGGTGTATGGAGCGTAGTGTGGAATCAAAATTAATATACCTCCCTCAGGCCCCTTAGGAATCAATGCAAAGCGAGCTTACAGTTGCTCTGGGTGTGAGGAAGGAGCTAGACTTGGGGGAACTGCTGCACACGTAAGGTTCCAAGAACTAAGCAATCGTGAACATTCAGGAGTGTGAGGCTGTTGAAATCACTGAGTTCTACAATGCAATTTTCAGATTTCTGTATGGGTGAAAACAATTTTCCATGAATGCCTAGACTGCCCAGCCGCGCACATAGAAGCTGCAGTTGCCTGTGCGTTTCCCTAAGAAGAACTCTACGTAAGAATCATGAAGCACCTTCGAGGATGGTTCTGCTGTATGGAGGGAAGTGCAGAAACAAAAATTATCTTCCTCGCCCAGGCCCCTTAGTAATCAATGGAAAGGAAGCATACTGTTGCCCAGGGTGCGAGGAAGGAGCTAGAGCTGGGGGAGGTGCTGCACAAGTAAGGTTCCAAGAATTAAGCAAGCATGAGCTTTCAGGAGTGTTAGGTTGTTGAAATCACTGAGTTCCACAATGAAATTTTCAGATGTCTCTATGAGCAAAATCAATTTTCCATGTATTCCTAGGATGCCATGTGGTGCACATTAAAGCTGCAGTTGCCTGTGCGTTTCTGTAAGAAGAACTCTACGTAAGAAGCATGAAGCACCTTCGAGGATGGTTCTGCTGTATGGAAAGAAGTGCGGAAACAAAAATTACCTTCCTCACCCAGGCCCTTTATTAATCAATGGAAAGGAAGCATACTGTTGCCCTGGCTGTGAGAAAGGACCCTAAGCTGGGGGAACTGCTGCACAAAAAAAGTTCCAAGAATTAAGCAAGCATGAGCTTTCAGGAGTGTGAGGCTGATGAAATCACTGAGTTCCACAATGAAATTTTCAGATGACTGTATGGGCAAAATCAATCTTCCATGTATTCCTAGGATGCCCTGTGGCGCACATTGAAGCTGCAGTGGCCAGAGTATTTCCCTAAGAAGAACTCTACATTAGAAGCATGAAGCACCTTCCAGGATGGTTCAGCTGTATGGAGTATAGTGCGGAACCAAAGTTAATCTACCTGCTCAGGCCCCTTAATAATCAATGAAAAGTGAGCATACTGTTGCTCTGGGTGTGAGGAAAGAGCTAGAACTGGGGGAACTGCTGCACAAGTAAGGTTCCAAGAACTAAGCAAGCGTGAACTTTGAGGAGTGTGAGGCTGTTGAAATCACTGAGTTCAGCAATGAAATTTTCAGATCTCTGTATGGGCAAAAACAATTTTCGCTGTATTCCTAGTCTGCCCTGTCGCGCACATTGAAGCTGCAGTTGCCTGCGCATTTCCCTAAGAAGAACTCCATCTAAGAAGCATGAAGCTCCTTCGAGGATTGTTCTGCTGTATGGAGCGAAGTGCGGAAACAAAAATGATCTTCCTCCCCCAGTCCCCTTGTTAATCAATGCAAAGAAAGCATACTATTGTCCTCGGTACAAGGAAGAAGCTAGAGCTGTGGAAATACCTGCACAAGTACGGTTGTAAAACCAAGGAGAATGTGAACTTTCAGGGGTGTGAAGCTGTTGAAATCACTGAGTTCTACAATGAAATTTTCAGATGTCTGTAAGGGCAAAAACAATTTTCCATGTATTCCTAGGCTGCCCTTTCGTGCACATTGAAGCTGCAGTTGCCTGTGCATTTCCCTAAGAAGAACTCTATTTAAGAAGCATGAAGTACCTTCGAGGATGTTCTGCTGTATTTAGCAATGTGCGGAATCAAAAGTGATCTTCCTGGCCCAGGCCCCTTAGTAATCAAAGGAATGGAAGCATACTGTTGCCCTGGGTGCAAGAAAGGAGGCAGAGCTGCGGGAACTGCTGCACAAGTAAAGACCCAAAAATTAAGCAAGCATAAGCTTTCAAGAGTGTGAGGCTGTTGAAATCACTGAGTTCTACAATGCAATTCTCAGATGTCTGTATGGGCAATATCAATTTTCCTTGTATTCCTAGGATGCCCTGTGGTACACATTGAAGCTGCAGTTTCTTGAGCATTTTCCTAAGAAGAAATCTACGTTAGAAGCATGAAGCACCTTCCAGGATGGTTCTGCAGTAAGGAGCATTGTGCGGAAACAAAATTAATCTACCTCGCTCATGGCCCTTAGTAATCAGTGGGAAGTGAGTATACTATTGCTCTGGGTGCGAGGAAGGAGCTAGAGGTGGGGATCTGCTGCACAAGTAAGGTTCCAAGAACTAAGCAAGTGTAAACTTTCAGGAGTGTGAGGCTGTTGAAATCACTGAGTTCTTCAATGAAATTTTCAGATGTCTGTATGGGCAAAAACAATTTTCCATGTATTCCTAGGATGCCCCGTTGCGCACATTGAAGCTGCATTGCCTGTGCATTTCCCTACGAAGACATCAACATTAGAAGCATGAAGAATCTTCCATGATAGTTCTACTGTATGGAACGTAGTGTGGAAACAGAAGTAATGTGCCTCACCCAGGACGCTTAGTTATCAATGGAAAGAAAGCATACTGTTGCCCCGGGAGTGAGCAAGGAGCTAGAGCTGGGGGAACTGCTGCACAACTAATGTTCCAAGAAATAAGTAAGCGTGAACTTTCAGGACTGTGAGGCTGTCGAAATCACTGAGTTCTACTATGAAATTTTCAGAGGTCTGAATGGGAAAATCAATTTCCCATGCATACCTAGGCTGCCCTGTGGCGCCCATTGAAGATGCAGTTGCCTGTGCATTTCACTAAGAAGAACTCTACATAAGAAGCAGGAAGCACCTTCGAGGATGTTTCTGCTGTATGGAGAGAAGTGAGGAGACAAAAATGATCTTCCTCGTGTAGGCCCCTTAGTAAACAATGGAAAGAAAGCGTACTGTTGCCCTGGGTGTGAGGAACGAGCTACAGCTGGGGGAACTGCTGCACAAGTAAGGTTCAAATAACTAAGCAAGCTTGAACTTTCAGGAGTGTGAGGCTGTTGAAATCACTGAGTTCTACAATGAAATTTTCAGAGGTCTGAATGGGCAAAAACAATTTTCCATGTATTCCTAGGCTGCCCTGCCGCGCACATTGAAGCTTCATTGCCTGTGCATTTCCCTAAGAAGAACTCTACGTAAGAAGCATGAAGAAACTTTGAGGATGGTTCTTCTGTATTGAGTAAAGTGCGGAAACATAAATGATCTTCCTAGCCCAGGCCCCTTGGTAATCAATGGAAAGGAAGCATACTATTGCCCTGGGTACAAGTAAAGAGCAAGAGCTGGGAGTACTCCTGCACAAGTAAGGTTCCAAGAACAAGGAGAACGTGAACTTTCAGAAGTGTGAGGCTCTGGAAATCACTGAGATCTTCAATGAAATTTTCAAATGTCTGTATGAGCAAAATCACTTTTCCATGTATTCCTAGTAGGCCCTGTGGCGCACATTGAAGCTGTAGATTTCTGAGCATTTCTCTAAGAATAACTCTACATTAGAAGCATGAAGCACCTTCCAGGATGGTTCTATTGTCGGAGCGTAGTGCGGAAACAAAATTAATCTACCTCGCTCAGGCCCCTTAGTAATTAATGGAAAGCGAGCATACTGTTGCTCTGGGTGTGAGCAAGGAGCTAGAGCTGGGGGAACTGCTGCACAAGTAAGGATCCAAGAACTAAGCAAGCATGAGCTTTCGGGAGTGTGAGGCTGTTGAAATCACTGAGTTCTACAATGAAATTTTCAGATGTCTGTATGGGCAAAATCAATTTTCCATGTATTCCTAGGCTGCCCTGTGGCGCACATTGAAGCTGCAGGTGCCTGGACGTTTCCCTACGAAGATCTCAACATTAGAAGCATGAAGAATCTTCCATGATGGTTCTACTGTATGGAGTGTAGTGTGGAAACAGAAGTAATCTGCCTCGCCCAGGACCCTTAGTTATCAATGGAAAGAAAGCATACTGTTGCCCCGGGAGCGAGCAAGGAGCTAGAGCTGGGGGAACTGCTGCACAACTAAGGTTCCAAAAAGTAAGTAAGTGTGAACTTTCAGGACTGTGAGGCTATCGAAATCACTGAGTTCTACTGTGAAATTTTCAGAGGTCTGAATGGGAAAATCAATTTTCCATGCATATCTAGGCTGCCCTGTGGCGCCCATTGAAGATGCAGTTGCCTGTGCATTTCACTAAGAAGAACTCTACATAAGAAGCAGGAAGCACCTTCGAGGATGTTTCTGCTGTATGGAGAGAAGTGAGGAGACAAAAATGATCTTCCTCATGTAGGCCCCTTAGTAAACAATGGAAAGAAAGTGTACTGTTGCCCTGGGTGTGAGGAACGAGCTACAGCTGGGGGAACTGCTGCACAAGTAAGGTTCAAATAACTAAGCAAGCTTGAACTTTCAGGAGTGTGAGGCTGTTGAAATCACTGAGTTCTACAATGAAATTTTCAGAGGTCTGTATGGGCAATATCAATTTTCCTTGTATTCCTAGGATGCCCTGTGGTACACATTGAAGCTGCAGTTTCTTGAGCATTTCCCTAATAAGAACTCTACGTTAGAAGCATGAAGCACCTTCCAGGATGGTTCTGCTCTATGGCACGTAATGCAGAAAGAAAAGTAATCTGCCTCGCTCAGACCCCTTATTAATCAATGGAAAGTGAGCGTACCATTGCCCTGGCTGCGAGGAAGGAGCTAGAGGTGGGGATCTGCTGCACAAGTAAGGTTCCAAGAATAAGCAAGTGTAAACTTTCAGGAGTGTGAGGCTGTTGAAATCACTGAGTTCTTCAATGAAATTTTCAGATGTTTGTATGGGCAAAATCAGTTTTCCATGTTTTAATAGGCTGCCGTGTGGTGCACATTGAAGCTACAGGTGCCTGTATGTTTCCCTAAGAACATCTGTATGTTAGAAGCATGAAGAACCTTGCAGCATGTTTCTACTGTATGGAGCATAGAGCGGAAACAAAAGTAATCTGCCTCACCCAGGCCCATTAGTAAACCATGGAAAGGAAGCATAGTGTTACCTTGGGTGCGAGGAAGGAGCTAGAGGTGGGGGAACTTCTGCACAAGCAAGGTTCCAAGAACTAAGCAAGTGTGAACTTTCAGGAGTGTGAGGCTGTAGTTCTACAATAAAATTTTCAGCTGTCTTTATGGGAAAAATCAATTTTCCATGTATTCCTAGGCTGCCCTGTGGCATACATTGAAGCTGCAGTTGCCTGTGCGTTTCCCTAAGAGGAACTCTACTTAAGAAGCATGAAGCACCTTCCAGGATGGTTCTGCTGTATATAGCACAGTGCGGGAAAGAAAATGAACTTCTTCGCCCAGTGCCTTTAGTAATCAATGGAAAGAAAGCATACTGTTGCCCTGGGTGCGATGAAGGAGCTAGGGTTGGGGAAAGTGCTGCACTAGTAAGTTTTCAAAAACTAAGCAAGCATGCGCTTTCAGGAGTGTGAGGCTGTTGAAATCAATGAGTTCTACAATGCAATTTTCAGATGTGTATATGGGCCAAATGAATTTTCCATGTATTCCTGGGCTTCCCTGTGGCACACATTGAAGCTGCAGTTGCCTGTTCGTTTCTCTAAGAAGAACTCTACGTAAGAAGCGCGAAGCACCTTCCAGGATGGTTCTGCTGTATGAAGCGTAGTGCGGAAACAAAAAAAAGATCTTCCTTCCCCAGGCCCCTTATTAATCAATGCAAAACAAGCATACTGTTGGCGTGGGTGCGAGGAAGAACCTAGAGCTGGGGGAACTGCTGCACAACTAATGTTCCAAGAAATAAGTAAGCGTGAACTTTCAGGACTGTGAGGCTGTCGAAATCACTGAGTTCTACTATGAAATTTTCAGAGGTCTGGATGGGAAAATCAATTTCCCATGCATACCTAGGCTGCCCTGTGGCGCCCATTGAAGATGCAGTTGCCTGTGCATTTCACTAAGAAGAACTCTACATAAGAAGCAGGAAGCACCTTCGAGGATGTTTCTGCTGTATGGAGAGAAGTGAGGAGACAAAAATGATCTTCCTCGTGTAGGCCCCTTAGTAAACAATGGAAAGAAAGCGTACTGTTGCCCTGGGTGTGAGGAACGAGCTACAGCTGGGGGAACTGCTGCACAAGTAAGGTTCAAATAACTAAGCAAGCTTGAACTTTCAGGAGTGTGAGGCTGTTGAAATCACTGAGTTCTACAATGAAATTTTCAGAGGTCTGAATGGGCAAAAACAATTTTCCATGTATTCCTAGGCTGCCCTGTCGTGCACATTGAAGCTTCATTGCCTGTGCATTTCCCTAAGAAGAACTCTACGTAAGAAGCATGAAGAAACTTTGAGGATGGTTCTTCTGTATTGAGTAAAGTGCGGAAACATAAATGATCTTCCTAGCCCAGGCCCCTTGATAATCAATGGAAAGGAAGCATACTATTGCCCTGGGTACAAGTAAGGAGCAAAAGCTGGGAGTACTCCTGCACAAGTAAGGTTCCAAGAACAAGGAGTACGTGAACTTTCAGGAGTGTGAGGCTGTGGAAATCACTGAGTTCTTCAACGAAATTTTCAGATGTCTGTATGGGCAAAATCACTTTTGCATTTTTCCTAGGATGCCCTGTGTCTCACATTGAAGCTGTAGTTTCCTGAGCATTTCCCTAAGAACTCTTCGTAACAAGCATGAAGCACCTTCGAGGATGGTTCTGCTGTGTGGAGCAAAGTGCAGAAACAAAACTGATCTTCCTCGCACAGGATCCTTAGTAATCAATGGAAAGGAAGCATACTGTTGCCCTGGGTCGAGAAAGGAGCCAGAGCTGGGGCAGGTGCTGCACAAGTAAGGTTCCAAGAACAAGGAGAATGTGAACTTTCAGGAGTGTGAGGCTGTTGAAATCACTGAGTTCTACAATGAAATTTTCAGATGTCTATGGGGGCAAAATCAATTTTCCATGTATTCCTAGGCTGCCCTGTCCTGCACATTGAAGCTGCAGTTACCCGTGCGTTTCCCTAAGAAGAATTCTACGTAAGAAGCATGAAGCACCTTCGAGGATGGTGCTGCTGTATGGAGCGAAGTGCGGAAACAAAAATGATCTTCCTTGCAGAGGCCCCTTGGTAATGAATGGAAAGGAAGCATACTATAGCCCTGGGTACAAGTAAAGAGCAAGAGCTGGGAGTACTCCTGCACAAGTAAGGTTCCAAGAACAAGGAGAACGTGAACTCTCAGAAGTGTGAGGCTGTGGAAATCACTGAGATCTTCAATGAAATTTTCAAATGTCTGTATGAGCAAAATCACTTTTCCATGTATTCCTAGTAGGCCCTGTGGCGCACATTGAAGCTGTAGATTTCTGAGCATTTCTCTAAGAATAACTCTACATTAGAAGCATGAAGCACCTTCCAGGATGGTTATATTGTCGGAGTGTAGTGCGGAAACAAAATTAATCTACCTCGCTCAGGCCCCTTAGTAATTAATGGAAAGCGAGCATACTGTTGCTCTGGGTGTGAGCAAGGAGCTAGAGCTGGGGGAACTGCTGCACAAGTAAGGATCCAAGAACTAAGCAAGCATGAGCTTTCGGGAGTGTGAGGCTGTTGAAATCACTGAGTTCTACAATGAAATTTTCAGATGTCTGTATGGGCAAAATCAATTTTCCATGTATTCCTAGGCTGCCCTGTGGCGCACATTGAAGCTGCAGGTGCCTGTACGTTTCCCTACGAAGATCTCAACATTAGAAGCATGAAGAATCTTCCATGATGGTTCTACTGTATGGAGCATAGTGTGGAAACAGAAGTAATCTGCCTCGCCCAGGACCCTTAGTTATCAATGGAAAGAAAGCATACTGTTGCCCCGGGAGCAAGCAAGGAGCTAGAGCTGGGGGAACTGCTGCACAACTAAGGTTCCAAAAAGTAAGTAAGTGTGAACTTTCAGGACTGTGAGGCTATCGAAATCACTGAGTTCTACTGTGAAATTTTCAGAGGTCTGAATGGGAAAATCAATTTTCCATGCATATCTAGGCTGCCCTGTGGCGCCCATTGAAGATGCAGTTGCCTGTGCATTTCACTAAGAAGAACTCTACATAAGAAGCAGGAAGCACCTTCGAGGATGTTTCTGCTGTATGGAGAGAAGTGAGGAGACAAAAATGATCTTCCTCGTGTAGGCCCCTTAGTAAACAATGGAAAGAAAGCGTACTGTTGCCCTGGGTGTGAGGAACGAGCTACAGCTGGGGGAAGTGCTGCACAAGTAAGGTTCAAATAACTAAGCAAGCTTGAACTTTCAGGAGTGTGAGGCTGTTGAAATCACTGAGTTCTACAATGAAATTTTCAGAGGTCTGTATGGGCAATATCAATTTTCCTTGTATTCCTAGGATGCCCTGTGGTACACATTGAAGCTGCAGTTTCTTGAGCATTTCCCTAATAAGAACTCTACGTTAGAAGCATGAAGCACCTTCCAGGATGGTTCTGCTCTATGGCACGTAATGCAGAAAGAAAAGTAATCTGCCTCACTCAGACCCCTTATTAATCAATGGAAAGTGAGCATACCATTGCCCTGGCTGCGAGGAAGGAGCTAGAGGTTGGGATCTGCTGCACAAGTAAGGTTCCAAGAACTAAGCAAGTGTAAACTTTCAGGAGTGTGAGGCTGTTGAAATCACTGAGTTCTTCAATGAAATTTTCAGATGTCTGTATGGGCAAAAACAATTTTCCATGTATTCCTAGGATGCCCCGTTGCGCACATTGAAGCTGCATTGCCTGTGCATTTCCCTACGAAGACATCAACATTAGAAGCATGAAGAATCTTCCATGATAGTTCTACTGTATGGAACGTAGTGTGGAAACAGAAGTAATGTGCCTCACCCAGGACGCTTAGTTATCAATGGAAAGAAAGCATACTGTTGCCCCGGGAGTGAGCAAGGAGCTAGAGCTGGGGGAACTGCTGCACAACTAATGTTCCAAGAAATAAGTAAGCGTGAACTTTCAGGACTGTGAGGCTGTCGAAATCACTGAGTTCTACTATGAAATTTTCAGAGGTCTGAATGGGAAAATCAATTTCCCATGCATACCTAGGCTGCCCTGTGGCGCCCATTGAAGATGCAGTTGCCTGTGCATTTCACTAAGAAGAACTCTACATAAGAAGCAGGAAGCACCTTCGAGGATGTTTCTGCTGTATGGAGAGAAGTGAGGAGACAAAAATGATCTTCCTCGTGTAGGCCCCTTAGTAAACAATGGAAAGAAAGCGTACTGTTGCCCTGGGTGTGAGGAACGAGCTACAGCTGGGGGAACTGCTGCACAAGTAAGGTTCAAATAACTAAGCAAGCTTGAGCTTTCAGGAGTGTGAGGCTGTTGAAATCACTGAGTTCTACAATGAAATTTTCAGAGGTCTGAATGGGCAAAAACAATTTTCCATGTATTCCTAGGCTGCCCTGTCGCGCACATTGAAGCTTCATTGCCTGTGCATTTCCCTAAGAAGAACTCTACGTAAGAAGCATGAAGAAACTTTGAGGATGGTTCTTCTGTATTGAGTAAAGTGCGGAAACATAAATGATCTTCCTAGCCCAGGCCCCTTGGTAATCAATGGAAAGGAAGCATACTATTGCCCTGGGTACAAGTAAAGAGCAAGAGCTGGGAGTACTCCTGCACAAGTAAGGTTCCAAGAACAAGGAGAACGTGAACTTTCAGAAGTGTGAGGCTCTGGAAATCACTGAGATCTTCAATGAAATTTTCAAATGTCTGTATGAGCAAAATCACTTTTCCATGTATTCCTAGTAGGCCCTGTGGCGCACATTGAAGCTGTAGATTTCTGAGCATTTCTCTAAGAATAACTTTACATTAGAAGCATGAAGCACCTTCCAGGATGGTTCTATTGTCGGAGCGTAGTGCGGAAACAAAATTAATCTACCTCGCTCAGGCCCCTTAGTAATTAATGGAAAGCGAGCATACTGTTGCTCTGGGTGTGAGCAAGGAGCTAGAGCTGGGGGAACTGCTGCACAAGTAAGGATCCAAGAACTAAGCAAGCATGAGCTTTCGGGAGTGTGAGGCTGTTGAAATCACTGAGTTCTACAATGAAATTTTCAGATGTCTGTATGGGCAAAATCAATTTTCCATGTATTCCTAGGCTGCCCTGTGGCGCACATTGAAGCTGCAGGTGCCTGTACGTTTCCCTACGAAGATCTCAACATTAGAAGCATGAAGAATCTTCCATGATGGTTCTACTGTATGAAGCGTAGTGTGGAAACAGAAGTAATCTGCCTCGCCCAGGACCCTTAGTTATCAATGGAAAGAAAGCATACTGTTGCCCCGGGAGCGAGCAAGGAGCTAGAGCTGGGGGAACTGCTGCACAACTAAGGTTCCAAAAAGTAAGTAAGTGTGAACTTTCAGGACTGTGAGGCTATCGAAATCACTGAGTTCTACTGTGAAATTTTCAGAGGTCTGAATGGGAAAATCAATTTTCCATGCATATCTAGGCTGCCCTGTGGCGCCCATTGAAGATGCAGTTGCCTGTGCATTTCACTAAGAAGAACTCTACATAAGAAGCAGGAAGCACCTTCGAGGATGTTTCTGCTGTATGGAGAGAAGTGCGGAGACAAAAATGATCTTCCTCGTGTAGGCCCCTTAGTAAACAATGGAAAGAAAGCGTACTGTTGCCCTGGGTGTGAGGAACGAGCTACAGCTGGGGAAACTGCTGCACAAGTAAGGTTCAAATAACTAAGCAAGCTTGAACTTTCAGGAGTGTGAGGCTGTTGAAATCACTGAGTTCTACAATGAAATTTTCAGAGGTCTGAATGGGCATAATCAATTTTCCATATATGCCTAGGCTGCCCTGGAGCGCACATTGAAGCTGCAGTTGCCTGTGCATTTCCCTAATAAGAACTCTACGTTAGATGGATGAAGCACCTTCCAGGATGGTTCTCCTCTATGGCACGTAGTGCAGAAAGAAAAGTAATCTGCCTCACTCAGACCCCTTATTAATCAATGGAAAGTGAGCGTACCATTGCCCTGGCTGCAAGGAAGGAGCTAGAGCTGGGGGAACTTCTGCACCAGTAAGGTTCCAAGAACTAAGCAAGCAGGAACTTTCAGGAGTGTGAGGCTGTTGAAATCACTGAGTTCTTCAATGAAATTTTCAGATGTTTGTATGGGCAAAATCAGTTTTCCATGTTTTCCTAGGCTGCCGTGTGGTGCACATTGAAGCTACAGGTGCCTGTATGTTTCCCTAAGAACATCTCTATGTTAGAAGCATGAAGAACCTTGCAGCATGTTTCTACTGTATGGAGCATAGAGCGGAAACAAAAGTAATCTGCCTCACCCAGGCCCATTAGTAAACCATGGAAAGGAAGCATAGTGTTACCTTGGGTGCGAGGAAGGAGCTAGAGGTGGGGGAACTTCTGCACAAGCAAGGTTCCAAGAACTAAGCAAGTGTGAACTTTCAGGAGTGTGAGGCTGTAGTTCTACAATAAAATTTTCAGCTGTCTTTATGGGAAAAATCAATTTTCCATGTATTCCTAGGCTGCCCTGTGGCATACATTGAAGCTGCAGTTGCCTGTGCGTTTCCCTAAGAGGAACTCTACTTAAGAAGCATGAAGCACCTTCCAGGATGGTTCTGCTGTATATAGCACAGTGCGGGAAAGAAAATGAACTTCTTCGCCCAGTGCCTTTAGTAATCAATGGAAAGAAAGCATACTGTTGCCCTGGGTGCGATGAAGGAGCTAGGGTTGGGGGAAGTGCTGCACTAGTAAGTTTTCAAAAACTAAGCAAGCATGCGCTTTCAGGAGTGTGAGGCTGTTGAAATCAATGAGTTCTACAATGCAATTTTCAGATGTGTATATGGGCCAAATGAATTTTCCATGTATTCCTGGGCTTCCCTGTGGCACACATTGAAGCTGCAGTTGCCTGTTCGTTTCTCTAAGAAGAACTCTACGTAAGAAGCGCGAAGCACCTTCCAGGATGGTTCTGCTGTATGAAGCGTAGTGCGGAAACAAAAAAAAGATCTTCCTTCCCCAGGCCCCTTATTAATCAATGCAAAACAAGCATACTGTTGGCGTGGGTGCGAGGAAGAACCTAGAGCTGGGGGAACTGGTGCAGAAGTAAGGTTCCAAGAAGTAAGCAAGCGGGAACTTTCAGGAGTGTGTGGCTCTTCAAATCACTGAGTTCTACAATGAAATTTTCAGATGTTTGTATGAGCAAAATCAATTTTCCATGTATTCCTAAGCTGACCTGTGGTGCATATTGAAGCTGCAGTTGCCTGTGCGTTTCCCTAAGAAGAACTCTATGTTGGAATCATGAAGCACCTTCCAGAATGGTTCTGCTGTATGGAGCGTAGTGAGGAAACAAAAGTAATCTGCCTCGCTCAGGCCCCTTTAGTAATCAATGAAAAGCGACCATACTGTTGCCCTGGGTGCGAGAAAGGACCTAGAACTGGAGGAAATGCTGCACAAGTAGGGTTCCAAAAACCAAGCAAGTGTGAACTTTCAGGAGTATGAGGCTGTTGAAATCACTGAGTTCTACAATGAAATTTTCAGATGTCTGTATGGGCAAAATCAATTTTCCATGTATTCCTAGGCTGCCCTGTGGACACATTGAAGCTAGAGTTGCCTGTGCGTTTCCCTAAGAAGAACTCTATGTAAGAAGAATGAAGCACCTTCGATGATGGTTCTGCATATTGGAGTAAAGTGCGAAAAAAAATATGATCTTCCTCACCCAGGCCCCTTAGTAATCAATGGAAAGAGATCATAATGTTGCCCTGGATGTGAGAACGAGCTAGAGCTGGGGGAACTGCTGCTCAAGTAAGGTTACAAGAACTAAGCAAATGTGAACTTTCAGGAGTGTGAGGCTGTAGAAATGACTGAGTTCTACAATGAAATTTTCTGATGACTGTATGGGCAAAATCAATTTTCCATGCATTCCTATGCTGCCCTTTTGCGCACATTGAAGCTGCTGTTGCCTGTGTGTTTCCCTAAGAAGAACTCTATGTCACAAGCAGGAAGCACCATCCAGGATTGTTCTGCTGTATAGAGCGTAGTGCGGAAACAAAAGTAATTTGCCTCCCTCAGGCCCCTTAGTAATCAATGGAAAACGAGCATACTGTTGCGGCGGGTGCAAGGAAGGAGCTAGAGCTGGGGGAAATGGTGCACAAGTAAGGTTCCAAGAACTAAGCAAGCATAAACTTTCAAGAGTGTGAGGCTGTTGATATCACTGAGTTCTACAATGAAATTTTCAGATGTCTCTATGGGCAAAATGAATATTCCATGTATTCCTATTCTTCCCTGTGGCGCACATTGAGGCTGCAATTGCTTGTGCATCTCACTATGAAGAACTCTACATTAGAAGCATGAAACATCTTCCAGGATGGTTCTGCTATATAGAGCGTAGTGCGAAAACATAATTAATCTGCCTCGCTCAGGCCCCTTAGTAATCAATGGAAAGTGAGCATACTGTTGCCTTGGGTGCAAAGAAGGAGCTAGAGCTCGAGGAGCTGGTTCCTAAGGAAATATCCAAGAATTATGCAACCTTGGACTTTCAGGAGTGTGAGGATGTTGAAATCACTGAGTTCTGCAATGAAATTTTCAGATATCTTTTTCAACCAATGAAATTTTTCATGTATTCCTAGGTTGCAGTGTGGTGCACATTCAAGCTGCAGTTGTCTGTGTTTTTCCCTAAGCAGAACTCTAGGTTTGAAGCATGAAGCACCTTCCACTATGGTTCTGCTGCATGGAGAGCCAGGTGGAAACAAAGATAATCTTTCTTGCTCAGGCCCCATTGAAATCAAAGGGAAAGCAAGCTTAGTCTTGCCCTGGGTGCAAGGAAGGAGCTACAGCTGTGAGAACTGGTGTATAAGTCAATATCCAAGAAGTAAGCAACACTGAACTTGCAGGAGTGTGGGGCATTTGAAATCACTCAGTTCTACAATGAAATTTGGAGAAGTCTATATGGGCAAAAAAATTTTCCATGTATTCCAAGGATGCCCTGAGTGAAACATTGAAGTTGCAGTTGCCTGTGCGTTTCATTAAGAAGAACTCTAGGTTACAAGCCTGAAGCACCTTCCAGTATGGTTCTGCTGCATAGAGGGTAGTGTGGTAACAAAGATAATCTTTCTTGCCCAGGCCCCATTATAATCAAAGGAAAGAAAGCATACTGTTGACCTGGGGCGAGAAAGGAACTAGACCTGGGTGAAACGGTGCATAAGTAAAATTGCAAGAACTAAGCAAACCTGAAGTTTCAGTAGTGTGAGTCTGTTGAAATCACTGTGTTCTGCTGTGTAATTTTCAGATGTTTGCACGGGCATTGGAAAATTTCCATGAATTCCTAGTCTGAACTGTGGTGAACATTGAAGCTTCAGTTGCCTGTGCGTTTCCCTAAGAAGAACTCTGGGTTTAAAGCATGAAGCACCTTCCAGGATGGTTCTGCTGCATGGAGAGCATGGTGGAAACAAAGATAATCTTTCTTGCTCAGGCCCCACTGATATCAAAGGGAAAGCAAGCTTACTCGTGCCCTGGGTGTAAGGAAGGAGCTAGAGCTGTAAGAAATGGTGCATAAGTCAATATCCAAGAAGTAAGCAAACCTAAACTTTCAGGAGTGTGGGGCATTTGAAATCACTGAGTTCTACAATGAAATTTTCAGAAGTCTGTATGGGCAAAACCAATTTTCCATGTATTCCTAGGCTGCCCTGTGGCAGACATTGAAGCTGCAGTTTCCTGAGTGTTTCCCTAAGAAGAACTCTACGTTAGAAGCATGAAGCACCTTCCAGGATGGTTCTGCTGTATGGAGCGTAGTGCGGAAACAAAATTAATCTACCTTGCTCAGGCCCCTTAGTAATGAATGGAAAGCAAGCATACTGTTGCTCTGGGTGTGAGGAAGGAGCTAGAGCTGGGGGAACTGCTGCACAAGTAAAGTTCCAAGAACTAAGCAAGCGTGAACTTTCATAAGTGTGAGGCTGTTGAAATCACTGAGTTCTACAATGAAATTTTCAGAAGTCTGTATGGGCAAAAACAATTTTCCATGTATTCCTAGGCTGCCCTGTCATGCACATTGAAGCTGTAGTTGCCTGTGCATTTCCCTAAGAAGAATTCTATGTAAGAAGCATGAAGCACCTTCGAGGATGGTTCTGCTGTATGCATCGAAGTAAGGAAACAAAAATGATCTTCCTCGCCCAGGCCCCTTAGTAATCAATGGAAAGGAAGGATACTGTTGCCCTGCATGTGAGAAAGGAGCCAGAGCTGGGGGAACAGCTACACAAGTAAGGTTCCAAGAATTAAGCAGGCATGAGCTTTCAGGAGTGTGAGGCTGTTGAAATCACTGAGTTCTACAATGAAATTTTCAGATGTCTGTATGGGCAAAATAAATTTTCCTTGTATTCCTAGGATGCCCTGTGGCACACATTGAAGCTGTAGTTTCCTGAGCGTTTCCCTAAGAAGAACTTTACATTAGAAGCATGAAGCACCTTCCAGGAAGGTTCTGCAGTAAGGAGCATAGTGCAGAAACAAAATTAATCTACCTCGCTCAGGCCCCTTAGTAATCAGTGGAAAGCGAGCATACTGTTGCCCTGGGTGCAAGAAAGGAGCCAGAGCTGGGGGAACTGCTGCACAAGGTTCAAAGAATTAAGCAGGCATGAGTTTTCAGGACTGTTAGGCTATTGAAATCACTGAGTTCCAAAATGAAATTTTCAGATATCTGCTTGGGCAAAATCAATTTTCCATGTATTCCTAGGCTGCCCTGTCACGCACATTGAAGCTGCAGTTACCCGTGCATTTCCCTAAGAAGAACTCTACGTAAGAAGCATGAAGCACCTTCGATGATGGTGCTGCTGTGTGGAGTGAAATGCAGAAACAAGAATGATCTTCCTCACCCAGGCCCCTTGGTAATCAATGGAAAGGAAGCATACTATTGCCCTGGGTACAAGTAAGGAGCAAGAGCTGGGAGTACTCCTGCACAAGTAAGGTTCCAAGAACAAGGAGAATGTAAACTTTCAGGAGTGTGAGGCTGTGGAAATCACTGAGTTCTTCAATGAAATTTTCAGATGTCTGTATGAGCAAAATCACTTTTCCTTGTATTCCTAGTCTGCCCTGTGGTGCACATTGAAGCTGTAGTTTCCTGAGCGTTTTCCTAAGAAGAACTCTACGTTAGAAGCATGAAGCATCTTCCAGGATGGTTCTACTGTATGAAGCTTTGTGTGGAAACAAAATTAATCTACCTCGCTCAGGCCCCTTAGTAATTAATGGAAAGTGAGCATACTGTTGCTCTGGGTGTGAGGAAGGAGGTAGAGCTGGGGGAACTGCTGCACAAGTAAGGTTTCAAGAACTAAGCAAGCGTGAACTTTCAGGAGTGTGATGCTGTTGAAATCATTGAGTTCTACAATGAAATTTTCAGATGTATGTATCGGCAAAATGAGTTTTCCATGTATTCCTAGTCTGCCCTGTGGCGCACATTGAAGCTGCAGGTGCCTGTATGTTTCCCTAAGAAGAACTCTACGTAAGAAACTTGAAGCGTCTTCGAGGTTGGTTCTGCTGTATGGAGCAAAGTGCTTAAACAAAAATGATCCTCCTCACCCAGGGCGCTTAGTAATCATTGGAAAGAAAGCATACTGTTGCCCTGGGTGCGAGGAATGAGCCAGAGCTGATGGAACTGCTACACACGTTGTTAGTGTCGAGACGCCCGCCACATGAAAGAAGACTCCAAGAAGCTTTCTTTCATGCAAAGGGCAAGGGGTTTTATTATCCAAGCGTGTGTAGGGCTCACTGAACATGCAGGAACAGTGGGCCATGAGGAGGGTCTGTGCAGGGCTTATATGTGTATAGAACAAAGGGAGGAGGGGTCTTGGCAAGCGCGGTTACAGAAGCAGATGGCATTGGTTAGTTTAAACAGCTATATACATTCATTGGGAGAAGATTAGCATATGGAAGTTTAAGGCTGGGCGACGGAGGATATTTCCTAATATGGACAGCAGATGGTCCAGAACAGCACATTCTGTAAATTCCTTAGCCCTGGGTTAGCTGCTATCTTGCATCCCAGTTCCCCAGTCTGTGGTCAGCTTTGTTCTGTTCTTATCTACTTTAGGAAGCTTTGTAACATCTCAATTCCCAGAACATAGGGAGGAGGGGGACAGCATGGACTGTGTATACCCAGAAGGGAAAATTTATCTTACATTCCCCCCTTTTGTTTTTGTGAATCTCTAACCTTAGAGATCAGAGTGTCCGTTTTTGTAATCATCTAGAAGTGTATATTGTTGACGGATGAGCATTAGTTTTACATTGCCAATTTGGTTTTGTAATTAGTTTACTATTTTATTTAATATGTAAGGCCCTAGGGTTATTATCAAGATGAATACAATCAGGGGCCCTGTAAGAGCTGACAATAAGGTGGTGAGCCAGGGAGACTGGCCAAACCAGGACTCAAATAAGGCTTGTTGGGCTTCTCGTTCTTTTTGTCTCTTTTGGAGGCGTTCTCTTAATTTGGTCATAGATTCCTTAACTACTCCTGAGTGATCTGCATAGAAACAGCATTCTTCTTTTAAGGCGGCACATAGGCCTCCTTCCTTCATGAACAATAGATCTAATCCTTGCCTATTTTGTAATACTACTTCTGACAGAGAAGTTAGGGAGGTCTGGAGGGCTGCTATAGACATTTCTATCTCCTTTAAGTCTTGGTCAATAGCGGCCTGCATCATGTTCATTTGATGAGATCCCTGTATCAATGCCGCTGTCCCTGTCCCCACTCCGGTGGCGATTCCTAATCCCGCAAGAACAGCCAAAGTTAGGGATACAGGCTCTCATTGATACCTGATTTTGTATTCTACAATATCCTCAAATGATTTACTTTGATGGTATATTATCCAAGGAAATATTTTTACCATAACACAGAAATGGGCCAAATTGTTAAACACCCGAGTGGAGACACAAGGGGTGATCCCAGTATTACATGCCCAATGGGTCCCTTGAGGAGGAATTAAGTATGCCATTGAGGCGGGAATGTTATGGACATGTAAACATAAAGTCCATCTGATGTCGTTTGGGGGATTTCCTATACAGGCTCCTTTACCAGTAACCTCAGGGAGAGTAAGTTTATGATTGCTATTCCAGTCACAAGTGGCACTAGTAGTGATGTTGTAGGTATTATTAACTGCAATACCTTCATAGTAAGGTGGAGAGGCCGATAGGCAAAGCCAACAAGACTGAGCTAGGTCACCCTGAGTATAATTTAGGACAGAATAGGCCCCCAGAATTAAGTTTTATAGTCTAGATATAATGAATATGGGTGTTCTAGTGGTCCTAGAGAGTGAGGAGGGGGCTTTTGTAGATTGAGCCACATTATTGGGTGCTTCCAGTCTCCTCCGGGGCGTGGGTTTCAATTGGGCCCCTGGGTTGATAATAGGATTTGGCCCTATAGATTGTGGGTTGGGCCCGGGGGGATTAGTTTTCTTGATAAATATAAAGGCTCTGGAATTTGAAGTGGCATGAAATCTAGTGCCCCATATCCTTCCTAAAGTCCAACCAAGGTCATCAGGGTCTCGTGGTATAATAGTTATGTTTGTTTGTTTCCATTGCCAGGTAAAATAAGGGTCTGGGGCTGTAGACCAACCGGTCACTAGAGTTTCACATCCCCAATGAGCACAATAATATTGACCTGGGCTGTTGCAGTAGCTTTTGCCAGGATTAGATGCAGGGCACATGTAGAGTCACCTAGTACACCAGGGAGCCGGGGTTGGGTTGGAGTAAGGGGACAGAAGGAACAAGCAGGGGTGGATCGAGAGATCGGGTGTGCCAGATCCCTCCCAGGCTATGAGGACTTTGTGATCCTCCATACGAGTAATGGTCCATTTCCAGGGTTGGTGTGGATTGTTAATCCCCTGGGTGAGTGGGATCCCCACTATTCCCACCCATAGCCATACGATGAACCCGTAACTTGAGGGGATTATCAGTCTTTTCCAGTTTCCATTGAGACCCTGGCGGTGGAGGTGCCGGCTTAAGGTGAGATGCATGGATCCAGGACGCGATGCCATCAACCTTAACCACTGTGGGGGTAGTCAGGAGTACCTGATAGGGTCCTTTCCAGTGAGGTTCTAGGGTTTGTACCTGGTGGCGACGGATGTAGATGAAGTCACCTATGTTGTATCGATGAGAAGTGGGTTCGTCGCTTGGCTGGTAAGCTGAAGAGAGTTGATGCCACAGGATCCTCTGAATTTGGTCGAGCCTGGAGTCTATCAATCAAGAAAGTATGGGGTAAATGGGCGCCCTTAGGTGGGGGCTGAGGTCTCGGATGGGGGGATGTTACATATAAGATCTCAAAGGGAGTCAAATTGGGTGGCTGGGAAGAAGGGGTGTTTCTAGCTCTAAACAAAGCATAGGGTAGGAGCATAGTCCAATCCTTAGAGCCAGTCTCTTTGACTAATTTTGTTAAGGTCTCCTTAATTGTCCTATTCATCCTTTCTACTTGTCCTGAACTCTGGGGTCTATAAGCACAATGAAGTTTCCAATCAATCCCCAATATCTTGGCCAGTCCCTGACTTACTTGAGCCACGAACGACGGTCCATTGTCAGACCTGATTACCTTTGGCAGGCTGAAATGAGGAAAGATCTCTTCCATTAACTTTTTTATTACTGTCTGTGCAGTTTCCCTCTTGGTAGGGAAAGCCTCGGTCCATCCTGAAAAGGTGTCTATAAAAACTAACAGGTATTTAAGCACATATTTGGCCAGTTGTATTTCAGTAAAATCCACTTCCCAAAATTGTCCTGGTCTGGTTCCTCGTAACCTCTTTCCTCTTGTAGATTTGGAGAGGAAGGCATTGACGATCTGGCAAGTTTGGCAGTCTTTGGTAACTTATTCCACCAGTGTTTTAATTTGGGCGGCTGACAATTGACTATCTGTTGATAAATTTTTGGCCAATAAGCACAGATTTTCTGTCCCAGATGGGTTAGTTTGAGGGCCTGTTGGAAGTAGGCTAAAAGTTCTGTTTTTCCCATCTTGAGAGTTAGAGGAGGCTCGTCTGAATATGTCTCAGGTGAAGTATCGACTTCTAGGAGCAAAGCGGTAGGGGCGCCCAGAGCCGCTTGTTTTGCAGTTTTGTCTGCATGATTGTTTCCCTGTATTATAGGACTGGTACCTTTTTGGTGGCTATTGCAGTGTACTATGGCCAATTTTTGTGGCAGCATAATAGCCGCCAAGAGTCTAAGAATTTCTAGTTTGTTTTTAATCTCCTTTCCAGCAGAAGTTAAGAGTCCTCTCTGTTGGTAAATAGCCCCATGAATATGTGCTGTAGCGAAAGTGTAACGGCTATCAGTATAGATGGTTGCCCTTTTCCCCTGTGCCAACTCTAAGGCCTTTGTGAGGGCAATTAATTCCGCCCTCTGTGCAGATGTACCTTCTCTTAGTCCTGAAGACCAAATAACGTGAGTCCCATCCATAACCGCAGCCCCCGTGTGTCTCTTACCTTCTAGCAAGAAACTGCTACCATCAATGAACCAGGTTATTTCCGCATCTGGGAGTGGCTGGCCTGTTAGGTCTCGATGAATTCCAATTTCCTCTGCCAGGATCTCTTGACAAGTGTGTAGGATTGGCTCTGATGTCTCTTCAGGCAGAAGGGTGGCCGGCTTGAGGGTAGTTGGAGGTCCAAATGTTATTCGGTCCTTATTTAGCAGGAGGCTTTGGTAGTGAGTGATTCTGGCATTAGAGAGCCATCTATCTGGAGGCTGATGAACAACACTCTCCAGCGTGTGTGGGGCTATTATAGTCAATTTTTGTCCCAAAGTCAGTTTATCTGCATCCTTAGTTAGGATGGCTGCTGCAGCAATAGCCTTTAGACAATGGGGCCACCCATTAGCCACAGGATCTAACTTCTTTGATAAATAGGCCACAGGTCGCTTCCATGGGCCGAAGGCCTGAGTTAGCACTCCTCAAGCTATTCCCCGTTTTTCTTCAATATAGAGAGTAAAGGGTTTTTCTACATTGGGGAGAGCCAATGCAGGGGCAGACAAAAGAGCCTTTTTGATACCATCAAAGGCTCGTTGTTGGTCAGTGCCCCAAGTGAAGGAGACATCTCCCTTCAGAAGGGGATAGAGGGGGGCAGCCAGGGAGGCAAAACCTGGAATCCACAGGCGGCAAAACCCCGCAGTTCCCAGAAATTCCCGTAATTGTTTTTTACTCGTGGGTGGGGGAATTTGAGTGACTGTCTTTTTTCTAGCTTCTGTGAGCCATCGTTTCCCGTTCTTGAGGTGTATCCTAAAAGGATAACTTCTCTTTGGCAAATTTGAGCCTTTTTAGCAGAGGCTCGATATCCCAATTTGGCTAACTCCTGTAATAGTTCCTGAGTCCCATACATACAGTCTGTTTTTGAATCTGCAGCCAGGAGAAGATCGTCCACATATTGGAGCAGGGTCACAGCAGGGTGTTGGACTCAGGAGGTAGCCAGGTCCTTGTGGAGAGCTTCATCAAAGATAGTAGGGGAGTTCTTAAATCCCTGAGGGAGGCGTGTCCAAGTCAATTGTCCTGACATCCCTGTGTCAGGGTCTGTCCATTCAAAAGCAAACAGAGGCTGACTATCTTTATGTAGAGATAGACAAAAGAAAGCATCTTTTAAGTCTAGGGCCGTATACCAAGTCTTTTTGGGACCCAAAGTGCTAAGCAAATTATATGGATTGGGCACTGTAGGGTGTATATCTTCTACTCTGTTGTTTACCTCTCTTAGGTCTTGTACTGGTCTGTAATCTTCTGTTCCCGGCATATTCCATGGGCATATTCCAAGCTGAACAGGATGGTACCAACACCCCTAGTTCGAGAAACTTCTGTATGTGTCTCTTTATCCCTTGATGGGCCTCTTTGTTTATATAATATTGTTTGATATGGACCGGTGAGGTGGAGGCCTTTAAGGAGATTACCACAGGGGGTTGTAATGTGGCCAGTCCCAATCCAGCTGTTTCAGCCCAGGAATCAGGGAATTCCATTATCCAATTTTGGGGTATAGTTGAAACCATAGGCTGGCTATAAAGTCGATATTCATCATCAGTTGCCAAAGTAAGCATAGTCACCATAGGTTGGCTCACCAGGGGGTTGAAAAAAGTCACTTGGGGTCCCTGGGGTTCAAAAGTTATTTTGGCTATTAATTTGGTTAAGAGATCTCTTCCCATGAGGGGAGCTGGGCATTCTGGTATTACCAAGAATGTTGGACTTTTCCTTTACCTAAGTCCATAGTTCTTTTGGTAGTCCATGCTCTAAATTTGCTCCCATTAGCCCCTTGAACTAGGGACCTCTTAGAGGAGAGAGGTCCCAATGGGGCTTGGAGAGCAGAAAAGACAGCTACTGTATCTACTTCAAAATCAATTGGGGTCCACTCCACATTGAAAGTTACCCTGAGCTCAGGGAGGGGTTCCAAGCCCTGTCCCCTCTAGTCTTCTTTTTCTAAGGCCAGTATTTAGGCTGTTGGTGTTGTTGAGCCTCCAATGCCTGCTTTTGTTTCTTTTCCCTTTCCTTTTTTCTCTTAAGCTTGAGACACTCTCTCATGAAGTGTCCTTGTTCCTTGCAATATGCACATTGGTTGGGGTCAAGAGGAGGGCGGCGTGGCTTACCCTCATCTATTTCTCCCTGAACACCTTGTACTACAGTGGCCAAGATTTTTGTCAACTCTTTATTTCTTTTTCTATCTCTGATCAGTTCCGTTTCCTCTCTCTCTCTTTCTTTCCTTTGTTCTTTTTCTTCATCTGTCTCCCTCTTGTAATATACCTTATCGGCTTCTCTTATCAAATCCCTTAAGGTTAAGTCCTGTAACCCATCTAAGCACTGGAGTTTGCATCTTATATTTGCAGCTGACTGTCCTATAAAGGCCATGGCAACTGATGCCTGCTGTCCCTCATCTTGAGGGTCAAAGGGTGTGTATCTATGGTAGGCCTCCATTAGCCTTTCCAGAAATATTGAGGGTGACTCCATAGGCCCCTGAAGAACCTCTTACCTTAGCCAAATTTGTAGGCCACCTAGCAGCGGCTCGGAGACCCACCACTAGAGTCTGGCGATAGATGGACAGATGCTCCCTACCTGCTGGAGTATTGGGGTCCCAATCAGGGCAGCGCAATGGGAAGATGTCATCAATGATATTTGGGAGTCGGGTAGGTCTTCCATCCTGTCCTGGTACAAGTTTTCTGGCCTCTATGAGAATTCGATCCCTTTCTTCTGTGGTGAACAAGGTCCCCAGCAACTTTTGGCAATCGTCCCAGGTAGGCTGGTGAGAGAACATGAGAGACTCCACCAGCCCTGTTAACCTAGAAGGTTCCTCAGAGAAAGGAGGGTTATTATTTTTCCAATTATATAAGTCAGAGGAGGAAAAAGGCCAGTATTGAAGTGATGGCATTTCCCCCCCTTGTCCATCTTCTAACAAGGGTCCATGCGGTCTAAGGGGGAGAGTTATCGCCACTCCATCTTGAGAGCTCAGGGCTCGTCGGCTTTGAGTTCCCTGGGCTGGTCCATAGTCTGTTGTTTCAACCAAAGGATCCTGCAGAGTCAATTCAGGAGAAGAGGGCAAAGAGGGCGAGACAGGAGAAGAAGGTGGAGGGGGAGTAGCAGTCACCCCTGTTGGAGCGGAAAGTGAAGGGGGGTAAGGGGGAGGTGGTGTTGTAGAGTCCAATAAGATCAGGTTGGCCTGTGACTCGGGTAAAACTGGAGGAGGGAGAGGAGGGTAGAGGTTAGGGGCTGTAGGTCGAGTTTTTGTGGGTAAGAGGGTGACAGGTTCAGATGGAGCTGGAGGTAAAAAAATCCTTACCCACTTAGGAGGGATTTCACATAAATCTTGCCATACCACGATGTAAGGTTGTTGGTCAGGATGCCCCTGTCTTCCAGGATGGAAGACTATAGCCTTAACTGCCTGGACAAGGGGGAGGTGGAAAGTTCCCTCTGGAGGCCATCCTACTTGAAAGGTGGGCCATTCCAATGAGCAGAAAGTCTGCCATTTACCCTTTTTAACAACCAAAGAAAGATTATGAGCCCTCTCTTTCACCTCCGACCAATGATCTAGAGTGAAAGAGAGGGGTGTGGATTCCATTTGTCCCATGGTGGGTGCTGTGGAACAAAAGAGGTTAGTGGCGCCAAACAAACAAAGACAGACGAACACTACAACCAAGACAATAGACAAATGCCGGTGTATATAACTTCCCCAGAAGAGGAAGTAAACTGAATCTGACGGGCGGTGAATGGTGGCCACACCAAAAACAAAAATTCTGAGACAGAATCCAAATCGGTGACCCCACCGCTAACCGGTCTGCTAGACCGAGAGTGCCCTGGGGCATCCCCAAGGAAAGAGGCCTGTGGCTCAAAAAGGATGCCTATGGCATTTACCTAAGGACTCAAGTCCTTAGGTGCAAGCCACGTGGATCAAGAAGCTCACGCTCCCCAAAACCAACCATGCTAAGACACAAGAGATCAGGATCCAAGTAAAACAAAGAGCGAGAGGTTGGAACAGCCATACTTACACCGAGAGGCAGCTGTTGGGGTCTTCCGATGCAGGGGGCAATCCCCGATCTTGCTGGGGCCTCCAAAATGTTAGGGTCGAGATGCCCGCCACGTAAAAGAAGACTCCAAGAAGCTTTCTTTCATGCAAAGGGCAAGGGGTTTTATTATCCAAGCATGCGTGGGGCTCACTGAACACGCAGGAACAGTGGGCCATGAGGAGAGTCTGTGCAGGGCTTATATGTGTATAGAACAAAGGGAGGAGGGGTCTTGGCAAGCGTGGTTACAGAAGCAGATGGCATTGGTTAGTTTAAACAGCTATATACATTCATTGGGAGAAGATTAGCATATGGAAGTTTAAGGCTGGGCGATGGAGGATATTTCCTAATATGCACAGCAGATGGTCCAGAACAGCACATTCTGTAAATTCCTTAGCCCTGGGTTAGCTGCTATCTTGCATCCCAGTTCCCCAGTCTGTGGTCAGCTTTGTTCTGTTCTTATCTACTTTAGGCAGCTTTCTAACATCTCAATTCCCAGAACATAGGGAGGAGGGGGACAGCATGGACTGTGTATACCCAGAAGGGAAAATTTATCTTACAACGTAAGGTTCCAAGAATTAAGCAAGCGAGAACTTTCAGGAGTGTGAAGCTGTTGAAATCACTGAGTTCTACAATGAAATTTTCAGATATCCGTATGGGCAAAATCAGTTTTCCATGTATTCCTAGGCTGCCCTGTGGTGCACATTGAAGCTACAAGTGCCTGTATATTTCCCTAAGAAGATCTCTATGTTAGAATCATGAAGAACCTTCCAGGATGATTCTGCTTTATGGAGCGAAGTGCAGAAATGAAAACTATCTTCCTCGCCCAAGGCCCTAAGCAATCAATGGAAAGAAAGCGTACCGTTGCTCTGGGTGTGAGGAAGGGGATAGAGCTGGGGGAACTGCTGCACAAGTAAGGTTCCAAGAACTAAGCAAGCCTGAGCTTTCAGGAGTGTGAGGCTGTTGAAATCACTGAGTTCTACAATGAAATTTTCAGATGTCTGTATGGGCAAAATCAATTTTCCATGTATTCCTAGGCTGCCCTGTGGCGCACATTGAAGCTGCAGGTGCCTGTACGTTTCCCTATGAAGATGTCAATGTTAGAAGCATGAAGAATCTTCCAGGATGGTTCTACTGTATGGAGTGTAGTGCGGAAACAGAAGTAATCTGCCTCGCCTAGGACCCTTAGTTATCAATGGAAAGAAAGCATACTGTTGCCCCGGAAGCGAGGAAGGAGCTAGAGCTGGGAGAACTGCTGCACAAGTAAGGTTCCAAGAACTAAGCAAGTATGAACTTTCAGGAGTGTGAGGCTGTAGTTCTACAATGAAATTTTCAGCTGTCTGTAGGGGCAAAATCAATTTTCCATGTATTCCTAGGCTTCCCTGTAGTGCACATTGAAGTTGCCATTGCCTGTGCATTTCTCTAAGAAGAACTCTACGTAAGAAGCATGAAGCACCTTCCAGGATGGTTCTGCTGTATGAAGCGTAGTGCAGAAACAAACAAAAAAAAGATCTTCCTTGCCCAGGGCCCTTATTAATCAATGGAAAGCAAGCATACTGTTGGCATGGGGGCGAGGAAGAACCTAGAGCTGGGTGAACTGGTGCAGAAGTAAGGTTCCATGAAATAAGCAAGCGTGCACTTTAAGGAGTATGAGGCTGTTGAAATTACTGAGTTCTGCAATGAAATTTTCAGATGTCTGTATGGGCAAAATCAATTTTCCATTTATTCCTAGGCTTCCCTGTGGCACACATTGAAACTCGTTACCTGTGCGTTTCCCTAAGAAGAACTCTACGTAAGAAGCATGAAGCACCTTCCAGGATGGTTCTACTGTATGGAGCACAGTGCGGAAACAAAAATGATCTTCCTTGCCCAGGCCCCTTAGTAATCAATGGAGAGCAAGCATATTGTTGCCCTGGGTGCGAGGAAGGAGCTAGAGCTGGGGGAAATGCTGCACAAGTAATGTTCCAAGAAGTAAGCAAGCGGAAACTTTCAGGAGTGTGTGGCTCTTCAAATCACTGAGTTCTACAATGAAATTTTCAGATATTTGTATGGGCAAAATCAATTTTCCATATATTCTTAGGCTTCCCTGTGGTGCACATTGAAGGTGCAGTTGCCTGTGCATTTCTCTAAGAGGAACTCTATGTTAGAAAGCTGAAGCAACTTCCAGCATGGTTCTCCTGTTTGGAGCGAAGTTCAGAAATAAAAATAATCTTCCTCGCCTAGGCCTCTTAGTAATCAATAGAAAGGGAGCATACTGTTGCACCGGGTGCGAAGAAGGAGCTAGAGCTGGGGGAACTGGTGCAAAAGTAAGGTTCCAAGAACTAAGCAAGCATAAAATTTCAAGAGTGTCAGGCTGTTGAAATCACTGAGTTCTACAATGAAATTTTCAGATGTCTCTACGGGCAAAATCAATTTTCCATGTATTCCTAGGCTGACCTGTGGTGCACATTGAAGGTGCAGTTGCCTGTGTGTTTCTCTAAGAAGAATTCAATGTTAGAAACATGAAGCACCTTCCAAGATGGTTCTGCTGTATGGAGCGTAGTGCAGAATCAAAAGTAATCTTCCTCGTTCAGGCCCCATACAAATCAATGGAGAGTGACCATACTGTTGCCCTTGGTGTGAGGAAGGAGCTAGCCTGGGGGAACTGCTGCACAAGTAACATGCCAAGAATTAAACAAGCGTGAACATTCAGGAGTGTGAGGCTGTTGAAATCACTGACTTCTACAAAGAAATTTTCAGATGTGTGTATGGGCAAAATCAGTTTTCCATGTATTCCTAGGCTGCCCTGTGGCACACATTGAAGCGGCAGTTGCCTGTGCGTTTCCCTAAGAAGAACTCAACGTCAGAAGCATGAAGCACCTTCCCGGATGGTTCTGCTGCATGGAGAGCCATGTGGAAACTAAGATAATGTTTCTTGCTCAGGCCAAAGTGAAATCAAAGGGAAAGCAAGCATACTCTTGCCCTGTGTGCGAGGAAGGAGCTAAGGCTGGGGGAAGTGTTGCATAAGTAAATATCCAAGAAGTAAGCAACCCTGAACTTTTAGGATTGTGGGGCATTTGAAATCACTGAGTTCTACAATGATATTTTCAGAAGTCTGTATGGGCAAAACCAATTTTCCATGTACTCCTAGGCTGCTCTGAGTCAAACATTGAAGCTACAGTTGCCTGCGTGTCTCCCTAAGAAGAACTCTATGTGACAAGCAAAAAGCACCTTCCAGGGTGCTTCTGCTGCATGGAGAGTGGTGTGGAAAAACAGATAATCTTTCTTTCCCAGGCCCAATATAATCAATGGAATGCAAGCATACTGTTGCCCTGGGTGTGAGGAAGGAGCTAGAGCTGGGGAAACAGGTGCATAAGTAAATATCCAAGAAGTAAGTAACCCTGAAGTTTCAAGACTGTGAGGCTGTTGAAATCAATGTGGCCTACAATGTAATTTTCAGATGTGTGTACGGGCATTGGAAATTTTCCATGTATTTCTAGGTTGCCCTGTGGAGCACATTGAAGCTGCAGTTGCCTGTGCATTTCCCTAAGAAGAACTCTAGGTTAGAAGCATGAAGCACCTTCCTGGATGGTTCTGCTCCATGGAGAGCAGTGTGGAAACAAAGATAATCTTTCTTGCTCAGGCTCCTTTGGAATCAATGGGAAAGCAAGCATACTGTTGCCCTGGGTGCGAGGAAGGAGGTAGAGCTCCAGCAACGGGTTCTGTAAAGTCCATAGAAGAGGGGTCCGAGAAGGGAGATGCTCCAAGAACCACACAGGCTCTTATGTAAAAAGCACGGGGTTTATTGAAGGGCTATACCGGCATAGGGTCATCCAGCGAACGTACCAGGGCGACCCCGAAGGGCAGGAGCAAGGGGTTTCTATAGGGTTGGGTATGGTAATGAGGGATAGGCAAGTGAAGTTTTACAGAAGCCAATCACAAGGAGTTAAAGGGTAGTTAATACATTCATTGGTTACTTAGGGGAACCTATAGATAGGGGAGCTTAGCAAACGGGCAGCCAATCAGTTTGGAGGAAAGGCTAACAAAGGAGACAAAGGAGCCCGGGCGCGGGAATGTAGCCCACGCTGGGGCTTGGCAACCAGCCAAGTCACATGATTTCCAGGAATTTGCCCTGAGGTAGGGAAACAGAAACTTAAGACACTTATCTACCTAAAACAGAAACTTAATCTAATAGGTTAGAGTCTAATAGGTTAGAGCCCAATAAGTTAGAGCCCTAATGGCCATCGCATAGTTCGGCCTAACACATCAGAATTACAACTTGTATAACTTTTATATGAATCTTTTAACAAACATAACTTTATGTCACATCAAACTTTACATTCCCCCCTTTTCTTAGGAGAATCTTTAATCTTAAAGATGGGAGTCTTGTTGGAGGGATTGGTATTGTTGTCTAATAACCATAAGTTTGACTGTTGATATTTGTTGTCTAATGAAGGTAGTTATTCGATTTAGCACACATGGTCCTATAGTGACCAGGAGGAGTATTACTAAAAGGGGGCCCTTTATCCCATCACCAGTGGGGGTTCCAAAAGTAGCACATGGGGATGACAAAGACAACAGTCTGCTGGTCACAGGGGATACATTGTGATGTCATCACAGCCTGCTTAAGTCTAATAGAGTCAACCTGCAGGCGTTTAACTGTATAATTGCAGAAATGTTCCCCAAATCTGCCGGGGCCAATTGTTCTTATCTGAACTGGCTTTCCCCAGGGGTAGCAGAAGAAACAGCAGCAGAGCTGGAAGCAGGACAGTAGCAGGAGTCATGACATGGGCCCACTCGCAGTAAGCCTCTGCTGGAGTCTTTGAGACGACGCAGTGAGCAGGTCCCTGGCACAGGTGGTGGTGGTGGTGGCGCTGGCTCCTCAGGGGCCCACTTTTTGACTCTCAAGTGATGAATCCATGGAGCACAACCTGAAAGTTTTAAAGCAGTGGGCGTGGTTAGGATTACCTCATGGGGTCCCTCCCACTTTGGTTGGAGAGGCTCTTTTTTAGGCTGTAATCAGGACTTGGTCTCTCAGATTTGAAGGAGTGGACTGGCATGGGCATGGGGATCAGATGTCTCCATAACAGTTTGCTGAAATTTCTGAAGCATCTGATGTAGCGCCTTTATCTGTTGGTGCAAATTCAAAGTTCCCATCTCCTGTAATCTATTCAAAACAGGTATCAGTGGGGGAGGCTCCCAAACATTGTCTCAAATGGAGTTAGTCCACCTCAGTACAGTGTACACTGCAACTGCAAGAGGGCCGCTGGGAGCACAGTAACCCAGTTAGCCCGTCTCTCGGCATAACTTTGCCAGGGTGGTTTTTAAAGTACAGTTTTGTCCTTTTATTTGACTTGAGCTTTGTGGCCAATATATAGTATGGAGTTTTTATTTTAGCCCCAGCACTGCTGTAAGGCTTTTGACCATTTTACCCACAAAAGTAGATCCATTATCTGAACCTACCATTATGGGGAGCCCATACCATAGAATGATCAGCTCCATCAAAGCTTTTATCATCTCTCTTGATGTTTTATTCTTAGTGGGGAGGCCTCCACCCATCCTGAATAGGTACAAACCAAAACAATTAAGTGTCTCATTTCCGCTGGTGGGTTTAATTTTAGTAAAATCTACTTTAACATCTTAAGATGACACAGTTCCTTGTCTCCGGACATCTAGTCGTTGTGTTGTCAGGAGACAGGGTTGTTGTGGGCTCAGTTAGTGCCCCTCTCAGTCACTGAAGCACACAAAGTCCATATCCGGAAATAAAGAATTAACAGCCAAGCAACATTGCCGTAGAGTCTTTCCCAAGCTGCTGTGGCTATGTGAGTCTTGTATTACAAAATATCCCAGGAGGCAGAGCCTCTGCCTGGATGGTTTACTCCGAGGTGACAACCGTTGCTCCCACCCTCCAAACCCCATCATTTACCATGCTGTTGTCATCCGAAAACAGGGTCAGTCCAGGGTTCTGGAGGGGAGTGTCCTGTAAATCCAGTTGGGCTGTCACCAATGTTTTTTTTAGGACTCTAAAGGCTGTCTGGTACTCAGGACTCCATTTGAACGAAGGGGTTGTTTCCTCCCTTTAAGGCCTCATATAGGGGTTTTGCAATGGCTGCAAAACTTGGAACCCAAAGACAGTAGTATCCAACCATTTCCCAGGAATTTTCTTAAGTTCATTTTACTTGCAGCCCCTTTTAGGCCCCAAAGGGCCTGGATATGTGAGACTGACAGCACGTGTGTCTCATCTTGTAACACAAACCCTAAAAACTGTACAGTCAGCATATAGATTTGAGCCTTTTAGTCAGTTATCTCTATCTAGTACATAAGAAGCTTTTACCTAACTTGTCTTTTAATAGGACATCACTGAAGATATTTTATGACATTATCTGGACTGTTTAATATCTAGGCATCTCTAAGTACTGTGTCACGTATATAGCATATATATCACATAGGTTTTTGTTAAAAATTATCATTTGATTTGTGACCTTTTATCAGTATGAACCTCTTATCATAAATATCTGGAGCACAAGCAGGGGCAGGTGTCTCAATCTGAAAGAAAGCAAATGTTTATCTGTATAAACAATCCCAGTTTTATATTTTAGAAGATCTGTACATCTGGAAGGTATGAATACACTTAATATGTTATGAGATTAGCAACACTGAATTGTCATAGCCATATGAAAACTTTTGTTTCTTAATTTAGTTTTGTACCAGAGCATCTTTAAATCAGAAAACCTCATTGTCCTGTTTTAGAAAATTTAACCTGTTGAAGATGACCAATGTAAATATATCACAATAATACATTTTGTCTAACAATTTTCTATGACTTATGAAAACCAGATCACTTAACACATTATTTCGAACAAATAAGAAACTCTCAAATCATAATATAACAATAAACAATAAACAATAAACAAAACATGTATTACATTTATAAAACCAATTTTAACATCATTTTGGCCAGCTGGCAACTTTTGGTGGAAGCATACCAGACAAACATTTCAAAAATCCAAAAATGCAAAAAGAAAATTCGTTGAGCTCAAATAAAACAGCTGTTTACAGGTTGGGCACACAGAAAAACAAAACATACAGACAAATTTAAAAAATCAGAGTGCACTCATATATATTGGCCAAATTAAATTATAGTAACTCTTACAATTTTAGAAGTTTGAAATTACAAATAGACTAGTCAGAGTAATTTGTAGGTCAATAGCAGAGATCTCTTATAAGAATTTGAAAGAAACAAAAAATGAATTACTTTATAAAAATACTGACAACTTTCATGTTTTCCTTTTATATAGCTTCCAGCTCAGGCATCTCCATACCCTCTGTCACATACTCAAACCTTTTTTTTACTCTCTTAGCATTCTCTCTGTAAGAATATCATTTATATAAATTTCCTTTGATATATCTTTGTCAAAACTTATTTTGACTCCTTGTTCCTGGGTTTTTACAATTGTGCCCAGTTTCCCGCTAGCTGCAAATGCTGCAGCCATTTGTGATTTAAGAGCAGAGACCCTCTTTGTGTGTGGAGAAAGAGAAAAGCACGCTTCAGGATAAGGTTTTTGTCCCAGGTGTTTTGAGCCAGGGCACCCAGCTTGTGTTTCCCACTGTGGCTTACTCAGCTTACTCGATGTTTTGATACAGCAGGCATTTACATTTCTCCTTTTAGATAGTAATTTTGATTAATCATCACTCAGGAGTTTGTAGTGCACAAGAAAAGTTTTATGCACATCAGTTTAAACTGAAAACCAAAAGTATAAGTGCCAATTACTCAAAATTTGCAATTAGATTTCTCCTGTAAAACTTTCCTAGATGCTTGCAGGCAGTGCCAGGCTGGTGACGTCCAGGCTGGCCATTGGGGTAGCACTCGCACCACGTACAACCAGTTTATATATGGAAACTAATTTGGGTGCTCAGGCTTTCCGGTGACAATTTTTTCATACTCCATTGATTACCTGGGGGTCGAGCGACCCTTTAGCTAATCATCCCACATTGAATTCATCAAAATTGTTAAGCATATATTTTAAAACAGTTGACTTACTGCCAGCACAACCCATTATGTCAATGACTTGGACAATATAGTAACCCACAGTTACAATTTAAGCAAGTTCTGTCTCCCCCACTCAATTTGAAATGTAAACAAAATTTGAGACTAACAAATGGTCTCCTGCTGGCAGGTTGAATTCCTCTGGTAACAGTGACTTGGAAGCGCAGGCGCAGGGGGGGATAACATAGATGCGACACAGGGGAGGAACACACACACACACACAAAAACAGACAATCCCGGGAATAATAGCCACATCGCTCCCGACCTCAAATTTAGAACAGATTCAGAGGATGACCTCTGACAGACAGCAAAACACCGCGTCCAGTGGCCTAGCTCTCACAGGTTTAAACAGAACAGACGCTAGCACAGAACAGATACCTGGACGAGCCTTGGGCAAATTGCCAAACCAGAAACCGAATTACAAGTGCGCTTATCTTGGTTGGGAGGCAGGAATTCAGTTGTCTCTGTCTCGTAGCCTTGCATCCTGCCTTGCAGCTGATCTGGGGGGGCCAGCTGAAGATCAGCTTTTTGGCGCCTTGGCCCCCCCAAGGGTTAGCTGCCAGGCAAGGAGGCACCAAGGCCCCCTCAAATGAGGATCTCCCTGTGAGGATCTCGCTGGGGCCTCCAAAATGTTACGGCAAAATCACAAGATAGATTCACTCACAGGAAGATGAGATTCGAGAAACAAATGAATTATTTAATTGATGCCGGCTGGGGACAGCAGAAGCTGACCCTGAGCTTTTGTGTCCTCCTCCTTAAATACACTTTTGGAGGTCTTACAAAGTCCTTGGTTGCCATGGAAACTGTATTTTTTACTATATCACCTCTCCGGAAAGTTTTCAAGGTTTTTCAAACATCTGGCCAATTAACACTGGGGATGGGGTAGCAGGTACCACCTGTGCTAAACCCATTTGTCTCCCTTTTTGTGGTTATATGACCTTAAGATAGTGATAAGGAAAACCCATTTGTTTGTGATAGTACCATCCGTTTTTCCTCTTTGAAGTTTATTGCTACAGAAAGGGCAGTGGGACTAAAGTCCAACTAAAAGTTTCTATTTATTCCCATTGTCCTGTGGAGAGAATGCAGTGGTAATGCTTGCACCGGGGAGTGAAAGAGGAAGTAGAAAGAATGAAATGACTCCGAAACAACAAATCCTTAGGGAATACAAAAACCCAAAGGCCTAATACAAATGACCAAAGTCCAAAATCCCTAAGGCAAATAACTAACGGGTCAGGAAAGAGCCCAAAATTACTCCACGGAGGATGGGGCCCAGTTAAGGGCCACCCAAATGAACGGAGAGAGAAGGAAAAGGAAATTCTCTCTCCCAAATGACACTGCAGTGTCAGGCAAATGGAGTCAAAAACAGAGTCAGAAGTATAGTCAAGAGGCAGAGATATAAAGAAACGGCCGTACTTACACCAAGAGGCACAGTGTCGGCCGTTGAAGCCTCTCCCCTGACCCCCCTTTAATCCCGGACGAGCCCCCAAATGTAAAGTCCATAGAAGAGGGGTCTGAGAAGGGAGACGCTCCAAGAACCACACAAGCTCTTATGTAAAAAGCACGGGGTTTATTGAAGGGCTATACCGGCATAGGGTCACCCAGTGAACGTACCAGGGTGACCCCGAAGGGCAGGAGCAAGGGGTTTCTATAGGGTTGGGTATGGTAATGAGGGATAGGCAAGCGAAGTTTTACAGAAGCCAATCACAAGGAGTTAAAGGGTAATTAATACATTCATTGGTTACTTAGGGGAACCTATAGATAGGGGAGCTTAGCAAATGGGCAACCATTCAGTTTGGAGGAAAGGCTAACAAAGGAGACAAAGGAGCCCGGGCGCGGGAATGTAGCCCACGCTCGGGCTTGGCAACCAGCCAAGTCACATGATTTCCAGGAATTTGCCCTGAGGTAGGGAAACAGAAACTTAAGACACTTATCTACCTAAAACAGAAACTTAATCTAATAGGTTAGAGTCTAATAGGTTAGAGCCCAATAAGTTAGAGCCCTAATGGCCATCGCATAGTTCGGCCTAACACATCAGAATTATAACTTGTATAACTTTTATATGAATCTTTTAACAAACATAACTTTATGTCACATCAATCTTTACAGTTCTTAAGGAAATATCCAAGAACTAAGCACCCCTGGACTTTCAGGAGTGTGAGGATGTTGAAATCACTGAGTTCTGCAATGAAATTTTCAGATATCTTTTTCAACCAATGAAATTTTTCATGTATTCCTTGGTTGCACTGTTGTGCACATTCAAGCTGCAGTTCCTGTGCATTTCCCTAAGAAGAACTCTAGGTTTGAAGCATGAAACACCTTCCAGAATGTTTCTGCTGCATGCAGAGTAGTGTGGAAACTAAGATAATCTCTCTTGTTCAGGCCCCACTGAAATCAAAGGGAAAGCAAGCATATTGTTGCCCTGGATGAGAGGAAGGAGCTAGAGCTGGGGGAACTGGTGTATGAGTAAATATCCAAGAACTAAGCAAACCTGAACTTTCTGGAGTGTGAGGAATTTGATATCACTGAGTTCTACAATGAAATTTTCAGTTGTCTGTATGGGCAAAATAAATTTTCCATGGTTTCATAGGCTTCCCTGAGGCGCACATTGAAGATCCACTTGCCTGTGCATTTCCCTAAGAAGAACTCTATGTTAGAAACTTGAAGCACCTTCCAGAATGGTTCTGCTGTATGGAGAGTAGAGTGGTAACAAAGATAATATTTCTTGCACAGGCCCCATTGTAATCAAAAGAAACAATGCATACTGTTGCTCTGGGGCAAGAAAGGAGCTAGACCTGGGCGAAATTGTGCATAAGTAAAGTTGCAAGAACTAAGCAACACTTACCTTTCAGCACTGTGAGTCTGTTGAAATCACTGTGTTCTACCGTGTAATTTTCAGATGTCTCTATGGGCATTGGAAATTTTCCATGTATTCCTAGGTTGCCCTGTGGTATACATTTAAGCTGCAGTTGCCTGTGTGTTTCCCTAAGAAGAACTCTAGGTTTGAAGCATGAAGCACCTTCCAGGATGCTTCTGCTGCATGGAGAGCAGTGTGGAAACTAAGATATTCTTTTTTGCTCAGGCCCCACTGAAATCAAAGGGAAATCAAGAATACTCTTTCCCTGGTTGTGAGAAAGGAGCTAGAGATGTGGGAACTGGTGTATAAGTCAATATCCAAGAAGTAAGCAATCCTGAACTTTCAGGAGTGTAGGGCACTTGAAACCACTGAGTTCTACAATGAAACTTTCAGAACTCTGTATGGGTAAAACCAATTTTCCATGAATTCCTAGGCTGCCCTGTGGCATACATTGAAGCTGCAGTTGCCTGTGCATTTCCCTAAGAACTCTAGGTGAGAAGCATAAAGCACCTTCAAGGATGTTTCTGTTGTATGGAGAGTAGTGTGGAAACAAAGATAATCTTTCTTGCACAGGCCCTTAGTAATCAATTTAAAGCAAGTATACAGTTGCCCTGGGTGTGAGGAAGGAGCTAGTGCTGGAGGAACTGGTGCATAAGTAAATATCCAAGAACTAAGCCACCCTGAACTTTCAGGGATGTGAGGCATTTGATATCACTGAGTTCTACAATGATATATTCAGACACCTCTATGGGCAAAATCAATTTTCCTTCTATTCATAGTCTGCCCTGTGGTGCACATTGAAGATCCACCTGCTTGTGCGTTTCCCTAAAAAGAACTCTACGGTAGAAACTTGAAGCACTTTCCAGGATGGTTCTGCTGTATGCAGAGTAGTGTGGAAACAAAGATAATCTTTCTTGCCCAGGCCCCATTGTAATCAAAAGAAAGAAAGCATACTGTTGCCCCAGGGTGAGGAAGGAGCTAGACCTCGGCGAAATGGTGCATATGTAAAGTTGCAAGAACTAAGCAACCCTGACCTTTCAGTAGTGTGAGTCTGTTGAAATCACTGTGTTCTACCGTGTAATTTTCAGATGTCTGTATGGGCATTGGAAATTTTTGATGTATTCCTAGCTTGCCTTGTGGTGCACATTGAAGCTGTGGTTGCCTCTGCGTTTCCCTAAGAAGAACTCTAGGTTTGAAGCATGAGGCATCTTCCAGGATGGTTCTGCTGTATGGAGAGCAGTATGGAAACTAAGATAATGTTTCTTGCTCAGGGCCCATTGAAATCAAAGGGAAAGCAAACATAGCATTGCCCTAGGTGTGAGGAAGGTGCAAGAGCTGGGGGAACTGGTATTTAAGGAAATATCCAAGAAGTAAGCAAACCTGAACTTTCAGGAGTGTGAGGCATTTGATATCACTGATTTCTACAATGAAATTTTCAGATGTTTGCATGGGCAAAATCAATTTTCAATGTATTCATAGGCTGCCCTGTGGTGCACATTGAGGATCCACTGGCCTGTGCATTTCCCTAAGAAGAACTCTATGTTAGAAACTTGAAGCACCTTCCAGGATGGTTCTGCTGTATGGAAAGTAGTGTGGAAACAAAGATAATCTTTCTTGCATAGGCCCCATTGTAAACAAAGGAAAGAAAGCATACGTTGCCCTGGGGTGAGGAAGGAGCTAGAGGTGGGTGAAATTTTGCATAAGTTAAGTTGCAAGAACTAAGCAACCTTGACCTTTCAGTAGTGTGAGGCTGTTGAAATCACTGTTTTCTACCTTGCATTTTTCAGATGTCTGTACGGGCATTGGAAATTTTCCATGTATTCTTAGGTTGCTCTGTGGTGCACATTGAGGCTGAAGTTCCCTGTGCATTTCCCTAAGAAGAACTCTAGGTTTGAAACATCAAGCACCTTCCAGGATGGTTCTGCTGCATGGAGAGCAGTGTGGAAACTAAGATAATCTTTCTTGCTCAGGCCAAACTGAAATCAAAGGGAAAGCAAGCATATTGTTGCCCTGGGTGCGAGGAAGGAGCTAGAGCTAGGGAACTGGTGCATAACTAAATATCCAAGAACTATGCAACCCTGAACTTTCAGGAGTGTGAGGCATTTGATATCACTGAGTTCTCCAATGAAATTTTCAGATGTTTGTATGGGCAAAATCAATTTTCCATGTATTCATAGGCTGCCCTGTGGTGCACATTGAAGATCCACTTGCCTGTGGGTTTCCCTAAGAAGAACTCTATGTTAGTAACTTGAAGTACCTTCCAGGATGGTTCTGCTGCATGGAGAGTAGTGTGGAAACAAAGATAATCTTTCTTGCCCAGTCCCCATTTTAATCAAAGGAAAGAAAGCGTACTGTTGCCCTGGGGCGAGGAAGGACCTAGAGCTGGGGGAATTGGTGCATATGTAAATATCCAAGAAGTAAGCAACCCTGAACTTTCAAGATGTGGAAGGTTGTTGAAATCACTGTGTTCTACAATGTAATTTTCAGATGTCTGTATGGGCTTTGGAAATTTTCCATGTATTCCTAGGTTACCCTGTGGCGCACATTGAAGCTGCAGATGCCTGTGCATTTCCCTAAGAAGAACTGTAGGTTAGAAGCATGAAATAACTTCCAGGATGGTTCTGCTGCATGGAGAGCAGTGTGGAAACTAAGATAATCTTTCTTGCTCAGGCCCCACTGCAATCACAGGCAAAGCAAGCATACACTTGCCCTGGGTGTGAGGAAGGAGATAGAGCTGTGGGAACTGGTTTTTAAGGAAATATGCAAAAACTAAGCAACCCTAAATTTTGAGGAGAGTGAGGATGTTGAAATCACTGAGTTCTGCAATGAAATTTTCAGATGTCTTTTTCTGCCAAAGAAATATTTCATGTATTATGTATTCCTAGGTTCCCGTGTGGCATACATTGAAGCTGCATTTGCCTGTGCGTTTCCCTAAGAAGAACTCTATGTTACAAACTTGAAGCACCTTCCAGGATGGTTCTGCTGTATGGAGAGTAGTGTGGAAACAAAGATAATCTTTCTTGCATAGGCCCCATTGTAATCAAAGGAAATAAAGCATACCGTTGCCCTGGGGTGAGGAAGGAGCTAGAGGTGGGAAATTGGTGCATAACTAAATATCCAAGAACTAAGTAACCCTGAACTTTCAGGAATGTGAGGCATTTGATATCACTGAGTTCTACAATGAAATTTTCAGATGTTTGTATGGGCAAAATCAATTTTCCATGTATTCATAGGCTGCCTGTGGCGCACATTGAAGATCCACTTGCCAGTGGGTTTCCCTAAGAACTCTATGTTAGCAATTTGAAGCACCTTCAAGGATGGTTCTGCTGTATGGAGGGTAGTGTGGAAACAAAGATAATCTTTCATGCCAAGGCCCCATTGTAATCAAAAGAAAGAAAGCATACTGTTGCCCTGGGGTGAGGAGGACCTAGAGCTGGGGGAATTGGTGCATATGTAAATATCCAAGAAGTAAACAACCCTGAACTTTCAAGACTGGGAGGCTGTTGAAATCACTGTGTTCTACAATGTAATTTTCAGATGTCTGTATGGACTTTGGAAATTTTCCATGTATTTCTAGGTTGCCCTGTGGCACACATTGAAGCTGCAGTTGCCTGTGTATTTCCCTAAGAAGAACTGTAGGTTAGAAGCATGAAGCACTGTGGGGGACCTCCTGGACGCCTTCCTTGAGAGAAGAGCAACTATCTCCACCTTGGCTGAACCTGGCCCTAATTCCACCTATTGATATGTACGGAGCTGGCTAGGACTTCTCCTTATCTCTTTAATTGGATTTAGGCAATGCAAATAGGTCCAGCCGAGGTCCTGATGTGTAGTCTTTGAAGCAAAGCGACAGGCCTGTGTTTCCCCACCCTTTGCTCCCAATACATGGTTGAGCCTGGCGGGATGGAGAGCTGTGCTCCATGCTGTTGGCTGGGATCGAGCCTCGAGAAAGAGGCTATGACTTCCCAGGGCATAAAAGATTATACATCAGAGCTGAAGCACTGACCCGAAAACATAAGATACTATCTTGAATTGTGTTATGCAGATTACTCCTTCTGCATATACTTCCCTCTGCATTTGCAAAGGTGATTTTCAGGCCTAGCCCAGCTCAGGAGACTCACGTACTTCCCGAGACTCACGTACTTCCCGCCACTCTCACAGTCACTCATCCCCGAGCCACTCCCATCCTTCAGAATTAATAAAACCCGGGTTCGGCCCTGGGTCGTGGCCTTTGTCCCAGTAGCCACCATCTTGGTGGGATTTAGGACCCCTTGGCTCCCCACAACTATAGATATGCCTTAGTGTCTTTATTCTCACCGTGGGTTGCATTGGATGTGGTAGATTGGAATTAACTCGGTAGAATTCCAATAACTTACTTTTGGGTTTATAAATCTAACTTCCTGGACCGTGACGAGGACCAGGAAGGGCTCTCTATAAAGCACCTTCCAAGATGGTTCTGCTTCATGGAGAGCAGTGTGGAAACTAAGATAATCTTTCTTGCTCAGGCCCCACTGCAATCACAGGGAAAGCAAGCATACACTTGCCCTGGGTGCAAGGAAGGAGCTAGAGCTGTGGGAACTGGTTTTTAAGGAAATATCCAAGAACTAAGCAACCCTGAACTTTCAGGAGTGTGAGGATGCTGAAATCACTGAGTTCTGCAATGAAATTTTCAGATGTCTTTTTGGGCAAAAGGAATTTTTCATGTATTCCTAGGTTGCCCTGTGGCATATATTGAAGCTGCAGTTGCCTGTGCGTTTCCCTAAGAAGAACTCTAGGTTAGAAGCATGATGCACCTTCCAGGATGGTTCTGCGCAATGGAGAATAGTGAGGAAACAAAGATAATCTTTCTTGCCCAGACCCCTTTCGAATCAATGGAAAGCAAGCATACTGCTGCCCTGGGTGTGACGAAGGAGCTAGAGCTGGGGGAACTGGTGCACAAGAAAGGTTCCAAGAGCTAAGTAATCGTGAACTTTCAGTAGTGTGAGGATGTTGAAATCACTGAATTCTGCAATGAAATTTTCAGATGTCTTTTTCGGCCAAGAAATTTTTCATGTATTCCTAGATTGCCCTGTGGCGTACATTGAAGCTGCAGTTCCCTGTGCGTTTCCCTAAGAACAACTCTACGTTAGAAGCACGAAGCACCTTCCAGGATGGTTCTGTGGTATGGAGAGTAGTGTGCAAAGAAATAATTTTTCTAGCCCAGGCCCCTATGCAATCAAAGGAAAGCAAGCATACTGTTGCCCTGGTGCAAGAAAGGAGCTAGAGCTGGGGGAACTGGTGCATAAGTAAATATCCAAGAACTAAGAAACCCTAAACTTTCAGGAGTGTTAGGCATTTGATATTACTGAGTTCTAAAATGATATTTTCACATGTCTGTATGGGCAAAATCAATTTTCCATGTATTCATAGGCTGCCCTGTGGCGCACATTTAAGATCCACTGGCCTGTGCATTTCCCTAAGAAGAACTCTATGTTAGAAACTTGAAGCACCTTCCAGGATGGTTCCGTTGTATGGAGAGTACTGTGGAAACAAAGATAATCTTTCTTGCCCAAGCACCATTGTAATCAAAGGAAAGAAAGCATACTGTTGCCCTGGGGCGAGGAAGGACCTAGAGCTGGGGGAATTGGTGCATATGGAAATATCCAAAAGTAAGCAACCCTGAACTTTCAATATTGGGAGGTTGTGGAAATCACTGTGTTCTACAATGTAATTTTCAGATGTGTGTATGGGCTTTGGAAATTTTCCATGTATTCCTAGGTTGCCCTGTGGTGCACATTGAAACTGCAGTTGCCTGTGCATTTCCCTCAGAAGAACTGTAGGTTTGAAGCATGAAACACCTGCCCAGATGGTTCTGCTGCATGGAGAGCAGTGTGGAAACTAAGATAATCTGTCTTGCTCAGGCCCCACTGCAATCACAGGGAAAGCAAGCATACACTTGCCCTGGGTGTGAGGAAGGAGGTAGAGATGTGGGAACTGGTTTTTCAGGAAATATCTGAGAACTAAGCGACCCTGAACATTCAGGAGTGTGAGGATGTTGAAATCACTGAGTTCTGCAATGAAATTTTCAGATGTCTTTTTTGGCCAAGGAAATGTTTCATGTATTCTTAGGTTGCCCTGAGGCATACACTGAAGCTGCAGTTGCCTGTGTGTTTCCCTAAGAAGAACTCTAGGTTAGAAGCATGAAGCACCTTCCAGGATGGTTCTGCTGTATGGAGAGTAGTGTGGAAACAAAGGTAATCTTTCTTGCCTAGGCCCAATATAATCAATGGAAAGCAAGCATATTGCCCTGGGTGTGAGGAAGGAGCTAGAGCTGGGGGAACTGGTGCAGAAGTAATTATCCAAGAAGTAAGCAACCCTGAACTTTCAAGACTGTGAGGCTGTTGAAATAAATGTGCTCTACAATGTAATTTTCAGATATGTGTGCGGGCTTTGGAAATTTTCCACGTATTCCTAGGTTGCCCTGGGGCGCACATTGAAGCTGCAGCTGCCTGTGCGTTTCCCTAAGAAGAACTCTGGGCTTGAAGCATGAAGCACCTTCAGGATGGTTCTGCTGCATGGAGAGCAGTGTGGAAACTAAGATAATCTTTCTTGCTCAGGCCCCACTGAAATCAAATGGAAAGCAGGCATACCCTTACCCTTTGTGCAAGGAAGGAGCTAGAGCTGGGGGAACTGGTGCCTAAGTCAATATCCAAGAAGTAAGCAAGCCTGAACTTTCAGGAGTGTGGGGCTTTTGATATCACTGAGTTCTACAATGAAATTTTCAGAAGCATGTATGGGCCAAAAAAATTTTCCATGTATTCCTAGGCTGCCCTGTGGTAAAAATGGAAGCTGCAGTTGCCTGCGCATCTCCCTAAGATGAACTCTATGTGAGAAGCATAAAGCACCTTCCAGGACGGTTTTGCTGTATGGAGAGTAGTGTGGAAACAAAGATAATCTTTCTTGCCCAGGCCCTTAGTAATCAATGGAAAGCAAGCATACTGTTGCCCTGGGTGCGAGGAAGGAGATAGAGCTGGGGGAACTGGTGCATAAGTAAATATCCAAGAAGTAAGCAACCCTGCACTTTCAAGACTGTGAGGCTGTTGCAAATACTGTGTTCTAGAATGTAATTTTCAGATGTTTGTATGGGCAAACTCAATTTTCCATGTATTCCTAGGCTGCCCTGTGGCACACATTGAAGCTGCAGTTGCCTGTGCGTTTCCCTAAGAAGAACTCTAGGTTAGAAGCATGAAGCACCTTCCAGGATGGTTCTGTTGCATGGAGAGCAGTGTGGAAACTAAGATAATCGTTCTTGCTCAGGCCAAAGTGAAATCAAAGGGAAAGCAAGCATACTCTTGCCCCGTGTGCGAGGAAGGAGCTAAGGCTGTGGGAAGTGTTGCATAAGTAAATATCCAAGAAGTTAGCAACCCTGAACTTTCAGGACCGTGCGGCATTTGAAATCACTGAGTTCTACAATGAAATTTTCAGAAGTCTGTATGGGCAAAACCAATTTTCCATGTACTCCTAGGCTGCCCTGAGGCAAACATTGAAGCTACAGTTTCCTGCGTGTCTCCCTAAGAAGAACTCTATGTGAGAAGCAAAAAGCACCTTCCAGGATGCTTCTGCTGCATGGAGAGTGGTGTGGAAAAAAAGATAATCTTTCTTGAACAGGCCCAATATAATCAGTGGAAAGCAAGCATACTGTTGCCCTTGGTGCCAGGAAGGAGCTAGAGCTGTGGGAACTGGTGCATAAGTAAATATCCAAGAAGCAAGCAACACTGAAGTTTCAAGGCTGTGAGGCTGTTGTAAACAATGTGTTCTGCAATGTAATTTTCAGATGTCTGTATGGACTTTTGAAATTTTCCATGTATTTTTAGGTTGCCCTGTGGTGCACATTCAAGCTACAGTGGCCTGTGCATTTCCCTAAGAAGAACTGTAGGTTAGAAACATGAAGCACCTTCCAGGATAGTTCTGCTTCATGGAGAGCAGTGTGGAAACTAAGATAATCTTTCTTCCTCAAGCCCCACTGCAATCACAGGGAGAGCAAGCATACACTTGCCCTGGGTGTGAGGTAGGAGCTAGAGCTGTGGGAACTGGTTTTTAAGGAAATATCCAAGAACTAAGGAACCTTGAACTTTCAGGAGCGTGAGGATGCTGAATTCACTGAGATCTGCAATGAAATTTTCAGATGTCCTTTTGGGCAAAGGGAATTTTTCATGTATTCCTAGGTTGCCCTGTGGCATATATTGAAGCTGCAGTTGCCTGTGCGTTTCCCTAAGAAGAACTCTAAGTTAGAAGCATGATGCACCTTCCAGGATTGTTCTGCGCAATGGAGAATAGTGTGGAAACAAAGATAATCTTTCTTGCTCAGACCCCTTTGGAATCAATGGAAAGCAAGCATACTGTTGCCCTGGGTGCGAGGAAGGAGCTAGAGCTGGGGGAACTGGTGCCAAAGAAAGGTTCCAAGAGCTAAGCAATCGTGAACTTTCAGTAGTGTGAGGATGTTGAAATCACTGAATTCTGCAATGAAATTTTCAGATGTATTTTTCAGCCAAGGAAATTTTTCATGTATTCCTAGGTTGCCCTGTGGCATACATTGAAGCTGCAGTTGCCTCTGTGTTTCCCTAAGAACAGCTCTAAGTTAGAAGCATGAAGCACCTTCCAGGATGTTTCTGTGGTATGGAGAGGAGTGTGCAAACAAAGATAATTTTTCTTGCCCAGGACCCTTTGGAATCAAAGGAAAGCAAGCATATATTGCCCTGGTGTGAGAAAGGAGCTAGAGCTGGGGGAACTGGTGCATAAGCAAATATCCAAGAACTAAGAAACCCTAAAATTTCAGGAGTGTTAGGCATTTGATATTACTGCATTCTAAAATGAAATTTTCACATGTCTGTATGGGCAAAATCAATTTTCCACATATTCATAGGCTGCCCTGGGGCGCATATTGAAGATCCACTGGCCTGTGCATTGCCCTAAGAAGAACTCTATGTTAGAAACTTGAAGCACCTTCCAGGATGGTTCTGCAGTATGGAGAGTACTGTGGAAACAAAGATAAACTTTCTTGCCCAGGCCCCATTGTAATCAAAGGAAAGAAAGCATACTGTTGCCCTAGGGCGAGGAAGGACCTAGAGCAGGGGGATTTGGTGCATATGGAAATATCCAAAAGTAAGCAACCTTGAACTTTCAAGATTGGGAGGTTGTTGAAATCACTGTGTTCTACAATGTAATTTTCAGATGTGTGTATGGGCTTTGGAAATTTTCCATGTATTCCTAGGTTGCCCTGTGGTGCACATTGAAACTGCCGTTGCCTGTGCATTTCCCTAAGAACTGAAGGTTAGAATATGAAGCACCTGCCCCGATGATTCTGCTGCATGGAGAACAGTGTGGAAACTAAGATAATCTGTCTTGCTCAGGCCCCACTGCAATCACAAGGAAAGCAAGCATACACTTGCCCTGGGTGTGAGGAAGGAGCTAGAGATGTGGGAACTGGTTTTTCAGGAAATATCCAAGAACTAAGCGACCCTGAACATTCAGGAGTGTGAGGAAGTTGAAATCACTGAGGTCTGCAATGCAATTTTCAGATGTCTTTTTCGGCCAAGGAAATGTTTCATGTATTCTTAGGTTGCCCTGAGGCATACATTGAAGCTGCAGTTGCCTGTGTGTTTCCCTAAGAAGAACTCTAGGTTAGAAGCATGAAGCACCTTCCAGGATGGTTCTGCTGCATGGAGAGCCGTGTGGAAACTAAGATAATCTTTCTTGCTCAGGCCCCACTGAAATCAAATGGAAAGGAAGCATACTCTTTCCCTGGGTGCAAGGAAGGAGCTAGAGCTGGGGGAAATGGTGCGGAAGTAATTATCCAAGAAGTAAGCAACCCTGAACTTTCAAAACAGTGAGGCTGTTGAAATCAGTGTGTTCTACAATGTAATTTTCAGATATGTGTGCGGGCTTTGGAAATTTTCAATTTATTCCTAGGTTGCCCTAGGGCGCACATTGAAGCTGCAGCTGCCTTTGCATTTCCCTAAGAACTCTAGGTTAAAAACATGAAGCACCTTCCTGGATACTTCTGATACATGGAGAGCAGAGTGGAAACAAAGATAATCTTTCTTGCACAGTCCCCTTTGGAATCAATATGAAAGCAAGCATACTGTTGCCCTGGGTGCGAAGAAGGAGCTAGAGCTGGGGGAACTGGTGCAGAAGTAAATATCCAAGCACTAAGCAACCCTGAACTTTCAGGAGTGTGAGGCATTTGATATCAGTGCGTGCTACAATGAAATTTTCAGATTTTTGTAGGGGCAAAATCAATTTTCCATGTGTTCATAGGCTGCCCTGTGGTGCACATTGAAGATCCACTTGCCTGTGCTTTTCCCTAAGAAGAACTCTACGTTAGAAACTTGAAGCACCTGCCAGGATGGTTCTGCTGCATGGAGAGTGGTGTGGAAACTAAGATAATCTTTCCTGCCCAGGCCCCATTGTAATCAAAGGAAAGAAAGCATACTGTTGCCCTGGGACGAGGAAGGAACTAGAGCTGGGCGAAGTGGTGCATAAGTAAAGTTCCAAGAAAAAAGCAAACCTGAACTTTGAGCAGTGTGAGGCTGTTGAAATCACTGTGTTCTGCCATGTAATTTTCAGATGTCTGTAGGGGCATAGGAAATTTTCCATATATTCCTAGGTTGCTCTGTGGTGAACATTGAAGCTGCAGTTGCTTCTGCGTTTCCCTAAGAAGAACTCTATGTTAGAAACTTGAAGCACCTTCCAGGATGGTTCTGCTGCATGGAGAGCCGTGTGGAAATGAAGATAATTTTTCTTGCTCAGGCCCCACTGAAATCAAATGGAAAGCTAGCATACTCTTTCCCTGGGTGTTAGGAAGGAGCTAGAGGTGGGGGAACTGGTGCATAAGTCAATATCCAAGAAGTAAGAAACCCTGAAATTTCAGGAGTGTGGGGCGTTTGAAATCACTGAGTTCTACAATGAAATTTTCAGATGTCTGTACGGCATTGGAAATTTTCCATGTATTCCTAGGTTGCTCTGTGGCAAACATTGAAGCTGCAGTTTCCTGCACTTCTCCCTAAGAAGAAATCTAGGTGAGAAGCATAAAGCACCTTCCAGGATGGTTCTGCTGTATGGAGAGTAGTGTGGAAACAAAGATAATCTTTCTTGCCCAGGCCCCATAGCAATCAATGGAAAGCAAACATACTGTTGCCCTGGGTGTGAGGAAGGAGCTAGAGGTGGGGGAACTGGTGCATATGTATATATCCAAGAAGTAATCAACACTGAACATTCAAGAGTGTGAGGATGTTGAAATCACGGAGTTCTGCAATGAAATTTTCACATGTCTTTTTCGGCCGAGGAAATTTTTCATGTATTCCTAGGTTACTCTATGGCATACATTTAAGGTGCAGTTGCCTGTGCATTTCCCTAACAAGAACTCTAGGTTAGAAACTTGGAGCACCTTCCAGGATGGTTCTGTGGTGTGGAGAGTAGTGAGGAAACAAAGATAATTTTTCTTGCCCAGACCCCTTTGGAATCAATGGGAAAGCAAGCATCCTGTTACCCTGGGTGCAAGGAAGGCTCTAGAGCTGGGGGAACAGGTGCATAAGTAAATATCCAAGAACTAAGCAAACCTGAACTTTCAGGAGTGTGAGACATTTGATATCACTGAGTTCTACAATGAAATTTTCAGATGTCTTTATGGGCAAAAGCAATTTTACATGTATTCATAGGCTGCCCTGTAGTGCACATTGAAGATCCACTTTCTGTGCGTTTCCCTAAAGAGCTCTATGTTAGAAAGTTGAAGCACATTCCAGGATGGTTCTGCTGTATGCAGAGTAGTGTGGAAACAAAGAAAATCTTTCTTGCCCAGGCCGTATTGTAATCAGAGGAAAGAAAGCATACTGTTGCCCTGGAGTGAGGAAGGAGCTAGACCTGGGTGAAATGGTGCAAAAGTAAAGTCAAGAACTAAGCAACCCTGACCTTTCAGTAGTGTGAGGCTATTGAAATCACTGTGTTCTTCCGTGTAATTTTCAGATGTCTGTAAGGGCATTGGAAATTTTCCATGTAGTCCTAGCTTGCCCTGTGGTGCACATTGAAGCTGCAGTTGCCTGTGCTTTTCCCTAAGAAGAACTGTAGGTTAGAAACATGAAGCACCTTCCGGGATGATTCTGCTGCATGGAGAGCAGTGTGGAAACTAAGATAATCTTTCTTTGTCAGGCCCCACTGAAATCAAAGGGAAAACAATCATACTCTTGCCCTGGGTGCGAGGAAGGAGCTAGAGCTGGGGGAATTGCTGCATAAGTCAATATCCAGGAAGTAAGGAACCCTGAACTTTCAGGAGTGTGGGGCATTTGAAATCACTGAGTTCTACAATGAAATTTTCAGAAGTCTGTAGGGGCAAAACCAATTTTCCATGTATTCCTAGACTGCCCTGTGGCAAACATTGAAGCTGCAGTTGCCTGCGCATTTCCCTAAGAAGAACTCTAAGTGAGAATCTTAATGTACCTTACAGGATGGTTCTACTGTTTGGAGAGCAGTGTGGAAACAAAGATAATCTTTCTTGCCTAGTCCCCATAGTAATAAATGGAAAGCAAGCATACTGTTGCCCTGGCTGTGAGGAAAGAGCTAGAGCTGGGGGAACTGGTGCATAAGTAAATATACAAGAAGTAATCAACCCTGAACTTTCAAAACTGTGAGGCTGTTGAAATCACTGTGTTCTACAATGTAATTTTCAGATGTCTGTACGGGCATTGAAAATTTTCCATGCATTCCTAGGTTGTCTGTGGCGCATATTGAAGCTGCAGTTGCCTGTTCGTTTTCCTAAGAATTCTAGGTTAGAAGCATGAAGCACCTTCCAAGATGGTTCTGCGGTATGGAGAGTAGTGAGGAAACAAAGAGAATATTTCTTACCCACACCCCTTTGGAATCAATGGGAAAGCAAGCATACAGTTGCCCTGGGTGCGAGGAAGGAGCTAGAGCTGGGGGAACTGGTCCATAAGTAAATATCCAAGAAGTAAGCAACACTGAACTTTCAGGAATGTGAGGCATTTGATATCACTGAGTTCTACAATGAAATTTTCAGATGTCTCTGGGCAAAATCAATTTTCCATGTATTCATAGGCTCCCCTGTGGCGCACATTGAAGATCCATTTGCCTGTGCGTTTCCCCAAAGAACTCTATGTTGGAAAGTTGAAGCACCTTCCAGGATGATTCTGCTGTATGGAGTGTATTGTGGAAACAATGATTATTTTTCCTGCCCAGAAAAGATCCCTTTGTAATCAATGGGTAAGGAAGCATGCTCTTGCCATGTGTGGAAGGAAGGAGCTAGAGCTGTGGAAATGCTACATAAGTAAAGTTCCAAAAACTAAGCAAACCCGAACTTTCAGGTGTGTCACGCTGTGCAAATCACTGTGATTGACAATGAAATTTTCTGATGTCTGTATGGGCAATGCAAATTTCAATGTATTTCTAGGCTACTCTTTTGCACACTTAGAAGCTGCAGATGTGTGCACGTTTCCCTAAGAAAAACTCTAGGTGAGAACCATAAAACACCTTCCACCATGGTTCTGCTGTATGGACAGTTGTGTGGAAACAAAGATAATCTTTTTTGCTCAGCCCCTCTGGAATCAATGGAAAAGAAAGCATACTGTTGCCCGGGGTGGCAGGAAGGAGCTAGAACTTGGGGACTTGTGGCATAAGTAAAGTTCCGAGAACTAAGGAACCTTTAACTTTATGGGGTGTGAGCCTGTTGAAATCACTGAGTTCTACAATGAAATTTTCAGATATCTGTATGGGCAATGGAAATTTTCCATGTATCCTTGGGCTGCCCTGTTTCGCACATTGAAGCTGTCGTACCTGCGTGTTTCCCTAAGAAGAACTCTAGGTGAGAAGTGTAAAGCACCTCCTGAAAGGTTCTGCTGTATGAAGAGTAGTGTGGAAAGAAAAATAAACTTTCTTGCCCAGGTGCCTTTGTAATGAAAGGGAAAGCAAGCATACTGTTGCCTTGGGTGTGATGAGGGAGCTAGAGCTGGGGGAACTGCTGCATTAATTAAGTTCCAAGAACTAAGGAACCCTGGACTTTCCTGAGTGTTAGGCTGTTGAAATCACTGAGTTCTGCAATGAAATTTTCAGCTGTCTGTATGGGCAAATGGGAATACCCATATATTCCTAGGCTGCCCTGTGGAGCACATAGAAGATGCAGTTGCCTGCATGTTTCCCTAAGAACACTAGGTGAGAAGCATAAAGCACATCCAGCATGGTTCTGCTGTATGGAGAGTTGTGTGGAAACAAAGATAATCTTTCTTGCCCAAGCCTCATTTTAATCAAAGGGAAAGCAATCATACTGTTTCCCTGGGTGTGAGTAAGGAGCTCGAGCTGGGGGAATTGGTGAATAAGTAAAGTGCCAAGAACTAAGCAACCCTTAAATTTCAGGAGTGTGAGGCTGTTTATATCACTGAGTTTTACAATGAAGTTTCCAAATGTCTGTATGGTCAAAGGCAATTTTCCATGTATTCCTAGGGTGCCCTGTGGCTCACATAGAAGCTGCATTTGCCTGCGCATTTCCCTAAGAAAAACACTAGGTGAGAAGCATGAAGCACCTTCCAGGATGGTTCTGGTGTATGGAGAGTAGTGTGGAAACAAAGATAATATTTCTTGCCCAGCCCCTCTGGAATCAATGGGAAAGCAAGCATACTGTTGCCCTGGGTGTGAAGAAGGAGCTAGATCTGTGGGAACTGCTGCATAAGCATAGTTCCAAGAAGTAAGGAACCCTGAACTTTCAGGAGTGTTAGGCTGTTGAAATCACTGAGTTCTACAATGAAATTTTCAGCTGTCTCTATGGGCAAAGGCAATTTTCCATGTATTCCTAGGCTGCCCTTTAGCGCACATAGAAGCTGCATTTGCCTGCGTGTTTCCCTAAGAAGAACACTAGGTGAGAAGCATGAAGCACCTTCCAGGATGATTCTGCTGCATACAGAGTAGTGTGGAAACAAAGATTATTTTTCTTGCCCAGACCCCTTTGTAATCAATGAGAAAGCAAGCATAATGTCGCCCTCTGTGCAAGGAAGAAGCTAGAGCTGGAGGAAATGGTGCATAAGTAAAGTTCCAAAAACTAAGCAAAACTGAACTTTCAGGAGTGTCACGCTTTTGAAATCACTGTGTTCTACAGTGAAATTTTCAGAAGTCTATATGGGCAATGGCAAATTTCAATATATTCCTAGGCTGCTCTGTTGCGTCCTTGGAGGGTTCACTTGCCTGGGCGTTTCCCTAAGAAAAACTCTAGATGAGAAGAATAAAGCACCTCCACAATGGTTCTGCTGTATGGACAGTAATGTGGAAAGAAAGATAAACTTTCTTGCCCAGGGGCCTTTGTAATCAAAGGGAAAGCAAGCATATAATTGCCCTGGGTGCGATGAATTAGCTAGAGCTGGGGGAACTGCTGCATAAGTAAAGTTCCAAGAACTAAGGAACCCTGAACTTTCAGGAGTGATAGCCTGTTGAAATCACTGAGTTCTACAATGAAATTTTCAGCTGTATGTTTGGGCAAAGACAATTTTCCATGTATTCCTAGGCTGCCCTCTGGGGCACATAGAAGCTGCAGTTGCCTGCGTGTTTCCCTGAGAACACTAGGTGAGAAGCATAAAGCACATCCAGCATTGTTCTGCTGTATGGAGAGTTGTGTGGCAACAAAGATATTCTTTCTTGCCCAAGCCTCATTTTAATCAATGGCAAAGCAAGCATACTGTGGCTCTGGGTGCGAAGAAGGAACTCGAGTTGGGGGAATTTGTGCATAAGTAAAGTTCCAAGAACTAAGCAACCCTTAACTTTCAGGAGTGTGATGCTGTTGAAATCACTGAGTTTTACAATGAAATTTTCAGACATCTGTATGGGCAAAGGCAATTTTCCATGTATTCCTAGGCTGCCCGGGGGTGCATATCAAAGCTGCGTTTGCCTGCACGTTTCCCTAAGAAGAACACTGGGTGAGAAACATGAAGCACCTTCCAGGATGGTTCCGGTGTATGGAGAGTAGTGTGGAACCAAAGATAATATTTCTTGCTAGGCCCCTCTGGAATCATTGGAAAAGCAAGCATACTGTTGCCCTGGTTGCGAGGAAGGAGCTAGAGCTGGAGGAACGGCTGCACAAGTAAAGTTCCAAGAACTAAGGAACCCTGAACTTTCAGGAGTGTTAGTCTGTTGAAATCACTGAGGTCTGCGATGAAATTTTCAGCTGTCTCTATGGGCAAATGCAATTTTCCATGTATTCCTAGGCTGCCCTGGGGCGCACATAGAAGCTGCAGTTGTGTGCACTTTTCCCTCAGAGAAACTCTAGGTTAGAAACATAAAGCACATTTCAGGATGATTCTGCCTTATGGAGAGTAGTGTGGAAACAAAGATTACTTTTCTTTCCCAGCCCCTCTGGAATCAATGGGAAAGCAAGCATACTGTTCCAGGGGTGCGAGGAAGGAGGTAGAGCTGGGAGAACTGGTGCATAAGTAAATATCCAAGAAGAAAGCAATCCTCAACTTTCAGGAGTGTGGGGCATTTGAAATCACTAGTTCTACAATGAAATTTTTTGAAGTCTGTATGGGCAAAAACAATTTTCCATGTATTCCTAGGCTGCCCTGTGGCAAACATTGAAGCTGCAGTTGCCTGCGTGTCTCCCTAAGAAGAACTCTAGGTGAGAAGCATAAAGCACCTTCCAGGATGATTCTGCCACATGGAGAGTAGTTTGGAAACAAAGATTATTTTTCCTGACCAGACACCTTTGTCATCAATGGGAAAGCAAGCATACTTTCACCCTCTCTGTGAGGAAGGAGATAGAGCTCAGGGAACTGTTGCATAAGTTAATTTCCAAGAACTAGGCAACCATGAACTTTCAGTACTATGAGGCTGTTGAAATCACTGAGTTCTAGAATGAAATTTTCAGATTTCTATATGAGCAAATGCAATTTTCCATATATTCTTGGCTGCCTGTGATGCACATAGAAGCTGCATTTGCCTTCACGTTTCCATAAAAAGAAAACTAGGTGAGAAGCATAAAGCACCTCCGGAATGGTTCTGCTGTATAGAGAGTAGTGTGGAAACAAAGACAATCTTTCTTGCCAAAGCCCTTTTGTAATCAAAGGGAAAGCAAGCGTAGTGTTGCCCTGGGTGCATGAAGGAGCTAGAGCTGGGGAAACTGTTGCATAAGTAAAGTTCCAATAAGTAGGCAACCCTGAATTTTCAGGAGTATGAGGCTGTAGAAATCACTGAGTTCTACAATGAAATTTTCAGATGTCTGTATGGGCAAAGGCAATTGTCCATGTATTCCTAGGCTGCCCTATGGCGCACATAGAAGCTGTGGTTGCCTGCTCATTTCCCTCAGAGAAAATCTGGATTAGAAGCATGAAGCACCTTCCAGGATTATTCTGCCATATGGAGAGTAGTGTGGAAACAGAGATTATTTTTCTTCCCCATTCCCTCTGGAAACAATGGGAAAGCAAGCATACTGTTGCCCGGGGTGCGAGGAAGGAGCTAGAGCTGGCGGAAATGCTGCATAAGTAAAGTTCCAAAAACTAAGCAAACCCGAACTTTCAGGATTCTGAGGCTGTTGAAATCACTGAGTTCTACAATGAAATTTTCAGAAGTCTGTACGGGCAATGGAAATTTTCAATGCATTCCTAGGCTGCCCTGGGGCACACATAGAAGCTGCAGTTGCCTGCGAATTTCCCTATGAAGAAGACTAGTTGAGAAGCATAAAGCACCTCCAGCATGGTTCTCCTGTATGGAGAGTTGTGTGGAAACAAAGATAATCTTTCTTGCCCAGGCCTCATTTTAATCAATGGGAAAGCAAGCATACTGTGGCCCTGGGCGCGAGGAAGGAGCTCGAGCTGGGGAAATTGGTGCATTAGTAAAGTTCCAAGAACTAAGCAACCCTAAACTTTCTCGAGTGTAAATCTGTTGAAATCACTGAGTTTTACAATGAAATTTTCAGATGTATGTATGGGCAAAGGCAATTTTCCATGTATTCCTAGGCGGCCTTGTGGAGCACATAAAAGCTGCATTTGCCTGCACGTTTCCCTAAGAAGAACACTAGGTGAGAAGAATGAAGCACCTTCCAGGATGGTTCTGGTGTATGGAGAGTAGTATGGAAACAAAGATGATATTTCTTGCCCAGGCCCTCTGGAATCAATGGGAAAGAAAGCATACTGTGGCATGGGGTGCGAGGAAGGAGATAGAGCTTGGGGAACTGGTGCATAACTAAAGTTTCAAGAACTAAGCAACCCTCCACTTTGAGGATTGTAAGGCTCTTGAAATCACTGAGTCCTACAATGAAATTTTCAGATGTCTGTATGGGCAAAGGCAATTGTCCATGTATTCCTAGGCTCCCCTGTGACGCACATAGAAGCTGCAGTTGCCTGCGTGTTTCCCTAAGAAGAACACTAGGTGAGAAGCATGAAGCACCTTCCAGGATGGTTCTGCTGTATGGAGAGTTGTGTGGAAACAAAGATAATCTTTTTTGCTCAGCCCCTCTGGAATCAATGGAAAACAAAGCACACTGTTGCCCGGGGTGGGAGGAAGGAGCTAGAGCTCGGGGAATTGGGGCATAAGTAAAGTTCCAAGAACTAAGGAACCCTTAACTTTATGGGGTGTGAGCCTGTTGAAATCACTGAGTTCTACAATGAAATTTTCAGATATCTGTATGGGCAATGGAAATTTTCCATGTATTCCTAGGCTGCCCCGTTTCGCACATTGAAGCTGTCGTACCTGCGTGTTTCCCTAAGAAGAACTCTAGGTGAGAAGTGTAAAGCACCTCCTGAAAGGTTCTGCTGTATGGAGAGTAGTGTGGAAAGAAAAATAAACTTTCTTGCCTAGGCGCCTTTGTAATGAAAGGGAAAGCAAGCATACTGTTGCCTTGGGTGTGATGAGGGAGCTAGAGCTGGGGGAACTGCTGCATTAAGTTCCGAGAACTAAGGAACCCTGAACTTTCCTGAGTGTTAGGCTGTTGAAATCACTGAGTTGTGCAATGAAATTTTCAGCTGTCTGTATGGGCAAAGACAACTTTCCATGTATTCCTAGGCTGCCCTGGGGCGCACATAGATGCTTCAGTTGCGTGTGCATTTACCTCAGAGATACTCTAGGTTAGAAGCATGAAGCACCTTCCAGGATGATTCTGCTCTAGGGAGACTAGTGTGTAAACAAAGATTATTTTTCTTGCCTGCACCCCTTTGTATTCAGTGGGAAAGCAAGCAGTCTGCCTCTGTGCGAGGAAGGAGCTAGACCTGGGGGAACTGTTGCATAAGTTAATTTCCCAGAACTAAGCAACCCTGAACTTTAAGGAGTGTGAGGCTGTTGAAATCACTGAGTTAAAGAATGAAATTTTCAGGTGTCTGTATGGGCAAATGGGAATACCCATATATTCCTAGGCTGCCCTGTGGAGCACATAGAAGATGCAATTGCCTGCATGTTTCCCTAAGAACACTAGGTGAGAAGCATAAAGCACCTCCAGAATGGTTCTGCTGTATAGAGAGTAGTGTGGAAACAAAGATAAACTTTCTTCCCAAGACCCCTTTGTAATCAAAGGGAAAGCAAGCATACTGTTGTCCTGGGTGAGATGAAGGAGCTAGTGCTGGGGAAACTGGTGCATAAGTAAAGTTCCAAGAAGTAGGCAACCCTGAACATTCAGGAGTGTGAGGCTGTTGAAAACACTGAGTTCTACAATGAAATTTTCAGCTGTCTCTATGGGCAAAGGCACTTGTCCATGTATTCCTAGGCTGCCCTGTGGCACACATTGAAGCTGAAGTTGCCTGCATGTTTCCCTAAGAAGAACACCAGGTGAGAAGAATAAAGCACCTCCAGGATGGTTCTGTTGTATAGAGAGTAGTGTGGAAACATAGATAAACTTTATTGCCAAGGCCCGTCTGGAATCAATGGGAAAGCAAGCATACTGCTGTCCTGGGTGAGATGAAGGAGCTAGAGCTGGGGAAACTGGTGCATAAGTTAAGTTCCAAGAAGTAGGCAACCCTGAACATTACAGGAGAGTGAGGCTGTTGAAAACACTGAGTTCTACAATGAAATTTTCAGATGTCCCTATGGGCAAAGGCACTTGTCCATGTATTCCTAGGCTTCCCTGTTGCGCACATTGATTCTGAAGTTACCTCCGCATTTCCCTAAGAACTGTAGGTGAGAAGAGAAAAGCACCTCCAGAATGGTTCTGCTGTATGGAGAGTAGTGTGGAAAGAAAGATAAACTTTCTTTCATAGGCGCCTTTGAAATCAAAGGGAAAGCAAGCATACTGTTGCCATGGGTGTGATGAAAGTGCTAGAGCTGGGGGAAGTGCTGCATAAGTAAAGTTCCAAGAACTAAGGAACCCTGAACTTTCAGGAATGTTTGGTGTTGAAATCACTGAATTCTACAATGAAATTTTCAGCTGTCTCTATGTGCAAGGGCAATTTTCGATGTATTCCTAGGCTGCCCTGTGGCGCACATAGAAGCTGCAGTTGCCTGCCCTTTTCCCTAAGAAGAACTCTAGGTGAGACGAATGAAGAACCTTCTAGGATGGTTCTGCTGTGTGGAGAGTAGTGTGGAAACAAAGATAATTTTTCTTGCCCAGGCCCCTTTGTAATCAATGGGAAAGCAAGCATGCTGTTGCCCTGAGTGCGAGGAAGGAGCTAGAGCTGGGGGAAATGGTGCATAAGTAAAGTTCCAAAAACTAGGGCAAACCCAAACTTTCAGGAGTGTCACGCTGTTGAAATCACTGTGTTCTACAATGAAATTTTCAGATGTGTGTATGCGCAATGGCAAATTTCAATGTATTCCTAGGCTGCTCTCTTGTTCACTTAGAAGTTGCAGTTGCCTGCATGTTTCCTTAAGAAGAACACTAGGTGAGAAGAGCATGAAGCACCTGCCAGGACAATTCTGCCTTATGGAGAGTAGTGTGGAAACAAAGATTATTTTTCTTGCTCAGCCCCTCAGGAATCAATGGAAAAGCAAGCATACTGTTGCCCAGGGTGCAAGGAAGGAGGTAGAGCTGGAAGAACTGGTGCATAAGTAAAGTTCTAAGAACTAAGGAACCCTTAACTTTATGCAGTGTGAGGCTGCTGAAATCAATGAGTTCTACAATGAAATTTTCAGATGTCTGTATGAGCAATGGAAATTTTCCATGTATTCCTAGGCTGCCCCGTGTCGCACATTGAAGCTGTAGTTACCTGCGCGTTTCCCTAAGAAGAACTCTAGGTAAGAAGCGTAAAGCACCTCCAGAATGGTTCTGCTGTATAGAGAGTAGTGTGGAAACAAAGATAAACTTTCTTCCCAAGGTCTCTTTGTCATCAAAGGGAAAGCAAGCATACACTTGCCCTGGGTGCGATGAAGGAGCTAGTGCTGGGGAAACTGGTGCATAAGTAAAGTTCCAAGAAGTAGGCAACCCTGAACTTCTTGAGTGTGAGGCTGTTGAAATCACTGAGTTCTACAATGAAATTTTCAGCTGTCTGTATGGGCAAAGGCACTTGTCCATGTATTCCTATGCTGCCCTTTGGCGCATATTGAAGCTGAACTTGCCTGCACTTTTCCCTGGGAAGAACACTAGGTGAGAAACATGAAGCACCTTCCAGGATGGTTCTGGTCTATGGAGAGTAGTGTGGAAACAAAGATAACATATCTTTCCCAGATCCTCTGGAATCAATGGGAAAGCAAGCATAATGTTGCCCTGGGTGCGATGAAGAAGTTAGAGCTGGGGGAACTGCTGCATAAGTAAAGTTGCAAGAACTAAGTAACCCTGAAATTTCAGGAATTTCACGCTGTTGAAATCCCTGAGTTCTACAATGAAATTTTCAGCTGTCTGTGTAGGAAAGGCAGTTTTCCATGTATTACTAACCTGCCCTGTGGCACACATAAAAGCTGCAGTTGCATGTGCATTTCCCTCAGAGAAACTCTAGGTTAGAAGCATGAAGTACCTTCTAGGATGGCTCTGGTGTATGAAAGCAGTGTCGAAACAAAGATAATATTTCTTGAGCAGCCCCTCTGGAATCAATGGGAAAGCAAGCATACTGTTGACCTCGGTGTGAGGAAGGAGCTAGAGCTGGGGGAACTGGTGCATAAGTACACTTCCAAGAACTTAGCAACACTTAACTTTCAATAGTGTTAGGCTGTTGAAATCGCTGAGTTCTACAATGAAATTTTTAGATATCTGTATAAGCAATGGAAGTTTTCCATGTATTCCTAGGCTGCCCTGTGGCACACATTGAAGCTGCACTTACATGCACGTTTCCATAAGAAGAACTCTAGGTGAGAATCGTAAAGCACCTCCAGAATGGTTCTGTTGTATGGAGAGTAGTGTGGAAAGAAAGATAAACATTCTGGCCCAGGTGCCTTTATAATCAAAGGGAAAACAAGCATACTGTTGCCCTGAGTGCGAAGAAGGAGCTAGAGCTGGGGAAAGTTTTGCATAAGTAAAGTTTCAAGAAGTAGGCAACCATGAACTTACAGGAGTTTGAGGTTGTTGAAATCACTGAGTTCTACACTGAAATATTGTTTGAGGCTGTTGAAATCACTGAGTTCTACAATGAAATACTGAGATGTCTGTATGGGCAAAGGCAATTTTCCATGTATTCCTAGGCTACCCTTTGACACATATAAGCTGCAATTACCTGTGCCTTTCCCTAAGAACACTAGGTGAGAAGCATAAAGCACCTTCCAGGATGGTTCTGGAGTATGAAGAGTAGTATGGAAACAAAGATCATATTTCTTGCCCAGCTCTTCTGGAATCAATGGGAAAGCAAGCATACTGCTGCCCTGGGTGCAATGAATTAGCTTGAGCTGGGGGAACTGCTGCATAATTAAAGTTCCAAGAACTAAGTAAACCTGAACTTTCAGGTGTGTTATGCTGTTGAAATCACTGAGTTCTACAATGAAATTTTCAGCTGTCTGTATGGGCAAAGGCAATTTTCCATGTATTCCTAGGCTGCCTTGTGGCACACATAGAAGCTACAGTTGCGTTCGTGTTTCCCTAAGATAAACTCTAGGTTAGAAGCATGAAACACTTTCCAGGATGATTCTGCCGAATGGAGAGTAGTATGGAAACAAAGATTATTTTTCTTGCCCAGCCCCTCTGGAATCAATGGGAAAGAAAACATACTGTTGCCTGGGGTGTGAGGAAGTAGCTAGAGCTTGGGGAACAGCTGCATAAGTAAAGTTCCAAGAACTAAGGAACCCTGAACTTTCAGAAGTGTGAGGCTGTTGAAATCACTGAGTTCTACAATGAAATTTTCAGCTGTCTTTATGGACAAAGACAATTTTCCATGTATTCCTAGGCTGCCCTGTGAGGCACATAGAAGCTGCAGTTACCTGTGCGTTTCCCTAAGAAGAACACTATGTGAGAAGCATAAAGCACCTCCAGAATGGTTCTGCTGTATAGAGAGTAGTGTAGAATCAAAGATAAACTTTATTTTCAAGGCCCCTTTGTAATCAAAGGGAAAGCAAGCATACTGTTGCCCTTTGTGCGATGAAGGTGCTAGAGCTGGGGAAGATGGTGCATAAGTAAAGTTCCAAGAAGTAGGCAACCCTGAAATTTCAGGAGCGTGAGGATGTTGAAATCATTGATTTCTACAATGAAATTTTCAGAGGTCTGCGTGGGCAAAGGCAATTGTCCATGTACTCCTCGGCTGCCCTTTGGTGCACATAGAAGCTGCAGTTGCCTGCGCATTTCTCTAAGAAGAACTCAACGTTAGAAGAATGAAGCACCTTCTAGGATGGTTCAGCTGTGTGGAGAGTAGTGTGGAAACAAAGATACTTTTTCTTGCCCAGGACCCTTAGTAATCAATAGGAAAACAAGCATGCTGTTTCTCTGTGTGGGAGGAAGGAGGTAGATCTGGGGGAAATGGTGCATAAGTAAATATCCAAAAAGTAAGCAAAACCGAACTTTCAGGAGTGTCACGCTGTTGAAATCACTGTGTTCTACAATGAAATTTTCAGATGTGTGTATGGGCAATGGCAAGTTTCAATGTATTGCTAGGCTGCTCGGTTGCGCCCTTTGAAGCAGCAGTTGCCTGTGCATATCCCTAAGAAGAACTCTAGGTGAGAAGCGTAAAGCACCTTCCAGCATGGTTCTGCTGTATGGAGAGTAGTGTGGAAAGAAAGATACTTTTTCTTGCCCAAGACCCTTAGTAATCAATGAGAAAGCAAGCATACTGTTGGCCTGGGTGCAAGGAAGGAGCTAGAGCTGGGGAAAATGGTGCATAAGTTAAGTTCCAAGAACTAAGCAACCCTTAACTTTCAGGAGTGTTAGGCTGTTGAAATCACTGAGTTCTACAATGAAATTTTCTGATGTCTGTATGGGCAATGGAAATTTCCCAAGTATTCCTAGGCTGCCCTGTAGCGCACAATGAAACTGCAGTTACCTGCGTGTTTCCCCAAGAAGAACTCTAGGTGAGAATCATAAACCACCTCCAGAATGGTTCTGCTGCATGGAGAGTAGTGTGGAAAGAAAGATAAACATTCTTGCCCAGGCCCCTTTGTAATCAAAGGGAAAGCAAGCATACTGTAGCCTTGGGTGCGATGAAGGAGCTAGAGCTCGGGCAACTGCTGCATAAGTAAAGTTCCAAGAACTAAGGAACACTTGACTTTCAGGAGTGTGAGGCTGTTGAAATCACTGAGTTCTACAATGAAATTTTCAGATGTCTGTACTGGCAAAGCATGAAGCACCTTCTAGAATGGTTCTGCTGTGTGGAGATTTGTGTGGAAACAAAGATAATCTCTCTTGCCCAGGCCTCATCTTAATCAATGGAAAGCAAGCACACTGTGGTCCTGTGTGTGAAGAAGGAGCTCCAGCTTGGGGAACTCGTGCATAAGTAAAGTTCCAAGAACGAAGTCACCCTGAACTTTCAGGACTGTGAGGCTGTTGAAATCACTGAGTTCTACAATGAAATTTTCAGATGTCTGTATGGGCAATGGAAATTTTCCAATTATTCCTATGCTGCCCTGTGGTGCACATTGAAGCTGCAGTTACCTGCGTGTTTCCCTAAGAAGAACTCTAGGTGAGAAGCGTGAAGCACCTTCCAGGATGGTTCTGCTGTATGGAGAGTAGTGTGGAAACAAAGAAAATCTTTCTTGCCCAGGCCCCTTCCAAATCAATGTGAAAGCAAACATACCATTGCCCTGGGTGCGTGGAAGGAGCTAGAGCTGGGTGAACTGGTGAATAAGTAAAGTTCCAAGAACTAAGCCACCCTGAACTTTCAGGAGTGTGAGGCTGCTGAAATCACTGTGTTCTACAATGAAATTTTCAATTGTCTCTACGGGCAAGGGCAATTTTCCATTTATTCCTAGGCTGCCCTGTGGTGCACATAGAAGCTGCATTTGCCTGCGCATTTCCATAAGAAACTCTCTAGGTGAGAATCATAAAGCTCCTTCCAGGATGATTCTGCTGTATGGAGAGTAGAGTGAAATCAAAGATATTCTTTCTTGTCCAGCCCCCTTTGGAATCAATGCGAAAGCAATCATACTGTTGCCCTGTGTGCGAGAAAGGAGGTAGAGCTGGCAGAACTTGTGCATAAGAAAAGTTCCAAGAACTAAGAAAGCTTGAACTTTCAGGAGTGTGAGCCAGCTGAAATCACTGAGTTCTACAATGAAATATTCAGAGCTTTGTATGGGCAATGGCAATTTTACATTTATTCTTAGACTGCCCTGTGGCGCACATAGAAGCTGCAGTTGCCTGCGCATTTCCCTAGGAAGGACTCTAGTTGAGCAGCATAAAGCACACTCCAGGATGGTTCTGCTGTATGGAGAGTAGAGTGGAGAAAAAGATATTCTTTCTTCTCCAGGCCCCATTGCAATCAATGGGAAAGCAAGCAAACTGTTGCCCTGGGTGCGAGGATGGAGCCATAGCTGGGGGAATTGGTGCATAAGTAAATTTCCAAGACCTAAACAACCTGAAACTTTCAGGAGTGTGAGGCTGCTGAAATCACTGAATTCTATAATGAAATTTTCAGATTTCTGTATGGGCAATGGGGATTTTCCATGTATTCCTACGCTGCCCTGTGGCACACATAGAAGCTGCAGTTGCCTGCGCCTTTCCCTAAGAAGAACTCTAGGTGAGAAGCATAAATCACTTTCCAGGATGGTTCTGCTGTATGGAGAGTAGAGTGGAAACAAAGATATTGTTTCTTGTCCAGGCCCCATTGGAATCAATGGGAAAACATTCATACTCTTTCCCTGAATGCTAGGAAGGAGCTAGACCTGGGGGAACTGGGGCATAAGTAAAGTTCCAAAAACGAAGCAAAATTGAACTTTCAGGAGTGTGAGGCTTTTGAAATCACTGAGTTCTACAATGAAATTTTCAGAGCTCTGTATGAGTAATGGAAATTTTCCATGTATTCCTTGGCTTCCCTGTGCTGCACATATAAGCTGCAGTTGCCTACGTGTTTCCCAAGATGAACCCTAGGTGAGAAGCATAAAGCAAGTTCCAGGATGGCTCTGCTCTATGGAGAGTAATGGGGAAACAAATGTTTTCTTTCTTGCCTAGGCCAGATTGGAATCAAAGGAAAAGCAAGCATACAGTTGCCCTGCGTGCGAGGAAGGAACTAGAGCTGGGGGAACTGGTGCATAAGTAAAGTTCCAGAAATAAGCCACCTTGAACTTTCAGGAGTGTGAGCCTGTTGAAATCACTAAGTTCTACAAAGAAATGTTCAGAGGACTGTGTGGGCAATGACAGTTTTCCATATATTCCTAGGCTACCGTTTGGCGCACCTAGAAGATGCCGTTGCCTGCGCGTTTCCCTAAGAAGAGTTCTAGGTGAGAAGCATAAAGCACCTTCCAGGATGGTTCTGTTGTAAGGAGAGTAGTGTGGAAACACAGGTACTCTCTTTCCTTGGTCCCTTTGGAATCAATGGGAAAGCAAGCATACTGTTGCCCTTAGTGAGAGGAAGCTAGACGTGGGGGAACTGGTTCATAAGTAATTTTCCCAGAACTAAGGAACCTTGAACTTTCAGGAGTGTGAGGCTGTTGAAATCACTGAGTTCTACAATGAAATTTTCAGCGTTCTGTATGGGCAATGGCAATTTTCCCTATATTCCCAGGCTTCCCTGGGGGGATCTAGAAGCTGCAGTTGCCTGCATGTTTCCCTAAGAAGTACTCTAGGTGAGAAGAACAAAGAATCTTCCAGGATGGTTCCCCTGTATGCAAAGTAGAGTGGAAACAAAGATTTTTTTTTTTGTCCAGGAACCATTGTAATCAATGGGAAATCAAGCATACTGTTGTTGGGGGAAGGAGCTAGAGCTGGGCGAACTAGTGCATAAGTAAAATTGCAAGAACTAAGCAATCTCAAACTTTCATGAGTGTGAGGCTGCTGAAATCACTGAGTTCTACAATTAAATTTTCAGATATCTATATGGTCAAAGGCAATTTTCCATGTATTCCTAAGCTACCCTGTGGCACACATAGAAGCGGCAGTTGCCTGGATGTATCACTTAGAAGAACTCTAGGAGAGAAGCATAAAGGACTTTCCAGGGTGGTTCTGCTGTATGGAGAGTAGTGGGGAAACAAAGGTTTCCTTTCTTGCCTGGGCCCCATTGGAATCAAAGGAAAAGCAAGCATACGGTTGCCCTGGGTGTGAATAAGGAACTAGAGCTGGGTGAACTGGTACATAATTAAAGTTCCAGAACTAAGGCACTTTGAACTTTCAAGAGTGTGAGGCTGTTGAAACCACTAAGTTCTACAAAGAAATTTTCAGAGGTCTGTGCGGGCAATGACAGTTTTCCATATATTCCTAGGCTGCCCTGTGGCGCACTTAGAAGATACAGTTGCCTGCGTGTTTCCCTAAGAAGAACTCTAGGTGAGAAGCATAAAGCACCTTCCAGGGTGGTTCTGCTGTATGCAGAGCAGAGTGGAAACAAAGATATTCTTTCTTCTCCAGGTACCATTGTAATCAATGGGAAATCAAGCATACTGTTGTCCTGGTTGGGAGGAAGGAGCTAGAGCTGGGGGAACTGGTGCATAAGTAAAGTTCAAAGAACTAAGCAAACCTGAACTTTCATGAATATGAGGCTGCTGAAATGACTAAGTTCTACAATGAAATTTTCAGATATCTCTATGGTCAATGGCAATTTTCCATGTACTCCTATGCTACCCTGTAGCACGCATAGAACCTGCAGTTCCCTGCACGTTTCACTAAGAAGAACTCTAGGTGAGAGGCATAAAGCACCTTCCAGGATGGTTCCGCTGTATGTAAAGTAGAGTGGAAACAAAGATATTCTTTCTTTTCCACTCCCCTTTGGAATCAATGGGAAAGCAAGCACACTGTTGCCCTGTGTGTGAGGAAGGAATTGGAGCTGGGGGTTCTTGGGCATAAGTAAATTTCCAAGAAATAAATATCACTGAATTTTCAGGAGTGTGAGACTTGAAGTCACTGACTTCTACAATGAAATTTTCAGATATCTGTATGGAGAAAGGGAATTATCCATGTATTCCTATGCTGCCCTTTGGCACACATAGAAGCTGCAGTTGCCTGCAGGTTTCCCTAAGAAGAACTCTAGGTGAGAAGCATAAAGCACCTTCCAGGATGGTTCTGCTGTATGTAAAGTAGAGTGAAAAAAAGATATTCTTTCTTGTCCAGGCCCCTTTGGAATCAATGAGAAAGCAAGCATACTGTGGCCCTGGGAGGGAGGAAGGAGCTAGAGCTGGGGGAACTGGTGCATAAGTAAAGTTCCAAGAACTAAGCAACCCCGAAGTTTCAGGAGTGTGAGGCTGTTGAAATCACTGAGATCTGCAGTGAAATTTTCAGATATTTGTATGGTCAATGGCAATTTTCCATGTATTCCTACATGGCCTTGGGGCGCACATAGAGGCTGCAGTTGCCTGCATGTTTCCCTAAGAATAACTCTAGGTGAGAAGCATAAAACACCTTCCATGATGGTTCTACTGTATGCAGAACAGAGTGGAAACAAAGGTTTTCTTTCTTGCCTAGGCCCCATTGGAATCAATGGGAAAGCAAGTATACTGTTGCCCTGGGTGTGAAAAGGAGCTGGAGCTGGGGGAACAGGTGCATAAGAAAAGTTCCAAGAACTAAGCAAACTTGAACTTACAGGAGTGTGAGGCTGTTGAAATCACTGAGTTCTACAATGAAATTTTCAGAGGTCTGTCTGGGTAATGGCAGATTTCCATATATTTCTATGCTACCCAGCGGCGAACATAGAAGTTGCAGTTGCCTGTGCATTTCCCTAAGAAGAACTCTAGGTGAGAAGCATACAGCACCTTCCAGGATTTTTCTGCTGTATGGATATTATTGTGGAAACAAAGTTATTCTTTCTCGTGCAGCCCCCTTTGAAATCAATGGGAAAGCATGCCTACTGTTGCCCTGTGTGCAAAGAAGTAGCTAGTGCTGGGTGAACTTCTGCATAAGTAGAGTCAAGAACTAAGCAACCCCAAAGTTTCCGGAGTGTGAGGCTGTGGAAATCCCTGAGTTCTACAATGAAATTTTCAGAGGTCTGTATGGGAAATGGCACTTTTCCATGTATTCCTAGGCTGCCCTGTGGCGCATATAAGAAGCTGCATTTGCCTACTTATTTCCCTAAGCAGAACTCTAGGTGAGAAGCATAAAGCAGCTTCCAGGATAGTTCTGCTGTATGGAGAGTAGAGTGGAAACAAAGATATTCTTTCTTGTCCACGGTCCTTTGGAATCAATTGGAAAGCATGCATACTGTAGCCCTGAGTGCGAGGAAGGAGCTAGAGCTGGGGGAAGTGGGGTATAAGTAAAGTTCCAAGAATGAAGCAACCTTGAACTTTCTGGAGTGTGAGGCTGTTGAAATCACTGAGTTCTACAATGAAATTTAAGAGCTCTGTATGGGTAATGGCAATTTTCCATGTATTCGTAGACTGCCCTGTGGCACACATAGAAGATGCAGTTGCCTGCACATTTCCCTAAGAAGAAATCTAGCTGAGAAGCATAAACCACCTTGCAGGATAGCTCTGCTGTATGGAGAGTAGAGTGCAAACAAAAATATTCTTTCTTGCCCAGGCCCCTTTGGAATCAAAATGAAAGCAAGCATACTGCTGCACTGTGTCCGAAGAAAGAGGTGGAGCTGAGGGAAATGGTGCATAAGTAAAGTTACAAGACCTAAGCAACCCAGAACTTTCAGGAGTTTGAGGCTGTTCAATTCACAGAGTTCTACAATGAAAATTTTATATGTCTATATGGTCAATAGCAATTTTCCATGTATTCCTATGCTACTCTGTGGCACAAAAGAAGCTGCAGTTGCCTGCGCATTTCTCTACGAAGAACTCTCGGTGAGAAGCACAAAGCAGCTTAGAAGATGGTTCTGCTGTATGGAGAGCAGAGTGGAAACAAAGGTTTTCTTTCTTGCCTAAGCCTGATTGGAAGCAAAGGAAAAGCAAGGATACGGTTGCCCTGGGTGAGAAGAAGGAACTTGAGCTTGGGTAATGGGTGCATAAGTAAAGTAACAAGAACTAAGGAATCCTGAACTTATAGGAGTGTGAGGCTGTTGAAATCACTGAGTTGTACAATGAAATTTTCAGAGGTGTGTATGGGCAATGGCAATTTTCCATGTATTCCTAGACTGCCCTGCAAGGAACCTAGAAGTTGCAGTTGCCTGCGCGTTTCCCTAAGAAAAACTCTTGGTGAGAAGCACAAAGCACCTTCAAGGATGGTTCTGCTGTATGCAGAGCAGAGTGGAAACAAAGATATTCTTTCTTGTCCAGGCTGCATTGTAATCAATGGGAAATAAAGCATACTGTTCTCCTGGTTGGAAGCAAGGAGCTAGAGCTGGGGAACAGGTGCATAAGTAAAGTTCCAAGAACTAAGCAAGCCTGAGCTTTCATGAGCGTGAGGCTGCTGAAATCACTGAGTTCTACAATGAAATTTTCAGATATGTATATGGTAAATGGAAATTTTCCGTGTATACCTAGGCTGCCCTGTGGTGCACATAGAAGATGCAGTTGCCTGTGCATTTCCCTAAGAAGAACTCTAGGTGAGAAGCATAAAGCACCTTGCATGATAGCTCTGCAGTATGGAGAGTAGAGTGGAAACAAAGATATTCTTTCTTGTCAAGGCAGTTTTGGAATCAATGGGAAAGAAAGCATACTGTTGCCTCCTGTGCGAGGAAGGAACTGGAGCTGGGGGTACATTTGCACAAGTAAAGTTCCAAGAAATAAGCAGCCCTGAACTTTCAGGAGTGTGAGACTGTTGAAATCACTGAGTTCTACAATGAAATTTTCAGATTTCTGTATGGGCAATGGGAATTTTACATGTATTCCCACGCTGCACTGTGGCACACATAGAAGCTGCAGTTGCCTGTGCATTTCCCTGAGAAGAACTCTAGGTGAGAAGTATAAAGCACCTTCCAGGATGGTTCTGCTGTATGGAGAGTAGAGTGGAAACAAAGATATTCTTTCTTTTGCAGGCCCCATTGGAATGAATGGGAAAGCATGCATACTGTTTCCCAGGGTGCAAGGAAGGAGCTAGAGCTGGGGAAACTGGTGCATAAGTAAAGTCCAAAGAACTATGCAACCCTGAACTTTCAGGAGTGTGAGACGGTTGAAGTCACTGAGTTCTACAATGAAATTTTCAGATGTGTGTATGGGAAATGGAAATTTTCCATGTATACCTACGCTGCCCTGAGGTGCACATAGAAGCTGCAGTTGCCTCCACGTTTCCCTGAGAACTCTAGGTGAGAAGCAGAAAGCACCTTCCAGGATGGTTCTACTGTATGCACAGCAGAGTGGAAACAAAGATATTCTTTCTTTTTGAGGCCCCTTTGGAATCAATGGGAAAGCAAGCATACTGTTGCCTGGGAGGGAGGAAGAACCTAGAGCTGGGGGAAATAGTTCATAAGTAAAGTTCCAAGAACTAAGCAACCCTGAAGTTTCAGGAGTGTGAGGCTGTTGAAATCACTGAGATCTGCAGTGAAATTTTCAGATGTTTGTATGGTAAATGGCAATATTCCATGTATTCCTATGTTGCCCTATGTCTCACTTAGAAGCTGCAGTAGCCTGAGTGTTTCCCTAAGAAGAACTCTCAGTGACAAGCATACAGCACCTTCCAGGATGGTTATGCTGTATGGAGAGTAGAGTGGAAACAAAGATATTCTTTCTTGTCCAGGCCCCTTTAAAATCAATGGGAAAGCAAGCATACTGTGGCACTGGGTGCGAGGAAGGAGCTAGAGCTGTGGAAACTGATGCGTAAGTAATTTTGCAAAAACCAAGCAACCCCGAACTTTCACAACTGTGAGGCTGTTGAAATCAATTAGTTTTACAATGAAATTTTCGGATGTCTCTATTGGCAATGGCAATTTTCCAGGTATTCCTAGGCTTCCCTGTGGCGCACATGCAAGCTGCAGTTGCCTGCATGTTTCCCTAAGAAGAACACTAGGTGAGAAGCAGAAAGCACATTCTAGTATGGTTCTGCTGTATGGAGACTAGTGTGGAAACAAAGATATTCTTTCTTGTGCAGGTCCCATTGTAATAAATGGGAAAGCATGCATACTGTTGCCCAGGGTGCGAGGAAGGAGCTAGAGCTGGGGGAACTGGTGCATAAGTAAAGTTCAAAGAACTATGCAACCCTGAACTTTCAGGAGTGTGAGACGGTTGAAATCACTGAGTGCTACAATGAAATTTTCAGATGTGTGTATGGGAAATGGAAATTTTCCATTTATTCCTTTTCTGCCTGTGCAGCATATAGAAGCTGCAGTTGCTTGTGCATTTCCCTAAAAAGAACTATAGGTGAGAAGGATATAGCACCTTCCATGATGGTTTTGCTGTATGGAGAGTAGAGTGGAAACAAAGACATTCTTTTTGTTGAGGACCCTTTGGAGTCTATTGGAAGGAAGCATACTGTTGCACTGGGTGCGAGGAAGGAGCTAGAGCTGGAGGAAATTGTGCATAAGTAAATTTCCAAGAACTAAGCAACACTGAAGTTTCAGGAGTGTGAGGCTGTTGAAATCACTGAGATCTGCAATGAAATTTTCAGATGTGTGTATGGTCAATGGCAATTTTCCATATATGCCTAAGCTGCCCTGTTACGCACCTAGAAGCTGCAGTTGCCTGTGTGTTTCCCTAAGAAGAATTCTAGGTGAAAAGCATAAAGCACCTGCCAGGATTCTTCTGCTGTATGGAGAGTAGAGTGGAAACAAAGATATTCTTTCTTGTCCAGGCCCCTTTGCAATCAATGAGAAAGCAAGCATACTGTGGCCCTGGGAGGGAGTAAGGAGCTAGAGCTGGGGGAACTGGTGCATAAGTAAAGTTCCAAGAACTAAGCAACCCCAAAGTTTCAGGAGTGTGAGGCTGTTGAAATCACTGAAATCTGCAGTGAAATTTTCAGATATTTGTATGGTCAATGGCAATTTTCCATGTATTCCTACATGGCCCTGGGGCGCACATAGAGGCTGCAGTTGTCTGCGTGTTTCCCTAAGAAGAACTCTAGATGAGAAGCATAAAACACCTTCCATGATGGTTCTACTGTATGCAGAGCAGAGTGGAAACAAAGGTTTTCTTTCTTGCCTAGGCCCCATTGGAATAAAAGGAAAAGCAAGCATATGGTTGCCTGGGGTGCGAGGAGGTAACTAGAGCTGGGGGAACTGGTGCATAAGTAAAGTTCCAAGAACTAAGCAACCGTGAGCTTTCATGAGTGTGAGGCTGCTGAAATCACTGAGTTCTACAATGAAATTTTCAACTGTCTGTATGGGGAATGCAATTTTCCATGTATTCCTAAGCTGCCCTGTGGCGAACATAGAAGCTGCAGTTGCCTGTGTATTTCCCTAAGAACAACTCTAGGTGAGAAGCATAAAGCACCTTACAGGATGTTTCTGCTCTATGAAGAGTAGAGTGGAAACAAAGATATTATTTCTTGTGGAGGCCCCTTTGGAGTCAAAGGGAAGGAAGCATACTGTTGCCCTTGTTGCGAGGAAGGAGCTAGAGTTGGGGGAATTGGTGAATAACTAAAGATCCAAGAACTAAGCAACCTAGAACTTTCAGGAGTGTGAGACTGTTGAAATCACTGAGTTCTACAATGAAATTTTCAGATTTCTGTATGGGCAATGGGAATTTTCCATGTATTCCTTAGCTGCCCTGTGGCACACACAGAAGCAGCAGTTGCCTACACGTTTCCCTAAGAAGATATCTAGGTGAGAAGCATAAAGCACCTTCCAGGATGTTTCTGCTGTAAGGAGAGTAGAGTGGAAAAAAAGATATTCTTTCTTGTCCAGGCCACATTGGAATCAAGGGGAAAGCATGCATACTGTTTCCCTGAGTGCGAGGAAGAAGCTAGAGATGGGGGAACTAGGGCATAAGTAAAGTTCCAAGAATGAAGCAACCCTGAACTTTCATGAGTGTGAGGCTGCTGAAATCACTGAGTTCTACAATGAAATTGTCAGATATCTATATGGTCAATGGAAATTTTCCATGTATTCCTAGGCTGCCCTGTTGTGCACTTATTAGATGCAGTTGCCTGCAAATTTCCCTAAGAAGAACTCTAGGTGAGAAGCATAAAGCACCTTCGATGATGGTTCTGCTGTATGGAGAGTAGGGTGGAAACAAAGATATTCTTTCTTGTCCAGGACCCTTTGGAATAAAAGCGAAAGCAAGAATACTGTTGCCCTGTGTCCGAAGGAGCTGGAGCTGGGGGAACTGGTCCATAAGCAAAGTTCTAAGAACTAAGCAACCTTGAACTTTCTGAAGTGTTAGGCTGTTGAAATCACAGAGTTCTACAATGAAATTTTCAGAGATCTGTATGGGCATTAGCAATTTTCCATGCATTCCGTGTCTGCCCATTTGCGCACATAAAAGATGCAGTTGCCTGCACATTTCCCTAAGAAGAACTATAGGTGAGAAGCATAAAGCACCTTCCAGGGTGGTTCTGCTGTATGCAGACCAGAGTGGAAAAAAATATATTCTTTTTTGTCCAGGCCCCATTGTAATCAATAGGAAATGTAGCATACTGTTGTCCTTCTGGGAGGAAGGAGCTAGAGCTGTGGGAACTGGTGCATAAGTAAAGTACCAAGAACTAAGCAAGCCTGAACTTTCATTAGTGTGAGGCTCCTGAAATCACTGAGTTCTACAATGAAATTTTCAGATTTCTATATGGTCAATGGCAATTTTCCATGTATTCCTATGCTACCCTGTGGCACACATAGAAGCTGTAGTTCCCTGCACGTTTCACTAAGAAAAACTCTAGGTGAGAATCATAAAGCACCTTCCAGGATAGTTCTGCTGTATGGAGAGTAGAGTGGAAACAAAGATATTCTTTCTTTTTCAGGCCCCATTGCAATCAACGGGAAAGCAACAATACTGTTGCCCTGGGTGGGAGGAAGGAGCTAGAGCTGGGGGAACTGGTGCATAAATAAAGTTCTAAGAATTAAGCAACCCCGAATTTTCAGGAGTGTGAGGCTGTTGAAATCATTGTGTTCTACAATGAAATTTTCAGAGGTCTATATGGGCAAGGCAATTTTCCATGTATTCCTAAGCTGCCCTATGGTGAACAAAGAAGATGCAGTTACCTGCGCATTTCCCTAAGAACTCTAGTTGAGAAGCATAAAGAACCTTCCAGGATGGTTCTGCTGTATGGAGAGTAGAGTGGAAACCGATATTCTCTCTTTTCCAGGCCCCATTGCAATCAACGGGAAAGCAACAATACTCTTGCCCTGGGTGGGAGGAAGGAGCTAGAGCTGGGGGAACTGGTGCATAAGTTCTAAGAATTAAGCAACCCCGAATTTTCAGGAGTGTGAGGCTGTTGAAATCATTGTGTTCTACAATGAAATTTTCAGAGGTCTATATGGGCAAGGCAATTTTCCATGTATTCCTAAGCTGCCCTATGGTGAACATAGAAGATGCAGTTACCTGCGCATTTCCCTAAGAACTCTAGTTGAGAAGCATAAAGAACCTTCCAGGATGATTCTGCTGTATGGAGAGTAGAGTGGAAACAATGATATTCTTTCTTTTACAGGCCCCATTGGAATAAATGGGAAAGAATACATACAGTTTCCCTGAGTGCGAGGAAGAAGCTAGAGCTGGGGGAAATGAGGCATAAGTAAAGTTCCAAGAACTACCCAACCTAGAAGTTTCAGTAGTGTGACACTCCTGAAATCACTGAGTTCTAGATTGAAATTTTCAGAGGTCTGTATGGGCAATGGCAATTTTCCATGTATTCCTTTTCTGCCCATAGGTGCACATGGAAGATGCAGTTGCCTGCGCATTTTCCTAAGAAGAACTCTATGTGAGAAACATAAAGCACCTTCCAGGATGGTTCTGCTATACGGAGAGTAGAGTGGAATCGAAGATATTCTTTCTTCTCCAGCCCCCTTTGCAATCAAAGGGAAAGCAAGCATACTGTTGCCCTGAGTGCGAGGAAGGAGCTAGAGCTGGGGGAACTGGTCCATAAGTAAACTTCCAAGAACTAAGCAACCTTGAACTTTCAGGAGTGTGATTCTGTTCAAATCTTTGAGTTCTACAATGAAATTTTCAGAGGACTGTATGGGCAATGGCAATTTTCCATTTATTCCTAGGCTGCCCTGCAGGGAACCTAGAAGATGCCATTGCCTGAGTATTTCCCTAAGAAGAAATTTTGGTGAGAAGCACAAAGGATCCTCCAGGATGGTTCTGGTGCATGCAGAGCAGAGTGGAAACAAAGATATTCTTTCTTGTCTAGGCACCATTGTAATCAATGGGAAATGAAGCATACTCTTGTCTTGGATGGGAGGAAGGATGTAGAGCTAGGGGAACCGGTGCATAAGTAAAGTTCCAAGAACTAAGCAAGCCTGAACTTTCCTATGTGTGAGGTTGCTGAAATCACTGAGTTCTACAATGAAATTTTCAGATATCTATATGGTCAATGGCAATTTTCCATGTATTCCTGTGCTACACTATCGCACACATAGAAGCTGCAGTTGCCTGCGCATTTCACTAAGAACTAGAGGTGAGAAGCATAATGCACTTTCCAGGATGGTTCTGCTCTATGGAGAGTAAAATGGAAATAAAGATTCTTTGTTTTACTGGACCCCTTGGAATAAATGGAAAGCAAGCATACTGTTGCCCTGTGTGCGAGGAAGAAGCTAGACCTCAGGGAAATAGTGCATAATTACAGTTCCAAGAACTAAGCAACCCTGAACTTTCAGGATTGTGAGGCTGTTGAAATCACTGAGTTCTACAATGAAATTTTCAGATGTCTGTAGGGGCAATGGCAATATTCTATGTATTCCTAGGATACCCTGTGGCGCACATAGAAGCTGCAGTTGCCTACGCATTTCCCTAAGAACTCTGAGAAGCATAAAGCACCTCCCAGTATGGTTCTGCTATATGGAGAGTAGAGTGGAAACACAGATATTCTTTCATGTCAAGGTCCCTTTGGAATCAATGGGAAAGAATTCATACTGTTGACCTGGGTGCAAGGAAGGATCTAGAGCTGGGGGAACTGGGTCATAAGTAAAGTTCCAAGAAATCAGCAACCCTGAACTTTCAGGAGTGTGAGGCTGTTGGAATCACTGAGTTCTACAATGAAATTTTCAGATGTCTGTATGTTCAAAGGCAATTTTCCATGTTTTGCTACGATGCCCTGTGGCACACATAGAAGCTGCAGTTGCCTGTGCATTTTTCTAAGAAGAACTCAAGGTGAGAAGCATAAAGCAACTTCAAGGATGATTCTGCTATATAGAGGGTAGAGTGGAAAGAAATATATTTTTTCCTGTCTAGGCCCCATTGGAATCAATGGGAAATCAAGCACATTGTTGCCCTGGATGAGAGGAAGAAGCTAGAGCTGTGGTAACAGGTGCATAAGTAAATTTCCAAGAACTAAACAACCCTGAATGTTCAGGAGTGTGATTCTCTTGAAATCGCTGAGGACTACAATGAAATTTTCAGATGACTCTATGGGCAATGGCAATTTTCCATGTATTCCTAGGCGGCCTTGTGGCACACATACAAGCTACAGTTGCCTGCGTGTTTCCCTAAGAAGAACGCTAGGTGAGAAGCATAAAGCCCCTGCCAGGATGGTTCTGCTGTATGGAGAGTAATGTGGAAACAAATATACTCCTTCTTTCCCATGCCCCATTGGAATGAATGGGTAAGAAATCATACTGTTGCCCTGGGTGAGAGGAAGGAGCTACATCGGGGGGAGCAAGTGCATAAGTAAAGTTCCTGGAAATAAGCAACCATGAACTTTCAGGAGTGTGAGGCCGTTGAAATCACTGAGTTCTACAATGAAATTTTCAGATGTCTCTAAGAGCAACAGTAATTTTCCATATATTCCTAAAATGCCCTGTGGTGCACATAGAAGCTGCAGTGGCCTGCGCATTTCCCTAAGAAGAACTCTAGGTGAGAATCATAAAGCACCTTCAAGGATGGTTCGGCGGTATGGAGAGTCATGTGGAAACAAAGATATTCTTTCTTTCCCAGGACCCTTTGGAATCAACAGGAAACAAACCATACTCTCGTCCTGGGTGAGAGGAAGGAGTTAGAGCTGGGGGAGATGGTGCATAACTAACATTCCCAGAACTAAGCAACCCTGAAATTTCAGGAGTGTGAGGCTGTTGAAATCACTGTGTTCCACTATGAAATTTTCAGATGTCTCTATGGGTAATGGCAATTCTCCATGTATTCCCAGGCTGCCCTGTGGCACACATAAAAGCTGCAGTTGCCTGTTCATTTCACTGAGAAGAACTCCAAGTGAGAAGCATAAAGCACCCTCCAGGATGTTTCTTCTGTATGGAGAGTAGTGTGGAAACAAAGATATTCTTTCTTTCCCAGGCTGATTGGCATCAATGGGAAAGAAAGCATATTGTTGCCCTGGTTGAGAAGAAGGAGCTAGAGCTGGGGGAGCTGGTGCATAAGTAAAGTGCCAAGAACTCAGCAACCCTGAACTTTCAGGAGTGTCAGGCTGTTGAAATCATTGTGTTCTACAATGAAATTTTCAGATGTCTGTATGGGCAATGGCAATTTTCCATGTATTCCTAGGCTGCCCTGTGGCACACGTAGAAGCTTCACTTGCCTCCACGTTACCCTAACAAGAACTCTAGCTGACAAGCATAAAAGACCTGCCAGGATGGTTCTGCTGTTTGGAGACCAGAGTAGAAACAAAGATATTTTTTCTTTTCCAGGCCCCATTGGAATCAATGGGAAAGCAAGCATATTTTTTGACCTGGATGAGAGGAAGGAGCTAGAGCTCTGGTAACAAGTGCATAACTTCCAAGAACTAAGCAACCCTCAATTTTCGGAGTGTGGGCCTGTTGAAATCACTGAGTTCTACACTAAAATTTTCAGATGTCTGTATGTTCAATGGCAAATTTCCATGTATTCCTACAATTACCTTTGTCACACAAAGAAGCTGCAGTTGACTGAGCACTTCCCCAACTAGAACTCTAGGTGAGCAGCATAAAGCACTTTCCAGGATGGTTCTGCTGTATGGAGATCAGAGTGAAAACAAACATATTCTTTCTTTTCCAGGCCCCTTTGGAATCAATGGGAAAGCAAGCATACTGTTGCCCTGTGTGCAAGGACCTAGAGATGGGGGAACTGCTTAACAAGTAAAGTTCCAAGAACTAAGCAACCCTGACCTTTCAGGAGTGTAAGGCTGTAGAAATCACTGAGTTCTACAATGAAATTTTCTGATATCTGTATGGTCAATGGCAATTTTCCATGTATTCCTAGGCTGCCCTCTGGTGCACACAGAAGCTGCAATTCCTTCGTGTTTCCCTAAGAAGAATTCTAGGTGAGAAGCATAAAGCACCTTCCAGGATGGTTCCGCTGTATGAAGAGTAGAGTGGAAATACTGACGTTCTTTCTTGTCCATGCCCATTTGGAATCAATGGGAAAGCATACTGTTGCCGTGGGGCGAGGAAGGAGCTAGAGCTTGGGGAAATGGTGCATAAGTAAACCTCCAAGAACTAAGCAACACTGAACTTTCAGGAGTGTGAGGCTGTTGAAATCACTGAGTTCTACAATGAAACTTTCAGATGTCTGTGTGGTCAATGGCACTTCTCCATGTACTCCTGGGCTGCCCTGTGGCACACATAGAACCTGTAGTTGCCTGCGTGTTTTCTTAACAAGAACTCTAGGTCAGAAGCATAAAGCACTTTCCAGAATGGTTCTGCTGTATGGAGAGTAGAGTGGAAAAAAAGATATTCTTTCTTGTCCAGGCCCCATTGGAATCAATTTGAAAGCAAGCATACTGTAGCCCTGTGTGCGAGCACAGAGCTAGAGCTGGGGAAACTGGTGCATTAGTAAAGTTCCAAGAACTAAGCAACCCTGATGTTTCAGGAGTGTGAGGCAGTTTAAATCACTGAGTTCTACAATGAAATTTTCAGATATCTGTATGGTCATTGGCAATTTTCCATATATTCCCACGCTGCACTGTGGAGCACATAGAAGCTCCAGTTGCCTGCACATTTCTCTAAGAAGAACTCTAGGTGAGAAGCATAAAGCATCATCCAGTATGGTTCTGCTGTATGGAGAGTAGAGTGGAATTAAAGATATTCTTTCTTGCCCAGGCCACATTTTAATCAATGGGAAGGCAATTATACTGTTGCCCTGGGTGCAAGGAAGGTGCTAGAGCCGGGAAAACTGGTGCATAAGTAAAGTTATAAAACTAAGCAACCCTGAACTTTCAGGAGTGTGAGACTGTTGAAATCAGTGAGTTCTACAGGGAAAATTTCAGATGTCTGTATGGGCAATGGCAATTTTCCATGTATTCTTAGGCTGCCCTGTGGCACACATACAAGCTGCAGTTGCCTGCGTGTTTCCCTAAGAAGAACTCTAGGTGAGAACAATAAAGCATTATCCAGGACTTCTCAGCTGTATGCAGAGTAGAGTGGAAACAAAGATATTCTTTCTTGTCCAGGCCCCTTTGGAAATAATGGGAAAGCAAGTATACTGTTGCCCTGGGTGTGAGGAAGGTGCTAGAGCTGGGAACACTGGTGCATAAGTAAAGTTACAAGAACTAAGCAACCCTGAACTTTCAGGAGTGTGAGACTGTTGAAATCACTCTGTTCTACAATGAAAATTTCCGATGTCTCTATGGGCAATGGCAATTTTCCATGTATTCTTAGGCTGCCCTGAGGCACACATACAAGCTGCGTTGCCTGCACATTTCCTTAAGAAGAATTCTAGGTGAGAACCATAAAGCATCATCCAGCATTGGTCTGTTGTATGGAGAGTAGAGTGGAAACAAAGATATTCTTTTTTCTCCAGGCCACATTTCAATCAATGGGAAAGCAAGTATACTGTTGCCCTGGGTGTGAGGAAGGTGCTAGAGCTGTGAAAACTGGTTCATAAGTAAAGTTGCAAGAACTAAGCAACCCTGAAGTTTCAGGAGTGGGAGACTGTTGAAATCAGTGAGTTCTACAATGAAAATTTCAGATGTCTGTATGGGCAATGGCAATTTTCCATGTATTCTTAGGCTGCCCTGTGGCACACATACAAGCTGCAGTTGTTTGCACATTTCCCTAAGAAGAACTCTAGCTGAGAAACATAAAGCATCATCCACAATTGGTCTGCTATATGGAGAGTAGAGTGGAAACAAAGATATTCTTTTTTCTCAGGACCACATTTCTTTTTCTTTTAATCTAATAAAGATTTTTAATAGTTTTTTTTTAAAGAGAAGAAAAAACAAAACAAATCAAAAAAAGAACAAATTTTGAAAACAACATGATAGGAGGGTAACAATGGTCAATGCATTACGTATTATTATCTTTAAGTTAGATATTCAGGATACCAGACATTAGCATTCAGTTGCCCAAACATTATTGGCTGAAACCTTACTCTTCAATGAACTAAGTAAAATTGGTAGTGTATCTATCTTAACCATATTATATATATATATACAATTTTTTTCCCTTTCCCTTCTTTCTTTTCCCTATTCCAGTCTCTCTTTCCTATTGACCAGTTTCTTTTTGATTCACCGTGTCTATTGTACATTTTGGATCTTATTTACTCTTTCAGTTTCTCATACTAGAGAGACAATACGATGCTTACACATGTGCGTCCAGTTTATTTCACTTATGAGTATTTTCTCGAGTTGCATCCATTTACCTATAAAAGTCTCCAGTTTATCCTTCTTTATGGCTGAATAGTATTCCATTGTATAAAAATACCACATCTTTCTTATCCATTCCTCAGTTGATGGGCATCTGGGTTGTTTCCAAGATCTGGCTATTACAAATTGTGCTGCTACAAACATGGGTGCACATATATCACTGTGGTATGATGTTTTTAATTCTTCTGGGAAGATGCCCAGAAGGGGAATAGCTGGGTCAAATGGGACCTCCAACCCTAGTTTTTTGAGGAATATCCACACTGACTTCCACAGTGGCTGTACCAGACGACACTCCCACCAACAGTGAAGAAGGGTTCCTTTTTCCCCACAGCCCCTCCAGCATTTGTTATTAGTTGATTTCTTTATAGTAGCCATTCTCTCTGGGGTGAGATGGTATCTCAGTGTTGTTTTAATTTGCATCTCTCTAATGACTAGTGATGTTGCACATTTTTTTGTATATTTATTTGCCATTAGTATTTCTTCATCTGAGAAATGTGTATTCATCTCAGATGCCCATTTTTGGAGTGGGTCTTTAAATTTGGGAGGTCTGATTTTTTTGAGTTTTTTATATGTTCTTGATAGTAATCCTTTGTCTGAGGAACAGCTGGCAAACATTTTTTCCCACATTGTGGGTTGTCTTTTCACTCTGGTGGTTTCTCTTGCTGTGCAAAAGCTTTTTAATAAGATGAGATCCCAGTTATTGATTCATTGGGATAGTTCCCATGCGGTTGAGTTTTTATTCATAAAGTCTTTGCCTACACCAATGTCTTCAAAGGATTTACCTATCCTACCTTCCAGCAGATTTAATGTTTCTGTTTTAATATTTAGATCTCTGATCCATTTTGAATTTAGTGCATGGTGAAAGATATGGGTCTAGTTTTAATCTTCGGCATGTGTAGAGCCAGTTTTTCCAGCACCATTTATTAAAGAGGCTATCTTTCTTCCACTGAATGTGTTTGGCACCTTTGTCAAAGATAAGGTGGCTTAGTATGTCTGGGGTTGTTTCAGCATCTTCTAATCTGTTCCATTGATCTTCAGGTCTGTTTTTTTGCCAGTACCACACTGTTTTTATCACAGTAGCTTTATAGTATAATTTCAAGTCGGGGATTGTGATGCTCCCTGCCTTGCCTTGGTTGCCTAGAATTGCCTTTGCTATTCTAGGTCTCTTCTGATTCCAAATGAATTTTAGGATTGTTTTCTCTAATTCTGTGAGATATGCTGTTGGAATTTTAATTGGAATTGCATTAAATCTGTATAACAATTTTGGAAGTATGGCCATTTTCACTATATTGCTTCTTCCTATCCAGGAGCAAGGGATATCTTTCCATTTTCTGATATCCTCTTCAATCTCCTTTTTCAGAGTACTGTAGTTTTCAGTGTAGAGGTCTTTTACATCCTTCGTGAGGTTGATTCCTAGGTATTTCATTTTTTTGGATGTTATTGTGAAAGGTATTGTTTCCCTAATTTCTCTTTCAGTAAGTTTGTTATTTGTGTACAGGAAGGCTATTGACTTTGGGGTATTGACTTTGTATCCAGCTACACTACTGAATTTGCTTATTAAATCTAGCAGTTTTTTAGTGGAGTTTTTGGGGTCTTCTGTGTAGAGTGTCATGTCATCTGCAAATAATGATAATTTAACTTCTTCCTTTCCAATCTTTATTCCCTTTCTCTTGTCTAATTGCTCTGGCTAAAGTTTCCAGAACTATGTTGAATAAGAGTGGGGACAGTGGACATCCTTGTCTTGTTTCTGATTTTAGAGGGAAGTCTTTCAGTTTATGGCCATTTAGTATAATATTGGCTGTTGGTTTGTCATAGATAGCTTTTACCAGGTTGAGATAAAGACCCTCTATTCCAATTTTCTGGAGGGTTTTTATCATGAAAAGGTGCTGGACTTTGTCAAAAGTTTTTTCTACATCTATTGAGATGATCATGTGATTTTTGTCTTTGGTTCTGTTAATATGGTGTATTACATTTATTGATTTACGTATGTTGAACCATCCCTGCATCCCAGGGATGAATCTAACTTGGTCATGGTGTATAATCTTCTTGATGATTTCTTGGATTCTGTTTGCCAGTATCTTATTAAGGATTTTTGCATCTATGTTCATTAGGGAGATTGGCCTGTAGTTCTCTTTCTTAGTTGGGTCCTTCTCTGGTTTTGGTATCAGGGTAATGCTTGCTTCCAGGAATGAATTTGGGAGTATTGCTTCCCTTTCAATTCCATTAAAAAGTTTGAGAAGTAGTGGCATTAGGTCTTCTCTAACTTTCTTGTAGAATTCGGCAGTGAATCCATCAGGGCCTGGGCTTTTCTTTGTTGGGAGGTTTTTAATTACATCTTAAATTTCATTGGTTGATATTGGTTTATTTAGGATTTTTAAATCTTCTTGATTCAGCTTTGGTAATTCATACGAATCTAGGAATCTGTCCATTTTTTCTGTATTTTCCATCTTAGTAGAATATAGATTTTTAAAATAGGTATAGATGATCTTCTGGATTTCTGCAGGGTCCGTCGTGATATCACCCTTTTCATTTTCAATTGCATGGATTTGAGTCTTTTCTTTTTTTTATAAGGTTGGATAAGGGTTTGTCAATCTTATTTATTCTTTCAAAGAACCAACTTTTTGCTTCATTGATTCTTTGTATTGTTTTTTTAGTCTCCTGTACATTAATTTCTGCTCTGATCTTTATAATTTCCTCCCTTGCATGGGCTTTTGGCCTAACCTTCTCTTCTTTTCCCAGAAGTTCGAGGTTCGCCAATAAGTTGTTTATTTGCGCTTGCTCTATTTTCCTAATATAAGTATTTAATGCTATAAATTTCCCTCTTAGGACTGCTTTCATTGTAGCCCATAATTTCTGGTACGTTAGTACTGTCATTATCATTCAGTTGTAGAAATTGTCTAATTTCTTCTTTAATTTCATCTGTAACCCATTAGTTGTTCAGGAGGGTGCTATTTAATTTCCATGTGTTTAGGGAGTTTTTGTGATTTCTTTTGCCATTGATTTCCAATTTCATTGCACTATGGTCTGATAATATGCATGGGCTAATTTCAATTCCTTTGCATTTACTTAAGCAGGTTCTATGAGCTAGTATGTGGTCTATTTTGGAGAACGTCCCATGTGCAGCTGAGAAGAATGTGTATTCTGATGTTGTGGGGTGGAACACTCTGTAGACATCTACTAAGTCCATTTGTTCAAAAGTTTGGTTCAGTTCTATTATTTCATTATTGATTTTCTGTCCAGATGATCTGTCTTTTTGTGACAGTGGCGTATTGAGATCTCCCAATATAATTGTATTAGTGCTTATTTGATTTTTCATGTCCTTTATATAGTTGGGTGCATTGGTATTTGATGCATATATATTTATGATCGTTATCTCTTCCTCTTGGATTGTTCCCTTTACAAGGATGTAATGACCGTCTTTATCTCTCTGAATCATTCTTGGCTTGAAATTCACTTTGTCTGCAAATGGAATAGCTACCCCTGGTTTTTTCTGGGTTCCTGTTGCATGGAGTATTGTTTTCTGTCCTTTGACTTTCAGTCTATGAATTTCTTTCTGAATTAAATGTGTTTCTTGTATACAGCATATTGTTGGATCTTGCTTCTTGATCCATTTTGCCAGTCTGTGCCTTTTGATTGGTGAATTGAGACTGTTAACATTGATGGTTAAAACTGATATGTATTGACTTATATTTGTCATGATATTTTCCTGTTGTTGGTTCCCACTCTTTGTTTGTTTTTCCCCTTTCCTGCTATTTAATTATCTGCCCTGCCTGGTGGATCCCTTCTGTTGGGGTTCCTATCTCTTTCTAGAATGTCCTTCAGAACATTTTGGAGTGCTGGTTTGGTGGTCATAAATTTTCTCAGATGTTCTTTGTCATGGAAGTATTTTATTTCTCCATCAATTTTGAAAGATAGTTTTGCGGGGTACATCAATCTGGGTTGAAAATTATTTTCCTTTAGAGCTTGAAATAGGTCATTCCAAGCTCTTCTTGACTTGAGGGTTTGTGCTGAAAAGTCAGCTGTGATTCTGATGGGTTTTCCTTCATAGGTGATTTGTCTCTTCTCCCTAACAGCTTTTAAGATTCTGCCCTTCTGTTGAATTTCTGGGATCTTGACTATGATATGTCTGGCTGAAGGTTTTTTTTGGTCATGTCTAGTTGGTGTTCTAAAAGCTTCCTTTATGTTGGGGTCAAATTCTTTTTCTCTTCCAGGGAACTTCTCCGTAATGATGTCTTTGAACAAGGTTTTAATGTCATTGATGCTATCTCCTGCTTTTTCATTTATTCCAATTATTCTTAAGTTGTTTATCTTTGAGTCATCTAGCAGCTGCTGAATTGATTTTTCATGGTCCCTTTCTGTTTTTAAGAATTCTTTCTTTTCCTGATCACTAATTGCAAGCCTGTCTTCTATATCTGATATCCTGTCCTCACATTGGCTTAATCTGCTACAAATACTTTCAATGGAATTTTTGTTTTCTTGGATATCTGCTTGAATCTGCCTTATGGATTCCATTTCTTTCCTATGCTGAGCATTCATGGTTTCTATAGTTTTCTTAAGCTCATCAATTTTTTTGTCTGTATCAGCTATACTGTCCTTAAGCATGGTCTTCATTGTGGACATTATCTCTGCAGTTATCTGTGAAATTATTTCTGTTTTTTTTCCAGAGCCTCATTCAGTTGTTTTGTTGTTACCCCTTCAGATAGGCCAGGTGGGTGGCTTTCGGATTGTCCCACCTCGTTGCCCCCTAGGTTTGCCTTTGGTGAATTGGATGTGTGGGGTTGCATCTTGTTTAAGTGTCATCTCATTTTTTCTTTCTTTAATTCCTGGGGTGATGTTTGTAAATTACCTATGATAGGTTACTTTATTGCTAGTGTTCAAGATCCTTAGAAGATGACTACTTCTCTGTAGTATCTTCCAAGTGGAGCTTGCTTTTGGGTTTTGAGCTTTCTGCCAGATCCTACCTCTTCAATTCGTTGGATGTGAAAAGTTGCTACCTGTTTGGCCCAGTCCTTGATTCTTTGGTACTGTGCCACTGTATTTTCTGTGTCCCTTAGTCAATATCAATCATGAAATATCAGGAAGGAAAGCTGTTTAGAACAATTATTTTACATTTGGCTATAATGGTAACTGAAGCATCAAACACAGCCTAGAAAATGACAGACTGAGCTAACCAGTTATTTACCACTTTTAGCCATATAAAGTAGAGTTGCAGTTATATAACAAAAGCTAAAACACACCAGAAAAATTATATGCAGTATACAAATCCTTAGTATGTCAATTTTTCCCCTCAGGACTTTAAATTTAAAATGAGTTAAGGAGGAAATAGAGTATTGGGAGAAGAGGAAGGAATTAGATGTAAGGTTAGAGGACCAAGAGGGATCCCACTAACATTGGGACACTGGTTCAGAGAACTGGTGGGAAAAAGAGAAGGAAAGGATAAAAGGAAGAACAGATCACAACCACAATCACAAAGAGGTTAGAGGTGCTGTTTACACTCATATAAAAACCAGAAATAATGAAGGAAAGAGCAAATAGACAAACAGAAACAAAAATGACAAAAACAACAAAGCAAACAGACAAAACAGAAATAAAACCCCACAAAAGAAAAAAATAAAATAAAAAAATAAAAATAAAAATAAATAAAAACCCTTCACCAGAACAAAAAACTAATGAGAAAAATAAAATAAAATAAAATAAAATAAAATAAAATAAAATAATAAAAAGAATCAGTTCCAGGTGTTGACTCTGCTGTAGGCAGGCACCGTGTGATGACAAAGTCCTGTTCCGTGCAGGTCTGTCCCAGCGAGCCAAGAGCGGCCCTTTGGCAGGTCGGTGAGCAGAAGCGTGTACTTTCAGGCAGAGACCAGGCTCCTTTGCCTGCCGCTGTCAGCGCACTGCTTTCGTGCCCCCCACGATGGCGCTGGGCCAGTCACTCTCTGGCATGGGACAGGTATGGCTGAGAGACCAGTCTCGTTCACCTGCCGTCCTCAGCGCACTTTTGTGGGGCTGAGAGGTGCAGTGCTGCCCTGTCTGGAGCGCGAGTTCCCAGAGCTGTTTTCGCACCGCTCTGATTTTCGCCGCACCTCCCACAATGGCGCCTGGCCAGTCGCTCTCTGGCACAGGACAGCTGTGGTTGAGAGACACCGCCGGCCAGCGCAGTTCTCCACCACTCCCCTGCCCCACCGCTGTCTCACGATCCTCCGTGGGGGCTCCCTGGGTGCTAGCTGTCACTGTGTGTCTGCAGCTTTGAGCTTCTGTCGTGTGGCGATTCCTGGGATGGTAGAAGGTGCGTGCGTGGGGTCTGTTCCTTCTTTGTTGAAAAGTACCCTTCGCTGGTCCCAGGGCTCCCAAGCTGCACTTCAGAACTTTTCTGGGTCCCGGGGAGGCATCTCCCCCCCTCCTGCGCTCTCCCGGTCACTATATTCCCATGGTCAAATGGCAACTTTTAGAGAGTTTCACTGCGTGCTTCTTACACATCCACCATCTTTTTTCCTCTCCCACATTTCAATCAATGAGAAAGCAAGTATACTGTTGCCCTGGGTGTGAGGAAGATGCTAGAGCTGGGAAAACTGGTGCATAAGTAAAGTTCCAAGAACTAAGCAACCTTGAACTTTCAGGAGTGTGAGACTGTTGAAATCACTGATATCTACAATGAAAATTTCAGATGTCTGTATGGGCAATGGCAATTTTCCATGTATTCTTAGGCTGCCCTGTGGCACACATACAAGCTGCAGTTGACTAAGCGTTTCCCTAAGAAGAACTCTAGGTGAGAAGCATAAAGCACCTTCCAGAATGGTTCTGCTGTTTGGAAAGCAGAGTGGAAACAAAGATTTTCTTTCGTGTCCAGGCCACATTGGAATCAATGGGAAAGCAAACATACTGTTGCACTGGGTGCGAGGAAGGTGCTAGAGCTGTGGGAGCTGGTGCATCAGTAAAATTCAAAGAACTAAGCATCCCTGAACTTTCAGGAGTGTAAGGCTGTTGAAATCGCTGAGTTCTACAATGAAATTTTCAGATGTCTCTTTGGGCAATGGCAATTTTCCATGTATTCCTAGGATGCCCTGTGGCACTTAAAAGCTTCACTTGTCTCCGTGTTACACTAACTAGAACTCTAGGTGAGAAGCATAACGAACCTTCCAGGATGGTTCTACAGTATGGAGACTAATGTGGAAAGAAAGATACTCTATCTTCCCCAGGGCCCATTGGAATCAACAGGAAGAAAGCATACTGTAGCCCTGGCTGAGAACAAGGGGCTAGAGGTGGGTTAGATCCTGAATAGGTAAAGTTCCGAGAACTAAGCAACTCCAAACTTTCATGAGTGTGATTCTCTTGAAATCACTGAGTTCTACAATGAAATATTCAGATGTCTCTATGGTCAATGGCAATTTTCCATGTATTCCTAGGCTTCCTGTGGCACACATAGAAGCTGCAGTTGCCTGTGCTTTTCCCTAAGAAGTACTCTAGGTGAGAAGCATAAAGCACCTTCCAGGATGGTTCTGCTGTATGGAGAATAGTGTGGAAACAAAGATATTCTTTCTTTCCCAGAATCCATTGGAATTCATGGGCAAGAAAGCGTAATGTTGCCCTGGGTGAGAGGAAGGAGCTAGAACTGGGGGAGCTGGTGCATCACTAAAGTTCCAGGAACTAAGCAACCTTGAACTTTCAGGAGTGTGTGGCTGTTGAAATTACTGAGTTCTACAATGAAATTTTCAGTAGTCTCTATGGGCAATGGCAATTTTCCATGTTCCTAGGCTGCCCTGTGGCGAACATAGAAGCTGCAGGTGCCTGCGTGTTTCCCTTAGAAGAACTCTAGGTTAGAATCATATAGCACCTTCCAGGATGGTTCTGCTGTATGGAGAGTAGTGTTGAAACAAAGATATTCTTTCTTTCCCAGGCCCCATTGGAATCAATGGGAAAGCAAGCATAGTGTTGCCCTGGGTGAGAAGGAGCTAGAGCAGGGAAGCTGGTGCATAAGTAAACTTCCAAGAACTAAGCAACCCAGAACTTTCAGGAGTGTGAGGCCGTTGAAATCACTGAGTTCTATAATGAAATTTTCGGATGTCTCTATGGGCAATGCCAATTTTCCATGTATTCCTAGGCTGCCCTGCGGCACACATAGAAGCTGTAGTTCCCTGAGCATTTCCCTGAGAAGAACTCTAGGTGAGAAGCATAAAGCACCTTCCAGGATGGTTCTGCTGCATGGAGAATAGTGTGGAAACAAAAATACTCTTTATTTCCCAGGCCCCATTGGAATCAATTGGAAAGCAAGCATACTGTTGCCCTGATTGAGAGGAAGGAGCTAGAGCTGGGGGAGCTGGTGAATAAGTAAAGTTTGAAGAACTAAGCAACCTTGAACTTTGAGGAGTGCGAGGCTGTTGAAATCACTGAGTTCCACAATGAAACTTTCAGATGTCTCTATGGGGAATGGCAATTGCCCGTGTATTACTAGGCTGCCTTTTGGCCCACATAGAAGCTGGCATTGCCTCAGTTTTTCCCTAGGAAGAAATGTATGTAAAAAGCAGGCAGCATTTGCCAGGAGGGTTGTGCTGTATTTATAGGAGTGTGGAAACTAAGGTGTTCTTTGATGGCTGGTGCCCCATAGTGATGCATGGGTCGAAACCTATAGTTCTGTAGTCTCTGCTTTCAAGCATGTGGACAGTTACCAGCTTCTTGATATGTTCAGTCCAAGGAAATAAGCAACCTTGAACTTTCAGGAGTGTGGGGCTGTGGAAATAACTCAGTTCTACAGTGAAATTTTCAGAGTCCTCCATGTGCAATGGCAGTTGCCCATGTATTACTAGGGTACCCTGTGGCCCACATAGAACCTGAGTTTGCCTGAGTGTTTCCCTGATAAGAACTCTACGTGAGAAACAAAGCCTTTGCAGGAAGGCTGTTCTGTATTTACAGCAGTGTGGAAACCAAGGTGCTCTTTGCTGGCTGCCCCATGTGGATGAACGGATGATAAGTGTAGTGCTGTAGTCTCTGCTTGCAAGCAGGTAGAGCATGACCAGCTTTGGGATAAGTTCAGTCCAAGGAAATAAGCAAGCCTGAACTTTCAGGAGTGTCTGGCTCTGGATTTAATGGAGTTCTACAGTTCAAATCTGTGGAGGCCTCTATGGGAATGACTCTTGCCCATGTATTTCTAGGCTGCCTGTGGCCCACACAGAACCCCGCATTGCCTGAGTGTTTCCCTAATAAGAACTCTGTGGGCTAAATAAACCTTTCTTTCCTTAATTTTCGGTGTCAGGTATTTTGTCTCTGCAATGAGTGAAATGTAACCAAGGCACTGGGACTGGGGAGCTGCCTCTGGCCTGAAGTGCACTTCACCACTGGGTGAAGGGTAGTGGTTACCCCATCCCATGCCATAGCAGTGGGCAGCCCTGGGCCTTCCTGCACCCCTGTCTGCTCACCTGACTGCTGCCTGCACCCCCTCCCTTTTCAATCCACCCACTCTTACATCATCTACTTGGGACAGCACCAGTGGCCCATTGTGGAATTGTGTAGCAGTAATAACCTGCTCTGTAGTCATGACAACTCAGGAGACAGACACAGACTTCTCATTCATCAGCAGCAGAAATTATCTTCATCTGACTTTTCAGAAAATAGATAAAAATTATGATTAGTCCCCTGGGATGGGTGCTGCAGTGCCAGGTGCATGTGGAGCCAGCAGGCAGGGCACAGCCCTGGCCAAAGCTGGAGAAAGCCTCTCAATCACATTTTAATCTTCTTAATTTTTTATTTCAACTGTCAAAAAGAATGCAGCCAATGAAGTCTATAATGATTGAAATCAGTCATACACCTCTACATAATATTGCCATTAGTTTCTGAGTGGTATAAATCATTATAATTTTTTAGACACATCATTGCTGTGTTAAGTCTTACAGAGAGAGATCCCACAAGTTCCAGGATCTTAAAAGAAAAAGAAGGTCTCAGTAAGTTAAAAACATGTAAAGAGGGACTGGGCCAGAAGCTAAATAAAGGTAAGGTCACAAAATTGCCAAAATTCTTTTTTTTTTTTTTGTGGGTACAGGGGGTTGACCTCAGGACCTCGCACGCCAGCAGGCGCCCATGCCACTGAGCGATATCACTGGCCCTTTTTTTGTATGTGGGTTCACGGGAGTCGAACTCGGGCCCTCGTGCTTGCCAGGCAGGTGCTTACGCCATTGAGCCATCTCACCGGCCCCTGCCAAAATTCTTAAGACAAAATAAAATACAGGAAAATATATTGATTATAAATAAAAGGTATTTATTCCTTCTAATTCTTATTATAAGAGATCTCTGTTAAGTTACTTTGAAAGTTCTGACTAGCCTATTTGTAATTAAAAACTTAAAAATTGTAAAAGTTATTATAATTCAGTTGGGCTAAAAACATCTGTGTGGACTCTGATTTTATAATTAAATCATCTTATGTGTGTCTGTCTGTCCACTCTGTAAACAGCTGTTTTGTTTGAGCTTAATTTTTTTCTTCTTTCTGCCTTTTTGGACTTTTGATACATTTGTTATGCTTCCACCTAGGTTTCCAGCTGATCAAAATGACTGGTTTCATAAATATAATACATATTGTTGCCTGTATACAATAATTTGAAAGTCTTTCATTCACCAAAATAATGTTAATTATTGTGATCTGGTTCCCTTGGTTATCAAAAATTTGTCAAGATGATCAGAGACCCTTTAGGCTTGGAGAAGCAGTTAGACAGGACTCCCCTTGATGAATAAGGATGAAGCTATCTGGAAATATTTCTCCAGTCTTTGTTCACTAAGGGGACACTGCCAATTTCCATAGCCTTATGGGATACACACCCCAATATTGTGATATATTTACATTGGTCATCGTCGAAAGGTTAAGTTTTCTATAAATAAAACAAAGTTTTCTCATTAAAAGATGTTCTTGGTACAAAACTGAATTAAGAAACAAAGGTTTCCATATAGCTATAACATTCATTATTGCTAATCTCATGGTGTATTAAATGTATTTGTGCCTTCCAGGTGTACAAACCTTCCAAGATACAAAATTGATATTGTTTATGGTGGTAACTTTTTCTTTTATACTGAAGTATCTGCCTTCGTCTTGTACTCCAGATACTTGTGATAAGAGGTATATGTCAAACCAACATGGTCACCTGTCAAAAATATTTTTAAAAAGATTTTTGTAATGTACATGTTATATATGTGTCACTACATTTAAGGATGCTTAGACACTGAACAGCCCAGACAATGCCACAAATGAGGTCAGTGAGGACCCAGGACATGAGGTAATTTTTTCTGCGAGATACTACAAACTTGGTGAGTCACCCAACCTCCTGAGTAGGGATATTGTTGGAGATTATTGGACCAGAAAGGATGGGAATCAACAGTGTATAGTGTGCCTAAGGAGGGTCACTAGAGGAAAAAAAGTCTCTCATACTTTCACAGGAAGCAACATGGTTAAGCAAGGTTGTGAACTATCCTGATGGCTGACACTGGCAGTGGAGCTGAGAGACTCTGTACATGGTTCTAAAGTAATGCTTGAGGAGACTTAACTGAACTTGATAGACAGCAGGAGGTTAATTTTAATTAACACAGGTCTCACATTAACTTGGTCTTGAACATCCAGCAGAAAAGTATAACCAAAAGATGTATAAAAACAATGTCATAGCAACCAGCTAGAAATAAAAGGAGTCTAAGAGCCAGTGTGTCACAATCACTTTTCTGGTCTGATAAGAACGTTTTCTAGACTTGGCTCTTTCCCCAACCTGCCTTTCCATTCTAGTGCTCATGCTTTGATTATGCATGCTCTAATTTCTCAAGAAAATTGTTTATTCTTGCCTAGAGGCTGCCAAACTCCAAGTGATCATGCAAATGAAATCAATGATAAATGATTTCTTCTAGATTTCTTCTACAAAGGTCCACCTGATCAACTTCATAAAGAGTTCATAACTGCTAAACTATAAGACTTCTGAGGCCCATTAAATTAGCACTCTGGAGAAGGCCCCTGACTGAGATCTCCCCTACATAGATCCTTCTCGGCTTGAAGGAGTTAGATGGAAACTATGCCCATTCGCCCCTAACTGCAGTTAGGGATAGCTCTTCAGAGGGGGAAATATTGTAAACAGCTAACTTGGTCACAAATATTACAGGCAGTTAAACAGGGCTGGGGGCTTAGCACAAAAGACAATTATGGCCAAAGACACATTCACTAAAGGCCAGGCTTTAAGAAAAAAAATCTATCTCTTAAAACTCAAATAAACAAAAATGGGGAGTACATTTGCTCCCCACAAACGTAATTAAACCTTAGTACTTTTACTTTAAAATTTTCTTTAAATCCACTTGCAAAAAAATACACCCCATCAGAACTTCATTGGCAAAAAAGAAAAATAAATGAACACACCAAAGCTCAAATCCTGTAAAAGGACATCCAAACAGGAAAACAGGATGGCCCAGTGCAGTTAATACCATGGGAATGAAGGTGTGCTTGTGTATTAATAGGTCATGAAACACCACTGTGGGGGGCATCCTGGAATGTGTGGGTGTAGAGAGAGGAGATCTCCAAAACTGTGGTGCAGTCTGCTGCCACCAGACCCATCTTGGATTCTACACTGAATTGATTATATTAACATACTTGCATCTTTTATTTCTGTTCCTAGTCTGCTACAGGGGCACCAAACCCGACAATGCCTAGACTCATCCAACCTCCAGTCACAATGCTTCAACTGCTACAATTACAAAAACAAAAAGCAGCAATTTGGGGGGATGGGGCTGAGTAAGGGTTAAGTTGCTGACCACAGTGATCTCTAGATTCACAGCCTCTGAATGCAAGATAAGACTGCACCTGAGGACGTTTGGCTTACTCCCTATTTCAGAACAATGAACTGCCAACCTTAGAGATTAGACAGCTCTCCTAATTGGCAAAATTTACTTCCTAAGAATGTCTTTGTGATTTCTCAAAGTCCTGCTCATTTTCCTGCCTTTACCTGAGATTTTCCTTTTACTTTCTCTCTCACCCCTCTGAACTTGTTTGAAATCCAATAAATATAGGCAATCCAGAGAAGTCTTTGTCTTAGCTCCAAGAGAGTTCTGCCTTTCCTGGACTCCCCAAAACCATAGTACTTGTCTCTTTTATTTAAGCCTTTGCTGTACACTCATTTTAGGAGATCAGGGGCTCAGGCTAAGCTCCCAATACACCCCCCTTCCTCTGATGGGTTAACTGTGCCCTCTGGTTCTGTCAGCCCAGAATCTGACAAATCCAGAGTTACCCACACAGCATGACTAAATGCCCACTCACATCGCAGTACCTTTTGCTTAGCTATCAAACCACATTCAAATCTGCTGCTCCTGTGCCAAAATGATATATTCTAATGCTTATACTCATAAATTATTCATTTTAAACTTCTCATCTCTCATGAATAAGTTCATTTTCATTCACATTTTGTCACAAAAATTAGGAGTTTAGCTTGTTGAAAATTATATTTTCCATTTGTCTTTCATGTGTGGGAAGATAGCAAAGTAGTAGATTAGCCTTTCTTCTATTATAGAGGAGGGCAAGCTAGAATGTAACAGAATCAAATAGCCTAGGAAAATAATTCCTTTAGGAATTACCAATATGCATGTGGCTTCATAAGAAACAAAAATGATCACATGTTAAAGGCACAGAGAGGAGAGAGACCACCCGAGCAGGCTTTGTGTGGGCAACCATGGCTGTTGCTTCATTCCAGTGGGAGTGGGCTGAGTTCCAAGAAAAGGAATCCACAGGAAATGAAGGACATATGAGTGGCACAGACACCTTAATTGGGAGAGAGTTCTTGGGGAATGGGATGGTACAGGGGGTGGTGTGACATTAGGACCAAGACTTGGGGAGGGACTGGAGTGGCTGTATAGGTGGCTGAAGGTATGGTGCTATAAAGGCAGCAATTTTTGGCTAAGGATTGGACTGGTTTAGCAAAGAGTGAGTTAACTGCAGGATCCTGTAGAGATAATCAGAGGCCAACAGGAGAAGAGGTGAGGGTGCAACCAAGGGGTGTGGTGAAAGTAACAGGAGGGCCAGCCAGACAAAGGGCAGGAAGAAAGGAAAACTGGACCTCATCCAGGGGACAGCCACACAGAGACAGAGTATGGACCCAGCTAGGGAGAACATGAGCGTGAGAAATGACTCAATCCCAGGAGCAAAAGGCAAATGAATTGGAGCCGTAACAGTATCATGAGGAAAATGCATAGGGAAATACATAGTAGAAACACCAGGTATTTAAGGTCCTATCCAGGGTGATATCAAGAAAGATCAAGGCAGACTGAATGAATCAAGTGGCTAAAGTGGCAGGATATGCAGGGCCAGGGTATTTAGGTGTCTTCTGAAATTCAGGACAGCCTGGGGGATGTAGGAGAGTTTACTTGTGATTTCCATGAGGGGTCAAATGAGCTATGAGCAGGACACAGCTTTACCAAAGAGTGATGTACCCACTGGGGAGGGTCTCATAGATGGCCATTGGGGTTCTGTAGATGACCAGGAAGGGTCCTATCCACTTGGGATGTAGGGATGGGGAGTTTAAATCTTTAAGACCAATTTGCTAGCCAGGTTATACCCATAAGGCTGGGTGCCAGGAGGAGGAAGGTTAGTTGCATAACTGGGAGAGTATCTGATGGGGCTCATCTCTGAGGTGATGTCTGGTCCCAGCAGAAAGCTGCATCCATATAGAAGCTCTTATGGGCTGTATTTCATGGAAGTGCAAGTTCCAGTCCAGTTTGCCAGGAGACAGAGGTAAGCATTCTTGTCACAGAGCCAGAATAACCCAGGGGAGGACAGGCAGATGCAGCTATCTACCCCATAGGTGTAACTGAATTTTCCTTTCTGTTGTTCTTTCCAGGAGGTGATAGTAAAGGCTAGGGCTGCTCCAGTGAGAGGTGGGGCTTGTCCAGTGTGTTTCGGCTGGGTGGCCCCTCTAGTCTTGTTTTCCCAGTGCAGGAGAAAACTGTATCAATTAGTAGCCACTCATTTGAAGCACATGTTGGGGAAGAGGAGAAAGGTAGAAGGGGTGGGGGCCATCATGGTCCCCCAGAAGGAATCTCCTATGAAAGGGTTCTCAACCCCAACAGTAATAGGATTGTACATTGAGAAGCTTGGAGGTATCTACTCTAGGGAGGCTGATAACAAGCTTTAGTTGTTTATCTGAGACTAATATTTTTAGGTGTTCTCTGGGAAGATGTAAAGTCAGGGTATAGTTACAGCCAGAAGGGGGTAGGTGTCCCGCAGTGGGATTTGGATTGAGCTGAGTAACAGGGTATTTGGGCCAGTGGATGCAGAGGTGAACTTGGAAATTAACTTTAATATCAGTGGCAACAGGCCCAAGTATAGGTTTTGGGGTGGCAGCTCTAGTTCCTTTATAAAACGTATTTATGAAGTCAGTAACCAGCTTAGTTGAGACAGGGTCTTTGAGGTCCACAGAGAGCGACAGCTAGAGCTGGAGAGTGCCCGGGTCTGGAGTGGTACTGGAGTAGCCTCAGTGGAGGCCAGGTAGGTTAATGTACAGAGCCAACAGTCTTTGGCCAGCTTGGGATGCACCTGATTCAACAGGGAATGGATTTGTCCCAAGATAGACAGGTAGGAGAGAAGGGGATCTGCATTTGTTAGTTTTAAGACCATTATTAAAAGGACTAGTAACAGCATCAGGTTATTGGAGGAAGCCATCTGTATGGCCTGCATAGCAACTTATTAAGTTCTCTTACAAGAACCAATTTAGATAAATAAAACACATTATAATAGCAACAAAAGCAAAAGCTGATATAACTCTATGGGAAAGGGTCCACTCTGGGGGCTTCCACGGCCAGGCCTATAGCAAAGATTGGAGTAAGCAGTCCAAAGAGGCCTCAAATACAGGGGGTGGAAGGCAATGTTTTTGGCTATGGAGCACTCCCATCAATGATGTCCTCAAGCTTCAGCCATACATAGACTGGTCAGTGTCCAGAGTGAGCAGAGCAGCGTGGTTGTCCTGGGAATTGGACCTCTGATGATCCTGTCAGAGATGAGTCTTGAGTGGGTTCTGGAGATCTGGACAGGCGATCCAAGCTGGTGAGTCCTCGGGGTAGAGGCCTCATTGACTCTGGTGTGATGGATCCACAGGGTGATGCCTGCAACTCTAACAGCAGTGGGGATGGTGAGCACAATATAAGGCCCCAGCTAAACAGGCTGGAGGGGTTCTTTCTCCCATCCTTAACTCAGACTGAATCTCCTGGCTGCAAGGGGTGGGCAGGATTGCCCATGGGAATGGGAGTCCTCTCTAGTATGGTTTTATTTGTGAGAAGACTTTCCCTAGGGTCTGTAATTCCAGAGTTACATAATTATATCCTGACTATATGACATCTCCCCTGAAATGTCTGATAATTGGGGGGTCTACCATATATTATTTCATAACGTGAATAGCCTGAGGGTCCCAGGGTGCACCTGATTCAGAGCAGGGCCAGGGGCAACACATCTAACCACACTGACCCTGTTTCCTGGCAGAATTTAGCTAGAACTGACTTCAAGTTTCAATTCATGCGTTCTACTTTCCCTGAGCTCTGTAGCCGGTAAGCCGTGTGAATATTCCATTTAATTTTTAGTATATCATAAATTCCCTGGATGGCTTCAGCCACAAACGCAGACCTGTTGTTGCTTCCAGTGGTCAATGGGAGCCCATATCAGGGAAATATTTCCCTGAGAAGTTGAACAATTTCTTGGGCCTTTTCAGTTTTGGTTGGTTTGGCTTCTACCCACCTAGAGTAAGTACAGACTATGACCAATAAGTCCTGTCCTACTAATCACTCTCCATCCTGTAGGCTTCTGCCATCAGTGAACAGAGCACATCCAGTTGAGGCAGTGATTTCTCAGTGGGATCTGGTCTACTGGAGAACACTTTGTCAGTAACTTCTTCACAGTCATTATCTGGAGGGCCCTCTTCTGCAGGTAGGAAGGTAGCTGGGTTTAAAGTTCTGACAGTCCCTAAGGTGACTCAGAGGTTCTCATAGAGTAGCCCCTGGTATTGAGCTATTCTGGCATTTTACAGAAATTTATGGCCTTGGTTATTCATCAGAGTGACAATAGAATGGGGTGCTTTTACCTGCAGGTTTTGTCCTAGTGTCAGTTCACCTGCCTCCTTGATGAAGGTCACAGCTGCCACCAAAGCACAGAGGCAGGGTGGCCATCCTGATGCCACAGTGTCTAATTGGAGAGGTAGCCACCGGTCACTGCCAGGGTCCCACAATTTGTTTAGAACTCCCAGGGCCATGTGATCTTTCTCATGAAAAAGTAGGTTAAATTCTTGGCTCATGTCATACAGCCCTAGGGAGGGAGTGCTGCTGAACAGCCACTTGATTTCCTTAAAAGCAAGTTTTTGTTTATCACCCCATTCCAAGGGAGTGTTTTCTGGTCTGGCGAGGACAGCATACAGTGGCCTTTTCAGTGAAACCTAGGATCCAAATTCTACAGAATCCAAGAATTCAACGAGTTTTTTTCTGGAGCTTAGTTTGGGGATTGAACAAATGACTTGTTTTCTTTCTGGTCTGAGAGATCAATGCCCCTCAGTGATGACAAATTCTAGATACTGGATGGAGTCCAGAATATATAGGCTTTCTCCAAGGATACCTTGTAGCCTGTGTCCATTAGCAGCTGCAGGCAGGCCTGTGCTCCCTTCTAACAGTCTTGTTTGGTCTCACCAGCAAGAGATCGTCTACATACTGGAGCAGTGTGCAGTTTAGTTGATCTCCTTATTGACAAGGTTAGGTGCTTAGGACCATTGAAAGTGAGGCTGGCATGCCCCCTAGGTGTGAATGTGATCTGGGCTCTGAGTTTGTTGAGCAGATCTCTCCCCAGGAGGGGCACAGGGCAGTCGGGCAGGTAGAGGAACTCACGGATCACTTCGTGGCCTCACAGGGAGCACGAGCATGCCTGGCAGAAAGGATGGGCTGAGATCCGGTGGCTCCCATAATGTTGACCTTTCTGTTCATGAAGGGGGCCACTGGAGGGGTTACTACTGAATGGTCAGTACCCATGTCAGCCATGAAAGTCACAGGCTTGGCCCCCTACTGTCATGCAGACCATAGGCTCCCAGAGGCCAAGACTGAGGAAGGCTGGTTTGTCCTAGTCTGAGGCCATTTCTATGAGCCTGATCAGGTTGGGTGTGGCAGGTTCAGGTTGGCATTGTAAGCCAGCTTGGATGTCAGACTGAGGCCTCTGAGCCAGGGGACATTCATTTTTCCAATGTCTGATCTTTTTACAACAGGCGAATTGGTCAGGATGTACGTCCATCCAGTGTGGGTGTCCCCCTTGCTGTGGGCCAGGGAGGGGTTACTCCGTGCCCCGTGTGGGTTTGTCTACTGTCTCAGTGGTTTGGGTTTCTGTGTAATTGGGTCTGGTCTTCTGAGTGCTGCCAGGAGGGAGACTTGGTTCATTTTCTTTGCTGCCTCTCATTGAGCTTCACAGTCATGGTTGTTGAAGACCCTGGTGGCTACCTCGAGCAGTTCAGTCATATTTTTTCCAGTGAACCCTTTCAATTTTTTGAGTTTGTGTTGGATGTCGAGAGTGGATTGGGCCACGAAGGCTGCATTGATCATATGCTGGTTCTCAGCAGCCTCAGGATCGATGGGCATGTAAATTCGGAATGCCTCACATACGCTCTCACAGAAGTCACCAAGCAATTCATCAGGTTTCTGGAACACTGATGCAGACTTTGACATGTTGATGGATGTGGTAGATTGACAACTGGTGGTCAACTTGTAACGCCCAGCTGAACTGAAACAGCATGGTGCTGGGTGTGGAGGGCCCAGCTGAGGATTGTTGCCAACAACATAAAAAGGAGAACTGGAAAGGAAGAGGTGGTGCTGTCAGTTCTCCTGGAGGAGCTTGTCATGCTGGCTTTCCTGACAGGAACTTGGTTGTTATCATCAGAGGAGCTCAGGACCTCACAGTCACTGAGGATGGCTGTGGTACTTTTCAGGGGAGCTCTGGTCCTTACTTTGAGCATCACTTCCTGGCTTCAGTGCAGATCACTCAGCCTGCTGGCACAGATCCGTCATCCCTCTGGCACAGACTTCCTAGCTTCCACCACTGACCTTTAGGCCTTCCCAGAGCAGATCCGTGAAACAGACTTGCATGAGACATCATCATGGGCTCTGGGCCTCCAGCTGGACTCGTGGGGGGCATCATCATGGGCTCTAAGTCTTCAGCTGTACTCATGCAGGACACTGCTGTGGAATCCAGGCCCTCAGCTGGATTCTTTGGGTCTCTAGTGTGTGGACAGGTTTCCTGTACTCCTTTTGTATTTGATTGTTTGTGTGTCTTTTACAAAATAATCTATAAATTATGTGTCCTGTATTAGATTGTTTTCCTTGCAAACCCTGACTACAACAGTGGGTTTCTTGGTGTCTGCCAAAATCCCACAGAGGAGCGCCACCCAATAGTTAGTGAGGGCTCTTGTCCATCCGGGGTTTGGAAGTCCTGGTCTGGTTTGGTCCCTGGAAATGCTGTGTGCTCCCAAGCCTCTGGGTCTGCATGGTCTTGGGGAACCAGGATCTGGGTGGATTTCCTGGTCTCCGCAATGTTTCTCCCTCTCTCTTTGGTGTTGAGCAGGGTGTACAGAAGTTGGCAGCAGTCCTCCCGGGTAAGCTGATGGGTCTGGATAACAGAGTATGTGAGGGCAGTGAGGGCCTGAGGCTTTTCTGAGTAGGAAGGTGTGTGATGGGTCTGGATGACAGATTCTGTGAGGGCAGTGAGGGCCTGAGGCTTTTCTGAGTAGGAAAGTCTGTGATTTTCCCAGTGAAAGAGGTCAGTCATGGTGAAGGGCTGGTAGTACCAGGTGGCTGGTCCAGGCAGGATGGTACCATTTGCCAAAGTGGTGGGTGGAGCTTGGGTCTCGCAGATGGGGAGCTGGACAGCTGCAGGCTGGGTGGCCCAGGGACATCCGGCCAGGGCACCTCAGGGGTGGCTTGCCAGTCACCACATTCCAGACAACTCGCACTGTGGGGACATCCAGGGTCTCCTCTGGTGGCCAGCCAGTGTTACAGGCAGACCAGTCCACATCACAGAAGCGCCTGAATTTTGCAGGCTTCATTTTGGCACCGTAATCTCCATAATAGACTTTCTTGAAAATTCTCAACATACAATCAAGGACAGTGGCTTACTCTGTTTATTTTCCATAATTTTGTGCTCTGTACGTGGTGCCCTTGAATGCCACCACAACAGACAAGGGATGGATACCCCCTGAAGGAGACCACTCAGATGCCTGCCTGGCCACATCCCTCTCAGGAACTTAGGAGCGTCTTAGCTAAGGTGGCATGGGCAGACCATCAGTTCCCACCTTTATGCCTTATGACATCTGCACAGAACCACAGGTTAGGGCCCAATTATACTCCATGGTCTGGGATTTCCTCACCTTGGAGTCACACAGACTGGCTACTGAGGACAACGATCACTTCCACTCACTTGTGCATTCATTCATTCAGAGGTTAAAACACTCCTCTCCCCTTTGGGAAGTTCCCTGTCTGTAGTCTTGGGACTCTGAGAGGTGATCAGGTTCTCCTGTCCAGCGGAACAGGCCTGAGTTCCAGTTGGGCCCTGGGGCCTTACCTTGTCCTGAAGTCCCAATGAAACTGTCTGCCTCTGCTCCGGAGTCTGGTTGGGAAGTGCAGGAACAGCCCTGTTTTTTGTCAGGGGGTGCACCGCCCTATGAAATTCAGAGCAGCAGTGTTTAGTCCAGTGTTTTCCTATTTCACACCTTGGACAAAGTCCGGGCACAGGACCTGAGTCCTTTATACCAGAGGCACTATTTCCTTGAGCCACTGCAGCCATAGCATTGGCCCTTTCAGAGGCAGAAGGATCAAAATTTGGAGCCCCGCCTGAGTAACTTAGTCAATTAGTGAGACCCCGTCTCAAAATAAAAAGGGCTGGGGATGTAGCTCAATGCAAATGCTCAGTGTTCAATGCTCAGTATCACATAAAAATGGACAGACATTAATATATTTTCTAAACAGACAGAAAAGACCCCAAAGCGTCCTCACAAGAGAGGAGCCTGGCATTCACGGAAGCTGCCACGTAGCAGCACTGTTCTGTCTGAATAAAACCATTTCCACTCCCCAAGGGGTAGGCCAGGAATTTCGGCTCTGGCCAGATGCTGTAGATTCTGAGATGGCCCCAGAGCAACAGCTTGGCCTCTGTCCACCTTCTCACATACAGATCTGCTCTCTGGCTAGTAGCTAGCTAGTTCAGTCTCCCCTAGCTGGTGACCCCATGCCCGAGGCTTTAATCCTTATCCCCTCCCCTGCCATTGGCCTTCCCAGCCTTGCCCCTGTTCCTGGCTGTCCCTCTCCCTACCACAGGTCTCTCTGCTCATGACCCTCACTCTCTCTCTCTCTACCTTGCTGTCCCCTTCTCTACCACTGATCTTCTACCTGGCCCAGGCCTTCACACTCTGTCTAATACTTGCTTTCTATCTGGCACTGGCCCTGAGTCTGGCCCTCACTCTCCCTCTACCACTGGTCTATCTCCCTGGCTCCAACCCTCAAATTCCCTCTCACTAACACTGCCATTCTCCATGACACTGACACTAACCCTCACTGTTCATTTCCTTCCTGCTGGACTCCCCAGCCCTGAATCTAGCTCTTCCTGGGCCTCTCCCTACCATTGCCCACTCTTGTCTGGGGCAGCACAGAAGAAATCTTATGCTTCTGTCTGGTTTCAAACTTACTCAGTCTAAACTCACTTGTGATAACCATACGACTGGTGTGCCTGTGTGACAACTTGTGTGGTGACCATAAAATGTCATGACCATATGGCCTGCATGCCAAATTTATCTTGTGAAACCATCCCTTTTGAGAAACATAAAAATGCTTATAAACATGTTTTCATTTTTAATCATATTTTATTGGTACATTTTAGACATACACAATGATCACATTCATCATAGAGAATTTGTACCTGTGCATGATACACCTTGATTCTCTTTCCCATTCCCCACCCTCCCTTCAAAGCCTTTCCCTCCCCATTTACAAAAGCTTTGTTTCCATTTTTTCATGCTTTTCTCACTTTTTTTACTTTTCCCTTCTTTCCTTTCCCCCTTTCCCTCCTTTGTTCCCCTCTCCATTTGAACATTTTCTTCTAACTTCACAATATGTAATATATATTTTGTTCCTTATTTACACTTTCAGTTTCTCACACAGAGAAACAATGCAGTATTTACACGGGTGTCCAATTTATTTCACTTAAGAGTATGGTCTCAAGGTGCATCCATTTACCTAGGAATGTCTCAAGCTTTTCCTCCTTTATGGTGAACATGTTTTCCAAAAAATATATATTTTTGCCATAAAGAAAAACATATTTTCACCACCAAAAGATTAGCACGTGTTGTTTGTACACTCCCCACGGAATACACGTCGAAACCCCTAGCTACTCTTTGGCTCGGTCTTCTGGCTCTGTGCTTGAGGACTTTGCCCCAGGTATTCCTCTCGGCAGAGGTCCTGCCAGAGCTATGTAACTGTCTGTGACCATCACTCTGCCTGTCCAGAATGACCTGTCTGGCTCCCTGGCTGTACCAGTCTCTGCATCACTGTGAGTCCCAGTGCTGCCCAGTGGGGTCCCTGTGTTCTTGTAGCGTGCTGCACTGTCGGTGCCACCTCCAGCTTTCAGTTTATGCCATCATTAAGCATCCTTTCTATGAAGGTGCTCAATGCCCAGTAAACTGCTGCATTAGGAAAATTGCTTGACTCTTGGGATCTTTGTAGGCAGAAGTATCTACTCCCTTTGGCTCCTCCGAGCCCCAGGGTGGCCTAATCCAGAGGGTCTTTTAGCCTCAAGAGTGGCCTTTGTGTCCACTTGTGACACTGTCTCTAGACATGACCCTGGCCCTCACTGGTCCTTTCCCAACCTTGGGCCACCACATGCTGCCATTTTCAGAACAATTAAGTAATACATGCTCCAAAGAACATGTAAAGTGCCAATCACAGTGGTACATGTTTATAACACCACCACTGGGGAAGGCTGAGGAAGGACAATCACAAATTCAGGCCCAGATTGGGCAACTTAGCAAGATCCTTTCTCAAAATGAAATAAAAAGTGGATGGAAGCATAACCATGTGTGAAGGCCTTATATTGAATACCCAGTACTGAGAAAAGAAAAGTGGATCCATGTTTGTAAAACTATAGTCAAAAAAAGGAGTTACCTATTTGTAAACTTATGTATCTATAGCAACAGTTTAAAACTTTTCAAGGAAAGAAACTTTTTATAAAGCAATCAGGATATCATATCTACTGTAAGGAAAGGGGGTCTATAGACAAGGAATGAACAAAATAAGGGCCTCATTAGGCTTTCCACCTAATTCTGACTAGAAGGAGTTTAAAAATTCCTGGAGCCAAATAATTAATAAGACAAGATAAGAGAGGAAAAAACAGATAAAGAAAGGCACCAAATAGCATTGGGAGTTATATGGAAAACAGAGGGAGAGCTGACATGCAGAGCACAGGGGAAGCCAGGTGCACAAAACTAATATAGAACCCTTCTTCCTCTCCAGTAAAGTACAAAGGAGACAAAAGAGGGAGAGTGCTTACCTAAAAAAACTCTTTTGTAACATATAAAAATATATACTCACACCTTATATATACATGGTACAGTGTGAGGTGCAGTGGTACCTCAGTTCACAAACTTAATTCATTCCATGATTCTGGAAAAGAAGGCTATGCTTGTGTGGGTTGTGTTCATCATCCAATGCAGAGTTTGCAAAATTTTGCCAAACACTTCTGTTTGAGAACCAAACTGTTCACAAACAAAAGCATTCATGAACCGAGGAACCACTGTAGATGTATTCTCACTCTAAGGTCTTTGCATTACTGCACAAAATACACACATCCCCTTACTTAAATCACTAACTCTAAGCTGACTTTCTATGAGGTTCCTCCTAATCAACCTGTAAATCCCAGAGATAAGGTCCTGACAAAGACCAACGGACTGGAAGAAGTCAAATGATGCTCACAAAAGGAATGTGCAAGTAGGCAATCATGCCCAGGTTAGGGTCTTGAGGACTGGGATCCATCCAGTGACAGCCCAGAGAGCCAATTAGGCTGTGGTAAGTTACAGGAAGGGTCCCCCAATACCTGATAAAAGAAGCCAGAGACAAAGGTATCCATCCAGAGACCCCTGCCCCCTCTTTGGGGCAGCTTTCTATCCTTTGCTTTTTCCTCCTTACAAATAAATTCTCTTCCTTTTTTAAAACACCAGCCCTTTAACTCATTACTGGTGCTGAGTTTATAATCCCCACCGGCTGCTCATCCCAGTGGAGCAGCGTTGATGCAACACTACTGTGCTATACCCAACAACCCTGTAGTTCAGCTCCTCTCCGACCTCATAAAGGCTGATGAAGAAAGGTTTCAGTCCATAGATCAAGTTGTGGTATGTGACCTACTCCAAATTGCATCTTGTTATTGGAAATTGCTGAGCTTGGGAAGTTACATCATCAAGTGACAAAGGAATAAGGATCAAGAAATACTGTGAGTGTAGCAAAGACAACGCATTAAAGTGGCTGGGAAAATGGTTAACTAAACAGCAGCAGCATTAAAAATCATTAATGGAAATATAAGTGTTTGGATACAGACACCTGCATTTTTCTCTGGTGGCCAGGTTTCCAGTGGAAAGGAAAAATATTTTATTTGTTATGCTGTCTTCCTTTTCTCGTTTCTGAGACAAAATACCCAATACCCAAACTTAAAGGAAGAAAGGTTTAGTTAATTCAGTTTGTAGAGGTTTCAGTCCATAATCGGCTGGCTCCAAGGCAGGGTACCTTGGCAGAGGGGCATCACAGAGAACACTTCACTGCACCCACAAGATAGCAAAAGCAACAAGGGAGAGAGGACAAGCCTCTTTCTGTCCCTTATATTGTATGCAGGCTGCCCGCCCTAGGGTAGATGCAGCACTCACACCCTTAATCCTAGCCAGAACTATGCCAATCAGTGGACTGATTTTACTAATCACACACTCTCAATCCTAGCACCACATACTCTAGATACAGCCACCTCTGAAAAGCCTGACCCCATGACTGCATGAGGCTTTGGAGGGACATCTAGATACAAACCATAAATATGCCCATGGCATGATTTAAAATTATTTTTCTGTACTAGTTACTGAACCGAGGGTGTTTGCACTAAACAATATCCCCAGACCTTTTTTACTTTCCCTTTTGAGACAGTGTCTTGCTCAGTTGCTAAGTTGCACAGATGAAGCTTCAACTTGTGATTCTCATGCCTCAGCTTCCCAAGTGCTGGGAGTATAATTGGGTACCACCACATCTAAGCTGAAAAAAATTTAAAACTTAGAAGTAAAACAACTTCCTCTGCTCAGTTCACGTTTGATTTTTATAAAATGATGTGTTGCTTGATTCTAGAATCACAAAACCAATAAGAATTTCTTTACTATACTGTTATAATTTTGTCATTTGATAAGAGCAATGACCCAATTTCACAAATGGCCATTCCAGAGATCACTCTTTATTGGATTCCACAGGTATTCAGATACTGTACCAAGAACAAAAGGAAGAGGCCGAATATGGAAAATTCTACTGAATTATCTCTCGGAGCCTCCATTATAATGTGAACTTGGCACTAAAAAGTCAAACTTACCTAATCAAAGAACCCATTGTTTCCCTCTAGCATCTCTATGCAGTAGGAGAATCAAAATGCCACCATAAATAACACTGATTCCAAAATTAAGTTACTAATATCTTATCATTATTTTGTTTTGAATTAGTAATAAAAAGCACTACTGAAAACAAGATCATCAGCCCTCACTATTCATTCTACCTCCAGGGATTCAACCCAAATAACAGCAACAATTGGAAAAAAGACTATCTGCACTAAACAGACATTCTATTTTTTTGTCATTATTCTCTAAAAATCACAGTATGACAAATATTTATGCCACATTTATATGATAGTAGATATGGTAAGCAATCTAGAGATGATTTAAAGAATGCAGAAAGATGTGCAGTGACTTTATGTAAATACTACACTTATATAAGGAACCTGCTCATCGGCAGATTTTGGTATTCAACCAAAATCCTTTGTGTACTGAGGATCAAATTTACTTGTGAAACTCTGGAAATCAATAATAATCTCTTAAAAATAATCTTAAATTAAGCCATGTGTGGTTGCACCTGCAATCCCAGGCCTCAGTAGGCTGAAGCAGGAAGATCAGGAGATTGAGGTCTCTGACTCCAAAAACAAAACAAATCTGTAAACTGAGCACAGAGTGATAAACAAAGGTGTATATTTGCCCTTTTGCCTGAATTGCATCATAACCATTTTAACAGTAACTATTTCATAGTCAAAATATTAAAAGTTCTATTTTACTTCTTATGAGAAAATAATACCTACCACCTATAACACTGATACAATCATACTGTGAAACCTTATTGTATAATTACCAAATCTGATAATGAATATTCTGTATATTACTAGCTAGTACAAGTTTTGGGTGCTTTCTCTTTTACTGAAACTGAAGGGGGAGAATGGGAGGTTGGAAGAAGTCTCGTTTCACTCGACCTCTTCAAATTTTCATGACTTGTAATACAGGCTCTTAACAAAGAGGCTAGTATGGTGTGGTATAAATCCCAGAGTTTAGGTTTCATTGTCACTCTGTAAGGAAAGTTACATAGAAAGCAACTACCGTACTCCCCATCAGTTCTTTCAGACTGCAGAGTTCCTTCCAGAAAACTCAGAGAAGGAAGTTACTGACCTACTCACATTTGGGTATGGAGAGCATCTCCGGCACAAATCACATTATTCTGTGAAATTCTTTAAAGCACTTACATGCACCCTATCTTGCTTTTGAATACCAAACCAATATTTTGGTCAGAAGTAGAAAACATTTTAAACTGCATGGAAAATTCTCTCCAATATCTGGAATTCAGCCCTCAAGTTATAAAAAGCAAATCAATGAGATGATTGTACAGATAAATTTAAAGATCCACATGGAACCACGTTGCTGCTCAAAATGAGCTCCCCACCAAGCTGCCAATAAATCATTCCTGCAGGATGTATCAAGGAATGTTACTTGATGTGCTGTGCAGTCCCTGCACCTCACAACCATCCCAGCATACACCCATATGCACACCCAAGGTCATGTACAATAAGGTAGTGTGCCTCCAGCCCCCACAGGGGACAGATGCATACCGAGTGCCCACAATCACCCTCTCACCCTATGGGGTGGATGTGGCAGAGATGCCCCCTTTGTAGGCACAAGCCCAGGTATCCTACATATCAGGGGTGACCTGGCCACTGAGCTCTCAACACCAAGCCAGAAGTATGTAATGCACTACAACCCAGCTTTTGTAGATTGGGCCTGCCCAGTTCTGAGTAAAAACAAAACAAAACAAAACAAAACAAAACACAGGAAGTGGTCAACGGTGGTCTTTGCTCTGGCAGAAGTGGCCAAATAGGTGGGGGTGAAGAGAAAAGAAGCCTATGTACAACCAAGGCTAGACCCAGTGCACTGTGTGTAACCAATTAAGACTAAGGAATTTTACGGGTAAGAGAATCAGGCTGGGCACACTTGAGTCCCCAGACCCCAGCCACTACTTGGCCATGGCCCTTACATTTCACACAAAACTCATCTAGCAGTCACCAAAGTTGCTGGCCCCAAGCTCATGTGGTGCACTTGCAAACCCTCTGCCACCATGCCCACCACCAAGCCACATGCACACACACTGCAGTCCAGCAACTCAATACACAACCATCCACACTCTCTTTTGCATGGTATAATGGAGCAGAGCTTCTATCATACACACAATCTCATGGTATAACGGAGCAGAGCTTCTATCATACACACAATCTCATGGTATAACGGAGCAGAGCTTCTATCATACACACAATCTCTCCCCAAGGTGCCACAGTGCGAGGCCAACAACCATTGAGAGGTCCCAGGGTGACCTGGACCTCAGCTGGGGTGAGCTGAATACCTGCTTCCTTTTTCTCACCATGCCCCTCCCCCGCAGGCAGAGTTTACACAATGCTCACTGGCCTGTGCTGCTAAGGAGCTGCTCTAACAAAGGAGCACACGTCTGGGCAATGGAGTCTGAAAATGCAGAACACAAAACAGAGTAAGTTCAGTCAAATAACGAGTATTCTTGGAAAAGTGACAGAAAAGAAAAGAATCTTTAAATCAGTATGTTGTTATCCAAGAAAAAGATATTACAAAATTACAGAAAGGCCGATAACGACAAGAGGGTCAGAAAAATATGCCAGCAGTATTTGCTTTAGTAGAGGAAAAGCAAGTTTTTCACCATTCAGCTTCCTCTCTTTCCAATGACAGTCAAACTGGAATCCTTAATGCCTCATGAAATTAATCATACCTTTGGCTCTATCCTTCCAACTCTAATAGCACATGCCCTACATCTGTCTAAGTATTAAGCAGTAAGTTACAATTTGGCCAAGAAAATTCATACACATACACACATACACACACAGACACACACACACATACACACACACACACAAAGGACTTGCGTAGTCTTATACACGCAGCATAACTGCAACAGTTTAAAGAAACACAGATGTTAAAAATGTCTTTGTAATGATTCCTGTTAATACAATTATAAGAGGTCATGTAGTAATAAAACAAAAGCAAAAACAAATGTTTAACTTACTTCTTCTAGGTCTTTGTCCAGAGCAACAATTCTTAGAGGAGCGGCTACATTCAGATGTTAGAAATGGTTTACCCCAAGGGGGCAGATTCCAGGATCTAACTCTCATCTAACTCACAAGGACTTGCATAGTGGTGGTTTTCTTTGTGAAACTGGATGAGCAAGCTTACTAGGCTGGAAAAATCCCTACTGCTTTTTATAATGTTATTTTTTCTAAAATTCCCTTTATTTGAAATATCTCACTATTAATTTTTTTTACCTACATCACTCTACTTTGACATTGTGAATTTACTACAAAGCCAGTTGAAATGGAAAATAGCTTTAAGAAAAGCTGAATCAACATCAGATAAAAGCTAAAATACTACGGTGTAATGTTTTATTTCTCATGTAGGACATAAGACAAAGAAAAAATAAAAATGCATTGCACTGTATCAGATTTCAAGTCTATTACATATTAAAGCAGTATCTGTAAATGCAATAAGAAAAAGTGAAAATTAAAAAGGTATAACTTACAGATCATAAAAACAAAAGTTTCCTTTTAAAAATGCAAGCAGTGGGGGCCGGTGAGATGGCTCAGCGGCATAAGTGCCTGCCTGGCAAGCTCGAGGTCCTGAGGTTGACCCCTGGTACCCATAATAAAAAAATAAAAATAAAAATGCAAGCAGTCATTAATTTTTGAAACTAATCCATGGACAATGTTCACCATGGCAATATAAAGCCATACTTAGGTGACTACAAAAACAAATTATTTAATTGCATTTATAAATATATTCTCTGAAAAGCAGTGCTTCTAAACAGAAGATGATATCTGAAAATATAGCCTTATATTCTTTCTCACTATAATAAGTACTCTAATTGCAAGGCCTTTGTTATCATTAAAATTTTCTCCAAGTTTGTCAAGTGAAAAGCCCAGTCTAGACAGCATAACTGCGACAATTTAAAGAAACACAGATGTTAAAAATGTCTTTGTAATAATTCCTGTTAACACAATCATAAGAGATTATGTAGTAATAAAACAAAAGCAAAAATACATGTTTAACTTACATCTTTTAGGTCTCTGTCCAGAGCAACAATTCTTAGAGGAATTTAGATGTTAGAAATGGTTTACCCCATGGGGGCAGATTCCAGGATCTAACTCTCACGGTGGGGCTTTGTGAAACATGGGGACTGCTTGTTTTCCCCAGTATTTCAATAGGTAAATTGGCATAAGCAGGAAGGTGACCACTGTCCTCTTCGGCCTAAAAACAAAAATTTAAAAACTTTGTTACAGTATACTTTTACAGCAACAGTTTTCATGTTCTGTGCATGGAGTCTGTTTTTAACTAATATTATAGAAGAAATGCTTTGAGGAGCCATTACGAAACTGAAAGAGGATAGAAGTCCAGAGCGGCTTACTTACTTGATCTGTCTTCAGGTCCATCATATATTTTTTAAAAACCACATTAATAAGTTATTGAAATTATTACTGCATAGAAACAATGTGTTTACACATAACTGGACAAAGATAAATGAAAACATTTGAATGGTAAAATTCTTAAAAAAGAAAACCCCGATAAAATAGTGGCCTTTTTTCTTCCCCGTTTTCTTATCCAACACTAATGATTAAGGAACTGCTGCAGTCTGAATGTGTATCCCCAAAATTCATCTGCTGCAACCCTAACCCCCCCCCAATTAACAGCTTTAAGAGATGAATCTCTGGGGAGATGATAAGTTAATAAGGGCGAAGTCTTAATAAACAGGGTGACAATACCTTTAAAAGCCCCAGAGTTCCTCTATCCCTCCCACCTCCACGTGGACACCAGCGACATCCCTCGCCCCGGGGAGACTGGAGCCCTCGGGCCACGCCGCGTCCTCCCAGGCCTCCCCTCCCCACGCGGACTCCGCGGGAACTCGGGCACGAGGCACCGAGCCCTCGCCAGTCCCCGCAGGTGACCCCACGCGACTTCTCAGTGCAGCTCACAGGGAGCCCTCACCCTGCCCCCACCGCCCCTCACCAGTCCCCGCAGGTGACCCCACGCGACTGCTCAGTGCGGCTCACAGGGAGCCCTCGCCCTGCCCCCACTGCCCCCCACCAGTCCCCGCAGGTGACCCCACGCGACTGCTCAGTGCGGCTCACAGGGAGCCCTCGCCCTGCCCCCACTGCCCCCCACCAGTCCCCGCAGGTGACCCCACGCGACTGCTCAGTGCGGCTCACAGGGAGCCCTCGCCCTGCCCCCACCGCCCCCCACAAGTCCCCGCAGGTGACCCCACGCGACCTCTCAGGGCAGCTCACAGGGAGCCCGCGCCCTGCCCCCACCGCCCCTCACCAGTCCCCACAGATGACCCCAGGGGACTTCTCAGTGCGGCTCACAGGGAGCCCCCACCCCGACCCTTCCCCGCCCCACCTCGCCCACGCCGGAACTCCAGGCGCCGAAACCCCCACTCGCCTCACCCACACCCGACTTCCCGGTCTCCGCGGGGCCTCCCCCCTCCCTCCGGGCCGCCCCCGCCCTCACGGCGCTCGCCGGACCCCACACGGCGTCCACATGCCGCCTCCCGCGCCGGCGCTGACTTCACGGCGGGACCACGCACCCGCCCCGCCGCGTGGGTTCGCAGCGCGCGCTTCCCGCCACACGCGCCCCGCCACGCATTCCCGCAACGCACCCCGCCAGCGGGGCTGACCAAGACCGTACCGGACTTCGCCCTGCTGGCGCCAGAGCCCTCCCAGCCCCCGCACCCCAACACCTCAGCCAGAGCCTCACCCAGCCCCGCCGCGACCTCGGCGCGACCCCACGCACACCCACGCTCGCCCCCGCCCCGGCGCTCCCCGGCTCCGCCGGTCTTCCCGCCTCCCCAGCCCTCACCCATCCCAAGGGGCCCACGCGAGACCCAGCCCGGCCTCCACTCCAACTCACCTGGAAATTCACTGCACTCTCAGGCCACACCGCCCCGTCCACGCGCCCGCGACCACGCAGCGACGCCACGCGCACAGCCACGCGCTCGGAGCTTCCCCGAGCGACCACGCAGGACCACGCAGGACCTCGCTCACGGAGGAGTGCTGGGGGCAGGGTGAGTTCAGCGAGGTCTCACGAGGATGGGGCTGGGGCGGCCAGGGAGGGCGTCTCCCGCCACTCTCGCCTGCCTCGGCCTCCCCCGTGGCTCCCGCGCCTCTCTGCCCCGCGCCCGCCCGCGCACAGCAGCGCGAGCCCTTCTCCGACGGTTCCTGCGCAGACTCCAGGGCTCCGTGGCGGCTGCTGCGCGCTCACAGCAGCGTCTGGGCGCGGGGTGCGGGGCCTGAGAAGCTGAGATCTTGATTGCTGAGAAGGAAGGGAACACAAAAGATGGCCTGAGGGCATCGCAAGCAGCAGCAGGACGCGGCTCTTTGTTTTTTCTGTTATATGTTTGTTGTTTTTCTCTCCTATGCCAAAAACAGAAAGCTCTCTCTGAGGTCCAAGATGATGGCACACCTATTTCAGGTAGAAGTGTACACAGCAAAGTCTAGTAACTCTTCCAAAAGCCTTACCATCTCCTGAAATGAAACATGGGAAGTAGCCTGCAAAAAGTTTGTATGCAGTGTGGATGCAGACAGCAGGGAAACAGTATGTTTTATTTTTGACGTTTTATATTTCTTTAACTTTCTTTACTTGATTTTGGCTTGTGGTAGAGCCTGTTGCTACTGTTGATCGATGGTTAACTTGTTACTTAGTGATTAGTAACACTAATTAGATGGTAAAGCTTTCACCCAAAGTTTATTAACCATCTGCAAGGGATTGAAAAGAATCATTTTATGTAACAGCTGTAACGTCCGCGGAAGAGGGGTCCGAGAAGGGAGACGCTCCAAGAACCACACAGGCTCTTATATAAAAAGCACGGAGTTTATTGAAAGGCTATACTAGCATAGGGTCACCCAGCGAACGTGCTAAGGCGACCCCGAAGGGCAGGAGCAAGGGGTTTCTGTAGGGTTGGGTATGGTAATGAGGGATAGGCAAGCGAAGTTTTACAGAAGCCAATTGCAAGGAGTTAAAGGGTAATTAATACATTCATTGGTTACTTAGGGGAACCTATAGATAGGGGAGCTTAGCAAACGGGCAACCAATCAGTTTGGAGGAAAGGCTAACAAAGGAGACAAAGGAGCCCGGGCGCGGGAATGTAGCCCACGCTGGGGCTTGGCAACCAGCCAAGTCACATGATTTCCAGGAATTTGCCCTGAGGTAGGGAAACAGAAACTTAAGACACTTATCTACCTAAAACAGAAACTTAATCTAATAGGTTAGAGTCTAATAGGTTAGAGCCCAATAAGTTAGAGCCCTAATGGCCATCGCATAGTTCGGCCTAACACATCAGAATTACAACTTGTATAACTTTTATATGAATCTTTCAACAAACATAACTTTATGTCACATCAAACTTCACACAGCCACTGCATACTAATTTTATTAAATTTTAAAGAACAAGTGGATTGGAAGAGAAAAGACTTGGGTGAACTGATAAATTAACTGTACGTGTTAAACCTTGATTTAGCTGCAAGTCTTTGTGGGACCCATAGAGTACAGGAGGAGAGGCAATTTACAGATTTAGCAATTTTTTTTGTATGTGGATGTCATTCAAACCAGCTGGAGGCCTGTATTTTTATATTATCTGTTATAGAAGATGACAGACATTTTTCTTCCTAAGAAGGTTAGAAGTTTTCTAGACTGGTCGCAATACAGTTTCATTCAACCACCTTTCTCTTTCAACGCAATAGTGTTGGGTTCTGTGCTTAAGCATGAACTCACCTTGTGTCAGTTACCCTCCTGTTAAGACTTTGGGCACATATTAAAGGACTCAGTTTGTTAAAAGTAAAATGAGAGCATTGAGTTACATTATTCAGTAAAATTCTTCTGATTATGTAATTATGATTGTTTAAATTCAGTAAAGTATTAGAATTAGTGAGTAGCTTTATGACCAAACCAAGAGAGGAATTTAATAAGGTAACACAATAGTTTGACTCTCTTGCCCTTCTTTACATAGCCAATATATGAGACTTTCCTTGCTTACTGGTTTCTTTGTGAAACCCTTGATAAGGAAAAAAGATTTCTTTGAACAAAATGATTCTGAGTTACTGTTAGAAAATAATTTTGTGCAGCAAAACACCATAAGATGTGGAGGTTCTTGCGACACCAAATGGGTCAATGTCTGCTGCAGTTGACTGGAGGGGTGGGGTGTGTATGGAAAACTGCTAACTCTGAGGAGCTGGAACATTTTGAAGACAGGACATTTTGCCAGTTTGAGCAGAGATGGACCGTAGTGGCAAAACCAGGAAGCTCCCAAGGGAACAATCAGATAAAAGTTAATTATTCAGCTTGTCACATCAGAGAGACAATGGGATGTTGCCACATGTGTGTCTGATTTATTTCACTTGAGTATGGTCTCAAGGTCCATCCACTTAGTCATAAATGTCTCAAGTTTATCCTTCTTTATGGCTGAGTAGTATCCCATTGTATAAAAAAACCACATCTTTTTTATCCATCCATCAGCTAATGGGCATTTGGGTTGCTTCCAAGATTTAGCTCTTAACAAACTGCTGCAATAAATATGGGTGTGCATGTATCACTGTGGTATGATGCTTTTAATTCTTTTGGGAAGATACCAAGAAGGGGAATAGCCAAGTCAAACGGGACCTTTAATCCTAGTTTTTTGAGGAATCTCCTCACTGATTTCCACAGTGGTTGCATCAGTCTATACAAGAATCAAAATGTCTAATACATATTTTGAAATAGGAAGCAATTGTTCATAAGGGAAGGAGAATGGGAGGGAGGGAAAAGAAAAAATGAGGAAAAAAAGGATAAAATGGAAAAAATCTTTGTAAATAAGCAGAGGAAGAGGGGTTGAAGGGAGGGGAGGGTAATGGGGAAAAAAGAGGAACAAAATATATCATGTACAGGTAGAAGTTCCCTATGATGAATGTGATCATCGTGTATATCTGAATTGCATCAATAAACAATAAAATTAAATTATTCATCTAAACTATCACCTTCACACAAAGTTTTGCAAACAGTATATATACAATAAATTAGTTTAAAGATGAAGATAGAGGTAAGTGAACATCAACTTTATATTGTCATCTAAAACAGAAGTGGACACATTTTTGTGCAAGATCTACAAGGTAGCAGAATGTCATATGAAAACATTGAATTTTTGGAGGGAAAGTCTTGCTTGCCTGCCTTCCTACCTAAAACAAACATCTAGGATCGGCAAACTCTATTGCCTTTGTTGTTCCTCAGTAAATCTGGAGGTTTGAGTCCATTCAGGGCTTCACTCTGAACCGATGTCCCCTGGGCCTCCAACAAAGATATTCTGTGTCTCTCATGTCTTCATTCATCTCTCTAACAGGGTTTGCCAGACTGAACCTGGCAATAAGAACTCATGTGTGTGATCTGGAATACATACATTGGAATTCTTATGGTATTTTCTCCTTGTTTATTTAGAGATGAATTCAGGGCATACAGAATTTCCCTCCAAAAATTCATTGTTTTCATATGACGTGCAGCCACCTTGTAGATCTTGCACAAAAATATGTCCACTTCTGTTTTAGATGACAATATAAAGTTTATGTTCACTTATCTCTATCTCCATCTTTAAACTAATTTATTGTACATATACTGTGTGCAAAACTCTGTGTGAAGTATTTTAAATCTCTGCTTACAGCTGCTGAGAGGAAAGGAAAGGCAACACCAGAGAAGCATTGGACTGTGACTGCTTTCCATCCTTATTATCTGTGTGATGCTGGGTAACATAAGTAACTTGATTTCTCAGTCTCATTTTTTTCCTCTCTAATATAACAATTATAACACTTGTGTTGTAGAATATGAAATGTGAAATGTTTATGTGAATGTAACGTGTGAAATGAAATATGAAATGTTTATAGATTAACTTAGTTTCTACTTGTTGCCTTCCTCCTGTCCCTTAAATATATTTCATTTTCAAGCTTCAAAGTCCCCATTCATCTGGTAATACCAAATTTGTTAATAAAAATTGTGCATGTTAGCATCACAACCTTGTATAACTAGAACTGAATCATTGATTCTGGCTCATTATATAAGAGAAATTGGGTAAAAGACTTTCCCTAGGTCACACAGTTGATTAGTGTCAGAGATGAAAGTAAAAAACCAGATTACTGGCTTTAATGGAATATCCTTTGCATTATATAAACGAGAGAGTGTGCTGCAGTGTCTACATGGACTCTGGAACCAGTTCGCCAGGTCTGGATTCCAGTGTGTACCTCACTAGCTGTGTGATCTGGGCTAAACTTTTTAAAGCAGAGTAATAACAATATGAGCTCATAGGATTTTAAGGAGGGCCAGATGTGTCTTACATATGTAGAATTCTTAAAGTAGTCTCTGGTACATAATTAGTTCTACACGTGTGCATATATGCATGTGTATATGTACATATATGTGTGTATATGTAGGCAACTTATTACTAGTGTTAGCAATAAAAGCAGAAATAAAAGTACATATACCTTCGAGTACTGCTGAGCACTCCAGCTGTTGGGAAATAAAAAGATGAAAGATGTAAAATCTGGAAACAAGTTAGAGTATAGTATTAAATACATGTTTACTAATAACTCTAGGTCTGGGCTGAAGCAAGTTCTTTCCTTATGCGTGCTGCTTTGTGGAGGCTAGCTGTGTTCTCCACAAATCTGTAACTTTCGCTTCAAGCTAGGCTCAGTGTGGCTTCCTCTTCCCTGTGGTGTGGAGCGGACTTTCTGTGGGAATCACTGGTCCATCCCTTTGCTCTCCACTGTTTGAAAAGGCTTGTTTTCTAGTTTTCTTTTTTGTAGTGTAAGTTATTGTAGCATAGTTCGGAGCAGAAGTCGCTGTTTTAATCACTTGTACTCACTTTTGCTGACTTTACTTTTTCCACTTAATTTGAATTTTATTTCATTTTTTCAAGGGTTCTTAAAATGCAAACTTATATAATTGACTTTAGACCTTTCATCTTTTTTTAAGGTCATAGTGAGATGTACAGCATACTCAGGTGGATCCCTAAGGACATCTAGGTAGCATGTGCTTGGGATGAGGCCACCAGTGAGGTCCCACCACCTCAACATGCATGGGTAAGTGATGAAGGCGTGCCTCAGTGGTCCCAGCCCCCTTTTTGATTTGAAGTTGCTCACAGAGTGGAGTCCTCAGACATGCTACTGCTGTGAGGGGACACTTGACATGGGTGAGCTCAGATGGAGGCCAGACCAGTGAAACTGAAGAAGTGATTCTGTCTGGGTTTCTGTGTTTGCTGGAGAGCATCTCTGGCTGGACAACAGTAAGCATGGGAGAGGTTGCAGGTGTCCACGTAGGAGAGGACTGACTCTGGGGAAAGGACCGTTTCCCTGGTTTTCATCCCAGCATTCAGATAGCTTCCCAGTGTTACTCAGTGGTTTTCTTTTTTTTTTTTTATGTGGGTACCAGGAGTCGAACTCAGGACCTCGCACTTGCCAGGCAGGTGTTTATGCCACTGAACCCTCAGTGGTTTTCTTGGGCACCAAATTGTGCATTCACACTACACTGAGACCTCCTTCTCCATGTTTTCTCCAGTTTCCCCTCAGGAGAAAGTACAGGGATGCCAAGAAGGCTGTGGCTGGAACCTTATGTGAATGTCAGGTAAAAATTAGGATGCAGAGTCCAGTGTGGTGGTGCAAGCTTGTAACCCCAGCACTCAGGATGCTGAGGCATGAGGATTGCCATGTGTTTGTGTCCAGCCTGAGCTATATATTGTGTTCAAGGCCAAACTAAGACCCTGTCTCAAAAAAAGTAAATAGACTAAGAGTGAAGCTACTTTGTTGGGACCACATCATCTTCTATGTACAGGTAGGTGTCAGGAGCTTGTGCATAATGGGATGTTCTCATACTTCCTGGGCTTCCATCCTCTGAATGTCTTAGGTAGTGTTGGGTCCAGAGCTGATGCCACATTCAACCTCAAAGCCTTTTTTCTGTTATAGATTTAACTATTCATGATGAACCTCTGATACTTCCCCCTTTATTTGGACAAGATCATCACCTGTACATTACAGATCTGCCAGTAGATCTCATGTATTTCATAATGTGCCCAGGAGGGAAACAGGTGGAGCAACTGATCACTGTCATAGGATGGGTCCCTGATGAAGGGATTGCACCCATTCCACAGGTACATCCTCAGCTTGTCCATTTACTGATACATGGCTGGTTCATGGGCTTGTTGCAGGAGCCTGGTAGTGGCAGTGGATCCTGAATAATAACATGACTTAGAGATGGTACCCATGAACACAAAAAAGGGGACTGATAAATGATAGGTTCTCTTGGATGTATTTTCCAGTGAGGGATACAGAGCTAATGGTGTTCCACAAGGAACAATTACATTGAGTATTTCCACCATACAGGTAAGGGCAGGTGAGGACCTTTGTTGCAGCACCAGTTGATCTCCATAGTTTTCTGTAAGTGATGGGGGGTACCTTGTGGGATGGGTGGCTGTTCTTTGGGTACAGGTGCCCAGGGAGGTAATGGATATGGAACTGATCCTCTCCAGTGACCTTGAGTTTGCCCTTGTGTGGTGCAGGAAAATGTTGAGGGTCTGTTTATCCTGGGATTGCTTGTATTCTGGTTTAATGACATTGTGGTGAACCAGCCTGCAGAGCCAAGAGGACAGTAACTTTGGAGATGAGTGGTTGATGAGCATTAGTTTCTCAGGCTGAGAGTTTTCTGCTCAGATTGGTTTGGTATCTGGGGGAAGTGAAAGCCTTTTGTGCCAGTGATGATGGCAAAGTAAAGGCCAAGTGTTCTTGCAGGTCTAATTGTATGCTGAACTGTGTGGTTTAACGAGGTGTGGCGGGCCTTCCCTCAGGTATATGCACCAATGAGAAGTTTATTGATGCAGGGTTGCAGGGTTTTCCTAATGTGGATGTAACTTTGTAGGAACACTTGTTCATTACAGAGGCTGAAGATGATCCTCTGCCTGATGTAGTGTTGCCATGTCTCTTCCCAGGCATCCTGCTAGTGATCGGCGGTGATCAGGTCCTCTGAGGTGATGCCACCTTCAGCCATGGGACACCTTTTCAGCTCTATATGGGGGGAGGGCAGTTGGGCACCCTTATCTTTCCCTCTGTGTGACACATGTCAACAAAAGTAAAATACAGGGCTCCTCTCAGTGGCTATGGATAAGCATCCCCTTTTCATGTAGGATGGCTGGCCCATAATGTGTTTCTCATGCGCACATTGTAGATTGTGAAGCAGGGATTCTTCTCATATCCAGGTTCCCATCACTGTAGATATTGACCTTGGAACTTCTCCATGTTTCCTTTGCAGTGAAAAGGAATTCTCTTACCAGACTTACTCCATGGAGTTCCAAGAGGACCCAGTAGGTGAAGGGTGTAAGCTCCTCAATCAGTGACATCTGCAGTTTCCACATGTGCTGGTGGAAAGAGAAGTGTGCTAAATCAGTATTCCCCGATTTGTTTTTAATAGGGCTTTTGAAATCAAACTGAGCTGCACCACTCACTTAGATTCCTACGGACATCCAGGTAAGGGCGGGCTCGAGTGCACGCTGCTGAAGAATTCCTGCAAGTACCACATGCATGGGTAAGTGACGAAGGTGTCTCTTGGCCTTCTTGCCCCTTTTTTGATCTATGGGCGATGAGTCAGAAAGAATGATGTCCTCCACCATGCCATTGTCTGTAAGGGAACACTTGTCATGGGTGAAGTGAAATGGATGCTGAACTGGTGAGGATTGAAGGTGTGATTCAGTCCAGGTATTTTTTTCTTGTTGTGACCCTTGGCGTGGAGTGGTCAAATGGATGTAGCACTGGTGAGCATAGAAGGAGTGAGTCTGTCCAGGATTATGTGCTTGTAACCCGTCTGGACAGATGCATCAGCGTTTCTACATCATAACACTGTGGTACTGCAGGTAGCTATCTCAAGTCTTCTTGGTTTTGTTCTTAAAGCCCTAAGATCCTTAAGATACTGCCAAAATATGCTGCTTCTCCTAAGGCTTCTGGCAATGAACCTAAGCATCAGAAGAAGTTTAATACACTCCAGGAGAAGGTTGAACCACTGTACAGTATTTTTATTAAATTATTGCAGTACTGTATACAGTATTTTATTAAATTAAATTACATAACTGTGGGAGACAGCATATTTAGGATTTAAACTATAAAAATAAAATAATAAACTTATAGGCATTTTTCTGACTATATCTGAATTCTCAGTTTTTCACAATTTGCAAGTGCTTTAGGAAGGCAGCCCCTGTGAATTTAAGGGATCTACAGTGTATCCTAGTTTCTTACAAAATGTTATATAGTGTTTTAAACCTTGTTGGTAAGGTATGGGCCAGGTTGCTACGTATGTACATAAACTGCTTTAGAAATGCCTGTTTTTCTCCTGAAATTTTTTTCCTTCATTTTTTTTTATTTTCCCCATCTGAATAATGAGCCACTGCTCTATATAAGAGTTTCTTAGAAGAGTATATGTTGTTTGAAACAGTGGCAATAACACCATGGAAAATGCTACTACATACCAAATTCAAGTTCTTAAATTCATCAGAAATACATGGGTTTTTCCTAAAGTCACATTCTTATTTTTAGCTAGCCTGTATAATAGTCCAGGGCTATATATAAGTTTTTAAGAAAATGATACACAACTTGTTTGAAGTCCTTGCTGTAATTATTTGAGGAATGTTACTACATAAATCAAGTTATCTTCAAAAGAAATATTTGGGAAACCCAGAGAAGTTCTGAAGCGCAATCTGGGACCCCCGGCACCAGTGACGGGTGACTTCCAACAAAGAAGAAGGAAAGAAGGAGCAGACCGCGCGCGTGCACCTTCTACTATCCCGGGAGTTGCAGCGCCGTGGAAGCTCAAATCTACGGACACACGGTGGCAGCTGGTGCCCAGGGAGCCCCCACGGAGGATCCTGAGACAGCGGCGGGGCAGGGGAGCAGCGGAGAACGGCGCTGACCAGCGGTGAGTGTCTCTCAGCCACAGCTGCCCCGCGCCAGAGAGCGACAGGCCGGGCGCCATTGTGGGGGGTGTGGCGAAACTCAGAGCGGCTCGGAAACTGCTCTGGGAACTTGTGCTCCAGACAGGGCAGCACGGGGCCTCTCAGGCCCACGAAAGTGTGTTGAGGTCAGCAGGCGAACGAGACTGGACTCTCAGCCACACCTGTCCCGCGCCAGAGAGTGACTGGCCCGGTGCCATTGTGGGGGGCGTGGCGAAAAACCAGAGCAGCGGGAACCAGTGCAGGGAGCCCGCGCTCCGGACGGTGCGCTGAGCCTCTCAGGCCCAGGGATCGTGAAAGGGCGCTGAGAGCGGAGGCGAGCTACACTGGTCTCTGCCTGAAAGTACGCGCCTCTGCTCATCGCCCGCCAGAGGGCACTCCTGGCTTACTGGGACGGACCTGCACAGAACAGGACTCTCTCACCACAGGGTAACTGCCTACAGCAGAGTCAACACCTGGAACTGATTCTTTTTATTTTTTTTATTTTTATTTTTATTTTTATTTTTTATTATTATTTTTTTTTCTCACTGATTCGTTTTTTGTTCTGGTGAAGGGTTTTTTTGTTTTTGTTTTCTTTTGTTTGGTTTTTTGGTGGGGTTTTATTTTTGATCTGTCTGTTTTATTGTTTTTATCTTCGTTTTTGTTTCTGTATGTGTATTTGCTCTTTCCTTCATTATTCTCTCTGGTTTTTTATATGAGTGTAAACAGCGCCTCTAACTTCTTTCTGATTGTGGTTGTGATCTGTTCTTCCTTTTATCCCTTCCTTCTCTTTCTACCACCTGTCCTCTGCACTAGTGTCCCAATTTTAGTGGGATCCCTCTTGGTCCTCTAACCTTACATCTAATTCCTTCCTCTTCTCCCAATACTCTATTTCCTCCTTAACTCATTTTAAATTTAAACTCCTCAGGGGAAAAATTGACATACACAGGACTTGTATACTGCATATAATTTTTCTGGTGTGTTTTAGATTTTGTTATATAACCGCAACTCTATACAGCTAAAAGTGGTAAATAACTGGTTAGCTCAGTCTGTCATTTTCTAGGCTGTGTTTGATGCTTTAGTTAACATTATAGCCAAATGTGAAATAATTGTTCTAAACATCTTTCCTTCCTGATATTTCATGATTGAGATTGACTAAGGGACACAGAAAATACAGTGGCACACTACCAAAGAATCAAGGACTGGGCCAAACAGGTAGCAACTTCGCATACCCAATGAATTGAAGAGGCAGAATCTGGCAGAAAGCTCAAAACCTAAAAGCAAGCTCCACTTGGAAGATACTGCAGAGAAGTAGTCATCTTCTAAAGATCTTAAACACTAGCAATAAAGTAACCTACCATAGGTAATTTGCAAACATCACCCCAGGAATTAAAGAAAGAAAAAATGAGACGACACTTAAACAAGATGCAACCCCACACATCCAATTCACCAAAGGCAAACCTAGGGAGCAACGAGGTGGGACAATCCGAAAGCCACCCACCTGGCCTATCTGAAGTGGTAACAACAAAGCAACTGAGTGAGGTTCTGGAAAAAATTAAAACAGAAATAATCTCACAGATAACTGCAGAGATAATGTCTACAATGAAGACCATGCTTAAGGACACTATAGCTGATACAGACAAAAAAATAGATGAACTTAAGAAAACTATAGAAACCATGAATGCTCAGCATAGGAAAGAAATGGAATCCATAAGGCAGATTCAAGCAGATACCCAAGAGATAAAAAATTCCATTGAAAGTATTTGTAGCAGAATAAGCCAATGCGAGGACAGGATCTCAGATATAGAAGACAGGCTTGCAATTAGTGATCATGAAATGGAAAAATTCTTAAAAATAGCAAGGGACCATGAAAAATCAATTCAGCAGCTGCTAGATGACTCAAAGATAAACAACTTAAGAATAATTGGAATAAATGAAAAAGCAGGAGATAGCATCAATGACATTAAAACCTTGTTCAAAGACATAATCAGGGAGAACTTTCCTGGAAGAGAAAAGGAATTTGACACCCCTATAAGTGAAGCTTTTAGAACACCAACTAGACATGATCAAAAAAAAACCTCAGCCAGACATATTATAATCAAGATCCCAGAAATTCAACAGAAGGGCAGAATCTTAAAAGCTGTTAGGGAGAAGAGACAAATCACTTATGAAGGAAAACCCATCAGAATCACAGCTGACTTTTCAGCACAAACCCTCAATTCAAGAAGAGCTTGGAATGATGTATTGCAAGCTCTAAAGGAAAATAATTTTCAGCCCAGATTGATGTACCCTGCAAAACTATCTTTCAAAATTGATGGAGAAATAAAATATTTTCATGACAAAGAACATCTGAGAAAATTTATGACCACCAAACCAGCACTCCAAAACATTCTGAAGGACATTCTAGAAAGAGATAGGAACCCCAACAGAAGGAATCCACCAGACAGGGCAAATAATTAAATAGCCGGAAAGCGGAAAAACAAAGAGTGGGAACCAACAACAGGAAAATATCATGACAAGTCAATACATATCAGTTTTAACCATCAATGTTAATGGTCTCAATTCACCAATCAAAAGGCACAGACTGGCGAAATGGATCAAGAAGCAAGATCCAACAATATGCTGTATACAAGAAACACATTTAATTCAGAAAGAAATTCATAGACTGAAAGTCAAAGGATGGAAAACAATACTCCATGCCACAGGAACCCAGAAAAAAGCAGGGGTAGCTATTCTTTTTGCAGACAAAGTGAACTTCAAGCCAAGAAGGATTCAGAGAGATAAAGACGGTCATTACATCCTCGTAAAGGGAACAATCCAAGAGGAAGAGATAACGATCATAAATATATATGCATCAAATACCAATGCACCCAGCTATATAAAACAAGTACTAAAGGACATGAAAAATCAAATAAGCACTAATACAATTATATTGGGAGATCTCAATACTCCACTGTCACAAAAAGATAGATCAACTGGACAGAAAATCAATAATGAAATAGTAGAACTGAACCAAACTTTTGAACAAATGGACTTAGTAGATGTCTACAGAGTGTTCCATCCCACAACATCAGAATACACATTTTTCTCAGCTGCACATGGGACGTTCTCCAAAATAGACCACATACTAGCTCATAAAACCTGTTTAAGTAAATGCAAAGGAATTGAAATTATCCCATGCATATTATCAGACCATAGTGCAATGAAATTGGAAATCAATGGCAAAAGATCCCACAAAAACTCCCTAAACACATGGAAATTAAACAGCATCCTCCTGAACAACCAATGGGTCACAGATGAAATTAAAGAAGAAATTAGTCACTTTCTACAACTGAATGATAATGACAGTACAACATACCGGAACTTATGGGATACAATGAAAGCAGTCCTAAGAGGGAAATTTATAGCATTAAATACTTATATCAGGAAAATAGAGCAAGCGCAAATAAACAACTTAAGGGTGAACCTCGAGCTTCTAGAAAAAGAAGAGCAGAAATTAACGTATTGGAGAATAAAAAAACAATACAAAGAATCAATGAAGCAAAAAGTTGGTTCTTTGAAAGAATAAATAAGATTGACAAACCCTTATCCAACCTTATTAAAAAAAGAAAAGAAAAGACTCAAATCCATGCAATTGAAAATGAAAAGGGTGATATCACGAGGGACCCTGCAGAAATCCAGAAGATCATCTATACCTATTTTGAAAATTTATATTCTACTAAGATGGAAAATGCAGAAGAAATGGACAGATTCCTAGATTCGTATGAATTACCAAAGCTAAATCAAGAAGATTTAAAAATCCTAAATAAACCAATATCAACCAATGAAATTGAAGATGTAATTAAAAACCTCCCAACAAAGAAAAGTCCAGGCCCTGATGGATTCACTGCCGAATTCTACAAGAAATTTAGAGAAGACCTAACGCCCCTACTTCTCAAACTTTTCAATGAAATTGAAAGGGAAGCAATACTCCCAAATTCATTCCTGGAAGCAAGCATTACCCTGATACCAAAACCAGAGAAGGACCCAACTAAGAAAGAGAACTACAGGCCAATCTCCCTAATGAACATAGATGCAAAAATCCTTAATAAGATACTGGCAAACAGAATCCAACAAATCATCAAGAAGATTATACACCATGACCAAGTTGGATTCATCCCTGGGATGCAGGGATGGTTCAACATACGTAAATCAATAAATGTAATACAGCATATTAACAGAACCAAAGACAAAAATCACATGATCATCTCAATAGATGCAGAAAAAGCTTTTGACAAAGTCCAGCACCTTTTCATGATAAAAACCCTACAGAAAATTGGAATAGAGGGTCTTTATCTCAATCTGGTAAAAGCTATCTATGAAAAACCAACAGCCAATATTATACTAAATGGCCAAAAACTGAAAGCCTTCCCTCTAAAATCAGGAACAAGACAAGGATGTCCACTGTCCCCACTCTTATTCAACATAGTTCTGGAAACTTTAGCCAGAGCGATTAGACAGAGAAAGAAATAAAAGGAATAATGATTGGAAAGGAAGAAGTTAAATTATCATTATTTGCAGATGACATGATACTCTACACAGAAGATCCCAAAAACTCCACTAAAAAACTGCTAGATTTAATAAGCAAATTCAGTAGTGTAGCTGGATACAAAGTCAATACTCAAAAGTCAATAGCCTTCCTGTACACAAATAACAAACTTACTGAAAGAGAAATTAGGGAAACAATACCTTTCACAATAACATCCAAAAAATGAAATACCTAGGAATCAACCTCACGAAGGATGTAAAAGACCTCTATACTGAAAACTACAGTACTATGAAAAAGGAGATTGAGGAGGATATCAGAAAATGGAAAGATATCCCTTGCTCCTGGATAGGAAGAACCAATATAGTGAAAATGGCCATACTTCCAAAATTGTTATACAGATTTAATGCAATTCCAATCAAAATTCCAACAGCATATCTCACAGAATTAGAGAAAACAATCCTAAAATTCATTTGGAATCAGAAGAGACCTAGAATAGCAAAGGCAATTCTGGGCAACAAAGGCAAGGCAGGGGGCATCACAATCCCCGACTTGAAATTATACTATAAAGCTACTGTGATAAAAACAGTGTGGTACTGGCAAAAAAACAGACCTGAAGATCAATGGAACAGATTAGAAGATGCTGAAACAACCCCAGACGTACTAAGCCACCTTATCTTTGACAAAGGTGCCAAACACATTCGCTGGAAGAAAGATAGCCTCTTTAATAAATGGTGCTGGAAAAACTGGCTCTACACATGCCGAAGATTAAAACTAGATCCATATCTTTCACCATGCACTAAACTAAATTCAAAATGGATCAGAGATCTAAATATTAAAACAGAAACATTAAATCTGCTGGAAGGTAGGATAGGTAAATCCTTTGAAGACATTGGTGTAGGCAAAGACTTTATGAATAAAAACTCAACCGCACGGGAACTATCCCAAAGAATCAATAACTGGGATCTCATCTTATTAAAAAGCTTTTGCACAGCAAGAGAAACCACCAACAGAGTGAAGAGACAACCCACAATGTGGGAAAAAATGTTTGCCAGCTGTTCCTCAGACAAAGGATTACTATCGAGAACATATAAAGAACTCAAAAAAATCAGACCTCCCAAATTTAAAGACCCACTCCAAAAATGGGCATCTGAGATGAATACACATTTCTCAGATGAAGAAATACTAATGGCAAACAAATATACAAAAAAATGTGCAACATCACTAGTCATTCGAGAGATGCAAATTAAAACAACACTGAGATACCATCTCACCCCAGAAAGAATGGCTACTATTAAGAAATCAACTAATAACAAATGCTGGAGGGGCTGTGGGGAAAAAGGAACCCTTCTTCACTGTTGGTGGGAGTGTCGACTGGTACAGCCACTGTGGAAGTCAGTGTGGAGATTCCTCAGAAAACTAGGGTTGGAGGTCCCATTTGACCCAGCTATTCCCCTTCTGGGCATCTTCCCAGAAGAATTAAAAACATCGTACCACAGCGATATATGTGCACCCATGTTTATAGCAGCACAATTTGTAATAGCCAGATCTTGGAAACAACCCAAATGCCCATCAACTGAGGAATGGATAAGAAAGATGTGGTATTTTTATACAATGGAGTACTATTCAGCCATAAAGAAGGATAAACTGGAGACTTTTATAGGTAAATGGATGCAACTCGAGAAAATACTCATAAGTGAAATAAACCAGAAGCACATGTGTAAGCATCGTATTATCTCTCTAGTATGAGAAACTGAAAGAGTAAATAAGATCCAAAATGTACAATAGATATGGTGAATCAAAAAGAAACTGGTCAAAAGGAAAGAGAGACTGGAATAGGGAAAAGAAAGAAGGGAAAGGGAAAAAAATTGTATATATATATATATATAAGATGGTTAAGATAGATACACTACCATTTTTACTTAGTTCATTGAAGAGTAAGGTTTGTGCCAATAATGTTTGGACAATTGAATGCTAATGTCTGGTGTCCTGAATAACTAACTTAAAGATAGTAATACGTAATGTATTAACCATTGTTACCCTCCTATTATGTTGTTTTGAAAATTTGTTCTTCTTTTGATTTGTTTTGTTTTTTTTCTTCTCTTTAAAAAATAAAAAAAATAAAAAAAAATAAAATAAAAAAAAAAAGAAATATTTGGTTTTCTTCCTGAAGTCACATTATTTTCAGCCTGCCAGTGTAATGGCCCTTTGGTGTATATGATAATCTCTTTAGCAAAATGTGTATAGCTTGTGTGAAACACTTGCAATAACAGCACCGGATATGTTGCTAAATAGTGAGATAAAGTTCTTAAGTTCTTCTTAAATGTCTGCCTATAAATGTTGCTTAGAAATCACTGCACACCTTGTTGGAAACCTTTGCAATAATATGGAGAATGTTACTACATGCTGAATTGAAGTTTGTAGGTTTACTACAACTGCCTAGTTTTCTTACTGAAGTCACAGTGGGTTTTTTCCCAGCCATTTTGTGTAATGGGCCCTGGCTGTATATTATAATACTTAGAAAACTCTATACCACTTATTTTAAACCCTTGCCATAACTGTATGGGGAATATTAACACATATTGAATTCAAGATATGAATTGCCTTCTTTAGTTCCTGAAATCAAATACTTGTTTTCACCCCGTTTATATAATTGGCCTTTATTGTACATGAGAGTTTAGAAAATGCTAAATGGAATGTTTAAAACGCTTGCTGTAAATGTACTGGGAATGATTCTACATACTAAATTCAAGTTCTTAAATTCTCCAAAAATCTTTAGTTTTCCTTCTGAAATCATATTCATTTTTTAGTCTATGTGTATAATGACCCCTGGCTGTATATGAGAGTTTGTTACAAAATGCTGTACAGTTTGTTTGAAAACCGTGCTATAACTGAATGAGGAATGTTACTAAATACTGAATTCAAGATCTTAAGTTCTTCAGAAACCTTTGGGTTTTGTCTTGGAGTCACTTTTTTTTTCCATCTTGAGTATGTAATGGGCCCTGTTCCTATATGCACACTTCTTAGAAAACACTATACAGCACATTTGTAATCATTACTGTTACTGTAGCAGGAATGATAGATTATACTGAATTCAACTTCTTTAGTACCCTAGACAACCCTCACTTTCTTCTTGTAGTCACATTTTTGTTTATAGCCTGGCTGTACAAATTTCCCTGGCTGTATATGAGAGTTTGTTAGAAATTATTATATAGCTTCTTTGAAAACCTTGCTATAACTGTAGTAGGAATGCTGCTTTTACATAACTCAAGTTCTTAAATTCACCAGAAATGCCTGATTTTCTTTCTGAAGACATTCTCATTTATAGCTTGCCTGGACAATGGCCCAGAAGCTACATATTAGATTTTGTTTAAAAACTCTACATAGCTTGTTTGAAATGATTGCAAAAAACAGCATGGGAAATGCTACTAAATACTGAATTGGAGCTCTTAGTTCATGAGACATGCCTTGTTTTCTTTCTGAAATCACAGTTTCATTTTTATCCTGCCTGTATAATGCACCCTGGATGTATATGAGAGTATCTTGGGAAAAGAGAGTTCGTTTGAAACACTTAGTATGACAGTATGGGAAATATTAATACATACTGAAAGTGAGTTATTAAGTTCTCAAGAAGTGCCTGATTTCCTACTGATGTCACATTATTTTCAGCCTACCTATGTTATGGGCCCTGACTATACATGAGATTTTCTGTATGGAAAATCCTACCACATACTGAACTGAAGGTCATAACTTTGGCAGAAATGCCTGGTTTTCTTCCTGAAGTTACACTTATTTTCAATCTACCTGTGTAATGTGGCCTGTTGGTATATAAGAGTTTCTTAGAAAATGCTGCAAAGCTTGTTTGAAACACTTGGTATAGCAGTGTGAGAAATACTACATCTTTCTAAATTCCACTTCTTACATTTGCCACAAGTGCCAAATCTCCCTCCAGATATCACATTCCTTTTCAGCCTGCTTGTATAATGTGCTCTCATTGCATATGAGATTTTCTTAGAAAACACTGTATAGCTTCCTTAAAATATTTGTTACAGTTGTGTGGGAAATGTTACTACCCCCTGAATTCTAGCTTCTAACTTCAGTAGAAACCCCTGCTTGCTTTGTTTTTTCTTGAGGACATAGTCTTATTTTCACCCTGGCCATGTTACGGGCCTTGACTGTATAACAGTTTCTTAGAGGATGCTATAAGGCTTCTTTGAAAGTCTTTGTCCATTAATATAGGAAATGTTACTGCATAGAGAATTACAGTTCTTAAATTCGCCAGAAAGACTTGGCTTTCTTTCTGAAGTCACATTCTTATTTTCAGGCTGCCTGCATAATGGTTTGTTGCAGAATATTTCTTAGGAAATGCTATACAGCTTGTTTGAAACATTTGTGATAACTGAATGTGAAATGCCACTACATACTGAATACAAATACTAAAGTTTCCCAGAAATGTCTGGCTTCTTTGCCAAAGACAAAATTTCCTTTTCAGGCTTCCAATATAATGGCTCTGGCTGTATGTTACAGTTTTAGCATGTTATATAGCTTATTTGAAACACTTGCTGTAACTGCAAGGGGAAATGTTGCCACAGCCTCCCTGTGTAATATGCCTTGCAGTGTAAGAGAGTTTCTTAGAAAATGCTATAAAGCTTATTGGAAGTACACGTGGTAACTAAATGTGGAATGCTAGTACAGTAAGCTCCCAACTATGAACAAGTTCTGTTCTGGGAGAATGTCCATAAGTCAGATTTGTTCATAAGTCTAACAAAGTGAGTCTTACACAACTTAGACACAAATACACGATGTCACAGGCAAGAGAGCACACATCACTGCTTTTCCTCTTGCTTCCATACATCCTGGCCTCTGAGCATTGTACTACTGTAAACTGTCACACTATACAGTAAGCACACAGCAGCACAGCTGTGACACTGTCTGGCAGATACATGAGCTACTTCCATGGTTTATTTGCATCTATGAATGCTCATATGCAACATTATATCTGTGAAAATTCACAACTCAAATGTTTGTAAGTTGGGGACTTTCCCTAGCTCTTTTGGCAGAAATGCCTGGTTTTCTTCCTGAAGTCACATTTTTTTCTCTTCTCCTGCCTGTATATTGGGCCCTGGCTATACATGAGAGTTTTATAGAAAAGCTATGGAGCTTCTTTGAAACACTTGCTATAACTATAGGGTTAAGTTTATATGAACTGGTTCTATGAGTATTAGACAATGCTATATAGCTTTTTGAAACACTTCTTGTACATACATACTGAATTTGAATTCTTAGTTTCACCAGACATGTTCAGTTTTCTTACTGAAGTTACATTCTGATTTCTCAGCCAGCCCCTGTAACAGGCCCTGGCACTATATGAGAGTTTATTATAAAACAGTATACAGATTGTTGGAAACACTTGTAATAACTGAACGCGAAATGCTACTACATACTGTTTTACAAATTCTTATGTTAGAAAGGCCTGGTGTTTTTCCTGAAGTCACAATCATTTTTTTACTTTGCCTGTATGACTGTATATAAGATTTTCTAAGCAAATATAGATTTTCTTTGAAATGATTAGTATAACTTTATGGGAAATGTGACTACATAATGAATCCCACTCCTTAAATTCTCCAGAGGTGCTTTGTATTCTTACTGAAGTCACATTATTATTTTCAGCCTGCCTGTATAATGGGCTTTTGGTTTATGTAAGAGTTTCATAGAAAATGATATTATACCTTCTTTGAAACTGTAGCTGTGTGTGGCAAATACTAGCACATAATTAAAGTTCTTAACTTTGGTAAAAATGTCTAGTTTTCTTCCTGAGATCATACTTTAATCTTTAACCTAAATATACAGTGGGCTATGGCTGTACACATGTTTCTTAGAAATGATATGGAGATTGTTTGAAAAATCTTCCTATACCTGTATGGGAAATGTTACTACATCCTGAATTCCAGTTAATTGGTTCACCAGAAATGTCTGGTTTTGTTTTGTTTTTTGTTTTGTTTTGTTTTCCTGAAGCACAGTCTCATTTTCAGCCTGCCTGTATAATTGACCCTCTCGGTAAAGAAGAGTTTCTTCAAAACAGCTATACAGTTTCTCTGAAACACTTGTTATAACTGTACAGGTAATGTTATTACAAATTATATTTCCATTATTAAAGTCATGTTTTTATTTACTGTCCTCTCAGTACAGGAGAGTTTCTTGGAAAATGATGTGTATACCTTGTGTGAATTATTGCAATAACTGTATGGGAAATGTTAATACATACAGACATCCAGTTATTAAGTCCACCAGAAAGAGCAGTTTTTCTTGCTCAACTCTATTGTTTTCAACCTGCCTGTATAATGGGTCATGGACATATATAATAGTTTCTTCACCAATGCTATATAGCTTATTTGAAAAACATATCATAATCAAGTGTGAAATGCTACTATACTGAATAAAGTACTAAAGTTTGGTGGAAATGCCTGGTTTTCTTCTGAAGTTACATTCTTATTTTCAGCCTGCCTGGATAATAACTGTATTTGAGAATTGCTTAGAAAATGATATATAGTTTGAAACTCTTGATATAACTGTATGGGAATTTTTCAAATTTTATCACTATCACTGCAGTATAACTTCAAATCATGGACTGTTATGCCCCCTGCCTTGCCCTTCTTGTCCAGAATTGCTTTTGCTATTCTAGGTCTCTTCCATATGAATTTCAGGATTTTTTTCTAGTTCTGTGAAGCATGCTATTGGTATTTTGATTTGGATTGCATTAAATCTGTTTTGGAAGTATGGCCATTTTCCCTGTAATGGTACTGCCTATCCAAGAACAAGGGATATGTTTCCATTTTCTGATATCCTCTTTGAAGTCCTTTATCAGAGTACTGCAATTTTCAGTATAAAGGTCTTTCACTTCTTTCATTAGATTGATTCCAAAGTATTTCATTTTTCTTAATACAATTGTGAAAAATGTTTCCCTAATTTCTCTCAGCTAGTTTGTTATTTAGGCACAGGAATGCTATTGATTTTTGAGGGTTGACTGTGTATCCTGCTGTGCTACCATATTTGATAATTCTAGTACACTTTGGGTGGAGTTTTGGGGATCTTTTTTGTAAAATATAATGTCATCAGCAAATAATGATAATTTAACTTCTTCTTTTCCTATTCATATTACTTTTATTTCTTTCTCTTGTCTAATTTCTCTGGCTAGTGTTCCCAGAACTATACTGGAGTGGTGATAAGTGGGCATTCTTGTTCCTGATTTTAGAGTGAAAGCTTTCAGTTTTTGACCATTTAGAATGATGTTGGCTGTTGGCTTGTCATAGATGACTTTTATCAGATAGCACTCCAAAAGGTTCAAAAGGATGTTCTAGAAAGAGCCCATGAAAACAACAGTTCCAAGAATCCCAGTAGAATGAATCCACCAGGCAAAGCAAGCAATTAAATAGATGGGATAGAAAAGGAAACAATGACAGGAGAATAATATAATGACAATGATAAGTCAATACTTGTCAGTTATAACCATCAATGTGAATGGTCCCAGTTCACCAGTCAAAAGAAACATTGGCAGAATGGTTCAAGAGACAAGATCCAGGGCCGGTGAGATGGCTCAGCGGCGTAAGCGCCTGCCTTGCAAGCGCAAGGGCCCGAGTTCGACTCCCAGATCCCACATACGAAAAAGGGGCCGGTGATATCGCTCAGTGGCACGGGTGCCTGTTGGCGCACGAGGTCCTGAGGTCGACCCCCCGGTACCCACCAAAAAAAAAAAAAAAAAGAGACAAGATCCAACAATATGCTGCATACAAGAAGCACATTTAACCCAAAAAGAAACTCACAGACTGAAAGTCAAAGGATGAAAAATAATACTCCATACAACAGGAACCTGGAAAAAAGCAGGAATAGCTATGATATTTGGTGGCAAACTGAATTTTAAACCAAGACTAACCAGAAGAGACAAGGTCACTATATACTTGTTAAGGGAACAATCCAAGAAGAGATAACAATCATGAATACATATACACCAAATATTGGCACACCCGATTATGTAAAACAAACACTAATGGATATGAAAAATCAGATAAGAATTAACACAATTATAATGGAGGACCTCAATACCCCATTGTCATAAATATATCAACTAGACAAATATCAGAGCTGAACCAAGCCTTTGAACAAGTGGGCTTACTAGATATGGTATCTACAGAATGTTCCACCCAACAACAGAATACACATTGTTTTCAGCAGCATATGAAACTTTCTCCAAAATAGACCAATACTAACTTATAGAACATGCTTAAGTAAATGCAAAGGAGTTGAAATTATCCCATGCATATTATCAGATCAGAATGCAAAGAAATGGAAAATAAATGGCAAAAGAAACCACAAAAACTAAAGACATGGAAGTTGAATCATACCTCTTGAACAACCAATGGCTCATAAAAATGAAGAAATTATACAGTTTCTACAATTAAGTAATGCCAGCACAACATACTAGATCTTATGGGATGCAATGTAAATGGTCCTATGAGGGAAGATTATAGTGTTGAATTCTCACATCAGAAAAACAGAGCAAGTTGAGATAACCTAATGGTGAACCTCAAGGATCTAGAAAATGATTTAAACCCAAAGCTCACACAAGGAAGGAAATTTTATACATAAAGATCAGAGCAAAAATTAATGCAGTTGAGACTAAGAAAACAATACAAAGAATCAATGAAGCAAAGACTTGGTTGTTTGAAAGATTAAATAAAGTAGACAAACCCTTAGCCAAACTTATCAAAAGAAGGAAAGGAAAGGGATACAATTCCATGCCATTAGGAATGAAAAGGAAGAAATTACAACAGATCCTACAGAAATCCAGATCATTACCTACTTTGATAACCTGTACTCTAAGATGAAAAATTCATAAGAATTCATAGATTCCTAGGTAAATATGATTTACCAAAGATGAATCAAGATGTAAAAATTCTAAATAATCTAACATCGGTCAATGAAATTGAAGTAATAAAAAACTTACCTACAAAAAAGCCCAGGTCCTGACAAATTCACTGCTAAATTCTGCAAGAACTTTGGAGATCTAATACCACTTGTGGGAAACCACTCAGGCTGCTTCAAAGCTCAGGGATGTCTAAGGACATCTGAAGACATGACCCTGCTTTCCTAGCACAGATGCATAATGGGATACAGATATGTAACCATGACTTAGCACAGGTAAATACACAGCACTATGTAAGAATGTAAATATGAGATAACAACATGTATAAGAATTATGCAATAAAGATGCAGGAAGCTCCTGTTCTTATGCTCTTGTGCTCTGCTTTGCTCCATGCTGCCTGCTGTTGTTGCTGATGTCTTACACATGTGTGTTATGTAACCTGGGGACCTCACCTGCAAAAATCTCCTTTGGGCCCCCCGAGTGGGCTGACAGCACTATTTCTCAAACTCCTTAATGAAATTGAAAGGACACACTACTACCAAAGTCATTCCTGAAAACAAGTGTAACCCTGATAACTAAAACCAGAGAAGGAGCCAACCAAAAAGAACTACAGGGCAATCTTTTTAATGAACATAGATGCAAAAATCTTCAGTAAGATACTGATAATGCAGCAAATCATCAAAAATGTTATACATCCTGACTGTGGTGGATTAACTAATGGTCAACTTGTAACACCCAGCTGAACTGACTCAGCATGGTTCTGGGTGTGGAACGCCCAGCTGAGGATTGTTGCCAACAGCATAAACAGGAGAACTGGAAGGGAAAATGGTGTGCAGTTGATTCTCCTGAAGAGGCTTGTCATTGCTGGTTTTCCTGATATGAACTCAGCTCTTCTCACCATCAGAGGAGCTTGGGTCCTTGCTGTCGCTGAGGATGGCTGCAATTCTTTGGGGGAGCTCTGGTCCTTACCTTGAGTGTTGCTTCTTGGCTCCAGTGATCCCTCAGTCTGCTGGCACAGATCCTTCATCCCACTGATGCAGACTTTCTAGCTTCCAGCACTGACCTTTGGGCCTTCCCAGTGCAGGTCCTTGATACAGACTTGCATGAGACATTGTGGGCTTTAGGCCTCCAGCTGGACTCACAGAGGACATTGCCATGGGCTCTAGGTCTTCAACTGGACTCATGCAAAACACTGCTATGGGATCCAGGCCCTCAGCTGGATTCTTTGGGTCTCTAATTAGTGGACAGATATCCAGCACTCTTCTGCATTTGACTTTTTGGGTGAATATTATAAAATAACTCTAAGGTAAGTTTGTGCTAAAATCAATCAGAGAAACTTTTATGCCCATATCTTGTACCCTGAGCAGCTACTTTAAAGATAGCAACATGTAATGTATTAACTATTGTTAGTCTCCTATTATTTTGTTATGAAATTTTACCTTTTTTTCCATAAAATAATTCTATAAATTGCGTGTCCTGTATTAAATCTATTCCCTTGTAAACCCTGACTACAAAACTGACCAAATAGACTTCACTCCAGGGATTCAGGGGTGGTTCAACATATGAAAATCAATAAATATAATACACTACATTAACAAAACCAAGGACAAAAGCCACATGATTGTCTCAATAGAGAAAAAGCATTTGACAATGTACAAGACCCATTCATGATTTTAAAAATACTCTAAAGAAAATTGGATTAGAAGGTCCTCATCTCAGTCTGGTTTTCTTTTTGAAATCACATTCTCATTTTCACCCTGCATTTATAATGGGGCCTGGCTGTAAATAAGAGTTTAATGAAGAACATTATATGTTTTCTTTGAAGCATTTATAACTATGTGGGACATGCTACTATATAATGAATTCCATATCTTATATTTCTCAAGTGCCTGGTTTCTTCATGAAGTGATATTGTTAATTTCTGCCTACTTGTATAATAGACAATGACTGTACATGAAAGTTACTTGGAAAACACTAGAGACTGTCACTGAATTATGTGGTATAACTGGAATGTGAAACCATAAGTTTCTACTTAAGCTTGACAGAAATGACTGGTTCTCTCCCTAAACTTACATTCCTATTTTCATCCTGTCTGTATTGGGCTTAGCTGTATATGAGAGTTTCTTAGAAAATGCTTAGAAATGCCATGGAGGAAACAACTGTGATAACAATATGAAATGTTTCTACATACCAAATACAAGTACTAAAGTTTTGCAGGTATTCCTAGTTTTATTTCTGAAGTCACATTCTTTTCAGCTAGCCTGTATAATGGGCCATGGCTGTATATGAGTTTCTTTGAAAACACTGTATGGCTTGTTGGAATTACTTGTAATTTTTGAATGTGTAATGTTACCACATATGGAATTAAAACATGTTTCCTCATAGAATTTAAAATTTATTTCCTCATAGAATTTAAAATTCTATTACAATTTGAAATCACTGCAAGAAAACTTGCTTCCTGTATTTTCTTTTAAGACTTCAAGTATAAGAAGTTATCCAACCGGGATCTAAATGTGGAAACTGTCTGCTATGCACCAATGTCAACAGACTGCCACAAAATATGAGTCCAGGTCTTCCAAATTCTTACACAGGTCTCCATAACTCTGCAACTGTGTCAACCTTCTACCTGAGATGAGAGGGAATGACAAAGTGTGTCAGTTTGTGGGTTTTCTGTGCATGTTCATGTGGACATTTCAACAAAAGCAAACTGGAAAACATCTTACAGCAACAATACTGGGCATGAAATCACCCTGGAGGGAGATTTCTTTCACCCCTTTGCTTGCCAACCCCCCCAAAAAAAAGTAGTAGTAATAAAAAAGAAAAAAAAAAAACCCTCACCAAAAACAGGTCTTGCCTATTCCTGCCCAAAACAAAAACAAACTCTCAGGGTGAAGCACCTCTGTTGATAATCAACATAGAGCAAGAGATAGAGAGGTAGCATTTCCTTGGTGATAGCTCCTGGCTGACTCAGATGATTTCAAACACACCCTCTTCTGCAAAAGGCACTCACATTGCTATTTATAAATCATACAGTGGGGTCCAAGCATGAGAGTTTCCTACAAATACAAGAGAGAAGGTGAGGAGCTAGTAAAAGAAGAGAGTATGAGAAATACACATTGCAAATAAATGTATACTTTCCTTTTTTAAAAGGACAATGAATAAAGTAGCCTAAAATTTTCACTGAAAAGTTTGGAATTCCAATAAAACTGTCAGTAAGAAGGAAAGTACTGTAGATGAAAAACAGAGTCCAAAACACTGAGAGGAGGGCCACCAGGTTTCTGAGCGGCCAAAGTGAAGGATGTGGTCTGTTCTGGGTAAGAAAGACCATCCACACACAGGGCGTGTGACAGGGAGGGAGGTGAAGGCAGGGAGGGTGGCATCTTCAGGATGCGGGTGCAGGAAGGGATGCCCCAGGGCTCCAGTGGAAGGATGGATGACACTCCCTTTGCTGCCTCAGTCATGGAGGCAGTGCTCAAGCTGAGGTCACCCTCACCATGACATGACAGAGCTAATGGAATTGTAGGATGTGCCACTGTTGCATCTTCAGGCATAGGCCTCCTGGCCACTGCCATCAAGGTTGATTTTGAACACAGAGGAGGCCTTCAGTAAAAAGTCGGCAGCATCCTGGTGACCCAGCTCCCTCAGTTTGGACACGAGGACACCCACAGTACTCTCTGGGTAGGAGGTCCATTCCTGAAGCAGAGTGTGTACTGGGCTGGGGAGGAAGTCCCCAGGAGCCCCAGTGTTGCTGTTGTACTTGGCCATGAGGTCAGGGAGGCCCAAGTTCATGGCAAGAAGGCACCAGTCCTTCCCCATGGGGTCAGGCAGGTCCAGCAGGTGACTCAGTTTCCTGCAGGTCAGGAAGCTCAGGTCTGACACGTGGATGTCCATGCCTAAGCTGGCCTGGGAGTAGACGTCATGACTGCTGAAGCAGGTGATGCTGCTGAAGCTCTCTTTGTACCCCCCATGGTGTTGGTGAGGGAGCCTCCTTCAGGTCCTGTGCTCGGAAGAAGTCCCATGCATGGTAGACCATGATGGGTTCATGGCGCTCGCACAGCTGCTGTGGGCTCAGGTAGTGCTTCACCATCAGCAGCCCTGGCAGCGTAGTGGCCATGATGTTCTCGATGGTGCTGTACACTGAGTCCAGCAGCAGGCAGCACTTGACCTTCTCAGTTTCCAGCCCGTGCACCTGCACCTCGATGCCCTGGCCGTGGTTGATGAGTAGCACCAACAGCTCAGCCCCACAGCTGGTGATCTTGCAGCCGCTCACCCAAAGGCGAATGTCGGCATCACCTTCGGCGCTCTGCTGGTGGATCCAGCAGACATCTTGTGAAAGATGCCACCAGGGAATGGGGTGAGATGTTCACAGGGACAACGTGCACTCCACCATACACCATGATGTCATCCTCATCAGCCCAGGAGCGCTGTAGGTTCAGTCTAGATCAGGGCAGGGACATCCACCATGGTCCCACTGCTCATGTCATGGGTGCAGATGTCCATGGCATCCAGAACCTGCAGTAGCTCCTCCATGTCGCTGTCAGGCAGCAGGTGCTGGATATCCTCCATGGTGTAGTGACCCTGGTAGTGGTGCAAGGCACGGGGCATCTCCACTGAGAGCAGCTTCCCCAGAACATTAGTGCAGAGCCAGCGAGGGTCCAGGGGCAGCACATCCTGCACTGTTTCACTCTGCATGATGTTAATCTGTGAGAGGGGACAACACAAAGTCACAGTAGGAGTGGAATCCATGCCAGGGGTATCCATCACCCAGAGCACAAAAGGGCCTGATCCCAATGAAACCTGAGCAGATGTTCTCAGAAATGACCCAGGGCCTTTCCATGGATCCACCTCTAAAACCAAGCACTGATCCTCAGATAGCAGCTTGAAAATATGAAAAAGTGATTCTGAGAAGTAACTACCATTGAATGTCAAAAAGCCCAACACAATGGAAGACATACACACACAGTAAAGGAAGAGGAAGAAGAAAAAGAAGAAGAGATGGCAAACAAATGCAGTGAGAGTGTGACTGGATCCTGAATCCCAAAATAAATACATAATTGAATAAAAATGCTATAAAAGAAGTTATGAGCACAAACAAAAAATGCTTGTATGAGGACTATACCATGAGTCATAGTACTGTGTCAGTGTTGTTTCTGAAATGTGATCATCTGTTACACTGCGTCATGTCCTCCTCTTTGGAAATGCAGGCTAAAGCATTAAGAGGTGGAGTGTGAGGCTGTCTGAAAAATAAATTAGTGAATGAACAGGAGAGAAACCAAGCAAGTGTTGTGAGATGCAAATAATCACCTTCAAGGGCAGAGTAATTAGAGTTCATGATAGCATTCTTGGGACTTCTCTAAAGACTTAAATTTAAAATATATGTGTGTGTGTGTGTGTGTGTGTGTGTGTGTGTGTGTGTGTGTGTAAATTTAAATACATTTCCATACAAAATGCCTGGAAAGATGTGCCACCGTGATGACAGTTCACCCCAGAGAAGGGATAGGAATCAGACATCATAGGTGGTGACTTCAGCTCTATAGGTCATGTTTATTTCATTTTAAAAAGTTAGAAAAAAGAAACAGAAATCCTTTTAGGGAACAGTTACTCTTCCTCTGCTTCCTCCTTGTTCTGGGATAGTTCTAGGAAGCGTCTCCTCCCTCACAGGCCACACGCCCCACCTACCAGCCACGGGCCTACTCTTGTGCCCTAGCTACACCTTTATGACCCTTGTTCTATATGGTTCTGTCATACTTGAACCTCAGACTGGAAGTTCATGAAGGGTGCAGCTCATGTCTATGAAGTTTTTGACAGGGCATTTGGTGAGTCACCATTTGCACTTAGTACTGCCATCACCTGAGGGTCATGGGAGACACAGCCTGATCCGTGGTCCTGGGAGAGACCCAGGAGATGAGACAGGTTACCATGTGCTCTGTGGTATCCCAGACCACAGAAAGACAGATGAGGGGAAACCATGAATAAGGTGTACAGAGCACTACCTAGAAGGCAACAATAGAAATGAAGGAGGTTGAGGTCAGTCAAAGTGAGGCCATGCCACTGAGCTTTCCCTGTTTTTCCTCTTTTAAGTGTTCATTTACTTAAGGCTCAAGCTCAAAAGGGATGTGATATCAAATTAAATGAATCATGTGCTGAGATCTAGGAAGTTGCTGGTAAAATAACAGAATATTATGCCAAAGGAATGAGTTAAAACATTTTATATCCAGCCATGTCTTATAATTAGGCTTGACTTCACCTGTCTCCTTCCTCATAATCACTTTATGGTACTCCTGGAGGAATTAGCAGATTTGCTGGTTGTTTACTGGGTGTTTAAAAGGCCAGTTAAGTCACTACTTGTGGCTCTTATGGGTCACTGACTTCTAGATTCGATATTAGTTTCAAAATATACAACTTATACAAGCATGGCCATGATGTGGCACCTGAGCTTCTGGTTTCAATATTCTCCAAACTGCTTCTAGTTCTTAATATTCATAAGGGCTGCTCTTGGTGCAGTCCAGCCCATGCTGCCTCCTGATTTCACAGGATGGAAAAACATGAAGCTATGCCCCTTTCTGGGGATGGGTACATGCACCCAATGCCAGTGCTGAATGTCACACAACTAGAAGCAAAAAGTCCATTTTCTGTCACTCTAAGCAGACATCTGGGGTTTTAAGTGTGTGTTTAGGGTTATGATCAGTCTGTGCTCTGCACACTATTTCTCTGTCTTAGTGTCTCCAGAATGCTCTGCCTGAGCACAACTCATTACATTTTCTCAACTCTTTGTTGACCAGGAAGTTGGCTCAGAGCTGGACCCTCCTGACCACAGAGGACCACCAGCCTGGGGGCTGCCAGAAAGAGCAGGAAACTACTATGTCTCCAAAGGTGAGTGAGGAGAAGTCACCCAGGGCAGTGACCCTGTGCCCCTAACAGGAAATGGAAGACAAAAGCAAAATAGAGAAATCTAAACAGCAATGCTAAGGTGAAGGAGAATTAGAGAGCTGCAGGTTTGGGAATTACCTCAGACAGTAAGGGCTGCACATCTGTAAATACTGTGGGTGACTAGGCTATGTCCACTCCATCACCCAGGCTCATCCCCCACAGGCCCTGGACCTTGGGACTGAGTCCCTGCTACACCTTGCCCCACTGCCTGGCCACATGGAGAACTCACCTCACCTGTGCTGTTGAGCTGCTGTGCAATTCACCTGAGGTCCTCCTCACTGGCCAGGGGGTTCAGCTGGTCTTGCAAATCATGCACAAACTGCTGCAGGGACATTAGCTGATTGGGCTGACTGAGCTTCCTCCAGGATGGTAGCATGGAAATGCTTTTCTCACACAGGCAAGTCATGGGGGGGCAGCCCTAGAGCATGCAGGGTGGGAGACAATGAATGAGGAGCCCAGCGGACACAATGCCATGCATTTGTGCATGCTCCCCCTGACCCCCAATGAGATGGCACTTTGCTGGTTGGGTGCTGGGGCAATTATTGCCTTAGTGGCACCTTTAGGCAGAATCTGTTTATCAAATGCACAGTTTTGTACAAGATTCTCAGCTCTGTCTTGATAAATAGATGGTAAGTCTTCAGACTTATGATTTGGAAATTTTGGAATTTGTAATTCATCATATTTTGCTCAATTCTTCCCTCCCTTTTTCTTCCCTCACTCACCCCTCCCTCATGTCCCTCTGGGCATGTTCCACTGATCCACTCTGGCAATGGGTACTTTAGGAACAGAGAACAGAGAATGAGTATTGTTGTCAACAGAGCGGAATTTTAACCAATAAATTCAGTATTCATGGGGATTGTTGTTGAACTGTTATTTCTATTAGACCAGTTCTTGGTAAATAGCTTGAAATTGGTTTTTAACCTTTTACATTTGTTAAATAAACCAGCCTATGTTTCAGATTCATATCAACGTGCCATCCTCATTAGCAACTACACAAGCCACGTACTGCACTGCATTGTTAATTAGGCATCCTTGCCAATCAAGTTTTATGTCACCTAAATTCCAATCCCTAATCAATAAAAAGTTCTCAGGCATAAACAGTCTATTTGGGGGACTCCACTTGCCTGGCCTCAGTGGTTGGTGGTGCGTTGTACCACAATCCAGCTCAAAATCTTTAAGGGCCCCATGCTGCCTGAGGAAGGAGGCTGTCATCCAAACATGGGCGTCTCACCACCTACTGGTTTGGGGGCTCTGAGTCCCAGAGGCCTGCCAGACCACTCCCATCTGCAGAAAGTGACTAGTTGAGGTGCATGGACCACATTTTTGTGAGGTAGGAAAGGGTTTCCTGAGTATTCTGAGTGCAGGTGTGGAACCAGAGCCTGGTGTTGGAAGGGAACCAGGTCCCAGGTACCTCTGTGGGACAGCAGAGGTGTCCCACACCTACCCAAGTCAGACTCAGGCTTGAGTGGTGGGAACATTCCTGAGATCGGTGTAGCATTTTCCCCTAATTTTAGCATGTTTTTTCTGTTTCTTACCAGTTTTAGAGCTTTTTGAATATTATGAATAAGCAATCCTTTATGTGCCAAGTGCATCAAGAATTTTCCCATCTATTTTACTTTTTAATTTTATCAATCTTTTTTTTTTGTGTGGGTACCAAGGGGTCGACCTCAGGGCCTGGCGCGCCAGCAGGCGCCTGTGCCGCTGAGCAATATCACCGGCCCCTTTTTCATATGTGGGTTCCGGGAGTCAAACTCGGGCCCTCGTGCTTGCCAGGCAGGCGCTTTAAGCTGCTGAGCCATCTCACCGGCCCTAATTTTATCAATCTTTATGGCCAGAGATTTGTTTTAAAATACTTGTGTTGTTAAGCAGGTACACTTTCTTTGAAGATTTGTAGATTTTTGTAACCTTTCTTTAAAGTTTGTCTCAGCTCTAAGTTATTTTAAAAGTGCATTACCCAAAATTAGTATTTGAGATATTTACTATTTTATATTTGACCATTCAATAATTTTAATCCACAAATGTTCAGGCAATGTGGAAAGTAGGATAATCAGGTTTATTTCCTCCCAGCCAAATAACCGGTTGTGCAAGATTATTAAGCAAATACTTTCCCCATTAAATTAAGCTACCGATTTTTTTAATTAAATTTGTTAAACATTGTGATTTACATTGACACTCTCTTACTCTTATTTAATTGTACTGATCATAGAGCCTTTATGTTTTATTTCTTCTTCCAGTGAAATTTTAAGATTAAAAACCCCAACCATCCTCCCCTCCCCAGATGCTAACTGGAACCGTATAAAATTTATTTAACTTGGGAAAAATGAAGCATTTTTTCATATCTTACCTCTGGTAAGAACAGTCTCATTCCATTCTTTCTGACTATAGTTTTACATTGTTTAATAAGTTTTGTTAGTGTTTTCTAACTTTTCTGAATTTTCTGAAATGGTCTTTTGACAAATTTTATGACTTTTTCTCTGAGTTTTCTTACATTCCACAATAAACCACTTTAGAATTCCTTTTGCAATTTGTAAAAAGAAATTTTGTATTTAAACCATGTAAACTAAGAATTGCAAGCACTCTGATTTGGTCCACCTGTCCCATAATAACTACTGCTACCATTTCTTGTTTCTCTCCTATCCTGCCTCACTGCAGAATAATGTGCTAATAGCATACTCATGTGGTCCCTTAGTCCTGGGTCCTACTGGGAAGGCCACCCCTGAAAACCAAACCTAATAAAGAGAGCAGGACAGAAAGGGCAATTCCATAGTCACTGCTGATGACAGCAAATGATGACAGGGCCTTCCAAGGTAGACTCACCGTGACTATTTGACTCTGAATTTCTTGGAGGTGATTCTGGAGTACCTTGATATTCTTAGACCCAGAAGCCCTGGCATCCAGCACAAACAACTTACTTGAAATGCAAAGATCATTCCAAAACCTATGGCAAGAGCAAGAGTTACATCAGCCCTGAGTCAATTTCCTCAGGTCTTTCCAGGCAGGGCCCAGGGCTCCTACTGGCCCCAGACCACCTTGCAGTGTCTCTGTCCCTGCTGTTTGGTGGACTCTGCTTAGTCACTCTAAGTGCACAGGTTTGAGGACATAAGCATGTACTCCCAGTCATACCACGGGACCACTGGCTTTCCAACCAGCAGCAGGAACACACTATGGAAAGACATCAGCTCCTCCTGAGCAGGAAAGGGGAGGCCAATGTGTTCATCTTATAACTGACACTGCTGAGAGTGGAAGGACTAAAGATGGGGTAGAGTACATTCACCTAAAAATGTTCACAGAAAACTCATTTTTACATCAGGAAGAAAGGAGGTATGTGTCTCAAACTGATAATTCAAGATTCAAGTTACACCCAGTTCACTGTTTTTTGATGGAGAATGCTTGATTCAGATGTGGTTTATCTCCCAGTGACTCATGTGTTTGAAGTTAAGTTCCCAGTGCATGTCACAATGGAACTTTTAAGAGGTAGGACCTAACTGAATGTGATTAAAGTCATTGGGGTGCTACTGTCCAAAGGAATTAGTGTAGTTTCCATGGGATTCCAGTGAGACCTCACAGAGAGTTGCTACAAAGAGAAAGCAACATCACTGTGTCTCTCTAGCTTCCTTTCACAGGTCACCAACTATGATGCTTTCTGCCACACTTTGATGTAGCCAAGGAGGTCTTCACCAGAGCTGCTGTTGGGATTTTCTGCCTCCAAAACTGTGAACTACATCAACTCTTCCTTTATAAGTTACCCAATTTCAGGTAAATGTACCAATAAAAAAAAGGAGTGTTATAGTCTCAGTAGAAATTCATATATTTTACCTCTGACCCTGTGCAAACTCAAATCTTACAAGTAAAAGCAAAAATTTAAAAATAACACCTGATGGGGGGGAGAAAAGATGGCTGATTTGTAAGAAGCAGGCAGTGAACCTCTCCAAAAGTTGCCATCTGGACACTGGAATATAGTGACTGGAGGAGGACAAGAAAGAGGAAAATGGCTCCCCTGGACCAAGAAAAGATATGAAGTGCAGTTTGGGGCACATGGAGAAATTGAAGAGAGACACTACAACAAAGAAGAAGGAGGTGGCCACTGGCGCCTTTTCCCTGTGTTGGGAATCCCGGCATGACAGAAGCAGTCCAAATCTGCAGACACACGGTGACTGCTGATGCCCCCAGGGGCCTCCATGGAGGAACACGAGACATAGCAGAACAGAGAAGCAGTGGCCATGAAGGACACTGACTGGTGGTGAGTGCTGACACCCAGCCATCCCTCATGAGAGAGTGATTAGCTGAGCGCCATTGTGCGGGGTGCAACAGCTGAACTCGGAACTCAGGGCAGCCACTGCCCCATCCATGGCTACAGTGGGGCACAGGCCGTGGAAAGTGCACTGACAGTGGCAGGTGAATGAATCTGGTCTCTGCCAGAGAGTGTAGGCTATTGCCCACGGCCCTGCCAAAGGGCTGCTGCAGGCTTGCTGGGAGAGATCTGCATAGAACAGGACTCTGTCACCACATGGTGCCTGCCTACAGCAGAGTCAAAACCTGGAAATGAGCTTTTTTTTTTCCCCCCTCTCATTTGTTTTTTATTCTGGTGGTGGTGTTTTGGGGGTTTTTTGTTTTGTTTTTGTCTTTAGGTTTTTGTCTGTTCATTCTTTCCTTCATTGTTTGATCTTGTTTTTATATGAGTGTAAACAGAGCCTCTAACCTCTTTGTGATTGTGTTTCTGATCTGTTCTTCCTTTTATCCCTTCCTTCTCTTTCCCACCAGTCTTCTGCACCAGTTTCTCCTTTGTCCTCCAGCCTTACATCTAATTCTTTCCTCTTCTTCCAATTCTCTATTTCCTCCTTAACCCATTTTAAATTTAAACTCCTGAGGGAAAAATTGACATATTAAGGACTTGTATACTGCATATAATTTTCTAGTTTGTTTTAGATTTTGTTATATAACCACAACTCTACTTTATATGGTTAAAGGTGTCAAATAACTGGTTAGCTCAGTCTGTCATTTTCTAGGCTGTGTTTGATGCTTTTGGTACCACTATAGCCAAAAGTGACATAAATGTACTAAACAGCTTTTTTTCCTGGTATTCCATGACTGAGATTGTCTGAGGATAACAGAAATTACTATGGCACAGTACCAAAGAACCAAGGACTGGGCCAAACAGGCAGCAACTTCATATCTTGAACAAATTGAAGAGGTAGGATCTTGCAGCAGGCTCAAAACCCAAAAGTAAGCTACACTTGGAAGATAACTCAGAGAAGTAGTCATCTCCTAAGAGTTTTAAATACTAGCAATAAATCAACCTACTATAGGCAATTTACAAATATCACCCCAGGAATTAAACTAAAGAAAGAAAAGAAAATGAGAAGACACTTAAACAAGATGCAATCCCACACATCCAGTTTACCAAAGGAAAACCAAGGGGGCATTTAGGTGGGACAATCCAAAAGTCACCCACTCAGCATCTCTGAAGTGGTTACAACAAGCAGCTGCACGAGGCTCTGGAAAAAATTAAATCAGAAATAATTTCTCACATAACTGCAGAGATAATGTCCACAATGAAGACCATGCTTAAGGGTGCTAGAGCAGATACAGACAAAAAAAAATAAATCAGCTTAAGAAAATTATGGAAGCCATGAATGCTCAGCATAGAAAAGAAATGGAATCCATAAGGCAGATTCAAGCAGATATCCAGGAGTACAAAAATTCCATTGAAAGTATTTGTAGCAGATTAAGCCTATGTGAGGACAGGTTCTCAGATATAGAAGACAGGCTTGTGATTAGTGATCATGAAAAGAAAGAATTCTTAAAAATAGCAAGGGACAATGAAAAATCAATCCAGCAGCTGCTGGATGAGGCAAAGAAAAATAACTTAATAATTGGAGTCAATGAAAAAGCAGGAGATAGCATAAATGACATCAGGACACTGTTCACAGACATTATCCCAGAGAATTTACTTGGGAGAGAAAAAGAATTTGATGTACAGATAAATGAGGCCTATAGAACTCCAATTAGCTATGATCAAAAGAAATCTTCAGCCAGACATATCATAGTCAAGATTCCAGAAATTCAACACAAGAGTAGAATCTTAAAAGCAGTTAGGGAGAAGAAACAAATCACCTATAAAGGAAAGCCCATCAGATTCATAGCTGACTTGTCAGCACAAACCCTCAAGTCAAGAAGAGCTTGGAATGATGTATTTCAAGTTCTACAGGAGAATAACTTTCAACCCAGACTGATGTACCCTGCAAAACTATCTTTCAAAACTGATGAAGTAAAATACTTCCATGACAAAGAACATTTGAGAAAATTTATGACCACCAAACCAGCACTCCAAAATGTTTTGAAGGACATTCTAGAAAGAGATAACAAGGACAACAACTCCAGGAACCTCAACAGAAGGAATCCACCAATCAGGGCAAACAATGAAACAGAGGGAGGGAAAAAAGAGGGGGAGCCAACAACAGGAAAATAGCATGACAAGTATAAGTCAATATATATCAGTTTTAAGCATCAATGTTAATGGTCACAATTCACCCATCAAAAGGAACAGACTGGCAAAATGGATCAAGAAGCAAATCCAACAATATGCTGCATAAAAGAAACACATTTAATTCAGAAAGAAATTCACAGACTGAAAGTCAAAGGGTGGAAAACAATACTTCATGTGACAGGAACCCAGAAAAAAGCAGGGGTAGCTATTCTTTTTGCAGACAAAGTGAATTTCAAGCCAAGAATGATTCAGAGATAAAGAAAGTCACAACATCTTTGTAAAGGGAACAATCCAAGAGGAAGAGATAGCAATTATAAATATATATGCAACAAATACCAGTGCACCCAGCTATATAAAACAAGTATTAAAGGACATGAAAAATCAAATAAGCACTAATACAATTGTATTGGGGGACCTCAATACTCCTCTGTCACAAAAAGACAGATCAACTAGACAAAAAAATCAACAATGAAATATTAGAACTTAACCAAACTTTTAAAGAAATGGACTTAGTAGATGTCTACAGAGTGTTCCACCCCACAACATCAGAATACACATTCTTCTCAGCTGCACATGGGATGTTCTCCAAAATAGACCACATACTAGCTCATAAAACCTGCTTAAGTAAATGCAAAGGAATTGAAATTATCCCATGCATATTATCAGACCATAGTGCAATGGAATTTGAAATCAATGGCAAAAGAAACCACAAGAACTTCCTAAACACATGGAAATTAAACAGCACCCTCCTGAACAACCAATGGATCATAGATGAAATTAAAGAAGAAATTAGACAGTTTCTACAACTGAATGATAATGACAGTACAACATACCAGAACTTATGGGACAAAATGAAAGCAGTTCTAAGAGGGAAATTTATAGCATTAAATGCCTATATCAAGAAAATAGAGCAAGCACAAATAAACAACTTAATGGTGAACCTCAAACTTCTAGAGAAGAAGAGCAGGCTAAGCCAAAAGCTTGTACAAGGGAGGAAATTTTAAAGATCAGAGCAGAAATTAACGTATTGGAGACTTAAAAAAAACCAATACAATGAATCAAAGAGTTGGTTCTTTGAAAGAATAAATAAAATTGACAAACCCTTATCCAACCTTATTTAAAAAAGGAAAGAAAATACTCAAATCCATGCAATTAAGAATGAAAAGGGTGATATCACATTGGACCCTGCAGAAATCCAGATGATCATCCACACCTATTTTGAAAATTTGTATTCTAATAACATGGGAAATGCAGAAGAAATGGACAGATTCCTAGATAAATATGAATTACCAAAACTTAATCAAGAAGATATAAAAATCCTAAATAAATCAATATCAATCAATGAAATCAAAGATGTAATTAAAAAGCTCCCAACAAAGAAAAGCCCAGGACCTGATTAATTCACTGCTGAATTCTACAAGAAATTTAGAGAAGAACTAACATGACTACTTCTCAAACATTTTAATGAAATTGAAAGGGAAGCAATACTCCCAAATTCATTCCTGGAAGCAAGTATTACCCGATACCAAAACCAGAGTGGACCCAACTAAGAAAGAGAACTACAGGCCAATCTCCCTAATGAACATAAATGCAAAAATCCTCAATAAGATACTGGCAAACAGAATCCAGCAAATAATCAAGAAGATTATACACCATGACCAAGTTGGATTCATCCCAGGGATGCAGGGTTGGTTCAACATACATAAATCAATAAATGTAATACACCGTATTAACAGAACCAAGGACCAAAATCATATGATCATCTCAACACATGCAGAAAAAGCTTTTGACAAAGTCCAGCACCCATTCATGATTTAAAAAACCCTCCAGAAAATTGGAATAGATGGTCTTTATCTCAACCTGATAAAAGTTATCTATGATAAACCAACAGCCGATATCATACTAAATGGATGAAAATCGAAAGCCTTCTCTCTAAAATCAGGAACAAGACAAGGATGTCCACTGTCCCCACTCTTATTCAACATAGTCCTGGAAACTTTAGCCAGAGCAATTAGACAAGAGCAAGAAATAAAAGGAACAGTGATTAGAAAGGAAGAAGTTAAATTATCATTACTTGCAGATGACATGATACTTTACATAGAAGACCCCAAAAATTCCACCAAAAATTGCTAGATTTAATAAGCAAATTCAGTAGTGTAGCTGGATACAAAGTCAACACTCAAAAATCAATAGCCTTCCTCTATGCAAATAACAAACTCACTGAAAGAGATATTAGGGAAACAACACCTTTCACAATAACACCCAAAAAAATAAATTGCCTAGGAATCAATCTCACAAAGGATGTAAAAGATCTCTACACTGAAAACTACAGTACTCTGAAAAAGGAGATTGAAGAAGATATCAGAAAATGGAAAGATATCCCTTGCTTTTGGGTTGGAAGAACCAATATAGTAAAAATGGCCATACTTCCAAAATTGTTATACATATTTAACACAATTCCAATCAAAATTCCAACAGCATATCTCACAGAATTAGAGAAAACAATCCTAAAATTCATTTGGAACCAGAAGAGACCTAGAATACAAAGGCAATTCTGGGCAACAAACACAAGGCAAGGGGCATCACAATCCCTGATTTGAAATTATACAATAAAGCTACTGTGATTAAAAAAAAAAGTGTGGTATTGGCAAAAAAACAGACCTGGAGATCAATGGAACAGATTAGAAGATGCTGAAACAACTCCAGACATACTAAACCACCTTATTTTGACACAGGTGCCAAACACATTCACTGGAAGAAAGATAGCTTCTTTAATAAATGGTGCTGGAAAAACTGGCTCTGCACTGCCAAAGATTAAAATTAGACCCATATCTTTCACCGTGTACTAAACTAAATTCAAAATGGATGAAAGATCTAAATATTAAAAGAGAACCATTAAATCTGTGGGAAGATAAAATAGGTAAAACTCTTGAAGACGTTGGTGTAGGCAAAGACTTTATGAATAAAACCCCAATAGCACAGGAACTACCACAAAGAATCAACAACTGTGATCTCATTAAAAAGCTTTTGCACAGCAAGAGAAACCACCAACAGAGTGAAGAGACAACCCACAACGTGGGAAAAAATGTTTGCCAGCTATTGCTCAAAGCATTACTATTGAGAACATACAAAGAACTCCAAAAAATCAGACCTCCCAAATTTACAGACCCAATCCAAAAATGGGCATCTGAGATGAATAAATACTTCTCAGATGAAGAAATACAAATGGCAAATAAATATATGAAAAAATGTTAAACATCACTAGTCATTCGAGAGATGCAAATTAAAACAACACCTAGATTCCATCTCACCCCAGAAAGAATGGCTATTATCAAGAAGTCAAGTAGTAACAAATGCTGGAGGGGCTGTGGGGAAAAAGGAACCCTTCTCCACTGTTGGTGGGAGTGTCAACTGGTGTAGCCACTGTGGAAATCAGTGCAGAGATTCCTCAAAAACTAGGATTGGAGGTCCCATTTGATCCAGTTATTCCCCTTCTGGGCATCTTCCCAGAAGAATTAAAAAACATAGTACCACAGTGATATATGTGCACTCATATTTATAGCAGCACAATTTGTAATAGCTAAATTGTGGAAATAACCCAAATGCCCATCAACCAAGGAATGGATAAAAAAGATGTGGTATTTTTATACAGTGGAGTACTATTCAGCCATAAAGAAAGATAAACTGGAGACTTATAAAGGTAAATGGATGCAACTTGAGAAAATACTCATAAGTGAAATAAACCAGACGTACATGTGTAAACATCGTATTGTCTCCCTACTGTGAGAAGCTCGAAGAGTAAATAAGATCCAAAATCTACAATAGATATGGTAAAACAGGAAGAAACTGTTCAAAAGGAAAGAGAAACTGGAATGGGGGAATGGAGGAAAGAAAGAAGAGAAAAGAAAATATTATATATACATACATATATATATACACATATATATGATATTTAAGATAGATACACTACTAATTTTGCTTAGTTCATTGAAAAGAAAGGTTTGTGCTAATATTGTTTGGATAACTGAATGCTGATATCTTGTACCCTGAGTAACAAATTTAAAGATAACAATATGGAATGTATTAACCATTGTTGCCCTCCTATTATGTTGTTTTGAAATTTTGTTCTATTTTTTCTCTTTAAAATAAAATTTAAAAAACGAATGAGAAATTGATATTTACTTGGCTCAGTACCCTGTCCTTTGGTATTGGAGTATGGTGATGATTATTACCCCAGACAATCACAGTGTTGTCATATGAGGGAGAAAAACTGATTACATGTATGTCATCCTGGCCAAAGTAGTACGATTGGCAATAACAGTAGTATCAAGCACAGCCTAGCAACTGATGAACTTTGATAACTATTAATTTGGTACCCTTGACCATAGGAGCAAGCTCTACAGTTATATATTAAATGCAACACATATCAGGAGCTTGTATGCAGTGTTTCCCCTTGGTAGATTGATTTTATCCTGTTTCAGTGGTATTTAAGAGGGGTGGGGACAAAACAGAGAGATGAATGTGGAGAAACACAGTAGAAGCAAGGCTGTAAGACTAAGGATGATCACTCAAGTTTTGGGAGACTGGAGAAGAGTACAGAAGAGAAAGAATGAATGAGAAAGCAAAAGAATATTGAAGTGAACCAGAAAGAGAAGCGATGGTGTTCATGCATATGAAAGTATTATAAAGTCAAGACAGACAGTTGAGGGGAGAGAGAAAGACAAATAGAACAAAACAAAAATAAAGGTAAGAAACTAAAATAATCAAAAGAAGGAAAGCAAGGGCCGGTGAGATGGCTCAGCAGCTTAAGCGCCTGCCCGGCAAGCTCGAGGGCTGGAGTTCGACTCCCGGAACCCACATACAAAAAAGGGGCCGGTGATATCGCTCAGCAGCATGGGCGCCTGCTGGCACGCGAGGTCTTGAGGTCGACCCCCTGGTACCCAAAAAAAAAAAGAAGAAGAAGGAAAGCAAAACAAAAACAAAAATGCAAAACCAGCCCCAATCAGACTGAAAAAGGAAAACCAAACAAAGAAAAAAAAAGATAATAAAATTCCTCTGGTGTCCATGGTTCTGTGGTTGTGTCCAAGTTGGATCCCAGAAATGTGCTGCATAGCCCCAAGTTTGCATTAGGATTTGTACTGGGTATGGAGATGATCTTGGCCTCTGGATGTGGGGTTTGGACTAGTCTGAAGCTGACAATGTTCTGATGTCCACTTCTCCTTACCATTTTTGTCTCTATGGTGCTCTCCCAGTTGCTGTGGTGCCCTCAGGTAGGGAAAGCCTGAGGTTGCTCCCAGACCCATGTACAGTTAGCTCCTTGCAGAACTTGCACAGCTTCCTTTATTCCACACCACCAGCTCCTCTTACCCACTGGTCATAAGGGGGTAATGCCCTTGTCCCGCCATAGGACAAGGCTGCTTGCCTGCTTGTGCCACTGGGTCAATGCCACTCTGCTGGTCACAGACCAGAGGGGCATTTCTGGTCCTTTGTGTGTAGGGCTAAGACTGCCTTTAGGCAGCCACATGAGGAGTCTAGGTGACCCAGCCCCTCCCTCCCAGCAGAATTCCCCCTAGCCTGCTTCCCAACTGCTGGCAGTCCACCGTGACTGGACGGTTCTGCTGTATTTACAGAAGTGTGGAAACTAAGGTGTTCTTTGCTTCCAAGTGCTCCATTGGAATGAATGGGAGGAAATGCACAGTGGTGCCCTCTGTGCTTGCAAGCAGGTAGAGCTTGCCCAGCTTCTGGATAAGTTAAGTCCAAGGAAATAAGCAACACTGAACTTTCAGCAGTTTGTGGCTGTGGAAATAACTGAGTTCTACAGTGATATTTTCAGAGATCTCTATGGGAAATGGCATTTGCTCATGTATTACTAGACTGCCCAGCTTAGGATGGGGATTGAGGGTTAATACTAGACATGATATGAGTGACTGTGGGGGAGCTAAGTATGGGGAATTTAAAAACTTTGGAGGAGGAGTTTATGGACTTCGAAAAAATAATGAAATATATTAATAATACTGTTTCAGGTGTTTGAGGGGAAGAAACTAGGTAGGGAGCTGAGGCAAGGGAGAGAAACTAGGCACCTATTAAATCAGAGCCAATGAAAGAACAAATACACACAGAGAACCATAAAAGAAAATAATATAACCCCACATTACTAAATAAATCAAGAAACATAAAATACTTAAACCTATAAGTTGTCCAATGGGCACACAGGTAAGATATTCCAAAGAGACACTGCATATGTGATTCCCAAATAGCTTCTTTGCAAGAGAGTCTGAGCGCTTACACCCAATATCTCCTATGACCTTCCACTGTAATATTAAAACTAACTCAAACTCAGGACCCCTTTCTGTCAGGTTGCAGGCACTCTTGCAGGCTCTGTATTCTTGGCTTAGGAACTATTGCTGTCCCTCTCCCTTAGTGTGATGGTGAAATCAGCAGACCACTTCACTCACATGAAATTGTCCACTGAGTCAGGATTATTCCTATGTAATCAAATCAGCTACAGGCTAATCTGTAACAGTGATGTCTATCAGGGATAGTTGAGAAATAACCTACGATGAGACCCTGTTTTGGGTATCCCTTTAGCCTAGAGAAGAAATCCACAGTTATAACAACTCAAGTATTGACCTACAGTTAATACCCACCAAATGTGATGGTTTTTCAAGAGTGATTTTATAGAATCAGAACTACCTAAAGCCCAGAGGATGGGGAACTGGGTAATTCCTGGGGGGAGTGGGTGGCAAAGAAAGAGTAAAAAATAATTTTTTAAGTCCTCTGCTCTGTAGTATGGGAAGGAGGAAATATGAGGGGGCAATAGATCCTAATGATGGTAAAGTGATGTTATATATTAAGAGAAGGATAACAGAGAAAATTGGGTACAGAATTGGTAGTAAGAAATGGAGATGGGAAAAGATTCTATGACTGATGTAAATATTACAGAAAAAGTGAAGGGGAGACAAAAGGAGGAGAAAAAAGAAAAGAAATTTTGGAAAGAATAAGAAGCAGGAGAAAGAAGTCAGGTAAAAAGATATGTATAAAAGTAGGAGAGACATAAAGGGACAAGGGAGAATTACCTTACCCTCTATAAACAATATGAGATGAGAAAGGCAAGTGGAATCACACACACACAGACATTCTCATAAAAGAAAAAAGGGGAAAGTGATGGAATAAAATTGGAGGATGAATAAGAAAAGGAAAACAGTGAAAGAAAAAAGAAGACAAAATTTAAAAATTAATAAAAAATTATGATAACATAAAAAATAATTAAAGAAAGTTTTCTATTGTTTTGGATGCATTGCTCTTTTCCTCAGCCTAGGATTAAGGAGCAGGGTTCAAGCCAGGATGTTCGTGTGTTTATGCTGGAAGTCTATGGTGGCAGTCTGTCCCCAGAATGGTTCTAGGTGCACTCCTCTGCATCCAGAGAACCAGCACCAATGTGAGCTTCCAGTGTTGTGTGATTCAGGCTGCAGCTGGCCTCTGACCACAGGAGCTGGGTCCATACTCACCAGTCCCAGCCCCTCAGTGGGACTCCCTACAGCCTGCTTTCCAACTACCAGGTGTTTCCCGTGGCTGTCCTTCACTCATCCACTCTGGGGACTTGATGGCTTGAGCATGACCTAGAGCTCTTTGTCGTAATTTTTTATGATAATATAAAGGACTTTCCTTGTATCATACAGTACGGTTATGAAAGCACAAGAAATATTTAAACTCCTAAACATACAAGCCCTTCACTGAGGCTTTGGCATCAAATATAAGCTCCTTAGAAAGTTGGCAGGTAGAGATGCAGAAACTGGGGGAACAAAGGGACCCAGAAGACTCCACATGGGACCAGTCTCTCCCCTCCCAGCCTAATCACACCAGTCATTACCAACTCAAAATGCTGTATCAACACCAAAGCTAAATGGAAATTAACTGTGTTAGACTAAGCATTACTATCTAAAATATCTCTAATTTTATTGTCATTGTTTTCATTTAGTAAGTGATCTTTATTTGTATTTCAATACCAACAGCCTGATGGTGAAATCTCTTTCTTCAACGTCATGAGTAATAAGGGGTAGTGCAGTGCAGTGTTTTGCCTATCATGCTTCCACACCTCCTTCCTTCTAGTTCATTCCGGAAACTCCTCCCTGACCCATGGGCTGTCATTGAACATCCAGTCTGATGCTCAATGGCTGTAGAGCGGCCCCAGAGAAAGGTGAAACAACCAGAAGCCCTCATAAGCCCTACCACAATAATTGGATCAACACCGTGTCCACAACCCAAGAAGAGTCTGGCAAAGCCTTTGCAGATAGCGACAGAGGAGACAGCTCTGTTTCTCAAGGCTAAACTGGGAAACTGTGAGTTTAGGGCTTCCAGGAGCCTTTTCTCTGCAGTATAGATGGAGCCTGGAAACAGAGTCTGCCAGGCAAAGACAGAGTCTGGCTGTTTGAGAGCCTGAACCTAAACCATGTCCTCAGACTTGAGAGTTACTTGAAACAAGCAAACAGTTCCTGTTGTAGTAAAGCTGATTTAAGTGAGGGTTTAGCCCGAGTGCCCCACCTGAAATAAAGTTTCCCTCAAAGTTTTCCCAGCTATACCACCTCTCATCAGAAGTTTAATTTCCCATTCAAAGTAGCAGTCCCTGGAGGTTATTCAAATCACCCTGGCACGCATTACATTCCCCTGGGATTGTCAATATTCAGTCACTGAACAGGTAGGCACTGAGTGTCTGCCCTACCCAAATGTGGTAAACTATGTTGTGTCTTTCCAATACTCTCCCTTTCTAGGAACTGATCCTGTGCTTAGCTTTATCTGCATTGATTAATTCAGAGTAAACTGACCCGAAGTAGCTGCTGAAGAGCCTTGACTCAGATCTCTAAACTAGAGGCCCCAAAGTGCAGTCTCTTCCGCCATGGTGAAGGCAGGCAGACTGCAGCGTTCTCCAAACTACTTCATCAAATTGTGAAGTTTGATGTGACATAAAGCTATGTTTGTTAAAAGATTCATATAAAAGTTATACAAGTTATAATTCTGATGTGTTAGGCCGAACTATGCGATGGCCATTAGGGCTCTAACTTATTGGGCTCTAACCTATTAGACTCTAACCTATTAGATTAAGTTTCTGTTTTAGGTAGATAAGTGTCTTAAGTTTCTGTTTCCCTACTTCAGGGCAAATTCCTGGAAATCATGTGACTTGACTGGTTGCCAAGCCTGCACGTGGGCTACATTCCCGCGCCCGGGCTCCTTTGTCTCCTTTGTTAGCCTTTCCTCCAAACTGATTGGTTGCCCATTTGCTAAGCTCCCCTATCTATAGGTTCCCCTAAGTAACCAATGAATGTATTAATTACCCTTTAACTCCTTGCGATTGGCTTCTGTAAAACTTTGCTTGCCTATCCCTCATTACCATACCCAACCCTATAGAAACCCCTTGCTCCTGCCCTTCGGGGTCACCCTGGTATGTTTGCTGGGTGACCCTATGCTGGTGTAGCCTTTCAATAAACCCCGTGCTTTTTACATAAGAGCCTGTGTGGTTCTTGGAGCGTCTCCCTTCTCGGACCCCTCTTCTACGGACTTTACAAAATGTATGCATAAGTTATTATATATATATACTTTTTTTTTTTTTGCGGTTGCTGGGGGTCGACCTCAGGACCTCGCATGCCAGCAGGCGCCCATGCTGCTGAGCGATATCACCGGCCCTTTTATCGTATGTGGGTTCTGGGAGTCGAATTCAGGCCCTTGTGCTTGCCAGGCAGGCGCTTAAGCCACTGAGCCATCTCACTGGCCCAGTTATTATATTTTTATCTAGTACGCTCATTAAGAATGCTTCAAGTCAGACAGCTGTAGGAACCCTCTGGGCCAGACTGTCAATGTCAGGGGCTGAGTTCTGTTTTTGCTCTAGAGCCTGGGGTCTAGAAGGGTCTCCAAGGCCCCTGAAAAGCGAGCTGCTCAGCCTGTCTGTGCTGTTGAGATGATTCACCGCCAGGGGGCAGCAAAACACCTCACGCTACCTTTTCTTCAGGTCCGTTCACAATTCATCGAGTTAAATGGGGGTTGGTTTGGTTTTGCTTTGTCTTGTTTTTTCTGTTTATATCTTGTCATTGTCACATTAATAAAAATACGTTCCTTAAAGCTGAAAATATGAGGTATTACAACATTTATTGCTGATTTTTCTAAAGGAAATATTTTCCAGCACATTTCCAACTTCCTATTTATGAGTCATGTTCCTGTTTGTTCATTCTGCTTGGGATCTATATATTAATGGAAGATAAAAGATTATGACTTTCACTTTTAACCAAACAGCCTGTTAAATTAATTTCAGTGGCTTTGGCACAGAGATCCCAAGATCGATGTTATATTATATGAGTCTGAAAAGCAAGACAAAGAATTGCTGGGGCCTCTGAAGTCCTATCCAAGTCCTACATGAAAGGGAAAAAAACACGTTCTTTAGTCTAATTTGTAATCCTCTGCACGTATAGAGCCATTACAAACTGACAAACAGTAAACTACAAAATATGATATGCACACACCATCACTAAATAATAATTTTATTTGTACTACAAATGATCACCTAAATGGAAAAAACTACTGATTATCCTAATAAAAATGATAGTGGTGGTGTAACTCTGATCTTTGTCATAGAATTTAAAGTCATCCTCATGGAACTGTAAATCCTTAGAGACACAATGCTGATGAGAACACAGATGCAGACAGTAGAGACTAAGAAAAGCAACAGGAAGAAATGGGAGCCTTCAGTGACCCATCAAGACTCCCGCAGCAGGGGCACCCAGCCCAGGTAGGGCTCCATAGTCACCCACCAAGGCTCTGGCAGCATGGGCACACACACTTGGCTGGACCAGCCCATGTGGGAGCTCCCAGTGATCCACCAAGGACCCAGCAGGGGCACACACCCCAGCAGGTGGTAAGTTAGGTGAAATGATATGTGGAATAGAAGTGGGCAGGTGGGGCTGCCTTTTTTTTTTTTAATAAAGGGCTCTGGGGGAACTCCAGCAATAGAACACCAATCCCAGGCCCCACATCCAGAAGCCAAGATCAGCCCTATACCCAGCACAAATCCCACTGCAAATTTGGCTGGAGTACACAACCCATTTCTGGGACCTGACTTGAACCTACCACAGAACTGTGGACACCAGAGGAATTTTACTATGTTTATTTTACTATGTTTATTTGTTTTCTTTTTCCTGTCCAGTTGGGGTCTTTTTTTGTTTAGTTTAGTTTTATTTTGTATGGTTATTTTTGTTTTCTGGCTTTTTTCTCTCTTTTTCTCTCTCTCTTTTCTTTTTTCTTTCATTAACATGGACTGATCAAGCCCTCAGCCTCCCAAATGAGTGTACTGCAAAGGCTTAAATAAATGAAATAAGTGGTATGATTTTAGGGCTCCAGGAATATCAAAACCCTCTAAAAGAATTCGAGATTCTCTGAGGGTTGAGACAAAGAACTTCTCTCATGGCCCATATTTATTTGGTTTACAAGCAAAGGGAAGGAATACTGAGGAAAATGGGGGAACCTGAGCAGGACCTTGGGAGTTGGCTCAAGGACTTCTCCAAGTAATAAATTATGTTAATTTAGGATAACTATCTTATTTCCAGGTTGACATTTAATGCAAGAGTGAAATGCCTGTAGCTGCAGTCTTTTCTAGTTAGTTGGGGTTGGAGCCAGGTATCCTCAGCTGGAGCCTTATCTTGTCCTTTCAGGCATCATGACATCACAGGCCAATACAGGCCTCATCTGGGACCAGTGATTCATAGAAGTTCACTTACTATGAATCTGCTGCCCATCTCCAGACAAGGGGTCTAGGCCTTGGACAGGCTTACAAGTAAACATAGAAAGCCAACTGTTTCATTTTAAATCCTGCTCAGAGTCACTTCATAGTGGTCTCCATCATTTCATCACTTAAATTTATTACCTTCCTTTTTGTTTTCTTCTAATCTTCTTTCTCTTTTTCCCCAACTATCTCAATTGATTTTATGATACTTTCATGTGAGTAAACATTGTCTCTTCTCTTCCTGGTTCACTTCAATACTCCTCTGCTTTCTCTTCCATTCTTTCCCTCCTGTGTCCTCCAGTTTCCCATAACTTGGGTGATCATCTTTTGCCCTCCAGCCTTGCTCTTACTATATTGGACCTCATTCATCTCTCTATTTGGCCCCTATCCCTTTTAATCCTTCCCACATACAGCAGGGTAAAATCACTCCACTAAGGGGGAAAAAATTGCATACAAGTTCCTGGTATATGCTGGATTCTGTTATAATACTGCAAAATTTGTTCCTATGGTTAAAGGAATCAAGTTAATACCACAGTTTGTCAGCAGCCAGGCTGTGCTCAAGACTATTATTGCTAACTGTACTACTTTAGCCAGGATGTCGTACCTGTTATAATCAGTTTTTCTCCCCTGTATGACAACACTGTGATTGTATTAGGTCATTACCATCACCATAGTCCAGTACCAAGGGACTGGGTGCTGAGGCAAATAGATAACAACTTCTCATCCTCAATACATTAGGAAGGTAGGTTCTTGTGATAGACACAAAGACCAGGAACCACCTACATCTAAAAGACATCCCTGAGGAACAGACATTTCCTAGGTAAGCCTCAACATTAGGGATAAAGCTACCTACCATAAGAAATCTACAAGCATCAACAAGAAAACAAAATAAAATAAAAAATAGAAAACATAAAATGACCAGATGCAGAAGCAAAATGCAACCCCAGACCTCCAGTCCACCCAGGACAAGTCCAGAGCACAATGATAGAGGAAACCATAAGCCAATAACTGGAACTTCTTGAAATGATAGCAATAGAAGTGAAAGAACAAATGGAAGAGGTTATAGAAAAAATAACCTCTAAGGTGCAAAAAAAAAAAAAATGATGATCAAAATGAAATACATTAAAGCAGACACAGACAAAAAAAATAGAGGAGCTCAGGAAAACAATGGAAACCATGAATGCCCAACATAGGAAAGAAAAGGAATCCATAAAGCAGATCCAAACAGAAATCCAAGAGATTAAAAACTCCACTGAATGTATATGCAACAGATTGAAGGAAGGCAAGGATAGAATATCAGATTTAGAAGACAAGATTGTGGCTAGCAAACATGAAAAGAAAGATATCTTAAAATTAGCAAGAGACCAAAAAAATCAATTAAACAGCTACAAGGTGAAGCAAAGAAGAACACAAGATTAATTGGAGTCAGTTAGAAAGCTGGAGACAGGGCAAAAGATTAAAAAATAATAATAATAAAACCTCTTCACAGAAATAATGGCAGAAAACTTCCCAAACATGGATAAAGTATTTGAAATACAAATAAATGAAGCATATAGAACTCCAAATAGCCATGATGAAAATAAATCTACACCAAGGCATATAATAATCAAGATTGCAGAAATTTGGCATAAGAACAGAATATTAGAAGAAGCTAGAGAGAAGAAACAAATCACTTATAAAGGAAAGAACATCAGAATCACAGCAGACTTCTCAACACAAACCCTCAAATCAAGGACAGCTTGGAGTGATGTATTTCAAGCCTAAAAAAAATGACCTTCAAACCATACTGATATGCCCAGCAAAACTATCTTTCAAAATAAATGGAGAAACAAGATAGTTCCATCACAAAGAACAACTGAATAAATTCATGACCACCAAACCAGCTCTTCTGAATGCTCTGAGGGATATATTACAAAGAGAAAATTAAGACCATAAGCACAAGAACACCGATAGAAAGAAGCCACCATGCAGGGCAAGTAATTAAACAAAGGGGAAAGACAAGGAACCAACAATAGAAAAATAACATGAAAAATATAAGCCAATACATATCAGTTGTAACCATCAACATTACCTGTCTCAACTCACCTATCAAAAGAAACAGACTGGCAGAATGTATCAAGAAGCAAGATCCAAAAGTATGCTGCATTCAGGAAACACATTTAACTCAAAAAGAAATTCATAGACTGAAAGTCAAAGAATGGAAAACAATATTCCATGCCACAGGAACCAGAAAAAAGCAGGGGTAGCTATTCTATTTTCAGACAATGGGAACTTCCAGCCAAGATTGATCAAAAGAGACAAAGTCACTACATACTTGTTAAGGGAAAACATCAAGGAGAGATAATAATCATAAATATATATGCACCAAATACCAGTGCGCCCAATTACATAAAACAAATATTAACAGAAATGAAAAATTAATCATTAACACAATTGTAATGGGGGACGTTAATGCCCTACTCTCACAAATAGATAGATCAAAAAATCAACAAGGAACTATCAGAATTAAACCAAATTTGTGAACAAATGGAGTTAGTAGATATCTACAGAGTGTTCCTCCCCACAACATCAGAATACATATTCTTCTCAGCTGCACATGGAACATTCTCCAAAATAGACCACATATTAGCCCATAAAACATGCTTAAGTATATGCAGAGGAATTGAAATCATCACATGTATATTACCTTACCATAGTGCAAAGAAATTGGAAACCAACAGCAAAAGAAATAACAAAAATTACATAAACACATGGAAATTAAAAAACACCCTCCTGAATAACCAGTGTGTCACAGAGGAAATGAAACAAGAAATTAAACAGGGGCCAGTGAGATGGCTCAGTGGCTTAAGCACCTGCCCGGCAAGCGCAAGGGCCCGAGTTCGACTCCCGGAACCCACATACGAAAAAAGGGCCGGTGATATCGCTCAGCAGCAAGGGCGCCTGCTGGCACGTGAGGTCCTGAGGTCGACCCCCTGGTACCCACAAAAAAAAAAGAAATTAAACAGTACAATTAAATGATAACACCAATACAACATATTGGAACTTATGGGAAGAAATGAAAGCAGTCCTATGAGGGAAATTTATAGCAATGAATTCTCACTAGTGTTGAACCTCAAACTTCTAGGAAAAAAGAAAATCAAACCCAAGGCTCCTACAAGGGAGGAAATTATAAAGATAAGAGAAGAAATTAGTGCAATTGAGACTAAGAAAACAATATAAAGAATAAATGAATCAAAGAGTTGGTTCCTTGAAAGATTAAATAAAATTGATAAACCCTTAGCCAACCTCATCAAAAGAGAAAAGAAAAGACTCAAATTCAAGCAATTAGGGATGAAAAGGGGGGTAATAACAATGGATCCTGCAGAAATCCAGAAGATCATCAACACCTACTATGAGAACCTATACTCTAATAAGTTGAATAACACAGAAGAAATGGATAGATCCCTAGACACAATCAAATTGCCAAAACTGAATCAAGAAGATATAAAAATTCTAAATGACCCAATATTAGTCCATGGAATTGAAAATGTGATTTAAAGCCTACTAACAATAAAAGCCCAGGTTCTGATGGATTCAATGTTGAATTCTACAAAAACAATTAGAGAAAAACTAATGTTGAATGCCACTAATGTTGAAACTCTTTCATGAAATTGAAAGGGAAGCAATACTTTCAAAACCATTCCTGGAAGCTAGTGTTACCCTGATGTCAAAACCAGAGAAGGACCCAACCAAGAAAGAAAACTACAGGCCAATCTCCCTAATGAACACAGATGCAAAAATCCTCAATAAGATACTGGCAAACAGAATACAGCAAATCATCAAGATTATACATCATGACCAAATAGGATTCATTCCAGGGATACAGGGATGGTTCAACATGTGCAAATCAATAAATATAATACACCATATTAACAGACCCAAAGATAAAAACCACATGATCATCTCAATAGATGCAGAAAAAGCATTTGATAAAGTCCGACACCGATTCATGAGAAAAACCCTACAGAAAATTGGAATAGGTGGTCTTTAGCTCAATCTGATAAAAGCCATATATGACAAAACAACAGCTACTGTGATAAAATCAGCATTGTACTGGCAAAAAAAAATGCACTAAACTAAAGTCAAAATGGATCAAAGATCCAAACATTAAAACAGAAACACTAAATCTACCGGAAGAGAAAGTGGGTAGAAATCTTGAAGACATGGGGTAGGCAGAGACTTCATGAACAAAACACAAACTGCAAGGGAAGTACTTCAAAGAATCAACAACTGGGATCTCATCTTATTAAAAAGCATCTGCACATCAAAAGAAATCACCAAAAGAGTGAAAAGACAACCCACAGAATGGGAAAATATTTCAGCCACTTTTCCCTCAGACAAAGGACTTATATCTAGAATATATAAAGAATTGAAAAAATCAGGCCCCCCAAATTCAAAGACCCAATCCAAAAATAGGCATCTGAGATGAATAAGCACTTCATGGATGAAGAAATACAAATGGAAAATAAATATACGAAAAAATGTTCACATCATTGATCATTTGAGAAATGCAAATTAAAATAACACTGAGATTCCATCTCACCCCAGAAAGAATGGCTGTCATCAAGAGATCAACCAATAACAAATGCTGGAGGGGATATGTGTAAAAAGGAACCCTTCTCCACTGTTGATGGGAGTGCAGACTGGTACCACCAGTGTGGAAATCCATGTGGAGATTCCTCAAAAAACTAGGATTAGAGGTCCCATTCGACCCAGCTATTCCCCTTCTGGGTATTTTCCCAGAAGAATTAAAAACATTATACCACAGCGATATATGTGCACCCATGTTTATTGCAGCAAAATTTGTAATAGCTAAATCTTGGAAACAACCCAAATGCCCATCAATTGAATGGATAAAAAGATGTAGTATTTTTATATAATGGAGTTACTACTTAACTATAAAGAAGGATAAACTTGAGGCTTTTAAAGGTAAATGGATGCAACTAGAGACCATACTCATAAGTGAAATAAATCAAACTCACATGTGTAAATATCGTATTGTCTCCCTAGTGTAAGAAACTGAAAAAGTGAATAAGATCCAAAATCTACAATAGATACTGTGAAAGGGAAAGAAACTCCTCAAAAGGAAAGAACAACTGGTGTGGGGGAAAGGAGAAAAGAAGGAAGGGAAAAGAAAATATATATATTATGCTGAAAATATATATATTGAACATATATATATATATATATATATACACACACAAGATAGCTAAGATAATTATATTACTAATTTCTTTTAGTTCATTGAAAAGAACAGTTTGTGCTTATATTGTTTGATCAATTTTTCATGCTTATATCTTGTAATCAGAGCAACTATTTTGGAGAAAACAATATTCAATATATTAACCATTGTTAATTTCCTATTATCTTGTTTTGAAATTCTGTATCATTGTTTTTGTTTTTTTTTTCTCTTTAAAATTTAAAAACAAAATGAAGAAAGAAAGAAAAAGAAGATGCAAAATGACCACACGTATGTTTTCCAAAAAATGGAACCAAAATGTTAACAATATTCATCTCTGGTTGATAAGGTTTTCTAAATAAAGACTGAGACAAGAGAATCACTTGAGCCCAGGAGTTCAAGGCCAGCCTGGACGACATAGTGAGACTCTGGCTCTAAAACAAAACCAAATGAAAAGATTCAAGCATAAAAATAAAAATATCAGGGCCGGTGAGATGGCTCAGCGGTGTACATGCCTGCCTGGCAAGCATGAGGGCCCGAGTTCAACTCCCGGAACCCACATACGAAAAAAGGGCCGGTGATATCGCTCAGTGGCACGGGCGGCTGCTGGCACGCGAGGTCCTGAGGTCAACCCCTGGTACCCACAAATAAATAAATAAATAAATAAATAAATAAAAATAAAAATATCAACACAGTTATCTCCGTGTTGTGGGCTTATGAATAGTGTGTATGTGTGCATTTGTGTGGCTGTTTTGCAACATAACACAAAGGCAATCAATATTTTTTAAAGAGTTTGAAGGTCCCATTTCTATGGAGTCTGTGCAAGGAAGCAAAACTCTGAGTGTCCAAGGTTTGCTCACAAGGTCCTGAGCATTGTTTCCACACAGATGTGACCCCTTCCTTTGGCTCCCTGGCTCTCTGGCTTCCCATCAGGAACCACTTTCCTTGTCACTGAGAGGATATGATTCAGGTCTCCAGGTTAAAGGGACACAAGGAGCGCTTGCCCCTGGAACCCCGGGCTCAGCCTGGCCCCGGACCCGTCCACCACCTCAGGCCCCCCAGAGTTCCCTCTGAATTTACCAGAGAGAATTTACAGAACTAGAGAAATTCTAACAGTGTAAGAAATAAAAAAAATTACAGAGTATGATTTTGTTTATTATTTTTAATGTATTACAATAGTAATATCTCAGCAGAATTCACCAAAATGTCAATTATGGTTATTTTTATGTGGTGAAACTGTGAAATGTTCTTATTTTTCCCTATCTCTGTCTTCTAAGTTTTCTATAATAAATACATATTATTTTGTAATTTCAAATAAAATGAGTAAGGCTTATTTTTCAACCTAATCAAGCCAATAATTTAGGATCCCTCCTTTATAAATGGACAGCCTTGGTAAAAGAATGAATTGTTTAAAATACCCACACTATGGCTATATTTGTTCAAATACATTTCACTAAATTTATGCAAATTAGCAATGGCCTTTGCACCCTCCCCCATCTTCTGAGGTCATGCACCCCTCCCCCCAGCCACCTCAGAGGCCCCTTTCCCTATATCCCCTTCCCCCACCTGCTGACTTTCAGGCACATCTGCACTGATCAGCTGTTCACTCAGCCACTGTCCCACTGCTAGGCCTCTCTACAAAGGACCTCAGTACCTAGCTTTGTTGCTATGCAAACACCTAGATTTTTGTACCCCAGATCAGTGCATGTTTTGTATCCCAGATCACATGGCAGGCAGCCTTTGAAAAGCACCCTGCCCCACAGGGCCCTCCAGTCCCTAGGGCTTAGTACAGTTAGGCCTTTCTCCCAACTTATTTGAAAGTTCTCTGCCCTGGATCTCTGTCAGGACCAGGCATAACCAAAGGCCAGAAGAGACTATCAGTGGCTTGTAACTCCTCTGGGGCATCCTTTCTATAAACACGAATACCTGACATGTATTTTCAAGGTGCAGCCTTGAAAATATGTGTCCTACATGCCCCTGAAGTGAAAGACAAACTTCCATTCCCAAACAAATAAACAAATGCCTGGTTTTAGAGACCAAACCTCAATTTCTTGACCTTCTGAGGACTGGGTTTGGGTCTTTTTCCTAAGTGTGCCAGTGCAAGAAGACAGCAGAGCCAGCCAGCCATGGAACATAACAGCACCGCGTGTACGACCATTCTTATTTGAAAGGTGATAAAGAACTCTACTTTATCTTTAAAGTATCTACTGCAGTGATCCCTGCTGTAAAAGCTAGGTTGGTTTACCTTCCTTTCTCAGATATAGAAACTGAGGCTTACAGAGAGCAAGTCACTCAGCAGATGTCACAGCACTAGGACATGGTAGAGTGAAATTTGACTCTAGTAGGTGGCCAGTGTCGTCCCTCAGTTCATTGCTGGAGCTGTGCTGAGGTCAGTCATCCTGTACCACTACAAGTGGCTGGTGTGGTCTCAGGAGATGAGCCACAAATAGGGACAAGTGGTACTCCTAGGAGGGGCCAACCAGGACGAAGAGTTAGATGTATACAGTATTTCTCAGTTTGGACATTTTGGGTAGGAACAGCATTTTACAGGATGATTCTTCCCTAGCATGTTTCAGGAGGTTTAGCATCCCAATCCCGTCCTACCAAAACCCAGTTAGAGCCACTCCAGAAGGACTATGCCTTCCTGAGATGAGAATCACTTTGGGAACCTAAGAACTCATGACTTAATTGCAACAATGCATACATTGCTAATAGATGGCAACTCAGACCAATAATAAGACCCATGGGAAGGCAATGACAGGGACAGGGCAGATAATATGAACTAGACTGACCGGGGCAGACTCTGGATATTCAAAGGACAAATCTGATGGTTGATGTAATCAGCAAGCATCAAATAGGCTGGCTGCTGAGATAAAAGCATTATAAGCCTATTGAGTGTTGTGTGGTTTTATTAGAATAGGAAAAACAAGTATCTATATCTTTGACAGAGTGTGTTTCTCCCCCAGTTGTCCCTTGAGTTGGCAATGGTTGGGCTCTTTAGGGTCCCAGACCCTCATTAATGTTAAATTCTTTCTAGTTGGCAGAGGGAGCCTGAGATGGTACTAATGGATCCTGGCAGAAGTGGCAGGGTCAGGTGCTGTAAAGAAAACCCCAGCAGTGACCTTTCAGGAAAGAGGCAGACAAGAATTAGAAGCTCATGGTTCCCCACCTCCATGGAAACAAATAGTTTCTTTTACTGGTGCACAGTGCTTTTTCACAGATATCATCTTCAAGGGCCATTTTCTCCTGGAAGTTGTTAACAGATGAATGAGGTTCCTTATTTGACTAGGAGAGAGGATTGTGTGCCTTGGGGAGACTCTTCCCATAAATTCAACCTGTCTCTGTCCTCAGCAAGCCATGGGAGCTGCATGGGCAGCTGGTGACAGGGGCTTTGTGCTGTGTGGCTTTCCCACCACAGTGCTCACTCACTCTCAGACAGCTCAACTCGGGGGCCCTTTTCTCTCTCACTGGTGTTGGGTCTGCAGTTGGCTTTTCCCTGAGTGATGACTGCACAGCCAGGGCAGCTCTGATCTCATTCTGCCCAAGCTGCTAGATGTTATCTTTCTCTTTAATGAGCCCAGAAAGAAAAGATTCAGAAATTTAAGCAGTCTGTGCTCACAGAGAGGACACAGTCTCCTTCACCATCACACTTAAGGAGCACTTTTCAGGCTTCTACCAGAGGGACTGCATGACTTTCAAGAAACTCTTTGGATTCCACTTTCATTGCTGAACACCCTAGAAGCCTATGGGGATGTGTAAAGTCTTTCTCCCAGGAGAAGACACCAGGACCGCATAGCTCTCTCCAGAACTGTGCATCATGTTTCTTGAGGTTTCTAAGGTGGAACTGTAACTCGTAAGAAATCAAATTTGTCAGGAAAAAACAATTAGATCTCATCACAGATCTCTCTCCAATGTTCTGAAGCCTCGAAAAATCTCTAATAGCTATTTATATCCAATTCAAATGATTCACCAGAAGTAAATCATCTTATCTTCTGTACTGTTAAATTTTCTCCATGTAAACACCTACATGAAAGATTCCTTCCTGAATTTAGAGCTTGGATTTTTTTCCTTTCCTAGTGGATACTTCTAAGTTATATTCAAAGAATAGTTTAATGTAAATAATTTTCTGCCATAGCACTACTCTCACCCTTCAACTTCTTGTTGCTCAAAACTTTTTCTTTTCTTTTTTTTTTTTTGTGGGTACCGGGGGTCGACCTCAGGAGCTCACGTGCCAGCAGGCGCCCGTGCCGCTGAGTGATATCACTGGCCCTTTTTTGTATGTGGGTACCAGGAGTCAAACTCGGGACCTCGCGCTTGCCAGGCAGGCACTTACACCACTGAGCCACCTCACCGGCCCCTCAAATCTTTTTCTTTTTCTCTTGTTTTAGTGGTTTTGCTATTTTATTGCTAGGGATATTTTAATGTAAGTTGCCTCTTTTGCTTTGGCTGTAGGTAGGACATAAATATGGTGGTTAAGGTTTTTTAAATCTTAAATTATTTTCAATATATTTGGCTTACTAAAGCCTTCTGGCCACTTAAATCATATCATAAAGCTGTGGGTTCCAATGTGACAATGAAACATTCCCATCATTCTCATATGTCATACCTCCTAAATGGGGAGATGGTGAACTGGTCTAACATTGGTCACTTCCATTGATCTAATGGATTTGACTCTGAATCACCACATTACCAGTAACTGTCTCTTCTTTCAAACCTGTTTCTATTCCATGGCAGCCATCTCTCTTACAGAGTAGAAAGCCACCGCCATAATGAGAGGATTTTAAAGTTTGCAGGAAAAATTTTAATACCTAAAAGACAAAAAAAAAAAACCTCTTACTGGCTTTCATTGAAAACTAAAATGTCACAATTGACTTAGAGATTTGTCTCACTTGAAAATTTAGAGGAAGCATTAATGTAAATACAGCTCTAAGTGTTTACTTTCACAAGTTACCGAGTTACAGGATTCCTTTGCTAAGATGACATTTTGATAGAAGGGAAGGGAAGAAAAGGATACGTACAGGAAAACCACAGTGGGAAGGAACATGGAAGTACAAAAATATTAAAAGGTGAGCGAGGATAACACAACATACAATCCCTTGATTACAGCACAGTCGTTCCAACCCTGAGCCTGTGTGATTCTGGTGTTTCTCCCAAGATACCTATCCCTGCAAGTTGGAGAGACCCCTGGATGGATATCTGGGCTGACTGTTAGCTTTGATGGCCAAAATTCTACAATAGGAAAAACTGACAAGTATCCATTTGGGCTCATCTCAGTTCTCAGAAGCTAAGAATCATGAATGAAAATGAGCTGCTCCTTTTGAAAAGACATATGTTTTTTAAGTGTAGACACATCCCAGTGTACAACCAAGTCCTGCTGTTATGGAAAAATCACAAGATAGATTCATTCACAGGAAGAGGAGATTTGAGAAACAAATGAATTCTTTAACTGATGCTGGCTGGGGACAGCAGAAGCTGACCCTGAGCTTTTGTGTCCTCCTCCTTAAATACACTTTTGGAGGCCTTACAAAGTCCTTGGTTGCCATGGAAACTGTATTTTTTACTATACCACCTCTCTGGAAAGTTTTCAGGGTACTTCAAACATCTGGCCAATTAACACTGGGGATGGGGTAGCAGGTACCACCTGTGCTACTCCCTTCTTGTGGTTTTTTGACTGCAAGATAGTGATAAGAAAACCCGTTTGTGATAGTATCATCTGTTTCTCCTCTTTGAAGTTTATGGCTGCAGAAAGGGCAGTGGGACTAAAGTTCAACTAAAGGTTTCTACCTATTAGTTAAATCCAGAGGTTAAGAAACAAAATGAAAATACTCTTGCCCTAATATTCCCCCCTCGAGGACATATTTTCCTCTTCAGGACATATATAGTCCTTCATGTGGCGGCGGTTCATAACCAGGCTGATTTGTAGAGACATCAGCCAATACCATCATCTGAACCTGATTTATGCTGTTTTGAATTTTGTCTTTTACCCAGTTAATCAAACATGGTCCAAATGTAAGGATCAGTATTATAATAACTATTGGCCCTGTGATCCCAGCAATAATGGAGGCCAGTCCAGGGTTCCAATTAAGCAGTGTCTCATACCACTCCTGATTGTTGTAATATGTTCTTTTTTCGTTCTTTGGCCTCCTGTTCTAATTTGTCTAGGGTTTCTATTATGACCCCTGAATTATTTGCATAGAAGCAACACTCCTCTCCCAGAGTGACGCAAAGTCCCCCTTGTTTCATAAAGAGCATGTTAAGACCTCTCCTGTTTTGCAGGACCAGTTCTGCCAGGGAGTTTAGCTGGTCATGTAATTGTTTGACCACATTTCGTATCCCTGCCACACTTTGTTCTATGCTGTGAGTTATTCTGTTGAGCCTCTGGAGACCCGTTTCTGAGTGGGCTATTGCTTCTGCACCCATTCCAAGAGCTCCAGCTATGTTCGCCCCGATTAGCACTGACACAATTGCCTCTCATTTATATCATGTCTGATGGTTGGCAGGCAGACTTCAGAGCCCAGGATCTCCTTGGAGAGCTGTTACTCTGGGGATAAGCATTGTTAAAAGGCAGGGGCCTGTCTGTGTAAACTTTTGCCTATGATCTAGACACTTGAACAGTCCATTTGGACAGAAAAACCAGGATCCTGGAGGTGCCCGGTAGGTAGAGTCTTGTGGCAGGGTCTTGTTGCAGATGACCTGGTTAAGACCTTCCCCAACACAGAATCCCTGCCCATAAACATTTTTTATCATGAGTAAGGGCAACAGCTCTTCTTCCTCTGGGGTGCAGATTATGTGACTGGGTGCGACCTCAACCACGGAAGCTATAGCTTCAAAAAAGGGTGGACTCAGCCTAACACACATCCAACAGCTTTTGGCTAAATCAGGGTTTGACATTTTGAGTAGTAGGTGAGTCTCATTGAGCATTTGGTATATCTCAGATTGCATGCTCACCTTGTCTACGTTGGCTCAGACATTTTCCAGGCTTGAGACATTACCTTTTGAAAGGGTGTTGGGCAGCACCTTTGGCTTGGAACTCTCAGGGTGATGTAACTCACCAAAAAGAGCAGGAAAAGGGGCAGCAGGTTTTTGGGGCATCACCTCTACCCTTGATATGTGGATAAGGATCCCTGTTGGGGGCCAACATCACAGTTAGGCCTCGGGCGCAGCCTGTATTTCTGACTCAAAGCCTGCGCTAAATTACCCCTCCCATCGACCTGGGCAAGATGGCGCCTGGTTCCTGCTTCCTGGTTGCGGTCATTGCTGCTCGCGCCCTGTAAATGTGTGAGTCTGCCTAGAGACTGATGAGTATAGCCTATGAGCTTTCATTTCCTGCTGTATTGCTATTGGCGCCCCTATCCTTATAAAAACATGCAAAGCTGCCCTTTAGGAGCAGAGCATGGACGGAGCCGCCACAGGGCGGACGCTTGTAGAGGCTCTGGAGCTGTGAACGATTAAAGCAAGCTTTCACCGACCCGTGTTGTGTGATTCTTCTCGCTGGACGAGCAGAAGCGCGCGACATTTGGTGGCCCGTACGGGGAACTGATCACCCTTCGTGCGGGGTCTGGTGGAGCTGCATCGAGTCACAGGACGGTACGTACCTTCAGGTAAGCGGGAGGCTTAACCTGGCCCTGGGTGGACGCACTTTCAGGGAAATTCTGCTCTCAATTGCTGAGGCGGGGGTTGCCCATATATTGGGCGTGCTCACGGCGGGGACGGTGTCGCTGGAGCAGTTTCGTTTTCACAATGGGGAACTCCGACAGTGCCCCGATGCACAAGCCGATGCGAGACTTATTGAAAGCGCGAGGCATTAAGGTGAGTTCTAAAACTGTTCAAAATTTTTTTAAAAATATACATGAGATCGCCCCGTGGTTTTGGCCCACTGGGCACCTTACTTTACCCTGCTGGGAAAAGTTAGGACACGATATCAGCTTTGCTGAGGAAGAGGGAGTCATTGACCCCTCCGTGCGCCCCCTCTGGGAGATGGTTAGATATTGCCTTAAGGTAGAGGACAGCCCAGGCAGGTCTGTACCGCTTTCAGAGGTGCACAAGGCTTTTGAGAGGGCTCGCTCGGAGAGCTCGAGGGCTAATTCTAGGGCGGGGTCGGATTCTTCCTCTTCAGATTCAGAGGCGGAAGGGACAGAAGGGTTAGAGCGGGGGCCTCAGGCTGCTGTCAATAAAGACTCAGCGCCAACGAAGAGCCTCCCCTCCCCGAGATGTGGCGCTACGGCTGTTACGTGGCAGACTTCCAATCCTTTCCGGGATTTGTGTGGTGACTTTAAAGAGCTAAATATAGGCCGGCCCCCATCAGGGGGGGCGGCGGGGGGGGCGGACCTATGCCCAGTGCCCCGCCCTGGGAGCCGCCTCCCCCATTCCAAGATGGCCCTTTGCCCTCCACTTGCCGTACCTTCCACGGCCCCACGTGGGAGGTCATAAAGAAAACAGGGACCAGAGATGTCCCCGGCATTGACTGGGGCCCGTATGGGATCTATCCGGTCCTCACCGGCCAGGGAGGGCAACCATACCATCAACCCCTTGACCTTAAGCTTATTAAGCAACTAAAGGAAGCAGTCTCTTCCTATGGCCCTAATGCCCCTTTCACACTCGCTGTATTGGAGACTATAGCGACTGCTCCTATGACCCCTGGGGACTGGACACAGCTTGCAAGGGCGTGTCTTTCCCCTGGGCAGTTTATTGATTGGAAAGCATGGAATCTGATCGCAACAACAGGGAAGGTAATAGGCGGTGGAATGCAGCCAACCAGACCAGCCCCAACTAGTGGAATTACAAATTGTATCAGTGGTGCTTACAAGATTCCCCACGGATATTAATATCCTCTCAGATTCCAAATATGTAGTCAATGCTTTACAGATTCTGGAAACCGCGGGCCCGATAAATTCCACCTCTTCGGTGTTCACTATACTCCAAACTATCCAGACACAATTACAAAATAGAACCCACAAAATTTATGTGGCTCATATCAGAGCACATACCCAGCTCCCAGGCCCACTCTCGGAGGGCAATGCAATGGTAGATGCAGCCACGAGCCCAATATGGATATGTACGCTCTCATCCCCGGCTGAGAGAGCCCAACAGTTTCACAAAAAATTTCATGTCAATGCTCAGACCTTGGCAGCTCACTTTAAGATCCCCAGGGCCCAGGCTCGAGACATTGTCCGGCATTGTGGTACCTGCGCCGTGATGCGCCCCCAGCGGTCCGATGGGATTAACCCGTGAGGACTCAGACCGGGTCATATCTGGCAAATGGATGTAACACACATCCCAGAATTTGGGTCTGTCAAATATGTCCATGTCTCAGTAGATACTTGTTCTCAAGTTGTTTTTGCCACGGCAGAAACGGGAGAAAAGACATCTAATGTTATCAATCACTGCCTTGCGGCTTGGGCTGCATGGGGAAAGCCTAAAATACTAAAAACAGATAATGGGCCCGCGTATACAGGTGCGGCCTTCAAAAGCTTCTGTGCAACCATGGAAATAGTCCTTAAACATGGCATTCCATACAACCCAATGGGCCAGGCTGTTATTGAAAGAACACACCGAACGCTTAAAGATACTCTAAATAAACAAAAGGAGGGGATAGGCCGTGGCCTCTCATCAAAAAGGAAGCTCTCCCTTGCTCTATTTACCATCAATTTTTTGAGCTTAAATTCGGACAACCGCTCCCCTGCGATGGAACATTGCAATCCTTCCCCCCAAAATAAGGGGATGGTCACTTGGAAGGATGTCATCACGGGGCAGTGGATGGGCCCGGACCCGGTGGTCAGCTGGGTCCGAGGTGCGGTTCGTGTCTTCCCACAGGATCCTGGACGGGAGCCGGTGTGGGTCCCTGAAAGACTGACGAGGACCGCAAATATACCAAAAACCCACCAAGACCAGACCACCAAGGAAGATGGGTATTCCACCACCACCGATGGTGATTGTCTGGCTCCTGCTCGGCACCTCGTCATCTCTGACCCTCCAGAGTCGGAGTGAGGGCACAGATGAGTACCTGTGGGCTTTGTGGCACCATCCACCCAGTTTAGCCCCTTTCCATTGCCTTTAATACCAGCTTCCCAGTTACTCCAGATACCTTAGTGTTTTCTTATGCTAACGTTACTGCACAGTGTCAGCCTAACAACACTTCTCTGCCTTTCTTAGAATTTGTTAATCAAACCTGACACTCGTGCTATGGCACCGCTAGGATAAACTCTCCTTCGGGGTGGGGGGTATGGACAACCAGGCCCGTAAGGCCACCCAATGTCACCAAGATAAAAAACTGCAGTTCATCGGGGGACGTATGGGCGCATTTTATGGTATGTAGAGAGATCCAGCTCCATTACCTTAATTGGGGGGTCCAGGTTTTCAGCCAATATCAAGCTTGCAACCCCCTAGGAGGATGTGTAGACCTCCGACCCTTTAAGACTAATAGGTCACGGACCTTGTCCAAGATGTCTGACTGGCTCAAAAATACATACTTGCCCTCATTCAAAAATCTCTCAGAGCAGGTCTCTATTGGCTTAGATAATGTAAAAAAGATACAACTACAGCCTGTTACTTTTGACCTGTCCAGTTTGGGAACTGTCATCACAAAATTGTGGGAAAAGGTCACCTCCTGGTTTAGCTGGCCCAGTCTGGCAACTTGGGTTGCAATCGGAGTCGGTATTCTTGTTGTCTTGGTTGTTATCAAGTGCCTGCTGGATAGATTAATGCAGACTCAACAACAGGTGTGCTTGACAGCAATGGCTGCCATGCAGTTGGCGGATGGAGGCCCTACAGCCAGGCCAGCGGCTGCCTACCTGCTCAGGGTCGCAGAACATCGCTTTTAGCTGGGTGGGTGAGCCAAAGACGGGTAAGAGCAAGGATCCCCAGCCTTGACTCAACCTAAGACAGGCCCCATCCCATTGCGTGGCGACCGCCGTCGAGTGTGTGACTAGGAAAGTCACGAGGTGCTCCGCAGGGGGGTTCATGGCGGAACACCTAATGCATGCCTGCATGCATCTAGGTTCCATCCAGTTACTTCCTAGCCCCACAAAAAAGGATGAGGCCCAGGATGGTCGATGCTGGACTGCAGCTGGCGCAAACGACCACCGGGCTAATAGTGGGGTGCAGGCCAATACATTCACTCGAGACGGGCTACGTCTGCCTTATTATGTGATTTTTAAGGGGGAAATGTTGGGGGCCAACATCACAGTTAGGCCTCGGGCACGGCCTGTATTTCTGACTCAAAGCCTGCGCTAAATTACCCCTCCCATCGACCTGGGCAAGATGGCGCCTGGTTCCTGCTTCCTGGTTGTGGTCATTGCTGCTCGCACCCTGTAAATGTGTGAGTCTGCCTAGAGACTGATGAGTATAGTCTATGAGCTTTCATTTCCTGCTGTATTGCTATTGGCGCCCCTATCCTTATAAAAACATGCAAAGCTGCCCTTTAGGAGCAGAGCACGGACGGAGCCGCCACAGGGCAGATGCTTATAGAGGCTCTGGAGCTGTGAACGATTAAAGCAAGCTTTCACCGACCCGTGTTGTGTGATTCTTCTTGCTGGACGAGCAGAAGCGTGTGACAGATCCCCGGATCTGTCCTTCCCCCCATCCTTTGTAACCTCATACGGACTCCCCAACTAAGCCCTGTTGCCCAGGTTGGATCATTGACATCCTTGAGGATAATCCTGGCCTGTAAACAAAACCGGCCTGAGTACCCAGTTTTGCAGCCTTCCCACTTCTCTCTATACATTTGGATGTATTTATCATTTTGGGCCCACCAATGGGTCAGAGGATCTGGGTCTCGTGACACTGGGGAACTCTCAAATCAGCTCCCCCAGAGCCCTATGGTTTCACAACCCCAGTGTGGGCAGTATGCTGCCCTTTCATTGTCACAGCCTCCCCCTTTTACTTTGGGGAACATATATAGCCCAAAAGTTACCAGGTGTAAGTTTGAACTTTTTTGCCAATTGCCTTTTTCTGGACTTCACACGCAGGGAAGAAGTCTGTGGGCCCTTTGTCCTGCCACCAGTGGGGGTTCCAAAAGTAGCACATGGGGATGACAAAGACAACAGTCTACTGGTCACAGAGGATACGTTGTGATGCCATCACAGCCTGCTTAAGTCTAATAGAGTCAACCTGCAGGTGTTTAACTGTATAATTGCAGAGATGTTCCCCAAATCTGTCAGGGCCAATTGTTCTTATCTGCGAACTGGCTTTCCCCAGGGGTAGCAGAAGAAACAGCAGCAGAGCTGGAAGCAGGACAGTAACAGGAGTCATGACGTGGGCCCAGTCACAGTTAGCCTCTGCTGGAGTCTTTGAGAGCGACGCAGTGAGCAGGTCCCTGGCACAGGTGGTGGCGGTGGTGGTGCTGGCTCCTCAGAGGCCCACTTTTTGACTCTCGAGTGATGAATCCACGGAGCACAACCTGAAAGTTTAAGCGAAGTGGGCATGGTTAGGATTACCTCGTGGGGTCCCTCCCACTTTGGTTGGAGAGGCTCCTCTTTTAGGCTGCAATCAGGACTTGGTCTCTCGGATTTGAAGGAGTGGACTGGCATGGGCATGGGGATCAGATGTCTTCATAACAGTCTGCTGAAGTTTCTGAAGCATCTGGTGCAGCACCTTTATCTGTTGGTGCAAGTTCAAAGTTCCCATCTCCTGTAATCTATTCAAAACAGATATCAGTGGGGGAGGCTCCCAAACATTATCTCAAATGGAGTTAGTCCACCTCAGTACAGTGTGCACTGCAAGTGCAAGAGGGTCGCTGGGAGCACAGTAACCCAATTAGCCCCAGTGTCCTGGCATAACTTTGCCAGGGTGGTTTTTAAAGTATGGTTTTGTCCTTTTATTTGGCTTGAGCTTTGTGGCCAATATACAGTATGGAGTTTTTATTTTAGCCCCAGCACTGCTGTAAGGCTTTTGACCATTTTACCCACAAAAGCAGGTCCATTATCTGAACCTACCGTTATGGGGAGCCCATACCATAGAATGATCAGCTCCATCAAAGCTTTTATCACCTCTCTCAATATTTCAGTCTTAGTGGGGAGGCCTCCACCCATCCTGAATAGGTACAAATCAAAACGAATAAGTGTCTCTTATTTCCATTGGTGGGTTTAATTTTAGTAAAATCCACTTTAACATCTTTAAATGCAGAGTTCCTTGTCTCCGGACATCTAGTTGTTGTGTTGTCAAGAGACAGGGTTGTTGTGGGCTCAGTTGGTGCACTTCTTAGTCACTGAAGCACATAAAGTCCATATCTGGAAATAAAGAATTAACAGCCAAGCAACATTGCCATAGAGTCTTTCCCAAGCTGCTGTGGCTATGTGAGTCTTGTATTACAAAATATCCCAGGAGGCAGAGCCTCTGCCTGGATGGTTTACTCCGAGGTGACAACCATTGCTCCCACCCTCCAAACCCCATCATTTACCATGCTGTTGTCATCCGAAAACAGGGTCAGTCCAGGGTTCTGGAGGGGAGTGTCCTGTAAATCCAGTTGGGCTGTCACCAATCTTTCTTTTAGGACCCCGAAGGCTGTCTGGTACTCAGGACTCCATTTGAGCAAAGGGGTTGTTTCCTCCCTTTAAGGCCTAATATAGGGGTTTTGCAATGGCTGCAAAACTTGGAACCCAAAGACAGTAGTATCCAATCATTTCCCAGGAATTATTTTAGGTTCTTTTTAGTTGCAGCCTCCTTTTAGGCCATAAAGGGCCTGGATATGTGAGACTGATAGCACGTGTGTCCCATCTTATAACACAAACCCTAAAAACTGTACAGTCAGCATACAGATTTGAGCCTTTTAGTCAATCATCTCTATCTAGTACATAAGAAGCTTTTATCCTGTCTTTTAATAGGACATCACTGAAGAAATTTTATGACATTATCTGGACTGTTTAATATCTAGGCATCTCTAAGTACTGTGGCACGTATATAGCATATACATCACATAGGTTTTTGTTAAAAATTATCATTTGATTGGTGACCTTATATCAGTGTGAACCTCTTATCATAAATATCTGGAGCACAAGCAAAGGCAGGTGTCTGAATTTGAAAGAAAGAAAATGTTTATCTCTATAAACAATCCCAGTTTTATATTTTAGAAGACCTGTACATCTGGAAGTTATGAATACACTTAATATACTATGAGATCAGCAACACTGAATTGTCATAGCCATGTTTCTTAATTTAGTTTTATACCAGAGCATCTTTAAATCAGAAAACTTCATTGTCCTGTTTTAGAAAATTTAACCTGTTGATGATGATCAATGTAAACATATCACAATAATATATTTTGTCTAATAATTTTTGATGACTTATGAAAACCAGATCACTTAACACATTATTTTGAACAAGAAACTCTCAAATCATAATACAACAATAAACAATAAACAAAACATGCATTACATTTATACAACCAATTTTAACATCATTTTGGCCAGCTGGCAACTTTTGGTGGAAGCATACCAGACAAACGTTTCAAAAATCCAAAAATGCAAAAATAAAATTTGTTGAGCTCAAATAAAACAGCTGTTTACAGGTTGGGCACACAGAAAAATAAAACATACAGACAAATTTAAAAAATCAGAGTGCACTCATATATATTGGCCAAATTAAATTATAGTAACTCTTATAATTTTAGAAGTTTGTAATTACAAATAGACTAGTTAGAATTATTTGTAGGTCAATAGCAGAGATCTCTCATAAGAATTTGGAAGAAACAAAAAATAAATTCCTTCATAAAAATACTGACAACTTTCATGTTTTCCTTTTATGTAGCTTCCAGCTCAGTCATCTCCATACCCTCTGTCACATACTCAAACCTTCCTTTTACTCTCTTAGCATTCTCTCTGCAAGAATATCATTTATATAAATTTCCTTTGATATATCTTTGTCAAAACTTATTTTGACCCCTTGTTCCTGGGTTGTTACAACTACGCCCAGTTTCCTGCTAGCTGCAAATGCTACAGCCATTTGTGATCTAAGAGCAGAGACCCTCTTTGTGTGAGGAGAAAGAGAAAAGCATGCTTCAGGATAAGGTTTTTGTCCCAGATGTTTTGAGCCAGGGCACCCAGCTTGTGCTTCCCACTGTGGCTTACTCAGCTTACTCGATGTTTTGACAAAGCAGGCATTTACATTTCTCCTTTTAGATAGTAATTTTGATTAATCATCACTCAGGAGTTTGTAGTGCACAAGAAAAGTTTTATGCACATCAGTTTAAACTGAAAACCAAAAGTATAAGTGCCAATTAGTCAAAATTTGTAATTAGATTTCTCCTGTAAAAGTTTCCTAGATGCTTGCAGGCAGTGCCAGGCTGGTGATGTCCAGGCTGGCCATTGGGGCAGCATTCGCACCGCATACAACCAGGAGTTTATATATGGAAACTAATTTGGGTGCTCAGGCTTTCCGGTGACAATATTTCATACTCCATTGATTACCTGGGGGTTGAGCGACCCTTTAGCTAATCATCCCACATTGAATGTGGGTCATTCAAGCTCACAGAAGTTTTAGAGCTTCACTTTTTTATCTTAACTCCATAATCCCCTTTGAATTTATCAAAATTGTTAAGCATACATTTCAGAACAGTTGACTTATTACCAGCAGAACCCATTATGTCAATGACTTAGACAATACAGTAACCCACAGTTACAATTTATCTAAGCAAGTTCTGTCCCCTCCACTCAATCAGAAATGCAAACAAAAATCCAAAACTAGCAAATGGTCTCCTGCTGGCAGGTTGAATTCCTCTGGTAACAGTGACTTGGAAGCGCAGGTGCAGGGGGGATAACATAGATGCAACACAGGGGAGGAACACACACACACACACAAAAACAGACAATCCCGGGAATAATAGCCACATCGCTCCCAACCTCAAATTTAGAACAGATTCAGAGGATGACCTCTGACAGATGGCAAAACACCGCATCCAGTGGCCTAGCTCTCACAGGTTTAAACAGAACAGACGCTAGCACAGAACAGATACCTGGACGAGCCTTGGGCAAATTGCCAAACAGAAACAGAATTACAAGCGCGCTTACCTTGGTCGGGAGGCGAGAATTCAGTTGTCTCTGTCTCATAGCCTTGCCTCCTGCCTTGCAGCTGATCTCGGGTGGCCAGCTGAAGATAAGCTTTTTGGCACCTTAGCCCCCCAGGGGTTAGCTGCCAGGCAAGGAGGCACCCAAGCCCCCTCAAATGAGGATCTACCTGTGAGGATCTTGCTGGGGCCTCCAAAATGTTACGGCAAAATCACAAGATAGATTCACTCACAGGAAGACGAGATTCGAGAAACAAATGAATTCTTTAATTGATACCGGCTGGGGACAGCAGAAGCTGACCCTGAGCTTTTGTGTCCTCCTCCTTAAATACACTTTTGGAGGCCTTACAAAGTCCTTGGTTGCCATGGAAACTGTATTTTTTACTATATCACCTCTCCGGAAAGTTTTCAGGGTACTTCAAACATCTGGCCAATTAACACTGGGGATGGGGTAGCAGGTACCACCTGTGCTACTCCCTTCTTGTGGTTTTTTTTACTGCAAGATAGTGATAAGAAAACCCATTTGTGATAGTATCATCTGTTTCTCCTCTTTGAAGTTTATGGCTGCAGAAAGGGCAGTGGGACTAAAGTTCAACTAAAGGTTTCTACCTATTAGTTAAATTCAGAGGTTAAGAAACAAAATGAAAATACTCTTGCCCTAATATTGCCAGAAAAGCAACTAGCCAGGAGGAGAATGTCATGTAAAGTCATATTTCTTTCTTCTTTTGCAAGCAATACATCTTATGGAGCCCTGCCCTCTCTGTCAGTTTGCAAACAAAGACAGAATTCTTCACCCCTGAGGCCATGCGGCAACAGCAATTAGGTTGATGGGATTTGTTTTGAACTCCAGAACTACACCACTCGACAGGACAAATGTGTGTTTCTTCCAGATGAGTGTTTCCACTGTTCCAAGAGTGGAAAATTGTTTCATGGAGGAAAAAAAAAGCACCCACTTTTAGCAACAGCTGAAGCAGTCATTCGTAAGATGGTTTCATTCCTGCCAGGCCAGTTCATGTACTTAGTGGGAGAACTGGTCAATTATTTTTAAAAATGTCACTTTTAAGGGTTAGGGGGTCTCCTTTAAAAAACACACCTGTATAAACTTTAATTCACTTAATAAAAATAAAATCTCCTCAAAATTATACCTGGATTAGAAGTATAAAATTTCAAGAATATGCATCTTAGCTTTCTGTCACTGTGGTAAAACACCTGAGAAAACCAACTTAAATGAAAAAAAGCTATGGTTTCAGTCTTCAATCCATGGTGAGCTGGCTCTGGACAAAGTGTCCCATTCAAAGTCACATCCTGGGTGACCCACCTCTTCCAAGTAGGCTCCACCTCCTCAGGGGTCTACCAGCTGCTAGTAATGCCTTTAGTTGGAAACCAAGCCTTAAGCACATGGTCTTGAGGGACATTTCAGAACCAAACTATAACAATAAATGAAGAGTACAATCTTACGAATAAATGCAAACCTTAACGGCACATCAGAAACAAAAAATTTAGTAGCTCTTCCTTGTTTTTTCTTCCCCCCTCCCAGAGTCTTGCTCTGTTCCTCAGGATTATATTGAATGCCTGGGATCAAACCCCTTCCCACCTCGGCCTCCTGAGTAGCTGGGACTACAGGTGCTTGTCACCAAGCTCAGCCAGCTAGCTTTTACATTTTATTTAAAATCAACTTTAAAATATTTAAAGCTAATTGAAAATGCCATCATTCTTTGATTACTATATCTATGGGATATACGGAAACAGTCTCCCTCTTCTTCCTCCCTGGTAGAATCGTGATAGTTTGTGTGTTAACACACTTCCCATGTGACTAAGGAGCAAACTCTAACTGGTCTAAACCCACAATGGGCAATTTGTTCCCCTTACCAGTAATTAATTTAGGAATGGCACACGGTCCAGATCTGGTCAATGAGACATGAGAGGAAGTCCAGGGCGGGGGGGGGCACTGTCTTCTCAAAAAAGAGAAATTTTTAAAAATTACATTCTTTTATTTCTTTGTGCCTACAAAAGATGTTTTGAGACAATGTGGGAAGAAGCTCCATCATTGCCGGGAGGCTAAAAATGACAGAACAGGAAGATCACTCCTGGTCATGCCAGTGAAGTAATCCAATATGGAACACCTACTTCTGAAGAGTGTGTTAAACACGAGGGCCCCGAATATCCAGACACATGTATCACGTGGACCTGAAGTCATTCTTAGGGTTATATCATCAGCACCCATAAATATTTGGGTGATTGCTTTAGTGAAACAACTATGCAATGCAGTCCAGTTTATAATTTGTGCTCATCTCAACACTTCTAATCCACAGTTCCACAAGAATCTCTTGAGGACTAAACAATTCCTCAAGAATCTCTCTTGACTAAACAGTGGAGAGGAGGGATTTGCAGAATATTTCTACTTTTGTACTTACTCATTTATTGATCTACAGTGGATGATTAATGGACCAGACAAAAATAAAAATTTAAATTTCTACATCTATACAGAGTAGAGTTATATTCTTAAGGTAGATGGATAAAGAATTGAAATTGTACATTTTAATATCAATTGTTAGATGGATGATGAAATACACAGACTTGAGTACTGCAGTGGAAAAAACCTAAATGCTAATTGACTTGATTTATCTATAGCTGAAAGGAAATCTTGTTTAGGAGCGGAGAATGGACAAACAGAATAGTGACAGTTTTGCTATTTGATTAAAATTCCTTTTGGTTACTGTTGGTCCTTACTTCACAATCTCTTCTCCACCCTCCCAGTAAAATTCATATGCACTTCCCTTTGTTTCAGAATTATCTGCTTTCAGCTGCCAGGGAAAGTTGTTTATGTTTCTTGGGAATTAAACTTCAAGGTCACTTCCTAACATTAATTCCATGTCAGGAAGTATTACTTGGGACATTTCCTGTTCCTACTCTCAATAGTGCTGAGGAGGAGAAATTGTCAGTGGTCTCTAATTTTTAATCCTCTCAGCAGTCTTCAAATATGTGCTGGTACACAGTTCATTTCATTTAACTGACTGTTTGGGTAGAAAAATTTCAGCATACTTTCTCCAGGATGAATCTAAGATGTTGCCTGCTGACACTGCTTTTTTCTTTCCATCTTTGGAAATGAGCTCAGTTGAGTAAGGATTGCTTGGTAATCAATGCAAGTAAACACTAAGTATGAAGCCAGTGTATCTACTATGAGCTGAATATTATAAAACAATTGCTTTGGCTATTTTTATTAACTAAAGTCAACGGATACTTTGCAATTGAAAACATTCAATTAAGTAAAAAAAAAGTTTTAAATCATTGGTAGTTTTGTAGAGAAGGAACAATCCATTAGTAGAATGATCATTTTTACTTTCTGATTGGATATTCCAGGATCAAAAAGTGAAAAGTTATTGAAATTTTTTAGTAAACATATGTTAAATTATAGAGAGCTTTAAATACCTGATCAGTATGACATTTCTGCTAAAAAGGAAAATCTTTTAAAACATGGTATTTTTCAGTTAGAAATCTGCTTTTCTCTAAAAGTGCTAAGCATGTCTTAAGAGTACATGAGTGACTTGTGGAATGAGAAATTATTAGCTATTGTGTTTTACTTCCATCCAAATCTTATTTTTTAAAACACCAAATCAAGCTAATTTTTCGATCTACTTATGTGAAGACTCATATGAAGGAGACTATATAATATCAAGGAGTAATAAAAAAAAAGACTAACAAATGGACAGAAAATATTGTTTCTGAGAGGGAATTTTTCCAAACAAAATTCGACAAAATGATTTTTTAAATTAACAGAAAGACACTAAACTGCCACAAACACCTAGGCAAATACCAAAAAAATAGTAAAAAGAAGGCATTCTTACCCTAACATTCAATGAAGACATACTAAAGATTTATAATAGGTCAAGCAGCATGGTAATAAGCAAAAAAAGACTTAAGTCAATTCAAAGCAGAAGCAAGTACTCTATAAATGCAGGAACATTCATAAACCACCCTGCACACCACATGGTGAAAGAAACGCAAGATGTGAGAGGCTGGGTGTGCAACGTTGCACTAAGCCTGTGTGGGAACCACCGAAAAGCATCTCATACGGGAGCTTAGGCTCTTCTCCGGGCATAAAAGCAGAAGAATACATAAATAAAAAAATCTGATGTGTGTGATGGCATAAAAATATAAATCTCCATATTTCAAAAGAAATCTGAACAAAATATGAAGAAAAATAACTGTAAAACTTTTATCTCTATAAGATAAGTGGAATTAATGTATTTAACAAGAGACCTTTGGAACAAATCAGTATGAACTCAATGTCCCCCTTCACCTAGCAATGAAGAAAGACTTACATTTAGGGCCATAAATGCACAAAAATTTTCTCAACTTCAATAATATCCAAATAAATACAAATTTAAACAACCACAATATATGTTCATATAAACCCATCTGATATTCAGAGTTGAGTGTACAGCTGTGAAATGCAGTCATATTCAGCTACTAAAACTTGTTTCTCTTGAATTAAAAATGAGAAATACTGGTGATATATTTTAATTGCAACAGTATATTACAAAACTGTTTATGTTGCATGTTCATTAATTATTCAAAAATATATGCTTATATGCAAACATACACATAGAAAAAGACATGGGATATCTCCAGGTCATGAGATATTAAGCTCTTTTCAATTTTTTATGCTTTCCTGTATTTGTCTTTTATTTTATTAATCAAAAACCAGAAGCAATCAATGTCCCATGCGTGCCTTCTGACTCTTTCCTGTCTGCGTGCACTGTCCCAGCAGCAGCCACCTGAGGACACTCTGGCCTTTGGCTCCTGGTTTGCATGATCCAGGCTGATCTGAGAACATGGCTGTTTCCAAACTTCTCCCTGGCTTCTGCCTCTACTGGCTTCATGTCCCTCCCTGAGCACATACAGTGAGAGCTAATCAGAGCTTTTTTTTTTATGTGAGATTTGTCAAATGTATGAAACTAGGCAGCTGAATATAGGGAGTGCCAACATGCAGTTACAGCATCCTGGGTCCCTCAGCCAAGGGCGCTGCACATGATTAACACAGAACTTTACCCAGTGGCTGGTATCATCCCTGCATTTTAAAAATGCTTTTGTTTGACCTTTTTGAAATAAACCATACAAATGGTTTTATGTGCTTATATGGCAAAGCTGGTCCCTGTGACCCAGTCACAGGTTAAAGCATAAAATCTAGTTAAGGGCTCTTGCCAAAACATGAATCAGTTGCAGCATAATATTCTGAACTCTGTTGTTTTTTTTCCATTCTCTAATAATTCTTCACATCATAGCCAAAACATTTACTCATAATTAAGCGGAGTGGAAGACCAGGCCCTTCCAGGAAATACACTTGGCAAGCACCCCAAAGCTCTTCATTGTCTTCCATACAGAACAATTACATCAGTTCCTTCCATTTCCAGAGAAAGATTTTGCTGAGAAAGAGATGAAAAAAAAAAAAAAAAAAAAAGGAAGAAAGTAGCTTATTTACATATTCCTAATCAGGTGAATGTTTAATCTTTTTTATGGGAAAAGGAACTGTCTTGAAGAATTGAGTGGTCATTTTTAAAACCTGCTTTTACTGCCTCTGGGGTCTGTACCTCACACTGACCACAGTCTCCCTTCACGGGTTACTTATGTCTGCTGAAAAGCCTCCAGGTCCCCATGGAAATCCAGCCAGTACACGTGATGTATTCCAGAGTCTGAAAGCTTCAAGAGAACCGAAATGCCATCCATGTTGCTCTTTGCAAGGTTAAAGTTGTATCATCACTCCTATTTGACATTTTCTATTTACTCAGTAGATTCATTCCAAATCCTAATGCAGAAAGATTTAGAGTCTAAATTTGTACACCGATGCTGGGTAAAATAAGAGATGTCTTATGAGTTGTTTGTTCTCAGCTGATCTGAATGACAAAGGATCATAACCAAATCAACTACATCTATCAAGTATATCTATCAAGTACATCTAATCAACTACATCTATCCATCAGGCCAGTGCTCTATCAGCTTAAGGACAGACCAGCAGAGTCAGGTGCTCAGCCAACCTCAGGGGCTACAGAGGTCATCCTCCACACCAGGTTCTCACCATTACCTGACCATCCCAGATGGACCTTTCTTTTTCTGCTTATGTACCAGTTCTTGGGACCCTAGAACTTAACAGGGTTCCCTAGGAAAGGACAGTTTGGGTAGAGGGGCCAATTTCACAAACCGAAGAAATAGCAGAGACTTGCAGAATCTATGTTTCTGTCTCTCAGACATCAGATGGGGAACCACCATCTCAGCCAGAAAATAATAGGCTCCCCCTCATTCATTGCTGAATTCCTGGACTTCTCATTCTCCTGGGCTAAAATCCAGAAGGGTTCTGCACCATCAGAGAAAGGAAGACAATGGGACAAGCAGGCAGGAATGCCCATTGCATGTACCCAGGTCCCTTCTCCACAGAGCTGGGGTAAGGTGCCCATGAGGTAGGGAAGCCAGAGGTGTTTGGGTTCCCGGGGATGAGCCCATGATGTTCTGCTCCAGAGAAGGGGTGGGGGATGGCCCCGAGCTGCTCATTCCTCCAGACAATAAATCCTTGGGACGTGTCCCACACCAGAACATTATTTCCATGGGCCAGAAATGCATCAGCTCCTGGAGGGGAAGATCTCAGCCCCAGTCAGGTACTTACACATGGTTCCTTATACAAAACCACAAATTTTAGAGACAAATTGGACCCCTCAACCCTGCAATTGACACAAAGCATGGCCCTTGCACTCTCTTTCAGCTGAGAATTATATTCTTTGAAATCAGGGAATGTGGGCAAGCCTAACAACAGTCTAGAGAATCTGATCTGAGGGAGCATTTACCCAAACCAAGACAGAGGCTGGCCACCCTCTCAGGCTGGTGAGGGACATGGCTGTTCTCCCCCACTGCACAGGGCTTCTCCATGTGCCAACATTCATGGAGTACTCAGAAAGGTCTAGCAGAGAGGAGTCGGGAAAATGCCCCAGTAAAGAAGCAAGGATATGATTTCAATGCTAATAATGAAAGCAGCGCCATATAAGTCAGGAGTCTCTTGTTTACAACTGACGGACACTCAACTCAATAGGGAGTTTGTAACTTAAGCCAAAAGGGAAATTTATCAGCTGACATAAATAGGCCAGCGTTTAGAAAAAAAAAAAGGTTCAGGCACATCTAGATTCTGAGGCTCCCATAACATCTCCAGGTCACCTTGTGGCTCTTCTTTCCTTCTCTCTGTTGGCTTAATTCTGCAGACCAGCTGTCCCAGGGACAAGGGAGATGGCTGCTGTAATGGGGCTGCTCTTGCTTTTGTTTTGTAGCATCTGGAGCTCCTCTCTCTGTCGAAGGAATTTCCCACCTCATAAGTCTTGGGGGAGCATGTGCCCTCGCAGGAGAGAAGCTGAGTATGTCAGATGCTTGATTTTTCAAATATCTTTGCAGCTAAGAATAAAGCGTATGACAGCCTTTCTAAATCTGAAATTACAAAGAAACAAAAAGGAGAAAAACACCACCTTCTCCCTAGACAGCGCACCTTCCTGGAGAGGCAGCGGCAGCCACACTGCAGTCTCATCCAGCACCCGTGCTCAGTGCCAGCTCCGCAGGCGGCACGCAATGGCAGTGGTGGCCTCGCCATCCTTCAGGACCATATTCCCAGTTGTTACACACAGATTCTTCAGCCATCCCAGGTGTCCTGTCTATCTGCTACTCAGTAACATTTTAATACATTTATTTTCTGCTTAAATCAATGGGAGTGAGTTTCTGCAGCCCACAAATAAGAGCTTGACTAAAAATAGCTGCCCTAGATCACACTATCCACGCTTAGCAAACCTAGTTGAAAAAGAGCCCCACTCGTCCGGTGTATACATCAATCTACCTGAGGATTCCTACTGATCTTTGGGGGTCAGCTGTTTGCTGAGTGCACCCTCACCCTCACTCCAAACATATTGCTAGAGGAATAGGACTTTATTTTTAGCCCAGACTGTGTGAACTGCCCATTTCTGTGGCCAAGGACAGTGGAGCTCATGAAAGATTCTCTTATTGAATAGAGGAGGTGGTGTTTCCCAAAGAAAATAGATGCACATGATAAGCATGTTCCTTTTCTATAGAATATTCCCCATTACTTACCACTCTTTTGAAGCCTACAAATTCCACACTGTAAATGGAAAGGATAACTCTTGTCTGTTGGTTTCACTTCCCAAGTAGAATTAAATAGGATATATTAAAGTGAAGAGACCAGGAAATAAAACAGAAGGAATTGTGTTCAGTGAAATTTATATAAAATAATAATAATAAGATAAACTGTGTTTTCTTGTCCCCAAACCTTGGAAAGTGTGTAGAAAAGACTTTCAGTAATAGCTAGGAAACTACTGCTTCTAAACAAAATCCCACCTCTACTCTCTTCTAATTATTTACACATTTCTGGTCCCCTAGAACTTGGTGAGATTCTTCAGAACTCTGTGGAAAGATGATTTTCCTGCTGAGGGTTTTCCAGGAACCCAGTCTTTGTTGAAGGAAATGAGTAGTATCAACCATCACATAATGTCACCATGCCCCAGAGAGTAGAAAATCAACCTGTGCCAGAGAGAAGTCTTAAATGACCCCAGAACTCTTGGGACCTGTGGGCTCAGCCAGAAGCAGAAAACCAGTTTCCAAAAAAATAGCAGCAATCAAAGCTAAGGGAACACAATAAAAAGAATGCTGGAGACTGAGAAAGGGAACATGTATGAAACTGTATCAAGATCAGCAAAAACCTTATAAATAGCAACATCTACATACTGAATTCCTGCAGAAGGAACCTGCCACTGATAATTTTTTTGACCCTGCAGATCTACTCCTCATGCTTCTTGAGTCTGCTGTCTGATCATGCGGACGGCATCAATCAGCTCCAGTACTCTCGCTTCCCGCAGAGCTCAGCTAGGGGAGAAACTGGTAGGAGATAAAGGGAGAAGGAAAGTGAGGCTGAGGTTGAACTTCTGTTTTCCTCCTGGCCAGATAGCAGCTCCCACAGCCAACCTTCTCCATATTGCCCCTCTCTCCAGGTTCTGGTCACTGCCTCTTCTCTCTGCCCTTTTAGGGTAAGGGTGGTGGCCACTGTCTAAGGAATGGTGCCCTTCCTACCTGGTCTACCTAAACCCTCTCCACACTTGTAATTAGTCACATTCCTCAGTCACATCACTTGAGCATTCCATCAGATTCCTCATGACTAATGTAAAATCAAAATATCCTCTGATAGACTTAGTGATTGACCACACGTAACTTGAGGTGGACGTGGAGGAGAGCAAAGGGCAAATTCAAAGGCAAGGAGAAAGCAGAGAGACTGAGAGTGAGGACAGAAGTGCCCCGCATTCGGCTCTGACATGCCGCGATATTGTATCCAAGTGGAGATATTAAATATGGACGCGGGGCGGAGGGTTCGGTTTTAGAGATGGAGTCTTAGAGAACATTTACTGGTAGGAAGTAAGAAAACCATCCAGTAAGGTTGTGGAAGCAACAGTAGAGTGCGAAGACTGAATTCTCCAGAATATGAGTGTCTCATGGGTAAAAGAGGGAACAGCTACTGATAAACAGTCAAGCAGTGGGAAAAAAAAACTGGAATGATGTCCCTCGGGCCTTGAGGTAGAGGGTTTATGGAGAAAGGAACTGTTTGGTTAACAGGGGCGTCCAAGAAACCCTTAAGATAAGATTAAAACTTACCCGTTGACTGCCTCATTTGAGGGGACTAGCGTAACCTTGGACAGTGCAGTTTCCAAGAAGCAGGACTGGGCGTGCCAGTTCCCTGGGGCCCCACAATGAAGACAGGCAGAATGCAGGACATGCTTTCAGGCATGGCTGAAAACAGAAGTAAGACGTGGCAGAAACCAGAGGGGTAGAGAGCCAAAGGGAAAATTTTTTTTTTAAGGAGAGAAATGTGAAAACCTATATATGCAGAGGGGAACAAACCAGGAGAGAGGGACAAAGAGGCAGGCTCCCACAGGTTTGGCTAGGATAGAAAGGACCTCATCCCTCAACTTTAGTGGTGGGAAATAAAGCTGAGCGCATATGTGAAAGAATCTTTGAGAGAAATCAAGGCATTTTATACTTCAAGGTCTTAAAGTATAGCAGGAGTGTGTGATGTCCACAGGCAGGAAGAAAGAATTCAATAGATGAGATGTGGAAGATTAATATAGGTAATTGTAGGTAAATAGGCTAGAGCAAGACAATGCGTACTCAGCACTCTTCTACATGCTCCCCACCCTCTTCCCCTTCCAGAAATGCATATTCATAAAAGTTAAAAACTGTAAGTTTAGAAAAGGAAAAGGTAGAAAAGAAGGCTCTGCTACCCTCAAGCACCAAGATGTGTTCATGTACCATTGCATAGGATCTTGAATAAAGTAAAATAAACTGGAAGTTAGAAGAATGTGAAACTTTGTAACTACACGAGGAGTGACAAAGTACTGCATAATTTTTTTGGTTTGCTTGTTTTTTGTGGTGCTGGGATTGAATCCAGAGCCTCATGCATGTAAGGTGAGCTCTACCACTGAACTCATCCCCAAGTCTGCATACTTTAAATTCAATGCATCTCAGTGAGATTTCTCATTCTTTTATAAAGCAGTGAAATAATCCATGACATTAGTATGTCATCACCTTTTTAAAGTTATCAGTGTATCACAAAGTTTATGAAATTATATTTTCCACACACCTCTGGCAAGTTAGTTAAAAAAGGATTAGTTAAAAGGTTAGAAGTTAGTTAAAATGAGTGAGTGGAATAAACACCTGAATCCAGGTATCACCTGCCATCTGGTCTGCAGATCTCTGCCCAAGCAGAAACAAACTCTCTACATCTACTCAAACAAAACCCATCTGGTAGAGAGGAGAAGAGAGATCATGTGACTACTGCTTCAAAGAGAGACAATTATACTCTCAGGTATAGTGTTTCACTTTATCTTTGAAATATTTATTTCAAGATGGCATGAGCCCATTGCATCAGTTACAAGCAAATGCAGGAAACCTTTCATTCTTATTTCTACAAAATTTTTCAGTAGGAATACAAGGAGTGATTAAAATATACAGTGAATGTTTAAATTTTTAAAATTTATTACTGTAAAAACACATTGCCATTACCCCCTCTCCCTCAATACACTCCCCCTCACGTTGAGAACAATTATCCCATTTTCTTGCCACTTTCTGAAGCACTTCTGAAAGTCTTTTTTGTGTCTTTATGAAGTGTGATGAAAAATACAATACCGTGAATGCTGCTGCCTAGTGTCATCCAATAGAAAAGCAGACTCCAAAACATTACAGTGTCTTTACCCACCTGATTTACTAGATCTGGGACCATGCAACTACTTGCTCTTCAGCAAAGTCAAAATGGCCATGAAGGGTAAATGTTTTGAACTAATTCAGGACATCAAGGTAGCCACAACAGTATCACTAAGGACACTCATGAACAACGACTTCTTGAACTGCTTCTGAAAGTGGCCAGTGCAGTACAGTGGGACACATGGGTTTGAAGCAAGGGAGAGTATTTTGAGGGGATTAATGGTACTGTGTCTTCTACTGAAATGAATTTTCTAAAAATTTAAACACTCATTGTATTTTTTTATCACATTTCATATAACAGTAGCTTTGTGTCACAGAAAACCTCACCTGTATATGCTACAAAAGTTGTTTTGAGCAATCATAGAAAGTTCCCTTTAATGAAATTTAGCTGGGATCACCCCCAAATGAATGAGGACCCTCCTTTCCATGAAGTGAGGAGTATTTTGTCCTTATCAGTTGGAATGGTCCACAAGTTGTTTTTAAACGAAGCTGAAAATGACAAACTGACTCCAAATTGGAAGTCATACTTTCAGCACCTCAGCTTGTCAAATTTCAGGTGGTGGCAGATTTTCAGGCCCTGAGAGCGGAATCTTAAAAAATGGTACCATACAAAGGATTTTCTTTGCCAATCCTCTTTGCCAGAAATTGGACTTTAGCAGCAGATATGAATCTATGACCTACATGCAAATTATTCTCAATGACACGGATACTAAACAGTAAAAAGGGATGCTAACAAAAGCATTATTTGACAAGCATGAGATTTTACCACCACTAGGGTATTAAGCAGGTCACACCTATCAGGGCAGGCGAACCTTACTATGTATAACCTACACAATAGTACCATTGTCTATACAGCATGCTGATGATTAATTCCACATTTATGAGTTTTAGTGCTCTAGAACTGCATTTGGAATGCTCAAGTCCTTTCTGTTTTTATCATTGTTTTTTCCAAAATGATTTGCTATTGTGTGAAGCAAAATTGCTTGTATTATCTCAACATTCCCATAATTCTATTAGAAAAGATAGGTGGATTTGTTGTTCTTAAAGAGGACAGCATTATGAAAAAGTGGGTATGGCTGGAGGTGAAATTGGGAAAAAGTTCTCCACTCTTCTCACCTTCCTTTCTCTGTCCCCCTCCCCAATTTCACAAGTTGAACATGATTGTGTTTGGAGAGAGGGTTTTTAGGAGGCAATTAAGGTGAAATGAGGTCACCGAGTGGTGCTCTAGTCTGGTAGGATAGGCCTGGGTAGCCTTAGAAAAGGAACAGAAGAGCTCTCTGTCTTCCTCTCACCCTCCACCCTCTCCCATCTCTAGACTCCTCTTTCCCTTTCTCCAAGGAAAGTCCATGTGGGCACACAGTAAAAAAGCACCGTCCACAAGCCAGGAAGATGGTCACCAGCACCCAGCCACACCGGCACCCTGATCCTGGACTTCCAGCCTCCAGAATTCTGCGAAAATAAATGTACACATGTGTTATCAAACCCCCAACCTATAGTATTTTCCTATGGCCACACAAGCTAAGACATGGCCTGTCCTTAACTCAAGTGTTGCATGGGGGTGGGGTGAGGAGTTGAGGAGGGGTGTATGCACTGCTGCTCCCCTAAAACACGCAGCTACCAGGATCATAAACTCAACATCAGTTAGGAATTAAAGAGGTGGAGTTTAAAATAAAGGAAGATGGTTTATTTGTAAAAGGGTGAGAAAAGAGAAGACAGGTACTCTGGAAGTGTAGGGGTATCAGAAAAACAAATACTTCCGAGGCCTTGTCCTTGGCTCCTTTTATTTAGGACCTGTGATTTTTCTCCCCATCCCCCATGTGGGCTCCTGGAAGTTGCTGCCATCTGATTGGCTCTCTGGCTGTCTTTGATCCTAGCCTGGGCACCTTTGTCTACATTCTTTCTGGCCTTCTGGTTTCTTCTTGCCCTTTTGTGATGGATAAGTGGTGGTGGGGGCTTATGGAAAGGCAGCTTAGAGTTAATGATTACATAAAGGGGATGTGTGCATCTGACTAAAGTGAGAATATGTATATATGTACACATGTGTAGGTGTGTGTGTCTTTTACTTATTAAGAGCCCTTGTCTCCTTTGCATTGTATCAGAGGTGAAGGGAGCTGGTTACCCTGACCTTTTATGTTCTTGGCTCCTTCTGTGCTTGGTTAACTCTTTTTGATAAATTCTTATGGCAATTGCATTGCCTGGTGCCTTCCCTGTTTGGTTTATCTTTCCTTTTTTCACCTTTGTCTTTCTAACTGCTCCTACTGCAGTCTAACTGTAGAGGCAAAAGCTACATTCAGTAAGATCCTCTGTTAATTTTTAATAAAGCTTAAATGAGACTTTTATCCTATCCTTTTCCCACCTAGGAACCCCCTTTTCCTACAAAGGGGTCCAGTGCTTCAACCATAGTGAGTCTAAATCTCCTGGCAGCCGCACATATCCTCACACTGTGCCCCACTCCCATTTCCACCGTCCTCAAGTCCTAACCTTTCTTGATAACGTCCTCCTCTTCCCAATTCCCAGCATCTCTCCCTTCTTGTAGAAGATAGTTTACTTAGCTTATGAGTGAGGCAGCTAGATAGGAGGAAGGGCCGAGAATGAGAATTTAAATACAAACAGCAAACTAGGACTTTAGACCAGAAATGAACATTCCTCAGGCAATGTGGAATGTGGTCCCTCCCTCCTAAAAGGGAGCTCCTGAGTTCTGAGGAAATTATAATGCAAAATAACCAGATCTTTCTAAGATCCCAGTTTACTGTAAACACTGCCTAAAGGAACGTGGATAGTGAGCCTAAGTTCCAGATAGTCGTTCCTTTAACTTCACAGGGTCACCTATAATAGGTGACCACTAAACGATTAAGCAATTCCTGTGTCCCGCTTTACCTGTAAGTGACTCGAGATCAAATGGCCACGTGGCCACCCATGTGGGGCCCCTCCTGGAAATCCAGGAGATATTTTTCTTCTTATTATTTCCAATAAAGCTCCCTTAAGCTCCCCTTTTGATTCACAGCTTCACCTTCAGTGTTTGTGAGGACCACAAGGCCCATACTTAGGGGGTCACTCCCACCACTGTTCCCTTAGACAATGGTCTTCATGGGCTGTCACGACAAGTTGCCGTAGACTGGGTGGCTTAAACAACATCTATTCATTTCTCATAGTTCTGGAGGCTGGAAATCTGAGGTCAGGGTGGCAGCATGTTTGGGTTCTGGTGAGGGTCTCTCCCAGCTTGCAAATAGCTGCCTTCTCCTTTGGTCCTCCCTTGATGAAAAGGGAACTAGCTAGCTTTCTAGCCTTTTCCCGTAAGGGAAGTAAATCACATTCCTGAGGACTCCAACCTCATGACCTAATTATCTCCTGTCTTAGTTATTTCCTCATTGCTGGGACAAAATACCCAACATCCAAAAGCGAAAGGAGGAAAGGTTTATTTAGCTGACCATAGAAGATTCAGTCCATAGTCGGCTGGCTTCAAGGCAGGGCAGCATTGCAGAGGGGCATCATGCAGGAGAAACAGCCCATGGCATGGCAGACACAGGAGGCAACCAGCAGCAAGTCTTCCTCTCTCTTTTTATCTCATCCAGGCTACAAGCCTATTGATCAGTGCCACCCACACCCCGTGGCCCTTCCCATTATCCACACCCAGAACCATGCTAAACCAGTCAGTGTACTAACACACCCATGATCCAGCTGCTCCCAAAAGCCATGAGCACATAAGGCTTTGGGGGGACATCTAGACACAAGCCATAACACCTCCCAAACCCACCACCTCTAAGTACCATCACACTGGAACTTAGGCTTTTAACATATGAATTTTGGGGGACTCAAAATAGTCCATGGCAAGCACAGTTTTCGGTGACTGGATGGTTGGATGACCTGCTCCATGCTCCAGGGTTGATATCTCATAATGATTTGCTATGTCACATCCATTTCTCCTCCATCTCCCGACCCAGGTAGCTGGAGGTAGAGCAGGTCCTGGAACCTGTCCAAGGTCCTCTTGCAGAAGGACAGAAAAGGCCTCATAACACTGAGCTGCTTCTGGAAGTGGGCAGAGGAAGGAACAGGAGAGTATGCTTTGATGAGGGTCAACATTGAAGTCGCACTGCCTCCTTCACAGCTCTGTCCGAAGCTGTGAGGAAAAGGCTTCATATCAACTGTTAGGGTAGAGATGCCCGCTGCGTGAAGGAAGACTCCAAGAAGCGTTCTCTCATGCAAAAGGCAAGGGGTTTTATTGACCAAGCATGCGTGGGGCTCACTGAACACGCAGGAACAGAGAGCCACGAGGTTTGTCTGTGCAGGGCTTATATGTCTATAGAACAAAGGGAGGAGGGGTATGGCATTGGTTAGTTTAAACAGCTTTTTACATTCATTGGGAGAAGACAATCATACAGAAATTTAAGGCTGGGTGGCGGAGGGTGTCTCCCATTTTGTAAATTCCTTAGTCATGGGGTTGTTCTTATCTCATAAAGGCATGTTTTGTAAATTCCTTAGTCATGGGGTTGTTTTTATCTTGTAATCCAGATCCCTGGTCAGCCCTGCTCTCATTCTTATCTAACTTAGGCAACTTTAAACTGTAACAGCTTAATTCTCAAACATTGGGAGGAGGACGACAGCATGGATTGTGCTTTCCCAGAAGGGAAAATTCCTCTTACATTCCCCCCTTTTTGTTTTTGTGAATCTCTAATCTTAGAGATCAGAGTGTCCATTCTTAGGATCATCTGGAAATGCATATTGTTGTTTGATGAGCATTAGTTTTACATTGCCAATCTGATTTTGTAGTAGGTTTATTATTTTATTTAATATATAGGGCCCTATAGTTATTATTAAAAGTAACACAATCAAGGGTCCTGTTAGAGCTGACAGTAAGGCGGTGAGCCAGGGGGACTGGCTAAACCAAGACTCAAATAAGCCTTGTATTAACATCGCTGTCCCTGTCCCCACTCCAGTGGCGATTCCTAATCCCATAAGGACGGCCAAGGTTAGGGATATAGGTTCTCACTGATCCTTGAATGATCTACTTTGATGGTATATTATCCGAGGAAATATTTTTACCATAACACAGTAATGGGCCAAATTGTTAAACACCTTAGTGGAGACACAAGGGGTGATTCCAGTGTTACATGCCCAATGGGTCCCTTGAGGAGGAATTAAGTATGCCATTGAGGTGGGATATTATGGATCTGTAAACATCCACAGTATTGGGTAGCTCCAGCCTCTTTGGGGGTACACTGGCTTTGGGCGGTCTTAAGGCAGGATTTGGGCCTATGGCCATAGGCGGCTTTTCTGGAGGAGTCTTTCTTATGAAGAAAAGGCTGCCCCTGTCTGTACTTGGTTCATAGTATCTAAGTCCCCAGGTACGTCCTGTTAGCCAGCCAGTTTCATCAGGGATGGTAACAGTTATATTTAAGTACTCACAATTTTGTTTAGTATGATACCAGTAATCGAATGGCTGGCAATTGTTTGGCCCCCATTGTACTCTAAGATGTCTATCGGGATGAGTGGGTGTCCATGTGGTTGCTATTGTCTCACAACCCCAGTAGGCACAGTAGTAATGTCCTGGGGAGTTATAATATGTTTTACCTTCTATAGCAGCAGGACAAAGATAGATTGGTATTTTGTTGAGGCATGGTCGAATAGGCACAAGGTCACAAGAATAGACTTCAAATGTTGGATTTCCTGACCCTATCCAAGTCTTGATTTCCCTTTGATCACTCCAGCTAGTGATTGACCATTTCCAAGGTCGGTGTGGGTTGTTTGCCCCTTGAGAGAGTGTGGTCCCCATTATCCCCACCCATAGCCATACGACGAACCTGTAACTTGAGGGGATTATCAGTCTTTTCCAGTTTCCATTGAGACCCTGGTGGCAAAGGTGCCGACTTGAGGTGAGATGCATGGATCCAGGACGTGATGCCATCAACCTTAACTGCTGTGGGGGTAGTTAGGAGTACCTGGTAGGGTCCTTTCCAGCAAGGTTCTAGGGTCTGTACCTGGTGGCGACAGACGTAGACAAAGTCACCTATGTTGTATCGATGAGGAGTGGTTTCGTCGCTTCGCTGGTAGGCTGAAGAGAGTTGACGCCACAGGGTCCTCTGAATTTGGTCCAGAGCCTGGAGTCTATCAATCAAGAGAGTATGGGGTAAATGGGTGCCCTCAGGTAGGGGGCTGAGGTCTCGGATGGGAGGAGGGATTCCATATAGGATCTTGAAAGGTGTCAAATTGGGCGGCTGGGAAGAAGGGGTGTTCCTAGCTCTAAACAAAGCATAGGGTAGGAGCATGGTCCAATCTTTAGAGCCAGTCTCTTTGACTAATTTAGTCAAGGTCTCTTTGATTGTTCTATTCATTCTCTCTACCTGTCCTGAACTCTGGGGTCTATAAGCACAATGAAGTTTCCAATCAATCCCCAATATCTTGGCCAATCCCTGACTTACTTGAGCCACGAACGCTGGTTCATTGTCAGACCCGATTACCTTTGGCAGGCTGAAACGAGGAAAGATCTCTTCCATTAACTTTTTTATTACCGTCTGTGCAGTTTCTCTTTTGGTAGGGAATGCCTCGGTACATCCTGAGAAAGTGTCTATAAAGACTAACAAGTATTTAAGGTTATATCTGGCTGGTTTTATTTCAGTAAAATCCACCTCGCAGAACTGTCCTGGTCGAGTTCCTCGTAATCTCTTTCCTCCCGAGGATTTGGAGGGGAAGGTGTTAACAATCTGCCAAGTCTGGCAGTTTTTGGTAACTTGTTCCACTAGTTTCTTAATTTGCATGGCTGACAATTGACTATCTGTTAATTGACTCCTGGCCAATAAACACAGCTTTTTTGTCCCCAGATGGGTTAACTTATGAGCTTGTTGGAAGTAGGCTAAAAGTTCTGATTCTCCCATCTTGGGAGCTCAGAGAGGCTCATTTGGATATGTCTCAGGTGGAGCATTGACCTCTAGGAGCAGAGCAGTAGGAGCACCTAAGGCCGCCTGTTTCGCAGTTTTATCTGCATGGTTGTTGCCCCATATTATAGGGCTTGTACCCTTCTGGTGGCTGTTGCAGTGTACCATGGCCAATTTTTTTTTTGTGGGTACTGGGGGGTCGACCTCAGGATCTCGCGCACCAGCAGGCACCCATGCCGCTGAGCGATATCACTGGCCCCTTTTTTTTTCATATGTGGGTTCCGGGAGTCGAACTCAGGCCCTTGCGCTTGCCAGGCAGGCGCTTAAGCCACTGAGCCATCTCACCAGCCCAAACTATGGCCAATTTTTGTGGTAACATAATAGCCACTAAGAGCCTGAGAATTTCTTATTTGTTTTTGATCTCTTTTCCAGCTGAAGTTAAGAGTCCTCTCTGCTGGTAAATAGCCCCATGAATGTGTGCTGTAGCAAAAGCATAGCGGCTGTCAGTATAGATGGTTGCCATTTTTCCCTGTGCCAACTCTAAGGCCTTTGAAAGGGAGATTAGTTCCACCCTCTGTGCGGATATACCTTCTCTTAGTCCTGATGACAAGATAACTCGAGTCCCATCTGTAACCGCAGCCCCTGCATGTCTCTTACCTTCTAGTAAGAAACTGCTACCATCGGTGAACCAGGTTACCTCAGCATCTGGGAGTGGCTGGTCTGTCAGGTCTCGACGAATTCCAATTTCCTCTGCCAGGATTTCTTGACAGGTATGTAGGATTGGCTCTGATGTCTCTTCAGGCAGTAGAGTGGCCGGGTTGAGGGTAGTTGGAGGACCAAATGTTATTCGGTCCTTATTAAGCAGGAGGCTTTGGTAGTGAGTAATTCTGGCATTAGAGAGCCATCTATCTGGAGGCTGACGAATAACATTTTCCAGCGTGTGTGGGGCTATTATAGTCAACTTTTGTCCCAGAGTCAATTTATCTGCATCTTTGGTTAGGATAGCTGCTGCTGCGATAGCCTTTAGACAATGGGGCCACCCATTGGCCACAGGATCTAATCTCTTTGATAAATAGGCCACAGGTTGTCTCCATGGGCTGAAAACCTGAGTTAGCACCCCTCGAGCTACCCCCCATTTCTCTTCAATATAGAGAGTAAAGGGTTTTTCTATATTGGGGAGAGCCAAAGCAGGGGCAGATAACAGAGCCTTTTTGATATCATCAAAGGCCTGTTGTTGGTCAGCGCCCCAGGTAAAGGTGGCATTTCCCTTTAGGAGGGGATAGAGGGGAGCAGCCAAGGAGGCGAAACCAGGGATCCATAGGCAGCAAAACCACGCAGTTCCCAGAAATTCCCACAATTGTCTCTTACTCATAGGTGGAGGAATTTGAGTAACAGGTTTTTTTCTAGCTTCTGTGAGCCATCGCTTTCCATTTTTGAGGGTGTATCCTAAGAAGATAACCTCTTTTTGGCAAATTTGAGCCTTCTTAGCAGAGGCTCGGTATCCCAATCTGGCTAATTCTTGTAATAGTTCCCAAGTCCCATACATACAGTCTGTTTCTGAATCGGCGGCCAGCAGAAGATCATCCACATACTGGAGCAAGGTCACAGCGGGGTGTTGGACTCGAAAGGTAGCCAGGTCCTTATGGAGAGCTTCATCAAAGATGGTAGGGGAGTTCTTAAATCCCTGAGGGAGGCGGGTCCAAGTCAATTGTCCTGACGTCCCTGTGTCAGGGTCTGTCCATTCAAAGGCAAACAGAGGCTGACTATCTTTATGTAGAGATAGACAAAAGAAAGCATCTTTTAAGTCTAGGACCATATACCAAGTCTTTTGGGGACCCAAAGTACTAAGCAAATTATATGGATTAGGCACTGTGGGGTGTATATCTTCTACTCTGTTGTTTACCTCTCTTAGGTCTTGTACTGGTCTGTAATCTCCTGTTCCCGGCTTTTTGACCAGTAACAAGGGCGTATTCCAATCTGAACGACACGGTACCAACACCCCTAGTTTGAGAAACTTCTGTATGTGTCTCTTTATCCCTTGATGGGCCTCTTTCTTTATATAATATTGTTTGATATGGACCAGTGAGGCAGAGGCCTTTAAGGAAATTACCACAGGGGGTTGTAAAGTGGCCAGTCCCAATCCAGCTGTTTCAGCCCAGGAATCAGGGAATTCTGTTATCCAATTTTGGGGTATAGTTGAAACCGTAGGCTGGCTATAAAGTTGATATTCATCATCAGTTGCCAAAGTAAGCATAGTCACCATAGGTTGGCTCACCAGGGGGTTAAGAAAAGTCACTTGGGGTCCCTGGGGCTCAAAAGTTATTTTGGCTCTTAATTTGGTTGAGATCTCTTCCCATGAGGGGAGCTGGGCATTCTGGTATTACCAAGAAAGAATGTTGGACTTTTCCTTTACCTAAGTCCATAGTTCTTTTAGTAGTCCATGCTCTGAATTTGCTCCCATTAGCCCCTTGAACTAGGGACCTCTTAGAGGAAAGAGGTCCCAATGGGGCTTGGAGAGCAGAACAGACAGCTCCTGTATCTACTTCAAAATCAATTGGGGTCCCCTCCACATTGAAAGTTACCCTGAGCTCGGGGAGGGGGTCCGAGCCCTGTCCCCTCTAGTCTTCTTCTAAGGCCAGTATATTAGGCTGTTGGCGCTGTTGAGCCTCCAACACCTGTTTTTGTTTCTTTTCTCTTTCTTTTTTCCTTTTAAGCTTGAGACACTCTCTCATGAGATGTCCTTGTTCCTTGCAATATGCACATTGGTTGGGGTCAAGAGGAGGGCGGCGTGGCTTACCTTCATCCATTTCTCCCTGAATGCCTTTTACAACTGTGGCCAAGATTTTTGTCAATTCCTTATTCCTCCTTCTATCTCTGATTAGTTCTTTTTCCTCTTTCTCTCTTTCCTTTCTCTGTTCTTTTTCCTCTTCTGTTTCTCTCTTATAATATACTCTGTCAGCCTCTTTCACTAAATCTCTTAAGGTTAAGTCCTGTAATCCGTCTAGTCATTGGAGCTTATGCCCAATATCTGAAGCCAACTGTCCTATAAAGGCCATGGCAACAGATGCCCATTGTCCCTTGTCTTGAGGGTCAAAGGGAGTGTACCTATGGTAAGCCTCCATTAGTCTCTCTAGGAATATCGAGGGTGACTCGGTAGGCCCTTGAAGAATCTCCCTTACCTTAGCCAAATTTGTAGGCCGCCTAGCGGCTGCTCAGAAACCCACCACTAGAGTCTGGCGATAGATGGACAGATGCTCCCTACCTGTTGGAGTATTGGGGTCCCAATTAGGATGACACAATGGGAAGAAGTCATCAATGATATTTGGGAGCTGGCTAGGTCTCCCATCCTGTCCTGGCACGAGCTTTCTGGCTTCTATGAGGACTCAACCCTTTTCTTCAGTGGTGAACAAGGTCCCCAACAACTGTTGACAATCGTCCCAGGTAGGCTGGTGAGTGAACATGAGAGATTCCATCAACCCTGTTAACCTAGAAGGGTCCTCAGAGAAAGGAGGGTTATTATTTTTCCAATTATATAAGTCGGAAGAAGAAAAGGGCCAGTATTGGAGTGCTGGCATTTCCCCCCCATGTCCATCTTCCAGCATGGGTCCATGCAGTCTGAGGGGGAGTGTAATTGCCACTCCATCTTGTGGGCCCAAGGCCCGCTGACTTCAGGTTCCCTGAGCTGGCCCATGGTCTGTAGCATCAACCGGAAGGCCCTGCGGAGTCAACTCGGGGGAAGAGAGTGAAGAGGGTGGGGTAGGAGAACGGGGAGGAGGAGCAGCAGCAGTCGCCTTGGTTGGAGCAGAAGGTAGAGGGGGATGAGGAGGCGGTGCCTCAGAATCCAATAGGATTAAGTCAGATTGTGATTCGGGTAGGACCAGAGAAGGGAGGGAAGGATAGAGGTTGAGAGTTAGGGATTGACTTTTCATGGGTAAGAGAGTGACAGGCTCGGGTAGAGCTGGAGGTAGAAAGGGCCTTACCCATTTTGGAGGGTTTTCATATAGGTCCTGCCATACCACGATGTAAGGTTGGTGGTCAGGATGTCCTTGTCTCCCAGGGCGGAAGACTATAGCCTTAACCACCTGGATGAGGGGGAGGTGGAAGGTTCCCTCTGGTGGCCATCCCACTTGAAAAGTAGGCCACTCTGTCAAGCATAAAGTCTGCCATTTACCTTTTTCGACAAGTAAAGAAAGATTATGAGCCCTCTCTCTCACTTCCGACCAATGGTCTATGGTAAGAGAGAGAGGGGTGGATGTCGCTTGTCCCATGGTGGGTGCTGTGGAACAAAAGAGGTTAGTGGCGCCAAACAAACAAAGACAGACAAACACTACAACCTAGACAATAGACAAATGCTGGCACACAAAACTTCTCCAAAAGAGGAAGTGAAAGAGTTACAACCGGGGAATCCCCCACTGAATAGACCCTCAGGAGCCCACGAGGTAGGCTCCAGGAGTCTATGTAGAAACATGACCAGGGAACCCCCCGCTGAATAGGCCCTATGGACCTATAATCCCCAAGGCATCCCCCGGGGAAGTGACTTGTGACCCAGAAGCCCAGAGGCACATCACTGGGATCAAGAACTCATGCGTCTTGGTGCCCGTCACAACAAAAACTAGGCGATCGCAAAGTGAAAGTAAGACAAAGAGAGGCAAAGAGAGGGAGAGAGAGAAATGGCCATACTTACCCCGAGAGGTGGCTGTTGAAGCCCTCCGACGCAAGGGGCAATCTCCAATCCCAGATGAGCCCCCAATGTTAGGGTAGAGACGCCCGCCGTGTGAAGGAAGACTCCAAGAAGCGTTCTCTCATGCAAAAGGCAAGGGGTTTTATTGACCAAGCATGCGTGGGGCTCACTGAACATGCAGTAACAGAGAGCCACGAGGTTTGTCTGTGCAGGGCTTATATGTCTATAGAACAAAGGGAGGAGGGGTATGGCATTGGTTAGTTTAAACAGCTTTTTACATTCATTGGGAGAAGACAATCATATGGAAATTTAAGGCTGGGCAGCGGAGGGTGTCTCCTATTTTGTAAATTCCTTAGTCGTGGGGTTGTTCTTTTCTTGTAATCCAGATCCCTGGTCAGCCCTGTTCTCATTCTTATCTAACTTAGGCAACTTTAAACTGTAACAGCTTAATTCTCGGAACATTGGGAGGAGGAGGACAGCATGGATTGTGCTTTCCCAGAAGGGAAAATTCCTCTTACACAACAGTCATCCAGCACACAGGGGCCTGCTTCAGTGACTTCCTGAAAATAATTTTTAAGAAGCTAGCATGTGATCACATCAGATGCTGAAGCCAGTTGCTAGAAGAGACATTTGTGAAGGTGGATATTTTAGACTCCCTCCTTCCCCCATAGCTTGATACTTTTATCTGTTAATATTTAAGTGAATATGAGCCTTAGTCCACAATTAAAGGAGCAAGAAATACAGATTTAATTGTTTTCTTAGACTAAACTAAATACAACTGTTAGGACAAAAGGAGGAAAAGAAACAGAGGTGCAAGTTCAACCGGACAGGTTTATTTCAGAACAAACCTGAGAGGCACCGCTCTTGGCCCTAGCGACCAGACTGGTAGCTTTCGTACAGGATAGGAGGTCTTGGTAGGGTCCCCAGGATAAAAGGAGCAGGGGCTGTGGAATGAAAAAGTCACAATGGTTCTTTCGATGGGGAGAGTTTAGTTCGAAGGAGTTGGGGCTCTCCACTTGGGTCAGAGCTTAAGCACAAACAGGGAGTTGCGATTTGTTTGTGGAGAACAGGGCTGAACAGTGATGTGAGCTGGGGGTGCAGCTGGGCTTACTGGGCCTCATCGACCCACCACAACAATTCTGCAGCAGGGGTACAAGCACAGGACGGAGAGGGATTTAAAGCAGCTCTGCTCAGATCAGGATGGAGTGGTCGGATTCCTTTACAACTCCTATTGCCTCCCTAGCTAATTCGTGGGGCATCCGTTCCTCCAGAATCCAAGAGGCCTGGCAAACCATGGAAACTGGAGGGAAGCTCTGGCTGGGTTGGTCTCTCTGTGGTGCCTCTGGCGTCCTCACCAGCCACGCGCTGTGTGTTCCCTCGAACGGGCATCTCTTTGCCTGTGCACTGCGAGCAGAGCACCGTGTCTTACAATAAAACCACCACTCGCCCCCGCTTGTCTCCCCAGATCTCTCCAGGTGCACGGACCCCGACCAGGGAATCGGACATGGATTTTCCTTGTCTCCTTCACCCGCTCCATACACATATACATCTTTGACCTTTTATTTTGAGAAGAAATATCTGTCCTCTATCCTCAAAAGAACTTAGCATAAACTGCCATCCCGAGGCTTTAGGAAAATAAAAGGCAGTAAAATAAATCTTTGATAACTTCTGCTTCTGACCCAATTTTTTTCTCTTTAATATTTATTAAAACTTTTTTCTTGGTATATGTGTGCAATACAGTATGAATATATTCATCCTGTGATATTGCATCTCGAGCTGCCTCAAAAGAACAACATGTTTGCTTTCGCTTGTGGAGCAGAGAAAGGGAAAATTCAGAGGGAGAGAGTAACACAATTGTTAATTATTCCGGTCCACAAACAACAGGTCTTGCATAGAAATACAGTGGTACCTCAGTTCACGAACCTGATTTGCTCTCTGATTTTGGAAAAGATGGCCACATTTGTGTTTTTGGGAAAGATGGCTGCAATCGTGTTTGTCACCCAATGCAGAGTTTGCAAACAAAAACAAAATGTTGCCAGATGCTTCTGTTTGCATGGCAGATTATTTGCAAACAAAAGCGTTCATAAACCGAGGTACCACTGTGTCAGACACAACTACAGGGCAAATTGCGTTCCTGAATATTATTTGGCAGCTGGTAAGATAAAGCACCAGCCTGGGGAGAAGACTCATGCCTAGTTTTGCTAACAATTCCTTAGAAGCTACTTCACTTCTTTGGACTAAATTGTGTCCACTCATTCATTTAACGAGCCTCTAGCACTACTTCCTCGGGGACTTGGGAGGACTATGGTAGAATCCTGGATGGTTTCAAAGATACCTGTTAACCACGAAGAAGTCGGTCAGCCCGTACAAGGAAGGTTGCAATTACATGCTTCATCGCCGATACCGTGTGAGCTGTGGAGAGGGGCACTTCACGCGGCCTGCGTGAGCAGTCCAGATTGACTCTTGCAAGAGTCACCCTGAGTGTGCCGAGGGTGGCACGGGAGCGGTGGCCTGAGCAATAGGAGTGACATGCAAGGCTCCCAGCAGAAGGACAGGAACCAGACCTCACAGCAGCCTTTATCCCGTGGTGAAGTCTGTGGTATCTCCAGCAGTGAGGTAGGTTGGCACCGCTTTGGGGAGGGAGTCCTTGCATGCCTTTTGTTTTGTTCTAGCAGCTTAAACAATATCAATTTATGATCTTACAGTCGTATACATAGGTCAGAAATCTGACATGGGTCCCAGTGGGTTTGTGTCAGGCCTGCCAGGCTGCAGGCTCAAGGGAGAACCCATTTTCTTGCCTTTCCAGCTTCCAGAGGCAACCACAGGCCTTCATCATGGCCCGTTCTTTCCCTCACAGCCAGCAATGGCGAGGCAAGTTGGCTCTCACTGCATCGTGCTGCCCCGCTGCCTTCAGCCATTTTTTGGACTTTTTGTAGTGGGTGAAATTCACTTAACATAAATTTAACCATTTTAAAATGGACAATTCAGTGGCTTGTATTACACTCACAATGCTGTGTAACCATTATCTACATCAAGTTCCAAGACTTCATCAGCTCAAAAGAAAGCCCTATACCATCAGGCAGTTAATGTCCTTCAGCTCAATTTTCTCTCTCTGGATTTACCTCTTCTGCATATTTCATATAAATGTAATCATATAAAATGCAATAATGCTCTCAAGGTTCATCCATGTGTAACATCTATCAGTACTTCATTCCTTTTCATGACTGAATGATATTCCACTATATAGAAATATCACATTATGTTTATCTGTTTCTTTCCTGATTAACATTGGTATTGTTTCCACATTTTGGCTTGTGTAAATAGTGCTTCTATGAGTGTTTATGTACAAGTGTTTGATTTCCTGGTTTTTGTTTTGATTTGGTTTTAAGGCCCGAGGATTAAACTCAAGAGTCTTAGTTACTTTTTTGTTGCTGAAACAAAACACCCAACACCCACAAGTTAAGGGAGGAAAGGTTTATTTAGCTCACAGTTTGCAGAGGTGTCAGTCCAGAGTCGGCTGAAAGACAGAACGACATGGCAGAGGAGAAGCAGTTCATGGAAAAGCAGGTCAAGCAGAAGGTAGCAAGCCTGCCTCTCCCTTTTATCCTACCAGCCTTTTGGGTGGTGCCACCCACACCCACGGTGGGCCTTCTCATTATCCACACCCAGGACCACGCTAAACCAATCAGTGGTCCAATCCACACATGCTTAATCCCAGCGTCACACCCTTAATCCATGTTCACACACTCTACATCCAGAAAACCCCACCTATGAGCACATGAGACTTTGTGGGGACATCTAGACATGTCATAACAGCAGAGCTTCACGTACTGACCTATATTCCCCATGGCCTCTCTCACTTTTGTTAGTACCTAACTAGGGATGAAACAGCCAGGTCATATGGCAACTCTTTTTAAGAAACCACCAAATTGTTTTCCATAGCAGCTTCACCATTTTACCTTCCCACCAATGATGTATGAATTTTCCAACTTCTCTGCATCCTCGACAACACTTATTTATTCTGTGGTTTTTTGATCATGTTATAGTGGGCATGAAGTAGCATTTTTTAAGGTAATAGTTTGTTGTGGGTTGTTTGGTTTGTTTTTGTTTGTTTGGTTGGTTGGTTAGGGGGTTTATTTTGGCTTTTGTGTTTTGGTTTGTTTGTTTGTAAGTCTGTTTTGAGACAGGGTCTCACTGTGTAGTCTAGATTGCCTCAAACTCGCTATGTATGTAGCCCAGGCTGGCCTTGAATTCATGATCCTTCTGCCTCAGCCCCATGAATGCTGGGATTACAGGTGTGTGCTATGCCTGGTTTCTTGTGGTTTTGATTTCCATTTCTCTAATGACTAATGGTACTGAACATTTATTCATGATTTGCTTTTTTAAAATTTTATTTTTATTAGTATGTTTGCTGTGCGTAATGATTACATTCATTGTGGGGAGGTGGTGCTTATACACGGCACATCTAAATCCTTTTTGCTTCCATTTCGGCCTGCCCCCATTTCTAGGTCTCCTATGATTTGCTTTTTTAATAACTGAATTCAGAAATGATGTGAAAAATAGATTTAGAAAGAAATAACAATTATGTAGGAAAACTAGTTTTCTAAATTAAATCCAAAGATTCCATGTATAAACAGCAGAAGCAGGGAAAGAGAAGAAACAAATTGGAGAAATATTTTAAAAACACAAATTATAAGAATTTGGTGGCTGGTGAGATGGCTCAGTGGCATAAGTGCCTGCCTGGCAAGCGCAAGGTCCTGAGTTCGACTCCCGGTACCCACATATGAAAAAAGGGCCGGTGATATCGCTCAGCAGCATGGGTGCCTGCTGGCAAGCACGAGGTCCTGAGGTAGACTCCCAGTACCCACATTAAAAAAAAAAAAAGAATTTGGGACCAGTTAAATTTGAGGAATTGAAGGAAAGGGAGAAATTACAGCTCTCATTTATAAAATAAAAAGGTTAAGCTAGGTAAACTAACATGTTCCCTTTCACTTTTCAGAGTAACCTCACCTTGCAAATATCATAGAGGTTTATCAGGCAAAATTTACTCAGGGCTCCTTAAAATTGATGCTGCTTCTAAAAGTGAACCGCTCTCATTTCAGAGACAAATGAGGCAGGACAAAAATTCATATTGAACCAAGTAAATTATTTCAAAGTTAACTGTTAATTAATTTGAAACAGTGTAACTACTAAATATTAGCCAATCTGGTTTAAACGACACTTCATAAGTCAAATGCCAAGGCTGTGGCATCCTAGGTATGACTATTTCTCTATCGAGACGGGAATATATATTCTAATGGGAGTTATTTTTAAAATCTGTACAATGAAAATAAACACATCACTGTTCTAATTCTCAACTAAAGACATATACATTTTATTTTAAAACAGTATATTTTTATATAAGAGCCAAAGTTATATAAGAATTAAAACATTTTGGGATGGGTATGAGGATGTACACCTGTAAACCCAGCTACTTGATAGGCTGAAGCATGTAGATTTCAAACTCAAGGCCAACCTGGCCAACCTAGCAAGACCCTGTCTCAAAATAAAAAAAATAACTAAATTAAAAGGATGGGAATGTACCTCAGTGGATATGCACCTGAATTTCATACATGAGCCCTGGGTTCCATCTCTAGTTCTGCCAAAAAAACAAAAGTAGTAATTTTGTAATGTGTATGAATTCAAAATACAATTACAAAATTTTGTCTCTTTTGTTTTTGTTGTTGTTGTTATTGTTGTTGTTCAGTGTTGGGGATTAGATACAGAACTTGGCACTTGCTAAGCAAATGTTTTACCACTGAGCTACCTTCCCAGCTCAAAATAAATACAATTTGATACTGCAGTGGTGAAATGTGTGATTACCTGCTAAACCCACCCAGTCACTATAAAACCCCAGTCTTTTTTGAAAGACTTATGGATTATTTGGTTTTATTTTCATTAGGTCATTTTGAGGGCAAAAGAATTGGAGGATCTTGTCATTCTTAGGGCATTTTAAAACATCTTTCATTTTTCAAGTGCATTTCTCCCATTTATTCACAATTATTCATCATTTCTTTTTCTTAGCTTAGTCAAGGTACATATTCCAATCAACCATTAAATTAAATTACCAACCTACCAAACTTCAATCTTTTTACTAGTGAAATATAAAATGTATATCTTTCAGGAACCCAACCTGGTCATGAAGTCATTTCTTCTCAACTCATAGGAAAGCCACCATAAAGGTTATATTTCAAACTGTGAAGTTTGTGAGGAAAGGAATTGAAGAATACACCTTCTCCTGACTTCGTCTTTCTCCACTCACGCTCCTGGTAGTATTACTCCACTGGGCTGTCCTCAGGCATTCTCCTGACTTCGTCCTTCTCCACTAACGCTCCTGGTGTTATTACTCCACTGGGCTGTCCTCAGGCCTTCTCCTGACTTCGTCTTTCTCCACTCACGCTCCTGGTAGTATTACTCCACTGGCCTGTCCTCAGGCCTTCTCCCGACTTTGTCCTTCTCCACTAAAGCTCCTGGTGGTATTGCTCCACTGGGCTGTCCTCAGACCTTCTCCTGACTTTGTCCTTCTCCACTCATGCTTCAGGTAGTATTACTCCACTGGGCTGTCCTCAGGGCTTCTCCTAACTTCATTCTTCTCCACTCATGCTCCTGGTAGTATTACTCCACTGGGCTGTCCTCAGGCGTTCTCCTGACTTCGTCCCTCTCCACTCACACTCCTGGTAGTATTACTCCATGGGGCTGTACTCAGGCCTTCTTCTCCTGACTTCATTCTTTTCCACTCATGTTCCTGGTAGTATTACTCCACTGGGCTTTCCTCACAACTTCTCCTGACTTCATTCTTCTCCACTCAAGTTCTTGGCAGTATTACTCCACTGGGCTGTCCTCAGGCACTCTTCCCCTGACTTTGAATTGCTCCACCCATGCTCCTGGTAGTATTACTCCACTGGGCTGTCCTCAGGCCTTCTCCTGACTTCATTTTTCTCCACTCATGTTCTTGGCAGTATTACACAACTGGGCTGTCATCAGGCTTTCTTCCCCTGACTTTGAATTTCTCGACTCACGCTCCTGGTAGTATTGCTCCACTGGGCTGTCCTCAGGCCTTCTCCTGACATCGTCCTTCTCCACTCATGCTCCTGGTAGTATTACTCCACCAGGCTGTACTCAGGCCTTCTTCTCCTGATTTCATTCTTCTCCACTCACGTTCCTGGTAGTATTAATCCACTGGGCTGTCCTCAGGCCTTCTTTTCCTGACTTCATCCTTCTCCACTCACACTCCTGGTAGTATTACTCCACTGGGCTGTCCTCAGGCCTTCTGCTGACTTCGTTCTTTTCCACTCACGTTCCTGGTAGTATTACTACACTGGGCTCTCCTGAGGCCTTCTTCTGCTGACTTCATTCTTCTCCACTCACGTTACTGGCAGTTATTACTCCACTGTGCTATCCTCAGGACTTCTTCTCCTGACTTAATCCTTCTCCACTCAAGTTCCTGGCAGTACTACTCCACTGGGTTATCCTCAGGCCTTCTTCTCCTGACTTCATACTTCTGCATTCACACTCCCATTAGTCTTACTCCACTGGGCTGTCCTCAGGCCTTCTTCTCCTGACATCGTCCTTCTCCCCTCACACTCCTGGTAGAATTTCTCCAGAAGGCTGTCCTCACGCCTTCTTTTCCTGACTTCGTCCTTCTGCATTCACGCTCCTGGTAGTATTTCTCCATAAGGCTGTCCCCACACCTTCTTCTCCTGACTTCATCCTTCTGCATTCACACTCCTGGAAGTATTACTCCACTGGTCTGTCCTCAGGCCCTTTTCTCCTGAATTTGTCCTTCTGAATTCTCACTCCTGGAAGTATTACTTCACTGGGCTGTACTCAGGCCTTGTTTTACTGACTTTGTACTTCTCCACTCTCACTCCTGATAGTATTACTCCAGACAGCTGTCCTCAGGCCTTCTTCTCCTGACTTTCTGCTTCTGCATTCATACTCCTGGTAGTATTACTCCTGAGGGCTGTCCTCTGGCCCTCTTCTCCTGACTTCATCTTTCAGAATTCACACTCCTGGAAGTATTACTCCACTGGGGTGTGCTCAGGCCATCTTCTCCTGACTTCGTCCTTCTGCATTCACACTCCTGGAAGGATTATTCCCCTGAGGTGTCCTCAGGCTTTCTTTCCTTGAATTCGTATTTCTACATTCACACTCCTGGAAAGTTTCCTCCATTGGCCTGTCCTCAGGCCTTCTTCTCCTAAATTCGTCCTTCTGCATTCACACTCCTGGAAGTATTACTGCACTGGGCTGTCCTCCGTCCTTGTTCTCCTGATTTTGTACTTCTCCTCTCACACTCCTTGTAGTATTACTCCACTGGACTGTACTCAGGCCTTCTCCCCCTGAATTCGTCCTGCTCCATTCACACTCCTCCATGTATTACTCCAGGGGCTGTCCTCAGGCCTTCTCCTGATTTCGTCCTTCTGCATTCACACTCCTGTAAGTATTACTCCACAAGGCTTTCATGAGGCCTTGTTCTCCTGACTTTGTACTTCTCCACTCACACTCCTGGAAGTATTACTCCACTGGGCTGACCTCAGGCCTTCTTCTCCTGACTTCGTCTTTATGCATTTACACTCATGGAAGTATTACTCCACTGAGATGTACTCAGGACTTCTCCAGACTTCATGCTTCTCCATTCACACTCCTGGTAGTATTTCTCAAGAGGGCTGTCCTCACGTATTGTTCTCCTGACTTCGTCCTTCTGTGTTCAGACTCCTTGTACTATTTCTCCAGAAGGCTGTCCTCACACCTTCTTCTCCTGACTTCCTCCTTCTGCATTCTCAGTCCTGGTAGTATTACTCCACTGGGCTGACCTCAGGCCTTCCTCTCCTGACCTCGTCATTCTGCATTCACACTCCTGGAAGTATTACTCCACTGGGCTGTCTTCAGTCCTTGTTCTCCTGATTTTGTACTTCTCCACTCACACTCATGGTAGTATTACTGCACTGAGCTGTCCTCACGCATTCTTCTCCGGAATTCGTCCTTCTGCATTTACACTCTTGGAAGTATTACTCCAGAGATCTGCCTCACGCCTTCTTCTCCTGACTTCATCCTTCTGCATTCACACTCCTGGTAGTATTTCTCCAGAGGGCTGTCCTCACGCCTTCGTCTCCTGATTTCGTCCTTGTGCATTTACACTCCTGGTAGTATTACTCCAGAGGGCTATCCTCACGGCTTCTTCTCCTGACTTCGTCCTTCTGCATTCACATTCCTGGAAGTATTACTCCACACGTCTGTCCTCACACCTTCTTCTCCTGACTTCGTCCTTCTGCATTCACACTCCAGGTTATATTACGACAGAGGGATGTCCTCACTCCTTCTTCTCCTGATTTCGTCCTTCTACATTCACACTCCTGGAAGTATTACTCCACTGACCTCTCCGCAGGCCTTCTTCTCCTGAGTTCGTCCTTCTCCATTCACACTCCTGGAAGTATTACTCCACTGGGGTGTCCTCAGGCCTTCTTCTCATGACATCGTCCTTCTCCACTCACATTGCTGGAAGAATTACACCACTGGGCTGTTCTCAGGCCTTGTTCAACTGACCTTGTACTTCTCCACTCACACTTCTGGTAGTATTTCTCCAGAGGGCTATGCTCATGCCTTCTACTCCTGATTTCGCATTTCTGCACTCACACCCCTGGTTATATTTCTACAGAGGTCTGTCCACACGCCTTCTCCTGACTTCGTCCTTCTTCATTCACACTCCTCTAAGTATTACACCCCAGGGCTGTCCTCACTCCTTCTTCTCCTGACTTCATCCTTCTGCATTCACACTCTTGTCTAGTAATACTTCAGAGGGCTGTCCTGACGCCTCCTTCTCCTGACATCATACGTCTGCATTCACACTCCCATTAGAATTACTCCACTGGGCTGTCCTCAGGCCTTCTTCTCCTGATATCGCCCTTCTCCCCTCACACTTCTGGTAGTATTTCTACAGAAGGCTGTCCTCACGCCTTCTTTCCTGACTTCGTCCTTCTGCATTCACGCTCCTGGTAGTATTTCTCCAGAGGGCTGTCCTCACGCCTTCTTCTCCTGACTTCATCCTTCTGCATTCACACTCCTGGAAGTATTACTCCACTGGGTTGTCTTCAGGCCTTGTTCTCCTGACTTCATCCCTCTGTATTCACACTCCTCGAAGTATTACTCCACTGGGCTGTACTTAGGCCTTCTTCTCCTGACTCCTTAATTCTCCGTTCACACTCCTGGAAATATTACTCACCTGGGCTGTCCTCAGACCTTCTTCTCCTGACTTCGTCCTTCTGAATTCTCACTCCTGGAAGTATTACTTCACTGGGCTGTACTCAGGCCTTGTTTTACTGACTTTGTACTTCTCCACTCACACTCCTGATAGTATTACTCCAGAGAGCTGTCCACAGGCCTTCTTCTCCTGAATTTCTCCTTCTGCATTCACTCTCCTCATAGTATTACTCCTGAGGACTGTCCTCTGGCCTTCTTCTGCTGACTTCGTCTTTCATAATTCACACTCCTGGAAATATTACTCCACTGGGGTGTGCTCAGGCCTTCTACTCCTGACTTCGTACTTCTGCATTCACACTCCTGGAAGGATTATTCCCCTGAGCTGTCCTCAGGCTTTCCTTGAATTCGTATTTCTACATTCACACTCCTGGAAGGTTTCCTCCACCGGGCTGTCCTCAGTCCTTCTTCTCCTAACTTCATCCTTCCGCATTCACACTCCTGCAAGTATTAGTACATTGGGCTGTCCTCACACCTTCTTCTCCTAACTTCGTCCTTTCGCATTCACACTCCAGGAAGTATTACTCCACTGGGCTGTCCTCAGGCCTTCTTCTACTGACTTCGTCCTTGTGAATTCACACTCCTGGAAGTATTACTACTGTGGGCTGTCCTCAGGCCTTGTTTTACTGATTTTGTACTTCTCCACTTACACTCCTTGTACTATTACTCCAGATGGCTGTACTCAGGCCTTCTTTTCCTGACTTTTTCCTTCTGCATTCACACTTCTGGTAGTATTTCTCCAGAGGGCTGTCCTCATGCCTTCTTCTCCTGACTTCATCCTTCTGCATTCACACTCCTGGAAGTATTACTCCACTGGGCTGTCCTCAGGCCTTGTTCTCCTGACTTCGTCCCTCTGCATTCACACTCCTGGAAGTATTACTCCACTGGGCGGTACTTAGGCCTTCTTCTCCTGACTTCTTCTCTATTCACACTATTGCAAATATTACTCCACTGGGCTGTCCTCAGGCCTTGTCTTTACTTCGTCTTTCTGAATTCTCACTCCTGGAAGTATTACTTCACTGGGGTGTAGTCAGGACTTGTTTTACTGACTTTGTACTTCTCCATTCACACTCCTCATAGTATTACTCCTCAGGGCTGTCCTCTAGCCTTCTTCTGCTGACTTCGTCTTTCATAATTCAATCTCCTGGAAATATTACTCCACTGGGGTGTGCTCAGGCCTTCTTCTCCTGACTTCGTACTTTTGCATTCACACGCCTGGAAGTATTATTCCCCTGGGCTGTCCTCAGGCTTTCTTCTCTTGAATTCGTATTTCTACTTTCAAACTCCTGGAAGTTTTCCTCCACTGGGCTGTCCTCAGTCCTTCTTCTCCTAACTTCGTCCTTCCGCATTCATACTCCTGGAAGTATTACTTCACTGGGCTGTCCTCAGTCCTTCTTCTCCTAAATTCATCCTTCCGCATTCACACTCCTGGAAGTATTACTCCACTGGGCTGTCCTCAAGCCTTCTTCTCCTAAATTCGTCCTTTTGCATTCACACTCTTGGAAGTATTACTCCACTGCGCTGTCCTCAGGCCTTCTCCTACTGACTCCGTCCTTCTGAATTCACACTCCTGGAAGTATTACTACAGTGGGCTGTCCTCAGGCCTTGTTTTACTGAGTTGTACTTCTCCACTTACACTCCTGGTAGTATTACTCCGGAGGGCTGTCTTCAGGCCTTCTTCTCTTCACATTCGCCTTCTGCATTCACACTCCTGGTAGTATTACTCCAGAGGGCTGTCCTCGGGCTTCCTTCTCCTGAATTCGTCCTACTGCATTCACACTCCTCTAAGCATTAGTACACTTGTCTGTCCTCAGACCTTCTTCTCCTAAATTCGTCCTTCTCAACTCACGTTCCTGGAAGTATTACTCCACTTGCCAGTACTCAGGCCTACTTCTCCTGACTTCATCCTTCACCATTTACACTCCTGGTAGTATAACTCCCCTAGGAAGTCCTCAGAACTACTTCTCCTGACTTCGTCTTTCTGCATTCACACTCCTGGTAGTATTACTCCATTGGGCTGTCCTCAGGCTTTCTTCTCCTGACTTCTTTCTTTTGCATTCACACTCCTGGAAGTATTACTCCACTGGGCTGTCCTCAGGCCTTGTTCTCCTGACTTCGTCCTTCTGCATTTACACTCCTGGAAGTATTACTATACTGGGCTGTACTCAGGCCTTCTTCTCCTAAATTCTTACTTCTCCATTCACACTCCTGAATGTATTACTCCTCTGGGCTGTCCTCAGGCCTTCTTCTCCTGACTTCATGCTTCTGATTTCACAGTCCTGGAAGTATTACTTCACTGGGCTATACTCAGTCCTTGTTTTACTGACTTTATATTTCTCCATTCAAACTCCTGATAGTATTACTCAAGAGAGCTGTACTCAGGCCTTCTCCTGAATTTCTCCTTCTGCATTCACACTCCTGGTAGTATTACCCCAGAGGGCTGTCCTTTGGCCTTCTTCTGCTGACTTTGTCTTTCAGAATTCACACTACTGGAAGTATTATTACACTGGGCTGTGATCAGGCCTTCTTCTCCTGATTTCGTACTTCTGCATTCACACTCCAGACGTATTACACCCCTGGGCTGTCCTCAAGCCTTCTTCTCTTGAATTCGTATTTCTCCATTCACACTCCTGGAAGTTTTCCTCCACTGGGCTTTCCTCAATCCTTCTTCTCCAAACTTCGTCCTTCCACATTTACACTCCTGGAAGTATTACTCCAGAGATCTGGCCTCACGCCTTGTTCTGCTGACTTCACACTTCTGCATTCACACTCCTGGTAGTATACCTCCAGAGGGCCGCCCTCACGCCTTCTTCTCCTGATTTCGTCCTTGTGCATTCACACTTCTGGATGTATCACTCCAGTGACCTCTCCGCGGGCCTTCTTCTGAGTTCGTCCTACTCCATTCACACTCCTGCAAGTATTATTCCACTGGGGTGTCCTCAGGCCTTCTCCTGACATCGTCCTTCTCCACTCACGTTCCTGAAAGTCTTACTCCTCTGGGTTGTTCTCAGGCCTTGTTCTCCTGACTTTGTACTTCTCCACTCACAGGCCTGGTATTATTTCTCCAGAGGGCTATCCTCACGCCTTCTTCTCCTGACTTCATACTTCTGCATTCACACTCCCATTAGTATTACTTAACTGCGCTGTCCTCAGGCCTTCTTCTCCTGACATCGTCCTTCTCCCCTCACACTCCTGGTAGTATTTCTACAGAAGGCTGTCCTCAAGCCTTCTTTTCCTGACTTCGTCCTTCTGCATTCACACTCCTGGTAGTATTTCTCCAGAGGGCTGTCCTCACGCCTTCTCCTGACTTCATCCTTCTGCATTCACACTCCTGGAAGTATTACTCCACTGGGTTGTTCTCATGCATTGTTCTCCTGACTTCGTCCCTCTGTATTCACACTCCTGGAAGTATTACTCCACTGGGCTGTACTTAGGCATTCTTCTCCTGACTTCTTCTCCATTCACACTCCTGGAAATATTACTCACCTGGGCTGTCCTCAGGCCTTCTTCTCCTGACTTCGTCCTCTGAATTCTCACTCCTGGAAGTATTACTTCACTGGGCTGTACTCAGGCCTTGTTTTACTGACTTTGTACTTCTCCATTCAAACTCCTGATAGTATTACTACAGAGAGCTGTCCTCAGGCCTTCTCCTGAATTTCTGCTTCTGCATTCACACTCCTGTTAGTATTACTCCTGAGGGCTGTCCTCTGGCCTTCTTCTCCTGACTTCGTCTTTCAAAATTCACACTCCTGGAAGTATTACTCCACTGGGGTGTGCTCAGGCCTTCTTCTCCTGACTTTGTCCTTCTGCATCCACACTCCTGGAAGGATTATTCCCCTGAGCTGTCCTCAGGCTTTCTTTCCTTGAATTCGTATTTCTACATTCACACTCCTGGAAGGATTCCTCCACTGGGCTGTCCTCAGTCCTTCTTCTCCTAACTTCGTCCTTCCGCATTCACACTCCTGGAAGTATTACTCCACTGGGCTGTCCTCAGGCCTTGTTCTCCTGACTTTGTCCTTCTGCATTTACACTCCTGGAAGTATTACTATACCAGGCTGTACTCAGGCCTTCTTCTCCTGACTTCTTACTTCTCCATTCACACTCCTGAAAATATTACTCCTCTGGGCTGTCCTCAGGCCTTCTTTCCTGACTTCATCCTTCTGAATTTACAGTCCTGGAAGTATTACTTCACTGGGCTATACTCAGGCCTTCTTTTACTGACTTTATATTTCTCCATTCAAACTCCTGATAGTATTTCTCCAGAGGGCTGCCCTCACGCCTTCTTCTCCTGACTTCATCCTTCTGCATTCACACTCCTGGAAGTATTATTCCCCTGGGCTGTCCCCAGGCTTTCTTCTCTTGAATTTGTATCTCTACTTTCACACTCCTGGAAGTTTTCCTCCACTGGGCTGTCCTCAGTCCTTCTTCTCCTAAATTCGTCCTTCCGCATTCACACTCCTGGAAGTATTACTCCACTGGGCTGTCCTCAAGCATTCTTCTCCTAACTTCGTCCTTTCGCATTCACACTCTTGGAAGTATTACTCCACTGGGCTGTCCTCAGGCCTTCTTCTACTGACTTCGTCCTTCTGAATTCACACTCCTGGAAGTATTACTACAGTGGGCTGTCCTCAGGCCTTGTTTTACTGACTTTGTACTTCTCCACTGACACTCCTGGTAGTATTACTCCAGAGGGCTGTCCTCCGGCCTTCTTCTCTTCACATTTGCCTTCTGCATTCACACTCCTGGTAGTATTACTCCAGAGGGCTGTCCTCGGGCTTTCTTCTCCTGAATTCGTCCTACTGCATTCACACTCCTCTAAGTATTAGTACACTTGTCTGTCCTCAGACCTTCTTCTCCTAAATTCGTCCTCTTCAACTCACATTCCTGGAAGTATTACTCCACTGGGCTGTAGTCAGGCCTACTTCTCCTGACTTCATCCTTCTCCATTTACACTCCTGGTAGTATAACTCCCCTGGGCAGTACTCAGAACTACTTCTCCCGACTTCGTCCTTCTGCAATCACACTCCTGGAAGTATTATTCCCCGGGGCTGTCCTCACGCTTTCTTCTCTTGAATTCGTATTTCTCCATTCTCACTCCTGGAAGTTTTAATCCACTGTGCTGTCCTCAGGCCTTCTTCTCCTGACTTCATACTTATCCATTCACACTCATGGTAGTATTACTCCACTAGACTGTACTCAGGCCTTCTCCTGAATTCGTCCTTCTCCATTCACACTCCTGGTAGTATTACTCCAGGAGGCTGTCCTCAGCCCTTCTTCTCCTGATATCGTCCTTCTGCATTCACACTCCTGGAAGTATTACTACACAGGGCTTTCATGAGGCCTTGTTCTCCTGACTTTGTACTTCTCCACTCACACTCCTGGAAGTATTACTCCACTGGGCTGTCCTCAGACCTTCTTCTCCTGCCTTCGTCTTTATGTGATCACACTCCTGGAAGTATTACTCCACTGGGCTGTCCTCAGGACTTCTTCTCCTGAATTCATCCTTCTCCATTCACACTCCTGGTAGTATTTCTCCAGAGGGCTGTCCTCAGCCCTTCTCCTGATATTGTCCTTTTGAATTCACACTCCTGGAAGTATTACTACACAGGGCTTTCCGGAGGCCTTGTTCAACTGAAGTTGTACTTCTCCACTCACACTCCTGTAAGTATTACTCCACTGGGCTGTCCTCAGGCCTTCTTCTCCTGCCTACGTCTTTATGAGTTCACACTTCTGGAAGTATTACTCCACTGGGCTGTCCTCAGGCCTTCTTCTCCTGAATTCTTCCTTCTCCATTCACACTCCTGGTAGTATTTCTCCAGAGGGCTGTCCTCACACCATCTTTTCCTGACTTTGTACTTCTGCATTCACACCCCTTGTAGTATTTCTCCAGAAGGCTGTCCTCACGCCTTCTTCTCCTGACTTCATCCTTCTGTATTCACACTCCTGGTAGTATTTCTCCAGAGGGCTGTCTTCACGCCTTCTCCTGCCTTCGTACTTCTGCATTCACACTCCTGGAAGTACTACACCACTGAGTTCTCCGCTGGCCTTCTTCGCCTGAGTTCGTCCTTCTCCATTCACACTCCTGGAATTATTACTCCACTGGGCTGTTCTCAGGCCTTCTTCCCCTGATTTTGTTCTTCTGCATTCACACTCCTGTAAGTGTTACTGAACTGGGCTGTCCTCAGTACTTGTTCTCCTGATTTTGTACTTCACTCACACTCATGGTAGTATTACTGCACTGGGCTGTCCTCACGCATTCTTCTCCGGTTTCGTCCTTCAGCATTTACACTCCTGGAGGTATTACTCCAGAGATCTGGCCTCACGCCTTCTTCTCCTGACTTCATCCTTCTGCATTCGCACTCCTGGTAATATTTCTCCAGAGGGCTGTCCTCACACCTTCTCCTGATTTCGTCCTTCTGCATTCACACTCCTGGTAGTAATTCTCAGGAGGGCTGTCCTCACGCCTTCATCTCCTCACTTCGTCATTCTGCATTCACACTCCTGGTAGTATTACTCCAGAGGGCTGTCCTCACGCCTTCTTCTCCTGACTTCGTCATTCTGCATTCACATTCCTGGAAGTATTACTCAAGACGGCTGTACTCACACCTTCTTCTCCTGACTTCCTCCTTCTGCGTTCACACTCCAGGTTGTATTACTATAGAGGGCTGTCCCCATGCCTTCTCCTGACTTCGTCCTTCTGCATTCACACTCCTGGTAGTATTACTCCACTGGCCTGTCCTCAGGCCTTCTTCTCCTGATATCGTCCTTCTCCACTCACACTCCTGGTAGTAGTTTTCCAGAGGGCTGTCCTCACGCGTTCTTCTCCTGACCTTGTCCTTCTGCATTTACACTCCTGGAAGTATTACTCCAGAGATCTGTCTTCACGCCTTCTTCTCCTGACTTCATCCTTTTGCATTCACACTCCTGGTAGTATTTCTCCAGAGGGCTGTCCTCACGCCTTCTTCTCCTGACTTCGTCCATCTTCATTCACACTCTTGGTAGTATTATTCCACTGGGCTGTCCTCACACCTTCTTCTCCTTACTTCGTCCTTCTGCATTCACACTCCTGGTAGTATTTCTCCAGAGTACTTTCCTCATGCCTTCTTCTCCTGACTTTGTCCTTTTGCATTCACACTCCTGGTAGTATTTCTCCAGAGGGCTGTCCTCATGCCTTCTTCTCCTGACTTTGTCCTTCTGCTTTCACTCCCTGGTAGTATTTCTCCAGAGGACGGTCCTCACGCCTTCTTCTCCTGACTTCGTCCTTCTGCATTCACACTCCTGGTAGTATTACTCCACTGAGCTGTCTTCAGGCCTTCTTCTGCTTACATCATTCTTCTCCACTCAAACTCCTGGCAGTATTTCTCTAGAGGGCTGTCCTCACACATTCTTCTCCTGACCTCGTCCTTCTGCATTCACTCTCCTGGTAGTATTTCTCCAGAAGGCTGTCCTCATGCCTTCTTCTCCTGACTTCGTCCTTCTGCATTCACACTCCTGGTAGTATTACCCCACTGGGCTGTCCTCACGCCTTCTTCTCCTGACTTCGTCCTTCTGCATTCACACTTCTGGGAGTATTACTACTCTAGAAGGCTGCCCTCCCGCCTTCTTCTCCTGACTTCATCCTTCTGCAGTCACTCTCCTGGTAGTATTTCTCCAGAGGGCTGTCCTCACGCCTTCTTCTCCTGCATTTATTCTTCTGCATTCACACTCCTGGTACTATTACTCCACTGGGCTGTCTTCAGGCCTTCTTGACCTGGCTTCGTGCTTCTACATTCAAACTCCTGGAAGTATTACTCCACTGAGCTGTCCTCAGGCCTTCTTCTCCTGACTTTGTACTTCTCCATTCACACTCCTAGAAGTATTACTCAACTGGGCTGCCCTCAGGCCTTCTTCAAATGACTTTGTACTTCTCCACTCTCACTGCTGGTACTATTTCGCCAGAGTGATGTCCTCATGCCTTCTTCTCTTTACTTCATCCTTCTGCATTCAAACTCCTGGTAGTATTACTCCTGAGGACTGTCCTCAGGCCTTATTCTGACTTCGTCCTTCTGCATTCACACTCCTGGTAGTATTAATCCACTGGGCTGTCCTCAGGCCTTTTTCTCCTGACTTCGTCTTTCTGCATTCACACTCCATGTAGTACTTCTCCAGAGGGCTGTCCTAATGCATTCTTCTCCTGACTTCGTCCTTCTGCATTCACACTCCTGGTAGTATTACTCCAGGTGCACATTGAAGCTGAGTTGCCTGTGCGTTTCCCTAAGAAGAACTCTACTTAAGAAGCCTGAATCACCTTCGGGTATGGTTCTGCTGTATGGAGCAAAGTGCAGAAACAAAAATCATCTTCCCCGCCAAGGCCACTTCGTAATCAATGGAGAGGAAGCATACTGTTGCCCTGGGTGCAAAGAAAGAGCTAGAGCTGGGGGAACTGTTGCACAAGGTTCCAAGAACTAAGCAAGCGTGAACTTTCAGGAGTGTTAGGCTGTTGAAATCACTTAGTTGTACTATGAAATTTTCAGATGTCTGTATGGACAAAATCAATTTTCCATGCATTCATAGGCTGCTCTGTGGCGCACATTGAGGCTGCAGTTTCCTGAGCGTTTCCCAAAGAAGAACTCTACGTAAGAAGCATGAAGCACCTTCCAGGATGGTACTGCTGTATGGAGCAAAGTGCCGAATCAAAAATGATCTTCCTGGCCCAGGCCCCTTACTAATCAATGGAAAGGAAGCACACTGTTGCCCTGGGTGAGAGGAAGGAGCGAGAGCTGGGGGAACTGCTGAGCAAGTACGGTTGCAAGAACTTAGCAAGCATGACCTTTCAGTATTGTGAGGCTGTTGAAATCACTGATTTCTAAATGAAATTTTCAGATGTCTTTATGAGCAAACTCAATTTTAAATGTACTCCTAGGCTGCCCTGTGGCACACATTGAAGCTGCAGTTGCCGGAGCGTTTCCCTTAGAAGAACTCTACGTTAGAAGCATGAAGCACCTTCCAGGATGGTTCTGATGTGTGCAGCATACTGCGGAAACAAAAGTAATCTGCCTGGCTCAGGCCCCTTAGTAATCAATGGAAAGCGAGCATACCATTGCCCTGGGTGCGAGGAACGAGCTAGAGCTGGGTAACTGCTCCACAAGTAGGGTACCAAGAACTAAGCAAAGCTGAACTTTCAGGAGCATGAGGCTGTTGAAGTCACTGAGTTCTACAATGAAATTTTCAAAAGTCTGTATGGGCACAATCAATTTTCCTAGTATTCCTAGGCTGCCCTGTGGCGCACTTCGAAACTGCACTTGCCTGAGTGTTTCCCTAAGAAGAACTCTACGTGAGTAGCATGAAGCACCTTCCAGGATGGTTCTACTGTATGGGGCGTAGTGCGGAAACGAAAGTAATCTGCCTGGCTCAGGCCCATTAGTAATCAAAGGAAAGCAAGCATACCGTTGCCCTGGGTGCGAGGAAGGAGCTAGAACCGGGGGAACTGCTACACAATTAACGCTCCAAGAACTAAGCAAACGTGAACTTTCAGGAGTGTGAGACTGTTGAAATCACTGAGTTCTACAATGAAAATTTCAGATGTCTGTATTGGCAAAATCAATTTTCCATGTAGTACTAGGCTGCCCTGTGGTGCACATTGAAGCTGCAGTTGCCTGTGTGTTTCCCTAAGAAGAACACTACTTAAGAAGCATGAATCACCTTCGAGTATGGTTCTTCTGTATGGAGCGAAGGGCGGAAAAAAAAATGATCTTCCTCACCCAGGCCGCTTGGTAATGCATGGAAAGAAAGCATACAGTTGCCCTGGGTGCGAGGAAAGAGCTAGAGAATTGGGGGAACTGCTGCACAAGTAAGGTATCAAGAACTAAGCAAGCATGAGCTTTCAGGAGTGTGAGGCTGTTGAAATGAGTGGGTTCTACAATGAAATTTTCAGACGTCTGTAAGGGCAAACTCAATTTTCCATATTTTCCTAGTCTGCACTGTGGTGCACTTTGAAGCTGCAGTTGCCTGAGCGTTTCCTTAAGAACTCTATCTTAGAAGCATGAAGCACCTTCCACGATTTTTCTATTGTGTGGAGCTTAATGTGGAAACAAAAGTAATCTGCCTCACTAAGGCCCCTTAGTAATCAATGGAAAGCCAGCATACTGTTGCCCTGCGTGTGAGGAAGGAACAAGAGCTGGGGGAACTGCAGTACAAGTAAGGTTCCAAGAACTAAGCAAACTTGAACTTTCAGGAGTGTGACGCTGTTGAAATCACTGAGTTCTACAATGAAATTTCCAGATGTCTGTATTGGCAAAATAAATTTTCCATGTATTCCTAGGCTGCCCTGTGGCGCACACTGAAGCTGCAGTTGCCTGTGTGTTTCCCTAAGAGGAACTCTACTTAAGAAGCATGAAGCACCTTCGAGTATGGTTCTGCTATATGGAACGAAGTGCGGAAACAAAAATGATCTTCTTCACCCAGGCCGCTTGGTAATCAATGGAAAGAAAGAATACTGTTGCCCTGGGTGCGAGGAAAGAGCTAGAGCTGGGAAACTGTTACACAAGTAAGGTACCAAGAACTAAGCAAGCATGAACTTTCAGGAGTGTGAGGTTGTTGAAATGACTGGGTTCTACAATGAAATTTTCAGATGTCTCTATGGGCAAACTCAATTTTCCACATTTTCCTAGTCTGCCCTGTTGCGCACTTTGAAGCTGCAGCTGCCTGAGCGTTTCCCTAAGAAGAACTCTACTTAAAAAGCATGAAGCACCTTCCAGGATGGTTCTGTCGTGTGGAGCGTAGTGCAGAAACAAAAGTAATCTGTGTCGCTCAGGCCCCTTTGTAATCAAAAGAAAGCGAGCATACTGTTGCCCTGGGTGCGAGGAACGAGCAAGAGCTGGGGGAACTGCTGCACAAGTAAAGTTCCAAAACCTGAGCAAGCGTCAACTTTCAGGAGTGTGAGGCTTTTGAAATGACTGAGTTTTACAATGAAATTTTCAGATGTCTGTATGGGCAAAATCAATTTTCCATGTATTACTAGGCAGCTCTGTGGCGCACATTGAAGCTGAGTTGCCTGTGCATTTCCCTAAGTAGAACTCTACGTAAGAAGCATGAAGCACCTTCCAGGATGGTTCTGCTGTATGGAGCGAAGTGCAGAAAAAAAAATGATCTTCCTCGCCAAAGCCCCTTAGTAATCCATGGAAAGGAAGCATACTGTTGCCCTGGGTGCGAGGAAGTAGCTAGAGCTGGGCTAACTGCTGAACAAGTAAGGTTCCAAGAACTGAGCAAGCATGAGCTTTCAGGAGTGTGAAGCTGCTGATATCACTGAGTTCTACAATGAAATTTGCAGATGTGTGTATGGGCAAAATCAATTTTCCATGTATTCCTAGGCTGCCCTGTGGCGCACATTGAAGCTGCAGTTGCCTGTGTGTTTCCCTAAGAAGAACTCTACTTAAGAAGCATGAATCACCTTCGAGTATGGTTCTGCTATATGGAACGAAGTGCGGAAACAAAAATGATCTTCCTCGCCCAGGCCGCTTGGTAATGAATGGAAAGAAAGCATACTGTTGCCCTGGGTGCGAGGAAAGAGCTAGAGCTGGGGGAACTGCTGCACAAATAAGGTACCAAGAACTAAGCAAGCATGAGCTTTCAGGAGTGTGAGGCTATTGAAATGACAGGGTTCTACAATGAAATTTTCAGACGTCTGTATGGGCAAACTCAATTTTCCATATTTTCCTAGTCTGCCCTGTGGCGCACTTTGAAGCTGCAGCTGCCTGAGCGTTTCCCTAAGAAGAACTCTACGTTAGAAGCACGATGCACCTTCCAGGATTTTTCTGCTGTGTGGAGCGTAGTACGGAAACAAAAGTAATCTGCCTCGCTCAGTCCCTTTGTAATCAATGGAAAGCGAGCATTCCGTTGCCCTGTGTTCGAGGAAGGAGCTAGAGCTGGGGGAACTGCTGCACAAGTAAGGTTCCAAGTACTACACCAGTGTGAACTTTCAGGAGTGTGAGGTTGTTAAAATGACTGAGTTTTACAATGAAATTTTCAGACGTCTGTATGGGCAAAATAAATTTTCCATGTATTCCTAGACTGCCCTGTGGCGCACATTGATGCTGCAGTTGCCTGTGTGTTTCCCTAAGAAGAACTCTACTTAAGAAGCATGAAGCACCTTCCAGGATGGTTCTGTCGTGTGGAGCGTAGTGCGGAAACAAAAGTAATCTGTGTCGCTCAGGCCCCTTTGTAATCAAAAGAAAGCGAGCATACTGTTGCCCTGGGTGCGAGGAAGGAGCAAGAGCTGGGGGAACTGCTGCACAAGTAAAGTTCCAAAACCTGAGCAAGCGTCAACTTTCAGGAGTGTGAGGCTTTTGAAATGACTGAGTTTTACAATGAAATTTTCAGATGTCTGTATGGGCAAAATCAATTTTCCATGTATTCCTAGGCTGCTCTGTGGTGCACATTGAAGCTGAGTTGCCTGTGCATTTCCCTAAGTAGAACTCTACGTAAGAAGCATGAAGCACCTTCCAGGATGGTTCTGCTGTATGGAGCGAAGTGCAGAAACAAAAATGATCTTCCTCGCCCAGGCCCCTTAGTAATCCATGGAAAGGAAGCATACTGTTGCCCTGGGTGCGAGGAAGTAGCTAGAGCTGGGCTAACTGCTGAACAAGTAAGGTTCCAAGAACTGAGCAAGCATGAGCTTTCAGGAGTGTGAGGCTGTTGAAATCACTGAGTTCTACAATGAAATTTTCAGAGATCTGTATGGGCAAACTCAATTTTCCATGTATTCCTAGGCTGCCCTGTGGCGCACATTGAAGGTGCAGTTGACTGAGCGTTTCCCTAAGAAGAACTCTACGTTAGAAGCATGAAGCACCATCCAGGATGGTTGTGCCGTAAGGAGCGTAGTGCGTAAACAAAAGTAATCTGCCTCGCTCCGGCCCCTTAGTAATCAAAGGAAAGCCAGCATACTGTTGCCCTGGGTGGGAGGAAGGAGCAAGAGCTGGGGGAACTGCTGCACAAGTAAGGTTCCAAGACCTGAGCTAGCGTGAACTTTCAGGATTGTGAGGCTGTTGAAATAACAGAGTTCTGCAATGAAATTTTCAGACGTCTGTATGGGCAAACTCAATTTTCCATGTTTTTGTAGTCTGCCCTGTGGCGCACTTTGATGCTGCAGTTGCCTGACCGTTTCCGTAAGAAGTCTACCTTAGAAGCATGAAGCACCTTCCACGATTTTTCTGCTGTGTGGAGCGTAGTGCGGAAACAAAAGTTATCTGCCTCACTCAGGCCGCTTAGTAATCAATGGAAAGCGACCATACCGTTGCCCTGGGTGCGAGGAAGGAGCTAGGGCTAGGGGAACTGCTGCACAAGTACGGTTCCAAGTACTAAGCCAGCGTGAACTTTCAGGAGTGTGAGGCTGCTGAAATCACTGAGTTCTACAATGAAATTTGCAGATGTGTGTATGGGCAAAATCAATTTTCCATGTCTTCCTAGGCTGCCCTGTGGCGCACATTGAAGCTGCAGTTGCCTGTGTGTTTCCCTAAGAAGAACTCTACTTAAGAAGCATGAATCACCTTCGAGTATGGTTCTGCTATATGGAACGAAGTGTGGAAACAAAAATGATCTTCCTCGCCCAGGCCGCTTGGTAATGCATGGAAAGAAAGCATACAATTGCCCTGGGTGCGAGGAAAGAGCTAGAGAATTGGGGGAACTGCTGCACAAGTAAGGTACCAAGAACTAAGCAAGCATGAGCTTTTAGGAGTGTGAGGCTGTTCAAATGAGTGGGTTCTACAATGAAATTTTCAGACGTCTGTATGGGCAAACTCAATTTTCCATATTTTCCTAGTCTGCCCTGTGGCGCACTTTGAAGCTACAGTTGCCTGAGCGTTTCCTTAAGAAGAACTCTATCTTAGAAGCATGAAGCACCTTCCATGATTTTTCTATTGTGTGGAGCGTAGTGCGGAAACAAAAGTAATCTGCCTCGCTAAGTCCCCTTAGTAATCAATGGAAAGCCAGCATACTGTTGCACTGCATGTGAACAAGGAGCTAGAGCTGCGGGAACTGCTGCACAAGTAAGGTTCCAAGACCTAAGCAAGCGTGAACTTTCAGGAGTGTGAGGCTGTTGAAATCCCTGAATTCTACAATGAAATTCTCAGATGTCTGTATGGGCAAAATCAATTTTCCAGTGTATTCCTAGGATGCCCTGTGGAGCACTTTGAAATCGCAGTTGCCTGTGCGTTTCCCTAAGAAGAACTCTACGTTAGAAGCATGAAGCACCTTCCAGAATATTTCTGCTGTGGGGAGCATAGTGCGGAAGCAAAAGTAATCTGCCTCGCTCAGGCCCCTTAGTAATCAATGGAAAGCGAGCATGCCGTTGCCCTGGGTGGGAGGAAGGAGCTAGAGCTGGGGGAACTGCTGAACAAGTAAGGTTCCAAGAACTAGGCAAACGTGAACTTTCAGGAGTGTGAGGCTGTTGAAATCACTGAGTTCTACAATGAAATTTTCAGATGTCTGTATGCGCAAAATCAATTATCCATGTATTCATAGGCTGCCCTGTGGCGCACGTTGAAGCTGCAGATGCCTGAGCATTTCCGTAAGAAGAACTCTACCTTAGAAGCATGAAGCACCTTCCAGGATGGTTCTGCTGTGTGGATCGTAGTGCGGAAACAAAAGTAATCTGCCTCGCTCAGGCCCCTTAGTAATCAATGGAAAGAGAGCATACTGTTACCCTGGATGCGAGAAAGGAGCTAGAGCTGGGGGAACTGCTGCACAAGTAAGGTTCCAAGACCTGAGCAAGCGTGAACTTTCAGGAGTGTGAGGCTGTTGAAATCACTGAGTTCTACAATGAAATTTTCAGACGTCTCTATGGGCAAACTCAATTTTCCATGTTCTCATAGTCTGCCCTGTGGCACACTTTGAAGCTCCAGGCGCCTGAGCGTTTCCCTAAGAACTCTTCATTAGAAGCATGAAGCACCTTCCAGGATGGTTCTGCTGTGTGGAGCATAGTGCAGTAACAAAATTAATTTGCCTCTCTCAGACCCCTTAGAAATCAATGCAAAGTGAGCATACTGTTGCCCTGGATGCAAGGAAGGAGCAAGGGCTAGGGGAACTGCTACACAAGTAACGGTCCAAGTACTACGCCAGTGTGAACTTTCAGGAGTGTGAGGCTGCTGAAAACACTGAGTTCTACAATGAAATTTGCAGATGTGCCTATGGGCAAAATAAATTGTCCATGTATTCCTAGGCTGCCCTGTGGCGCACATTGATGCTGCAGTTGCCTGTGTGTTTCCCTAAGAAGAACTCTACTTAAGAAGCATGAAGCACCTTCCAGGATGGTTCTGTCATGTGGAGCGTAGTGCAGAAACAAAAGTAATCTGCCTCGCTCAGGCCCCTTTGTAATCAAAAGAAAGCGAGCATACTGTTGCCCTGGGTGCGAGGAAGGAGCAAGAGCTGGGGGAACTGCTGCACATGTAAGTTTCCGAAACCTGAGCAAGCGTCAAATTTCAGGAGTGTGAGGCTTTTGAAATGACTGAGTTTTACAATGAAATTTTCAGACATCTGTATGGGCAAACTCAATTTTCCATGTTTTCGTAGTCTGCCCTGTGGCGCACTTTGAAGCTGCAGTTGCCTGAGCGTTTCCCTAAGAACTCTACGTTAGAAGCATGAACCACCTTCCAGGATGGTTCTGCTCTGTGGAGCGTAGTACAGAAACAAAAGTAATTTGCCTCACTCAGGCCTCTTAGTAATCAATGGAAAGTGAGCATACTGTTGCCCTGGATGCAAGAAAGGAGCTAGAGCTGGGGGAACTGCTGCACAAGTAAAGTTCCAAGTACTAAGCAAGCGTGAACTATCAGGAGTGTGAGGCTGTTGAAATCACTGCGTTCCTCAATGAAATTTTCAGATGTCTTTATGCGCAAAATAAATTTTCCATGTATTCTTAGGCTGCTCTGTGGCGCATATTGAAGCTGAGTTGCCTGTGTGTTTCCCTAAGTAGGACTCTACGTAAGAAGCATGAAGCACCCTCCAGGATGGTTCTGCTGTATGGAGCGAAGTGCAGAAACAAAAATGATCTTCCTCGCCCAGGCCCCTTAGTAATCCATGGAAAGGAAGCATACTGTTGCCCTGGGTGTGAGGAAGGAGCTAGAGCTGGGCTAACTGCTAACAAGTAAGGTTCCAAGAACTGAGCAAACGTGACCTTTCAGGAGTGTGAGGCTGTTGAAATCATTGAGTTCTACAATGAAATTTTCAGATGCCTCTATGGGGAAACTCAATTTTCCATGTATTCCTAGGCTGCCCTGTGGCACACATTGAAGGTGCAGTTGCCTGAGCGTTTCCCTAAGAAGAACTCTACGTCAGAAGCATGAAGCACCTTCCAGGATGGTTGTGCTGTAAGGAGTGTAGTGCGTAAACAAAAGTAATCTGCCTCGCTCAGGCCCCTTAGCAATCAAAGGAAAGCCAGCATACTGTTGCCCTGGGTGGGAGGAAGGAGCAAGAACTGGGGGTACTGCTGCACAAGTAAGGTTCCAACCTGAGCTAGCGTGAACTTTCAGGATTGTGACGCTGTTGAAATGACAGTTCTACAATGAAATTTTCAGACGTCTGTATGGGCAAACTCAATTTTCCATGTTTTCGTAGTCTGCCCTGTGGTGCACTTTGATGCTGCAGTTGCCTGAGCATTTCCCTAAGAAGAACTCTACGTTAGAAGCATGAAGCACCTTCCACAATTTTTCTGCTGTGTGGAGCGTAGTGCGGAAACAAAAGTTATCTGCCTCGCTCAGGCCGCTTAGTAATCAATGGAAAGCGACCATACCGTTGCCCTGGGTGCGAGGAAGGAGCTAGGGCTAGGGGAACTGCTGCACAAGTACGGTTCCAAGTACTAAGCCAGCGTGAACTTTCAGGAGTGTGAGGCTGCTGATATCACTGAGTTCTACAATGAAATTTGCAGATGTGTGTATGGGCAAAATCAATTTTCCATGTCTTCCTAGGCTGCCCTGTGGCGCACATTGAAGCTGCAGTTGCCTGTGTGTTTCCCTAAGAAGAACTCTACTTAAGAAGCATGAATCACCTTCGAGTATGGTTCTGCTATATGGAACGAAGTGCGGAAACAAAAATGATCTTCCTCGCCCAGGCCGCTTGGTAATGAATGCAAAGAAAGCATACTGTTGCCCTGGGTGCGAGGAAAGAGCTAGAGCTGGGGGAACTGCTGCACAAATAAGGTACCAAGAACTAAGCAAGCATGAGCTTTCAGGAGTGTGAGGCTATTGAAATGACAGGGTTCTACAATGAAATTTTCAGACGTCTGTATGGGCAAACTCAATTTTCCATATTTTCCTAGTCTGCCCTGTGGCGCACTTTGAAGCTGCAGCTGCCTGAGCGTTTCCCTAAGAAGAACTCTACGTTAGAAGCACGATGCACCTTCCAGGATTTTTCTGCTGTGTGGAGCGTAGTACGGAAACAAAAGTAATCTGCCTCGCTCAGTCCCTTTGTAATCAATGGAAAGCGAGCATTCCGTTGCCCTGTGTTCGAGGAAGGAGCTAGAGCTGGGGGAACTGCTGCACAAGTAAGGTTCCAAGTACTACACCAGCGTGAACTTTCAGGAGTGTGAGGCTGTTAAAATGACTGAGTTTTACAATGAAATTTTCAGACGTCTGTATGGGCAAAATAAATTTTCCATGTATTCCTAGACTGCCCTGTGGCGCACATTGATGCTGCAGTTGCCTGTGTGTTTCCCTAAGAAGAACTCTACTTAAGAAGCATGAAGCACCTTCCAGGATGGTTCTGTCATGTGGAGCGTAGTGCGGAAACAAAAGTAATCTGTGTCGCTCAGGCCCCTTTGTAATCAAAAGAAAGCGAGCATACTGTTGCCCTTAGTGCGAGGAAGGAGCAAGAGCTGGGGGAACTGCTGCACAAGTAAAGTTCCAAAACCTGAGCAAGCGTCAACTTTCAGGAGTGTGAGGCTTTTGAAATGACTGAGTTTTACAATGAAATTTTCAGATGTCTGTATGGGCAAAATCAATTTTCCATGTATTCCTAGGCTGCTCTGTGGTGCACATTGAAGCTGAGTTGCCTGTGCATTTCCCTAAGTAGAACTCTACGTAAGAAGCATGAAGCACTTTCCAGGATGGTTCTGCTGTATGGAGCGAAGTGCAGAAACAAAAATGATCTTCCTCGCCCAGGCCCCTTAGTAATCCATGGAAAGGAAGCATACTGTTGCCCTGGGTGCGAGGAAGTAGCTAGAGCTGGGCTAACTGCTGAACAAGTAAGGTTCCAAGAACTGAGCAAGCATGAGCTTTCAGGAGTGTGAGGCTGTTGAAATCACTGAGTTCTACAATGAAATTTTCAGAGATCTGTATGGGCAAACTCAATTTTCCATGTATTCCTAGGCTGCCCTGTGGTGCACATTGAAGGTGCAGTTGCCTGAGCGTTTCCCTAAGAAGAACTCTACGTTAGAAGCATGAAGCACCTTCCAGGATGGTTGTGCCGTAAGGAACGTAGTGTGTAAACAAAAGTAATCTGCCTCGCTCCGGCCCCTTAGTAATCAAAGGAAAGCCAGCATACTGTTGCCCTGGGTGGGAGGAAGGAGCAAGAGCTGGGGGAACTGCTGCACAAGTAAGGTTCCAAGACCTGAGCTAGCGTGAACTTTCAGGTTGTGAGGCTGTTGAAATGACAGAGTTCTGCAATGAAATTTTCAGACGTCTGTATGGGCAAACTCAATTTTCCATGTTTTTGTATTCTGCCCTGTGGCGCACTTTGATGCTGCAGTTGCCTGACCGTTTCCGTAAGAAGTCTACCTTAGAAGCATGAAGCACCTTCCACGATTTTTCTGCTGTGTGGAGCGTAGTGCGGAAACAAGTTATCTGCCTCGCTCAGGCCGCTTAGTAATCAATGGAAAGCGACCATACCATTGCCCTGGGTGCGAGGAAGGAGCTAGGGCTAGGGGAACTGCTGCACAAGTACGGTTCCAAGTACTAAGCCAGCGTGAACTTTCAGGAGTGTGAGGCTGCTGAAATCACTGAGTTCTACAATGAAATTTGCAGATGTGTGTATGGGCAAAATCAATTTTCCATGTCTTCCTAGGCTGCCCTGTGGCGCACATTGAAGCTGCAGTTGCCTGTGTGTTTCCCTAAGAAGAACTCTACTTAAGAAGCATGAATCACCTTCGAGTATGGTTCTGCTATATGGAACGAAGTGCGGAAACAAAAATAATCTTCCTCGCCCAGGCCGCTTGGTAATGCATGGAAAGAAAGCATACAATTGCCCTGGGTGCGAGGAAAGAGCTAGAGAATTGGGGGAACTGCTGCACAAGTAAGGTACCAAGAACTAAGCAAGCATGAGCTTTTAGGAGTGTGAGGCTGTTCAAATGAGTGGGTTCTACAATGAAATTTTCAGACGTCTGTATGGGCAAACTCAATTTTCCATATTTTCCTAGTCTGCCCTGTGGCGCACTTTGAAGCTACAGTTGCCTGAGCGTTTCCTTAAGAAGAACTCTATCTTAGAAGCATGAAGCACCTTCCATGATTTTTCTATTGTGTGGAGCATAGTGCGGAAACAAAAGTAATCTGCCTCGCTAAGTCCCCTTAGTAATCAATGGAAAGCCAGCATACTGTTGCACTGCATGCGAACAAGGAGCTAGAGCTGGGGGAACTGCTGCACAAGTAAGGTTCCAAGACCTAAGCAAGTGTGAACTTTCAGGAGTGTGAGGCTGTTGAAATCCCTGAATTCTACAATGAAATTCTCAGATGTCTGTATGGGCAAAATCAATTTTCCAGTGTATTCCTAGGATGCCCTGTGGAGCACTTTGAAATCGCAGTTGCCTGTGCGTTTCCCTAAGAAGAACTCTACGTTAGAAGCATGAAGCACCTTCCAGAATTTTTCTGCTGTGGGGAGCGTAGTGCGGAAACAAAAGTAATCTGCCTCGCTCAGGCCCCTTAGTAATCAATGGAAAGCGAGCATGCCGTTGCCCTGGGTGGGAGGAAGGAGCTAGAGCTGGGGGAACTGCTGAACAAGTAAGGTTCCAAGAACTAAGCAAACGTGAACTTTCAGAAGTGTGAGGCTGTTGAAATCACTGAGTTCTACAATGAAATTTTCAGATGTCTGTATGTGCAAAATCGATTATCCATGTATTCATAGGCTGCCCTGTGGCGCACGTTGAAGCTGCAGATGCCTGAGCATTTCCGTAAGAAGAACTCTACCTTAGAAGCATGAAGCACCTTCCAGGATGGTTCTGCTGTGTGGATCGTAGTGCGGAAACAAAAGTAATCTGCCTTGCTCAGGCCCCTTAGTAATCAATGGAAAGAGAGCATACTGTTACCCTGGATGTGAGAAAGGAGCTAGAGCTGGGGGAACTGCTGCACAAGTAAGGTACCAAGAACTAAGCAAGCATGAGCTTTCAGGAGTGTGAGGCTGTTGAAATGAGTGGGTTCTACAATGAAATTTTCAGACGTCTGTAAGGGCAAACTCAATTTTCCATATTTTCCTAGTCTGCCCTGTGGCACACTTTGAAGCTGCAGTTGCCTGAGCGTTTCCCTAAGAAGAACTCTACGTTAGAAGCACGATGCACCTTCCAGGATTTTTCTGCTGTGTGGAGCGTAGTGGGGAAACAAAAGTAATCTGCCTCGCTCAGGCCCTTTGTAATCAAAGGAAAGCAAGCATACTGTTGCCCTAGGTGCAAGGAAGGAGCTAGAGCTGGGGGAACTGCTGCACAAGTAAGGTTCCAAGACCTGAGCAAGCGTGAACTTTCAGGAGTGTGAGGCTGCTGATATCACTGAGTTCTACAATGAAATTTGCAGATGTGTGTATGGGCAAAATCAATTTTCCATGTCTTCCTAGGCTGCCCTGTGGCGCACATTGAAGCTGCAGTTGCCTGTGTGTTTCCCTAAGAAGAACTCTACTTAAGAAGCATGAATCACCTTCGAGTATGGTTCTGCTATATGGAACGAAGTGCGGAAACAAAAATGATCTTCCTCGCCCAGGCCGCTTGGTAATGAATGGAAAGAAAGCATACTGTTGCCCTGGGTGCGAGGAAAGAGCTAGAGCTGGGGGAACTGCTGCACAAATAAGGTACCAAGAACTAAGCAAGCATGAGCTTTCAGGAGTGTGAGGCTATTGAAATGACAGGGTTCTACAATGAAATTTTCAGACGTCTGTATGGGCAAACTCAATTTTCCATATTTTCCTAGTCTGCCCTGTGGCGCACTTTGAAGCTGCAGCTGCCTGAGCGTTTCCCTAAGAAGAACTCTACGTTAGAAGCACGATGCACCTTCCAGGATTTTTCTGCTGTGTGGAGCGTAGTACAGAAACAAAAGTAATCTGCCTCGCTCAGTCCCTTTGTAATCAATGGAAAGCGAGCATTCCGTTGCCCTGTGTTCGAGGAAGGAGCTAGAGCTGGGGGAACTGCTGCACAAGTAAGGTTCCAAGTACTACACCAGCGTGAACTTTCAGGAGTGTGAGGCTGTTAAAATGACTGAGTTTTACAATGAAATTTTCAGACGTCTGTATGGGCAAAATAAATTTTCCATGTATTCCTAGACTGCCCTGTGGCGCACATTGATGCTGCAGTTGCCTGTGTGTTTCCCTAAGAAGAACTCTACTTAAGAAGCATGAAGCACCTTCCAGGATGGTTCTGTCATGTGGAGCGTAGTGCGGAAACAAAAGTAATCTGTGTCGCTCAGGCCCCTTTGTAATCAAAAGAAAGCGAGCATACTGTTGCCCTTAGTGCGAGGAAGGAGCAAGAGCTGGGGGAACTGCTGCACAAGTAAAGTTCCAAAACCTGAGCAAGCGTCAACTTTCAGGAGTGTGAGGCTTTTGAAATGACTGAGTTTTACAATGAAATTTTCAGATGTCTGTATGGGCAAAATCAATTTTCCATGTATTCCTAGGCTGCTCTGTGGTGCACATTGAAGCTGAGTTGCCTGTGCATTTCCCTAAGTAGAACTCTACGTAAGAAGCATGAAGCACTTTCCAGGATGGTTCTGCTGTATGGAGCGAAGTGCAGAAACAAAAATGATCTTCCTCGCCCAGGCCCCTTAGTAATCCATGGAAAGGAAGCATACTGTTGCCCTGGGTGCGAGGAAGTAGCTAGAGCTGGGCTAACTGCTGAACAAGTAAGGTTCCAAGAACTGAGCAAGCATGAGCTTTCAGGAGTGTGAGGCTGTTGAAATCACTGAGTTCTACAATGAAATTTTCAGAGATCTGTATGGGCAAACTCAATTTTCCATGTATTCCTAGGCTGCCCTGTGGTGCACATTGAAGGTGCAGTTGCCTGAGCGTTTCCCTAAGAAGAACTCTACGTTAGAAGCATGAAGCACCTTCCAGGATGGTTGTGCCGTAAGGAACGTAGTGTGTAAACAAAAGTAATCTGCCTCGCTCCGGCCCCTTAGTAATCAAAGGAAAGCCAGCATACTGTTGCCCTGGGTGGGAGGAAGGAGCAAGAGCTGGGGGAACTGCTGCACAAGTAAGGTTCCAAAACCTGAGCTAGCGTGAACTTTCAGGTTGTGAGGCTGTTGAAATGACAGAGTTCTGCAATGAAATTTTCAGACGTCTGTATGGGCAAACTCAATTTTCCATGTTTTTGTATTCTGCCCTGTGGCGCACTTTGATGCTGCAGTTGCCTGACCGTTTCCGTAAGAAGTCTACCTTAGAAGCATGAAGCACCTTCCACGATTTTTCTGCTGTGTGGAGCGTAGTGCGGAAACAAGTTATCTGCCTCGCTCAGGCCGCTTAGTAATCAATGGAAAGCGACCATACCATTGCCCTGGGTGCGAGGAAGGAGCTAGGGCTAGGGGAACTGCTGCACAAGTACGGTTCCAAGTACTAAGCCAGCGTGAACTTTCAGGAGTGTGAGGCTGCTGAAATCACTGAGTTCTACAATGAAATTTGCAGATGTGTGTATGGGCAAAATCAATTTTCCATGTCTTCCTAGGCTGCCCTGTGGCGCACATTGAAGCTGCAGTTGCCTGTGTGTTTCCCTAAGAAGAACTCTACTTAAGAAGCATGAATCACCTTCGAGTATGGTTCTGCTATATGGAACGAAGTGCGGAAACAAAAATAATCTTCCTCGCCCAGGCCGCTTGGTAATGCATGGAAAGAAAGCATACAATTGCCCTGGGTGCGAGGAAAGAGCTAGAGAATTGGGGGAACTGCTGCACAAGTAAGGTACCAAGAACTAAGCAAGCATGAGCTTTTAGGAGTGTGAGGCTGTTCAAATGAGTGGGTTCTACAATGAAATTTTCAGACGTCTGTATGGGCAAACTCAATTTTCCATATTTTCCTAGTCTGCCCTGTGGCGCACTTTGAAGCTACAGTTGCCTGAGCGTTTCCTTAAGAAGAACTCTATCTTAGAAGCATGAAGCACCTTCCATGATTTTTCTATTGTGTGGAGCATAGTGCGGAAACAAAAGTAATCTGCCTCGCTAAGTCCCCTTAGTAATCAATGGAAAGCCAGCATACTGTTGCACTGCATGCGAACAAGGAGCTAGAGCTGGGGGAACTGCTGCACAAGTAAGGTTCCAAGACCTAAGCAAGTGTGAACTTTCAGGAGTGTGAGGCTGTTGAAATCCCTGAATTCTACAATGAAATTCTCAGATGTCTGTATGGGCAAAATCAATTTTCCAGTGTATTCCTAGGATGCCCTGTGGAGCACTTTGAAATCGCAGTTGCCTGTGCGTTTCCCTAAGAAGAACTCTACGTTAGAAGCATGAAGCACCTTCCAGAATTTTTCTGCTGTGGGGAGCGTAGTGCGGAAACAAAAGTAATCTGCCTTGCTCAGGCCCCTTAGTAATCAATGGAAAGAGAGCATACTGTTACCCTGGATGTGAGAAAGGAGCTAGAGCTGGGGGAACTGCTGCACAAGTAAGGTACCAAGAACTAAGCAAGCATGAGCTTTCAGGAGTGTGAGGCTGTTGAAATGAGTGGGTTCTACAATGAATTTTTCAGACGTCTGTAAGGGCAAACTCAATTTTCCATATTTTCCTAGTCTGCCCTGTGGCACACTTTGAAGCTGCAGTTGCCTGAGCGTTTCCCTAAGAAGAACTCTACGTTAGAAGCACGATGCACCTTCCAGGATTTTTCTGCTGTGTGGAGCGTAGTGCGGAAACAAAAGTAATCTGCCTCGCTCAGGCCCTTTGTAATCAAAGGAAAGCAAGCATACTGTTGCCCTAGGTGCAAGGAAGGAGCTAGAGCTGGGGGAACTGCTGCACAAGTAAGGTTCCAAGACCTGAGCAAGCGTGAACTTTCAGGAGTGTGAGGCTGTTGAAATCACTGAGTTCTACAATGAAATTTTCAGACGTCTCTATGGGCAAACTCAATTTTCCATGTTCCCATAGTCTGCCCTGTGGCACACATTGAAACTCCAGGCGCCTGAGTGTTTCCCTAAGAACTCTTCATTAGAAGCATGAAGCACCTTCCGCGATGGTTCTGCTGTGTGGAGCGTAGTGCAGTAACAAAATTAATTTGCCTCTCTCAGACCCCTTAGAAATCAATGCAAAGTGAGCATACTGTTGCCCTGGATGCAAGGAAGGAGCAAGGGCTAGGGGAACTGCTACACAAGTAACGGTCCAAGTACTACGCCAGCATGAACTTTCAGGAGTGTGAGGCTGCTGAAAACACTGAGTTCTACAATGAAATTTGCAGATGTGCATATGGGCAAAATAAATTGTCCATGTATTCCTAGGCTGCCCTGTGGCGCACATTGATGCTGCAGTTGCCTGTGTGTTTCCCTAAGAAGAACTCTACTTAAGAAGCATGAAGCACCTTCCAGGATGGTTCTGTCGTGTGGAGCGTAGTGCGGAAACAAAAGTAATCTGCCTCGCTCAGGCCCCTTTGTAATCAAAAGAAAGCGAGCATACTGTTGCCCTGGGTGCGAGGAAGGAGCAAGAGCTGGGGGAACTGCTGCACAAGTTAAGTTTCCGAAACCTGAGCAAGCGTCAACTTTCAGGAGTGTGAGGCTTTTGAAATGACTGAGTTTTACAATGAAATTTTCAGACGTCTGTATGGGCAAACTCAATTTTCCATGTTTTCGTAGTCTGCCCTGTGGCGCACTTTGAAGCTGCAGTTGCCTGAGCGTTTCCCTAAGAACTCTATGTTAGAAGCATGAACCACCTTCCAGGATGGTTCTGCTCTGTGGAGCGTAGTGCAGAAACAAAAGTAATTTGCCTCACTCAGGCCTCTTAGTAATCAATGGAAAGTGAGCATACTGTTGCCCTGGATGCAAGAAAGGAGCTAGAGCTGGGGGAACTGCTGCACAAGTAAAGTTCCAAGTACTAAGCAAGCGTGAACTATCAGGAGTGTGAGGCTGTTGAAATCACTGAGTTCTACAATGAAATTTTCAGATGTCTTTATGGGCAAAATCAATTTTCCATGTATTCCTAGGCTGCTCTGTGGCGCACATTGAAGCTGAGTTGCCTGTGCGTTTCCCTAAGTAGAACTCTACGTAAGAAGCATGAAGCACCTTCCAGGATGGATCTGCTGTATGGAGCGAAGTGCAGAAACAAAAATGATCTTCCTCGCCCAGGCCCCTTAGTAATCCATGGAAAGGAAGCATACTGTTGCCCTGGGTGTGAGGAAGGAGCTAGAGCTGGGCTAACTGCTAACAAGTAAGGTTCCAAGAACTGAGCAAGCGTGACCTTTCAGGAGTGTGAGGCTGTTGAAATCACTGAGTTCTACAATTAAATTTTCAGATGCCTCTATGGGAAACTCAATTTTCCATGTATTCCAAGGCTGCCCTGTGGCACACATTGAAGGTGCAGTTGCCTGAGCGTTTCCCTAAGAAGAACTCTACGTCAGAAGCATGAAGCACCTTCCAGGATGGTTGTGCTGTAAGGAGTGTAGTGCGTAAACAAAAGTAATCTGCCTCGCTCAGGCCCCTTAGCAATCAAAGGAAAGCCAGCATACTGTTGCCCTGGGTGGGAGGAAGGAGCAAGAACTGGGGGAACTGCTGCACAAGTAAGGTTCCAACCTGAGCTAGCGTGAACTTTCAGAATTGTGACGCTGTTGAAATGACAGAGTTCTACCATGAAATTTTCAGATGTCTGTATGGGCAAACTCAATTTTCCATGTTTTCATAGTCTGCCCTGTGGCACACTTTGAAGCTCCAGGTGCCTGAGCGTTTCCCTAAGAACTCTTCATTAGAAGCATGAAGCACCTTCCGGGATGGTTCTGCTGTGTGGAGCGTAGTGCAGTAACAAAATTAATTTGCCTCTCTCAGACCCCTTAGAAATCAATGCAAAGTGAGCATACTGTTGCCCTGGATGCAAGGAAGGAGCAAGGGCTAGGGGAACTGCTACACAAGTAACGGTCCAAGTACTACGCCAGCATGAACTTTCAGGAGTGTGAGGCTGCTGAAAACACTGAGTTCTACAATGAAATTTGCAGATGTGCGTATCGGCAAAATAAATTGTCCATGTATTCCTAGGCTGCCCTGTGGCGCACATTGATGCTGCAGTTGCCTGTGTGTTTCCCTAAGAAGAACTCTACTTAAGAAGCATGAAGCACCTTCCAGGATGGTTCTGTCATGTGGAGCGTAGTGCGGAAACAAAAGTAATCTGCATCGCTCAGGCCCCTTTGTAATCAAAAGAAAGCGAGCATACTGTTGCCCAGGGTGCGAGGAAGGAGCAAGAGCTGGGGGAACTGCTGCACAAGTAAAGTTCCAAAACCTGAGCAAGCGTCAACTTTCAGGAGTGTGAGGCTTTTGAAATGACTGAGTTTTACAATGAAATTTTCAGATGTCTGTATGGGCAAAATCAATTTTCCATGTATTCCTAGGCTGCTCTGTGGCGCACATTGAAGCTGAGTTGCCTGTGCATTTCCCTAAGTAGAACTCTACGTAAGAAGCATGAGGCACCTTCCAGGATGGTTCTGCTGTATGGAGCGAAGTGCAGAAACAAAAATGATCTTCCTCGCCCAGGCTCCTTAGTAATCCATGGAAAGGAAGCATACTGTTGCCCTGGGTGCGAGGAAGTAGCTAGAGCTGGGCTAACTGCTGAACAAGTAAGGTTCCAAGAACTGAGCAAGCATGAGCTTTCAGGAGTGTGAGGCTGTTGAAATCACTGAGTTCTACAATGAAATTTTCAGAGATCTGTATGGGCAAACTCAATTTTCCATGTATTCCTAGGCTGCCCTGTGGCGCACATTGAAGTTGCAGTTGCCTGAGCGTTTCCCGAAGAAGAACTCTACGTTAGAAGCATGAAGCACCTTCCAGGATGGTTGTGCCATAAGGAGCGTAGTGCATAAACAAAAGTAATCTGCCTCGCTCCGGCCCCTTAGTAATCAAAGGAAAGCGAGCATACTGTTGCCCTGGGTGGGAGGAAGGAGCAAGAGCTGGGGGAACTGCTGCACAAGTAAGGTTCCAAGACCTGAGCCTGCGTGAACTTTCAGGATTGTGAGGCTGTTGAAATGACAGAGTTCTGCAATGAAATTTTCAGACGTCTGTATGGGCAAACTCAATTTTCCATGTTTTCGTAGTCTGCCCTCTGGCGCACTTTGATGCTGCAGTTGCCTGACCGTTTCCGTAAGAAGTCTACCTTAGAAGCATGAAGCACCTTCCACGATTTTTCTGCTGTGTGGAGCGTAGTGCGGAAACAAAAGTTATCTGCCTCGCTCAGGCCGCTTAGTAATCAATGGAAAGCGACCATACCATTGCCCTGGGTGCGAGGAAGGAGCTAGGGTTAGGGGAACTGCTGCACAAGTACGGTTCCAAGTACTAAGCCAGCGTGAACTTTCAGGAGTGTGAGGCTGCTGAAATCACTGAGTTCTACAATGAAATTTGCAGATGTGTGTATGGGCAAAATCAATTTTCCATGTCTTCCTAGGCTGCCCTGTGGCGCACATTGAAGCTGCAGTTGCCTGGGTGTTTCCCTAAGAAGAACTCTACTTAAGAAGCATGAATCACCTTCGAGTATGGTTCTGCTATATGGAACGAAGTGCGGAAACAAAAATGATCTTCCTCGCCCAGGTCGCTTGGTAATGCATGGAAAGAAAGCATACAATTGCCCTGGGTGCGAGGAAAGAGCTAGAGAATTGGGGGAACTGCTGCACAAGTAAGGTACCAAGAACTAAGCAAGCATGAGCTTTTAGGAGTGTGAGGCTGTTGAAATGAGTGGGTTCTACAATGAAATTTTCAGACGTCTGTATGGGCAAACTCAATTTTCCATATTTTCCTAGTCTGCCCTGTGGCGCACTTTGAAGCTACAGTTGCCTGAGCGTTTCCTTAAGAAGAACTCTATCTTAGAAGCATGAAGCACCTTCCACGATTTTTCTATTGTGTGGAGCGTATTGCGGAAACAAAAGTAATCTGCCTCGCTAAGGCCCCTTAGTAATCAATGGAAAGCCAGCATACTGTTGCACTGCATGCGAACAAGGAGCTAGAGCTGGGGGAACTGCTGCACAAGTAAGGTTCCAAGCCCTAAGCAAGCGTGAACTTTCAGGAGTGTGAGGCTGTTGAAATCACTGAATTCTACAATGAAATTCTCAGATGTCTGTATGGGCAAAATCAATTTTCCAGTGTATTCCTAGGATGCCCTGTGGCACACTTTGAAGCTCCAGGCGCCTGAGCGTTTCCCTAAGAACTCTTCATTAGAAGCACGAAGTACCTTCCAGGATGGTTCTGCTGTGTGGAGCATAGTGCAGTAACAAAATTAATTTGCCTCTCTCAGACCCCTTAGAAATCAATGCAAAGTGAGCATACTGTTGCCCTGGATGCAAGGAAGGAGCAAGGGCTAGGGGAACTGCTACACAAGTAACGGTCCAAGTACTACGCCAGCATGAACTTTCAGGAGTGTGAGGCTGCTGAAAACACTGAGTTCTACAATGAAATTTGCAGATGTGCGTATGGGCAAAATAAATTGTCCATGTATTCCTAGGCTGCCCTGTGGCGCACATTGATGCTGCAGTTGCCTGTGTGTTTCCCTAAGAAGAACTCTACTTAAGAAGCATGAAGCACCTTCCAGGATGGTTCTGTCATGTGGAGCGTAGTGCGGAAACAAAAGTAATCTGCCTCGCTCAGGCCCCTTTGTAATCAAAAGAAAGCGAGCATACTGTTGCCCTAGGTGCAAGGAAGGAGCTAGAGCTGGGGGAACTGCTGCACAAGTAAGGTTCCAAGACCTGAGCAAGCGTGAACTTTCAGGAGTGTGAGGCTGCTGATATCACTGAGTTCTACAATGAAATTTGCAGATGTGTGTATGGGCAAAATCAATTTTCCATGTCTTCCTAGGCTGCCCTGTGGCGCACATTGAAGCTGCAGTTGCCTGTGTGTTTCCCTAAGAAGAACTCTACTTAAGAAGCATGAATCACCTTCGAGTATGGTTCTGCTATATGGAACGAAGTGCGGAAACAAAAATGATCTTCCTTGCCCAGGCCGCTTGGTAATGAATGGAAAGAAAGCATACTGTTGCCCTGGGTGCGAGGAAAGAGCTAGAGCTGGGGGAACTGCTGCACAAATAAGGTACCAAGAACTAAGCAAGCATGAGCTTTCAGGAGTGTGAGGCTATTGAAATGACAGGGTTCTACAATGAAATTTTCAGACGTCTGTATGGGCAAACTCAATTTTCCATATTTTCCTAGTCTGCCCTGTGGCGCACTTTGAAGCTGCAGCTGCCTGAGCGTTTCCCTAAGAAGAACTCTACGTTAGAAGCACGATGCACCTTCCAGGATTTTTCTGCTGTGTGGAGCGTAGTACGGAAACAAAAGTAATCTGCCTCGCTCAGTCCCTTTGTAATCAATGGAAAGCGAGCATTCCGTTGCCCTGTGTTCGAGGAAGGAGCTAGAGCTGGGGGAACTGCTGCACAAGTAAGGTTCCAAGTACTACACCAGCGTGAACTTTCAGGAGTGTGAGGCTGTTAAAATGACTGAGTTTTACAATGAAATTTTCAGACGTCTGTATGGGCAAAATAAATTTTCCATGTATTCCTAGACTGCCCTGTGGCGCACATTGATGCTGCAGTTGCCTGTGTGTTTCCCTAAGAGGAACTCTACTTAAGAAGCATGAAGCACCTTCCAGGATGGTTCTGTCATGTGGAGCGTAGTGCGGAAACAAAAGTAATCTGTGTCGCTCAGGCCCCTTTGTAATCAAAAGAAAGCGAGCATACTGTTGCCCTTAGTGCGAGGAAGGAGCAAGAGCTGGGGGAACTGCTGCACAAGTAAAGTTCCAAAACCTGAGCAAGCGTCAACTTTCAGGAGTGTGAGGCTTTTGAAATGACTGAGTTTTACAATGAAATTTTCAGATGTCTGTATGGGCAAAATCAATTTTCCATGTATTCCTAGGCTGCTCTGTGGTGCACATTGAAGCTGAGTTGCCTGTGCATTTCCCTAAGTAGAACTCTACGTAAGAAGCATGAAGCACTTTCCAGGATGGTTCTGCTGTATGGAGCGAAGTGCAGAAACAAAAATGATCTTCCTCGCCCAGGCCCCTTAGTAATCCATGGAAAGGAAGCATACTGTTGCCCTGGGTGCGAGGAAGTAGCTAGAGCTGGGCTAACTGCTGAACAAGTAAGGTTCCAAGAACTGAGCAAGCATGAGCTTTCAGGAGTGTGAGGCTGTTGAAATCACTGAGTTCTACAATGAAATTTTCAGAGATCTGTATGGGCAAACTCAATTTTCCATGTATTCCTAGGCTGCCCTGTGGTGCACATTGAAGGTGCAGTTGCCTGAGCGTTTCCCTAAGAAGAACTCTACGTTAGAAGCATGAAGCACCTTCCAGGATGGTTGTGCCGTAAGGAACGTAGTGTGTAAACAAAAGTAATCTGCCTCGCTCCGGCCCCTTAGTAATCAAAGGAAAGCCAGCATACTGTTGCCCTGGGTGGGAGGAAGGAGCAAGAGCTGGGGGAACTGCTGCACAAGTAAGGTTCCAAGACCTGAGCTAGCGTGAACTTTCAGGTTGTGAGGCTGTTGAAATGACAGAGTTCTGCAATGAAATTTTCAGACGTCTGTATGGGCAAACTCAATTTTCCATGTTTTTGTATTCTGCCCTGTGGCGCACTTTGATGCTGCAGTTGCCTGACCGTTTCCGTAAGAAGTCTACCTTAGAAGCATGAAGCACCTTCCACGATTTTTCTGCTGTGTGGAGCGTAGTGCGGAAACAAGTTATCTGCCTCGCTCAGGCCGCTTAGTAATCAATGGAAAGCGACCATACCATTGCCCTGGGTGCGAGGAAGGAGCTAGGGCTAGGGGAACTGCTGCACAAGTACGGTTCCAAGTACTAAGCCAGCGTGAACTTTCAGGAGTGTGAGGCTGCTGAAATCACTGAGTTCTACAATGAAATTTGCAGATGTGTGTATGGGCAAAATCAATTTTCCATGTCTTCCTAGGCTGCCCTGTGGCGCACATTGAAGCTGCAGTTGCCTGTGTGTTTCCCTAAGAAGAACTCTACTTAAGAAGCATGAATCACCTTCGAGTATGGTTCTGCTATATGGAACGAAGTGCGGAAACAAAAATAATCTTCCTCGCCCAGGCCGCTTGGTAATGCATGGAAAGAAAGCATACAATTGCCCTGGGTGCGAGGAAAGAGCTAGAGAATTGGGGGAACTGCTGCACAAGTAAGGTACCAAGAACTAAGCAAGCATGAGCTTTTAGGAGTGTGAGGCTGTTCAAATGAGTGGGTTCTACAATGAAATTTTCAGACGTCTGTATGGGCAAACTCAATTTTCCATATTTTCCTAGTCTGCCCTGTGGCGCACTTTGAAGCTACAGTTGCCTGAGCGTTTCCTTAAGAAGAACTCTATCTTAGAAGCATGAAGCACCTTCCATGATTTTTCTATTGTGTGGAGCATAGTGCGGAAACAAAAGTAATCTGCCTCGCTAAGTCCCCTTAGTAATCAATGGAAAGCCAGCATACTGTTGCACTGCATGCGAACAAGGAGCTAGAGCTGGGGGAACTGCTGCACAAGTAAGGTTCCAAGACCTAAGCAAGTGTGAACTTTCAGGAGTGTGAGGCTGTTGAAATCCCTGAATTCTACAATGAAATTCTCAGATGTCTGTATGGGCAAAATCAATTTTCCAGTGTATTCCTAGGATGCCCTGTGGAGCACTTTGAAATCGCAGTTGCCTGTGCGTTTCCCTAAGAAGAACTCTACGTTAGAAGCATGAAGCACCTTCCAGAATTTTTCTGCTGTGGGGAGCGTAGTGCGGAAACAAAAGTAATCTGCCTCGCTCAGGCCCCTTAGTAATCAATGGAAAGCGAGCATGCCGTTGCCCTGGGTGGGAGGAAGGAGCTAGAGCTGGGGGAACTGCTGAACAAGTAAGGTTCCAAGAACTAAGCAAACGTGAACTTTCAGAAGTGTGAGGCTGTTGAAATCACTGAGTTCTACAATGAAATTTTCAGATGTCTGTATGTGCAAAATCGATTATCCATGTATTCATAGGCTGCCCTGTGGCGCACGTTGAAGCTGCAGATGCCTGAGCATTTCCGTAAGAAGAACTCTACCTTAGAAGCATGAAGCACCTTCCAGGATGGTTCTGCTGTGTGGATCGTAGTGCGGAAACAAAAGTAATCTGCCTTGCTCAGGCCCCTTAGTAATCAATGGAAAGAGAGCATACTGTTACCCTGGATGTGAGAAAGGAGCTAGAGCTGGGGGAACTGCTGCACAAGTAAGGTACCAAGAACTAAGCAAGCATGAGCTTTCAGGAGTGTGAGGCTGTTGAAATGAGTGGGTTCTACAATGAAATTTTCAGACGTCTGTAAGGGCAAACTCAATTTTCCATATTTTCCTAGTCTGCCCTGTGGCACACTTTGAAGCTGCAGTTGCCTGAGCGTTTCCCTAAGAAGAACTCTACGTTAGAAGCACGATGCACCTTCCAGGATTTTTCTGCTGTGTGGAGCGTAGTGCGGAAACAAAAGTAATCTGCCTCGCTCAGGCCCTTTGTAATCAAAGGAAAGCAAGCATACTGTTGCCCTAGGTGCAAGGAAGGAGCTAGAGCTGGGGGAACTGCTGCACAAGTAAGGTTCCAAGACCTGAGCAAGCGTGAACTTTCAGGAGTGTGAGGCTGTTGAAATCACTGAGTTCTACAATGAAATTTTCAGACGTCTCTATGGGCAAACTCAATTTTCCATGTTCCCATAGTCTGCCCTGTGGCACACATTGAAACTCCAGGCGCCTGAGTGTTTCCCTAAGAACTCTTCATTAGAAGCATGAAGCACCTTCCGCGATGGTTCTGCTGTGTGGAGCGTAGTGCAGTAACAAAATTAATTTGCCTCTCTCAGACCCCTTAGAAATCAATGCAAAGTGAGCATACTGTTGCCCTGGATGCAAGGAAGGAGCAAGGGCTAGGGGAACTGCTACACAAGTAACGGTCCAAGTACTACGCCAGCATGAACTTTCAGGAGTGTGAGGCTGCTGAAAACACTGAGTTCTACAATGAAATTTGCAGATGTGCATATGGGCAAAATAAATTGTCCATGTATTCCTAGGCTGCCCTGTGGCGCACATTGATGCTGCAGTTGCCTGTGTGTTTCCCTAAGAAGAACTCTACTTAAGAAGCATGAAGCACCTTCCAGGATGGTTCTGTCGTGTGGAGCGTAGTGCGGAAACAAAAGTAATCTGCCTCGCTCAGGCCCCTTTGTAATCAAAAGAAAGCGAGCATACTGTTGCCCTGGGTGCGAGGAAGGAGCAAGAGCTGGGGGAACTGCTGCACAAGTTAAGTTTCCGAAACCTGAGCAAGCGTCAACTTTCAGGAGTGTGAGGCTTTTGAAATGACTGAGTTTTACAATGAAATTTTCAGACGTCTGTATGGGCAAACTCAATTTTCCATGTTTTCGTAGTCTGCCCTGTGGCGCACTTTGAAGCTGCAGTTGCCTGAGCGTTTCCCTAAGAACTCTATGTTAGAAGCATGAACCACCTTCCAGGATGGTTCTGCTCTGTGGAGCGTAGTGCAGAAACAAAAGTAATTTGCCTCACTCAGGCCTCTTAGTAATCAATGGAAAGTGAGCATACTGTTGCCCTGGATGCAAGAAAGGAGCTAGAGCTGGGGGAACTGCTGCACAAGTAAAGTTCCAAGTACTAAGCAAGCGTGAACTATCAGGAGTGTGAGGCTGTTGAAATCACTGAGTTCTACAATGAAATTTTCAGATGTCTTTATGGGCAAAATCAATTTTCCATGTATTCCTAGGCTGCTCTGTGGCGCACATTGAAGCTGAGTTGCCTGTGCGTTTCCCTAAGTAGAACTCTACGTAAGAAGCATGAAGCACCTTCCAGGATGGATCTGCTGTATGGAGCGAAGTGCAGAAACAAAAATGATCTTCCTCGCCCAGGCCCCTTAGTAATCCATGGAAAGGAAGCATACTGTTGCCCTGGGTGTGAGGAAGGAGCTAGAGCTGGGCTAACTGCTAACAAGTAAGGTTCCAAGAACTGAGCAAGCGTGACCTTTCAGGAGTGTGAGGCTGTTGAAATCACTGAGTTCTACAATTAAATTTTCAGATGCCTCTATGGGAAACTCAATTTTCCATGTATTCCAAGGCTGCCCTGTGGCACACATTGAAGGTGCAGTTGCCTGAGCGTTTCCCTAAGAAGAACTCTACGTCAGAAGCATGAAGCACCTTCCAGGATGGTTGTGCTGTAAGGAGTGTAGTGCGTAAACAAAAGTAATCTGCCTCGCTCAGGCCCCTTAGCAATCAAAGGAAAGCCAGCATACTGTTGCCCTGGGTGGGAGGAAGGAGCAAGAACTGGGGGAACTGCTGCACAAGTAAGGTTCCAACCTGAGCTAGCGTGAACTTTCAGAATTGTGACGCTGTTGAAATGACAGAGTTCTACCATGAAATTTTCAGATGTCTGTATGGGCAAACTCAATTTTCCATGTTTTCATAGTCTGCCCTGTGGCACACTTTGAAGCTCCAGGTGCCTGAGCGTTTCCCTAAGAACTCTTCATTAGAAGCATGAAGCACCTTCCGGGATGGTTCTGCTGTGTGGAGCGTAGTGCAGTAACAAAATTAATTTGCCTCTCTCAGACCCCTTAGAAATCAATGCAAAGTGAGCATACTGTTGCCCTGGATGCAAGGAAGGAGCAAGGGCTAGGGGAACTGCTACACAAGTAACGGTCCAAGTACTACGCCAGCATGAACTTTCAGGAGTGTGAGGCTGCTGAAAACACTGAGTTCTACAATGAAATTTGCAGATGTGCGTATCGGCAAAATAAATTGTCCATGTATTCCTAGGCTGCCCTGTGGCGCACATTGATGCTGCAGTTGCCTGTGTGTTTCCCTAAGAAGAACTCTACTTAAGAAGCATGAAGCACCTTCCAGGATGGTTCTGTCATGTGGAGCGTAGTGCGGAAACAAAAGTAATCTGCATCGCTCAGGCCCCTTTGTAATCAAAAGAAAGCGAGCATACTGTTGCCCAGGGTGCGAGGAAGGAGCAAGAGCTGGGGGAACTGCTGCACAAGTAAAGTTCCAAAACCTGAGCAAGCGTCAACTTTCAGGAGTGTGAGGCTTTTGAAATGACTGAGTTTTACAATGAAATTTTCAGATGTCTGTATGGGCAAAATCAATTTTCCATGTATTCCTAGGCTGCTCTGTGGCGCACATTGAAGCTGAGTTGCCTGTGCATTTCCCTAAGTAGAACTCTACGTAAGAAGCATGAGGCACCTTCCAGGATGGTTCTGCTGTATGGAGCGAAGTGCAGAAACAAAAATGATCTTCCTCGCCCAGGCTCCTTAGTAATCCATGGAAAGGAAGCATACTGTTGCCCTGGGTGCGAGGAAGTAGCTAGAGCTGGGCTAACTGCTGAACAAGTAAGGTTCCAAGAACTGAGCAAGCATGAGCTTTCAGGAGTGTGAGGCTGTTGAAATCACTGAGTTCTACAATGAAATTTTCAGAGATCTGTATGGGCAAACTCAATTTTCCATGTATTCCTAGGCTGCCCTGTGGCGCACATTGAAGTTGCAGTTGCCTGAGCGTTTCCCGAAGAAGAACTCTACGTTAGAAGCATGAAGCACCTTCCAGGATGGTTGTGCCGTAAGGAGCGTAGTGCATAAACAAAAGTAATCTGCCTCGCTCCGGCCCCTTAGTAATCAAAGGAAAGCGAGCATACTGTTGCCCTGGGTGGGAGGAAGGAGCAAGAGCTGGGGGAACTGCTGCACAAGTAAGGTTCCAAGACCTGAGCCTGCGTGAACTTTCAGGATTGTGAGGCTGTTGAAATGACAGAGTTCTGCAATGAAATTTTCAGACGTCTGTATGGGCAAACTCAATTTTCCATGTTTTCGTAGTCTGCCCTCTGGCGCACTTTGATGCTGCAGTTGCCTGACCGTTTCCGTAAGAAGTCTACCTTAGAAGCATGAAGCACCTTCCACGATTTTTCTGCTGTGTGGAGCGTAGTGCGGAAACAAAAGTTATCTGCCTCGCTCAGGCCGCTTAGTAATCAATGGAAAGCGACCATACCGTTGCCCTGGGTGCGAGGAAGGAGCTAGGGTTAGGGGAACTGCTGCACAAGTACGGTTCCAAGTACTAAGCCAGCGTGAACTTTCAGGAGTGTGAGGCTGCTGAAATCACTGAGTTCTACAATGAAATTTGCAGATGTGTGTATGGGCAAAATCAATTTTCCATGTCTTCCTAGGCTGCCCTGTGGCGCACATTGAAGCTGCAGTTGCCTGGGTGTTTCCCTAAGAAGAACTCTACTTAAGAAGCATGAATCACCTTCGAGTATGGTTCTGCTATATGGAACGAAGTGCGGAAACAAAAATGATCTTCCTCGCCCAGGTCGCTTGGTAATGCATGGAAAGAAAGCATACAATTGCCCTGGGTGCGAGGAAAGAGCTAGAGAATTGGGGGAACTGCTGCACAAGTAAGGTACCAAGAACTAAGCAAGCATGAGCTTTTAGGAGTGTGAGGCTGTTGAAATGAGTGGGTTCTACAATGAAATTTTCAGACGTCTGTATGGGCAAACTCAATTTTCCATATTTTCCTAGTCTGCCCTGTGGCGCACTTTGAAGCTACAGTTGCCTGAGCGTTTCCTTAAGAAGAACTCTATCTTAGAAGCATGAAGCACCTTCCACGATTTTTCTATTGTGTGGAGCGTAGTGCGGAAACAAAAGTAATCTGCCTCGCTAAGGCCCCTTAGTAATCAATGGAAAGCCAGCATACTGTTGCACTGCATGCGAACAAGGAGCTAGAGCTGGGGGAACTGCTGCACAAGTAAGGTTCCAAGCCCTAAGCAAGCGTGAACTTTCAGGAGTGTGAGGCTGTTGAAATCACTGAATTCTACAATGAAATTCTCAGATGTCTGTATGGGCAAAATCAATTTTCCAGTGTATTCCTAGGATGCCCTGTGGCACACTTTGAAGCTCCAGGCGCCTGAGCGTTTCCCTAAGAACTCTTCATTAGAAGCACGAAGTACCTTCCAGGATGGTTCTGCTGTGTGGAGCATAGTGCAGTAACAAAATTAATTTGCCTCTCTCAGACCCCTTAGAAATCAATGCAAAGTGAGCATACTGTTGCCCTGGATGCAAGGAAGGAGCAAGGGCTAGGGGAACTGCTACACAAGTAACGGTCCAAGTACTACGCCAGCATGAACTTTCAGGAGTGTGAGGCTGCTGAAAACACTGAGTTCTACAATGAAATTTGCAGATGTGCGTATCGGCAAAATAAATTGTCCATGTATTCCTAGGCTGCCCTGTGGCGCACATTGATGCTGCAGTTGCCTGTGTGTTTCCCTAAGAAGAACTCTACTTAAGAAGCATGAAGCACCTTCCAGGATGGTTCTGTCATGTGGAGCGTAGTGCGGAAACAAAAGTAATCTGCCTCGCTCAGGCCCCTTTGTAATCAAAAGAAAGCGAGCATACTGTTGCCCTGGGTGCGAGGAAGGAGCAAGAGCTGGGGGAACTGCTGCACAAGTTAAGTTTCCGAAACCTGAGCAAGCGTCAACTTTCAGGAGTGTGAGGCTTTTGAAATGACTGAGTTTTACAATGAAATTTTCAGACGTCTGTATGGGCAAACTCAATTTTCCATGTTTTCGTAGTCTGCCCTGTGGCGCACTTTGAAGCTACAGTTGCCTGAGCGTTTCCCTAAGAACTCTACGTTAGAAGCATGAACCACCTTCCAGGATGGTTCTGCTCTGTGGAGCGTAGTGCAGAAACAAAAGTAATTTGCCTCACTCAGGCCTCTTAGTAATCAATGGAAAGTGAGCATACTGTTGCCCTGGATGCGAGAAAGGAGCTAGAGCTGGGGGAACTGCTGCACAAGTAAAGTTCCATGTACTAAGCAAGCGTGAACTATCAGGAGTGTGAGGCTGTTGAAATCACTGCGTTCTACAATGAAATTTTCAGATGTCTTTATGGGCAAAATCAATTTTCCATGTATTCCTAGGCTGCTCTGTGGCGCACATTGAAGCTGAGTTGCCTGTGCGTTTCCCTAAGTAGAACTCTACGTAAGAAGCATGAAGCACCTTCCAGGATGGTTCTGCTGTATGGAGCGAAGTGCAGAAACAAAAATGATCTTCCTCGCCCAGGCCCCTTAGTAATCCATGGAAAGGAAGCATACTGTTGCCCTGGGTGTGAGGAAGGAGCTAGAGCTGGGCTAACTGCTAACAAGTAAGGTTCCAAGAACTGAGCAAGCGTGACCTTTCAGGAGTGTGAGGCTGTTGAAATCACTGAGTTCTACAATGAAATTTTCAGATGCCTCTATGGGGAAACTCAATTTTCCATGTATTCCTAGGCTGCCCTGTGGCACACATTGAAGGTGCAGTTGCCTGAGCGTTTCCCTAAGAAGAACTCTACGTCAGAAGCATGAAGCACCTTCCAGGATTTTTCTGCTGTGGGGAGCGTAGTGCGGAAACAAAAGTAATCTGCCTCGCTCAGGCCCCTTAGTAATCAATGGAAAGCGAGCATGCCGTTGCCCTGGGTGGGAGGAAGGAGCTAGAGCTGGGGGAACTGCTGAACAAGTAAGGTTCCAAGAACTAAGCAAACGTGAACTTTCAGGAGTGTGAGGCTGTTGAAATCACTGAGTTCTACAATGAAATTTTCAGATGTCTGTATGGGCAAAATCAATTATCCATGTATTCATAGGCTGCCCTGTGGCGCACGTTGAAGCTGCAGTTGCCTGAGCATTTCCATAAGAAGAACTCTACCTTAGAAGCATGAAGCACCTTCCAGGATGGTTCTGCTGTGTGGATCGTAGTGCGGAAACAAAAGTACTCTGCCTCGCTCAGGCCCCTTAGTAATCAATGGAAAGAGAGCATACTGTTACCCTGGATGCGAGAAAGGAGCTAGAGCTGGGGGAACTGCTGCACAAGTAAGGTTCCAAGAACTAAGCCAGTGTGAACTCTCAGGAGTGTGAGGCTGCTGAAATCACTGAGTTCTACAATGAAATTCTCAGATGTCTGTATGGGCAAAATCAATTTTCCATGTATTCCTAGGCTGCCCTGTGGCGCACTTTGAAGCTGCAGTTGACTGAGCGTTTCCCTAAGAAGAACTCTACGTTAGCAGCAGGTAGCACCTTCCAGGATGGTTGTGCTGTATGGAGAGTAGTGTGGAAACAAAGATATACTTTCTTGCCCAGGCTCCTTTGGATTCAATGGGAAAGCAAGCATACTGTTTCCCTAGGTGTGAGGAAGGAGCTACCACTGTTTGAGCTAGTGCCTAAATAAAGGTCCAAGAACTAAGCAAACCTGAACTTTCAGGAATATTACGATGTTAAAATCGCTGAGTTCTACAATGTAATTTTCAGATGTCTGTATGGGCAATGGCAATTTTCCTTGTATTCCTGGCTGCCCTGTAGCGCACATAGAAGCTGCAGTTGAGTGCGCATTTCCCTTAGAAGAACTCCAGGTGAGAAGCCCAAAGCACCTTCCATGATTGTTCTGCTTTGTGAAGAGAAATGTGGAAACAGATATTCTTTCTTTCCCATACCCCATTGGAATCAATGAGAAAGAAAGCGTAGTGTTGCCCTGATTGAGAGGAAGGAGCTAGAGCTGTGGGAGCTGGTGCAAATGTAAAGTTCCAAGAACTAAGCAACACTGAACTTTCAGGTGTGAGGCTGTTGAAATCAATGAGTTCTACACTGAAATTTTCAGATGTCTCTATGGGCAATTGCAATTTTCCATGTATTCCTAGGCTGCCCTGTCGCACACATAGAAGGTGCAATTGTCTGCGCATTTCCCTAAGAAGAACTCTAGGTGAGAAGCATAAAGCACCTTTCAGGATGGTTCTGCTGTATGGAGAGTAGTGTGGAAACAAAGATATACTTTCTTTCCCAGGCCCCATTGGAATCAATGGTAAAGAAAGCACACTGTTGCCCTCAGTGTGAAGAAGGAGCTAGAGTTGGGGGAGCTGGTGCATAAGTAAAGTCCAAAGAACTAAGCAACCCTGAACTTTCAGGAGTGTGAGGCTGTTGAAATCACTGAGTTCTACAATGAAATTTTCAGATATATGCATGGGGAATGGCAATTTTCCATGTATTACTACGATGCCCTGGGGCACACATAGAAGCTGAAGTTGCCTGCACATTTCCCAAAGAAGAACTCTAGGTGAGAAGCATAAAGCGCCTTCCAGGATGGTTCTGTTGTATGCAGAGAAGTGTGGAAACAAAGATAGTCTCTCTTTTCCAGGCCCCATTGGAATCAATGGGAAATAAAGCATAATGTTTGCCTGGGTGACAGGAAGGAGCTAGAGCTGGGGGACTGGTGCATAAGTAAAGTCCAAAGAACTAAGCAACCCTGAACTTTCAGGAGTGTGAGACTGTTGAAATCACTGAGTTCTACAATGAAAATTTTTGAGGTCTCTATTGTGAATGGCAATTTTCCATGTATTACTAGGCTGCCCTGCGGCACACATAGAAGCTGCAGTTGCCTGTGCATTCCCTAAGAGGAACTCTAGGTGAGAAGCATAAAGCACTTTCCAAGATGGTTCTGCTGTATGGAGAGAAGTTTGGAAACCAAGATATTCTTTCTTTCCCAGGCCCCATTGTAATCAATGGGAAAGATATCATACTGATGCCCTGGGTGCAAGGAAGGATCTAGAGCTGGGGGAGCTGGTGCATAAGTGAAGTCCAACGACGTAAGCAACCCTGAACTTTCAGGACTGTGGGTCTGTGGAAATCACTGAGTTCTATAATAAATTTTTTGATGTCTCTGTGGGGAATGGCATTTGCCTATGAATTACTAGGCTGCTCTATTGCACACATAAAGGCTGCAATTTCCTGAGCATTTCCCTGTGAAGAACTCTAGGTAAGAAGCATAAAGCACCTTCCAGGATGGTTCTGCTGTGTTTATATCAGTTAGAAACTAATGTGTTCTCTTCTTCCTAGCCTCCATTGCAATGAATAGGAAGAAAAACATCCTGCTGCCTTTAGTGCTAGGATAGAGCTATAGCTGGACTAGCTTCTGGGTAAGTTTAATCTAAAGAAAGAAGCAAGCCTGAACTTTCATGAGTGTGCTGCTGTGGAAAAAAACTGAGTTCTGCAATGAAATTTTCATATGTCTCTATGGGGAATGGCAATTACCCGTGTATTACTAGGCTGCCCTGGGGCCCAAATAGAAACTGCAGTTGTCTGAGTGATTCTCTAATAATAACTCTAGGTCAGAAGCATAAGGCACCTTCCAGGACGGTTCTGCTGTATTTACAGAAGTGTAGGAACTACTCTATTCTTTGCTTCACCTGCCCCATTGGTATGAATGGGAAGAAAAACATCCTAATGCTCTCTGTGCTAGGAAAGAGCTAGAGCTGGACTAGCTTCTGAGTACGGTCAGTCCAAGGAAATAAGCAAGCCTCAACTTTCAGGAGTGTGGGGCTGTGGAAATAACTGAGCTCTGTAGTCATATTTCCAGATGTCTTTATGGTAAATAGCAATTGCCCATGTGTTACTAGGCTGGGCCCATACAGAAACTGCAGTTGCCTGAATGTTTCCCTAATAAGACCTCCATGTCAGAAGCATAAAGCACCTTCCAGGATGGTTCTGCTATATTTACAGATGTGTAGCAACTAATGTATTCTTTCCTTCCCAGGCCCATTTGAAATGAATGGGAAGAAAAGCATACTGCTGCCCTCTGTGCTAGGAAGCAGCTAGAGCTCTGGATAAGTTCAGTGCAAGGAAATAAACAACCCTGAACTTTCAGGAGTGTGGTGCTGTGGAAATAACTGAGTTCTACAGGGAAATTTTCAGATGTCTCTATGGGGAATGTCAATTGCCCATGTAGTCCTAGGCTGCCCTGTGGCCCACAGAGAACCTGGAGTTGTCTGAATGTTTCCCTAATAACAACTGCTGCTCAGAAGCACAAAGCACCTTCCAGGAAGGTTCTGCTGTATTTACAGACGTTCAGAAACTAATGTACTCTTTGCTTCCCAGGGGCCATTGGAATGAATGGGAAGGAAAACATCCTACTGCCCTATGTGCTAGGAAGCAGCTAGACCTGTACTAGCTTCGGGATAAGTTCAGTTGAAGAAAATTAGCAACCCTGAACTTTCAGGAGTGTGGGGCTGTAGAAATAACTGAGTGCTACAGTGAAGTTTTCTGATGTGTCTGTGGGGAATGGCAATTGTCCATGGATTACTAGGCTGCCTGTGGCCCACACAGGACCTGGCATTGCCTGAATGTTTCCCTAATAAGAACTCCAGGTCATAATCACAAAGCACCTCCCAGGAAGGTTCTGCTGTATTTACAGAAGTGTAGAATCTAATGTATCTTTGCTTCCCAGGCCCCATTGGAATGAATACGAAGGAAAGCATACTGCTGCCCTCTATCCTAGGAAGCAGCTATAGGTGGACCATCTTCTAGATAAGTTTAGTCGAAAGAAATAAGCAACCCTGAACTTTCAGGAGTGTGGGGCTGTGGAAATCACTGAGTTTACAGTGAAATTTTCAGATGTCTCTATGGGGAATGGCAATTGCCCATGTATTCCTAGGCTGCTCTGTGGCCCACATAGAAGCCAGTGCTGCCTCAGTGTTTCCCTAAGAAGAACTGTATAAAAGAAGCAGGAAGCATTTGCCAGGAAGGTTGTGCTGTATTTATAGGAGAGTGGAAACTAAGGTGTTCTTTGCTGGCTTGTGCCCCATGTGGATTAATGGGGTGCAAAAGTATAGTGCTATAGTCTCTGCTTGCAAGCAGTTAGAGCATGACCAGCTTTGGGATAAGTTCAGTCCAAGGAAATAAGCAAGCCTGAACTTTCAGGAGTGTTTGGCTCTGGAAATAACAGAGTTCTACAGTTCAAATTTGTGGAGGCCTCTATGGGGAATGGCTGCTGCCCATGTATTACTAGGCTGTCCTGGCACTGCCTGAGTGTTTCCCTAATAAGAACTCTGTGAGCTAAATAAACCTTTCCTTCCTTACTTTTGGGTGCCAGGTATTTTGTGTCAATGAGAGAAATGTAACCAAGACAGTGGGACTGGGGAGCTTCCTCTGGCCTGAAGTGCACTTCACCACTGGGTGAGGGGTAGTGGTTACCGCATCCCATGCCATAGCTGTGGGCATCCCTGGGCCTTCCTGCACCCCTGTCTGCTGGCCTGACTGCTGCCTGCACCCCCTCCCTTTTCTATCCACCTACTCTTACATCATCAAATTGGGACAGCACCAGTGGCCAGTTGTGGAATTGTGTATCAATAATAACATGCTCTGTAGTCATAACAACTTAGGAGACAGACAGACTCCCCATTCATCAACAGCAGAAATTATCTTACTTCATCTGACTTTTAAGAAAACAGATAAAAATTATGATTAGTCCGTTGGGATGGGTGCTGAGGTGCCAGTTGCATGTGGAGCTAGCAGGCAGGGCACAGCCCTGGCCAAAGCTGGAGAAAGCCTCTCAATTACATTTTAATCTTCTTAAATTTTTTATTTCAACTGTCAAAAGAATGCAGCCAATGAAGTCTATAATGATTGAAATCAGGCATATACCTCTACATAATATTGCTGTTTCTGACTGGTATAAATCATTATGATTTTTTAGACACATCCTTGCTGTGTTAAGTCTTACAGAGAGAGATCCCACAAGTGCCGGGATCTTAAAAGAAAAAGAAGGTCTGAGTAAGTTAAAAAAAACATGTAAAGAGGGACTGGGCCAGAAGCTAAATAAAGGAAAGGTCACAAAATTGCCAAACTTCTTAAGACAAAATAAAATACAGGATAGTATATTGATTATAAGTAAAAGGTACTTATTTCTTCTAATTATTATAAGAGATCTCTGTTAATTTACTTTAAAAGTTCTGACTAGCCTATTTGTAATTAAAAATTTAAAAACTGTAAAAGTTATTATAATTCAGCTGGGCTAAAAACATCTGTGTGGACTCTGATTTTATAATCAAATCATCTTATGTGTGTCTGTCCAAACTGTAAACAGCTGTTTTGTTTGAGCTTGATAATTTTTTGTTCCTTCTGCTTTTTTGGACTTTTGATACATTTGTTATAACTTAATCAGGTTTATATATGTCATTAGAATTAAAGACATGCTTCCACCCAGGTTTCCAGCTGATCAAAATGACTGGTTTCATAAATATAATACATATTGTTGCCTGTGTACAATAATTTGAAAGTTTTTCATTCACCAAAATAATGTTAATTATTGTGATCTGGTTCCCTTGGTTATCAAAAATTTGTCAAGATGATCAGAGACCCCTTTAGGCTTGGAGAAGCGGTTAGACAGGACTCCCCTTGATGAATAAGGATGAAGCTATCTGGAAATATTTCTCCAGTCCTTGTTCACTAAGGGGCACTGCCAATTTCCATAGCCTTATGGTAGACACACCCCAATATTGTGATATATTTACATTGGTCAATGTCAAAAGGTTAAGTTTTCTATAAATAAAACAATAAGGTTTTCTCATTAAAAGATGTTCTTGGTACAAAACTGAATTAAGAAACAAAGGTTTCCATATAGCTATAACATTCATTGTTGCTAATTTCATGGTGTATTACATGTATTTGTGCCTTCCAGGTGTACAAACCTTCCAAGATACAAAATTGATATTGTTTATGGTGGTAACTTTTTCTTTTAGACTGAAATATCTGCCTTTCTCTTGTACTCCAGATACTTGTGATAAGAGGTATATGTCAAACCAACATGAGGTCATCTGTCAAAAAAATATCTTTAAAAAGATTTTTGTAATGTACATGTTATATATGTGTCACTACATTTAAGGATGCTTAGACACTGAACAGTCCAGACAATGCCACAAATGAGGTCAGTGAGGACCCAGGACATGAGGTAACTTTTTCTGCAAGATACTACAAACTTGGTGAGTCACCCAACCTCCTGAGTAGGGATATTGTTGGAGATTATTGGACCAGAAAGGATGGGAATCAACAGTGTATAGTGTGCCTAAGGAGGGTCACTAGAGGAAAAAAGTCTCTCAAACTTTCACAGGAAGCAACATGATCAAGCAAGGCTGTGAACTATCCTGATGGCTGACACTGGCAGAGGAGCTGAGAGACTCTGTACATGGTTCCAAAGTAATGCTTGAGGAGACTTAACTGACCTTGACAGCAGGAGGTTAATTTTAATTAACACAGGTCTCACTTTTAACTTGGTCTTGAACATTAAGGCAGAAAAGTATAACCAAAAGATGTATAAAAACAGTGTCATAGTAACAAGCTAGAAATAAAAGGAGTCTAAGAGCCAGTGTGTTACAATCACTCTTCTAGTCTGATAACATCTTCTAGACTTGGCTCTTTCCCCAACCTGCCTTTCCATTCTAGTGCTCGTGCTTTGATTACGCATGCTCTGATTTCTCAGGAAAATGGCTTATTCTTGCCTAGAGGCTGCCAAACTCCAAGTGATCATGCAAATGAAATCAATGATAAATGATTTCTTCTAGATTTCTTCTACCAAGGTCCACCAGATCAACCTCATAGAGTTCATAACTGCTGAACTATAAGACTTCTGAGGCCCATTAAATTAGCTCTCTGGAGAAGGCCCCTGATTGTCATCTCCCCTACATAGATCCTTCTCAGCTTGAAGGAGTTAGATGGAAACTACGCCCATTCTCCCCTAACTGCAGTTAGGGATAGCTCTTCAGAGGGGGAAATATTGTAAACAGCTAAGTTGGTCATAAATATTACAGGCAGTTAAACAGGGCTGGGTCCTCAGCACAAAAGACAATTATGGCCAAAGCCACATTCACTAAAGGCCAGGCTTTAAGAAAAAAAAATTATCTCTTAAAACTCAATTATCTAAACAAAAATGGGGAGTACATTTGCTCCCCACAAACATAATTAAACCTTGGTACTTTTACTTTAAAAGTTTCTTTAAATCTACTTGCAAAAATATACACCCCATCAGAACTTCATTGGCAAAAAAGAAAGACAAACATGCCAAAGCTCAAATCCTGTAAAAGGACATCCAAACAGGAAAATAGGATGGCCCAGTGCAGTTAATACCACAGGAATGAAGGTGTGCTTGTGTATTAATAGGTCATGAAACACCACTGTGGGTGGCATCCTGGAATGTGTGGGTGTAGAGAGAGGAGATCTCCAAAACTGTGGTGCAGTCTGCTGCCACCAGACCCATTTTGGATTCCACACTGAATTGATTATACTAACATGCTTGTGTCTTTTATTTCTGTTCCTAGTCTGCTACAGGGGCACCAAACCCGACAATGCCTAGACTCATCCAACCTCCAGTCACAATGCTTCAACTGCTACAATTACAAAAACAAAAAGGAGTAATTGTTGGGGATGGGGCTGAGTAAGGGTTAAGTTGCTGACCACAGTGATCTCTAGATTCACAGCCTCTGAATGCAAGATAAGACTGCACCTGAGGATGTTTGGCTTACTCCCTATTTCAGAGCAATGAACTGCCAACCTTAGAGATTAGACAGCTCTCCTAATTGGCAAAATTTACTTCCTAAGAATGTCTTTCTTGTGATTTCTCAGAGTCCTGCTCATTTTCCTGCCTTTACCTGAGATTTTCCTTTCACTTTCTCTCACCCCCCGAACTTGTTTGAAATCCAATGAATACAGGCAACCCAGAGAAGTCTTTGTCTTAGCTCCAAGAGAGTTCTGCCTTTCCTGGACTCCCCAAAACCATAGTACTTGTCTCTTTTCTTTAAGCCTTTGCAGTATACTCATTTTAGGAGATCAGGGGCTCAGGCCAAGCTCCCAATACCCCCCTTCCTCTGATGGGTTCACTGCGCCCTCTGGTTCTGTCAGCCCAGAAGCTGACAAACCCAGAGTTACCCACACAGCATGACAAAATGCCCACTCACACCGCAGTACCTTTTGCTTAGCTAACAAACCACGCTCAAATCTGCTGCTCCTGTGCCAAAATAATATATTTTAATGCTTATACTCATAAATCATTCATTTTACACTTCTCATCTCTCATGAATAAGTTCATTTTCATTCACATTTTGTCACAAAAATTAGGAGTTTAACTTGTTGAAAATTACATTTTCCTTTTGTCTTTCATGTGTGGCAAGACAGTAAAGTAGCAGATTAGCCTTTCTTCTATCATAGAGGACAAGCTAGAATGTAACAGAATCAAACCGCCTAGGAAAATAATTCCTTTAGGAATCACCAATATGCATGCGGCTTCATAAGAAACAAAAACTATCACGTGTTAAAGGCACAGAGAGGAGAGAGACCACCTGAGCAGGCTTTGTGTGGGCAACCATGGCTGTTTATTCATTCCAGTGGGAGTGGGCTGAGTTCCAAGAAAAGGAATCCACAGGAAATGAAGGACATATGAGTGGCACAGACACCTTAATTGGGAGAGAGTTCTTGGGGAATGGGATGGTACAGGGGGTGGTGTGACATTAGGACCAAGACTTGGGGAGGAGCTGGAGTGGCTGTATAGGTGGCTGAAGGTATGGTGATATAAAGCCAGCAATTTTTGATGAAGGAAGGATGGGTTTAGCAGAGAGTGAGTAAACTGCAGGGTCCTGTAGAGATAATCAGAGGCCAACAGGAGAAGAGGTGAGGGTGCAACCAAGGGGTGTGGTGAAAGGAACAGGAGGGCTAGCAGACAAAGGGCAGGAAGAAAGGAAAACTGGGCCTCATCCAGAGGATAGCCACACAGAGACAGAGTATGGGCCCAGCTAGGGAGAACACGAGCGTGAGAAATGACTCAATCCCTGGAGCAAAAGGCAACTGAATTGGAGCTGTAACAGTATTATGAGGAAAACCCATAGGAAATACATAGTAGAAACACCAGGTATTTAAGGTCCTATCAAGGGTGAGATCAAGAAAGATCAAGGCAGACTGAATGAATCAAGTGGCTGAAGTGGCAGGATAGGCAGGGCCAGGGCATTTAGGTGTCTTCTGAAATTCAGGACAGCCTGGGGGATGTAGGAGAGTTTACTTGTGATTTCCAAGAGGGGTCAAACAAGCCATGAGCAGGACACAGCTTTACCCAAGAGTGATGTACCCACTTGGGGAGGGTCTCATAGATGGACAGCCATTGGGGTTCTGTAGATGACCAGGAAGGGTCCTATCCACTTGGGATGTAGGGATGGGGAGTTTAAATCTTTAAGACCAATTTGCTAGCCAGGCTATACCCATAAGGCTGGGTGCCAGGAGGAGGAAGGTTAGTTGCATAACTGGGAGAGTATCTGATGGGGCTCATCTCTGAGGTGATGTCTGGTCCCAGCAGAAAGCTGCATCCATATAGAAGCTCTTGTGGGCTGTATTTCTTGGGAGTGAAAGTTCCAGTCCAATATGCCGGGAGACAGAGGTAAGCATTCTTCTCACAGAGCCAGAATAACCCAGGGGAGGACAAGCAGATGCAGCTATCTACCCCATAGGTGTAACTGAATTTTCCTTTCTGTTGTTCTTTCCATGAGGTGATAGTAAAGGCTAGGGCTGCTCCAGTGAGAGGTGGGACTTGTCCGGTGCATTTTGGCTGGGTGGCCCCTGTAGTCTTGTTTTCCCAGTGCAGGAAAACTGTTAGTATCAATTAGTAGCCACTCATTTGAAGCACGTGTTGGGGAAGAGGAGACAGGTAGAAGGTGTGGGGCCATCATGGTCCCCCAGAAGGAATCTCCTATGAAAGGGTTCTCAACCCCAACAGTAATAGGATTGTACATTGAGCAGCTTGGACATATCTACTCCAGGGAGGCCAATGACAAGCTTTAGTTGTTAATCTGGACTATTATTTTTAGGTGTTCTCTGGGAAGATGTAAAGTCAGGGTATAGTTACAGTCAGAAGGGGGCAGGTGTCCCACAGTGGGATTTGGATTGAGCTGAGTAACGGGATTTGGGCCAGTGGATGCAGAGGTGAGCTTGGAAATTAAGTTTAACATCAGTGGCAACAGGCCCAAGTATAGGTTTTTGGGTGGCAGCTCTAGTTTCTTTATAAAACACATTTATGAAGTCTGTAACCAGCTTAGTTGAGACAGGGTCTTTAAGGTCCACAGAGGGTGACAGCAAGAGCTGGAGAGTGCCAAGTCTGGAGTGGTACTGAAGTAGCCTCAGTGGAGGCCAGGTAGGTTAATGTACAGAGCCAACAGTCTTTGGCCAGCTTGGGGTGTACCTGACTCAACAGGGAATGGATCTGTCCCAAGGCAGACAGGTAGGAGAGAAGGGGATCTGGGTTTGTTAGTTTTAAGACCATTATTAAAAGGACTAGTAACAGCATCAGGTCATTGGAGGAAGCCATCTGTATGGCCTGCATAGCAACTTATTAAGTTCTCTTACAAGAACCAATTTAGATAAACACATTAAAATAGCAACAAAAACAAAAGCTGATAGAACTCTATGGGAAAGGGTCCACTCTGGGGGCTTCCACGGCTAGGCCTATAGCAAAGATTGGAGTAAGCAGTCCAAAGAGGCCTCAAATATGGGGGGGGTGGGCAATGTTTATGGCTATGGAGCAGTCCCATCAATGATGTCCTCAAGCTTCAGCCATGCATAGACTGGTCAGTGTCCAGAGTGAGCAGAGCAGCGTGGTTGTCCTGGGAATTGGACCTCTGATGATCCTGTCAGAGATGAGTCTTGAGTGGGTTCTGGAGATCTGGACAGGCGATCCAAGCTGGTGAGTCCTCTGGGTAGAGGCCTCCTTGACTCTGGTGTGATGGATCAACGGGTGACGCCTGCAACTCTAACAGCAGTGGGGATGGGAACAATATAAGGCCCCAGCTAAACAGGCTGGAGGGGTTCTTTCTCCCATCCTTAACTCAGACTGAATCTCCTGGCTGCGAGGGATGGGCAGAATTGCCCATGGGAATGGGAGTCCTCTCTAGTATGGTTTTGTGAGAAGACTTTCCCTAGGGTCTGTAATTCCAGAGTTACATAATTATATCTTGACTATATGACATCTCCCCTGAAACGTCTGATAATTGGGGGGGTCTACCATATATTATTTTAAAACGTGAATAGCCTGAGGGTCCCAGGGTGCACCTGATTCAGAGCAGGGCCAGGGGCAACACATTTAACCACACTGACCCTGTTTCCTGGCAGAATTTAGCTAGAATTGACTTCAAGATTCAATTCAGAAGGACCTCAAGATGGCGGATGAGTAAGAAGCAGGCAGCAAAACTCTCTCTAAAAGTTACCATTGGAACACGGGAATATAGCGACCCAGAAAGCGCAGGAGGGGGGGAGATGCCTCCCCGAAACCCAGAAAAGTTCTGAAGCGCAATCTGGGACCCCAGGCACCAGTGACGGGTGACTTCCAACAAAGAAGAAGGAAAGAAGGAGCAGACCGCGCGCGTGCACCTTCTAATATCCCGGGAGTTGGAGCGCCGGCAGAGGCTCAATTCTACGGACACACGGTGGCAGCTGGCGCCCAGGGAGCCCCCACGGAGGATCCTGAGACAGCGGCGGGGCAGGGGAGCGGCGGAGAACGGCGCTGACCGGCGGTGAGTGTCTCTCAGCCACAGCTGCCCCGCGCCAGAGAGCGACCGGCCGGGCGCCATTGTGGGGGGTGTGGCGAAACTCAGAGCGGCTCGGAAACTGCTCTGGGAACTTGTGCTCCGGACAGGGCAGCACAGGGCCTCTCAATTGAGCCCACGAAAGTGTGCTGAGGTCAGCAGGCGAACGAGACTGGACTCTCAGCCACACCTGTCCCGCGCCAGAGAGCGACTGGCCCGGCGCCATTGTGGGGGGCGTGGCGAAAAACCAGAGCGGCGGGAACCAGTGCAGGGAACCCGCGCTCCGGACAGCACGCTGAGCCTCTCAGGCCCAGGGACCGTGAAAGGGCGGCGAGAGCGGAGGCGAGCTAGACTGGTCTCTGCCTGAAAGTACGCGCCTCTGCTCACCACCCACCAGAGGGCGCTCCTGGCTTACTGGGACGGACCTGCACAGAACAGGACTTTGTCACAAGGTACCTGCCTACAACAGAGTCAACACCTGGAACTGATTCTTTTTATATTTTTTATTTTTATTTTTATTTTTTATTTTTATTTTTATTTTTTTTTCTCACTGATTTGTTTTTTTGTTCTGGCGAAGGGTTTTTTTATTTTTGTTTTGTTTTGTTTTGTTTTTTGGTGGGGTTTTATTTTTGATCTGTCTGTTTTATTGTTTTTATCTTTGTTTTTGTTTCTCTATGTGTATTTGCTCTTTCCTTCATTATTCTCTCTGGTTTTTTATATGAGTGTAAACAGCGCCTCTAACTTCTTTGTGATTGTGGTTGTGATCTGTTCTTCCTTTTATCCCTTCCTTCTCTTTTTACCACCTGTCCTCTGCACTAGTGTCCCAATTTTAGTGGGATCCCTCTTGGTCCTCTAACCTTACATCTAATTCCTTCCTCTTCTCCCAATACTCTATTTCCTCCTTAACTCATCTTAAATTTAAACTCCTCAAGGAAAAATTGACATACATAGGACTTGTATACTGCATATAATTTTTCTGGTGTGTTTTAGATTTTGTTATATAACCGCAACTCTATACAGCTAAAAGTGGTAAATAACTGGTTAGCTCAGTCTGTCATTTTTTAGGCTGTATTTGATGCTTTAGTTAACATTATAGCCAAATGTGAAATAATTGTTCTAAACATCTTTCCTTCCTGATATTTCATGATTGAGATTGACTAAGGGACACAGAAAATACAGTGGCACAGTACCAAAGAATCAAGGACTGGGCCAAACAGGTAGCAACTTCGCATACCCAACGAATTGAAGAGGTAGGATCTGGCAGAAAGCTCAAAACCTAAAAGCAAGCTCCACTTGGAAGATACTGCAGAGAAGTAGTCATCTTCTAAAGATCTTAAACACTAGCAATAAAGTAACCTACTATAGGTAATTTGCAAACATCACCCCAGGAATTAAAGAAAGAAAAAATGAGACGACACTTAAACAAGATGCAACCCCACACATCCAATTCACCAAAGGCAAACCTAGGGAGCAACGAGGTGGTACAATCCGTAAGCCACCCACCTGGCCTATCTGAAGTGGTAACAACAAAGCAACTGAATGAGGTTCTGGAAAAAATTAAAACAGAAATAATCTCACAGATAACTGCAGAGATAATGTCTACAATGAAGACCATGCTTAAGGACACTATAGCTGATACAGACAAAAAAATAGATGAACTTAAGAAAACTATAGAAACCATGAATGCTCAGCATAGGAAAGAAATGGAATCTATAAGGCAGATTCAAGCAGATATCCAAGAGATAAAAAATTCCATTGAAAGTATTTGTAGCAGAATAAGCCAATGCGAGGACAGGATCTCAGATATAGAAGACAGGCTTGCAATTAGTGATCATGAAATGGAAAAATTCTTAAAAATAGCAAGGGACCATGAAAAATCAATTCAGCAGCTGCTAGATGACTCAAAGATAAACAACTTAAGAATAATTGGAATAAATGAAAAAGCAGGAGATAGCACCAACGACATTAAAACCTTGTTCAAAGACATAATCAGGGAGAACTTTCCTGGAAGAGAAAAGGAATTTGACACCCCTATAAGTGAAGCTTTTAGAACACCAACTAGACATGATCAAAAAAAAACTTCAGCCAGACATATTATAGTCAAGATCCCAGAAATTCAACAGAAGGGCAGAATCTTAAAAGCTGTTAGGGAGAAGAGACAAATCACCTATGAAGGAAAACCCATCAGAATCACAGCTGACTTTTCAGCACAAACCCTCAATTCAAGAAGAGCTTGGAATGATGTATTGCAAGCTCTAAAGGAAAATAATTTTCAGCCCAGATTGATGTACCCTGCAAAACTATCTTTCAAAATTGATGGAGAAATAAAATACTTTCATGACAAAGAACATCTGAGAAAATTTATGACCACCAAACCAGCACTCCAAAACGTTCTGAAGGACATTCTAGAAAGAGATAGGAACCCCAACAGAAGGAATCCACCAGGCAGGGCAAATAATTAAATAGCCGGAAAGCGGAAAAACAAAGAGTGGGAACCAACAACAGGAAAATATCATGACAAGTCAATACATATCAGTTTTAAACATCAATGTTAACGGTCTCAATTCACCAATCAAAAGGCACAGACTGGCGAAATGGATCAAGAAGCAAGATCCAACAATATGCTGTATACAAGAAACACATTTAATTCAGAAAGAAATTCATAGACTGAAAGTCAAAGGATGGAAAACAATACTCCATGCGACAGGAACCCAGAAAAAAGCAGGGGTAGCTATTCTTTTTGCAGACAAAGTGAACTTCAAGCCAAGAAGGATTCAGAGAGATAAAGACGGTCATTACATCCTTGTAAAGGGAACAATCCAAGAGGAAGAGATAACGATCATAAATATATATGCATCAAATACCAATGCACCCAGCTATATAAAACAAGTACTAAAGGACATGAAAAATCAAATAAGCACTAATACAATTATATTGGGAGATCTCAATACTCCACTGTCACAAAAAGATAGATCAACTGGACAGAAAATCAATAATGAAATAGTAGAACTGAACCAAACTTTTGAACAAATGGACTTAGTAGATGTCTACAGAGTGTTCCATCCCACAACATCAGAATACACATTTTTCTCAGCTGCACATGGGACGTTCTCCAAAATAGACCACATACTAGCTCATAAAACCTGCTTAAGTAAATGCAAAGGAATTGAAATTATCCCATGCATATTATCAGACCATAGTGCAATGAAATTGGAAATCAATGGCAAAAGATCCCACAAAAACTCCCTAAACACATGGAAATTAAACAGCATCCTCCTGAACAACCAATGGGTCACAGATGAAATTAAAGAAGAAATTAGTCACTTTCTACAACTGAATGATAATGACAGTACAACATACCGGAACTTATGGGATACAATGAAAGCAGTCCTAAGAGGGAAATTTATAGCATTAAACACTTATATCAGGAAAATAGAGCAAGCGCAAATAAACAACTTAAGGGTGAACCTCGAGCTTCTAGAAAAAGAAGAGCAGGTTAAGCCAAAAGCCCGTACAAGGGAGGAAATTATAAAGATCAGAGCAGAAATTAACGTATTGGAGAATAAAAAAACAATACAAAGAATCAATGAAGCAAAAAGTTGGTTCTTTGAAAGAATAAATAAGATTGACAAACCCTTATCCAACCTTATTAAAAAAAGAAAAGAAAAGACTCAAATCCATGCAATTGAAAATGAAAAGGGTGATATCACGACAGACCCTGCAGAAATCCAGAAGATCATCTATACCTATTTTGAAAATTTATATTCTACTAAGATGGAAAATGCAGAAGAAATGGACAGATTCCTAGATTCGTATGAATTACCAAAGCTGAATCAAGAAGATTTAAAAATCCTAAATAAACCAATATCAGCCAATGAAATTGAAGATGTAATTAAAAACCTCCCAACAAAGAAAAGCCCAGGCCCTGATGGATTCACTGCCGAATTCTACAAGAAATTTAGAGAAGACCTAACGCCCCTACTTCTCAAACTTTTCAATGAAATTGAAAGGGAAGCAATACTCCCAAATTCATTCCTGGAAGCAAGCATTACCCTGATACCAAAACCAGAGAAGGACCCAACTAAGAAAGAGAACTACAGGCCAATCTCCCTAATGAACATAGATGCAAAAATCCTTAATAAGATACTGGCAAACAGAATCCAACAAATCATCAAGAAGATTATACACCATGACCAAGTTGGATTCATCCCAGGGATGCAGGGATGGTTCAACATACGTAAATCAATAAATGTAATACAGCATATTAACAGAACCAAAGACAAAAATCACATGATCATCTCAATAGATGCAGAAAAAGCCTTTGACAAAGTCCAGCACCTTTTCATGATAAAAACCCTACAGAAAATTGGAATAGAGGGTCTTTATCTCAATCTGGTAAAAGCTATCTATGACAAACCAACAGCCAATATTATACTAAATGGCCAAAAACTGAAAGCCTTCCCTCTAAAATCAGGAACAAGACAAGGATGTCCACTGTCCCCACTCTTATTCAACATAGTTCTGGAAACTTTAGCCAGAGCGATTAGACAAGAGAAAGAAATAAAAGGAATAATGATTGGAAAGGAAGAAGTTAAATTATCATTATTTGCAGATGACATGATACTCTACACAGAAGACCCCAAAAACTCCACTAAAAAACTGCTAGATTTAATAAGCAAATTCAGTAGTGTAGCTGGATACAAAGTCAATACTCAAAAGTCAATAGCCTTCCTGTACACAAATAACAAACTTACTGAAAGAGAAATTAGGGAAACAATACCTTTCACAATAACATCCAAAAAAATGAAATACCTAGGAATCAACCTCACGAAGGATGTAAAAGACCTCTATACTGAAAACTACAGTACTCTGAAAAAGGAGATTGAAGAGGATATCAGAAAATGGAAAGATATCCCTTGCTCCTGGATAGGAAGAACCAATATAGTGAAAATGGCCATACTTCCAAAATTGTTATACAGATTTAATGCAATTCCAATCAAAATTCCAACAGCATATCTCACAGAATTAGAGAAAACAATCCTAAAATTCATTTGGAATCAGAAGAGACCTAGAATAGCAAAGGCAATTCTGGGCAACAAAGGCAAGGCAGGGGGCATCACTATCCCCGACTTGAAATTATACTATAAAGCTACTGTGATAAAAACAGTGTGGTACTGGCAAAAAAACAGACCTGAAGATCAATGGAACAGATTAGAAGATGCTGAAACAACCCCAGACATACTAAGCCACCTTATCTTTGACAAAGGTGCCAAACACATTCGCTGGAAGAAAGATAGCCTCTTTAATAAATGGTGCTGGAAAAACTGGCTCTACACATGCCGAAGATTAAAACTAGATCCATATCTTTCACCATGCACTAAACTAAATTCAAAATGGATCAGAGATCTAAATATTAAAACAGAAACATTAAATCTGCTGGAAGGTAGGATAGGTAAAACCCTTGGAGACATTGGTGTAGGCAAAGACTTTATGAATAAAAACTCAACCGCACGGGAACTATCCCAAAGAATCAATAACTGGGATCTCATCTTATTAAAAAGCTTTTGCACAGCAAGAGAAACCACCAACAGAGTGAAGAGACAACCCACAATGTGGGAAAAAATGTTTGCCAGCTGTTCCTCAGACAAAGGATTACTATCGAGAACATATAAAGAACTCAAAAAAATCAGACCTCCCAAATTTAAAGACCCACTCCAAAAATGGGCATCTGAGATGAATACACATTTCTCAGATGAAGAAATACTAATGGCAAATAAATATACAAAAAAATGTGCAACATCACTAGTCATTCGAGAGATGCAAATTAAAACAACACTGAGATACCATCTCACCCCAGAAAGAATGGCTACTATTAAGAAATCAACTAATAACAAATGCTGGAGGGGCTGTGGGGAAAAAGGAACCCTTCTTCACTGTTGGTGGGAGTGTCGACTGGTACAGCCACTGTGGAAGTCAGTGTGGAGATTCCTCAGAAAACTAGGGTTGGAGGTCCCATTTGACCCAGCTATTCCCCTTCTGGGCATCTTCCCAGAAGAATTAAAAACATCGTACCACAGCGATATATGTGCACCCATGTTTATAGCAGCACAATTTGTAATAGCCAGATCTTGGAAACAACCCAAATGCCCATCAACTGAGGAATGGATAAGAAAGATGTGGTATTTTTATACAATGGAGTACTATTCAGCCATAAAAAAGGATAAACTGGAGACTTTTATAGGTAAATGGATGCAACTCGAGAAAATACTCATAAGTGAAATAAACCAGAAGCACATGTGTAAGCATCGTATTATCTCTCTAGTATGAGAAACTGAAAGAGTAAATAAGATCCAAAATGTACAATAGACATGGTGAATCAAAAAGAAACTGGTCAAAAGGAAAGAGAGACTGGAATAGGGAAAAGAAAGAAGGGAAAGGGAAAAAAATTGTATATATATATATATATAAGATGGTTAAGATAGATACACTACCATTTTTACTTAGTTCATTGAAGAGTAAGGTTTGTGCCAATAATGTTTGGACAATTGAATGCTAATGTCTGGTGTCCTGAATAACTAACTTAAAGATAGTAATACGTAATGTATTAACCATTGTTACCCTCCTATTATGTTTGTTTGAAAATTTGTTCTTCTTTTGATTTGTTTTGTTTTTTCTTCTCTTTAAAATAAAAAAAAAAAAAGAAAAAGAAAAAAAAAAAAAAAAAAAAAAAAAAAGATTCAATTCATGCATTCTACTTTCCCTGAGCTCTGTAGCCGGTAAGCCACGTGAATATTACATTTAATTTTTAGCATATCATAAATTCCCTGGATGGCTTCAGCCACAAATGCAGACCCGTTGTTGCTTCCAGTGGTCAATGGGAGCCCATATCAGGGAAATATTTCCCTGAGAAGTTGAACAACTTCTCGGGCCTTTTCAGTTTTGGTTGGTTTGGCTTCTTTGGCTTCTATCCACCTAGAGTAAGTACTGACTACGACCAGTAAGTCCTGTCCTACTAATCACTCTCCATCCTGTAGGCTTCTGCCATCAGTGAACAGAGCACATCCGGTTGAGGCAGTGATTTCTCAGTGGGATCTGGTCTACTGGAGAGCACTTTGTCAGTGACTTCTTCACAGTCATTATCTGGAGGGCCCTCTTCTGCAGGTAGGGAGGTAGCTGGGTTTAAAGTTCTGACAGTCTCTAAGGTGACTCTGGGATTCTCATAGAGCAGCCCCTGGTGTGGAGCTATTCTGGCATTTGACAAAAATTTATGGCCCTCGTTATTCATCAGAGTGACAATAGAATGGGGTGCTTTTACCTGCAGGTTTTGCCCTAGTGTCAGTTCGCCTGCCTCCCTGATGAAGGTCACAGCTGCCACCAAAGCACAGAGGCAGGGTGGCCACCCTGATGCCACAGTGTCTAATTGTTTGGAGAGGTAGCCACCGGCCACTACCAGGGTCCCACAGTTTGTTTAGAACTCCCAAGGCCATGTGATCTTTCTCATGAACAAGGAGATTAAATTCTTGGCTCCTGTCATGCAGCCCCAGGGTGGGGGCACTGCTGAACAGCCACTTGACTTCCTTAAAAGCAAGTTTTTATCACCCCATTCCAAGGGGGTGTTTTCTGGTCTGGCGAGGACAGCATACAGTGGCCTTTTCAGTGAAACCTGGGATCCAAATTCTACAGAACCCAGGAATTCAAGTTGTTGTTTCCTGGAGCTTGGTTTGGGGATTGAACAAATGACTTGTTTTCTTTCTGGTCTGAGAGATCAATGCCCCTCAGTGATGACAAATCCTAGATACTGGATGGAGGTCCAGAATACATAGGCTTTCTTCTAGGATACCTTGTAGCCTGTGTCTATTAGCAGCTGCAGGAGGGCCTGTGTTCCCCTCCAACAGTCTTGTTTGGTCTCACCAGCAAGAGATCATCTACATATTGGAGCAGTGTGCAGTTTAGTTTATCTCCTTGGAAAGCAGTCAGACTGGTAGCTAGGGCCTCCCTAAACAGGGTGGGGGAGTTTCTGAACACTTGTAGTAGGCTGGTCCAGGTTAGTTGTATTTTTTGTCCAGTGTCAGGGTCCTCCCATTTGAAGGCAAAGAGTGGCTGGTTTGGGGGCGCCAACCTCAGGCAGAAGAAGGCATCTTTGAGATCTGGGCAGGTGAACCAGGTTGCTCTTGGTGGGAGCAGTCTCAGCAGAGTGTAGGGATTTGGTACCATAGCATGCAGTGACTGTGGCATTGTTGACAGCTCAGAGGTCCTGAACTGGTCAGAATCCACTTCCTCCTGGCTTAACAGGTAATGGGTGTGCTCCAGGGGTACTGGCACTCTCTGAGAATCCCAGCCTCCCATAGCCAACTGATGTGTTCTTGGACCCCAATTTGTGCCTCCCTGTGAACGGCATACTGTTTTCTTCTGACAGGTGTTGCTCCTGGCTTGAGGCCTACTATGATGGGGGCCCAGTTTTTGGCCAGTGCTGGTGGGAATTTTCCAGCCCAGACTCCAGGAAACAGTTCAAGCAGGTCAGGGGGGTTGGTCTCTTTTTGATGTGGGACATGTAGTCTCCATCCTTCTTCCCAAGGTACAGTTATTGACAAGGTTAGGTGTTTAGGACAACTGAAAGTGAGGCTGGCATCCCCCTAGGTGTGAATGTGATCTGGGCTCTGAGTTTGTTCAGCAGGTCTCTCCCCAGGAGGGGCACAGGGCAGTCAGGCAGGTAGAGGAACTCACGGATCACTTCGTGGCCTCCCAGGGAGCACGAGCATTCCTGGCGGAAAGGATGGGCTGAGATCCGGTGGCTCCCATAATGTTGACCTTTCTGTTCATGAAGGGGGCCACTGGAGAGGTTACTACTGAATGGTCAGTACCCATGTCAGCCCTGGAAGTCACAGGGTTGGCCCCCTACTGTCATGCAGACCATAGGCTCCCAGAAGCCAAGATTGAGGAAGCCTGGTCTATCCTAGTCTGAGTCCATTTCTACAGCCTGATCAGGTTGGGCGTGGCAGGTGCAGGCTGGTTGTAAGCCAGATTGGATGTCAGACTGAGGCCTCTGAGCCAGGGGACATTCATTTTTCCAATGTCCAATCTTTTTACAAAAGGCGAATTGGTCAGGATGTACGTCCATCCAGTGCGGGTTTCCCCCTTGGCGTTGGCCAGGGAGGGGTTACTCCATGCCCCGTGTGGGTTTGTCTACTGTCTCAGCGGTCTGGATTTCTGTGTAATTGGGTCTGGTCTTCTGAGTGCTGCCATGAGGGAGACTTGTTTCGTTTTCTTTTCTACTTTTCATTGAGCTTCGCAGTCATGGTTGTTAAAGACCCTAGTGGCTACCTCGAGCAGTTCAGTCATATTTTTTCCAGTGAATCCTTTCAATTTTTTGAGTTTGTGTTGGATGTCAAGAGTGGACTGGGCCACAAAGGCTGCACTGATCATATGCTGGTTCTCAGCAGCCTCGGGATCAATAGGCATATACATTCAGAATCCCTCACACAGTCTCTCACAGAAGTCACCAAGCAATTCATCAGGTTTCTGGAACACTGATGCAGACTTTGACATGTTGATGGATGTGGTAGATTGACAACTGGTGGTCAACTTGTAACACCCAACTGAACTGAACTAGCGTGGTGCTGGGTGTGGAGGGCCCACCTGAGGATTGTTGCCAACAACATAAAAAGGAGAACTGGAAAGGAAGGGGTGGTGCTGTTGGTTCTCTTGGAGGAGCTTGTCATGCTGGCTTTCCTGATAGGAACTTGGTTGTTACCATCAGAAGAGCTCAGTACCTCACTGTCGCTGAGGATGGCTGTGGTACTTTTCAGGGGAGCTCTGGTCCTTACTTTGAGTGTCACTTCCTGGCTCCAGTGCAGATCGCTCAGCCTGCTGGCATAGATCCTTCACCCCTCTGGCACAGACTTCCTAGCTTCCACCACTGACCTCTGGGCCTTCCCAGAGCAGATCCGTGAAACAGACTTCCATGAGACATTGTCGTGGGCTCTGGGCCTCCAGTCGGACTCATCGGGGGCATTGTCATGGGCTCTAAGTTTTCAGCTGTACTGATGCAGGACATTGCTATGGAATCCAGGCACTCAGCTGGATTCTTTGGGTCTTTAGTGTGTGGACAGATTTCCTGTACTCCTTTTGTATTTCATTCTTTGTGTGTCATTTACAAAATAATCCTATAAATCATGTGTCCTGTATTAGACTGTTTTCCTTGCAAACCCTGACTACAACAGTAGGTTTCTTGGTGCCTGCCAAAATCCCATGGAGGAGTGCCGCCCAATGGTTAGTGAGGGCTATTGTCCATTGGGGGTTTGGAAGTCCCAGTCTTGTTTGGTCCCTGGAAATGCTGTGCGCTCCCAAGCCTCTGGGTCTGCATGGTCTTGGGGAGCCAGGATCTGGGTGGATTTCCTGGTCTCTGCAATGTTTCTCCCTCTCTCTTTGGTGTTGAGCAGGGTGTACAGATGTTGGCAGCAGTCCTCCCAAGTAAGCTGATGGGTCTGGATGACAGAGTCTGTGAGGGCAATGAGGGCCTGAGGCTTTTCTGAGTAGGAAGGTCTGTGATTTTTCCAGTTAAGGAGGTCAGTCATGGTGAAGGGCTGGCAGTACCAGGTGGCTGGTCCAGGCTGGATGGTACCATCTGCCAAAGTGGTGGGTGGAGCTTGGGTCTCGCAGATGGGGAGTTGGACAGCTGCAGGCTGGGTGGACCAGAGACATCTGGCCAGGGCACCTCAGAGGTGGCTTTCCAGTCACCACATTCCAGACAGCTCGCACTGTGGGGACATCCAGGTTCTCCCCTGGTGGCAGCCAGTGTTAAAGGCAGACCAGTCAACCTCACAGAAGTGCCTGAATTTTGCAGGCTTCATTTTGGCACCGTAATCTCCCTAATAGCCTTTCTTGAAAATTCTCAACATACAATCAAGGACAGTGGCTTACTCTGTTTATCTTCCATAATTTCTGCTGTGTATGTGGTGCCCTTGAATGATACTACAACAGACAAGGGGTGGGTATCCCCTAAAGGAGACCACTCAGATGCCTGCCTAGCTGCATCCCTCTCAGGAACTTAGGAGCGTCTTAGCTAAGGTGGTGTGGGCAGACCATCCGTTCCCACCATCATGCCTTATGACACCTCCACAGAACCACAGGTTAGGGCCCAATTAGACTCCATGGTCTGGGATTTCCTCACCTTGGAGTCGCACAGACTGGCTCCTGAGGACAACAGTCAGTTCCCCTCACTGGCACATTCATTCATTCAGAGGTTAAAACCCTCCTCTCCCCTTTGGGAAGTTCCCTGTCTATAGTCTTGGTCCTGAGACTCTGAGAGGGGATCAAGCTCTCCTGTCCAGTGGAACAGGCCTGAGTTCCAGCTGGGCCCTGGGGCCTTACCTTGTCCTGAAGTCCCAGTGAAACTGTCTGCCTCTCCTCCGGAGTCCGGTTGGGAAGCGCAGGAACAGCCTTGTTTTTTGTCGGGGGGTGCACCGCCCTGTGAAATGCAGAGCAGCAGTGTTTAGTCCAGTGTTTTCCTATTTCACACCTTGGACAAAGTCCGGGCACAGGACCTGAGTCCTTTATACCAGAGGCACTATTTCCTTGAGCCAGTGCAGCCATAGCATTGGCCCTTTCAGAGGCAGAAGGATCAAAATTTAGAGTCTTGCCTGAGTAACTTAGTCAATTAGTGAGACCCCATTTCAAAATAAAAAGGGCTGGGTATATAGCTCAATGCAAATGCTCAGTGTTCAATGCTCAGTATCACATAAAAATGGACAGACATTAATATATTTTCTAAACAGACAGAAAAGACCCCAAGCTTCCTCACAAGAGAAGGGCTTGGCATTCTCGGAAGCTGCCATGTAGCAGCACTGTTCTGTCTGAATACAACCATTTCCACTCCCCAAGGGGTAGGCCAGGGAATTGTGGCTCTGGCCAGATGCTGTAGATTCTGAGATGGCCCCAGAGCCACAACTTGGCCTCTGTCCACCTTCTCACATACAGATCTGCCCTCTAGCTAGTAGCTAGCTAGTTCAGTCTCCCCTAGCTGGTGACCCCATTTCCCAGGCTTTAATCCTTATCCCTTCCCCTGCCATTGGCCTTCCCAGCCTGGCCTCTGTTCCTGGCTGTCCCTCTCCCTACCACTGGTCTCTCTGCTCATGACCCTCACTCTTTCTCTCTCTGCCTTTATCCTTCCTAGTCCTGGCTCTCTACCTTGCTGTTCCCTTCTCTACCACTGATCTTCTACCTGGCCCTGGCCTTCACAGTCCCTCTCACTAATACTTGCTTTCTATCTGGCACTGGCCCTGGCTCTGGCCCTCACTCTCCCTCTACCATTGGTCTATCTCCCTGGCTCCAACCCTCAAATTCCCTCTCACTAACAATGCCATTCTACATGGCACTGACACTAACCCTCACTGTTCATTTCCTTACCACCGGACTCCCCAGCCCTGAATCTAGCTCTTCCTGTGCCTCTCCCTACATTGGCCACTCTGCCTGAGGCAGGACAGAAGTCATCCTATGTTTCTGTCTGGTTTCAAACTCACTGAGTCTAAACTCACTTGTGCTAACCATACGACTGGTGTGCCTGTGTGACAACTTGTGTGGTGACCGTAAAATATCATAACCATACGGCCTGCATGCCAAATTTATCTTGTGAAACAGTCCCTTTAGAGACAAACAAACAAAAAAAAGTTTATAAACATGTTTTCTTTTTTAATCAGACTTTATTGGTACATTTTAGATATACATAATGATCATTCATCATAGAGAATTTGTACCTGTATGTGACATAACTTGATTCTTCTTTGCCATTTCCCTACCCTCCTTTCAAACCCTCTTTCCCTCCCCATTTACAAAAGCTTTGTTTCCATTTTTTCATTCTTTTCTCACTATTTTTACTTTTCCCTTCTTTCCTTTCTCCTTGCCCCTCTTTTGTTCCCCTCCCCAATTAAACATTTTCTTCTTACTTCACAATACCTCATATATATTTTGTTCCTTATCTACACTTTCAGTTTCTCACACAGAGAAACAATGCAGTATTTACATGTGTGTCCAATTTATTTCACTTAAGAGTATGGTCTCGGGCCGGTGAGATGGCTCAGCGGCCTAAGCACCTGCCTGGTAAGCGCGAGGGCCCAAGTTCGACTCCCGAAACCCACATACGAAAAAGGGGCCGGTGATATTGCTCAGCGGCACGCGTGCCTGTTGGCACACAAGGTCCTGAGGTCGACCCCCCGCTACCCACAAAAAAAAAAAAAAAAAGAAATACTGTGAGTGTAGCAAAGACAGCACATTAAAGTGGCTGGAAAAAAAGTTAACCAAACAGCAGCAGTATTAAAAACCATTAATGGAAATATAAGTGTTTGGTTACAGACAACTGCATTTTTCTCTGGTGGCCAGATTTCCAGTGGAAAGGAAAAAAATTGTATTTGCTATGCTGTCTTCCTTTTCTCATTGCTGAAACAAAACACCTGATATCCAAACTTAAAGGAAGAAAGGTTTATTTAACTCACAGTTTGTAGAGGTTTCAGTTCATAATTGGCTGACTCCGAGGCGGGGTGGCTCGGCAGAGGGGCATCACAGAGGAGAACAGTTCACTGCACCCACAAGATAGCAAAAGCAACAAGGGAGGGAGAGACAAGCCTCTTTCTGCCCCTTATATTGTATGCAGGCTGCCCGCCCTAGGGCAGATGTAGCACTCACACCCTTAATCATAGCCAGAACTATGCCAATCAGTGGACTGATTTTACTAATCACACATTCTTGATTCTAGCACCACATACTCTAGATACAGCCACCTCTGAAAAGCCTGACCCCATGACTGCATGAGGCTTTGGGGAGAACATCGAGACACAAACCATAAATATGCCCATGGCATGATTTAATATTATTTTTCTGTACTAGTTACCGAACCCAGGGTGTTTGCACTGAACAATATCCCCAGACCTTTTTCACTTTCCCTTTTGAGACAGTGTCTTGCTGAGTTGCTAGGTTGCACAGATGAAGCTTCAACTTGTGATTCTCACATCTCAGCCTCCCAACTGCTGGGATTATAATTCCAACCAACACACTCAGGCTGAAAAAATTTAAAACCTAGAAGTGAAACAACCTCTTCTGCCCCATTCACATTTGATTTTTATAAAATGATGTGTTGCTTGATTCTAGAATCACAAAGCCAATAAAAATTTCTGTACTATACTGTTATAATTTTGTTATTTGATAAGAGTAATGACCCGTATTTCACAAATGGCCTTTCCAGAGATCAGATACTGTTTACTGGATTCCACAGGTATTCAGATACTGTACCAAGAACAAAAGGAAGAGGCCGAATATGGAAAACTCTACTGAATTATCTCTCAGGACCTCCATTATAATGTGAACTTGGCACTAAATAGTCAAACTTACCTAATCAAAGAACTCATTGTTTCCCTCTAGCATCTCTAAGCAGTAGGAAAATCAAAATGCCACCATAAATAACACAGATTCCAAAATTAAGTTACTAATATCTTAGCATTATTTTGTTCTGAATTAGTAATAAAAAGCACTACTGAAAACAAGATCATCAGCCCTCACTATTCATTCTACCTCCAGGGATTCAACCCACATAACAGCAACAACTGGAAAAAAGATTCAATTTATACTAAATAGACTTTCCGTTTTTTTAATCATCATTCTCTAAAAAATACAGTATGACAAATATTTATACCACATTTATATGATAGTAGATATAGCAAGCAATCTAGAGATGATTTAAAGAATACAGAAAGGGGCCGGTGTGATGGCTCAGCAGCGTATGCGCCTGTCTGGCAAGCGCGAGGGGCCGAGTTCAACTCCCGGATCTCACATACGAAAAAAGGGCCGGTGATATCGCTCAGGGGCACGGGCGCCTGCTGGCACACGAGGTCCTGAGGTTGACCCCCGGTACCCACAAAAAAAAAAAAAAAAAAAAAAAAAAAGAATACAGAAAGATGTGCAATGACTATATGTAAACACTATGCTTATATAAGGAACCTGCTCATCAGCAGATTTTGGTATTCAACCAAAATCCTTTGTGTACGAGGGTCAAATTTACTTGTGAAACTCTGGAAATCAATAATAATCTTTTAAAAATAATCTTAAATTAAGCCATGTGTGGTTGCACCTGCAATCCCAGGACTCAGAAGGCTGAAGCAGGAAGAACAGGAGATTGAGGTCACTGACTCCAAAAACAAAACTAATCTGTAAACTGAGCACAGTTATAAACAAAGGTGTGTATTTGCCCTTTTGCCTGAATTGCATCACAACCATTTTAACAGTAACTATTTCATAGTCAAAATATTAAAAGTTCTATTTTATTTCTTATGAGAAAATAATACCTACCACCTATAACCCTGATACAATAATACTGTGAAACCTTATTGTACAATTACCAAATCTGATAATGAATATTTTGTATATTACTAGCTAGTACAATTTTTGGGTGCTTTCTCTTTAACTGAACCTGAAGGGAGAGAATGGGAGGTTGGAAGAAGTCTCATTTCCCTTGACCTCTCCAAATTTTCATGACTTGTAAGACTCTTAACAAAGAGGCTAGTATGGTGTGGTATAAATCCCAGAGTTTAGGTTTCATTGTCACTCTGTAAGGAAAGTTACACAGAAAGCAACTACTGTACTCCCCATCAATTCTTTCAGACTGCAGAGTTCCTTCCAGAAAATTCAGAGGAGGAAGTTACTGACCTACTCACATTTGGGTATGGAGAGCATCTCTGGCACAAATCACATTATTCTGTGAAATTCTTTAAAGCACTTACATGTACCCTATCTTGCTTTTGGATACCAAACCGATATTTTGGCCAAAAGTAAAAAACATTTCAAAAGGCATGGAAAATTCTCTCCAATATCTGGAATTCAACCCACAAGTTATGAAAAGCAAATCAATAAAATTATTGTACAGATAAATTTAGAGATTCACAAAGAACCACGTTGATGCTCAAAAGGAGCTCCCTACCAGGCTGCCAATAAATCATTCCTGCAGGATGTATCAAGGAACGTTACTTGATGTGCTGTGCAGTCCCTGCACCTCACAACCGTCCAAGCATACACCCACATGCACACCCAAGGTCATGTACAATAAGGTAGTGTGTCCCCAGCCCCCACAGGGGACAGATGCATACCAAGTGCCCACTATCACCCTCCCACCCTATGGGGTGGGTGTGGCAGAGATGCCCTCTTTGTAGGCACACACCTAGGTAGCCTACACCTCAGGAGTGACCTGGCCACTGAATCTCTACACCAGGCCAGAAGTATGTAATGCACTATGACCCAGCTTTTGCAGATTGGGCCTGCCCAGTTCCGAATAAAAATAAAACAAAACAAAACACAGGAAGTGGTCAATAGTGGTCTTTGCCATGGCAGGAGTGGCCAAATAGGTGGGGGCGAAAAGAAAAAAAGCATGTGTACAACCAAGGCCAGACCCAGCGCACTGTGTGTAACCAATTAAGACTAAGGAATTTTACGTGTAAGAGAATCAGGCTGGGCACACCTGAGTCCCCAGACCCCAGCCACTACTCGGCCATGGCCCTTACATTTCACACAAAACTCATCTAGTAGTCACCAAAGCTGCTGGCCCCAAGCTCATGTGGCCCACTTGCAAACCCTCTGCCACCATGCCCACCACCAAGCCACATGCACACACACTGCAGTCCAGCAACTCAATACACAACCGTCCACACTCTCTTTTGCATGGTATAACAGAGCAGAGCTTCATACCCACAATCTCTCCCCAAGGTGCCACAGTGGGAGGCCACGACCATTGAGAGGTCCCAGGGTGACCTGGACCTCAGCTGGGGTGAGCTGAATACCTGCTTCTTTTTTCTCACCACGCCCCTCCCCAGCAGGCAGAGTTTACACAATGCTCACTGGCCTGTGCTGCTAAGGAGCTGCTCTAACAAAGGAGCACACGTCTGGGCAATGGAGTCTGAAAATGCAGAACACAAAACAGAGTAAGTTCAGTCAAATAACGAGTATTCTTGGAAAAGAGACAGAAAAGAAAAGAATCTTTAAATCAGTATGTTGTTATCCAAGAAAAAGATATTACAAAATTACAGAAAGGCCCATAACGACAAGAGCGTCAGAAAAATATGCCAGCAGTATTTGCTTTAGTAAACAAAAAGCAAGTTTTTCACCATTCAGCTTCCTCTTTCCAATGACAGTCAAACTGGTATCCTTAATGCCTCATGAAATTAACCATACCTTTGGCTCTATTGTTCCAACTCTAATAGTACATGCCCTACATCTGCCTAATTATTAAGCATTAAATTACAATTTAGCCAAGAAAATGCCTACACACACACACACACACACACACACACACACACACACACACATACACACAAGGACTTGCATAGTGGCTGTTTTCTTTGTGAAACTGAGTGAGCTAGGTTACTAGGCTGGAAAAATCCCTACTGCTTTTTATAATGTTATTTTTTCTAAAATTCCCTTTATTTGAAATATTTCACTATTAATTTTCTTTTCCCTACATCACTTTACTTTGACATTGTGAATGTACTACAAGGCGAATTAAGATGGAAAACAGCTTTAAGAAACACTGAATCGGACCGGTGAGATGGCTCAGCAGCGTAAGTGCCTGCCTTGCAAGCGCGAGGGCCTGAGTTCGACTCCCGGAACCCACATACGAAAAAGGGGCTGGTGATATCGCTCAGCGGCACGGGTGCCTGTTGGCACGCGAGGTCCTGAGGTCGACCCCCGGTACCCACACAAAAAAAAAAGAAACACTGAATCAACATCAGAAAAAAGCAAAAATAATTAGGTGAAATGTTTTATTTCTCCTCATGTAGGACATAAGGCAAAGAAAAAATAAAAATGCATTGATTGCATTTTTCGTTTCTTTTAGAGTACTATCAGATTTCAAGTCCACTACATATTAAAGCAGTATCTGTAAGTGCAATGAGAAAAAAATGACAAATTAAAAATGTGTAACTTAGATTTTAAAAATAAAGGCTTCATTTAAAAAATGCAAACAGTCATTAATTATTGAAACTGATCCATGGACAATGTTCACCATGACAATCTAAAGCCATATTTAGGTGAATAGGAAAACAAATGGTTTAATTGCATTCATAAATACATATTCTCTAAAAAGCAGTGTTTCTAAACAGGAGAAAGATGATATCTGAAAATATAAAGCCTTATATTCCTTCTCACTGTAATATTCTAAATGCAAGGCCTTTGTTATCATTAAAATTTTCTCCAAGTTGTCAAGTGAGAAGCCCCATCTAGACAGCGTAAGTGTGACAGTCCAAAGAAATATAGATGTTAAAAGTGTCTTTGCAATAATTCCTGTTAACACAAATGTAAGAGGTCATGTAGTAATAAAACAACAGCAAAAATACATATTTAACTTACATCTTCTAGGTCTTTGTCCAGAGCAACAATTCTTAGAGTGGCTACATTCAGATGTTGGAAATGGTTTACCCCAAGGGGGCAGATTCCAGGATCTAACTCTCATGGCCGGGCTTTGTGAAATACGGGGTGTGCTTGTTCTCCCCAGTGTTTCAATATGTAAACTGGCATAAGCAGAAAAACGGTGACCACTGTCCTTTTCGGCCTAAAAAGAAGTTTAAAATTTTTGTTACAGTATACTTTTACAACAATACTTTTCATGTTCTGTACATGGAGTCTGTTTATAACTAATATTATAGAAGAAATGCTTCAAGGAGCCATTAGGAAACTGAAACTAGGATAGAAATCCAAAGCAGCTTACTTACTTGATCTGTCTTCACATATATTTTTTAAAAACCACATTAATAAGTTATTGAAATTATTACTGCATAGAAACTATGTGTTTACACATATCTTGACAAAAATAAACGAAAACATTTGAATAGCTGGTAAAATTCTTAAAAAAGAAAACCCCGATAAAATACTGGCCTTCTTTCTTCCTTGTTTTCTTGTTCAACACTAATGACTAAGTAACTGCTACAATCTGAATGTGTATCCCCAAAATTCATATGCTGCGATCCTAACCCCCCCAAGTAACAGCTTTAAGAGATGAGCCTCTGGGGAGATAAGTTAAAAAGGGCGAAGTTTTAATAAATAGGGTGAGAATACCTTAAAAAGCCCCAGAGAGTTCCTCTATCCCTCCACCTCCACGTAGACACCAGCGACAACAACCCTCCGCCCCGCAGATGGGCGCCCTCGGCCACGCCGCGTCCTCCCAGGCCTCCCCTCCCCACGCGGACTCCGCGGGAACTGGGGCAGGACGCACCCGAGCCGGAGTCCTGTCCCCACTGCCCCCCACCAGTCCCCGCGGGTGACCCCACGCGACTTCTCAGTGCGGCTCACAGGGAGCCCTCGCCCTGCCCCCACCGCCCTCCACCAGTCCCCGCAGATGACCCCACGCGACTTCTCAGTGCCGCTCACAGGGAGCCCTCGCCCTGCCCACACCGCCCCTCACCAGTCCCCGCAGATGACCCCACGCGACTTCTCAGTGCAGCTCACAGGGAGCCCTCACCCCGACCCTTCCCCGCCCCCACCTCGCCCACACCCGAAACTCCAGGCGCCGAGACCCCCACTCGCCTCACCCACACGCGGCTCCCGGTCTGCTCGGGGCCTCCCCCCCTCCCTCCGGGCCGCCCCCGCCCTCTCAGTGCTCTCCTGACTCCACACGGCGTCCACCCGCCACCTCCCGCGCTGGCGCTGACTTCACGGCGGGACCACGCACCCCGCCCGCCGCGTGGGTTCGCAGCGCGCGCTTCCCGCCACACGCGTTCCGCCACGCATTCCCGCAACGCACCCCGCCCGCCGGGCTGACCAAGACCGCACTGGACTTCGTCCTGCTGGCGCCAACCTCACCAGAGCCCCCCAGCCCCCGCACCCCGACACCTCAGCGAGAGCCTCCCCCAGCCTCGCTGCGACCTCCGTACGACCTCCGCGCGACCCCACGCGCACCCACACCGCCCTCGGACCCGGAGGCCCGCCCCGCCTTCCAGGCACCCAGCGGCGCCCCGTGCGCCCCCGTCCCCGCCCCCGCCCACGGCGCTCCGCGCTTCTCAGGTCTTCCCTCCCCCCCAGCCCTCACCCGCCCCAAGGGGCCCACGCGAGACCCCGCCGGGCCTTCACTGCAACTCACCCGGAGACTCCACCGCACTCTCAGGCCACACCGCCCCGTCCACGCGCCCGCGACCACGCAGCGACGCCACGCGCATGGCCACGCGCTCGGAGCTTCGCCCAGCGATCACGCAGGACCTCGCCCACCTGGACGGGGCCGGCGGAGACTCCCGGCTCCGTGGCCTCCTCCTGCGCGCTGACGGCAGCGTCTGGGCGCCTGCGACCTGCCTGAGAAGCTGAGGACGGAGCAGGCCCGCGCCCCGCGCTGCACCCCCACGATTACCGTTATCTTGTACTCTGAATAACTAATTTAAAGGTAACAATACGCAGTGCATTAACCATTGTTACCCTCCTATTAGCTTGTTTTGCAATTTTGTTTTATTTTTCTCTTTAAAATTAAAAAAAGTACAAATGGCAAATAAATATATGAAAAAATGTTCAACATCATTGGTCATTCGAGAGGAGCAAATTAAAGCAGTACTGAGATTCCATCTCGCTCCAGAAAGAATGCCTATCATCAAGAAATCAACAAATAACAAATGCTGGAGGGGCTGTGGGGAAAAAGGAAGCCTTCTCCACTGTTGGGAGTGCAGACTGGTGCAACCACTATGGAAATCAGTACCAAGATTCCGCAAAGCTAGGATTAGAGGTCCCATTCAACCCAGCTATTCCCCTACTGAGTATCCTCCCAGAACAATTAAAAACATCACACCACAGTGATATGTGTACACCTATGTTTATAGCAGCAGGACTTATGATAGCTAAATCTTGGAAACAAGCTAAATGCCCATCAATTGAGGAATGGATAAAAAAGTTGTGGTCTTTTTATACAATGGAATACTACTCAGCTATAAAGAAGGATAAACTTGAGATTTTTATAGGTAAATGGATGCAACTTAAGACCGTACTTATAAGTGAAATAAATCAGACTTACATGTGTAAACATCATATTATGTCCCTAGTGTAAGAACCTGAAAAAGTAAATAAGATCCAAAATGTACAATAGATACTGTGAAATAGGAAGAAACTTCTCAAAAAGAAAGAACTGGGATGGGGAAAGGAGAAAAGGAAGTGAAGAGAAAAACTGTGTATATACACAAAATAGCTAAGATAATTATGCTAATTTCTATTACTTCATTGAGAAGACCAGTTGGTGCTTATATTGTTTGATCAACCTTTCATGGCTGTATCTTGTAATCTGAGCAACTATTTTGAAGCCAACAATATGCAATATATTAACCATTGTTAATCTCCTATTGTTTTGAAATTCCGTATCGTTTTTATCTCTTTAAAATTAAAAAAAAATACACAGAGCTAGTCACGTGTAAGATGTTTCATTCCTTGCTTTTGAACTCCTTCCCCTTCATAGCTGAATTTATGAAATTTTAATAAATTCATTAAACTTTTTAAGTTTTCAAGTGAATTCAGAATAAATGGAAAAGTATATAATACATTTTAAAATATTTAAAAACTACAGCATTTACTTTGAGTTTTGAATTTAAAACCACAGCTCAGACCATGTCCTGATACGAATTCTTGAAGCCCTGAAGAATTAGATATATATTTAAAGACATAAAAAAATAGAAGACAACAATAGAAAATGTATTAAATCTCTGGAGATGGAATAATTTCTAGAACTTAGATGACTCTCCAAAGTCATAAAGGAATGGTAGAGAGATTTTACTCTGTTAACTAATAGTATTTGTTTACTGCAGATACGAAGACCTAATGTCTATGTTACACAAAGAAGTCATGAAAAATAATTTTAAATAACACTGAGAGGACAAAGGAAATAAATCACAAAAGAGAAAGGGCAACTCATGAGCAACATATAAAATAATGTTCAATCTCACTGTTCAGATTAAAGCAACAGGGTTATGCTTTGTGTTTATGGAAAATGAAACAAATCTAAGAGGATAAAACCAAATGATAGTAAAGAAGCAAAAGAAAATTGTTGTTTTGGCACTCCTGAAAGAAATTTGAATTTCTGCAACCATGTGGAAATTGTGAATTCATGCCCCAGTATTTACTGTTTGACACATAGCAAACAGCCTGAAAATGGTAGCCCTGTCTGTAATTGTTCTAGATAGGGTCCTGTGTGTAACTAGCCGCATTTGCAGAAACCTGCAATTTCTGGAGCTATAGGCTCTTCTGGGGTGTTTGATTCCCCACAAACCCACAGATCCCACTGCACACTAACTGGGAGGAAGAGTCTCCTGTGCAGAGAGTCAGGAGACAGGAGAATCACATGGCATTTCATCCCCTGCTCAGCTCAGGGACTTAAGTTTCCTCCTTCAAAGAAGTGAAGGACAGTGCATTCCCAGAGAGGAACAGGCAAGTAGGACACTTGCTCAAAAATCACCCTAGGCAGTGAAATATAGTACGTTAATGTCAGCAGTGGTGGGTACCTGTAATCCCAGCACTCTGGGAGGCTGATGAAGGAGGTTTGCAGGTTCAAGTCCAACTCAAGCAGTTCAGGGACTTAGTGAGACAGTTTCTCAAAATAAAAAATAAAATATGGGCTGGGGATGTAGGTCAGTGCAAAGGTCCAGGGTTCAATTTCCAGCAACACACACACATGCACACACACACACACACACACACACGAATAATCCAGGGCTAAGGATGTAGCCCAGTGGCAGAGTTCTTGCCTGGAGTGCACTAGAGTGCAACCCTGAGGTTGATGACCAGGACTAAAAATCAAAAACAAACAGAAACTACTAGGACACAGTCTGGTGATGGAAAGTTGATATATTACAGGCATTGAGAAATGGGAAGGGACAAATGGTGGGTGGGGTTATAAGTAATAGCAAAGCTTTGTAGCCATGGGCAACTCCCAGTTTCTTGAAAGGCTTTGGGGGGGTCCTAACATTGATAACAGGTGTCTAGATGTGGTTTAAACATTATTTTATTTGAAATATATCATACAAAAGTCTATAAAATAGACTTCTAGCTTTTTTTTTTTGTGGGTACCGGGGGATTGACCTCAGGACCTCGTGCGCCAGGAGGCGCCCGTGCCACTGCGCGATATCACCGGCCCCTTTTTCGTATGTGGGTTCCGGGAGTCGAACTCGGGCCCTTGCGCTTGCCGGGCAGGTGCTTAAGCCGCTGAGCCATCTCACCGGCCCCGACTTCTAGCTTTTTAATTAACATTATTGAAGTTGTAGGAATCAAAGAGCTAAACTGTTCATTAAAAAAACAAGGCTCAGAGAACTTGAGATTTACCCAACTTTACATAATGGTCATTTAAAATTTTTTTAGAGAGCCAATTTTACTTTTCAACAGTCTAGATTTTTTTTCACACTGCTTCTGCAGTGTGTTATTTGTACAATCTCAAATTCAATTAAGTTTTTCTCTAGCACATACTTTTTTTTTTCTTGGAGAACCAGGAAGCAAACCTAGGACCTCACACATGCTAGGCAAGTGCTCTACCACTCAGCTACATCCCCATCCCTTTCTATTTTATTTTGAGACAGGGTCTAAGTTCCCCATGCTGGTCTCAAACATGTAACCTTCAGTCTCCCAAGGAGCTGGGATTACAGGTGTGTGCCACCGCATCTCATCTCTAGCCTATAGTTTTTGACAGATGTCATCAATAAGATTTTTTAGATCTCAACTTTTTAAACTCCAGGTAATTTCTTTTTTTTTTTTTTTTGTGGGTACCGGGGGGTTGACCTCAGGACCTCGCGTGCCAGCAGGCGCCCGTGCCGCTGAGCGATATCACCGGCCCCTTTTTTCGTATGTGGGATCCGGGAGTTGAACTCGGGCCCTCGCACTTGCCAGGCAGGCTCTTACGCCGCTGAGCCATCTCACTGGCCCAACTCCAGGTAATTTCTAAATATAAAATAATGTATAAAACATGCTTCAGTGAATTTTTTAAAGAAGAAAATAGGCACTGAGAAATCCATTTATTTTGCTGGGACAATGGTAGTGTCTTATGTTCAAAAGTTTACAATTCCTTATATAAGGTATAATCAATATTTCTGTTTTATTTATACCAATGTTAATTTTGTTTCTTGAAGCTTTCTAAATTTAAAAAGTAAAAATTTTCCTTACCAGAGACTGATTTTTCTACAAAAATGTTACAAAGGAAAATAAATAATAGACTTATTAGATAATATAAGTTATTTAAATATTCTTAATGGAATTCTAAATGGAATGTCTATTTTCTTTAAGCATGAAAGTTCAGGCAAAGAGCTATAAACTTTAAAACTGCATTAGGACCTAAGCTTGCAGAAGAGCACTCTGACCTGACTGGCCAGTCTGAGTCCATTTGAAGTCAGACAACCCTGGAATATCACTCAGGAGGAAAATGTGTTGCAGAGACGGTCAGTCTTCAGCCTGCTTCTCTCAGTTTCCATATATCACTTGGCAGTAACATGAGATTCAGTTTGTAGTAAACAAACTATCTACTAACTGGGTCTACATTTCTGAGAGAGAGAAAAGTCTGTAGTTTATGATCGAAGTCAGTGGCTCCACCCTAAGGTTCCTTATATTTTCTGGTCACGTTGGCACCAAGGTATGTTATCAGTTCACATCTCTCCATAAACTGCTTCATCTTCTTATACTTCTTTCTTGTATATTCAGAACCTTTGGGATTGAATACTGTCAAAAATTTCATAGAATTATGAATATTTTCTTACAGGTTAGTAAGTCATTAAATGAAAAAGAGGAGAACTTGGGTATGTGGCTGAGTTGCACAGCTATTGGCTAAATGGATATCTACATCCCAGATAAGATTGCAGGGTTATTCTATTTTTTATCAAGTTTATTGGTACAATTTAGATATACATATTGATCACATCCATCATAGGGAATATGTACCTGTACATGATATATCTTGGTAACTCTTTTTTTTCCCATTCCCCTCCCCTCTCTTCAACCCCTTTTCCCTTCCTTATTTAAGCTTTGTTTCCATTTTATCCTTTTCTCGCTTTTTTTTTCTTTTTGGAAGGTTATTCTACTTAGATCATAATTGCCTGTATTCACTTTCTGTATGACATGGATTATGGAGTACTGAATATATTAATTACAGTCCCTACTCTTAAAAGTAGCATTTCAGTTTTGATATTTTTATTAAAATATTTACACACACACACTCCAATTAAGCAACCAATTCAGGTTAACAATTCTATATAACACATATACTATATTTAATGTTAAATTAGTTCTGTGCAGTGTGTCATTAAAACACACACACCTTTTAGATGAAATGCTATGTAAAGCAGTACGAATCTCCTTATACTTAAAATGAAGAATTTGGGATTCATGCACCCTGCTGCATTCATTGCTTTAATTAGAGAAGTTGCAATACCCTGCCAGTAGGGAACAATTTAAAACCATGTGTAGGGCCGGTGAGATGGCTCAGCGGCGTAAGCGCCTGCCTGGCAAGCACGAGGGCCCAAGTTCGACTCCCGGAACCCACATACGAAAAAAGGGGCCGGTGATATCGCTCAGCGGCACGGGCACCTGCTGGCACGCGAGGTCCTGAGGTCGACCCCCAGTACCCACAAAAAAAAAAATAAAACCATGTGTATATTAGAGTTGGTTACTTAGAGCAACTAGATAAAGAGGCCCATTCCTCAATTCAAATAGCCCCCCTGGCGTTGGTGATGTGGCTTATAAAGATGGTTAGATGACTACTTAGACAACAGGAAAGAAACACAACATGCAATTGATTAGGAAAAATGAAGTGTAAATTAGCTTAGTGCCAGCTGGATGATGAGCATTCCCTTGGGCTTCGTTATGCAGTTCTCTCTATTTGCATATGTGTGGCATTTTACATAACAAGAAGTTAAAGAGGAAAGAAGAGGGCCCTAGACTCTGAGTTGTCTTGGCTCATCTCTGCTTCCGTCCTCAGAACTGGCCGGTCGGCTTTCCACATGAAGATCCTCGGCCATCGGACACAGAACTCCGGAAACCACAGTGTCACTGCAATGCAGTTCCTGGAGCTCTGAAGAAGACAAGAGCCCCTTCTGATGAAAGTTGGCCTTTACAAGAATGTTCCTGTCTGGGTGAGTGTCACCTGGCATTTTGTTACCGAACCAGACTGAAGGCTAACTTTCTAGGCAAGTTGAAAAAAACAGTGTGGTTAAGAATTTGTAACAAAGGCATGAAACTGTACCCTAGGTATTCTGTACAAATTTTAAAAACAGCTTTTAAAATAGCATTTGGTAATTGATAGATTCTACTATTTTTTAAAGTCATATTTGGATAAATACAATGTGACTTGAATAGAGAGCTTCATCTGAATTTAGGACAAAATGTGGGCCTTATGGTTAACTTGTCCTGGTCCTGCAGCTCAACTCTTTGAGCAGTGTTTCAGTCTCTCAGAGGCTGAATCTGTACATTTCAAATTATGAACAAGTTTTAAGTCACTGAAAATCAGAAATAGGATCCAAGTTACCTATGTAAGTCAAATATAAATAATTTTAGGAACATCTGCTCTCTTCCATTTAGTATGTGCCTTTTACACATTTTAATAACCATCCATGGACAAAGCAGGGTAAGAGATTTGCAGCTTGAACTCAGAAAACTAGCTGGGTGTGTGGTGGTGCATGTCTGTAGTCCCACCGTTCAGGAGGCTGAAGCAGAAGGATCACTGCAAGTTTGAGGCCAGCCTGGACTACATAGTGAGTTCAAGGCCAGCCTGAACTACACAGCAAGACCCTGTCTCACAAAACAAAAGAGAGAAAAGCCAACAAACAACAAGAAAAAACACTCGTTCTCCACACATGGGAGCACACATTACGTGAGCATTTGAAAGGTACAGCTCATACTTGTTTTTCTTCACTAGAGAAAATTATACAAGTGGGAAGCTTGGTGCTCCTGGAAGTTCATAGTCACCCCCTTCACTTGAGTTCCCAGCCCTGCTTGCTTATTTTCAGTTTTCTTATTTTTCACAACAACTAGATAAAATTTTCTTTATTCTCCTCAAAATTCTAATTATCCAAGTACCTCCTCGTCCCTGAGACAGATGCCACACTAGGCACAGGATGGAAGAGTCAGACTGGAGTTTACTACCTCAATGGCTCAGCATACACAGGACCAGCATGAGGTCCTCCTTCCCCACAGAGCTGCCTCCCTCTCCCCACCATATTGTGGGTCACTGCTGCACCCTCTCTCCCTCTTCTTGCATCTTTGCCCTTTCCTTCTTTTTGGGATCCTTCCCATGCATCTGCATTTAAACATGTTTATTATCGAACCCTCCCAAGAAGAAAGAAGACAAGAAGAAAAGAAGAAAAGAAAATCCACTTTTTCTCCTTCAGCCTTCTATCCTTCCTTTTTCAATGCTCGAACATCTGGAAAAAGCAAACCTCACTACAGATGCCATGGTGCCCAGATGCCCTCTCTGCAGGTCCGATTCAGTCTGCATGGCATCTTATTGGAAATCCTGAAGAAGTCTTAAGTGTTTAACCACTTACCAGTCCAATTATTTAAGTACAGGATGACCAAAAATTGCATATTTTTTCACTAATTTTTATACGATAACAGGAAATATAAAAAAAATTTTATCAAATTTATTCAATAATTTTGCTGTGTATCATACATCTTAAAACACTCAGTACACAATTCAGCATTGCAATTCAGACAATAATATCTAGTCTCTTTCTGAATTCTTCTTGCATTATCATCTTTCTTTGAACAACACACCTTACACTGTCATGTTGGCTTTTCCTTTTTTCCTGTGGGTGGTGTCATTTCAATAAAATGCCTGCATGAAATGTAATGGTGAAGACGTTGATGATGGACGTCCTGGTTGGTGTTTCACTATCCTGTATTTTTCAATTATTTGTTCTCTTAGACTGAATCTAAATTGTAATTGACTTTATGAATCCCCTTGTTTTGAATAAATAACAAATGAGTTCCATATTGTTTGGTCCAGAAGCTGCATAAATACTTAATAATAATATTTTCCCTCACTTTTTGATCACAGGATGGCTCGTTAGATGTTGGTCAACTCTGTCAGCACCACCCATAGAATTATTAGAATCATTGAGCACTATTGGAATGTCTCAGGTTGGTTTCTTCTTTCAAGTTCTATCATTTCTGTATTATGAATAGTTGACAATAGGGACATGTGTTTTTTGTCTTTCCATTTCGTAACACAGACTTTTCCTCTCTGATCTGCTAATATTTCTCCCTTCTTCAGATTTTTCTTTTGCAGATTTTCTGGCACTTCCTTCCTATTCAGTCTCAGTGTCCCAAATATGTCCATTTTGTATTGTAAAAGAACGTCACTGAGTTCTGGAGAAGTATAAAAATTATGTACTTACAATAAGAGTTTTTACAGATAGTAGCACAAATTTATAATTATTTTTCACAAATAAACATGAATTAGTAAAAGAAAACAACTATAACTTATTAGATTTCACTAGAACAAACATCAAAGACAAATACAATGTTCTAAATTTAAAAAGTATGCAAAAATAGAAATAAATCAAATAAACAGACATACAAGTGTATCTTGCGCAAACAAGAATCGACTGGTTTGAATGACACCTGCCCAAGCTATGCTCAGGATACTCAGTATGCTCAGGGTAAACTGTTAAGTGGTTAAAAATCATAACTTCCTGTGAAACCAGAAATGTCTGCAATGGATGAGGAGCTGCTGTCCTCTTCAACCAGGTGTGTGGGGCCCACTTGTGGGGACCCCAGGTCTTGGGTTCACATCCAACCTGCCTCCCTCAACTGCTCATTCTACCGACTGCTGCGGCATCTGCATGAAACCTCTGGGCTTCGGACCGGGCCTTCATCTCCTCGTTTCTCACGCACCCCTCCTAGCTCACCTGAACGTGCTGCCCAGGTTCACCTGTGTCCTGCACAACCTCAGTCTCACACACGCTCCAGCCCTGGAATGGCCTGGCCTGGAGCAGCACTCAGCCCTGTTCACCACGCACTCCCACAGGTGCTCCTCCCACGGGCTTCCCGGCTCGGCCAGCCTCCCCTTCCACCTCTCTGGATTCTCCTTTCTCAGCTTCTCCTGGAAACTTCTGACCTTGGTGTGCAGTACTTCTCAGGGCGTGGCCCCAAGCCATGCTGTGTTCATGGTTATGCTTGAACATGCCATAGTATTTTGGCCAGGGTCTCTCTATTCAGCCTGAAACTGGCATTCCTGCCTCCAACCCATGGTGGTCTCTCTCCAAAGCAAAACTGATTCTAACACTGGCCCACAGCTTCAAGCCAGCCAGTGTTCTGGCACTGCCCTCAGGGTCAAGTCCGACTCTGGACGGTGGTTTTATTTGAACTTACACTCTGGCCCTGCTCACTGCCTCCAGCTCACCTCTCTCTCTTCCCTCACAGCATCACATCCAGCCATGCTGAAGTTTTCCAGTTCTGGGCCCCCCAAGGCCAGGTTGGTTGGAGGCTTCTCTGCATGGAACCTGTCCCTCTTTCCCTCAGTCTAGTCCAGTGATGGTGAACCTTTTAGACTTTCAATGATAACAAACAGCCCACTGCAGCACATGTGTCATAGGTTTGCCACCACTGATCTAGCCCATTCCCCATTCTTATTCAGACATTTCACCAGAACTCCAGGCACTTTCCCACTCTTAGGGCCCCATCACATTTTGTTTCCTAGGCTGGCCTCAAACCACAGTGATCTTCCTGCATCAGCCACCCGAGTGCTAGGATTACAGGCATGTTCCACCATGCCCATTTGTTATCAGGTATTTAAAGTCTACGTTAGTCTGGAGGCTTAGATTTGGGGACAGGAAAGACCTATTCTCCATCTCAGATATCCAATAAATATTTGTGGTGTAATGAATAATCTCACCTCAAAAGTTTCTGGAGTTTTTCTTTATTCTTACAAATATATATACAATCATAATACTCAATAGCATAATTACTATTACCAGGTACTAGGGCTTCATATCTGAAAGAAACAACACCCTATGATGTAATTAATATGCAGTACTGTGTAAATAAGATATCAAAAATTTCTATTTTTCTACCTATGCATTCATGGGGGTGAGCTCTTCAGCTGAATCTAGAGTTTTTGATTGATTCATGGTCCAGTGCTGGGATTAAGGGTGTGAGTGCTACACCCACCTTAGGGTGGGTGGCCTGCATACAATGTAAGGGACAGAAAAAGGCTTGTCTCTTGTTTGTTCTTTTTGCTGTTTTCCACTGCCATGAACTGTTGCCCCTCTGCCATGTGCCAGTCTGCCTTGGAGCCAGCCGATTATAGACTGAATCCTCTACAAACTGTGAGCTAAATAAACCTTTCCCCCTTAACTTGTGGGTGTTGGGTATTTTGTCTCAACAACAAAAGTGACTAAGACAATAACACCTCTTAATTCTTTTCATCCTCTATCCCTCCTTTCTTTCCCCCTCCCTCATATCTCTTGATCCCCTTCCCCTTTGAGAAAGATGTATCCCCCTTCTTCCTATTATTTATCTTTTATTTTGCCCTTTATTTGTACTTTAGGTTTCTCATATAAGAAGAAACCATGTGATAGTTAAGCTTGTGTGTTTGATTTATTCCTCCTAACATTATGGTCTCAAGGTACATCTATTTTCCTACAAATGACTCAAATTTATCTTTCTTTATGGGACTGTGTGTAATACCACATTTCCTGTATCCATTTATCTAATACAAATGTTAAGATTGTTACATGAAGCACTCATTTTGAGCAGGGCATCATTTCTACACTTCCCCAAGAACAAGGACTTGGCTTTGCTCTGCCTCCTCCAAGGTCACTGGGCAGTAGCCCTGAAGCTCAGCACACTTTGGGAATCAACTCTTAGCTCTGACAGTGTTAAACTTTTGGGGATCATGTCAGCCAATGGTTGTGGTTGAGGTGCTAAGGGAGGCATGTACAATTCTGAGTTCTCCAAAATCTTCTACTAAAAAAAGATTTCAGGAGAAAGATCATTTAAAAGAGCAGGCTGGGCATGGTGGCACGCACCAGTAATCTCAGCACTTGGGAGGCTGAAGCAGGAGGATCACCATGAGTTCGAGGCCAGCCTGAGCCACATGGTGAGTTCAAGGCCAGTCTGAACTGCACAGTGAGACCCTGTCTCAAAAAAAATAAACAATAAAATAAAATAGCCACAATAACCAGATCAAGAACCCACAGAGGCTGTCCTATTCCCTTCTCCATTTCAGGAGCAGTGTTCTGCCTTTCCAATCATGTGAGTTGCTCTCCACCCCATAGCAACTTTTCTCCCACAGGAAGGCCTTTGTGGTAACCCCCCTTAGTCTAAGGTCTCTCTTTGCCTCATTCATTGATACAGAAACATTTGTTGAGCTCCTACTCTGTGACCAGCACTGGGGAACACAGTCAGCTGCTGGCTTGTCTTTTTGCCCTGTGGAGGGCTCCACTTGGACCTGACTCTCCGAACCACCAACCTGCTCGCCAGCAGAAGACTGCTCTCAGCAGGGAGCTCAGCTTAGCACCGCAGCTATCATCGGTAAGCAAAGGATGTCATAAAAGAGATAAGGAATTTTGCAGATCTGAGGGTATCTGGGGACATCTGGAGACACCCAAAAATTTACACCAGATGCTTCAAGGACTTTGCCTGCTGAGGTGCAAGACAGGCAGAGAACTTTGACCACAGATATTTATTAAAGTCTTCCTGCCTAAGGTCCCTTGCCTTCTTTTCATCCCTATAAAAGGGGGACACTTCCCTTTGTTCCCTAAAGATGGCCTTTTTGCTCTCTGCCTGCCTGCACTCAGGCACAACAAATTCCACAACATATTGCCTTTACACAAGCCTGGTGTTCTCTGCTGATCTCCCCCACCATGTGCCGTGTGTTACACCCTGCACCATAATTAACTAGTTCAGGAGTGCTCTTGGGCAGGTGATTTAATTTTCCAGAGTCAGTTATCACTGTAAAATGCCAAGTGGTGGACCAGATCCATGATCTCTAATACCACTTCCAGTTTAAGATTCTCTAATTACCATTAAATAAGCATGAAGAAGTATCTCTTTAATTTTTAAAAATAAAATAATTCAAATTCTTCAGAGGACAATAAAATGCTCAGAGGCATCTGGTTAGCTTTCATTATTGTCTTCAAATACCAATCATTTTATATTATTAAATATGAACATAATACAGACCAAAACTGTTTTTCATTAAACAGAAATGCAGTTAGGCTTCCATATTCATGGACATTGATATGGCTTGTGTCTAGATGTCCCCCCCAAAAGCCTCATGCAGTCATAGCTGGTGCTTTTTCAGAGGTGGCTGAATGTAGAGTGTGTGATTGATTAATGGTGCAGTGCTAGGATTAAGGGTGCTAGGATTAAGGGTGGGTGATTACTCAATCAGTCCACTGATTGGCTTGGCACTGACCTAATCCTACACACAATACAAGGGACAGAAAGAGGCTTGTTTTGTCTCTTACTTGCTTTGCTATCTTCTGCCTGCCATGAAATGTTTCTCCTCTGGGATGCCTCTTTGCCATGCCACCCTGCCTTGGAGCCAGCCAATTATGGACTGAAACCTCTACAAACTGTGCACCAAATAAATCTTTCCTCCTTTAACTCTGGGTATTAGGTATTTTGTCTCAGCAATGAGAAAAGTAGCTAAGACAGGCATGAACAGCTGGCCCTCTGCATCTGCAGGTACTGCATCCCAAGATTCAACCAAGCACACTGAAAATATTCAGAAAAAGAAAATTGATTCTGTACTGACCATGTATACTTTTTACATTATTCTCCAAGCACTATAACAGCTATTTACATGACATTCACATTGTATTAGGCACTGTAAGTAACCTAGAGATGATTTAAAGTATAAGGAAGGGTATGTGTAGGTTTTATGCAAACTCTGCTATTTTATGTGAGGAACTTGACTGTCCATGGGTTTGGTGTTCTTGGCAGGGGTAGCAAGGATGTCCTGGAACCAATTTCCTTGGATACTGAGGGATGACTATATAAAGTCTCCGGTGAATTTTAATGATAGAACGATGTCAAAGCACAGGTGGCCAGCATCAGCTCTTGCTTCATTTCTACTGACTTTGATTTCCCTTCTGCAGCCCTCAGAGCGGAGCACACTGGATGCCCCCCTGTGAACTGAGTGCTTGATGCTCAGCCTCTCCTCCATCATGAGGCTCCCACTGGCTCTGCTGAACAGATTGGCCAGCCAAGGCCAAGGGCCTGTCATGGTCCAAGGACTTCTGCTATGTTTAGGAATAAATCCTCAGGTGTGTCTCACCGCTGACTCTGAGCTCCTCACTTGGCTCACAGTCACAAGTCCAAGAATGGTGCTCCACCCCAGTTTTCTGAGTCTCCCAGGTGTTCCCCTCATTGCTACTTGATGAATTTAAGGATAAGGCATTCTCTTTCATGAGTGAAGATTTGGAGTTAGGAAAAAATTTACATTTAGTTTCTCCTGAGAATTCATTTTATAATAGTGCCCCCTAAATTCTGCTGCAAATTCCAATGAGTTGGTTTCAGAACAATCAAGTAATTCATACAATTCTGCCAATTTCACAGGGCAGAACTGTCCAAATTCTCCCAGGTGAGAAATCAACTCTTGAGGTGCGATACATAACTCATCAATGTGGGCAGTTTTTCCTATTATTAACATTTTAGCTGTTGTTACATATTTTTCATAGGAAACACAAAATAATATAATTTCAATTACACAGCACTACAAATTTTACACATTTGTGTAATTTCAATTACACAAATACTACACATTTTAAAATTCCAAACAGAGTAAAAGTAAAACTTTTCATACCTCCATCCTTTCAGCCAAACACACTCTCCTGAGAGGTAATTGAGTTCATAACCACTTTGGTCTTTTATCTACCTGTGTGCATATACACACATCTTCCAGCATACAGTATGCTTATACCACTATACTATAAATATTATTCTGCAGTTTAATTTTACCAATTATTTATGGTCTTTGATATCTTTCCATATCTGTTTATGTGATTTACCTAATTTTTTAAAATTGATGAATAGTATTCCATTGTATAAATACACATATAGTTTACTAAACTACCTATTGATAGATGTTTTGGTTGTTTTAGTTCTTAGCTACTATAAACTATATATTACAAATAATATATACATACATAGATGTGTGTGAATGGGTATATATACTGTTATGGTTTGTGGCTGGATGTCCCTCCAAAGCCTCATGCAGTCATGGGGTCAGGCTTCTAGAGTTTGTGATTGATTCATGGTCCAATGCTGGGATTATGGGTGTGAGTGCTACACCCACCATAGGGTGGGTAGCCTGCATAAAATAAAGGGATAGAAAGAGTTCTCTATCCTTCCGTTTTTGCTCTTCCCTTTCTGCTCTTGCTGCTTTTGCTGTCTACTGCTGCTGTGAATGGTTGCCCCTCAGCCACTCCACCCTGCCTTGGAGCCAGCTGAGTATGGACTGAAACCTCCACAAACTGTGAGCTAAATAAACCTTTCCTTTCTTAACTTTGGATGTCAAGTATTTTGTCTCAGCAACAAGAGAAAAGTAACCAACATAGAACTGATACCGGAGAACTGGGGTTGTTGCTGTGACTATACCTCACCATGTGGTTCAAGAGCCTTTGGGAATGGCTTGTGGGAAGAGTTTGGAAAGGTTCAGAGATGTCACTTGAAAGAGTAGCACTGGAACACCTTAGGCTGTTCCGTATGGGAGATTCTAGTCAGAGCTCAGAAGACCAGAAGGCTGATAGAAATTCTGCTGATAAAATCCAGGCTCAGGAGGTTTCTGCTGGGAAGAAGAACCGCATTGGCTGCTGGACTCCAGACAACATGTGTTATGGTTTTGCAAAAAGTTTGTCTGCATTTTGCTCCTGTCCAGAGACTTTGCCTGAAATTAAGATTAAGGGCGGCGGACTAATTAAACTGTTAGAAAAAAAATTTCAAGGCAGCAGAATGTTGAGGCGGTGGCATGGCTATTGTTGGGGGCTTTTAGTCAGATCTATGTTGAGAATCAAAAGCAAAGAGCCCAGCATGATGATTTAAAATATTGTGAATTTGGCCAGAATGGAAGCTCCAGTAAGCTGTGGACTGCAAAGACAGAGCTGAGGAAATCTTGATTGCTGAGAAGGAACAGGGGAATAGAAAAGATGACCTGAGGGTATCACGAGAAGCAGCAAGTCTCCACCCTTTGCAGCCTCAAAACTGTAAAAGCAAAAGACTTTGCTTTGAGGAGAAAGCTGCAGAGCACCCGGTTCTGGAATAGTGGTGGCCACACTATGTTCAAGAATGGTGGTGGCAGCTGCTCCAGGCTCCAAAATGGCTGTGGCATAGAGAATCTGTTCCTTGATATTGGATTCAGAGTGCTCAGTGATCCAGGCACTCAACCCTTACAGCCAGGAGAGAAGAAAGCCTGGATACTGCTGCAGCTGGCAGCAGACCTTGGCATCATCCACGTGGTGCTGGTTTTAGGTGCATGCAGATTACAAGAGTTCTGAGGTTAAAAAGGTTTCCACCCCAATTTCAGAAGAAGTCCTGGGAGGGCAGGCAGTGTGCCCCTGAGAGGGTAGTGTGTGAAGCTGTAAGTGTGAAGCCAAAGGTGCAGTGGAGACCCCAGAAGTTTAGAAAAGCCAGAAACATGAATCATCTAAGGAAAGCTGCAAGGATTGAGCAGAGCAGGCCTGAGAGAGAAGCCATGTGAGCTACAACCACCAGAAATGTCATAAAGGCAGAGCCAGTCACACCCCATAGAGCTCACAGCTTGCCACAGATTGCCTCAGATGCTGAATACAGAACTACAGGACTTAATGTTTGCCCTGCTGGATTGTGGACTTGCTTTTGTCCCTTTCCTTTGTATCTTCCTGTTTGTAACTTTTGGAATGGAAATGTTTATCTTGTGCCACTGAACATTGGAAGTGTTTAACTTTCTTTTCATTTGTACAGGGGCTTGCAGCTAAGAGTTTGCCTTAGATCTCAGAGGAGACTTGGGACTTGGACTTTTCAGCAGTGCTGAAACTGTTAGGACCTTGGCAACTTTTGGAGATGTACTAAATGTCTTTTGCACAAAGGATGTGCATCAGTCTTTGGGGGACCAGGGGTGGAATGTCATGGTTTGTGTCTGGATGTCCCCACAAAGCCTCATGCAGTCACGGGGGCAGGCTTCTAGGGTTTGTGATTGATTCAGAGTCCAATGCTGGGATTATGGGTATGAGTGCTATCATAGGGTGGGTAGCCTGTATACAATATAAGGGACAGAAAGAGTTCACTCTCCTTCCCTTTTTGCTCCTCCCCTTTTGCTCTGCTTACTTTTGCTGTCTACTGCCACCATGAATGGTTGCCCTTCAGCCACACCACTCTGCCTTGGAGCCAGCTGAGTATGGACTGGAACCTCCACAAACTGTGAGCTAAATAAACCTTTCCTTCCTTAATTTTGGGTGTTGAGTATTTGTATCAGCAATGAGAGATAAGTAACCAAAACATATGTGCATTGTGTTTGTAAATAAGCATGTATATATATATTTGTGTATGTATACATAAACATATAAATTTGCTATGTACTTTAAAATTTGTATGGGATAGATTTCAGGAAGTGCAAGGAGATTATTGATATGGCCTTATTGACATAAACTTCTCCCTGTGCCCCAATGTGGGCCAAGGGAAAGGAAGAAATATTTATCCAAAAATGACTGTGCTTATCTAGAGTCTAGTTTAGAAAAGAAGAGGCCAAATTCGTCTCATGGACTAGTTAAGAGTTTTCTCTCATAGTCCACTGGCATGGAGATTCCAAAGCAATATAAGTTGTTACAGAAAACGAAATTACTTTTTCATACATCTTAGTTATAACTATTAGATTTTGATGCCAATATATTTTTAAATAGTCTTTTCACCAAGGAAAGTGTCACCTTTTTTCTTTGGATTATGTGTAGAAATGTCTTAGGTTGACTTTAGAACTATGAAACATAAATCATGGTTTGGTCTCTTTGTTTAGTAAGATAGAAATCTTACCTGAGATACACTAATGTAAGCTAAACTCTTTTATCTGTCACTTCTTCAGCCCTTTCACCTCCTGAAAGCAATGAATCATCAGTATGGTGTCAGCACTGTTCCCAACAAGCTCTTAGGATATAAACGGATGGTGTACAGTATACTTCTCCAAAGGGTAAAATCTATGACAACAAAGTAGAGAAAGGTAAACTGGACACTCTGACTGTGAGTCTCACAAGAAATGAAACCAGCCTTGAATCCTGACCATATCGTTAGGTTCTGAAGATGTCTGGTGTCATCTAGCTGGATAAAATCCCCTGAATGTCTTTGCACATCTTTCACAGTATTAAGAGAAGCTTTCTAGGGTAGGATTACTGCCTCAAGACAAAATGACTTTGAAGTCTATCAAATCCCATCACATGAAATCTTTCTCACCTAACATTCTCAACTACTCTATTAATTTGAACATAATTCTGATTGCATGTGCTTTCATTGTATCAGGTGTATCTTTGGGTGGACTGATCTACTATGGCTCCACTGGCCTCCTGGATTTGTGCCTTTTAGTGTTCACACACTTGGGAATCATCTCTCTGTGTATGTGGGCTGGACCTACTAAGTTGCTTCTAAGAAACAGAATATAGACTGTGATATAAGCTATAGGTGATAGGCCTTGCAAGAAAAAGCCTTGCTTACTGTTCTGGGCTGAGTTGCACCACCTCAAAAGAGATGTATCCCAAATACTTATGAATGTGACCTTATTGGAAATGGATAGATGTATACAGGCAGGCAGAGAGGAGAACTGCAGATGGAGATGCAGAGACAGGTACACAGAATCGCACATGATGACAGAGGCCGAGACTGAGGTGATGTGTTCATAAGCCAAAGTACTGCTGGCAATGGTGGAAACTAAGAGAAAGGAATAGAAGAAATCCTTTCCTAGAGTCCTCAGAGAAGGCATGGTCTCACCAACACCTTGATTTTGAACTTTAGCTTCACAAACAGTGAGACAATACATTTCTGTGACTTAAGCCACCCCATTTCTGGTACTTTTTATCCTAATTACCCTAGGGCACTAGACAATTACAAGGCACCATGACTTCTGCCTTGGCCATTTCAGCATGTTCAGTTAATACAAGCTGCTATGTTGAAGAGGTCCATGTGGCAACATCCAGTGAGGAACTGAAGTTCTCAGGCCAGTAGCCTTCAAGGAACTGAATCTTGTCAGAAATGTGAGTGGATGTGGTAGTGGATCCCTTCCCGGTGGATCCTGTAGGAGAGACAATAACCCTGGCCGTCACCTTGATTGTAGCCTTCTGAGAGACTGTGTTACTCAGCTTTCTGTTGCTATGATAAAAAACTTGAAAGAAATCAACTTAAAGGGAAAAGTTTTATTTTGGTTCACAGCTTCAGAGGTTTCAGTCCATGGTCATTTAGCTTGGTTGCTTTGGCCTGTGGTGAGATGGGATAGCATGACAAAAGCAAAGCTACTCACTTCATCATGGCCAGGAAGTAAAAAAGAGAGGAAGGGGCAGAGGTACCAACACCCTCTCCAAGTGCACACCCCAGTGACTACTTCCTACAATTAGGCCCCAACTCCTAACATTTTCACCACCTCCAACAGCACCCTCAGCTGGGGACCAACCTATCAATATGTGAGCTTAGGGGGACATTTAAGGTCCCAACAACAACAGAGGCCCTGATTATAGCCTTGTGAGAAATTAAGATCTGTAACTCTGTATCTACATTCCTGACTAGAAATTGTGTGGCTGTCTATGTGTTGCTGTAAGCTGCTGTTTTGGAATAATTTTTATGCAGCAATAGAAATGAATATATTCATTACTGATGATACTAATGGAAAAGCTATGATACCCCAATATTCTTTCCTATAAAGAATAATATTTTGGTATAATAGTGGCATAATATTGTTACTTTAAAGTACTATAATATACAATACTACTATGTATGTAGTAAAATAGCATCTAGTAATGTTAAACTGTGCAGTATAATATATTGTAAATATGTAGTGTCTCCCAAAGACTCGTGTACTGAGAGATTGACACCCAGTGCAGCAGTGATCCGAGGAAAGGCCTAAAGAGGTGCCTGAATCATGAGGACACTCATCTCGCCACTCGGGTCAATCAACTGATGAGTTCAGAGCTGAGTGGGCTGTTAGGAAGCAGTTCCCAATTGGAGGAATTAGGTCACTGGGAGGGTGGCTTTGAAGGGTACATCTTTCCCCCAGCCCCTTTCCTTCTCTCTGGCTCACCCTTGCACACTCTGCTGCCTGGGTGCTACGAGGCAAGCAGCTTTCCTTGGCCTTCCCCTTCTTCCATGGCACTTCTGCTTTCCATGACATCCCTTGGAGCCAACCAACCATGGACTGAGAGCTCTGAAACCATAGGCCAAAATAAACCATTTCTCCTTTAGGCTGGGTATGTCAGGTACTTGGTGCCAGTGATGAACTACTAACTAGTATAATACATAATGTTATAGTGTTGTACTCTGTAGTACTACAGTGTTATAATATTGTATATTCCCAGTTGCTCTCTAGCTCAGATGCCCTGAATCTCATAAATCCTGAGGTTTAGTAACAGGATAATTTAGAACCTCATGAGCGAGTCTCCAAAGACATACTTATATTGGAAGTCATTCACTATCTGAAATTCAAACTTAACTGGTTTTCTTTGGGGGGGTACTAGGAATTGAACCCAAAGACTGTCTACCTCTGGTTTATTATTTTATTTTGGGACAGGGTCTCACTAAGTTTCCCAGGCTGCCTTCAAACTTGCAGTCCTCCTGCCTCAGCCTCCTGAGTAGTTGCTGCCACACCTGTGTGTCCTGTACTTTTATTTTCTAAATCTGGCCAACTCTACTCCAGGCAGTACTTCATGAAAAAGTTTCTGCATACAAATTTTCATCTCCAGTCTGATTCCAGGGAACCCACTGTAAGACAGGAAAGGTAAAATAGAGTAAAGATGAAACAGGTATAATTCTTTCTTCCAAAGTCTGCCATGGTGGGGTTACCTGTACAATGCTATCCAGAGCTTACTGGAAGAAGGCTTCAAAAATCTCAATTCTTCCCTGCTTTGCACATTTATTTTCATGCCTTATAATTCCTCAAGTAAAAGTAATTCCTGGTCTGTAGACAAACAGGAAACAGAGATACTGGTTATGCCCAAATTATGAAGCAAATCAAGCCACAATGATGCAGTTTTCATCAAAATCATCACTCTATAAACACAAACCATTCTTTTCAATGAACTAATAGAAATTTGTAGTATAATTATCTTAGCTTATAATATAATTATAATTATCTTATCTTAGAAATATATATATATATATATATATATATATATATATATATATATTTCTTTTCCCTTCCTTCTTTTCTCCTTTCCATCACAGTTGTTCTTTTCTTTTGAACCATTAAAAACAGATTACTCAAAATGCTCACTCTATTTTTATTTCTGAAAGATTCTTTTAGTCATGTTGTGCCTACATACCTCTTATTTCTTCCCCATAATTTCTAAAGTTAAGCAAAATCATTACACAGATGTCTGTAAGGCCCCTACACAGATAATATCTTCTGAGTCATTATTCTTTCTAGAAATAGCATATGTAGATAATGCTCCTTCTAGTTCATGTATTTTTGGAGAAAAGTCAAGAAACTAATAGACATACACAATGGAAGTTTTCCATACATTCCAAATATACATTAAAAGATATTTAAAGATCAAGTTTATTTTTTTTTTTATTTTAAAGAGAAGAAAAAACAAAACAAATCAAAAGAAGAACAAATTTTCAAACCAACATAATAGGAGGGTAACAATGGTTAATACATTATGTATTACTATCTTTAAGTTAGTTATTCAGGACACCAGACATTAGCATTCAATTGTCCAAACATTATTGGCACAAACCTTACTCTTCAATGAACTTAGTAAAAATGGTAGTGTATCTATCTTAACCATCTTATATATACAATTTTTTTTCCCTTTCCCTTCTTTCTTTTCCCTATTCCAGTCTCTCTTTCCTTTTGACCAGTTTCTTTTTGATTCACCATGTCTATTGTACATTTTGGATCTTATTTACTCTTTCAGTTTCTCATACTAGAGAGATAATACGATGCTTACACATGTGCTTCTGGTTTATTTCACTTATGAGTATTTTCTCGAGTTGCATCCATTTACCTATAAAAGTCTCCAGTTTATCCTTCTTTATGGCTGAATAGTACTCCATTGTATAAAAATACCACATCTTTCTTATCCATTCCTCAGTTGATGGGCATTTGGGTTGTTTCCAAGATCTGGCTATTACAAATTGTGCTGCTATAAACATGGGTGCACATATATCGCTGTGGTACGATGTTTTTAATTCTTCTGGGAAGATGCCCAGAAGGGGAATAGCTGGGTCAAATGGGACCTCCAACCCTAGTTTTCTGAGGAATCTCCACACTGACTTCCACAGTGGCTGTACCAGTCGACACTCCCACCAACAGTGAAGAAGGGTTCCTTTTTCCCCACAGCCCCTCCAGCATTTGTTATTAGTTGATTTCTTAATAGTAGCCATTCTTTCTGGGGTGAGATGATATCTCAGTGTTGTTTTAATTTGCATCTCTCGAATGACTAGTGATGTTGCACATTTTTTTGTATATTTGTTTGCCATTAGTATTTCTTCATCTGAGAAATGTGTATTCATCTCAGATGCCCATTTTTGGAGTGGGTCTTTAAATTTGGGAGGTCTGATTTTTTTGAGTTCTTTATATGTTCTCGATAGTAATCCTTTGTCTGAGGAACAGCTGGCAAACATTTTTTCCCACATTGTGGGTTGTCTCTTCACTCTGTTGGTGGTTTCTCTTGCTGTGCAAAAGCTTTTTAATAAGATGAGATCCCAGTTGTTGATTCTTTGGGATAGTTCCCGTGCGGTTGAGTTTTTATTCATAAAGTCTTTGCCTACACCAATGTCTCCAAGGGTTTTACCTATCCTACCTTCCAGCAGATTTAATGTTTCTGTTTTAATATTTAGATCTCTGATCCATTTTGAATTTAGTTTAGTGCATGGTGAAAGATATGGGTCTAGTTTTAATCTTCGGCATGTGTAGAGCCAGTTTTTCCAGCACCACTTATTAAAGAGGCTATCTTTCTTCCAGCGAATGTGTTTGGCACCTTTGTCAAAGATAAGGTGGCTTAGTATGTCTGGGGTTGTTTCAGCATCTTCTAATCTGTTCCATTGATCTTCAGGTCTGTTTTATTGCCAGGACCACACTGTTTTTATCACAGTAGCTTTATAGTATAATTTCAAGTCAGGGATTGTGATGCCCCCTGCCTTGCCTTTGTTGCCCAGAATTGCCTTTGCTATTCTAGGTCTCTTCTGATTCCAAATGAATTTTAGGATTGTTTTCTCTAATTCTGTGAGATATGCTGTTGGAATTTTGATTGGAATTGCATTAAATCTGTATAACAATTTTGGAAGTATGGCCATTTTCACTATATTGGTTCTTCCTATCCAGGAGCAAGGGATATCTTTCCATTTTCTGATATCCTCTTCAATCTCCTTTTTCAGAGTACTGTAGTTTTCAGTATAGAGGTCTTTTACATCCTTCGTGAGGTTGATTCCTAGGTATTTCATTTTTTTGGATGTTATTGTGAAAGGTATTGTTTCCCTAATTTCTCTTTCAGTAAGTTTGTTATTTGTGTACAGGAAGGCTATTGACTTTTGAGTATTGACTTTGTATCCAGCTACACTACTGAATTTGCTTATTAAATCTAGCAGTTTTTTAGTGGAGTTTTTGGGATCTTCTGTGTAGAGTATCATGTCATCTGCAAATAATGATAATTTAACTTCTTCCTTTCCAATCATTATTCCTTTTATTTCTTTCTCTTGTCTAATCGCTCTGGCTAAAGTTTCCAGAACTATGTTGAATAAGAGTGGGGACAGTGGACATCCTTGTCTTGTTCCTGATTTTAGAGGGAAGGCTTTCAGTTTTTGGCCATTTAGTATAATATTGGCTGTTGGTTTGTCATAGATAGCTTTTACCAGATTGAGATAAAGACCCTCTATTCCAATTTTCTGTAGGGTTTTTATCATGAAAAGGTGCTGGACTTTGTCAAAAGCTTTTTCTGCATCTATTGAGATGATCATGTGATTTTTGTCTTTGGTTCTGTTAATATGCTGTATTACATTTATTGATTTACGTATGTTGAACCATCCCTGCATCCCTGGGATGAATCCAACTTGGTCATGGTGTATAATCTTCTTGATGATTTGTTGGATTCTGTTTGCCAGTATCTTATTAAGGATTTTTGCATCTATGTTCATTAGGGAGATTGGCCTGTAGTTCTCTTTCTTAGTTGGGTCCTTCTCTGGTTTTGGTATCAGGGTAATGCTTGCTTCCAGGAATGAATTTGGGAGTATTGCTTCCCTTTCAATTTCATTGAAAAGTTTGAGAAGTAGGGGCATTAGGTCTTCTCTAACTTTCTTGTAGAATTCGGCAGTGAATCCATCAGGGCCTGGACTTTTCTTTGTTGGGAGGTTTTTAATTACATCTTCAATTTCATTGGTTGATATTGGTTTATTTAGGATTTTTAAATCTTCTTGATTTAGCTTTGGTAATTCATATGAATCTAGGAATCTGTCCATTTCTTCTGCATTTTCCATCTTAGTAGAATATAAATTTTCAAAATAGGTATAGATGATCTTCTGGATTTCTGCAGGGTCCGTCGTGATATCACCCTTTTCATTTTCAATTGCATGGATTTGAGTCTTTTCTTTTCTTTTTTTAATAAGGTTGGATAAGGGTTTGTCAATCTTATTTATTCTTTCAAAGAACCAACTTTTTGCTTCATTGATTCTTTGTATTGTTTTTTTATTCTCCAATACGTTAATTTCTGCTCTGATCTTTATAATTTCCTCCCTTGTACGGGCTTTTGGCTTAACCTGCTCTTCTTTTTCTAGAAGCTCGAGGTTCACCCTTAAGTTGTTTATTTGCGCTTGCTCTATTTTCCTGATATAAGTATTTAATGCTATAAATTTCCCTCTTAGGACTGCTTTCATTGTATCCCATAAGTTCCGGTATGTTGTACTGTCATTATCATTCAGTTGTAGAAAGTGACTAATTTCTTCTTTAATTTCATCTGTGACCCATTGGTTGTTCAGGAGGATGCTGTTTAATTTCCATGTGTTTAGGGAGTTTTTGTGGGATCTTTTGCCATTGATTTCCAATTTCATTGCACTATGGTCTGATAATATGCATGGGATAATTTCAATTCCTTTGCATTTACTTAAGCAGGTTTTATGAGCTAGTATGTGGTCTATTTTGGAGAACGTCCCATGTGCAGCTGAGAAAAATGTGTATTCTGATGTTGTGGGATGGAACACTCTGTAGACATCTACTAAGTCCATTTGTTCAAAAGTTTGGTTCAGTTCTACTATTTCATTATTGATTTTCTGTCCAGTTGATCTATCTTTTTGTGACAGTGGAGTATTGAGATCTCCCAATATAATTGTATTAGTGCTTATTTGATTTTTCATGTCCTTTAGTACTTGTTTTATATAGCTGGGTGCATTGGTATTTGATGCATATATATTTATGATCGTTATCTCTTCCTCTTGGATTGTTCCCTTTACGAGGATGTAATGACTGTCTTTATCTCTCTGAATCCTTCTTGGCTTGAAGTTCACTTTGTCTGCAAAAAGAATAGCTACCCCTGCTTTTTTCTGGGTTCCTGTGGCATGGAGTATTGTTTTCCATCCTTTGACTTTCAGTCTATGAATTTCTTTCTGAATTAAATGTGTTTCTTGTATACAGCATATTGTTGGATCTTGCTTCTTGATCCATTTCGCCAGTCTGTGCCTTTTGATTGGTGAATTGAGACCGTTAACATTGATGGTTAAAACTGATATGTATTGACTTGTCATGATATTTTCCTGTTGTTGGTTCCCACTCTTTGTTTTTCCGCTTTCCGGCTATTTAATTATTTGCCCTGCCTGGTGGATTCCTTCTGTTGGGGTTCCTATCTCTTTCTAGAATGTCCTTCAGAACGTTTTGGAGTGCTGGTTTGGTGGTCATAAATTTTCTCAGATGTTCTTTGTCATGAAAGTATTTTATTTCTCCATCAATTTTGAAAGATAGTTTTGCAGGGTACATCAATCTGGGCTGAAAATTATTTTCCTTTAGAGCTTGCAATACATCATTCCAAGCTCTTCTTGAATTGAGGGTTTGTGCTGAAAAGTCAGCTGTGATTCTGATGGGTTTTCCTTCATAGGTGATTTGTCTCTTCTCCCTAACAGCTTTTAAGATTCTGCCCTTCTGTTGAATTTCTGGGATCTTGACTATAATATGTCTGGCTGAAGTTTTTTTTTGATCATGTCTAGTTGGTGTTCTAAAAGCTTCACTTATAGGGGTGTCAAATTCCTTTTCTCTTCCAGGAAAGTTCTCCCTGATTATGTCTTTGAACAAGGTTTTAATGTCGTTGATGCTATCTCCTGCTTTTTCATTTATTCCAATTATTCTTAAGTTGTTTATCTTTGAGTCATCTAGCAGCTGCTGAATTGATTTTTCATGGTCCCTTGCTATTTTTAAGAATTTTTCCATTTCATGATCACTAATTGCAAGCCTGTCTTCTATATCTGAGATCCTGTCCTCGCATTGGCTTATTCTGCTACAAATAATTTCAATGGAATTTTTTATCTCTTGGATATCTGCTTGAATCTGCCTTATGGATTCCATTTCTTTCCTATGCTGATCATTCATGGTTTCTATAGTTTTCTTAAGTTCACCTATTTTTTTGTCTGTATCAGCTATAGTGTCCTTAAGCATGGTCTTCATTGTAGACATTATCTCTGCAGTTATCTGTGAGATTATTTCTGTTTTAATTTTTTCCAGAACCTCATTCAGTTGCTTTGTTGTTACCACTTCAGATAGGCCATGTGGGTGGCTTTCGGATTGTCCCACCTCGTTGCTCCCTAGGTTTGCCTTTGGTGAATTGGATGTGTGGGGTTGCATCTTGTTTAAGTGTCGTCTCATTTTTTCTTTCTTTAATTCCTGGGGTGATGTTTGCAAATTACCTATAGTAGGTTACTTTATTGCTAGTGTTTAAGATCTTTAGAAGATGACTACTTCTCTGCAGTATCTTCCAAGTGGAGCTTGCTTTTAGGTTTTGAGCTTTCTGCCAGATCCTACCTCTTCAATTCGTTGGGTATGCGAAGTTGCTACCTGTTTGGCCCAGTCCTTGATTCTTTGGTACTGTGCCACTGTATTTTCTGTGTCCCTTAGTCAATCTCAATCATGAAATATCAGGAAGGAAAGATGTTTAGAACAATTATTTCACATTTGGCTATAATGTTAACTAAAGCATCAAACACAGCCTAAAAAATGACAGACTGAGCTAACCAGTTATTTACCACTTTTAGCTGTATAGAGTTGCGGTTATATAACAAAATCTAAAACACACCAGAAAAATTATATGCAGTATACAAGTCCTATGTATGTCAATTTTTCCTTGAGGAGTTTAAATTTAAAATGAGTTAAGGAGGAAATAGAGTATTGGGAGAAGAGGAAGGAATTAGATGTAAGGTTAGAGGACCAAGAGGGATCCCACTAAAATTGGGACACTAGTGCAGAGGACAGGTGGTAAAAAGAGAAGGAAGGGATAAAAGGAAGAACAGATCACAACCACAATCACAAAGAAGTTAGAGGCGCTGTTTACACTCATATAAAAAACCAGAGAGAATAATGAAGGAAAGAGCAAATACACATACAGAAACAAAAATGAAGATAAAAACAATAAAACAGACAGATCAAAAATAAAACCCCACCAAAAAACAAAACAAAACAAAAACAAAAAAACCCTTCACCAGAACAAAAAACAAATCAGTGAGAAAAAAAAATAAATAAAAATAAAAATAAAAATAAAAAAAATAAAAAGAATCAGTCCCAGGTGTTGACTCTGTTGTAGGCAGGTACCTTGTGACAGAGTCCTGTTCTGTGCAGGTCCGTCCCAGTAAGCCAGGAGCGCCCTCTGGAGGGCGGTGAGCAGAGGCGCGTACTTTCAGGCAGAGACCAGTCTAGCTCGCCTCCGCTCTCAGCGCCCTTTCACGATCCCTGGGCCTGAGAGGCTCAGCGCGCTGTCCGGAGCGCGGGTTCCCTGCACTGGTTCCCGCCGCTCTGGTTTTTCGCCACGCCCCCCACAATGGCGCCGGGCCAGTCGCTCTCTGGCGCGGGACAGGTGTGGCTGAGAGTCCAGTCTCGTTCGCCTGCTGACCTCAGCACACTTTTGTGGGCCTGAGAGGCCCCGTGCTGTCCTGTCCGGAGCACAAGTTCCCAGAGCAGTTTCCAAGCCGCTCTGAGTTTCGCCACACCCCCCACAATGGCGCCCGGCCGGTCGCTCTCTGGCGCGGGGCAGCTGTGGCTGAGAGACACTCACCACCGGTCAGCGCCGTTCTCCGCCGCTCCCCTGCCCTGCTGCTGTCTCAGGATCCTCCGTGGGGGCTCCCTGGGTGCCAGCTGCCACCGTGTGTCCGTAGAATTGAGCCTCCGCGGCGCTGCAACTCCCGGGATAGTAGAAGGTGCGCGTGTGCGGTCTGCTCCTTCTTTCCTTCTTCTTTGTTGGAAGTCACCCATCACTGGTGCCGGGGGTCCCAGATTGTGCTTCAGAACTTTTCTGGGTTTCGGGGAGGCATCTCCCCCCCTCCTGCGCTTTCCGGGTCGCTATATTCCCATGTTCCAATGGTAACTTTTAGAGAGAGTTTCGCTGCCTGCTTCTTACTCATCCGCCATCTTGAGGTCCTCTCTCTCCAAGTTTATTATTTTTAACTGAACATTTACACCATACCACAACGAAGGGAAACAGTAAAAATAATTTTATTTGTAGATTCCTAAATAAAATATTTCCAAGTATCACTCCACAGACTACTGCCCCCCTAAAGCTACCCCCAAAATATTCTGGGAAATTGTTCTTACATGGAATTTCAAACATTACAAATAATAAGAGATTGTGCATCATTTTTATGCCTTAGATTCACATACGCATTCAATAAGTGATAGTTTGAATGGCATGGTACTTCATAAAAATTGACCCACAGACCAGTGGAATGAAGAACCCAGAAATAAGCCCATACATCTACAGCCAACTGATTTTCAACAATGGCAAAAGAAACACTCATTGGGGAAAAGACAGTCTCTTCAATAAATAGTTCTGAGAAAACTGTGTATCAATGTGCAGAAGAATGAAGCCTGATCTCTGTGTTAGACCATTTTGTAACACTAAAAATAAATGCTGGAAGCTGGTTAACTTTATTTTAAAAAGAGGCTTACAGTGGCTCATGATTCTGAGGTGCAAGGTCTAGGGGCCACCATCTGTTAATGGCCTTCTTGCTGGCAGAGTCACAAGGTCACAGAGAGCATCATGTGGTAAGACAGGGAAGATGCATGTATCTGTGTGCCTTTTCTGTTCTCTTTTCCTTTTGTAAAGCCACCAAACCTGAAGTCTCTACCCTAGTGGCTATATCTAATCCTAATCACTTCCCAAATGCCTCACCTCTGATTCCCATAATTGGATTGTTTCCACATCATCTTAATACCTCACAGTAGGGTTAAATTTCAACATGTGAGGTACTGGGAGATTCTCACGCCATATCTCAAATCATGCAAAATCACCACCTAGGAGAGAATTCAACATGGCAAATAGAGGAGGAGCCTTGTTCAGAGATACTCAGAGAAATTCAACTAAAATATACGTAATGGGAAGAAAGGGAAGGGACATACACCCTGAAACTAAAATCAATCTGATGTAAGAGACTAATAGATCAAGCCCAAAGTAGATAGAGGACTTAATAAAATGGCCACCCCCCCCCAGCTGTCAGTGGGTCGCTGGATCAGGACAACTGCCCACCATACTTGAAATCTTAAAAGAAGAGGAAAAAAAAAGACATACTAAAATAATGAGGCTAAATCAAGCCGTACAGGATAGACTCGGGATATAAGGTCTCCTGCCTGTTCTGCCTTCCTCCAAACAGAAGACGTTACAGTCCAGCAGTAAACTCTGCTGAAACAAACTGTTCCCTCCCTGATGATTGGCCAGTTTTCCTTTTTTGTTGTTGTTGTTTACTTTCCTTTTTTTCTTTTCTTTTCCCTTTCTTTTTTCTTTTATTCCCATTCCTTTTGTGCACCAGAGTGCTAACTGGAACCTCCAGGAATGAGATTAAAGACTACAGGGGTGCACAGTCAATGGAACAGCTAACCCCTCCCCCATGGACCTGTGAGAGGTGCAGGGAATTAAACAGCCTTGCACCTTGGGACTCTGCAGCCCCAGGCTGTCCCCATGCTGCCAGGGGTGGGAGCACAAAGGCACCCCACACCACTGCCTATCTCACCAGAGGAAGTTACAGACTACAGCAGAGGCAGGTAACGGTGGCAGTTGAACTTGTAAAGCAATAAATGGGAAGTTAGCCCCCACCTCAGGAGAGGAGTAAGAACTGGGACTGAAAGCCTTGGACTGTAGCAGCAGGAGCAGAGGACCAGACCATATCACAGCATCCCACCCCACCCCGCAACGAATGACCTGAGAGGACAGAGACTCGCCAGTAGAAGAGGAACACAGAAGGCTGAGCAAGGACCAGGAGGAGCCAAAGGTGCACAGGTTGGGGAACAGCCCCCTGTCTCTCTGAAAACAGCACAGCAACTGGGAGAGACTCCACAAAGAGAAACAGGGTAAGGAGTGGGAGGCCAGTAAGGGACATACAGAAAGTACTGGCTGAAGCCTCTGGCCCCAGGCCCCCACAACTGGAGGTGAAGATCAGCCTCAAATCTAGCACAAACTCTACTGCAGGATTGGCAGTGTTATACAGTAGTTTTGGACTCTCAGAGGACACCAGAGGAATTTTGTTTCTTTTTTGTTTTTTTTTTTTGTTTGTTTTTTGGTTTTTGGGTTTTTTTTTTTCTTTTTTTGCTGGATTGTGATTTGTTTCCCTTTCCTTTTCCTTTTTTTTTTTTTGTCTTTTACCTGTATCTTTGTACTAATCTATTCATCTTCTTTCCCCCTCTCCTCAATTTACCTCTCTAGACTTAGTCATATTTTCATATGAGTGAATAGTCCCTCTAAGGTTTATGGTCAAGTTCATAATCCATTGCTTACTCCTTCATTCTTTCTCTTCTGCCCTCTTTGCTAGTTTCCCAAAGCTTGCGTGATCATCCTTCATCCTCCAGCCTGGCTTCTACTTCATTTCTTTTCAGTTATCTCTGTTATATCCATTATACTTCTTAAATTTCCCCACTACAGGGTACAACCGTTCTACCAAGGGGAAACAGTCTGCATGCAAGCTCCCAATTTAAGATCGATTCTGTTATATAACTGTAGATTTTGCTTCTATGGTTAAAGGTACAAAAATAATAATTTCCACAGTCTGTCAGTTTCTAAACTGTGCTTGATGCTATTGTCAGTGCTAATTTTACTACTTTAGCTAGGATGTCATATCTGTTATAATCAGTTGTTCTCACATCTGTAACTATACTGGGAAGTTCTGTGGTAATAACCTCACCATAGCCCAGCACCAAAGGACTGTGGAATAAGCCAAATAGACACCAACATCTCACCCTTAATTAATTGGAAAGGTAGGATCTTGGGACAGACACAAACCAAGAACCTCCTACACACAGAAAACATCCTGAATAACAAACCTTGCCTAGAGAGGCCTTGATACTAGTGATAAATTTACCTACTACAAAAAATTACAGGGCCGGTGAGATGGCTTAGAAGTGCCTGCCCAGCAAGCACAAGGTCCTGAGTTCAACTCCCAGTACCCACATATGAAAAAAGGGCCAGTGATATCGCTCAGTGGCATGGGCATCTGCTGGCATGTGAGGTCCTGAGGTCGACCCCCGGTACCCACAAAAAAAAAAAAAAAATTACAAGGCTCAACACAGAAAACAAAATAAAAATTTTGAAATAGAAAATGACTAGACACAAAAGCGAAATGCAACCTCAGGCCTCTAGCCCATCCAGAACAAGTCCAGGAGATGAGATAGAGGAAAATGGAAGAAACACACCTGACATTTCTGAAATGATAGCAACTGAGTAAAGAAATAAATCCATGAGGCAATAGAAGAAATCAGGTAAGAAATAATCTCTCAGGTAAAAAAAGAAATGTCAACATTTCTAAAGGAATTGCTCAGCAAATATAGAGCACAGATAGATAAAATAGATGATGATAGAGGATTGAAACCATGAATGATCAATATAGGAAAGAAATAGAATGCATGAAATGGATTCAAAAAGATATCCAGGAAATTAAAAATTCCATTGAAAGCTGGCAAAATTGCTTGAACAAAACTGAAGACAGACTTTCAGACCTTGAAGACAGAAATTTGGCTAGTGATCATGAAAGGAAAGATTTCTTGAAAATAACAAAAGATCAGGAAATAACAATTCAACAGCTGCAAGATGACACAGAGAAAAATAATATAAGAATAATTGGTGTCAATGAAAAAGAAGCAGCCAACAAAAATGACACTGAAAAACTATTTGTGGGAGTAATAGCAGAAAATTTCCCAAGCATGGGAAAAAAACCTGACATACAGAGAAATGAAGCATATAGACTTCAATTAGCTATAATCAAAATAATTATACACCCAGACATATAAAATCAAGATTCCAGAAATTCAACACAAAAAGAGAATCTTAAAAGCTGTTAGAGAAAAGAAACAGATCACCTATAAAGGAAAGTCCATCAGAATCATGGCAGACTTCTCAACACAAACCCTCAAGTCAAGAAGAGCTTGGAGTGAAGTATTTCAAGTCCTGAAAGAAAACAACTTCCAACCCAGACTAATGTACCCTGCAAAACTATCTTTCAAAGAACTGAGATACTTCCATGACAAAGAACAACTGAAGAAATTCATGACCACCAAACCAACCCTACAAAGAGTACTGAAATATAGTCTTGACAGAGATAAAAATGACCACAATTCCAAGAACAACAACAGAAAGAAAGCACCAGATGGGGCAAGCAATTAAACAAAGGGGAAGCGTAGGGAACCAAAAGCAGGAAAATATCATGACAAAGATAAGCCAATACATAACATTTGGTTATGTCAGTGTAAATGGCCTCAATTCACCAATCAAAAGAAACAGACTGGCAGAATGGATCAAGAAACAAGATCCAACAATGTGCTGTGTACAAGAAACACATTTACCTCAAAAAGAAATCCAGGGGGCCAGTGAGATGGCTCAGCAGCATAAGCACCTGCCTGGCAAGCGTGAGGGCCCAAGTTCGACTCCCGGAACCCACATATGAAAAAAGGGCCAGTGATATCGCTCAGTGGCACGGGCACCTGCTGGCACACGAGGTCCTGAGGTTGACCCCTGGTACCCACAAAAAAAAAAAAAAAGAAATCCATAGACTGAAAATCAGAGGATGAAAAAAAAAAAAATACTCCATGCAACAGGAACTCAGAAAAAAACAGGGGTAGCTATTTGCAGACAATGTGAACTTCAAACCAAGAATGATCAAAAGAGATAAAGAAGGTCACTACATACTTGTTAGGAGAAAACTTCAAGAGGAAGAGATAACAATCATAAATGTATATGCACCAAACACAGGTGCACCCAACTACATAAAACAAATATTAATAGACATGAAAATCAAATAAGCAATAACACCATTGTAACAGGGAACCTTAATACCCCATTGTCACAAAGAGATAGATCAACTAGACAAAAAATCAGCAAAAAAATATCAGAACTGAACCAAATCTGTGAACAAATGGACTTAGTAGACATTTAAAGAGTGTTCCACCCAACATCAGAGACACATTCTTCTCAGCTACACACAGGACATTCTCTAAAATAGACCATCTACTAGCCCATAGACTATGCTTAAGTAAATGCAAAGGAACTGAATTTATGCCATGTATATTATCAAACATAGTGCATTGAAATAGGAAATTAATGCAAAAGAAACTGCAAAAACTCCATAAAAACATGCAAATTAAATAACACCCTCCTGAATAACCAATGGGTCACAGATTAAATTGAAGAAGAAATTGAACAATATCTACAATCAAACAAAAATGCAAATGCAACATATTGGAACCTATGGGATGAAATGAAAGCAGTTCTAAGAGGCAAATTTATAGCAGTGAATTCTCACATCAGGAAAACAGAACGAGCACAAATAAACAACCTAACATTATGCCTCAAGCTTCTAGAAAAAGAAGAGCAAGTCAAGCCCAAAGCCCATACAAGGGTGGAAATTATAAAGATCAGAGCAGAAATTAATGCAATTGAGACTAAGAAAACAATACAAAGAATTAATGAATTAAAGAGTTGGTTCTTTCAAAGATTAAGTAAAATTGATAAGCCCCTAGCCAACCTTATCAAAAATAGGAAAGAAAAACTCAAATTCATGCAAAGAGAAATGAAAAGGGTGAAATCACTGCAGATCATGTGGAAACTCAGAAGATCAATACCAAATTTGAAAATCTTTACTTGCATAGGATAGAAAACACAGAAGAAATGGACAAGATTCCTAAAAATGTAGGAATTCCCAAAGCTGAATCAAGAAGATATAAAAATTGTGAATAACTCAATATTAGTTAATGAAATTGAAAATGTAATTGAAAACTTATCAAACTTATCAAAGAAAAGCCCAGATCCTGATGGATTCATGGCTGAATTCTACAAGAAATTTAGAGAATATTTCATGCCAATACTCCTCAAACTCTTTAATGAAATTGAAAGGGAAGCAATACTCCCTAAGTCATTCCTGGAGGCAAGTTTACCCTGATACCAAAGCCAGAGAAAGACCCAACCAAAAATGACACTGCAGGCCAATCTCCTAATGAACATAGAGGCAAAATTCCTCAGTAAGATACTAGCAAACAGAATGCAGCAAATCATCAAGAAAATTATACATCACGACCAAGTGGGATTCATCCCAGAAATGTAGGGATGGTTCAATATATGCAAATCAATAAATGTAATACGCCATATCAACAGAGCCAAAGGTAAAACTCACATGATCATCTCAACAGACGCAGAAAAAGCTTTTGAAAAAGTCCAACACTCATTCATGATAAAAACCCTACAGAAAATCAGAATAGATGGTCTTTACCTCAATCTGATAAAAGCCATCTATGACAAACCAACAGCTAGTATCATACTAAATGGACAAAACTTGAAAGCTTTCACTCTAAAGTCAGGAGCAAGACAAGGATGTCCACTATCACCACTCCTGTTCATTACAGTTCTGAAACATTAGCCAGAGCAATTAGACAAGAGAGAGAAATAAAAGGAATAAGGATAGGAAAGGAAGAAGTCCAATTATCATTATTCACAGATGACATGACACTCTACATAGAACACCCCAAAAACTCCACCAAAAGACTTCTAGATTTATTAACCAAATTCAGTAGTGTAGCTGGATACAAAATCAACACTCAAAAATCAATAGCATTCCTGTACACAAACAACAAACTCACTTAGAGAGAAATTAGGGAAACCACACCCTTGACAATAGCACCCAAAAGAATGAAATACATAGGAATCAATCTAACAAAGGAAGTAAAAGATCTATACACTGAAAATTACAGTACTCTGAAAAAGGAGATTGAAGAGGATATCAGAAAACAGAAAGATATCCCTTGTTCATGGATAGGAAGAACCAACATTGTGAAAATGGCCATACTCCCAAAATTGTTATACAGATTTAATGCAATCCCAACCAAAATACCATTAGCATACCTTACAAAACTAGAGAAAACAGTCCTAAAATTCATTTGGAACCAGAAGAGACCAAGAATAGCAAAAGCAATTCTCAGCAAGGCAAGGAGCATTACATTTCCTGACTTGAAATTATACTACAAAGATACTGTGATAAAAAACAACATGATACTGGCAAAAAATAGACCTGAGGATCAATGGAACAGATTAGAAGATTCAGAAACAACTCCAAACACACTCAGCCACCTTATCTTTGACAAAGGAACCAAACACATTCACTAAAAGAAAGATAGTCTCTTTAATAAATGGTGCTGGAAAAACTGGCTTTCCGCATGCTGAAGACTAAAACTAGATCCATGTCTATCACTATGCACTAAACTAAAATAAAAATGGATCAAGAAGCCTAAATATTAAAGCAGACACACTTACCTACTGGAAGAGAGAATAGGCAGAACTCTTGAAGACACAGGTATAGGCAAAGATTTCATGAACAAAACCCCAATCACACAGGAAATAATATAAAGAATCCATAACTGGGATCTCATCCTATTAAAAAAACTTTTGCACAATGGAAGAAATCACCAACAGAGTGAAAAGACAAACCACAGAGTGGGAAAAAGTTTAGCTAGTTATCCTTCAAACAAAGGACCTATACCTAGAACATATAAAGAACTGAAAACAATCAGGCCCCCCCAAATTTCAAGCCCCAATCCAAAAATGGGTATCTGAGATGAATACTTACTTCTCAGATGAAGAACTACAAATGGCAAATAAATATATTAAAAATGTTCAACATCACTTTTTAGTAAAGAGATGCAAATTAAAACCATTCTGAGATTCTCACTCCACCAAGAATGGCTATTACCAAGAAAACAACCAATAACAAAGGCTGGAGGGGCTGTGGGGAAACAGGACCCCTTCTCCACTGCTGGTGGGAGTGCAGCCTGGTGCAACCACTGTGGGAATCAGTGTGGAGACTCCTCAAAAAACTAAGAATAGAGGTCACATTTGACCCAGCTTTTCCCATTCTTGGTGTCTTCTTGGAAGAATTAAAAACATTTTGAGCAATAGCTTCTGGAGAGGTATTTTGCACTCTGTAATCACCATCTATATCAGAGTTTTAACAGGTGTCTTCATGTGGTCCATTCCTTCTCTTTAAGGGATGCTCCTCTCTTTTATTCTTCCTTAACTCTACGTCATTTCGCTGTCTTCTCAAAGTCTCCAAGTTACGCCTTCCTTCTTGAAATTCTGGAGCCCTTGGCCATCCAGTTTCTCGGGGTCCGCCATGGCCCGCGGTGATTCATCCCCCAGCCCGCCCGCGGGATCCGCCCCAAGCTCCGCGCTGCACTCCCGAGCCCCGGGGCCTGAGCGGCAGCGCCTGCCGGGGACAGCTGCGGCCGGGGACAGCGGCGGCGGGGCGTGCAGCGGCGGGAGGCGGAGGCAGCCTCGCTCCGAAGGCCCCTGCGCCGGGGTCTGTGTATCTCTTTTTTGAGATGGGGTCTCCCTGTGTGGTTCAGGCTGCTCTTCTGTCACAGTCTAGGACGTGCTGGGATCGGAGGAGCTCGCCGCCACGCTTGGCTGTATCTGTCCATAAATAACACTGTTTCAGTTTTAAACAATCCTGTAAAAAAATCCCATCCTGGATGTTTTTATAGCAAGTATTGTCATTTCAGCCTCTCACTCCCCTCCCCCAGTTGAGAATAAGTCCATCTCAGCCATTCACTGAGAAAGATCCATTTCCTCAGGCAAAACTAGGCCCCAGGCCACGGGAGGAAATTTACGTCTGAAAGGCCCAGAGGAGGAGGGGCAGGCAGCTCCGCAGAGGACGCTGCAGCCCTTGGGCCTTTGTGAGGCACTGGGTTCCATCCCCCAGGACCCAAAGGAGACTTTTAATGCAGTCCCGAGAAACACAGAAAATACAGCCAGTTGTTAGAGAAAGTCATCTAGGATGACAACTTTACCTAGTGGTTTCCTAGGATAGCCATACTGTAATTTCTTTTTCTTGGACATGAGGAGCAGGAGAGTCTCCTTTCTAATACCTTATTTTACTTCTGCCCCCCCCACACACACCCAGTACCTGCAATCATTTTGTCTTTCTTATTTTTGTCTGTCTGTCTGTCCATTTTTTTACGCAGGAATAATTTGGAAACTATGTATTTGAAAACCTACCTTGTGTCCTACTATGAAAGAACCAGAGGAGAGCTCACCATTTACCACACAGTGCGTTAAGCACCGATTCTGAACTACCGTGAACCTTCCGTTCATCTTTTCTTTTTGGTACCTAGGTAAGCAGTTTAAATTTTATTGACCTCCAGTTTTTTTTAAAGTTGAATTGAAAGTCATACCTCTCAGTTCGATGTATTATATACAGATCATGTAGATTGAGTGTGAAGAGATATGAAGTAGTCCATGCTCTGTACAAAAGCTGCACTGGAATACAGAATCATCTTCACAAATATATATAAAATTCCTGTGATGATAAAGGGAACTGTCTGGTTTTTCTGGGACACTTTCCAAAGTGATTCAAGGCACAAATGGCACAGCCCAACAGGAAAACCTGCATTCTAGGTTTTGTGCCTCTGATACAGCTCATCAGAGATCAGGCTTCATGACTGATGAAACTATGGAATGGGATTCTGTTTCTTAGGTGAAAAAGCACAGACCTATAAACATTGTGCAGATAATTTCTCCAAAATATAGAGAATACAAATATCTGCACTTTATTTAAATAAAACAACTAAAACAAACAGGAAACATGAAAGATAGGTGCAAATCCAAAAGGTTTTAGAGGATTCCATTTTCAATAATTCAATTATGAAGTCTACAAGTTTGTTTCCAGGAGCTAATGCCATCGCTTGTCTCTATGAAGAAAAATGAATTCTAAATGGTTTTCAGCCTTTCCAACCTCAGGATTACTTAAAAACATACAGAGATCAATAATACCCAATAGCTTTTGAAAGATAAGCTAAAAGACTTCACTGTAGTCAACTTTACCAGTGTTGGACAGGCCTTTTTAATATTTACACAAGGAAAAAAATTCACCTGGTCTGTAATTTCTTATATAACAACAGGTGAGGAGTAGATGTAGCCAGTGTAGAAGGGCAAAGAGAATTTTTGTGCCCTTGTTGACAGAATTCAGTCAAGACACACAGAAGTAGGGGGCCGGTGAGATGGCTCAGCGGCTTAAGCGCCTGCCTGGCAAGCGCAAGGGCCCGAGTTCAACTCCTGGAACCCACATACGAAAAAAGGGCCGGTGATATTGTTAGGGTTGAGACGCCCGCCACATGAAAGAAGACTCCAAGAAGCTTTCTCTCATGCAAAGGGCAAGGGGTTTTATTATCCAAGCATGCGTGTGGCTCACTGAACACACAGGAACAGTGGGCCACGAGGTTTGTCTGTGCAGGATTTATATGTCTATAGAACAAAGGGAGGAGGGGTCTTTGCAAGCGCGGTTACAGAAGCAGATGGCATTGGTTAGTTTAAACAGATTTCACATTCATTGGGAGAGGACAGTCGCACGGAAGTTTAAGGCTGGGTGACGGAGGATGTTTTCTAATATGGACAGCAGATGGCCTGGAACAGCACATTCTGCAAATTCCTTAGCCATGGGATAGCCATTATCTTGCAATCTAGTCCCCCGGTCAGTGGTCAGCTCTGTTCCGGGGTTTATCTAACTTAGCAACTTTAGATTGTAACAGCTCTATTCCCGGAGCATCTGAAGGAGGGGAACAGTACAATCCTTGTGTTCTCAGAACGGCAAAATTTCCCTTATATTCCCCCCTTTTTGTTTTTGTGAATCTCTAACCTTAGAGATCAGGGTGTTCATTTTTGTGATTATCTAGAATTGCATATTGTTGTCGGATGAGCATCAGTTTTACATTGCCAATCTGGTTTTGTAGTAAGTTTACTATTCTATTTAATATGCAAGGCCCTATGGTTATTATTAAGATGAACACAATCAGGGGTCCTGCTAGAGCTGACATTAAGGTGGTGAGCCAGGGAGACTGGCTAAACCAGGACTCAAATAAGCCTTGTTGGGCTTCTCATTCTTTTTGTCTTTCTTGGAGGTGTTCTCTTAATTTGGTCATAGATTCCTTAACTACTGCTGAGTGATCTGCATAGAAACAGCATTCTTCCTTTAAGGCGACACATAAGCCTCCTTCCTTCATGAACAATAGATCTAATCCTCACCTATTTTGTAACGCCTCTTCTGACAGAGAGGTTAGGGAGGTCTGGAGGGCTGTTATAGACATTTCTATCTCTTTTAAATCTTGGTCAATAGCGGCCTGCATCATGTTCATTTGATGAGATCCCTGTATCAATGCCACTGTCCCTGTCCCCACTCCGGTGGCGATTCCTAATCCCACAAGAACAGCCAAAGTTAGGGATATAGGCTCTCGTTGATACCTGGTTTTGTGTTCTATCATATCCTCAAATGATTTACTTTGATGGTATATTATCCGAGGAAATATTTTTACCATAACACAGAAATGGGCCAAATTGTTAAACACCTTAGTGGAGACACAAGGGGTGATCCCAGTATTACATGCCCAATGGGTTCCTTGAGGAGGAATTAAGTATGCCATTGAGGCAGGGATGTTATGGACATGTAAACATAAAGTCCGTCTGATGTTGTTCAGCGGGTTTCCTATACAGACTCCTTTACCAGTAACCTCAGGGAGAGTAAGTTTATGGTTACTATTCCAGTCACAAGTGGCACTAGTAGTGACGTTGTAAGTATCATTGACTGCAATATCTTCATAGTAAGGTGGGGAGGCTGATAAGCAAAGCCAGCAAGATAGAGTCAGATTACTCTGGGTATAATTTAGGATAGAATAGGCCCCCAGAATTAAGTTGTACAATCTGGTTACAATGGGTATGGGTGTTTTAGTGGTTTTGGAGAGTGAGGAAGGGGCTTTTGTCAATTGAGGCACAGTATTGGGTAGCTCCAGTCTCTGTGGGGGTACACTGGCTTTGGGCGGTCTTAAGACAGGATTTGGGCCTATGGCCACAGGCGGCTTTTCTGGAGGAGGCTTTTTTATAAAGAAAAGGCCGCCCCCATCTGAACTTGGTTCATAATATCTAAGTCCCCAGGTACATCCTGTCAGCCAGCCAGTTTCATCAGGGGTGGTAATGGTTACATTTAAGTACTCACAATTTTGTTTAGTATGGTACCAGTAATCTAATGGTTGGCAATTGTTTGGCCCCCATTGTACCCTAAGATGTCTATCGGGATGAGCGGGTGTCCATGCGGTCACTATTGTTTCACAACCCCAGTAGGCACAGTAGTAATATCCTGGGGAGTTACAATATGTTCTACCTTCTATAGCGGCAGGACAAAGATAGACTGGTATTTTGTTAAGGCATGGTCGAATAGGTGCAAGGTCATAAGAATAGACTTCAAATGTTGGATTTCCTGACCCTATCCAAGTCTTGATTTCTCTTGATCACTCCAATGAGTGATCGACCATTTCCAAGGTCGGTGTGGGTTGTTTGTCCCCTGAGAGAGTGGGGTCCCCATTATCCCCACCCATAGCCATACGATGAACCCATGACTTGAGGGGATTATCAGTCTTTTCCAATCTCCATTGAGACCCCGGCGGTGGAGGTGCCGGCTTTTGGTGAGATGCATGAATCCAGGACGTGATGCCATCAACCTTAACAGCTGTGGGGTAGTCAGGAGTACCTGGTAGGGTCCTTTCCAGTGAGGTTCTAGGGTTTGTACCTGTTGGCAACGGATGTAGACGAAGTCACCTATGTTGTACCGGTGAGGAGTGGGTTCATTGCTTGGCTGGTAGGCTGAAGAGAGTTGACGCCACAGGATCCTCTGAATCTGGTCCAGAGCCTGAAGTCTATCAATCAAGAAAGTATGGGGTAAATGGGCGCCCTTAGGTAGGGGGCTGAGGTCTCGGATGGGGGGAGGAGTTCCATATAGAATCTCAAAAGGAGTCAAATTGGGTGGCTGGGAAGAAGGGGTGTTTCTAGCTCTAAACAAAGCATAGGGTAGGAGCATGGTCCAATCTTTAGAGCCAGTCTCTTTGACTAATTTTGTCAAGGTCTCCTTGATTGTTCTATTCATTCTCTCTACCTGTCCTGAACTCTGGGGTCTATAAGCACAATGAAGTTTCCAATCAATCCCCAATATCTTGGCCAATCCCTGACTTACTTGAGCCACGAATGCCGGTCCATTGTCAGACCTGATTACCTTTGTCAGGCCGAAATGAGGAAAGATCTCTTCCATCAACTTTTTTATTACCATCTGTGCAGTTTCCCTTTTGGTAGGGAATGCCTCGGTCCATCCTGAAAAAGTGTCTATAAAGACTAACAAGTATTTAAGCCCATATTTGGCCAGTTTTATTTCAGTAAAATCCACTTCCCAAAACTGTCCCAGTCGGGTTCCTCGCAATCTCTTTCCTTCTGAGGATTTGGAGGGGAAGGCGTTGACAATCTGGCAAGTTTGGCAGTTCTTGGTAACTTGTTCTGCCAGTGTTTTAATTTGGGCGGCTGACAACTGACTATCTGTTGATGAATTTCTGGCCAATAAGCACGACTTTTTTGTCCCCAGATGGGTTAACTTATGAGCTTGTTGGAAGTAGGCTAAAAGTTCTGTTTTTCCCATCTTGGGAGTTTGAAGAGGCTCATTTGAATATATCTCAGGTGAAGTATCGACTTCTAGGAGCAAAGTGGTAGGGGCGCCTAAAGCCGCTTGTTTTGCAGTTTTATCTGCATGATTGTTTCCCCGTATTATAGGACTGGTACCTTTCTGGTGGCTATTGCAGTGTACTATGGCCAATTTTTGTGGTAGCATAATAGCTGTCAAGAGTCTGAGAATTTCTGGTTTGTTTTTGATCTCCTTTCCCGCAGAGGTTAAGAGTCCTCTCTGCTGGTAAATAGCCCCATGAACATGTGCCGCAGCAAAAGCGTAGCGGCTATCAGTATAAATGGTTTCCCTTTTTCCCTGTGCCAACTCTAAGGCCTTTGTGAGGGCAACTAATTCTGCTCTCTGCGCAGATGTACCTTCTCTTAGTCCTGACGACCAGATAACTCGAGTCCCATCCGTAACTGCGGCCCCCGCGTGTCTCTTACCTTTTAGTAAGAAACTGCTACCGTCAGTGAACCAGGTTACTTCTGCGTCTGGGAGTGGCTGGTCTGTTAGGTCTCAGCGAATTCCAATTTCTTCTGCCAGGATTTCTTGACAGGTATGTAGGATTGGCTCTGATGTCTCTTCAGGCAGCCGAGTGGCCGGGTTGAGGGTAGTTGGAGGTCCGAATGTTATTCGGTCCTTATTTAGCAGGAGGCTTTGGTAGTGAGTGATTCTGGCATTAGAGAGCCATCTATCTGGAGGCTGATGAACAACACTCTCCAGCGTGTGTGGGGCTATTATAGTCAATTTTTGCCCCAAAGTTAGTTTATCTGCATCCTTAGGATGGCTGCCGCTGTAATAGCCTTTAAACAATGGAGCCATCCATTAGCCACAGGATCTAATCTCTTTGATAAATAGGCCACAGGTCGCTTCCATGGGCCGAAGGCCTGAGTTAGCACTCCTCGAGCTATCCCCCGTTTTTCTTCAATATAGAGAGTAAAGGGTTTTTCTACATTGGGGAGAGCCAATGCAGGGACAGACAAAAGGGCCTTTTTGATATCATCAAAGGCTCATTGTTGGTCAGTGCCCCAGGTGAAGGAGACATCTCCCTTTAGGAAGGGATAGAGGGGAGCAGCCAGGGAGGCGAAACCTGGAATCCACAGGCGGCAAAACCCCGCAGTTCCCAGAAATTCCCGCAATTGTTTCTTACTCGCGGGTGGGGGAATTTGAGGGACTGTCTTTTTTCTAGCTTCTGTGAGCCATCGTTTCCCATTTTTGAGAGTGTATCCTAAAAAGATAACCTCCCTTTGGCAAATTTGAGCCTTCTTAGCAGAGTCTCGGTATCCCAATTTGGCTAACTCCTGTAATAGTTCCCGAGTGCCATACATACAGTCTGTTTCTGAATCGGCGGCCAGCAGAAGATCGTCCACATATTGGAGCAAGGTCACAGCAGGGTGTTGGACTCGGAAGGTAGCCAGGTCCTTATGGAGAGCTTCATCGAAGATGGTAGGGGAGTTCTTAAATCCCTGAGGGAGGCGTGTCCAAGTCAACTGTCCTGACACTCCTGTGTCAGGGTCTGTCCATTCAAAGGCAAACAGAGGCTGACTATCTTTATGTAGAGATAGACAAAAGAAAGCATCCTTTAGGTCTAGTACTGTATACCAAGTCTTTTTGGGTCCCAGGGTGCTAAGCAAATTGTATGGATTAGGCACTGTAGCATGTATATCTTCTACTCTGTTATTTACCTCTCTTAGGTCTTGTACTGGTCTGTAATCTCCTGTTCCCGGCTTTTTGACTGGTAACAAGGGCGTATTCCAAGCCGAACGACACGGTACTAATACCCCCAGTTTGAGAAACTTTTGTATGTGTCTCTTTATCCCCTGATTGGCCTCCTTGTTTATATAATATTGTTTGATATGGACCAGTGAGGCAGAGGCCTTTAAGGAGATTACCACAGGGGGTTGTAATGTGGCCAGTCCCAATCCAGCTGTTTCAGCCCTTGAGTCAGGGAATTCTATTATCCATTTTTGGGGTATGGCCAAAACTGTGGGCTGGCTATAAAGTTGGTATTCATCATCAGTTGCTAAAGTGAGCATAGTCACCATAGGTTGGCTCACCAGGGGGTTGAGAAAAGTCACTTGGGGTCCCTGGGGTTTGAAAGTTATTTTGGCTCTTAATTTAGTCAAGAGATCTCTTCCCATGAGGGGAGCTGGGCATTCTGGTATTACCAAGAAAGAATGTTGGACTTTTCCTTTACCTAAGTCCATAGTTCTTTTGGTAGTCCATGCTCTGAATTTGCTCCCATTAGCCCCTTGAACCAGGGACCTCTTAGAGGAGAGAGGTCCCAATGGGGCTTGGAGAGCAGAAAAGACAGCTCCTGTATCTACTTCAAAATCAATTGGGGTCCCCTCCACATTGAAAGTTACCCTGAGCTTGGGGAGGGGGTCTGAGCCCCGTCCCCTCTAGTCCTCTTCTTCTAAGGCCAGTACATTAGGCTGTTGGCGTTGTTGTGCCTCCAAAGCCTGTTTTTGTTTTCTTTCCCTTTCCTTTTTCCTTTTAAGCTTGAGACATTCCTTCATGAGGTGTCCTTGTTCCTTGCAATATGCACATTGGTTGGGGTCAAGAGGAGGGAGGCATGGCTTACCCTCATCTATTTCTCCCTGAATGCCTTTTATGACTGTGGCCAAGATTTTTGTCAATTCTTTATTTCTCTTTCTATCTCTGATTAGTTCTTTTTCTTCCCTCTCCTTTTCCTTTCTCTCTTCCCTTTCCTCTTCTGTTTCCCTCTTATACCTTATCAGCCTCCTTTACTAAATCCCTTAAGGTTAAATCCTGCAATCCATCTAGTCATTGGAGCTTACATCTAATATCTGAGGCTGATTGTCCTATAAAGGCCATGGCAACAGATGCCCGTTGTCCCTCGTCTTGAGGGTCAAAGGGAGTGTATCTACAGTATGCCTCCATTAGTCTTTCTAGAAATATTGAGGGTGACTCGGTAGGCCCTTGAAGAATCTCTCTCACCTTAGCCAAATTTGTAGGCCGCCTAGTGGCCGCTCGGAGACCCACCACTAGAGTCTGGCGATAGATGGACAGATGCTCTCTACCTGCTAGAGTATTGGGGTCCCAATTAGGGTGGCACAATGGGAAGAAATCATCAATGATATTTGGGAGCTGGGTAGGTCTCCCATCCTGTCCTGGCATGGGTTTTCTGGCCTCTATGATGATTCGATCCTTCTCTTCGGTAGTGAACAAGGTCCCCAGCAACTGTTGACAATTGTCTCAGGTAGGCTGGTGAGAGAACATGAGAGACTCCACCAACCCGGTTAACCTAGAAGGGTCCTCAGAGAAAGGAGGGTTATTATTTTTCCAATTATATAAGTCGGAGGAGGAAAAGGGCCAGTATTGGAGTGCTGGCATTTCCCCCCGTGTCCATCTTCTAGCATGGGTCCATGCGGTCTGAGGGGGAGTGTGATTGCCACTCTGTCTTGAGGGCCCAGGGCCCACCAGCTTTGGGTTCCCTGGGCTGGCCCCTGGCTCGTAGCTTCAATCGGAGGGCCCTGCAGAGTTAATTCAGGGGAAGAGGGTGAAGAAGATGAGATAGGAGAAGAGGGTGGAGGGGAAGTAACAGCAGCCTCAACTGGAGCAGAGAGTAAAGGGTAAAGAGGAGGCGGTGTTCCAGAGTCCAATAGGATTAGGTCAGCCTGTGATTTGGGTAAAACCTGAGAAGGGAGAGGAGGATAGAGGTTAGGGATCGTAGGTTGAGCTTTTGCAGGTAAGAGAGTGACAGATTCAGGTAGAGTTGGAGGTAGAAAAATCCTTACCCACTTTGGGGGGTTCTCACACAAGTCTTGTTAGGGTAGAGATGCCCGCCGCATGAAGGAAGACTCCAAGAAGCGTTCTCTCATGCAAAAGGCAGGGGGTTTTATTGACCAAGCATGTGTGGGGCTCACTGAACACGCAGGAATGGAGAGCCACGAGGTTTGTCTGTGCAGGGCTTATATGTCTATAGAACAAAGGGAGGAGGGGTCTTTGCAAGTGCGGTTACAGAAGCAGATGGCATTGGTTAGTTTAAACAGCTTTTTACATTCATTGGGAGAAGACAATCATACGGAAATTTAAGGCTGGGCGGCGGAGGATGTCTCCTATTTTGTAAATTCCTTAGTCATGGGGTTGTTCTTATCTCTTAAAGGCATATTTTGTAAATTCCTTAGTCATGGGGTTGTTCTTATCTCGTAAAGGCATGTTTTGTAAATTCCTTAGTCATGGGGTTGTTCTTATCTCGTAAAGGCATGTTTTGTAAATTCCTTAGTCATGGGGTTGTTCTTATCTCGTAAAGGCATGTTTTGTAAATTCCTTAGTCATGGGGTTGTTCTTATCTTGTAATCCAGATCCCTGGTCAGCCCTATTCTCATTCTTATCTAACTTAGGCAACTTTAAACTGTAACAGCTTAATTCTCGGAACATTGGGAGGAGGAGGACAGCATGGATTGAATTTTCCCAGAAGGGAAAATTCCTCTTACAGTCTTGCCATACCATGATGTAAGGTTGTTGATCAGGATATCCCTGTTTTCCAGGACGGAAGACTATAGTCTTAACCGCCTGGATAAGGGGAAGGTGGAAAGTTCCCTCTGGCGGCCATCCTACTTGAAAGGTGGGCCATTCCAACGAGCAGAAAGTCTGCCATTTACCTTTTTTAACAATCAAAGAAAGATTATGAGCCCTCTCTTTCACTTCCGACCAATGATCCAGAGTGAAAGAGAGGGGGGGTGGATTCCGTTTGTCCCATGGTGGGTGCTGTGGAACAAAAGAGGTTAGTGGCGCCAAAAAAAAACAAAGACAGACAAACACTAAGACCAAGATAATAGACAAATGCCAGTGTACATGACTTCCCCAGAAGAGGAAGTAAACTGAATCTGAAGGGCGATGAATGGTGACAAAAATATAACCGGTGACCCCACCGCAAAATAGCCCTATGGACCAATAATCCCTGAGGTGTCCCCCGGGGAAGTGACTTGTGACTTAAAAGCCCAGAGGCAAGTCACCAAGGAGCTCACACCCCTTGATGCACAGCAAGCCACTTGGATCGAGGAGCTTATGCACCTTGATGCCAGTCACAACCAAAAACTAGGCAATCGCAAAGTGAAAGTAAGGCGAAGAGGGACAGAGAAAGAGAGATAGGAATGGCCGTACTAACCCCGAGAGTTAGCTGTTGGGGTCTTCCTGACGCAGGGGCAATCCCCTATCTCACTGGGGCCTCCAAAATGTTAGGGTCGAGACGCCCGCCACGTGAAAGAAGACTCCAAGAAGCTTTCTCTCATGCAAAGGGCAAGGGGTTTTATTATCCAAGCATGCGTGGGGCTCACTGAACACGCAGGAACAGTGGGCCACGAGGTTTGTCTGTGCAGGGCTTATATGTCTATAGAACAAAGGGAGGAGGGGTCTTTGCAAGCGCGGTTACAGAAGCAGATGGCATTGGTTAGTTTAAACAGATTTCACATTCATTGGGAGAGGACAGTCGCACGGAAGTTTAAGGCTGGGTGACGGAGGATGTTTTCTAATATGGACAGCAGATGGCCTGGAACAGCACATTCTGCAAATTCCTTAGCCATGGGATAGCCATTATCTTGCAATCTAGTCCCCCGGTCGGTGGTCAGCTCTGTTCCGGGGTTTATCTAACTTAGCAACTTTAGATTGTAACAGCTCTATTCCCGGAGCATCTGAAGGAGGGGAACAGTACAATCCTTGTGTTCTCAGTACAGCAAAATCTCCCTTACAATATCACTCAGCAGCATGGACACCTGCTGGCACACAAGGTCCTGAGGTCGACCCCCCAGTACCCACAAAAAAAAAAGACACACAGAAGTCTAGGTAGAATTTATTGTCAAGTAGCTAGTCTAATGAAACACGAGGCAAGAGGCCAAATGACAGGCTTTGTGATAGCAAGTAGGCATATGGTTTAATGCCTGGGTTCAGGCAGGCAGAGAGCAACAAAGCTATCTGCATGGAACAAAGAGAAGCATGTCCCTTCTATAGGGATGGAAAGAAGGCAGTCAGGAAGGTTTAATAAACACCTGTGGTTAAAGTTTTTTGGCAGCCTTGTATCCCAGTGCAAAGTCCTTGAATTGTCCATGTAAATCTTTGGGTGTCTCCAGATGTCCCCAGGACCTACAAAATTCCTCTGCCTATCTTATCTCGAGTGCTTGCCTCAGGTGCTGAGCTGAATTCCCTGCAGAGAATAGTGCTTCTCCTGGCAAGCAGGCTGAGGGCTGGGAGAGTCAGGTCTGGTTGGAGCCTTACAAATAGAGTTATGCCTTCCAGTGAGAAGGTCAGCTGGACATATTTTTATGCACCCAAGAGCTACTCTTGGGGTCCAGGGAACTGGGATTATGATGATGATGCTTATTTAGAAGTTACTTCAGAATTGCAAAGTGTCCTCCTGTCCTCTCCTCTTCAGATGGTCAGTGATTGCTCAGAAGCTTTCATTATGTAAGAAACTCACAGAAAGGAACTTCTTAATTTAAGCCAGAGCCCAGTCCCAGGGCAAGAGTGTCCTTTGAGGACCCTTCCTTTCCTACCACCCCTGGGTCAGCCACACTGCCCGTACATAGGCTACGGCAGCCAGGAGTGCTGTGGGCCTCGTGCTGGAGTTCGAATGCTAGGTGGCCAGGCATCGGAAGGAAGGTGCACAGCGTGTCGCCTTAGGATGTGACCGTGCTCTGTGGGGCCCCTTCGGGTTCCAGAGACCTAATGGAAGGAAGATAAATACACTCTGGGCAGAAGCTGGAGCCCTTTGTTTAATTCTCTGACAAAGCAAGCTATATTTTGGACCTTCTATTTTTTGTGTGTAATAGCCTTTTATTATCAGCCACAGTAATAGTTTAATGATTAGAATTAAGATATGATTTAAGCATTTATATCTTTTTTTTTTGTGGGTACCGGGGGGTCGACCTCAGGACCTCACGTGCCAACAGGCACCTGTGCCACTGAGCGATATCACCGGCCCCTTTTTCGTATGTGGGATCCGGGAGTCAAACTCGGGCCCTTGTGCTTGCAAGGCAGGCGCTTACGCCGCTGAGCCATCTCACCGGTCCTAAGCATTTATATCTTAACATAGTTAACATATACACATCTTCCTGTCCCAGGTGTTTTAGTAATCTGGACAGAGGTTTTTTTATTTAAAATTTTAATTTTAGTAAATTCACCCTCACTTAAGTTTTTTATGGCAATCTATAACTTTATGAGGAAAATATCTGGATGTATATGCATTTTTACTTTAGTGATCATTTAGTGCTTCCCAATATTCATGGTTCAACAGTAAGTTATTGAGATGTAAGCTGTGGTCAGAAAGAGGACATTATCTCCTGGAAATCAACCTGTTTGTACAATGCATGTTCTAACTCTTTAAAGATGTAGTGAAGAGAAAATTGTTCTCGCTATTTTAACACAAGAGGGTTTAAGAATGGTAAGGTCTCGTTCTATGTCCATACAGCTATTAATTCTCCTTGTTCCCTCTCATGTTAGAAATGTAATTGTCTTAATAAAGTCAAAAAAATTTATTTCTAAAGTGCAGTTCAATGATTTCACAATCCTTTATGAAAAGTATCACTCATCTGCTAAAGAATGAAGAAAATGGGGCCAGGGAGATGGCTCAGCGGCATAAGCGCCTGCCTGGCAAGTGCGAGGTCCTGAGTTCAACTCCTGGTACCCACATAAAAAAAGGGAAAAAAGGGCCGGTGATATTGCTCAGTGGTACAAGCGCCTGCTGGCAAGCACAAGGTCCTGAGTTCAACTCCCGGTACCTACATAAAAAAAAGAATGAAGAAAATTGAGCTTAACTACATTTTGCTTAGATATCTGTAGAATATTTCATAGCATAGTAGAAAAAGAAAATTTTACATGAGAAGTCAGGATACCTGCATTATAGTTCAAACCCTTTAAAATAAATATGTGCAATACGTGCCAATGGATCACGATCTTTGTGGGAGGGTTGAGAGAGAATAGTGGTTCCGTTTCCTTAGTAAACTATGTGAGCCACACTTTTAATTTACTGTCCCTGTGGTATCTGGTATCTACAATTTTAATTCAGGGCTCAGGTACGTGGTCTTGCCGTTCAAAGTGTTAGTATCTCTGACAGTTAATAGCGGTGCTCCTATTTTAACGTATTACATATTAAAAGGAAAAGCCAAAAGCATAAATGTTATATGAAATCCATGTTCCTAGTGATAAAAATCTAAAATGTCTATGCATCCTATAGAATTACTTCCTAATATTTTTATGTTTTAAAATGCAGTACCTACATGTTTCGCTTTCTCACATTCATACTTGCCTTGGCATTTCACATCTGTGCCAACGTTATAACTATTCTTTAATAAGTCTAAAATAAGAAAAATGCCTATGAAGTTTGGACAAATACATCACCAATCTCTGTAACCCACCCAGATTCTCAGTTTAACGTCATTATCACACAGACCTTCCTTCAGAGAACCGAATGTGTTACTGTACAATAGCACATCACTGCCCTCTGATGCTACCCAGTAATATGTAATTTTAAATTCAGCCAAGAAAACCTTTATTATAGTGTCAAACATAATATGTTCATTTTTTAAGGTATAAAAATAGACAATAAATTAGGAGAAATTTAATATTTGCTTATAAATATTCATTACCTAGTAAGTTATAAAAATTTAGTGTTTCTTCAGATAAGCCCTTCAAATGATTTTTTTTTTTTTTTTTTTGGTCTTTTTGAGACAGGGTTTCACTATGCTGTTCAGGCTGGACTTGAACTCATTTGGTAGCCCAGGCTGGCCTCAAATGCACAGCAATCCTCCTGCCTCAGCCTCCCAATCAAATGAATTTTTGATATTTTATCTGATGATAAGTTTAAAGGCAACAAGCCTTCAAGTTTAACTGAAAGTCTTCATGCGTACTTAAAAAAAAAATCCAAACACAAGGCTATGTAGCACAACTATATATAGCTAAGATATTTTAAAGGAAGGAAACATGACTGCAATTTTAGTATTAGAAATGAATGCAAGATTTTTTACATGCCATCTATGTATTTTAACTATGAGAAAGTGGCAAATCATTTACTTCCTGCAGAAAAGTAAGTGCAGGAACATAAGCATTTAATGAATGGTCTGGCCCTTTTCTAAGTCTGCAAATAAAATTTTTTCCCCAGTATGTTCAATATACATTTAGCACTGCAATTAAGTTCATTAATATTACAAAAGTTGACTCAAGGAAATATTGGGCAATGATTTCAGTAGGCTCTTCCATTCATGTTGTGCTTTATGAAACTGTCCATCTAAGTCCACCTGCTGGTGGAGGCCAGATGTAAGAATTTATTTTTCTCTTTCCTTTTCCTTTCCTGGCTTTGTTATATATGTTTTTTCTTTTTGAGACAGAGTCTTGCTATGCAGTTCAGACTGGCCTTGCATTCACAAAGTAGCCCAGGTTGGCCTCGAACTTGTGGCAATCCCCCTGTCTCAGCCTCCCAAGTGCTGGGATTACAGGTGTGCACCTCCATGCCTGGCTAGAATTGTTTTTTTCTATTTTTTCCTTTTTCTTGCTCATTTCATCCACAGATTGAGCATCTAAAATCTCCGGAGATGCAGCCTCCTTCTGTTCTCTCTCTGCAGCCTCTGCAAGTTTTTGTTTGTTTGTTTGCTTGCTTGCTTGTTTTTGTTTCTTTGCGTCTGCAAATATTGTCTTTTCTCTTCTGGGCTGGGCTGGCAATGGAGGTGTCTCCCCCATGCATGGGCAGCACAGCCCCATCACAGCTGCAGCACCAAAAACCCACTTTTTTTTAACTAAAGCTAAAGGATGACACAGCACAACACAACAAAACAAAATCCCCCAAAAGACAATCACATAACATTTAGGAAATCTTAGTTTTCCATAGGCTCTCAGAAAGAGTTATCAGAATCATGGTGGGAGCACAGTTTGCAGGATCCACCTGCTGTGAATAACATCCTACTTGTGTCCTGAGGTGGCAGTCAAGCAATGTATGACCCTCTGTGCTAGTGGTACTATTCATTAATAACCATTCCCCATTTCCTGTTCACATGAAGAGTCTGAACGATTGAGAAGGGGCAGACAGAAGGATCACCTTCCATTTTTTCATTGACTCTTGGTGTTTTTGTTGCACATTACATGCCTGATGCCTCTTTTAATTACTACAGAAGTAGCATTATTTATTCTGAAAGATAATTTTACATTCCAAGTAACAGATGTTAATACTTTTTGTTTTTGTTTTTGTGGAGTTTGTGTGTTTATGTGTGTTTTCATTGTTGTGGTGGTTATGGTTGTGTTGTTGTTGTTGTTGTTTTTTATGTGGGTCCTGGGAGTCGAATTCAGGACCTCGCACTTGCCACAGGTGCTTGTGCTACTGAGCCATCTCACTGGCCCTTTTTTTTTCCTTTATGTGGGTACTGGGAGTTGAACTCAGGACCTCGCACTTGCCAGGCAGGTGCTTATGCCGCTGAGCCATCTCACCAGCCCTGTGTTGTTTTCTGAGACAAGGTTTCACTACGTAGTTCAGGCTGGTCTTGAACTTGCAGCAATCCTTCTGCCTCAGCCTCCCAATTGGGGATTAAAGGCATGCACCACCATGCCTGGCTTCATGGTAACAACTTCTGACATGACCTTGAGGGATGATTTGCAGCTTAGGCTGACCTTGAGCTCATTACAGAGCCCAGGCTGGCCTCAAAGTCGCTCGAGGTCACCCTCCAGCCTCCACCTCTCTGGCGAGTGCTGGGATCACAGGTGTGCATCCACTGCACCCGGCCTGATCATCTGCAGTTCTGAGTGGAACCACACTTTAGGAAAGGATTTCCAGCAGCCATGCAGTATTCATTCCTATCCCATCATGGGTGATAACTGCTGCTGTGCCTTGTGGGACCCTTGAAGGCATCTGCTGCAGACCTTCAGACTGCTGTGAAAGGCGCACTTCCAGCCACCCTCAGCCAAGTACTGTACTTCACGTGGTGACAGCTCGCTCTTCAGGGAAGCCTTAGAGAAGTGGACCGACCCGGCCTAGACAGATGCTCCTGGCCAGCTCCTTCCCTCCCTCCCTGCCTCCCCCCCTCATTCCCCTTGGCCAGCTGGCCACTTCCCAGGTAGCACAGTGACAAAGGAAGCAGGGAAGCTCTGGGCCTCACCACACATCAGCTTTGCCTCCCAGTGGCTGTCTTTGTGTGATCCGACCTGACCTGTGCACTGGGACAGGACCACATCATCTCCGGGTCTCTCTTTGTTTTCTTCCTTCTTTTTATTCAATGCTAGAGATGAAATGCAGGGCATGCTAAGTTCCACTTCCACAGAGCAAGCACATCCCCAGCCTTGTTTAGGTTTATCTTTTGAATTTTCAGACAAGGTCTCCCTAAATCACTAAATTGCCCCAGTGGGCTGGGCTCAAATCTGCAATCTTCCTGCCTCAGCCTCCTCCTTGTTGAGCACTAGGATTATAGGCATTCACCACCACACCTGACTCCCATTGTTGTTGTTGCTGCTGCTGTCGTCCTCGCCATGGTAAGAAATGTATCACATCACACAGGACTGGGGTGTAGCTGAGTGAAGGAGCCTCTACCTAGCATGCAGAGGGCTGCACCAGGGCAAAAATCTTAAATAGAACTTAGCATCTTTACCACCTTTAAGCATACAGGTCAGTGCTCTTCAGCATATGGGACAGGGGGCCCTGGCACCAGGGACAGAACAAGACTATCACTGCCAGCCAGCCAGGGCCATGAGGGACATCGCCTGGGGCAAGGTGGAGGCTGAGACCTGTCTGAGCAGATGGTGGGGGGAGGGGTCACCCCAAGGACGCTGCTTTCAGTGTGGAATCTAGCCCAAACCAAAGAAAACAAGCCAGCCAGCCAGCAAGCATGCCACATAGGGCATGGTGGCATGCAGGCCAGTAACCCCAGCCTTGGGGAAGCTAAGAAAGGCTGGAGGATTGCCACAACTTTGAGGCTGGCCTTATAGTAAATTGAAGGCCACCCTGGACTACACGGTGCGGTGCTCTCACTCTTTCTCTCTCTCAAAAACAAAACAAAACAAAACAACAAACAACTGTTTCCCCCCTAAGGCAATTTTCCTTCCCTTTTTGAAAAAGAAAGTATGAAACTCCAATATCCAATACAGGTTCTCAAAAGAATTTATCAGCGGGATGTGGTGGTGCATGTCGGCCTGCCAGTAATCCCAGAATATGACGAGTATGACAATATGATGAAGACACTCAAAACTTTTTTTTGAATTGTTATGATTCCATATTGTTGAGATTAAATAGTAATTCCTACTTAAGAATACTGCTGACAAAGCCAGGGCAAAAACAGCCATCAGCTTTGTTATCCTGTGAGGGGGACCACCTGGACGGCTGTCCTCAAGAGAAGAGCAACTATCTCCATCTTGGCTGAGCCTGGCCCTAATTCCACCTATTGATATGTACAGAGCTGGCTAGGACTTTTCCTTATCTCTTTAATTGGCTTTAGGCAATGCAAATAGGTCCAGCCGAGGTCCTGATGTGGTCTTTGAAGCAAAGCAACAGGCCTGCGTTTCCCCACCCCTTTGCTCCCAATACATGGTTGAGCCTGGCAGGAAGGAGAGCCATGTTCCACCCTGTCAGCTGGGATCCAGCCTCAAGAAAGAGGCTATGACTTCCCAGGGCATAAAAGATTACACATCAGAGCTGAAGCACCCACCCCAAAACATTAGATACTATCTTGACTTGTGTTATGCAGATTACTCTTTCTGCATATCCTTCCCTCTGCATTTGCAAAGGTGATTTCAGGCCTAGCCCAGCTCATGAGACTCACATACCTCCCACCACTCTCACAAGTCACTCATCCCCGCACCACTCCCCTCCTTCAGAATTAATAAAACCTGGGTTCGGCCCTGGGTGGAGGCCTTTGTTCCAATAACCATTATTTTGCTTGGACTTAGGACCCCCTTGGCTCCCCACAACTATAGATATGTCTTAGTGTCTTTATTCTCGCCGTGGTTTGCATTGGATGTGGTAGATTGGAATTAACTCGGTAGAATTCCAATAACTTCCTTTTGGGTTTACAAATCTAACTTCCTGGACCGTGACAAGGACAAGGAAGAGCTCTCTATAATCCTGGCAGTGTCAGAGAGCAGCCAGTGAGGCACCTCATCCCAGCTTAACCGTATCCGAACCATGTGAAATTCACTGTACTTCCCATTCGGTGCCATGCCACTTCCAGAACTCTTTCTCCTCCCCCACCATCCCTGGTCATGGCCCACTCAGTGTGCCACTCTCCCTGCATAAAGGGATCAGAGGTAATCAGGCATGGCTGCCCATGCCTGGAACCCAAACTGAGCACTCTGGAAGGCTGAGAAAATAAGGAGCAGAGGTTCCAGCCAACCTTGTCTCTAAACGAAGGGCTGGGGTGGGGTGAGGAGGCTCACTGCAGCCAGCACTCACTCAGGAGGCTGAGGTAGGAGGATTGTAGTGAGTTCCAGGCCAGCCTGGGCTCTGTAGTAAGTTCAAGGAGGCCAACCTGAACTACACGGTGAGACCCATTGATACAGGGGAAATGTAACTCCCACCCTGCTAAGATGTCTGAAACACCAAGCTCACGTTCTCTAAAACTGAAGAATGAATTCTAGGAACAAGAGAGGTGAACAGCAGTTTATTCAGAGAAAGAAAGCTTCTGTCTGAGAGGGACAGAAGGGCACCCAGAAAGTGGGTGCCCACCAACCCCACTTCTCAAGGGCGTTTTACTGAGTAAAGCCACACGGTGAGGCGGGTTCAAGGTGGGACAGAACTATAATCAATCAATAAAATTACGAGTATAGTCACTTAGGTAATATTTGTTGTACTCAATGAATGAGACTACAAAGGGAGGATGTCCAAAAATAAAAATTGAGCTCTTTATTTTAGCTGGTACCCAGCGGCATCCTCTATGCCAGAACAAAGAGGAGCCCCGGGGGCAGGTAGAGTGTAGTTTTTATAGTAGCAAGCAGTTGTACAGAAGCCAATAGCGACGGTTAATAAAGTAATTTTACAAACTTATTGGTTAGGCTTTTAGGCGCGGGGTATTTGGCATTATTTCACTGGGCAAAAGGAACATCTTATTATGGGTTACCAGAGGCGGGAAGGTGCATTTCGTCACTATGGGGGAATCTCAACTTAAACAGAAAGGAATTTATCTAGCCTAAACAAAGGAGAGGCTTATCTAATGGTATTTGGCGGGAAGCAGGAGCCGGACAGGCGAAATGGTGGTTTGTTCATAAGATGGCATTAGCCTTGTCAGGTTACAACAATATTGATCTGGTCAGAAATCACAGGATGGGTGTGAGCTGGGACAAAACTATGGTCAACCAATAATATTACAACAGCATAGCCACTTGGATAATACTGATTAAATGGGGATCAAATGGGGAAGCCAGTCACATAGCAAGTGCACATGGGATAGACAAGGACTTTCCCAGAAGGGGTGGGGTAAGGAGGTTTAGTCTCCACCCCGAGGTGATTGATGCTTACTTAGAATATCCATCACTGCTGTTCATCCCTAGGGGAAGTGTATGGGTGACTAGTTCTTTTTCTTGAAGCCTGGCCTTCAGTGTAGACCAACCACAGTTGTCTTCTGCATTGACCTCTTGAGGGCCCAGCCCTGTCTGACTGCAATATTTCTACCTAACTTAGGTACCTATAATACCATCTCAAAAAAAAAAATCACAACCATTCCCTGCTCCCTCTCCAGGTATAATTTTCAGGAAGGGCTGGCTTCCGCCCCTAGATAGCAGCACCATGTAGGTTTCACCCCCACCCAGTAGGGAAAACAAATCTATACCAACGCTGGGTTTGGAGTTCTGGTCAGGTCACTCAGTCACTGATGTCCCTTGCCACCCTGCCTCCCATTCCAGCCAGCCAGGATCAGAGAGGTGCATCTATGCTGCCTGGCAGCCATTGTGGATGACACCACACAGAAAAATGAATGAAGGAAGGAGGAAAGAAGGAAGGAAGGAAGTCAGTTCACCACCTGGCATGCGTGTGGGGGGTACAGGGAGGTGGCAGTGACACCTGTTCCTGCTCACTTTCAGCGCAGAGAGGCACCTCACATGGGTGAAGGGCAGACTGAGCAGTGCTCCTGTGGTGCCATCAGGACCCTGGGAGCATTTACAAAATTTCCTCTGGGGAGAGGGGCACCTGACTGTGGGCCAGAGAAACTTCACTCATTCCATGTTTTTGTGTTTATTTACAACTTTACTTTGCAATCCATTCTTAGGCTTCTCAGTTCTCACCTCAGAGAAGAAGGGCAAGAAAACCAGCAGATGTTGGGTCCAAAGGGGAAAGTCTCTGTGGAATTCACCCTTGTTTTCTCTTTTCCTTGAAGAGAGTCACTGCCCAGTACATTTAGGGTCACATGTCACGTCCTTACCAGGGTTGTTGTCATCCTGTCAAGGGAGGAGAGCCAAATGGAGTTCTAGAATAGAGAGAGAAGGGGATTCAGTGGTTTTATTCTCATGCCAGTGCCACCCTGCACCTTCTGGGTGCCATGGCGAGCACAAGTCATCCCAGCTCTTCAGCTGGGTGTCAGGTGGCAAGTGAGGCAGAGGCATCACTGGAGCACAGTCTGGATGAAGCAAACCCTGCCTTTTGGGTGGTTGGTCAGTCAGTCTGTCCACCCACCCGAGTACAGGCACAGGAGTGCAGAAACAAATGAGTAAGAAAATGGATGTGAATATGAAAATCCTGACCACAGGCAGGCACAGAAGCACAAACCGTCACTAAAGCGCAAACCCAGGACAAACAGGAGGGAGAAGAACCCACCAGCATCACCACCACCACCACCTGTCCTGACTTCCCACAGGAGCCCACGCTGCGCTTCCCAGATGCAGTGTGCAATTTCACCTTTGCTTACACTCTTCCCATTCACTTCCTCCAAGCTCACTCTGCAGACCCAGTTTCTCCCCACAATCTTCACTTTTGGTTTCAACAACACAAACAGCAAAACAAAACAAAAACCACAAGCAAGGGAAAGGACTTTGCCTGCCCTGCCAGACAGAAGAGGTGGCTGGAAGCCATGATGGAAAGACTCACCGGCAGGAAGGCTGGGGCTAAAGCTGGTTTAGGGTTATCTCTATCGATGTGCAGCCTAAAGCCCACAGAAGTTAAATTATCAGCCAAAACAAATTGAGGGGGTTGATAGAAAACAGCAGAGGTAGGACACAAACCTAGGACTTACTAACTCCAGAGCCCACACTGACACCTAGAATCACTTTTCAGATTCTGGCTTAAAATTCCAACTTTTGATCCAGGCATGGTGGTGAATGGCTTTCATCCCAGCACTAGGGAGCTAATGCAGGAAGATTTCCCAGGGGTCTGAGGCCAACCTGGGCTCCATGGGGAGTTCAGTGCCAGCCTGGACTGCACAGGGAGACCCTGTCTCAGAAAACCACAAACAGCCAGCTCACCAGCTCACCAGCCCAATGCCCAATCTCCCAACTGCCCACCCACCCAGGAATTTATGCAATGTTTAAAAGATTGTTTTTCTTTGTCAATTTGTAAGTAATATAAGGGTCAAGTTAATGTATCACCTAATTAGCCAACATCAAATTCTGTGTGGAAGAAGGAAACTTTATGATGTTTTACATCATTAACAACATTAAAAGAAAGTTCATTTTTTCAGAAGGTAATTTTGATGGGTGTGTTGGCACACACTTGTAATCAGGCAGGATGATCACCCAGAGTTCCAGGCTAGCCTGCTTGTAGCCTGGCCTGGACTACATAGAGAAAGACTGCAGGTCAGCCACCTCAGCCCCAGAGGGAAGGGAAAGGCAGGGTGGCTCCCCGCCTGGGCTGGGTCCCATCTTCCACTATTATAGGTAGTCAAGTTAGGTAGAAATATTGTAGGCAGTCAGACAGGGCCAGGCCCTCAAGAGGTCAATGCAGAAGACAACTGTGGTTGGTCTACACTGAAGGCCAGGCTTCAAGAAAAAGAACTAGTCACTCATACACTTCCCCTAGGGATGAACAGCGGTGATGGATATTCTAAGTAAGCATCAATCACCTCAGGGTGGAGACCAAACCTACTTGATCCCCATTTAATCAATATTATCCTGTAAGAGAAATTTTCCCTTCTGGGAATGCATGGTCCATGCTGTCCCCCTCCTCCCAAGGTTCCGGGAATTGAGCTGTTACAATTTAAAGCTGCCTAAGTTAGATAAGAGTGAGAATAGAGCAACCAGGGATCTGGGCTAAAAGATAAAAACTCCATGGCTAAAAAATTTACAAAGTATCCCTTTCCTAAACACCTGCTGCCCATATTAGGAAACATCCTCCGCCACTCTGTGGGCCAGCCTAAAAACTCCCGTATGAGTGTCTTCTCCCAATGAATGTAAAAAGCTGTTTAAACTAACCAATGCTATCTGCTTCTGTAACCGTGCTTGCAAAGACCCCTCCTCCCTTTGTTCTATAGACATATAAGCCCTACACAGACAAACCTCATGGCCCACTGTTCCTGCATGTTCAGTGAGCCCCACACATGCTTGGATAATAAAACCCCTTGCCCTTTGCATGAGAGAACGCTTCTTGGAGTCTTCCTTCAGGCAGCGGGCGTCTCGACCCTAACATTTTGGAGGCCCCAGTGAGATCGGGGATTGCCCCCTGCATCGGAAGACCCCAACAGCTGCCTCTCGGGGTAAGTATGGCTGTTCCTATCTCTTGTTCTCTGTCTTACTTGGATCCTAATTTCTTGTGTCTCAGCACGGTCGGTTTCAAGAAGTGTGAGCTTCTTGATCCACGTGGCTTGCACCTAGGAACGTGAGTCCTTAGGTGAATGCCATAGGCATCCTTTTTGAGCCACAGGCCACATCCCCTGGGGGACGCTTCGGGGATTATAGGTCCATAGGGCCTATTCAGCGGGGGACATCCCCGATCGTGTTTCTACATAGACTCCGCGAGCCTACTTCATGGGCTCCTGAGGGTCTATTCAGCGGGGGATTCCCCGGTTGTGCGGGGTATTCCCCGGTTGTAATTCTTTCATTTCCTCTTTTGGAAAAGTTTTGTACGCCGGCATTTGTCTATTGTCTTGGTCTTAGTGTTTGTTTGTCTTTGTTTGGCACCACTAACCTCTTTTGTTCCACAGCACCCACCATGGACAATAAGGAGGGGGCCTCGGTGCCTCCTTGCCTGGCAGCTAACCCTTGGGGGGCCAAGGTGCCAAAAAGCTGATCTTCAGCTGGCCCCCCCAGATCGGCTGCAAGGCAGGATGCAAGGCTCTAAATTTGAGGTCGGGAGCGGTGTGGCTTGTCTGTTTTTGTCTGTCTGTGCGTGTTCCTACCCTGTGTTACATCTATGCCACCGCCCCTGAGCCTGCGCTTCCAAGTCACTGTTACTAGAGGAATTCAACCTGCCGGCAGGAGACCATTTGTTAGTCTCAAATTTCATTTACATTTCAAATTGAGTGGGGGAGACAGGACTTGCTTAGATAAATTGTAACTGTGGGATACTATATTGTCCAAGTCATTGACATAATGGGTTGTGCTGGCAGTAAGTCAACTGTTTTAAAATATATGCTTAACAATTTTGATGAATTCAATGTGGGATGATTAGCTAAAGGGTCGCTCCACCCCCAGGTAATCAATAAAGTATAAAATATTGTCACCGGAAAGCCTGAGCACCCAAATTAGTTTCCATATATAAACTCCTGGTTGTATACAGGGCCAGTGCTGCCCCAATGGCCAGCCTGGACGTCACCAGCCTGGCGCTGCCTGCAAACATCTAGGAAAGTTTTACAGGAGAAATGTAAATGCCTGCTTTGTCAAAACATCGAGTAAGCTGAGTAAGCCACAGCGGGAATCATAAGCTGGGTGCCCTGGCTCAAAACACCTGGGACAAAAACCTTATCCTGAAGCACACTTTTCTCTTTCTCTGCATACAAAGAGGGTCTCTGCTCTTAAATCACAAATGGCTGCAGCATTTGCAGCTAGTGGGAAACTGGGCGTAATTGTAACAATCCAGGAACAAGGGGTCAAAATAATTTTGACTAAGATATATCAAAGAAAATTTATATAAATGATATTCTTACAGAGAGAATGCTAAGAGAGTAAAAAAAAAAAGGTTTGAGTATGTGACAGAAGGTATGGAGATGACTGAGCTGGAAGCTACATAAAAGGAAAACATGAAATTTGTCAGTATTTTTATGAAGAAATTTATTTTTGTTTCTTCCAAATTCTTTTTTTTTTTTTTTTGGTGGGTACCGGGGGAACGACCTCAGGACCTCGCGCGCCAGCAGGCGCCCGTGCCGCTGAGCGATATCACCGGCCCCTTTTTCGTATGTGGGTTCCGGGAGTCGAACTCGGGCCCTCGCGCTTGCCGGGCAGGCGCTTAAGCCGCTGAGCCATCTCACCGGCCCTCTTCCAAATTCTTATAAGAGATATCTGCTATTGACCTACAAATAATTCTGACTAGTCTATTTGTAATTACAAACTTCTAAAATTATAAGTTACTATAATTTAATTTGACATATATATATATATATATATATATATATATATATGAGTGCACTCTGATTTTTTTAAAATAAATTTGTCTGTATGTTTTGTTTTTCTGTGTGCCCAACCTGTAAACAGCTGCTTTATTTGAGCTCAATGAATTTTCTTTTTACATTTTTGGATTTTTGAAACGTTTGTCTGGTATGCTTCCACCAAAAAGTTGCCAGCTGGCCAAAATGATATTAAAATTGGTTCCATAAATGTAATACATGTTTTGTTTATTGTTTATTGTTATATTATGATTTTAGAGTTTCTTATTTGTTCAAAATAATGTGTTAAGTGATCTGGTTTTCATAAGTCATTAAAAATTGTTAGACAAAATATATTATTGTGATATGTTTACATTGGTCATCATCAACAGGTTAAATTTTCTAAAACAGGACAATGAGGTTTTCTGATTTAAAGATGCTCTGGTACAAAACTAAATTAAGAAACAAAAGTTTTTATATGGCTATGACAATTCAGTGTTGCTGATCTCATAGTATATTAAGTGTATTCATACCTTCCAGATGTACAGGTCTTCTAAAATATAAAACTGGGATTGTTTATAGAGATAAACATTTTCTTTCTTTCAGAATCAGACACCTGCCTTTGCTTGTGCTCCAGATATTTATGATAAGAGGTTCATGCTAATATAAGGTCACCAGTCAAATGATAATTTTTAACAACAACAACAAAAAAAAACCTATGTGATGTATATGCTATATACGTGCCACAGTATTTAAAGATGCCTAGATATTAAACAGTCCAGATAATGTCATAAAATTTCTTCAGTGATGTCCTATTAAAAGACAAATTAGATAAAAACATCTTATGTACTAGATAGAGATAATTGACTAAAAAGCTCAAATTTACGTGCAGACTGCTAAGTTTCTAGGATTTATATTAAAAGATGAAACACGCTCTCTGCCAATCTCATGCACTCAGGCCATTCAGGGCCTCTGAATGCCGGTGACCAAAAAGGAGTTGAGGGAATTTCTGGGAACCGTTGGGTACTGTCACCTTTGGGTACTGTCACCTTTGGGTCCTTAATTTTGCAGCAATAGCAAAGCCCCTCTATGAGGCTTTAAAAGGAAAAAAATAGCCCTCTGTTGAAATAAAATCCTAAATGACAGGCTGCTTTTGAAGATTTAAAAGAGAGACTGGTAAGCGTCCCCACCTTGGCACTACCTGACATCATGAAATCCTTCCAGCTGTTTGTCCATGAAAAGGACGGCATTGCTCGGGGTGTTCTTACACAGACACTGGGACCCTGGAAACGCCCTGTGGCATATTTATCTAAGAGACTGGACTCCGTGGCAGCAGGATGGCCTTCCTGCCTGTGTTTGACTGCTGCCACAGCCATTCTAGTAAAAAAAAAAGCTAACAAATTGACATTGGGACAAAAGCTAAGTGTGTTTGTGCCCCATGCAGTAGAGACTTTATTGAGAGGACCTAGAGGTAAATGGCTCTCAGGAACCAGGTTGGTCCAATACCAAGGGACTTTGTTAAAAGACCCCAGGTTAATTATCAAGACTGTGCAAGCTATTAATCCTGCCTCTCTTTTGCCCACTTCCCTGGAGCCACCTAAACATGACTGTGCTGAAGCCATTGAGATGGTGCACTTAGCCCGACCAGACTTGCAGGATGTGCCTCTTTGGGACCGGGACCTGACCCTCTTTGCAGATGGCAGCAACATGGTAATTGATGGGGTTTGGAGGATGAGAACAATGGTTGTCAAACCATCCAGACAGAGGCTCTGCTTCCTGAGACAGTTTGTGATATGGACCTTATGTGCTTTGGTGGCTGAGAGGAGCACTAACTGATCCCACAACAACCCTGTCTCCTGGCAACACAATGACTAGGTGTCTGGAGACAAGAAACTGTGCCATCTAAAGATGTTAAAGTAGATTTTACTAAAATTAAACCCACCAACGGAAATAAGAGACACTTATTTGTTTCGATTTGTACCTATTCAGGATGGATGGAGGCCTCCCCACTAAGACTAAAACATCGAGAGAAGTGATAAAAGCTTTGATGGAGCTGATCATTCTATGGTATGGGCTACCCATAACGGTAGGTTCAGATAATGGATCTGTTTTTGTGGGTAAAATGGTCAAAAGCCTTACAGCAGTGCTGGGGCTAAAATAAAAACTCCATACTATATATTGGCCACAAAGCTCAAGTCAAATAAAAGGACAAACCTGTACTTTAAAACTACCCTGGCAAAGTTATGCCAAGAGACTGGGGCTAACTGGGTTACTGTGCTCCCGTCGGCCCTCTTGCAGTTGCAGTGCACACTGTACCAAGGTGGACTAACTCCATTTAAGATAATGTTTGGGAGCCTCCCCCACTGAGACCTATTTTAAATAGATTACAGGAGATGAAAACTTTGAACTTGCACCAACAGATAAAGGCGCTACACCAGATGCTTCAAAAAAAAAAAAAATACTTCAACAGACTGTTATGGAGACATCTGAGCCCCATACCCACGCCAGTCCACTCCTTCAACCGGGAGACCAAGTCCTGATTAGAGCCTAAAAGAGGAGCCTCTCCAACCAAAGTGGGAGGAACCCCACGAGGTAATCCTAACCACTCCCACTGCTCTTAAAGTTACAGGCTGTGCTCCATGGATCCAATGCTCCCAAATCAAGACATGGACACCTGAGCTTACAGAAGTGCAACCGTCTGCCCCAGAGACCTTCAGACCTCGATGCACCAAGAGACTTCAGCAAAAGCTGCTGCAGCTAAACACCAACATGACTCTGGTCACTGCCCTCACCCTGTGTAGCCTCCTCCCCTTTGCTCTCCTCCGGGCCAGATGCACTCCCTATGTATTGGGAATTTCCCCTTTAAAGCCATGTTTGGCTGACCTCCCCCTCCGTTACCTAAACTAGAGATTACAGAACATACTAATCAGGATCTCGTTAAGTCCCTTCAGGCTCTACAGCCCGTGCTCTCCTCCATCCATCAGGTGTTCCGCCAAAAACACCCACCACCTGACCCACCAACCATAAAACCTGCTCAAGTGGTAGAGCCAAGTACCCAGGTACTCCTCAGGCAATTTCACCAAGCCGGACTCGAACCCAGATGGGAAAAACCATACACCATCATTCTCAGCACCCCTACCGCTATCAAGGTTGCTGGAAAGACTGCCTGGATCCACCATAGCCACTTCAAAGTGCTGCCGACCTCAGTCTCTCCACCCACAGAACCAGATAAGTGGACGGTGGAAAGGGGAACCAACACCCTAAAGATTAAGCTAAAAAATGTTCTGCTTGACCACGTATGTGTTAATGTCACTGATATTAATATTGCTGCCCCCACCTGTGATAAATGGCCTAAAAGCTCCATAAATAAGCCACATACAAAATCACTCTGACCCTCTCTGCCCCCCCAGAGGTCATATATCCATTTGTGGGGAAAATCTGGCTTTCACTCTCCTTCCTGTAAACTGGACTGGGTTATGTATCTTAACTTCCCTTTTGCCTGATTTAAACATTATTTCAAGAGATAAACCCATACCTATTCCTAGCTTCAAATATATAACCAGGGGCCGGTGAGATGGCTCAGTGGCTTAAGCGCCTGCCTGGCAAGCGCAAGGGCCCCAGTTCGACTCCCGGAACCCACATATGAAAAAGGGGCCGGTGATATCGCTCAGCAGCATGGGCGCCTGCTGGCGCACGAGGTCCTGAGGTCGACCCCCCGGTACCCACAAAAAAAAAATATATATATATATAACCAGATTGACAATGCAAAACTAATGCTCATCAGACAACAGTATACATTTCTAGAGGACCCCAAAAACGGACACCCCAATCTCTAGGATTAGAGATTCCCAAAAACAAAAAGGGGGGAATGTAAGAGAAATTTTCCCTTCTGGGAATGCATGGTCCATGCTGTCCCCCTCCTCCCAAGGTTCCGGGAATTGAGCTGTTACAATTTAAAGCTGCCTAAGTTAGATAAGAGTGAGAATAGAGCAACCAGGGATCTGGGCTAAAAGATAAAAACTCCATGGCTAAAAAATTTACAAAGTATCCCTTTCCTAAACACCTGCTGCCCATATTAGGAAACATCCTCCGCCACTCTGTGGGCCAGCCTAAAAACTCCCGTATGAGTGTCTTCTCCCAATGAATGTAAAAAGCTGTTTAAACTAACCAATGCTATCTGCTTCTGTAACCGCGCTTGCAAAGACCCCTCCTCCCTTTGTTCTATAGACATATAAGCCCTACACAGACAAACCTCGTGGCCCACTGTTCCTGCATGTTCAGTGAGCCCCACGCATGCTTGGATAATAAAACCCCTTGCCCTTTGCATGAGAGAACGCTTCTTGGAGTCTTTCTTCACTCAGTGGGCTTCTCAACCCTAACAATCCTAGCGACTGTACTTGTGTACTTATTGGTTGACCATAGTTTTGTCCTACCTCACATCCATCCTATGACTTGCCATTGTATCAATATTACCTAAGTGACTATACTCATAATCTTATTGATTGATTATAGTTCTCTCCCACCTTGAACCTGCCTCACCTTGTGGCTTTGCTCAATAAAACACCTTTGAGAAGCGGGGTTGGTGGGCACCCACTTTCTGGGCGCCTTCTGTCCCTCTCAGACAGAAGCTTTCTTTCTCTCAGTAAATTCTTCCTAATCTTAACCTCCATTGTTCCTAGAATTCATTCCTCAATTTTAGAGCACACAAACTCACAATTTAGGACATTAGCAGGTTGGGAGTATCTTTCCTTTATGTCACCACCACCCCACAGCAGGGGGCAGTGGAGACAGGGCCATGGCACTGGCATTGCTGGTACCACCCCCTTCATGGCCTCTCCATCCTCTGGGAGACAGAGGGGGTTGACCTTGAGGCACAGCCCCCACTGGACACTGCCTGGTGGTTACCCAGGCCTGAAGGGGGGTACTGGACAAGGCCCACACCCCCTCCTCACCAAGCCTCCCAGCATACATGAGCTGCAGCATCACCTGGCATCAACATTAGCATCAGCAGTGGCAGTGGCAGCAGTGTCCCCCCTGAGGCTGAACACAAAAGCCTCCTCCACAGGATGGGTGCCTGACAACCCACCCTGACCCGAGCATGACCACATGCTCCCCCCACCACAGACCAACACAGGGGGCTATGTGCCCCTGGGGGATTGGCTGGTCAGAGGAAGGAAGCCAGCAACAACATGCAACGTGACCAAGCTGGCCCAAATGTGAGGGTGAAAGCTGCACATGGACAAACTCTTGTGTTGAGGGCCAACTTTCAATAGAACTCAGCGATGGAGCTGCTCTTATAAGTACAAAATCCTGACCCAGAAACAGGTCATTTGCAAATGGTTGGGCCGGTGAGATAGCTCAGCGGCATCAGCACCTGCCTGGCAAGCGTGAGGTCCTGAGTTCAACTCCCGGTACCCACATATGAAAAAAGGGTCAGTGATAGCACTCAGTGGCACGGGCGCCTGCTGGCATGAGAGGTCCTGAGTTTGACCCCTGGTACCCACAAAAAAAAAAACAAATGATTTAGTGCCAGGTTCCCTATGAATGTGTGTTATGTGATGGGTGAGAGGGTGGCCCCCTTTCTGACTGCACCCTGTTTCCCAGGATGAAGGGCTCTCTACACTGGGCCCAGTCCCAACACTTGGCAGGATGTGCCCTGCTCAGGCCCCAGGTGGCCCACCAGGAGGAACCAGTGGGGGACTGGCTATCTGAGGCCAACTGAGGCTCCTTCAGTGCTGCCTACTGTTCCACCTGGGTGGGATTCTGACTTCGAGGTATTCAGTCATAATCCCACAGATGGTAGCTTTGCTTCATTGGCTTCTCAGCCAAGTACAAATGTAGCAGAAGATGACACCCCCCCAACCAGTATACTTCAGTTTCTTAGTTGCCCAAGGTAAAATAGTTCCTGTTGCAGTTTCAGTTGCTTCTGTCTCCTAGAAATAGCTGGTCAGACACTTCTGGAAAAAGATGGCAGATCTGTAAGAAGCAGGCAGTGAACCTCTCCAAAAGTCGCCATCCAGACACTGAAATATAGTGACTGGAGGAGGACAAGAAAGAGGGAAGTGGCTCCCAGGGACACAGGAAAGATCTGAAGCATAATTTGGGGCCCACGAGAAAGTGAAGAGAGAAACCCCAACAAAGAAGAAGGAGGTGGCCTCCGGTGCCATTTCCCTGTGTCGGGAATCCTGATGTGACTGAAGCGGTTCAAATCTACAGACATGCGGTGACTGCCAGCGCCCCCAGGGGGCTCCGCAGAGGAACGCGAGAAGCGGTGGTGCAGAGAAGCAGCGGCCGTGAAGGACACACTGACTGGCGGTGAGTGCTGACACCCAGCCATCCGGCGTGAGAGAGCGACTAGCCGGGCACCATTGGGGGGGGCAGCCACTGAACTTGAAACTCAGGGCAGCGCCAGTCCATCCACAGCTCCAGCGGGGACCCCTTTGGAGGAACGCAAGACGCCGTAGTACAGAGAAGTGGCGGCTGTGAAGGACACACTGACTGGCGGTGAGTGCTGACACCCAGCCGTCAGGCGCGCGAGAGCCACTAGCTGGGCGCCATTGTGGGGGGGCAGCAGCTGAGCTCAGAACTCAGGGCAGCCACCACTCCATCCATGGCTCCAGTGGGAACCTCCGCGGAGTAACGCCAGACTCCGCGGTACAGAGAAGCACCAACCTAGAAGGACACACTAACTGGCACTTTTCTTCCTGGTATTCCAAGAATCTCCTAAGAGTTTGAAATACTAGCAATAAAGCAACCTACCATAGGCAATTTACAAACATCACCCCAGGAATTAAACTAAAGAAAGAAAAGAAAATGAGACGACACTTAAACAAGATGCAACCCCACACATCCAGTTCACCAAAGGCAAACCCAGGGGGCAGTGAGGCTGGACAAACTGAAAGCCACCCACCTGACATCTCTGAAGTGGTAACAACAAAGCAGTTGAATGAGGCTCTGGAAAAATTTAAATCAGAAATAATTTCTCAGATAACTGCAGAGATAATGTCCACAATGAAGACCATGCTTAAGGATGCTAGAGCAGACACAGACAAAAAAATAGACAAGCTTAAGAAAATGATGGAAGCCATGAATGCTCAGCATAGGAAAGAAATGGACTCCGTAAAGCAGATTCAAGCAGATGTCCAGGAGAACAAAAATTCCATTGAAAGTATTTGTAGCAGATTAAGCCAATGTGAGGACAGGGTCTCAGATATAGAAGACAGGCTTGCAATTAGTGATCAGGAAAAGAAAGAATTCTTAAAAATTGCAAGGGACAATGAAAAATCAATCCAGCAGCTGTAGATGATGGAAAGAAGAATAACTTAAGACTGATTGGAATCAACGAAAAAGCAGGAGATAGCATAAATGACATCAGAACACTGTTCACAGACATTATCACAGAAAATTTCCCTGGTAGAGAAAAAGAATTTGACGTTCAGATAAGTGAGGCTTATAGAACTCCAATTAACCACGATCAAAAAAAAAAAAATCTTCAGCCAGGCATATCATAGTCAAGATTCCAGAAATTCAACATAAAAGTAGAATCTTAAAAGCTGTTAGAGAAAAGAAACAAATCACCTATAAAGGAAAGCCCATCAGAATCACAGCGGACTTTTCAGCATGAACCCTCAAGTCAAGAAGAGCTTGGAATGATGTATTTCAAGTTCTAAAGGAAAATAATCTTCAACCTAGATTGATGTACCCCGCAAAACTATCTTTCAAAACTGATGGAGAAGTAAAATACTTCCATGACAAAGAACATCTGAGAAAATTTATAACCACCAAACCAGCACTCCAAAATGTTTTGAAGGACATTCTAGAAAGGGATAACAAGGACTACAACTCCAGAAACCCCAACAGAAGGAATCCACCAGGCAGAGCAAATGATTAAAGAGAGGGAGGGAAAACAAAAATTAAAAGAGGGGGAGCCAACAACAAGAAAATAACATGACAAGGATAAGTCAATACATATCAGTTTTAACCATTAATGTTAATAGTCTCAATTCACCAATCAAAAGGCACAGACCAGTGAATTGGATCAAGAAGCAAGATCCAACAATATGCTGTATACAAGAAACACATTTAATTCAAAAAGAAATTCATAGACTGAAAGTCAAAGGATGGAAAACAATACTCCATGCGACAGGAACCCAGAAAAAAGCAGGGGTAGCTATTCTTTTCGCAGACAAAGTGAATTTCAAACCAAGAATGATTCAGAGAGATAAAGAAGGTCACTACATCCTTGTAAAGGGAACAATCCAAGAGGAAGAGATAACAATCATAAATATATATGCAACAAATACCAGTGCACCCAACTATATAAAACAAATATTAATGGACATGAAAAATCAACTAACCACTAATACAATTGGGGGATCTCAATACTCCACTGTCACAAAAAGACAGATCAACTAGACAAAAAATCAACAATGAAATATTACAACTGAACCAAACTTTGGAACAAATGGACTTAGTAGATGTCTACAGAGTGCTCCACCCCACAACATCAGAATACACATACTTCTCAGCTGCACATGGGACATTCTCCAAAATAGACCACATACTAGCTCATAGAACCTGCTTAAGTAAATGCAAAGGAATTGAAATTATCCCATGTATATTATCAGACCATAGTGCAATGAAATTGGAAATCAATGGCAAAAGAAACCACAAAAATTTGCTAAACAGATGGAAATTAAATAGCACCCTACTGAACAACCAATGGGTAACAGATGAAATTAAAGAAGAAATTAGACAGTTTCTGCAACTGAATGATAATGACAGTACAACATACCAGAACTTATGGGATACAATGAAAGCTGTCCTAAGAGGGAAATTTATAGCATTAAATTCCTATATAAGGAAAACAGAGCAAGCACAAATAAACAACCTAATGGTGAACCTCAAACTTCTAGAAAAAGAAGAGCAGGCTAAGCCAAAAGCTCGTACAAGGGAGGAAATTATAAAGATCAGAGCAGAAATTAACGTATTGGAGACTAAAAAACAATACAAAGAATCAACGAATCAAATAGTTGGTTCTTTGAAAGATTAAATAAAATCGACAAACCCTTATCCAACCTTATTAAAAAAAGGAAAGAAAGTACTCAAATCCATGCAATTAAGAATGAAAAGGGTGGGCCGGTGAGATGGCTCAGTGGCTTAAGCGCCTGCCTGGCAAGCGCGAGGGCCCGAGTTTGACTCCTGGAACCCACATACGAAAAAGGGGCCGGTGATATCGCTCAGTGGCACGGGCGCCTGCTGGCGCACAAGGTCCTGAGGTCGACCCCCCGGTACCCACAAAAAAAAAAAGAATGAAAAGGGTGATATCACAATGGACCCTGCAGAAATCCAGAAGATCATCTATACCTACCTTGAAAACCTGTATTCTAATAAGATGGAAAATGCAGAAGAAATGGACAGATTCCTGGATACATATGAATTACCAAAGCTCAACCAAGAGATATAAAAATCCTAAATAAACCATTAACAATCAATGAAATCAAAGATGTAATTAAAAACCTCCCAACAAAGAAAAGCCCAGGCCCTGATGGATTCACTGATGAATTCTACAAGAAATTTAGAGAAGACCTAACACCACTACTTCTCAAACTCTTTAATGAAATTGAAAGGGAAGTAATACTCCCAAATTCATTACTGGAAGCAAGCATTACCCTGATACCAAAACCAGAGAAGGACCCAGCTAAGAAAGAGAACTATAGACCAATCTCTCTAATGAACATAGATGCAAAAATCCTCAATAAGATACTGACAAACAGAACGCAGCAAATCATCAAGAAGATTATACACCATGATCAAGTTAGATTCATCCCAGGGATGCAGGGATGGTTCAACATACGTAAATCAATAAATGTAATACACCATATTAACAGAACCAAAGACAAAAATCACATGATCATCTCAATAGATGCAGAAAAAGCTTTTGACAAAGTCCAGCACCCATTCATGATAAAAACCCTACAGAAAATTGGAATAGATGGTCTTTATCTCAATCTGATAAAAGCTATCTATGACAAACCAACAGCCAATATCACACTAAATGGACAAAAACTGAAAGCCTTCTCTCTAAAATCAGGAACAAGACAAGGATGTCCACTGTCCCCACTCTTATTCAACATAGTCCTGGAAACTTTAGCCAGAGCAATTAGACAAGAGAAAGAAATAAAAGGAATTATGATTGGAAAAGAAGTTAAATTATCATTGTTTGCAGATGACATGATACTCTACATAGAAGACCCCAAAATCTCCACTAAAAAATTGCTAGATTTAATAAGCAAATTCAGTAGTGTAGCTGGATACAAAGTCAATACTCAAAAATCAATAACCTTCCTGTACACCAATAACAAACTCACCAAGAGAGAAATTAGGGAAACAACACCTTTCACAATCACATCTAAAAAAATGAAATACCTAGGAATCAATCTCACAAAGGAAGTAAAAGACCTCTACACTGAAAACTACAGTACTCTGAAAAAGGAGATTGAAGAGGATATCAGAAAATGGAAAGATATCCCTTGCTCTTGGGTCAGAAGAACCAATATAGTGAAAATGGCCATACTTCCAAAATTGTTATACAGATTTAATGCAATTCCGATCAAAATTCCAACAACATATCTCACAGAATTACAGAAAACAATCCTGAAATTCATCTGGAACCAGAAAAGACCAAGAATAGCAAAGGCAGTTCTGGGCAACAAAAGCAAGGCAGGGGGCATCATAATCCCTGATTTGAAATTATACTATAAAGCTACTGTGATAAAAACAGTGTGGTATTGGCAAAAAAACAGACCTGAAGATCAATGGAATAGAATAGAAGATGCAGAAACAACTCCAGACATAGTAAGCCACCTTATCTTTGACAAAGGTGCCAAACACATTCACTGGAAGAAAGATAGCCTCTTCAATAAATGGTGATGGAAAAATTGGCTCTACACATGCCAAAGATTAAAATTAGACCGATATCTTTCACCGTGCACTAAACTAAATTCAAAATGGATCAAAGAACTCAATATTAAAACAGAAACATTAAATCTCCTGGAAAATAGAATAGGTAAAACTCTTGAAGACATTGGTGTAGGCAAAGACTTTATGAATAAAACCTCAATCGCACAGGAAGTATCACAAAGTATCAACAACTGGGATCTCATGTTATCAAAAAGCTTTTGCACAGAAAGAGAAACCACCAACAGAGTGAAGAGACAACCCACAACTGGGAAAAACTGTTTGCCAGCTGTTCCTCAGACAAAGGATTACTATCGAGAACATACAAAGAACTCAAAAACATCAGACCTCCCAAATTTAAAGACCCAATCCAAAAATGGGCATCTGAGATGAATAAACACTTCTCAGATGAAGAAATACAAATGGCAAATAAATATATGAAAAAATGTTCAACATCACTAGTCATTTGAGAGATGCAAATTAAAACAACACTGAGATTCCATCTCACCCCAGAAAGAATGGCTATTATCAAGAAGTCAACTAATAACAAATGCTGGAGGGGCTGTGGGGAAAAAGGAACCCTTCTCCACTGTTGGTGGGAGTGTCGACTGGTACAGCCACTGTGGAAATCCGTGTGGAGACTCCTCAAAAAACTAGGACTGGAGGTCCCATTTGACCCAGCTATTCCCCTTCTGGGTATCTTTCCAGAAGAATTAAAAACATTGTACCACACCGATATATGTGCACCCATGTTTATAGCAGCACAATTTGTAATAGCTAGATCGTGGAAACAACCCAAATGCCCATTAAAGAAGGAATGGATAAAAAAAGATGTGGTATTTCTACACAATGGAGTACTACTCAGCCATAAAGAAAGATAAACTGGAAACTTTTAAAGGTAAATGGATGCAAATCGAGAAAATACTCACAAGCGAAATAAACCGGGTGCACAATTGTAAACATCGTATTGTCTCCCTAGTATGAAAATGCAATTTCACTGTGACTATTCCATTCTTTAGTCTTCTATTTTTACCTAGCTTTTACATGGCTTAATCTTATACTGAGTAATATTTTTCTCCGAAAGGTATTTGTACATTCTCTAATGCTTGAGTTTGCTAATACATGAGAATGTTTACTTGTTGTCTTTAAAAAAAATAAAGTTTGAAAAAAATAAAATTAAAAAAAAAGAAAGAAATAGCTGGTCATTATGATGCATATTGTAAGAACCAATCCCCAATTGATGAGGCATTTTGCTTCTGTACTTCCTGCTTGCTTATCCCATGTAAGCCCTAGACCACCAGAGATTGGGGCCTGATATTTTGGGAATGATCCCAGTGAGTGCTCATTGACATAAATAAATCTGCCTCCAAATCCTGGGTGTCATTTCAGTGTTTCTGTTTGCTGTTGCATCTCGTGCATCAGCCAGGAAAACCAACTATGCTGACCTCTTTGATCACCAGTCATGACCTTCATGGATGGAGCAAGGGCCTTTCCAGGTCTGGACAGGAAGGCACACCCTCGAGATTTCTTGAGATCCCTCAGAGGTCTGGAGGAGGATTCCTGGCTCCCCACTGAGTAGCTCACATTGGACCCAAAAGGCAGGAGGATGCAGTCTGCCTGCCGGCCTGCCTGATTCCAGTAAAACCCCCAGGGCACCCTAGTTTGTCTGTCAGTCCTGCTCCACACAAGCAGAAGGGGAGTCTGATCAACTCTCTTTAGTCAGGACCACTCTCAAGGGAAGGGGGTTGGAATGTTTAAGCTCTGAGTGCCTGCTGATGACTGTGAGTGAGTGGAACAGACAGCATAAGCAATAGGCTGCTCTGTCTTGTGTGCCAAGACTAGGAAGTGATGGTCATGATTGGGCCCTCACCCACAGTTCCATGGCAATTGACATGTGGCATAATGGAGGCCTTGGACCCTCCTTAGCTAAATCATGCCTAAGTCCCTGTGAGGGGCATGGCCAGGTGTCTCTCTCTGAGGGGCACCCACCCTTTGTCTGCTGCACCATCATTCAAGGGTACACAACAAACATGTAGAAAATCAGAGGTGGGAACTGGTCAAAACCAACAGTCCCGGAGTCAGGAAAAAGGGCTTTTCTGGAGTTAAAAATGAAACCAAGCCACTCCCTGCATCTCAAAGAAAAAAGAAAGGAAAAAGAGGCCCATTCTTCCTGAGAATTCTGCCTTGGGACCATCGTCGGTCACTGCAGTTGCTGCCAACACCTATATCTTCACTCCAGGCTCCCAATTCATCTACTTCCAGCCAGTTGAAGTGGTTCCAACTAGCCATTGCCTGAATTTAGCCATGGAGTCCCTCCCCCCAAACCTTCTGCTTCACGGTTATGCCTATACTGGCCAGATGGCATCCTCTAACACCCACCTGAGATGACTGTCAGCAATTCCTTCTGAGTTCCACATTTTGACTGAGGAAAAATTGGACTGTCAGCCCTGATGAACGGGTTGCCATGGCCTTTCCCAAATTTTGCCCCACCTAAATAAAGCAACCCAGTTGAGCATTTCTCAAAGACATCAAAGAGGGTGACAAAAAACTCATCAACCACTGTTACCCAGAAACCTGATCTGATAGACAACCATACCCTCTGGCTGAAGATAAGGACTATGGACACTAAAAAGTAAATGCCCCCTCAGATTAAAAGACTGCTCAAAAGCTTCAAACTGGATCAGATGGCAGCCCCATCATGGCAACTGACCTAAGGGGGCTCCTCAGACCTCACAGCCCAAGACTGATGGCAGACCCTATGCCTCAGCAGCTGACCAATGTGCTCACTGCAAACAGTTTGGACACTGGAAAGACCAATACTCCTCTGTTTGTGAGGCACAGAGAAACCTGACTACCCAGGCCACCTCAACCTGAACCTCTCCTCACCCTGTTGGGCCTGGATAGATAAGACAGACTGGGCTCTATCAAATTGGGCACCAGAGAGCCTGTGGTCATTGCAAAAGCCAGCAGCAAACCTGTGATTTTTCTGGTAGACAATGGAACAGAACTCTCTGCCATCATCAGGGCAACTGGGACTCTTACCTCTCGCCCCTTCTGCCAGGCACAAACTTGCAGCCTGGAAAGACATCTCACCAAACACGAATTCTCTATACATCTTCTGGGAAGAGACCTTCTCTTCAAGTTAGAAGTGACCGTCTCCTTTGCACCAAGCCAGTCAGCCTCCCTCTCATTTAACCCTGCACTTTCAACTCTGAATGTTTCTCAAGAGGAAGATGATGCCTGCATCAGCCTGAGACACATAACTGCACTCCTGAAATTCTGGAAACTCTCCTCACAGAGATATGAGCTAAGGACTTGCCTCTGGGCTTGGCCATCAACCATGTTTCCTCAGTGTGACCCCCACTGCTATCAGATGTCACAGGAAACACAAATAGGCATCCAGTCACACAGTATTTCAAGATCCTGATAAATTGTTAATCACCTTGCACTCTGTGGTTCCTGACCCATACACCCTTTTTGGACTGTTACCTCCAGATGCCACCTGGTTTCCCATAAGCCCTTTCAACTGGGAAAATCCTGAGACAAGATTCAACTCACTTGGACTCAATTGCCACAAGGTGTTAAATACTCCATTTTCAGAGAGGCTCTAACAACAGATTTGACCAAGCCACCAACACTTTTTCTCTGAGATGGCCTGTTTCTCTGTCATTTCCAGCTCCACCATGGTCCCCTGAGCAAACAGTATAGACTGTCAAACTGCTAAAATACTCCTCTCCTGCCTACAGGAGAGCCAGTTCAAGATCACCAAGCTATCAACGCTGCTGTGCTCACCCTCCATATACATTGCCTCAGTCTTCTGCCACCCACAACCTGCTGGTAAACCTGTCTGGACCTAAAGAATGCCTTCTTCTGCCTTCAATTGGCTCCTATTGGCCAGCATCTCTTCACAACTGACCTGGACTCAACCTCCCAGAGGTTCACAAACTTGTTTGGCTAGTTTCCCAGCTGATTAATGACACCTAAGCTGCCTGCTAAAAAGACACAAAAGCTCTGCTGCAATATCTGGCAGAAACTGGTTACAAGAAAAAACTCCACAAATTTCTTGCAGCTGCTGGCTTCTATAGAATCTGGATCCTTGAGTTCACAAAAACAATGATGCTTACTCAGACTGGCAGCCCCTGGGAGTGCCCAGTGACCTACCTGTGAAAATGCTTGGATCTGGCTGCTAAGGGCTGCCTTCCCCATTGCCTCTGTGCTCTAACAGCCACTGTCCTTCTGATCAAGAAAACTGACAAGCTCACCTTAGGCTGAGACCTAACTGTCTAGGTGCCACATGCTTACTGGACCTAAAAATGGACCCCCCAACAGATGCTGAGTACACCCTATTTATGGATGGAAGTAGCTCTGTTAGGAATGAAGTCTGACAGGGTAGATATACTGTGGTCACCTTGGACAAAGTTATTTTGGCCAAAGCTCTCCTGCAACTACTTCCTACTGCTGTTTGGAAACCTGCCACCAATGCAAAATAATTCAGTCCAGAGGCCTATGCCCCCTCCAGGGATCCAACTGACTGAAACATTAACCCCAGCCAGAAAAACTTTACACAGTACTCCCAGAAGATCAGAGCCAGATCTGCTCCCACCATTTGTTCTGCAAGCTCAAGCCACAGCACTGGCACCTGTACCCCTGCAGCCTGCTCAGGCTTCAATGTCTGTGTCACTGGCCCTGATCTTCACCCAGCATAACTTAGAGCTCATCTGCACCTTCTGAGGCTGGCTAAGACAACAGAAGTTTGTAGGGTCCTGCTGTGAGAAATCATCCCTAGATATGGCCTACCCTTGACCATTGACAGTGACAATGGGCTGCATTTGTAACAGAGATAACCAAATAAAAACTATATACAGCATACAGGCCACAAGCTAACCCTACAAAAACAGCTTATAACTAGCTCCATGAAAAATTAGCTAAAAGACCAGTTATACATGTAGACACTCCTGCACACACATATAACCCAGGCGCATATTAACTACCTCTACAAGTTTCAGAAATCCAGCTTTATATCCATCATTCCAGAGTTAAAAGAGCCCATCCAGACAATTGCTGAAAAATTTACCTGGACAGCTCCTCTGGGGCTCATGCTGAAGAGATGACACACTCAAAGCCCTGCTCTGGTCACTCCAGATGCTAACCAGTCTATGCATGGTTAAAGTTTGAGGACTTCTTTCACAGGACAGCTCCATACCTCAATGCATTACTCCTCTTGATTTTTGTGCCTTTTCAGGCTACTTACCTCAGTCCTTGCTTTGCTTTAGCCCTATGGATGATCGCCCTGAAAGAATAGAAAATAACCAGTAAGGCTCTTACAAATGATAAAGATTTGAAAGCATCCAAGGCACATTGGACACTCTCCTAGATCAGATTAATTCCTTCACTCCCTTGTCAGAGTCAACTTAGGGAGAACCCTATAATAAGGAAACAAACCACAACGTCCTGGTGGGAATTTTCAGCCTTGGGGACTTTGGCTAGGGCCCATCCTAGAAACACTGACAGCCTCAATGTTATTGCTTCTAGTTGGACTTTGTCTCAAAAGATCACATGTAATATGCCCAGCAAAGGTTTTCTGGGGAAACTAAAAGGAAGGAAATGTAGCAGAAGATGACCCCCCCCTCCACCAGCCAGTATACTTCAGTTTCTTAGTTGCCCAGGTAACACAGTTCCTGTTGCAGTTCCAGTTGCTTCAGTCTCCTAGAAATGGCTGGTCACTGTGATGCATAGCTGGTCACTATGATGCATATTGTAAGAACAAATCCCCAATTGACAAGCCATTCTGCTTCTGTACTTCCTGCTTACTTATCCCACATAAGCCCTAACCACCAGAGATCAGAGATTGATATTTTGGGAATGATCCCAATCAGAGTCTGTTAACATAAATAAATCTGCCTCCAAATCCTGGGTGTCCTTTTCGTGTTTCTGTTTGCTGTTGCACGTACACCAAATGTCTGAACCTGCGGTTCCTCTTGTACTGAGCAGGATTACCATGGCAACAACATATCAGTATAGTAAAACTAACCTGTCTCACGATGGTCTAAACCCAGCTCATGTTCCCTATTAGAGGGTGAACAAGCCAACATTTGGTGAATTCTGCTTCACAATGATAGGAAGAGCTGACACTGAAGGATCAGAAAGCCACATCGCTATGAACACTTGGCCACCACAAAGCCAGTTATCCCTGTGGTAACTTTTCTGACACCTCCTGCTTAAAACCTAAAAGGTCAGAAGGATCATGAGGCCCCACTTTCATGGCCTGTATTCATACTGAAAATCAAGATCAAGTGATTTTTGCTCTTCTGCTGTGCAGGAGGTTTCTGTCCTCCCTGAGCTCACCTTAGGACACCTGCATTACTGTTTGTCAGGTGTACCGCCCCAGTCAAACTCCCCACCTGGCACTGTCCCCAGAGTGGGTCACACCCTGCAGCTGGGTGCTTGGTGCCAGAAGCATGCCCCCCGGTCAGTCAAAAAATGATGAGTAGTGGTATTTCACTGGCATCCCAAGAGGGCAGTGGAGCCCACCCAGCCCTCTCACAGGAAATGGGGGGTGCTGCAAGGGGCCTCCCACTTATTCTGTACCTCTCATGTCTCTCCACCCTGCCAGACTAGAGTCAAGCTCAGCAGGGCCCTCTTTCCCCGCTGATTCCACCAAGCCCATTCCCTTGGCTGTGGTTTCCCTGGATAGTAGGTAGGGACAGTGGTAATCTCATTCATCCATTCATGCATGTCACTAATTAGATGATGAGGCATTTGGCTACCTTAAGAGAGTCATCCCATTTACCCACACTTCATTGACTTTCTTCACTTTGACTTTCAGAGCACTGTGCACATCATTTATGTGATGATCACATTACATCAACACCTGCCACGGGCCTTTGAGGTGCTTTGTTTTAATTAAACAGTCAGATTCCCCTGGTCTGCACCAGTTCTAAATAGGCTGCTAGGTGCCAGTGGAGGTTCAAGGCAGGGACGTGGTCATGGTGGGGGGCAGACTCCACCACCAGGCACTGCACCAGTGGGGGAGAAGGAGATGCTCTGGCACCTGCCATGCTCCCCTGGTACAGCCACAATGCCTGAAGCAGCTGGGGTGATCCATGGGAAGTGCCTGGTTCATGTCTAGAGCCCCCATCACTGCTGGCTCCCTGAGTGTCCTTTGAGATACTGCCCTGTGACCCCAGGCCACCAGGAGGGCCTCAGTCCACTGCCTTGCCACCCCACACCCCACCAAGGTCCCCCTGCCATGCAGAACCCACACACACACTGCAGGAAGAGTAGGATGGGGAGAGGGGCATGTGGGGAGGGGTAGAGGGTCAGGGCCAGGGGATGGATGAGCCAAGGAGGTGGGCAGGTGGGGGGTGGTGCATGCCTAGCTCTCAGAGTCAATTCTTTTTTTTTTTTTTTTTTTTGTCTTTTTGAGACAAGGTTTAGTTATGCAGTTTAGGCTGGCCTTGATCTCATTTTGTAGCCCAGCTGGCCTCAAACTTGCTGTGATCCTCCTGCCTCAGCCTCCCAAGTGCTGGGATTACAGGAGTGCTACACCACACCCAGCAAGATCCAATCCTTACCCCAAAGTTACAGATCCAGCTTGCCGACTTCCCCTACCTACATTGTTCCAACATGCCAGAGGCTGTTGACCTTGGAGACCTGCAGTGGATATGGGTACAGCCCTGTGAAAGATTTACACCCTCTCCCCCAGATTTTCCAGGGCCGGTGAGAGCTCACCAGACACCACCGGAACTGTAACGCTTTCCAAGGCATGGGCCCCTCTCTTGGTGTGAACTCATTCCATGGCAACCTGCCCTTCACAAAGAAAAGAGAACTCTCCCTGGGGTTTCTGCCAGCTTCTCTGGGGTAGGTTGCATTACCAAATTGGATGCCTCTCAGTGATCATCTCTGCCACTCCAGATTCTGGGATCTGAATCCAACTCCCTTTTGATCAGGCAATGGAGACCATTGCCCGTCCCTTCGGAACAGTGCTCACCCATCTCTCAGGACCAACTGACCATGTTCAGCTGCTGTTCATGTGGAATCCTTCTCCACTTTTGCTTTCAAAGTTCCCATTTGAATATTTGCTGCTACCACCAAGATCTTCACCTGTGGCGCCTCCACCTGGGCCTGAGCCCTAGGCTTCACCACAGCAGCCCTCCTACTCATCACATTGCGGCATAGTGTCTGTGGGACATGTCCAGCCCAGCCAGCTCCCAACCAGATCTGACTGCTGGCAATGGGGTACGGGCCCGATGCTCCAGCACCATCCATTTTCAGGGGTAGTTCACTCAGCAGGTGAGTTGTTACACACTCCTTAGCGGATTCTGACTTCCATGGCCACCATCCTGCTGCCTACAGCCACCAACAACTTTTCCAGGGTCTGATGAGCATCAGCATCAGGCACCTTAACCCAGCATTCAGTTCATCCCATAGCACCAGTTCTGCTTACCGAAAGTGGCCCACTAGACACTTGCATTCCATGCCTGGCTCCATGCCAGCGAGCCGGGCTTCTTACCCATTAAAGTTTGAGAATACATTGAAATCATTTCAGCCCCAAGACCTCTAATCATTCACTTTACCAGATAAAACTGTGATGTGGGTCTTTGTCTGCAAGAGTGCTAGCTATCCTGAGGAAGACTTCAGAGGGAACCAGCTACTAGATGGTTCAATTAGCCTTTTGCCCCATACCCAGGTCAGGTGACCTATTTGCACATCAGGCCACTACAGACCTCCACCAGTTTCCTCTGGCATCGTCCTGCCCAGGCATAGTTCACTACCATTCAGGTCCTCATGTGTGCGGAACAGTGGGTGAGACTGGCTGGTGGCCCACCCTCGGCAGACCGCAGAGGCCTCAGGATCCCCCCTTGGTTGGCAGTGGGGTGTGGTGGTGGAGGACTCCCCCACCTTCGCCTTCCTTGTGCCACAGTGGCTGCACATGTTATACTCCTTGGTCCGTGCTTCAAGACAGGTGGAGTGGGTAGCCAACATAGCTGCCAAACCTGTGTGTTTGCTTTCACCCTGGTGTCACCCTCAGAAAGCAGAACCCCTGGGGCCTGAACCCAGGGAGCACTGTGGACAGTCTGCCTCTCCCGCAACCCTCCCTGCAGGGTCTTGTGCTGGTATTTAGCCTTAGATGGAGTTTACCACCAACTTTGGGCTGAATTCCTAAGCAACCCATCTCCAGTAAGACCTGGACCTGGTGTGCCCCAGGCCACTACTGGCCTGACACCATCCATGGGCTGGCCCTCAATCTGAAGGACTCCCAAGTCCTTCAGACTAGCAGCACGGTGGGGAGAAGTGAATCTTCCACACACCACATTACCTAGGATTACCTAGGCAAGGATTCAGCACTGGGCTCTTCCGGGCTCACTCCCCCTTACTGAGGGAATCCTCGTTAGTTTCTTTTCCTCCTCTGACTTGCTATGGCAAGCAGAAGCACTGAAACAACACCCAGGATTTGGAGGCAGATTTATCTTACCTCGACAGGCACTGATCAGGATCATTCCCAAAATATCAGGCCCTGAAGGCTCAGGAAGGGAGGTTTTTATGGGGTCTGCAAGGGGAAGTACAAAGGCAGAGTACTTGGCTCTTTGATTGGTTCTTACAATATGCATCATAGTGACCAGCTATGCACCACAGTGACCACCTGTTTCTAAGGAAAAAAAGTAACAGGAACTGTAACCGGAACTGTTACCGGGGGCAACTAACAAACTGCAGTATACTGGCGGGGGAGGGGGGCATTTTCTGCTACTGACTAATATGATTAAATTCAGCGGGCCACCTTGCCTGATCTGAGGTTGGCTCTGGGAGGGAGGGTCCAGCACTGAACCCAGCTAGAGAGAAAGAAGTGGAGCAGAGTGGAGCAGCAGGAAGAAGCCAGAGAAGGCATGAGAAGGCCATGTGTGCAGGGTGACCCTGCCATACCGACTCCAGATCCACCCCACTCCCTTCCCTACCCACCCCAGTGTCAGATCACGTGGCATCACCCCACCCCCACCCCCACAAAGAGGGGGAGAGCGAGTAGGGGAAGCGGGGAAGAGATGAGAGAGCACCCCTGCAGGAAGGGGAGAGATGGGGGAGGGAGGCGGGGACCAACGAGGTTAGGGGAGACAGGCGGCTCAGACTGTGCGGAAGGGGAGGTCAGAACAGGCGAGGACACCATCGCCATCTGACCCCAGTGCCACTGCGACCTACCAGACCCCTTTCCACACACCATCAGCCCCCCGGGAGGCGGGACCTCGGACCCATCGCAGCACTGCACGCTCTCCCGACTCTGGATGGCAGTGCGTGACTGCGGGCTACCCCGGGGTGTCCTGTGGGTCGCTGCCGACCCCCACGCGGTTCCTGCTGGTGACCCCACAGGCAGCACCGCCTCTGCTTGAGGTCGACCTCATGGAGCATGGCGGGTGGGAGAGGTCTGAGACCTGACCGCCCCCCTTCGAGGCAGGACGGGCACGTCTGGGGCTCCTAGGACCTCTGCAGGAGAGTACAGTAGGGCGGGTAAATGGATACAACTCAGTCCACACTCATAAGTGAAGTAAATCAGACTCACATGAGCAAACATCCTATTGTCTCCCTAATGTGAGAAGCTGAAAGAGTAAATAAGATATTATAAAGATGTATTGGGCCAGTGAGATAGCTCAGCGGCATAAGCGCCTGCCTGGCAAGCACACTGTCCTGGGTTCGACTCCCGGAACCCACACAAAGGAAAAAAGGGGCCGGTGATATCGCTCAGCGGCCAAGCACTTGCTGGCAAGCGCGAGGTCCTGAGGTCGACTCCTGGTACCCACATAAAAAAATAAAATAAAAAATAAAAAATAAAAAGATATATTAATTCTGGAAATAATGTGTTAGCCTTCCAAAGTTTTTCTTCCTTTTCAAAATTGTTTTAATGATTTACAGTCTCTTGGATTTTCATATCAATTTTAGAAAAGCCTACCAATTAAAAAAAACTGGAATTTTCATTAGAATTAGATTATTAGATCAGTTTTTGGAAAATTGTTATCTTCAAGCGTTTCACCTTAAAGTGTTTCTTGAAAGCTTCCATTTCTCTGTAATGTTTTCTAGTTTTCTATATATAGGTCTTGTAAATTTTGTGGTGATATGTATCACTAGTTCATAATTTTAATACTCTTGTAAACAATGTATTTTGTTTTTGTTTGTCACCATGAAGTGGAAGTATAGTTGCTTTTCAATAAACTTTATTTTATTTAAAAAATCTTTTATATTTTCTGATTACTTCATATATACTTGTATTCTCTTTTGTAAACATTTTTTTCCTTTTATTTCACTTTTTGTGTCTTAACTATCCTTTCTCTTTTTTCCCATCTAATAGTCAAATTCTTATTTTGTCCTCTTAGTTTTTTAAATTTTATTTTGCTTTTGCTTTTGTTTGGCATGTGTGTAAGTGCATAGTGTGTGTTTGTATGCAGAGCTAGGCAACTGATTGCATCCCTAACTTGTTTTATGTATGTTTTCTGTATATTGTGAGGCAGTGCTCCTCTTGGTTGCCCAGACTGGTCTCAATCTCACAGTCCACCTTCCTTTGCCTCTTGGGTTTGGGACTGCAGACCACTGTCATCATTTCTAGCATCTTTGTCCTTCATTACCACTTTTCTACATGATACAGGGGACTGAGTGTGACCCTTTGAGTACTTTGGGCAGACGCTCTGATGCTGTTACACTCCCACCAGAGGTAAGAGGCAGTGGACCTTGCTCAATCCACAACTCAGGCCCAATAATACTTTGGGGAACACTTTTACTCAAAGAATAAGAGATGAAAAGGCCTAGCCAAGGACCAGGCCCCAAGCAGGTGTGCAGCATGCTGATGAGTGGCTCCTGGGCATCAACCCCTACAGCAACAGCAGAGAAAGACCATGGCTCTATGCCTGTGAGGGGCCTCAGCAATGTCACACCACAAACTTTTCAGATGCGCATGGTTGATGATGCTAGAGTAGCAATCACAGGGGTCAAACCACATATACTCTACTCTCTACAATTCAACTGCCTGATCCCTGGAAAGACCACACTCTCTTGATATCTACAGAGAGTAAAACCCTCTGACTGGACATAGTGTGGACTGGGTGCAAATACACTGAATACAGAGAAGTAAAAGGAATGTTCTACAGAACATTGTTGGAAACATATTTAACACTTCAAAACATCTGACATCCCAGCAAGCACCATCAACAGAAGGTTGTTTCCAAATAGACCCCCACAATAGCTAAAGGGATATCCAAGCCAACAGATGCACAAATCTCAACATAAAAGTTCAAGAAATATGAAAAATGAGAGGCAACATGACTCCTCCAAATGTTCAAAATTCATTAACAATCAGTTCCAAAGATTTGAGGTAGATGAAATATGGAATAAAGAATTCAAAAGAATAAATTTTTAAGAGATCAGTAAATCCCAAAGGAATACAGAAAACCAACTGAATGAATTAAAGAAGACAATAAAGACAGGTGTGGTGGTACTAGCATATAATTCCATTTCTTCAGAGGTTAAAGCAGAAGTATTGCAGTGAGTTCAAGGGCAGCCTGGATTACATAGTGAGACAATGTCTCAAAAAACAAGGAAACAGAAATCCCAAAATACTAAAGACAGTAGAGGCTAAGAATGATAAATTCCATAAAGAGATATTTTGAAAATCAACCAAACAGAAATGTTGGAAATGTAAAACAAGTTTGTCTTGGTTTCTTTTCTCTCATTGCCAAGACAAAATACCTGACACCCAAAGTTAAAGTAGGAAAGGTTTATTTAGCTCACAGTTTGTGGAGGTTTCAGTATATAATCAGCTGGCTCAAAGGCAGGATGGTATGGCAGAGAGGCAAGAGTTCATGGTAGCAGAAGACAGCAAAAGCAACAAAGAGCAAAAGAGATAAGCAAGACTCTTTACACCCCCCCTTACACTGTATGCAGGCTACCCACCCTAGGGCGGGTATAGCTCTCACACTCCCAATCCCAGCACTAGACAATGAACCAATCACAAACTCTAGATTCAGCAGCTTCCAAAAAGCCTGCCCCCATTCCCCCATGAGGCATTCAGGGGACATCCAGAAACAAACCATAACATTCTGCCCCTGGACCCCCCAGACACTCATGTATATCCCTTTATGCAAAAGGCATTTAGTCCATCTCTAAGAGTTGCCAAAGTCCTAAAAGTTTCAGCATTGCTGAAAAGGCCAAGTCTCAAGTCTCCTTTGGGACGTAAGGAAACTCTTACTGCAAGCCCCTGTACAAATGAAAAGTTAAACACTTCCAACATTCAATGGCACAAGATAAACATTTCCATTCAAAAAGTTACAAACAGGAGGATGCAAAGGATTGGGACCAAAGTAAGTCCAAAATCCATCAGGGCAAACATTAAATCCTGTAGTTCCATGTGCAGCATCCAACACAACCTGTGGCAAATTGTGAACTCCAAAGGGCTTGGGTGACTCTGCATCTATGGCACTTCCTGTGGTTGTAGCTCCCACAGCTTCTCTCTGTCTTTGCTCCCTCCTTGAAGTATTCCTCAGACAATCTGTTTGGCTTCTCCAAACTTCTGGGGTCTCCACTGCATCTTTTTTTTTTTTTTTGTGGATACCGGGGTCAACCTCAGGACCTCGCGTGCCAGCAGGCGCCCGTGCCGCTGAGCGATATCACCAGCCCTTTTTTTGTATGTGGGTTCTGGGAGTCAAACTCGGGCCCTCACGCTTGCCAGGCAGGTGTGTATGCCGCTGAGCCATCTCACCGGCCCTCCACTGCATCTTTGCCTTCACACTCACAGCTTCACATATTGCCCTCTCAGGAGCACATTGCCTGGCTTCCCAGGCCTTCTGAAATTGGGGGAAGCCTTCTTAGCCTCATAACTCTTGCATTTTGCATGCACCCCAAACCAGCACTATGTGGATGATGCCTAGGTCTGCTGCCAGCTGGAACAGTAGCCAGGCTTTCCTCTTTCTTGGCTGTAGAGGTCAAGAGGCTGGATCACTGGGTACTCTGAATCCAATTCTTTTTTTTTTTTTCTGTGGGTACTGGGGGTCGACCTCAGAACCTCATGCGCCAGCAGGCACCCATGCCGCTGAGCGATATCACCGACCCTTTTTTCATATGTGGGTTCTGGGAGTCGAACTCAGGACCTCGTGCTTGCCAGGCAGGTACTTATGCCACTGAGCCATCTCACCGGCCCCTGAATCCAATTCTGAGGAACAAATTTTCTATGCTGCTGCCATTTGTGCAACCTCGTGCTCTGGGGTTTTCTTCTCAAAGCAAAATTTTCTACTTTTGCAATTTTGAGGCTGTGAAGGGTGGAGTTGTACTGCTTCCTGTGATGCCCACAGACCATCTTTTCTATTGTCCTATTCCTTCTCAGCAATTAAAATCTCCTCTGCTCTATCTTTACAGTCCACAGCTTTACTGGAGCTTCCCTTCTGGCCAAACTCACAATATTTTAAATCATTCTGCTGAGCCCTTTGCTCTTGATTCTCAACATAGATCTAGCTAAAAGCTCCCAACAATAGCCATGCTACAGCCTCAACATTTGACTGTCTTGAAATTTCTTCTGCCAGATTAATTAGTCTGCCACCCTTAATCTCAGTCTCAGGCAAAGTCTCTTGACATGAGCAAAATGCAGACAAACTTTCTGCCAAGCCATAATACATATCATCTTGAGTCCAACAGGCAATGTAGTCCTTCTTCCCAGCAGAAACCTCCTGAGCCTGGTCTTTACTGGCAGGATTTCTATCAGCCTTCTAGTCTTATGAGCTCTGACCAGAATCTCACATACAGAACAGCTCCACTCTTTTAGGCGACATCTCTGAACCTTTCCAAACTTCCACAAGCCGTTCCCAAAGACTCTTGAACCATATGGTATAGTCACAACAACAACCCCACTCCTGGTACCAAATTCTTTTTTTATTACTTTCCTCTTGCTGCTGAGACAAAATACCCAAAACCCAAAGTTAAAGGAGGAAAGGTTTATTTAGCTCACAGTTTGCGGAGGTTTCAGTCCATAATCAGCTGGCTCCCTGGCAGGGTGGCATGGCAGAGGGGCAACAGTTCATGGCAACAGAAGTCAGCAAAAGCAACAGTAGCAAAAGAGAGGAGCAAGCCTCTTTTCCTCCCTTATATTGTATCCAGGCCACTTGCCCTAGGGCGGGTATAGCACTCACGCTGCCAATCCCAGCACTACACTACAAACCAATCACAAACTCTAGATTCAGCCACTCCCCAAAAGCCTAATCCCCATGCCCACATGAGGCTTTGGAGGGATGTCCAGATACAAACCATAGCAGTTTCTCAACAGATGAATGGAAAGGAAAATGTGGTATTTACACACAGTGGAGTACTACCCTTCCATAAAAAGATAAACTTGAATCACTTGTAGGAAAATGGGTGCAGTTTGAGACCATAATATTAACTGAAGTAAATCAGACATACAAGCTTAAATATCATATGGTTTATCTTATATGAGCATCCTGAAGTATACAGAAAAAAATAAAAGATAATAGGAAGTGGGGAGATAGAACTTTCTCAGATGGGAAGAAGATCAAGAGATGGAGGGAGGGGGAAGGGAGTAGAGGGATGGGATGAAAAAAGAAATTAAGGTGCGTCATATGCATGCACCAACTACACACAAGGAATGTAAACATTATGTACTGAAAATGTGTATAAAAAAACAAAGAATGGATCAATTAGAGAAAACCAACAGCAGCTTATGCAAACAGAACCTTGACCTCCTTGAACAATTGCAGGTGGCACATGGTAAGATCCAGAGCCTTGAAGCCACAGTAGAGAAGATCCTGACCAGCGAGAGCAAGCTGAAGCAGGCCATGCTGGCCTTGGAGGTGGAGTGGGCTGCCCTGCTGCAGATGGTGGAGGAGCTGCAGAAGCGGCCTGAGGAGCCAAGTACTGGGCAGCCTGACCATGGCCAGCCTGAGCCCACGGGTGACTGACAGCTCTGCAGAGAGACTGCACACCTTCCTAACACTGTCCAGGCCTTAATCGTGACAGACAAAAGATGCTGGAGTGAGAGAACGGAATATGAAGCGAACTTCTCGGGGAGGAAACTGGCTTGCCAACAGGCAAATGTTTTTTTTTTTGAGCTCAGACTTGCAAATCAGAGGGAAAATGTCCCAGTGTTTGTTATTTTTGTTCTAGGTTCTAATTCATCCCTTCTCCAGTTCTGATTACTGTACTTAGTAGCTGTAGATGGTATGGACATAAATAAATGCACCTTTATGTTTTCTTATTGTTTCTTTTTTGAGCAGCCCCATGTTTGCAAAGAGCATTCATAATGCTGAGATTTCCAAAGCAGGAAGGGCTCAAGATGGTCCCTCGAGCCAAAGTGTGGGTCTGTTGTTCTTAAAGACAGAGTCCATGTGACCACAACCTCATTGTCACTGACAAGGCGCAGTTGGCTCTTGTCCATTCTTGTCATGGAAACCTAAGATGACCATGGGGAAGGACTGAAAGGGACTTATTTAAATTGGATATCTTGATGATTATCAGTAAACTTGATCTCTATTTTTGATACGTAAAGAAGTCTGCTTTTAAAAACAATTAGAGTGCTCGCTTCGGCAGCACATATACTAAAAACAGTTAGAGAGTTTTTCATATATTTTTGCTTGTCAGTTTAAGTGTAGTTGATCAAAGTCATGGTGGCTAAATGTTTTATGGGAAAATCATCAATTTCAGACTCTTACCAGGTATTGTTAGCATGTGGTCTACAATTGCAGGGTCTGTGTTTTTTTGGTTTTTTTGTTTTTTTCGTGATAGTTTCACACCCATACTACAGAGTCATGTATTTATTTTTGCCTCGTGTATGATGTGTTACAGCTGTGTGTTCTTTTGAGTCTCAACCTTTTGGAAATCTGATTCCTTATAGAAGGAGCAGGGCACAGCAAGATTTTCAAGGGTACCCAAGATTCAGAGCCTTGCAGAAGAGTCCAGGCTGAAATTGCAATCAGACATATGGCAGCTAACAATTTTTCAAAGGTAGGATGTGTATTTTGAATATAGCTCACAACAGTGACTCCCCTCCCTCTGGATGATGAAAGCCCCGTGCCTTCAAGTGAAATGCTGCTCACGGTTGCCCTGCCTTCAGCTGGTCACTGCTGAAGGCCTCTTGCCTGTGCTCTAAGAATGGGCTGTTTCCTTGCAAAGGACCAGAAAACTGTTCAGGCACAAGCCGCCTCTTGCACGGTGGGGTCATTTCTGGTCTTCATGTTCTAGTGGTAACCACAGGAGTTTCTTTTCACTGTCTTGGCAGCAGGGTCCTTTTTACACCTGGGGTGAGAGGGCAGATTGCCATAGTCAGTCATTATGAATCTCCCAGCCATTGCAAAGGGAGATCAAAGTGCTCCCCCAGTGCCTAGGGGGCTGGTTGGCATGAGACTCCTTCCTGCTCCCTGGGTCAGAGGATAGCAATTCTTATCTTAAACCATGATGATAAATCCAGTTGCTGCTTCCCAGTTGGTTCTGACAGAGCTTGGATTATTTAACATTTGAGGGCTTTTTCCACATTGTATTTTACTACTTGAATATTTAATAGTGTTGAATTTTGGACATCTTAATTGCTATTCCTCAAAAACATTGTGCATTGAGAAACAAGCAATAAAATGATAAATAACTCATGAAAAAAATGCAATGGGATCAAGAGATGGGTGGAGGAGAGATGTAGGGAAGGAAAAGGGGATGCAAAAAGTAATTCAAATGTATTAGGTACATGTTCCAATTCCCCACAAGGAATGTAAACAGTATGTATTTCATACATATACTAATTAAATAAAGCATAATTGGTATTTTTGCCCAAGGAGGTCAGGGAACTAAAATAATTTTTAAAGGAATTAGACCACTGCCATCTTAGCCAGGTCACAACTAGTTCAAGCCTCAAGATTTAAGGGCCCTTGTTAAGAGCTGGGAATGAGGAAGGCAGAACTGCCACCCCCACCAGATGCCCATGATTTATGGGCCCTTGTTAAAATGATAAATATACACAGGCACAACAGTGCAGTGGTCTAAAATTACAAAGCAACCACAACTCAAGATAGCCACAATCTGCTTCTACAAACTCCATACAAACTCCTCAGTATATAAGAAAGACATTGCACTGGTGTTTGCATGCTACCAGTCCCTCTCAGGTTTTAATCCCAATAAAGACTCTTCTCTACTGTGGAGCTCACCTACCTTCATTTTTTCCTAATGTTTTATGCCCTGCATGAGAAGAGGTCATGGGGACCACTTCAGTGTATGTCCCCCTCCTCTTCTTACTCCTCCCCTTCACTTCTGGCATGGATGACTGGGGGATGACTGGGGATGGTGACTGTTGAGCTTCTAGCACCCCATAAGCACAGCCCAACTGGGGAAGGAAAGTCAAGCTCATGCATGGCTGAACTTCTGGGTTCTTTCTTTAGCTCCATCCTGGGTTGAAAACTCATATGGCATAAGGCAGCCCTGCAGGGATCTGATCCCTGGTCAGACCTACTCCGGAGTTTACACTGACCTGCCAGTAGTCAACAGACATCTCCTCATGCTACCACAGACTCTCCCTCTCTCTCTCTCTTTCTCTCTCTCTCTCCCTTTTTCCTTATGAGCTCCACCCAACAAAGGAGGCCATTTGCCATTTCCCCCTCAGCTTTCATGTCCAGGACTGGTAACAACAGCTCCTCCCAATGCAGGAGTGCAGTTCTTTCATCTTGAGACCCCTAGGGGGACTTCCTAGAGATTGAAGTGGGGATACCTGTCCAATCTCTCAGGAAACCACCTTCTCTGATATGGCCGAGCCACATCCACTACAGAATTGGTCTGGGTCACTCATCTTGTACGGGGGATGCCCTGAAACAAGCCATTCTTGTTTCAGTCACTGGGCTCCCAAATTTCCAAAATTCTGGTCAATTCCTCTTTGGACTGCCTTCTCAAAAATCTTTTGCATCTTGTCCTAAAGGGAGACATTCAGCCCAAATTCTGTATTTTCTATTTGCTATTTAGCCTCATTATAAATTAAATAATGAAATCCAATGGTCTGAATTCAGTACTTTTGACTTGCAAATTCTCCATGATCAGGATAACTACCTGCAGAGAAGTGGCAAGTAGCAAGAGGAAACCTATGTCCAAGCCTTTTGCTCCCCACTCGCATCCCTCTCTCTGTCAACCTGTACCACCTTTCGGGTTCTCCTCCTAGAGGAAAAGTCTACATCTAGCCTCTTAGGCTCTGACTCTGACCCAGCAGATGAACACTTGCCCTGCCAACATCCTCCCCCTCCCATCTTTGCTGGCACCACCCTCTGCTACAGAGATAGCTCAGGGAGCTGCATAAGTAGTTTGACCCAGCTCAACCCTCCACTCTCTCCCCATTGCGTGTGCACGCACGCACACACACACACACACACACACCATCTGACAGGTGATGCGGGTTAAGGGATTAGTACACATCCACGTTCCTTTTTTCCATGAACAAATTGGCTTAGGTCAAACAACACCTGGGATCCTTCTTTGAGAAATCCCAGGAGACAAAGAAATTAAAATATACTAATACGAACCTTGACTCCCAAGAAAGGCAGATCTTCCTCCACCTCCAGTTCATTTCCCAGTCTGCTCCTGATATTTAAAAAAAATGCCTCAAAATTTAAAAAATAAAAAGACCTCATAAATGCTGCCTCCTGTGTTTTTAATAGCAGGGAGGATGAGCAATAGGCCCAAAAGTAAAAACAAACTAAATTAAAATTCCAAATGCCTGCCTCTGCTATTCATAACCCTACAAAAAGGACCTCCATCACCCCTTCTGGAACTTCTTACAGATGTGGCAATGGTGAGCACTGGACAAAAGACTGCCCTAATCCTCATCCTCCAACTAAGCCATGCCCTACCTGTGGTCAGTGGGGACACTGGAAGGTGGCCTGATCCCAGGAGAATGCCCTTTCTATCTGGGAACAGCCTCGCACCAAAACGCCACCTAATCACTGGCGCTCTGTCTCAGCAGCTGACTTTAACAGTGAAGGACTGCAGGTGCCTGGGAGCCACTGACCTCACGGAAAGTGAGCCCACAGAATCCAGGGCGATTGAAACGGTATCTTGTACGGCCATTTCTTTCCTTATCAATACCATGACAAGTCTCAAATTTCTTGGGCCACTTGCTTGTTCTTCTGTTTCTGTGGTCACATGAAGAGGCTCCAAGTGCACCCCTTACAGATACCCCTGTGAAAGGCACAATAGGGTGACCCTCCTATGCTCGTTCTTAGTTACTCCCCACTGCCCTACTCTCAGTGGGCAGAGACCTCATACATAAATTAGGGCCATGCTGTATATGCCCATCCTCCCCAAGCCTACAAAATTCTTACTTCTCTGCCAGAAAAAACCTAAAAATTTCAGCCTACCTGCCCCATCTCAATAAAATGGCATCTATTAAATCCCCAGATTTGGGACACTAGCACCCCCAAAGTAGCATCCCACCACACCCCTATAAAAGTTTCATTAAAGGATCCCAAGCATTTTATTTCAGTTCCCCATCACCCAATTGCTCCAGAAGGGAAATCAAACCTATAATTGAGTGCCTTCCTAGAGCAGGAATATTGATGCCCACAAACTCTCCTCATAACACCCTCATCCTTTCCTTTTCCATTCTGATATGCTCTCCTCATGTTGCAAGGAACCCATTTCCAGCTCCACTGTCTGTTTCTCCCTTAACAGCAATGCCTTCAATCTCACCCTAGAAATACCCTAGACAGACAATTCCCGCAGACCCTTACAGTCCCTCACCACCATGGCACTTGGACACTCAATTTTTTTTGAGACAGGGTCTCACTATGTAGTCCTGGCTGGTCTTGAAGTCAGTATGTAGCACAGACTGGCCTCAAACTCACAGTGATCTTCCTGCCTCAACCTCCTGAGTGCTGAGATTATAGGTGTGTACCACCACACCTGGCTGGACTCTCAATATTAATCTGGAGCCCCAGGGACAACAGACCTAGATATAGAACATCTCATCTTTTATCTCAGTTTGATCTCTTTTCCTGCCTCTCATACATGACTGGTCTCTTTTGGGTTTGTGGGACCAACACATATCTTTTCCTCCCTCTAATTGGAAAGAAAGCTGCACTCTGGCTTTTCTTTCTCCCACTACACCTCCAATTCCGCCCCCTCCCCCAGCCTCCTATTCTTATCAAGGTACCAACATCCGTAAGGGCCGAGAGAGCAATACAGCTAATTTCCTTCCTGGCCACCCTGGGAATCCTGGCCAGGGCTGGGGCAGGCACCACTGACATTGGTGTCCCTTACATCAGGTCTCCCTTTTATATAAACAGCTCTCAGAAAGCCTCAAGGAAATCTCAGAGCAGCTAATCACAGTTCAAGACCAGCTAGGCTCCCTTGCCTCCGTGGTCCTCCAAAATCAAAAGGGCTTGGACCTGCTCACTGCCACAGATAATGAAAGCTGTGCCTTACTTCAAGAGCAATGTTTTTATACTAATAAATACCAGCTGGTCAGAGATAGGGCCCAGCACCTCAAAGAAAAGGCACTTGCCCTCTAGTCCTTTCCTACCTGGCCCTCTTGGGTTCCCCCATCCTATCTTGGATGCTTCCCTTTTGAAGCCGCATCTCCTTCCAGGGTTTGTGTGTCTATTTTTGCCCTGCCTCATTAACCTGTTTCAGAGATTTCTACAACAGGACTACAGCCACGTCACAGGCTCTTACGAAGGACTATGTCAAGGCAGTCCTTCTCCCTCACTTTCTGCCATACCCTAATCACTGTTCCCAGTCAGTGGGAAGCAGCCAGAAAGAACATGATGCCTCTTTTCCCTTATTCAACCATTGAATTTGGAATGAAGGAATTAAACCACTGCCATCTTAGCCAGGCCACAACTAGTTCAAGCCTCAAGACTTATGGGCCCTTGTTAAGAGTTGGAAATAAAGGAGGCAGAACCACCACTCCCACTAGATGACCAAGATTTACAGGCCCTTGTTAAAACAATGTCCTAGCAGATAAACATACATAGGCACAACGGCCTGGTGGTCAAAGTTTACAAAGCAACCCCTACTCAAGATAGCCACTAGTTCCTCCTACAAATGCCACAAAAACCACTCAGATTGTGAGGAAGGTGCTGCTCTGGTATATGTTTGCCAGTGTTCCTTCTCAGGTTTTAATCACCATAAAGCCCTGTCTTGAAGCTAGCTGATTATGGACTGAAACCTCTACAAACCGAGAGCTAAAATAAAGCTTTCCACCTTTAACTCGTGAGTGTCAGGTATTTTGTCCCAGGACAAGAAAGCAACTAATACAGGAAATGTCTGTCTAAAAGTTGACAAAACAAGGTTTATTAGCCTTAAATTTACCTATACTGTCTCATTACATCTCAAGACTGAGGAAACCAGAAGAGATTTACAGGGATATTTAGCTGGGCCCAGAATCTCTATTGCCCTAAACCTACAACCATATTGGAGGCTCATCAGAGCATCATTTAACTGAGATTGCTTTTAAGCCATAAGGTCTCCTCCTATGGGAACCAAATTGCCCCTCAAGTCACAAGAATTCAACCTGAAGTACACACCAACCAGACCCTGGTGCACCTGAGCTAATCCTTAAAAGCTGGCCTCCTGCCTTTGTAGGTAGGTCAGTCTGAACCCCCCATCAAAATGCGTCCTCTCTAGTGACTCAAGCTGGAATCTTTTCCTATGTTCTTTCTTGCTTTCCAAATAAAGCTTTTTCTGTACATTTGTGTTTTAGCTTTAATTTCCATTATCCCTAAAGCAAGAACTCATGCTACCCACGCTTCCCCTCCCACTGCCACAATCTTCAGGGGAGTTTTCTCTGATTATCACCTGAGAACCAGGTAGGGTTCCTGAACATAAAGACCATGAAAGTGTGGGATTCCCAGAAGTTTTACTCTCTTATGCCAGTACACCCATTAGTCTCTGCCAATCAGTAAATATCCTGCAAATTTCACTACCAGTTCCTAGTTCCAGCAGCTGCTTCTGTGCCTGGTAAGCTGTGACTCTGTATCCACCTTTCTTTTCACTATTCACAGCAGTTTGAACTATAACCTCAAATTTTTTGCTGAGTCTAAGATCAACTGTTTGTTTGTTTCTTTGTTTGTGGTACTGGGCATTGAACCCATGCTAGGCAAGTGTTCTACCACTGAGCTAAATCACCAACCCTTTTCAATTTAATTTCAGTTTGAGATAGTGGCAGCCTGCTCGGGGACCCCAAGGGAGATTTTCATGGGTGAGGTCCCCAGGGTAAAGAATGCACATGTGCAAGACGTTAGCAACAGCAGGCAGCACGGAGCAGAGAAGAGCGCAAAAGCACAAGAGCAAGAGCACAAGAGCCACCTGTGTCTTTATCGTATAATTCTTTTGTTTTTTTTTTTTTGTTTTTGTGGGTACCGGGGGGACAACCTCAGGACCTCATGCGCCAACAGGCACCCGTGCCGCTGAGCGATATCACCGGCCCCTTTTTCGTATGTGGGATCCGGGAGTCGAACTCGGGCCTTTGCGCTTGCAAGGCAGGCGCTTAAGCCGCTGAGCCATCTCACCGGCCCTCGTATAATTCTTATACAGGTTGTTATCTCATATTTACCTTCTTACATAGCGCTGTAACCAGCGCATGCGTGTTTACCTGTGCTGAGTCATGGTTACATACCTGTATCCCACTGTGCGCTTGCACTAGACAAGAGGGGTCACGTCCTCAGGTGTCCTTAGACACCCCTGAGCTTTGAAGCAGTCTGGGTGGTTCCCCACAGTCTCAGTAAGTTGCTCAGGCTGGCCTCCAAAATCACTGGGATTACAGGCATATGCCATTCAATTCAGCCTCATTTTTTTTCTTATTGTGAGGAACAGAGTGATAGCAGTTAGGCAGGTAGTTAGATTTTAGCAGGTCTAATATAATTTATATCAAGACTGCCCCCCAAAGACCTCATGTGGTCATAGGCAGGGCTTTTCCATAGTGATTGAATCATGGGGTGCTAGGACTGACTTGCTATTAGGAGCCCAGTGAAATTTGAAGGTCAGAAATGTGCACAGCTGCACCACATAGTTAGCCAAAACTGCAGAGCCACTGACTTTTTTAAAATCTAGGCATAACACATTGCTAGTTGTCATGACCTATAACCCCCCGAGTCTTAAAAAAAAAAACAGAATAAAAGTAACATTTAAGATCTACCCAGGGCCAGTGAGATGGCTCAGCGGTGTAAGCGCCTGCCTGGCAAGCGCGAGGGCCCAAGTTCGACTCCCGGAACCCACATACGAAAAAGGGGCCGGTGATATTGCTCAGCGGCATGGGCGCCTGCTGGCGTGCGAGGTCCTGAGGTCGACCCCCCGGTACCCACAAAAAAAAAAAAAAAAAGAAAAGATCTACCCAGACTGGGTCAGACTTTAACTGTGGAACCCTCCTAGGACAATGTATCCGCTAAGGTATGCAAGTGTGCCCCGATGCCAGAGAGATCCTGGAAAGGTTTCCCCTGATCTTTCACAAGTACTCATGTCAGAGTCTTTTTCTTAGCTTATTGACATTTGAAAGGACTCAAAAGAGAATTTGATGAGCCCTAAAAGGTGGAATATCCTAACAAAAATTATATAAATACAATTTAAACTTGTATTTGGCACGACAGCCATCTTGGCTCTTGCTGCCCTTTCTCGTAAGGAAGAACTTTCAAACTACGCTGTTTATTTTGCAATAAATTCTGCCTTTTCTTTCACAGTGTTTTTCCAGGACTTAATTCTTTCATTAAAAACATAAGGACCAAGGATCGTCACCGTCACCAGGAGTCTGATGAAAATGACTTCTAAGGACTAGAAACCGTTGTATTTTACATGCTGGACTAGAAATCATCGTATTCTATTTTAATCGGTATGATTAAAGTTATTAATTATAGAAATAATTTCTCAAAAAGGAAGATATGCATGGATGAACCAGTGAGTGTAGTGGTACGGTCAGGGAAACAGGACCTTAGCCCTGTGTAAATCTTCCTAGATTAACAGAACTAGCAAGCGAAAAGGGGTAGAAAACAGGAAGGCACTAGTTGACTAGGTCTGCAGGGTTTTTTTTAATTTTAGTACTGGAGATTGTTGAAGTTGGGGACTATGCACTGAGCTACATCTCCACCACCACCAGCAGCCTTTTTTTTACAATTTCTTATTTTCAGACAGTGTCTCACTAAGTGCCTAAGTTGCCTGGGCTGGCCTCGAACTTGCCATCCTCCTACCTCAACCTCCCAGAGTGCTGGAAGTGCAGGGATACGCCAGCGCTGGCTAGGTTCTCTTTTTCATAGGAAGTGTGTATGTGTTGGCACAGAGGGCTCATTTAGAAGTTTGAAGTTGGTTCTACACCAGAGAGGGGGAATCAAGCCCAGACTGGGGGTGAGAAACCAAAAACCCTGACCTCTAGGCCAAAGCAGGCAAACAGCAATAAGCCAGAGAAAGCTGAATTGTTAGAGGGCCGGTGAGATGGCTCAGCGGCGTAAGCGCCTGCTTTGCAAGCGCGAGGGCCCGAGTTCGACTCCCGGATCCCACATACGAAAAAGGGGCCGGTGATATCGCTCAGCGGCATGGGTGCCTGTTGGCACGCGAGGTCCTGAGGTCGACCCCCCGGTACCCACAAAAAAAAAAAAAAAAAAAAAAAAAAAAATTGTTAGATATCTCCTCCTCCCATTTCCTCCTTTCTCCACACCTTTTCAGACTTCACCTTACTCTTGCGCCTTCTCAGTAGTTCCTGCCAGGTAAGGCAGCACTTATACAGGCCCAAACCCTTCAACCTTCTCCCTCCCCACCCTCTCCTCTCACCCCCCAGCACCTTGTCCCTTATTTCACTCTAGGGTGAGAAGGTTAGGCTTGACCTGGCCCTCCACAAGGGAAAGTGACCACAAGTTTTGAATATTTTCAATATTACATAGTATTTCAATATTTATAGTATTAGTCACATCCATAATGTAGATGGTATCCAATATAATTAGTAAGTTGTTGATAGACAAAACAAACTAGATAACACGATAATGAGAATCGTCACTTAGATGAAGACACAGGCCCAGAGTTCACTTAGCCTCCATCTCTCTAAATTCTAATGGAGAGAAAAATTCCAATTTGGCCTCAGGCATTCTAGTGGAGGGAAGCTAAAATTCTGGTAAATGCTTCCATGTTAGAAGAAAAACAAAACCAATCAATCCAGGAACAGGAGTTGAACCTAGTTTGATTTGCAGTCCAGTATGGGCCACCTGGGTAAAAACCAAGACTCCTAACCACTGGACCAATGGGAACCACTTGCAGTTCTTCCCTGGTGTCAGTAAAGGATACCTGAGTCATCCAGCTAGCTGTCGTCCCACATGGATTGCACAGTAATAACCTCACCTGGCCCTTGTGGCAGTTGTCCTGGCTGCAGATGCAAGACCGCTGGCACCCAGGTCTTTCTTCAATTCACGGGTTGCTGGGTGACTACTGACCTCTCCCAGGCAGGGTTAGGGGATCACCTCCTCCAGGTCAGGTACCAGAAAGCTGGAGTCAAGATGCGGGGTTAATGGCACTGTGCTGAATCCCTCAGCAGAGGGGTGCAGTCTCACCCCTGCAGGAGCACACCAAATGTGCAGAAGCTTAAAACCCAACTACAGTCAGTGAAAGCCTTTAATTTTTTTCAAATTTTTTAAGTACATTTGGAGTGCATGATTACATTCATGGTGAGGTACTGGAACATCCATAAGACATATCCTAATTCTAATGGAATTAGAATTCCTGCCTATCAGCTGATATGTAGAAATGACATAAATAACACAGCTCATACTGGCATAACACCTGCATTGTGGTCAAAGCAACAACTGTTATTTTTGTGCTCTTTGGCTTCAAGGTTTCACTTTGTTAGCAGCAGGACTTTAAGAATCTCAATTTTTGAGGGGCAGGGGACAGAGAGAAGGTCCTTTTTTGCTCTAGTCACCGCAGGTCCCATTTCAGTTCTTCCATTAGGCTTCTCACTGGCAACTCAAGCTTAACATGGCCAAAAAAAGACACACACACACACACAAACACAAGGGCACATCCCCCCCACCTGCACTGAAATAAAAAGGCCAAGAATTAAAATGTGCGGTGCCAGTGTACTAATAGACGGGAAGACCAATGAAGAAAAATAGAAACTCCACTATTAAGAGTTTACACTGTGAGGATGCAAAAGGTAGCATCTCAGATCAGGAGTAGGGTGTACTGACCAACACCATACAAGATACATGACAGAAAAGCTGGGTACCCCACTGGATACCCCAAATGAAACCACAGATGTTCATGAGAGAAACGCCAGATAATCCCTTCTCATCACATTAATTACAACCCCAAATCCAAACATACAGCATCTGACAAATTCAATTCTACTTTAAAATTTGATTTGAAAACACAAGCTTTCCTGTTTTATTTTGCAATGTAAAAAAATTTTAAGCACTAGAAACAAAGGTAAAAGACAAACTGGGAAAAACCATTTACATCTTATTATAAACGAAAAGGATTACAGTACCACCCACCAAAGACCTGTCAGAAACTGCTACAAAGGTAACAACACAGTAGGAAAGTCAACCAAGGATAGAGTTCCCAGAGCAAGAAGCACTACCGGCCCTTCCATACATGAAGACAGATAAACTCCAGAAAAGTTGAAGGAAGGTTTTATAAACTTGCAGGTTCTCTTCTCAGACTTCCCTTGAAAATCTAAGTCAGCTCTTTTATTTCCTTGTTTAGACCTTGTTAAGGGCTGCCCATCTACTCAGGTGATTTTTATTTTGTGTAGTTCTTTTTCTTGTTGTTTTGATAGGGGATCTCACTATGTAATCCAGGCTGATTCCTCACTGGAGCTCTCGAGTTGATTCTCCTTAGATTTCCAAGTAGCTGGGGCTACAGTGTGCATCACTATGTCCAGTAGCTGTATTTTTACTGACTGGAATCGTACTGTCCGGATACATCAGTCATGCGTGGTCTTTCCTTCCATCCACGTTAGTTCTGACGATCTGGTGACCCTGAAGCATTCCCTCTTGTCCTTTCCTGCCACTGTGCGCAGTGTTTCATTATCTGGGAACAATGCCACAGCTGACTGATCTGAGGCTGTTCAACTGTTCCACTGTTGATACACATGAACAGCCCCTTACCTGGGGGGTGGGTCCTATGAGAACTTGGGCCTAGAAGTGGCTTTCAACATTACTCAGTCTGTCTTTTCAAACTTCATTACCTTACAAAGTCAGAACTGTGCAGTGGGAAACGTTTTGAGAAGGGGCGTTAGCTGGAGTGGAGGTAGGAGTAGGGGCTATCTGTGAGGAAAGCAGGCCTCAGATAAGGCAGCCACATCCAGGACAGCAGTGCTCAACATCTGCCTCTGTGGACACAAGTCAGGCAGCACCAGACTCCAGCTGCTTGAGTTTCTGCTGTAGCCCCTGGAACTGGCTTTGACCCCAGTCAATGCGGGTCTGGAGGCTGGCTATATCTGCAGCCAGCTGAAGGCCTGGGGGAGAAAGAAATGTCACCGTGGTACTGTGGTGTGTCATATGACCCAGGAGGTTGTGGACACCTCACCCCACCTCCCCAGGACTGCAAAGGCTTCAGGCCTTTCTGGCCTCCACACTATTCCTAAAACATTCCAGATAGGGCCGTGCATTGGGTACTTCTGCACTTCACTGAACCCACACCCTCACCTGCTTTAGGTCTGTGCTAAAGTGTCACCTCCTCAGAAGGCTTCCTTAACACCCTTTATCACCCACCAAGAATGAAAACTCAGACCATAATACCTTCTTGTGAGCTCATTTCCTTCTGCCTTCCATCACTGCAGTCCCTCACTGTTCTTACCCACTCCCTCAACCCTTTTTCTTTCTTCTGAAAGTGATACAGATTCCAGATCAATCTCTAGGTAGCTTTTGCCAACATCTGTGCCATCTAGTGCTGCACATCACCCAGTTCATCTGGCAGTCCTCCTACTCAGGAGCACATCTTCTCTTTCCAGGAAACACTTTCTCCTCTTGTTACCTGCCACACCCCATGTTCCTCAGTCTCCTTTCCTGTACCTCCCACCCACATTCTTGGGTCCTCTCTGATCTCATCCCATCCCAGGTTTAACCCTGCATCTGTGTCAATGACCAACACTCTGCAGTGAATTCCCAAATCTCTCTCCAGCCCAGGCTCTCTCACCCTGCAGAAGCAGGTACCCAGCTGTGACTCAGACATTGCATCTGGGCATAAGCGGACGCTACACAGCATGTGAGAGGTGGGTCACCTCTCGCATTCCCCTGGGCCGCTACTCTGCAGCCTGCCCACTCTAGGTCAGCTCTAACCCCCCAGGTTTCTGGGTGGAGACCATGGGCTCTCTTGGATTCCTTTTCCTCCATCTCTGCACCCAATCTGCCCACAAATGCTCAGGCTTCTACTCTCAAAACTTGCAGGTTCTCACCATACCTCGCCTCCACTGCCTCCAACTGCACCTAGTGGCTGGCTGCTCCTGGCACCTGCTGCTTCTCTGCCATCCACTCAGTGCCCAAGGACGTCCTATTAGCCTGAGTTCTACTTCCTACTCCTCAGCTCAAAGCCATACCACAGCTCCCTATGCCCTCACTCAGGGGTTACTTCACCCAGGCCACGCCCCTGCCCACGGATCCTGGCACAACTATTGCACCAACTCCACTCCAACGCACTGGCCTCTTCTCTGCTCTTCCTCCAACACACAAGAATGTCTCCCCTCAGGATCCCCCCGACTTGAACACTGTTCCCCCACGACAGCCACAGAGCTTCCCCTCATCTCCTCGGAGAGTTTTCCCTAACGCTTCGTGCAACAGCTCCAAGCCCACTGCTGTCTTACTCCATCCTGTGTTACTTTTTTAACAACAATTTTCACAGACTTGTACTATATTAAAGGCCTACTTATTTATTTGCACATTGCTTTTCTCCCTTCCACAGAATAAACATTACACGGGGGAAGTTTGTCCCTTTTGTTCCCTGCTGTATCCCTGGTAGCTAGCATGAGCCTAGAATGATGCCATCAGCCAGTGAATGCTCTTGGAATAAACAGCAGGGTGCACCAAACATTTGCAATGGAGAAAACCTGCAAAGCCCTGACGTGGTGCTAGTGCTAAAGTGCCCTCTGTGGATAGAGGGCCAGAATTTAATCCGGGGCCACACCGCCTACTAGCCAGATCTACTTACCATCCTGAAAGCTGGCTTGAGCCTGCCGCAGACTGTGAGGAACCAGGATTCCAAACCAGTTCAGGGGGTCCTGTGGGGCAGAGAGCTCTGGCTCTGGAGTCTTGGTTGGGCCCTTCCGCCTGCGCAGAGCTGAGGAAAGAAAGGCTAGAGGCTGGCCTTTATTGTCTTAGTGACAGCACTGAGCTTAGTTTAAGCTTTGATTCTGCAAAACACTGACAGATGATGTTACGGTTTGTATCCGGATGTCCCCCAAAACATCACAGGCTCACAGGTGGGGTTTTGGAAGGTAATTGAATTATGGGGGTGTGTTATAGTTGACTTGCTGTTAAGAGGTGGCTCTAATTGGAAGAGGCAGGTCACTATGGGTGTGACCTAAATGGTTGTATCTGCCTTCCCGGAACATTCCTTGACCCTCTCTGCTTCCTGTACACCACGTTGTGTGCAGCTGTCCTCTTCTATGCCCCTCCGCCATGACATCCTGCCTTGGAGCCAGCTGACTGTGCACTGAAATGTGAGCCAAACACTCTTCTTCCTTAAATTGTGGATTTCGGGTTTTGTGTCCCCAAAATAAGAAAAGCGACTAAGACAGCCGGAAAAACCCTCCCAACCTTCTTTGTTCCTGGAAACAGCACCACTTTTACAATTCAGATGATACTCTGTCCATTCTCTCTCATGGCTCCCGTAAAACGCAAAGATGAGCCATTTGCCCATGACAAGACCACACACTGTCTGAACATGTCAAAAGATTTGACAAGGACCCGCCAGGCCCCTGTTCTTTATTTCAGGAATGATTCACTGGAATTAGAAGTTTATTTCTCCAAAATAGCCAGACAAACAGGTGAACGTCTGAGCTTTGGTTCAGCTGACTGAGACTTCCTTTGACTGAAAAACTACCCCAAGTGTAAGGCACACACGTATAACTTCTCTAATCCTCCCTATAAAAGTCTAAAGCAAAACCGAGGGGAGCTCTGTCTACGGCCAAAGCCTGAACAGTCTTTATTCAACCAGTCCATGCATTTTGTCTTGGACATCAGGAAGGGGTCCAGACAGGAGGGAAGGCAACTCACCTGCCTCTCGAGGACCCACCTCCTCCGGAGTCTGGGCGTCAGCTCTCACCACCCTGAACGTCCGGAGTCCATCCTGGTCCTCGCTGAAGAACAAGAAGGGAGGACAGACCGTCGATGGCCTGAGCCTGGACCCCATTTACCCGCTTCGACACTGCGGGTTCCTCACCTGGCTCGCACGCAGACCCGAGGCTCCATGCAGTAGGCATATTGCAGGGGCCCCACCGACTTGGTACCCATGGCGTAGCGAGCCTTGGCGAGCGACAGCCAGCCCTGAGGAGGCAGGAGAGTGTGGACATTCAGTTGAGTGTGGACATTCCGTTTACGTTAGTGTGCCCTCCTCCCCTCCCTCCCCAGGGCTGACCTCCTCCACCCGGGCGTTCAGCGCCACCCGCTTCGTCTCCAGCTCCTCCAGGTCCCTGAGCAGCTGCAGGAGCAGCGAGTCCAGCTCGGCCCGCAGGTCCTGACCACCCATGGCCATCCACAGTCGCGTCTCTGTCGCGCCGACGCCAAGGCCGAGTCGCCTCCTTCCAGGTAGTCTAATCACCGCTCGTCGCGCGGCAGGACAACCAATACGTCCGCGACAGCCGCCCCAAAGGTTCCCACTCGTGACCCGGAAGTCGATGACTCTCCCAAGCAAGGCGGAGCGATCGTGGCTCCCACTAGTGCCCCAAGTAACCAGTCAACCGACTGGGAGATAGTTGCGAAGGGTGGCTCCCACCGCTTCCAGAAGTTATGAACTTTTAAAGGCGTTATGGCAGAATACGAAGCTGGATGGCAGCTTTTTCAAGGGCGCAGCGGCTTTGAACAATTCTTGGGCATCCTCCATCGACGTAGCCGGCGAGGAAGCCGCGGGCAGACATCTACTAATGGCCCGTCGTGAGCCACGTGACAACACACGACAGTTTATTGGTTTCTCCAGCGACCACGCTCTGAGCAACTGCGTCGCAACTTGTGACGGCTTCCTCTGTCCGCCATCTTGACAGAGGGCATCCTCCATAGCCGCAGTGCCTACTGAAGCCTCCAGGTTGAGGGCGGAAGTGAGACTGCCAGACGCAGGCGACACGCTTAGTTCTAGACTCACGGGGACGTGGCGCTCAGGATGGTAAGGAGCTCTCGGGCGTGGATCTCGAGGAGGGCTGAGACCGTGGTCCTCGACAGGTCGGACTTACCCCGCTAGCTGTTCCTTTGTTTCCCAGCTGCGCCGCGAGGCCCGCCTGCGCCGAGAGTACCTGTACCGCAAGGCCCGCGAGGAGGCGCAGCGAAGCGCCCAGGAGCGCAAGGAGAAGGTGCGGCGCGCGCTCGAAGGTACCGCGGCGCAGCCCCGGCGGGTCGGGAAAACGTGTTTGTGCTGTTGCGGCCGAGCATGTTTTCAATATCTACTGGCCATTTTCCTTGCCTGTTGAGGCTTCCTGCTGGCTTTTCGCTGTTCCTTTCATGCGTTGGTGTTAATTATTTCTCATTTATGCGGCAGTTCCAAGTTTTACAGCTTGATCGCCCTTTCCTATGCCCTTTTAAGTTTGACACGGTGCCGGAAGAGGCTAACACAGAAAGAGAAAGGAAGCTTCTATGAAACCTAGAGGAGGTGTAACCGGCACTGCAAAATGGAACTTTATAAGTTAGGGTTGGTTTTGTTCTGTTTTCTTTTAGAGAAAAATAGCTTTTCTGAGGCCCAGGGCGTAAACAGCTTTCCCCCACCTCTCTTCAGCCCAGATGAATGAATTTGAATATGCAGATGCTGACAAGAGGAAATCTGGAGCCCAGTTTCCTTACCACGAGAAAGGGGACCACGAGCCGAAGATGGCTGAAAGTGATAAATGTGGAGATTTGCATTACTTTATCTCTGTGCTGCTCCTCTCCTCTCTTCCATACTATGAAAGATCTTGCCCACCTAGATGGTGAGATGGTGATTTAAGACATATGGGCTCTTCCATCTCCTGGGAGCTGGCTTTAAATAAATCTTTTTCCAGTTTATCCAAATATATGACCTCCTTTGATTCGGTCAGAAGCAAGCAGGCAAACCTGAGTGTATGAGTGTAAGTGGCTGGTAACAAATAGACTATGAAACTCCTCTTTTAATCTTATCTGGAGTCACAGCTGAAAAAAAAAAAGTTTCATCGCCTGAGTGTGGTATAAACTGAGGGTTTCCTGCTTGATTTTCACTCAGCCCCTCTGTCTTTTCCCTGCAGAAAACCGCCTCATTCCCACTGAACTACGCCGGGAGGCTCTGGCCTTACAGGGGTCCCTGGAGTTTGATGACGCCGGTGGTGAAGGTGCGGTACAGCGTAATTCCCAACACTGAGCTGACTCCTCTGCGCGATGGCGTCCATCCCTTCCCAGACACAGTGCGCTTTCCCACCTGAGAAAATTGTCCATGGCACCTGCTCCTGAAGCCTTTATGCCCCCGCGCAGATGACACCATAGGGGCTTTCCCTCAGTACCTCCCGTTCATTCGTGCAATACAGTAGCACTTCATTTACCCTGTACTTTCTTTATTGTCATCCCCAGTGGAACATCTACCAGGGAAGGACAGGATCCCTAGCACAGCACATCTTTGGTGCCCAGATGTCTCATTCATTTCATTGTTCAACAAATAGGAATCGTAAACATAGATATTTGTTGTGAGGGAAAGAAGTAGGTCTTAGCAGAACCTTCCAAACACTGGGATTCCATTCCTCAGATTGCCTTGTACTTACAGCCAGTGGGCTGCTGGCTACCCTCTCGACCAGGGTGGGTATGGTGTGCTCCTATCATTGAATATTTCCTCAAACAGACTTGCTGTTTCCTGGCTAGTATTTCACACCCTAGCCAATGTCATATTCTTGCCCCTTGTGCTCCTGACAGGTGTGACCAGCCACGCTGATGATGAATATCGATGGGCAGGGGTCCAGGATCCCAAGGTTATGATCACTACTTCCCGAGATCCCAGTTCCCGCCTGAAGATGTTTGCAAAGGTACCAGTTGGCGGGCAGTGAGAGGAGATGCCTGGCATCAGTGGCCCCATGCCTAATGGGACACTGGTCCATGAACAGGAGCTGAAGCTGGTGTTCCCTGGTGCTCAGCGCATGAACCGAGGCCGACATGAGGTGGGGGCACTGGTGAGAGCCTGCAAAGCCAACGGAGTCACTGATCTCTTAGTTGTCCATGAACATCGAGGCACACCTGGTAAGGCTGGTGGGATGGCAAGAGGATGGGAGAGGCCTGAGAGCAGACAGGGTCCCTGACAGCCTGCCTGGCCTCCACAGTGGGGCTCATTGTCAGCCACCTGCCATTTGGCCCCACTGCTTACTTCACACTGTGTAACGTCGTCATGCGACATGACATCCCTGACCTGGGAACCATGTCAGAGGCTAAGCCCCACCTCATCTTCCATGGCTTCTCCTCTCGCCTGGGCAAACGGGTAAGTCTGGGGTCCTTGGGGAGAGGGCTAGGGGCCAGGCCAGCCATTTGTCACATTTTTCCCCTGTGCTTCAGGTCTCTGACATCCTCCGTTACTTGTTCCCTGTGCCCAAAGATGACAGCCACCGGGTTATCACCTTCGCAAATCAGGATGACTACATCTCATTCCGGTGGGTTCGTGGGTTGAACCTGGGTTGTTGTCATGGCCTCTGTGTCCTTTGTGCTGCTGTGGCTGATTCATAGCTACTTCAGCCCACGCCCCTACCCCGGCATCTCCTCAGGCACCACGTCTACAAGAAGGCAGACCACCGCAACATAGAACTGACAGAGGTCGGGCCTCGCTTTGAGCTGAAGTGTAAGTCTGGGGTCTTTTACGACACATGGGGAAGTCAGTGGAGTGGAGGCTTCTGTGCAGGTGATAATGTCTGTCTGTCTCTCTCTGCAGTGTACATGATTCGCCTGGGCACACTGGAGCAAGAGGCTACTGCAGACGTGGAGTGGCGCTGGCACCCCTATACAAACACTTCCCGCAAAAGAGTGTTCTTGAGTGCTGACTGAGCCTGCTGGCCTGTCAGGGTGTGGACTTGGAAACTAAAGGGGAGACTTGTCACAGACAGGCTTGCTGAGCCCAGGTATAGGATGGGCGAGGCTAGTAGGGTCAGAATAAACCCTCTGTGTCACACTGCCCACATGCCTCTGACTGGTCAGGATGGGGCTGCTGCCAGGCCAAGCCTGAAAGACAAAACCCTTAGAGTCTCCTTGGGTGGGGACCTGACAGCTTTGGGGTATATGAGGCCTCGAATCACCGTAGGAGTTACTACAGTCTCCTCTGGAAGATTTGGTGCAGATGAAGCCTCAGGAGTTGGGCCTCGCAAGTACTCATCGGGGTGGCTGCAGATGATAAGGTAAGGCTGTGTTACTGGCAGCTGGAGGGGCCAGGCCAGGCTCAGTGTTCCGTGAGGTCCCACCCCTAGGCTAGTGTTGAGCCTTCCCTCCGTTCACTAGAGACGTAGCCCCAAAGGGCCCTCGAGTGGAGGGTGTATCTGAGGTCACGTGAGGGGCACTGCCACCCAGGGAGATGAGCCCCCCCCTTCAGCCTCTCCCCACTTATACCCTCTCTCTGCCCACATTCCCTGAGTGTACCATAGAGCCCTGGTTTTATGCAGAGGGCTGTCAAGACACTGTGGAATGCACGTGAGTTCATAGAACAGGAAGTGGTGACAGTAAGTCCTTCACACAGGAAGAGTTCTGTGAGGAAACGTGTTCAGACGGGGCAGGACAAAGAAGGCCTGGGGAGTCCTTTGCATTTGTGTCCTGAAAGCTGAGTGATAGATGGTGTAAGGTGACAGGTGCCATCTGGATGATCCTAAAACCCTTATTTTGAGAGGGGGCTTGAGAAGGACAGCCAGGCCCCATTTAGTGGGAAGGCTGGGGTGGGACTTTGCTCTGACCTTGAGCTGCACTAGCATGAATCTAGTGTCTTTTCCGAGGTCTCTGCATCCATGAAGAATATGTCATTGGGCTTTTTGCAAATTATGGAAATTTCAAAACATACAAGAGTAGAATAGCATAATGTCCTGTGTTTACTTCTTGAGGTTTCCATAATGAATTACCACAGATCAGGTGGCTTAAACAAATTTATTCTCTCAGTTCTGGAGGCCATTGTCCAAGATCAAGATGTCACCTCCCTTCCAAGAATTGAGGGTGGTGGTTGAGGGGAGTGGGGATAAGTAGCCATTGCTTGCTTGCTTCTTTCCAGCCTCCAGTGGTTGCCAGCAGTCTTTGGTGTTCCTTGGCAGGGGGCTGTTTCACTTCAGTCTCAAGCTTCCTCTCCAGTAGGCCAGCCTGGCTTTGAACTCATGATTCCTGTTTCACTCTCCTGAGTGCTGGGATTATAGGTGATTGATTCCCCCACCCACCCACCCAGCACTAAGGTTTGAACATAGGGCCTTTGCACTAAGCTACATTGCCAGTGCTTGTTTTGTTTTATTTTGAGACTGGATCTCACTAAGTTGCTACATTGCCCAAACTGGGCTTGAATGATCCTCTTGCCTTAGATTCCCAGAGGATTACAGGTGTTCACCACTGTTTTAGTCACTTTCTTTGTCACTCAGGCAAGATAACCCACTTCTACAAATTAAAGGAGAGGTTTTTTTCACCTCATAGTTTATAGAGGTTTCAGTACATAGTCCTCTGGCTCCAAGGCAGTGCAGCCTGGCACAGGGGCATGGCGAAGGGATAGCTGCTCACATCATGGAAGCCAGGAAGCAGAGAAAGAGAGTAAAGGGAAAAGTTGAGAAGGGAGGTACAGGAGATACATCTTGCCAGGCCATGCCTCCAGTGACCTGCCTCTTCCAACCAGATCCACCTCTTAAGAGCAAGTCAGCTATAGACTCCTGTAATCTAATCACCTCCCGAAAGCCCTGCCTGTGAGTGCATGAGGCTCTTGGGTAACATCTAGATACAAACCATAACAGCCACTGTGCCCAGCCTTTTTCTTTTAAAATGCTTCTTTTTGGCGGGATCAGGGGGAATTGAGACAGGGTCTGGCTACATAGTCCAGGCTGGCCTCAGACTCGTAATCCTTCTGCCTCAGCCTCCCAGGTGCTGGGATTAAAGGTGTGTGCCACCATGCCTGGCTTATTTTTTGTTGTTACTATAATTTTATCGTTTTTTTTTTCCTTTTTTTTGGTGGGGGCTCGAACTCAGGACCTCGCATGCCAGCAGGCACCTGTGCCGCCGAGCGATATCACCAGCCCTTTTTTCGTATGTGGGTTCCGGGAGTCGAAAACAGGACCTTGCGCTTGCGAGGCAGGCGTTTATGCCGCTGAGCTATCTCACCAGCCCTCTTTATTTCTTTTTTAAGACAAGGTCTCTACATAATACGGGCTGACCTCAAACTTGAAATCATTCTGCTTCAGTGTACAAGTGCTAGGATGATAGGCATGTGCCCCATGCTTGCTTCTTGCTCTTCAACCATATCTCTTCTGTGGGTCTGTTAGAACTCTTGTTGGGTTTAGGGCCCATGGATGATCTCGAGTCTTCTCTTTTATTTCAAGATTCAGGACTTAATTATTTCTGCAAAGACCTTTTCTTTGGGAGTCACATTCACAGGTCCCAAGAATTCCAATATGTACATATTATTTAGGGGTGGCCACCATTTGACCCAGTGCACATGCCCATACCACTTGAAGTGGTTGTGGGCTTCCTGCCTTTCCCCAGTCCACACCTCACACAGCCATCCTAGGCATGGCTAAGGCACCTCTGCTATCTCCCCACCCATTCCAGTTGCCCAGTGCAGGGCAGGGGCTTAGTGTTGATGTGTTTTTGGTTTGGTTTGGTTTTTAAGAGACAGGGTCTTACTTTGCCCAAGCTGGTCTCAAACTTGAGGGCTCAAATAATACTCCTGTCTTAGCCTCCTGAATAGCTGGGACTCCCAGTGCTTGCCACCATGCTGGATGGTGCTCCATTTTAATAATTTGAGCACCAAAAACTCATTTAGGGCAGAGTTTGGCATCAAGGGGCCAGCTCTTAGCCAAGGGCACAGTAATCAAGATGGGAACAGATGCCATTTATTATGCCCTTTACTGTCACCTTCACTGTATTAAGAGAAGCCTCTTAAGTATCATTCCTAGAGATTCCTGTAGTTGAACACGCTTGTGTTCAGCAGTAGTAGAAGACTTTATGAGAGACAACTGGCACCACTGCTAATTGGATGCATTGAGCCACCTGGGTTGGGATGGGGTATATCTATTACTGGTGAGACTCAGATGTGGCCCTAAAAGTGCACTGATGGAAGAACCTGTGGATAAAGGCTTTGTGGGAAGCAGTTGGGTAGGACTTTTTAGCACTTACGATGAGGGTCTGTGGCTGGGACTCTAGCTCAGTGGTAGTTCACTTACCTAGTGCACAAGGGCCTGGATTCCATCCCAGTACCAAACAATAAAACGTGATTCTCCTTGAGTCACCATCCTAGGGTCAGAAATAGTTGCTGGATGCAGTTGGTTACATACAGCTTGGAAAGACTTTAACCTTGATGTTTGTGCCGGGGAGTTTTTAAAATGAGTCCAGGAGGGGCCGGTGAGACGGCTCAGCGGCTTAAGCGCCTGCCTTGCAAGCGCAAAGGCCCGAGTTCGACTCCCGGAACCCACATACGAAAAAGGGGCCGGTGATATCGCTCAGCGGCACGGGTGCCTGTTGGCGCGTGAGGTCCTGAGGTCGTCCCCCCGGTACCCACAAAAAAAAAAAAAAAAAAAAAATGAGTCCAGGAAGTAATGGTAGTTAACATGGAGGGACGGGGGGTGCAGAGCTTGTTGCGCGTGCTCTGTGGAGGAGTCCACAGGCTCCACACCTCATCTGGCAAGGAGTTGAGTCTTCGGGTGATGTAGTGCTGAAGTGATGTTTTGTGGATCGCTCCCTTTCTTCTTCCTATTAAGAAAACAGGTAGTACTTGAATAATTTGGAAATGTGAAGCACAAGGGAGGAGACGGAAGTGAGGACGTGCCCGGAGAAGTGCCCTTGTGCACAGGCATTTGCAGCTAATTCTCAAGGGCCAAGGTTCTTCTCCATGGCAGGAATGCTGTCAGAAGGGCAGTCCCAGTGAGGAGCATGTGGGAGGGCTGTACCCCATTTTTGCAACTTTGATATAAATCTAATTATTTCAAATTATATAGGGTTCTAAGGGCTGTTAATCTTGTGAGATTATGTTTTTATTTTAAATTTTTTTAGTACATGTTTGCAATACATAATAAATACATTGATTGTGGTGAGTTGGTACATGTTCATATTACATCTTAGTCCTTTTTATTTTCCCTTCTCCTCTCTTTCCCCTCTCCCTCCATCCCTCGGTTCTCTTCCCATCTGCAAAAGGACTGTATCCCTGGAGATTATGGCTTTATTGGGAGATTATTGTAAAAAATGTCTTTAATTTTCAGACAAATACGCAAATATTTGAGGGGAAAATATGAGTTATACTTGAAAATGCTTCAAAAGAGGAACTAAAATGTAGTTGAAGCAAAATGTTGTCAGATTTAGGTGAAACTTAAAGAGTTGTTATTGTCTATTCATGTGTGTTGTAAAGTAAAAGAACAATAATTACATGCACTTTCCCTTGTTACTAAAACAGCTTTCACATTTTTGCTTCGAATTATTAACAACATTCAGCTAAAAAGTTCAGAAGACATGCCAGCCTGTTAGTGGTAGCTGAAAGCCACTCAGGGCGAAGGGTAAAAAGGAGTTTATTCCAGGATGTGAATCTGGCTGTGACATCTGTCACCCCACTGAATGCCAGGGTTCATTGGCTGATCTGGCTGGCTAGGCGGGTGTCCCCTTCCTCCCTCAGCATTCCTTGTGCATCCTGAAGCTGCGTGCTCCGTTGAAGAGGACGACCACCCCCAATGGAGGAGGACCATTCCTCGGTCAAGGGTATACGAGTAGCTGTGCTCCCCTGCTAGAAACTCCAAACAAGCCCTCAAGTTTATTCCACATCCAAGTACTTGAAGTCTCAGGAACGAGCATGTATTCATTTTTACTTATCCCTTCCAAAGTAGAAATTGAAGCACGGTGCAAAGCGCGTTCAGCAAAAGCGCTGTGTCCCACTAGGCTGGTTGCAGTGAACACCTTTCCCTCCATTCTGTGCTGTCTCCTAGGGAACATTCCTAGAGCTGGAATTTGGGATCCACAGCAGTACCCAGGTTTAAGGCTTAATATTTAGAAAGTTTGTAGACTGAGTCTCCTTTTATTTATTAGATAAGCAAAGATGAAAAAGTTAGAACACAGTTGGTATGGGGATTGAGCAGTGGGTACAGAATTTAAGAGGGCAATCTCATAATAGCCCTGAAAATATCGGTACCCATCTACTCTTGGATTTATTGGACTGCTAGGAATGGGCCTGAGGGACTCACTCGAACGAGAGCCCAGTGAAGACCATAGTTTGTAGCAGCAAAAGGAAACTGCCTTTGATGTCTATCAGCAGCTACAATTATGCTGTGATAAAACACTTAATCACATCTACACAGCATATTTTCAGATACACAATACAGTACTATTAATTATAAGCAGCATACTGTACAAGAGCTCTCTAGACTTAGTCGTACCGTTTCAGCAACCACTCACTGTTGCCCTCTGTTCCCAGACATTGGTAACCACTAACTACTCTGCTGCTGTGAATTTTTTTTTTTTTTTATGTTTACCGTAATGATCACATTCCCCGTGGGGAGTTGGTGCATGTTCATAACACATCTCAATTCTTTTCTCATCCCCTCCTCTTCCCCTCCTGCCACCCTCTTTCCATCTCTGTCTCTCTCCCGTTTACAAAAGATCTGTGTCTGATTTATTTCACTTAACATGGTCTCAGGGTGTATCCATTCCCTACAAATGACGTATTCTCTGTGGTAGAGTAGTGCTCCACTATGTGTAAATACCACATTTTCTTTATCCATTCATCTGTTAATGGACATACAGGCCACTCCCAAGATTGAACTATCACGAATAAACATGGCTACGCATGTGTCACTGTGGTATGATGTCTTTAACAGTTTGGGGAAGACACCTCCAAGGAGAATAGATCAAATGGAATTTCTGTTTTTAGTTTCTGAGGACTCCATTCTGGTTTCTGTAGTGTGTGTATTAGTTCACACTCCCACCGACAGTAGAGGAGGCCTCCTTTTTCACTGCAGCTTCAGTGTTACTGTTTTATTTCTTGATGGCCGTTCTTTCTGGAGTTAGATTGAATCTCAGTGTTGTTTTAATCTGCATTTCTCTAGTGGGCAGAGGTGTTGAGCCTTCATGTATTGGCCATTTGTATTTCATCGTCTGAGAAGTGTCTGTTTCAGTTGCCCATTTTTTAAATTGGATCTTTTCTTTGAGAGGTCTAATTTTTTTTTAGTTCACATATATTTTAGATAGTAGTCCAATGTCTATGGAATATCTGCCCAAAATGTTCTCCCATTCTGTAGGTTCTCTTCACTCAGTTGATGTTTTCTTGTGCTGTGCAGAAGCTTCTTCATTTGATATGGTTCCGTTTCTTGATTCTTGATGTTATTTCTTGTGCAGTTGGGGTTCTGTTCAGAAAGTCCCTGCCTACACCTATGTCTTAAAGAGTTTTACGTGTTCTATCTTCCAGCAGATAAAGTGTTCCTGTTTTAATATTTAGATGTTCGATGCATTTTGATTTTAGTTTAGTGCATGGCGAAAGATATGGGTCTGATCCATTTCTTAGCATGTGGATTACTGTTCTCCTGGCACCATTTATTAAAGAGACTCTTTCTTCCAGTGTATTTTTTTGGCCCTTTGGCAAAGATGAGGTGGCTGATGTCCCTGGGGTTGTGTCTGTATCCTGTATTCTGTTCCATTGATCCATGTGTCTGATTTTTTGCCTGTGCCATGGTCCTTTTATCACCATAGCTTTGTAATATAACTTGAAATCCTAGATTGTGATGCATGCTCCTTTGTTCTTATTAGCTAATACTGCTTTCGCTATTCTGGGTCTCTACTGGTTCTACACTAATTTTAGAATTGTTTTGTCTAGTTCTGTGAGGTGTAGTGTTAGTATTTTGATTGAGATTTCACTAAGTGTGTATGCCAGCCTTCAGTATGGTCACTCTGACTGTACTGGTTCTGCCTGTCAAGGAACAGGGGACAGTTTCCCATTTTTTGATGTCCTCTTAATCTTCAGTTTTCACTGCAGAGGTCTTTCACTTCCTTGGTTAGGTGAATTCCTAAATACATAATTTTTCTTGATGCTATGGTAAATGGTATTGTTTTCCTAAGTTCTTTCTCAGTGGGTTCATCATTGGTGTACAGGAATGCTGTTGATTTTTGGGTGTTGCTATTGTGTCCTGCTACACTGCTGAGTTAGGTTATTAATTCTAGGGATCTTCTGGTGGAATTTTTTGGGTCTTCTATATAGAGGATGTCATCTGCAAATAATGGTGATTTGACTTCTTTCTTCCTTTTTATATCCCTACTACTTCTTTCTCTTGCCTGATTGCTCTGGCTAATGTTTCGAGTACTGTACTGTATTGAACAGAAGTGCTGATAGTGGACATCATTGTCCTGTTCCTGAATTCTTCTTGTTTGATTTTTGAGACAGAATCTCCCTTTCTAGTACAGGCTGGCCTTGCCTTAAATTTGTGGCGATCCTCCTGCTTCAGTCTCCCAAGTGCTGGGATTATCAGCCTGCACCACAACTGTTCCTGATTTTAGATGGGAAGCTTTCTCTCCCCTACCTTTTTTTTTTTTTTTTTTTTTTTTTGAGACAAGGTCTCGCTATGTAGTTCAGGCTGGTCTTGAACTATCTAGTCCAGACTGGCCTCAAACTCATAGTGATCCTCCTGTCTCAGCCTCCCAAGAGCTAGGACTACAGACGTGTACCACCATGCCTGGCTTTTCCCCCACTTAATATGATGTTGATAATAGGTTTGTCATAAATGTCTTTTATTAGATTGAGATAAGATCATTCTATATCTATTTTTCATGGTTTATGTCATGAATGGATGTTGGATTTTGTCAAAGGGTTTTTCTGGCCAGGTGTGGTAGCACACGCCTGTAATCCCAGCACTTGGGAGGCTGAGGCAGGAGGATTGCTGCAAGTTCGAGGCCAGCCTGGGCTACAAAGTGAGTTCAAGGCCAGTCTGAACTGCATAGTGAGACCCTGTCTCAAAAAGACAAAAAAAGGTGGGGGGGTTCTGTGCCAATTGAGATGATCATGTGATATTTTTCTTCCATTTATGTGATGTATTGCATTTATTGATTTGCATATGTTGAACCATCCTGCATCCCTGTGATGAAGCCTACTTTGTGTGATGTATGACATATGATCTTTTTGATGTTTTGTTGCATTCTTTTTTTTTTTTTTTTTTTTTTTTTTTTTTTTGGTGGGTACCGGGGGGACGACCTCAGGACCTCGCGCGCCAGCAGGCGCCCGTGCCACTGAGCGATATCACCGGCCCCTTTTTCGTATGTGGGTTCCGGGAGTCGAACTCGGGCCTTCGCGCTTGCAAGGCAGGCGCTTAAGCCGCTGAGCCGTCTCACCGGCCCGTTTTGTTGCATTCTCTTTGGCAGTATATTGTTGAGAATTTTTGTGTCTATGTTCATGAAAGAGATTAACCTGTAGTTTTCTTTTTTGGCTGGGTCTTTGTCTAGGTTTGGAATCAGGGTTATGGTAGCTTCCAGGAATGTTTGGCAGTCAATATTCCTTCTCTTTCACTTTCATTAAAGAGTTTGATAAGTAATAGCATTAGATCTTCTGTGAAGTTCTTCTAGAATTCAGCATGATGAATCCATCATGACATGGGCATTTCTTACCGTATTTCCCCCAAAATAAGACTGAATCTTATGTTAAGTTTTGCTCCAAAAGATGCAGTAGGGCTTATTTTCAGGGGATGTCTTATTTTTTTTTTCATGTATAACAGTCTATATTTATTCATGTACAAACATATACATTCATTTATTCATGTTCAAAACATGAGGACCGATGATATAGCTCAGCAGCATAAGCGCCTGCCTGGCAAGCTCAAGGTCCTGAGTTCGGTTTCCAGTACCCACGTAAGGAAAGAAAAAAAAATTACATTTATTCAAATACAGTCATGTCATCTTCCAGAACACCTGAATTTTTTGCGAGCACATTTCCTGTAGAACCTCTGGCCCCAATCTCTCATGTCCAGCAATAGAGCTCTCCTTAAATGAGTGTTTCTTGTCCATGTAGCCTGCTCATAGAGCATTGGCAACACCACTGTCAGTGATTTTATCCCATGAATTCTTCACCTACCTCACGACCTCTTGTAGGCTGGGCTTCACAAAGTTTCCATTAAATCAAGTGTTCACTGAAGACTTAATAAGATGGAGAGTGGTAACAAAAATGATGACAGTTAAGAATGACAGTCCAGGGCCGGTGAGATGGCTCAGTGGTGTAAGCGCCTGCCTGGCAAGCGCGAGGGTCCGAGTTCGACTCCTGGAACCCACATATGAGAAAAGGGCCGGTGATATTGCTCAGCGGCACAGGCGCCTGCTGGTGCGTGAGGTCATGAGGTCGACTCCCAGTACCCACAAAAAAGAAAAAAAAAAATAGAATGACAGTACAAAAGGGACAAAAGCTTGCGGGCACCAAAATTCAGAAAATGTTTCTTTATTTCACATGAATGCATTAAGTACATCCATTACAACACACAACATATTGCATTATGAAGATTCATACTAGACACAACCATGCGTGTCCAAGTAACCATGTGTTACCAAGTGTGCACATTATGCATTGTGTCTGCGCTCTGATCATTCAGCAATGAGACTCCAGTTTAGATATTTACCTCTTGTCCAATGGTACTTGCTTGGGTATTTACAAATACTCAAGTTCAATATATATTATCACTTTATTCATGCCAATAATATTTATATTTAATTATATATTAATATAATTTTATAATTCATTACACTTGCATGTTGCAATGATTTTAACTGGGTGTTGCTGATCTTAACTGGGGCTTATTTTTGGATAGGGCTTAGATTATGAGCATCTAGAAAAATCATGCTAGCACTTATTTTCTGGTTGGGTCTTAGTTTTGGGGTAGTTGATAGGTTTTTTTTATTATTGCTTCAATTTCATTGCCTGTTATTGGATTATACAGGGATTTTAAATCCTGGTTTAGTTTTTGTAATTCACATGTATCTAGGAATCTATTCATTTCCTCTGAATTCACCCATTTATTGGCACAAATATTCGCAAAGCAGTTTTTAATTTTTTTATTTCAACAGTGTCTTCTGATTTCACTTTTTTCATTTCTAATTGCATTGATCTGGATCTTTCCTTTTTTGTTAGATTTGATAAAGGTTTCTCTATTTTGCTTATTCTTTCAAAGAATTCTTTGATTCATTCTTTGTATTTTTATTCTCAATTTTACTGATCTCTGCACTGATTGTTATCATTTCCTTTCTTGTACTAATTTTGGGTTTGGATTGTTCTCCATTTTCTAGGACCTTGAGGTGCATCATTAGGTTATTTATTTGGGCTTGCTCTGTTTTGTGATATGGGCATTCACAACTGTAAACTTCCCTCTTAGGACTGCTTTCATTGTGTCCCATAAGTTCTGGTATATTGTGCTGATCTTATTGTTTAATTCTAGGAAGTGTCTAATTTCTTCCTTGATTTCTTCTGTGAGCCAGTGGTTATTCCAAAGTGTATTGTTTCGTTTCTGTGCATTTGCATTTTGGAGAACATCCCCTATGCAGCTGAGAAGAATGTGTGTTCTGATGTTTTGGGGTGGAACACTCTGTAGACATCTACAAAGTCCATGTGTTCAAAAGTTCGCTTCAGTTCTAATATTTCATTGTTGATTTCTTTTGTCTAGTTGATCTAATTGTTACAGTGGTGTATTGAGATCCCCCATGCAATTGTATTAGTGCTTATTTGATTTTTCATGTCCGTTCATATTTGTTTTATATAGTGGGCACATTGGTATTTGTTGGATATATATTTATGATAGTTATCGCTTCCTCTTGGATTGTTCCCTTTTCAGGAATATAGTGACTTTCTTTGTCTCTTTTAACCAGTCTTGGCTTGAAATCCACTTTGTCTGCAAATAGAATAGCTACCCCTGCTTTTTTCCAGGTTCTGTGTCACATGGTGTGTTGTTTTCCATCCTTGGACGTTCAGTCTATGAATTTCGTTTTGAATTAAATGTGTTTCTTGTATGCAGCATATTGTTGGATCTTGCTTCTTGATTCATTCTGCCAATCTGTTTCTTTTGATGGGTGAATTGAGACCATTAACATTGATAGTTATAACTGATATGTATTGACTTATCTTTGTTATTTTTCTGTTATTAGCTCCCCCTTTTTTCCCCGTTTTTAATTGTTTGCCTTGCCTGGTGCATTCCTCCTGTTGGAGTTCATGGAGTTGTAGTCCTTATTATCTCTTTCTAGAATGTCCTTCAGAACAGTTTGGAGTGCTCATTTAGTGGTCATGAATTTCCTCATGTGTTCCTTGTCATAGAAGTATCTTATTTCTCCATCAATTTTGAAAGATAGTTTTACAGGTTACATCAATCTCGGTTGGAGGTTGTTTCCTTTAGGGCTTGAAATACTTCACTCAAAGCTCTCCTTGACTTGAGGGTTTGTGTTGAGAAGTCAGCTGTGATTCTGATGGGCTTTCCTTTGAAGGTGATTTGTTTCTGTTCTCTAACAGCTTTTAAGATTGTGTTTTTGTGTTGAATTTCTGGAACCCTGAGTATTATATGCCTGCTATAGATATATATATATATTTTTAATCATGGCTAACTGGAGTTCTATATGCCTCACTTATCTGTATGTCATTTTTTTTTCCCCTGCCAGGAAAGTTTTCTGCCATGACATCTGTGAACAGGTTTTTAAATATCATGTGCGCTATCTCTTGCTTTTTCATTGACTCCAGTCAGTCTTATGGTATTCTTTGCATTATCTGGCAGCTGCTGGATTGATTTCTCATGGTCCTTTGCTGTTTTTAAGAAATTTTTCTTTTCATGATTGCTAACTAAAAGCCTGTCTTTTATTTTTTGAGATTCTGTCCTCCCATTGGTTTGTTCTGCTGCACATACTTTCAGTGGAATATTTAGTCTCCTTGATATTTGCTTCAGTCCGTTTTATGCATTCCATTTCTTTTCTGTGTTGGGCGTTCATGGTTTCCATTATCTTCCCAATCTCTCTTTTTTTTTTTTTTTGTTATCTGCTTTAGAGTTACTAAGCATGTTTTTCATTGTGGTCACCATCTCTGGAGTTATCTGACAAGGTATTTCTGATTTGATTTTTTTCTAGAGCATCATTCATTTGCTTTGTTGTTACCACTACAGAAAGGCCAGGTGGGTGGCTTTCAGATCATTCCACTTCATTGCTCCTGGGTTTGCCTTTGGTGAACTGGATGTCTGAATTTGCATCTTGTTTAAGTGTCTTCTCATTTTCTATTTTTTTTTTTTTTTTAGTTTAATTCCTGGGTTGATGCTTGTAAATTACCTATGGTGAGTAGCTTTATCAATAGTATTTAGAACCCTTAGGCAATGACTACTTCTCAGAAGTGTCTCCCAGGTGAGCTGATTTTTGGGTTTTGAGTCTTTTGCAAGATCCTATCTCTTCAATTTATTAGGATGAGAAGTTGCTGCCTGCTTGGCCCAGCCCCAGGTTCTTTGGTACTGGCCCACAGTATTTTCTATCACCCTTAGGCAATCTCAGTCTTGGTATACCAGGAATTACAGCTGGTTAGAACAATTATGTCACTTTGGCTAAAGTGGTACAATTAGCAATAACCATAGCATCAAACACAGCCTAGATAATGACAAACTGAGGTAACCATTAATTTGCCACCTTTAACCATATGAACTAGATTTGTGGGTATATGACAAAATGTAAAACAAATCAGAATATTGTATGCAGTAAATAAGTCCTCAATATGCCAATTTTACCCTCAGGGGAGAAAATTTAAAAGGGCTGAGGCGGTGGGGGGGGGAATAGAGAAATAGAAGAGGAAGAGATTATAAACAAGGCTGGAGGACAAAGGAGGATCACACAAATTTTGGGAAACTGGTGCAGAAGGCTGGAGGGAAAGAGAAGGAAGAAAAAGGAAGAGCAGAACAGAACAACCACCATCATGAGATCGGCTTGGGGGGGGTAGTTTTTGGAGTTAGTTTTATCACCTTGTCTTCCCATGTTTCAATTTTTTTACTTATTTTATTTTGTCCTGAGGTTTGCAGTTGATTGTAGTGGAAGACTTTGTTGTTAGCATGATGACCTCTTCAGTGTCTTCTTGTCTTTTTAGTGTTGTTATGCCCTCTGGTCATGGCTAATTGTAGGCCTTTGCCTCTGTCCCATGATCCAGCCACCTCCATTAATTTGGGAGGGGAGGCTGCAGTGTAATTAGTAATTAGCTCAGCACCCAGTTCTCTGGGAATGGGCCACAGTATTGTTAATGACCCAAAGGCAATCCAGATATTGGCATACAGAGAAAACCAGTTAATAACAACAATTATGTCACCTCGGCAGTAGCAGTAAAGTCAGCAACAATAATAGCATCAAAGACAAACTGGATATTAGCATATCCTAAGAACCAATAATGAACCGCAGAAAAGAGATCTATAACTATAGTATACAGTGGACCCCTGAAATTGGCAGGGGTTATGTTCCTATAGCACCCTCAAATTGTGGAAAAACCACAAATTTCAGATATGGTCAGAAAAATGCCTATTTTCATAGTTTAAATCCTAAATATGCTATGCCTCCTGCAGTTGTGTAATTTAATTTAATAAAATACATGTATAAAGCCTTAGAAGATGCAGGGTGTTTGTTGACATCTTAGAGCTCTTAGGGCTTTAAGAAGAACAAAATCGAGAACACTGAAGATAGCTACACAGGGTACAGCTGTTATGATGCAGGAATGCTCGTGCATCTGCCGGACATGTGTTACAGGGCAGCAGCCAATCAGCAGCAAGGAGAACTGAATAATGCTCTTGGATTGGCTACTTTCAAACCTCCCCCCCCAAAAAAATTACCGAGGATATTTGCAGTTTCCACAAAATTACAGGGGTTTCCACGAACAATTATTCATTTAAAGTTCTAAGGACAAAATCCATGAAAGGCCACAAATTCTGAACCATAATTTTGCAGGGTTTTTTTTTGTAAACACTAAGACAAACCAAACATTGGCATATAGTTAATATCTACTAAATTCAACAGCTGTATTTCTGCTAACCATAAAACAGTATCCAATGGTAATAGCATATAGTTAACTAGCTATTTAAAGACACATAAACCCTAATGGTTATACTAGTAAAGACAGAAGGGGTGGAGAACCAAAGAATGAAAAAAGTAAAATTTTAAAAATTAATCAATGGAAGATGAGAGAAAAGTGAGATAAAGAATCCTATTGAGTAAAAGGAAATTGATAGTGTTAGATAAAAGTAACAGAAAAGAACAAATAAGCAAAAGAATAAACAGTAAAATAAAAAAAAAAAAGGAAAGGAAAAGTTAAAAGGAGAAAAGAGAAAAGAAAAAAAGCAAAACCCCAATCCCCTAAAAACCAATGAAGGAAAAATAAAGAAAAAATTTGAGTTTAAAAAAAATTCCTCTGTATTTGAATGAGTGATTTTTTTACAAGATCTGTAGTCTTGGACCCCAGCAAGTCATGATTTTCTCTGCCTAGCTTCATGGCCTTTGGTTTTGTGAGGTGGCCCCCCTTTTCCCAAAGCCCCTCTGTCCTGCACCCCAGACTGCATCAGCTGTCTAAGCCAAGATGTGTCCTTGCTCTCATTGGTACATGGGAAGAGCAGTCAGACACTGGTCTCTGCTGGATGTAGGCAATGGGTGAGGAGTTCATGCGGACTGATGGACCTAATGCCAGCACTTTCAGATCCAGCCACCTCTGAAAGCCACGCTTGCAGGGCCTGGCTTCTCATGATGGAGAGCAGAGCCCTTGTCCTTCCCGGTCTAGCCAGCACCTTCTCTGCAGCTGACTCCCTCAGCTGCCCATCACCCAGTCACTGTGGGAGGATAACGCTGAAAACCCTGAAGTAGAATTGTTCTGTGACTCAGTCTTACACAACCCCCTCCCCAAATGGAGTCTCTTACTAAACACTGGGGAATATGGCAGATGCTGCACTGTGTTTCTTCTCCAGTTCTAGCCTGCCATGAAGGAGTCACTTTCAGAGTAAAACCCCATGCTGTTCTTGTAGTTTACAGGAGCTGTGGGCTTCTCTTGGGGCTAACGCTGCTAGCCAGGTCTGAAATTTCTCCCTGAATCCGCCAACCCTCTGGGCTTACCTTAGCCAGGTGTTGGCCTTGTCAATGGGGTCAATCAGTTGGTATCTCTGCTGTCTTGTGGCAAGAGGAAACAAAACACACAGCCAGCTCATCATTGGTGGGTGGCTGTAGAATCCGCAGGCGCGGCATGTGTTGGGGGCCAACAAGTGGTTCCATCCCTTCCAGTGGGTTACAGGTTCATCTGCTTCTCTGAAGTTTTACTGTTTTAGATTATTTATGTAAGTGACAGTAGGTACCTGTACTTGGCTTATTTCAGCTAGCATAGTGTACTTGATGGTGGTGTTATAAATTATGGGATTTCTTTTTGTGAGACTGTGGTATGTATACTCCACATGTATATATACACACACATATGTATACTCCATTTTCCCTGTTCATTCATCTGTGAGTGGACACTTGTTTCCATATCTTGGCTATTGTGAATAGTGCTGCATTGAATATAAAATTACAGTTATCTCTTATAGATACAGATTTCATTGTCTTTGAATATATTCCCAGAAGTGGGATTGCCAGATCATGTGATTCTATATTTAATTTTTTGAAGAGCCACCATCCTATTTTCCATTAAAGCCTGTACCAATTTCCATGCCCACTAAGAGTTCTTTCTTCTCCACACCTTGCCAGCACTTCTTATCTTTTGTTCTTTTAATAACCATCCTATGTGGTTTTGATTTGCATTTCCCTGATTACTGATGTTGAACATTTTTTCATGTAAGTATCGGTAATTTACATAGCATCTTTGCACACATGTCTATTCAGGACCTTTGCCCGGTTCTTAATTGGGTGTTTGTTTCTTGGCTGTTGAGTTGTTTGAGTTCCTTGTATGTTCTGGATAGTGTGGGCCAGTGAGACGGCTCAGCGGCTTTCTGAATGTTTACATCCCCGCTTTATTGTTACTATGTGTAAACATTTCACTTAGTGGTCACTGTGAGCTACTTTCCACATTCTCTGTCTCATTTTCTTCATAGTTGGAGGGGCACTTGGATATTTTTCATCTACTACTAATTTTAAAGTTAAAATTAACACATCCTCATTTTAGAAAAATACATACATGTGCATGACAAAAAATTAACCAGCTTTCTCCTCCCTCCACTTCCAGCAGTGCAGCCCTACTCTCCAGAAGTCATCACTATTGACTAAATGTTGTAATAAAAGTTACATGAGTGATAGTTTTTTTCTCTTTCAAAATATTTCATGGTACTCTATTCACCCTGTGTGTTTCTTTAATTGTGACAGAGGTTGTGGGTATTTTCAAATGCTTATGGCCACTTTTATGTATTGGTGCATGTTTTCTGTGACCGTCTGCTCACTTTCCCTGTAGAAACAGTTGCTCGCCTCTGCATAGATTGTTTTCAATATACTAGTGGTGGGAAATTTCAGACATGCAAGAGCAAAAATTTTCTTTATCCATACATCTGTTGATGGGCATCTAGGCTGTTTCCACAGCATAGCTATAGTGAATTGTACTATAAACATGGGTATTTAAGTATCAGTATAGTATGTGCTCCTGAATTAATTCTTATAGGAATATACCTGAGTGTTATAGCTGGATTTTGGTATTCTTTTTTTTTTTTTTTTTTGTGGGTACCAGGGGGACGACCTCAGGACCTCGCGCGCCAACAGGCACCCGTGCCACTGAGCGATATCACCGGCCCCTTTTTCGTATGTGGGTTCCGGGAGTCGAACTCGGGCCCTCGCGCTTGCAAGGCAGGCGCTTACGCCGCTGAGCCATCTCACCGGCCCTGGATTTTGGTATTCTTGATGATAACCATGGTACACACAAGCCACTCTCAGTGGGAGGCTTGGCCCTTGGAGCCCTGCACAGTCTTTATATCTACTCTATCCCTTTATGTTAAAGCAAATACCATATATCACATCATCTCATCATAAATATTCCATTTATCCCTAAGAAAGCACTTAATACTCCTAGCACACTTAAAAAAACAGTTTCGCTGTTATAGTATGTTTGAACTAGACTCCAAATTAGAACCATTCATTGCAAATGGTTGACATCTTATTCATTCAAAGTACATGATTTGGTGTGACATTTTTTACAATTGAATATTTTTATAAGTGCATGTTAGTAGTACAGAATGAGTTTAATTTGGGGGATCTGGTACATACATTGAACCTACCTTCATTCTTTTCACTCCTGCTGCCCACCTTTTCCTTTTCTTCTCCCTCCTTAAATATCTTTTCTCATTTCTTTCCTCCCTTCCTTCCTCCCTCCCTCTTTCCTTCTTTCCTTTTTTCCTTCCTTCCTTTCTCCTTTTTCTCTTTCTTCCTATATATGAGGAAAATATGTAATATTTAACTTTCTGAATTTGGTTTATTTTGCTTACCATGATGGACTCCAGTCCCATCTATTTTCCTGCATATGACATGGTGCCATTGTTCCTATCACTGAATAATATTCTAATGTGTATTACACCACATTTTCTTTATCCATACATCTGTTGATGGGCATCTAGGCTGTTTCCACAGCATAGCTATAGTGAATTGTACTATAAACATGGGTATTTAAGTATCAGTATAGTATGTGCTCCTGAATTAATTCTTATAGGAATATACCTGAATGTTATAGCTGAATTTTGGTATTCTTGATGATAACCATTCTGACTGGGATGAGATAGAATCTTAAAGTAGATTTGATTTGCATTTCCCTAATGGCTAATTGTGTTGAACATTTTTTTCATAGACGTATTGACCATTCGTACTTCTTTTGAGGAAGGTATTCAGTTCATTTGCCTGTTTTTTGATTTTTTTTTATTTAAGGGATTTCATTTTTTTAATATATCCTAGATGTTAATCCTCTATCAGAAGAGTAGCTAGCAAAGATTTTCCCCATTTTGTAGGCTGTCTCTTCACTCTGTTGTTTCCCTTGCTGTGCAGAAGCTTTTGAATTTGATGTAATCCCATGTGTTGATTCTTGATATTTTCTGTGCTGCAGGAGTCCTATGCAGGAAGTCTTTGCCTGAGCCTATGGATTCCAGTGTTTCCCCTATGTTAACTTCTAGCAGTTTTAAAGGTTTTGCAAGATATATTAATCTGGGTTGGCAATTATTTTCTTTTAGGACTAAAAATTGTTGGGGCCAGTGAGATGGCTCAGTGGCATAAGCGCCTGCCTGGCAAGCGTGAGGGCCCGAGTTTGACTCCCGGAACCCACATACAAAAAAAGGGCCGGTGATATTGCTCAGCGGCACGGGCGCCTGCTGGCGCACGAGGTCCTGAGGTCAACCCCCGGTACCCACAAAAAATAAAAATAAATAAATAAATAAATAAAAATGTATCATTCCAAGCACAGCTAGCATTACAGTTTCTGTTGAGAAATCTGCTGTTACTCCGATGGATTTGCACTTATAAGTGATTTAGTGCCTTTCTAAAAGTTTTCAACATTTTTTTGGCATTTTGTCTATGATGTGTCAAGGAGCAGTTCTTTACTAATCATATCTATTTAGGGTTCTCTTGCCTCTTTTACCTGAGTACTCATCTCATTCCCCAAATTTGGGAAATTTTCTGCTGTCATGCCATTAGTCTATACTTCCTCACCCTCCTTGAGACCATTGAGTCCTAAGCTTATTTTTCTAGAATTGCCCAAGAGTTCTTGGATAACCTTTACATTATTTTTTTTTTCTTTACGACCTTCTTAATGTTATAATTATATCTACCTTGTTTTCAAGCCCTGCTAGTCTTTCTTCTGATTCCTTTTGCCTGTTGCCAAGACTTTCAATTGAACTTTTTATTTGAATAATTAAAATTTTCATTTCTAGGATTTCTGCTTGTTTCTTTTTCAGAATATCTCTTTATTGAAGTGGTCTTTTACATTCTGTATTGTCTTCCTTAATTCATTCAGCTGTTAATTTGTATCTTTGAGCTCATTGATCGTTTTAACTGTTAGTTTTTAAAAACTCTTTATCAAATGGAACAGACTAGAAGATGCAGAAACAACTCCAAATGCACTCAGTCACCTGATCTTTCACAAAGGGGCCAAACACATTCACTGGAAGAAAGATCGCCTCTTTAATAAATGGTGCTGGAAAAACTGGTTCTCTACATGCTGAAGATTAAAACTAAACCCATGTCTTCACCATGCACTAAACTAAAATAAAAATGGATCAAAGATCTAAATATTCAAACAGAAACACTAAATCTGCTCAAAGATAGAATAGGTAGAACTCTGGAAGACATAAGTGTAGGCAAAGACTTTATGAACAAAACCCTGATTGCATAGGAACTATCACAAAGAATCAACAACTGGGATCTCATCTTACTAAAAAGCTGTTGCACAGCAAAAGAAATCACCAACAGGGCTGGTGAGATAGCTCAGTGGCATAAGCACCTGCCCAGCAAGCGTGAGGTCCTGAGTTCAACTCCCGGAACCCACATAAAAGAAAAAAAGGGCCGGTGATATCACTCAGCAGCACAAGTGCTTGCTGGCAAGCGCAGGGTCCTGAGGTCAACTCCTGGTACCCACATGAAAAAAAAAAAATCACCAACAGAGTGAAAAGACAACACACAGAGTGGGAAAAAATTTATGCCAGCTATTCTTCAGACAAAGGGCTAATATCTAGAATATATAAAGAACTGATAAAACTCAGACCCTTCAAATTCAAAGACCCAATCAAAAAATGGGCATCTAAGATGAATAGACAGTTCTCAGAAGAAGTACAAATGGCAAATAAATATATGAAAAAATGTTCAACATCACTGGTCATTCAAGAGATGCAAATTAAAACAATGCTGAGATTCCATCTCACTCCAGAAAGTATGGCTATTACCAAGAAAATAACTAATAACAAATGCTGGCGAGGCTGTGGGGAAAAAGGAACACTTTTCCACTGTTGGTGGGAACATAGGCTGGTGTAACCACTATGGAAATCAGTGTGGAGATTCCTAAATAAAAGCTAGGATTAGTGGTCCCATTTGACCCAGGTATTCCCCTTCTTGGTATCTTCCCAGAAGAATTAAAAGCATCATACCACAGCAATACATGTGCACCCATGTTTATAGAAGCACAGTTTATAATAGCTAAATCCTGGAAGTAACCCAAATGCCCATCAACCAATGAATGGATAAAAAAGTGTGTTTTTTTTAATATAAGGGGGTATTACTCAGCCATAAAGATAAAATTGAGACATTTATTTCTAAATGGATGGACCTTGAGACCATAATCATAAGTGAAATAAACTGGACACACGTGTAAATATTGCATTATCTCTCTGGTGTGAGAAACTGAAAATGTAAATAAATGTACAACAGATGTGAAATAGGAAGAAACTGTTCAAAAGGAAAAGGGAAATAGGGAGGGGGAGGGGAAAAGGAGGGAAAGAAAAAATGAGAGAAGAAGGGTAAAATGAAAACCAAGCTTTGTGAACAGGGAGGGGAAGGGGGTTTGAAAAGGGGATGGCAATGGGGAAGAAAAGGAAAAGAATCCAGATATATCATGTACAGATACAAATTCCCTATAATGAATGTGGTCATTATGTATACCTAAATTGTACCAATAAAGTTGAAAATAAATAAATTCTTTCTTAAGAATTTCACCCACTTCACTATCTGTGGGATTTGCTTTTAGCAAATTAGCAACATACATGTATCAAATATGTTAAAGAACAAAACTGAGATTCAAAATGAGCTCAGAAAGGCTGGAATAGTGGGCTGCTGCAGCCTCTTCATGCCCCAGAAAAGGGGATCTGGTGCTGAGGGATCTGCCCTTTACTGCTGGGCAGAAGGAGCCAGGGATAGGTCATTGTGGTTTTTTAAATTATTTTCACAGGGTTCTGCAACCATCACCACAAACTAATTTTAGACCATTTTTTTGCCCCCCCCCCGAGAAACTTCATCCCCATCAGCTGTTATTCCCCAGTCCTCCCAACTCTACCCTTATCCACTGATAACCACTAATCTACTTTTAGTCTCTACAGACTCACCTATTCTGGATATTTCATGTAAGTGGAATCATACAATATGTCATCTTTTTCTGACTGGCTTTTTTTAGTTACATTTGCAGAGTTCATCTATATTTGCAGCTTATGTTAGTACTTAATTTTTATTGCTGAATGAGATTCTATTATGTGTATACACCACCACATCTCAGCTATCCATTCATCAGTTGATGAAATTTGGCTTCTTGTGAGCATTTGTTCTAAGTGTCTCCTAAGATTGTGTTTTTTTTTTTTTCTTTGCAGTTTATTAAGTTGGGAAACTGGTTTGTCTTCAGAGTTTTCACAGTCTGAGATGTCATTTCACATTTTCACATGTAGTTCTGTTTTTTCTTAATTAACATTTAGATCTAGAGGATGAATCCAGACACATGTTTCACATTTCTTGGCAAGAATGTTTGACAGGCATACTGTCTTCTTTCACCAGAAGGCTTATAACATTAGGGCACTGATTTTACAACGTTAGCAGACAATATCATTGTTTAGTTCCATTAATTCATTAGGGGCTTCAAACTTGGTGCCTATTTCTCAAGAAATTAATCTGAACTCATTTTTTATTTTTTTGCATTATAGTTTCAAATTTGACTATGAGAAAATGATGTGTACATGCCATTGTGCACCTTACTAAATTATTCCTGTAAGTCCCTGTTATAGTTTGTGTCTGGATGTCCCCACGAAGCCTCATATGGTCATATGGGGCAGGATTTTCAGAGGTGGCCAAATCTAGAGTTTATGATTGATTCATGGTCCAGTGAGGGGATTAAAAGTGTGAGTGCTACACCCGCCCTAGGGCGGGTAGCCTACATAAAATAAAAATGACAGAAAGACATTTGTCTCTCTCTCCCTCTTTCTCTCTTGTTGCTTTTTCTGCCTTATAGGTGCCATGAAATATTCTGTCATGTGCCACCCTGCCTTGGAGCCAGCCAATTATGGACTGAAACCTCTACAAACTGAGCTAAATAAACCTTTCCTCCCTTAACTTTGAGTGTTGTGTATTTTGTCTCAGCAATGAGAAAAGTAACTAAGACAGTCCTATGGTTTTTCCCAGGATTATCCAGAACTGTCTAGACGATAATGCCATATGCCAGTTAGTGTTTCAGAAAGAACCCTCCTTTTTCCTTATAACACTGCATTGCTAGGATACCAGAACACTGTGGCTGACAGCAGCAGTGAAGGTACCTCCTCATTACAGGTTTACACACACCCAAATATGGAGGTACATGATTTCTCTCTGGCATTATAATTGGGGGGCCAGATTCAGCAGACAGAGTTAGGCCTTCCTTTGGTTGTCCACGACACCTGTAGCTTTGCATTCAGGGACCACAGAGGGCTCTAAACTGCAGGACTCCAGCCAGCCTCAGCTGAAAATAAGGACTGGCCAGTCTGTTCTAAATAAAGCACCACCACACACAGGGGAAGTATGCTGAGGTGTATCAACTGCAGACCAAGCACACAGGCTCCCAACCTGCTGCCAGGAACAGTGTTGCAGCACTTGTCTGTCTGAGGGCATTTTCTCCATGGAAAATGTCTGGAGCCTACTGTGGCCATGCAGATACTCAAGCTCTTCCTGGACAGGTGGCCAGCCTGGGGGAAGAGTTGCTACACACATATAAGGATGTCATTTTTTTAAGATGAGAAAGAGGGCATACTGCTGTATTCATTCCAAGAGTTTCCCCCTTTCTCAAGCAGAATTTCAGGACAGGTCTTAAGGGTAGTAACCCAGTCACAAAGAGGACAGGGGATTGACAGGGGGACCAGAGGGATAGGGTGACTTTCTCCTTGGGCTGTGTTCCCATTGTTCGGAGCTGCTGATCTCTTTTCCAGGGAGTGAATCCTTTCAGAACACTGAAACCTGAAACCCTTGAGATCTGGAAAAGCTTAGCAAAAACTCTCTAAGAGGAACTGAGTTCCCAAGCACTGCTGGATCCAAGCACTTGCTTACAATTGGAGAGGAGGACCATTCTCCTATCTGCCAAATGCCAGACTTGTGAGTGAGCCAATGGGACAGCTCACTCAGCCTGTAGGTTTTTAACAGAAGGATGTGTGGAAAAACAATTTTCATGTTTCTTGTGCCTTTTTTCTCCCTAACAAAAAAAGAAGCCAGAGAAGGAGTATAGTAGAGATGTCAGCAGTCGCAACAGATCTTCCCACAAGCTTCCTGGGTTGAGGGGGTGTCTGCTGGGTTTCCCCAGTGTACTTTCTCCTTTCTTCTTTGCAACATCGGCACGGGCTACGCCCTTCCCAGCACTGCACAGGCACCCCCAAGCACTGACCAGCACGTAGTCTTCAGCTCTGCTGAACTGCCTGTGTGGCAAGCATGCTGAGCTCAGAAGTGCAGCTGCTCTCACTGCAGGCAACTGCTGCTAGCTGAAGGACCACTTGCAGCAGCTAGTTGAATTTCAAGAGCACAACTTGAACTCCTCTGGGAGGGCCAGGGCTTCTCAGGGAGGTCACTGGGGTCAGCCTGAGACACCCAGCCTGGGGTCTTCTCATCATTCACACCCAGCAGGCCAGGAGCATTGGGCTATTTGGGGAGACATGGAAGGAGAGCCAGACATCAGAGGGGTGGTGAGTTCAATGAGTGGTGTCACGGAATAAGGGTAGTATGGTCAGAAAGACAGACACCTAATCCAGCTGGTAGCATTACTCACAGATGCAGCTCCAGCCACTTAATTTTAATAGTCCACAAAGCAGTATCTAGCCAGCCCTTCAGCTCCCCAGCCAGTCAACCAACCCCTTGGCCAGACAGACTTTTAGATGGACAGACAGAATTCCAGAACAATAGATTCCTAGCTGGACAGCCAGCCAGACAAATGGGCAGATTCTTGGACAGATGGAAAATACACCGCCGACCTCCCACCACAACCAGATATCCAGAGAGACCCGTGGCCAGGGGGAAATATGGCCCCCTTCCAGTTGACAAAGAGGTTGTTAGCTCAGTGAAGAGACAGCTAACCCACCTACTCAGCCTTCAGCTGCACGGACTGATCCTCCACCCATAAGATAAACTGCAGCCTGTGAGGAAGATGCCCTAAGCAGGAGCTTGCCTCCCTGACCAGCCTCTCCAGTCAGAGACCCTAGTTGGGGGATCAGCCGTCCTGTCCCTGCTTCCACCATGGATGGCCCAGTGACTCCTCAGTGCTGCCACTGCTCCTACTGACCACTGAAGTCCAGTGACCACGACCATTGACCTCCAGTGACATCCACTAACATCACAGTCCACAGACCTTTCCTGATCCCTCAGTGACTTCCCAATTTATTCTGGCATCTGTGGCCCACAATGACTGACATTTGCAACTCAAGGATTCAAAGAGCCTCCACGACTCCCTCAACAAACTTCTGCTTTCTACAAATCCACGTATACATCTCTAATGCCACCCGAGTCTCTGAAAACCCACGCTGAGCCCCAAAATGTCGGTGATGATTCCACTGGCATTCACTGTCCAGCAAGCACTGCCCTAACTGCTGACTCTTCAATAACTAAACACTAAACCCTAATGACACCTGAATCACTTTTCCTGTCTTCGCTCACCTCCCAGAGGTTGTCATCAATATCCACTGACCTCAACTTACTGATCACTGCTGACCCCACTGGAACACTCAAGAGTCCACGGTCACCCTCACTGACCCCAGCTGTTTGACCCTGCTCGCCCGCTTCGATACCGGCAACTGAAAGTATAGTCTTCAGAACAAAAACAAAACTGAATTTTAAAAATTGTGACAGGAAAATTGTATGAAATTCAAAGTTCAGTGTCCATGAAGTTTTATTTGAATATAGCAGCACGTACTTGTTTATGTATTGTCCGGCTACTTTGGTGCTGCGCCATCAGAATGAAGTAGCTGAGACAGAGATCAGAGATAGCAAAGCCTTTTTTAATAAAAGTGGCCATCCCTAATTTAAACACTCTAATGACCCCAACGAATTAAACTGGCATGTTACCAATGGCTCCGCTGACCTTCCAGTGACTTGAAGCACAACTGCAGTCCCCAGTGTTACCCTTCGACACTACAGCCTCACACTGGTGCCCACTGACGGCCCCTTCGATGACACCCTCGGAATTCTTCCCTGGCGCCAGTGAGCGGCATTAACCCATGACTCTGGCCTGCCCTCGACAGCTCCTCAGCACCCTCCACGCTGCAGCCTCCCCCCGCCCGGCCCCGGCCCCCAGAACTGGGACAGCAGCTGTCCTCTGACCCGCACATTTTCTGGATGCGGGGGCAGAAAAAGAAGCCCTATAAAAGTGTCGAGAACACCTCGAACCCTGGAACCTATTTTCAGTGGCTCGAGTCTCAGTTTCCCGGAAACCGAGGGCTGAGATCCTTAAGACTGGATCCTGGCTACGAAGCTTCTCCAGCTGATCCCGAATAAAGATGGAACCGTAGGAAATGCACAGATGCAGACGCTTCTGCATCCGCTCCGTCTCCACAAAGCAAGGGTGGCCGGGTATACTTTTTCCTCTCAACCACCCCCTCCCCGGACTTTCCTCCGATCCAGCTGCAGCGCACTGCGCGGGGCGCCCCCCACGCGGGGTCCCCGAGCAGGAGGAGCTCTGAGACCGCTGCGCAGCGCCGGGGTTCAGGCCCCACGTAGGCCGGCACCTGGAGGGTCAGCGGGCGAAGGCGCCGGCCGGATCAGGGGCAGGTCAAAGAGGGCGCAAGAGTTTGTGGGACGGTGCGGATTCAACCAACAAGGCGCGGCGACACAAAGCAAAACCCAGTGAACAGGGAAGCGCCAGCTCCGGACTCACTTCTCTGCGGGACGAAGGTCCCAGACCTGCGGGGCCCCGCAGCCTGCCAGGCTGTGGGCAGGGCTAGGAGAACTCCGACGCCATTGACCTCGGGCGCCCGCCAGCCTCCCGCTCTGGAGGCCGGGCCTCGTGCGCCTCCGCCTCCGCCGCGCTCTCGGGAGTCCGCACACCCGGACAGCTCGCGGCGCGGCGCCATGGCCCGCAGCCTGGACGCGGCGCGGAGCTTCCTGGAGCGGCTGGAGGCGCGCGGCGTCCGGGACGGGGTGGCCCTGGCTCGCGAGTTCAGCGTGAGTGGCCGCGCCGCGCAGGGCTCGCACCCTGGGCTGGCCGGACCCTGTCCCCGGGCGCACCGCACCCTGTCCCCGGGCGCACCGCGGGCGCTGCCTCTTTCCCTGCTTGCCTGGGTGTCCCCGCTCCAGGGCCCTTCTCCCTCCCCACGCCGGCACGTCTGTCGCTCTCGCCCGCGGTCTCGTCTTCCCCTCGGCCTGCGGGGCCCTAGAGGGCCGAGTCCCCGCCGGCTGGAAAGGGTCCGGGAGCCCCGGGACGATCGTCCGCGGCGGGCGGGCGCAGCTGGGGCGGGGGGAGTACGCTTGGCCCCAGGCGACCTGGGAGACCTTGCGGTCCCAGGAAGGGGCAGGACGCAGGAAAGGGAGGACCGGCGAGCCTGCCGTGCACGGTAAGGACGTCGGTTTCCGATCAGCGCTCGGGCTGCTCCGGGCTGTGACTCGGATGGTTTACTCCCCCGTCTGGCCTCAGTTTCTCCTTTAACTTAATGACCCAACTGGCCTGAGAGTACGCGCATGGTGGGGGTAAAAAGGCCTTGGCACGCACTTCGTAGATATCATTGTCACCACTTACAAAGATTCTAAGCATTGCGGTAGTACTGCAAGCTAAGCACAATGAATGCTAATGTAGCTCCGAAGGCACGGCATCCTACAGGTAATGAAATAATTAAAATTTAATAACGTATGTACCACAGACAGAACCATACTATGCAAATATGTAAACACAATGTATGATTACTTATATCTAATTTAGAAATATGTGATATAACTATATAAACATAAATGTGATTTTAAATGACAATTTACACAAAAAAACTTCATAAAACAATACAATAGCATAAAGATTAATTAAAAAGCAATTGTTATTCAGTAAGCTCATGAATAAACATAAAAGCACAGATAAGTACAAAACTAAATGTACATATATGAAATATTGTAGTATATAAATTAGAAATGCATAAGTGTAAAATATATAATTTATAAATATGAAGATGTACAGAACAGTAATAGTGTCCCTGCGGGATGTGACGGCCCTGGGCCCCCGTTGGGAAGGTTGGGTGGAGCGCGCCCCCTGCCGCCCGCCTGCCCCCTGCGCGCGGGCCCGGCTTCTCAGCTGTGAGGAGGAAGGCTTTGCCCAGACGCGTGGGCGTCTGGAGGCTCCAATGACCCCCTGGACAACAGTGCGGGACTCAGAATGGCGACTCTCGCACGACGGCGCCTTGGCAGGGGTTGTGCATTATCACTGTGATTGTGACTACCTGATGACGACGGTAATGGACTTCACTCATCATAAATCCCCTACCGGTAACAAAGTACCCGTGCTGTCTTGTTACATCAGTAACATATTACACATTAGAACTCGCTACATCCCATATTGCAATCATTCGTTTTGTTATATAAAATAATACATTGCACACACTACCACTGAGCCGCACCCTCAGCCCATACTTCATTAATTATTATTGTTTACAACACAGTGTAGCATGAATTGAGAGTGCAGGGGGCAGGTACTAACAGGTCTCGATTCGACTTTTATTCCGATGCTTCCTAGGTGGGACCTTTGGCAAATCTCCCAATCTCGTGTTCCATCCAATTTCTTGCCTGTGCAGGGAGGACGTCACTCCTGTGGGGTCCCGCGATGGTTACACGCCCTTAGCGCGGAGCCCAGTGCGGAGCGGGCTGTGCGCTGCGGGAGTCTGCAGTGACCTCCCCGGGCTGTGTGTTTTGTATGCTTGGTGTCCTGGACTCTGACCTGGCTCCTCTCCTCATCTCTCCTCCCTTCCCACTCGCTCACCTTACCTCTCTCCAGGACATCCGAGCCTGCTCGGCCACCTGGAAGACTGACAATGTGTGCTCCACAGAGGCAGGCAGCCTGCCCAGGAATGTGAGGAAGAACCGCTACAAAGACGTGCTGCCATGTAAGTCACGGGCCTGGGAGGAGCAGGTGCCTCTGCGCACACGCCTTCCCCCTCCAGCTTTCACGCCCTTTTTACCCCAAACTCTAAGTCTCTCACTTTACCCGCTGGCAGATGATCAGACACGGGCGGTTCTCTCCCTGCTTCAGGAGGAGGGACATGGTGACTACATCAATGGCAGCTTCCTTCGGGTCAGGCTGGTGGTCAGGGGAGGGGAGGACTGGGGGTGGCGAGAGTGGGGAGTGGGGTCTTCACAGTGAATGGGCCTTCCTCAGGGTGCAGACGGAAGCCAGGCCTACATCGCCACGCAAGGACCCCTGCCTCACACCCTGCTGGACTTCTGGCGCCTGGTCTGGGAGTTTGGGGTCAAGGTCAGATTTGGGGGCGAGAGGGGGCATGATTCCAAGTCTGCCCGTGGCCCCGTTTCTTCTAACCCAAGTCGCCACCTCCCCTAGGTGATCCTGATGGCATGTCGGGAGACAGAGAACAGGCGGGTAGGTGTCCCACCCCCAGTGCCTTGGCTGGTGCGGGGAGGAGGGAGAAGGAATCTTGCTGGGACCTGAGAGCTCAGTTCCTGGAGTGGTCTCACTGTGGCTCTGTGGGAAGCCACTGCTCCTCTCTAATTTTGCCCCAGTCTTTTTCATTTTGTTCATGGGGCTTATTTCCCCTCTCCCTGCTGGGGTTCCTATGCAAGGTGCGCTGCAGAGCATAAGGCCCTACCGACTGGTTCCCCCCCCCGCCCCTTTCCACCTCCCACTTCCCTGTAACCATGCTGGCTGGCCTCTGCTAGTCCTCAGATGTGCCCGCGAGCACCCTGCTTCAAGGCCTGTCTTCAGCATTCCCTCTGCGTGGGACCGTACTCCCTATGGCTCTTTTTGCTGGCTCCTTCTGGTCTTCTCTTCCTCTGCGAGACCTTCCTGGAGCCTCCTATCACTCAGGCTCTCACCATGCCCACTCTTCTCCTGCTTCCCCAGTTTTCTTCGTAGTTCTTACGAACTTATACTAGATCATTCTAAATACGAAATACACTCCATATACACTATTATTTTTGCTTTTGATTGTCTTTAAAAAACAGCTTTATTGAAATACAGTCCATATATTTAAAGCATACAATTCAATAGTTTTTAGTATATTCTTGAGTTAGCAACCATCCCCCCAAGAAATTTTGAACATTTTCATCATCCAATTACCAGTCGCTCCCCATTTCCCAGCCACTTTGCATCTAGGTAGCCCCCAGGGTACTTCTGGTCTTTAGATTTGCCTACTGTGGACAGTTCATATCAGTGGAGTCACACATGTGGTCTTTTGTGCTGGCTTCTTTCACATAGCGTGTGTTTAAGGTTCATGATATTGTAACATGTATTAATACTTCATTTCCTTTACTTATTGCTGACTAATATCCCTTTGAATGGATATATCACATTTTACTTACACATTAAGCAACTTACAGAATTTGAGTTATTTGCAGTTTGGGCTGTTATGAATAATGCTGTTATGAACATTCATGTATTAGTCTTTGTGTAGACATATATTTTCATTTCTCTGTGAGTATTACTGAGCAGTGGAATTGCTGGATCATATAGGAAGTCTATTTTTAACACTTTGAGGAATTGACAGCCATTTCCCATAGTAGCTACATCATTTGACATTCCCGTCAGGAATGTGTGATGATTTCAATTTCTTCACATCATCATTTGTTTTCTGTCTTTTTTTATAGCCATGCTAAAGAATGTGAAGTAGTATTTCACTGTGTCTCTTTTAAAAATTATGCTAAAATACACATGAATTTGTCTTTTAACCATTTAAAGTGTATAATTCAGTGGCAGCAAGTACATCACACTGTTGTGTTGCCATCACCATTATCCATTTCCAGAACTTGTTTATCTCCCAAATATAAACTCTGTACTCAGAGTTTAAACAACACTAACATTTAAACAACTCCCAAATCCTGATCACTCTATTCTGTTTTCTGCCTTTATCAATTTGTCTATTCTCGGTACATCCTATAAGTAGAATCATGTAATACCTATCCTTTTGTCTCTCGCTTCTTTCACTTAATATAATGTTTTCAAGGTTCATCCATGTATCAGAATGTTATTCTTTTTAAAGCTCATTAATATAATGTTTTCAAGGTTCTTCCATGTATCAGAATGTTGTTCTTTTTAAAGCTCATTAATATGCCGTTGTATGTATGTGTCACATTGTGTTTACCCTCTCATCTTCTTGATGGACATTTGAGTTGTTTCTACCTCTTAGCTATTGTAGATAATGCTGCTTATGTGTGTCGGTAAATATCTGCATCTCTATTCGGTTCTTTGGGCATGCACCTAAGGTAGGATTGCTGGGTATATGACAGTTCTATGTTGATGTTTCCTACAGTGGCTACATCATTTCACATTCCCAAGTGCAGTGCACAAGAGGTTGCAATTTTTTCCCATACTTGTCAACACTTGCTAAAATTTTACACTTGCCATTAGCAAAACCACTCATTGTGGTTTTGGTTTTCATGTGCTTATTTGTCCAGTTGTGTATCTTCTCTGGACAAACATCTATTCAGACCATTTGGCCATTTTTTTTTTTTTTTTTTTTTGAGACAGGGTCTTGCTATGCAGTTCAGGGTGACCTTGAACTCACTCTGTAGCCCAGGCTGGCCTGAAACCTGTGGCAGTCCTCCTGCCTCAGCCTCCTGAGTGCTGGGACTACAGACGTGCACCACCATGCCTGGCCTTGGCCATTTTTAACTGAGATATTTTGGGTTGTCTTTTTTTTATTATCAAGTTATAAGAATTCTTCTGGCTACATGTCCCTTATAAATAAATGACTGACAAATATCTTTCCCATTCTGTGAGTTGTCAATTCACTTTCTTGATAGAATCCTTTGAAGCATTTTTTTTTTTTTTGTGGGTACTGGGGGTTGACCTCAGGACCTCGCATGCCAGCAGGTGCCCGTGCCGCTGAGCAATATCACCGGCCCTTTTTTCATATGTGGGTTCCAGGAGTCGAACTCGGGCCCTCATGCTTGCCAGGCAGGCGCTTGTGCCACTGAGCCATCTCACTGGCCCTTGAAGCATTTTTTTTTTTTTTCTTTTTTGTGGGTACCAGGGGGTCAACCTCAGGACCTCATGCGCCGGCAGGCGCCCGTGCTGCTGAGCGATGTCACTGGCCCCTTTTTCGTATGTGGGTTCCGGGAGTCGAACTCGGGCCCTTGCGCTTGCCGGGCAGGCACTTAATCCGCTGAGCCATCTCACCGGCCCTTGAAGCATATTTTTAAAAAATTTTGACGGGTTACAATCTGTTTTTTGTTTATGCCTTTTGTTTTATACCTAAAACATTATTGTGTAATCAGTGATTGTAAAGATTTTCTCCTACACGTTCTCCTGAGTGTTTAATGGCATTATCTCCTAGCTTTAGATCTCTGACACAGTTTAATTTTTGCGTATGGTGTGAAATAGGTGGCCAAGTTCATTCTTGTGCACGTGGGTATCCATTTCTCCCAGCATATTTTTTCTTGGTGCATACATGTACTGTATCTTCGTAGAGAGGCACAATGATCACATTCATCATAGGGAATGTGTACCTGTACGTGATATATCTTGCTTCCTCTTTTTTTTCCCATTCCCTTCCCCTCCCTTCAGTTCCTCTTCCCCTCCTCATTTACAAAAGCTTTGTTTCCATTTTTTTTTCCTTCTATTATCTATTTTTCTTGCCCCTTCCTTTCCCCCTCCCCTCTCCCTTGTTCCCCTTCTAATTTGAACATTTTCCTCCCATTTAACAATATCTATTATACACTTTGGTCCTTATTTACATTTTCAGTTTCTCACACGAGACATGTGTGTCTGATTTATTTCACTTTAGACTATGGTCTCAAGGTGCATCCATTTACCTAGAAATGTCTCAGGCTTATCCTTCCTTATGGCAAAGTAGTGCTCCATTGTATAAAAAAGCCACATCTTTATCCATTCATCAGTTGATGGGCACTTGGGCTGTTTTCAAGATTTAGCTATTACAAATAGTGCCACTATAAACATGGGCATGCATATATCAATATGGTATGATACTTTTAATTTTTTCGGGAAGATACCGAGGGGAATAGCTGGATCAAATGGACCCTCTAGTTTTAGTTTTTTGAGAAATCTCCAGTGATTTCCATGGTAGTTGCACCAGTCTACAGTCCTACCAACAGAGGAGAAGGGTTCCTTTTTCCCCACAGCTTCATCGGCCTTTGTTATTGGTTGATTTCTTAATGATAGCCATTCTTTATGGGGTGAGATGGAATCTCAGCATTGTCTTAATTTGCATTTCTCAAATGACCAGTGATGTGGAACATTTTTTTATGTATTTGTTTGCTGTTTGTACTTCTTTATCTGAGAAGTGTGTATTCATCTCAGGATTGAGATTCATTTCTGGATTGGTTCTTTAAATTTGGGGGGTTCGATTTTTTTTTAGTTCTTTATATAGTCTAGATATTAGTCCTTTTTCTTTCTTTTTTTTTTTTTTTTTTTTTGTGGGTACCAGGGGGTCGACCTCAGGACCTCGTACGCCAACAGGCACCCGTGCCACTGAGCGATATCACCGGCCCCTTTTTCGTATGTGGGATCCGGGAGTCGAACTCGGGCCCTCGCGCTTGCAAGGCAGGCGCTTACGCCACTGAGCCATCTCACCGGCCCTAGTCCTTTTTCTGAGGAACAGCTCGTAAAAATTTTTTCCCACACTGTGGGTTGTCTCTTCATTCTGTTGGTGGTTTCTCTTGCTGTGCAAAAGCTTTTTAATAAGATGAGATCTCAGTTGTTGATTCTTTGTGATATTTCCTATGTGATGCAGATTTTGTTCATAAAGCCTTTGTTTAAGAGTTTTACCTATTCTATCTTCCAGCAGATTTAATGTTTCTGTTTTAATATTTAGATCTTTGGTCGATTTTAATTTTAGCTTAGTGCGTGGTGAAAGACATGGGTTTAGTTTTAATCTTCAGCATGTAGAAAGCCAGTTTTTCCAGCATTATTTATCAAAAAGGGTATCTTTCTTACAGTGAAGGTGTTTGGCTCCTTTGTCAAAGTCAAGGTAGCTGAGTGTGTTTGGAGTTGTTTCTTCATTTTCTATTCTGTAGCATTGATCCTCAGGTCTATTGTTTTGTACCATGCTGTTTTTATCACAGTAGCTTTGTAGTATAGTTTCAGGTCAGGGATTGTGATGCTCCCTGCCTTGCCTTTGTTGCCCAGAATTTCTTTTGCTACTCTCGGTCTCTTCTGTTTCCAAATGAATTTTAGGATTGTTTTCTCTAATTCTGTGAGATACGCTATTTTGATGAGGATTGCAATAAATCTGTATAACAATTTTGGGAGTATGGCCATTTTTATTATATTGGTTCTTCCTACCCAAGAACAGGGGATATCTTCCCATTTTTTGACATCCTCTTTCATCTCCTTTTTCAGAGTACTGTAGTTTTCAGTGTAAAGGTCTTTTACTTTCTTTGTTAGATTGATTCCTAGATATTTCAATTTTGGGCGATGTTATTGTGAAAGGTGTGGTTTCCCTAATTTCTCTCGCTGTGAGTTTGTTGTTTGTGTACAGGAATGCTATTGATTTTTGAGTGTTCGCTCTGTATCCAGCTACACTACTGATTTTGGTTATTAAAACTAGAAGTCTTTTGGTGTAGTTTTGGGGTCTTCTATGTAGAGTATCATGTCATCTGCAAATGATGATTTAACTTCTTCCTTTCCTATCCGTATTCCTTTTATTTCTTTCTCTTGTATAATTGCTTGGCTAATGTTTCCACAATTATATTGAATAAGATTGGTAATAGTGAATATTCTTGTCTTGCTCCTCATTTTAGAGTAAAAGCTTTCAGTTTTTGACCATTTAGTATGATGTTGGCTGTTGGCTTGTCATAGATGGCTTTTATCAGATTGAGATAAAGACCGTCTAATCCAATTTTCTGTTGTGTTTTTATCATGAATGGGTGTTGGACTTTGTCAAAAGATTTTTCTGGATCTATTGAGATGATCATGTGGTTTTTGTCATTGGCTCTGTTAATAGGGGGTATTACATGTATTGACTTGCATAAGTTGAACCATCCTTGCATCCCTGAGATTAATCCTACTTGGTCATGGTATATAATCTTCTTGATGATTTGCTGCATTCTGTTTGCCAGTGTCTTATTGAGGATTTCTGTGTCTATGTTCATTAAGGAGACTGGCCTTAATGAACCAAGGTTACTGGGCTGAAAACTCCAAGTTCCAAGTCTCCTCTGAGATCTAAGGCAAACTCTTAGCTGTGAGTCCCTGTACAAATGAAAAGAAAGTTAAACACTTCCAACATTCAATGCCAAAAGATAAACATTTTCATTCTAAAAGTTACAAACGGGGATACAAAGGAATGGGACCAAACCAAGTCCAAAATCCAGCAGGGCAAACATTAAATCCTGTAGTTCCATGTGCAGCATCTGAGGCAATCTGTGGCAAGATGTGAACTCCAAACAGCTTGGGTGGCTCTGCCCCTATGACACTTCTGGTGGTTGTAGCTCCCATGGCTTCTTTCTTGGGCTGGCTCTGCTCCCTCCTTGCAGTTTTCCTCAGACAACCCATGTTCCTGGCTTCTCCAAACTTCCGGGGTCTCCACTGCACCTTTGGCTTCACACTCACAGCTTCACACACTGCCCTTTCAGGGGCACACTGTCTGGCCTCCCAGATCTTCTTCTGAAATCAGGGTGGAAGCCTTCTTGACTCCATCACTCTTGCATTCTGTATGCTCCTAAAACCAGTGCCACATGGACAATGCCAAGGTCTGCTGCCAGCTGGAGCAGTAGCCAGGCTTCCCTCTCTCTTGGCTGAAGGGGTCAAGTGCCTGGGTCACTGGGGATTTTGAATCCAATTCTGATGAACAAATTCTCTATGCTGCCACCATTCTGGAACATGGTGTGGCTGCCACCATTCTGGAAAATGATGCCCTGCTGCTTTCTTCTCAAAGCAAAGGCTTTCACTTTTGCAATTTTGAGGCTGCAAAGGGTGGAGTCCTGTTGCTTCTTGTGATGCCCTCAGGCCATCTTTTCTATTGTCCTGTTCCTTCTCAGCATTCAAAATCTCCTCTGCTCTGTCTTTGCAGTCCACAGCTTTACTGGAGCTTCCCTTCTGGCCAAACTCACAACATTTTAAATTATTCTTCTGGGCTCTCTGATCTTGATTCTCAACATAAAACTGGCTAAAAGCCCCCAACAATAGCTATGCCACTGCCTCAACATCTGACTACGTCGAAATTTCTTCTGCCAGATTAATTAGTCTGCTGCCCTTAATCTCAGTCTCAGGCAAAGTCTCTGTACATGAACAAAATGCAGAGAAACTTTCTGCCAAGCCATAACACATATTGTCTGGAGTCCAACAGCCAATGCAGTCCTCCTTCCCAGCAGAAACCTCCTGAACCTGGTCTTTACCAGCAGGATTTCTATCAGCCTTCTGGTCTTCTGAGCTCTGACCAGAATCTCCTGTACAGAAGAGCCTAAGGTGTTCCAGCTCTACTTTTTCAGCCGGACTCTCCGAACCTTTCCAAACTCTTCCCACAAGCCATCCCCAAAGGCTGTTGAACCACATGGTCAGGTATAGTCACAACAATGCCCCTACTTCTCTGGTACCAAATTCTGTGTTGGTTACTTTTCTCGTTGCTGAGACACAATACCCAATGCCCAAAATTAAGGAAGGAAAGGTTTATTTAGCTCACAGCTTATAGAGGTTTCAATCCATAATCAGCTGGCTCCAAGGCAAGGTGGCATGGCAGAGAGGCAACTGTTCATGGTGGCAGAAGACAGCAAAAGCAATAGGAGCAAAAGGGGGGAGCAAGCCTCTTTTCCTCCCTTATGTTGTATGCAGGCTACCTGCCCAAGGGCAGGTGTAGCTTTCACACTGCCCAATCCCAGCACTAGACAACAAACCAGTCACAAACTCTAGATTCAGCCACCTCTGAAAAGCCCCCCCTCCATGACCACATGAGGCTTTGGGAGGATATCCAGACACAAACCATAACATTGTATGTAGCATATTGTTGAATCTTGTTGCTTGATCCATTCTGCCAGTCTGTTTCTTTTAATTGGTGAATTGAGACCATAACATTGATGATTATAACTGATATATATTGACTTATCCTTGTCATGTTATTTTCCTGTTGTCGATTCCCTTTTTTCCCCCCTCTGTTTAATTACTTGTCTTGCCTGGTGGATTCATTGTTGGGGTTCATGGAGTTGTACTCCTCATTATCTCTTTTTAGAATTTTCTTCACAACATTCTGGAGTGCTGGTTTGGTAGTCATGAATTTCTTCAGATGTTCTTTTTTATGGAAGTATCTTATTTCTCCGTCAATTTTGAAAGATAGTTTTACAGGTTATGTCAGTCTGGGTTGGAGGTTGTTTTCTTCTAGGGCTTGAAACACTTCACTCCAAGCTCTCCTTGACTTGAGGGTTTGTGAAGTCAGCTATGATTCTGATGGGATTTCCTTTGTAGGTGATTTGTTTCTGTTCTCTAACAGCTTTTAAGATTGTGTTTTTGTGTTGAATTTCTGGAATCTTGAGTATTATATGCCTTGCTGCAGACTTTTCTTTATCACAGCTAATTGGAATTCTATATGCCTCAATTATCTGTAAGTCAAATTCTTTTTCCATGCTTGGGAAGGGTTCTGTCATTACTTCTGTAAGCAGGTTTTTTTTACATCATTTGCACTATCTCTTGCTTTTCCATGGACTCTGATCAACCTTGTTATTCTTCTTTGCATCAGCTAGCAGCTATTGGATTGATTTCTTGGGGTCCCTGGCTGTTTTTAAGATGTCTTCCTTTTCATGATCCCTAACCATAATCTGTCTTCTATATCTGAGATTCTGTCCTCACATTGATTCATTCCACTGCATGTACTTTCAATGGAATTTTTAATCTCCTGGATATCTGTTTGAATCTGTTTCATGGATTCCATTTCTTATGTTGGGTGTTCATGGTTTCCATCATTTTCCAAGGCTCCTCTATTTTTCTTTTATCTGTATCTGTTCTAGAGTCACTAACCATGTCTTTCATTATGGTCACCATGTGTAGTTACCTGAGAAATTATTTCTCATTTGATTTTTTTCTAGAGCTCATTCATATGCTTTGTTACTTCTGCTCTTACCACTTCAGAGAGTCCAGGTGGGTGGCTTTCAAATTGCTGCACCTCATTGCCCCCTGGGTTTGCCTTTGGTGAACTGGAAGTCTGTGGTTGCATCTTGCATAAGTATTCTCATTATCTGTTTTTTTAGTTTAACTCCTGTATTGATGCTTGTAAATTGCTTATGGCAAGAAGCTGTTTTGCTAGTATTTAGAATGCTTAAGAAATGACTACTTCTCAGAGATGTCTTTCAGGTGTAGCTGGCTTTTGGGTTTTGAGTCTGTTGCAAGATCCTATGTCTTCAATGTATTGTGATTGAGAAGTTGCTGCCTATTTGGCCTAGCCCCTGGTTCTTTGGTACGGGCCTATAGTGTTGTTTATGACCCTCAGGCAATCTTGGTCTTGGCATATAAGGAAGAACAACTTATTAGAAAATTATGTCACCTTGGCTATAGTAGTACTATCAGCAGTAACAACAGCATCAAACACAGCCTAGATAATGACAAACTGTAGTAACTATTAATTTGCTACCTTAAACCATATGAACTAGATTTGTGGTTATATAACAAAATCTAAAACTGACCATAAAATTATATACAGTAAATATGCCCTCAATGTGGTGATTTTACCCTCAGGGGAGAAAATTTAAAAGGGGCTATTGGGGAAAAATAGAGAAATAGAAGAAGAGGAAGAGATTAGAAGCAAGGCTGGAGAATAAAGAAACATTCAAATTTTGGGAAACTGTTGAAGAAGACAGGAAAGAAAGAGAGAAGGAAAAAATAAAAACAAGAACAGAAAAACAAAAAACTAGAGGGGCCGGTGAGATGGCTCAGTGGCATAAGCACCTGCCTGGCAAGCACGAGGTCCTGAGTTCGACTTCCGGAACCCACATATGAAAAAAGGGCTGGTGATATCGCTCAGTGGCACGGGCGCCTGCTGGCACGCGAGGTCCTGAGGTCAATCCCCGGTACCCACACACACACACAAAAAAAACACTAGAAACAGTGTTCCCACTCATATAAAAAGAAGAACAAACAATCAAGAAAAAACATGAAAAGAACAAGAAAAACAAAAACAAAAAGATGTCCACTTCAGGGCGTATCTCTGCTGTCACCGGTAGACGGAGTGGTCAGACAGAGCCCAGATCCATGTTGATTAATCCCAGCAAGCCAGATGCAGATTCCTGGCAGGGCAGTGGATAATCCCAGCAATCCTGCACCTCTAGTGCTACTGAAGTTCAGGCTGGTTTCTGGCTGTGAGCCTGGATCCCAATTTGTTCAGCCTCCAACACTCTGTGTGCCTCCTGGCAGCTTGAACTTGGCTCCTTGACCTCTTGCCAACTTGAACCCTGACATTGGGGGCCACTACATGGAGCCAGCCCACAGCTGCTCTGAGTTCTGAGCTCGTTGGCCCCTCTCCAGGATGGCAACTGGTTAATCGCCCTCTCCTGGGGGATGTCTGAACCTAAATAACTCACCATCCCCTGCAGTCCACAGTGTCCACTGCTCCATTCCACTGGTGTGTTTCTCTGTGCAGGCTTCTGGGGTCCCCAGTAGTCACCCTGCATCTGCAGGTTTGAGCCACCCCCCCAAATGAAGCGAGTCAGGGCTCAGCTACACTATATACATTGAATTGTTTTCCACACTGACCTTGTATCTGCAGCTGTGCAGGTGAATAGTGTGTGTTGCATTCTTTAGAGTTTTCTATATATAAAATCGTATCAACTATACATCAAAATAGTTTTGTTTCTTACTTTCCAGTCTTGCTGCCTACCCATCCTCCCTCTCTTCCTCTACCCTCCCCACCCCCACCTTCTTCCTCTTCTCCCCCTCCTCCTCCTTCTTGTCTTCTCCTCTGTCTTCTGCTTCCTCTTTCTTCCCCCACCCCACCAATTGCTCCCTGTTCCCCTTTCCTAACTATACTAGCTAGAACTTCCACTTGAAGAGAAGTAGAAAGTACTACTTGTCTTGTACTACTTGCTTTATTCTTTCATCATGTTTTATCTGTAGGATTTTTGTAGATGTTGTTTTTATGTTGGGGAATATTACTTTCATGTTGTTATCATGAAAAGGTGTTAGTTTTTGGAAAGTTTTCTTTCTTCACCTACTCAGATGATTGTGGTTCTGTTTTGTAGTCTGGTAATACGATGTATGACATTCAATAGTTTCTATCGGTTGAACCGATTTTGCACTCATGGGATCGCGCCCACTGGTCCTGGTGTGCAGTACTTCGCTGGTATTTTGTTGAGAGTTTTTGTGTCTGTGCTCATGACACATTCGTCAGTTGTTTCCTTTTCTCGTGCTATCCTGGCCTGGTTTGGGTGTCGGGGTATGACTAGGCCTCACGCAGTGTGCATACTGGGTAACGTTCACTCCTCAATTCTTTTTGCAGGAGTATGTGAAGGGCTGGTATTTATTATTCCTTAATTGTTTGGTAAAATTCAGCAGATTATCTTTTAATTATAGTAAAATAAAATAAACATCTTTACACCTGATCGTGTATCTACCTTTTTCTTCTCTTTATTATTTTTTGTTTCCTTTTGTATCATGTTTCTTTTTTTTTCATAGTGCAAATTTTCTTGCGTTGAATTTGCTTGGCTTTTATTTGTCTAAAAAGGTTTTTGTTTTCCTTTTTTATTCCTTTTGTACTTTTAGGATGTTACACCACTGGTTTTATGGCTTGCACAGTTCCTCAAAAAAACTCTGCTACCATTCTTATCTGTTGTCAGTGCCTTTTCTTTTTCTAGGATTTCTTTCTTTATAGTTGTTCTTCAGCATTTTGGTCAGGATCTGTATCAGTGTAGCTTGCTTTTTGTTTATTTTCCCTGTCTTTCATTATCTTTCTTGGCTCTGTAGGTTCATAGTTTCATCAAATTAGGGAATATTTGCAGCTATTACTTCTTCACATATAGTTTCTGTCCTCTGTCTACTCTCTTTCTAGATATGTATATGTATGTTAGGGCATGTGTTATATTTCCACACAAAACTGATTCTGTTACTTTTCTTCAGTCTTCTTTTTTTCATTTTGAGTACCATCCCTATACTTTTGCTGACTTTTTTCTTCTGGTATCTAATCTGCTATTAGTAACTTTTTTCATTTTGTATATTTTATTTCTCCTCTTTAGAAGTTTCACTGTGGCCTTTTTTGTATCTTTCATTTCATTCCTCATCATGTTCATGTTTTCCTTTTGTTCTTTGAATATATTTATAACAGCTATTTTAAGACCTGTGCTTCTTTCCTCATCTCTGTCATTTCTGAGCCTTTTTTCCTGGTTATGAGTCACATTTTCCTACCTCTTCGTATGTGTAGTAAATATTTATTGGATGCTTGATATTTTAAATTTCACACAGGTAAGTGTTGGATTCTGTTGTCTTCTTTTTTAAAGAGTGTTTTAGGGTTGGGGCTGTAGCTCAGTAAGAGAGTAAATGCCTGGCATATTTGAGGCCCTGGGTTCAATCCCCAGTAGTACATCCCCGAAAAATGTTTTACTTGTTTCTTTTTGGTATTTGATCATGGGGGGTGGTGTTTGTTTGTTTGCCTTGGTGCTGTGGACCAAAGCCTGGGGCTTTTTGATGAGCTTAATAACATGCTCTGCCACTGAAGTGTGCCTCCAGCCTCTGGAGTTTGTTTTTAAGCTTTTTTAGGGCATGTCTAGAGAAGTCTTTATTCTAGAATTAATTTAGCTCTGCTTCTAATGTTTGATTCCTGAAGTCGCTACTAAATGTGCCTCAGAATCAATAAGGCCTCTCCACTCTAATTGGAGGGAATATAAATTACTTCTGTTCCATTGAGAACTCTAGCAAATGCTTGTCCTACAGACTCTTAGTTATATTCTTTCATGAGAGGTTATTCTTTCCTAGCTATCTGTCTGTATGTACTCAGATTATTATTCAGCCAAAGATTGGAGGCGTGGACCTCATCAAGGTTTCTTGAGTATTTTTTTCTGCTGTTGTTAACATAGCTTTCCTCCCAAGATTCTGCCCTACAAATTCTAGCTGCATTGGCCTCCCTGAGCCATCATCTCTGGCTTTCAATTTAGTGGGATCACTGGGGTTCTCCTGTCCTGCAGCCTGGTGACACCTGCAGGTGGTCTTTAGCAGCCACAGCCCTGTAACACTTGACAGCCAGTGTTGCAAAATAGTAGCTCACGCATTTTGTCCAGTTTTTTTGCTGCTTGAAGTGGATATTCTGGACTGTGTTCCAGAAGGACATGGTCCTTAGCTTGCCTCTGTGGAGGCTGTTTGTGTTTAATGAGATATGATGTGGCAGGCCTCTGGTACACCCACAGCTGCCTGTACCTCCACCAGCAGCACCTGGGTGCTAGGAGGGCTGGACCTCAGGAGCTTTCTCCCCTTCCTTACTCCCTGCCCTTCCTTTCTTACCTTTTGCAGAAAAAGTGTGAACGTTACTGGCCCCAGGAGCAAGAGCCTCTACAGATCGGGCCTTTCTGCATCACTCTGGTGAGCTGTGGCAGAGGTGGGAACGGGGTTCTGCAGGCCTTGGGTGTTACAGGAGGTTTAAGGGAAGGTTTGCAGGGTTGAAAGTCTTTGGACTGGACCAGCAGGGATGAGTCCTTTCCCGTGGTTCCCTCACACTGTGGGAAACTCAGAGAATGCACTGATGTTAGCCTGCAATTAGAACTCAGCGTATGCATTGCCTTAGCATGTTTGTTTGTTTGTCCGTTTGTTTTTCTGTTGCTTGGGATGGAATCCAGGGCCTTGTTCCTTCTAGGCAAGTACTCTACCACTGACCTACATCCCCAGCCCTCAGCATTTTTATTTTGGCTTCATTCACAGTTATCTCTATAGTATAAAAGTGCCTGTTTGGGTTCTTGAAACCCTTATTTCTTTTAGCATTTCAGAAGAACTTGGGGAAATTTCTCCTCACACATGCAGTTAGCACTTAATAAACATACTGAAACTTTTGTTTAGAAGAAAAGATCTCCTTTCTTCACTGTAAGTGGGCTTGTGTGGGTTTGTATATCTTTCTCTTCTCTCAAATGTCTCCTTCATGAAAGCTTTGGAGGATGTTTGGGCTAAATGAGTTTTTTATGTTTATTTGTATTTTTAAATAAAGAATGCTTTGCTTTCCATTAATGTGTCTTTTGGCATATTTGTTCTCCTTCTTGTTCTTCCTCTTCCCACTTGAACACAAACTCAGACAAAGGAAACAGCACCGAATGCAGACATCATCCTCAGGACCCTCACGGTCACATTCCAGAAGGTACTGAAAGGGGAGGAGGAGGAAAAGGGTTCTTGCAGGGGCAGAGCTCTTTCCTGCTCTGTAAAGTGGGCATTCACAATAGTACCCACTTCCTTGGTTATTATCTGGTGGGTTGTTTTCTTTGTGGTGCTGGCCATAAAACCCAAGGCCTTGAACATCCAAGGCAAGTGCTCTACTACTCAACTACTGCCCCAGCCATCTCTGGCAGACTTAAGCGGAAGATGCTTAGCACTGGGCCTTGCATGTATCAGGCACTCAGTAAATGGTTTTCTATACTCTTCTCTTTGGTGCTCTGTCTCAGGAATCCCGTTCTGTGCACCAACTGCAGTACATGTCCTGGCCAGACCGTGGGGTCCCCAGCAATCCTGACACCGTACTCACAATAATAGAGGAAGCCCGACGCCTCCAAGGATCTAGCCCCAGACCCCTATGTGTCCACTGCAGGTTAAGGAATATGCTTTATGAGGCTCTGGTGAGGCAGAAAGGGGGTAGGGAGCAATGCTTGCAGCCAGTCTTGCCTAATAGCCAGTCTTGCCCACCTGAGTAACCTATTTTGAGAACTCTGAGGCCATACTTGGTCATGCTGCTGGAATGACATTATTAGCATTTGTTGATTAGCATTTGTACTCCCAGCTGGGAAGTAAGCACATAGCTGGTGCTCGGCAATTACGTGATTTAAAAATTCCTACTTTAAAATTATAATCTGGGGGTTCTGCAGTTCGAGAGGTCCCTCACCCCAGCTCCAAATACCCCCATTTACAAGGGGCTGTGAGCAGGCCCTGGCTGAACCTGTTCTGATTCTCACTTGTCAGTGCCGGCTGCGGGCGAACGGGTGTCCTGTGCACTATTGATTACGTGAGGCAGTTGCTCCTGACCCAGGTATGATGAGGGCACCTGTGTTGCGCAGTGCACCCCATGCCCACGCGGTCCTATTCACACACTGGTCTCTTTGCCCCAGACGATCCCACCCAACTTCAGCCTTTTTGACGTGGTCCTTGAGATGCGGAAGCAGCGGCCTTCAGTTGTGCAGACAGAGGTGTGGGCCTTGGTCCCCTCACTCCCAAGGACACAGGCTTCCATCCTTTCTCCCCTTGCCTTCCTTTCTTGATGACCTCTCATGCCAACAGGAGCAGTACAGGTTCCTGCACCGCACAGTGGCTCAGATGTTCTACTCAGCACTCCAGAAAACCAGCCCCCAGTACCAGAACCTCAAGGAGGTACAGAGGCCACTGCCCACTCTTCCTGCGCACCATCGACAGCCCCAAGGCCCTGCACTCCTGAGGGCAGGCACTGACTCCCTTCCTGTGCCAGCCACCATCTAGGCGCCCTCATCAGGCTGCCCCTCTTATGCTCACCTCGAGTGTACCCCCGCCCCTGTGACCCCCAAGAGGAGCACGGCGGGTTTCTTCCTGAGCCTCATGACCCTCTCCTCGTTTTCCCCCAGAATCGTGCTCCACTCTACGATGATGCCCTCTCCCTCTGGACTTCCCCAGCCCTTCCTGCCAGCCCCTGCCCACCGGGCAGGGTCCTCAGGTACCGGCACCAACCGCTCTCGCTCGCCTTTCAGTTTCTCAGATTCCACGACTAGCCGCTCCTTGTCCTTCAGTTCACCGGGTGCTGCCGGCCGTCTTTGAACGGGCTCTGGGAACCCTCCTCACAGGACTCTGACCCCCAGGGTCCCGCTGCCTCTGCCTCTGAGGCTAGCCCACACTCAGGGCAGCTTGTTCCTCACTTCTCTGGTCAGTGATGATTTTGGCAGCTATTTCTCGATGCTGTTCACGGTCAGGGCTCATGTCAGGTGCTTCGAACACAGCTGACCGTCCTTCCAGCAGCTTCACCCCTCATCCTTGAAGCTAGAGTGTCCCCTCATCCCTAAAGTGACATTTCTTCGAAAAGATCACCCATCAATACCAGTACCCTGCCCCACATACCCACCTGCCAGGCTGGCCCTGAGCTCACTAACTGTGGCGTGCTGGTTGGACCCTGAAGCCAGACTCTTCGACCAGAGACCCCTCTTCTGCTCCGAGCCGGCCCGCCCCTTCCCTGCTTGCTGGCGGCCGCCGGGGCGAGAAGGAAGCCCGCGGTTAGGCCGAGCCCTCACCCCGCCCTCCTCCCTCCCTCCGCCGCCCTTTCACTTCCTCTGCCCGCTCTGGCCCGCAGGAGCATCTCGATGCCGGCGACGCAGACCCCGGCCATGGCCGACACCTACGCCGTGGTGCAGAAGCGCGGGGCCCCCGCGGGCGTCTCCCCGGGGTGGCAGGAGCGCAGCGAGGTCGAGAAGCCGCTCTACAGCCAGGTGACGCCGCGCGCGCAGCGGCCCGGGGCGCACGCGGAGGAGGCGCGGGGGGCGCCGCCCAGCCGCTGTGAGTAGGGGCCGGCGGGCGGGGGGCCGCCCGGATCTCCCTCGGACCCGACCTGCTGGGCCCCCGAGGGCACCAGCGGCCACCGGGACCCAAGCCCCCTACATCGGCCTGGCCACGCCCCGGAGGCGGCCGCCTGGCTCCCTGGCCGCGCCCCGAACCTGTGCAGGACCTCACTCACTCTGAAGCATCCCTAGACCGGATACCGCTCTGAAATCTCGGTCCCAGCTCCACCGCTGGCGATGCCAGCTTGTTTGTCTACCCTGTGCCCCAGAGGTGGTTGTCCCCAGCCTGGCCACGGCCGTGGCGCAGTCTCCCTCTGGGCACCGCCTCCTCGAGGCTTCCTGCCTTCCTGGGCGAGGTGAAGTCGGGGACCCCTGGGACTGCCTGAGTTGGCCCTCACGTGTGTCTCCTGCCCACAGGTCCTGCTGACCAAAGCCCTGCCGGACCTGATGCTTATGAGGACGTGGCAGATAGAGCTCAGATCGGTGGGCTCGGTAAGTCAGACAGAGCCTGGGGCGCCACGCTCTGCAGCTTTGAGAGAACCGCAGGAGGCTGAGAGGGCAGGAGCGTGGGGCGCAGGCTGTCAGAGCCTGTGGATGTCACTGTAGTAAACTTGGAGGGCCTGCAAGGTGCCTTCCTCTCTAAGCTTCAGCTTCTCCACGGGATCCCATGGTCAAAACCTTCTTCTTCCAGGCTTCAACCAGCGCATCGGAAGGCCGAAGGGACCCCGAGACCCCCCTGCGGAGTGGACCCGGGTGTGAGTGCCGCGCCTGTGCCTGCCTCTTGCTCCAAAAGGGTACTTTGCTACCAGTCACAGCTCTGCCATTTGATGTGTTAAGAATGAGAACGCTGGACCTGGATCAAAACAAGTTTCTCAGGGTGGGAAATGTGAGGGCTTTGCCTCACTGATTACTGCACTCAAGACTTGGGGGGGGGGTGCTGCAAAATGCATATGTTGAATCTGTAACCCCCCAGTGTGATGGTTTTTGGATAGAGGGACTTTGGGAGGCAATTAGAGTTAGATGAGCTCATATGGGTGGGGCCCACGATGGTTTTAGTGCCCTTCTAAGAAGAGATACCAGAGATCAGAAAGCATGCTTCTCCCTCCAGCCTCTTTCTTCTCCTGCCATGGGAGCATCCATCAGGAGGACAAGCCAGTCAGAGGGTCTCACTAGAACCGGACATGCTGGCACCATGATCTTGGCCTTTCAGGCACCAGGATTATGAGAAAATAAATTTCTGTTATTAAACTACACAGTGCATGGCAGCCCGAGCAGACTAAGATAGAATTTTTGTCTCTCAGACTGTAAACTATTTAAAATGTTTGGTGATACCCAGTGTTGACAAAATGTGAGGTGAAACAAAGATTTTTCTGCCCTCTGTAATCACCTTGGTAAGTCATGTAGCAATGTGCATCAACTTCTAGAATGCATACATCATTTGATTCAGTAGTTCCAAGAATTTATGCTCTGGATCTATTTGTATATATACACAGCAATGTTTGTACAAGAAGGATTAGTGAGTACTGTGTTACAAACCAAAAATTGAAAGAAGCGTAATTGTACATTCATAAGAACTAGGAAATAGTTTGTCTTTACATGGGCTACCCTCCAGTCTTTACAAAAGAATATGGTAATGTGGAGTTGGAAAGGTGAATATACAGATGCTCAATACATGATGATTTATTTAAAAAAAGATGGAGGGTTGGAGGAGAAAAGTGGGAGATAAGACTGGTATAAGGTATGGGCATCGCCCATGCCCCACATTGTTTAAGGGCAGACTACACCCCTCACCAAATAATGCACAGTTCTTCGGTATCTGAGCGCCCTTGCTCAGACGCTCTCGTGAGCCACAGAGACGGATGGACTCTGAGAAAGGTGGGTGGACCTCAAGGCATCCAGACAGATCCACACCAAGCCTAGCTACAGCCAAGCAGACTGACCCCACACAGATGGGAGGGAAGTATCTCCAGTTAGGCAGAAAATCAGACGGGTCACCAGCATGGACAGACAGCGCCAGACCCCTACACAGCCAGATCTTCAGTGGGATAAAGTCCACAGCTGGACATATGGACCCCAGCCAGAGAGGTCGACCAACAAACAGCCTGACAGACCTGTTCCACCCAGAGAGACCACCAAACAGACATGGCCCCACAACACAGACCCCCTGCCAGCTACACAGACAGATGAATTCCTAGCTGGACAGAGTCCTAGACAGACATAAAGAGATCCCAGATGGACAGACGCCACCGAATCCTCCGAGTCAGCTGACTGACTGACTGACTGACCTTCCAGCCAGCCAACCTTCTAGCTTGCCAGATGGACTCCCAGGTCATTGACACACGAACAACCCCAGCCACATAAACATCCCAGCCAGACTCCCAGCTAGGCAGACAGACGGATCCCCAGACAGGCGGACAGTCCCCACCAAGGTAGAACCTCCGTTCTGGCAGACACAGTGGTGTCGCTTCTGAGAAAGGCTTCTGAGGGGGGCTCAACAGAGAGCTGGGTGAACCACAACCAGTGCCTGGCAGCACAGGCAGACAGACTCTCAGTTACTTTCCTTATTGCTGAGACAAGATACCCAACCCCCAGAATGAGAGGGGGAAAGGGTTATTTAGCTCACAGTTTGTAGAGATTTTAGTCCATAATCCGCTGGCTCCAAGGCAGGGTGGCACAAGCAGAGGGGCAACGTTTCATTTCATGGTGGCGGAAGACAGCAAAAGCAACAAAAGGGGAAGAACAAGCCTCTTTCTGTCCCTTATACTGTGTGCAGACTACTTGCCCTAGGGTGGGTGTAGCACTCACACCCTGAATCCCATCACTGGACCACGAGTCGATCACAAACTCTAGATTCAGTCACCTCCGAATAAACCCTATGACCACAAGAGGTTTTGGGGGGACATCTAGACACAAACCGTAACACAGACACTCAGAGAAGCACTCCAAGTCAGGCGTATCCTTCACCATCCCGACCATCGCCCAGCCCGGCAGACACTGCAGTTGCACCGACCCTTCAGGCAGACAGACGCCCTATTAGCAGATAGATAAATTCTAAGCCCCTCGGATAGATGGGTCCCCAATTTGATCTGTGGATCCCTATGCAGACAGGAGACTCACTCCCCTCGGCCAGAGACATGATTTCAACCTAGATGGATAGATGGACCCACCCAGCTAGACGGACCCAGCCACACAGAAGATGGACTCCAGCGGCTCGGGTGATCGGTCGTTCAAGCGAGGCTTCCTAGTGAGTGGGTTCGCATCGCCAGCTCTTCGGACAGACTGACCCCCGGTAAAGCAGACCGTATCTAGACAGACCCCAGCCAGGTAGGAAGGGCCCCTCACCAGACCGATCCCTAGCTGCCCACACGACTCCCCGGCTGGACAGACGTGCAGACTGCCGCTTGATGGACACATCTGGAGCCAGCTTACAGAGCTCTAGCCTGACAAGACGGAGGGACCAGACCTCAGAAGGACAGGCAAACCAGTCACCGGCCAGACAGAACAATGAGCTCACTGGGAAATGGACCCCGGGCATAGTAACTCCTAGCTTAAGGCCTTTAGGCCCCTGGCGGGACAGCCACGCAGACCACCAACCAGAAGCAGAACAGCCAGCCAGACCCCCAGGTAAACAACCAATGAGCCAGGAAGTCCTCCAGCTGGACAGACAGATGGACTACCGGTCAGAAAGACAAACAGTCCCGCATCCAGAAGGACAGCTTCAAACCAGACAGTCCTCCGGGTCCTCCAGGCAGAAAGGCGGCAGTAGATTTCTGAATGGTGCCCCGAACACCCTTGCCCTGCTGTGCGCCTCCTCCCCGGTGTGATCGCCTTCCGACCAGGTCAGTGTCTGTCTCACAATGTCGGGTTCATCCCGGCAAATTCCCAGCCCCCCTCCTGACACAGCGCCTTCCCTAGACTGCCAGAGAGCTCTTGTATGTCCACACAGACCACTGAAGCCTCTGCCAGGCACTTGCCCACGCATGGTTATTGTGAGAATGCAGTGAAAGAGAGAAAGTCAAGTGTTCATTGCAGAGCCTTGTGCTGTGCCCCGTGAACACCAGCCCATAATCAGCTCTGGGCTTGTTGGGTGTTGGTAAAGGGAGGAGGAACCTTTCCTTCCATGGTCACAGCACTTGCTGGCAGTGACTTGTGTTTTTCAAGTTCTGTGAAGTCTCTGCACAAGAAGTGGCTCAACTAACAGAAACCTGGGATTGCAGATAAACCTTGGAGTTCTCCGGAGTCACAGGAAATGGGAAGCCAACATCTCGGAGCCCAAACTTTCAGATGAAAGGCGGGGGTGGGGATTGCCGAGTTGGAGAGGGGGAGGAAGGAGGGTCAAGGTGCTGCTCAGAATGTAAACAAACTTCAAAGCCAGAAATACTAAATTCGTTATCTCCGGAGACCAGCATAAGGAAAACAGTAGTGTCCTGGAGGGACATATTATTACATCCCATGGCACAAAGAGGAGGGACACTGCCTCCTCCAGGAAGGGATACAAATGCCAATTGGAGCTCTCCTAGGGTCTGTTCTGGAGGCCAAAAACGTACTGTGGGGCTGCAGTCAGTAGGACTCCACTAAGACTTTTGAGGGGTTAGGTCTAAGCTGAATGAACTGTTTGCAATTCTTAGCTGCCCATTCTGGACAAAAACAGTGGTTCTGCAGAGAGAACCATACTGTATGGACACAAAAACAGACATGTGGGTAGGGGAACAGAATAAAGGATGCAGAAACAACCCCAGGCACATACAGCAAACTCATCTCCGACAAAGTGTCCAAAAACACACACTGGAGGAAAAACAGCCTCTTTAATAATGGTGCTGGGAAACACAAACGCAGAAGACTAAAGCTAGACACATGTCTCACCATGTATTAAACTAAAATCGAAATGCATCAAACATCTAACTATTAAAACAGAAACTTAATCTGCTGGAAAATAAAATAGGTAAAACTCTTGAAGTCATAGGCATAGGCAAGGACTTTCTGAACAGAAAACCCAGTTGCACAAAAAAAAAAAAAAAAATAACAGCAAGAATCAATGAATGGAATTACATCAAATTAAATAGCTTCTGCACAGCAAAAGAAACAACCAACAGAGTGAAGAGAATCTACAGAATGGGAGGACATTTCTGCCAGCTACTCCTTGGTCAGAGGAGTAATATCTGGAATATACAAAGAACTCAGAAAAATTAAGCCCCCAAAATAAAAGACCCAATCAAAAAATGGGCAACTGAAATGAATAGAACTTCTCAGAAGAAGTACAAATGGTCAATAAATATATGAAAAAATGTTCAACATCTTTGGCCACAAGAGAAATGCAAATTAAAACAACACTGATGTTTCATCTTCAGAAAGAATGGCATTCATAAAGAAATCAAATAATAGCAGATGCTGGTGAGGCTGTGGTAAAAAAGAAACCCCCTTACACTAGTGAGATATAAACTAATACCATCACTATGGAAATCAATATGAAGATTCCTCAAAATCTAAAAGAGGAAATTCTACCCAACCCATCTATTCCCCTCCTAGGTATCCTGAAACAGTTAAAGATATCATTTATCATTTTACAGTGATACATGAATACTCATGTTTATAGCAGCATAATTCATAATAGCTAAATCTTGGAGGCAGCCTATATATTCATCAACACATGAGTGGATAAAGAATATATATACACAATGGAGTACTACTCTGCTCTAAAGAAGGATAAACTTGAGTCATTTGTAGGAGAATGGATGCACCTTGAAACCATAATGTTAAGAGAAGTAAATCGGACACACAAACTTAAATACCACATAGTTTCTCTTATATGAGAAACCCAAGATATAAATAAATCGAAGTGCAAAGAGAACCATGCTGAGCCACAGAGTGGGAAGACGCCCCACAGAACAGAGCACTCGGTAGTTTGTTCCTGTGCAGCGGTAGGGATCAAACTCAAGGTCTTGAGTGTGCTAGGCAAATGCTCTCCTACTGAACTGCATCTCCAGCCCTCAAACAATATTTCTAAGTAGTTACTGCCACTGTGTCCATATTACAGAGAATCCAAATGTTAGTTGGAGATTCAAGCCCAGGTCTAGGAAACAAGGCCAATGCTGATGACTTTATAAAACCATAACAGTCACAGTATTTGATATAGAAAAATATGGCTGTAGGCACAATGAGGCCCTAATTTTTAAATGAATGGTAATAGGTAATACTGACTGTGTGCTTGGTAATTCAATAATCTTCACAGAAACCCTACAATAGAGGTAACTTGGGTATCCTCACGTTGTAGTCAGAGTTTGCAAGGGAATAGATTTAATTACTGGACACAAATTTATAGGATTATTTTGTAATATTCACCCACGAAGTCAAATGCAGAAGAGTACGAGAGAGCTGTCCATGCACTAGAGACCTGAAGAATGCAACAGAGGGCCTGGATCCCACCGCAATGAGTCCCACATGAGTCCAGCCAAAGGCCTGGAGCCCACAGCAATGTCCTGCATGAGTCTGTATCAAGGACCTGCACCAGGGAGGCCCAAACCAGGGTGGAAACTAGGAAATCTGCACTGGTGGGGTAAAGGATCTGTGCCAGCAGGCTGGAGGAGCTGCACTGGAGCCAAGAAACAATGCTCAAGGTGAAGATCAGACCCCAAAGAGAACGGCAGCAGTCCCCAGTGACAGGAGGACCCGAGGTCCTCCCATGATGACTGAGAGCAGCCAAGTTCACCTCAGGAAAGCTAGCGGCACGGCAAGCTTCTCCAGGAAAATCAGTAGCATGCCATCTTCCCCTCTCTGGTCTCCCTTTATACCGTTGGCAGCAATCCTCAGGCGGATCATCCATGCCCAGAACCACGCTGACTCAGGCCCGCTGGGCATTCCCACTTCAGCTGACCAGCGGTCAACCCACAGCACCTCACTTCGCAAAGCCCAGTACCAACTGCTGTGAACAAGGCATCATTTCATGTCTTTTTTCTGTTCTTCTTCCCCTTCCTCCCCTTCTTCCTCCATTCTTCTTCCTTCCCCCTTCCTTCCTTTCTTTTTTCTTTTCTCTCTCTCTTTCTTTCTTTTCCGTTTTTTTTTGTTTTTGTTTTTTTTTTTTTGTTTTTTTTTTTTTTTTGAGATGGGGTCTTACTAAGTTGCCAGCCTCCCAGAGTGCTGGAATTACAGGCATTCACCACCACACCAGCTAGCATTTAATGTTTCTTTAATTTGTGAAAGGCTGTGTACCATAGTGGTAAAGGCTTGGACTGAGTCGCTTATTAGTTGAATGACCTTGAGCAAGTATCTTACATCCTCTCTAACTCAGTTTTCTAGTTTGTAAAATGGGGACAATGAAGTTACATTTATTATAACTTTAACATATGTGATTTCCAGAGGGAGGATGAATCTGGATATTTACAATAGACGAGATTCTTTTTAATTTTTCAGGGATTACTCCCAAATAAAACAGAATTCTATATAATTGGAATAACATTGAAAACTCTGGCTTGAACATGAATAAATAAAAGTAAATTTGATTATGCATTCTTCAGCTTGAAACCCAACGGATCTACTATTTGGTAATAGATTCATTTTAAATCAATGGGCAAAAAGAAAGCAGTTTTTTCAACATAGTTATTATAATAATTAAGCAGTCATTCAGAAAACTTTTGAGAGATACATCATATATTACAGCAGGACAAATTTCAAATGCATTAAAGATTAAATATGAAGATTAAACTATAAAAGTGTTAGAATAAATTATGAAAAATATTTAAATCTTGAGCTGCTGCAGTCCTTGCTAATTGTGGAAAGGAAAATCAGAAGCCCAAAAGAAATATAGATAAATTTTACTTCGTAAAATATTTCAACATCACACAAATCACCATAAGCAAAATCAGAAAATTTATTACAATCTTGAAAGACAGTTTACAACTGAGATCAAACAAAAGGTTAATTTTAATATGTAAAAAGCTCCTATGAGTCAATAAAGCCCCAAAATAAAAATGTGCAAGGACACACTGTAAGGTACAATAAGAAACATGAAAATTAGAATTACACTGACATATTTGTCTTCACTTGTATTAGCAAAGATCAGAAAGTTTAATAACAGTGGGTTGCCTGTGTTCTCAGAGATGGCCAGTGGGTGTATAAATTCACACATTCTTTAGAGTTGATAGCACTTTAAATATATTTACTAAATTTTAATTGTACATACCTTTGAGCCAGAAATGTTATTTCTAGGAATTTATCTTACAGGGGTACTCACAAAACTTCAAGATGACTGTAAAACGATTATGCCGGTTGTTCACTGTGACAGTCTGAAGGTCAGGAGACTTGGTGCACCTTCCACATTCCAGGGTGATGTCCTGCTAAATAAGAGCTAGGCTGGAATCCTATGCCAGGGTAGAAAAACAGGAGTGAGGACGCCTGTTTGCGTGGATGTGAACGACTCTCTAAATCGCATGTACAGTGAAAACAGAGTCTGGCACAGTGGCACATCTACGGCCACTCCAGCTACTCTGGAGACTGGAGCAGGAGGGTCACAGGAGCCCAGGAGTTCAAGGCCAGCCTGGCCTACAACATAGTGAGACTCCTATCTCAAAATAAACTAAGTGAAAATAAGAGAGTGTAAGAATACCTTCTAGAGCCCCAGCTGTGTCAGCCCCACATCTCCGGACCTCTGAGCTGCGCAGCTCCTGAGCTCCCCTGTCCTTGCCTGACCTCAGCTCCCCTGCTGTCCTGCCCCTCTCTGTGTGAGGGCTGGCTTTCTCCTGCCTCTACCTACTACTGCATTCTGGGCCAACCAGAAATACCTTGGTGAACTCTCCCCCAGCAGCTTTCAGAGAATCATGGGGTAGGTTTCGGTCACCTTCAGTGGGAGCTGGTATGAAATCACACCCTTTACTGGCTGCTTTCCGTTTCCTGCCCTACTCCTCTCTACCTCTCAGATAAGCCATTTGCACTTGAACCCGCGCCCCACTTCCCACTCCAAATGCTGCCCCGTTTCTCTGTTTTCTCAAAACTCTTCCCCACCCCACCCAGCCACTCCTGTGAGCCTGCCACTGTGAGTCTCTGCTGGCTTCCATGTTGTTGCATCCCAGGCCCGTCAACCCACCCCGAGCAGCATCTGACCCTCCTCAGACACTCGGTTCATTTGCATGTTTGGACACCAAACTCACCACCTTCCTCGCCTCCACGACCACTGTTTCTTGTCTCTAGCTGTTTGCTTTCCATCTCTCTGACCAGGTGCTGGGCCACAGATCCTCTTCTCTTTTCAAACAAGCCCCCTTAGTGAGAGACTCTGTCCTAAGGTTCTCCTTCAAGGGAGGAAACACAGACAACTCCAAATTCTTTGTTTGAGCTCAAAGGTAGGCCATAGCACTCCAGATCTTAACATCTCACACTTAATATTTTCCTAACTGCGGCCTCACCATTTCTACCTGGACTAACTTCACTAAAATGGGAAAGAAGTTAATGGCACGTGGATCTTTCCAGTTGTTCCCATGCAACACTTAGAGTCATCCTCTCTGGCCCTTTTCTCTTATGTAAAGAGATCTGTGGGCAGATCTCATCAGTTACACTTTCAAAATTTACTCAGCGCATGAGCACCTCCCTTCACCTCCTCTATCCCTTCCTGCAGGGGCCTTGGCTGAGGCGTGAATGGTTAAACCGCAGGGCAAAAGCACACAGGCTCCGTGAGGAGCGAATGGTTAAACAACGAGAAGAATAGAGTGGAGAAGGATGTCATGTCCCGCCATGTCCTTCCCCTTTCCCCAAGAAAAACCGCCCAGCCCTGAGACAGCGCCTTGCCCAAACTGCTTTTCTTGTGCTTTTTTCACTTACGCTGATATTCTAAATAAAAGCCAGAGTTCTCGTCTTGGGGCCATCTCCCTAATGCTGGGTGTTCTCGGTTGAGATAGCCGCTCTGGGCCCTCTTAGTGACTAAACACCTCCAAGTAATCACTCATTCTCAACGCTGCCATGGTCGCACATGGTGACACCTGCCCTTCCGCCCCCTGCTCAGCTCTGCAGCAGCCTTCCTAATGTGGCCTCTTTACACCCCACTCTGGCTTCCCTGAAGGCTCTTCTAAAATTAGGTTTTGATGCTCTTCTGTTCAGAACCCTTGTTTAGTTTCCTTTTCACTCAGAATAACTGTGAACCTGCTGCTTGAGATCTTCATGGCCCTAACCAAAGGCCCTGTCACCTCTTTAACCTTACTCACCTCCTGGGATGCTCTTGCTTCATGATTTCACTCCGTTCATTTTTGGGAAAACAACTGTCCTTGCATCCCTTGTGTTCCTGCGTGGCCAGGCCATCTCAGCAGAAGGCCCAGGCTAGCTTTTGAAGGACATTTGAATAGCAAGCAGAAGACGGAGCATGGCCACGATGGCACCTTACATCTCAAACCATCATAGCCGAGTTACTTACTTCCACTGCAAGATAATGAGCAATTTCTCTCTGCATGAAAGAATAGGTGGTTCTGTTAAAATTTCAAAGTCTTTTCATCTCCAGGCGCTCTCCTCTGACACCCGTCGTGTAGACAGGCAGCATGCAGTCCACCTCACATCCCCTTGGGAAGAGGGGTGTAGGAAATCACCTCAACACAATATTCTGGTTGTCATGTTTACTGTAAGAAATAAGTTGTCCATTTCTTTAATTCAGAGGTCTGGTGTTTTATATATATAGATGGTCCCAAACTTACAATGGTTCAACTTACACTCTTTCAATTTTACAGTGGCAATGGTACAAGAACAATAGATACGGGACAGGAAACCTACATGAAACATTTCCCTTTTCCTGACCTTGTGTGTAGGGTATGACCTTCGATGCTGGAGCAGCAGTAGCCACGCCTCCCAGGCAGCCACATGATCATGTGCCACGTGAGTCAATAGGAGAAGAAGAAGACTAAGAATTGTCCAAGGGATAAAATTTTTCTGCTTTTCAGATTATTTGATGATTGGTGAGGAAGACCTGATCAAGAGCTATTAGACTTGAGGGAGATTTCGATTGTACCAGAATAATCAGACTTTAAGAAACAGAAATACCACCTATGTACACAGTTCTCAACATTAGTGTCTGTCTTGCCTTACAAGATTATCATTACATTATATTTGTCTTTTTTCCTCCCAGAAAGACACATTTAGATGGTTGGGGAATTTTGTGTCTGAAAAGTGCTTCTGATTGAGGGTGCATAACAAAGAAACTAAGGCGAGCCAGAACTGAGCTTTCTCTTGAAATACCTGAGTACATTTCTACAATGGCTTTAGCATTGGCTAAGAGAAGACAATATACCAGGGGTGGTTGAAAACTAAGGTGAATGTCTAAATTTTTAAAAATGATTACAGTAAAAGACACATTGCCATTAATTTCCCTCAAAATATTTCCCCTCGCTTTGAACACGGGCCATCTGGGAAAAAATAACTGACACCTGCAATTTAAAGGAGGAAAGGTTTATTTTGGCTCATGTTTTAGTCCACACTTGGCTGGCTCCAAGTGTGTGGCAGGAAGGCACGGTGGAGGGAGCTGGTGGAAGGAAGCTGCTCACATTATGGCAGCCAGGAAGCAGAGAGTGAAGGGACAACCAGGAAGAGAGCTACACCCTTTCAGGCAACAGCCCCAGTTACTAGCCTCTTCTGACAAGGCCCCTCTTCCTAACATGACCTTTAGCGCTAGTGCCACCATGATTCAATCACACTTCAAAAGTCCCACCTCTAGCACATGAGGCTCTTGGGGGACATCTATGTATAAACCATAGCACCACCATTCTTGCCATTTTCTGAAGCAGTTCTGGAAGTCCTGTTTTGTTTCTTTAGGAGGTGTGATTAAAAAATATGAATGCTGCTGCTGAGTACCTTCCCACAGAAAGGTGCATACAGACGTGACAGTATCTTCATCTTATTCACTGGATGTGGCTCTGCGAGACTTCTGCCTCTTCCCCAGAGTCCGAATGACCACCAAAAGCAAACGTTTTGAATCTATTCAGGACGTTGCAGCAGCCACAACAGTGCCACTAAAGACATGAAAGAGGACTTCCAGAACTGCTTCAGAAAGTGGCAAAAGCAATTGGATACGTAAGGGGTGGCATTTTCAGAGGGGTTAATGGCAATGTGTCTTTTACTGTGATAAACTTTTTCTATAAACATTCACCATTTGTTTCAGTAACACCCCATACGCTTCATGGCTATTTCCTACCAATTTTTGGTTCTTTCCTTCCCTTTTCCCTGCCAGTTCCCACACATTTTCTCCAACATCAGTTATTTCTACACTTTTTCCAAGTCCTACGTTTTTTGATACATGTAGTTTTGTAAGTTTAGAGTACTAAAATGAATAGATTTTTTTTTTTTATGTGGGTACTGGGGGTCGAACTCAGGACTTCGCGCGCCAGCAAGCGCTTGCACTGCTGAGCGATATCACCGGCCCTTTTTTCATATGTGGGTACCAGGAGTCGAACTCAGGACCTCGTGCTTGCCAGGCAGGTGCTCATGCCACTGAGCTATCTCACCGGCCCCACATATTTTTATATAGAACTGAGGACACTGTGTTGGGTAACAGAAAGATGAAAAAATTATGGTCTGCTAAGTCTAAAAAGCAGCGTGCTTTCTAGATGAAGAAAAGATAAAGAGGCAGGATGCAGTGCTGCGGAGCTCACTTGGGGACAGGAACCAGTGGATGCAAAGCGAGGTGCGGGTGCAAAAGGATAAAAAAAAAAAAATGATGACTCCCTTGGGATTGGTACCTTGCAGGCAAGCAGGTTAAATACCATATGTTATTCTTGGCAGCTGGCATTTGTACCAAGCCAAAGCATGCTTATTGCAGTGTGTCTTTGTTCCTCAAGGCACCAAGGGCAAGAGGCAGTCTAGGTTCCAGGCAGGACTGGCTGGTGAACTATCTTACTCCCGTTCTGCAAATCCTGTGAGTTCCGAGGACTGGCAGGGACGCTGTTCCCAGTGGGGAGCAGGAGATAAGCTCTCACTCTGTAGGCCTCCTGGTGGTCCCTGAAGCTCTCTCTGGGCTCCCGCCAGAAGGACAGAGGAGGAGTGGAAGTGATAGAGTAGCTAGCCCTGTTTCTAGTTCTATACTGGTTTAAGGGACAGAATTTGCCTCACTGGCTCTGGCCCTGGCTCTTGTTCTACATTCACACCCATGGGACTATGATTTGAATTGTAGAAGGAGGAAAGAGGAGGGGCAGCAGGTGGAGCACAGCCAGGGGAGGGGCAGTGGTTGTTGCCTACGTAGACTTTCAGGAATAGGGGTGTCACCAGCTAGTGGGTGTCATTTTCCACATTAGCTAGAAATCATAATATGGACCAATTATACAATAAAATAAAATTAAAGTTTATTGTAGGAAAAAAACAAAGCTTGCTGTCCTATAGGACAGGGAAGAGGAAGTGAAGCCACTCCACAGTCAGAGAAGCCCCTAGCAAGGGACATATTCCACTTTTATGAGGTCCCAGAGGGATTTTCTCCTAAAATGGGATGGGTTTCCAGAGAAGACAGAGGTTAATTACTGCAGAGGTGTAAATTTGTTCATGTGTCGACACATTTTGTGTCATGTCCCCCCTCTGGGAGGAGATTTTATTAGGGAAACATGATATAATGAAGGAACAATAAAGTTTAGGGTCAGTTCTTGGTCAGATCTGTCACCACCTTTGCTTGCATCTAGTTTGCCCCTTGCCTCGTTTTCTTATCACAAGGACTACAGATGTTTGCTCACTTCACTGACAGCCTGATTTCCTTTCCCCTCTTGTCACCCAAAGTTGCAGGCTGCTTTCTCTCAGGTTTCTACTAAGAAGTTCTGCCAAAGCCCACCTGTCTCCGAAGGAGGGGGAGCCTTCAGCCCAGGTGAGCCTATGGTCTGTTGGGCAACGTTGTTGGTACTAAAAGACACGAGGGACCGAAAGCTAGGCACAACCAGGGAATGAGACAAAGGAGGGGAGGCCGTGGTGCAGGGTCGTGGGGCGCACTCACCGCGCTCACAGTAACCAGTGTGGCCCTGAGCTCTGGCTCTGCTCTCCGTGCCTATTCTGCCCCTGCGCATGGTCACTCAAATTTTGGGGGCTTCCGTTTGGCTCATCCGTAAATGATAAACATTTTGCTTTTCTACCCAGTTTCTAGCACAACATGGAGATGTCCAGGGACTTATTCAATAAGAAGAACAAAGTGATATTCTTTTCTTTGTTCTTTATTGGTTCCTGTTTGTGATGTGTAAAGAATACATTCATTCGGGGAGTTGGCGCATGTACATAACCCTTTTTACGTCCTCTTCCCTTCCCCTCTCTTCCCCCTCCCTCCTTCTCTAGATCTCCTGATTTGAAAACGATCTCTCTCAGTTTCCTCTCATTTACCCTTCATCTCGCTCTTAGATTTATTTACACTGTGTTTTCTCACGCGGGAGGAGCCGGGACGCGTTTAAGCTTCGGAGTCTGATTTATCTCCCTGAGCACCACGGCCTCGACGTGCGTCTCGCCGGTGAGCGCGCTCTCTGCTCATCTCAACCGCCCAGTTTTTAATCGGGTATTTTACTTTGGGGGTCTAAACTTTCTGAGTTCTTTATATATTCCACTTATTAGCCCTCTGTCTGAAGAGTAGTTGGCAAAAATGTTCCCCTTCTGTAGGTTGTCTCTTCACTCTGTTGGTTGATTCCTTTGCTGTAAGAAGCTTGTAAAATTTAATATAATCTCATTTGTTGATTCTTGATGTCATTTTTTGTTTGTTTGTTTTTTATGTGGGTACCGGGGGTCGACCTCAGGACCTCGCACTTGCCAGCAAGCACTTGCACCGTTGAGCGATATCACCGGCCCTTTTTTTCTTTTATGTGGGTTCCGGGAGTCGAACTCAGGGCCTCACACTTGCTGGGCAGGCGCTTATGCCGCTGAGCCATCTCACCAGCCCTTAATGTCATTTCTTATGTAACTGAGGTTCTGATCAGGAAATCCTTGCCTATGCCTATGTCTTCAAGAATTTTACCCATTTTATCTTGTATCGAGTTAAGTGTTTCTGTTTTAATATCTAGGTCTTCAACCCATTTTTATTTTATCTAAGTGCATGGTGAGAAATATGGCGAGAGAATATTTAATCTTCTGCGTGTGGACAGCCAGTTTTCTCAGCACCATTTGTTGAAGAGTCTATCGTTTATGTAGTGTATATTTTTGGCCCCCTTGTCAAAGATCAGATGTCTGAATGCACCTGGAGTTGTTTCTACAACCTCTGTTCTGTCCCTTCAGTTACATGTCTGCTTTTGTGCCAGTTCTATGTGGTTTTTATCACTGTAGCTTTGTAATATAACTAGAGATCTGGGATTTTGATGCCTCCTGCTTTGTTCTTGTTGCCCACGTTTGCTTTTGCTATTCTGGGTCTCTTGTGGTTCCATATGAATTTTTGGATTTCTTTTTTAGCTCTATGAAGAATGCTGTTAGTATTTTGTTTGGGATTGCATTAAATCTATGAATCTGTTTTGGTACTATACCCATTTTAACAATATTCATTCTGTTTATCCAGGAACACAAGATTTTTTTCCATTTTCTGGTGTCCTCTTTGATCTCTTTTTTCAGAATACTGTAGTTTTCATTGCAAAGGTCTTTCACTTCCTTCGTTAAGATAATACCTTGGTGTTTAATTTTTTGACGTTAATGTGAATGTACCGTTTTCTGGATATCTCAGTGTGTTCATTGTTGGTGTGCAAAAATGCTACTGATTTTTGCGTGCTAGCTTTGTATCCTGCTACTTTGCTGAATTTGCTTATTAGTTGTAGGAATCTTTTGGTGGATTTTTTTTTTTTTGAGTCTCTGTACAGGATTGTGTCATCTGCAAATAAGGATAGTTTGAGGTCCTTTCCTATTCATATCCCTTTTATTTCCTCTCCTGCCTGATAACTTTGGCCTAAGTATCATGTACTATATTGAACAGTAATGATACCTTTTGATAATTCTCCTAGACCAACACTTTGGTCACTAGAGAATTCACTGAGGCAAAACAAACATGCTCACTGGCAAGTTCTATGAGAAAGAAAATACTGTAGCCCCTTTGCAAATGAATTTCCAAGTGGCTCCTTTCCAAATAGTTTTTAAACTATGTTATTTGTTGGGGGTTTTCTTCTTTAATATTCACAGGTAATATATTCTTTTAATTCTTTTAATTCAAATACAATGAAAGATATAGAGTGAAGTACCATAGATATTTCCACTCCTCATTTTAACAATGGACCCAACTGTGTTTACATCATGTGCCTGCTCCATACACTCATGAAGTGAATAGTTTCCATTTATCTCTGTCTACTTTTGTAAATAAGTCTAAAGAATATAGTCCTGTGAGTAGAATTGCTTAGTCAAAAGGTATGTACATTTTGGGGGTGAGGGCTGGCAATCAAAACCAGGGCCTCATAGCAGGTAGGTAAGCACTCTACCACTGAGCTACACCTCTAGCCCCTAAAAGGCATGTGTATTTTCAGTTTTGACAGCAATTGCTAAATTATCCTCCTCTAAGCCTTTGGCAATTAATCTAACTTCAAAAAATACAATGGAAGTGACTATTTCCCTATGACTCAGCATCAAGGGGTGTAACCAAATTTGTCAGTCCTTGACAAATGAGATAGGTACCTTTTTTGCTTGAATTCACAAGGTTTTAATTATCACTGAGGCTGATCATGTATCATTTGCTTGTTATAACATCTGTCATTTTTCCATTGAGTTTTTTTATTGTGTTCTTTGAAAAAGTTTTTTGCATATAGGACAAGGGTCACCATCATTTTCATGAGCTTAGAGGTTTCAAGCTCAGGCGGGATAGGCAGTTAAGAATTGTGAGCATTTATGTGCTTCGACCTATTTATCCCACTTACAAGAATTTCTTCTCTGAAAACAGCTAAAAATCCAAAAGAAGGTAGGACTCAAAATTGAGTGGTACTTATTATTACATGGAAACAACCAACTCTCACAAATGAAATTATTTTGAGACAATCTGCAGTATGGAAAATGCTTCTGCAAATGTAGTAAGCCAAATGCAAACTAACCACATGGTAACAACCACCACAGAAAATATGCAAATAGCCTCATGAATATGATCTCTTCCTGGAAGGAAATATTGAAAAATTCAAACAGTGATGTGTATGAGATGGAGTTGCAGGAGAAGCTTTTAATGATAAACATTAAACTAAACTAATTGAGAGATAAAGTGCATACAAGTGGAGAGGGATGGCAAGAAGGGGGTAAAAGGTGCACTCGTGTCCCCAAGACACGTTTTCTCCTGCGCTGGCATGAGCAACACATACAAAAGCGTCACAGGACTCGCTGTGACCCAGCTACGTTCCCCAGCCTCAGTCACTGCATAACTTCATGATGTTTGTTGCAACTGTCTTTGTCTGTTTTCTGGTGCTTTATTTAACTGAATACCACAAACCAGGTAACTTATAAATTTAAAAAACTACAGACATAGATAACTTGTATGCATTACTATAAAGGGATTCTCTAATTCAGGGTTACACTGTAGATTTTTCTTATTAACATTGTTGGCACAGCATACACTGTTTCATCGCCAGCCTGTTTTTGTGGTGGGACGTGGAAAGGGGAGAGCCGGTGTATTTAGTTCACACTGCAGCAACAAGGAGCACAAGACTTTCTGTGCACAGCAGTTGCTGCATTTGGTTCCATGACGTAGTGGTGGGTGTCCCCAGACTCACACAATGGGCACCTTACACGGTGCTGACACTGTGCCCCCAAGGTCTTTGTGCACCAGGCCCTGCCCCTCAGTCCCGGGTCCCTGAGTCCGCGTCCCTCAGCCCCAGGGTGGGGTGACTGCAGCTCCCGTGGCGGTGACCGGCACTCTATCGCCCCGCTCCAGTCCTTGGCTGAAACGCTTCTCATCCTCATTTTCTGGTGCCTGCTAGGTTGCCTCCTGCCCAGTGACAGACGACTAGATGTGTGTCCCCACAGCTGCTCCGCGTGATCCACTAAATACTTAAGAACCGCCTTGTCCCCATACCTACAGCCCGAAAACGACGTCGGGGGACCGGAGAGCGGACACCGCCACCTCGGCAGCAGCGCCGGCCGGGCGCGGAGGGGCGCGGGAAGGGGCTTTCGGGCCGAAGGGCCCAAGGGCGCAGGCCCTGTCGCGGAGGGGAGGGCGGGGCGGCGGGACGGCGGGACGGCGGCGGCTCCCCGCTCAGCGCTGCCCGTGCGGACGCGGCTCGGGTCCCTCGGGGCCCCTTGAACCCTGGCGCTCTCGCATCCCCAGAACCTTTCTCTCCGTTCTCCCCATCCCACTCTCCCGCAGCCCTCCGCCAGTCTCTGAACGGCTCCTCTCCAGCCCCTTGGTTACCGCCGGGAGCTTTAACGCTCCCGGTTCTCACCAGGGAGCTGTGTTTTGGAAGATGGCCGGGTGGTGGGCGCGCGCGCGAAACCAAGTCAGAAGCGTTCGCGTTCTTCCTCTGCCTCTCACCCTAATGACCGGATTTCACCGTCCCTGACCCCCGGCGTGTCCGGAAGCCTGCCATCTTCGCGCCCCCCAGCATGGCCGGCCTGGGTTTATAGACAGCGGGTTCTGTCGCCGCCTGGCTCGCGGCGCCTTCCACGGGCATGGCTGCGATTGGAGTTTCTCCGTGGTAGCGGAACGTCCCTCCCATTTTCAGGTCTGGGAATTAATCTCGGGCAGGCACGGCAAAGGTCTTACTGAGGATCATGCAGTTGCTTGGTGGTGAAGCCAAGACCCAGAGCCTGAAGCCTTGGTGCCCTTTGCGAGGTGCAAGGCTGCAGGGCAGCATTCCGCGGGCTGGAGTGCCACGAGTGGGTGGCAGGCGGGTCCCCAGCAGCGCTGTCCACTGAACGCTAACTGTGATGGTAAAATGACTCTTTAAAACGGAGCTGCTTCTCCAGACTTCCTCAGCGCCCTCCTGTCCTCAGACCTGACGAAAGGACGGAATTTGCGTTGCTGGTCCTGGAAGGTCAGGAGCTGGTTTCCTTTCCACAGGGGAAGGACAGAGCAGAGGATGGTGAGAATGGCCTGGGGATAAAACAAGCGAGAGCTGTCCATTGTTTCATTGTATTCTCACCCCTTCTTTTAAAGCCCTTGCACACGTGGATACAAGATGGTGATTTGAAGGAGCGAGAGGCCCCTCCATGTCCTTAGGAACAGCTATTTTTAAATGTTTATTTTAAAGTTTATTAATACATGTTTACAGTATATAATGATTATATTCTGTTAGGGCTTGTATCTAGATGTCCCCTCAAAGCCTCATGCAGTCCTAAGTGGGACTTTTCCAGAGGTGGCTGGTTCTAGATTTTGTGACGCTGGGATTGATTCATGGTGCAATGCTAGGATCAAGGGCACTAGGATTAAGGGTGTGAGTGCTGCCCACCCTAAGCAGCCCGGATAAGATAAAAGGGATGGGAAGAGCTGTGGTCCTCCCCTGTTGCTTTGCTATCTTCTGTCCACCATGAACTGTTTCTCCTCTGTGATCCCTGTCTGCCAGGCCACCCTGCCTCGGAGCCAGCTGATTATGGACTGAAACCTCTACAAACTGTGAGCTAAATAAACTTTTCCTCTTTTAATCTTGGGTGTCAGGTATTTTGACTCAGCAGTGAGAAAAGTAACTAAGACACATTCCTTTGGGGAGGTGATATATGTACATAATATACCTTTTTACCCCCACCCCCACCAACTCTTGGTTCCCTTCCCTTTTGCAAAAGCTCCTATTATCTGTCTTTTGTTTATTAAATTACTTATTTTTTGGGTTTCTCACATAAGAGAAATCATGCTACTTTTAAGCTTCTGTTGTCTGATTTATTTTACTTACCATTATGGTCTCAAGTTGCATCCATTCTCCCACAAATGACTCAAGTTTATCCTTCTTTATAGCTGAGTAGTACTCCATTGTATGTAAATATCACATTTTCTGTATTCATTTCTCTTTTGATGGACACAGACCACTTTCAAGATTTAGCTATTATGAATTGTGCTGCCCCAAGTATGGGTATGCATGTATCACTGTAATATGATGTCTTTAATTCTTTCAGGACAATACCTAGAAGGGAATCACTGGGTCAAATGGAATAGTAAAGATTTTCACCAAAATAAATGGCCCCTTGTCTTTCTTGGGGATCACCAAGCAGTATGAAACTGAGCAAATGGTGAGAGAGTGTGGCCACATTTTATGTTTTCCAGGATGCACACTGAAACACTAAGATTGATTTAAGTAATCTATCCTATGTAACCCAGTGATTCCAAACTATTATTATTTGATCATGCAATCAATATGAACAATTATTAGATATTTAACTTGCTTGTAGTAGTTTTCTAAATTTCATGAGAATTTTATACTTGCAACAAGTCTCCTTGCAGCCCCTCTGTGCCCCACTTGGGAGCTTGTCTCCAGCTTTGGACAGAGTGCCCTGCTGGCTGCGTGCCGTCCGACTATTTAGTATCTCAAAAGTATCCGTTTTTCTCATCCAGAAAATAGGGCTTTAATCAAAGTGCCAATTTCACAGGCTGTAGTAAGGACAAAATGGGAATCTGTGCAAGGAAGGAAGAGCCAGCCACATGACACCTGTTTAAGCCTAATGGTTTTGGTTTTCTTGGTACCGGGAATCAGACTCAGGACCTCGCACTTGCCAGGCAGGCATTGTGCCACTGAGCCATATCCCTGGCAAGCCTAGTGTTTTTTTTAAGGCAATTTACACGGTTGTTGAATTGTGGGTTGGTTTCACCAGACACTCAATACTCACTTGGCAACAAGCTTGTCAGTTCCTCAGGCCTGAGGTTCTTTTATCTGTACACTCTCTGCCCTGCGACATTGAGCAGCTGGTCTCTTTCCTCTCTGCTTCACTCCCACCCACTTCCTTGGCCTGGGCTCATCCTCTTACCTGTTAGAGTCAAGTGTGTGCTGGACAACATCCCAGCTCAGAATCACCAGTTTCTCTGATTAGAAGTGATTTTGTCCGCACTGTTTCACAACAGAATGCCTTCTGCTGAAGGACCTAGGAAGGGAGGGCTGACATGATTTACGTGAAATCACCTGAAGAGGTTAAAAAAATTCTTGCCAGGGTCCATCTCAGACAAATTAGTCAGAGGCCAGACCAACACCACACAGCTGACACAAACAGAGCAAGGGTCCACAAGCATGGTCTTTGACCATTTTCAGAGAGGTGTGCAGGATATTTTTCCCTAGAAATTGCTTGATGAAGATTACACCCTTTTAACCACATATATATATCCTCTCCAAATAGATACGTTTTGTGCCTTTTCAAAATTAGGCCAGTAGCCTAAATTAGCTTTAACACTAAAGTGTTTATATAGAGTTTACTATCTGCAGCCTCATCCTGGGGTGTGTGTGTGTGTGTGTGTGTGTGTGTGTGTGTGTGTGTGGTGCCTGTAGTGTCTCTATCATCTTTGTTTATAACTGATTGCAGTAAGGGAAGCTTGTCTTTCTCAGGATCTTCCCACCCAGTTCTCTCCCTTTATGAGACTCGGGCTAGCAAAAATAATATGGGACCAGGGAGTGGAAGGTAGCACTTACTGAACTTTCACATTTCGGATGCAGTTCATGTGTGCTCATTCCTTCCTCAGGATGTTTCTCAGCAACTGCTGGAGTCTGGAGTGCAGGTTTTCCGCACGTAGCAGACAATCAGATAAATTTAGAAACTTGGCCAAGTTTCTGTTCTAGGCAGTGTTAGAACTACAGTTTCATCCTAGAAATCTTTAACCCCAGAATCATATTTCCATTACGTCAAACCACCTTTACAAACATGAATATTAGGAGCTGAGGATGTAGCTCAGTGGTACAGTGCATGTGTATGACCCTAGAACCATCAATCAATGAATAAATAGGCCTTCCCAGAAGATGGTGAAGTGGTAAGCAGTAATGGATTAGCCTCATCTGGATTTGGAATTCAGACACTGAAAAATAATAACTTGGGGGAAAAAAAGATGGAGGTGGAGTCCTTGGGACCCACGGATCTGTTGGGGAAGTTGAGGTCTAAAGAGAAATGGAGACAGAACATAACACAGAAAAACAAAGGGGCAACTCGTACTTTCTCCCTGGCTCATATGGGCCTAACCTAGGAGAGGTAGTGAAAGTGGGGGTCTCCTAAAGCCCTCAGGGAAAACAGCAGAGGAAGAGACCAGCAGATGCTGTGAGCTATAACACTTGATAGTTCTCATTTAATGACCTGTTTAACCATTGTTCAGACTTACGACCCACATTCGGACTTATAACACGGGAACATGAGCGGCAGTGTGGCTTTATGGTGGTTCTTTTACAGGACAGTACAGTACAGTATAGTAGTTTTATGCTCTGCTATACATTACAGTATTGCATGTGAGAGTTATGCAAAGAAAAGCAAAGTCATCAAATTGGAGAAACGAGACTAAAGCTAGCAATCATCATCAGATTTTGTTGAAGTCACTGGTTTCCCCACAGTTAGATTTTGCTTCCTCTTTATAGGACAGTCAGGTAACATCCCCACCTAGTGGCCCAGGGACGGTATCTGGGTCACCTGCAGCTCATCACATCTTTCGCTCCTCAGGTCTTAAACAAATGCCCTGAGGTGACACATTTTATTAATATTTCTTTTATAGCACTTCACAGTTTAGAAACACCTCCTCCACTGGTTTGTCCCAATTCACAACTCTAAATTGGAGCCATAGCAATCTGAAAGACCCCACAGATGTGACCAGCAAGGGCATCTGGAGGCCTTGAGGTGAACCTGTTTTAAAACAGGAGTTGGGTTTGACCCCAGCCTGTTTCCCTGGGCCATACTTGCCCACCTTTTTTACCTGTTGAGGACAATGAGAACAGTTCCTCCACAGGACTCGAACAGTATTGAGAAATAAACTGATACAGAAACAGACTTCTCCACAAAACACAGAAAATTAAAGTGGTTTTGTTAATGAATAGTCATAGCCAAGTATAATGCATTTTGGGTCACCTGTAAAAAGGGCCAACACAGACAGAAACCCCACCCACTTATACAGCCAGCTGCCATAATCCTTCCAGAGCCCCCTATTTTTAACCAGGACAAACAAAACTTCTCAAGATTAACAACATTTTGTCTTCTTGTAAGAGGACTGGGAGTGTCATTTGCTGCACATTGCTTCACAGAGTATATCTTAAACTTACCTGGAATCCCGGTAGACTTTTGTTTTAATTTCCTTTATCCAGAGGAAAAAAATTTCAATTATCTTCTTTTGTAGCAAGATGGTTCTAGCTCCCATCATCAGCTGCAGTCTTAGTTACTTTCTCATTGCTAAGACAAAATATCAGACACTCACAAGTTAAAGGAGGAAAGGTTTATTTTAGATCATAGTTTGTAGATGTTTCACTCCATAGTCAGCTGGCTCCAAGACAGGGGAGCATGGCAGAGGAGCATGGGAGAGGAGAAACAGTCCACAGCATGGCAGGCAGGAGGCAGCATACTGTAGGGATCCTTCCAGACTTCTATTCCATCCAAGCTACAAGCCTACTTGTTGGTGCCACCCACACTCAGGGTGAGGCTTCCTATTATCCACACCCTGAACTATGATAACCAATCAGTGGACTAATTTAGTCATCATACCCATAATCCATATATACATACTCTAAATCCAGCCACCTCCAAAAAGATCCACCTATGAGCTTATGAGGCTTTGGAGGGTGTCTTAGCTACTTTCTTTCTCATTACTAAGACAAAACACCTGACACCCACAAGTTAAGGGAGGAAAAGTTTATTTAGCTCATAGTTTATAGAGGTTTCAGTCATCATCAGCTGGCTCAAAGGCATGGTGGTACATGGCAGAGGGGCATCACAGAGGAGAAACAGTTCATGGGGGGCAGAAGGTAGCAAAGCGACAAGGGACAACCACAGCTCTTTCTATCCCTTACATCTTATCCAGGATACTTAGGGTGGGCAGCACTCACCCTTAATCCTAATGCCCTTAATCTTAGCATTGCACCAGGAATCTATTCCAGTGTCACACATTCTAGAACCAGCCACCTCTGAAAAGCCCCACCTATGACTGCATGAGGCCTTGAGGGGACATCTAGACACAAGCCATAACAGGGAGACATCTAGGTACAAGCCGTAACAGGTGCTCAGGTAAAATCCACAGTGACAGGCACAGTGAGGTGCCACCTTCCCACACATTCACATCTCAAAAGAGATGCAGCCCATCCGGATCATTTCTGGGCTGAAAAACTGAAAGGTAGCTCCTCTTGAGAGTTACATATATTTAAGAAGATTAGAGAAAGGATTAACAGCCACTAGGCTTCTCACAGAAATGCAATAAGAAGGGTGGCAGGAAATCTCTTTCCCTCCTGATAACAGGAAAAATTCATTTGTTAAATTTATGCTTGTAGTATTAAATATTATGTCTGAAGTGTGTAGCCCTTAGAAAGAGCTCAATAACAAGAAACAGTCAGAAAGCACGTGCAGAAGTCAGGCTTAGTGGCATGTGCTACTTGGGAGCCTGAGGCAGGAGGATCCTAAGTATGAGGCTAACCTGGCCAACATAGTAAAACCCTGACTCAACGAAACAAAACAAAACAAAAGCAAGATCTCCTTTCCTCCTTTCCCCTGTATTTGTGTGTTCCTAGAAAAAAATATATATATGAGACCCTTTCTAATATATATATTATATATATATATTAGAAAGGGTCTCACTAAGTTGCCTAGGCTGGCCTGAAACTTGCTATCCTTCTGCCTCAACTTCCTGAATCGCTGGATTACAGGCAGGCACCACCATGCCTGGTTCAGGCAAGATTTCTTAACAAAAGCCTATCGTGATGGCATAAGCAGAAACTTCTCTGGGCCCTCCAGGGTCTTTTCTGAGACAGGAAGATAGGAACATGAACCTACTCTTTATTTTGAAGCTGATAACCCCATGGGAGGAGGGAGATGAAAGCTGCACACCCCAAGGGGCCCATCACTCGTGGACCCCACATCCTGTACTGTCCATGTCTACCTTTGGGCATCCGAACAAAGTGACCAAGGCTGGGAGGAGCTAAGGCTCTGAGGGAACTCTGTAAGGGGTGGAACTTCTAGCTGCCCGAGTCTCTACATCCCAAACATCAGACCTCCAGGGAGGGGAGGAAGCTGGGAACTGGCTCAGTCCTAGCACCCTATGTCTAGCAGTTTTTTTTTTTTTTTTCTCTTGTTCCATCATCCCAGAAACACTGAGAGATAAATGCAGTCTGCCCCATAATGTGTGGGGGATTGGTTGTATCCTTTGCCCAAACATTATGTGTGACCCCATCTTATCAGGTTCCTTTCAATCTCCACTAAAATGAGAACCAAAGGTGCCTGGATTTACCCTTCATTCATGAGTTTTAAATGTTGCCCTCCTTAAAACTCACCACTTTCTGTCCCATGCAGTAGTCAGCTGGTATGTCAGAGAGCCCACATCTGAAGCCGAGTCTGAATCGCCCGTCTGCCCACCCCCCACCACCTCAGGAACTTCTGAGAGGAGAGAACCTGGGTAACTCTGAGACATGCCCAGTAAGAATATGGGAATTCTTAAATTCCTCAAATTTATGAATCTGTGGTAGCTCTACTGTAAACGTTCCTTGTAAATGAGGAAAACATTCCAGCTTTATTTCATTGGGAAGCTTTTCAAAGGCATTTAGAACAATTATCTACCACATTAATCAAAATCTGTGATGAATGTGAATCCAAACTGTCACCTGAGTATTTTCAGTATTTTTCAAATAGAAGTTTTATGTCTGTATAGGACTGCTATTGTTAAACTGCTATTGTTAAATAAAGAGCGGCGGAAAGCTGCTACTCTTAAATATATTAAGCTTGGCCTAAATGTTTCTCTGTACATAGTGCACCACAACCTAACTTGATGTGCGAACCGACTGTAACTTATTCTTGGGTGAAGCAGCCAACTCTCAGCCAATCACAGCAGCCAACCGTAGGAACCATGCTCGAAGGAGACAGTGACTTGATTAGATGGTCTCTACCTCATTCCTGTCCTCTGTTCACTCCCTTTGCTCTGGCTGGAACCACAACCTGCCACGTGATGAATCAGCATTCTGAATCATTTTTGGGCCAGACTACCGGGCCCTAGGATTGCAAATAAGTTAGTTAAGATATGCTAAACTAGACTTGTAATTTTGGATTTTAACATTTCTTATACATTTATCTCATGTTATAATCTTCAGACACTGAAGTACTTAAAACATTTAAAACATATTTTAGTCATCTGTTGATTATTTTGCCATTATTTATTGTTTGTTTGTTGTCATTAGGGTTTACAAGGGAATAAAGTTAATACAGGACACATAATTTATAGGATTATTTTATGATATTCACCCAAAAAGTCAAATGCAAAAGAGTGCAGATCTGTCCACACACTGGAAACCCAAAGAATCCAGCTGAGGACCTGGATCCCATGGCCATGTCCTGCACGAGTCCAGCTAAAGACCTAGAGCCCATGGCAATGTCCTCCACAAGTCCAGCTGGAGGCCCAGAGCCCACGACAATGTCACATGCAAGTCTGTATCAAGGATCTGCACAGGGAAGGCCCAGAGGTCAGTGGTGGAGGCTAGAAAGCCTGCACCAGTGGGATAAAGGATCGGTGCCAGCAGGCTGAGGGGTCTGCACTGGAGCCAGGAAGCAACACTCAAGGTAAGGACCAAAGCTCCCCGAAGAGAACCGCAGCCATCCTCAGCAACAAAGAGGACCCAAGCTCCTCCAGTGATGAGAACAGCCAAGTTCGTATCAGGAAAACCAGTGTGACAAGCTTCTCCAGGAGACTCAACAGCACACCATCTTCCCAGCCAGTTCTTTTTATGCTGTTGGCAACAATCCTCAGGTGGGCCTTCCACACCCAGCACCACGCTGATTCAGTTCAGCTGGGTGTTACAAGTTGACCATTAGTTAATCTACCACACTGTTATTATATAGTCATAATACTGATTCGGTCCTTATCAGTCTTTTCTATTTTGAATCATCTTTAAGAGCTATCGAAAATTTGAAATTTTTGATCTGAGTTATGACTTGGCAAGATATTTTTACTTTGCAATGTTATATAAGCAATTACATTCAGTAGAAACTGTACTTTGAATTTTGATATTTTCCCAGGCTACCAATATGCTGTATCTGGCAACAATGGCCAGAAGGACACAATCACAAGGGTGAACAACCAACACTCAACTGTGTAGCTAAACTGTATTTGGTAGGTTAGGTGTATTACCATGTTTCCCCCGAAGTAAGACCTAACCAGAGAATAAACTTCAGCTATAATGAATAGCTGCTCATTACCATGGTGATGGCGGGTGTTAGGCAGATTAGATCTCAGTTGCTCAATGGCCACTCTGTACTGGTAGGTAAGGTAAGGACGGGTTGAGTGGGGCTGGCATTTTGATCTTGTTAGGTCTTATTCTGGGGGAAACATGGTACCTTGTTTCCCTGAAAATAAGATCTATCCCAAAACCAAGTTCTAGCATGCTTTTAGAAGAGACATCCCCTAAAAATGAGCCCTACTGTGTCTTTTGGAGCATCTCTACACAGGTGACAAAGGAGAAATCAGCAATTCTTCTGCATGAAGCAATGCAGGGACACAGTACGGCCAAATCTCCTTCCACGGTGCTGCAAGGCTGCCAGAGAGCACAAGCACAGAGTAGTTGGGCGAGCACCACCAGCAACCCAGCTTACCTTCCTTGACATGAACTTTGAAAATATCAAGGGATTCAAACAATTTTTTTATATGATAACAAATTAGAAACCATGTAGGTAGCATTTTTGTCATTTCCAAATAGGTTCGCCATCACGAACTGTAAAGAAAAAATCCTAATAAAAGTTTTAAAGAGTTACTATTTAAGGTTTATATTTTATTTCTTAATGGATATATTTTCTGATATCCACTTAATATTACAATTAAATGTAAATAAAACAGACCACATGCCCAACAGGAGTGCTTAACAGTTCTCCTCAGCCAGCAAAAGACAGAACAGGGCTCAGAAGACAATTGTTTTCTCTTCACTGCGCAGCATCCTCGCGCATAACTGTGGTCAGAATGCAGGAGAGCGGGAGCCACAGCCCTCTCCAGGAGAGCTGGGTGTACAGGGAGAGCAGGAACTACAACCAGAGCAACACAGTGACCCTACCGGCCTGTAGGGGCCCGAGCACTGAAAATGGCTCTGCACTAGTAGTTTAATTGTTTCAAACGCCTTGTTTATTTTTGGAAGAGATTTAAAATAATACTTGTCTATGAAGAGATTAAGACTAAGGCTTTTTACTTGGTAGCTCCACACAAGAACAATGAAATCATGAAATATAGATAAAAGGAAAGCTTACGTCAGTCCCAGGAAAAACGTTAAGTTCAGACTGACTTCGGGGTATCAGAGCTGTGGGCTGATCAGTCTTGCAACCGTTCATTGTGTGGTTATCCCAGGGCCGTGATGGCGAACCTATGCACCTGTGCCGCAGCTGGCAGGCAGATCCCTCTGTCAGCACGCAAGCTGCGTCAACATGTTGTTTTTTCTACACTAAAACCCCGGTATTCAGGTTAATTGCAGTGCTGCCACTTTGCGATAAATTAGTGATTTCTGGATTTCAGTTTGGGCGCTCGGTTTCTAAAAGGGCTTTCCTTCTTGACATGGATCATTTTATTGTGTCCCACGTCCCACACCACGATCTATTTTGAATATGTGTTTATGACAACTTTTTTTTTTTTTTTTTTTTTTTTTGTGGGTACCGGGGGGTCGACCTCAGGACCTCGCGTGCCAGCAGGCACCCGTGCCTCTGAGCGATATCACCGGCCCCTTTTTCGTACGTGGGATCCGGGAGTCGAACTCGGGCCCTCACGCTTGCAAGGCAGGCGCTTAAGCCGCTGAGCCATCTCACCAGCCCATGACAACTTATTTTTAAAATGCCCCAAGGCCAGTAGTGAGAATATTTCTAACTTCCTATTGATTGTACCAATTCATACATTTTGAGATCGCGCACGAAGCCCTGGGCACGCAGCACGGGTGCGGGGCAGGGCTGCGCCCCGTGGCTGCGCTTCAGTAGCTCGAGAGCGGGAAGCCCTGCAGCGTCGGCATGGTCTCCACACCGAGGGAAGGACAGGACCAGGCTCAAAAGAGGGACCGCTCCTGAGTCTCCGCTGGGCCCCATGCACGGGCAGCAAAGGTGTCCGCAGGGTGCCTTACCCCGGACCCCTGGGGACCACAGAGCCGGCTCGGGCTACAACGTGAGCCGCACCCTCCGCCGGGGTCTTCACCGGGCCGGCGCCGGCCCTCCCCGCTATGCTGGAAGGCCTCCTGCCCGGTCTCTGGGCCCCTTGCGGGCCAGGCCGGGCTCCACCCGAGAACCAGCACAAACGGGCGTGCTCCGAAGGCACACAGCGGCCCCGACCCCCTGCCAAACCCGCAGCGCCGCAAAGAGGACCCTTTGTAACCCCCGGCCACGCCGCCACCGGAAGTGCTGCGGCGGGACGCGCTCTGCTCAGAGTTCCGCGCGGTGCGCTGGAGAATGCGCCCCCCCGGAAACTAACCCCGGCGCCCGAGGGGCCGGGCCTGGCGGAAGTTGGTGTGGGGCGGAAGTCTGCGCACCGCGCCGCAAGCGGTCCCGTCGCTGTGGGTGTGCAAACCTGAGCGGCGGCCAGGCCCACCGGGCGATAGAGCGCCACGTTAACTGCAGAATAAACGCCGAGCGCAGTCTCCCGTCTTCCCCGGCCGCGGTGTGCCCCGCCCTGTCCCCGCCCCGCAGGGTCGTTGCAGCTGGCGGCCCGCGGCCGGAAGCCCGTGACGCTGGCGGCGGCCGAGCGCGAGAACGTCTCTCCCGGGCGTGCGTGCGCCGGGCCAGGCCAGGCCCCCGACCCTAGCGGGGCAAACTCGGCGACAGGAACGAGTTAAAGAGAGCGTTTCTTTAGTCCAAGCTGGAGACACTGAACTCCGTCTGCAACACCTGCCAAAGCGCGGAGACATTACTGGCTCGGGAGCTAGAGCATACCGACCCACGAGCAACCCTGGGGAAGCCGGGTGTGCATTCGGCACGGCGACATCGGCGCCCACTTCAGAGGAGACGGGCGACGGCCTGGGCGTGGAGGAGCACGCTCGGAATCCTAGCTGCGGGGAGGGTGAAACAGGAGGTCCACGAATCCAGGCCCGCCAGAGCAATTTAGGGAGACCTTGTCTCAGAATGTTAAAGAGAGCCCGGTATGGTGTGTGCCCGTAATCCCGGCTAAGGCGGGAGGATCTTTGGATCTCTGTGTCCATCCAGGCCTCGTAGTGAGCTCAAGGCCAGCCTGGACCAGATAGCTAGACCTTGTCTCAAAAGGAAAAAAAAAAAAGCATTTGTGTTTGGGGGTGATGAAAAAGTTTTGGAAATAGACAGTGATATTGGCTGACCGAAATATGTTTCTACAGTTTTCTATGAGCGGTCAAAGACTTTTTTTATTTTTTAAATTGTTACTGTTCTGTATATGATATGCCAGTCGTATCCCTAACCCTTTTATCTCTAGATTTCAAAATAAATAAATAAATAAAATTTGCCTTCAAAACTCTCTTTTCTTGTTCCTTTTGTCTACTTTTAATCTTTCATTTTTGTCTTTCTGTATTTCTATTTTTTTCATGATTAACAAAGTAAAGTAGTGGAAGTTTTATTCACAGAGTGGGAAGCTATGCAGCATCTCATTCCATTCAGATAGATCTGTAATTACTATTCTTATTCATAAATATTGTATACTTTTCTTGCCAGAGAATCCATAGTTTAAGAACTTCTCGACTGGAGAGATCAATGAGAGTTCTGTCAACCGAAGTTTTTAAAAATCAAAGAGTCTCCAAAGAATTATGATATTTATTTGGGATGGAGAGAGAGTTTGAATAGCAGAGCATTGTGGTGGGAATACACAGGCCTTATAAACTACAGGCATTTCAAAGGGGCTGAGGCAAGAAGAAGTTTCCAAAAGACCAAATAAGGATTGATCAGATATTTTGAAGCGATAGTCCTTGCTTACATGTTAACAAGAGTGATGTCAGTCTCAGGTTGAAGAGTTCTGGGCAGATCCTTGTAGAAGTATTTTTTGTAGAAGGTTGTGATGTTTTCTGTACAAACGTGTGGCTCTGGCAGTCTTTTGTGACAGTTTTATCAGGCAATTGTGTGTGTGTTAGTTAACATTCTGTCTCAGTGACAAAATAACCAAGAATATCATTTCAATGGAGGAAAGGTTTATTTTGGCTCATAATTTCAGAAGTTTCAGTCTACGGTTCCTTGGCTGTTGCTTGGACCTCTGGTAGCACTGTACATCACGATGCAACATGACAAGGACGAGGCTGCTTGCCTTACAGCAGTGGAGAAGGAGAGGGACCGGGACCCCAATATGCCACTCACTGGCGCACTCCTAATGACCTGAGTGCCTCCCACTGGGCTGCACATCCTAAAGGTTCCACCGCCTCCCAGTAGCAACAGAGGCTGGTGACCAAGCCTTTAACACATGGTCTTTGAGGCGCATTATAGATAGAAACCATAGCAATGTGCAAGGACCCCTCCTTCATAACCACTTGGCTTTTTTTTTTTTTGTGGGTGCCAGGGGTCGACCTCAGGACCTTGCGCGCCAACAGGCGCCCGTGCCGCTGAGCGATATCACCGGCCCCTTTTTCGTATGTGGGATCCGGGAGTCGAACTCGGGCCCTCGCGCTTGCAAGGCAGGCGCTTATGCCGCTGAGCCATCTCACCGGCCCAATAACCACTTGGCTTTATTTCCTTTTATAGGGTAAGGTTGGCACAAGTGACTCCATTTTGATTCTGACAGCCTTCACATTTCTTTTATAGCATTTATATGAGTCGTCAGATATCTGGAAGCTCAAATTTTAGTGCGGAGTTTTCCATCATGGCCTGCTAGGTGACAGAGGTGAGATCACGAGGCTTCAGAAACCAAGTAAACAGGGTGGGGATGGGGTGTGAGAAAGCCCGATACGGGACGGCAGAGGAACCAGATCCAAATCCAGAGTCAGGAGGCTTAGAGAAGATAGACCCCGCCCGGACGCTGGGTCTGCCATGTATGCCTTCTTGGTAGAGGGCCTAGCACCTGAGGGAAGAGCTAGACCCTCAACAGCAGCCATGCCCTTGGAAAAGATCCTTAACTTTCTCTGCTCCCTGGGAAGGGGGACACAGCAAGCAAGGTGCTCTGCTCGTAGGCCAGGGATTCAGAGAAGCTGAAAGCTGGAGAGTGGTATTTGAGAGGGTGGTGGGGCCCTTGGGGAAGTTGAAGACAGGCACAAGACCCGGATTAGGGGCTCTGTTCAGAGCACTGAGACCACAGCTATATGCAAATAAGCAGCTCACATGAAGGGTGAGACCCTGGGGAAAGCGAAACCAAACCAGCCACGAAACTCGCCCTGTCTCCCAAAGTGCTGATAATGTTGTGCCCGTGGGACATCCTGCTCACTGCCCGCAGCCCACCATCAAACACCCACACGGGAGCCCCTACCGTCCCCTGCCAGAGGCTGCTTATGCAGCAGGGCTCAAGTCTTTCCCAGATTTGAGGGTTAAAAAGGGAAACTCTGGGGAGAATTAACTGAATGAGAAAGGGCTACAGACAGACAGCAGCTCCCTCACCAGAGAGCGTTCAGCAGCACTTGGCAGAAGGCTTCTGGGGGAAGAATATAGAGACAGCTATGGGATTTGCTGAGCAGGGAAGGGAGTGGAGATTTAGAGGGCCCTGACTGAGTACTAAGTACTGAGTACTAAGCTAAACCCTCCTTGAATTCACTGAGCAGGCTGGATCTTAAGACAAAAGCAAAGGCCCGCAGGTGGCTACACCCAGAGCAAGGCTGGGAGCAAAGAGGCAGGCCAGGAGGACGCTAGGATTAACAGGCCTCCCCTCTCCCAGGCAGGAAGTTGGGCATGGGGGAAGAGAAACCCCAAGACCTGCAATAACGGACAGCATGCTGTGGAAAGTGAGTGAGGAGAAGAGATAACTTGTGACCACAGCGCTGTTCTGAGGAGGATGAGAAAAGAGAGAGCTAGACTCAGAGGCCCACCCATGCCAGCTACAAGTCACAACTTCCCCATGCCTGAACATGGAGGGAAAAGCTCATTAGCTGAACTTTTTGGCAATATAAATAAGAATATGACAGTGCTTTAATATTGTTTTTGGAATTGTATGAAGCTTTTTTTGTTTTTTTCCTTTTTTCCTTTTCTTTCTTTTTTCATTCTTTTATCGTCTGTCTTCCTCTCTTTCGTATCCCTTCATCTTCCCTCTCTCCTGTTCCCACATTGGTTTATATATAGGAAGTGTCTACACGTGCAAAGAAGAACAAGCGTTAAGCAATGCTTTAATCTAAACAGTACCTTTCATGGGCCAGTCAGGGTAACGCTCACCAAAACTGCATATAGAGGATCCAAACATAAGCTAATTCTCAACACATTAAAAAGTCCTGATATTCTCACAGGTTCCCGCAATCACCAATTACACTTCCTTCCATCTGCATCCCTTCTCCCACTCCCACAAATATTCTTTCAAAACCCCTCAACACTAGCCCTTTACTCCAGCTATAAAAATAATTCCATTTCTAGTCTGTTTTTTTATCTACTGATAATTCTCTTCTTACTGATTTACTCTGTTCCTTTCTCTCTTCCTTCTTCTTTCTCCTCTCCCATCACATCCCAGTCTGTTAGTAGTATACTAGTATAGTACAGTCTATTTGGGGCATTGATAAAAAGCTGAAATTGTTAGTACAAGTTTTAATGTACATGAGTGATATGTGATAGGATCTGTTGAAGTTGATGTAACTGGTAGGGATTCTCTCCTTGAAACACAGTGACTGGATCTGATTCTATTAAACCGAGTAGTTCAAACAGGTTGAAAAATACCAAAATATAATAAAAGCCAAGATCACAGCACTGGGAAGCAGACACTAACTTAAAACACTCCATACTAGCAACAAAGTCTTTTTACTCTAATTGATCCTCAACCCTCAGCATACTCTCTCACACACACACACACACACACACACACAGAGAAATATAAAACAACAAAATGCCTCCAAAACCTTCTAACTCCCAAAGCTGATCCAATGGGCTTTCATGGGGAGGAAATAAAAATCAAATGGCTAAATTATACAAAGTGATAAAAAAAGAAAAAAATCAATAAGGTGTTTGGTGAGCTCAAAGACTATAACTAAACAGATAATGGACTCAATGAACAAAATGAGCTTAAAGAAGATACAAGTGGAAAGCTAGCTGAGCTACGGAAAAATGATACAAGACATGAATGACCAGTTTAGCAAAGAATAAGAGTCTATCACAAGGTACGAAAATCCAGGAGATAAATCGTTCTATTGAAAGTGGACAGCAGGAGTGACCGACACGAAGAAGGAGTGTCAGAACTAGAAGGCAGGGCTCATGCAGATGACCATGTCCTTGGAGATACCTTCAAAACAAGAGACCACAGGAAGTGAATCCAACAGCTGCTGATCACAGAAAGAAGACTAACCTAAGTTTAATTGAAATTACAGAGAAATTAGAAAACATCATGAATGGCATAAAAATTCTGTTTATAGAAATCATAGCAGAAAATTTTCCAAATATGGGGAAAGAATTCAACATACAGGTAAACAAAACACATAGAATCCCGAATACCCCTGATCAGAAAAGAACTTTCCCGAAACACATCATAGTCAAAATCCCAGAAGCCCAACACAAGGACAGAATTTTATTTATTTTTTATTTTTTGAGACAGGGTCTCACTGTGTATTTTAGGCTGGCCTTGAGCTCACTATGTAGCCCAGGCTGGCTTTGAACTCATGGCAATCCTCCTGGCCCAACGTCCCTAGTGCTGGGATTACAGCCATGTGCCACAACAACCACCGAGGACAGAATTTTAAAAGCTGTTAGAGAAAAGTGACAAATCATGTATAAATGTAAACCTGTTAGAATTGCTGAAGAATTTTTAGTGCAAAACTTAAAGGCCAGGAGAACTCGGAAAGAAGTTCAACGAAGACTGTGCAAACATAGGTAAGTTAAGGGGCTCGGTATGGGGCAATTATCCTGGAGTATCTAAGGAGACTTAATCTAATCACATGAGCTGTAAGTGGCGGAAGGGAGAAACAAAAGAGTGGGTCAGAGAGATGGGGTTGAAGAAAATGATTCAGAGCAAGAGGGACTTGACCTGACGTTGTTTTTAAAGATGAGTCAGAAAAGGCTGTGAACTGAGGAATACAGTTGGCCTCTAAAGGCTAAGAATTGCCCTCGTTTCACAGCCTGCAAACAAACAGGAGCATCAGCCTTACAAACTCAAAGAACCAGATTCCCAGCCACCCACGTGAGAAAGGACGTGGTCCTCCTCCAGAAACTGAGAAAGGAGCACAGCCATGACAACACGCTGATGCTGGCCCAGTGAAACCGGTCTCAGTGTGGGAACTGAAGAACTGTAAGAGGTGTTTTAGTTATTGTGACAACTAAAATTGTAGTAATTTGCTGCAGCATCAGTAGAAAACTGCACAGTGCCCGTGACAGTTCCTGCTGTGTGTCGTAATTACAGGCAGTCATGGGGAGTCCCATAAAAATGACTTTCCCATTGTTCTTCCTTCTTTCAGATAACATTTCCCACCTGCTGAGGAAAGTGGGTGGCTGAGAAATTCCTCCAGATTAATGCTTTCTTTAACATGCCAGCCCTGTGTTTTCCAGGAGTTAGTTAAAAGGAGATTCTACAATCAACTATTAGTTTTCACAGTGTTCTTTCAGTCTCAGCACAGCTTAGCTGCACCTTTTGTTAAGTCTCCATCAATTACTGGCTCTGGCCTAAGGAGACGACTCTATCTATCTATCTATTTTGTCTCATTCTGTCATGGTCTCAGAGTAATACTTTCTGAGGTAGGCACAGTTTATGCCTAATAGAATTACATGGAGCAACTCTTGGTGGCTCCTGAATTTGTTTTTTTTTTGTTGTTGTTGTTTGTTTGTTTTCTTTCTTTTTTTAACTTTAATTTTTATTAGTACATTATATATATTGATCACATTCATCATAGGGAATTTTACCTGTACATAATATATCTTAATTCTTCTTTCTTTTCCCCATTCCTCTCCCTTCCTTTCAACCCTTCTTCCTCTCCCCATTCACAAAAGCTTTGCTTCCATTTTTTTCCTCCATTCTCTTTTTTTCCTTCCTTCCCTTCGTCTCCCTGTTCTCTTGTTCCACTTTCCATTTGAACATGTTCTTCCTACTTCCCAATATCTAGCCTCCTTTATGCTCCTTATTAACCCTTTGGGTTTCTTATACAAGAGAAACAATGCAACATTTATATATGTGTGTCCAATTTATTTCCCTTAAGATTAAGGTCTCAAGATGCATCCATTTTCCTATTAATGACTCAAATTTATCCTTTTTATGACAGAGTAGTACTCCAATGTATATAAATGAAACGCTTTCTTTATCTGGTCATCTGTTGATGGGCATATGGGCTGTTTCCATGATGTGGCTATTATAAATTGTGCAGCTAGGCGAGCATGGTGGCGCACGCCTGTAATCCCAGCACTCAGGAGGCTGAGGCAGGAGGATTGCTGCAAATTCGAGGCCAGCCTGAGCTACAAAGTGAATTCAAGTCCAGCCTGAATTAAAGAGCAAGACCCTGTCTCAAAAAACAAAACAAAACAAAAAAACAAACAAAAGAATTGTGCAGCTATAAAGGTGGGTGTGCATATATCACTATGGTATGATTTTTTAACTCTTTCAGGAAGATACCTAGCAGGGGAATATCTGGGTCAAATGGAACCTCTAGATTTAGTTTTTTGAGGAATCTCCATACTGATTTCCACAGTGGTTGCATTAAGTTACACTCCCAGCAGCACTGGAGAAGGATTCTTTTCCCCCACAGCCTCAACAATAGTTGCTATTGGTTGGTTTCTTGATGATCGGCATTCTTTATGGAGTGAGAAGGAATCTCAGTATTGTTTTAATTTGCATTTCTCGAATGACCAATGATGTTTTGAGCATTTTTTCATGTATTTTATGCTGTTTATACTCCTTCATCTGAGAAATGTCTGTTTATTTGAGATGCCCAATTTTGGACTGGGTCTTTAAATTTGGGGGGTCAGATTTTTTTTTTTTTGAGCTCTTTATATATTCAAGATGTTAGTCCTTTGTCGAGAAACACCTGATAAAACAGTGTTCCCATTCTTTGGGTGGTCTTTTCACTCTGTTGGTGGTTTCTTTGGCTGTGCAAAAGCTTTCTAATTTGATGTGACCCCAGTTGTTTGGGGTTTTTTTGTAATATTTCCTATGATACTGGGTTTTTGTTCATAAAGTCTTTGTCTACAGCTATGTCTTCAAGAGTTTTACCTATTCTCTCTTCCAACAGATAAACTGTTTCTGTTTTGATATTTAGATATTTGATCCATTTCAATTTTAGCTTAGTGCATGGTGAGAGATATGGGTCTAGGTTTAATCTTTGGCATGTGGAAAATTAGTTTTCCCAGCACCATTTATTGAAGAGGTTATCTTTCTTCCAGTGAACATGTTTGGCCCCTTTGTTAAAGATAAGGTAGCTCAGTGTGCCTGGACTTGTTTCTGCATCTTCTAATTTGTCCCATTGATCCTTGAGTCTGTTCTCTTGCCAGTACCACACTGTTTTTACCACAGTAACTCTGCAGCATAATTTCAAGTCAGGGATTGATGTGATGTGATGCCCCCTGACTTGCCCTTGTTACCCAGAATTGATTTTGCTATTCTAGGTATCTTCTGCTTCTATATGGATTTTAGGATTGTTTTCTCTAGTTCTGTGAAATATGCTATTGGTATTTTAATCAGGATTGCATTAAATCTGTGCCATAATTTTGAAAGTATGACCATTTTCACTATATTAGTTCTGCCTATCCAAGAACAGGGAATATTTTGCCATTTTCTGATATCCTCTTCAATCTCCTTTTTCACAGTACTGTTGTTTTCAATGTATAGGTCTTTCACTTTGTTTATAAGATTGATTCCTCCTAAGTATTTCACTTTCTTGATGCTATTGTGAAAGGTGTGGGTTCCCTAACTTATCTCTCAGTGACTTTATTAGTGTACAGGAATGCTATTGATTTTTGAGTGTTTACTCTGTATCCAGTTGTGCTACTGAATTTGGTTATTAGTTCTAAAGGTCTTTTGGTGGAGTTTTTGGAGTCTTCTATGTAGAGTATCATGTCATCTGCAAATAATGATATTTAACTTCTTCCTTTCCTTTCCTGTCCTTATTCCTTTTATTATTTTTCTCTTGTCTAATTGCTCTGCTGATGTTCTCAGAACTATAGTGAATAAGAATAGTGATAGTGGGCATCCTTGTCTTGTTCCTGATTTTAGAGTGAAAGCTCTGTTTTTGTCCATTTAGTATGATGTCGGCTGTTGGTTTGTCATAGGTGGCTTTTATCAGATTGAGATAAAGACTGTCTATTCTGATATTCTTTAGGGTTTTTATCATGAGTGGGTATTGGCTTTGTCAAATGCTTTTTCTGCATCTATTGAGATGATCATGTGGTTTTTGCCCTTGCCCCTGTTAATATGGTGTACTACAGTTATTGATTTGTGTATGTTGAACCATCCCTGTATTCCTGGGATGAATCCCATTTGGTTGTGGTGTATAATCTTCTGGATTTGCTGCATTCTGTTTGCTATTATCTTATTGAGGATTTTTGCATCTATGTTCGTTAGGGAGATTGGCCTGTAGTACTCTGTTTTGGTTGGCTCTTTCTCTGGTTTTGGTATCAAGGTAATGCTTATTTCCAGGAATGAGTTTGGGAGTGCTACTTCCCTTTCAAGTTTACTAAAGAACATGAGTAGTGGGATTAGACCTTGTATAAATTTCTTGTACAGTTCTGCAATGAATATGTCAGGACCTGAGCTTTTCTTTGTGGGTATTTTATTATTATTATTATTACTTCTTTAATTTCATTGACTGATGTTGGATTATTTAGAATTTTTATATCTTCTTGATTGAGCTTTGGTAATTCACATGTATCTAGGAGTCTGTCCATTTTTTCCAAGTTTTCCATCTTATTAGAGTACAGGTTCTCAAAGTAGGCATTGATGATCTTCTAGATTTCTGCAGGATCCATTGTGATTTTGTCCTTTTTACTCCTAATTGCATAGATTTGGGTCTTCTGTTTCCTTTTTTTTTTTTTTTTTTTTTTTTTGATAAGGTTGGTAAGGGTTTGTCTATTTTACTGAATTTTCAAGGAACCAACTCTTCAATTCTTTGATTCTTTGTATCGTTTTCTTAATTTCAATTGCATTAATTTTTGCTCTGTTCTTTATAATTTCCTTCCTCATACATGCTTTGGGTTTAACTTGCTCTTCTTTTTCTAGAAGCTTGAGGTTCAACATTAGGTTATTTATTTGAGCTCGCTCCATTTTTCTGATCTGATCATTCACAGCTAAAATTTTCCTCATATAACTGCTTTCACTGCATCCCATACATTCCAGTATGTCATACTGGCATCATCATTTATTTGTAGAAGCTGTCTAATTTCTTTAGTTTCATGTGAGAGTCATTGGTTGTTCAAGAGGGTGTTATTTAAGTTCCATGTGTTTATGTGGTTTTTGTGGTTTCCTTTGCCATTACTTTCCAATTTAATTGTACTATAATCTGATAATATGCATGGGATAATTTCAATTCCTTTGTGTTTACTTAGGCATGTTCTTTTATGAGCTAGTATGTGCTCTATTTTGAAGAAAATCCTGTGCGTTGATGAGAAGAATGTGCATTCTGTTGTTGTGGGGTGGAACACTCTATAGATATTTACTAAGTCTATTTGTTCAAAGGTTTGTTTCAGCTCTGATATGCCTTTGTTGATTTTCTGTTTAGTTGATCTATTTGTGACAGTGGGGCATTGAGATCCCCCATTAAAATTGTATTGGTACTTATTTGATTTTTCATGTCCATTAATATTTGTTTTATATAGTTGGGTGTGCTGGTATTTGGTGCATATATTTTTATGATTGTTATCTCTTCCCCTTGGATTGTTCCTTTAACAAGGTTGTAGTGACCTTCTTTGTCTCTCTTGCTCAGTCTAGGTTTGAAATCCACTTTGTCTGCAAATAGAATAGCTACCCCTGCTTTTTTCTGGGTTTCTGTCACATGGAGTATTGTTTTCCATCCTTTGAATTTCAATCTATGAATTTCTATTTGAGTTAAGTGTGGTTCTTGTACGCAGCATATTGTTGAATCTTGTTGCTTAATCCATTCTGCCAATCTGTTTCTTTTGATTGGTGAATTGAGACCATTCATATTGATGGTTATAATTGATATGTATTGACATCCCTGTCATATTATTTTTCTGTTGTTGGTTCCTTTTCTTTCCCTTCTGTTTATCTGCTTACCATTCCTAGTGGATTCATTCTACTGGGATTCTTTGAATTGTTGTCTTATTGTCTTTTTCTAGAATATCCTTCAGAACTTTTTGGGGTGCTGGTTTGATGGTCATCAGTTTCTTCCAGTGTTCTTTATCATGGAAGTATCTTATTTCTCCACCAATTTTAAAAGATAATTTTGTGGAGTAAATCAGTATGCATTGGAGGTTATTTTTCTTTTTGGGCTTGGTACCTTGGTTCACAATCTTAATTCATTCCATGATTTTGATCATGAACCAAACTGTTCATGAACCAAATCAAATATCCCCATGAGGTTCAATGCCACCTGATACAGAATTCACAAAAAGAAGCAAAATTTTGCCAAATGTTTCTGTTCACAAACTGAATTGCTCACAAAAGGAGAGTTCATGAATCAAGGTATTACTATGGTTCATTCAACCTTTTCTTGACTTAAGGTTTTGTGTTAAGAAATCCACTGTGATTCTGATGGCTTTTATTTATAGGTGATTTTTTTCTTTCCTCTAACACCTTTTAATATTTTGTTCTTGTGTTGAATTTTTAGAATCTTGACTCTTACATCCCTTGGTGTAGTTTTTCTTTTCTGATCATGACTATTTGGAGTTCTATATGCCTCACTTATTGTGAAGGACCACTGGGACAGCACCCCTTGAAAGAAGACAATTTGCCTCCATTCTGATTCACCTTTGCCCTACTTCCATGTACTGATATGCACAGAGCTGGCTAGGAACATGCTCTACCCCCTTGAATGGCTTTAAGCAATGCAAATGGGTCCAGCTAAGGCACGGATAGGTAGCCTTTGAAGCAAAGTGACAGATCTGTGATGCCCCACCTATAGCTCCCTCCTACTAAGTATGAGATAGGCCAAGAGATGCCATGGTGTCAGCTGGGATTGAGCTTCAAGAAAGAGGCAGTGAGGTCCCAGGATAGTAAAGGCCAGACATCAGAGCTGAAACAGCTGACCCAAAACACAAGATGCTTCCTCAAACTGTATTATGCAGATTCCTCCAGACTTAGAGGCTGCCTGTTACTGGAATCCAGTACTCTTTCTGCATACCAATCTCTGCATATCGCAGAGGTGCCATTGTGTCTCTTACCTAGCCCAGCTCACAGTACTCACGTGGTTCCTGCCATTCTCACAGTCACTCAACCCCAAGCCACTCCCCTCTTCATGAATCAATAAAAGCCAGGTTTGGCCCTGGGTCATGGCCTTCTCAAATTCTTTTTCCATTCTTGAACATATTTCTGATAGTACTTCTGTGAACAAGGTATACCCTTTTGCTATCTTCTGATTATCATTGATTCCAGTTAATTTTATGTTAGTCTTCATTGCATTGTCCAGCAGCTGTGAATTGATTTGTTGTGGTTCTTTGTTATTTTTAAGAGGTCTTTCATTGGATGATTCTGACTAAAACCCTGTCTTCTAAATCTGCTTTTCTATCTTCACATTGTTTGATTCTGCTGTGTATACTTTCAGTAGAATTTTTAATCTCTGGGATTTCTATTTGAGTCTGTTTTTGTGGAATCCAGTGCTTTTCTGTGTTGACCATTCATAGTTTGCATGTCTTTCCTAAGCTATTTATTAAAATCTGTATCTACTCTCTACTCACTAATTCTTTCTTCATTCTGTCATCCTCTCTTCAATTATTTCTGTTTTGTTTTTGTCAAGAGACTTATTGATCTGCTTTTTTACTTCTGCTGCTAACAATTTCAGAAAACTCAGCTGGGTGCTTTTTTTATTTCTTCCACTTCAGTGCTCCTTTCATTTGCCTTGGGTGAGTTGGAGATTATGAGTTGCTTCTTGTTTCCATGTTTTCTCACTTTCTATTTTCTTTAATTTGTTTTCTCCATTGAAGCTTGTATATTGCTTATGGTAGGTAGCTTTATTACTAATATTAAGAACTCTTTAGGAAATGACTACTTTTCAGAGATGTCTTCTAGAGGTAGCTGGATTTTGACTTTTGAATCTGTTCCAGGAGTCTGCCTCTTCAGTTTGTTAGGAAGGAAATGTTGTAGCTTGTTTGGCCTAGCAACCAGTTCTATGGTACTGGACTATAGTATTATTTACAACCCCCAGACAATCTAGGCATTAGCATACAAGAAAGAGCAGTTGATTACAAGAAAGAGCAGTTGATTACACTGGACTAAAGTGGTACAATGAGCAATAGGAATAGCATCAAGCACAGACTGGAAAATGACAAACCGTAATAACTATTAATTTGCTCCTTTTAGCCATAGGTACAAGATTTATAGTTGTGTAACAAAATCTAAGACAAATGAGAAAATTATATACAGTAAATAGCCACACAATAGAGTGATTTTACCCTGAGAGAAGAAAACTGAAAAGGGATAAAAAGAAAAATAGAGAAATAAAAGAAGAGAAAGAGATTAGAAGGCTGAAGGACAAAGGAAGATTACCTAAGCCTCAGGAAACTGGTGAAGAAGACAGGAGGGAAGGAAAGAAGGAAAAAACAAAAACAAGAACAAAATAAAACAAAACACTAAAAACATTGTTCACACTCATTAAATAAAACAAAAACAACAACAACAAAAGAAATGAATAGAAAAAATAAAAAAAATCACAGAAGGAAAAAAAATTTCTCTGTGATTTCAAACTTGTGATTATCTTCTGGGCTCTATAGTTGTGTAGTGGTGTCCAATTAGAGGCGTGACTCTGCTCTGGCTGGTAGGCAAAGGAGGCAGTCAGAGCCCAGATCCATGCTGGATAATCCCAGCAAGCCTGCAGTAGGTTTAGGGCAGGGTGCTGGTTCTGGTACTTTCAAATTCACAGGTTCAGACTGAGCCTGGCCTCTTATGGTGGGGTTGGGACCTGAGTCATTTAGCTTATTGCACACTGGGTGTCTCTTGTCTGCCTGACCATGGCTCCCTGACCCTGGACATCTCCAGTTGTCCATAACCATGTCACTGAAAGAGTTTCAGTCTGAGCTGAAGCCTACCCATGGCTGCTCTAAGTTCTGGGGTCAGTTGCTCCCTCCCAGAATGACATCTGACCAAGCTCTGTCTCCAGGGGACACTTCAGTCACTACAGCAGTCATAGCATACAACATCCACTGCTTCATTCCACTGACGCATGTGTCCCTGGAGGCCTCTGGAGTCACCCACTTTCACTGTGTCTCTGTAGATTCAATCTGCCCTTCCTACTCCATGGGCCAGGAGCCAGGGAGAAAGCACAGATTGCCCTTTCATTTTTTTGTTGTCTGTCTCTTCAGTTTCTCTGTGGGCTCCAATTTTCTCTTCAGATCCTTCCTGGATCCCTGGGCTCCACCTACCTCCTTCTTTTCTTCCCCACGTTGTTATTTTCCAGTGTCTGGATTCTGAATCTTGGAGAGGTTGATTTGTTGCTGTTTACTGCTTCACCATTTTCCCAGAAGTCTGAAAAAAATACGTTCTTAGGACCATACAATTACCAATACTGACTCAAGAAGAAATAGAAAGTTTGAATAGTTCTATTACAAATGAAGGAACTGAATAGGTAATGAAAACCTTCTAACAAAGAAAATCCCAGGACCTGATAACTTCTCTGGCAAATTCTAGCATGTGTTTAAAGAATAATTAATAACAATTTTTTCTAACACTCTTCCATAAAAATTGCAGAGGAGGGAATAGGTACTAAAATCCTATGAGGCCAGCATTATCCTGATACAAAGCCAAAGATTCATCAGACAAAATTCACTTATGAATATAGAGGCAAAAATCTTGAACAAAACACTGCAAATCTGAATTCAGGAGAATAGTAAAAGAATTATACCATTACTGAGTAATATTTTTGCCAGAAATTCAAGGGTGGCTCAACAAATGAAAATCAGTCAACATAATACACCATATTAATAGAACTAAAGAAAAGAACTAAATGATCACCTCATGGACAAGGCATTTAAGAAAATCTAGTAGGTTCAATGATACAAGTCATGAGATTTTTTCATATACTTTTACCACTTATTTTCAACACAGTGCTGAAAGTTATAGCTAGAAAAATCAGACAACAAAGAGGAGTAAAATTATCTAAATTGAAAAGAGGAAGTAAAATTACCTCTGTTTGTAAATGACATAATCTCATAAATGGAAAACCTGCATTGGGGGAGTAGTTCAGCAGCAGAGTGCTTGCCTAGAATGTACAAGACCCAGATTTAATCCCCTACATGATTAATTAATTAATTTCTGTTCATTACAAATTATGCAGCCCAACTGGGGGTAGTGGTGTATGCCTGTAATGCCAGCACTTGGGAGGCTGAGGCTGAAAGATTGCCAGGAGTTCAAGGCCAGCCTGGGCTACACAGTGAGCTTACGGCCAGCCTGGACTACATAGCAAGACCCTGTCTCAAAAAACCGAAAACAAAAATCAAATCATATAGCCTGTGATATTCTTCTATAACAACACAAAATGAACTGACACCACTCAAAGCAATCCACAGATTCAATACCCGTCATATCTTTTTGCACAAACAGAAATTCATCCTAAAATTCATTTGAACTTTATGCAGCTATAGATATTTAGAAATGCATTGTGAAAGAATCAAACTGATAAGTAGAGCTCATTTTTTTTAATGCTTCCATTCTGTTCCTCATGTTCAAATAGAAATCTAAACCTTTTAGTAAAAGTCTCATTTTTCTTTGCAGAAACAATATTATTGGGGCCCTGACCCAGGGCCACCGATCTCCTGATCAGGTGTATGATGGCAGAATAAAACACAAACAAGATCTATATCTATATATATGTTTTTGTTTTTGTTTTACTTACAAGGGGCACCAGGATGGTCAAAGCCCATTAAGGTCTAAGATCCTGAGGCACAGTGTCCCTGGCCTTTATTAGGGGCACAGCTTGATTGGGGGGGAGCTGGTGGGCTGCTGGAAGTGATGAGGGTGAACGGCTGATGCAGGCAAGGCTCAGGGACTCAAAGAACAAAGCATTTTTGGAAAAGCACACAGGAGCAGATCATGGCTAACTAGTAACCTGAGTGTCTGCGAACTGCAACTGCCAATCTGGAAGGAATTTGGATGCAGCAAGTCCTCAGCTGCCACATTTCCTTGCTCTGAGGCGCCAGAACTTCACAGACTGTTTGCTGGTCTCAGTTCTGGCCGTTGGCTTAAAGATTAGCCTGCCTGTCAGCCAGCCACAGGTCTCGCCACAAGTCGTGTAGGCCTGGGACAGACTCTCAATTTGTTTTTGTGGCGATTTATTAATATTAATCACTGCCTGCTCTGCACCATGCCAAGCTGGTCCTCAGCAAATACTATTCTAAATTTCATACGGGATCTCAAGAGACCCTGAAGAGCAAAAACAGTATTGAAAAATAATGTGAACAAGGAGAGGATTCACCATTCCAAATTTCAAAGCTTTGACAAAGATATAGTAGTGCAGTGGTGCACGGCCTTATACTCCCTTATACTTAGAAGGCTGAGGCAGGAGAATCATGAGTTCAATTCCAGCCTAGGCAATTTAGCAAGAACATGTTCCAAAATTTTAAAACATATTTTTAAAGGGTAGGGGGTATAGTTCAGTAATAGAGTACTTGCCTAGCTTGTGAAAGACCCTGGGTTTGATTCCCAGTAAGGTGGAGTGGGGACTATAGTAATCAAAGCAGTGAGCTGGGTGTGGTGGTGCCTGCCTGTAATTCCAGCATTCTGGGAGGCTGAGGCAGAAGGATCACAAGTTCAAGCCCAGCCAGGACAATTTAGTGAATTAGTGAAATCCTATTTCAAAATAAAAAATGAAAAGGGCTGGGGAAGTAACTCAGCATGAAAGCCCTGGGTTCAATCACCAGCATCACACACACAAAAATTTTAAAGTATAGTACATATTGGCATAAGGTAGACATAGTAACCGATGGAATAGAATAGAAATTCCAGAAAAAACATATGAGATTAATTCATTTTCAACAAAGATGACAAAACTATTCAAGGGATATTAAGTTAAGGGATTTCTGTGCTGGTCAAATATAGAGGTGAACATGAGGTGGCAGCAGCATATGAGAAGCGCACGGGTGGTGCTTTAACAGCATTGCCTAGGAAGAAGCAGCTTTCCTGGCAGGAGCCTGTCCGGAAACCACACGCAGGGCCACCGCCAGAGGGGGAAGAAATCAAGGATTTTCCTGGGGAAGGGGCAGAATCTGAGAGGGACATAAGGTCCAGGTAATGCCAGCTCAGCACAGTAGGGAGGCTCTGGATCAGAATACGCTGAGTGCAGCAGTGCCTCAGGGTCTTTTTCAGTCCTCAAGTTGCCTTATCCATGGCTAACAGATCTGGGTAGAGTTTTGAGGGGTACGCAAAGCAAGCAGATCCAAAATGGCTTAACATATGCATATATGGGATGTACTACAAACGACTGGACACGGAAGTGTTCGAGTCCCGTGTCCACGGCCTCTCGTAGCAGCCTCTCAGCCGCAGTGCTGCTTTACCTCTGAGGGGATGGGCAGATTCTCTACTTGACTACACCTCAGCCCATCTCCTTCAGTCTTCTCCTAAACCTGTTTCCGCACTTTTTGGAAAAACGTACTTTTAGCAAGAACTCTGCTAAATGAGTTTAGCCAGAACCCCCGTCCTTGCTGACTGCCACCCTCAATAAATGATCAGGCTCCCCTCCTGCTCCATCCCCAGGTCAAAGTTCATTACCTTCCTACGTAGCATCCTAACCGGTCCCCGGAGTCCTCCTTCTGCACCCGTCCCTGACGCTGAACTCCGAAGACTACCTTCCCAACTTTGCAAAGAGGCGACAAGGTTACGCCTCCAACAGAGGAGCCCTGGGCGCGCTCAGTCACGTGGCCTTCCCCGCCCTTCCTGAGGATAAGCTTTTCACATCCTCGCTCTGCTGCAGCCTCCAAAACTGTCTCATCCATCTGCTCAGCTTATGGCCTCGCTTTTGCCTTGATTTTCTTAGTAAAATCATTCTGTAGGTTGTCCCTCACCGTAAAGTATCCATAACACAAATGGTAAAATGGCAGCAGAATGGTCAAAAAGAGAGCAAACATCCCTTCCTAAGCTTAGAGATTTTTCTGACAGGGGGAGTTGCCACACAGATATGTAGGAAACCAAAACTGCTAGAGGGAACAATTTTCCAGAATCTAACAATACACGTAAGGTGTGAGAAACACTGGACTGACCAGTTAGATTGCCTCTTGACTTGCTCTTCCACACTTGCTTTATCTCTTCCAGACATCTTCTGGTCATTGTCTTTTGTTTTGTTTCCTTTCTGTTTTTGTTTTGTGGAAAGGAAACTGGTCTCCAGCCTTCTGGACTGGCACCTGCATATTCTGCCACTCCTTTTTGGCTGAAAGAGAGGAGTGGACGGAGTATTGGTTATGTGCTCAGCAGGAAAAAGTCTGGAGAAGTTGCTTAAAATTCTATGTTTGTGTGCCTTTCTGGGGCACACCCCCCATGATCTAACTTCCTCCCATCAGACTTCACTTTCCAAAGGTTTCACAACTTCTCAATACTGCCTCGGGCTAGGACTAACTAAGCCTTTAACATACGGGCCTTCGTGGGACCTTTCAAATCCAAACCATGGCACCCAATTACCCTCAACCTCCATCCCTCTTTCTCTCTTCCCTTTTAGAGCAAAATGGCTCCGAAATAGAGGTCTCTATTCACCTCAAATACCTCTCCCCCAGCTGGGCACAGTGTCATGCACCTGCATCCCAGCTACTCTGGAGGCTGAAGCAGGAGCATTTTGTGAGTCTAGAAGTTTGAGTTTGCTTAGGCAGCGTAATGGCGACCTGTCACAAACAAAGACAAAAGCAAAATATATCTCTATTTCCTTTCACTATTTGAGTTACTCTACTTCTTCTCTTAACCTCTGCACTACACTGAAACCCTCTTATTGTCACCAATGACCTTTTGGGAAGCCCAGATGTCAGTTCTAAGCCACATAGTAGAATAGTAAGAATCACCTTTGTGGAGACTTAGAAAACAATGCTGTGAAGTACAGCACTTCAACATACAAAGACCTTAGAAGCAGCCACAGAACCAAGATTTGGCGGATCTTCAACATTCGTGTCTCTGTCCTTCATATTCCCCCAAAGTTAGTCATAGAAAGTAGACTTCATCTTCCTCAGCACAGGTCATAGAGACTAGAGCCCCTCGTCTCCAGAGCAAGCTATAAAACTGGTTGCTTGAACAGGCTCTTCGGAGCATTGGTGCCTGAACTAGGAGGGTAAAAATGTAGGTTATGTCAACTACCAGAGGGACCCAGGACACCTCCAAAGCAGCTTTCGTTCACAGACAGCTATGTGCTAAGAGTCATTTGCAGCTAAAACACAAAACCAATAGTTAATAAACCATCCAGTAGAAGAATTGTTGTCTTGCAAAAATCGGAAGTTTTGAGTTGTCAGAATCGAGTCCTTTGTTGGGTTTATGATCCTGTGAGTCACGTGTGACACCATTCCCCCACTGAGGGACGCGCAAACCTCTGCTGTCTTTGGTTTCATGCAGCTACTCCGGTCCTTTGTTGGACCAGAGAAACTTCTCTCTACATTTTATGTAAAAGCAAGTATATTTTTACTTTAAGACTTTGAAGTTGTCCAACAAAAACAGACTATATATTTTATTAATTCTTTAATTGGGCTCAAAATATAAAATTAATAAATTGACCATTTAATGGTAAAATTTACCTATTTCTTCAACTGGTTTCCTTGTCAAATTTAAACAACAATAGAAGCTGTAGGCCCACTGCCCAGATGGTGGTTATGTAGGAAAATGTCCTCACTCTTCAGACATGCTAAATATTGAGATATTTAGGAAGAGGAAGATGTAATGATATAATTTACTTTAATATCTTTAGTAAAAACAAAACAGCAAATATGGCAAAATAATTTTTTTTTTTTTTTGTGGTTATCGGGGGTCAACCTCAGGACCTTGCGCGCCAGCAGGCGCCCATGCCACTGAGTGATATCACCGGTGCTTTCTTCGTATGTGGGTACCGGGAGTCGAACTCAGGACCTCGCGCTTGCCAGGCAGGCGCTTATGCCACTGAGCCACCTCACTGGCCCAATGGCAAAATAATTTTGACTAGCGTGTGTCAGATCATCTCTGACGTGGCCCTATTACTGGACAGGGTCCTAGGTTTCTAAACCAACCCTACCCATAGAATTAAGTTATATGTTTGCTGTCTCCTGTCACAGAGGAAGAATTTTCAGGATGCATAAATAAGAAGCATAAAGGGATTTATTAGGCAGCGATTTAAAAGTACACACTCAAAGAAACAGAGTAGGGGACTCAAGAGAGAAAGGCGTGTTACAATCTGGAGCAGGACGTATTTCCGGGGTCTTGAGGGTGTCTTCACGATGTGTGATCTGGGATGTATGTTCCTACTTTCTGTCAGTTATCCGACCGGCATAGGCTATGCTACGGTGCCAATCACGTACATGTGTTTGAAGTGGAGATCTGCTGCCCACTAACAGTGCTGCTTCCTTCAAGCGGAGCTCTGTGGGAGGAAGTGAAATCAACAGGAGAAAAGCACGGGCCCAGGGCTCAGTTCACAGGCTTGTTGTATCTTTAAGAACCTTAGGAATTTTTTGAATGAATTCCCTGGAAGGGAAAAAAGCTTGAATAACTTGTGGCCTGAAGCTGCAGTTTTTCTTTAAAGTGTAGTTTTCAAATTTTCATTTTCCTTGACTCCATTCTGCCTATCTTTATTTCTTCTGTCCTACCTCAGCCCCAAAGAGCCATCCTGGTGTCCATGGCCCTGTGAGACCCTCTCCCTGAGTGTGGCCCTGTAGCTCACTTCCGGCAGCAGGTCCCAAAAAGACGAAGACCATGGCTCTCTCACCCTGTCTCTCTTGTCCCACAGGAAGCCACAGGGCTGTCCTAGGGAGAGGCACAGGGCTGGGAGTGGAGGTTATGGAGGCTCTGAGAGACCTTCAAATACACTTTAAACTGAGACTTCCAATCATTGTTAAATATTCTAAGTCTGAAGTCAGTCCGGAGTGACCTAAGAGCTCCAGTGAAAAGGGAGACAGGAGTGAGGCAGGAGATTAGGGTGTAACAAAACTGGCTGGGCAAGAGGGCGTGGACTGCCATGGAGCTCAAGGAGACATGTGCCCAAGCCCAGCACCTGGGACTAATCAGAAAATGCTGTCTTCAATTGCTCTCCCACAAAATCAAGCAATTTTTTGGTAAGATGGCCTGGATCTGACATCAGCCTGAGAAGTGGGAATACAAAAAACCACTGCCACTAAGCTCATGGCCACTGTGTTCTTTCTTTCACAGTGGTCTGCTCTCCACTGACCCCTCCACTGTGCTCTGGTCCCTAAGGCTCAGGGTGGGGAGGTAAAAATAACCTAAGGCACACAGTCCACTTAGCATCCGTGCTGAGGACCGACGGGGTCTCCTCCCCTGGGCTTCATTGCCAGGTACCAGAAGGTGGACTGGTTCACAGGTGGCACAGCCAGGAGGGTGCCTGCACCCCAGGCTTGCCTTTCGGTGCCTGCTTCCTCCACAGTTCTGGAAAAACCAAACATCTCTCTGCGGTGAAGTTATTTTAAGCCTCTATCTTTACTTCAGGGGGCTCATGCTTTTTGCTTTTTTTTATGACCAGGTTTTCTGCAAATAAATCTGCAGGGGTTGAATTATTTAGAAACTAAAGGTCCTGGTGATTATCCTCATCTGGGTGTGGCCACATTTGGAAAATGGAAATCGACTGTGGAGATCTGTTGTTTGAGAGATCATCTGTCATCACCTGAGTGGTCACTTCCAGTCACTGAAATGAGCATCTCCGACTCCACTGGGTTCTCCAGGGGCCTGGACGGTCACAGCCACAACGGTCCAGATTCGCCGTCTGATTTGGAGAACATCAGCAGGGCTAATGATATGGCCTGGAGAACCATCAGCAAGGTTGGAAGGACACTGAGTAGATGTTCTCTGACTTTTTGGAAGGCTGCCAGTAGAAATATACTCCATGGTTTGCAAAAATTGCTGTTACACAATATGTAACATAATGAGGAAAATACATTTGGGGTGTAGCTCAGTAGTAAAGCTGTGCTTAGCATGTGGGAGTCCCTGTGTTCAATCCCACACATTAAAAAAAATTTAAAATTATGGAAAAAACAACCTTAGGTGTTAATTTGGACTGCCACAACAAAACAACATACGGGGCAACTGAAACAACACAAATTTATTTTCTTATAGTTCTGGGGGCTGGAAGTCCAAGACAATGTGTTGGCAGATTTGGTTTCTCCTGAGACCCTCCTCATCAGCATGTAAATGGTTGTTTTTCCTCTGTGTTCTCCCAAAAGGTAGAAAAAAAGTCCATATGTCCATCAACAGGTGATGGATAAATAACTTGATATATACAAATGCACAATGAGATATTATTCAGTCACAAAAAGAAATGAAGTTCCAATACATGCTGCCACACCATGTGGATAAGCCAAAAAATTACACTACATGAAATAAGCCAGATGCAAAAGGACAAACATGGGCTGTGGGTGGAACTCAATGGTAAAGGATTTGGCTGGCACATGCGGCCCTGGGTTCAATTCCCAGCACTGCAAAAACTAACAAACAGTGACAAATACTGCATTATTTCACTCCCATGAGATAGCCAGGAAAGGAAGATTCATACAGACAGAAAGTAGCCCAGCCAAAGCACGGAGACACCAGTTTTCACTCTCCCGTGGACCCCAGGGAGCAGCCCATGTGGATAGATTTAAAGTCACGAAGAACCCTTCACACTGAATTAGCTGCAGAGCATTTGCTGCAGTGATTACTTGCTGTGCTGTGCTGAGAGTGTGACAGTGTTTAATCTCGGGGGTCCTGGTTCCCACACACTTTATCTGCTGGAGGTTGGATTGCTGGCTCCAGTCTTATCTGTTTACAGCTGATAACAAGAAAGAGGATCCCCCCCACCCCAGGCAAGGGACCCACCTCCCCCCACTCTAGCCATTCCCAGGCAACTCTTACAAGCCAGGTTTTGTTGATGGCAACTCTCCCAACAAGGAGATGCAAAACTTCTTTTATTAGACCTTTGAGCAAACGAGACACCCTGGGACCACAAAAGCCTGGTGAGAACAAGTGACAGAGTGGTGAAAAATAGTTCATCAGCAGGCCGGAGGCCCTGATGCTCCTGCAAAGAGCCAGAGGTAGACATCCTTTGGATGTTTCTTGCCTCTCAGGACAAAACATTTCCTTTCCTTTTTCTACAGTGTCCATTTGTAAAGTTTAGCAGATATTGAAAACCTCATTTGAGGGGCAGGGGATATAGCTCGGTGGTAGAGCATTTGGCCAGCATATATAGGCCCTAAATTCAATCCCCAGTACCAAAAATCTGGGACTAGCTTTTAAAAACTCCAAGACATTAAGCATGGGAAGAAATAAGATTGTCGAAGGTTAGTACTTGCATGGTGAACCTGAGTTTATTGAATGCTTCTCCTAGCTTTTTTTTAATGTTTGGAAAAGTCCAATATAAAAAATTTCATAAAGAAACTGTGAGGAATTAGATTTTAGATGATCTATTTAAAATTTTACTATTATCAGAAAGTTTTTGTTTCCATAACATTCTTTTTTTTTTTTTTTTTTTTTTTTTTTGTGGGTACCGGGGGGTCGACCTCAGGACCTCGCGCGCCAGCAGGCGCCCGTGCCGCTGAGCGATATCACCGGCCCCTTTTTCGTATGTGGGATCCGGGAGTCAAACTCGGGCCCTCGCGCTTGCCGGGCAGGCGCTTAAGCCGCTGAGCCATCTCACCGGCCCTTCCATAACATTCTTTAAAGTAAAAATTTTTAAACTTTTTTATACAAAGAAATACAATCTTTTAAGCTTATGTATGGTTTTATTTTAATATACAACCCATTTTGGTCATATAGAAGTTTCTATTAATTTAAAGTCATAAAATGTACTTATTTTTTGTATACAGCTAAATTATGTAATGAACCAGTAATAACCATGTAACTTAAAAATGAACCTTTCATAGCTGCACCCGGAGATGTTCGCTGAAGCCCCAGGGTGCCATCTGTGAGTTTTGCACCCTCAGGTCTGTCGGTCTCAGCCTGATCTTGGAACTTACAGAACCCTTCACCAGGAGGCCCTGTGCCAGCCCAGCTCCCTGGCACCTTGCTAGTTTAATGGTCTCTGTAATAAACCTCACGTTTAAAGATGTAAGAAATCAAATCGGTGTCAAGAGCTGTTCCAACTTTTAGGGAAGCATATTTTTTTTAGAAATCAGTTCTTATATTAAAATCCAACTTTCCATACTGAGTTGCAAGGTGTTCTCTAGTACTGATGAAAGGGGCCCTGAGTTTGGCACTTGGAAAAACTGGGACTAGGTGCTGGAAATTTCTCCCTGCTTGGCGTGAGGTGGTGAGCTGGGGCTCCTCTGTGCAGCAGGCTTTGCGTGTCATACTCTAAGGGTGTCTCATACATATTTGTGTATTTCATTTTTCAAAGATCTCACTGCCAAGGGGCTCAACATTTCAGAGCCTCAGTTTCCCCACCTTGAGCATGGTGGTAAGACTAGCATCTCCACAGGGAAGTGATGCGGAAGACTGCTCATCTGTATCAGTAAGGATGCACCTGAGAAAGCACCTGAGAAAGCAGATGCCCTCCACCCTTTACCTCCTGCTCAACATTCACGACTTCCGGGGCCAGGTTGCCAGTGATGTCTCAAACGGCAGCTTCCCTCTCCAGCGGGCCTGTCTCACCGTCTCTAGGACAAGGGGTGTACAATAGAAAAATCTCTATTTCCCCATGAAAGCTTTTCTGTTTGTGTTGGGTTTTAATTAATTAATTTGTTTTTCAGTGAGTTAAAAATTTGCCCCCTTGATCATCCACGTTTTGCATCAGGGACTGGCCACCCCTGCCGCTATCGACACTGTGAGTACTGCTGGGGGTGAGTTTCGGGTTGAGGTAGGGTCAGCCTGGGTCTCCACCCCCTCCTCAGCGGTGATTCATTGAAGGACAGTCTCTCAGCCTCCTTGGTGTCACAGCAGGAATTCCTAACGGGTTTCCACGGCAGAACTGGAAGGTCGCATGGCTGTTTGTCTTGGCCGAAGCAGTGGAAACAAATGTCTGTCTCCCATACTGTCCCACTCTGTGTGCTGATGCAGTCGTTCCAAGGAATGGAGTGAAGATACCTTCCGGGATAAAAACTGTCCGGACTCAACCTCCTTGGAAATTGATTTTCATTATACTGATGAGGGAAGGGGACCTTCACACCAACCGGACTTGTCAGTGAGAAAATGACCTGCAGGCGCCATGTCAGGTAAGAGAAGTCATCCAGATCTCAGAGCCAAGGTAGGTTTAAAGCTCGCAGGATAAAATGCAGTGCAGGCGCCACTGATTCTGTTAGAGGAGGAATGCACTTCCACCTCCAAATCTTTCTAAACTATGACAACATTAGCCAAAATTTAAGTTCCAAAATGATTGCATTTTATTATATTATTAGATATTTTAGTCATATATAGTCATTGCATGACATTTTTAATTTCTGTTTTCAAACTTTAATAATTTTCTTAAATACCCTAGGCTGCTGTGTCTAGTCAGCTTGGCGTTACAGATCATCCACTTTGGAAACAGTAAGAAGCATTTTATTCATAGTCTCAGTTTTAATTGCATAAAATACCTGTTTCTTCATCATTATCCGTCTCATATCTAATATTTTCGAAAGGCTATCACGGAGAGAAACATAAAAGTGGTAGAGAAATCAGCAACGGCGTCGCCCCAAAGCTCCAGCCGACGATGCTCCCCAGCACCCGGAATAATTTGAGGGCGGGAAACGGAAGCGATGAGGGCTGGAGGCCTCGGCTCGCGGCGCCGTACTCCAAGGTCTACGGAGAGCGTAAGTCTCCGCGCTCACCGAGAAGTTAGTGGACTTTAAGATCTGGAAAAAAAGGGCCGGTGAGACGGCTCAGCGGCTTAAGCGCCTGCCTTGCAAGCGCGAAGGCCCGAGTTCAACTCCCGGAACCCACATACGAAAAAAGGGGCCGGTGATATCGCTCAGTGGCACGGGCGCCTGCTGGCGCGCGAGGTCCTGAGGTCGTCCCCCCGGTTCCCACAAAAAAAAAAAAAAAAAGATCTGGAAAAAAAGAGGATAAGTTACGGATAAAGTGAGAAACCAAAAGGGAACAGCTCATCATCTTCATATCATAAATCACTACAAAGTAAAAACATTTCCTAGTGAGGTGTTTACCTTTTAAAGGTCTTGCTATCTAATTCGTAAAGCGTTGCATTCGCTAAACCAGGGTAACAGGGGGCCCTGGCTTGGCTTAGCGCAGACGGGGCTCCGGCTCCGGGTCCCCAGGAGGTGGGTGGTCCCCCTGGGAGGCCTGTCTTTAATCACGGTCCCAGGAAGCCACAGCCTGACTTTAACATGTGAAAGGAAGGGAGAGAGAGAATCCAATTTAGGGAGTGTACTCGGGCCTCTCCTGACCGCCAGAGCCCTTGGTGGTTTGTTTTTAATCCCTGAATTAACGAGCAGAGTTTGCCGAGCACACACGCTCAGCAGGGAGCTGGCTTTGTAGCCTCCCCGGCGGTCGCGTCCGTTCTCCCCCGGCGGAGACGAAGCCGGTGACGCCGGTGACCCCACAGGTGCGCCGCCGCCGCCGCCGCCGCCGCCACGCTGCTGCAGGAACGGGGGCACCTGCGTGCTGGGCAGCTTCTGCGTGTGCCCCGAGCACTTCACCGGTCGGTACTGCGAGCACGACCAGAGGCGCAGGTGGGCGGCGCGGGGCTCGGGGCTCGGGGCGCGGGGCGCGGGGCGCGGGGCTGCGGCCACGGCACTGACGCGCTCCCCGCTCCGCAGCGACTGCGGCGCCCTGGGGCACGGAGCCTGGACCGTCCGCGGCTGCCGCCTCTGCAGGTGCGTGTTCGGGGCCCTGCACTGCCTGCCCAGCCAGACGCCCGGCCGCTGCGGTAAGAGCACCCACTGCACGCGCGAGCTGCGCCTTGGCGAGCGCCGCGTACAGCGTCGCAGGCGTCAGGGACCTCGAAATGAGACCAGGTTGAGTCATCACTCAAGAAGGTCAGGAGCTTTGTGAATCACGTATGAATTATTATTTTAAAATTGCAGGTTTTTAAAATATCCAGGTTACTGAGTTTAACTGTCCTTAAGCGTCCTTGACGGTGAGTCGGTTTCAGGAGCTGACCAGCTGGTAAGCAGAGTTGAACCTTGGAGCCAAGCTAGCCAAGTGGGTCAGTGGCGATGTCCCCGCACCACGCTCTCCCCAGCTGTGACGTCAGCAGCAGCAAGGGCCAGGCCTCGCTGCCTGCGTAGCAGCTGCCCTGCAGGGTCGGGTAGCACGGCATTTCAGGATGCGGCATTTCCCGCATGCTGCGCCCTCCCTCCTCTCTTTTTTAGCCTCAGTGGGCACACTCGGGGAAGGCACCGCCCTTCAACTCGAGTCCCCACATCTGCCTGTGTCATCCCTTGGTGTTTTCGTTGTGCAGTGAGTCCAGAGAACACTCAAGGAAACCAAAGCTCCAGCCACTTCCCTGCCCCTCCCTCCACCTCAGTTACTTCAGGAGCCCTGCAGCAGGGGAGGGGAACCCTTACCGCCGGGCCCTCTGTCCTCAGGCAGCCACAGGACTGCAGGGGAAGCGCCAGTGGGGCAGAACCCTTCAGTTCCACGTTCTGCTCAGTGCCCCCACCCTTGCTTTTGGTGGAGCCATGAGTGGAGGAGAACATCAATGAACGCTCAGCTGTTAACCTACCTTCCAGTGCCTTCCCAGCTAGCTCTGGTGCTAATGAGGCAGACTGGTATTCCACGGCATATGTCCACTTCTCTCCCCCCGTCATGCAGACATTTCCCCAAAGCTCTCTGTCACCTGTGGGTTCTCCGTTTGCTGGGGTTATGGCTCCAATTCACCAGCTGGTTCTTCTGTGACCTCCAGATCAGAGGACACAGATTTTGGGGACTGGCATCAGAATTGCGGGTAAAGCCTTTACAGTCTCAGAGGCACGTCAGTTCCCACCTGCAGTCGCCCCCCACACACACACACGCAGTGGGAATGTGGAGAAAGGTCCAGCTGGGGTCATTTTCAGGCTCCTGTGCAAAGGCCTGCAGAGCAGGGACTGGGTTCCTTGGTGTCTGATCACTGTCTTACACACTTCTTGGAAATACCCGAGGTTTAGACTGTTGTCTGTCTGCCATGGACAGTGACAAATGGCTTCTGAAAGTGTGGCTTCTACTCATCAAAGCTGTACAAAACAACGCACTCTTCTTTCGGGGTAATTTGTTGGGCACAGGAAGGACAGTACCACCGTCGTGCTCTTTAATCCATTGATCCTACTTCGGGGTGAGTCGCAGTGATGGTGAGGTTTGTGCTGATAGTGGTCATGATGTGAGGGTGACTGAGGGTGACGCTAACTGCATCTGTGCCTCTCTGCTTACCTGAGGCACTTTGTACCCGCTGACCATTTAGTTCCTGTCCTATGAAGCAGGCCTCGTACCTTTTATATTTGAGGAAACAGAGGCTCAGAGAAGTTAATTCCTGCAGATGGGAAACGAACCGCTCTGATATTCTCGTGCCCCTCCTATAAGAATAATTCTCAATATGAAAAGAATGAAGATATATTGGCAGTGTTACTGAGAATATTGAAAATTTGGCCATGTTCTAAATCCAACAGCACAAGAAAAGATAAGAAAATGTTTTAAATCCTTTGATGGAATATCATGATAGTTTTAGAGACTATGGAAGATGGAATGAAAAACTTTATAATAGTTTGAAAAGACATCTATAGATGGGAAGGATTGCAAAACTCAGGCACCCCCACATCCCTTGCCATTTGCAACCCCTGCTACTCCTAGGGTTGTTCTGCAAGCCCAGGAATGAAAAGCTTCCAGCTGTTGGGGTTCTTTCCTCAGGCCTTAAACCAGCCCAGGCTCTCTTCATTAGACCAAGAGAATGACTGTTTCCACTTGTGGCCCCAGAGAATCAAGAACACATTTTCATTAGCATCAGGAGCCCATTTAAGGGCTGGAGGTGTAGCTCAGTGATAGAGAACCTCCCGGGAGTGTGGGAGGCCCTGTGTTCAATCTCCAGCATCTGCAAGAAGAATGAACAGGAAAGGAGGGAGTGGGGGAAGGAAATGGGCCAATTGAATACTCTAGGGTTGGATATGAAGTTCCGTGTTAGAATGTGCTTAAGGCCTTAGGTTCAATTCCCAGCATCAGAAGAAGAAAATAGAAGAAGAAAAGGGGAGGCTGATTGAATACTCTAAAACTTAGAATCTATATAATAGTAAAGTAGCAAGCTCAAGAGATAGGCAGGTAACATGAACGTGAGGATGTGAGGTGGGGCCAGGTTAAGCTTTAACTTCACTGTTGCGAACTCAATTTTAAAAAGGCATTTCTGTCACACACACACACACACACAAAAAAAAAAAAAAAAAAAAAAAAAAGACCAACAAGCAAACAAATGTCTGTGGGTCACTCCCACTGTGTGGCCTGTGGGAAGCCATGAGAATGGCCCTTAAGAGTCCTGGTGTCAGTCAGCTGTGCTCTGTGTCCAGCCCTGCTGGGACATCCTCTGTGAGAGGGCTCGAGTGTGTGGGCAAGCTTCTCTGGGTGTGAGGGCAGGAGAGAAAGCTATCTGGTTCCCAGGGGCATCCAAGTATGGCTGCAGATTGCAAACTTTCAGGAGCATTGGGTTGGGCCTCACATCGAGACATGATACTATCCTCCTCCAGAGTGATCTCCAAAAACTCTATGACTTAAAAAAAAAAATAAGTTGAGCATGTTTTCCATTCAGCAGTGGAGACACAGTTGCCGTGCTGAGCTTGCACAAACCCGATTTCACTTACGTTTTCCTTTTCCACATAGGCACAAGACTAATAGATATGACAAATATGGTTGCTGTGTCTAAAATCTAAAAATGAACTTTTGATAAATATTAAGTCCCAGGTCAGAGTAATAAATCATCCATCAGTAGCAGTTTCAGGTGGGTTGCAAAATCATTGATTTTGTAGATATGCACAATAAACATTAATGAAGCATTTTTTATCTTTTTCTATATGAATAGTGGAAGTTCTAATATTTTCTTTCTGAGTTCAGGGGGTGACCTCAGGTTTCTGTGGAGGTATGCACCATGATGCTTCTAGCTCCATTTTGGGACCCCTGCTTGAGGGACGGACTCAGTCCAACCAGATTCTCAAAGCACCCTGTAACGTGGACTTGGGGCTTGGGGTGCCACAGGAACCAACTTCCAAGAAGGACGGCATACTCCCCCATCAGCAGCGTGCTTTCTTTTCCTGAGAGAAGGTCAACACTGACCCAGTGGATGCACCACTTTCTCACCTGAATAGCTTCTTATCGGACATGAGCACAGCTTCTGCAGAGCCTTGCCTGGGCCCGTATGTTAGGGTCTCTGTTTGGGGTTCTGCCACCCTAGAATAAACCTCTCTCCCAAGGAGAAGTGATATGGAGCGGTTCTCAGGACTGAGGTAAGCCTGACCTGGGTCGCAGCCTTCTGCTGCCACCACTTGTCTGTATGCTCACTTGTTAGTTTTCACTGTTTTGTGCTTTGCTGGAATTGGCGACATGCCTGTGGGGTTGGCAGCTTCACGTGGTGGGCACCACTGGATACTTTACACAGGATCCCTGCTAGGCCCCACCACCCCAGAGATTCCTATTCAGCGACTTCGGGCTGGGGTCTCAGGCACACAGCAAGTGTTCAGGACTCAGAGCTCAGATGAGCGAGGCGTGTTGTCGAGGAGTCATGCACCTGGGGATGGGGACAGGAACAGAGCACGCAGGCATGGCTGCTGTGACCAGGTCTTTGTGGCGGCAGGTGAAACAGGCCAACAGGTGAGTTCAACGGTCATGATCGGTGATTCTGCAACCCACCATTGTTTTATGTCACACAAAAGGAAATTCTGCAACTGATGGGTGATTTACTATGACCTGGGACTTTTGCTTTTTTTTGAGACAGGGTCTCACTTTGTGTTCAGGCTGGCCTTGAACTCACAGCCTCTTGAGTCATACTCCTGCCTCAGCCTCCTGAGGGCTGGGATTACAGGTATATACCACCACACCTGGCAGGACTTTTAATATATGTTTATTAAAAGGTCCTTTTTAGACTTAGCCATAGCAGAGATCTTTATCATGCCTATTAGTCTTTTCTGTTCTTTCACATTTTTATTTGTGTTATTACATGTTTGCACTACATAATGATTACTTTAATCATAGGGAGTTAATACATGTACATAATACATCTTAATTCTTTTTATATCCCCTACCCTTCATCTCTTGGTCCCCTTACCATTTGCAAAGATCTATGTCTATATTTCCTATTATTTATCTTTTCTTTTGCTCTTTATTTATGCTTTGGATTTTTCATATAAGAGAAACCAGGTGTCTTAGTTACTTTTCTCTCGTTGCTGGGACAAAATACCCAACGCTCAAAGTTAAAGAGGGAAAGGTTCATTTAGCTCCCAGTTTGGGGAGGTTTCAGTCCATAATAAGCTGGCTCCAAGGCAGGGTGACATGGCACAAGGCATGGTTTAAGGCAGCAGAACACAGCAAAAGCAACAGTATCAAACTGGGGGGGGGAGCAAGCCTCTTTTCCTCCCTTATATTGTAAGCAGGCTATCCTCTCTCCCAGGGCTGGCCTAGCACTCACACAATCTCCCTGCCCTCTTGCAGGGGATGAGGATGTTTACAAAGTGAGAATCCTGGTCCCCTGCTGAGTTGCTTAGTTAAACTTCTAAACTTCTCAAATTGACATAATGTATCAACCATTACACCACCTAATATTTATGCTTGTTTGTCTGATTTATTTCACTTTACATTATAGTCTCAAGATGTATCCATTTTCCTACAGATTACTCAAATTTATCCTTCTTAGTAGCATAGCTGTATTCCAGTGTGTATAAACACCACATTTCTTTATTGTTCATCTGTTGATGGATATATAGCCCACTTCCAAGACTTAGCTGAGTTGTGCTGCTATGAACATGGATATGCATGTATTATTGTAATTTGATATTTTAACTCCATTGGGAAGATACCTAGAAGGAAATACCTGGCTCGAATGGAATTTCCACTTTTAGTTTTTTGAGGAATCTCCATACCAATTTCCATAGTGGTTGCATTAGTTTACAATCTCACCAACAACATAGAATGGTGGTCCCCCCCCCCCGCAGCCTCACCAGCACTTGTTTTGATTTGATTTCTTGTTGACAGCCATTCTTTCTGGAGTAAGATAGAATCTTGGTGTTGTTTTGATTTGCATTTCTCTAATGACCACTAATGTTGAACATTTTTCATGTATTTATTGACCATTTGTACTTCCTCTTCTGAGAAGTGTCAATTCAACTTAATTGCCCATTTTTGGGGGTGTCTTTATTGGGAGGGTTAATTTTTTAGAGTTCTTTATATATTCTAGATATTATTCCCCAGTCTGAGGAGTAGATGGCAAAAAATGTTCTCCCATTCTGTTGGTTGTTTCCTTTGCTGTGCAGAAGCTTTTTAATATAATTCCATTTGTTAATTCTTGATGTTATTTCTTGTGCAATTGGGGTTCTATTCATAGTCTTTGCCTATGCCTGTGTTCAAGAGTTTTACCTGTTTTATCTTCCAGCAGATTAAGCGTTGCTATCTTAATATTTAGACGTTTGATACATTTTGATTTTAGTTCAGTACATAGTGTCTATTAGTACAGCCGGGTCTAGGTTAAATCTTCTGCGTGGGGAGAGCCAGTTTTCTCAGAACCATTTGTTAAAGAGGATATCTTTTTTCCAGCATGTGTTTTTGGCCCCTTTGTCAAAGAGCAGATGGCTGAATATGCCTGGAGTTGTTTCTGCACCCTCTTATTCTGTTCCTTCCATTGATCCTCATGTGTGATTTTCTGGCAAGGCCACAGTGTTTTTATTACCATAGCTGTGTAATATAACTTGAAATCTGGGATTATGATGCCTCCTGCTTTGTTTTTGTTACCTAGGATTGTTTTTGCTATTCTGGGTCTCTTCTGGTTCCATGTGACTTTTAGGATGTTTTTATCTAGTTCTATAAGGTACTGTTGGTATTTTGATTGCTTGCATAAAATCTGTATATCAGTTTTGGAAGTACCATATGCCCATTTTGACTATATTGGTTCTGCCTATCCAGGAACAGGGGCTGTCTTTCCAATGTCTTTTTTTTTTTTTTTTCCCTTTTCAATCTTCCTGCCTCAGCCGTGTGCTGGGACTACAGGCATGCACCACCATACTGGGTTTGTCTTTACAATTTCTGATGTCCTATTTGACCTCCTTTTTCAGAGTGCTATAGTTTTCATTATATAGGTCTTTTTCTTCCTTAGTTTGGTTAATTCTTAAGTATTGTATTTAATTTTTCTTGAAACTACTGTGAATGGTATTCTCAATTTTTTTCTCAGTGGGTTCATTATTGGTATACAGAAATGATACTGATTTTTTTTTTTTTTTTTTTTGGTGTCGATTTTGTACTCTGCTACCTTGCTGAATTTGTTTGCTAGATCTAGGAGTCTTATGGTGGAGTTTTTTGACCCTTTTATGTAAAAGATCATATCATCTGTGAATAAGGTAGTTTGACTTCTTCCTTTCCTATATATATCCCTTTTGTTTCTTTCTCTTGCCTGATTGCTGTATGGAGCAGGAGTGGTGATAGTGGACATCTTGTCTTATTCCTGATTTTAGAGGACAATCTTTCAGTTTTTCCCTTTTTTTTTTTAATGTGGGTACCGGGAGTTGAATTCAGGACCTCGTGCTTGCCAGGCAGGTGCTTATGCCACTGAGCTATCTCACCGGCCCAGTTTTTCCTTATTTTAATATGATGTTAACAATAGGTTTGTAATAAATGGCTTTTATCAGATTGAGATAAGATCCTTTTATTACTGTTTTCTTTAGGTTTTTTTTTTCCCCCAGGGTTTTATCATGAACAGATATTGCATTTTGTCAAAGGATAAATCTGTGTCTATTGAGATGATAAAGTGATTGTTTTCTTTGCTTCTGTGCATATTACACTTATTGGTTTGTGTACATTGGACCATTGTTGCATCCCTGGGATTAAGCCTATATCATTACGATATATAATCTTTTTACTGACTTGTTGCCTTCTGTTTGCCAGTATCTTGCTGAGGATCTTTGTCTATGTCCATTAAGAGATGGGTCTGTAGCTTTCTTTTTTAGTTTAGTCCTTGTCTGGTTTTGGAATCAAGGTAATGCTACCTTCCATGAATGAGTTTGACAGTGATCCTTCCGTTTCAGTTTCATTGAAGAGATTGAGGGGTATTGTCATTAGAACTTCCCTGAAGTTTTTTTAGAATTTAGTGGTGAATTCATCAGGTCCTGGGCTTTTCTTTGTTGGTAGGTTTTTCATTACTGCTTTAATTTCATTGCCAGTTATTGGATTATTGTGCATTTTTATATCTTCTTGATTCAGTTTCAGTAATTCATCTGTATCTGGGATCTATCCATATCTTCTGGGTTACGCAAATTATTAGAGTACAGGTTTTTAAGGTAGTTACTAATAATCTGGATTTTAGCAGTGTCCGTTGTGATTCAACTTTTTCATTCCTAATTACATTGATATAGTTTTTTCTTTCCTGTTTTTGATAAGTTTGGCTAAGGTTTTGTCTATTTTGTTTATTCTTTTGGAGAACCAGCTCTTTATTCACTAATTCTTTGCACTGTTTTTTAGTCTCAATTTCATTAATTTTTGTTCTGATATTTATAATTATTTTCCTTGTTGTCTTAGTTACTTTTCTTGTTACTGAGACAAAATAACCTACTCTCAAAGTTAAAGGAGAAAAGGTTTATTTCAGCTCACAGTTAGAGGTTTCAGTCCATAGCTTGCTGGCTCCACGGCAGGGTGGCATGGCAAAGCAATGAAATAACAAAGAAGCACCAGCAAGCAGTGGCAGCTGCCTTCCTTTTTGTCTCTATATTCTATCCAGGCTACGCACCCTTAGGGCGGGTAGCACTCACGCCCAGGGTAGGGCACCCTTAATCCTAGCCTTGTACCATTAATCTCAGCATCGCATCCTTAATCCTATCATCACAGACCCTAAATCCAGCCACCTCTGAAAAGCCCCCTGGCCCCTAAGAGACTTGTGCACATCCCTTTGTGCAAAAGCCATTTAGTCCATCTATAAAATTTGCCAAAGTCCTGACTATTCCAGTATTGCTGAAAAGTCCAAGTCTAAAATCTTCTCTGAGATCAAAGGCACACTCTTAACCGGGAGCCCCTAACAAATGAAAGGAATGTTAAACACTTCCAATTTACAATGTCACAGAACAAACATTCCCATTCCAAAAGTTACAAACAGGGGGATACAAAGGAATGGGACCAAGCCAAGTCCAAAATCCAGCAGGGGAAACATTAAGTCCTGTAGTTCCCTGTGCAGCATCTGGTGCAATCTGTGCTTAGATGTGAACTCCAAAGGGCTTGGTTGGCTCTGCCCCTGTGGCGTTGCTGATGTTGTAGCTTCCTCGGCATTACACCCATAGATCCAGCCACCTCTGAAAAACCTCACTATGACTGCATGAGGCTTTGGGGGTACATCTGGACACAAGCCATAGCACCCATACTAGCTTTGGATTTGGATTGTTCTTGTTTCTCTAGGACTTTGAGGTGGATTATTAGGTTATTTATTTGTGATCACTGTTTTTCTAACATGGGCATTCACAGACATAAACTCCCCTTTTAGGGCTGCTGTCATTGGGTCTCATATGTTTTGATATGTTGTAGTGGCATTACCATTTGATTCTAGGAAGTGTTTGATTTCTTCTGTGACCCATTGATTATTCAAGAGTGTGCTGTTTAATCTCCATGAGTTTACATAATTTCTGTGGTTTCTTTTGCCACTGATTTCTGTTTCATTGTACTATGAGCTGATAATATGCATGGAACTATTTTGATTCTTTTGTGTGTATTTGATCAAGCTTTATGGTCCAGCATGTTGTCTGTTTTGGAGAAAGTTCCTTCTGCTGCTGAAAAGAATGTTTATTCTGTTGTTATTGGGTTGAAAACTCTATACATATCAATTAAGTCCATTTGTTCAAAGGTATGCTTTAAACTGATATTTCTTTTTGATTTTTTGTCTGGTTGATCTATTTGTGACAGTGAGGTATTAAAGTCCCACCTATAATTGTGTTGATGTTTATCTGATCTTTTATGTTCAGTAATATTTGTTGTATGAAGTTGAGTGTGCCAGTATTTGGTATATATATATATATATATATATATATATATATATATATATTTACAACTGTTAATATTATTCTGTTGAATTGTTCCCTTTGCCAACACGTAGTGGCCTTCTGTAGGTCTTCTGATCAATTTTGGCTTGATGTCTAACTCGTCTGAAAATAGGATAGCTATTCCTACTTGTTTTGGAGGTCCCATTGCATGGAATATCAGTTTCCATCCTTGATTTTAGTCTATAAATTTTTTTTTGAGTTAAATGAGTGTCTTGTATACAGCATACCACTGTGTTTTGATTTTTGGTCCAGTCTTCCAATCTGCATCTTTTGACTGGGGAGTTGAAACCATTCACAGTGTGAGTTATTCCTGAAAAATGTTCACTTATTCCTGTCATTGCATTATTTTTATTGCTGATCCCCACTGCCCTCTGTTTAACAGCAAATCCTACCTGGTGTATTTGTTCTATAAGACTTGTTGGCATTGTTGGCTTCCTTGTCTCATTCTAGGATATCCTTGAAATTTTTTTGGAGTGCTGGTTTTGTGTTCATGAATTTCTTAAAGTGCTCTTAGTCATGGGAAGTCCTTATTTCTCCATCAGTTTTGAATGAGAGTTTTGCAAATTGTCACATCCATCTGGGTTGGAAGTTCTTTTCCTTTAATGCTTGAAACACGTCACTCCAAGCTTTTCTGGCCTTTAAGGCTTGTTGTAATTCTAATGGGGTCAGCTTTATAAGTGATACGTTGTTTTCTCTAACAGCTTTGAAGATTCTGTCCTTGTGATGGACTTCTAGAATTTTTACTATGGTGTGTCGTGGAGAAGTTCTTTTCTGATTGTGGCTGTTTGGGGTTTTATATGTCTGACTGATCTATATGTTAAATTCTTTCCCCATACTTGGAAAGTTTTCTGCTATTATTTCTGTAAACAAGTTTTATGCCATTTTTCCATCTTCTAATTTTTCACTAGTTCCAATTAATCTTACATCAGTCTTTTTTGCATCATGTAACAGATGTAGCATCCATTTTCCATGATCTGCTATTGTTTTTAAGGTATCTTTTGAGTATTTGGTCACCAGCATCAGCCTTATCATCTACTTCTGACACTTTGCCCTCACACTGGTCACTTCTGCTGCCTGTACTTTTAATAGAATTTTTTAGTCTCCTGGATTTCTATTTGATACCTTTTCATGAACTCTAATTCTTTGCTAAAGTTGTCACTCATGATTTGTGTTTTGTTGAGCTCAAGTAACTTTTTGGTGTCTTCTGTAAGCTCACTGATCATTTGCTTTATTGAGTCTATTACTTGTTTATTTGTATCAGTGAGCTCACCGAGCACCATATTGATTTTTTGGTCTTTTCTTTATCATTTCATATAATTCAGCTGTTTGGTTTTTTATTTCCCCTCCATGAATGCCCTGTGGATTTGATTTGGAGCCGTTGAGAGTTTTCGGAGGCTTCGTTGCTTTGTTTTCTCACGTTTCTGTGTTGTGTGTGTGTGTGCTGAGGTTGCAGGTCTGTTACAGTGGACGGGTTGTTGATAGTTTGGAGAATTCTTCAGTTAGTGTCTGCTGTTCAGTGATGCATTCTGGGTTTGGCTAACTTTGGGCCTTCGCCTCTGTCCCAGTATCCAACCACCTCCATTAGTTTGGGAAGGGGACAGGGCAGTATAATTGGCTTAGCACCCAGTTCTCTGGGGATGAAGCATAGTATTATTGGTGACACAAAGGCAAACCAGATATTGGCATGGAGTAAAGACAAATTAATAGCAATAACTATGTCACCCTGGCAATAGCAGTGAAATCAGCAACAATAATAGAGTCAAAATCAAACTGGATATTGACATACCATGAGAACCAATAAAAGCTACCATTCTACCAGCCTTAACAGTAGAAGAGAGATTTGTAATTTTTTTTTTTTTTTTGTGGGTACCGGGGGGTCAACCTCAGGACCTCGCGCGCCAGCAGGCGCCCGTGCTGCTGAGCGATATCACCGGCCCCTTTTTCGTATGTGGGTTCCGGGAGTCAAACTCGGGCCCTCGTGCTTGCCGGGCAGGTGCTTAAGCCACTGAGCCATCTCACCGGCCCGAGATTTGTAATTGTAACATAGAGAGACAAACCAAATACTGATGTAACACCATCTACTAAATGCACCAGTGCCACCATCATTAACAATAGAAGGGAATTCAACAATACAGTGGTAGCATAGAAACCACTAAATATGTAAAGATTAATAAAGCGTAATAGTAATACTAGTAAAGGGTGGGGAGTGAGAAAATGGAAGAAGTAAAATTCGAAAGATAAAGAAAAGGAAAATAAGGAGAAAAAAGTGAGATAAAGGATCCTATTAAGGAGTAAAAGAAAATTAATAGAATTAGATAAAAGTAACAGAAAAGAACAAACAAAAAAAAGAAGAAAAAACAAAGAGCAAAATGAAGAAAATAAGGAGAAAATAGAGAGAAAAAACCCCAAACTCCAAAAAACCAACAAGGAAAAAGAAATAGATCCAAAGTTATTCCTCCGCATTTTTGAATAAGTGATTTTTATCCAGGGTCTGCAGTATTGGAATCCCCCAGATATGGAGAGGGATAGCGAGTCACTTTTCAGACCTATTTTGTTTCCACACTCGTGATTTTGTGTGTGAGTGCTGAATCCTGCCCTGCCTTTCCTGCTGGGCGTGGTCCCCCTGCCTCAGAGCCAGGGTGAGTTTTTCAGCCTGCTTTATTCTTTTCTCCTTATTGTACTCTCTTTCTCCAGCTTCTAAGTGGTTTCTACTTTTCTTGTCAGCTCCCTTCTGATTGCTGAGATTGCCTTCTTTTTTTCTTCACCAAGTTATTGTGTTCCAGGTTCTTGATTCCAGCTCTTGGTGAGGCTGTATTCTGCTGTTGGGTTTTATTCTACCACTTTATGTCTATTAGTCTTACACATACCTGTAAAAGTACCTATACGTGGAACCAAGTGTGTGCGTGCTTAATTGTATCTTCACTGCTGAATGGGGAACATGCTCAAATTTTTGTTTACTGATGCCTTGGGATGTTTAAAAAAAGTTTGGAGACCACTGTGGATAAAGATAGCATCATGTCTCAAAGTGAGAGAGAGCCAGACCTGGCATTCTTGATGCACTCTTGCGAATGATCGTGGCTTTTTGGGCTGGTTGCTTCCTCTTGTTTCATAAGCTGTTCCTAGTCAGAGAAATATTGTTAGGATTAATCTGGGGGAAAGCTGAACCAACTTTGTACCAGATTGAGGTAGGATTTACAGGCTTATTATAAAAGGACCTATAGGAACTTTTTTTGAGTGAGTTTTCTGAAAGGGAAAAAGGCTTGAGTAACTTTTGTGTCTTGAAGCTACAGTTTTTCTTAAAAGTTAAAATCTTGATTTCCTTGCCTCCTCGCTTTTATTCTATCCTATCTCAAGAGGGCTGCAAGCTGTTCTATTTCCTGTGTGCTAGGGAAGAGAACACTGAAAGGCTACCTCCACCTGCTGATGAGCTAAAAGGCTAAAAGACTGTTTCTTTGTTAGTCTGTGAAAACCAATATAGTCATTCTCTGTAAACTCCATATTCCACAAAAATCCAGATGTTTCTAGGTGCAAAGAAATGACTTTTATTTCTTTATTTTTTTTGGCAACACTGAGGGTGGAATCCTGGCCTCTTGCATATTAAGTAATTGCTCTACAACAAGTAAAAAGAATTAAGATGTGTCGTGTTATATACATGTACCTAATCCCCACAATTAATGTAATCATTGTGTACTGCAGACATGTACTAATAAAAATTTAAAAAGTAGGAGGTAGAGAAAGAAAGGAAGGCACACCTATCTTGTGCTGGGCTCCCAGAGGGCTTCTTCCTGCTTGGAGTGCAGCTGTGAGGGCCCCCTCCAGGGAGGTGCTGTGGTCAGGCCCTGGCCTCCCACCCTGTTAGCCCTGAGGTAGGGCCTGAGGGGCAGAGTCTAATGAGGAGGCCAAGGCAGAAGAGGGCGTTTGTGAGCACCCATGCAAACATTTTCATTTTATCCATTTAAGCCAAGCCTGCAACAATGTCTTTTATACATTCTCTGGGTTCTTTTCCAGACCTGAAGGACCTTGCCTCACAAGCCAGTGAACAAAGTGCATATGGCGTGTGGAGTATTCTCCTGCTGCCCTGCATCGTCCTGCAATGCCTTATCCATCCATGAAGGGGAAGACAGAAGTGGAGAGAAACACCCTCCTGGGGCTGTGAGGACCAATCTGTGATTACACATGGTGTAAGAGCTGCAGTATCCCTAGCGGGAAAGCCAAGATTATGGGCAGCTAAGTTAGATAGAAATTAATAGGCAGTCAAGAGAGGGATTGAGTCCTCAAGCAAATCAGTGCAGAAGAGGAGGATGCATCAAAATTGTGGCTGGAGACAACTCTGAAGAGGGCCAGCCTCAAGGTGGAGATGCAGTAGCTATGCCTGAAAGCCTCCCTAGAGATAAGCTGACTTGAGATTAAACTGTAAATAATACCACCTGGTCCAGTGAGCCCAGATAGATACCAGATGCGTAGGTGAGTGACCAGAACATCTGGATTTGCACTCCCATCCCTTTCCAGGAATGCCTTTGTTCTTTCCGTATGCCCTTGCTATGGGACTTGTCCCCCTCCTGGATCAATATTAGCTAAGTGGCTGAGCTTGTAATTCTATGGGTTGGTTGTAGTTTGACCCATGTGGGATGCACAGTGTGATTTTGCTGTATAAAATACTCTTGGCAGAGAGCCTCAGTAGCCACCCACTCGGACTCCCTCCTGCAGATCCGGGAGCTAGTCTTCTTATTTCCAATAAAGCTCTCCTAACTTCCTCCTTTGGTTTGCGACTTCATTCCTCTATGTTGTAAGGCCATGAACTCAGCACATCTGGCAGGTTGGGAATTATTTTCTCTGTGTCATCAGGACTTCTTATTTTCTATGCTGTAAACAATAGAATTGCTTAATCTACTATAACATGAAATTAGATGAATGCCTGTGTAATTGTTTGTGAAGGAGCCTTTCTTGCTTCCTGCGCCTCATCCCGAGATCTGCAGTTGAGATGGGTGTGAATACGGAACACTGGTCCTGTTCAAAATCTGATGTCCTAAGAGTGGACACCGACCGTAAACGTGTGACTCCCCCCAGAAAACAGCCCCTCTAGGAGCAGCCTGAACCCCATACGCAGGCCTCGTGTCTTCCGCGTGTGCCCTGTCAGTCTCTGCGTCCATGGAAGAGGGGACTTGAGCATGTGCGAGAACACCTTGCTCTGGGTCTGGCAAGAGCAGTGCCCTAAAAATGCTCCATGGGTAGAGAAAGGAAGACAAGAGAGGGAAGAGCCAAGGCTAGAGGCAGACAGCCTGGCACCTGCCTCCTTTTCTCCTGTGGCAATTAGCACCTTCCTGGGGTGATCCCCATATCTCCATATCAAAAGGGGAAAGTGTCTTAACAGCTGCAGACAGAGTAAAGCGAGGCAGGGGAAAATTTAGCCAACAGAGGCCCAAGGAGGCCCCCCTCAGCTTCTGGTGGCCCGGCTCTGGGGAGCACCACTTCCCTGTAGCAGGCCACTGACAAGTGTGAATCCTAGTCGGAATCCAGGCTTGTATAAAGGACTTGGGAAAAACAAAAGAGGACCAGTGAGCTGTTTTTCTGCATCACAGCATACCCGGGAGTTAGGCATTTCTAAGCTGGCCTATCCTTTACCGTAGCTCCCCACGGGTTAGTCACTTTGCTGTTTGGAAAAATAACCGCAAGTAGATATCCAAAGTTAGTCACATGAACAAATAAGAAAAAGAACATGGGAGAGAAAAATTCTCTGGAATATACAGTACAGCCTGGATGAATAGATTAATTGACCAAAAAGACCGATATTTCATAACCCTAACAAACATCAGTTGGAATATTCAAAGCTAGGCCTGGAATTGCAGTTTGGGGGTTGAGCACTTCCCCAGTATGAAGGAGTTCCCGCTTTCCATTCCCAGTGCCTCTGATACAACAGCAACAAAAAAGCTGCGAGTGGTGGCACAATCCTGCAATCCCAGCACTCAGAAGGCTGAGGCAGGAGGATTGGAAAGTTGTAGCTGGGATACATAAGAAGTTCAAGGCCAGCCTGAGCTACATAGCAAGACTCTGTCTCGAAAGTAAAACAAAACAGTATTTAAAACTGAATTTGTGGGCCGGTGAGATAGCTCAGCGGCATAAGCACCTGCCTGGCAAGCATGAGGTCCTGAGGTTGACTCCCGGTTCCCACATTAAAAAAAAAAAAAACAATTTGTTGAAAAGAATAAAGGTCAAGACAAAAAGATGTTGCTGTGCAGAATATAGTAGCCACCCATTTGCAACAAAAAGTATGAAAACTCTTTAACACCCAGACTCAGATTAAAGCCACCCGGCTTTCCCCAGGCAGTCTCAAGATAGGAACAATAGCAAAAACAAACCTTTGCATCTAAGGCTATTTCTGTCCTCCTAATTAATCCAGACCCATCTTCTCTAAAAGATATGTGTTACGTGTTACGGCTTATATCCAGGTCATAGGCGGGGCTTTTCGGAGGTGGCTGGATATAGGGTGTGTGCTGCTGGGATTGATTCACTGCGCGATGCAAAGGTTAAGGGTGTGAGTGCTGGATAAAATATAAGGGACAGAAAGAGCTGCTGTGGTTATTGCGTATTGCTGATCACTTGTGCCTCACTTTCTTGCTTCCTTCTGCCTGCCCTGCTTTGCCAGGGACTGTTTCTCCTCTGCGATGCCCCTCTGCCATGCCACCCTGCCTTGGAGCCAGCCGATTATGGACTGAAACCTCTACAGACTGAGCTGAAATAAACCTTCCCTCCTTTAACTTTGGGTATCAGGTACTTTGTCTCAGCAAGGAGAAAAGTAACTCATACTATATGCATAGACCTCCTTATCACCTTCTTATCTAAAGGTCTTTAAACCAGAGGAAGTAGTCTTTTCAAAATCATAACTGTAAACATAATTTTAAACACAATACAGGTGCTCCTGGAAGATCTACAAGGTGCTAAATGATCAAGGAAAATACGTTCTTTCAATAATCACATTTGCTGCCTACACCTTTTTCCATGTCCCTATCCCTTATAAAAACCCGTCTCTCACATTGACCGTGCAATTCATCTCTTGGAAACTTGCCCAGTGTCGCCCTTGACAGTGCACCCCGACCTAAATAAACTCCTGCTTCTACATTCCTTGTCTACTGATAAAATTCTTTTTACCACCAGTGTCACCAGCCCTCTGTACAATATCTTGGCAAGCCACAGAATGTCACTATTGGGAGGACATGTCTCAAGCAGAGGAAACTTCCACTGCATTGTTCAGCTCCTTAAGTCCACTTTAGCTCATAAGTCTGTATAACACAATTATTTTTAAAATATATATAGTAAATTAGTTGACTATTATTTTCAGCCTTTTCCACTATTGGCTATCAAAATCTAAATCGAATGCAATTTTTTTTTTTTTTAATGTGGGTACCGGGAGTCGACCTCAGGACCTCGCACTTGCTGGGAAAGCACTTGTGATGCTGAGTGATATCACCGGCCCTTTTTTTCCTTTATGTGGGTACCAGGAGTCAAACTCAGGACTTTGTGCTTGCCGGGCAGGCGCTTATGCCACTGAGCCATCTCACCAGCCCTGAATGCAATTTTCGAATGGGAGGCTCAAATAAAAATAAGGCAGAATTCTGTAGACAGTTAACTTAAAAGTTAATTAGTTCATGAGAAAAACAGTTATTGAAGTTCCAGTACATAAATGTATCTAGGCAATAATAGTTATTGATTCTGTCACCAGGAAGCTAGGTCCTGATGCCTCAGGAATCAGAAGAGCCTCCTTTGTCCTTTTGTGCCCTTGACGAAAGAATAGATAGTAGGAAACAGGGAGGGAAGGAGGAGGAGGGGGACTTGAAAGATTTAACATGTGTTATTACATGTACCACCTCCCCACAATGAATGCAATCGTTATGTACCTTAAACATGTACTAATTAAAATTAAACAAAAGTATTCAGTTACAAACATGCTGCCATGCAGAAGTATAAGAAGAATTTATTGTAAAGTAGACACAGAGTTACACCTTCAAGTGAGAAGACAGGCAGTGCCACAAAGGCATCTGTATCGAGTAGAGGTCTGGGTATCTTTTTATAAACACAGGAGTTATTCCTGGGATTCAGAGAACTACGGTAATTATGACACTTAACGATATTTTACTTAGATGTTATTTTGGCATTGAAAAATGTCTTCCTGTCCTTTTTAGATGATATAATCAGTGTTCTTTCAGAGGCCATAATCATGTAAGAAATATATGAAAGAAATTTATAAAAGATATGTTATTAATTTAAGCCAGTTGCCGGCTCAAGGTGGTGTTACTGGGTGGGGGAAGGTCCCATTTGGCTTCTTTCCAGGTCCTTGGTGTCTCAAACAAAGAATTGAATACAGAAAAGTCAGTGAGGTTGTACATTTATTGAAGGGGAAAAAAAGTACACTCTATGGAGAGAGGGCAAACCAGCAAAAATATCTCCCAGTGGCCCCAAAGAGCAGCATGAATCCTTTGTATCCACACTACCTGGACTGATCTTCACCTTATGCAAGTAGGCACTGGGATATTTATCCTATCAAAAACTCACCCGGCCTCATGCCAGACATACAGTGTCCCATCAAAAGTTGTCCTATTGAAAATAGGCCACTGACCAGTTGTAAACTAGGGATCAGAACCAGTGCCTTTTGAGTGGTTGTGCCCACACGTACATGTGCCTCTGCGACTGGTCCTGAAAACAGCACCAGAGTCAAACAAAGGAATTGAGGTAGCACTTTTCTGACTGGTCCACAGTGTCCAGGATCACAAGTCTGACATAATTTTGGGTTCTGTGTTCTGTATATGTCTTCTCCTCTTAGGAAACAGCTCAACAACCTGTTAGCCATAGGTTTTTGTGATCTCTGACACATTCCACCCAGTTGGTCTGCTTTGCCCGAGCCCTGATCTCCTGCCTCAGTGGGAGAGTCTTTAAGGAACATTTCCTTTTCTGGTATCATTGGCTGTGTGCTATTGCAGTCTGGAATGCTCTAAGCCTTGTTCTAGAAATAGAGATCCTGTGTCTTTGGGTCTGAGACCCAAAAAATGACTATGATGAAGGTACTGTTCACTGAGGTTTCTGCTTATTAACTGTAAGTGGCAGAACATGTACTTGGAGTTTAGAGTTTGGATCTTTTCCCAGCACGACCCTCTTACTCTGTGCCGGGCAGCAGCAACCAGCAGCAGTTCCCGGTCAGCTGTGCAGTCAGGAGGGAAAGATGCTCTAGAGTGCACCATCTCGCTCAGTTATGATCTTCTGCAGGCTAGGTGTATAACTTGCAGTTTGCATCTTACACTATTGTCAACTTATAATGAGTTTATTGGGATGTGACCCCCAGCATAAGGAGCATCTATATATGATTTATTTCCATAAAGTTTATGATGAACAGATGTATGCATGTCTGCGGCATTTGGGTGCACATCAGTAAATATCCCTGGTGGAAGTGCCACAGATCTTTCCACGCTCAGCACCCTGCTTAGCTTGGCGGTGCTCAGCTGCTGATCGTCCAGCCATCTCTGTTTCCCAACACCATGCAAGCAGCCAAACTCTGCCAAACGAGGCCCCTCATCTTCCTTTCTCAGAGCAAAGAGCCCGTGTATGTAAAGTTTATTGAAATTAATTTTAAACATTCAAAGTTGAATTCTATGGTTAGGGGTAGAACACTTGTCTTGCATGCACGAGGCTCTGGGTTTGACACCCAGCACGGCCAAAAAAAAAAAAAAAGGAAAAGGAAGGAAGGAGGAAAGAAAAAAGAAGAAAAGCTGGATTCTATTGAATTCTATGGACAAGTCATTCCCAAAAACTTCTGCTTGTGTGATGTAAAGCTGCAAGTGCCAGAATGGCTTTGGCAGACAACAAACATTAGAAATACATCCAGAGGCTATTTTCGAATCCTTCCAGCCAAGAAGAGTCAGTTTGCATCTAGGCTAGAGTGGAAATTGTGATATAGCCTTCTGGAGCTGGAAGACCCTGCAGTCAGCAGGCATTTGCTAGAGCTTTCTGGTGAACTGTACTGCAGGAGCAGGCAGCCCGTGACTGGTGCGAACCCTGCTGCTTCTGTGTCCCAAGGTGGCTCCCTTTGAAATAATATCCATGAGCTTGTGACCGACTTTGCTTTTCTAGGATGTGCCTGGGTAGACTGAGCAGAGTGAGCTAGCAAGGAAAAAGTATCTTCTAGAAACAATCCAGTGCACAGAGTTTGTGGGTGCTCTCTCCTCTCTTAGGGGGCGGTGGAGAGAGGTCAGTCACTGTCACACTCTGTCGGGGTAAGCAGGCCCTGAGATGTAAAAAGGCACCTGGCAGGCATAAGTTCTCACAGGTAGAAGGCTAGGAGGGCATCTTTGTCTGCTCTCAACGGCAGGGAACATACTGATAAGATTTGGAACACATCAACGGCAAAGATTCCAATCAAGAGCTAGGGTTTCTCTTTTGTGTCCAGGAAAGAGGCAGATTACAGAAAAAATGCCTTATTCTCAAATTCTCTCACACTACAGAAAAATATGGAAATTTACTTTTCATAACTCCTGGATGAGATTTTATATGAACTTAGGGTATAGCTCAGCAGTGGCCTAGCATGCACAAGGCCCTGGGTCCCATGCGAGCGCCATCATTCCCAAATTACTCTGTTACAGAGATCCACAATCCTGATTCTTCATTTTCTACTTTAAAGGTAAAGAAGTGGCATTCATTAAGTTCTTGAAATAAATTCTCAAAGTTTATCACTTGTTTATTTCTATAATTATTAAACTACAATAGAAAACACTGCTCCGAATGTACTTAAAACTACTTGAAGACAACTTCGGAAGCCTTAGGCAGGTAGTGAGACATTTGGACAGCAGGAGTCCAAGATAGCGTGCAATGTCAGTTATAATTAAGTAACAAATCAAAAACTTCCATGTGCAGTACATTCCTAGTCAGTCACTACGTCTCAGGTCCAAAGATACAGGATTTCTATTTCTAGGACAAGGCATAGAGGATGCCAGACTGCCATAGCACGTGGTCCAAATGATATCAGAAAAGGAAATGATCTTTAAAGACCCTTGTACCTAGGACTGGGAAATTATTTAAATAACTTGTCATTTGTAAATTTTTTTCATCAGTTTCTTCCATCATGGACACCTGAGGGAACACTGACCATCTAAAAAGGCTAGGAAGACACTTCTGTTTATTTATTTATTTATTATGTGTGTACCGGGAGTCGAACTCAGGACCTCGCGCTTGCCAGGGAGGTGCTTATGCGGCTGAGCTATCTCACTGGCCCTAGGAAGACACTTTTAAATTCCGAAATAACTTCTATGTAAAATGTCAGTAAGCATCATAATTACCCTAGTTCTGTGACTCTCAGGAGTAACTCCTGTGTTCATAAAAAGATAACCAGACTTCCCCTTGATGCAGATGTCTTTACGGCATTGCCTGCCTTCTCTCTTGCTGCTGTAATTCTCTTTAGGTATACTTTAGAGTAAATTCTACCTGTACTTCTGCATGGCTGCCTATGTATCTTTCCCAAATTCTTTCATCAAGTGCACGAAAGGATGGAGGAGATTCACAAGGGCCTATTCCTCAAAGCGTCAGGACCTGGCTTGCCAGTGACAAAAGGGTTTAATGAATCAAAGACTTGGTGCTTTGAGAAGATAAACAAGATTGATAAACTCTTAGCCAAAACTACCAAAAGAAGGAGCAAGAAGGCACACATTAATGAAATTAGAGGTGAAAAAATGAAATTACAATGGATGCCAGTGAAATACAGAGGATTATTTGAAGCTATTTGAAAAGTTACATTTCAATAAATCAGAGAATCTACAAGAAATGGATAAATTCCTAAACACATATAACCTACAAAAATTGAACCAATAAGACATAAAAATATCAAAACCGATCAATAACAAGTGTGAGGTTGAAACAGTAATGAAAATTATCCCAATTCAGTAAAGCCCAGGACCTAATACTGTTGAATTTTACCAGGCTTTTAGAGAACTAACACCAATGCTCTTGCTAATTTTCTGTGAAATAAAAATGGAAGAAAATCTTCCATGTGCTTTCTGCAAAGCCAGATGGCCCTGATAGCAGACCTGTGTAAGAACTCAATAACAGCAGCAAACTGCAGATCAATAGTGGTTCATTATCCTTGAGTGCACTTTGCCTGTTGCCCTTGGAAGGGCTACTACTGTATAGGGATTTCCTTGCATTAAAAATGAAGTAGCTTTGCATTTGTTTCCGCTAGAAGCTGGGTCACTAGAGAGTCCCGGACCACTTGAAACCACACTCACAGCTTGAGGTTGCCTGGAAGAACTCCGGTGAGTCCCACTCCAAGTAGTATGATGACTACAAGTGTTTCTTTTTTGGCCAAACCACAAGATTTTCAAATGTGGACTAGAGAAGCCTCGCAATGCTGTAAACAAAGCATGATGGGCAATTCTGGTGGGAGCTCAGAAGCCCAGATGTGCGGACCGTAGACTGTGCTCAGGAGGTTTCAGGTAAGATTGAAGGCTCTCCTGGGAGGCCATTAGTGTCACATTGAAGCAAAGAGTTTGTCTACATTTTGTTTGCACCCCTAAACTTTGAGTGAGGCTGAGTTTAAAGGCAACAGATTCACTGACCTGGCAGAGGAAATTTAAAGGCAGTCCGACATTCAGGCTGTCCATGGATACTGCTTGCTGCTTTTAGCCAGATTTATAGTGAGATTAAGGACAAAAAGCAGAAGCAAACAATTTGAAAATCTTGTGGTTTGGCCAAAAAACAAACACTTGCAGTCATCATACTACAGTGATACATGCATTATAGCAGCACAATTCATAATAGCTAAATCCTGGAAGCAGCCTGTATACCCATCAATAGATGACTGGATAAAGAAAATGTGGTACCCATATGTGATGAAATACTACTCATCCATAAAGAATGGCAAATTTGAGTCATTTGTAGGAAAATGGATGCACCTGGAAAATATGATGTTGAGTGAAATAAACCAGACTTATAAGCTTAACTACCATATGGTATTTCTCATTTAAGTAAGGCAAAGTACAAACAAAGAGAATGATAAAGTCTGGGTAGAAAGGGACGTGAGGATGATTTCTTGCAATAGGGAAGTGCTCCAAGGGAATAAGGGCATGGGGTGAGGAAGAGGGAAAGGAGAAATAGGTAGAGTAAAGATATGCTGTGTATAGGAACCTAATAACCTCAATTAATATAAACATTTATGCTATAACATGAGTTGAGATTAACAAGAATGAAACATGGGATAGGGGAACTGGATGAGGGAGGGAGGGGGAAAGGATTAAAGGATTAAAAAATAAAAAGGAAGAAAGAAACTCTCATATGTACATGTAACCAGTCCCCAAGATGATTATAAACTGCATGGGCTGCTAACATATACTAATAAAAAAATCTACAGTGAAAAAAGAAGTTGCCCAAATGCCCATGGCTCCTTCTCCTGCTAGACCGCCTGCTGTCCCACAGCATGAGCCTATGGCTTTGTAGAGCATATCACACGGCTGGCAGAAAAAGAGAAGACTAGAGCGTGGGTTACAGATGATTCTGGAATTTATGCAGGCACCACCTGAAGGGGACAGTGGCAACACTACAGTCGCTTTCCAGGGCATCCCCAAAAGAGAGTGGTGGGGGAAATCTTCACAGTGGGCAGATCTTTGGCAGTGCACCTAGTCATACATTTTGCTTGGAAGAAAAAACGGCCAGAGGTGTGACTATATACTGACTGGGTGGTCAGGGACTTGGAAGGAACATGACTGGAAAGTTGGTGACAAAGATAACTTGGCAGAGAGGTATGTGGACAGACCTCTCTGTGTGGGCGAAGGGTGTAATGATAGGTGTGTCCCATATAAACGCTCAAGGTAACCTCAACAGAAGAGGACTTTAATAATTAGGTGGATAGGACTAACTGTTCTGTGGGTGGAAGTCAACCTTTTCTTCAGCCATTTCTCTCACTGCCCAATGGGCTCATGAACTGAGTGGCCACGGTGGCAGAGATGGAGGTTATGCACAGGCTCAGCAACACAGGCTTTCACTCACCAAGGCTGATCTGGCTACAGCCGCTGCTGATGCCCAGAGTGCCAGCAGCAGAGATGAACACTGAGTCCCTAATATGGCGCCACTTCCCAGGGTGATCATCCTGCGACCTGGTGGCAGGTTGAATGTATTGGACCACCTCCATCATTGAAGGGGCAGCACTTTTGTTTTTATTGGCATAGGCGCTTATTCTGGGTATGAATTTTCCTTCCCTGCATACAACGCTTCTGCCAAAACTTCCATCCGCGGACTCACAGAATGCCTTATAGTGTATAGTCTTGGTACTCTACACGGCATTGACTCTGACCAAGGAACACATTTCGTGGCCAAAGAAGTGAGGCAATGGGTTCATGCTCGTGGAATTCATATCTTACCATTCAAAAGCAGCTGGATTAATAAAAACATGGAATGATGCTGTTACAGCACCAGCTAGGTGGCAATACCTCACATGGCTGGGACAAGGTTCTCCAGAAGGCTACATATTCTTTACATCAGAGGCCACTGGTACTGTTTCTCTCAAAGCCAGGATTCATAGGACAGGGAATCAAGAGGTGGAAATGAAAATGGTACCAGTTACCATTGCCCCCAGTGACCCATTAGAAAAAATTTTGCTTCCTTTTCCCAAACTTTATGCTCTGCTGGCCTAGGAGTGTTAGTTCCAGAGGGGGGAAGGCTTGCACCAGGAAGCACAAGGATTCCATTGAACTGGAAACTAAAACTTCCCACTAGTCATTTTGGGTTCTTCATGCCTCTGAGTAAATAAGCTAAAAAGGAAGTTAGTGTTGGCCGGGCTGATTGACCCAGACTATCAAGGGGAAATTGGACTATTACTCCACAGTGGAGGAAAGGAAGAATATACTTGGAGTGCAAGAAGTCCCTTAGGGCAACTTCTAGTATTACCATGCCCTGTTATTAAGGTCAAGGGGAAACTATCACGACCCAATCCAGAGGATGACAAATGGTCCAGAGCCTTCAGGAATGAAAGTGTGGGTCACCCCACCAGGGAAAGAACCAAGACCTGCCCAGGTGCTTACTGAAGGCCAAGGGAATGCAGGATGGGTGGAAGAGGAAGGAGGTTATAAATACCAGCTCTGACCTATGACCAATTACAGAAATAAAATCTCTAATTATAATTTTACTTTCCTACTTAATTAATATGTTTGTGCATATATACACATATAGTAAGCAGATATCTTTATTTTCTTCCTTTATAACATAATGCTGATAGGCAATATCAGTTAAGAATTGTTAATTCTATATTATAATGTTGAAGGTATGAAATGTTAGAATAGTAAGCATCACCCAAAGAAAACCTTTGGCTTCTATTCTTGGGATGGAATTAGTGCATTTCTGTTTGTACACAGGATAATTGTATCATTTTAGGTGTAATTATGAACTTGCTATTTTATATGGTAGCTAAATATGGTTTGAGGAAACATGTCCAGTTGTCAAGTTGACAAGGGGTGGATTGTGATAGTTAACTGTAATGTCAGTGTGACTGGATTAAGAAATGCCTAGAGGATTAGTGGACCACACATCTGGATGTGTCTGTGGATGAAGGACATGTAGACTGCAAACTGAGGAGGGAAGACCCACCCCAAATGTGGGTGGCATCAACCAACAGGCTTGTAGCCTGGATGGAATAAAAAAGGAAAGAAGGAAGTCTTCCCTTTTGCTTATTTGGAGAAGCTGTTGTCTTCACCATCACCTTTGGATGTTCATCTCCAGTTCCTTCAGGCTCCAGCACATACTCTACAGCCTTCCAATGCAGACCTTTGGCTTTCTAAGGACTCACACCAGACCGCAGTGAGCTCCAGGCCTTTGACTTTTGACTGGATCCTCTGGTCTCCAGCCTGCAGACAGCCCTTTTGCATTCTTCCACTCATAACTCTGCATGCAGGTGGACATTGTAAGCCTACTTTGTAAAAATAAATAAATATAGATTTTTTCCTTTACCAACTACAAGCCTTGAGAGGGGCAGTCTTTCCCCAACCACGAAGTCTCTCAAGATGTTAAACTACCAAAAATGTAGCAAATAAAAACTATAATCAGAATAGACTTGAACTATAACATGAGCCCTCCTGAGTCTCCAGCCTGCTGGCCGGCCTTATAGCTTTTGGACCTGATAGCATCCATAATCACACGTGCCAACTCCTTAAAATAAATCTCCCCAGTGACCAGAAACTGTATAGGTCCTGTCTCTCTGGACAACGCTAACACAGTTCCTTCATGGGTCTTCACTTCTATTGCTTTTGCAAATGGCTGCTGAAGCAAAGCCTAGTTATGAGCCATGTGGGCCTCAGATTCCCAATCACCCTCTGATTACAGACTTTCCCCACAATGTAGCCTGGCAAGTCCCTGCTCTCTTTCTATCTTTCCACCTTTTCAATACCTTTATGAAGATTTTTAAAAACAAATTAGTCAAAATCTTTTTTCTCTTTCTCTCTTTCTTCCTTTCCATGAGACTGTTGATCCAAGTCACCTAGCCTACCTCCCGCAGTTGGCTTCCATTTGTCCCTCCAGGCCCATGCTATTCCTCCTCGCCCTTCTTGTGCAGACTCACCCACAAGCCCCCAGCACCCCCTGGCTGCAGCTTGTTTCAGTTCAGGGGAGCCTCAGTAGAGGCTTTGAGGAATGGGATACAGAGGTCAGTGTATCTATTTTCATGAAACATTCCATGAGGCTGTTCAGATGGCTGCACCCCTCAGCTGAATCTCTCTGTTCCTCTCAAGCTGCCTTCTCTTCAAGGCTGTCCCTTTCTTATCCTCAGAGGCCTAGGGTTCTAACAGCAAACTCTGTTGCTGCTACATGTATCAAGCTCCAGCTCTGGGCTTTCTTTTTTTTTTTTTTTGGCACCGGGAATCGAACTCAGGACCTCGTGCTTGCCAGGCAGGCACTGTGCCACTGAGCTATATCCCCGGCCCAGCTTTCTTATTCCCTTCTGTGATCATTCACTGATAATTGGATCCTTTATAAATAAACACTGAAAATTATCCTAACTGAAGTGTACCAGCTCCAAAGTCCATACTTTTTAATGGCCATAACAAATAAAAATTGCACCCTCTTTTCTCTTTAATACTAGTATGCTCCCAGGCTATTATGCTCTTTAATTCAAGTATTTTATTTTTTCCCTCTCTTTCTTTATAATTCAATGAATCAATAATGTTATCTTAGCCAACAACACAGGTAACCTGCATTATGTCAAATATATAAAACTGATATAGAAATCACACAAAAGCTTGAAATCACACAAAAGCTTCAGAACTGAAGGCTCTCTGCATTTGTAAATTAATGGCTTTTGAGGGGGAGGAAGGTCTAAGGTACTTGAAGATACCATAACATCTTAAAATCTATAATGAAAGGGAAAACCTACTCATACTAATTCTTAAAACTCACAAGTTATAATAATGTAAACCAAATTTGTCATTTTAGCTGATTTTCAATGTTTATACATGCTAATAAATTACAAATATATATACCAGTGCAACATCATCCAAAAGAAAATAATGTAAAAAATATTTATGGTAAATAATATTATTGCATTTAATGTCATTTTCTTGAAAACCAAAATCAAACTCTTTATCAAACAAGGCCGGTTCAGATTAGAGAAAATGTAGGCTAACACCAGCTTCTGACAACAAAAATAAGGAAGTGAAAGCCTTACCTACAGTTTCTCTAATTTAGGTCAGGTGACATGAAAACAGAAGGATATTAAAATTATTTATTTTATAATTATGCACATTGAAGGAAAGCGTGATAGCAGAGTTCTTTTCCACCATAAAATTATACCCATTTATTTAGCTAGAAACACTAGTTTGAGAGGTACCAGTGTATTCCATTTGTAATAATTTCTTGACAGCAAACAACTGTCTAATATTTGGAGCATGTTGAGGAAAATAATGCCTCATAAGTCTTTTTTGTTCCGTTGAGTCTCAATCGCTGAGAGTGCAAGGTACTTTGGGAGATTCCTTGTGTCCTGGATGGCCTGATGAATGCATTAAAATCAAGCAGTGTGTTTGTATCTTGAAAATACTCTTAAATCCATACAGATGTTGTGTGGAGCGTGGCGCTCAGATTTCTGCTACCGGCACGATGACAGCTGAGCATATGTGTTACGCAAGTTTCACGCCGATTTTGTTCTGTTCCTTCCTCCCGAGCCTCTCTGCTTCCTTTCCATTTTCTCCCGTGGTTGTTCTGCTGCTCTTTTTGCTCTGCCTGCTATTTCTGTTACCGCAGAACTTCGTCTGCGTGCCAGGCTGCATCTTCCTCTTCCCAGGCATTGGTGTTTTCTTGCCAGGAATCCAAGTCGCCTGGTCCAGAAGCCTGATGAGTAAAATCCCGTGCAGCTGCTAACCTCCCGGAGAAACCCGTGCCACCGTCTGGAATGGTTCTCTCTTCTTAGTGTCAGTTTTCTGAGTTTTCCCGTAGTAGGAGTAGCTGCTCCGAGGCATTCCGGCGTGTGGCCGCATCTCCACCCCTCCTTCGATCTTTACACTTGTGGGGCATCCTCATCCCAGGGCGCCCTCTCTCCGCATCCATCTGCTTAGGAGCCGATGACCAGTCAACGGTGGTTGGCAATGCAATTTCGTTCTCCACTTAATTTCCTCCCTCTGCCAGATCTGCATATTATCCTCTTTAGAAATGAGAATACTGTTGCTAGGCAGGAGCAAACTTCAAATCGCGGAAACTGAGTAATGGCCAAGAGCGGAATCAAAACCTGCCCCCGCCCCTCCCTCCCGGCGGAGGCTCGGGCTGCCGCGGCCGCGCGCACACGAGGCGCAAGCGCGCCGCTGTCTCTCCCTCGAGCTCGCGCCGCGCGTTCACAGCCCGGGCGCGCTCCCCCGCGGCCTCCGTGGCCGCCATGCCTTATATTTTTCGTATATATTTTAAGTTGGGTTTTTATGTTATTTTTTTGGTCTTGTGTCTTAATTCTAGTAATGTTTTTCTATATCCATAGTTTATTATGCTTATTCAAATTATATGGCCTATTTCCACCAGTAATTGTTTTTCAACTAATATACATTTTCTGGTGTATTTTTCAAGTGCAGTCGTGTTTCTGAGGTGGGTGGTGGCCTGGCACGCGTGCACATTCCCCAGGGTTAGTAGCTTCGCTCTTGCTCAGTGGGGACACACGTGTGGAAGACTGAAATTCTGAGGCGCTCAAGGAGGGGCCCTAAGCACGCAGCACTTCTCTCACTCCACTCTGCACCCTACACCCCAGGCAGCTTCCACAATCAGGGATTCAACTTAAAGCCTTGGAAGACGGGCTGGGGTTCAGCTCAGTGGTTAGAGTGCTGGGCATCCAGGAAGACCTGGGTTCACACAAAAGATTTGTTTCACTTATTTATGCCGAAGCTTGCAAGTTTTTGAACCGGGCATAAAATCACTGTGGGAGGAACCTGTCATCCCAGAGAGCATTTGCTTTCTTGGGGTTTGCAGGAGGGGTGCTTAGTCACTTCGTCACCCAATACCCACAACTTAAAGGGAGGAGAGGGTTATCTTGGCTCATTGCTGCAGTCCCTGCTCAGCTGGCTCCAAGCCAGAACACAGTAGCAGGGCCGGGGCAAAGGAAAGCTGCTCATCCTAAAAGGGGGAGCAGGGGATAGAAATGTACCCTCCCAGGTCACACGCCCACCAATCAGGCCCCACCTCCTACTAACAAGTCACCTACAGTAGCCCCATCATCCAGTCACCTTCCAAAAGCCCCACCTCTGAACACATGGACTATCGGGGAGACATCCTGGATCTCAGCTGTAACGGCTTTGGAAGGCAGTTGCTTATGGGTGGCTGGGGGGGGCACTCACAACCCGCCGCTCTGCAACACTGGCACCTGAGGAACGGTAAGGAGCCTTAATTAAAACCATGGGTAGCCAAGAGGCAAGAACGGGTAGGTGAATGGTCTTTTCACAACTGTCCTCTCACTGCCCTGCCTTCAACCCAACCTCCAGCCACCACGAGACTACCTCCAGGTTCTCCAGGATTCTCTCACTAACTCTGGTTAATTTCTCAACTCAAAATTCCTTTCTTTTTGGGCCGGTGAGATGGCTCAGCGGCGTAAGCGCCTGCCTTGCAAGCGCGAGGGCCCGAGTTCGACTCCCCGAACCCACATACGAAAAAGGGGCCGGTGATATCGCTCAGTGGCACGGGTGCCTGTTGGCGCGTGAGGTCCTGAGGTCGTCCCCCTGGTACCCACAAAAAAAAAAAAAAAAAATTCCTTCCTTTTTATGCCCAGTACAGATACCTGGCTGTGTCAGTCAGATTTCCATTGCTTTGAGAGAATGCTCGAGCTAGTCAGCTTATTAAAAGAAAGCCCTTGGACCTCAGGGTCCTTTGCAGTCTATCATTGCAGCCTCTCCACAAGAGCTTCTGTGACCTGTCAGCCTGGAAGACACTTCTTTATGCCCAGCTCCTGGAGCACAAGCTGCTTCTCCACAGGGTGAGGTCCCAGACCCGGCACTTTGGCTCATTTTTCTGGAAGAACACATGCTTGTTAGGGCATGATTGGGGACTGAATTTGTGGAAATCAGCTGCCCAAGGTGTGCCACTCAGCTCCCACATGGCCAGCTTGGCCCCCTGGGTGTCCCTGCCCAGGGAAGAAGGAGACTGGCTCGTACCAGGCAGCTCAATGCCCAGTGGGGCATGAGGCATGGCAATGATGCATGACAAACAAAAGCCAGATCCTTCTTCATTTGTTTTTATTTTGTCAGTCCTGGAACATAGTTGGCCTCAGATGGACAGATAGGCCTAGAGATAGAAGCATGGAAGGGTAGTGCAGAACTCAGCCAGGAGGCTTGTGGGAGAAGCCTGGATATGGGGGTGCTATGGGCCCATCACAGGTTCCTGAGCAGAATGAGCTGCAGCAGGAAGATCTGAGAAGACAGCAGGACTATGAAAATCTGGGGCTTGGCAGTGTCCTGAGAATTTAAGCTAGTCAGTGTGGGGGCATCTTCCTGAGGAGGGGCCAAGGCGACGTCAGGCTCAGGACTGGCCGGCTTGTTCTCTTTGATCCAGTCAGCGAGGTAGGAGATGTTGGCAAAGATACCGGGGCCCACAGGTGTGAGACATTCTGCGCTCCAACCGGCCACCCCATCAGGTACCAGACGCCTTGTACCCGGCAGACAAGGGCACCCCCAGAGTCTCCCTGAGGAGAGAGAAGACATGGATAGTGGGACTGAGACAGGGAGGGACACACATTGCCCAGGGTGGAGCGGACAAGATGGGCTCCAGGGGTCGCCACTGTCTAAGTGAGTGGTGCTTACTGGCGTAACCTGCACAATTTTAAAATTCCAGACACCAGGGAGGTGACGAGGATACTGACACCAGGGAGGTCCTGGTTCAGTATCTTCAGAGCAAGACCCCAGAGCCCCATCCCACAAACCTCCCAAGGGGACCCTGCATATGACCCAAGTTGGCGGTCACAGGCCTATGAGAATTAACAAAGGGACTCTAGGAGCCTGACATCTGCACTCTGCCCTCCCACCCATGTGAGAGAAGGGGCCTCCAAGGTCCCATGGGCAGCAAAGTGGTTGGCCTACAGGGCCGGCCTGTGGCCTTTGGCTGACCCCTCAGCCCAGTGCAGCATCCTGCTTGTGTCTCTGTGCGTGACTTAGTAAGTTCTCCAGCGTTCCCTGAGTTCCTTGGCTGATCTTAATTAGAAAATGCAAAGCCTGCGGAGGCGGGGGAAGAAAAGGCAAAGCTGTCTGAATGTGCTGAGGGGAAAAGAGTTGCCGCCTGGGCCACAGGGAAGCTCCAGGGCTCCAGGAGCACCGTGGGGGCTGCATGCACAGCAGGGCCCCACAGACAGAAAGGTCGTGGGCTCCACGGGGAGAACACTCGCAACTCACAGGCCACGAAGTTGGACTCAGAGAAGCATGGCGCCCTCCAGCCACCTGTTAAATACTGTGACTGAGCGGCTCTGTGCACAGGTGGTGTTCAAGAGACATGGAGGCATTATCCTCACCTGTGTACATGTGCAAAGGGGGCAGCAGAGGGGACAGGAAGAGCCCCAGAGGGACAGCACCAACTGGGCCATTAGCTTCTCTAGATTGGAGGGAGGAGGGAGGCCCGAGGGCGGCCAGCCATGGGCTGGGACAGGGAGACCCTCAGCAGGGAGGCAGGGGTCTGGCACACATTCTGAAGGGATGTTCCAGGGCTGCTGGGGCAGGGCCAGCAGCAGACTCCAGGGCTGTTCAGACCAGATTGTAGAAGGAGCAGTAATGGCTGGCAGGAAATGGTCAGCCTGCAGGATTTGCATTGTCTTATCCTTTCTATCTGTGTTTAAAATGTCAGGCGAGAACAGCAGGCTGAGTGTGGAGCAGTAGACTCTGGTGCCCGGAAAAAGAGCAAAAGGAGCAGGGTCCAAGTAGGGCTGCCTGCAGCGTCTAATGGAGGATGTGCACCAAAGCCTGGTAGAGTGAGCTGAGGAAGGGTGAGATTCAAGGAAGCAAGGAAGGGCACGTGCAGACACAGGCGCACTGCCCAAGACGCTGCCGGTGCAAGAACGGACAAGTGCAACTGTGGTCTACTCACACAGTGAGTGGATCAATGCCACAAACAATGCTGACTGAAAAGAGATGAAGTAAAAGCCCACATCCTATATGATTTGCATTCATATTAAGGCCCAGCACAAAGCCACAGTGCTTTAGAAGCCAGGACAGGATGCTGGGGGAGAACAGTGACAGGACAGAGGCATAAGGATGGCCCTTTGGGTGTTGGTTGCATGAATGTATTGAACTCTAAACTTCATCAAATAGTACAAACTAAGCCCTTTTCTTTGCATGCTATACTTTAACATTTTTTAAAAGGTACAAAGAAAATGGATGAGATGAACTGGTGCTCTTTAGGAGGTCTGACACCCTAGGCTGGGTTGAGCTCAGGAAGGTTTTAGAAAAGGGGCTGTACAGGGTACAGAGAAGACAGAGAGGGAGGGGACGTGGTCACTGTAGGAGCAGAGGGGTGACCAGGCTCAGTGTGGAGTCCGAGAGGCTTCACTTACTCTGCAGATCTCCCCGTTGCAGATTCTGCAGCGCACAGCATGTCCTCCTTCACCTCGTAGGCACTGGGGTCCTCGACACCAGGGAAAGGTGTGTAATGACCTGCACAGTGCTCATGACTTATGCGAGTCACCTCCCACTGCTGCAGCTGGAAGGGTTCAGGCAGGAATGCTGTGGGAGAATTCAGATGTGAGAATCAGCCTGGAGGAAAACCTGGCTCCTCTCCAGCCTGCTTGCTGCCAGAAGGCACCCACTCTGGCTGGCAGCAGTGGACATGCAAAAATCAGGGGGAAAGGCATTCAAGAGAGCCAAAAAGAAGGGCCTGTGGTGAGAAGGACCAGGAAGGAGGTCAGTGGAGCTGCAAAGAGTGGGGCAGAAAAAGATGAGGTGTAGTCATAGCAGGGCCCAGAGCAGGCGGTGCCTCCTCGCCAGGCTATGGGATTGCAAGTTCATTCTAGGTGCATTGGTAATAATGGAAAGGTCCATTTATATTCCAAAAACAATTCTTCTGGCTGCTCTGTGGAGACAGAGATAGCAACAGGAAGGATGGAAGTGGGAGTCCCGGCCTAGCTAGGATGTAGCAACAGTGTATGTCACAGGTACCGGGTAGCTTACTAGTGTATGACAGTAGGGATGGCCTCACCTCAAGGAACAGCTGGACGTAGCTACTCGGATTCTGTTTTTAGATCACAGCTCTGATCTGCGATCTCTGTGTGCTAGCACAGTATTCGGATGACAGCTCACTGTGGTGCAGCACTCACTGTCTACAGTCTTTTGTGGGTCATCAGCAGCTGCTGGTGTGTGGCAAACTCCAGGCCTGGGTCAGGGGCCAGCAACAGCCATCAGGAGAGAGGGTAGAGAGACAAGGACTGAGGGCCCAGGGTCCCACTGATGTCAGCTGCTCTACCCTCTGCTGGCTGTCCAGCTCATGAGTTCTCTTCATGAGCCAACTCTTCTCCTCTGGCCTGGCTTGGATATCCCCCTTCCCCTTCCAGTGCTTCTGAGACTGACAGTTCATCCCAGGAAGGTGTCCGGAAATGCTGGCAAGCTGGCTGTTCTAAGGACTAAGCCGTATGACTGACATTTAGAGGCCAGGAGCAGGGATGGTGGCTGCAACCCAAATCTCAAGGAAACGCCTGCCTCAAATGTCTTCGTGGAGATGCTCTGCCAGATTGTGACCCTATGAGTCACCCAATTTTATATTCTACTTTTTTCCCACTCACCATTATATTTTCTTAGATCAAAAGCATTCATCTTTGTACAAAAATCTCTGCCCAACATCTCCCTCTCTCAGTCTAAAAATATTTGGCTATCCTTCAGTATCCACAGGCATCCTCCAAGGATACCAAACCCCACAGATGCGCAAATGTCTTATGTAAAATGGCATCACAGCACTTGCAGAGAACATGTGCACTTCCCGGACGCTTTGCATTATCTGTACGTTTCTTAGAATACCTGATGCAATGTAAACGCTATGTAAATAGTGATACTGTACTGTTCAGAGAAAAATGACCAAAAAAGGAGTGTACCCTCCCCCGGCTCTGAATGCTTTGGGTCCGCCGTTGGTTGAGCTGCAGGTGCAGCATCACAGATACAGAGGGCGGACTGTGCAAGTAGGGGATGAACAAGTCTCACTTGCGTTAAGGGATGGGCAGTGAGTTCCACATGGGTACATGTTCCTCAGCTATGAACACCCCAACCTGCCTCAGGTCAGAGGCGGGCTGCTCTCATCTCCTTATTCATGCCCAGCACCTTCTGTGGCCATGGAAGATCGAGCGGTGTTTGACGAGACCATGAAGTGGCCAGACCCCAGAAGAACCTTGGAATGAGGGGGTCAAATATGTTCTGAGCTCTGGTAATCTTGAATGACTCAGAGTGAAAGAGCCCAAGTTTCTGATCCTGAAAGTTAGAGTTTTTTTTTGTTTTTTTTTGGACTGAGGGAATCATGAGGCTTTACAAGGCTCAAAAGGCCCAGTCTCCCAGCGCCGCACCCTCCGCTTGCCCTGTGTGCTCACTGTCTTCAGTAAGCATCCCCCAGACAGTTATCCAGCAGGAAGCAGAGGGATCCAGCTTCAAGTTGCTCCCTGGGAGACGAACAGGGAGGACGTGGGAATTGAACTCCACAGGCTGGTGCAGTTGCATCAGGACCATGTCTCTTGACATGCGGTGAATTTTGTCGTAGTCTTGGTGAACAGTAAGCTTATTCACTGTCATCTGCAGGCCATACTTCGTGGGGTTGCTCAGCTGGTTGTAGCCTAGCAGAATTCAGTAGTCAGATGGATATGGGACCTATTGGAGGGCAGTTTCTCTGAGTGTTGGGCTGGCGCCCTCACCCTAACAGCTCGCCCACCTGGCAGGCAACCAGACACTCCGCCCTGTCATCTTAAGGGGTTATCTGTACTCTCTTCCTGATACTGAGATAGCCTTTCTCTTGAGGTGGGCTTGATTGCTGCTCATAACCTTAGGACATTTGTCCTTTGAAGGCTCTTGATGGCTCATCTAGCACGTCTCAGAATCCAAAGAGCAGAGATCTGATTCTGGAAGGACATTTGTGGTCATCAAACTACCCGCTTTTGCCAGAGAAGAGACCTGGCTTATTTCCAGCTTGATCAGTCCCTCTTACGGCCCCAGGGCCTTCTCACTGCACTTCCCTGGCTTGCATGGCCCATCCCCTAGTTCTCACACACTGTCTTCTCCAAAGGCTGCCGCACCTTAGGCACAGGCGAGTTATCCCAGGGTGAGAAGTGAAGGATGGGCCCTGCCTGAAGATGTGACTCAGATGGACATGAAAGGGGAGTCACGTGATGAGCAGGATGGCCTTCCAAGTAGAAGGCACCCCTGAGTCAAAGGGCAGCAGCACAGGGCACCTGACAGCAGCAAACCATCCCAGGACATCGCTCAAACCTCCTCAGAGTGAAGGCCAGAAGAAAAAGGCTGGGCACTCCTCGCTCCTCCCTTGCTGACCCTGCACCTCCCTCCTGCAGCCCTTCCCAGCAACTGCAACCCTGGGCAGGGAACGCGCACCTTTGGAAGCAGTGGGCTGCAGAGGTCACCCAGGTTTGTCGATGAGGGCAGCTCCACAGATGTGCCTGCCATGCAGGAGCAGACTGGCCTGCCACGGCCACCGTTCAGACTTTGCATTCTTCCCTCCAAAGATCCTCCTGCTAAATGCAGGCCTGCCACATACTGTGAAGACAGTCCCAGCCAGGGGCACCTGCATTCAGGATTCCAGCCCTTGGTGACCCTAAGCGTAGGCGTCAGCAGGACTCGGGACTCCGCAGCCACTCCGCTCCCTTCTCAGGCCCAGGATGAAATGACGTGGGCCAAGGACTGGGGTGAGTACATGGCTGCGGAGGTCTAGGGAGGAATGTGGGCCTCGGGCCAGGTTCTTCTGGACCCTAGCACACTAAGGACTACAGCCCCTAACTCAAAGTGCTGGAAGAGCAGAAACTGAGGCAGACAGAGGTGATGGTACAGAGTTCGAGGCCAAGGTGGACTGAGTGGATGTGCCCTCCCACCTCAGCCCAGTGAAGAATGTGCGGTACTGAGCCAGGCAGGTTCTTCTGCCCTTGTACCGAGGACTGAGACCCAGTGGGAAGCGCCAGGAGGGAAGCGGGCCCGCCCCACGACCTCCCTCCGAGCCCGGAGGCCAGGCCTCCCAACTGCCCACTTTCCAGCGCCCCCAGAGCCACACTGGGCCTCGCTGGGGTCATCTTGGCGGATGTCAGGGGTCCGGGAAGGAGAGGGGACGGGAGAGGCTGGCAGGTGGCTGCTCCCAGTCGGGGCCGTCCCTGCCCCCACGCAACTTCTGATAAGGGCTGAGCGTTGTGGGCCTGCGGCAGGAGGAGCAACCAGAGGAGAAGCGCCGCGGGTGCCCAGGGCGAACGCCCGCCCGGGCGCGACTGCTGTTCACTGGCGCCCCCATCCGGCCGCCCGCATCTGTGACCCAGAGCGCGAGCGACCAACGGCGGGTCACGGCCAGTCACCCTGGCGTGTCCTGGGGCTGCGGGCTCCCACTGTGCAGACGCCCCAGCTCTGAGGACTCCGTCATCCCCGGGAGCCCTCGGGCTGTGGGAGAGGTGGAGTGTCATAGCCCCCACCTTAGGCCTGCAGTGACACATGTGCCTTTCTTATGCAAAATCCTTTGGGCCACATCCCAAAGCTCCACTAGGCGTCAAGGCATGGGAGAAGACTCTCTGCGGACACCCTCAGTTCTGCTCTTGGAGACTTGGTCGTCCTTCCTTTTTCATGGAAAGTAGCACACGCTTTTATCTGAGCAGTCCTATCAACGCTTCTCGTGAGGAGAATTAGGGCAGGCGTGTGTGGGGGGGGAGGGGGTACTTGCTGTGGATGTTCCTGCTGACCTAAGTGGCTCGGGATCCTTGCAGTCCTGAGATTTCACTTAGTTAAATAAAGCCACACCCACAGATCTTTTGAAATAAAAAGGATAGAAGAGATGCCAGAGTGACAGTGCCCTTAAGTGTTCCGGGGCCCTCAGTTGTCATGGATACCTATGAGGAGCACCCACTCACCTGAAGAGGTCCTTCGCTTGGCTATTTGGACCACTTGGTCATTCTGAGCCCTTAGCTGTAAACTATCTTTTGACATCTGAAAAAGCTGAGAATTTCCAAAATCATCCAGTCCTCGTTCCTCATAGCTAAACAGTTCTCTCCTCCATATATCGCTCTCCTCTCACATTGTGCTATAAGCAGCAGGAAGAAACTGGGTAGCTAGATATTTGCACTGATGTATAGTCGATAAGTTTGAATTAAAGAGAAATAAGATCAGAAGTCCAGAAAATCTAGGGGCAGAGGTGTAGGTGGCAGCAGAAGGAAGCCTAGTATTGAGTGACATGAGAAAAATCTAGAGAAGAAAGAAGAAAGAAAGAAAGAAAGAAAGAGAGAAAAGAAAGAAGAAAGAAAGAAGAAAGAAAGAAAGAAAGCGAGAGAGAAAGAAAGAAAGAAAGAAAGAGAGAGAGAGAGAGAGAGAGAAAGAAAGAAAGAAAGAAAGAAAGAAAGAAAGAAAGAAAGAAAGAAAGAAAGAAAGAAAGAAAGGAAAGAAGGCCTTATTTGAAGAGAGCTGAGATGTAGATTGAATTACGTCCCCCGGAAGATGTGCTGAAGTCCTCGCCCCAGGTAGCCGTGAATGTGACTGATTTGGAGATGGAGTCTTTGTGGATCAAGTTAAGATGATGCCGTACTGGGCTGGAGTTGGCCCTGAATGCAATGACTGGTGTCCTGATAAGTTCATGTGAAGGTAGAGAAACACGGGGTGAATGTTAGAGCTATGACAGGGAGTCAGAGGCTGGACCTGCAGATCCCTAGTGAGTAACTAAAGGCAGGACAGAGCTTGGCATCTCTACCTTCATTTTATATTTGTCTTTTTTATTGCCTTAAAACTTCTTTGAGTCCCAATCCTGCTCAGCTCTGCACATAGATGTGTTAATCATTTAAGCAGCATCTGTCTAAAAACTGGTAATACATGGTTTATTAATCCTAAATTTACCCAATCTATCTCATTTCTTTTCAGACCAAGGACTCAAGAGTAAGTAAGGTATTTTTAAGATTTCCAGGGGCATTCAAATCCCAGCTTTCACAACATCCTGTTACAGACCCGTCAAGGGATGCCTCGAAGTCTCCAATTATTGTCTTAAACCTGCAGTCACCTTGGACTCCAGGAAAAGCAGGGCCTGGCAAAGAGCTCACCCCATGATTATCCTGCTCCCCACAAGTGGAGCAGTTACCTATGATGGGAACCAAGACTGCCCCTAGCAGAGCAGTCACCTCAGGGGAACTGACTTCTCCCTCACCTCACAGAACCAGTCCTGAGGTGAAAATCAACTGGAGCATGACTTGACCAGGGCAGCATACCCTGCTAGCTGCTCAAACCCCAACCCCTTTTCCATAAAACCTCAAAGTCAGACCTTGTACCCCTTTATCTGTCCTTCCCAGTGTGACCACACAGATTATAGCTCCTTTCCTGTCTTTCACCACTGCTCATCTCCCTGATTGGGATTTTTGGGGCAGGTGGCTGAGCCTAGTCAGTTAGGATCCCAGGAGCTCGGGCTTTCTTCCTAAAGCTCCATTAGCAATGTGACAACTGAAGAAGTGATCTGTGTAATGCATGTACAAGCCAAGGAATTCCAAGGACTGCCAAGCACCACCAGAAACTAAGACGGAGGCCAGGAAGACCCTTCCTTAGAGATTTCAGACAGAACATCATCCATCGATAGCTTCATTTTTTAGTTTGTACCTTGAGAATAGTGAAAGAATAGAAATCCTTTGTTTAAAAGTTTTGTTTTGTTTTCTGAGATGGGGTATTCTATGCTGGACTTGAACTCACTGGGCTGCCCAGGCAGGGCTTGAACTTGGATTTCTTCTGCCTCAGCTTCCTGAACGCTGGGATTACAGTCATGTACCACAATTCTCAGCTATCCAGAAAAAAAAATTAAATAAATATCAGCCATTCATGTAAATTTGCCACTGACAGCTTTCCAGCCACACAGCTGCATTGCATAGCTCCTACCGCGCCATCTTTCAGACCTCCTCTCCTCCATTCCCAAGAAAGCATTCCTCATTTCCTTCTGAGCCTTCACTGATAGTATCCTTAAAGTCCAGATTTTTATTAATGGTCTGTCCAAGGAGATTTGGGTTTTCTTTAAGGTGATTACATTTTCTTTGCAATGTTCCTCAAAATTCTTGCAACTTCTACACACATCCCAGTTTCAAAATCACTGACACATTTTTAGCCCCAACACATCTTTCGTTTTGTTTTCCACAGTTTCAGTTACTATGGTATCTTTGATCTAAAAATATGAAATGGGAAATTCCAGAAATAAACAATTCATAAATTTAATTTGCTCACCATTCTGAGCTGCATGATGAAATCTCATGTTGTCTTGGTCCACTCCATCTGGAACATGAATCATCCCTGTATCCAGTGTAGCTGTGCTGCACACACTACCTGCCCATTAGGCATATAGTAGCTGATGATCAGTTGTCAGATTGACAATTGCAGTATCACAGTGGTTGCGTTCAAGTAACCCTTAGTTTCCTTAGTAAGGGCTCATAAGTACAAGCATAGTGATGATGGTAATTGGGATATGCCAAAGGGAAATTGTAAAATGCTTCACCTTCCTTTCCTTAAGGTGAAAGTGTAAGATATTTTGGGAGAGAAAACATATTCACAAATGTTTATTACAGTGTAGTATAATTGTTCTATTTTTTCCTGTTGTTGCTAATCTCTTCCATGCTTAATTAATACATTAAACTTTATCATAGGTATACACGTATACAGAAAAAAATGTACATGTGACATTTAGTACTGTCCGTGGTTTCAGGCATTGACCGGGGGTCTTCAGACACATCTGTGGCTAAGAAGGGGCTCCTATATATGCTATGGCAGCATTCTATTCATGTAACCAAAATTTCTATTAATTTTTTTTTACCCTTTTATCACTGTGACAAAATTCATGAAAGAATAAAATTATAAGAAGAAAAGTTTTATTTAGGTTCACAGTTTCAGAGGTTTCAGTCCATGGCCACTTGGTTGCTTTTAGGGCCTGTAGCAGAAGTGTGTGGCAGAGAAAGCTGGCTGCTCTCTTCAAAGCAGCCAGGAGGCAAAGAGGGAGCAGAGAGGCCAGGGTCCCACACCCACAGTAACCAAATTTCCCTCCTCCAGCCCTACTTCCTAAATGTTCCACCATCTCCTTCCATCACCACAGGCTGGGACCAAACCTGCAATGCAGTGGTCTTTGGGGGAAGTTCCATATCCAAACTGTGCAGCTTTTTATTGCTGTGCACTGTAATTTAGACCTGGAACATCCCCCAAAGCCCCGTGTGTTAAAGGCTCACTCCCCAACCTGGTGCTCCTGGGAGGTGGTGGAACTTTAAGAGGTGGAGCCTAATGGGAGTGTGTCCTTGGGACAGTGGGATGCCACCTCGTCTTCCTCTCCTTTTCAACTCCCAGCCATGAGGATAAGGGTTTGGCATGTGCTGCCACCATGCTGTGCTGCCTCACCATAGGCCCAAAAGTGACAGGGCCAAATAACCATGGATTGAAACCACCAAAACTGTAAGCCAAAGACCTTTTCTCTTTATTGACTGATTATCTCAGGTATTTGTTATGGTAATGTGAAGCTAGCTAATGCACAGTATAACAAATTACCCCAAACCTAGCCATGTAAAACACCACACATTTATTATTATACAGATTCCACAGCATGACCATCCACGGTCTCATTCAAGTGATTTCAGCTGGCTACACACTCACTAGAGGCTCGGGGAAGAAACTGCTTCTGAGATCATTTAGGCTTTTGGTAAAATTCAGTTTCTCATGGTTGAGTGACTAAATTATCCATTTGCTGTTGGGAGCCACTCTCCATGTACAGATCCCAGGTGCCGGTCATAGGTTCTGCCCGCAGGCCACTTCTCCCAGGGCTGGCAGGAAGATGTCTAGCGCCAAATTCTCCTTAGGTTTTGAATCCCCACCCAGTGTGTGACTTCCAGACCCAGATGTAAAAGATTCACACACAATTAAGCAACACCACCAAGGATAGTCACCCTTCTTCAAACAGTAGTCGCCCTTCCTCAAAGCGCCATTAGACGTGGAATCGTGGGAGGGATAGCTCATCAGATTCACAGTCCCTCAAACCCTGAAGAGCAAGAACTAGACAAGGATGTGGATCACTGAAATATTGCCTTAGAGTAAACTCAACCTAATCAAGACCAAAGAAAATTATATTTATTTGGAGCTAACTTACAATCCAGGAAAACACAGATTGGAGCAGTCTTGAACAGCCCTCTGAAAATGCTTTACAAAATATGGCTGTACTTATAGCTTTGAGCCACAAGGGATAGTTGAAAATGTCATCACTTGTTAGGAATTATGATTGATGCTGACGAAGGTTAAACTGTCTTACAAGAAAGGAGTTAGGTGGCGGGACGTGGTGGTGCATGCCTGTAATCATAGCACTTGGGAGGCTGAGGCAGGAGGATCACTGGGAGTTTGAGGCCAGCCTGGGGTACAAAATGAGTTAAAGCCCAATCTGAACTGTACAGTGAAACTCGGTCTCAAAGCGACAAAATAAATAAATAAAAATAAATAAATAAATAAATAAATAAATAGAAAAAAAGGAGTTAGTTGTAGTCTCAGTTTATGGATAGTATATGGAGTGGGTCCCTTGTTTCAAAACTCAGCATAAATTAAAAGTGTTTAAAAGGTCAGCTTACTTTTGCACAGCAAGAGAAACCACCAACAGAGTGAAGAGACAACCCACAACCTGGGAAAAAATGTTTGCCAGCTGTTCCTCAGACAAAGGATTACTATCGAGAACATATAAAGAACTCAAAAAAATCAGACCTCCCAAATTTAAAGACCCACTCCAAAAATGGGCATCTGAGATGAATACACATTTCTCAGATGAAGAAATACAAATGGCAAATAAAAATACAAAAAAATGTGCAACATCACTAGTCATTCGAGAGATGCAAATTAAAACAACACTGAGATACCATCTCACCCCAGAAAGAATGGCTATTATTAAGAAATCAACTAATAACAAATGCTGGAGGGGCTGTGGGGAAAAAGGAACCCTTCTTCACTGTTGGTGGGAGTGTCGACTGGTACAGCCACTGTGGAAGTCAGTGTGGAGATTCCTCAAAAAACTAGGGTTGGAGGTCCCATTTGATCCAGCTATTCCCCTTCTGGGTATCTTCCCAGAAGAATTAAAAACATCGTACCACAGCGATATATGTGCACCCATGTTTATAGCAGCACAATTTGTAATAGCCAGATCTTGGAAACAACCCAAATGCCCATCAACTGAGGAATGGATAAGAAAGATGTGGTATTTCTATACAATGGAGTACTATTCAGCCATAAAGAAGGACAAACTGGAGACTTTTATAGGTAAATGGATGCAACTCGAGAAAATACTCATAAGTGCAATAAACCGGATGCACATGTGTAAGCCTCGTATTGTCTCTCTAGTATGAGAAACTGAAAGAGTAAATAAGATCCAAAATGTACAATAGACATGGTGAATCAAAAAGAAACTGGTCAAAAAGGAAAGAGAGACTGGAATAGGGGAATAGGGGAAAGAAAGAAGGGAAAGGGAAAAAAATTGTATATATATATATATATATATATATATATATATATATATATATGATGGTTAAGATAGATACACTACCAATTTTACTTAGTTCATTGAAGAGTAAGGTTTGTGCCAATAATGTTTGGACAATTGAATGCTAATATCTGGTATCCTGAATAACTAACTTAAAGATAATAATACGTAATGCATTAACTGTTGTTACCCTCCTATTATGTTGTTTTGAAAATTTGTTCTTTTTTTGATTTGTTTTGTTTTTTCTTCTCTTTAAAAAAAAAAAAAAAGGTCAGCTTACATTTGGTGGTGAGCAGCTCTGTAGTCCAGTTCAAAAGTTTGTTTGTGAATATGTCTGAGGTCTGATTAACAATAGCCTTCCACTCCATTTTAAGTGCCTTGAACCAATGCTACTCCATTTTGATTTTTTTCCTGAGAGCACTTTTCCTTAGACTTCTGCCTACCACAGTTTCCTTTCAGACAAATACTGCAAATCAGACACAAGATTTCCATTCACAAAGTTCACTTTCCACCAAAAAAGAAGCAGGAAAGTACATGGCCAATTTTAATGTGCTATAAATACAAACAATAAATATAGGTATGAGTCTTAAAATTATACATGTAATAATGCATATTGTATATTTACAGGTTAACTACTTTTAACTACTCTTTAAAAATATTTGGCTGTTTTATCTCTCTGAAGTATTGTTTTGTTTTTCTTTCCATCTTTCCTTCCTTCCTCTTTCTTGCCCTTTAATGTTTGCTTAACCTTAGCAGGAAATTTTCAAAGCCTATCAGGTTTATCTCTAATCTCATTAATCCATTGCATAAACAGCCATGAATTACAATTTCATTTGTATAACTTGTTGTACGAATCCCCTGGTGCTTTTTACCACCAGTATTGTTTTGGGAAGGCTACATATGTTGTAGCAGTTAGACGCACACTTCAGTTACTGTAAGTATCACAGTTTGTTGCCTGTGCCCTCTGCATTTAACGTATTTGCACGTTTCTCCCTGTGCTGCCCTTTGGAGTACATTTCCAGTAGTGCACTTGGCGTCACCATATCTCTGTGTGTTCTCACTTGTTTTCCTGACTCGATGTGCTCGCTTAAAATCTCACCAGCACTGCCTGCTGGCTCCCCATGTCCTCATTAATGCTCAGTGTCACGGCACTATTTTTTGCCTATTAGAGTTATAACGGTAAGATACAATCCTAGGGTAGTTTTTCTATGCAGCATCTATTGATTGGCTGTGGTACGGGGGGTTGGACCAGGGCCTTCACACTGAGCTGCACTCCCAGCCCTTTTTCATTTTGAGATAGGGCGTTGCTAAGTTTCGATGTTGCCCAGTCTAGACTTGGACTTGTGATCCTTATATGTAATTTCTGATATTAACGAAACTGAGCATCTCTTCTGGGCTTACTCGTCACTTGGTTAATCCCTTCTTCAAATCATCGAGACCAATTTGTCCATTTTCCTTTGCGGTTTCATGTCCCATTCCCTTTAAAATAGATTTGTGGAAATGCTTTATACATCCTAGATCGGCAACATTCTTAGCATGATATGTAGTTCCTGTCCACCTGACACTGTCAATGGTGTAACAGAATGTATTTGCAGTGAGTGGGTACATGCATGTTTGTCTACACGGAAGCCTCACCTTACACAGTGTACCTATTAAGAAGAAACAGAGTTGGGGTTGGGGAGGTAACTCCGTGGTACAGCGCCTAGCGCGCAAGACACCTGAATTCAATCCCACTCCCCCCGCAAATACACACACACACACACACACACACACAAAGGAGAAGAGGAAGGAATAGACTGAAATGTGATTTAAAAATTCATAAATAATTTAAGAAGAATATTTCTCAGTTTTCATTTTAGCAGAGAACTTTCTGCCTTTCAAATAACCAACAGAAGTGCCAGAAGACAGATTCGAAGTTATTAGCTGCAACAAGCAAGTTGTAACTATCAGCGAATGACAGAAGAGCATATGAACAAAGTCGATGACGCAACACAGAGAAACTAAACATGATGGACTAGAGAACTCCAACTCTCTGTTAATATAAAAGGAAGCCAAAGAGGTATACACGAAACTGCAAAACACTGCTGAAAGAAATCAAACAAGATAGGCATAAATGGAAACACATTTCATATTCATGGGTTGTAAAACAATATTGCTAAAATGTGCAAACTACCTAAAGCAATCCACAGATTCAATATAATCTTCATCTAAATCCTCCCAGTTTTTCTTGAAGAAATAGAAAAATCAGTCCTAAAGTTCATATAATATCTTCAGGGACCCTGCAGAGCCAAAACAATCTTGAGAAAGAAGAACAAAGTTGGAGGACTCACATTTCCTGGTTTAAAAACTTTCTGCAAAGCTATAGTGACTGAGTGTGATACTGGAATAAAGATAGACATATGGAATGATAGAACACAGCAGAGAGCCCAGAAATGCCCCCTTATGTATTTGTCCAATGGATTTATTTTTTAAATTAATTTATGTTTTGCGATGGTGCTGGGGAGGGACACAGGGTGTCCACTGGCTAAGCATGCATTCTACCCTGAGCCACGCAGTCAGTTCCTGTCCAGTGATTTTCACCAAGGGTGCCAGGACACTATTCAACAGAGAACAGAGAAGCTTCCAACAAATAACATTGAAATATGCATGTACAAAAGAATGGAGTTGGACCTGTCATAGTTTGTGTCTAGATGTCCCCCCAAAGCCTCATTTCAGAGGTGGCTGAATCCAGAGTGTGTGGTGCTGGGATTAAGGGTGTGTGGTTGCTAAATCAGTCCACTGATTGATTTGGCATAGTTTATTTAGGCTATGCTAGAATTAACGGTGTGAGTACTACACCCACCCTAGGGTGGGTAGCCTGTGTACAATATAAAGGACAGAAAGAGTCTTGTCTCTCCCTCCTTGTTGTTTTTGCTGCCTTTTGGTACCATGAACTGTTGCCCCTCTGCCACGTGCCACCCTGCCTTGGAGCCAGCCGATTATGGACTGAAACCTCTACCAACTGTAAGCTAAATAAACCTTTCCCCCTTTAACTTTGGGTGTTGGGTATTTTGTCTCAGCAACAAGAACAGTAATTAAGACAGACAGGTATCTTACCATATATCATATCCAAAATTAATCCAAAGTGGTTTAAGTACCTAAATGTAAGATATTTAAGTTAGAACTATAAAACTCAGAATGAAATAGGGAGAAAGCTTCATGGCATTGGATTTAACAGTGATTTCCCTCATTTGACACCAAAAGCATAGGCAAGAAAATAAATAAATTGGAATTTATCAAAATTTTAATATATTGTGTGTCAAGGACACTATCAGCAGAGTGAAAAGGGAGCCCACTGAATGGAAGAAAACATTTGTAAAGCATACATCTGATAAAAGGATAATATTCAGGGCCGGTGAGATGGCTCAGCGGCTTAAGCGCCTGCCCGGCAAGCGCGAGGGCCCGAGTTCGACTCCCGGATCCCACATACGAAAAAGGGGCCGGTGATATCGCTCAGCGGCACGGGCGCCTGCTGGCGCGCCAGGTCCTGAGGTCGACCCCCCGGTACCCACAAAAAAAAAAAAAAAAAAAAAAAAAAAAAAAAGGATAATATTCAGAATATATTTTTAAAATGCCTCTATGAGTAGACAACAAAAATCAAACAACCCAATTCAAACATGGGCAAAGGAGCTGAATCAACATTTTTCTAAGAAAAATGTACAAATGGCCAACAAACACATGAAGACATGCTCAGTATCACTAATCCTTAGGAAATCCAAATCAAAACCATAAGGAGATATCGCTTAATTTCCGTGGGGACGGTTGAGATACGTGTAACGGACAGAGGTAGGTGTTGGTGAGTATGTGTGGAGAGTGGGGCCCTCTACGCAGCTGCTGTGAGTGACTGCTTTCTGAAAAGGAAGAAGAAGAAGGAAAATGAGTAGGGGAGGGGAGGAGGGAGAAAGAAGAAGGAAGAAAAGGAAGAAGAGGAGGAGGGGAGGGGAGGGAGGAGAGGAAGGAGAAAAAGGGGAGGGGAAGGGGAGGAAGAAGAAGAGGAAAAAAGGAGAAGGAAAAGGAGGCAGAAGAGAGGAGGGGGAGGAGAGAAAAGTGTGGGGAGGAGGAGGAAAGGAAAATTAAGTAGACTTATAGCATTTGTATAAAAGAAAGTTTCTCAAAATATTACACATAAGAATGACCACATGCTGCAGCAAGTCCACTTCTGGGTATATACCTAGAACTGAAGGCAGAATCTTTTTTTTTTTTTTTTAATGTGGGTACCAAGAGTCAAACTCAGGACCTTGCACTTGCCAGGCAGGCACTTATGCCGCTGAGCCATCTCACTGGCCCTGAAGGCAGAGTCTTAAAGAGATATTTATACACCTTCTTCATAGCACTATTATTCACAAAAGCCAAGAGGTGGAAGAAATGCAAGTGTCTATCCAGGGGTAAATGAATAAACAAAATGTGGCATTTGCATACAATGAAATATTATTCGCCCTTGAAAAGGAATGGAATTCTGATACGACAACGAAGATGAACATTAAAGACACTGTGCTACTATGCTAAGTGAAATAAGGACAAATAGAATGCACTGCACTCATACGAGCGCCTGGAGGAGTCGGATTTGTAGAGACAGAAGGGAGAATGGTGGCTGCCAGATGCTGAGGGAAAGGGGTTCAGGTGGAGTGGGCACAGAGCTTCAGTCTGAGAAGAAAGCATTCTGGCGACAGGGGGACATGACGGCACATGTTCCGGCTACTGGTGAGCCCCTGTGAGAAGACTGATTGAGCCCAGGAGTCAGAGAGCGGCCTAGGCAACACAGCAAGACCCTATCTCAGAAACAGAGAAAGCTCTGGAGGTGGGCAGTGGTGAGGACCGCACAACAGTGTCAGCGTACACCAGCCACCGAGCACACGCTTACCACGGCCAAAATGTTAACTCGTGGTCTGCATATTTTACCACAGTCTTTAAAGAACTGAAAGAAATAATATGCTCATCCCAGTATGAGCAGAGATGTAAATGATAAGACTGAGAATATTGTAGGGAAGCTGGAGGGAATAGACAGGGTGGGGAGGACAAAAAACATAATGACAGCTCAGAGGTGGGGCATGGAGGGTCGCAGAAGCGGAAGTGACCACCGGGCAGGGCCAGGGCACAGCTGAGAGCTGGTCTGAGGACAAAGGCAGTGCTTCAGGAAAATTACTTTAAGGGGAAGTGGCGGTGGGCTTTGGAAGGCTGGGATGTGGGGATGTGTTATCTGCCATCTGGGCTCCTTCTGAGGACACCCAGGTCGGCCACGGTCTTCCAGCATTGCTGTCCACCACCTGCCAGCTCACAAAGATGGGCAACCTGCGCAAGGAAATCCAAGCCTGACACAGGAGCACAGGGATCGGGCCATGTCTGTGTCCACTTAACTGTCCATGTCCTGCTTCTCGTGGGTCACAGCCCTCACCACTCCATGCCTGCCTCTGGCTCCAGGCTGCTTCCAGCAGAGCGCAGGAGGCAGCCTGTGCTGGGCCTGGGTGTGGGACTGGGGCATCCACAGAGGAGAGTACGGAGCTGCGAGCAGAAGCCGAGCACTGGGCACGGTGTGTGTGGGGAGCGCAGCAAGCACCCTCCTGACGCGCAGGTGCCCCGGGGACAGGCTGACCTACCCCGCCTCACAGACGAGGAGTCAGGCCACCCAGAGGCAATGTGGCCTGCAAGTAGGTCACCTGCAGGACCAGCCCTGTGCCGGGACTCATTCCAACTGGCACCAAAACCAGGCCAGCAATCACTGCTTAGGGCCCGTAGACTGAATGCTCACAGTCCAGCCGCTGCTAAGGCCAGACCTGCCCCACACCTTTCCATTCTCCTTGCATTTTTCTGCCCAGGACAGGAATGCATTGCCCTCAGCTTTGTCACAAGGTGGCAGCGCAAACCATTGATCCTGCCTTGACCAGCTGGTATTCCCATGCCCAGGACCTAAAATCGTGGCTCCAAAACCTGGGCCGGTACTGTTCTTCCCCTCATTCTCAGTTTCCATTTACCTGTGGCTGCTGCATTCTCCCCTCGAACTGCACTGTCCCAGATCACCCCGGAAGCCTCCTTTCTCCTCCCCCATCCAGTGAAGCCTCACTTTCTCTGGGAGTCCACTGGGTACTTTGTGGGGACTTTGGAAAGACTTATCCCCTTGTACTGTGGGCTTGCTGTGCACATTCTTCCCTCTCCCAGTTGCAAGCTTCCTCAGGGCAGAGCCTGCATCTGACTCCCTCTTGCGTCATAGACTCACTGTGGAATGGACTACGCCAGTGGTGGCCCATCTAGCTGGGACGGCGGTCCTGAGCACTCTGTGATTGCTGCTGCTTCCCAAGCCATAGTGGCAGTGATGGGAGAAGGAAAGTGAACGCTTTTAGGCAGGCCTGAGGACCTCGCTCTGTCCATGGCCCTGTGAGGGGCCTCCTCTCTTGTTCTGGGCACTCAGTAGTTGCACAACCATCAGATGTGACAATGTGCACAGGAGGGGCATGTTGTTTGAGAGGAAAATTCTCTTTGTTCTCTGGGGATAGCTCCAGGGGGATCAGATCGCTGATGTTGAACACAAAGGATGCATCCCCTGTCTTGGTTCTACTTGAGGAAGCCCTTCCATGTTTGCCTTGATGGAACAGTTTCCAGCAAGCAGCACATGGGTTGTGCCTGAAGAAGAGGACCACTCCCACCGGCATCACCCATACATCATTGGTGTCACAGGGACAGGGTCAACACAGGGCTTCACTACTCCTGGTCAGGAAGGGCAATTGGGACACCCTGTTCAGCCAGGTGGAGTGAAGCTATTTGTTGACCCCATCATCTAAGTGCATCGTTCTCACAGAGGAGTCTTCACCAAGGTGTAGTCCACCACAAGGTGGTGCCTGAATGAACTGAGCGAGTCTCGCGTCAGCTGGTGGTAAACCAGCCCATTCTTCGGCCCCAGGTCTCCTCCGATGGCTCCCTGGTCACTTGGGCGTGACCCTCTCATACATCCTGGCAAGTGTAGGGTGAATACTCTGCGGGGCCACTCAGTGCATTTTGCATAACTGACAGTGTGATTTCCAGTGATGAACTGATTGATTTCTACAGAATCATCACAAGTATGAAGGCAGAAACTCCAAGTAGCATCCTCATCACTCCCCTGCTCACATTACCGGAAATGGAACCAGTGCCATCTGGAAGCATAGGGAGATAGAGTGGGGTGGTCAGCACACTGCGGAGCACTTTCTTAGGATCAAGTAGGCCTGGGTTTGACAACAATGTGGGCCAGGAAGGAGGAATATTGAGCAAAAAGCACAAGCAGCATAAGGAAGTGATAGTACAATGCCAAATGTAGAAAGCAGTGTTACAGACAGTTGGGGACCATATGTTTGCAGTGAAAGTTCCATAATATAAGTGGGAAAGATATAGAAGTAAATCAGGTTAGAATCTTCATCTGGGGAGGTAGAGATGGGACTAGGCCAGTGGTAGCGAACCTATGGCCTGCGGGCCATAGAGGGCTATTTGTATCACTGAAGGTGCTAAAAGGTTCCCATCACTGGAATAGGCCAAAGGATAGTAACAAGAGAAGCTAACTATATAGGAAATGTTTTGCTATATAAAATATATAATATGCATTTTATCATATATAAAATACACTTGTTGGGCTGGGGATGTGGCTCAGTGGTAGAGTTCTTGCCTTGCATGCACAAGGCCCTGGGTTCGATCCCCAGCACCACAAAAAAGAACAAAAACAAAAAAAAACTGTTGCATAAAATATTCTCATTCTATATTTATATAGTAAAAAATGCTATATTAAAAATAGTTGGAAGCAAATATAGCAAAAAGTGAATGTTGTCTGATGGGGGGTGCTGTCTGTGGGACGGCTGGCAGTGCCCATAACAGAGCGCAGTGCTAAGCAGCCCTTCCAAATCAAACAAATGAAAAACAAATTCCAAGTGTGAGCTGGCAACAAAGGACGCAGCAGGATGACACTATTGGGAATGGGCAGAGAGGACCAGGACCTTGCAGAAGGCATGAATGGGGAGGCCTTCAAAGCAGGGGCAGGAGCAAGGGAAAGAATCTGCCGCGGGGGAGCTCTCCAGGCAGAGGGCACTGCGAGTGCACCAGCCCCAGGCGGGGCACGGGCTGGGCAGGCCACATTTAGGGGAGCGTGGAGGAACCGCTGCCGTGCAGGGAAGGTGGCCATGGGGCTCTGCAGACTACAGCAGCAGGTGGGAATATTTTCATTAATTTCCAGACTGTGTGGACTTCGGGGAGGCTTCCAGAGGGCACAGACATGGCTCTCAGGAGAGAAACGTGGGCATGGAGTCCAGAGGCTTCGCAGAGGCACTACCCTGCATCTACTCCCCAAAGAAGTGAGTGGATAAAATGTCCCTCTGACTGCTGGGTGAAGAAGGAGTGACAGTGACAGAACTGTGGGAGGGAGGCGGAGGCAAGCACAGCCTCCTCAGAGCAGGACACAGGCGGGTGCTTGTAAAGACCGAGAACACGTGGTCTTCTCTGCAAGGTCCCAGCCATCTCCAGGGGCTGTCAGTCACTTACTCACCACCCAGAGCTCCTGGGCACCCGGGCTCGGTTGACACCATTCTGTGAAGTGGGGTTGGGGTGTGAACACCAACGTGACCCAGCCCTGCACTCAAGTAACCCAGTCGGTGGAGTCACGAACCAGTCACAGATTGAATAAAGAGAGGAGATGGAGGGAGGAAGGAGAGTGGAAGAAAGGGGAAAACAGGATAGTAGGGGCCATGAGAGTGGTCAGAATTAGTCTATCTTTAGCAATAAATACTTCTCGACTTAAAATAAATCTGGGTTTCACCAGAAGATGCAGTCAACATTCCAACATTCTTTGATAAGAACTGAAAATTTGCTAATTCTTTTTTGAATTTTTCAATATTTTTCTTGAGATTGTCTTACTAAGCCACTAATTTGCCCAGGCAGGGCTTGAACTTGTGATCCTCCAGCCTCAGACTCCCAGCGTGCTGGGATTATAGGTGTGGTCACCATTCCCATCTTGAAAATCTGCTGATTCTAAAAGTCTCAAGATGCTCAAACTCTCTAGGACCTCAGGATTAGTTGCAGAGAAGTGTCATATCACATCTCTGGTACTACTGACCAGTTCAGGACCCGCCATCACCACCCCACATCCAGCCCATCATAAGACACCACCTCTGGTTTTAGGCCCTTTCCAGCCCCTCGGCCCCTAGGAGCCCATTTGTCCTTGAGGTGCTGAGTTTGGTCCTGTCGCTCTGCAGTGTAGGTTCCTGGCCTCCCTTCTTCCTGCCACAGCCCGCTGCACCCACATGCAGTACCAAGGCAGAACCAGGTTCTGCACAGCTCTGGCTCAGCTCTGAGCCCTGCACTTGGACTTTCCTGTCTATCATCTTTTGCTCTTGCCAAAATTCACTGATCCTAAGAACAAGCCATTCTAATCATCGCCTGCTGCTTTGTGTCAGCCACGGGGGGAGAGAGCAGTGCTGGTGAGCAGGATCGACTCAGCCTTGCTTCACGGAGTGGATTCTGACAGCAAAGTTAGGCATGGATCACGCAAGCAGACACTAAGACAAATTGTGGTGAATGGTATAAAAGAAATAAAGGGCAGTATATGGAGTCCGAAGAAGGGAGCTAAGGTCTGTCATAAGGGTTGGGGGATATTTTCTAGAGCATTAGTCACTGGAACTGAGATTAGACTGAGCAGAAGTGAAGTATGCAATCTCCCCAGGTGACAAAGGTCATGCATACCTGAAGGAGTGGGAAGGAGGTGAGGCGGCTGGAGCACAGAGGACTAAGAGAGAGGGATGTATGAGAACAGGCCGTGTTAGGTCTTGTGCACTAGAACAAAGACTGGTTAGCTTTCCATCACTGTGACAAAATGCCTGAGGTAATCAACTACTAAGGCAAAAGGTTTATTTTGCATCACGGTTTCAGAGGTTTCAGTCCATGGTCACTTGGCCCTGTTGTTCTGGGCCTAAGATGGCATAGTGCACCATGACAGGAATGTGTGGTGGAGGTCTGCTCACCTCATGGTGGCTGAGGAGCAAAGAGAGGAAGGGGCTGGGACATTCCACATGACCTCACTTCGCACATCTCAGCCCCACTTCTTAAGAAGTCCCACCACCTCTCAATAGTGCCGCAGGCTGAGGACCAAGCCTTTAACACATGGGGCTTAAGGGACATTTCAGATCCAGGTCATAGCAATCTTGAACAACAAGAAACCAAGGAAAGTGTTTAGTATAGAAGCAACATGTTGATGATGTGGCGGTGATGATGGTGATGATCGTGGTGATGGTGGTGATGGTGGTGATCGTGATGACCGTGGTGATGGTGATGATCGTGGTGATGGTGGTACAGATGAGATGAGGATGAGGGTGATAAGGAGTGATGAAGACACGATAATCATAATGGTAAGGCTGATGTGTTCACTGAGATGCTGATGAGAATAGTCTTGATGAGGAGGAGGCTGTTAGCAATGCCTTCCAGGAGGCAGAAAGAGGAAGGCCACCCAGGAAACTGATGGTGTGAGGATGAAAATAACACATTTGAAGTGTGACATAGCTGTGTTTTACCACTTACTTGCTAGGTGGCCTTGTGAAATTAATTGATCCCTTGTTCACCTCAATTTCCTCATGTTCAGTAGGGTTTCTGAGAATGAAACAATACGCATAAAAATACCTGGCACCAAGGAGTGGCCATGTCAGTTCCCTGCGCTTCATCCTTGCCACATATGCACACATCTAGTTGTGCAATGATGAGCATGCTGTGGGTGGAGATTTCTTCCCCAGCCCCACTCCTGCACCTGGTCAGGTGACGAGGCCAGTTGCTGAGAGACGCTGTATTGCTACCTGAAGCCCCAGAGCTGTTTCCATCACCCTTGCTGACTTGGTAGTCGTGGCTGTCGGCTGCTTGAGGGAGAAGCTGAGTGACTGGGGCTCCTGTTGGAGGAATCTGTGACCTTGCAACCACCTGCTGCCCACTCTTTGAGCCCTGAGCCTCATTTTGATGCCACAGTGAGTAAATCTTGTCCTGATACTGATCTGGTAGGGACAGCAAGAGGGACTCTATGTATGGGACAGCTGGCTTCTTACTGACCCTAAACCCCCTTGAAATGCCACCTTTGTCAAGGCACTTGACCTCCCTGAGCCTCGGTTTCCCACCTTCCTTCCCTCAGCCCCTCTTTGTAGAGCAGTGTGGGCTTTGTGAGATAACGTGCCTGGTGCCTTCACACAGTTGGCGCTTCACAATGAGGTCACTATAGTCACTGTTACCTTGGGGTTGGGGGGAGTCTTGAGAGCTTGTCCTTCTGCAGTTTAAACGTTTACAACATCCCCCCCACACACACACAGTTTCAGTTTAGCTCCAGCTTCCTAGAGGGCTCCAGCATCCTCAGACTGTCAAGGTGCCATGAAAAACCCAGGTTAGGTTTGTAAAGGGGCATTCTGAGTGGTGTGCCTCCCGTGTCCATCCACACATGGCCCAGCTGGAACCCACATGTCAGCAGGGCTGTCTCGACTCAGGCTGAGGGTGGGGACGGAGCGGACATCACAGGCTGAGGGTGACCAGCCAGGGAGAGACAGTGCCCCTGCTGCCCCACAACTCTGTCACAACAAGGCAAATCCAACCTATCCATGCAGGGCTGGCCTTGGGTACCCCACCCCTTCATTTTGGAGGGAGGCCAGCCTGGGGCAGATGAGGAAGGGCAGGTGGGACCAGAGTGGCATGTTCCCTCCGAGGACGTTGCTTTATGTACTTTTCAGTCATAAACTTGTTCTCAGCAGAAGGCAGGCTCTTTATTGCACTTAGCAGCTCATTCATCCCAGAGTTACACCTTTCCACTTTCCACAGCTTGTGCTTGTCACTCCCGGTGCAGGCTATCAGAAGGATTTAGCTCTTGGCCACAATTTTACTCACGGGTTATCATTAACAAGTTTCCTTTCCTCAGGGAGTCTGCATTCAAAGACAAGGACCTGCGTGGCTGTTCTGCAGAGCTAGACAGTGGAGGGCACCTGCACCCCACCCACCATGCCCGGGCTGAGGAGGCCTCTGCCCTCTTCTGGGCCTGGGGCCAGTTAGACTTGTAGTGGGGTTTACAGAGGCACTAGGGGACACTCAAGGAGCATGAGCAGAGCAGTGAGGCAGGAAGGCAGGGTCTGTCCCCCGGCATGGTGGTTTCTCTTGAGAGGGAGATGTGCATCCTCAGAAACACATTTCAGGTGTCTACCACAATCCACCACCAGGGTGAGGCACTGTGGCTCTGGCCAGTGTAGGAGCAGACATCAGAGGGTGTGGAGAGGGGACTCCCTGGGGAGCAGGGCCCTTTCCACAACTCTGAAAGGAGGGCAGAGCTCATTCCAGAAATGGCTCATGGGCCGGTGAGACAGCTCAGCGGCTTAAGCGCCTGCCTTGCAAGCGCGAAGGCCCGAGTTCGACTCCCGGAACCCACATACGAAAAAGGGGCCAGTGATATTGCTCAGCGGCACGGGCGCCTGTTGGCGCGTGAGGTCCTGAGGTCGTCCCCCCGGTACCCACAAAAAAAAAAAAAAAAAAAGAAATGGCTCATGGACGAGAAGAAGGCATCTCAGGCAAACTCCCTGCTAATTCTCCCAGTGTGTGGATTCAGGTTGGCTCATCCTTTTTGTGCCTTATCTGTCCTACCATGTCCCAGAGGTTTGAGGGCAGAGTCAGCCTAGGCAGCACATTTAGGAAAGAGGCTGCCTTGTGGTGAGCACCAGTTGCTGTAGGTAACCCGTCATACCCTCTAAGACAGGTGTACGGCCATCACAGGCCCTTGAAGGTGACACAGAGGTCCAGAGGAGCTAAGACATTGGTCAAGACCACACACTAGATGTAGAGCCAGATTTCCTCTGAAGTCCAAGGAGGATGATGCCACCAAGCACTGAGAAAAAGGAGGTGGGCAGGAAGTGGTCCAAAGGCCCACAGCTGATGGACCAGCTAGGTTCTGGGTTTCACCTCCTGGTCAGATCCAGGCAGTATTTATTCGTGTTTCAAGGCCCAGGGTTTGAAATTCCTGTCTCCCTCTGACTCTACCCATTTACTGCTTGTTCTCAGGAAGGTTCCCCTGAAATCGCTGCCCTGTGGAGTGGTCAGCCTGCCGGGGCTGAAGGTAGGTGTTAGGGTGAGGTTCTCCGGGCACAGCCAGTTCTGAAGTGATGACAAGGAGGTCTGTTGGCAGTGGGAACCCGAGGCCTCAGAGGGCCTGAAGGTGGAGAGGGCCAATATCTGTTAGGCACGCAGCTCCGGCTGTGCATTGCCATTACGTTTGTTATGTGGATGTTAAAGTTGATCTAAAAAAAAGTAGAGAATAGAATAGTGATTATCAGAGCCTGAGAAGTGGGGAGGATGAGAGAGGGTGGTTAATAGGTAGAGAGGTGCAGTTGACAGGAGGAGTAGCTTCCAGTGTACTGTAGCGCCCTAAGGTAACTATGGCTGACAGCATTTAATTGAATATTTCAAATTAGCTACCAGAAAAGAATTTGAATATTCCCAACACAAAGAAATGGTAAATGTTTGAGGTGATATATATGCCAAGTATTCTGCTCTGATTATTACATATTGCATACATGTACTGAAATGCCACATTTTACCTCATAAATATATACAACTACTATGTGTCAATTTAAAAAAATGAATTTCACCCCTGGATTTTTTGCTATGTTTCCATGCTGTCAGTTTTGACAGTATCCATGTTTCACAGATCAGGAAACTAGAACAGAGAGATGAGCAAGACTTTTTAAGGCCATGTAGCCAGCACACTGAGGGTGGAAGCTCAGTTGAGCTGGAGCCCTCCACGGTGTCAGCTACCTGGGCTGTGGGCCCCACCAGAGTGCATCACCCAACAATCGACTTGTCCCATGTGCCCAGGAATCTGCTGCCCACTGACCTCCCCTTCTGCTCCTCCCCACCAGCTCCTGTGTGTCCCCCTCCTCTTCCTCAGTGGTAGAGACGCTCGCACTACACAGGAAACCCACACAGGTCAACTGAGGGTTTGTGGCTGCAGAGAGCTTCCACATGGATCCCTGTGTGGGAGACATATGTGAGTGTGCACATGCAGGCGTGTATGCGTGTGCACACACACACACAGTAGGAGCAGCCAGGGAGGGGCCCGTGAGGAAGAATATGAATGTGCTCGGCCCTTCCAGAACGGCTTCATTTTCTGAGCCCCCAGCAGGCCGGCAGGCAGGCAGATCCACAGCTCATAAGCCTAGCTCACTGGTGCCTGCTTCTTCCCTCTGGGTGGCAGTCTGGAACCCAGAGCAATGGAGTGAGCCCTCACTGCACACTGCCTGCAAGCCAGTTTCACTGGTGGGGGGACCTCGGTGCTCAGTGTCCCCCACCCCTGCCTGGTGGGCTAATCTGACTCGGGCATGCACACCCACGGTTGCGGAGAGGTGTGTGAACGCAGGAGCCATGTCAGAACTGAATTTCACACTGTTGTTTTTATCTTTGTTAAAGCAGTCCTTCTAAGGCCCAGCCTGGCATCTCTACAGAAAAGAGGCACCACCAGGACCCCTCAAGGACAGGTCAGCATGCCAGACAGGTGCAAAACAGACCATCTGCAGCCAGCCACACCTGCTGGAAACATGGGGAGCAAGCTGGCACTTAGCTCCCTGAGCACTACAGCCTGGCCGACTCCGTTCCAGCTTCTCAGCAAGACACCTTGGCCACTACAGGAAGCCAGCAATGCCTCCCACAGCCTCAGGGACATGAGGGTGCCCATCTCGGCGCTACGCTGGCTCTTGCTTCCCTCAAGCCTGCTGGCTGTGGCCACGCTGGCCCTGAGTCCCCTGCTGCTGGTGACCATCCTGCGGAGTCAGCGGCTACGGCATCAGCCCCACTACCTGCTGCTGGCCAATATCCTGCTCTCAGATCTTGCCTACATTCTCTTCCACACACTCATCTCCTCCAGCAACCTGGGTGGCTGGGAGGTGGGCCGCATCGTCTGCGGCATTCTCAGGGATGGTGTCTTCGCTGCCTACATCAGCACCATCCTGTCCTTCACAGCCACTGTGCTGCATGCCTACCTGGCAGTCACTCATCCTCTGCACTACCTCTCCTTCTTGTCCGGCAGGGTTGCCCGGAAGACAGTGGCCCTTATCTGGCTGGTGGCCTGCTTCTTCCCCACATTTCTCCTTTGGTTTGCCAAGCAGCAAGACGCCAAGCTGGAGACACAAGGGGCCTTGTGCACCCTGCCACTGAGCCTGGACACCAAGCAGAGTCACGGCTCCCTGGTCACAATCACCCATACCTGCACCTTGTGCGTTCTCTTTCTATGTGCAGCTGTGATCACCTACTGCTTCTGGAGGATTTATGTAGAGGCCAGGCCTTCCGGCGTCTGTGCACAGGGTTACTCCCGAGCCAGGGGCACCCTGCTCGTCCACATGGTGCTGATCACACTGTATGTTGGCGCAGGGGTGGTGTTTTCCCTGGACGTCATACTGGCCAAGTACCACCACATCGGTGCCAGCACTCACACATGGCTCCTGGCAGCCAATAGCGAGGTATTCATGATGCTTCCCCGTGCCATGCTCCCGTACCTGTATGTGCTCCGCTACCGCCAGCTGCAAAGGGTGGTCCGGGGCCACTTCTCACCCAGGAGGCAAGGGAACATCTGTACCATTTCCCAAAGCTACCAAGCCTACAATTTGGCAGGCTGATGTTAAAAATTATATGTTTGAAGGCATCTTTAGACCTTTGGGATGAACTCAAGTGATAATTTTTAACATTTCAAAAGTTGTTAAGCAGAGCAAGTAAAGGTCATTCAGCCAGGCTATAAATATAAATATATATATATATATATATATTTTTTTTTTTTATGCGGGTACCGGGAGTCAAACTGAGGACCTCGCGCTTGTCAGGCAGGCGCTTATGCCACTGAGCTATCTCACCCGCCCCAAGCTATGTTCTAAGAGGGGTGAGGCCTTGACTGGTGACCCGCCATGGCTTTCTCCACATGCTGCGTGGCCACCACAGGGGCTTCACTGCTAACAAACGCCGAAGTCAGAGCACCGTGAGAGCTGAAACCTGGAAGGGTCTCAGGCAGATCTGCTGATTCCTGAGACTCTGGGCCTCTGCACAGGTAGCTGCTCAGGGTAAGGGACACCAAGAGGACCTGCCCAGTACTTGCTTCAGTAGGAAGTGTCACAGAGAACCACCATAGAGCTGGAATCCCAGAACATTGTGCTCTCAGAACAAGTAAAGATAGAAGACATCGGCCCTTACAGAGGGCAGCAGCGAGGGAGCTTGACTGCATGAGTGGTTCTTTGCAGAGGAAAAAAGTTCTTTGAGGATTCTTAATTAAAAGCCATCCTCCAGGCAGGGTCAGGGAAGGTCTTGAACTATTTTAGCAACTGGAAAACTGTTCTCTGTGGTTGCCGTGTGTCTCCCGGGGGACCTGAGCTTCAACTCAGGTCTCAGAGAATTTCCACATAAAAGAACCTCCAAAAAAATGAGTAGCACATACTCAAAACTCACAAAACCATTCAGGAAAATAAGGCACTGTGAGTAACAGCAAGAAGAAACACTAAGGCTGCAGCATTGCACTGTAGCTCCTTGAATTTTCAGACACTAAGTTAATATAATCATGCTCAAGCCAGGTGTGGTGGCCCACCTGTCACTCCAGCACTCTGGCTGGTTGAAACAGGAGGACTGCAAGTTCAAGCCCAGCCTGGGCTACTTAGTAGGACTCTGTCTCAAAATAAAAAATAAAAAGGGCTGGGATGTAGCTCAGTGCAAAGGTCCTAGGCTCAATCGCCACCCCCCACCAAAGCTCATATGTCGTAAGACATGAAAAATTACACTAAAATATGAGCAGAAAGCAAAACAGCAACATGTACTTTAAATAAACAAGCAGATTTGAGAAATAAATAGACTGATTTTAAATAACTAAGAAGATTTGGAAAAGAATTAAATAGAACTTCAAGGAATAAAATATATAATAATTAGAATTGTAAAAGATGAACTGCACTTAATATAAATTAAACAGCATATCAGAAACAACAGGAGGGAGAACTCGCAAAGTGGGAAACATGTCCAGGTAAATCATTGAAAATGCAGCCCAGAAATGATCAATATAAAATAGGGATTAAGAGACACTGACACTAAAATGAAAAAGACTAACGTACTTCTAATTTGAGAATTCAATAGAGAAAATGTAGAAGGACAAATATTTGGAACAGATAACAATTGATAATTTTTCAGAATTGCCCAAACATACCAGATCCAAGAAAGCCAACTAGTCACAAGATAACAGAGAATCCACCCGAGATACCAAGCACTAACAGAAAATATTTAAAGCAGGCAGACACAAAGACAAGGAGACAGCACTTAACAGGTCGCCGACTTCCCCCAGATCAGTGACAACCTAACACAGCAGTAATAATGGTGTCAGTGTGCTGAGAGAAAAATGACTGTGGGTCTAGAATTTTATGTATAGGAAACGATCTTTTCAGAGGGTAAAATAAAGATTACAATGTAGTGCAAAAGCTGAGAGACCATATATTAACAGTGCACATTCAGGACACCATAAAAGATATATTTCTGGTAGAAGAAAAATTATTCCAGATGGAAAGTTTGAAATGTATAAAGAAATAGAAAAATCGCTGGAAAGTGATTAAGCTTGAATAACCTTATCTAGTTGATAAGCACTATATAAAAGCAATAAAAATGTGGAATTGGCAGCTTACGGGAGAAAACGTACTGCTGTTGCACATGGTGGGAGGGCCGGGAGCCCGGGGAGAAGGCGGGTGCTGACCTGAGACTTCGTCACGCACTCCTGCTAAAACAATTGCGGCAGCCACCAGCACACTAGACAAAAAGAAGGTAACCTTCTGAATAGTCTAAGGAAAAAAATGAAATGAGAAAGAGAAAACGAGTCATCCAAAAGAAGGAAAGTTAAAAAAAAAAAAATACAGAGAAGCTAAGACAAAAAAAAAAAAAATGATAGAATCCAAACAACAAATTTGAATGAACTAAAACAATATTTAAAAGGACTAAAATTTGATAATGAAAAGACAAATGTTTTTCAGTTTTCTTTTGAATCAGATATCATTTATAAGAGGTTACTCTAAACAAATGACAGAGAACATTTAAAAGTAAAAATATTGCCTGGAAGTAGAGAAAGAGTATAGAAAGCAAATGTCACTAAATATAGGCTAATAGAAAAGATGAAACAAAGTTTAAAGTGAAATATCACCAGAGTAAAGAGGGTTGCTATGCAATGACATAAGAGCCAATTTATCAAAACATAGAAAATTAACACATACAATACAAAAGGCTGACATTTTATAATGCAAAACGACATAATTGTGAGGAAAATTAACAAAATAGAGAAGAACTTTTAAGACTCTGATGAGGAACAGAAAATAAATATAAAGAAGTTTAATCAACACAGCTGGCAACCTTGACTAGTTGACACATGTAAAACACGGCTCTTGACAGCCTGCCTGAAATTTTAAGAAAATTGACAACACACTGCTACACAAAGCAAGTCTAAGTAAATCTCAAAGAATTAATTCCCTACAGATCACATTATCTGAGTCCATTGCAATTAAGTTAGGAGTAAATAGCAAGATGCTAATTAAATAAAATATGCTTGGAAATGTTAAAACCACTTTCTTAAGCAATGAATAGATAAAAGACTAATAGTGGAAATAAAATATTCAGAATTGAATAATAAAAAGTTATGTAACAAATTGCATGATTTGTTGCCAGCAGAATTTATAGAAATGTTCATGTGTGTTCTACCTAAAAAGAAAAAAATTCTCAAAATATATGAGCTGGGATCCAAATTAAGAAATTGGAAGGTTAACCCTTGGTGTCAGTCAGTTTGGCTGTGCTTAGAGAGGCCAAGCAGGCGATCGAGGCCCCGCAGAGGGGCCCCTTGAGGGCGGCAGTGTGGCCCACGCGAGTGGCCCAGTACACGCACAAGGGTCTCTGCCAGGGAAGGAAGGGAGTGGGAGGCGGCCAGGAGGTGAGGGTGGCCAGTGAGAGGCAGGGAGACAGGGAAAGCTGCTGCGCTGCTGGCCGGGAAGATCGCGAGGGGCCGCCAGCCAAGGAGAGCTGGCAGCCTCGCCACGCTGGGAAAGGAAGGAGACAGATGCTCCCTCAAGTCTCGGAAGGGACACAGCCCTGCCAACTCCTTGACTCTGACTCAGGAAGACGCACTCTGTACCACTCACTTTCAGAATCGTAAGGTCATGTACTGGTGGTGTTTTAACTCGTCACGGATTTTGATAATTTGGTACAGTAGCAAAAAGAAACTAATCCCGTGGCCTTGGTTCAGTTGCTTTTCTGCTCCCCACCATGTCACATCTACCAGCAGGCTAACTTGGTCTTGTTCCTATGCAGCAGCAAGCTTTCAAGAAAGCAGAAATACCCAGTGCTTCGGCACCGGCACGTACACCTTTACACCCACTGCATTCCAGACCAAGCGCAGTTCAAGGGAGGAAACAATGGAGTCCAGATCTTGCTGCGGGGAGATCCAAAGTCACACTGCGGGGGGCTGGGGATGTGGCTCAGAGGCAGAGCACGTGCTTAGCACGTGCAAGGCCCGGGTTCGATCCCCAGCACCACAAACAAAGCAAAACAAAACAGAAAGTCAGATAGCAAGATAGGAAGATACAGGGAAGGGATATATTACCACTATTCTCACAACCTACAGCCACTTTGGAAAACAGCAAGACTGAAGGTGCTTTTACTTCTGTCATTACAATCTGAGATACACTTCCTACAGAAATGTCTGTTCATGTACTTTATATTCATAGCAGCATAAGCAGCTAAGTATGGGAAACAACACAAATAACCACCCGTAAAAAACTGGGTAAATGCATTGTGAAATACAATATAGCACTGAAATACTATACAGCATTGAAAAATGAATAAACAGTTGTACACAGCAACATGGGTGAATCTCATAAGCATATTGTTGTGGAAAGACAAGTCACAGAAGAATATTATGTTTTCTGGTTTCATTAACATAAAATGCAAAGAAAGTGGGACATAAAACAAACCCAGGATTAGCAGTTTGAGCCCAGCCTAAGCAATTTAATGAGATCTTGTCTCAAAATAAAACATTTTAAAAAGATGGGGTGAAGGCTTTGGGTTCAATCCCCAGTACTGGAAACAATCCATACTTGAAGTAACAATTTTTTTATTTTTATTTTTTGCTCTTACAAAAAACAAACAAACAAACAAAAAAACATACAACTGAAAGTGTAGGTCATTATGGGTTCAATCCCCAGCAGAGAGAGAGAGAGAGAGAGGGAAATGGAATATTTTGGAGGAGTGATGAATGAGCACTAGCCCTACCAGATACATAGAAGATGTCATGATGCTAGCGCAGGGACAGTGAGATGCACAGAATGAAGCAGAAAATTCGGAAATGTTTCAAAGCATACGCATGCAGGTAACTAAGCCGCTGTCCTTCAACAAAGCTCCCGCCCCGCGCTTCGCTTAGCGGTGCTGGGCAGGAGTCTGCAGGTTGTCTGTCCTCCGCCCTGGTGTCCTGTCTGGCTCTGCTGAAGAGACGACGCGACGCGGGGGCACCAGGTGGCCGAGGCCCTGTCCCTCCTCCCTCGTGCCCGCTCTAGTCTGCACGGCCTCCGCCGCAGCTTCGCCGCCCGGGAGCGGCCGGCTCCAGCCCCGCTTCCCGCTGCCGCTCCCGGGGCCCTGGGCCCGCGCGCCGCGGGGATCCCCCTCGCCCCGCGCCCTGACGGCAGAGGCCAGCGCGAGCCGCGCGAGTTTGCCTGCGCTTCTGACTGCCTGGAAACCCATCAGGGTGCTAGGGCTGCGGCTCCGTGTTTGACTAACTTGCTAGAGCAGCTCGCGGAACTCGGGGAAACCTGTTCCCCGGTTTACTGTAAAGGGCACCACGAAGGACGCGCAGGGAGGCGGGAGAGGATGCGGACGAGCGCGGAGCGCCGAGCTCCCACGCCCTCCCTGGTGGCTGAACCCCAGGACCTCCGTCTTCAGCCGTCCCTCAGAGGCTCCCCGACCTCGCTGTTTGGGTTTTGTGAAGGGCTGCCACCCAGACGTGACTAAATCACTGACCGTGGTGAGGAGCTCGTCTTCCAGCCTCTCGCCCTAGGCAGAGACGGGGGAGGGGCCCGAAAGCTCCAATTTTCTAACGCTGCCTAGGTCCTTCCTGTGACCACACTTGCCCTGAAGCTGGTCAGCTCATTCGCAAGATACTTACAAGATACCTACTACTCTGAAGATTTCGAGGATTTTAGGTGTATGCCAGATATAAGCAGGAAGACCAAATATATGCTTCACAAGGTCAAGGCTTCAGGGACTCGAAGCCTTCCTCTGAGCCTCTAGGTTCTGCTAACCCCAGCCACGTCCCTTGTTTGGAGTCCTTAGGGAATAGTTTGGGAACCTCTAATCCTAGTTTTTTGAGGAATCTCCACACTGATTTCCACAGCGGTTGCACCAGTCTGCACTCCCACCAACAGTGGAGAAGAGTTCCTTTTTCCTTACAGCCCAGTCAGGTTGACTTCTTGATGATAGCCATTATTTCTGGGGCGAGATGGAATCTCAGTGTCATTTTAATTTGCATTTCTCAAACGACCAAAGATGTTGAACATTTTCTCATATATTTATTTTCCATTTGTATTTCTTCATCTGAGAAGTATGTGTTAGTCTCAGATGCCCACTTTTTGATATGGTCTTTGAATTTGGGGAGGCCTGATATTTTTCAATTCTTTATATGTTCTAGATAGAAGTCTTTTGTCTGAGGGACAGTTGTCTAAAATTTTTTCCCAATGTGTGGGTTTTCTTTTCACTTTGTTAGTGATTTCTTTTGATGTGCAAAAACTTTTATTTTTTATTTTTATTTTTTATGTGGGTACCAGGAGTCAACCTCAGGACCTCACGCTTGCCAGCAGGCGCTTGTGCCACTGAGCGATATCACCGGCCCCTTTTTTTTTCCTTTATGTGGGTTCTGGGAGTCGAACTCAGGACCTTGCACTTGCCAGGCAGGCGCTTATGCCGCTGAGCTATCTCATCAGCCCTCAAAAACTTTTTAATAAGATGAGATCCCAATTGTTGATTCTTTGAAGTACTTCCCATGAAGTTTGGGTTTTGTTCATGAACTCTCTGCTACCCCTATGTCTTCAAGATTTCTACCTACTTTCTCTTCCAGTAGACTTAGTGATTGAGTTTTAATACTTAGATCTTTGATCCACTTTGACTTTAGTTTAATGCATGGTGATAGACATGGGTCTAGTTTTAGTCTTCAGCATGTGGAAAGCTGGTTTTTCCAGTACCATTTATTAAAGAGGCTATCTTTCTTCAAGTGAATATGTTTGGCCTCTTTGTCAAAGATAAGGTGTCTGAGTGTGCCTGTAGTTGTGTTTGCATCTTCTAATCTGTTCCATTGATCCTCAGGTCTGTTTTTTTTTTTTTTGCCAATACCATGCTGATTTTATCATAGTAGCTTTGTAGTATAATTTCAAGCCAGGGGTTGTGATGCCCTTTGACTTGCCTTTGTTATCCAGGATTGCCTTTGCTATTCTAGGGCTCTTCTGTTTCCAAATGAATTTTAGGTATGTTTTCTCTAGATCTGTGATGTATGCTAATGGTATTTTGATTGGGATTGCATTAAATCTGTATAAAAGTTTTGGGAGTAGGGCCATTTTCACAAGATTAGTTCTTCCTATCCATGAGCAAGGGATATCTTTCCATTTTCTGATCCTCTTTGATCTCATTTTTCAGAGTACTGTAATTTTCAATGTATAGATCTTTTACTTCCTTTGTTAGATTGATTCCTAAGTATTTCATTTTTTTGGATGCTATTGTGAAGGGTGTAGTTTCCCTAATTTCTCTCTCAGTAAGTTTGTCATTTGTGTATAAGAATGCTATAGATTTTTGAGTGTTCACTTTAGCTATGCTACTGAATTTGGTTATTAATTCTAGAAGTCTTTTTGGTGGAGTTTTTGGGGTCTTCTATGTAGAGTATCATGTCATCTGCAAATAATGATAATTTAACTTCTGCCTTTCCTATCCTTATTCCTTTTATTTCTCTCTTTTGTCTAATTGCCCTGGCTAATGTTTCCAGAACTATATTGAATAGGAGTGGTGATAGTGGACATCCTTGTCTTATTCCTGATTTTAGATTGAAAACTTTCAGTTTTTGACCATTTAGTATGATGTTGGCTGTTGGTTTGTAACAGATGGCTTTTATCAGATTGAGGTAAAGACTACCTATTTTGATTTTTTGTAGGGTTTTTATCATGAATGAGTGTTGGACTTTAGCAAAAGCTTTTTCTGCATCTATTGAGATGATCATATGATTTTTGTCTTTGGCTTTGTTGATATGGGTATTATGTTTATTGATTTGCATATATTGGACCATCCCTGCATTCCTTAGTCATGGTGTCTAATCTTCTTGATGATTTGCTGCATTCTGCTTCCTAGAATTTTATTGAGGATTTTTGCATCTATGTTCATTAGGGAGATTGGCCTGTAGTTCTCTCTTTTGATTGGGTCTTTCTCTGGTTTTGGTATCAGGGTAATACTTGCCTCCAGAAATGAGTTAGGGAGAATTGCTTCCCTTTCAATTTCATTAAAGAGTTTAAGAAGTACTGGCATTAAATCTTCTCTAAATTTCTTGTAGAATTCAGCTGTGAATCCATCAGGACCTGGGCTTTTCTTTGTTGGTAAGTTTTTCATTACATTTTCAATTTCATTAACTGATATTGTGTTGTTCAGACTTTTTATATCTTCTTGATTCAGCTTTGGTAACTCATACATTTCTAGGAATCTGTCCATTTCTTCTGTGTTTTCCATCTATGCAAGTAAAGATTTTCGAAATAGGTATTGATGATCTGCTGAATTTCCACAAGATCTGTATTGATTTCACCCTTTGCATTCCTTACTGCATGAATTTGAGTTTTTTCTTTCCTTTTTTTGATTAGGTTGGCTAGGGGTTTATCAATTTTATTTATTCTTTCAAAGAACCAACTCTTCTATTCATTAACTCTTTGTATTGTTTTCTTAGTCTCCATTGCATTAATTTCTGCTCAGATCTTTATAATTTTCTCCCTTGTATGGGCTTTGGCTTGACTTGCTCTTCTTGTCCTGGAAGTTGAGGTGTAACATCAGGTTGTTTATTTGTGTTCGTTCTGCTTTCCAGATGTGAGAATTCATTATATATTTCCCTCTTAGCACTGCTTTCACTGTGTCCCACAGGTTCTGGTAAGTTGTATTTGCATTTTTGTTTGATTGTAGATATTGTTTAATTTCTTCTTTAATTTCATCTGTGACCCATTGGTTGTTCAGGAGGGTGTTATTTAATTTCCATGTGTTTATGGAGTTTTTGTGGTTTCTTTTGTCATTAATTTCCAATTTCATTGTACTATGGTCAGGTAACATGTGTGGGATAATTTCAGTTCCTTTGCTTTTACTTAAGCCTGTTCTATGGGCTAGTATACGGTCTATTTTAGAGAATGTCCTGTGTGCAGCTGAGAAGAATGTGTATTCTGATGCTGTTGGGTGGAACACTCTGTAAACATCTACTAAGTCCATTTGTTCACAGGTTTGGTTCAGTTCTGTTATTTCTTTGATGATTTTTGTCTAGTTCATCTATCTTTCTTTGTGACAATGATATTAAAGTCTCCTGTTACAATCGTGTTATCAATTATTTGCTTTTTTATGTCTATTAATATTTGTCTTATATAGTTGGGTGCTCCCGTATTTGGTGCATATATATTTAATGATTGTTATCTCTTCCTCTTCAATTTTTCCCCTTACAAGTATGTAGTGGCCTTCCTGATCTCTTTTGATCATTCTTGGTTTGAAATTCACATTGTCTGCAAACAGAACAGCTACCCCTGCTTTTTTCTGGGTTCCTGTTACATGGAGTACTGTTTTCCATCCTTTGACTTTTAGTCCATGAATTTCTTTTTGAGGTTAATGTTATTTTGTGTACAGCATATTGTTGGATCTTCTTTCTTGATCCATTCTGCCAGTCTGTTTCTTTTGATTGGTGGATTGAGGCCATTTGCATTGATGGTTATAACTGATATGTATTTGCTTATCTTTGTCATGTTATTTTCCTGCTATTGGTTCCCTGCTTTTCCCCTCTGTTTAATTGCTTGCCTTGCTTGGTGGCTTCCTTCTCTTGTTGTGCTTGGAATTGCGGTCATTTTTGTGTCTGTCTAGAATATCTTTCAGTACCCTTTGTAGTGTTGGTTTGGTGGTCATGAATTTCTTCAGTTTTTCTTTGTCAGGAAAGTATCTTATTTCTCCATTAATTTTGAAAGATAGTTTTGCAGGGTACATCAATATGGGTTGGAAGTTGTTTCCTTTCAGGACTTGAAATACTTCACTCCAAGCTCTTCTTGACTTGAAGGTTTGTCTTGAGAAGTTGGCCACAATTCTGATGGGCTTTCCTTTATAGGTGATCTCTTTTCTCTAACAGCTTTTAGTATTCTGTTCTTGTGCCTAATTTCTGGAATCTTGATTATTATATGTCTGGGTGTAGATTTATTTTGGTTATGGCTAAGTGGAGTTCTATATGCCTCACTTATCTGTATGTCAGATTCTTTTCCCATGCTTGGGAAATTTTCTGCTATTACTTCTGCAAATAGTTTTTTTTTATGTCATTTTTGTCGACTCCTGCCTTTCATTGGCACCAATTATTCCTATATTGTTTTCTTTTTGTCATCTTGCAGCTGTTGAATTGTTATTTCCTGATCATCCGTTATTTTCAAGAGATCTTTCCTTTCATGATCATCAGCCACGATCCTGTCTTGCAGGTCTGAAAGTCTGTCTTCAGTTTCGTTCAAGCAGTTTTGCCAGCTTTCAGTGGAATTTTTAGTTTCCTGGATATCTGAATCCATTTCATTCATTCTATTTCTTTCCTATATTGATCATTCACAGTTTTCATCCTCTTCCTATCATCATCTATTTTTTTATCTATCTCTATTCTAGATTTGCTGAGAAATTCCTTTATAAATGTTGACAATTCTATTTTTACCTGAGAGATTATTTCTGATCTGATATCCTCTATAGCTTCATGGATTTGTTTCTTTACTTCAGTTGCTATCATTTCAGAAATTTCAGGTGAGTCTTCCAATTTCTTTTATGTCAGTGTCTCCTGGACTACTTCTGGGTGGGCTGGAGGTCTGAGATTGCATTTTGCTTCTTCATCTTGTTATTTTCTATTTAAATTTTTTTTAAATTTTGTTTTCTGTGTTGATCCTTGTGAGTTTTTGTAGTAGGTAGCTATATCACTAGTATCAAGTCCTCTCTAGGAAAAGTCTGTTCTTCAGGGATGTCTTCTGTGTGTAGGAGGTTCTTGGTTTGTGTATGTCCCAAGATCCTAGCTTCCCAATTAATCAAGAGTGGGATGTTGGGATCTGTCTGTCTCAGTCCCCAGTTCTTTGGTGTTGGGCTGTGGTGAGGTTATTACCCCAGAGCTTTCCAGTGTTGTTACAGAAGGGGGAACAACTGATTACAACAGATATGACATCCTAGCTAAAGTAGTAAAATTGGCAATCACAATAGCATCAAGCACAATTTAGAAACTGACAAACTGTGTTAAGTATTTATTTTGTATTTTAGACTGTAGGAACAAACTCTATAGTTGTATAACAGAACCGATCATAAATTAGGAGTTTGTATGCAAAGTTTTTCCCTTTGGTAGAGTGGTTTTACCCTGTGGTGGGGAAATTTAGGGAAGATAGGGTATAAAACAAAGATAAATGGAAAGGAAGTAGAAGCAAGGCTGGAGGACAAAGGATGATCACACAAGGTCCGGGAAACTAGAGAAGGGGTAGAAAAGAAAGCATGAAGGAGGATTCAAGTGATTATCTGAAGTTAGTCTCTGGGTTTGGGGGATGGGTTTAGTTTTCTGTGGCTGGAGTTCTCCCCAGCTGTTTAGAAAAGAGAGAAAAAACCAAAAAAGAAAAAAAAAAGAAAGAGAAAAAAGGAAGAAGGACAAAAGAAGAAAAAGAAAAGAAAATGAAGAGAGAAAGAAAAAAGAAAACAAAAAAATAATCGAGAGAAAATGGCTGGTTACTGTGTCCCGGATGTTTCCCACTTGGTTGCCGGTCCCGTGGTATAGTGGGAGGGGCCAGATACCTGGATTTCTCCTGTATACTCTATTCTTTTGATTAAAATTATTAGTGTAGTTTTGTTTTTATGACCACCCCTGACTAATACAATTAAATTAGATGGATGGACAACATAGAGATGATATATAGGTAATAGGTGGATAGATAATAGAAAAACAGAAGATAATAGATGGTGATGATGAAAAGATAGATAGATGGATAGAGAGATAGATGGATAGTGAAGGCATCATTCCACATCATGGAGAAATAATAATTTATTTAATCAATCATCTAGGATATCTAGGTCATGCAGATTAAAAACTAATTCCAGACTGATTAAATATTTGAACATAAAACATCATAAAAAGCTATAATTTGTTATATTCTCATAGTATGGAAGCCTTTATTTTTATTTATTTATTTTTTTTAATGTGGGTACCGGGAGTCGACCTCAGGACCTCGCACTTGCCAGCAAGCACTTGCGCCGCTGAGCGATATCACCGGCCCTTTCTTTCCTTTATGTGGGTACCAGGAGTCAAACTCAGGACCTCGCGCTTGCCAGGCAGACACTTATGCTGCTGAGCCATCTCACTGGCCCAGAAGTCTTTTTAAATATCTGGAACACAAGAGTGTTACAAGAAAATATTAATTGGCTTATCTGTATAAATTTATAATATTCCACAGAAGAGAAAAGTACTCTAAGTAAAAATATTGACCAACTATTGTGGGAAAATATTTGCTACTGATATCAATGAGGGCTAACGTCAAGTGGCCTCCTTACTTCTGGCCTCTGATGCAGGTGCTGAATGGCAATGACAGGGAGCAGATGGTGGAGGGAAACTGCACATCACAAGTCACGAAGCCAAGGAGAGAGAGGAGAGTAGGCCCCATCAGACCTTTCAAAGGCACAGCTCTCCATGAGGCCCCGTCTCCTGAGGGTTTCATCACTCCTGATACTACCATTCTGGGGACCAAGCTTTTAGCGCAGAGACCTCTGAGGGACATTTAGTATCAGAACCACAGCACCTGATTGAAAATTATCAAAGGACATAAACGCGGTCCACAAGGAGGCCAATAGCTGCTGTGTGTAAACGTGGATGGATGCTCAATCTCACGCAGTTGGGACCTTGACTGTGCCTCAGAGGCCCACATGTGTCACCGGCCCATTGCACTGTTGGAGGTGGTGGAACCTTTGGAGGTGGGGCCTAGTTAGTGGTTAGGTCACTGGGGGGCATCCCCTTGAAGGGGGCACTGGGACTCTGGCCGCTCCCTCTCTCGCTCTGCTTTCCGTCTGCCATGAAGTGAGTAGTTTCCTCTGCCATGTGCTCTGGTCTGAGGCATCACTGCCACACAGGCCAAATGCAACTGGCCCCTCAACAATGGACCAAAACCCCCAAAAGCTGTGAGCTGAAGTAAGCCTTTATTCCTCATAAGCAGATTATTTCAGGTATTTTATCACAGTAATAAAAACATAACTACAAGCCCATGTAATGGAGATGGAAAATAAAACCACGATGACACGGCATTTTTCATTTCTTGCTTTGGTAAAAATTTAGTACCTACTTATGGACAAGAGGGCAATGTGTAATAACTGACATTTTAAATACACACAGTGATGATCCTACATGACAAACACCAAACGGTCTTATCTATTATACAGACTAGGAAGCTGAGGCAAATGGAGTTAAGTACCTTCTCCAATATCACAGATTTCATAAAAACTGCGATGCCAGTTCAGGCAGTCTGGCCCTAAATGACCACACTCAGACTGCTTCACCATATGAATGCTTCACCTACTCCCCTGATCAAGGGAACCCATTCCTACTTACTATTCCTAGAACTGCAATTGCACAGGTAAAAAGTAAATGTTTGGCAGAATACTGGGAAGTAACCTACTTCCCTCCAAAAGAAGAATGCTTTAATGAATTATGCTATATCTATAATATCGAACATAACACAGCCATTAAATTACCAAGGCGTTTAATATGTTCTTATATGAAAAAATCACCAAGAGAAATTGCTGAGTGTGGAAAACAAGGAGCTGAGGGCTGCTGGTTCTTTTGACAATGGAGCAGCTTATATGGGTCTAACTTCACCCTATACAGCTTATAAAAGCTGGGCAGAACAATTATAGAATCCCCTGGAGAGAGACCAAAGCGGGCAGAAATCAAGGTACTACAAATGTTTGAAATCAGTAAAACTCATCAGCTGTGTTTCATACTTAGCTTGATTTTTCCTCAATGAACATTCCAGGACCTCAGTGGAGACCTCAGGAGGGACAGATCAGTCCTGCTGTATGAAACCATTTCCAAGATGCCAAGAGATCCAAGAAAAAATCAGGCAGATCCAGGATTGCACTGAGCACAGTTTACTGGGGACTCACAGAGAGCATGATCTGGTGGAGCAGCAAGACCAGGTGGATTCCCATGATTTGAGGCAGGAGTAGCGAGGCTTATGAAGTGGTCAGTACAAAGACGACTTCATCTGGGCTGGAATGAATCTGAAATCTGGTTTGTCTCTCGCTCACAGCGAAGACATCATGCACATTCCTGATGCTGATGGCATCAGGGACTTGCGAAGCTCCACATATCACCTTAATTGTTCTGTCTATTTATAGCATCCCGGGAAAGTGTGAAGGAAAACCAGCTAGGGTTACTCAGAGACAGTCAGGGTTGTTATCACTCAAGATGCCTGCAGTCCTGTCAGGCTGAATTCATACTCACACGGAGGCAAGGGCCATGCTGGAAGAGTACAGGTGAAGCTAGAATGGCCCGGCCAGCACACTGTGGAGCGCACTTGGACTGCAACACAGTGAGAGGATAAGATGGAAAGTGCAGGAAATTTATGGGAGGTATACATGATATGATAAAAACAAACAAACACACATATCTGTATCTGGAATTCCAGAACTAGCAGATTGAGAGAGGTAATATCTAAAGAAAGAATTTCTAAGCAAGAATTTCCAAAATCAATGAAAGACGTTGTTGTAGTCAGGGTTTGCAAGGGAAAAAAATATAATACAATACAGGACACATAATTTTTAGGATTATTTTGTAATAGTCACCCAAAGAGTCATATACAAAAGAGTGCAGGAAATCTGTCCACACACTAAAGACCCAAAGAATCCAGCTGAGGGCCTGGATCCTACAGCAGTGTCCTGTATGAGTCCAGCTGAAGGCCTAGGGCCCACAACAATGTCTCATGCAAGGATATTTCATGGATCTGCGCTGGGAAGGCCCAAAGGTCAGTGGTGGAAGCTAGGAAGTCTGCACCAGAGGGATGAAGGATCTGTGCCAGCAGACTGAGGGATCTATCCCGGAGCCAGGAAGCGACGTTCAGAGTAAGGACTGGAGCTCCCCTCCAAAAGACACCACAGCCATCCTCAGCGACAACGAGGTCCCAAGCTCCTCCAACGATGAGAACAGCCAAGTTCCTATCAGGAAAGCCAGCATGACAAGCTCCTCAAGGAGAACCAACAGCACCACCTCTTCCTCTCCAGTTCTCCTTTTTATGTTGTTGGCAACAGTCCTCAGGTGGGCCCTCCACACCAGGCACCACTCTGATTCAGTTCAGCTGGGTGTTACAAGTTGACCACCAGTTGTCAATCCACCACAGACGTCAAATCACAGATCGAAGATGGCCTGTGAAAACCAAAAAGGATTACCACAATATTTTACTAAAGAAATAAAGAATAGAAAGAAAACCATGCATTTTACTAAAACTGGAAAAAAGACAAAAATGTTGAAAATAACTATAGGAAAAAAGACATGTTACCTTAAAAGGAGTAAAAATAAGAATGACATATCTGAAAAGTAATGGAAGCCAAAAGAAAATGAAATGATATCACAAAGCCCCAGAAAAAGAAAAAAGCTGTATAACAGTTTATAACAGTATTTCTCCGAGTCTTTTGGATGATTGTTTTTCTTTTTTGTATTCTTCTTCATGTATTCTCCATGATAAAATTCACTAATATAAAAATTAGAGGGGCTGGTGATATGGCTCAGCGGCATAAGCGCCTGCCTGGCAAGCACGAGATCCTGAGTTTGAATCCCGGTACCCACATATTAAAAAAAAAATTAGAGAAAAAATACATTCTTTTATATGGTTAAAAATGAATAAACAAAACAAATTTTTTTAATTTTAAAGAGAAAAAATAAAACAAAATTTCAAAACAAGATAATAGGAGGGTAACAATGGTTAATATATTGTTACAATTTAAATTGTTAACAATTTAAATATATTAAAGATAATATATTTATCTTTAAATTAGTTACTCAGAGTACAAGACATAGGCATTTAATTGTCCAAACAATATTAGCACAGACCTTTCTTTTCAATGAACTAAGAGAAATTAGTAGTATAATGCTCTTAACTATTTTGTATATATAGGTATATATTTTTTTAACAAAGGAGATTTGATTTTTAAAAAAATAGAATTGTTTACCAAAAGGCCTGAGCAGCAAGAATTGAGCACAAATGCAGCTGTGAACAGAGATGCTCTTCAAGAAGCAGGAAGCACGGACAGGAGGAGAAAGAGACACAGAGGCGATGAGTGAGCGGTCAGTGCAAACCAGTGCTGGCCATTGACAGCCAAAACAAAAGGGACTCTGGGGTTCAAAATACATGTAGAGATGAAATAATACTAACTACATTAAATAAAAATGGACTAAGTGCTCCAATTAAAAGGCAACGTTTGGGCCGGTGAGATGGCTCAGCGGCTTAAGCGCCTGCCCGGCAAGCGCGAGGGCCCGAGTTCGACTCCCGGATCCCACATACGAAAAAGGGGCCGGTGATATCGCTCAGCGGCACGGGCGCCTGCTGGCGCGCGAGGTCCTGAGGTCGACCCCCCGGTACCCACAAAAAAAAAAAAAAAAGGCAACGTTTTCAGACTGGTATATATATATAAACTACCTGTTGTTTATAATCAGGGACACAGAAAAATCGAGCAGCCAGAGCCCATCGGATGGGAAGAAAAGCGAGGCTGCAGATCCGTCAGACACAGAGCTCTGGGTCATCGCTCTAGCAGCTTTGCTTTACTACAGTGAAATGCCTGCAGCAATTAATTCACAGAGAGGAAAGGTTTATTTCCTCACAGTTTAGAGGTGCAAGTTGAAGACCCAGAAAATGAGCCTCTGGCAAGGGCAGCAATTCATGTTGGGAACAAGCAGTCACATCTCGAGTCAGGAGGCAGAAAGAGGGGTTAGGTGGGTCCCACAATTCCTTCTGAGGGCACCCCCCAAATTCCCCAAGGGCCTCCACTAGGCCTCATCTCCCAAAGGTTCTGCCACCCTTTAATAATAGCACACTGCAGACCACGCTCTTAACATACAGGGGACACCACTTGTATTCAAATCACTGTATCCCCCACTTAGCAAACACTAGATCAGCCAAGCACTGGTCAAGGGAAATGATTCTTATCATTGAAAATCCTGGGGCCAGCTACAACTGTAGGGTAATAGTTTCTGTTTTCTTTTGTTTTATTTTTAACTACTGTTAGTCTGCTTTCTGTTGTAAAAAAAATACTGGACATAATCAATTTATAAAGAGGAAAAGTTTATTTTGGCTCACAGTTTTGGAGATGCAAGTCCATGGTCAATTAACCCATTGCCTTGGACCTGTGACAGCACATCATGGTAAGAGCAAAGACATTCATCTCATGGATGGGAAGCAAAAGAGGAAGAGACAGAAACAAGGGCTGTCCCACAGTCTTCTTTGAGGTCACAGACTTGACTTCCTCCCTTAGGAACCCATCTCTAACAGGGTCTGCCACCTCCCAGTAGCTCAGTGGGCTGAGGGTCGACCACCTCCCAGTAGCCTCCCAGTAGCCCAGTGCCTTTGGAGGAAACTCCAAGCCTCTCTCTTCTCCAGACGCTAGGCTTTCCACTGCCTTAAAGGGGGCTCCGAGCTTTACTTAGGATGCTGTTTTCTCTAAAACACAAAAGTGTAACTGCAGCTGACAAAGTGGGCCAAGCAAGAGTCCAAACTAGTCAGGGAGGGCTCCATGAGAAAATCTTGCTGCTACCACCTTGCTCCCCATGGCCCCAGCCACTTGCTTATCCCTAGCTGCAGTGCCAGCAACTCCTAGCAGTTTGTGTGAGACTGGGGGACCCACCAGCACTGTGTCTTACAACCAGGAGACAGGGTGTTCCTGCCATGAGGGAAGATGAGGCTTTAGGCACCTGACTGACTCTGGGACATGTTGCTCCCAGTCTCAGAAAATGGGAAGGTGAGCTGGGATGGATCGGGAACTTCCTGGCAAGTGATAACCACCTTAGAAATGCACAGTTGGCTTTGCTTTCCCTCTGTCTTTGCCTGATTCTCCTTTTGCTTTGTGCCTGCTTCCCTGGGATTGTGTTCCTCAAAAGACAGAGCATTTACATTTTGTCTTGTTCCTCTGACTTCTGAAGAACCTCAGGTAAACTACAGTTGAAAGAGAAAAATCCAGACCACTTTCCAGAGGGTCCAAAGATTCAAATGTTTGATCTGAGGAGGGAGTGAAATCTGTCCTTGCAATTATACTCGCATGCATGGATAAAACCTCTTGGTTCCAAATTGTTATCTGCATAAGATGACCCTCTAAAAGAGAGACCATGCTGTAACCCACTCATACAATAACAACAACAACAACAAACCCACCAGGTGGTGTGCTGTTACGAGTGCCTTTGTCATGCCAGCTGTCTGCCCGCCATGCTGCGCTCTGCCGACCCCAGTCTGTGTCTTCCTGCACTTCCTCACGTCTCCCTGAGCTCTGGGCCCAGCTGCCACGTGATGCTCACAGGCAAACAGCAAACAACTCACTCTGAACCCAGGTGGCATTTGTTTGTTTGTTTGTTTGTTTGTTTATACTGCTAGCCCTGCCTCTTGCTAGTTAAGCTTGTCCCCAAAAGCAGCTGAAGCTCCTTGGGAAGGCCTGTGCCCTCCCCTGTGAACAACTCCAGGGCGGAGTACACACAGTTTCCTCCCTTGCTCTGTAAGGCCTGGCTTCTCCCAGTGTCCAGCTTAAGTGAGAGCCTGCAGGGAACAAAGTCCAGACCCAGATCAGGCTGCAGGAGGCCAGGCCAGGCTAGGACAAGCTGTAGGAGCACCTGCTGACCTCTCAGCACCGGCCAGCATCTCCTTCTGCTGAAGCATAGGTGGCAGGAGCCCAGAACCCTTTCCCTAAGCAAGGTCTTTCCTTGGGAGGTACAGAGATGGGAGAAAAATGCCTTCCTCGGCTTTCTCCAGGTGCTGGAGTCCTCAGAGATCTCCTTGCTCTTTCCTGAAAATGCAGTCACCAGAGCCCTGCAGGGCAGCAGATGGCTAATGAGCTTGAGCAAACACAGGCAGAGAGATAAGAAGGTATCTGTGTTTGTCCTCAAGGTGCTAAAGTGAGAAGCAGTTTTGAAAACAGCTTGCTGCTACTGTAGATTCTACTGACCAGGGCTGACTACAATTTTTTCTGTCAAAGTAGAGAGAAAGAGCCCTTACGTGAGGAGGCCATAATGCTCCAAGTCCTCCTGCCTCTATGGTGCCCTGTCCAGGTCACAGCTCACTAGCAGGGGTGGGGGCAGTGGAACTGGTGTGATCCAAGCCCCCATTTCAGAGTCTTGAACCTGGAAACGGGGAATGGGGGTGGGGCACAGAGCTGAGGCTCGGGATGAGAAGCCTCACCTCCATGTGGGGTAGAAGGTCCCTTCCGGGCTGAAGAGGAATCACTGTGCCCCATGCTCAATCTCCTGGGTGGGAGGGGCTTGTCCACTCCTGGAAAGTCATGCAAGGACCCAGCAGCTGCTGCCAGACCCCAGGGCAAGCCAAATCCCTCAGCCTCCAGGCCTTGACCCAGGCAGAAATGTGCACCCGCCTGGAGGCTGTGGCACCAGGTTTCAACCTCTCCAGGGGAGGGGACCTCAGTGGGTCTAGCCTTGTGGCACACTGTGCTCCCAGGGTAACTGAAGGGGGGGGGACAGCACATTTTCCAAGGGGATGAAGGAGACACGCAATTGAAGTGATTAACTGTACCTTTGTACTCTTTGCAAACCCCACGAAGATGTAGTCATGGACTTAACTGATGAATGAGGGAGAGAGAGAGAGAGAGAGGCAGATGAGCAGTAGGAACTAACTCAGCAGGGCCACAAGGCCAGGCCTGAGCCAACCTCCGAAGAGAAAAGCAGTGAGAAGGCAAGAAAGACCCAGACTTGCCCTGCCTGAGGTGGGAGAACTGAAAGCAGAGCCAGCGCCTCTGGGGGAGTAGTAAAACCTGAGGCGCCCCACCCTGACTCTGCCCAGGACCCACCATGCAGACCTGAAGCCCCAGGCCTACCAGAGCTACTCTGTGTTTGTGACACAGATTGCAACTCATTCCTGCCACCAGGCTGCTAGGGACCTTTCAACCCCCAAAGGCAGGAAAATGGAGAATTCTCCAGAGAAACAGAAAGAGCCCAGACACTCAGGGGCTGTAGGTTTTGAGCGCCAAGAGCCACCACACCATACAACTGCCCACATGCCACACACCACACTCCACACACCTGCCCAGCAGGTGACAAAGGCTCCCGCACACGGCTCCTAACCCAACCCCCAGCCTTACCTTAAATAAAATGAAGACCCAAGAATCACCAGACATTTGAGGGAAACCTCCAAAGTACAGTACAGAAAACAAAACAAATACCACAGAGAAAATAGTGTGGGGGTATAAGGAATCTTGATTTTGTACAGTAAAATGAAAACACTAGAAATGTCTGTTAGGAGCTCTTAAAAAAAAAAAACTATGACAAAAACAATTAAATATTCAAATAGACCATAGAGATAAATTTGAAAAAAATCTAACAAGTAGAAAAAATAATAAAAGGATCAACTCAGGACATCCAACTTACAAAAGCTAGTAGTTTCAAAAGGAGAGAAAAGGAAAGGAATTCTTATCAAAAATTCAAGAAAATTTGTAAAAACTTAGTTTTCAGATTTAAAAAGCTCCATGAGTGTTTGGCACGATAAGTAAATTTTTAAAACCCTACCAAATTATTTTATCAATGTGTTTCACAATAACAGGAATGACACTAAAAGGTCTCAGAAAAAGAGTAAAATATTGAAAATGGAAAAAACAGGAATGATGCTACTACAGACAGCTAAGTGGGTAGAAATATTGTTGGCAGTCAGACAGGGCTGGGCCCTCAAGGGAGTCAGTGTGGAAGGCGAGAACACATCACAGCTGGGGCTGGAGGCGCACCTGTTGAAGGACAGGCAACAGGATAAAGACAGAATGACCAGGCCTACATCCCTCCCCGAGGGATAAGCAATAAATTGAAGATTATACTCACCTGGTCCAATAAAGTCTAGATAGACATCAGTCACCCAGGTGGGTGACCAGGACCTCCTGACCCATCCCATCCTAAAGAAGGTCCTTGTTCTTTCCATGCACACTTGCTACGTGACCTGCTTCTCCACTGAATCAATATTACCTAAGCGGCTGTGCTTGTAACCGTATGGTTGATCATAGTTTTGACCCATGTTGTACCCACCTCGTGATTTTGCTCTATAAAACTTCCTTTGAGAAGTGGGCTCCTTGGCAACCCACATTCAGTTCTCCTCCTGCCTTTTAGGAGCTGTCTCTCTCTCTCAATAAAGTTTTCCTACTCTTAACCTTCATTGTTCCTTAGAATTCATTTTTCAATTTTGGGGAACGCGAACTTGGGGTATCTGACATCTAGCAGTTTGGGAGTTACATTTATTTCCCCTACATCAATGCTTTGCACCTCTGAAAGAAAAGTATTCCCAACCTAGAATTTAGTACTCAAACTATCAGTGAAACCTAAAAATGAAACAGAATTATCTTAGGCATTTGAGGTCCCCCAGAATTTACCTAAGGAAAGTTCTAGGATGCAGATAGCAGGAAAACAAATCAAGTAATGAAAAAGTAAAAAAGGAAAGTGGTCCAACACAGCAAAGAAGGCAAAGGAATTTCCCAGGTGGTGGTGCCAGGGGCTGATCAGACCCCAGGATACCTGTGGGGAGTAAAGAGAGACAAAGAGACAATATTCAAGGTGCAAGGGGGACCGGGAGGAACCTGTCTCTAGCGGACCGGCTCACCCCTCTCAGCAGTCAGCTCACTTTTATTAGCAAGTGAGGAGCACAGGAGAAGGGGTGGTGGACTTTGTGGTAGACAGAAAACTTTTTAAAAATTAATTTTATTGGTACGTTTTAGATATACATAATGATCACATTCATCAGAGGGAGTTTGTACCTGTACGTGATATATCTTAAGTCATCTTTTTTCCCATTCCCCTCTTCTCCCTTCTACTGCTCTTTCCCTCCTCATTTACAAAAGTTTTGTTTCCATTTTCTTCCTTCTAGTCTCCTTTTTCTTCTCCCTTTCTTCTTTCCTCCTCCCCCATCCCTTGTTCCCCTTCCCACTTGAATATTTTCTTCCTATTTCCCAGTATCTATTACACATTTTGGTCCTTATTTACCCTCTCAGTTTCTCACACCAGAGAAACAAAGTGATATTTAAACATGTATGTCCAATTTATTTTGCTTAAGGGTATGGACTCTTTTATTTATTTTTTTTTTCTTTTCTCTTCCTTCCTTCCCCCCTCCCTATTTCCCCTTTCTTTTGAACAATTCCTATTTAGCAATACCTTTTATTCACTTTGGTCCTCACACATTCAGTATCTCACACCAGAGAAATGATGCAATATTTACACATGTGTCCAGTTTATTTCACTTAAGAATATACTCTCAAGGTGCATCCCTTTTCCCAAAAAAAAAATCTCAAGTTTATTCTTCTTTATGGCTGAGTAGTACTGCATTGTATAAAAAAACCACATCTTTTTATCCATTCCTTCATTGATGGGCATTTGGGTTGTTTCCAAGATTTAGCTACTACAAACTGTGCTGCTATAAACATGGGTGCACACGTATCGCTGTGGTACGATGTTTTTAATTCTTCTGGGAAGATACCCAGAAGGGGAATAGCTGGGTCAAATAAGACCCCTAATCCTAGGATTTTTTGTTGTTGTTGATTTTTTTGTAGTATTTCCTGTGCAGGTGGAGTTTTGTTCATGAAATCTTTGCCTATCCTTATGTCTTTAAGAGTTCTACCTATTCTTTCTTCCAGCAGATTTAGTGTTTCTGCTTTAATATTTAGATATTTGATCCATTTTGATTTTAGTGCATGGTGATAAATATGGGTCTAGTTTTAGTCTTCAGCATTTGGCAAGCCAGTTTTTCCAGCAACATTTACTGAAGAGACTGTCTTTCTTCCAGTGAATGTGCTTGGCCCCTTTGTCAAAAATAAGGTGGCTGAATGTGTTTGGAATTATTTCTGCATCTTCTAATCTGTTCCATTTATCCTCAGGTCTGTGTTCATTTTTCCCCAGTACCATGCCATTTTTAGCATAGTAGATTTGTGGCACAATTTCAAGTCAGGGGTTGTGATGCCTCCTAACTTGCCTTTGTTGCCTAGGATTGGTTTTGCTATTCTAGGTATCGTCTGGTTCCAAATGAATTTTAGGAATGTTTTCTCTAGTTTTGTGAGGTGTGCTAATGGTATTTGGATTGGGATTGCATTAAATCTGTAAAACAATTTTGGAAGTATGGCCATTTTCACTATGTTGGTTCTTCCTACCAAAGAGCAAGAGATAGCTTTCCATTTTCTGATATCCTCTTTGATCTCATTTTTCAGAGTACTGTAATTTTCAGTGTACAGATCTTTTACTTCCTTTGTTAGATTGATTCCTAAGTATTTTTTATTCTGTTGTGAAAGGTGTTGTTTCCCTAATTTTTCTCTGTGCATTTGTTGTTAGTGTACAGGAATGCTATTGATTTTTTTTCCTTTATGTGGGTACCAGGAACTGAACTGAGGACTTCGTGCTTGCCAGGCAGGCGCCTATGCCGCTGAGCCATCTCACCAGCCCGCTATTGCTTTCTGAGTGTTGACTTTGTATCCAGCTATGCCACTGAATTTTGTTATTAAATATACAAGTCTTTTGGTGGAGTTATTGGGGTCTTCAGTGTAGAGTATCATGTCATCTGCAAATAATGATAATTTAAGCTTTTCCTTTCCTATCCCTATTCCTTTTATTTCTCTCTCTTGTCTAATTGCTCTGGTTAATGTTTCCAGAACTATATTGAATAACAGTGGTGATAGTGGACATCCTTTTCTTGTTCCCGATTTTAGAGCAAAAACTTTCGGTTTTTTGCCCAGTTAGTATGATGTTGGCTGTTGGTTTGCCATAGATGGCTTGTATCAGATTGAGATAAAGACCTTCTATTCCAATTTTCTGTAGGGTTTTTAAGCACAAATGGGTGTTAGACTTTGTCAAGTGCTTTTTCTGCACCTATTGAGATGATCATGTGGTTTTTGTCCTTGACTCTGTTAATGTATTACAGGTATGGATTTGTGTATGTTGAACCATCTCTGCATCACTGGGGTGAATCTCTCTTGGTCATGGTGTGTAGTCTTCTAATGCTTTGCTGCATTCTGTTTGCCAGTACCTTATTGAGGATTTCTGCATCTATGTTCATTAGGGAGATTGGCCTGTAGTTCTTTTTGGTGGGATCCTTCTCTGGTTTTGGTATCAGGCTTATACTTGCTTCCAGGAACAATTTTGGGAGTATTTCTTCCCTTTAAATTTCATTAAAGAGTTTCATAGTAGTGGCATTAGATCTTCTCTAAATTTCTTGTAAAACTCAGCAGTGAATCCACCAGGACCTGGGCTTTTCTTTGTGGGTAAGTTTTTAATTACATTTTCAATTGCATTGACTGAAATTGCATTACTTAGAATTTTTATAACTTGATTTAGTTTTGGCAATTCATATGTATCTAGGAATTTGTCCATTTCTTCTGTGTTTTCCATCTTGTTAGAGTACAGGTTCTTGAAGTAGGTATTGATGATCTTCTGGATTTCTCTAGGATCTGTTGTGATTTCACCCTTTTCATTCCTAATTGCATGAATTTGAGGCTTTTCTTTTCTCTTTTTGCTAAGCCTGGCTAAGGGTTTCTCAATTTTAATTAATGTTTCAAAGAACCAACTCTTCAATTCATTGATTCTTTGTATTGTTTTCTTAGTCTCCTTTGTGTTAATTTCTGCTCTGATCTTTATAATTTCCTCCCTCATATGAGCTTTGGGTTTGATTTGTTCTTTTTCTAGAAGTTTGAGGTTCAACATTAAGTTGTTTATTTGAGCTTGTTCTGCTTTCCTGATGTGAGAGTTCATTGCTATAAAATTCCCTCTTAGGACTGCTTTCATTTTGTCCCGTAAGTTCCAGTATGTTGTATCAGCATTGTCATTTAATTGCACATACTGTTTAATTTCTTCTTTAATTTCATCTGTGACCCATTGGTTGTTCAGGAGGGTGCTATTTAATTTCCATGTGTTTATGAAGTTCTTGTGGTTTCTTTTGCAATTGATTTCGAATTTCATTGCACTATGGTCTGATAATATGCAGGGATAATTTTAATTCCTTTGCATTTACTTAAGCATGTTCTATGGGTTAGTACGTGGTCTGTTTTGGAGAACATCCCCTGTGCAGCTGAGAAGATTGTGTATTCTGATGTTGTGGGGTGGAGCACTCTGTGGACATCTACTGAGTCCATTTGTTCACAGGTTTGATTTAATTCTGATATTTCTTTGATGATTTTTTGTCTAGTTGATCTATTTGTGACAGTGGGGTATTAAGGTCCCCCATTACAATTGTCTTAGTGCTTATTTGATTTTTCATGTCCGTTAATATTTGTCTTATATAGTTGGTGCATATATATATTTATGATTGTTATCTCTTCCTCCTGGAGTTTTTCCTCAACAAGTATGTAGTGACCTTCTTTGTCTCTTTTGATCAGTCTTGGCTTAAAGTTCACTTTGTCTGCAAATAGAATAGCTACCTCTGCTTCTTTCTGGGTTCCTGTTGCATGGCATATTAGCTTCATCCTTTTATTTTTAGTCTATGAATTTCTTTTTGAGTTAAATGTGTTTCTTGTATGCAGCATATTGTTGGATCCTGCTTCTTGATCCATTCTGCCCATCTGTTTCTTTTGATTGGTAAATTAAGACCATTTACATTGATGGGTATAACTGATGTGTGTTGGCTTATCTTTCTCATACTATTTTCCTGTTGTTGGTACCCTGTCTTTCCCCTCTGTTTAATTGCTTGCCCTGCCTGGTGGCTTCTTTCTATTGGTGTTCTTGAAATTGTGGTCTTCCTTTTCTTTTTCTAAAATATCCTTCAGAGCATTTTGGAGAGCTGGTTTGGTGGTCATTTCTTCACATGTTCTTTGTTATGGAAGTATCTTATTTCTCCTTTTTTTTTTATGTGGGCACTGGGAGTCAACCTCAGGACCTTGCACTTGCCAGAAAGTGCTTGTGCCACTCAATGATATCACTGGCCCCTTTTTTCCTTTATGTGGGTAAAGGGAGTCAAACTCAGGACCTTGCCCTTGCCAGGCAGGTGCTTATGCCGCTGAGCTATCTCACTAGCCCTCTCCATTGTTTTTGAAAGACAGTTTTGCAGAGTACATCACTGTCAGTTGCAGGTTGTTTTTTTCCATAAAATGCTTCACTCCAAGATCTTCTTGACTTGAGGGTTTGTGTTGAGAAGTCTGTTGTGATTCTAATGGGTCTTCCTTTATAGATGATTTGCTTATTTTCTCTAACATCCTTTAGTATTCTGTTCTTGTGCTGGATTCCTGGAATCTTGATTATTATCTGCCTTGGTGCAGATTTGTTTTGGTCATGGCTACTTGGAGTTGTATATGCCTCACTCATTTGTATGAAAAATTCTTTATTCACGTTTGGGAAGTTTTCTGCCACTACTTCTGTGAAGAGGTTTTTATGGCATTTGTGGTATCTGTGGCTTTCTCTTTAACTCCAATCAGTCTGGTGTTGTTTTTCTTTGCTTCGTCTTGCAGCTGTTGGATGGACTTTTCATGGTTCCTTGATCTATAGTTATATAACAAAATCCAACCTATACCAGGAACTTGTATGCAATGAGTTTCCCTTTGGTAGATAGATTTTACCCTGTTTGGGTGGTATTTAAGAGGGATAGGGGATAAAACAGAGAGATGAATGAGGAGAAATATAGTAGAAGTGAGGTTATAAGGCTAAGGATGATCACACAAGTTTTGGGAGGCTGGAGAAGAATGCAGAGGAGAAAGAATGAAAGAGAAAGCAAAAGAATATTGAAGTGAACCAGAAAAAGAAGAGAAATGTTCATTCACATGAAAGTATCATAAAATCAAGAGAGATAGTTGAGGGAAGAGAGAAAGATGAAAAGAACAAAACAAAAATAAAGGTAAGAAATCTAATCATAAAAGATAAAAAACCCAAGAAACAACACAACACAAAACAAAACAGAACAAAAAACAAAAACAAAAACAGCCCCAATCATCCTGAAAAAGGAAAACCAAACAAAGAAAAAGAGAAATAATAAAATTCCTCTGGTGTCCACAGTTCTGCGGTAGTGTCAAGTTGGATCCCAGAAATGTGCTGTGTAACCCAGACAAGTTTGCAGTAGGATTTGTGCTGGGTGTGGGGCTGATTTGGCCTCTGGATGTGGGGGCTGGGACTGGTCTTCAGCTGACAGCGTTCTGGGTGTTCATTTCTCCTTATTGTGTTTGTCTCTAGGGTGCTCTCCCAGTTGCTGTGGCGCCCTCAGGTAGGGAAAGCCCAGGGTTTCTCCCAGACCCATGTACAGCTGGCCTGGCACAGTTCCTCCATTCCAAACCACTGACTCCTCTTACATGCCACTCATAGGGTGGGGGTGCCCTTGTCCCTCCATAGGACAAGGCTGCTTGCCTGGGGTGGTGTCAAGGCTGCTGTGCTGGTCACAGACCGGGGGGTGCTTCCAGTTCTTTGTATTTAGGGCTAAGAGTGGCTCTTGGCAACCACCTGAGTGGAGTCTGGTGGTTCCAGCTCCTACCTCTAATCAGAATTCCCCCCAACCTGCTTCCCACCTGCTGGCAGTCCACAGTGACCAGATGGCTCTTCCCTTATTCCACTCTGGATTGTTGGCAGTGAAGTGACCCAGGACAGTTCTGCTGTTCAGGTTTAACCTGATCCCCATGAAGTAAAATGGCAGCCCTGCCCACCCACTTCTGTTCTGCATGTCTGTGTCCCAAAGCATAGCACTGGTTCACCTCACCAACTACTGGCTTTGTCCAGCCCCTTGGGATACAGTGTCTTGCTGCTGCTCCAGGCTAAGATGACTTCCCCTGAAAGAAGACAATTTGCCTCCATTTTGACTCACCTTTACCTTACTCCTGTTTACAGTTATGCATAAAGCTAGCTATAAACAATGAAAATGGGTCTAGCTGATGTACTGATGCCTTTAAAGCAAAGTGACAGGTCTGTGTGCAGCCTGCCTAAAACTCCCTCCTACTAAGCATGAGCTAGGCCAAGAGATGCCAGGCTGTTGGCTGGGATAGAGCCTCAAAAAAGAAGCAGGGATATCCCGGGGCAGATAAAGGCCAACATTAGGGCTGAGGAGGCTGACCCAAAACACAAGACACTTCCTCAAACTGTGCTATGCAGATTCCTCCAAACTTAGAGGCTACCTGTTTGTACTCTTTCCGCATACCTCTCTCTGCATATTGCAGTGGTGTCATTGTTCCTCCTACCAAGGCCCAGCTCAAAGAATTCACATAGTTCCTGCTATTCTTACAGTCACTCAACCCTGAGCCACGCCCCTCTTCATGAATTATTAAAACCCAGATTTGGTCTGGGTCAAGGCCTTTGTTCCAGTTGGCCTTTGTTCCAACTGGACTTAGGACCCTTGGCTCCCCACAATTGCAGATCTGTCTCAGTCTCTTTTTTCTCACTGTGGGTTGCACTGGAAGTGGTACATTCGAATTTACTCATGAGAATTCAAATAACTTTTCCCCGGGATTATAATATATGAACTCTGGACCATGAAAAGGTTTGGGCATTTATAGTCATTGACCTTACCACATGTGTAGTCTTCAGCGACTGAGGTGTCTTCCCCCAGGGTCACCCTTGAAAAGGCTCATGCTTGTGGGCCTGGTGGCAGCAGACTCCACCACAGGTTTGGAGATCTCCTCTCTTCATTGCCACGTGCTCCAGGATGGCGCCCACAGTGGTGCTCCATTTTCTGTTAATACACAAGCATATCCTCGTCCCCGTGTTATTAACCATGGTGGGCTATCCCACTTTGCTGTTTGGATGTCTTTCCACAGGATTTGTGTCTTGGTGTGCTCAGTGATTTGTCTTTTTGCCAATGAAGTTCTGATGGAGTATGTTCACTTTCTGCAAGCAGGCTTAAAACCTTTACAGTAAATGTAGCAAGACTTAGTTGTGCCCGTGCAGGTAACCATACTCCACTTTTTTGTTTCTGTAGTTGTGTTTCTAAAGAAAGGCATGTACATTCTACTATGGCTTGGCCCTGAGGGTTGTGGGGGACCACCTGGATGGCTGTCCTTGAGAGAAGAGCAACTATCTCCATCTTGGCTGAACCTGGCCCTAATTCCACCTATTGATATGTACAGAGCTGGCTAGGACTTTTCCTTATCTCTTTAATTGGCTTTAGGCAATGCAAATAGGTCCAGCCGAGGTCCTGATGTGTAGTCTTTGAAGCAAAGCGACAGGCCTGTGTTTCCCCGCCCTTTGCTCCCAATACATGGTTGAACCTGACGGGATGGAGAGCCATGCTCCATGATGTCGGCTGGGATCGAGCCTGGAGAAAGAGGCTATGACTTCCCAGGGCATAAAAGATTATACATCAGAGCTGAAGCACCGACCCCAAAACATTAGATACTATCTTGAATTGTGTTATGCAGATTACTCCTTCTGCATATACTTCCCTCTTGATTTTCAGGCCTAGCCCAGCTCACGAGACTCACGTACTTCCCGAGACTCACGTACTTCCCGCCACTCTCACAGTCACTCATCTCCAAGCCACTCCCCTCCTTCAGAATTAATAAAACCCAGTTCGGCCCTGGGTCATGGCCTTTGTTCCAGTAGCCACCATCTTGGCATGACTTAGGACCCCTTGGCTCCCCACAACTATAGATATATCTTAGTGTCTTTATTCTCTCCGTGGATTGTATTGCATGTGGTAGATTGGAATTAACTCGGTAGAATTCCAATAACTTCCTTTTGGGTTTACAAATCTAACTTCCTGGACCGTGACGAGGACCAGGAAGGGCTCTCTATAAGGGTTATAATGGACACCTATGAGATGTTTACTGTGCCAAAGTTGAAAGAAAGAGGATAAGGCCTTGCTGACATATGAGGGTCCATTATCACTTTTTATTGTAAAAGAGACTCCCATAGCAGCAAAGGCAGAGGAACAATGTTGTTGAACATGTCCCACCTTTTTGTCCCAATGGCAGGTGGCATGAATCATGTGAGAATAAGTATCTATGGAGATATGAAAATAGTGTAACCTCCAAAGGATGGGATGTGAGTAACATCCATTTGCCAAATGTCATTTTGTTGAAGGCCTCAGGGGTTGCATCCTTCAGTGGGAGAGGGGCAAGAGATATGTTGGCAAGTAGGACACGACAAGACAGTCTTCCTAGCTTGTGAGTGAGACAATTGAAATTCTTTGTTAGAGCTTTGCTATTTTGATGATGATAGGAATGAGACTGCCTCGCTAAGTCAAAGGAGGTAACATAAGCTACCAGTGAATCAGCCTGTTGATTACCATAGCCTAAGGTCCTGGTAAATTAGAATGGGACCTACTATGCCCAATATAAAAGGCAGCAGAGTGACTTTGAATCACCCTTTGCAACCTGAGAAACAGTTAGTATTGCAGTGGGAACAGTGAGTTCAACTATTATAATTTCATCTGGATATCAAGCACTTTGAAATATAAAGTATAGCCAGAGGAGTTATTTCTCACCAATCATGGTTGTTTTGGTAGTTGAATCCCTGCAGAATGTTAACAGACAACAGTTATATTGTTTACAGAGAAAACTTGAGATCAAGAGCCACACATTATTTTAGCATTATAATCATTGTGACATTATTTTTGTAACACACTTAAGTGTCCATCTTAGTATAGAACAGCCCTTTTAGCCAATCATCTCTGTCTAGTACATAAAGAAGCTCTCATCTAATTTGTTATCCTTTAATGGGACGTCATCAAAGAAGTTTGTGACACTGTCTGGACTGCTCAGTGCCTGAGCATCTTTAAGTGTAGTGACACACATATAACATCACATAAGCTTTTCTCTTTTTTTTTTTTTTAACTATCATCTGACTGTTGGTCTCATGCTGGTTTGACGTGTATTCTTATCACAAGTAGCTGGAGCACAAGAGAAAATGAGATATCTGAGTCTAAAAGAAAAGGTTATCACCATAAACAATCCTGGTTTTGCATCTTAGAAGACTTGTGTGCACTTGGAAGGCATTAATACATTTAGTACACCATGAAATTAACAATGATGAATATCGCAGCTATATGGAAACCTTTGTCTCTTAATTTTTTTTTTTTGTGGGTACCGAGGGGTCGACCTCAGGACCTCGCACGCCAACAGGCACCCGTGCCACTGAGCGATATCACCGGCCCCTTTTTCGTATGTGGGATCCGGGAGTCGAACTCGGGCCCTCGCGCTTGCAAGGCAGGCGCTTACGCTGCTGAGCCATTTCACCGGTCCTGTCTCTTAATTTTTTTGCACTAAAAGCATCTTTTAATGGAACCTTATTGTTCTTCCCACAGAAAACTTAACCTTTTGATGATGGCCAATGTAAATATATCACAATATTATTATTGTGATATTGGGGTGTGTTTCCCATAAGCCTATGGAAGTTATTGGGGTCCCATTAGTGAACAGAGACTGGAAGAAAATATTTCCATACAGCTGCTCCTTCATTCACCAAGGGGAGTCCTGTCCAATAGTTTCCTTAAGCCTAAGAGGTCCCCATTTAATTATCTTAAATTTTTGATGGCCTCTGAGAACCAGATCACAACAATTAACACAATGTTCTTGAATAATGAAATATTTCTGAGTTATTGTACACAGACAGCAATATGCATTGCTTTTGTGAAATCAATCTTGACACCATTTTTGTCACCTGGCAACCTGGGTGGAAGCATGTTCTTAACTCTAATGACATTTATAAGCCAACATAAGTTATAGGCAAATATTTTAACAATTTAAAAAGGCAAAAAGTAGAAAAAATTGTTAGCACAAACAAAACAGCTGTAAGTATGGTAACCAGTCAAAATTGAACACACAGACAAACACACATAAGAAAATTTGTTTATAAAGCCAGAGTGCCCTCAGATGTATTTGGCCAGGTTGAATTATAACTCTTTTATATAAAACTAGTCAAAACTTTTATAGGTCAATTAACAGAGATCTCCTATAATAAGAATTAGAAGGAATAAAAACCTTTTACTCATAATCAATATTTTTTGTGTATTTTATTTTATCTTAGAATTTTGGCAACTCCATGCCTTCTTCTTTCATTTAGCCTCTGGCTCAGTCACCTCTGCACTTTCTGTCACCTACTCAGACCTTCTTTTCCTTCTAGCAGTGTTCCTGGGCTCCCCCTCTGTAAGATTTAACATAGCTTGGTCCAGCATCGAAATTTTATAAGATGTGGTTCCCACATCTTGACAAGCTTTTAAATAATTCCTGAGATTCTTTGTGGCCCTGACTGCCCCAAGGCCCAGTTTACAACCTTTATTTGCATTCTCGAAAGCCAACCGAAGCATGATAATTTTGGCCACTTGTGAATGAAGGCTCTGTCTGCAGACCGCCTCCTATAATCTAGCAAGGAATTGAGCATAAAGCTCTTGTGATCCCTTTAAAGTATGTAAAAAGGACTGAACTGGAGTATCTTCTTTGGGAACCACAATCCATGCTCATTTCATCGTCAAATTTTTCTGGTCGTATGCTTCATTAGGATAAGCTCGTTGTTGTGCAAGCTCTGGATGAGGTCCTGTTCCCAGCAGCATATCCTCCATGATTCCTGGCCTTTCTGCTGCTCTATTTCCGCTTGCCTGTTCTACCACAAGCTCTTGTAGCTGCACATTAAAATGGAGGTATTGGCCTATGGATAGACAGGAATGGGTAAGATGTTTAATATCTCGTGGGGCCATATGCAGGGGTCCCAAAATGGACTCATAGAGTCCCAGTGTAAAGGGTCCTGGACTCCATTACTCATCACACTCTGTTTCAATTATTTTAAAATTTTGTATTCTATCCCAGATGTTCATATATCATTTGTTGGGGATTATTGGGATCTTGTCTGACAGTAATAAGTAAACAACAGGGCCCAATGGGGTCCCCAGCCGTCATAGCTTGCTGAATAAGTTGCTGGTATTTAGACAAGCAAGGATGGCTCCTACTAGACTCTGGGAATTCCAGAGGTGCAAGTCAGGAGAAAGTCTCTACCGTCTTCATGATCTTTTCCTTTTTCCTCTTTAGGAGGAGCAGTAGCAGAAACAGTAATCACTGCAGTACACAAGGGTTCCAATACAGATTTCAACAAACTCCATGTTGAAGGGTGTCTGGGGCAGTCTACTCTCCCCTGGCATGGGCCCTTTTTAAATTTTTGCCCACTCTATCCCAATTCTCTGTGTCCAAAGCTCCCACCTATGGGAACCATGGGTTGGTTATGCTTAGTAATATCTTGCAGCGTTTTTGAAAGACAGTAGGTACTGACCTGGGCCCCTGCCTGTTTCAACAATATATGCAACAACTGAACATATCTTTGCTCCTCAACTGACAAATTCTGCCCCATTATCCCAGTTAAGAAAAGCTTTTTCATGGTGCTACTACTTACTATCACTTCTGTTAAGCCAACTCCAAAGTCATGCAGTGGAATCCCCTGGTGTCTGCACCACATCTTTCCCGCTCTGACGGGCCTTCCCCTCCAAGTCTCACATCCTTGGTTCAGGTGCCAGTTGCCAGGGACTGATGGGGGGATGATGGGAAATAAATAAAGACAAAAGACAATATTCAAGGTACAGGGACTGGGAGGAACCTGTCTCTAGTGGACAGGCTCACCCCTCTCAGCAGTCAGCCCACTTTTATTTGCAAGTGAAAAGCACAGGAGAAGGGGTAGTGGACTTTGATTGTGATAGAAAAAGTAATGGAAAACAAGTTCCTCTCTATGCCCCAGATGCCTGTAATCTTACATTGTCCTCAGCAGGGTTATCTTGCCTTAAGAGCACTGTGGTTATGAGCCTTCTCCACACAGCCAGGAAGCATGGCAGCCTTCTGTGTATTGCTCTGTTTTCCCAACGCAAGGTCACGCTGGCCTCACTCATGTAGCCTGGTCCCCAGCACAGTGAAATGTTATTTCATATCCCCTGATCCCCAACAGGTGGTGAAGAGAAAATCCTAAGCAAGCCTCAAGCAAGCCCTGGTCCTAGGGGTGGAAGAGGAGGCAGTACCAGAAGGAAGCATCAAAAAAGAAAGAAACTCATAGATTAAAAATGCACTTAACAATATGCCGCAGTCCAGCTGCTGCAAGGTCGGGGAAGTCCCGAAGGTGGGCGGAAGCGTGGGCGCAGTAGGAAGGAGACACTACACTAGCTGTCCTCCTGTTATGCTATTTTTCTCTTTTTTCTCTTTTTTATTTTCTCAAGTTAAGCATATATATACTATTTTTATTGGCAAGCATAAAAGCATGATTATGTGAACAGAAATCGCAAGCATAAAAGCATGATTATGTGAACAGAAATCTTTGGCAGACAGTATGACGTTTGAAAGATGGTTACATTGTAACTGATATCAAGAAGGGACTGTACTTTTTTGCTGTTTCTATAACTACAGGCCCATTTTTAAGAATATGATGGACCAAGGTTAATGAGGCGTCTCACACCAGTTTTCTCTCAATAACGTGGTTTGTTTAAAATCAGTGGGAAATGTTATAACCTGATAAGGTCACTGTAGCCATCAAAACAAACTACCATTTTAACAATAGTTAAGTTTTTGTTCTTTATAATAAGTTTCGGTCTCCCCACCTCAGGGCAAATCCCTGTACATTATGTGATTTTTGGTTTTGTAGTGGGCATTGGTGTTGTTTGTGAGAATAACATCTGTTCTCTCCACCAGTCATCAGAAACTTCCAATCTTTGTAATTGTATTGTTTGAGAAATGATTTCATACAAAAGCACTCTTAGTAATATACTCAGGAAAAGAAGTCCCATGAGAAATTCTCCCACTACCCAAGCATAGAGGAATGTGCCACGTCGCCTCTGAGAAAGCAGTCTTCCTTGAAGCCGTGCATTTCCCTCTTCCCTGACCGTGTCAAAGGGCCGAGGTGGCAGGGGACGTGGCAACAATGTAGAAATATTTTTATTTTATGAAAAAATAAAATAAAATTTCATAACAAAATAAGAGAATAATAATAATTTATGGAGTGTGCATCATTATCTTCAAAATAGGTACTCAGAGTATAAGACATAGACCAAAAAAATTCTCTCTTACAAAGAGAGATAGCAGCACAAAACAGATAGCACAAAACTGCTGCACCCAGGGTGGATGGCTCACCTGCCACACCACATCACGCCATGCTCTGCTGAAAAGGCAGCTGCTGGTGATCCTGAAACCCATGCCAGTAAACTAAAAAAAGCAAAGTTTAGTGTAACAAAAGATGGTGTATTTAGGGTTAAAAAGATGGAAAAGAAAGGGTGAGGTTGTCCTAGGGGGCTTCAGAGCTGAAAGCCAGGAGCTCTTATCCCTGGCTCCTTTCATTGGGGATTAGTGTCCTTCCCATCCCAAGCTGGGCGCTTGTGCTTGTCTTATCACTATCTGACCTGTTCCTTTGACTGTCTTTGATCTTAACGTAGCCCTGCTGGCCATTTGGTTCCTTTCTGTCCCTTAGTAATGAATAAGTGAAGGGGGGAGGGCCCATTAGGAAAGCAGCTTACTTAATTACATAAAGAGGATGTGTGTACATGTGTGTATCTGGTGCAATGTTGTACTGATGTTAAAGTGAGAACATATGCACATGCTTACATGTGCAGGTGTGTGTGTGTGTGTGTATGTGCACAGGCACGTGTGTCTTACATATTAAGAGTCCTTAAGTGGCTGTCTCTTGTCACCCTTACATTTGGCCAGGTGGGTGAGGGGAACTGGTTTTCCTGGTGATTGGGTTGCCTGGTGCCTCTCCCAAGTCTAGCTAGCTTTTCCCCTTTGTCTTTCGAATTACCCTAACTGCAGAGTCTACTTGTGAGAGCAGAAATTGCTTATGGTGGTAGAGGCAGAAGCTGTTTTTAGTAAGCTTTCCGATTGATCTTAATAAAACTTAATGAGGCCTTTATCCTATTTTTTCCCTACTTACAGTGCCACCTGTCCCTACAAACTTTCTTTTCAGTGAACTCAGAGAAAGCAGTAGTATAAATAAAATAGGTGATTTGGAGAATTATTTGAATGTCTCCTTACTTCCTATTTATCTTCTATTTTAAGTATATATATATATATATATCTTCTCATATAAGAGAATTGTGCAATTTTAGTCTTGTGTCTTATTTATCTCACTTAACACTATGTTCTCAAGTTGCAACCATTTACCTACAAATGCCTCATCTTTATCTTTCTTTAAACCACATAGAAAATATATACAGTTTGTTTATATATTCATTGAAGAGTTTAAGTAGCAACAGACATATGGAAAATTAAACAAAGAAAGAAAGATCAACTCCAAGAAAATGAAAAGTTATACAGGGAAAGATTCATATTATGCTATTGAGCTAGCTTATTGGTGATTAATAATTATAATGTAAACACAGCATTTATTTCACAAAATAAAAATAATAAGAGACCTTATTCCTCTTACCCAAGGACATTTGCAGGTGTATTTGCTGGAGTAAGGATGGCTTCCCAGAGTCCACGCTTAACCGCCTCTTCCCCTATGAACTACTACTTCCTTGTGGGGAAATCTCTTGCCTGGGTGGACAACTCAGTCTGGCTCTATGAAAAAGGATTTTCCCTAAACTTGCAAATCAGATTATAAATCTGACCAGTGGTGAGGCCTATGTGGCCAGCATCCGGGTCCTGGAGATCCACCCAGTGTTGTCTGCACAGCCTCACAGACAGCCTGCCCAGTCAGGAAATAACACAGTGCAAGTACACGGGTTCTGGTTGTGCTGTGCTCTGAAAAAGCTGTGTTACTACTTCCAGCAAGTAATTCAACACTGGGCCTCGGTTTTCTGGCCTCTCAAGTGTCATATCTCACAGGACTGTGTGAAGCCATTAATCACAACAGTAGACGGCACTTGTAGAGCTCTTACAACAACATACCAGTGTTTATGACCTCTTTTGGTTCTCACAATGACCCTATAAATTACAAATTATTGTTTTCTCCCATCTCACAAATGAAAATAAGATAGAAGTAACTACAATCAGTCTTCCCTTGAATTCCTCCTCCAAAATTTATCCAAGGAAATTTATCTAACAGTGCACAGGTCTCAACAGTTATTCCCTGCTCAAAATCTTTTGCAAAACCTCTAGTTCTAAAATGTTGTAATGTTTCCCCCTTCTCTAATTAATGCTGAGTTCCAGAAATACAGAGAAGAGAGCAATTATTATTTAAAAATTCAAGAAATTTTTCCAAAGTTAGGTTTTTAGATTTAAAGCACACTCCAAGCACAATAAATGAGTAGGGTATCCACTAAGTTGTATTACCTGAACATTTTGGAATAGCAGGATCAATGCTAAAAGTTCAGAAAGAATCAGCATAAACCAAAAGAAAGTAAGAAATGAAATCAAAGACAGAGATGCTACCTTTGATGAATTGCAGAGGCATCTAAGATCCTGAGCCACACGATAGGTGGGAGGGCTGCCCCACAGAGACCAAAAGGTAGGAGGTTTTGGAGGGTGGCTGCCTCAGAGCTCTGAGGCAGCCAGCAGGGAGCACTTTCCTAGGACAAGGGCGCATCAGGAATGGCAAAACCAAGCAAGCCTGTTAGTATCTCAGAACCTGGGAGGGCAGGGATTGGTGTGGTTGGAAGAAAGGGTGATGAGCTGTGCACAGAGTCATGCAAAGAAGCCATATTTGTTAGGAAAAGAGCACATTGCAGTAAGGTCGGGGGGTCTGGGCTGCCTTTGGGTGCAGATCTAAAGCTGAGGAAAAGAAAAGGGTAAACAAATTGATACGGTCACTGGTCAAACAAAGAATCCAGCCAGCCTGGGGAATGGCCCCCAACATCTCTCCACTGAGCCTCCTCTTGACATCTGGTTCTGGTAGAACTCATTCACAAAAAACCTAGCAAAGAAGTTATGCAAAGATATTACTGTACTACTGAGGGAGGAGAGAAGGAACTAACACCACAGAAAAGAGGTAAGTATATGAAACAATGCGTGCATTAAAGAGCGCCTTGAAGCCATCACTTGGTATCCATGGGTGATTAGTTCCAGGATTCCCCTCAGATGCAAAAGTCTGTGGATGCTCAAGTCCCTTACATAAAAACATGTCACATTTGCATATTAACCTATGTACATTCTAACACAGAGTCATCTCTAGATTACTTCAACACCAACTACAACGCCTACATATCACTTCATTCACACAGGAGCAGTGTAGTACTTAGCAAATTAAAGTTGTACTTCTAGGATCTTTCTGGAATTTTATAAAATTTTCTATGTGTAGTTGGTTGAATTTATGGATATAAAGCCCATAATACAGAGAATCAACTGTGTGTGTATATATATCTATATATCTATATATAGATATATATATAGATATATATTTAAACACCATATTATACGCAAAAGATCTATACATTTTTACTCATCCTTAATTTATTAAAACACTATTTTTTTTAAAGTTTTGCCAAACATAAATAGGTTAAAAATCTAGAAGCTAACCCAAGCGCTATACTATTCCACAGAGAATTAGTTTGATTTCATATTCAAAGGAGTGTTTCAAAGATGAGTTTGCAGCCAAGTTCTAATTCCATGAGGGGAATCCAATCTCCTTCAGGTCAGCGGGATAGCTGCTAGACTAGATCACCTTCCCATTTTCTTTTCTAATTTTCTGAATGATTCTCTGACCTAGGACCACCAACAAAAAGTGTGGATCTCTGCAGGTCCTTCTTTACTTGCTCCAAGCAAGCTCCCGCCGACTCCTCTACAAGCCACCCATGCTGCCCAGGAAAGGGAGCACAAGCTTACAAATGAGTCTGCAGAGGTTTTGAGCTTGCACAGACCAGAGAGCTCATAACACAAGGATGTGAGCCCTGAGCGCCTACAGGAACTTAGCTTTTCAACCAAAGTCATAAAGGCTGGGCTCAGAGGAAAGAAATGTGCTCCTGTGAGTTTGACTTGTCCCGGAATCTACACCCTAAATAACCCTGTGCTCAAAGCCAGCCCACGGACCGGCAGCAGCGGCAGAAAAAATTAATCAAAGTTTTTGTTTTTTTTTTTAATAAAGACAAACAAGTAGCACATGAGACCTTTTAGCAGAAAAATACTGGCCTGGATCAGCACACTATGATCGAACATTTCCATCTCAACTTAAAACAAGGAAAACCAGTGCTGGGTGTAGCTCAGAGGCAGGATGCTTGTCTAGCATGCACGAGGCCATGGTTTGGTTCGCAGGAGGGAAGGGAGGGAGGAAGGAAGGGAGGGAGGGAGGGAGGCAGAAAGGGAGAGAGACCATGTTTATTTGAGCCAGGGTATGTGGCACACTCCTGTCGCCCCAGCTGCCTCAGTGACAGAGGCAGGGAGAGTTTGGGGACAGTCTGAGCAGCATAGAGAGACCACCATCTCTAAAAAGAGAAAGCAAAACAACCGAAAAGTATTAGATGAATCAACAATGTGCAAAATTATAGGAAAAACATGCACACGTGGAAATTATAACAAGAGGAGGATGAACTAGCAGAGCCTCGCAAAGCAGAAGAATCAAACAATCACGGAAACAAAACTGAATGGGAAGCTGCAAGAGAGAGCAGTCCCTGCTGTTCCTGGTAAGGAAGAAAGACAGCAGGGGACACAGGTGGCAGACAAGAGGAGGCGGGTCAGGCGGAAGCCCCGGGGACACTAGAGTACCCAGTCATCAAGATAAATCATATTTTAATGCAATATTCTTAAAAACTAAAATTAATGCAAAAATCTATAATGAACAAAATATCAAATTTAAAATAAGGATAGAATTATACTGTACTATTTTTTCCCTTTCCAATATGATTCCACGCAGTACTAGAGGACAGTGTTGAAAGAAAAATGAGCAAAATAAGAGGAAATAAACAAAGGATTAGAAAGAATTTAGGAGCAAATTATGGAAACTCAAGATAGGTAGTTATTGTATTTCAAAGACAAATAAAGAATCTCTTGAGCATTTATGTCAAGCAAATGACAGCAGTAGCCTCTTTTTTCTTTCGGTGTCGGAGATTGAACCGAGGCCCTGTGCATGCAAGGCAAGTGCTTTACCACTGAGCTGCACACCAGCCATTCCTTCTAGGTGTTTTGTTTGTTTTGTTTTGTTTTGTTTTGTCTTGTTTTATTTTGTTTTTTGAGACAGGGTCTCAATATGTAGCCCAGGCTGGCCTTGAACTCTCAATGATCTTCCTGCCTCAGCCTTCTGAGTGCTGGGGTTACAGGCATATGCTGTCATATACAGCTTTCCTCCAAGTTTTTCAGTGACTGAACTCATAGTATACATGTTCTATCACTGAGCTACATCCCCATCTCCCCTCACTTTTTAAATTGTGTAATGGTATCTATCTCACATCTTTTCCCCCCTTTTTATGTATTTTATTTTTTAATAGTACACATTTGTAGTATATAATGTTTACATTCCTTATGGGGAGCTGGTACATGTACACACTACACCTTAATTCCTTCTTTCATCCCTTTCTTCCCCTTCCCCCTCCACACGTCTCTTGATCCCCTTGCTTTTTAATTTACATTTCCCTGTGACATGATGCTGCGTATCTCTCTGTCTGTTTGCCATTTATACATTTTCTGTGATGAAATTTTTGCCTATGAAAACTTTTGCTCATTTTCCATTGGGTTGTGTGACAGCTTATTGTTAAGTGTTGAGAGATCTTTGCATATTTTGAATGCAAATCTTTTCTGAGATACATGATTTGTAAATATTTTATCTCTGCCTGTAGATTTTACTTTTTTACCAATGTCTTTCAAAGAGCCAAATAATTCAATTATGATGGGGCCCCATTTATCTATTTTTTCTGGTATAGATTGTATATTTGCCATCATATCTAAGAATACTCCTAACCCAAGATTTCAGGGATTTCCTTCTATGTTGTCTTCTAGAAGTTTGCATATTTTACAAGGTCTATGATTCATTTGGATTTTGTATACCTGATGGGGTGTGCACTGTTTTTGTTTTGTTTTGCTTGTACATGGATATGCAATTGTTCCAGCAACATTTACTGAAGAGAATATACTTTTGCCACCTAAGCACCAAATTGAAAATCAATTGAACTCATATGCGTGGGTCGATTCCTTGACTATTTTATTCCATGGATACATCATCTATTTTGATGACAATACATCACTGCCTTGCTTACTATAGCTTTATATCATCTTGATGTCAGACAATGTGAGTTGTCCAACTTTATTTTTCTTTTGCAAATATGTTGGCTATTTTAAGTTCTTTGCCTTTCTGTAGAAAGTCTTTCTGGACCTCGTTGAGGTCCAGAACAGTCCACATTTGTAATCCCATGGAAAAGTTACTGGAATTCTGATAAGTTAATTCCAATCTACCACTTCCAGCGCAATGCATGGTGAGAATAAAGACACTAAGTCATATTTGTAGTTGTGGGGAACCAAAGGTCTGAAGTTCAGTCAGAACAATGGCTAACTGGAACAAAGACCTCGACCCAGGGCCGAACCCGGGTTTTATTAATTCATGAAGAGGAGAGTGGCTCAGGGATGAGTGACTGAGAGAAAGGCAGGAAGTACATGAGTGCTGTGAGCTGGGCTAGGTAGGAGGCCTGAACTCACCTCTGCAATATGCAGAGAGAGAGAGATGCAGAAAGAGTGATCTGCATATCATAGGTTGAGGTAGTATCTAGTGTTTTTGGGTTGGTGCTTCAGTTTTGATGTGTAATCCATCATGCCCTGAGATGTCATAGCCTCTTTTCTCAAGGCTCATTCTCAGTACACAGTGTGGCATCTCTCAGCCTAGCTCACACATACTACTTGGGAGCCACAAGCTGGGCATCACTGGCCTGTTGCATTGCTTTAAAGACTACACATCAGCACCCTGGCTGGACCCATTTGCGTTGCTTAAAGCCAATCGAGGGGATAAGGAAATATTGTAGCCAGCTCTGTACATATCAATACACGGAGGTAGGGCCAAATGCTCTTCTTTCAAGAAGAGCCATCCTGGTGGTCCTCCACACTTTTCCATATGAATTTTAGAACCAACTTTTAATTCTATCAAAACAAAAATGTCTGCCAGGATTTTCACTGGGATTGCATTAAATTGGTAGCTCAATTAGGGGAGAATTATCTTTCTAACAATCATACTTATCTATCCATTTACAAGGACTATCTCCCCATTTCTTAGGTCTTCTTTAATTTCTCTCAGTGATATTATACTGTAGGTTCCTTGTATATGCCTTAGAATGCTAAATTGTAATTTTTATTGCTTTTTTTGTGTGTGCGTGATACTAGAGACCAAACCCAGGACCTTGAACATGCTAGGCAAGTGTTTTTTTGTTTTGTTATTTTTTAAAGAGAAAAAAATAGAACAAAATTTCAAAACAACATAATAGGATTGTAACAATGGCTAGTACATTGTGTATTGTTATCTTTAAATTAGTTACTCGGGGCATTCAATTGTTCAAACAATATTAGCACAAACCTTTCTTTTCAATGAACTAAGAGAAATTAGTAGTGTATCTGTCTTAACTATCTTGTATATATATATCTTTTCTTTTTCCCTTCTTGTCTCCATTCCCCTATCCCAGTTTCACTTTTCTTTTGAACATTTTCTTCCTATTTTATAATATCTATTGTACATTTTGGATCTTATTTACTCTTTCAGCTTCTCAGAGTAGGGAGACAATACGATGTTTACACATGTGCATCCAGTTTATTTCACTTATGAATATGGTCTCAAGTTGCATCCATTTACCTATAAAAGTCTCCAGTTTATTTTTCTTTATGGCTGAGTAGTACTCCGCTGTATAAAAAGACCACATCTTTTTTATCCATTCCTCAGCTGATGGGCATTTGGGTTGTTTCCAAGATCTGGCTATTACAACTTGTGCTGCTATAAACATGGGTGCACATATATTGCTGAGGTATGATGTTTTTAATTCTTCTGGGAAGATACCCAGAAGGGGAATAGCTGGGTCAAATTGGACCTCTAATCCCAGTTTTTTGAGGAATCTCCAGACTGATTTCCGCAACGGTCGCACCAGTCAACACTCCCACCAACAGTGGAGAAGGGTACCTTTTTCCCCACAGCCCCTCCAGCATTTGTTATTGGTCGATTTCTTGATAATAGCCATTCTTTCTTGGGTGAGATGGAATGTCAGTGTTGTTTTCATTTGCATCTCTCGAATGACCAGTGATGTTGAACAATTTTTCATGTATTTATTTGCTGTTTGTATTTCTTCATCTGAGAAGCATGTATTCATCTCAGATGCCCATTTTCAGATTGGGTCTTTAAATTTGAGAGGTCTGATTTTTTTGAGTTCTTTGTATGTTCTCGATAGTAATCCTTTGTCTGAGGAATAGCTGGTAAACATTTTTTCCCATGTTGTGGAGTGTCTTTTCACTCTTTTGGTGGTTTCTCCTGCTGTGTCAAAGCTTTTTAATAAGATGAGATCCTAGTTGTTGATTCTTTGCGATAATTCCTGTGGGATTGGGGTTTTATTCATAAAGTCTTTGACTACCCCAATGTCTTCAAGAGTTTTACCTATTCTGTCTTCCAATAGATTTGTTGTTTCTGTTTTAATATTTAGATGTTTAATCTATTTTGAATTTAGTTTAGTGCATGGTGAAAGATATGGGTCTAATTTTAATCTTTGGCATGTGCAGAGCCAGTTTTTCCAGCACCATTTATTTTTTATTTTTATTTTTTATTTTTTTGTGGGTACCGGGGGTCAACCTCAAGACCTCGCATGCCAGTAGGTGCCCATGCCGCTGAGCGATGTCACTGGCCCTTTTTTCGTATGTGGGTTCCGGGAGTTGAACTCAGGGCCCCACACCCACCAGGCAGGCGCTTACGCCACTGAGTCATCTCGCCGGCCCTCCAGCACTATTTATTAAAGAGGTTGTCTTCCTTCCAGTGAATGTGTTTGGCACCTTTGTCAAAGATAAGGTGGCTTAGTATGTCTAGAGTTGTTTCTGCATCTTCTAACCTGTTCCATTGATCTTCAGGTCTGTTTTTTAGCCAGTACCATGCTGTTTTTATCATAGTAGCTTTATAGTATAACTTCAAGTCAGGGATTGTGATGCCCCCTGCCTTGCCTTTGTTGCCCAGAATTGTCTTTGCTATTCTAAGTCTCTTCTGGTTCCAAATGAATTTTAGGATTGTTTTCTCTAATTCTGTGAGATATGCTGTTGGAATTTTGATCAGAATTGCATTAAATCTGTATAACAATTTTGGAAGTATGGCCATTTTCACTATATTGGTTCTTCCTACCCAAGAGCAAGGGATATCTTTCCATTTTCTGATATCCTCTTCAATCTCCTTTTTCAGAGTACTGTAGTTTTCAGTGTAGAGGTCTTTTACATCCTTTGTTAGATTGATTCCTAGGTATTTCATTTTTTTGGATGCTATTGTGAAATGTGTTGTTACCTAATTTCTTTGTTATTCGTGTACAGGAAGGCTATTGATTTTTGAGTGTTGGCTTTGTATCCAGCTACGCTACTGAATTTGCTTATTAAATCTAGCAGTTTCTTAGTGGAGTTTTTGGGGTCTTCTATGTAGAGTATCATGTCATCTGCAAATAATGATAATTTAACTTCTTCTTTTCCTATCATTATTCCTTTTATTTCTTGCTTTTGTCTAATTGCTCTGGCTGAAATTTCCAGGACTATGTTGAATAAGAGTAGAGACAGTGGACATCCTTGTCTTGTTCCTGATTTTAGAGAAATAGGCAAGTGTTCTACCAGTGAGCCACATCCACTGCCCTTATTGCAATTTCCAATTGTTCACTCTCAGTATACAGGAATACAGTTGTTGTCTTATATTTATCTTGTATTCCCTTGATAAACTTGACAGTGACAGTAGTTTTTTGACAAATGCTGTAAGATTTTCTACATACACAAGTCATGTCACCTGTGAACAGAGGCAGACTGTTTTCTTCTTTTTCAATCTTGTGCTTCTTTCTTTCTTTCTTTTCTTTTTCTTTCTTCTTTCTTTCTTTCCTTCCCTAACTATCTTCTAGTGCAATGTCACATAAGAGATGTAAGAGTGACCATTCTGGTCCTGTTCCTGATCTTAGGGTATTATAGACAACTAAGCTAGGCAGAAACATTGTAGGCAATCAGATAGGGCTGGGCCCTCAAGAAAGCCAGGACAAACGTGAGACATATCTCAACTATGGCTGGAGACACATCTTTTGGAGACCAAGCCTTATAGTGAGCCCTTCACAAACCTTGTCACAGTTTGGGAGTCTTAAATTTATAATCCCAAGGAAAAGTTGTGGGAATTCCAATAAGTTCATTCCAATCTACCACTTCCAGGGCAACCCGTAATAAGAATAAAGACACTAAGGCATATTTGTAGTTGTGGGGAGCTAAGGGGGTCCTAAGTCCAGCTAATATGGTGGTTACCAGAACAAAGGCCTTGAACTAGGGCCAAACCCTGGTTTTATTAATTTATGAAGAGGGGAGTGGCTCAAGAATGAGTGACTGTGAGGGTGGTGGGAAGTACATGAGTACTGTGAGCTGGGCTACGTAGATGGCCTGAAATCACCTCTGCAATATGCAGAGAGAAGGATATGCAGAAAAAGTAATCTGCATAACACAATTTGAAGTAGTATCTAATGTTTTGGGGTTGATGTTTCAGCTTTGATGTGTAATTTTTTGTGCCCTGGGAAGTCATAACCTCTTATCTCGAGGCTCAATCCCAGCAGCATGGGGCATGGCTCTCCATCCCACCTGGCTCACACATGCTTCTTGGGAGCTATGGGGTGGGGCAACACTGACCTGTCACCTTGCTTCAAAGACTACACATCAGCACCTCGGTTAGATCAATTCTGCATTGCTTAAAGCCAATTGAGGGGATAGGGAAAAGTCCTAGCCAGCTCTGTACATATCAATACATGGAAATAGGGCCAGGTTTAGCCAAAGTGGAGATAACTGCTCTTCTTTTAAGAAGAGTCATACAGGTGGACCTCCACAAAGCCTTAATATAAAGATGAAATGACCAGGCCTGTATACTTCCTCAAAAGACAAACACCAGGCCTAAGGAAGCCTCAGTAGACATCAGTCACCCTGATGGGTGACCAAGACCTCCAGACCCATCATTTCCTAGAACAAGTCTTTGTTCTTTCCATGCACCCTTGTTACATGAATCATTTTCCCATTGGATCATTATTACCTAAGCAACTATGCTTGTATTCTTATTGCTTAATCATAGCTGTAACCCACATCATACCCATGTGGGTATTGCTCTATAAAATTTCCCTGTAAAGTGGGGTCCCCAGACAACTCATGTGGGCCTCCCTCCTGCTTTTCAGGAGTTAGATGTCTCTCTCAATAAATATCTTCCTACTCTTAACCTCCATTGTTCCTAGAATTCATTCTTCGATACTTAGAGAACATGAATTTGGTGTATCAGGCATTTAACAGGTTGGGAGTTATAATATTCCCTTATATCGTATTTAGAGGTTCTGATATCACCCCTGTAACCATGGGAAGGGTAATCTGCCTCTATAGGTCTTTGTTGGTGTCCTTTATCAGATCAAGAAAGTTCTGTTCTATTTCTTGTTTCCTGAGAGTTTCTTTTTTTAAAGAAAAAACAGAAATGGAAATTGGTGTTATGGTTCAGATATAGATGTTACCCCCAGAGTTTCAGGAACTCATAGGTGGGGCTTTTGGGAGGTGACTGGATCCCGGGTGTCTGATACTCATCAATGGATTAGTCCTCTAAATGGAAGTTGAGAGGTGAAGCCTGGTCAGAGGAGTTGGTCAATGGAGGCCTGGTCTGGAAAGGTCTATCTCCCTCTCCCTTCCCTTGATCTCTCTCTCTTTCTCTCTCTCTCTCTCTTTCTTGCTCTCTCTCTGCTTCCCATTGTGATGCCATGAACTCTTTCTCTTCTGCCATGCTGCCCTTCTCTTCTGGCGTTTGAGCCAGCCAGCTATGGACTGACACGTCTACAGACTAAGCCAAAATAAACTTTTCTTCCTTTAACTTATGGGTGTTGAGTACCATGTCTCAGTAACGAGAAATTAACTAAGGAATTGGGTTTAAAACTCGGGATATTTTTAAAAGTTAAAATGGGCATTTTTATGGTTATGCCATGTTAGGATATTAGACACCTCACATACCCACTGTTTCACAGCAATATTCTTGATAGCTAATTCTCTAAAATTAGAAAGGAAAGTGGAAAGGAAAGTATCAATTCCTTAAAAAAAATTCAAGTCATATCATCCAAGATCAGCTACAGAGGACAGGTCTGCCTGAGAGACATCCTACAATCCCTGCTGCTTTTCCTTGTCCCATCTACCTTTCCCTGAGGCTGACACCTGCCAAAGCCATCATCACCCTATGGCCTTGGGCACTGTCCTTCTTTAACTGTAAAGACCTGCTAAGCCACAGAAGTATCCTTTTGATTCTTATAACTTAACTGAATCCAAATAACCCTGATTAAAAGCCTGAAAGTGCCAGGAAAAGAAATAAGCACATACTAACACACTGCTGGACATTCACAGTTGTTATGGCTTGTATCTAGATGTCCCTACAAAGCCTCATGCAGTCATACATGACTACTTCAGAGGTAGCTGAATCTAGAGTGTGTGACTGATTCATGGTGCAATGCTAGGACTAGGGGTGGGTGATTACTAAATCAGTCCACTGGTTGATTTGGCATCACCCTAAACACAGCAGCCTAGATTCAATATAAAAGGGGCAGAAAGATGCTATTAATGACTCTTGTTTGTTTTGCTACTTTCTGGCCACCATGAACTGTTCTCTGCCATGTGCCACCCTGCCTTGGAGCCAGCCAATTATGGACTGAAACCTCTACAAACTGTGAGCTATATAAACCTTTCCTCCCTTAACTTTGGGCATGTGGTATTTTGTCTCAACAACAAGAAAAGTAACTAAGACAACAGTGTAGCCTAACACCCAGAAATTCTTGAGAGTTGATTGTGAATGTGGGAACAGGTTCTGAGGAGAGAGAGTGTGGAGGACTACCATTCACCCCCCCTCGGACCCAAATGTGACTGTGCTTACCCATGAGCAGTGCGGTCTGTATAGAGGTGATTTCCCTAGATTGGCTTTCAGTTTGAATAGTGAGTCTGGCCAGGCTGTGTACCTGCCTTCATGGAGGCAAGTGGATGGCGTGTCGGGCTAGCATCGCTCCTCGCCAATGGCCATAGTTGAGCCCGGTGAAGCAGGCCACAAGACTGTGGGGCTGAGATATGAGATAACATCTCTGCTGAGGCCTGTGTGACTCCAGAGAGAATTCCTTCCCAGAACCGACTACAAAACAGGTTATTCATTAACAACCACCTGAAACTGGCTGTTCTGTCTCTTTTGCAAGAAAGCTTTGTCCCCTCTTTTACAAGCCTTGCCTGCCTCGCCACTTACATAGCACATCCAGCCATAACCTCCTCACCATTTTCCTCAACATGAATGTGACCAATAAATACCAAGGTTTTGGCTGCCTCATGGCCTTTTGTTCCCTGTGAACAACTGGCCATCCCAGATCCCTGCTGCATCACGATTTTGTCTCTTGCTCTTTCTTTTTGCTGTGTGCTATAATACCTTGCAGGAAACTGGGGGCTCACTGCAGGGATCCCAGATAAAAGACCATGAAATCACCATCTCTCGGAAATGGGAGGAAACACTTTAAGCCACCTTTCTTTTGAAAATAATTTAAAGAGCAAAGCCCAATATTGGAGAAAAAAACTCAATGAGTCATTAATCAAGACCAAAAATGAAGGAAAAGATGGATTCCTAGGAGGCCAGGAGATACCAGTTTTGCCCTACTTCAAGATCTAATTGTTAGGCAGCAAGTTAGACATGGACAAAAAGATGTACTGATTTGCAACTCCAAATCAGAGGAAAACCTCAATTTAAAATGTAATAAATTTTAAATAAATTAAAGTGATCTTGTTACTGGGTTTTAGGGGTGCTGGAGCCTCTTTCTAGAGGCTCTTTCTACGAAAGAACACAGTAGTAGAGAGCTCATTGGTGACTGTCCTTTTTGTATCTCCCACTCCTGAGGCTGACCTCAGGTCTAGGACATCCTATCAAAAACTTGCTTAAGTTTTTGCAAGAAGTCCTTGTGCAGAGCTTCGGGAACTGCTCTGTGCTGAGCATGTGTCCTGGGATTTTGTAATTAATAGGTTACACCTACTTCCTCCAGCAGTCTGCTATGCCCTCCTGGGATTTTGTAATTAACAAGTTATGCATACTTTCCCAGCCAGTCTTGTTTCATTTTGTTTTTTGAGAGAGGGTCTCACTATGTACTTCAGGCTGGCCTTGAACTCACTATGTAGCTCAGGGTGGTCTTGAACTCACAACCATCTTCCTGTCTCCACCCCCTGAGTGCTGGGATTACAGGCGTGCACCACCAAGCGCAGGCCCAGCCTGTCTTAACCATGGCTAGCTTCCTGCCTCAATCCCAGCTTGGCAAAGCCTCCAGAAAATTGGGAGAAATAAATTCAAATACGGTACTTTCTGAAAATAGTCAACCTCAACTAAAGCTTCAAGAAATTCCCCTAGATACAGTTAAGGAAACTGGTAGTTTTCTGAGGAAAAAAATATCAAAACTCACACTGAAATATAATATGAAGAGGAGCCAAAGGAAAAGCAGACAGCAGGCTCAGACCATCAGGATTTCAGGCCAGAACATAAAGTAAGTTTAAAGGATTTAAAGAAATGAAAAATCAATCAAAAACAGGTAAACAAAACTTCTAGCAATGAATTATATAGTAATTGATGTTTGAAACTCAGGAGAAAGCAGAAAAAAAATCACAAAAGACAAGGAAATGAAAGACTGAAGAAGTAATACATAATCTAATTCAAAAAGATTAAAAAAGAAAGCCATTTCAAAGAGGGCTTGGGAGTGATGGAAGTGGGAGTACACTCTTAATTAAACTGCAGAAAGGGATAATAAAGTGGGGGAAGACCGCATCGGAAGAGACAAAGCCTGAGAATATTTTTCAACTGTTTGAAATGACAAGCTTCAGAACTCGAGAGCAATTGAGTTTAAAAATGGATAAACGTAACTTGAAATCTGGAATTGTGATGCCTCCTACCTTGCTCTGTTGCCCAGGATTGCTTTTGCTATTCTGGATTTCTTCTGGTTCTGTTACCAGATTTGGGGATGCTACCATCTCCTTCTAGAGGTGCTTTCTACGTTCTGTCTCCCCCGAACAAAGAATTGGTCAAGACAAGCATAAAAGGCAGTGAGGTTTAACATTTATTAAAGATATGAAAAGACAAGAAACATGCTCTGCTGAGAGAATGTGAGCCAACTAAAAGTAGGAAAAGAAGTACACTCTACAGGCTGAGAGTATGTCACTGAGAGAGAGAGCACAGTGGCCAAGAGCAGCAGTGGCAGCCATGTTCGTGTTTCTCACTGTGCAGGCTGGCATCATGTCTAGACCATCCTGCCGGAAACCTGCTGGAGTTTTTGCAAGAAGAACTGAAAATAGCACTCTCTGATTGGTTCCAGTGCAGTGCTTTGGGAAATGTTCTGAGCACGTGTCCTTCAACTCTGATCAAAAGGTCACACCCACTTCCCTAGCCAGTTTGCCACATCCTAATCTCCTGCCTCAGTTCCATATAAATTTTAGGATTGTTTTTCCAGTTCTGTGAAGAATGCTGTTGGTATTTTGATTGGGATTGCATTAGATCTGTGCATCAGTTTTGGTGATTATGGCCATTTTGACAATATTGGCTCTGCCTATCCAGAAATAGAGGATGTCTTTCTATTTTTCTTTTTCTTTTCTCTTTCTTCTTTCTTTCTTTCTTCTTTCTTTCTTGTGGGGAGCAGCTGAAGCTGGAGATCAGTCACATGTGTGGGGCTGGAGCAAGGCTGGTCCCGAAAACAAAGAGCACCCAAGGTGAGCCACGTGAACAAGCTGCTCCAGTCCAGAGAGCACCAAGCCCTTAGGCTACCATGCAGGCAGGTTACTAGGCAGATGGGTGTCACGTGACATCAACCTGCCAAATGTATAAATAAACATACTGCGGTAGTTGAGCAGTTCCTTTCCTTCCATCAGAAGAGAGGGCTCCACCTGATCCCAGCTTTCTGTATCTTCTTTTCATTTCTTCATCTTCTTGCCACCCTTCGTGGTCCTCACCCTGGGAAGTTTGATAGCCACACAGGCTTTTTCTTTCTTTCTTTTCTTTTCTTTTCTTTCTTTCTTTCTTTCTTTCTTTCTTTCTTTCTTTCTTTCTTTCTTTCTTTCTTTTTCTTTCTTTCTTTTTTTGAGACAGGATTCACTATGTAGTTCAGTTTGGCTTTGAGCTTACTATGTAGCCTCAGGCTGGCCTCAAATTCACCATGATCCTCCTGTTTCAGCCTCCTGAGTGCCAGGATTACAGCCATGTGCCACCATGCCTGGCTGTCTTTCCATTTTCTGGTGTCCTCTTCAATCTCTTTTTTCAGACTACTGTAGTTTTCATTATAGAAGTCTTTTACTTCCTTTGTTAGGTTGATTTCTATATATTTAATTTTTTTGAAATTATTATAAAGGGTATTATTTTCCCAAGTTCTTTCACAGTGTATTCACTGTTGGAGTAAGAGAATGTTATTGATTTATGTGTTTATTTTTATACTGCTACCAAAACAACACTGAGATTCCATCTTACTGCAAGAAAAATGGCCATCACCTACTACCATAAAGGGTAACTGGGTGATAAATGAAAGAAAAACTGCATAAAGACACATTACCAGAGAAGTTAAAAGCAACAGAGGATAGATGGGCCACTTACAAAGAATCAGCAAATAACTGATGACAGAGATGCCTTTTTCAGAAGATGAGCAAACTACCCAGTTACCCTTTATGGTAGTAGGTGTCACTGCTAAGACCTTTTTCTGGACACAAGTGTGGCCTCGGTTTATTCCCAGCACAAGCCAAGGGTGCCCAACACTTAAGGCTCTGGAAGGAGGCTTTAATCCATCACAAGTGCTAAATATATGCCCTAGGTCCCTTTCCCCCAGTGTGAACTCTGGACTATCACTTCAGGGACAACAGGAGGCTGAGACCCAGCCCCCATTGAAGGAAAAGGCCTGATAACCCATGCTTTACCTGCTACTTCTCAACCCCACCCAGTACTAGGGCCTCCTGCTGTCACATCCCAAATAAACTATGGTACTTACATCATCAGGACACACTTCTGGGAGAGCCCAAAAAGGATGGGGTCTAAAAGAGAAGCATCCTGTGCTCTTTATTCTCTGAGCAGGTCAATGGAGGTTCCTCTTCCCAAGGAAACCTCCCTCCATCTCACTCCTTGGAGTCATGGCCCCAAAGGCCAGGTGCATATGGGTCCACCCTATTCCCCACAGAGCCTCTCCAAGCTGCTTCCCTTGGGAAACAGTCTAGTAAGGTAAAATATAACCAAAAGTATCAGGTGTCCACTCAGACACCAAGGCTCTGGTTATTTGGGAAAGGCTTTGTCCTTTTTTCAGTATCCTATCATGGGGCCCAATAAGGTGATGTATAAGGACAGGTTCCAGACCAGGCAAGAGTCTACTTTCATTCATTCATGAACCAAGGTTCATTGAATGTCCACTATGTACAAGGAAGAAGAGAAAGAACAAAGTCACTTGACCCAAAGCATAAACAGGTGATAATGAGCATAACAATGGTTATAGTAATTATGTTTGAGAGTAAAAATAAGATGCACTTACAATCATAGGGAACACAGGCATGGAAGGTGTTGTTCAAAAACCAGAAGGGAGTTAATGTGCAGAAAGACTCTTGCTCTTCCAGGATGGACAAGGAGGGCGGTCAACTTTAGATTTTTCTAAAAATATACCGAGTCAAGTATGTCTTAAAAAGTAAAGGCAGGGCCGGTGAGATGGCTCAGCGGCGTAAGCGCCTGCCTTGCAAGCGTGAGGGCCCGAGTTCGACTCCCGGAACCCACATACGAAAAAGGGGCCGGTGATATCGCTCAGTGGCACGGGTGCCTGTTGGCGCGCGAGGTCCTGAGGTCGTCCCCCTGGTACCCACAAAAAAAAAAAAAAAAAGTAAAGGCAACTAGTAAAATAATGGAATGCAGAAAGGGCAGAGCCAATTGTATAGCCTAAAAGAACTTAGAAAAAATTCACAAAGCTGCTCATAATTCCCCCACCCAAGTACAATTAATTTAACTCATTAGTATACATTCTTCAAGTCATTTTGATAAATATGTTGGGTTTATTTTATAGAATTAAAACCAGATAACATTTATCTATTCTAGACTGCTTCTTATTTATAAACAGTTCATGAATATTTTCCCAGGTTAAAAAGTACAGTGTCCAACATATTTTCAATGATTGCACATCTTAGGCACTTTCTCATCACTGGAACAAAATACCCAACACCCACAGCCTAAAACAAGAGATGTTTACTTTGGCTCATGGTTTTTAGTGCATTTGGCCCAAAGTCAGCAGGTTCCCAGGTTGGCAGGGCCTGGCAGAGGAGAGCTGCTCAGGTCTGGGCAACTGGGAGGCAGAGAGAGGGAAGGGCGGAGCTAGGGGAGCCCCTCCTAGGCCATGCCCCCATGACCCACCTCTTCCGACCAGACCCCACCTCCTAACAGCAAGTCAGTCATGAACACATCGTGCATGGATCTACTGATGAGTATAGCGCTCCCGTGATCCAATCCCCTTCCAAAGGCCCCACTTCTGAACACAGGAAGCTTGGGTAGACATTCTAGATCTAAACCATAATACTGCAAAATTACTCACTACATGAATATTCCAAAATTAATTTAACCATGAGAAGTTTGGGGGCCAGAAAGATATATTCTATTTTAGATGGCATTATAAACAATTCAAATGCCATCATAAGTATCTTCAGGTTTTGCTTATGACCTTTGCCTGCTTTCTTTATTTCCATAACCATCAATTTGTGTCTATCCAATTAATTTACAACATACTTATTTTATCTATTGTCTCTCTCCCCCAGATAGAATATAAGTTCCTTGAAGGCAGAGCTTCATATCTGGTTATTCCCAGTGCCAAGAACAATGCATACGATGTAATAGTGAATAAATAAATAATTGCTGGATGGAAGAACAAATGCACGGAAGGAAGGAAGATATGGCAGACATATTGGTATGAAAAAGATAAAATCTGAAGAAAATGGAGTCAAAATCATGTCATGGAAAGAGGAGAGAGAGGCAAGAGCCTGTGTAATCCTGAATTCTCTCAGTGAGCAAGAAACCATTTTTTGCATGTAGACGCTAAGTGTGTAGTGAGGTTGAAAGGTCCATGCTCATTGACTAAGGTCTCTGCCAGAAGAAATTCATCCTTTTGGAGCACATTGACTACCAGGTCCCAAGTAGTTTCAGACTCTATCTTTACACAAGCCCTTTCGTAGGTTAAATAAGATTGTGCCAAATAAATTGTATTTCAATATTTCCTTCCTAGTGTTTAATGTTATTGTTTTTTTGTTTGTCTGTTTTTGTTTTGTCTTTGTTTTTTGCAGTGCTAGGAATAAAACCCAGAGCCATGCACATGCTAGGCTTTACAACTGAGGTCCATCGTAGCCCCACTAAAGATATCATTGTTAATCAAAGTGATCAAAACAAAAATATACCTAAACTAGAGACAGCCCTGACATAAAATTTTAAAATAAAAAGATCTGTATCTTTATCAAAGTAGTCTGCTAAAGCTATGGAAATCAAAATGATGTCATGCTGGTGTGATAAACATATAGACCAATGAAATAGAATAGAAAGCCTGGAAATAAATCCTATATATTGATCAAATGTTTTTTTTTTTTCAAAGTGCAAGGCTATTCAATGAAGAAAGGACAGGTCTTTTTCCACAAATGGTGCTGGAAAAATTAGATATCCCCATGCAAAAATGAAATGGTATCCTTACCTTAAACAATACACAAAAATTAACTCAAAATGGATCCATGATGTAAAAGTAAGAGCCAAAACTATAAAACACTGTCTTAGCTACTTTTCTTGTAGCTGAAACAAAATACCCAGCACCCAAAGTTAAGGAGGAAAGGTTTATTGCAGCTCACATTCTGCAAAGGATTCTGTCCATCTTTGGCTGGCTCCAAGGCAAGGCAGCATAGCAGGGGTGCATCACAGAGAAGAAACAGCTCATGGTGTGGCACGCAGAAGGCAGCAAGCAGCCAGCAGCCTTTCCCTTTTATCCCATCCAGGTTACCAGCCACCCATAACTATGCTAATTCTCATCAGTGGACTAATTTAGTGCCACACACCCTTAATCCCAGTATCACATGCCCTAGATTCAGCCATCTCTGAAAAGCCCCACCTATGTATGCATGAGGCTTTGGGGGGACATCTAGATACAAATCATAGCAAACAGAAGAAAATGGGAGGAAATGTTCATAACATCAAATTTGTCAATGATTCCTCTGATGTGACACCAGAAGCACAGACAACAAAAGATAACTTGGAATTCATCAATATGAAAAGCTTTTGTGCATCAAAGGACATGATCAACAAAGTGATAAGGCAACTTATGAAAGTATTTGCAAATTATATATCTGTTAAACAATTATCCAGAATATATAAAAAAAATTTACAGCTCAATAACAAAAAGACAACATAAAGACGAGCAAAGAACTTGAATAGTCATCTCTCCAAAGATATACAAATAACCAATAAGCAGATTCTAAAATCATTCATCTCTGTTGAAAAAATAAGTGATAAGTTAACCACAGTGTCATGTGCCTGCAGTTCCAGCACCTGGAAGACTGAGATAGGAGGACAAACTTGAGCCCAGGGGTTGGAGATGAACCTGGATAACATAGCCAGACAGCATCTCAAAGAAAAAAAGGAGGGTTGGAAGGGAGGAAGAAGAATGATGATGTATCATTACAGAAATGTAAATTTAAACCAAAGTGAAAACACTTCATACCCATTGCAATGGCTATTATAAAAAAAAAAAAAGTGTTAGCCAGAATGTAGAAAAATTGGCCAGTGGGCATTGTTGATGGGACTGTAAAATGGTCCAGCTACTGTGAAAAGAAATATGGCAGTTCCTCACAATATTAAACAGAATGCCAACTGCATTTCTAAGTATAAATCCCAGGGAACTAGAAGCAGGAACCTGACCAGATAGCTATATGCACACCAATGTTTGTAGCAGCATTATTCACAATAGCCAATGTTGAAAACAACCCAAATGTCCCTTGGCAGATAAATGGATAAGTAAAATGTATATGCACACAATTACAGATTACTCAGCCTTTATACAGGAAAGAAATTCTGATTGTGGATGAATCTTGAAGAGCCAGATGAAATAAGCCAGACACCGAAAAGCAAAGACTGTATGATTCCATTTATATACAGCATCTTGATTAGTCAAACTCATAGGAGAAGAAAGTAAAATACTGGTTACCAGCAGTGAAGGGAGAAAAGAAAATGAGTTATTACTTCATAGTTATGGTGTTTCTGTTTGGGATCATGACGAAAATGTTTTGGAAGAATGTAGTGATGTTTGTACAACATTGTGAATCTGCTTAATGGCATTGAATTATACATTTAAAAAGGACGGGGGCAGGCCTTTTGGAAGCAGCTGAATCTAGAGTTTATGATTGACTCATGGTCAAAAGCTGGGAATAAGGGTGTGAGTGCTGTATTTGCCCTAGGGCAGGTGGCCTGCACACAATGTAAGAGATGGAAAAATTCTCACTCTCCCCTCCTCTCTCATTGATTTCGGTATCTTCCACCACCATGAATGGTTACCCCTTTGCCACAGCACCGTGCTTTAGAGCCAGTCAATTATGGACTGAAACCTCTACAAACTGTAGAGTACTAAATAAGCCTTTCCTCTTTTAACTTTGGGTTTCAGGTATTTTGTCTCACCAATAAGAAAACTAAGACAGAATTTGGTACCAGGAGTGAGGTCATTCCTGTGACACTTCCTGGCCATGTGGCTCAAGAGCCTTTGGAACTTGATTGTGGAAAGGGGAAGAGTTACAAAAGGTTTGGAGATACTGGCTAAAAAAGTAGAGCTGGAACACCCAAGGCTGTACTGGATGGGAGATTCTGGTCAGAGCTCAGAAGACCAGAAAGCCAGTAAAGATCAGGCTCAGGAAGTTTCTGCTGGGAAGAAGGATGCTGGACTCCAAATGATGTGTGTTATGGCTTGGCAGAAAGTTTGTCTGCAATTTGCTCATCTCCAGAGACTTTGCCTGAGACTGAGATTAAGGACAACAGACTAATTAACCTGGCAGAAGAAATTTCAAGGCAGTCAAATGTTAAGGTGGTGTCATGACTACTGTTGGGGGCTTTTAGCCAGATTTATGTTGCAAATGAAGAGCAAACAGCCCAGTAGAATGATTTAAAACACTGTGAGTTTGGGAGGTTGGCCAGGAAGGAAGCTCCAGTAAAGCTGAGGGCTGCAAAGGTAGAATAGAGGAGATCTTGATTGCTGAGAAGGACCCAGAGAATAGAAAAGATGGCCCAAGAGCATCACAAGAAGCAACAAGACTCTACCTTTTGCAGCTTCAAAACTGCAGAAGTGAAAGACTTTGCTTTGAGAAGAAATAATCAGAGCCCCTTGCCCCAGAATGGTGGAGGCCACATCATGTTCCAGAATGGTAGCAGCATAAAGAATTTGTTTCTCAGAATTAGATTCAGAGTGCCCAGTGATCCAGGCACTCGTCCCCTACAGCCAAGAGAGAGGGAAGCCTGGTTACTTCTCCAGCTAGCAGCAGACCTTGGCATCATCCATGTGGTGCTGGTTTTAGATGCATGCAGAATGGAAGAGTTGTGAGTTTGGGAAGGCTTCCACCCAGATTTCAGAAGGCCTGGGAGGCCAAGCAGTATGCCCTTGAGAGGGTAGTGTGTGAAGCTGTGAGTGTGAAGCCAAAGGTGCATGGAAACTCCAGAAGTTTTGAGAATCCAGGAACGTGGATCATCTAAGCAAACCTGCGAGGAGGGAGCAAAGCAGGCCTAAGAGAGAAGCCGTGGGAGCTACAATCACCAGAATTGCCCTTGGGGCAGAGCTACCCAAGCCCTTTGGAGTTCACACCAAGATTGCCACAGATTGCCTTGGATACTTCACCTGGAACTACAAGACTTAATGTTTACCCTGCTGGATTTTGGACTTGCTTTGGTCCCATTCCTTTGTATCTCCCTGTTCGCACCTTTTGGAGTGGAAATGTTTATCTTGTACCACTGAATGTTGGAAGTGTTTAACTTTCCTTTCATTTGTACAGGGGCTCGCAGCTAAGAGTTTGCCTTAGATCTCAGGGGAGACTTGGGACTTGGACATTTTAGCCATGCTGACACTGTTAGGACTTTGGGTACTCTTAGAGATGGACTAAATGCTTTTTGCATAGAGGAATGTACATGAGTCTTTTGGGGGCCAGGGCTAGAGTGTTGTGGTTTGTGTCTGGATGTCCCCCCAAATCCTCATGCAGGCATGGAGGGCAGGCATTTTGGAGGCAGCTGAATCTCGAGTTTGTGATTGCTTCATGGTCTAATGCTGGGAACAAGGGTGTGAGTGTTACACCCGCCCTAGGGCAGGTAGCCTGCACACAATATAAGAGAGGAAAGAGGTTCGCTCTCCCCTCCTCTCTTGTTGCTCTTGCTGTCTTCCACCACCATGAACAGTTGCCCCTCTGCCACGCCACCCTGCCTTAGAGCCAGCTGAGTATGGACTGAAACCTCTACTAACTGTGGGCTAAATAAACCTCTCCTCTTTTAACTTTGGGTGTTGGGTATTTTGTCTCAGCAGTGAGAAAAATAAGACAAAAATGTTCTGCAAGAATGTAGTGATGTTTGCACAACATTGTGAATCTGCTTAATGGCATTGAATTATATATTTTAAAAGGATTAAAATGGTAAATTTTGTTATTTTACAATAAAAAGAAGAAAGGAATTATTCACTGTATAAACAATATGAAAGTTAAAAGTCTAGAAAACTGTTAAAGACAAAGAATCACTCGTAGCAGTGAGTCACCTCATCTGTGTCCATAAACCTCAACATCGGTATGGGCACTGCAGAGACACTGATGCCAGTGTGCCCTCCCATGCCCATCTCTGAGCCAGGATCCCCCTCCCACTGAGGTTTGCTGTATCCACCTGAACAGTGCCCGCCCTGCCAGCCTCCCTCAGAGGTTCGGGTCTCTGCCGAGTCACCTCAAATGAGGGGCTGCACACAGTCACAAACCTGGACCCACAGTGCAGCGCACCCAGCCAGCACCAGACTACTGGCTTCTTTGTGCTCGTGATCAAGGGAAGTCCTTTGAGTCCATGAAGAAAGGGAGGGCTGTGACCAGAAAGCACGATGAAGCCAGTGCCAGAAGAAAACTGTTATAGCCAAGGCTTGAAACAGAGATGAAAAACTGTCAGCGTATTGTGAAAATAAGTTTACATTTGATATTTCAGAAAAATCATTCCATAATAACTGCATGGGGAATGTTTATTTATTTATTTTATGGTACTGAGATTGAACCCAGGGTCTTTGTACTAAGCTACATCCCCAGCTCCTCCCTCTCTTTTTTGACAGAGTCTTGCTAAATTGCCCAGGCTGGGCTCAAACTGGAGACCTTCATTCCTCATCCTCCCAGGAGTGCTGGGATTTTACATGTGCCACCACTTCCAGCTTTAAACTGGGAAATCCTGTTATGAAAGATCATTCCAAGGATCCTTGGAGAAGATCTGGTCACATGTTTTTGGTAAAGAAAAAAATTTAAATGTGTATTTTCTTGTTATTCAGAAGAAAGGAAGTTTTAAAATTCTGTGAAAGGACAAAGTAGATGGCTTAGAATAGCAAAAAGGTGACAATTTCAGCAAAGAAAAAAGCATTGTTACTCATTAAGAGATGAGTACACAATTATCTTCATTATTTTATAAGAGATATAAGAAATCCTTAAATGCAAAAGAAGGGAGATCACAGTAAGAGGCTGTTGCTCATGAATTAACAGGACTCAACTGTGGACCGAATCCTATCCTTGGATTCTGGGCATGTGGCAAGGAGGCAGGGATCCACTTTTGCCTATACCCATAGGCCCTCAGGGGTGCTGAACCCATGGCAGGCGTGTGCAGCGGGCTGTTTGTATCACTGAAAGCTCTAAAAGGTTCGGCGTCACTGCATAGTGGAAGATGATGCAGGAAATCCTGACGGCCAGAACTTGCAGAAAAGTCAGGACTGTACCAACAACAGTGTGTGTGTGTGTGTGTGTGTGTGTGTGTGTGTGTGTGACAGAGCGAGAGAGACAGAGAGAGAGAGATGGGCTGAGTTAGTCAGTGGGTAGGAAGAAGGTTGAACTTTTAGAAATGGAGGACGGTAGCTCAGGCAAGGGTGCTGCGTCATCCTGGCTGGGGAAGGAGGCTCCAGTGGGAGAGGTCTATAGGTTCTTGTCAAACCAAACCAAATCAGCCCACACCAAGGGCATTGTGTCCAGAGATCTGTTTGTTAAACAGGGCTAGGGAGGGAGCCTCCAGACCCAAGGAAAGACGTGGCCTTGTCAACCACGGGAACCCTGCTCTCCTTGGGTCCTCAGCCCAAGACCCTGCTGGCGACCTCTGTGTCCACCCCTCCGGCCTACATTCACCACGACTTCCAACCCTCTGTGGGGCTCAGCTCTTGCATGGCACCACTGAGTCCCTGAATTACTCCGTAATGTATCCCTGCCCCACTCCACTCCTTGTCCTCAGCTCTGCGGGGAGGGAGCCCACAGCATTTCTGCTCCTCCTGCAGCCTGCAGCGTGGCACAGCGCCAGTAGACCCCACGCAGTAAGTACCTGTAGGGAGAGCGCCTCTTTCATCCCCATTAATAATATAGCTAGGTCCAGAAAGGCACGTCAAGAAGGCTCTGCCTTGTCCGCCCAGGCTGGCTCGCCCTTTCTGCAAGCCGGCTCAGAATCCTCGGTAACGCCCTGGCTGGGGTCGGCCGCCCCGAGCTCCAGCTGCAGCGGAGGGGACCCACACCTGTGCTCTCGCGGAGCTGGGACCGCACCGGGGCAGGTGCCCGGGCCTGAGGAGGCACAGCCACAGCCCTGCAGGGGGCAGAGACCCAGCGACGCGACAGAGACAGAGGTGGGCACAGAGACTGGAGACGCACAAAGCGAGGGGGCGGCCCCGCGCACACGCGGCCCGCAGCCCCGCCCCGCCCGCTGGCTCAGACCTCGCCCACCCGCGCGCTGCGGAGCCGGGCTGGGGCGCGGGCCGCGGGTTCCTGCGCGCGCTGGGCGCTGGCCGTGGTGCTGAGCGCGCAGCTCGCCCCGCCGGGTCATCGCGGCGCCCTGCGACACTCCCGAGGCCCGGGGTAAGTCGCCGAGGCCGAGCGGCTAGGTCAGCCCCTTCCCCCAGGGTATGGATTTGGGGGAAAGGGAGGAGGGGATGATGTGGGAATCTCGTGCGTTGTCTCCAGCGATGGGAGGGCTGAGTTCAAGGACCAGGGCGGGCCCCTTCATCCCCGCGGTGCCCAGCGCGATGGTGTGGTGCGGGACGTGGGCTCTGAGGGCTGTGACCCTTTTAGGTTGGGCTAAGGAATGGGAAAACCCTCCCACCTCGGACGCGCGGCCTGGGGAAGAATGAATAAGGTCGTAGAGCCCCATCGTCTTGCGACCAGGCAGGTGAGAAACGCCCAGGGGCTCTCTCAGAGAAGATGGGCCAGGACTTTCGCTCCCCAAAGGGCCCTTTATCTCCCCAGCGTGGGGTGGGGTGGGGTGGGTGATGTTCTCCACCCAAGATTCTATTTCTGCTTTGCACCCCGCCCCCACCTCAGAACCGGTATCTTTCCCGTCCACAAGGGCCATCTCCCCATCCATCCAATGGCAGGGCAGCCTGTTACAGAGCCGAAGTCCCGCCCCATAGCCTCTACCCCACCCCGGCTTCCCGGAAGCGCCTCTCCGAGGCCAGTGCTTCTTACCACCACACACCCCTGTACTTCACTGCTGACTTTCCCAGATATTGAGTGCTGGACGGGGGAGGCATAGCAAATGCCAAAACTACTAGCCAAATATTTTATGTCTCAAAGCGCTTCTGCTGCATGTGTGTTCCTCAGGGGTTTTTATTTTGCTCCATGAAATCAAACACCCAATTATGCCCATGTTTAAAAAGGAAAGAAAGGCACAGCATTACCTTCTCAAAGGAAAGAGGAAAGCCTAGACAGGAGAGCCGAAGTTAGTCATCAGGTAGAAACAGAGCCAGTGAAATGACCTCAAATGTGCTCAACTTGCAATAAGTCCACGTCCGTGTGCATGCTGTGTGTCGATTACAAACTTGAACGTCCCTGTCACCATCTCCACCAAACTGTGGTCTGGCTCCTAACCCACCCCTTCCCTCCTCCTTTGACGCAAATTTTCATCTCTTCTGCAGCTGGAGTCACTTGTGAAAGTTAAAAATTGGCTGTTTCATTTGCTCTTGAAGGCTGGCTCCTATGGCCCGCAGGATAAAGGCTGGGGCCCTTTCTAAAACTTCAGGCTGGGCATGCTCTACCTGGTCAATCTACTGGTCTCATTCCATTGGTCTGTTGCTCTGGTCACTGTAGTCACCAGGACCTGAAGGCCTTTAAATAGTCTGTTTTCCTCAGGGCTTGTTTTCAGGGTGTTCCCTCTCACTGAAATAGGTTTCCCACCTATTGGTTGTCCTCTACTGTCTTCTAGCTTTGGTTTAAATATCACTCCTTGAAATGGAATTGATTAAATGGATACAATGTGAGGTCTCCATCCTCATGGAATTTGCAAGTTCTCTCATTTTAGAAATGAGAGACTTATTCCAGGGCTGTGGTTCTGAGACCCAGCTAAGGAAATGAGGCAAATAAACTGTGTTTTTAGAATTAAAAGTTCTAGACCCAGCATCCTATTTATGAAACTTGGATGTAAATAAGTGGTGAGATGTCTCAAATACAAAGTATTTCATCTAAATAAGTAACAGCTCCGTGTAGCATAGTTGGAGTCCTGGGCTTTAAAATTTTTTCAGTTTTATTGAGGAGCAAGAACAAGCACAGAATGAATAATTGGTGGTTGCTGAGCACTGCAGACAAGAAGGGGAGGGACAGGATACTTCTTTTTGGGGGGAGTGGCGTGGCAGAGAGGGACCTGTCATGTTTGGGGCTGTTTCCTGACAGATCTGTAGCCACAGGGTTACAAAGCAGAGTGTCCATTTCTGCAATGGAGAACCTACACACATTTGGCCACTGCCCTCAGGCAGTGACAGTGCCAGCATCTGACTGTCCACATAAATCCCGCTCTGTCCCTGAGAACTGACATGGAAGGTGGCTGCTCAGCCTGCCTCCTGCCAGGCTGCAGGGCCTCCACAGCATACCACCCACCCACATCTCCAGAGAGACAGGACTGATAAAATGTTTCAATGCAGAAACTGACTAGAGACCAGAGAACTCCGGATTGTCATGGTTTTGATGTCTCCAGTTCACTGTCCCATACTTTAGTGCTTGTCCTGTCCATGCACAGAGGCTAAATAAACTCACAAGTAGCCTTGGTGACACTAGCAACTTCCTGAGCCCAGTCACTTACAGCAGTGGTAGCTATTTTCACAGTGAGTGAAATTTCCAAGTGTTCATGATTTCAGATCAGTTGATTATTCTGTCAAATAAACCATTTTAGTTCTTGTAGTTGCAGAATTTTGCATGCAGTAAAATAATCCTCATTTTGGTCTGCTTGATGTTATTTCCAAGGAACAAAAATTTTTTTCAAAACACACACACAAAATGAAATAGAGATAGCACAATGTTTCCAAAATTCTTTCCATTGAAATTATACCTTCAATTATATTTTTTCTAAATTTGCGCAAATTACCTTCACTGCCTATCATATTGTTTCATTGTGCTTCCCCAAATTCATCCCAAGAACACATTTATTATTGTACCTTTAGATTTCTCACAAAAGACAGTTTGGGCTATTAATTCATAGAATATCAGATTCAAATCCCAGCTCTGTCACTTATCACCTGTGTGACCTGGGCCAATCTGTAGACTTTTCTGAATCTGAATTTATTCTTGGTAAAATGGGTGTTAAAAGTGACAGGCAGGGAGCATCGCAGTGTTCAGGGTGAAAGGAGAGGCTGTGAGGGCACATGCCAGGGAGATTCTCAGAGGGCACTTTTAGCTTTCTCCTTTATAAGATTATGGACCAAGCTGCCTGCCTAATTAGGTGACTGTGACCACAACTCAAGTCTGGGTGGCCTGACACCAAGCCCAGATGGTAAGGACTGTCATGTGGCAGGACAGCCCATTGGTGCTGGGGGAGGCCTTACCTAGGCTGCAGAGGAATGTATGGAGTGGAATGGCGCCTGCAGGTGCAGGCTGGGAAATGCTTGGGCACATGCCATCTGGCAGGTGGCAGACAAGCCAACATGACAGCCTGAGGCACGGTCCGCCACTCTCTCCTCCAGTCTCTCCCTGGCCAGATTGACACAGTTCAACCCTCAGACCACTCACTGCTGAGGAAAGGGGGCAAAGGAGAAGTGGCAGGGGGGGAGCACTGCCGTGAAAGGAGATGCCACGAGGGCACACACCAGGGAGTGTCTCAGAGGAGGCTTTTCGGCTTTCTTCTCTCTTACTGGCTCCTGAGGATCTCCAAATTTACCCCAAGGGCAGCATGCTTAAAACTAGACCCTTGCTCCTTTCCTCCAAATCAGCTCCTGGTGCGGCCCACCCCCCACCCCCACCTTGCTTTGCTCCTGCCATCCTTCTTCCTTGGTTTTTCCCTCTGTGTTCAGTCAGTCCCACTCTCTTGGCATGAATCCAAGCTCTCCAATCCAGGACCTGGTACTTGCTTCTTTTTCTTCTCTAAGTTACTAAATCTTGCTGTTTGTCCCTTAGGAAGACCTTGGAACTTTACCACCAATGTGGCAGCTGCCTTACTGCCCATCCTCAGCCTGTTTAGACTTCCTCCCCTCATTTCTCTTACACCCAGCTGTCAGATGCACCTGCTTAATGCCCCTGCTTCCACCCACTCATCAACAAGACTTCATGCTGTGTCACTGACTTCAGAATAAGGCCAGATTCCCCAGCTGTGCCAGGACAGTCAAGTTGCCTCAATCTTTGTGTTACCTAATGCAAGTCCCACCCTCAAGGCAGACCCCAATGCTTTTACCCTGGAACTCAACCTGGACATCAGAAATCAATTGGTCCAGGCACCAGTGTCTATCAGTGATGTGTACTCAGGTAACAGCTGCCTGCCTGTCTGGCCTGTGATATTCTGTGTGTTGCAGTCTGCCTGCAGCAATGCCCCCTCTGCTTTGCACCATGAGATTCTCTTTGCTCTATACCTTCAAGCTCTGCATGCACCATATTAGACGCTGAAGTGCATCTTGTCTGACGGCCTCTCCGTAGGCTGAGCCTTGCCTCCCCCAGCCCTGGAGCTCAATGTATGCCACTTACTCCATGGATGGTGGGCTGCTTCAGGTCTGAGAGGCAGGTGAGAGTGGAGTTCCCGTTAGCTCTGTCTCCCCCCTGCAGCTTGCTGTTTGATTGTCTGCTCCATGCGCTCAGAAGGCCCACAATAAGAAGTTCCCCACTAAGGTGATGAGGGCAAACCGAGATGCTATCGGTGCATAACTGGCCTGCAGACAGGAGTCTGAACTGACAAGTGAGAGGATGCTTGGATGAGTCACAAGCTCAGGGACAAAGCAATCACCAGGGCCCCCGTCAGCTCTCGTTTTGGTTTCTTCTGTGTGCCTTTAGGCTGTGGACTCAGCGCTGGGTATCGGCTGTCTATAAAGTGCGAGTGGTGCTTGGGGATGGGACGGGGCTATTCCAGCCACCCCTCTCTCACCTCCATGGAAAATCCACTGGGACTCCTAAACCAGTTGTGTAAGCAAAGGTGGGCAAAAGCCTCCTGAAGCTCACAGTCCCCCGATCTTGGATAACAAGTGCCTCTTGCTTTCTTCCACAGGCACCAAGCACGAGCAGCATGGAGCTAAAGAGGGGAAAGACCTTCATCAAATCCAGCCTGCAGATTTCCCATGAGAAACCCTCAGACTCAGCAGCTGCTGCTCCAGTCAGGGAGGATTCAGGCCCCTGGTCAGTCTCACTGGGAGGGCAGCAGAGGCTCCATGGTGAGAAGAGCTCCGAGGCCAGTCCTAGTGCCCAAGGGCATGGCAGGTCCCCCAATAAGTGTGCTCAGCCCAACCCTGATGGGGGCCCTGTAGCCCTCTGTGGAGCCACCTTCAAGTTAGTGCGGAAAAGCAAGACACATGACAGTGTTCTAGGAGCCGGCAGGGCAGCCACCGCCACAGGGCAGCTGGTGGGCAGCACGAGCTTCCCAGGGCCTCCCAGTGGCCCACGCATGATTGACTACCGCCACTTTGTGCCCCAGATGCCCTTTGTGCCAGCTGTGGCCAAGAGCATACCAAGGAAGAGGATTTCCCTGAAAAGACCCAAGAAGTGCTTCCGGAACCTATTCCACATCCGCAGAAACAAGACTGAGAACCTGGCCACCCTGGCAGGCAAGGGGGAGAGCCTGTCCTCCCCTGGAGACCCATCGGTTGCTGCAGGGCAACAAGGCAAAGCTTTCTTCTCCCTGGGGGAGAGCCTGGGGCTGGACAGCCTGGGCCAGGACCTGTCTGACAGCGAGCTCCTGCCCGACTCTCTCGACCTGTGCCGGGTCTTGTGTGAGGACGTGGCCTCCCTGAAGAGCTTCGACTCACTCACAGGCTGCGGAGAGATCTTCGCAGATGAGAGCTCAGTGCCATCCCTAGAGCTCAGTGACAGCCCCGAGAGCCCCACCCGGGTGTCTCAGGCCTTGGAGAGCAAGGCTTCCAGGGGCCCCTCCCAGGGCAGCATGGAGCAGCTGGCGTCGCCCACCCAGAACGAGGTTTCCGATTTCACTAAGTTCTGGGACAGTGTGAATCGCTCAGTGCGGCAGCAGCAGCGCGTCCTGCTGGGCCCATGGCTGGCGGGCCCCCAGGGGACGGACACAGCCCAGCCCAGGCCTGACGTGGCTGGGCTAGCTGAGCTGCCCCTGTTCCCCTGTAGGGGCCCTCCCAGTGGATCCAAAGCCAGCTCCATAGACACGGGCACCCCCAAAAGTGAGCAGCCAGAATCTGTGTCCACAAGTGATGAGGGCTACTATGACTCCTTCTCACCAGGCCTCGAAGAGGACAAGAAGGAGGCCCCCAGCCCCAGCACACCTGTGGCTGCCTTTCCCAGGGACAGCTACAGTGGGGATGCCCTTTATGAGCTGTTCTACGACCCCAGAGAGGGCCCTGTCGGCCCGAGCCTGGATGATGACCTCTGTGTGTCTGAGAGTCTGTCAGGCCCGGCCCTGGGGACACCACTCTCCATGTGCAGCTTCCACATGGGGGCTGAGGAGAACCTGGCCCCGGCACCAGGCCCCGACCTGCTTGGCCAGGGCTTCCTGCAGAGCTCCTGGAAGGGCAAGGAGTGCCTGCTGAAGCTCTGCGACACGGAACTGGCCATCACCATGGGTATTGTCAACTGGCTCCGCCGCACCCCACCTGCCACCGCCCCAGACCCCGTGGAGCCCGAAGACCCAGCTGGCCCTCCTAGGGGCCCCTGGGGACAAGAGGAGAAACTAGAGGGCAAAAGGGACCAGGCCCCAGAGGCAGGCAGGGCCACAGTATGCTCAGCACCTGGCAGGAAGGTGCACCTGGACACCCAACGCCTGCCTGCCGGAGACAGTGCAGTTCCAGGGGAGATGGCAAAGGGGACCATGACCCCATCCCAGGATCCCCCGCTGGAGGAAGGGACCCAAGGCCACCCTGAAGGCTCACTCTCCTCTGTGGAGTCTGCAGCCACGGCAGCCACAGATACTTTTAGGAAAAGCAAAGCTGCAAGCCTGCCTGCCTGGCACAGTTCACAGAACGGGGCGGGGCCACCTGGAGACCAGACGCATTGCCAAGGCCCCTGGAGGCCAGGTTATGTGGGGAGGACTCTAGAGGCAGGGCCTGCACTGGCAGGCTGTTTGGCCCACGTGGCAGCCCTGCAGATCCACTCAGATGGCCAGCCTCCAAGGCAGGATATAGGCAGTGGGCTCTCCAGGCAGCCTCAGGCCTGGAGTCCTGACTTTCTCAAGCAAAAACAAATTAGCAGCTCCCCTAGTGGGGTCACTGTCTGTTGCCTGCCCTCCTTGGCCAGTGCACAAGACCAGAAGCATCCAGACCTCATCCTGAACCTGAGCCAGCTCAGGTTGGAGCCCACCAGGCTGGGTGCCCAGGCCTGTGCCTCTGTGGAGGACCTGAACCTGCAGCTCAGCCCCAAGGCTGCAGAGCAGGCAGCACACAGGGGTTGTCTGGACTTTGGGCCTCCCTTAGGCCCTCCTTCCCAGGGGAGCCCCCGGGGCTACTCCCCAGAAATCCTGAGCCTCACTCTGGACAGCCAGCGGTAAAGGGCTCCTCTACAAGTGTCCCAAAAAGCTGCTGCAGACTCCTGGCCTGGGTAGCTGGAAGTGGGGGCCCCCAGGCCAATCATGCCCAAGCCGCACCCATAGCACAGGCTCACCCTCACCAGAAACTGCATCTTTGTGGCCATTTTCAGGAGATACTAGGACCCAAATCTCCATGTTTTTCTCTTGATGTAAGGACTGTGTTGAGGGCAATGGGCACAGGACTCAGGCAAGCAAGAGGTGGTACATTTCCATGAAGAGATATCTTCCACGGAACTCAAAGCCAAGGACAGCTTGAAGCTGCAAACCCCTCACTGTTCCTCAAGCAGCATGTCAGAGAGGAGCTCAGGTCTGAGACTGATGGAGAAGAAATGGTCCACGTTGTAAATGAGAGGTTGAGAGAGTCAATCTGTTGGCTTGTGTTGTGTGAGAAGGGCGAGGTCCTACGCTCAAGGCAAGGGACAGATGTGGTAAGCTGAGGAGGCTTACAGGCCCCAGCCCATGAGCTTTCTTCCCAGTCCTCGGGAACACGATAAAGAACCACCCCCACCTCAGCAAGAGTCTCAAACCACCAGCGTCAAGCATTACTCTGCAACCCTGCCAGGGCTCACCGGACCCTGCCCACCTGTTGATGGGTGTTTCAGAATTCTCTGTTACAAATCATCCTGTGCAAGGAATGGTTCTCCTCCACTGCACTCTCCAACTGAGGCCACGGATGGAAGAACGCTCTCTGGGAAGAACCCCATTACTGCTTCCCAGCTCTGCCATTCTGCCTTCAAGTAGCAAAAGTGACTTCACCCCCTCCACACTGTTAGTATCTCCATTCCCCCTTCAGAAAAACTCACCTTGAATAGGGCTGTACACATCCCCTAAGCTGTAACAGATGGACAGCACCCAAACGTTCAGAACCATAAAGGGAGAAGGCAGCTGGTATCCTCGGAAGGGGCAGGTGTCCTTTCTGGCCAGCACCAGGGCAGCAGGTTCAGGGACAGATGGCCCATCCCCTTCCTCTAGGATTAGATTCTACCTCAGCCAAAACACTGCCATGGAAGGCAAGAATGGGATGCTACAGGCACCTGTGAAATTTGTTTCTAGGGGGAAGGGGGAGGTTAGGTCACTGGCAAACTACCAGAGAAGTCACGGCTCATCCAGAACTCCCGAGGGGAGAAGGGAGTTGCATCAGCTCCGGCAGGAGAAGAAGGCAGGGGAGGAAGTTCAGTCCAGGCCGCAGTCCCACAAGGTGGCAAGGCTCTCTCATGGTGCCTGACGTTTGATTTCAGGCTAGAAATGCTTCTGTGGCCATCATTCAGCAGTGCTGCAGCCCGCTGGATGCAAGATGCAGGCTGCACATCCTAGGTCCTAAGGGCGCGGCGAGGTTCCGCCCCGTCCCTCCAGACTTGGGACGTGGAGCAGTCTTAGCACCAGCTCTTCTGTGAAGCCACATCTGATCCCTTCTCCCGGGACCGCCCCCCATCACGAGCACATTACTGAGTCTCGCTGTGAGCAGGTTACAAGCAGATCGGTTGGTGCCCAACCACCACATCAACCTAAATGCACTGCTCGGCCTCATTTCTCAGACCTAGAAACCAAGCTGTGGACAGCCCACAGCCACAGAGTGTGTGTGGTTGGCAGGGCATGAACCTCACTTCCAGCTGTAAAGCCCCTGCTCTTCAGCGGGCTCCGGGACTTCTCCCTGAGTTTCCATGGCGGACACCTCCCTCGGATCTTTCCTCCTCTTGTTCTTTCAGGCCACAGAAGTCTGAGCCCCTAGAGTGCTGGCCACAGGTCTTTTTGTGAGCAGGCTGAGAGCCCAGGGGAGGCCACGCTCCCTCAGTCATGGACCTGTGGCTTTGTACTGCACCTGACAGAGTAAGTGCTCAGTAAATACTTGTTGAAAGAATGGAGTGTTGAGGAATGGTTTTCTGATTTCTTCTTGACCATGAGCCTTGTGCCTGGAGAAAAACAGAATAGAGACTTAAATCCAACTCCGCTTGACAACTAAATGGCTCTCCCACAGCAGGGGACAGTGTCCTCAGCATACCCGTGACACATGTGCCTCATGGTGATGGGGTAGAACCCAACCAGGCCCAAGAGCAAAAGGACAGGAGCCAAGGTGGCCAGGCCTGGGCAGGGAAGCCGGAGGTCAGTGGGGGCTGGCGGGGAGGGGAGGGATACCCAGGACGCACGCCATGGCAAGGTGCGATCTGCAGTGCCCTTGCAGCAGGGGAGTGGAAACAGAGAACCAGGGCCATGCCAATATTCCCATTCTCTGGGTGGGGGTCCCAGGCACCTATCCAGGAGCATGGAGAAGGGTGGTATGACCTTCCTCGGGTGATTTCTCTCTCTACAGCCCGCTACTCCCCAGTGAGAGGGCAGTGCCAGCCGTCCTAGCCTCCCAAGGCCTCCAGATGACCCACTGAGAAGAAAGAGAGAACTTTTGGTCCTAGTCCAGCTCTGGGGGTGGGGGAGGCCTGGCCTGGCATTTTAGAAACACTGGTTATTTCTAACCATCTTGGAAACCGTCTTCTCCATGTGAAATGAAACCTTGAGAAGCAGGTCCACCTGTCCCAGGGGGCCCGAGGGTCTCAAGCAGGGCTGCAGCATGGCAGTGGTAAGGGTGGCAGAGTGGCCCAGGGCCAGAGAGCTAGGAAGCTGGACCTACTAGGGTGGCCAGGAGGGCAGAGGTGACAGGCAGGGTTGCACTGGCATGGGGTTGGAGGGATGGGGCTGGAGAGACAGGGGAAGGGGCTGGGCTGGCGAGGAGGTGGAGACCTTGAAAAGGAGAAGGGCCTTGCCAGGACAGGGTGGGAAGAGCCTGCAGACTGGAGCAGGAAATGCTGCGCACCTTTCCTGGTCTCCTTTTCATTTTATTTTCCGTAATGGGAAAAATCCATGGGATAAAAAGGAAAAAGCCACAGAAAGAAAAATGGTGAAAATCAAATTTCCATCCTTCCTCCTTCGCCCCTCTGTTGATACAAAATTTATTCACACTTACTGCAACCAATCCAAATGCACCAAGCACAGCACTTCCTCCCGCTGCGCCCGCGCCCCTGTGGGTCCTCACACCCTTTCCGGGTCCTTTCAGTCCCTTTTTCCTGACCGTTTTTCCCTGCTTATCTGGGCACCACCCCTCTTCCTTTGAACAGCAGGAGGCAAAACCCAGCAGGCAGCAACGAATCTAAACAGACTCCATCATTGGATATTCAAGTTATTTCCCATTTTTGTTGTTCCAGTGCTGCACTCCTTTATTCTCCTAAATATTTTCTATTGAAGTCCTCTTCAAAATTGTGAAAACAAGGGCCGGTGAGATGGCTCAGCGGCTTAAGCGCCTGCCCGGCAAGCGCGAGGGCCCGAGTTCGACTCCCGGAACCTACATACGAAAAAGGGGCCGGTGATATCGCTCAGCGGCACGGGCGCCTGCTGGCGCTTGAGGTCCTGAGGTCGACCCCCCGGTACCCACAAAAAAAAAAAAAAAAAAAATTGTGAAAACAAAATTTACCTTAACAACAAAAAGATGTATTTTTTAATGAACAATGTTTTCTGCTTCCCTGACCCATTCCACTGCCCAGTTCTCTTTGATACTGAGCCTAGGCCCTTCTGGCCCGGTAGGAGTCCAAACGAGACTGTGTTGAGGACGGTGAGCAAACATGCAGGCAGAGCTTTGTGGGAAAGGTTTTGCTTCTAGGAGAGGGGGCCGACAGACAGAAAAAGTCAGGCTGGCCTCTTAAAGAAGAAGCAAGCTTTCATCAGGGGTGGCTGCAGTGGTCTAATGTCCAGGAATTGTCACTGGCCCCGGGCACAGTTTCAAAGGTGTTCTCTTTGCCCATGCAAACATCTCAGCCTTGAGGAATGGGGGCCAGCTTATCACAGGACCTGTTATATTTGTTCCATCAGTGCCCCATCCTACACAAATACCATGGCCCTCTGGTAAGGACAGGCCACAGCAGTTGTCAGGGAACACATGGCTGGTGGCAGTGATGGTGCTAGTGGTGATGGTGATGGTAGAAGTGGAAGAAAACACAAATTGTGCTTTTAGCAAGTAACAGGTTGAGGCTCCAGCATCTGTTTGTCCTCTGTCCCTCTGCAGTGACCCCATCTAGTTTATTTTCGAACATGCTATGGCAAAGGCATTTTAGCTTTAATAATGCACCTGGATTTTGAGGTTGATAAGATGTTTCAAAGAGTGAGAATTAGAAAAGAACACACTATGCTTTTAATGGGTCAGAGGCCCGGAGTTCACGCCCAGGAGGCCATCTGCTCTTCGTCCCCGTGATGAACTCTGTCTCATGTTGAGGTCCTGATGTTGACACCTGGACTCCGTGCTCACAAAAATAGATCCCACACCTTGTCATCGAGAGGGAAGTGGTGCTTTCTGTTACTGTAGAGACTATTTCAATTGTGAAGGAAATTTTAAAAACTTAAATTTCTAATACTAGTATATTTCTAATACTACTCAAGGATAAGAATGAAAAACACAGCTTGTTCCCTTAATCAGAAAGCTACAAAATTTAACAAGCCTTAACATTCCAGGTGCCAGCTGCAAGATAGGTGTAACTCAGCCAGACAGGGATGTTTTACTTACTTTCAAGTCCCAGAGACTCATCATTTCAAGGACAGCTGGACTCAGTCTAAGACAGTGGTTGATTCCTCCCACTCACCCTGGCCTTGACCTGCCTGTTATAGGATAGGAAGCCCCCAATTAACTCGCCTGAACCAAACCTGCCTAGCAACATATGACAAGACGTATGTAACCAATTGTAAAATATCATGTTATCTGCCTTTTGTACTTCTTTCTGAAAACCTATATAAGAAACTACCCTACCCCAAGACAGTGCTGATGATTTGAGAACTGATTCCCATCAGCCCGCTAGCGTAATAAACGTTGCCTTCCAACTCCTCAGGTGTGAAGAGTCTTCCATCTGGTTTGATATCCTATTTCTGTAACATTACTACATGTGAAGGCCTTGGAATTCATCATCCCATCCTTTGACAAGAAAACGCTGGACAAACAAAATCAGTGACTTTGCTTGACCCATTAGAGAATCGGGGTGTGGGTGCATGGCCTCCCAGAAACCTAGATCTGGGGCTGGAGCAGAAGTCTAGAGATGCCAACTGGAGGGAACACTCAGCTAGAAATTCTGACAAGTTGTCACCTGGTGTGGAGGGAGTGGTTGGGCAGTAAAAGGGACCCACTGTTTCGGCAGCTTCTCAGGGCAAGGGTCACAGAAAGATCCCCCTCCCTGCTCTGAAGTGTGAAACCCCTCACCTTTGTCCCTAACAAAGGCCTCTCACCCAGGGAAGGGCTTCTCCAGGACTACGATGAAACCTTCTTCAAGCTGCGGGAGAGGACCTAACCCCGTCACCAGTTTTCCCAGCCTTCCTGTCTCACCTAAGGAAAAATAAATAGAGGGGAAGTCTGAAAGGGAGAGAGCAAAGTGGAAATGCACTGAACACACTGACCCAGGAGGGACCGGCGTCAATGGCTTAACCCCACTCACTCCAGCCACAGCCGGTAGAGACTGAGGGAAGACCAGGGAACACCCCGCCCCTCCCCACAACTGCTGCCACCACAGCAACAAGGTCCAGAAGGGGAGCAGTGGATTCCAGCTGAGAAAGCTGCAGGACACAGCTCCGAGTGCCAGGACACAGGAAGCCAGGACAGAAGGGAGGGAAGAGTAAGCCCACGTGAGTGTTTAGGAGCCTGGTGCCTGGAGCTACGACTGCACTAATACCGCCCTGGGGCCAACCAGAGTCCCACACATCCAGACACCGAAAGCCCACGGACGAGCTGGGGTGCGGCTCAGTGGTTGAGTGCTTTCCTCCCACGCACCAAGCCCTGCGTTCCACCCCCAGAACCGCCAAAGCCTCTCAGCTGCAGTACCTATAACAATCAGGTAACACCATTCCATAAAATAGAATAAGTGCCCTGGCAAGCGTGAGGTCGTGAGTTCGATTCCTGTTACTAAAAAAAAAAGAGTAAGTGTTCCAGTGATGTGAACAGAAGATGAGGGTTTTATGCACAGAGAAAAGCTGAGAAACCAGAAACGACATAAAGGAGATAAGTCAGTTCGGTTATTTTCCTTTGAAAGGCAGGAACATGGAGAATAATTGATTAACAACAGGTTACTTCAGGTTACTTTTTTTGTGACAGGATTGAAGCAGAGGGAGCTTCATCATTAAGACCATTGAAACTAGTTGGTTGGAAAATGTGGCATTTTCTTTCTCTCCCAATTTCTCCAAGGGTCAGATAATAGCTTAGTCTCTACTCAGTGATGAGGAGTGGAAAGCATGAGTGACTCCATTTTGATTCTTAACACTGCTGAAGGCAAGAACAAACAAAGTCCGAAAAGAGAGTAATCATCATAACTAGGCTCATATGCGACAAAGACATTGCAGTTATCAGACAGGGAGTATAAAACAGCTATGATTAATACATAAGAGGCTTTACCGGAAAAGGCAGACAACACGCAAGAACAGATGAGTAATGTGAACTGATAGAATTCTAAGAAAAAAGAAAATCAGAAGAAACCAGTGCAACCACCGTGGAAATCAGTGGGGAGATTTCTCAAAAAACTAGGACTAGAGGCTCCATTTGACCTAGCTATTCCCCTCCTGGGTATCTTCCCCAAAGAATTAAAAGCATCATACCACAGTGATGTATACAGACCCATGTTTACAGCGGTGCAGTTTGTAATAGACAAGTCTTGAAAACAATCCAAGTGCCCGTCAACTGGTGAATGGATAAAGAAGATGTGGGATTTTTTATAGGATGGAGTACTATTCAGGCATAAAGAAGGGTAAACTTGAGACATTTCTAGGAAAATGGATGCACCTTGAGTCCATACTCTTAAGTGATATAAATTGGACATGCATGTGTAAATACTGCATTGTTTCTCTAGTGTGAGAAACCAAAAGTGTAAATAAGGACCAAAATTTATAATAGGTATTGTGAAATAGGAAGAAAATGTTCAAATGGGGAGGGGAACAAGGGAGGGGGGAGGAAAGAAGGGAAAAGTAAAAAAAAAAATGAGAAAAGAAGAAAAACATCAGGGGCCAGGGATATAGCTCAGCAACGCAAGCACCTGCCTGGCAAGCTCAAGGTCCTGAGTTTGATCCCCAGTACCAAAAAAGAAAAGAAAAGAAAAGAAAAGAAAGAAAACATGGAAACAAAGCTTTGTAAATGGGGAGGGGAGGAGGGGTTGAAGGGAGGGGAGGGGAATGGAGAAAAAAAAAGTTATATCATATACAGGTACAAATTCTCTATGATGAATGTGATCATTATGTATATCTAAAGTGTACCAATAAATTTTTTTTGTGTGTGGGTACCGGGGGTCAACCTCAGGACCTCGCACGCCAGCAGGCGCCCGTGCCGCTGAGCGATATCACTGGCCCTTTTTCCGTATGTGGGTTCTGGGAGTCGAACTCAGGCCCTCGCGCTTGCCAGGCAGGTGTTTACGCCACTGAGCCATCTCACCGGCCCTGTACCAATAAATTAATTTAAAAAAGAAAAGTGTACCATGGGCCAGTTCTGGCGGCCTACATCTGTAATTGCAGCACTTGGGAGGCTGAGGCAGGAGGATTGCCATGAGTTCAAGGCCAGCCTGGACTACATAGTAAGACCCTATCACAAAACAAACAAACAAACAAAATGTAAATAAATGTAAAAATAAAGTGAATTATGACAGTCTTTAAAAAAAGAAAATGTTAGAAGTAAAAAACACTGTCTCTGAAATGAAAAATTGTGACAGGCTCATTAATAGGCTCAACATATGTGCATAAAGAGCCAGCAAGCTGTGTTAAGAAGTCACTTGTGACAAATGGAAGTGAAAACACAGCATAGCAAAACTTAGGGGGTGCAGAAAAAGCAATGGTGAGCAAGACAGTTTAGCTGTGATGCACCCATGAAAAAGGAAAATACCTCAAATCAATAAGCACAACTTTGTATCTTAAGAAACCAGAAAAAGAAGAGAAATCTCACTCAAAGCCACCATAATAAGAAATAAAGAAATAAGAAATAAAAGTTAGAGTGGAGGGGAATAAAACATAGAAAGATCAGCAGAATCAAAAGTTGGCACTTTGAAAAGATCAACTAAATTGACAGATCTTTAACTAGAAGGAAGATTCAAATTACTAAAATTAGAAATGAAACTAGTTCCAATAATACCAGTTTTACAGAAATAAAAAGGATTATAAGAGAATTCACAGAACATTTGTATGCTAACAAATTGGATAACCTACACGAAATGGACAAATTCAGGAATACGTGTCTGCCAAAACCAATCATGATAAAATAGTAAATCCGAGTAGATCTATTCTGTAGCTAGTAGGGACACTGCATCAGTAATCCACAGCCCGCCAACAAAGAAAAGCCCAGGACAACATGGCTACACTGGTGAACGCCATCAAATGTTTACGAAGATTCAACAGCAATCCTCAGATTTTTCCAGAAGAGGCAAGAATACTTCCTAATTCATTTCACGAGGCCAGCAGTACCTGCTATCAAAGCCAGATAAAGACAATGCAAGAATATTAAACACCAAGATCCCACAATACAGATGCAAAAATCCCCAGCAAAATGCTAGCAAACTGAATTCAGTTTCATATTAAAAGGATTACACAGCAAGTCCAAATGAGTTTAAGTCCTGAAATGCACAGATAGTTCAACATTCAAAAACAAAACAGTATACAGACAGCATGTCAATAGGCCAAAGGAGAAAACCACATGATTATCTCAATTAATGCAGAAACATTTGACAAAATCCAATACCCTGATAAAAATACTAATAAAAATGATAAATACTCAATGAACTAAGAATAAAAGGAAATTTCCTCAACACAATAAAGGGAAAAATTCACAGCTAACGTCATCCTCAGAGGTAAGAGAATAACAGCTTTCCCGCTAAGATCAGGAACAAGATAAGGAAGCTAAGTTTCACCACTTCTTCTGAGGGTGGTGCAGGAAGTGTTAGCCAGAGCAAGGAAAAGAAATAAAATACAGAGCCGGTGAGATGGCTCAGCGGCATAAGCACCTGCTGGCGCACAAGGTCCTGAGGTTGATTCCCGGTACCCACATTAAAAAAAAAAAAAAAAAAAGAAAGAAAGAAGAGAGAAATAAAATACATCTAAGTAGGAAAAAGGGGAGTGAAGTTTTTTTCTGTTCCCAGAGGACATGACTTTATATCTAGGGAACCCTAAAAATTCCACAAAAAATTTTGTCAGAACTAATAAGTTCATTCAACAAATTCTTAATATCCAGAATACGTAAAGAACTACCGCAACTCAACAACAGAAAAGATAACTCAATTTTAAAAATAAACAAAAGACTGGAGTAGATGTTTCTCCAAAAAAGTTGCATAAATGCCTTACAAGGACGTACAAAAATGAACAAGATCTGTCATCATTAGAAAAATGCAAATCAACACTATAACAAGACACTGCTTCATACCCAGGAGGATGGCAGTTTAAAAAAGAAGAAGAAAATGTGTATCTGTCAGTGTCTACTAGAGAAACGGATGTAACACAAGATATACAAATATTTAAGAATTTATAAGACTGGCTTACAGTGGCCGCCCACAGAGTTGGGTGTGGAAGAGGCGAAAGCTCTGTCTCTCGCTGGGGATCCGAAGGGTCCAGCTGGAAGCCTGGAATCCGCGAAGTGTCCTGTGCGAGTCCATTATCTGCACTGGAAGGCAGGAGATGACGTGCAAGGTGAACGGGAAGACTGGAGCACCTCTGCAGAAGCCCGAAGCAATCCTTCCTTCCTCCTTTCCCTGTTACAACATTCTAGCAAAAATCCTCCCTAGGGCGGGTCTTCCACGTCCAGAACTAAGCTGAGCCATTAGGTGGGCGTTTCTTACTCAAACTGACACACTCACTCAAAGGTGATGGCAAGGTTATGGAAAAATTGGAAGTCTGGTGGGAATGTGCAGCGGCGCAGCTCCATGGCAAACAATTTAGCAGCTACTCAAAGAATTAAACATACAATGACCATAAGTATAGAAATACAGCATACCTGAACACAGGAAAAACTTGTCAGTTACACTCTGAGTTTATACCTAAGTATATACCAAAAAGAAGTGAAAATGAGGACTGGAACAGAAATTTACACACCTCTTCATCAAAGTTTTATTTACAACACCCAAAAGTTGGAAACTACCTACGTGTTCATCTGTATGTGAATGGATAAATGGGGTGTGGCATAAATGCACACTGAATATTATTCAGCCTGAAAACAGAATGAAATTCTGATATATGCTACAACACAGATGAGCCTCGAAAACATTATACTTAGCAAAGTGAGCACAAAAGGACAATTACTGTATGATTCCACTTAATAAGATGAACCTAGAATAGGGAACTACAGAGAGCCAGAGAGTGAGAAAAAGGTTGCTAGGAGCTACAGGGAGGGGTGGAATGATGAATTATTTTTAAATGGGTACAGACTTTTTGTTTGGGATGATGAAAAATATCTGTAAATGGACAGTGGTAACAGTTTGACAAAATAGTGAAAGTAGTCAGTGTCAGTCAATTGTGTACTTAAAGATGGTTACAGTGATAAATATTAGGTTATGCATATTTTACCCTACCAGAAAATAGAGAGGAAAAAAAGTCAGTGAGTTTGAAGAGAGGCAGCTGAAATTCCCAAAACTGAAATTCAAAGAGAAAATTAACCAGCTCGGGGAGAAGGAGGTGAGCAGGGAAGAACAGAACACGGAAGAACCATGAAACAGGTCGAAAGTTGTAGCACCACACCATCTCTCTCACCATGTACTAAACTAAAGTCAAAATGGATCAAAGAATTAAATGTTAAAACAGAAACACTTAACTCTGTTGGAAGATAACATGGGTAAAACTCTCGAAGCATAGGCACAGGCAAGGACTTTCTGAACTGAACCCCAGTTACACAGGAAATAGTACCAAAAATTAAGAAATGGGATCATATCAAATAAAAAACCTTCTGCACAGCAAAAGAAATAAACAACAGAGTGAAAAGGCAGCCTACAGAATGCAAAAAAAATTCTGCCAGCTATTCCAAGGAGAGAAGACTAATATCTATAATATATAAAGAAGTAAAAATATTAGACCCCTCAAAATAAAATATGCAATCAAAAATGGGCATCTGAAATGAATAGATACTTCACAGACAAATAAGTACAAATGACAAATAAATGCATGAAGAAATGCTCAATATCCCTGGCTGTCTTAGGCAAAGTCATTGCTGGGACAAAATACCTGATGCCCAAAATTAAGGATGGAAGGGTTTATTTAGCTTACAGTTTGTGGAGGTTTCAGTCCATAATCAGTTGACTCCAAGGCAAGGTGGCACAGGGGTGACAGTTCAAGGTGGCAGAAGACAGCAAAAGCAGCAAGAGCAAAAGGAGGGGGCAGCAAGCCTCTTTCCTTCCCTTATACTGTAAGCAGACTACCCTCCCCTCCAGAGCTGGTGCAGCACTCATACCCTCTCCCTGCCCTCCTCTTGCACAGGATGAGGATGTTTACAAAGTGAGCACCCTGGCCCCCTGCTGAGTTGCTTCATTAAACTTCTAAACTTCCCAAGTTGACACAGTGTATCAACCATTACCCTGGCCTTTCAGGAAATGCAAATTAAAACAACATGCAATTCCATCTTACCCAGAAAGAATGGCCACCATCAGAAAATCAAATAATAACAAATGCTAGAGAAACTGAAAGGGAAAAGGAACATTGTTGGTAGGAATGTAAACTAGTACAACCACTCTGGAAATCATTGCAGAGATTCCTCAAAAAAAAGAAAAAGGAAAACTAAAAATTTCATTTGACCCAGCTATTCCCCTTCTAGGTATCTTTCTGAAAGAGTTAAAGACATCACATTACAGTGATACACGTGTACCCATGTCACAGGACGTGACCGTGGATGCACGGAGGATGAAGATTACTCAGAGACCAGATTTGTTTTAGCCACTGAGCACGCAAAAGGGGCTGCTCCTTGGGCATAAGAGGGCCTAAGGAAGACAGCAACCAGCTGAGACCTCTGCGGTTGTTTAATTTGTAACTCACAGACATAAAAGAAAAGCATTTTTTAACATATTGCATAGGAGTTTTTTTTTTTTTTTTTTCAGAGGAAAGCATTTTTTTTAACATATTGCATAGGAGTTTTTTTTCAGGGGACAGAGCCAGAATGGGATGTTCTGTTACAACCTAGTTTAAAGGATCTTTTCAGGAGCAGAAGGAACACACGGGCAGAGCAAACATCTCTAATGGCAACTTGCCCTTCATGCTGCTGGCTGTGGTCCTGCAGATCCTGCTCCAAACTCTGCCGGTGCATTCCAGGAGCGCAGGAACTCTCGTTCCTCAAGGACCCTTCTTATCACGCTCAGATTCAATCGCTCCTTTGGCCAGTGTCTCCCCACATACCCATGTTTATAGCACCGCAGTTGATAATAGCTAAATCTTCTTGGAAGCAGCCTGTATGTCCATCAACAGATGAATGGATAAAGAAAATGCGGTATTTATACACAATGGAGTACTACTCTGCCAGAAGAATGATAACTTGAGTCATTTGTAGGAAAATGGATGTACATTGAGACCACAATGTTAAGTGAAATAAATCAGTACACGAGCCTAAATGTTGCATGGTTGCTCTCATATGAGAAACCCAAATTATAAATAAAGAGCAAAATAAAAGATAGGAAGTAAGGAGATAGATCTTTCTCAAATGGGAAGGGGATCAAGAGATAGAGGGATAGGCTCAGCGGCTTAAGCACATGCCTGGCAAGCGCAAGGGCCCGAGTTCCACTCCCGGAACCCACATACGAAAAAAGGGCCATTGATATCGCTCAGCGGCACGGGCGCCTCCTGGCGTGCGAGGTCCTGAGGTCGACCCCCCGGTACATACACAAAAAAAAAAAAAAAAAAAAGAGAGGGATGGAGGAGAGAGGAGAGGGAAAGGGGATTAAAAAAGGAATTAATATGTGTTATGCACGTTTATCAACTCCACACAGGGAATGTAAGCATTATGTACTGCAAAGGTGCTGCTAATAAAAAAGGTGTAACACGTGTAATTCAAATATCAGAAACCCAAAATAAGAGAATGAGCATAAAAAGCGTGGAAGAAATAATGATGGAGAAGTATCCAAAGTGAATGATAAGACAGCAAAGCACAGGCCTAGGGAGCTTGGAGACTCTCAGAGAGGATAACGGCCAAGCACAGACACATGTCACTGAACACGTCACATTCAGACTGCAAAAACCAAAGACAGAATGTTAAAAACAAACAAACAAGCAGAATTTATAGAGGGTGGGTAGCCTGACTTCAAGAGTAAGAAGGATGGCAAACTTCTCATCAAAAACCATGAAAAAATGTTGAAAAGGGTTTTTTTAGGCAGAAAAAATAAGATAAATTGAAACACTTGATCTACGTACAGAAAGGTAGAGCCAGGCAAGTTAGCACATATCTATAATCCAGCACTCTGGGAGACTGAGGCTGGAGGATCTCGAGTTCAAATCCAGCCTGGAAAACAGTGATTTAATGACACTCTGTGTCAAAATAAAAAATAAAAATAGGGCTACAAAAGTAGCTCAGTGAGAAGGCCCTGGTTTCAATCCCCAGCATTGGGGAAAAAAAGGCATCTGAAAAAGATCAAATTAATGTAAAAAAAAAATTATTTCATTGTTACTTTTCTTAATTGATCTAAAAGATTACCCTTTGCTTAAAGTGATAATAGTAGCAAAGTCATGGTGTTGTAGCCACGCTTGGGCCACAAGCCTCATCTTAACAAATTGGAAAGAATGATCCTCATAAAGAGTATGTCTTGCGGGGCACAGGCTCAGAATTCTGCGTCCCTTACCCATGTGTACTGGGATTGAACAAGTAAATAAAAGGGTGGTGAAAGGTGGATGGTGGGAACCAGGTTTATTCAGAGGTCATGGAAGCAAGAAAAGAAAACTGAAATGATACTTGGAAATGCAGTAGAGTCAGAAACATCAGTGTAATTGCGCGTCTGGTCACTGTGAGTCATGCTGATGGATACAAATGCAAGTGGGGGGCCAGTGAGATGGCTCAGCGGCATAAGTGCCTGCCTGGCAAGCGCAAGGGCCCGAGTTCGACTCCCGGAACCCACATACAAAAAAAGGGCCAGTGATATCACTCAGTGGCACGGGCGTCTGGTGGTGCGCAAGGTCCTGAGGTCAACCCCCGGTACTCACACACACACACAAAAAAAATGCAAGTGGCCATAGATGGGTGTATCTAGGAGTCGGTGTACATACACGCATTTCCGCACTTTCTGATAAGACAGCTGAGAAGCGGTAGCTTCCTCCAGATTTTTGTTTTCTTACACCATTCTCCTATAAAAGGAGCCAGGTTCTTTAGCGGGAAATGATTCTATGGCTGGGCAAAGAATATCCAAGATGAGCCCAGAGCACCTTTTAACACTACACATTAAGAAAGTACCAAAACACACACACACACATACATACACACACACAGATGAGGATTTCTCAAAGGAAAACCACTAAAACGAGCTCTCAATGGCCAAAGTGGAAACAAATTGAGCACAAATTAATAATGTGATTGTGAGTTAGAGCCCAAAGAACAAGTTACCTCTGCTCAGGGACTTGCTGCTAGGATGCAGTGTAGAAAGGTTACAAAGTATTTTTCCAGCGGATAAAGCTGGCAAAGATGACCTCAGCCAGCTGTCAAGGTCAGCAGTGGAAGTTACCTGGACAGCCAGCAACCTTGATAGGACCCATGGAGAAAGGCACCTCACCTCTGGGGTTTCCTCCCAAGAACCCCACAGCCCCAGGACAACTATAAGAAAGACATCAGGCCAAGCCAAATTGAAGAGCATCCTAAAAATCACTGCCAACTACTTCTAGAAACTGTCAAGGTCATCAAAAGTCTGAGGAGATATTACAGCCCAGGAAAGACTAAGTAGACATAACAACTAAATGTAACGTGGTATCCTAGAGGATATCTTAGAACAGAAAAAGGACATGAAGAAAAGCTCAGGAAATCTGAATAAAGTATGAAGTTTAGTTTAGTTTTGGTTTGGTTTGATGTTTTGATACTACTGAGTCTCCCTCTGTAGTGCATGCTGACCTCAAATTTGTGGTCCTCCTGCTTCAGCCTCCTACCTGCTAAGATTATAGGCATGTGCCACCACACCAGCTAGGAGTTTGGTTATTAATGATGGATCAGTGCTGGTTACTTAATCAAGACAAATATAGCAACGCAAGATACTAACAACACGGAAACCTGTGTGAAGAGTACATGCAGGCTCTCTGTACTATTTTTGTGAACAGTTTTTGCAACTTTTCTACAAATCTGAAACTTCTGAAATAAAAAGTTCATTTAAATACGCTTATTATTTTATTTTTTGAGATGATGTTTCACTGTTGCCCAGACTGGCATTGAACTCCCGTGCTTAAGGGTCTTCCTGCCTCAGCCTCCCAAGTAGCTGGGACTACAGGCAGGCACCACCACACCTGGATGAAACACATATATGTTAAAAGCCAGTGCTAGTGTGACCACCACCCACTCACAAATGATGACGAGGTGTAAGCATTCCCTGACACCCCTCGCCTCTCCTCACTGTGGGCGCACGCCTCTCCTCCCTATGATGTCACACTGTTGTGAGTGTAGGGGAGGCTGCTGGAAAAGGAGGGCAGCACCCTGCCAGGCTGTTAGCATGGCTGGCTGCTGTGTCGTTGGTCTGCTCAGCTAGGTTGGCGCAGCTTCTACACATGACGTCAGTGAGCTGGAAGTCTGTTGATCACGCTGCCGCAGAGGGCGGGTTTGTTTTGCCTCATTACTTATCTTTGAGAAACTGTGTGCTTCCTGAGACCTCGCTGTGCCTGTTGGCGGAACGCCAAGGAGTTATCTTAGTCAGCTCAGGCTGCCGTAACAAAATACCGCAGACCAAGAGGCTTAAACAACAGAAATTGATTTTCCCACAGTTCCAGGGCCTGGACATCCAAGGAGGAGATTTCAGCAGGGACGGCTTCCCTGGAGGCCTCTCCTTAGCTTGCAGATGGCCACTGTCTTATTTGTCCTCACAGGGCCTCTCCTTTGTGTCCACAAATCTCTGTGTCACTCAGTGTGTACAGATGTCATCTTCTTATGAAGACACCAGTTGTACTGAGCTTGGGTTGATCCTCATTGCTACACTCTTTCTTCCTCACCTCTTTAATGACTCTCTGCAACAGCTCACACTCTGGGGTAGCAGAGCTCAGGGCTTCAACGTTACACGTTGAAGGCCAGGTGGGGTAGGGAGAAAATTGGACCCTACCAGCGGCAGTTACAGTCAGTCCTTGGAGGGTTGGCGAGTGGCCTGTGTGCTGGTTGGCAGGTGGCACTCACACACCTCTGCCAGTTGGGCAGGCCAGGGCTGGCCGTGCGGCTGCAACCCATGCCCTTGGCATCTCTTAATGGATGGGGGTCCCATGGAGCTTCCTCCCGGGTTATTGGTGTCCCGCACAAAGAAGTGGACAAGACACACAGAGAAGGTAGTGAAGGTGCACACTTATTGAAGAAGGAAAGGGGTACACTTTCCAGAGTGAGAGTGGGCCAGTGAGTGGGCTCATAGCAGCCCTGAGGATAAGAGCAAGGGGTCTTTGTACCAAAATTCCCGGGTTATCTCCCTCTCGTGAAAACAGCGCCCTGGGACAGTGGTCCTATCGCACACTCACTCGGTATTACGCCATGTGTAAGCTGCCCTATCCAAAAGCTTGCTTGGCTTTCTGCCCTATGTAAATGCGGGATAGGAACAGCATCCTTTGTTTGGTTGTTCCCACTGTGAATGAAGGTTTTCAAACAGCGCTTTTTTGATTGGTCCTGTGTACAATGATGATGGTGCCACTGTATGGGAAGCGTCCCTTTCCCGGGAGTGTCCCTCACCCTGTTGCCCAGTCTTTGTGTGGCAACCTCGAGAAGAAAGCAGAGCCAATGAAAATCTGAAGCCAATGATACTAGAGTTATCGAACAGACACACAGGGTTCTTAGCACTGATGGCCATCCACAAAAGTAGCCTTTCTTATGAGCGGAATGTTGCAGTGAGCAGCAAGGTGGTGCCCTAAGTCCCACATCCTCTGCCTCCCAGGCAGGGGGCTTTGTGGAGCATCTTGCACCCACAGACTGCATGGCCCGGGCTGGCATCTGACAGCAGGGGTTCTCTGTCTCCAGAATTTTGTCCAATTTGTTTTCATAATGTGTGTATTCCCCAGAACATTCTAAAGTAGAGAATCTAACTCCCTTTTATCTCAAGAATGTTTAAATAGTTACAAAAGATGTAATTTCTAGTGTAGCTTAAAAAGTGAGAATTTTAAATAAAAATGTATATCATACTTTTAGATTTTTCGACAGAAGCACCACTGCACTTTGGTGACAACCTTCCAATTTTTTAAAATGAGCAAACGCTCCTTTTCTTTTGCACCGTCTCTTCTCTATTTCTCTGCGCCTCTCTTCCTCACACAGGCTTCGCTGCAGAGCACCTGTAGGGTGCAGCTGTGTGGACACTCAAGACCTGCGCGGTGGGGTGAGGAGCGGGACGTGCATGCACCGGTGCTGCTCAGGCAGCCGCCAGCCAAGGAAAGAGCAAAGGGGCTCATTTCGGGCAGAAATAAGGCTGAGGAGGGAAGCAGGGAAGGATGCCGGGCAAGTTAGCTGCAGGGCCCTGGTACAGTGCAGTGAGGCCTGAGCGCCGGCGGGACAGACATGTGCTTCTGTGACAGGAAGGAGGCAGGGCCACAGGAAAGACGGAAGAATCAGGCTCCAGGAACCTGGTAGAAAAGTGAACAGAAGGGACTGGGGATTGAGCTTAATTAACACCCATAAGGCTGTGGACTGTCCCCAGCACTGCCAAGAAGGGAGAGGAGAATCAGACTAACTGACAATTGATTACCCATTTGAGGCAGCGCTTGCTTGGGCACACGCGGCACTCGTCTGCATGTTTGTTTCTGTACCTGTGAACAACGAAGCATGAAGGGGAGTATTGCAGTTTTACAAAAATATTTACAAAAACCAACTTACTGTTATTTCAGAGGGAAAGAGGGGGACAAAAACCTGAAAGTAGTTTTCCTAAGCAGTAAGAGTGTTTGCATAATTTATATTCAGTTGGAAGAAATTAGAACAAGCATGCAGAGGTTAATTATAGTATGGTCGGTAAGCAAATTCAATTTCCTGAGACAAATACAGCTGATAACCTGGAGTGAGTTGCTGCTATTTTCTATAGCAAACGTCTATAGCAAATATGTTTCCTCTGGCAGTCACAAAGGTCTTGATAACACAAGTCAGAGGCCATGGGACACGATCTGCATCCAGTAATAACCACCATCACCAAGGACATCCTCTGTAGGAAACCGTGCAGGCACTTTATCACCTACGATGACAAGATGGAAAAAGCACTAAAACCTTGAAATACGTCCTTCACGCGATGAATTAATATTTGCAAGTTTCTTGAAACAGTGCTTACCTTAAATAAGCACTGTATGAGGGTTTGTTAATTAAGATAAATTAATAAAATACGTAAAAGGAAACCTTTTTAGCCTTTGTGCCTTTATAGTAACCAGGCAATAGTCCTAGCCTTCTTATTCTTTCACTAAGTGTCAGTATTCTGGACTGAAAGTGCCCCCTCAGAATTCATGGGTTGAAGCTCAAAATCCCAATGTGGCTGTGTCTGGAGATAGGGCTTTTAAGGAGGTAATTAAAGTTCGATGAGTCACAAAGGCGGAGTCCTAACCCCGTAGGACTGGCATCCTTATAAGAGGGAAAGTCACTAGAGATGCGTAGGCACGGAGGAAGAGCCAGGGCCAAGGCGGAGAGAAAATGCCGTCTTCCAGCCAGGAGGAGAAGTCACGCCTTGATCCTGGACCCCAGCCTCCAGAACAGTGAACAAATAAGTGTCTGTTGCTTACACTGCCCGGCGCGTGGTGCTTTGTCATGGAAACCCTAGTAGATTAAGACAGCGTTTCCCCAAACATTCAAGGTATCAGGATTCTTCACTCTCTAAGGTTTTCTTACATACCCTGGGTCTGGGGTTTGTGGTTTAAGCTACACTTTAATCAAGGAGGAATTACAGGACTGGGAGCTCACAAGTTGCTTTTTCTCCAGCATTTTAACAGCCCTCTCCAACTTGATCATTGTCTTAAGTAACAAGACTTGGTTACACCAGACTTGTCTCTAAACGATTTGGAACGTGTTAAGCAACACAATCTCACTAAAAAGCAATCTCACTCAAAGGTCTGCACCACATTGATTTCAATTCAAATACCTCATTAAAAAAGAGGTTTCTTCCTATGGGCTCCAATAGAAAACTTGCCATGAGCAGGCCCAGGCCACTCACTTGTTCCTTTATGCAGCAGTCACAAGGCAAAGGGCGATGTGCAGAGGACTGGCACGCAGCAAGCCAGTCCTGCCATGGACACAGCAGGTACGCATCATTCCTAGGCAGGTACAACTCAGAAACCAGCTGAGAACAGGGCTGAAACCCAGAAAGCAAAATTGCCAAGGACAAGGCCAGCGTCTGCAGCCTTCAGGAGATGCAAGGTGGAACTTAGGGTCGCTCTCCCTTCTGGCTGCTGGCTCCTGGCCAAGCACACAATGGCCGTGCTTTAAGAATACCCCAAATGTGAACGAGTGATTTGTAATCCTCATGAACTGATAAATACTTTTTTTTCACCCAAAGAGGCTCACACATCCCGTTAAAGTCTTCTCAGAGAAGGCATTTCGTGGCGCCATGCCCGTCCATTCTCCAGCCTGGAGCCCACCACCCTCCCTGGACAAGCACCAACAGCTAGAAGGCCTCTCCGCTCTGTACCTCATCCAGTGAGAGCTCCCTTACCACATGCCAAGTTCTCCATGCTTCTTCCTAGTCAAGAATTTTATGGCCAGTGAGATGGCTCAGCGGTGTAAGCGCCTGCCCGGCAAGCGGGAGGGCCCAAGTTCGACTCCCGGAACCCACATACAAAAAAAGGGCCGGTGATATCGCTCAGCGGCACGGGCGCCTGCTGGCGCACGAGGTCCTAAGGTCGACCCCCGGCACCCACAAAAAAAAAAGAAAAAAGAAAAAAAAGAATTTTAAATGGCTCCCTATTACCGCCAGGGTCAATCCTAGTCTCTCATTGCGGCATCAATTCCTCTGATTCAAGACTGTCTCACAGGCTCCTTCATGTTTAACGTGTCCCAACCTGAGCTCAGCATCTTCGTTCCAAGCCTGCTCCCCGCACTGCTCCCATGTCGCCAGCCTCACACATCATTCTAGCTCCCCCGGCTGTCCAGTCACCACCACCCCTAAGCTCCACCGCTCCCTCAGTCCTCCACCCTGCCCCTCCCCCAGGGGGGGTCCTTCCCGAGGTGCTGCGTTCAGTCCCCCTGTTCTGTCCCTCGGAGCCTGGGTGCAGCTTCTGACTGGGCTTCCCGCCTCCAGCGTGGCCTCGTCAGCCTGCCTGCACCCTTTAGCCACACCGCCGGTGACTGTCAGCTGATTGCTTGTGTCAACATGAGCAAGAAACGCCTGACTAAATTGGATCAGCCTAGTTCTGGGTGGGCTGAGGGGATTTACTAAAGACAGAAGACCCGCCTGAGGAAGGTTTGTGCCTGACTGGTGTGAAAGGGAAATGAAGGCAGGCTCACTTCTGCTTCTTCGGAGGAGCTCCGGTCTTCACCTTCACCTTGGACGTCGTCTCCTGGTTTCCAGCGCAGACCCTGCAGCTTCCTGATACAGACTCGCACGGGACACTACACGGAGCTCCAGGCCTTTGACCGACCCCTCAGATCTCCAGCTTTCAGACAGTCCTTTCGCCTCTTCCACACCTGACTCTGTGGGCGGCCATCGTAAGCCTACCTCGTAAATTCTTATATATTTGTATATCATGCATTAAATCTGTTTCTGTAGTAAGCACTGACATACGCCAGCCCTCTGTCTAGGGATCACTCAATGACTCCCCACCAGCCACTGTTGTTTTGAATGCTTAGGCTTGAGCCAGCTGCACTAGAACTGCTGAGGAGCTGGTTAGGAGTCAGAGGCTTTAGCCTCACCTCAGCTTCTGTGCGGGACCTTCCACAGAGAGACCCGGATGACTCAGTGAGTGCTGGATTCAACAAATTCTTCAAGAAAGCCTGGTTTTCAGGACAATTTTTATATGGCCCACAGCTAAGAATGGTTTTATACTTTTACATGGTTGGAAAAAATAAAAAGAATCATCGCATGACATGTGAAGATTTAACATTTGTATTTCAGAGCCCGTAATATAACTTGATTGTAACGTGGACACCTCCATCATTGACATATGACATATGAACGCCTTTCTGTTACAACAGCAGAGTTGAGTGTTTGCAACCAAGAGTATAAGGCCTGAAAACTCTAAAATACTTATTATATCTGGCTCATTACAGAAAAAACTTGTTTTGACTTTGACCTGGAAGATGAAGTCTAAAGCCTGAATATTAAATGACATGAAAAATACAAGCTCCCAACACTACACCCAGCACACAGGAGTGTCTAGTCAGGGACACAAGTGAGTCCTCTTCCGTTGGTGGCCTCTGTCCCAGCCTCCTCCCGCTTAAGTAATGCCACTCACCACAGTTTTCCCAGCTCTACCTATTCCGCATCCTGGTCTGCTCCACCCCACTTCCACTCCATGGGAAACTTTGTCCTCCACTACGCCTTCCTGGCTGCAAACCCTTTCCACTGCAAACCCACCCCAGCTGCAGCCCCAGTAGCATTTTGTTTACAGCTGTTAGTAGCTGGTCATGTTCTGCTTTACACAGTTGGTGTGCATTATTGTCAGCACATACCTATGAGTTCCCTGAGAGAGATGGAAAGGGTCCTTCAACTCCTGGAATATAATGCCAGGCTGAGATGGTGGGCATAAAGTGGATGTTGGATATCTGGATGACTGATGGATGGATGTCTGTGTGGGCAGATGGATGAATGGATGGATGGATGAATAGATGGATGGTTGGGTGGGTGGACAGATGAGTGGATAATGGATAGAATGGTTATATGGATAGGTAGGTGGATGAATAAAATGGTTGAATGAATAGATGTGTGGATAAAAAGATGGGTGGATGGATGGATGGATGGATGGTTAATGGTATTACAGAAATCAAACCTGAGTTCCTTGAGTATATCTATCAGAGGCACAACTAAAAGACCCAGACCAATCTTCAGGGGGAATGCCTGACACTTTGCACACATATCCCTTTTTTCCCATCATTAAGATGAGAACAGGTATCTCTGGCCTTCTGGGAGCGCCATGCCACCCTAAGCAGTCTCCCAATTCATGCCATCCTCAGGTTCCTGGGTAATGACAGCAGCGATGGAGACTCAGGACCCAAGAACAAAGAAGATGTAAGAAGTAGTTTATGTCCTAAGTAGCTACCTGCCTTTCTGCACAGTTGTCTTGAGCTCTCCAAGTACAGCAAAAATGTGATTAATATAGGGTGGTCAGCAATACTCAACTGCTATAGAACAGGTCACAAAATGGACAGGGCTGGTGCTGAGCGAAGGAAGAGAGCATCTAAGGGTTCTAGAAAGGTACTTCTCAGCCTAAAGTACAAAACCAAAAGGTTTGTTGTTTGTGGAACAAAGTGTTCTGTGAAGCCATGGGGTAGGGCCAAACTTCTCTGACTTTCCCCACACATTGAGCTTGGTCTGAGAGCAGAGAAGCTGCAAACTGAAAATACAGGAAAATATAAAGCTGTGTTTTATAGACTCTGGTCTAAGAACAATCATGACTACCTCTCTTATTGAGCAGCATCCCTGTGTCCAGTCTACAGCATGCATTGCTCACTCATGACAATACCCTTGCAAAGGAGCTGTACTTTCAGGCTCAGAGAGGTTTTGGAACCCAGGTTAGAGACATGCTCCAAGACCTGATCCTTTCTCCAGCCAAGAAACACACCAGCTCATCGCTCAGCCACAGAGCAGTTCAGCCCCTGCTCTGTACCACAGGAGTCAGGAGGCCTAGACCTGACTCTGCTTGGGCAGGAGCTCCTGGCTGCCATCTGAGAGCACTGAACTGGCAAGCCTGCTCCTTGCAGCTCCTCCTGCATTTGCGGGCTCTCCCCAGTGCTGTGTGCTGGTTCCTACACATGTGTTCTCCATACTTATGCAAGCTCTTGCATGCCGGATTCTCAGTTTCCCCTAGGACTCGAAGGGGAACTGACCAGCTTCATAAATCCCCAGGACCACTACCCAGAGTGGTACATACCACTCAGAAGGTAGGTGACATTTGTACCTCATGGTTAAAGACCAGCAGAGGGTACACAAAAGCTGAAGCTACAAGACATGTGGACCTGGGCATGTCTCTGCCGGGCAACAGGCTTTGACCACCAATCAAGCCAAGAGCTCCTCCCAGGGGATTCCCCAGGCCAGGGAGTTGGCAGTGCCACTCAGTGTGGCTCGGACTCCTCTGCAGTGCCTTTGAGACATATGGAGCCTGTTTATTAAATGGGGTTGTAAAGCCCGCTGGGGATGAGGTGTCGCTCAGCCGGCTGCCACACTGGCCTGAGATGTGCATTCTGACTTCTGGGCCACCTGGAGAGGGCTTTGACTCAGCAAGAGATCTATGGATGGCCGCATGAAATGCTCACACCCCCCGTGACCTCTCGCGCTGCTGCACTGACAGCTAGTTTTATTTATAACAGCTTTATTGAGATATAATTTGCATATCCTAAAATTCACCCATTTACAGTGAGCAATTTAATAGTTTTTACTCTATTCGTAGAATTGTGCGTCCTTCTGCTAGTTGTTCTTTTTAATTTTATCCATTTATTTTCAAGTTATTTTTTTAATTGACACAAAAAATTGTATGTCTTTATGGGGTACAATGTGATGTTTTGATGTAAGTACACATTGTGAAATGTTCAAGTAAGGGCAAGCACATCTGTTTCCTCAAATATTGTTTCTTTGTGGTGATCTATCTAATTTCAGAACATTTTTGTCAGCCTTTTCAGAACCTTATACTCCTTGTCCTCTCTTCCCCCAGCTCCTAAAACAACCAATCTTTTTCCTTCTTTTTTTCCAGAAAGAATGCACCAAACACATTCACATTTATTTTATTTTATTTTTAAGCAAATGACAAAGTCCCAGCTTACCAGCTTTTATAAACCCAAGTTTAATATTACATATTTAAACAACTGTCAAAACTTTACTAAGTTGGCCAGCATCCATGCACAGCTAGAAAACATCCTTAAATGATCAGTAATGCATTAATATGTTTCACTACTAAATACTGAAAAAATGGAAATTATTTCCGCAGAGGCCCTGGCAAAGTTAGCTTCATAGCAGGCAGACACAACTTGGCTCATGTTTCAGACACAATGGAAAGCTGATCGGTGCTGGTATTAGAGTACAATCTTGTCCTAGCGCTACTCGAGTCAAGGCTTATCTTGGATCATGTTTAATAATAAAGCAAAGTGCATACAGAGATTACAACAATTTTAAAGACCAAAAAAAAAAAAAAAACTGTCCTACTGTGTGGTCCCAACAAGAAAATCAAATGTCTATGACAAAGAAGGGCTCCAATGAGCTGTTTGTAAATACTTTAGATTAGGTACAGTTACACTGAAAGTTGAGTTCGTTTGAAATCTTAGAAAATAAATTCCTGTTGATCCTCAAATGGTGCTTGTTATGTTTAAAATTTCTGTTAAATGCGTGCGTTGAGTGACTTGTTATCCAAGCGTAGCAGCTGCTCCTCATAAATGTATCTATCCTTAAGGACTTTAACATTGCATCTTCTTCAACTTCTGCTCTCTCTCAACCATTCTCGATGATTCTCTTTGTGGTGATTTTTTTTTTACCATTAACGATTTTAGTAGAAGTTGATGTAAGTTTGAAGTTGCCCATCCCACTGCCACCAAATGACGTGGACAAAAATGAAGCAAGGTCCCCATGACCTAGGGACCCAAATGAAGTAAATCCTGTGTCAGACAAAGAAAATCCACTCTGAACAATGAAAATCCACTGAAGGCAGAGAAAGAGGAGCCCACACTGGTTTCTGCTTCCTGGGGATCCCTCCTGTCTTTGAGGGATCTTTGAAGAAGTCAAGTGGAAATGGGCCCCTTCCACCAAACAGTTCCCTGAAGACATCGTATGGGCTCTGGAATGCGATGCCAAACTCAGTGTCAAAATGACCTCCCCACTGAACCCTCCTTGGCCCTGTTTGTCACAGCTGTCGCCTGTTTAGCATCTGCTACACCACATACGCCTCAGCCACTTGTTTGAATTTTTGCTCTGCTGCTTCTTTATTCTGGAGATTTTTATCTGGATGGCACTTCAGTGCCAGTTTCCAATATCCCCTCTGGGTGTTGCGGGAAGGCAGGTGCTGCACCGAGCTCCAGCCATCTGGGTGTTTTCACAGCGAGTCCAGCATGGACGAGGAACATTTCATACAAGTGGAATCCCACAGAAGACACTCTTTTGTGACCATTTTCCTTGGGTTATCATGTTTTCAAGGTGTATTCATGTTGCATGTATCAATGAATAATATTTTGCTCCTTTTTATGGCTGAATACATTCTACTATATAGACAGGTAGTATTTTATTTATCCATTCATAATTTGATGGATATTTGAGTTGTTTCCACTTTTGACTGTTATGAACCCTGCCACTGTAAATATCTATGTACAAGTTTTTGTGCGTATGTGTGCCTATTCCTCTCTGGCTTATACCTAGGAGTAGAATTGTTAGGCCAAAGTTGTTCCATGTTTTACATTTTCAAGAACTGCAAAGCTGTTTTTTAAAACAGCTATGCCACTGCGTGTTCCCACCCACTGTGTATGACGCTTCCAATTCTCCTAAGGTCATGGCAGTGTGGAGACTGGGGTAGAGTGGCAGGACTGAGAAGTCAAGGAGTTCAGTGCAAAGCAGACCAGGCACCAGGAACGAAGGAAAGCAGAGAGCCGCGGCCCTTCCCATTGTCCTGCCTCCTTTCTGATGCAGTGCCTGGATGATCCCCCAAAACTCATCTGGGGTGAGAAAACCGACTGTTCATATTGTGGTACAAATAACTTACAAAAGCTCTGATAAGATGGGATTTAAATTTTTAAAAATTTATTTAGCACTATTTAATAATGCACAAAAAGACGTGATAGATACACATGTGCCTACCACTTGCTTAAGAAATAAAACATTGCCTCATATACCTTTCCCAGTTCCTGTACCTCCGTATGCCCAGAAGCAACTATTATCCCGAACCTAGTGTTTATCAGTCTCTTGCGTCCCTTCATGCTTTTACTTGATATTAATTCCCAAACAATATACAGTACGTGTGGCTTGCAGTCTCAACACTTCACACACGTGGATCATTCTGCAGGCGTCTGTGTACAACCTACTTCTTAGCTTTAAGTCTGTGACATTCATATTTCCCCGCTGTCACATCCCACTGTCAGAAGGTCCCACAATTTCTTCCCTGATTTCTGGGCCTTTCATTAGTTTCCGGTATTTTCCTCTTCCAAGTGCTGCAGTGAGTAATTCTGGATGTGTTTCCTCTTGCACAGTGGACAGGTTTTCCAGAGGAGATGACTCTAAATAGTATTTTAATATACTCTGCATTGGGGGGGGGTTATGTTGTAACCCAGGACACATATAACGGCAACAAGTTACCAGTGAGATAAGGCTGTTCTACCTACCTGCAGTGCACTCTTGATATTAGCACAGAGGCTTCTCGATTTATGATAGAGTTATGTCCCAATAAAGCCATAAAACCTGAAAACATCGTAAGTAGAAAATGACTCAGTACATCTAAGGCATTGAGCACCTTAAATTAGCAACACAGCACACCATACAGAGCTTCCCCTCATGGTTGTGGGCTGATTAGGATCTGTGACTCAGGCAGCCATGGTGAGGATCACACCACACATCACTAGCCCGAGAAAAGGTCAAAATCCAAAAATTTCCAGAATTTCAGCAAAACTTTTAAAAGATTCAAAGTTCGCAGTGAAATTTCTCCTGAATATATATTGCTTTTTCACCACCATAAAGTGAAGAGTTTCTTATTCTGTTCTATTTTGTTTTTAAATGCGGCCTATGACCCACTGAACCAGGTTCATGGTTCCTGAGGGCTCCTGCCTGCCCACGGAAAGCACAATGCGTCCCTTTCCATGCGTGGGCGGGGACTGCTGGGCTGGAAAGAGGTGCATGATCCACTTGACCCCTGTGCCAGGCGAGTGTGCGCTCAGCAGCAGTGTACACTTCCTCCAACAGGAAAGAGTTGAGTTGTGAAAAGAAACTCGTATTTGCAGAAATCCATCCTTTTGTGAGTTTGGTGAGCAAAGACACAACCCTCTTGCCCTCAAAACAAAGGAGCTTGGTGACTGTTTTGGTCACTTTTATTAGTGAGACCCAATACCAAAAACCCACAACTTAAAGGAGGGGAGAAGTTTATTCTGGCTCACAGTTTCAGAAGCTTCAATCCATGGTCAACAGGCTCCAAGGCACAAACAGCATAGTGGAAAAGGTCTGGCAGAGGAGAGCTGCTCACATCATGGCAGCCAGGAAGCAGAGAGAGAAGGGAAAAGCTGGAGAGATACCCTTCCAGGTTTCCCCATGACTCACCTCCTCCCAAGCCCCACCTCCTAACAGCAAGTCAGCCATACACTGACTGACCCAATCACCTTCCAAACACATGAAGCTTTTGGGGGCACCCCAGGTCGAAGGCATAACAGTGACTGAACTGTACATGCATTTGGGGAAAAATACACCTTGGTCATTCTGCCAAGGACTTGCTCAGCTTGGATAGCTGGGTCACATGGTACACAGGCCACACGAGCTTTAGTGAGAAGAGGAGGTCCAGGCGACCCAATGCCTTCTCTTTCCCCACACTCCAGTCTAGCGACACACAGACATCTCCATGGGCTGTCCATATGAACAACATGTCCAGAGGGTGACACCGGAGCCGCTAGAGCCAGAGTTGCTTCCCGGAGGAGCTTCCGTCTCCACAGAGCACCTGGCTTTGCAGAGCGGAGGGTGCGGTGGTTTCCCCAGGTGCCTGCTGGAACCTCTGCCAGCCCAGGGCCTGCTGGGGCCACGTCCAGAGTGAGAGGGGACAGGATGCCCTATCTCTACCAGATTTGGGCTGGTGGGCCCTTTGCTGAGATGATCCTCCCACAACTCCAGAGGGAAGGGGTCAGGATCCTGGTAGTCATGTGATCACTGACAAGACCTCCAAACGCTCGGACGCCCCGCAGTGCCTCCCTGATCACCTGTGCAGTGCGCAGGCCTTGTTTCCTCTTCCGGGGAGCCGTGCTGGGAAGAAGCAGATGGCCCAGGAGCCAGGCAGGGCATATGTTCCCTTGCTGCCTCTCACCAGGACTCCGGGTCATGGCAGGGCTCCTCTTGACCTCTTAGAAAACTCCACCCGGTGCTTTAAACGGTGCGCTCTGTCCAGAGGAAGGGCTGCTTTCTCCCGCTGGCGATGGAGGCCGGGAGGGCACCTCTCCAGGACTTGGCATCACATCTTCACCTGACAGAGAGCTAGCCAGGAGCATTGCTGGCGACCGAGGAAACCTCCGCCCCAGCTCGCGCAAGGACTCGGGGAGGGAGGTGGATCGGGTCCGTGGACCCCGACTTTGCAGGGTTGGAAACTCAGACCTGACCACATGTGAGGTCAGAGCACAGGAACGGCCTCTTCCCAGCTTCTGCGAAGCGGGCAGGGACTTGAGCTGAGCAGCCGCCTGCTTTGCAGAAGTATGGCCTCCCTGGTGGGCGCTCTGATCTGACTTAGGGCTGCAATCCGTTTCCCCGGGGACTGGGGTGCAGGGGTGCTGTGCACGTGCAGGGCACCGACGGCTCCGCAGGCCCTGGCCGCGCTCGCCCCCTGCCGGGCCAGCGCTGTACCGCAGGCCGCGCCGCGGGCTGAGCGCTGGGGCTGCGGAGCGGCTCGGGCGGTCGTGGCCGCGCTCGCCCCAGCTCTGCGCGCTCCGGGGACTCCCCAGACGCGTGCCGCGCGGCCCGGCCCCTTGCCGCCGCCGGGGAAGAAAAGGGGACCGTCGCGGCCCTGAAGGACAGCCCGCTGTTCCTCCGAGAGCCCGCGAGGGGGCCGGGCCCACGGGCGGGGGGCGGGGCCTCCGGGTCTCCGCGCTGTGCGGGACGGGGGCGCCGACGGAGCCTCGCGGGGGCCTGCGGTTCCGACGCGGGGAGGAGGGAGGCGGGGACGGCGCGCTAGGGGCCTGCGGGCCACGCCCCTTGCAGGGCCGGCTACACAGCCGGGTGGAGCAAGGGCTGCAGGGATTTGTAAGTTTTACAAATATCCTCTGCCCTTGGATCTTTAGCAACACACACACACGCACACGCACACGCACACGCACACTCGGTCCACCACTGGCGAGACGGGGAAGGGGAAGGGGCCCCTCTCGGTGCCAGCTGCAGTCTCAGGACCCCAAGCACGTACAGCCCCAGGATTCGCCAGACGCGCACTTGCCCCCAGCCCACCGCAGCATCCTGCAGGGTCCTGTGCCCCCAGGCCTTACGGGTAGAGAGATCAGCTCACCCACACCGCACACCTACACACCCCGCCTCGTGAGATGGCGCCACGGGAATGGGAAACTCCGCAGTGGCCTCTGTCTTGCTCTGCACCTTCCAGGGACAGCCTTGCACTTTAAATAAAGGACATCCTGAGCTCCCTGTCCATTCTGTCTCATGCCAGAAGGCAGAATGAGACTGGGAGTTTTGGCTGAGGACACACCCATTTCAAGGAGGGGTGCCCAGCAATACACCAGTCATGCTCATCTTCAGGCTCTGCCAGAGCTCACCGCTTGCCACAGGCCTGTAAGGGGCGCTGTCACCGGAAGACTGGCTCCCAAGGTTGCAGGGAGGCTGCTGGACGCCTGCACTCACAGGCCCATCCTTGCTGTGAGCAGCAGACAGGTTGCATCCTCCCTGAGCGAGACCGCACTCTAGATCTGAGGGCTGTGATTGGGATTCCCCTTCCTAGAGAAGCCAGTAAAAGGGGAAAGGGCTGGCCGCTGGCACTGCAGGGCAGAGGAGACCCTGCCTGCAGAATATGGACAGCAAGGGTGTGTGTCTCCAAAGCTAAGCGAGGCTGAGTGCCAAGCCATCAGTGTGAGTTGTCCTAAAAGGACCCTGCTGAAGGGGAGGACCTTTCAGGTGGGGCCTGGGCACAGCAAGGCTCAGAGCTGAGGAGGAGCAAGAGATCAGCCTGAAGGTGTGGGGTCCCAGGGAAGAATACAGATGACCCTCCCTAAGCCCCATCCTGGGGCCAGGGCCACTGTGAGAGATGACACTGGGCAGCTAACAAAGAAACCCCCAAAGAGAAGGGCCTGGGCCTGGGCTCTTCTGCCAAAGAGAAGGGCCTGGGCTTTCCCAGTCGTTCACGCCAGGTTGTGCACCTCATCTCAACTGCACCCCTGGCTCACCAGCCCTCAGAAGCGCAGAAGACAGACCCCGCTTCTCCCAGCCCGGCCTGCGCAGGCGAGGGCAAAGGGCTTTGGCCAGACAGTGGGACACATTCCTGTCTTTACTTAAACAGACTTCACTTTCTTGCATGATGACCTTTTACAACTTTCATCAAATTTATCAATGTGCAGAAAAGCTGAGTAAGTACCAGGACACTGTCCCTCTCCCTTTTAAGGAAGTGAAAGACTACTATACTAAAAAACCAGAAATCACTGCTGAAATTAACTTCAGAAGACCTGAATAATGGAACCATTCGTGTTCATGGACTGGAAGATTTATACTCTTAAGATGACACTACCACCCAAAGTTATATATATTTTTTTGAGACAGTGTCTCACTAAGTTGCTAAATTGCCCAGGCTGGGCCCAAACTCTTCATCCTCCTGCCTCAGCCTCCCAAAGTGATCTTTAGATTCAAAACAATCCACTTCAAAATTCCAACAGCGTTCCCCTTCTAAGAAATGGCAAATTCAACCCTGAAGTTCATATTAGAATTTCAAAGGCCCTAAATAGTCAGAACCATCTTGACAAGGACAACAAAGAGGACACACACATCCCAATTTCAAAACTTACTACAGAACTTCCACAATTAAGATATCATGATACTGGCAGAAGACAGACATACATCCCAGTGCAGTGAACTGAGAGTCCAGCTGACTCTCATAGCCTTGCCGCCTGCCTTCCAACAAGGAGCAGAGTTCACTCAGTGGGGAAAGAAGAGTCTCCCCAGTAAGCAGCACTGAGACAACTGGATTTTCATGTGCAAATAAATGACACTGGACCCTCTATTTAACTTCAATGGGTTAATGATGTAAAAAGTGAACTTAAAACCATAAAACTCTTGGAAGTAAAAACATGGGATAAATCTCTGGGTTTGGTAAAGTTTTCTTAGGTGACAGTAAAAGTGTGAGCAACCTAGAGAAAACAGAAAAGTAGGCTTCATCAAGATTAAAAACTTTTATGCATCAGGAAATTTAAAAACCAAAATAATGGAAGAAAAAGTTATAAATTGTGTATCTGATAATGAGTTTAATATGCAGATTATATTTAAAAACTCTTAAACTCAATAACAAAAAGACAAACAATCCAATTTAAAATGGGCAAAGGATTTAAATGGACCTTTCTCCAAAGAAGATACAGACATAAACCATGAGGACATGAAAGCACTCAACGTCATGGGTCACTAGGGAAATGCAAACCAAAATCACAACAGGGCACCACTTCAACCCCACTGAGATGGTGATATATATATATATATATATACACATATATATATATTTTTTTTTTGGTGATATCTTCTAAAGGAAAATAAATGTTGGCTTGGATGTGGAGACACTGCAACTGTAATATGTTGCTAATGGGGATGCAAAATGGTGAACCTCTGTGGAAAACACTGAATTACCATATAACCCATTAATCCCACTCCAAAGAATTAAAAACAGGGCTCAAACAGATGCAGTATTTGTACGCCAGTGTTCCTTGCAGTATTATCACAATAGCCAGAAAGTGGAAGTAACCCAGTGTCCATCAATACATGAAAGGATAAACAAGATATAGTATGTATGGGGTGTGATCAAAAAATGCAGTGAATATTTAAATTTAAAAAGTTTTACAGTGAAAGACACACTGCCACGAGTCCCCCTCACCGTACCCCCCCCTTAGAACACACTTGTCCAACCATTCTTGCCAATTTATCGAGCAGTTCTGAAGATCTTTCGTTGAGTGTCTTTAAGTGTGCTGTTGTGGCTGCCTCAATGTCCTGAATTGATTCAAAACATTTTCCTTTCGGTGGTATTTGAGTTTAGGGAAAAGCCAGAAGTCACGTGGTACTAGATCCAATGAGGATACATCATCGTAAAGTTTTTATGAGCCCACCTTTCCAGTGGATGGCACGTGGCAGCAACTTTCACCATATTTTTTTTAAAGAAAAATAATAATAAAAACAGAGATACAGAATTTCAAAACAAGATAATAGGAAATTAACAATGGTTAACATATTGCGCATTGTTTTTTTGTTTTTTTTATGTGGGTACCGGGAGTCGAGCTCAGGATCTCATGCTTGCCAGCTGGCGCTTATACCACTGAGCCATCTCACCAGCCCCGTATTGTGCATTGTTATCTTCAAAGTGGTTGCTCAGATTACAAGATACAGGCATGAAAAATGATCAAACAATATAAGCACAAACCGTTCTTTTCAATGAACTAAAAGAAATTAGTAGTATAATTATCTTAGCTATCTTGTATATATATATATATATTTTTTTCCCCTTCCTTCTTTTCTCCTTTCCCCCATCCCAGTTGTTCTTTTCTTTTGAGCAGTTTCTTTCCCTTTCACAATATTGATTGTAGATTTTGGGTCTTATTTACTCTTTCAGTTTCTGCACTAGGGAAACAATATGATTTTTACACATGTGAGTCTGATTTATTTCACTTATGAGTATGGTCTCTAGTTGCATCCATTTACCTATAAAGGCTCCAGTTTATCCTTCTTTATGGCTGAGTAGTACTCCATTGTTTAGAAATACCACATATTTTTATCCATTCCTTGGTTGACGGGCATTTGGGTTGTTTCCAAGATTTAGCTATTACAAATTGTGCTGCTATAAACATGGGTGCACATATATTGCTGTGGTATGCTGTTTTTAATTCTTCTGAGAAAATAACCAGAAGGGGAATAGCTGGGTCAAATGGGACCTCTAATCCTTGTTTTTTGAGGAATCTCCACACTGATTTCCACAGTGGTTGCACCAATCTGCACTCCCACCAACAGTGGAGAAGGGTTCCTTTTTCCCCACAGCCCCTCCAGCATTTGTTATTCGTTGATTTCTTGATGATAGCCATTATTTCTGGGGTGAGATGGACTCTCAGTGTTGTTTTACTTTGCATTTCTTGAATGACCAATGATGTTGAACATTTTTTCGTATATTTATTTGCTATTTGTGTTTCTTCATCTGAGAAGTGTGTATTAATCTCAGATGCCCATTTTTGGATTGGGTCTTTGTTGATTTTTTTCAATTCTTTATACGTTCTAGATAGAAGTCCTTGTCTGAAGGACAGTTGTCTAAAATTTTTTCCCACTCTGTGGGTTGTCTTTTCACTCTGTTGGTGATTTCTTTTGATGTGCAAAAACTTTTTAATAAGATGAGATCCCAGTTGTTGATTCTTTGAAGTACTTCCCGTGCAGTTTGGTTTTTGTTCATGAGCTCTCTGCCTACCCCTATGTCTTCAAGATTTCTACCTATTTCCTCTTCCAGTACACTTAGTGTTTAAGTTTTAATATTTAGCTCTTTGATCCACTTTGACTTTAGTTTAGTGCATGGTGATAGACATGGGTCTAGGTTTAGTCTTTGGCATGTAGACCGCCAGTTTTTCCAGCACCATTTATTAAAGAGGCTACCTTTCTTCCTGTCAACATGTTTGGCCCCTTTGTCAAAGGTAAGGTGGCTGAGTGTGTTTGTAGTTGTGTCTGCATCTTCTAATGTGTTCCACTGATCCTCAGGTCTTTTTTTGCCAGTATCGTGCTGATTTTATCACAGCAGCTTTGCAGTATAATTTCAAGTCAGGGATTGTGATGCTTCCTGCCTTGCCTTTGTTGCCCGGAATTGCTTTTGGTATTCTAGGCCTTCTCCATTTCCAAATGAATTTTAGGAATGTTTTCTTTAGGAATGTTTCTGTGAGGTGTGCTAATAGTATTTTGATTGGGATTGCATTAAATCTGTTTGACAGTTTTGGGAGTACGGCCATTTTCACAATATTGGTTCTTCCTATCCATGAGCAAGGGATATCTTTCCATTTTCTGATATCCTCTTCAATCTCTTACTTCAGAGTACTGTAATTTTCAATGTATAGATCTTTTATTTCCTTTGTTAAATTGATTCCTAAGTATTTCATTTTTTGGATGCTATTGTGAAGGGTGTGGTTTCCCTAATTTCTCTCTCACTGAATTTGTTTATGTACAGAAATGCTATTGATTTTTGAGTGTTGACTTTGCATCCAGCTATGCTACTGAATTTGGTTATTAAATATAGAAGTCTTTTGGTGGAGTTTTTAGAGTCTTCTATGTAGAGTATCATGTCATCTGCGAATAATGATAAATTAACTTCTTCCTTTCCTATCCTTATTCCTTTTATTTCTGTCTCTTATCTAATTGCTCTGGCTAATATTTCCAGAACTATATTGAATAGGAGCCATGATGTCCACTATCTTGTTCCTGATTTTATATTGAAAGCTTTCAATTTTTGGCCATTTAGTATGATGTTGGCTGTTGGTTTGTCATAGATGGCTTTTATCAGATTGAGGTAAAGGCCATCTATTCTGATTTTATGTAGGGCTTTTATCATGAATGAGTGTTGGACTTCATCCAAAGTTTTTCTGCATCTATTGAGATGATCATGTGATTTTGTCTTTGACTCTGTTGATATGGTGTATTATGTTTATTGATTTGCATATATTGAAACATCCCTGCATTCCTGGGATGAACCCCACTTGGTCATGGTGTATAATCTTCTTGATGATTTGCTGCATTCTGTTTGCTAGTATTTTTGCATCTGTGTTCATTAGGGAGATTGGCCTGTAGTTCTCTTTTTTGGTTGGGTCTTTCTCTGGCTTTGGTATCAGAGTAACACTTGCCTTCAGAAATGAGTTAGGGAGAATTGCTTCCCTTTCAATTTCATTAAAGAGTTTGAGGAGTATTGGCATTAAATCATCTCTAAATTTCTTGTCAGATTCAGCAATGAATCCGTCAGGACCTGAGCTTTTCTTTGTTGTTAAGTGTTTCATTATGTTTTCAGTTTCATTAACTGGTATTGGGTTATTTAGAATTTTCATGTCTTCTTGGTTCAGCTTTGGTAACTCATACATTTCTAGGAATCTGTCCATTTCTTCTGTATTTTCCATCTATGAAAGTAAAGATTTTCAAAATAGGTATTGATGATCTTCTGAATTTCCACAGAATCTGTATTGATTTCACCCTTTGCATTCCTTACTGCATGAATTTGAGTTTTTTCTTTCCTTTTCCTGATAAGGTTGGCTAGGGGTTTATCAATTTTATTTATTCTTTCATAGAACCAACTCTTTGATTCATTAATTCTTTGTATTGTTTTCTTAGTCTCCATTGCATTAATTTCTGCTCAGATCTTTATAATTTTCTCCCTTGTATGGGCTTTGGGCTTGACTTGCTCTTCTTGTCCTGGAAGTTGAGGTGTAACATTAGGTTGTTTATTTGTGTTCGTTCTGTTTTCCAGATGTGAGAATTCAATATAAATTTCCCTCTTAGCCCTGCTTTCACTGTGTCCCACAGGTTCTGGTAAGTTGTATTTGCATTTTTGTTTGATTGTAGATATTGTTTAATTTCTTCTTTAATTTCATCCGTGGTCCATTGGTTGTTCAGGAGGGTGTTATTTAATTTTCATGTGTTTATGGAATTTTTGCCATTTCTTTTGTCATTAATTTCCTATTTCATTGCACTATGGTCAGATAATATGCATGGGATAATTTCAGTTCCTTTGCTTTTACTTAAGCCTGTTTTATGGGCTAGTATACGGTCTATTTTAGAGAATGTCCTGTGTGCAGCTGAGAAGAATGTGTATTCTGATGCTGTTGGGTGGAACACTCTGTAAACATCTACTAAGTCCATTTGTTCACAGATTTGATTCAGTTCTGTTATTTCTTTGATTATTTTTTTGTCTAATTGATCTATCTTTTTGTGACAATGGGGTATTAAGTTCCCCTGTTACAATTGCGTTATTGCTTATTTGCTTTTTTATGTCTATTAATATTTGTCTTATATAGTTGTTTGCTCCCATATTTGGTTCATATATATTTATGATTGTTATCTCTTCCTCTTGAATTTTTCCCCTTACAAGTATGTAGTGACCATCTTTATCGCTTTTGATCATTCTTGGTTTGAAGTTCAAGTTCTCTGCAAACAGAATAGCCACCCCAGCTTTTTTCTGGGTTCCTGCCGCACCGAGTATTTTTTCCATCCTTTGACTTTTAGTCCATGAATTTCTTTTTGAGGTAAGTGTGTTTCTTGTATACAGCATATTGTTGGGTCTTGTTTCTTGATCCATTCTGCCAGTCTGTTTCTTTTGATTGGTGAATTGAGGCCATTTACATTGATGGTTACAACTGATATGTATTGGCTTATCTATGTCATGTTATTTTCCTGCTGTTGGTTCCCTACTTTTCCCCTCTGTTTAATTGCTTGCCCTGCTTGGCGGTTTCTTTCTGTTGTTTTTCTTGGAATTGTGGTCATTTTTGTGTCTGTCTAGAATATTCAGTACCCTTTGTAGTGTTGGTTTGGTGTTCATGAATTTCTTCAGTTTTTTTTTTTGTCAGGGAAGTATCTTATTTCTCCATTAATTTTGAAAGATAGTTTTGCAGGGTACATCAATATGGGTTGGAAGTTGTTTTCTTTCAGGACTTGAAATACTTCACTCCAAGCTCTTGACTTGAGGGTTGGTGTTGAGAAGTCTCCTGTGATTCTGATGGGCTTTCCTTTATAGGTGATCTCTTTTCTCTAACAGCTTTTAATATTCTGTTCTTGTGCCTGATTTCTGGAATCTTGATTATTATATGTCTGGGTGTAGATTTATTTTGGTTATGGCTAAGTGGAGTTCTATATGCCTCACTTATCTGTATGTCAGATTCTTTTCCCATGCTTGGGAAATTTTCTGCTATTACTTCTGCAAATAGTTTTTATGTCATTTGTGTTGACTCCTGTTTTTTCATTGATACCAATTATTCTTATATTATTTTTGTGTCATCTTGCAGCTGTTGAATTATTATTTCTTGATCATCTGTTATTTTCAAGAGATCTTTCATGATCATTAGCCACGATCCTGTCTTGCAGGTCTGAAAGTCTGTCTTCAGTTTCGTTCAAGCAGTTTTGCCAGCTTTCAGTGGAATTTTTAGTTTCCTGGATATCTGAATCCATTTCATTCATTCTATTTCTTTCCTATACTGATCTTTCACATTTTCCATCCTCTTCCTATCATCTATTTTTTATCTATCTCTATTCTAGATTTGCCAAGTAATTCCTTTATAAATGTTGACATTTCTATTTTTACCTGAGAGATTATTTCTGATCTGATATCCACTATAGCCTCATGGATTTATTTCTTTACTTCAGTTGTTATCGTTTCAGAAATTTCAGGTGTGTCTTCCAATTTCTTCTATGTCAATGTCTCCTGGACTACTTCTGGGTGGGCTGCAGGTCTGCCATTGCATTTTGCTTCCTCGTTTTGTTATTTTCTATTTTAAAAAATTTTTATTTTGTTTTCTGTGATGATCCTTGTGAGTTTTTGTAGTAGGTAGCTATATCACTAGTATTGAGTCCTCTCTAGGAAAAGTCTGTTCTTCAGGGATGTCTTCTGTGTGTAGGAGGTTCTTGGTTTGTGTCTGTCCCAAGATCATACCTTCCCAATTAATTAAGAGCGGGATGTTGGTATCTGTTGGCTCAGTCCCCAGTCCTTTGGTGTAGGGCTTTGGTGAGATTATTATCCTAGAGCTTCCCAGTATTGTTACAGAAGGGGGAACAACTGATTACAACAGATATGACATCCTAGCTAAAGTAGTAAAATTGCCAATAACAATAGCATCATGCACAATTTAGAAACTGACAAACTATGTTAACCACTTATTTTGTATTTTAGACTGTAGGAACAAAGTCTATAGTTGTATAACAGAACTGATCATAAATTAGGAGTTTGTATGCAAAGTTTTTTCCCCTTGGTAGAGTGGTTTTACCCTGTGGTGGGGAAACTTAGGAAGGACAGTGTATAAAACAAAGATAACTGGAAAGGAAGTAGAAGCAAGGCTGGAGGTCAAAGGATGATCGTGCAATGTTTGGGAAACTAGAGAAGGGGTAGAAAAGAAACAATGAAGGAGTACTGAAGGGATTAACTAAACTTGGTCTCTGGGTTTGGGGGATGGGATTAGTTTTCTGTGGTTGGAGTTCTCCTCAGCTGTTTAGAAAAGAGAGAAAAAAAGAGAAAGAAAGAAAGTAAAAGAAGAAGAAAAGGGCTGGTGAGATGGCTGAGTGGCATAAGCGCCTCCCTGGCAAGCTCAAGGTCCTGAGTTTGACCCCTGGTACCCACAAAAAAAAAAAAAAAAAGAAGAAAAAGAAAAAGGAGAAAAAAAGAAAAAAATTGAGAGAAAAGGCCTGGTTACCTAGTCCTAGATTCTACCCGCGATGTCAGGGGAAGGGCCATGCACCTGGATTCCTCCAGCAGAGCCAGTAGCTGAGTCCTGGGTTCTACCTTCACCATATTTTTGATCACAGCTCATAAAAACACTCACAAGGGGCCAGTGAGATGGCTCAGTGGCATAAGCGCCTGCCTGGCAAGTGCGAGGGCCCGAGTTCGACTCCCGGAACCCACATACGAAAAAAGGGCCGGTGATATTGCTCAGCGGCAAGGGTGCCTGCTGGTGCGCGAGGTCCTGAGGTCGACCCTCTGGTACCCACAAAAAAAAAAAAAAAACTCACAAATGAGGACTTCGAGAACCGTTTCAGAAAATGGCAAGAATGATGGCAGAAGTGTGTTTGAAGTGAGGGGAAGTATTCTGAGGGGGATTAATGGTATTATGTCTTTTACCACAATAAATTCTTTCAGTTAAACATTCACTGTATATCTTCATCACCCTATGTATGTATACTGGAATGTCACTGAGTTACAAAAAGAGAGATTCTGAAACAGGCAACAACACAACCTTGAAAGTACATCACCAAGTGAAAGAAGACAGACCAAGAAAAAGGACAAATGTTATATGATTTCATTCAGATGAAATCTAGAAAAAGAAAACATCCAGAGGAGGGAAAAAGATGGTGGACCTGTAAGAAGCAGGCAGTGAACCTCTCCAAAAGTTGCCATCCGGACACTGGAATACAGTGACTGGAGGAGGACAAGAAAGAGGGAAGTGGCTCCCAGGGACCCAGGAAAGATCTGAAGCGCAGTTTGGGGCCCATGGAGAAAGTGAAGAGAGAAACTCCAACAAAGAAGAAGGAGGTGGCCTCCGGCACCATTTCCCTGTGTCGGGAATCCCGACGCGACTGAAGCTGTTCAAATCTGTGGACATGCAGTGACTGCTGGCGCCCCTGGGGGCCTCCACGGAGGAACGCGAGAAGCGGCGGTGCGGAGAAGCAGCGGCCGTGAAGGACACACTGACTGGCGGTGAGTGCTGACACCCAGCCGTCCTGCGCGAGAGAGCGACCAGCCGGGCGCCATTGTGGGGGGGCAGCAGCTGAACTTGAAACTCAGGGCGGCCGCCATTCCACCCACGGCTCCAGCGGGGACCTCTGCGGAGGAACACAAGATGCCGCGGTACAGAGAAGCCACGGCTGTGAAGGACACACTGACTGGCGGTGAGTGCTGCGCCCAGCCGTCAGGCACACAAGAGAGCCACTAGCCAGCTGCCATTGTGGGGGGGGGCGGCAGCTGAGCTCAGAACTCAGGGTGGCCGCCACTCCATCTACGGCTCCAGTGGGAACCTCCGCGGAGGAATGCGAGACGCCGCGGTACAGAGAAGCACCAGGCGAGAGGGACACACTGACTGGCGCTTTTCTTCCTGGTATTCCAAGAATCTCCTAAGAGTTTGAAATACTAGCAACAAAGCAACCTACCATAGGCAATTTACAAATAGCATCCCAGGAATTAACCTAAAGAAAGAAAAGAAAATGAGACGACACTTAAACAAGATGCAACCCCACACATCCAGTTCACCAAAGGCAAACCCAGGGAGAAGTGAGGTGGGACAAACCAAAAGCCACCCACCTGACATCTCTGAAGTGGTAACAACAAAGCAGTTGAATGAGGCTCTGGAAAAATTTAAATCAGAAATAATTTCTCAGATAACTGCAGAGATAATGTCCACAATGAAGACCATGCTTAAGGACGCTAGAGCAGACACAGACAAAAAAATAGACGAGCTTAAGAAAATGATGGAAGCCATGAATGCTCAGCATAGGAAAGAAATGGAATCCATAAAGCAGATTCAAGCAGATATCCAGGAGAACAAAAATTCCATTGAAAGTATTTGTAGCAGATTAAGCCAATGTGAGGACAGGATCTCAGATATAGAAGACAGGCTTGCAATTAGTGATCATGAAAAGAAAGAATTCTCAAAAACAGCAAGGGACAATGAAAAATCAATCCAGCAGCTGCTAGATGACTCAAAGAAGAATAACTTAAGATTGATTGGAGTCAATGAAAAAGCAGGAGATAGCATAAATGACATCAGAACACTGTTCACAGACATTATCACAGAAAATTTCCCTGGTAGAGAAAAAGAATTTGACATTCAGATAAGTGAGGCTTATAGAACTCCAATTAGCCACGATCAAAAAAGATCTTCAGCCAGGCATATCATAGTCAAGATTCTAGAAATTCAACATAAGAGTAGAATCTTAAAAGCTGTTAGAGAAAAGAAACAAATCACCTATAAAGGAAAGCCCATCAGAATCACAGCAGACTTTTCAGCACAAACCCTCAAGTCAAGAAGAGCTTGGAATGACGTATTTCAAGTTCTAAAGGAAAATAATCTTCAACCCAGATTGACGTACCCCGCAAAACTATCTTTCAAAACTGATGGAGAAGTAAAATACTTCCATGACAAAGAACATCTGAGAAAATTTATAACCACCAAACCAGCACTCCAAAATGTTTTGAAGGACATTCTAGAAAGGGATAACAAGGACTACAACTCCAGAAACCCCAACAGAAGGAATCCACCAGGCAGAGCAAATGATTAAAGAGAGGGAAGGAAAACAAAAATTAAAAGAGGGAGAGCCAACAGCAAGAAAATAACATGACAAGGATAAGTCAATACATATCAGTTTTAACCACTAATGTTAATGGTCTCAATGCACCAATCAAAAGGCACAGACTGGTGAATTGGATCAAGAAGCAAGATCCAACAATATGCTGTATACAAGAAACACATTTAATTCAAAAAGAAATTCATAGACTGAAAGTCAAAGGATGGAAAACAATATTCCATGTGACAGGAACCCAGAAAAAAGCAGGGGTAGCTATTCTTTTCGCAGACAAAGTGAATTTCAAGCCAAGAATGATTCATAGAGATAAAGAAGGTCACTACATCCTTGTAAAGGGAACAGTCCAAGAGGAAGAGATAACAATCATAAATATATATGCAACAAATACCAGTGCACCCAACTATATAAAACAAATATTGATGGACATGAAAAATCAAATAACCACTAATACAATTGTATTGGGGGATCTCGATACTCCACTGTCACAAAAAGACAGATCAACTAGACAAAAAATCAACAATGAAATATTACAACTGAACCAAACTTTGGAACAAATGGACTTAGTAGATGTCTACAGAGTGTTCCACCCCACAACATCAGAATACATGTACTTCTCAGCTGCACATGGGATGTTCTCCAAAATAGACCACATACTAGCTCATAGAACCTGCTTAAGTAAATGCAAAGGAATTGAAATTATCCCATGTATATTATCAGACCATAGTGCAATGAAATTGGAAATCAATGGCAAAAGAAACCACAAGAATTTGCTAAACACATGGAAATTAAATAACACCATACTGAACAACCAATGGGTCACAGATGAAATTAAAGAAGCAATTAGACAGTTTCTGCAACTGAATGATAATGACAGTACAACATACCAGAACTTATGGGATACAATGAAAGCAGTCCTAACAGGGAAATTTATAGCATTAAATTCCTATATCAGGAAAACAGAGCAAGCACAAATAAACAACCTAATGGTGAACCTCAAACTTCTAGAAAAAGAAGAGCAGGCTAAGCCAAAAGCTCGTACAAGAGAGGAAATTATAAAGATCAGAGCAGAAATTAACGTATTGGAGACTAAAAAAACAATACAAAGAATCAACGAATCAGAGTTGGTTCTTTGAAAGATTAAATTGACAAACCCTTATCCAACCTTATTAAAAAAAGGAAAGAAAGTACTCGAATCCACGCAATTAAGAATGAAAAGGGTGATATCACAACGGACCCTGCAGAAATCCAGAAGATCATCTATACCTACTTTGAAAACCTGTATTCTAATAAGATGGAAAATGCAGAAGAAATGGACAGATTCCTAGATACATATGAATTACCAAAGCTCAACCAAGAAGATATAAAAACCCTAAATAAACGAATAACAATCAATGAAAGCAAAGATGTAATTAAAAACTTCCCAACAAAGAAAAACCCAGGCCCTGATGGATTCACTGCCGAATTCTACAAGAAATTTAGAGAAGACCTAATACCATTATTTCTCAAACTTTTTAATGAAATTGAAAGGGAAGAAATACTCCCAAATTCATTCCTGGAAGCAAGCATTACCCTGATACCAAAACCAGAGAAGGACCCAACTAAGAAAGAGAACTACAGACCAATCTGCCTAATGAACATAGATGCAAAAATCCTCAATAAAATACTGGCAAACAGAATGCAGCAAATCATCAAGAAGATTATACACCATGACCAAGTTTGATTCATCCCTGGGATGCAGGGATGGTTCAACATACATAAATCAATCAATGTAATACACCATATTAACAGAACCAAGGACAAAAATCATATGATCATCTCAATTGATGCAGAAAAAGCTTTTGACAAAGTCCAGCACCCATTCATGATAAAAACCCTACAGAAAATTGGAATAGATGGTCTTTATCTCAATCTGATAAAAGCTATCTATGACAAACCAACAGCCAATATCATACTAAATGGACAAAAACTGAAAGCCTTCTCTCCAAAATCAGGAACAAGACAAGGATGTCCACTGTCCCCACTCTTATTCAACATAGTCCTGGAAACTTTAGCCAGAGCAATTAGACAAGAGAAAGAAATAAAAGGAATTATGATTGGAAAAGAAGAAGTTAAATTATCATTATTTGCAGATGACATGATACTCTACGTAGAAGACCCCAAAAACTCCACTAAAAAATTGCTAGATTTAGTAAGCAAATTCAGTAGTGTAGCTGGATACAAAGTCAACACTCAAAAATCAATAACCTTCCTGTACACCAATAACAAACTCACTGAGAGAGAAATTAGGGAAACAACACCTTTCACAATCATATCTAAAAAAATGAAATACCTAAGAATCAATCTCACAAAGGAAGTAAAAGACCTCTACACTGAAAACTACAGTACTCTGAAAAAGGAGATTGAAGAGGATATCAGAAAATGGAAAGATATCCCTTGCTCTTGGGTCAGAAGAACCAATATAGTGAAAATGGCCATACTTCCAAAACTGTTATACAGATTTAATGCAATTCCGATCAAAATTCCAGCAACATATGTCACAGAATTAGAGAAAACAATCCTAAAATTCATCTGGAACCAGAAGAGACCTAGAATAGCAAAAGCAATTCTGGGCAACAAAAGCAAGGCAGGGGGCATCACAATCCCTGATTTGAAATTATACTATAAAGCTACTGTGATAAAAACAGCATGGTATTGGCAAAAAAACAGACCTGAAGATCAATGGAATAGAATAGAAGATGCAGAAACAACTCCAGACATACTAAGCCACTTTATCTTTGACAAAGGTGCCAAACACATTCCCTGGAAGAAAGATAGCCTCTTTAATAATGGTGCTGGAAAAATTGGCTCTACACATGCCGAAGATTAAAATTAGACCCAAATCTTTCACCGTGCACTTAACTAAATTCAAAATGGATCAAAGAACTAAATATTAAAACAGAAACATTAAATCTCCTGGAAAATAGAATAGGTAAAACTCTTGAAGACATTGGTGTAGGCAAAGACTTTATGAATAAAACCTCAATCGCACAGGAAGTATCACAGAGAATCAACATCTGGGATCTCATCTTATTAAAAAACTTTTGCACAGCAAGAGAAACCACCAACAGAGTGAAGAGACAACCCACAACATGGGAAAAACTGTTTGCCAGCTGTTCCTCAGACAAAGGATTACTATCGAGAACATACAAAGAACTCAAAAAAATCAGACCTCCCAAATTTAAAGATCCAATCCAAAAATGGGCATCTGAGATGAATAAACACTTCTCAGATGAAGAAATACAAATGGCAAATAAATATATGAAAAAATGTTCAACATCACTAGTCATCTGAGAGATGCAAATGAAAATAACACTGAGATTCCATTTCACCCCAGAAAGAATGGCTGTTATCAAGAAGTCAACTAATAACAAATGCTGGAGGGGCTGTGGGGAAAAAGGAACCCTTCTTCACTGTTGGTGGGAGTGTCGACTGGTGCAACCACTGTGGAAATCAGTGTGGAGACACCTCGAAATACTGGGATTGGAGATCCCATTTGACCCAGCTATTCCCGTTCTGGGCATCTTCCCAGAAGAATTAAAAACATCGTACCACAGTGATATATGTGCACCCATGTTTATAGCAGCACAATTTGTAATAGCTAGATCGTGGAAACAACCCAAATGCCCATTAACCGAGGAATGGATAAAAAAGATGTGGTATTTCTATACAATGGAGTACTACTCAGCCATAAAGAAAGATAAACTGGAAACTTTTATAGGTAAATGGATGCAACTCGAGAAAATACTCACAAGCGAAATAAACTGGATGCACATTTGTAAACATTGTATTGTCTCCCTAATATGAAAATGCAATTTCACTGTGACTATTCCATTCCTTAGTCTTCTATTTTTACCTAGCTTTTACATGGCTTAATCTTATACTGAGTAATATTTTTCTCCAAAAGGTATTTGTACATTCTCTAATGCTTGAGTTTGTTAATACATGAGAATGTTTACTTGTTGTCTTTAAAAAAAAATAAATAAAGTTTAAAAAAAAAGCACAAGCAGATGAAAGTCTGTGCAGTATGCTTACTGCAGACTTGCTAGTTGCAACAAAACTAACAGGGAACAAGTTGAGTGCCCAGAAATAGAACAGTTGAGAAAATTATGTGCTTCTAGAGTACTACTATAAGGAATGAGTAAAAAACCATTTATACTGACCTGGAATTATATCTATGATGCAGAGGAGGAAGAAAGAAAAGAAGGGAGGTAGGAGGATAAATTTTTTGTTTATGATACAGCCTTTAAGAGCAATTGTTTTAAGTCTTATTATGTGTGTTCATGTGTATACTCAGAAATAAATATGGAATGAAACATAAAAAAAAAAAAAGAAAGAAAACATCCAGAATAGCCAAAGTAATCTTGAAAAACAAGACTGGGAAATAATGAGGTTCTGTAAATGGGTTAGAGATGTATGGGAAGACCTTAATAGAACTGGGAACCTGGACTCCTAAATTCTTATGTGCAGTCTTTGTGGATGGAAGTGTCTCCCCTCTTGCAGCAAAATTAGCCTCCCATCCCCAGTAGCAGCAGCATCCACAGCCACCAGTGACAGTTGTCTCTCCACTGGAGTGGTATTGGTCTTTCCACCTCCATTTGGAGAATTAGCCCCCTCTGGAAATGGTGATCTCTCCCCTAAAGGAGTGACCATACAGGAAAATGCTGATGCTCTAGATACACCCCATTGTCCTTCCTTGCTTCTAGACCTATAACTAGACTCAAGTCTCAGCAGGCCCCTAAGAGTTAAGTGCAAAGTGTGACCCACAAGGAGGTGTGCTGCACTGCCAAAGAACTACATGAGTTTACTAACTTACACAAGCAGAATCCGGAGAACATGTGTGAGAGTGGACACTGCAGGTGTGGAGGATGGTGGGAGGACAGTAAAGTTAGGTCCAGCCATATTTATTCCTGTGGGCCTACTGAGCAGAGATTCTACACTGAATGTCATAGCCCGGGAGTTAGGAAGGGCTCTAGCAGTTTGGTTGATTGACTGAAACATAGATCAAAAGGTAGCCCACTGCTAGAGGGTTGAAGATGTCCAATATCCCTGGGTTTGACGTAGAGCAAGTAAGGGGTTCAAAGCCTGAGGGAGTTTGGAATGCTAGAACGTATTTGTCACTTAAGACCTGCTCGGGCCAGTGAAATGGCTCAGCAGCATAAGCACCTGCCTGGCAAGTGCGAGGGCCCGAGTTCGACTCCCGGAACCCACATACGAAAAAAGGGCCAGTGATATTGCTCAGCAGCATGGGCGCCTGCTGGCGCACGAGGTCCTGAGGTTGACCCCTGGTACCCACAAAAAAAAAAAAAAAAAAAAAGACCTGCTAACCCACACAGAGAGAGTCAGTAACACATTCTTTCAGATAGATTTTTGAGGGGAGCCAGAGTATCCTTAAAGATTTCTGCTGTTGCTTTTCTCTGTAGACAAAATTATTCCTTTGTGGTGAACTATAGTCACTATATTGAAAAACTTAAATGAAATGGGAGTAATTCTATCTCGGGATGAAAGAAGCCAAGTGGCAGCAATCAGTTGCCAAAGGCAAGGTGGTCTGTAACGGACAGCAGAGGCAAAGCAGTGACCAGGGTGGTTTGATTTGCACAGACCTGTGGTGTTGGTGAGCTAATGTGGTAGTCCTAGAAATGAAATAGACACGAAGCCTACAAAATTTTCACTTTATCCACACAAGCAGCAAAACTCCAAGTCAAAGGAACAATGGTCTAACTCAAATTAATAAAACCAGAGTCATGGATCCTCAGTCAAGTCCCAGACTTGAGCCGGTTTAGAGACACAGACCCCTGAATGAAAGGAAGCTGGTGACCCTGGTACCTGACCTAACGTTTATATGGTTACTCTTTCTCCAGCTCTCCTCAAAGGGATCTTGCGCCATTTATTGGGAACTGTGCAGTAGGGAAAAGGAAATAATCAAACCTTTTGGGCACACTGGTTTCAAGATGATACCGATTGCAGGAGACCAAAACATCCCTGTGGCCCTCCCTTCAGAGCACGGGCTTACGGAGGCCAGGTAACCAATGGAGCTGTTACCCAGGCCCACTTCACAGCTGGTCTCACAGACCTCAAAACACATCCTGTGTTTATTGCCCCAGTTGCAGAACGCATAGTTAGAACAGACATACTTAACAGCTGGCAGAACCTCCGCAGTGGGTCCCTGGCTTGTGGAATTGGAATATTATGGTGGAAAAGACCAAATGGAAGCCATTAGAGCTGCTTGTACCTGAGAAAATAGTAAATAAAAGCAATTCTGGATCCCTGGAAGAATTCCAGAGATTAGTGCCACCGTCAGGACTTGAAAGATGTAGGAGAGATCATTCCTACCACACCCTCACTCAGCTGTCCTATTTGGTCTGTGCAGAAGCAGGTGGATACTGGAGAATGAAAGTAGATTACCATAAGCTTGGCATGGTGGTAACTCATTTGCGGCTGCTGTACCAGATGTGGTTTCACTGCTGGAGCAAATCAACACATCTTCCGGTAGCTGGCACACAACTGTTGATCTGGTGAACACTTTTCCCCGTGCCTGTCCATAAGGCCCACCAAGAAACGGTTTGCTGTTAACTGGTAAAGCCAGAAGCACAGCTTCACTTATGGCCTTGGGGTATATCAACTCCCCTGTCCTATTTGACAATTTAGTTCTTAGGGATCTTGGTTGCCTTTCCTTTTCACAAGATATTACACCGATTTTTTACATAGTGCTGATTCGACCTAGTAAGGAAAAAGAAGCAACCACTCTGGACTTACTGGTAAGATATCTGCACAGAATGGAGAATAAACCTTACTAACATTCAGTGTTTTCTACCTTAGTGAAATGTCAAGGGTCTGCTGGTATAGGGGCATAACAGATATCTCTTCCAAGATGAAGGATAAATTGTGGCATCTGGCCTTTCCTGCAAAAGAGAGCTGCAACAGATAATGGGACCATTTGGGTTTTGGAGGTAGCATATTCAACTTGGGTGTGTTTGTCCAGTCTGTTTACCAAATACCTAGAAATCTGCTAGTTTTGAGTGGGACCAAGAATAATAGAAGGCACTGCAACAAATCCAAACTGCTGTGCAAGCCACTCTGCCACTTGGAGCGTATGACGCAGCAGATCCAATGGTACTGGAGGTGCTAGTATCAGGAGATGCCATTTGGAGACTTTGCCAGGCCTCCATAAGTGAGTCACAGCACAGGCCTTAGGGTTTGCTCTAGAACCCATTATCCACAGATAACTGCTCTCCTTTTGAGAGACAACTCTTGGCCCACTACTGGGCCTTAACGAAGACTGAGCGTGTAACTCAGGTTGCACCTGCACTGCCCAGCATAGCCTGGGTGTTACCTGAATCATCAAGCCATAAAGTTGGGCATACACAGCAGTACTCCATTGTCAAGTGGAAGTGGAATCTATGTGACCGACCCTAGCAGGCCCCGCAGATGCCAAGGAAGTTCTATCTAAAAGGACTTAAATGCTCATGGTCCCCATTTCTGGCTATACTGACTTCTCTCCTTTGGGATTTACACATGCAAAAGAATGAAACTGGACCCTCATCTCACACCAGGTACAAAAATAACTCAAAAACAGATTGAATACCTAAGCGTAAGATACTTAATTTAAAACTCCTAAGAGATAATGTAGGGCAATCTCCATAACATTGGGTTAGGCAATGATTACTTGGCGTAACACCAAAAGCACAGGCAAAAAAAGAAACTTTTGCACATCAAAGTACACTACCTCTAGAGTGAAAAGGTAACCCACAGAATGGGAGAAAATATTTGTAAATCATATATCTGATACGAGGTTAATATCTAGTACATACATTTTAAAAGTTCCTAAAACTCAACAACAAAAATCAAAAGTGGGCAAAAAACCTTAACTAGACTTTCCTCCAAAGAAGATATAAAAATGAACTGTAACCATGTGAAAAGATGTTCAACATCACTAATGATTACAGAATAACATAGAAAGACTACAGTGAGATACTACTTTGTATCTACCAGGATGGCTACAATTAATAAAAAAAATACAAAATAAAAAGTGTTAGTGAGGATGTGGAGAAATTTGAACCATAAGCACAGTTGATGAGGATGCAAAATGATGTAGCCACCATAGAAAATGGTAGAGGTTCTTACAAAAAATTAAAAATAGAGTTACTGTATGACTATCCATTTCTTAGTATATTCTAAAGGAAAGCAGGATAGAGATATTTGCATATCCGTGTTCACTGCAGCATTGTTCACTATACCCAAGAGGTGGATTCAAGTCAGTGTCCATCGTCAAATAAATGGACAAAGTAAATGCAACATGCATTATTCAGCCTTAAAAACAAACAGAAGGAAATCCCACTATACACTACATCTTGCTCTGCTGGATGAAACTTGAAGATATTATGTGACATTATGCAACATGAAATACAACAATTGCAAAATGATAACTACTACGTGAAACACCTAGAGTTGTTCCACTTATAGAAACAGGAAGTAGAATGACGGAGGGGGACAGGAAATTGTTCAATGGTGATAGAGTTTCAATTTTGCAAGATTAGAAAGGTCTACAGATTTGTTCCACAACAATGTAAATATAGCTACACCAACTGAACTGTACACCTAAAAATGGTTAAGATGACAAATTTTATGTTACATGTTTTTTACCATAATTAAAAAAATTTTTTGAAACCATGTATTGAAATATCTGACTTATTCGAAAGGTCCAGAACAGCCCAATCCATGGAGATAGAACATACATTGGTGCTGTCTCAGGGCTGGAGAGAGGGGAGTCTGAAGTGGCTGTTAATGCGCATGAAGTCTTTTGGGGGAAGAGGTGGTGGAAGTGTTCTAGAACTGGATTATGGTGGTGCACATAGAGATTCAGCTGACATGGCTGCAGCCATCTTGGTTAACTCCCGGGCACCCATTCCAAACCCTGTAGAACAGTCATTAAGATAGTCCGGTGTTTGGTGCTGGTCACTGATAGGTGGACTAAACCAATGTTGGATATATTTTGATAGTTTTTTAGAAAGCCCAGGTATAGTCCAGTGAGCCATGGGACACTTTTGTCTGGCTTCCACACAGACCCCTTTGTCCTGCTGTAAGGTGCAGCCAAGACATTCTTTGGTCCATAAATCCCTAATAAATTGTACTCTGTGTGACCCTGGATGTGTCTGCCTATTTCTTTGGTCTTTGACAGCCAGTTCTCATACACGAGGATGGTGCTTTTCTGAAGCCATCACACAACTGTTCACATACTAAACACCGTTGAATCCAACGCTTTTTTTTTTTTTTTTTGGTCTTTTTTGAGACAGGGTCTCACTCTAACTCAGGCTGGCGTTCAACTCACTATGTAGCCCCGGCTGGCCTCACACTCATAGCAATTCTCCTGCCTCAGACTCTGGGAGTGCTGGGACTACAGGAGGTATGTGCCACCATGCCCAGTTTGAATCCTACACTTTTAAAAGGTGAATTGTAGGGTATGTTAATTCCGCCTCAATTATGCTTCTTAAGAGGGACAGGGTATGAATAGTGAGACCTAAAAATGGAAATCCATGGGTGGAGGACAGGCAGGAGCAGGAACAGCTGGGGAACCAGCGAGACAGAGGGTTTTAAAAGTGACATTTATAGACTGTGTTTTTTTTTTTTTTTTTTTAATGTGGTATAACCTATGCTTCTGTTTTCTCATGAAAAATTCAGTAAAACCCACATTACCCTAGTCCCTGCTTATCCTTGGTTTCGTCTTTCATGGTTTCAGATCAACTGTGGAAGTTTGGACACCACTTGTGTCCAAATAACTCGCATTTGACTTTTAAATGGCCCAAAGAGCACAAGCAGTAAGCCCAGGAGGTACCAGGACATACAACCTGGAAGGACAGATTGGCTGTGGCACTGTGGGATGTGGCACCAACAGGAAAAACACCATACATAGGCTTTGGTACCATCATAGTTTTCAGAATGTGTCCCCCTCAGGTATGGAGGTGACTGCATTTCCAAATGCTGCAGGAGTTGATCTGTGTGTGTTTAAGCGGTAACCACTATCGAAGCCGACCCCAGGGAAGTGCAGGAATCTTCTAGGTTCTCATTCTAGTGCCAGGCATGGCACACTTTAGGTACTCAATAATGTTTATTAGTTGGAGCTATGAATAATGGAATGAACGAACATAGAAACAAAAAGCTTGTTTTCTGAAATTCTCCAACATCTCACTGAGTGCAGTGTTGCACACCTGTAATCCTAGCATGCTGGGAGACAGAGGAGGAGGATCCTAATTTGGAGCCCAGCCTGGGCAACTTAGCGAAGGGATGAGGTCCAGTGCAAAAGCCCTAGTTTCAATCCCTAGTGCAAGGGGGGAGGGGACCTCCCACATCTCCTCCAGAATCTGCCTGGAGGACAGCAGGCTTTCTTGGCAAGGTTAAGACAGAAAAATGTGCAGTCGGCCCTGTGCCCAGCACCTTCCTCTCTTGCTTTGCCCAAATCATCTTCTGCTGCTTTCCCGCAGAGGGTGTTGTCATCTTTCCCAGGGGCTTTGGGAATACTTAGTCATCAAGCCCTCACTTGTGCTAGACACCTTGCTAGAGGCCTATTTTCCCCTCCTTTACTTCTCACAATTAACTATGTGCTCTTATTGCTTCATTTTACAGATGAAGAGAGTTTGAGTGATTTACTTGCTTGAGGATGCACAACGAGGAAGCCAATATCTAGGATCAACCAGACCTCTTTGTTCCAGAGCTTTCTGTTCCCCTCTCCTGTCTGGAGGGTCTCAAATCCTTCAAAGATCCATGGACAAAAGCCTCTCATGGTGGAATTCTAGGTGCTAGGGGCAGGGGAGCTCAGGAAGAGTCTTTGGGACAACAGTTCTCCCTCCTGGGACCCACATCTCACTATGCGCTTCATGGCAAGGACCAGCATATGACCTGGGAGTGCTGTTGGAGTCTTAAAAGGTGGTGGAAGAAAGGGCTGCCACCTCCAGGGAGGACAGGCCTGGTCAGGCTCTAACAGAAGGAGCCAGCAGCAGAGCAAGTCAGCCAGACCTTTGCTACGCCCAGACACACCCACCTCCACAGCACCAGCTTGCAACCCAGAAGAGCTCACAGTTGGCCCGTGCCCCGGCAGGGTGCTTGAGGAGAGGATGGCACACTGGCACAGTGTATGTGGCCTCACTGTCACACACAGAAGCAGGGCTTCCTTGGTGGGTGTACAGGGAAGCTCCCCCTCCCTGCAAAGTCCCCCACACTTGCTCTCACACCTAGATAAGACACACACACGCGTGCCCCACACCTGCATTCGTGTGTGTCACAAACTTGCACACATCTGTCCACATGGTGTGCATGCAGTCATAGGCATGGTCTGAAGTCCGTACACAAGAATCAACCCAAGCCATCAGAAGTAAAGTCAGGGTCTGACGGAACCTGAGTGGCAATGCACCCAACAGGCAGCCTGAGAGGGACCTGGGGCTGGGGGCCTGGCACAGAGTAGGCAAGCAGAGAGAGTCAGAAGGGGGCAGCATGGAGAACAGCTGGGAGAGCCCAGGCACCTGGTGAAGAGCAGCAGCTTTCTGGGTAGGAAGGAGCACCGCCCACCAGTGCCCCTAGGGATGGGCCTCCCCAAGGGAGTTCTCAAACGTCCCTGCTCGCCTCCACAAAACCCCAAGATCTCCACACCCACCTCTCCTCTCTACACTCGGAGGAGGCACTGATGATCGAAGTAAGCTTCTGAATTGTGAGGCAGGGGGGTTAAGGTGAGAAAGAAAGAATTATAACCCAAATTTCCCAGTACTACTGTTTCTCTAACCAACTTTGCTTTGTTTTGTTTTGTTTTGTGCCCCATGGGTTTACTGTGGCAGTGCTTGAGTGACCTTAAACTTGTCCTTCATGCCCACTGGCCTCCTGGCCATGGCTGGCCTTCCTGCAGTTTATAGCCCCCGACTCGGTTTAGAACCAGCCCACCGTCTGGAGATCACACCAGGACAAGACATCAGGAGGTCCTCAAGATGCGGGACACAGACACCACGTGGCCAGAGACTCTGCCCCCGGGTGTACGTCCAGGACAAACGAAAACGTGTCTGTACAAAACTTGCACACAGGTGTTCAGACCAGCATTAGTCACAACAGCTCTACCAGCGGAGCAGCCCAAATACCCAGCAACCAGTGAACAAACAAAGCCTGGTGTACCCGACAATGGAATAGTGCTCACCAATAAAAAGGAATCGAGTCTGGACTCATGCTACAGCACACAGGAACTTTGAAAACATTACATTAAGGGAAGGAAGCCAGACACAAAAGACGGAGTCAAACCGTGGCTCCCTCTGTGTGACTTTTCCAGGCCTGGCAGGCCCACTGAGACAGAAGTACATCCGTGGCTGCCAGCAGCTGAGGGGAGAGGGCGCGAGGTTCTTTCGGGAGCGCTGAAGATTGTACGGTGGTGATGGTTGCGCTACTGCGTGACTGTACTAAAATTACCGGATTATAAACTTTGTTTCATTACTTTATTGTGATGCTGGGGACAGACTCAGGGCCCTGAAAGTGCTAGGCGAGCGTTATGCCACTAAGCCACACCCCAGCCCCAAATTGTAAACTTTAATAGGGCAAGTTGTATGGATATGAGTTGTAGCTCAACAAAACTCAAAAAACTATGTGTGTGTGTGTGTGTGTGTGTGTGTGTATGCACACATACATATAGAATAGAAATTATAAAATATATGTGCGTATGTGTGTCTACATAGATGACGATCTTTCTGCCTCGCTCAGGGTGAAGCCCAATGGCCTGCAATGTGCACAGCCCCGTACACCATCAGTCCCAACCCCACCCTGCTCCCTCTGCTCTTGCCAGCTTGGACGTGCCCTGGACATGTCCTGACACCAGGCCTCCTGCGTTCTCTCTCCCTGGCCTGGAATGTTCTGCTCCCTCAGATCTCTATAGCCTACTTCCTCATCTCCTATGTCAGAAAATAAAGTTGATCTCTCCTTCTCTTCTATATCAATATATACTCTCCAGCTAGTAGAAAGTATAAAAATTAAACATCTTCACAGCACAAATATAATGTCAAAATTGAGAAGTAATTACTATATGAAGTTAACCTCTTCATACGCCAAAACCCTTGTCCCTCCCCAAATTTGTTTTTGTAAATCTACAAACCTTTACTACGTATTGAAGAGAACATATTTAGAGGCATTTGATTAGTTGCCTGTAGACTCAGGGAAGGGAAATTTGTATGCAGGACAAAGAGGGGAGAAAATGATAAAATAATTTAAAATAAAATAATTTATAATAATTTAAATTAAATTGCTTTCAAGCACATGATATATAAATAAAAGAAAGTTCTAGCCACCTGATGCTGTCTGGGCCCCTCAACCAAGAAGTATGAGTTGCTCACCTCCCTGCACTCGAAGTGCCCAAAATAAAAAGATGAACAAAGAACAGAAGAGACTGTTGAAAATCAAGTTACTTCTAGACAAGAGCCTTGAAATACAAATGAAAATGAGGAAAATGGACTTTCTCTAGGCAAGAAAATGATATAATGAAAACATGCAAAACATTTACTCTATGAACAGAAGGAAGAGAGAAAGTAGAGCTGGCCCGCCCAGGCCTGGCTCCTCGCGCCCAAGTATGACAGTGAGGGCACAGCCTGACCGAGCGCTAGAGCTCCAGTGCTGGCTTGGGTTGCAAATGTCCCCACAGGCCCATTTGTCAAAGGGTGGACCCAGCCTGTACCCTATTAGTGGTGGGACTTCTAGGAGTGTGGGCTGGGGGGCATTAGCCCATTGGGGTCACACCTTAGAAGGGGGTGTTGGTCTCTCTCTCTGTCTCTGCCTCTGTCTCTCTCTCTGGCTTCCTGGCCACCACGAGGCAAACAGCCTAAACCACACTCTCACCAAGACGTGCTGTGCAGCCGCAGACCAAAGGCAATGGGGACACAGGACCACAGACTGAAACCTTGGAAATCATAAGCCAGAACAGAGGTTTTTTCCATATCAGTGGATCATCTTGGGTATCTGATTGCAGCAATGGGCAACTGGCTAACAGAGTGTGCATCAGGTGAATGGGTACAAGGAGCCGAGTGGGAAGTACAGGAGGGGAGGTCAGGGCCTTCCCTGGTATCCGAAGGGCTCCAGGGAATCTTCTCACTTTCTAGATGCTTCAGGAGAGCTGACCCACCCCACCAGCACTGCCACAGGCAACTACAGCGCGGCCCTCACCCCCGCCTCTCGGAAGGCTTGCTCTGGAGGAGGCCCTTTGCGGAGTTCGCGTTTGTGTAGGTAATGCTGGGCTTGCACATGGACAGATTTCAAAAGTCCCGCAGATAACACGGTGAAGAGTGAGGCTTACTCCTCCCTGTCCCAAGGTTGTGCAGATTCCTGGTGTGAGTGTAGCCGGCCCACCTTTGTCTAGGAAGTGTGCACACACGTGCACACTGCTTTTTCACTCAACAGCGGGTTTTGGAGATCATTACACATGCACTGTCTGGAATTTCTTTATTCCTCTTACTGGCTGCATTATATTAGATGGATTACCATAATTTATTTGACTGATCCAAAAGGGGTTGCTTAATATTAATAGTAATAACAGGTATTCGCTCTTCCCAACAACTACAGAAGCATTCCCATCCCAATTTACAGAGGAGAAAAACTGGGAAGTTTGGAGAGAAAGAGTGGCTTATGAGAAGCCTCACAGTTTGTGAGGGATAGGATAAAATTTGACTCTAGATCTGAGTCTTAGCCTATTTTCTACTGCTATAGTGAAATACCTGAGACCCAGTCTCCCAGGACTGGGAGCCAGATAAACTATTCTTTATGATTAACCAGGTCAGCACCTAGAGAAGACCGTCTTCCTCCATCACAGCTCGGGGAGGGCAAGTGTGAGGCGGCAGGCGTGCTCGCTCCCCTCCGCTCCTTTCACATCACTGGTTCCACTGTGAGGGCCGCTCCCTTCTGACCTCAGTCCATCCTCACACCTTCCAAGATCGCCCCCCCAGAACCATTAACATATGAATTTGGGGGTTACATTTCTGATGCAGGACCTTGGGGGCAAACTTTCAGAGCACAGCAGGCTCCAAAGCTCTTCTTCCTTTGCCTTCTCAGGGGTTTCCACCTTACATGTCCAACCCAGGCCTCAGGCAGAGCTTCAGACGGGTGCACCCCACTATCCACCTGAAGTGATGCCAAGATGTCTGAAGTATCTTAACCCAGGGATGTCCAGTCTCAAACTCTTCATCTTCTCCCTCAAATCAGCCCAGAGTAATTTTTTCTGGAGTAGGTTTCAAGTTTGTCTCTCCTTGGTGATCTGCAGTTTTACTACATCGGTCCATTTTCTATTGCTATAACAGAATAAAATAGCCGAGTAATTTATAAAGAAAAGAAGTTTACTTAGCTCCCGGTTCTGCAGGCTGAGCAGTCCCACAGCATGGTGTGTATTTGCCATCTTCTGGCGAGGGCTCCTTCTTCATCGCAGCATGACAGGCAGAAGGGGAAATGAGTAGGAGTGAAAGGAGAAGCTAGAGTAGCTGGGCTCACCTTCTAACCACCCTCTCACCACACCTCCCCAGACAGCACTAATCTATTGGTGAGCGTGGAACTTTAGGATCTAGGCACCATGCACCTATCGGCCCATCCTCCCAAAACCGCCCCATTGGGAATTGAGGGTCCAATGCATGAACTTCTGAGGGACACGTTCAAACCATAGCACACTGTGATGTGATTATCAAAGAATTTATATCAATCTTCACTGGCTCTCTGCTGAGCAACTGGACACCAGGTGCTGCGTGGTTCCCTCCGCGTTTGCGACAGAGGTGGGCCCAAGCTCTTGTTGCCCCAAGCACACAGCTCACCCTCATGGAGACATGTCCCTCCACAGCCTTGGCACATCTTGCTGTTTTCCAGCACAGGGGGTATCTGGCTGACCCTGATTGGCTGTGGATTGGCCTGAAAATGACTGAAGAGGAGTCTCATTTGTGAGGCCGCACTGAGCAAGCAAAGGTCACAGGGAGTGTTTTTCAGGAGTGGCCGGCCCAGTGCAAACTCCCACAGAGGACACACACAGTCAGAAACCCAGGGCTGCACCGAGCGGCTGCACATCTAAGCCCCTTGACATAACGAGGGCTCCAGCCTTGCCTTCGCCTGGCCCCAGGCCTCACCCTTTGGAGGCCCCATTGTAAAGGAAATTTTAAAACTTACAGTTTGCCACTCTATTCAAGGACAGGAAAGGCAGGCACAGCCTGTTCCCATAATTAGAAAGTGGCAAAACTCAGCTAGCCTTGGCATTCCAACGCCAGCTGCAGCACGTAAGATAAGTGTAACTCAGACAAAGTGCATCTTGTTATATTAACCCGTTCCAATATTTCAAGGAGTTATCGCTCCAACACAGCTCAGCTCAGTCTAAGACAGTGATTGATTCCTCCTGCTCACCTTAGCCCTGACCTCCCTGCTACAGGATAGAAAGCCCCCAATTAACTTGCCTGAACCAAACCTGCCTAGCAATGTATGACAAGACAATCTGTAGCCAACTACAGAATATCCTGTTATCAGCCTTTTGTACTTCCTCCTAACAGCCTATATAAGTGATTGTTTAACTCCAGGATGAGGCTGATGATTTGAAACTGAGATTCCCTTCAGCCCACCAGCATAAATAAAGATGTTTGCCTTCCAAGTGCCCTGGTGCTGTGTGTCTTCCATCTGTCTTGGTCCCATTTTTTCCACAACACCATGAGCAGATCTCCTGTGCTCCCTGTGCCAGCTCAGGCCTTTTCCAGGGACGCTGCCTCATGGGGCAGGAGCACAAACCTGGGAATCACAGACAGATCGCAGCAGGGTTTCTAGCATCCAGATCTGCCTGCTCCTCTGTAAACTGTTGGTAAATACAAATTGTAGCAGGCCATTGTTTTCCAGCGCTAGGGATGGAGCTCAGGGCCTCGTGTATGCTAGGCAAGTGCTCGACCACTGAGCTACACCCACAACCCTGAGACCATTGCTTTGAACTATTCTCCTCCTCTGGACCTCAAGAGACCACACAAAAAATAAAAGTGGAGTCACATAAAATTCCATGCCACCAAGCTGAAGGTAAGCTATTGCCTTCTGAATTGATAAGAAAGCAGGTTTAGAGAGATAAGGGCTAAGGTTCCCAGACAGGCCAGTTTCAAGGAACATGGTAATGTTCTGTCTGCTTAAGCAAAAAAGGTTACCTGGGGTAACCTTGACACTACCCGGGAGACCCACAGGTAGATTCCAGGCTCTGGTGTACAACCAGCGAAGAATTGCAAGTGTACACAGGGCCATAACTAGAGGCCATAGTTATCACAACCGAAGCAAAACTGAGCAGAACAGAGAAAGAGCTCTGGCCTTAGAGAAGTAGCCCCAGGCAGACACAGCACAAGGTTGGCTCTAGGACCCAGAAGAAAAACGGTCACCTCAGCCGCCCCCGCAGGCTGCTGCTTTTGCTGTAGGAAAACTGCACTTTTTAAAAATGACAAGTTTTCCTTTCTACTCTCAGTCTTTCAACTCCCTGCCTTTTCCAGTTGACCAGCACCAAAGAGCCAAAGAATCTGAGTTTGCCGAGGACAAAGTAGGGGCAGGTTTCAAGACAGGGCCGGAGTTCCCTGCAGGAGAGGAAAGGAAAGAAGCCTCAGAAGGGCCCGTCGGTGTGAGCCCATGGGCTCCACCAGCCCCACAGACGTCTCTGTGACCCGTGGGGCCACTCAAATCCAGACGGTCCAGGGCACACAGCCAACTGCACCCCCAAGAAGCAATAACAGCAGGCAGCCTGGCCCAGGCCTCCCATACAGGTACAAAATCCCTATGATGAATGTGGTCATTCTATATACCTAAATTGTACCAATAAACTTAATTAAATTTAAAAAAATAAAGTGTTTTCTAATGAAAAACAAAAAAGAAACCAGCTGTGAACCCCGCTTCCGGGGCCAAGGCCACCTCTCTTCTGCTTGCCTCAGCTCCACCTTGGCAGGGGCATGGGAAACCAAAGCTTCTGAAAGGGCACCTCCTGCTGCAAGGACCCAAGAGAAAGGGCGTTTGCACAAATACAACCCAACCCGCGGGCAGGAGCCCTCCTGCCCCTGCACACCCGAAGCCTTCTGCTCCCTGGTCATCTCCACCCCGGGAGTTCTTGCGTGGTGTCAGCTGCTTGGGGGTCTGCCTTATGCACACAACAAGTGCCTTTGATGGCTGTAAAGAAGAGAAGAAAGAAGTCTCCCCCTCAGGGAGTTACTTTCCTTTCTGGCCCGGCTTCTTTGGGCTGTGGCTTTCTCTTGGCTGCACTCACCAAATGGTACCATGCAATGGCTCCGACAGATTAAGCCCCGGCTCTGTGCAGAGAACTGCAGGTGTACGTCCAACTGTAAAAGAAAAAGCAGCCACATGTACTGATGATAAGGGGAGCATGTGCTCAGAGCAGATCTGTGCCAGCAGAAACAAAACGGTTGCACAAAAATAAAAGTGGTGTCAGAGGTGACAGAAAAATTAAAAAGCACACAGATAAACCAGGGTTTTGGATTTCTGAAAGATGTGGCCTGCTGGGTCTGTGTGCGTGATTGACAGGTATGATGGCCAGGGCCAGCAAGTCTCCGCGTTCACTCTGATTAAGTTGTTAACTAGTTGCTGCAGGTAACTAGGTTCAAGTGGGGAAAAGGTTACTGAACTGCACGTGCTCTGGCCTGGGCCGTTAGAGGTTTCCTGGGTCCGTGTTACTTTATTTTCTATTCTCAGCACATCGGGAGGAGGATCATCCCAGGGTGTTGCCCTCGCTCAGGTAGAGGGAGGGGGAGCGGTCTCCCAGCCCCCGTGGTGCTGCCTGTACTAACTTCATTTTACTGATCAGTTATTTTCCTAGTTTTCTTTCTATGCCTGCCTTACAAAGGCAGTAACTTTGAAATGACTAATTTTCTTTGAGTTCTTTGTTTCTGTTGTCTTCTGCCTTTCTCTGTCTACAAAGCCAACTACCTCTGCTCAGCCCATCTTCGATTCATTGTATTTTATGGACTGAAGAGTTGTCTAATTCTATGACACAAATAAAGCCAATTAAGATAAACTTTTGTAATTTTGTCCTGTGATGCTGGAGATAAAATCACCCAATCTGGAGTTGCCCGTGTTAAGAGAACAAGCACTGACTGGGTGCAAGGTGTGTGAAGGCCTTAAGAGGTTGTTGCTGTCTCCCTCCCTGACTGTCACCTCCTGCTGGCAGGTGGGAGCCCGGCCGCGGGCTTTCTGTTTGCTTGCTTTCCCACTGCTGTGCCGCTCAGAGCTCTCCACAGGGAGCGATCGTGGAAATCAGGTAGGGAGAGAAAAGTGCAGAGACAGTGTGCAAGTCTGCAGCCGCACACAGCAGGCCGCAGCCCCAGCACAGAGGAAGTGAAGTCTCCAGGTGAGGTTACGGGGCCTCGAGGTTGTAAAGAGGTGGGGTCAGCAAGATCCAGCCAAGAGGCTGAGCCGTGGCTCCAGCTCCTTGCAGCCACCCAGTGCCCAAGTGCCCGCTGCAGTCCTGGAAACCAGGGTCGGCACAGGCCAGAGCTGGCATGTGGGCCTGGGCGCTGTTGAGCGGAGCCAGGCAGTCTGCTGCTCCTTGACACCAGTCCTGCCACGAGGGCCGTGCTCACCTGGTGCCCTGTCCTGTCAGAGCAGAGCAGGCTGGGAACGGGGCCCTGGGGCTCAGCCTCTTCTGACCCCACAGCCCTGCTCAAGGCTGCTGTGGGTGCTGCGAGAAAACCGCATCACGAGGCCAGGGAAGCGGAGTCCTGGTTCCCTTCCCCCTTCTCTGCTGCCCGTCAGCCCCGTGCACTCGCAAAAAGTGTCCCCAACCTAAAAATGCGATGTTCTTCTCAGAGACCTGTGGGATGAACAAACCGTACTAAGAGTGAAAAAATGACCCTTGACATGAGCTCTCCTTAGCAGGGAAAAGAATTTGGCCAGGATCCACGGCTGGCCATGACAGATTTGCTCCCAGAGCCACCAAGCGAAGCCCCTGACGCCCACCCCAGGAGCACAGCTTCAGTTTCCCAGAGGCGGAGCAGCATCGCAGCTTCACCTCCAAGGGTGAGGAAGGTGCTGGCACAAGGTCTCCCGCAGGCGGAGGGGACAGGGAGCATCGGGACATCCTCCTGGGGACCTAGGGAAAGACAGTTGGATCAGATGAAATTAGGTAATGGTGTTGTCAACATCTTTGGAACTAGTACTTTTTGCTAGCTTCACTGAGGTATAATTGACAAATGAAATGTGTATGTTCAAGTCTTACCACGGCATGATTTGTACGCATGTACATTGTGACGCAATTACCACAATGAAGATAATTAACACAACCCGGCCTCACATATTTACTTTTCTGTGTGGTAAAAACACTTCGGATCTGTCCCCTTGCTGCATTTCACATCCATGTTGTTATTCTCTGTAGTCACCAGGATGTCCCTCATCCCCAGAACGTGCTCCAAGGCTGCACCCTTCACCCACCATTCCCCAGTGTCCCCCAGCCCCAGCGCACGGTAACCACTGTTCCACTCCGTTACTGCGGGCTTTACTCACTAAGCTTTAAATCCAGTGTCCATTGTAATCCTCACACAATAAAGTAGGTCTTGCTATTATCCCTACTGCACAGGTAAGGAAACTGCGGCACAGACAGGTTAAGCAACTTGCTCCAGGCCACACAGTGAGTGTGTCAGAGCTGCGCTTCATCATGCAGCCTGTCTTCCGCCCGAGCTCTTAATACTATCGAATGAAATGAAAGGAATGGAGATAAATGAAACGCCTGGCTCTGGAGAACCTTGCAGCCATACCAGGGAGAAGGACTCCTGCTTAACTCAGCTGAAGCTTCCTAACCATAGTCCCAAATGCATGATTAAACATCCTGTGCCTCGTAGAGTCTGGAATCCCAGCAGGCTGAGACAGCGTGGGACAGAGGCCTGACCCACAAGGTTTGCATTAGCCTCTGCTGAGCCAGCAGCCCCGGGCCCAGAGGACTGTGGTGCTAGAAGCTCTGCCCCAAGGAACCACCATCTAAGGAGTGTGCGGAGTCCCCCGAACCCCAGCCATCTGTGCCCACCTGGGGCTGGGCCCCAAGCTGTCTACCACTGGTTAAATCAGCAGGGGGTTGAGCTGAGTTAGAGCTGCCCAGGACCAAGGGCTCCAGACCCTACCCTACCCCAAACCAGGGTGGGGCTGCCCTGAGGAGGGCGTCACCACCGAGCTGGCTCTTGTCAGAGGCAGAGCCGAGTCTGCGCCACCTTGGAGCCTGCTGGGCCTGTGTGTGGGAGGCAGGGCGGTCCACCCACGAACAGGTGTACGTTACCCAAGCAAGGTGAGCAGAAGGCGCGGGTGACTTACCCTAGAGGCTTTCCCTAAGTTCCTTGTCCTGACATGACTGTCGAGCTAGGCAGTCACGGAGGGCAAGGCTGTGCTCTTTACCCTTGGCCTGGAACCTCAAGTCAGCAGGAAATGAGGCGAGAGGGTGTGGTAGGGAGAAGAGGGAGGACTTCACCTGCTATTGTTAGAAAACCAAATGTCGTATATCTCTGTTGAGATTGCTGGTGATGATGAGTTAAGAGGTATTACACAAGCTCTGTAATTAGGGGACTCTTGCCTTCACCCAGCGCCCTGCTGGTTGGCCCTGTGGCCCCAGTGGGATAATTCACAGGGCTCCATGTACTCCGAAGGTGTCCTGGATTCTGCGATGAGGCCTATGGCCTTACCTGTGACTGTGCATACCTACCTGCGTTCACATCATGCCACCAACGGCCTTTGCACACCTAGCCAGGGTCAGCATGAGTGAACTCGTCACTGCTCTGCTCCCTCAGTGGGCCCTGGCCCCACCAGGACTCCAGCTGGAGAAGAGCCGTGTACTTTGCATGGTCCCAGCCATACCAAGGGATGACCCACCACCCACCCTGCCCTGCTGCCCACTTAGCATCCAGGCCTCAGAGGAGGCAACAGGGGCTGACATCTATGGACACTGCTTTCCCCGGCCCTACACTGTGCCAAAGAGCCCAGTTCTGGCCCTGCCACTGCCTACTTCCCAGAAGCAGTGGGCCGCTCTGCACAGTCTCTTCCTCTTGCTCTGTTTTCAGGCTCTGCTCAGGGAGGCTGCCCTCTGTCGGTGCTGCACCAAGCAGAGGCCTGTCCTTTCAGGGGCAGACACTGCTGTGTGGATACCTACAGGTGGGCATGCTAAGTGTCTTGGGGGAACTGAGGGAGGGATTCCACCTCCAGGGTCAGGGGTCAGAGAGAGGCTGGGAAGGGGTGGAAAGGGTGCAGCAGGCTGGCTCTAGTGGTGAGGCGGCCTCTGAGCCTGCGTCCCCAGCAGAGAGTGGGGCCTGCCCCCTGGAGAGTCCTCAGCTGCTCACAGGGTGAGAGCAGACGGTGGGTTGGAAGTGGCTCCAAAAGCCCCTAGCTGACCCCTTAGCAGGAATTCTCTGACACCAGCTTGGAGCGGACCTTTGGTGGGCTGGTGGCTTGGGGCGTCCCTCACCAGCAGAAGTTGGGGTTGACTGTTGAGGGGCCAAAGAAAACTCCCTGTGTGACCAACCCAGCTCTGAGCTGGTTCTGCAGTCTGCCTGTGCAGGGATGGAAAACTCCTGCTGGACCCTAGCCCTCTGCTGGTGCCTTGTTCCCAGGTATTGTTGGTGTGGGTACAGCTCTTTGCCCTTCCCTTGGGTGGTGTCTGCCACCCCTGGATGGTGACTCCAGTGCTGGGTACCAGTCTCCCTCCCTTCAGACTCTGGCATCGATTATGGCCCCTGGGCATTCTGCTAGCCTTGGTTTTTCTGGCTCACTACTCCCTGGCTGTGCGGACTTAGACAACTGGCCAGCCACCCTGGGACAGGCACCAGGACACAGCACTCGGGTAGGAGCCCCAAGTCCGCAGCCCATGAGATTGAGCCCAGACACCCAGGTCCATGTCTGCTCACACACCCGACTCATCCCTCAGCCTCTGGAGTCTCCAAGCCCGTGGGAGGGCTGTGGGTTCTGGGTCCCAGAGGAGAAACCCAGTGTCTGCAGAGGCTGGGCCACCCCTGAGGCATACCTGGCCCCTGCCCTGAGGTCCACGGGGCTCTGCCTGGTGGAAGTCTGGGGGCTGGGTAGGGGGAGCCCTTCCTCTGGTCACTCATTCTCAGTTGAGCCCCCCACCCACACACACTGAGGCCTGGCCAGGCCCCTCTGCTTAGATTGCATGTGAGGCGATCCCCTGTCAGCCTAGTGGGTCAGGACTTACCCCCATCTTCTCTTCATGCAGTTTGACTCCTGGCTACCACCCATGTGTTGGAGGGAGTGCCTTCTGAGCCTCATCCTCTTCTGTGAAATGGGCCTACCCGTGTAGTGGCATAAACTGGGTCGGTGTCTCAGGAGATAGAAGAGTGAAGGTGAGGACAAAGGAGGTAGACAGGAGGAGTGTTCATCAAGAAGAGAGAAATAGCTCCCAGTAGTTGGGAGGGGACCTGAAAGTGGTTGCCAAGGGGAGTCTTTGTCTAATAGTTTTTAGACCAAAAAATGACCAGGGCTCAGACCACTCCGAGTCAAACTAAGGTCAACCTGTAGGACTAAACCCAGCTGACTAACATGGAAATGGGAGGATGAAAAGTTGAGGTAGGTGGCACGTGCATGTCTGCAGGTATCTCTTGGCCTCAATGGTTCATTAAAAGAACAAAGTGAGAAGGAAAAATCACTTTCCAGTAGGTAGAAGCAGGAGTTGCCATAGTGGGCATCTACCACCTGGCTTGTTACCTCGATTGCTACATCCCTGGACTTAATTGTCCACCTGGTTCCTATTAACTCTTGACCTTGGGTTCCTGTTTATCTGACCAAGCCCTGGTCATTGTGACTCTGTCTTGGGCCCAGTGCCTCTCTAGCTGCCTGCTGTCTTCTGCCTAACTTGCCTGTCTGTAGTAACAGCAGCAGGCCCCCGTTAGAGAGATGTGTTGGGAGGCCCTCGGGACCCGTGTGGACTCTGCAGTCAGCGTCCCAGGGCCCACGAGATCCTGGGCAACACCTGTCTACATAGAACATTGCTTCACTGGAAACCAAGGGTTCTTGCCAACACACACACATCTGCTAAACGACTTCCTATTTTAAAAAATGATTTTTTTTCCTGTGCAAGAAAATTGATTTACAAGGCCACAAACACACACTATGTAGAAACCCCCAAATCTCCTCTTCTTGGTTTCCCATTGCCTGTGGGAGGATGAGTCACCAGCATACCCCTGGTAACTGGCCCTCATTCAGTCTTTTTGTCCTGCATGAGCTCTGCTATCTTGTGTGTAAACAGGAGTGATTCACACACACACACACACACACACACACACACACACATGTGTGCGCTGTCCCTCTGTACAGGCGTCTCACACAGTCACAGTGGCAGGGAGCCAGCCATGGCTTAAATTGTGAGCAGATCTCTCCCTTAAGCTCCGTCACTGTGGCAGCCTCGGCCCAGCTCCCAGCATGTCCACTCCACCAGCTGCGTGGGCCACAGCAATGGACTGTGCAGTTGGGGTGTTCAGTGGTGTGAGGACAGCTACAGGCATGGTAGGTGGTGCACTGCAGGGCCTCCAGCTGTCCCCCACCCTGGGGACCCAAGGTCCCCCTCAGGACAGGGCCTGCTCCATCGGTACAGAGTCACCCACCTTGTGGCCTCTCCTCGAAGGGAGACAGGGCTGGGAACCCCATCCCACAGAGGCTGGAGTGCAAGGTTCTGCTCAGTGTGGGCCCGTCACTGGATTCTGAGTGAAATCCTGGGCCCTCCCCGCAGGGTCCTCGGCTCTTCCTTTCAGAGAGTGGGTCTGAGGGCACCAGCATGCACAGCCCACCCCTTGCAGCATCTCCTTCAAGGGCAGCCCCACTCGTGCTTCCCACCTGTCAGAGGGGCTTCGGCTACCCCAGGGCTGGCCCACCTTAGAGCATGGACTCTGCACGTGGCCAGGGCAGGCCGGGGAGCAGCCATGCCCAACTGAGCTCAATATCTGGCAGACCCACTGCTGGGAAGGCTGTGGGCAGAGACTTCGGCTCTGCTGTGGTATATTCTTCCCCTCCAGTATTCCCGGCATCCGCGTGGCTCTCGTGGGGAGGCCAAGGCCCCCTCATACCTCTTGCCGGTGCTCCAGTCCTGCTCTGTCCAGACTGGCGCTGCACACACTTCCTCACCCTGAGGGGGGTGAGGTGCTTCCCCGAGGCTGCAGTGCCCCTCAGCCAGGCCCCTATTCAGACTTGCAGCCCGGGGCCTGGGCCTGAAATCAAAGCAAGTGGTTGCCTAGTGAGAGTATGACGTGGGCATCTGTCCGTGTCGTGTGGCCCCTTTCTTGGCTGCCACTGTCTCCTCCTCCTACTCCCCCTCCCTTGGGAACACTCCCACCCCATCCACTGCCATACAAAAGCCCATTCTGGCCTCTTTCTTTGAGATCAGTGTCACCCTGGAGACTGGCGCCTTGCAGCCCAAGCCATCCTCTCCTCGGCCCCAGCCCAGCCCCCGGGCTCCCAGGCTGCCTGGCAACCCTGCCCACTGCCCCCACTCTCCCTACTGCCCTCCTCTCTTGGGAGCCAGAGTCTGAGGTGCTCTGTCTCCGTGCGAGCCCTGCTAGCTCCAGACAGGCTCTGCTTTATCCACTGGCCCGGCACTAGCAGCCACCTTCTTAGCAGCTGCTACCTCGCCCTGCCCGCTGCCCTGTGCTGCTTCTCTCCCTCCGTCCTCCAAGGCCCACAGAGCCCAGCTCCAGGCCTCTCCACAGAGCTCCCAGCGTGTGCTCAAAACCCAGCACAGCTCCCTTCTCAGGTCACAAGCTGCCTGTGCAAGATTCAAGGTTCAAGGGGGCGACACAAGCCTGGCACTCCTTCCTTGAGCATCCTGCCACTCAGCAATGGTACCTGACACTCAGGGACAGCAGCAGAGACAGCAAGGTGCAGGCGACTCTGCAGCCGCTGTGTGAGCACGCAGTTGCTGCTCCCCACTTCTCCTGTTGGCTCTTTGAACCTCACCTCAACAGTGGGAGGCAGGAAGCTCCCCCACACATCGGGCTCTGAAAACTTTATTGCTGGCTTCTGTCTGGGGTTTGCCGAACTCACTTCTGGGTTCACAGCAGCCCAGGAGATGGATGACTTGTTTTACAGGTGAGCAAATGGAGGCACCAAAGTGTCAATAACTTGCCTGCAGCTACAGAGCAAGTCCTCGCCAAGCCCCAGGGCCCAGGTCCCGAGGCCCCTATGACATGGCGCTTGGTGTGGCTTGCTTGTGCCCACATTGGAGGGACCCTGCCCAGGGATGGCCTCCCAGTCCCTGGCACTTTGTCACACGCAGACTCGGTTCAAAGGCCAGGTCTCATGTATCTGTTGTCCCCTGTCCACCCTTGGCTGTAGGACTTTCTCCCCACAAAAGGTCAGCTGTGTCTTTGAACAGGGTGAAGGGGTGCCCAGCTGTGGCACGAAGACCTCCTGTGGTTTCCAGTCCAGGAGCTTGGGTGTGGAGCAGTGGGCGAGGAACTGGGGTGGTTCCTGCCAGTGGAGCCTGCGTGGGACCTGCAGAGAGAGTGGGAAGAGGGGCCTCGGAGGCGAGGGGAAGCAGAACTGAAAGTGAGGGTCCAGCAGATTCTACCTCTCCAACTCTGTCTCTTCTGGGGGTCTACACAGTGAATAGCACCCTGATGAGGCACGAGACCCTCAGCTCATTCCCCCGGGATGCTCTTCCTCACCCTTGCCTGCCCCTCCTCCACAGTGCCGACCCCAGGACTGGGGCTACTGCAAGAATGAACAGCTCCCGGCAGCAGAGGTGTGGGGGTTTTCTAGGAACACACCCCATCTCTGCTCCTGGCTGAGGAGGGGTTGCAGCAGCAAAATGGAAAAGAAGGTCCCATTGTTCCCAAATAAAGACTCTGCTGGCTCTTTCTTCTTTTTCTCTCCCTTCCTTTCTTCCTTTTCATTCCATTTTCTTTTCTTTTCCTTTGTGAATCCGCTGCTGGCCAGAGGCTCTGTGGATGCCATTCTTTGCCCTCCCAGGAACAGCTTCATGAGTCATGACCTCGGGGAGCACACAGAGGCTTGTTAGAGATTTTCTCAAGATTGGGGGGAGGTGGGATAGGTTTTCTTATTCATGCACTAAGCTGGTCATATTGTTGTTCCACTTCTAGGAGCTCACAATTCCCCAACTTCACCCTCCCTGCAGCCAGCCCTACCCTAGGGGCCAGAGCCGTGGCTTCTACCCAGGCCTTGCCTCCCAGCCCTCAGGGAAGCATCTCCCCTTCCCTGCAGTGGCCCAGCTGGACCACCAGTCTATGGTGACATGACCAGGTCTCCTGCCTAAGACTCCCCAGCCTGGAATTCTACCTTGAGTCAGGGAACCAGGCACAGATCTCGTTCTCTGAAATGTGACCTCTTGTCCAGGAAGGGGGCCGCAGTAAGTCCTCCAACAGAAGGCATTTGACTGGCTGCCTACAGGATGAGTGAAGGCCCTCAGAGCCAGGACCCCAGCTGCTGTGCACCCAGGGATGCCCAGGAGGCTCTGTTCAGAACAGACCCAGTTGCAGAAACCATCAATTATAGAGATCTGGGCTTGCTGAGTGTGCGGCTCAGAACGCGTGTGCATGCTGTGTACTGGAGGACCGAGCTTTCTCAGGTTTGGGGAGAGGTGGGAGGGGGGTGCTTGTTAACACACAGAGTCCCAGAACACAGTCACAGTAGGCATCCTCAGGCAGCGCCACCCACCAGATGGGCAGGGCTGACTGGCATTGTGGGGCCGGGAGGTCTGCATGGAGACCTCAGGAACCGGCTGTGGCTGCTCCAGGCCTCCGGCCACCACGCATGGGGCTGAGGAGCTCGCACAGGTATCTGCTTTTGTATAGAAGCAAGCTTCCAGTGTCTTCCTGATGTCACCCCTTCCCTGTGCCTGCAGTGGCCCCTGCTCTGCCTACAGTTTGCTAAGGGCCTCCGAGTTCTGAGGTCTTGTCAGGTAACGAGGCTGGGGCCTTGTGGAAGACCTGACTCCTAAGTCCAGGAGTAAGAATGCCGCTGATGTCGGCATTCACTGGCTCTGAGGGTTTGGGACAGGGACTCTCCCCCACCTGTTGCTCCAGCCAGCAGACAGGTGCTCGGGGGCCTCAGGGTCAATGTGTCCATCATACAGGCCCACCCTGTGCCCAGTAGCCTCAGTCACAGGAGAGAAGTTTCAGTGCTGGTCTGGGCCCCTGGCACTCCTGTGGGCCAAAGCAGGGGCTTCTGTGGCCCTGCGGGGGCTGCATGACACAGAGGACTGTGGGGGATGGGGGAGAGGTGTTCCCGAGGCAGCATGCAGGAAGGTTGCAAAGCATCCTTAGCAGTGAGTGCAGCAGGTGAGAGGACTGGGACCATGTCACCTGCCGTGTCAGCCGAGATGGAGCCCCATGGCACCATGGGCTTCAGCCCTGTCCTCTCCTCTGTGCTGGGCCTCTGGCCACCTCCCATGGAGCAACTGGCTCCCCACCATCGGGCAGACCCTCCACCCCACCCTCACATAGGCTGGAGTGCAGCTCTGCGAGGGCGGGTCTCCTGCTCTTGTGCCCTCTGAGTTCCCCAGGAAGATTCAGAGTCTGGAATCCCAAACCTTCCATGTTCAAAATCACATTCCTGTCCCTCCTCTTCACCCAGGTGATGCCTTCCTAGGGTTCCTACTATCTAACTGTACCATCATCCTCTACTCAGTCAAGCAAAAATCTAGGTTCCTCTCGCTTCCAAAGGCTCACTCCCCATCTACCAGCGCTTCCTGTCAGGTGTACTCAGGATCCTGCTCCCAGCCACTCCAGCCGCCTCTGTCCCAGCTTCCCTCTTTGCTGGGCCTGCCTGACCGGGAGCCTCAAAGCTCCGTTTCCTTGGTCACAGCCTACTGGCTTCCTGCAGCCCTCAGGAGGGCTCAGGCCCTCCTCCCAATCGAGGGCTCTCTTGCTCTGCCCCAACTCCATCTCTGACCCTGTCTTCCTTCTGTGCTCCCTGAGGTGCGGGCACAGGGCTTCTGCCTGCCCCAAATTACTGTGGCCGTTGCATTTACCCTCTCCAGACAAGGGACCTTCATTGCTTGGCGTCTTCATCCCAGGGCTCAGAAAGGATTTCTCTCATCATATACCTCAGTTTTCCCTCCCTCTCCCCTGCTCTTTTTACCTGAATGTCACTTAATGTGTTGTTTTGTTTTGTTTTTGCTTTTGTTTTTTGCCAATACTATGAAGTTTTTATCACAGTAGCTCTGTAGTATTATTTCAAGTCTGGGATTGTGATGCCCCCTGCTTTGCCTTTGTTGTGCAGAATTGCTTTTGCTATTCTACATCTTTTCTGGCTCCATATGAATTTCAGGATTTTCTCTAATTCCGTGAGATATGCTACTGGTATTTTGATTGGGATTGCATTAAATCTGTATAACAATTTTGGGAGTATGGCCATTTTCACTATATTGGTTCTTCCTACTCAAGAGCAAGAGATGTCTTCATTTTCTGATATCCTCTTCAGTCTCCTTTACAAGAGTACTGTAGTTTTCAGTGTAGAGATCTTATACTTCCTTTGTTAGATTGATTCCTAGGTATTTCATTTTTTATGTTATTGTGAAAGGTGTTGTTTCCCTAATTTCTCTCTCAGTGAGTTTGTTATTTGAGTACAGGAATGTTATTGATTTTTGAGTGTTGACTTTGTATCCAGCTAAATGACTGAATTTGGTTATTTAATCTACAAGTATTTCGGTGGAGTTTTTGGGGCCTCTTATGTAGAGTATCATGTCATCTGCAAATAATGATAATTTAACTTCTTCCTTTTCTATCCTTATTCTTTTTCTTTCTCTTGTCTAATTGTTCTGGCTATTTCCAGAACTATATTGAATAAGAGTGGTGATAGTGGACATCCTTGTCTTGTCCCTGATTTTAGAGTGAAAGCTTTCAGTTTTTCGCCATTTAGGGTGATGTTGACTGTTGGTTTGTCATACATGGCTTTTATCACATTGAGATAAAAACTTCTCTTCCAATTTTCTGTAGGGTTTTTATCATGAATGGGTGCTGGACTTGTCAAATGTTTTTTCTGTGTCTATTGAGATGATCATGTGATTTTTGTCTTTGGCTCTGTTGATATGGTGTATTACAGTTATTGATTTGCATATGTTGAGCCATCCTTGCATCCCTGGGATGAATTGTACTTGGTCATGGTGTATAATCTTGTAGATGATTTGCTGCATTCTGTTTGCAAGTATCTTAGTGAGGATTTTTGCATCTATGTTTATTATGGAGGTTGGCCCATAAGTTCTTTTTTTTTTGGTTGGATCCTTCTCTGGTTTTGGTAATGCTTGGTAATCTCAGCGTAATGCTTGTTTCCAGGAATGAGTCTGGGAATATTGCTTCCCTTTCAATTTCATTGAAGAGTTGGAGGAGCAGTGGCATTAGGTCTTTTCTAAATTTCTTGCAGAATTCAACAGTGAATCTTTCAGGGCCTGGACTTTTCTTTGTTGGTAGGTTTTTAATTACATCTTCAATTTCATTGACCGACCTCAGAGGACTTTCACAAGTAAATCAGCAAACCGAAAACTATTTGCTGATTTACTTGTGAGTGTCCTCAGAGGGCAGGCAAACCAGATTGTTCCCATGCCTGAAACTTGTACACATAGGTCAGGTGTACGGGAATACCTTGTGAGTCAGTGTATGGTTTGAGTTGATCTGAAATATCTATCAAGTGTGCAGGAGACGAGTGGAGACCACATCCTGCCCTCAAGATCCTGCTGCCCAGTTAGGCCTCCCAGCAGGTGCCACAGACACCCTCACAGAGCAGGCACAGAACCTGCTGAAGAAGCCACCTGCCAGTCCCATCCCCCCCTTGGCATGTCGTCCTTGTCAAAAGCCGTGTGCTGGCCACACCCACAGCCCTCAAAGCCTTGGGAGGAGCAAATCATCACCCCACAGTGCCCATGAAAATGGGGGTTCCCACACTGAGGTCAGGGCTGAGGGAGCTGCATAATCTTGACAGAATATCAAAGCTGTGGGCACCTTGAAACCTGGTGCTATCATCAGCCCATTTCACAGATGAGAACCCTGGGGCTCAGAGGTGTGGCGGAGTCGAGCTCTTGGGCTCCAGGACTTTCCATTTTACCCACACCTGGAGCCTTGTGGTCCTTACACAGGGAATTCTTGGTTCTGCACACATGCAGACGTGGGGCAGGAGCACAATAGCGCAGGGGCCTGGCTTCAGCATGGGGGGTTGGGGGAGGACCCTGTACTCCTTCTCCTGTAGACCCAGGGTTCAAGTTGAGTGGTGTCAGCCTGGCCCCTCAGCAGGGGCAGGAAGAGGTCAGCTTGTGCACCATGCCCCTGGGAAGACAGCCCACAGTGTGGAGCACAGGCCAGCCTGGGCTCAGGTCTGCACACTGCCTCAGCTGACACTAGGTCTGTGACTTGGGGGAGAGGCAGGGATGCCTGAATCTCAGCAGCTGACGGTTTCCACAGCCAGCTCCACATATCCCCGGGTTACCTCATCTGGCCTGGGCTCTCTGGTCCTCACTCTCTGCTTCAAGCCCCTTCCACTCCATGTGTCCCCAGGAGCTCCAAGGCCAGGAAATGTCAGGAGGGCACAAGAGGCAACAGGTTCTCCAGTGGCCACTGCCCTTCTGAGTTTCTCCACATCATGTCCCTCTTGTCTCTGCTGCTCTCAGGCCAAGCCAGGCCAGGGTCCTACAGAGACTCTGGGGACACTTCCAGCCTGCATACCCACACACATCCTCCCCAAATCCCAGCTATTTCAAGGCACTTTGTGCAGCTTTCCCGAAGACCCTGAGCTTCAGGGCTCAAGCTGCTCAGCTCACCCACGCTGGGCCCTGGCCATACCCTACATTTGGCTCTGAATTCAGCCATCTCTGACCATCAGCTCCAACTCTGCTCGGTGTTCCTGGGAGCTGCACCGCACCTACTGTGTCCCTGAGACTGAAACACAAGGTGCTCTGCCTCTCTTAATCAGTCGGCGCTCACTGCAGAAGTAGATTTAATGCAAGATACATAAATATATAAGAATTTTCAAGATTGGCTGACAAAGGCCACCCACAGAGTCAGGTGTGGAAGAGTGCAGAAAGGCTGTCTGCACGCTGGAGATCCTGAGGATCAGCCAAAGGCCTGGAGCTCACCGTAGTGTCTTGTGCAAGTCCATACCAGGAGGCCAAATGGTCTGCAATGGAAGGCTGATGGTCAGTGCTAGAAGCTGAAGGGTCTGTGCCGGAAGCCAGGACATGATGTCCAAGGTGAAGGTGAAGGCCAGAGCTCCTCTGAAGAAACAGAAGCATGCCTTCCTTCTTCATTCCCCCTTTACATCACTCAGGAGACAAAACCTCCCCCACCCTGGGCTGGGGGTGTCTTCAGTCTTCAGTCTTCAGTAAATCCTCTCAGCCACACCTGAAACTATGTTGATCCAATTTAGTTGGGCATTTCTTACATTAAGTTGACACGATCAGTTAATGATCATGCTCTCTAAGCTTTGATTTCCTCGTGTGATCAAAGAGCAATTCAGGTAACCGCTCGCTTACTCCCTATTCTGCGTGGGTTTCCTATGCACTGCCAAGAGGTTCTTTTGTTGATTATCATGTTTTAATCTCTCTCCCAGGTCTTCGCCTCAGCCCAGGCAGCCTGGGTGCTGGGCCCCTCAGGAGATGACTCTGCATGGGCCTGCCTGCACCTGAGCAGGTGGCTGAGGAGTGGAGGAGCAGAGAGGGCAGGAGGGGTAGGGACAGGGTCCTGGAGGGAAGGAGGAGACAGAGAGATGTGAGACAGAGGTAGGGATGGCACACACTCACCTGTACATAGGGCTGATGCTCACCTTGAAGGGTGAGCTCAGGAGAAGCTGGCTGTGGCACCTGGGTGAGGGCAGAAGGAGCAGGAAGGGAGGACACCCAGATAAGTCCTTTTCAGGGTGGCTGGTGGGCAGTGGGGTTTGGCCTCTGGCCCTGTTACCCATCCCCACACTTACACAGTTGGAACCGCATAGCTCTGGATCTCCGCTTGCAGCAAGTCTGACTCCCCAAGGGTCTTCTGAATTCTTCCCAGGTGTGTCTGCCCCTGCCTGGCCCACCCCACCCCACACAGCTCTTCTGTGTCAGCATCTTGAGGACCTCTTTACATCAAGGTCCCAGGCACCCAGCTTGGCTCTGAGCACAGAGCAGAGAGTGTGCCTGCTTGCTTTTTCCTGATGGCCCTCAGAGGAAGCCCACATGGGCTCCCCAGGGCCATCCATGATTCCTTCCTTCCCTCCCCACTGTTTCAGGAATCTCCAAGTGCCTGAGGGTACATTCAAGATTGTCCCAAGAACCCACGAAAGTGTGACTTACAAAGTTGGACCCAGAAAGCCGAGGTAGTCGGGACCCAGAAGCCCCTCTCCAGGGCACCTCCTCCTCCTGGGCCTGGCCCAGAGAGGACATCATCGCCTCCACTACAGATGTTTCCCACTAGCCGCTGCACCGCCCTGGCTGTCTAAGCCTGCTCTCCATAGGCCCTGTGCAGAGAACACTAGATCTCAATGGGTACTTCATGCACAGCCCCAAGAATGGCACCATGTGGTCCCACCTGGCATTCCAGCCTGAGGAGCTCTTTTAAAATCATTTTCAATATGTATAGGATGTTTCCTCCATTAGCAACAGGGGTGCAGGCAGGCAGCTTCCCACCAAGGAAGCTGAAGGGTCATCCCCTCCCTGCTCTGGCTCCCTGGAGCAGGCACATGAGGGAAACGTGGACGATCCTGGACTTTAAGTTTTCAGAGCTGTTTGAGGTTTAGGGACCACAGGATTTGCTGGCAGAGGCCACAGGCAGCCTGTGTCCAGGAGGGAGAGGCACCAGCCTCAGCCTCCCAGCAGGCACTTTCTCTGGTGGAACCCTGGCTGTGATGGCTGCATCTGGCTATCCAGATTCTGCCTGCCCCCTGGTCAGCATTCCTCCCTCTACCTACATGCTGGAGACCTACCCCACACCCTTCCAAACATCTGCTTCTTGCTGGCTTAGCAGGGGACGTGTCTGTGCTTTGTGCCCCAGGCCCTGACTGGTGGCACAGGTGTACCAGGGACTCGGGCACAGAGGGGCATAGTGAGGGCAGCATGGGACTTCTAGAGCCCATGTCTGCCCCGAGCTTTCCTGGCTCTTTGGCATCTGCTGCAGTATTTTCTCTCCACTGCTAAACCTGCTTAATTCCAGGATCTGACAGACACAAAATTGGGGTCATATTTCAACATGGTGGGCTTGGTTGATTAGAAACCTTGTTGCACAAATCCTTCAGCAAATTTAACAGGCCTGTCTATTATTATTATTTTGGAATGTCAGAAAAGACAGCACATACCACAATCCAGTCAGGTCCTCCTAAAATTATGTTTTCCAGAGGAAAAGTCGGGCATCGAATTGTATTTGACTTCCCTTTGAGCATTCAACATTGTCATTTCCCTCAATGCCATGACCTGCGTGGGGAGCACGGTCCTGAGAGGGGGTGATGGGAGATTAAAAAGAAACAAGACACATAAAAGGAAAGCTGGGACCAGGTGGGCCCTCTGATGGAAAGGCAGCGACAACATCCCAATCCCAGCTTCTTTATTTATACATGGTAAAAAGTGTGGAGGGGGAGTGTGTGACGGAGTCAAAAGCGCAAGGTCTCAGAGTTTTGGTGAGAACACTGAAAGCCAAAACACTCAGACCTATCTGTGCTACAGTTAACAAGGAACAACACCAAGGCCAGACGCCTCCTGGACCGCCTTGCTCTAGTCCCAACAACTTGTTTACATGGCTCACCTCTGGAGCTCTGTGTTCTCGGGGTTGGACTTGCTCTAGCCCCAAGGAGTTCGTTTACCTCCAACTCAGCTGCTCCCCACACCCCAGGACTGCTGAGAGGCTAAAGGATGGCAAGAACACCACTGTTGTGTTGGGAAGGAGTAGGTCTCGGTAAACAGGTAAATGGAGCTGTTGTCACAGTTATGCTCCCACCTGAGCTGTGTCCCTCATCTAAACTCTGAAGCTGGCCCAGCCCCTCTCCCCAGACCAGGGCACCTCCAACTGTGATCCCAGGACCAGCAGCATGGGGTCACTGGAAAAGTGTCAAAATGCAAATCTTCGGCCCCCCAAAAAAAACTCTAGGGTGGCCTGGCAGCTGGAGCCCTCACATGCCCTCCAAGTGGATGCCACTCTGATGCCACTGAATCCTGAGAACCTAGGGTTCAGGACCCCAGGTCCGACAGACATCCGGATACCAGTGGAAGCTGGGACCAAGGGTTGTGTATTTTACTGGATCTGCCTCCCTCTCTGGGACCTTCAGAGAAGACAGGATTAACTTCGCTGAGCTCCTGTGAGGCTTCATCTCTCAGTTCCTCGCCACAGCGACCCCGCTGCAAGCTGTGCTCTCCTGAGAGATGTGGGTTTAGGTCGGGAGACCGGGACCGCACAAGCGCTGTGCAGCCCCGCCAGGAGTCCGGATCCGAGCCCGCACCTCTCCTCCCATCACGTGTCCCGGGGATGCGGCTCCAGTCAGGCTAAGGACGCTGGTGTGCAGCGGGTGACGGTGATGGGCGTGGACTCTCAGGTGCTCTGCTGGAGGCTTCTGTACCCACAGACCTCGCCAAATGCCTGGTATCTGTTTCCCAGGTTTTCCACCCTGGTCTGGCTGCTGTGAGGGTCGGGGAGAAACAGAGGCCAGAGGTGTGGGAGAAATAACATAGTCTACCAAGCAAGGCTGCACTAGCGCTGCTGACCAGGAAGGGACCCCGTGGGGCCGGCCTTGGGTGAAGGGTGCAGCGGCAGAGGTGTGCACAGCCCCGTGGGACAGACGCCGCATCCCAGCCCGTACAGGCCCCTTTCTGTGTAAAACTAAAATACTTAAAATTATATCTATAACTGTATTCATAGAAAGATGAATATCATCCCGGAGGAGAGGGCCTGGCAGGGAACCAGGCGCCGGGGCCCAGGTGTGGTGGCACAGGCTTGTAACGCAGCACAGTGAGAGGCCGAGGAAAGAGGACCACGGATGCGGCCCACCTGGGCATGCAGGGCTTAGCGAGACGCCCTCTCGGGAGTAGGAAGGGCTGGGCATGCAGTTCGGTGTGAAGACCCTGGCTTCAGTGCCCCGCACTGAAAAATACCAAGTCGCAGGGACTCTGTCCGTCGTCACCCTCACAGGTGAGGGAGTGCGGGCAGGCGGGAGCCTCCGGGCCCGCTGCCTCGCTGGCGAACAGAGACGCTGCCCAGACTGAGCTCCCACAGCTCTCGCAGCGCGGCCCGTGACTGGGGTCCGAGGCGCGGCGCTGTGCTCCGCCCAGCGAGGGCCTCTACGGGCCTCGGGGCCCAGCCGGGCGGCGAGGGCAGACGCGCCGGGACCCACGGTGCCGGGCGGGGCGGGGCGTCGCGGCGGGCGGGGCGGACCCGCGGGCTCCGGGGCCGGTCGGGCCGGGCTGCGGGCTGGGCTCGCCGCGGCCGGGAGTCGGCGGGCGCTGGCGGCAGCATGCTCAGCGTCGTGCACTTCCTGCGCGGCTTCTTCAAGGTAGGGCCGCCGGGGCGGCGGGCTCGGGGAGACGGCGCTCCCGGCCCGCGCTCCCGGGAGGTGCCCGCTGCTGTCACCCGGCCCGAAGGACCCGAGGGAGCGCGGCTTGGTTGGTGCCCGAGCCGAGGCAAGGGGATGGGAGCCCGGGGTGGGGCTTTGAACGTCTTCGCGGGGTGCCCCTGCCCAGGCGGGGCACTCTGCTCGGACCTCGAGGTGGGCGGTGGGCTGCGAGGAGCTGGAGGGCGGCTGGCCGCAGGTTGCCAAGCCCTGGCTCCCCAGAGAGTAGGGTGGGGATGGGCTGGGGTTGCGAAGAGGCTGGGAAGCTCCCCAGCCTCCGCAGGACGAGCCGGGAGGAAGTCGTGTGTGAGGTGATCCGCGGGGACAGCGCCTGCTCTACTCACCGCTCTTAGAGGGTAAGGCAACGTTGTCTGGCCCCGAGAGCTCTGGACACGGCAGCAAGGAGCCAGGTGAGCCAGGGCCAGACCTTCAGGGGCCCTGGCCTCTGCCACTCCGGCCACAGCCTGGGAGAGCAGCCTGGCAGTCAGCGCTCACCCTGGTAGCTGGTGTGCGTGATCAGCAAGGCAGGTGGCCTTCCAGGAACTTAGGCTGGGGAGGGTAGGGCAGGAGGGCTTGGGGTCTGATCTGTGGCTCTCAGTGCACGGACACCCTTAGAATTGTAATCCCGTCGTGACGAATTGTACAATCTTGCAACAACCACTTTGATTTTTGTTTTCTTGTTTGAAAAATGCAGATGATCATTCCACACCCTTCAGGTGAGGATCTTATTACACAAGTGTGTGTTTGTAAAGGGTGAGCCCAGGACCTTGGTTTTTCCTCCTTCATAGCAGTGGAGGCAGCGGGTCTCCAGATGAGAAGGCAGCTGGGCAGCATCTGAGACGCCCCTGCTGACCTCGGGAGCTTATGGGACAAGCGGACTGCGGCCCAGTGGAGCTGCTGGGTGTCCCTGGGTATCCACCTTGCCAGCCACTGACAGGGAGCTTCCTTTGGGGAAGCATTCCCATGGGCAGGCTATTATGTTCCCCACCTTCTCTGGGAGTCCTTCCCATCTCCTGTCCCCAGATACCTGAGCCTGTGCTTAAGTCCTGCTGGGTCCTGACCACGTGGAACCACTGTGTGCACACCAGGGGATGATCCAGTGTACCTCTCAGAGGAGCTCCCTTGGGAGGGGCTGAGCACCACAGCTGTCCTCTTCTGGCTGTGCTGGTGTGTCCTGCAAAGCCACCTGTAAACACAGGTCATGCCTGGGCTTTTTCAGACACTGGTTGTATGGGAGGCTAAGGGAAACACTGGCTTCAGTCACCTCCTGGAGCCTCTTGGGCCTGGTCCCATAGGAACCTCCAGATGACAGCTACCTGCCTGGCTCAGAGAAAGCCCCCTTCCCTCTGGGGACCTCAAAGTATTGGGGTTTCCCCAGTCAGAATGTGTCCACCAAAGCCCAGGAGGTGCAATGCCTCACACAGCAGGGCCTCGGGTGTGAGTTCTGCTGGATCTTGCTGTAGGCTCTGTACAGCATCCACGTGAACTGTGGGCATGGTGGCCACTGTGGGGCCTGAGGGCATGACAACCATGTGACAGAGCCCCTCCCAGGTGCACAGACCAGACAGAGAGTTATAACACCCCCAAACACACACACACATACACACAATGCTCGATAGGGTTCTGAAGTTTTGAGGCAGCAGTTGTCCCTTCTGGGTGTGCTGCTCCAGCTCACTTGCTGGATGACCCCAAGTTGGTGCACTCTGGGGCCCAAGGGGATAGCACAAAATGCTCAGACAGCTGGACATGTCTGCTGCCTCCCCAGAGCCTTCACTGAAGTAGACATTTCCTCTATTTTCATTGAATTTATGTCCCACATCTGTATGTCCAGTAGAGCATCATGAGGTCCTTCAAGATAGAAAGGTCACGGTCTCTGCTGGCTAAATGAGGCAATCCTCGCCAAGCCGATGCTTTGTACTAATGCTGAGGAGCATAGCAGGTTTGCTCCCGTGAGGAGCTCGCGTGGTGTTACGGTTTGTGTCTGGATGTCCCTGCAAAGCCTCATGTGCTCATGGGTGGAGCTGTAGGTGGCTAGATCTAGGGTGTGTGAATGTGGATTGAGGCTGTGTGATAACTAAATTAGTCCACTAATCGGTTTAGCATAGTTCTGGGTGCAGATAATGGGAAGGCCCACTCGAGTGTGGGTGGCATCACCCAAAAGGCTGGTAGCTGGGATGGAATAAAAGGGAAAGGGAGGGTTGATGCTGCTACTTGTTGCTTGCTGCTCATTGCCTGCTACCCACTGCCTTCTGTTTGCCACACCATGGACTGTTTCTCCTCTGTGACTCCCCCCCGACCCTGCCATGCCACCTGCCTTGGAGCCAGCCAGCTATGGACTGAAACCTCTACAACTCCTTTATCTTTGGGTTTCAAGTATTTTGAAGCAGCAACAAGAAAAGTAACTAAGATACATAGGTGATGAAAGAATCCCCACAGCTGAACTCAGGACAGTTCACGGGCTGTCTTCAAGCCCGTGTCTTTCACACAAGCCCAGCTGTCAAGTTAAATAGGGATGCACCAGAGATCTCTCTCCTAGGTCGATAGCAGTTTTTTGTCACCAGGATGAAATATTAAATTTTGCTCCGCCATCATTTTGGAGCAGAGAGAGTGTTATGGAAAGTCTCCGTATCATGTCATGGAAGTAGGGTGGCGTTTCTGCCATTGCTGGGCATGTCCTTGTCAGTGGGGCACTCAGGGACTGGGAAGTTACTGCGGGACAGCTTCAGGATGTCAGTGAGCCGCGATGGGATGGGTGTAGGCTATAGCTCCACTTGTGACCTCATGTACCTCCTCCTCCAGGAAGCCCTCCTCACTCTGGGGATGAATTTTAGTTTCATCCAAAGCCACCAGAAATTAGTGTTGGCTCAGGAACAGTTCTGGAGGGTCTAAGTTCTCTGTCTGTCACAAAATACCTGAGGTAATCAGCTGACAAAGAGAGAAGATTTCTGAGGCCAGTGAGATAGCTCAGTGGCATAAGCACCTGCCTGGCAAGCGCGAGGTCCTGAGTTCGACTCCCGGTACACACACAAAAAAAAATAAATTAATTAATTAATTAATTAAAAAAGAAAAAGATTTGTTTGGCCCCTGGGTTTGGAGGTTCCAGCACATGCTCGGCTGGCCCCTTTGCATCGTGACAGAGCATGTGGCGGGCCACAGCTGCTCACCACAGGGCTAGCATTGAGGGGAAGAGGGGACCAGGGCCCCTCAGTCTGCTTCCAGGACACGCCCCCGGTACCCGGTGCCTCCTACCTCCTCCCACAGCACTAGGCTGGGGCAGCCCCGGTCACACAGGCCTTTGGGGACATCCCATTATTCCAGGAGCTCCGGATGTGTGGAGTCAAGTCTAGGAACTGGGTCAGGAAATGGAATGGATTCAACTGGTATTTATTGAACACCTGCTATGTAGCAGGCGTTTCCAGGCCACCCGCAGAGACGGTCTACAAGACCTAGTTTGAAGTGATTTTAAACATTGTAATCAAGATTACACGTGTCGCATCTGGCTCCCTTGGCGTGGCCTATCAGTTCCAGTGCAGTGGCCCTTCGATGACTCGCCAGTGCCCCAGATGCCCGGCTCCAGTATATTCCGGCCTTTGGCACTTGGATGTGCCTGTCATCTCATCATGCCCGCTCTGCCTTCCTACTGTAAAATTTCCACCCTTCCTGGGTCTCCAGCTGAGAGCACAGCATCTATGGCAGTTTTCAAAGTTGTTGGCGTTCACCTTGCTGAAGTATTTCTCAGTGCCCTGGGACTGACTTGTCTTTTTGGTTCCCCCTGGGGATACATTTAGGGTATGATTGAAAGGGAAAAACTGTACAAGAGAAATTGTTTTTAAAACTTAGTCCGTTTAAAACTGCCTAGCTCTGTAACTGCTTCATGGCTTTGTAATTACTTTCTTGACCCCTGTAACCACGAGAGCATAACTGAACATACAGGATGCCTGATTGTACCATTGTACCAAGCTTCGTGAACTGATCTTTAATCTACCCTTGTAACCGATGAGCTCACCCTGCTAGCTAATCAGAAGAACTGCCAGGCTGCTCTGTTTCGCCTTTGTATCTCTTTTGTATCTCCTGCTTGTGCATCATATAAAAGCTCTAGACCTCCAGAGATCAGGACCTGATATTCTGGGAATGATTCCGATCAGTGCCTGTAGACATAAATAAATCTGCCTCCAAGTCCTGGTGTTGGTTTGGTGTTTCTGCTTGCTGTTGCATGACAAGCAGGTTCCTCTTCATCAGTCCTCACCAGCTCCGTATCACTTTAGATATTTGGGTTCCCTCAGGGATTTTTCGCTTTCCAGTTTCATTGGCCTACTCTCAGGCCAAGGTTTCGGAGACCACCTGCTGGGTGTACTCTGGCAGTCGGAGCCGGCACCCTGGCTGCAGAATGAGTGGGTGCACCTGTATCGACATGCTCACCTGCACTGGAGTCGTGCCCTCCTTCCTTGGTCAGGCCCTCTCAGAATCCATGCCCACCTGTTTGCCCCGGGTTTTACCAATACATGTTGGCAGAGTCATAATTTTCTGAAGCTTGAGCCATGCTGAGGGCACAGAGGTAGGGAAGGGCTGGGAGGAGAGGAGGTGAACAGGCTTCACTCTGCGGGGCAACTCAGAGAGTGGTAACAGGCTTCCGAAGCAGCTGGAGTGAGCTCCGTGTAGATCCTTTTCCTAAGGCGGGGCTTTCCGCTCTTTCCCAAACTGTACCCACTTGGGGAGAGGGAAACAGCCTGTCCAGCTAGCTTTGGACTCAAGGCCACAGACTACTGAATTCTCGCTGCCTTTAGTTTGGAGATGTCCTAGTCCTGGAGCTGTAGGAAAGAAGAGATACTCTATGTGAGTCACAGAGAAGCAACCAAGCCAATATTTAGGGGCTGAGTTTGCCACTTTCTCCCTTTAAGCTGACCAGGGCAGTTGGAGGCATCAAGCTTACCCCATAGTCCTTGAATTCTGCATGCCTTTCACTTGGGTTTTGCAGAGAGAGAGCCTTTTTTCTCCTCAGAACACCCAGTAGACACTTGGCCACCATTGATGATTTACTTGGGAGCTAGCCATGCATGCAATGAGATGCCAGGGTTCTGTTTCTTAATACTCAATATCTTTTCACTGCCTTCAGCTTTGAAAAAGTGAAATAACCACCCAGCCCAGACCCACCCTTTCCTGTGAATCTGTTATCTGTAATCATCTTAATTCCAATTTCTTTGTTAGTGAAAGGTCTTGGTTGCAAAAGACAGAGAAGGGTTCTGGTTAAGTGAAAGCAAATTGTCTTGGCAGTGGGTAGGGCAGTGCTCACAGGCCCCAGCTTGGGCAGAGGTGAAGAGGGGTGATGTGTGGTTGGTCCTGCTCAGGATCCCCTGTGTGACCCCTCTTGGACAAGGGGTCCACCACCTCTCCTTGCTGCACTGGCACAGCTCTCAAAGTTCCTGAGGGGGAAGGATGGTGAGACGATGGAGAAATAAAGATAAGAGACAAAAAGCTGAGGTCAGGTGGAGCCCTTTCTCTTGATGGGAGGAAAGGAAGTGCTCAACCAAAGCAGTGCATTTATTTATACATTTAGCAAGTTGGTGTCACGTGACACCCCTTTGCCTAGCAAGCCATTGCTTGGATAGCCTTGGGCCTAGGTGTTCTCTGGGCTGGAGCAGCTTGTTTACAGTAGCCCATCTCCGCTGCTGTTTGTTTTCTGGCTGGCCTTGCCTTGCCCCCGCACATGTGATCAATTTCCAGCTTCAGCCGCTCCCCACATCTCCCCCTTTTCTGTTTTGTAGTTGTAAGCAGTGGGTGGTCAGTTGAAGTTGGAGAAGCTATGTTTGGAGGACTCTGCAGACAATTTTCGTTCTTGTGGTTATACTTTTCTGTTGGATGTTCAAGACCAAGTTAAAGTGAGGCCTCTATTAATTAACTTTTTGCTATCTATCTAGCTCAGTTAAGTCTCTTCAGGAACTACCTTGGAACCATGCACAGCACCTCTTTGTACTTCTCTCAGTGTCAGCCGTCTGGATGAGTCATGGCCATTGCTTGACCAAGTTGCTTTCTGAGAAAGCTTGGGAGATTTTTCTCTCCGGGAGACTCTCCTCAGGCACACTATACATCGCAAGTCACTTCCCTCTGTGGCCCTATAATCTCCTTGGTCAGAAGACCAGGGACTCACCGAGTTATGGGATGTTTCAGTAGAGGTTCTCTTGTATCCTGTGTCCTCAATGACCTTGAAGGGCTAGGGCCAGAATATTGGCAGTCCTCTTAGCCCGTCTGTCTTTCTAGTTTTTTGGTCTTCATTCCTCCATTGTTGAACATCCAGAAGAGAAGGTTGATGACATTACATTGTAATGAAGGCAGTGAGCTTAATATTACTTTCTTATCTAATCAAGCACCTTAGAAGGTAAAATAGAACTGTTATTTTCTAACCATGGATAGTCTAGTATTTGAATCCCTATATAATGTTAGAAGTTACATATTTTACACAGAAAATTAGAAATCAAAAACCATAATATTGCAGCATGACAATCATGATGACATTTCATAACACACTTAAATTTCCATTTTGACAGAGCATAACCCTTTTAATCAATCATCTCTAGCTAATACATAAGAAACGTTTACCTAACTTGTTGTCCTCTTAATGGGATGTACACCATACAAGTTTTTGTTAAAGGTAGAGGTCTGAATCCAAAAGAAAAGTCTGTCACTGTAAGTAATCCTCATTCCACACTTTGGAAGAGCTGCACATCTGCAGACATGAATACATTCAGTACACTACAAAACAATAACAATCAATTGCCATAGCCATGCGAAAACCTTTGTACCAGAGCATCTTTAATTAAAAAACCTTATTATCTAGAAAACTTAATCTTTTGACAATGAGCAATGTAAACATATTACAGTAATATATTTTAATAACATTTATTGGGTTGTCTCCCATAAAGCTGTGGAGATCATTGGGGCCTCCCATCAATGAACAAGAAATGGACAATGTTTCCAGGCAGCTGCTTTCTTACTCATCAATTGGAGTCCAGTCCAATAATTTCTCCCCACCCCAAGGGATTTTTGTTTAATTATCTTCACAATTTTTAATGACCTATGAGAAAACCAAATTTGATATCATTTTGACCAGCTGGCAACCCAGGTAAAAGCATGCTTTTTAAATCTATAAACCAAATTAAATTATGAACAAATGATCCAAAAATGCAAAAGAAAAAAGGAAAAGAAAAAATTGTTGAGCTCAAATTAAAAAACAGCTGTTAAGTGATTGGACAAATGGACAAACGAACATGCACAGACGATCTGTACAGATTGGACAAACAGACATACACAATTTGCCTACAAAATCAGAGTGCACTCAAATATATTTTTGACCAAATTGAATTATAGTAACTCTTTTACAATTTTAGAAGTTTATAACTATAAGTAGACTAGTCATATTTTTTTGTAGGTCAATTAGCAGAGATCTCGTAAGAATTTGGAAGGAACAAAATCTTTTATCTATAATCAATATATATTTTTGTGTTTTGTCTTAAGAATACTAGTAACTTTTGTGTCTGCTTTCTTTCTTTTTTTTTTTTTTTTGTGGGTACCGGGCGTTGACCTCAGGACCTCGCGCGCCAGCAGGTGCCCGTGCCGCTGAGTGATATCACCGGCCCTTTTTCCGTATGTGGGTTCCGGGAGTCGAACTTGGGCCCTCGCGCTTGCCAGGCAGTCGCTTTTGCCGCTGAGCCATCTCACTGGCCCTATGTCTGCTTTCTTCATGTAACTTTCTGCTCAGAATCTCTATACACTCAGTCACCTACATGGACTTTTGAGTCCTATTTTTGGTTACCATCTCCTGGGCATCCTGGGTCAATTCCTCTAATTGGCCGCAGGTCAGGTCTAGCCCCATCCTTGTCTCTCAGTTGTGGTGTGCTCTCTGAGGCATCACAGTTATAGGACTGAGCATTGGCTCCTTGAAAGATGGAATTAACTCCTTCTCTGGGTCTGTGATGTAGCTGGACAGCTTACTGTGGCACCCATATAGGCCATTCAGCATTCTCTGGAAAGACACACGCATACTCTCTACCCCAGGTGAGTAGCTGGCTGGGTCTCTTCCATTGTCCAATATGAAGATCTTTCCAAAGGACCCTTCCTAACTTCTTTTCCTTTACCTGATTGAATTGTCTTTCTGCTGCTGTAGTTTCATCCTTAATAGAGTTTAAAAAGTTAGTAGTATATACTGCCAAGTAAAGTCTATTATGAGGTGTAAATTTTGTAGGGAAGGATTCCCCATTTTGCTTTTGTAATTGAATTTTGAGTGTACGGTGAGCATGTGTAACAATCCCTTGACCTAGAGGGTTATAAGGAATTTCTGTGGTAAGGGAAATATGAAAAGTTTTACAAAACATTTGGAAAGTAGCAGTCCTATAGGCTGGGCCATTGTCAGTCTTTTGTGTATAAGAAAAACCTATATCCTGTATTTGGGCACCTGGGGCTCCCACTCCCACTTGCTGCTCCCGCCTCTGGCTGCAGCTCCAGCCCTATTGCCTCTGGGCTATGGATGAGCTCCCCAGTTGGCTATGGCTCACTGGTCTGAGGGGAAGACCATTTCCCCTCAGCCTTGCTGTTTGACACCAGTGCTTCAGTGGCAGTGACCGGGAGGGCATCAGTGCTCGCCTCCCTGCCAGGGATTGACTCCATTGCCGGTTTGGCTTTGCCGGTGCCCCCCTCCCCAGATAACGCCATAGTAGTTGCCTTTGCAGCCATGGCCACCATTTTTTTCTGGCTTTTCCCTCCTCCAATTTGTGCTGCTGTGGCTCCCGCAGGTCCAAGCCGAGTGTGGGGTGCTGGGGGCTGTGGGTGTGGCTGGCGGGCTAGTGGGCATTGCTGGGGCATCCCGGCTGAGTCCGCCTAGGGCCGGAGTGTGGAGCCCCCTCTCTGCTTGGCCTGTGCGCCTCCCTTCTGTGGCACTGTGCTGCCCTGAGCCGGCTGGGTCCATGCACAATTCAAAAAAATGTCCTTTCCACAACAAATAATCCCCCGGCTTTAAACACGCTTTAGCTATTCCTTTCCAATCATTTGGGGCCACAACCTATTGTCCTGTAAGTTCTATTAAACCTAAGGTAAAAGGGGCCTTAGGGTCATAGGTAGCAGTAGCTTGTTTTAATTCTTTTAAGGTCTTAAAAGGTACAGCTTCATGAAAACATATAACTTGTCCTGGATTATTGGGAACTTGAACTTCAGTAACCGGGTAGACACGCTGAAACCCTCCATGGATTCCCCACCTGTCTGGCTTCTTTTAGTGCCAACTACAAGGGAGAGAGAGAAAGTGGCTCCACTCCCTGGGAGGTGGAAGTTCCAATCTGTGATGCAGCAATGTTTCTCTGAGCAGAAAAGGCGAGAATCGCTGCGTGGCTCAGTTAAGGTTATTGGGGTGGCTGTCATTCCACCATCCTTTTCCCGCTGGGGACTTGATTTTAAAATAGTGCCCTCAGCCAAATCCTTTGTGGTTGTCCCAAGAAGCTTACAACCATTAAGACCCTCTTTAATCAAAATCTGCAAAAGTAAAGTAAATACAGGAATCAAGAATACATCAAACAGTTCCATGTACCTTTGTGGCTTTTGAGAATTTGTTTGCCCCATGTTTAACAACTAATAAAATGAGTACACCTCTTTCTTTTTTGTTTCTCATGAGCCTGTTTTTTTCTGTTTTTGTTTTTATTTTTCCCTCCCCCTGGCCCTAGTGAACCCACTTTTCTCCCTCTGGCTCTAGTGAGCCCATTTTTCTCTCTCTAGCCCTGGTGAGCCCGTTTTTCTCTTGCCCCAAGTTTAACACCTGATGATATCAATGCACTTCTCCCCCTTTTGCACACACAATGAGAAGTGTCCCCTCACCCACTATTTCTTCTTACCCCGATCCCTGTTCAGGCACCAAATGCTGCGTCCAGCGCAGCTCTCAAAGTTCCTGAGGGGGAAGGACGGCGAGAGGATGGAGAAATAAAGAGAAGAGACAAAAGGCTGAGGTCAGGTGGAGCCCTCTCTCCTGATGGGAGGAAAGGAACTACTCAACCAAGGCAGTGCCTTTATTTATACATTTAGCAAGTTGGTGTCACGTGACACTTTTCCCTAGCAACCCATTGCTTGGATGGCCTTGGGGCTAGGTGTTCTCTGGGCTGGAGCAGCTTGTTTACATAGCCCACCTTGGCTGCTCTTTGTTGCTCTTTGTCTTCAGGCTGGGCTTTCCGCACCCCCACACATGTGATCGATCTCCAGCTTCAGCCGCTCCCCACACCCCACCTCTCCTGACCACACACACTCGTTTAGGTCTGTCCATGAGAGCCACAGTCCTGCCGGGGCTTGGCTGAGCGCAGGATGGTGGGACATCTGCCTCCTTTCTTTCTCCAGGAGGGGCCCCGCTTCTCAGATCTGGCTTTTCCCTCTTTCTTCTTTCAGGACAGCTGCTCAGAGGCTGGGCAGCAAAGCAGCCCCGCCCCACATGGCACTCAGTGAAGGAAAAGTCCCACCGGGACTCACCGGACCCCTTAGCCTCGGGGGTGTGCAGGCTGAGTCTAGGGTCCCGGGGCATTGGCCAGGGGCATCCATATATTTGAACTCTTCTGGGTGAGAGTTGCAGCAAGGGACCTGGCCACTTCATCCATCTGCTCAACAAACGTTTTTCAAGTGCTTCTTGTAGGCTGAGTCAGGAGTGTCTCTGAGACCATTCTCTCCCTGGGCTGTAGGCCCTGGGAGAGCAGAGCCAGGGTTGGAGCAGGATGTGATCTTGGGAAATGGTACCGAGCCTATGAGGAGCCAGGCCAGAGCCCCCAAGGGCCCCCCCATAGTGCAGAGGACCTGCCCAGGCTGCTGGGGGTTGGTAATTCTGGAGAGCTGAGCTCTGCACGGCTGTCGCCGTGGGGTACCATCCTCCCCGCTCCGTGTGCCACCCTCACCTTGCTGTTGTCCTCAGATGCAGCCTTTGTGGGCCAGCCTGACTCCAGCCACTTTATAATTCCTGGAGGTGGTGGGGCCTCAGGAGGGTTTGAATTGGCTGCCAGTTTCCCACAAGCATCACTGGCCCGTATGGTTTGCTTCTCCTGCTTGCACGTAGAACAAGCTCTGTGGCTGTTCCCTTGTCTCAGAAAGTGGTCATCCCACTCCCCTCCTGCCCCTGATAAGGTGGTGAGGGTCACTTGATGAATCTGTTCTGGCCTCTGTGTGGCTCCTGGGATACCTGGTCCAGACTTCTGGGGGTGGGGACAGGGCTGCCACTGCTTGGGAGGCTCTGAAGGCTCTCATCTGGTGACTCAGGTGTCACAGGACCTGGCCTCCTGCCCCATGTGGCCGTGCACCTCAGTGATGAGCAGGAGCTGCCTCCTGGGGCTGTGACTCCAACTGTGAGGAGGCACAGCCTGGGTAGCTTCAGTAGCTCTGTGGGGCGCTCTGAGGAAGGACTGAGGGTTTGATTTGGGCCTGGTGAGGGAGGATTTAAAGAAGTAAGGCTTGGCTCTGGATTGGATGTCATCAGGAAGTGGAGGCCAATCTGGGATCAAGCATCTTTTCTTTTCGCAACGTTTCTTTTCGCAACGCTGGGCCTCACATATGCTAGGAAAATGCTCTGCCTCTGAACAATGCCCCGGTTAGGCATCTTTTTAAAAGGCAAGAGGAAGGAGGCAAGGCTAATGCTGTGCTTGGGAGGGCAGTGGCCTGTGTGAGCAGGTAGCGTGGGCAGGGGGCTGTGCAGCTCTGCCTGTGCTTGATTGTGAGTCTGAAGGTGACCGTCCTTCCTTGGTCCATTGTAGTTAGGCTGATGTTGCCCAGTCATGGTGCTCTGTGACATGGTAATATTCATCAGGAGAGCACCAGGGCCCCTTGGGGACACCAGGCCAGCTCCCTCCTGTCAGGGGCTGTAGTACTTTCTCTCTCTCTTTTTTTTTTTTTTTTTTTTTTTTTTGAGACAGGGTCTTGCTATCCTCCTGCCTCAGCCTCCTGAGTGTTGGGATTACAGGCATGTGCCACTTTGCCCGGCAAGACCCAGATCCCAGCTGTCCCTTGATAGGTGGCTCTGAGCTCTTCCGGGACCTTCTGAGAATTCAGCGGGGCTCTGAACCCTTGTGCTGGACACCTCCCACTCCTGTGCACCTGTGCCTGCTGTTACTCCTCCCTGCGCAGGATCCTCAGCTCCAAAGGCGAGGGCCAGGAATCACTGTTCTCCTTCCCCCACTCCAGTGCCAACAGCAGAGTGTTGGGTGAAGCTGAGTGTGGTGCCGTATCTGTGGCTCGACCACAGGCGGTGAGCCGTGGAGGGGGAGGCGGTGGTGTACTGGCTGCCCATCTTATGTCTCAGGAGCCCTGGTCAGGGACAGTGCCTGGCGTCTAAGATGCCTTTTTTTTTTCCAATGCTTTTGAAATCAAGATGCATTTATAATTAGGTATACATTAAAAGCAGTGGTTTTTTCTTGCCACTCAAAAGCTGTGATTGACTCGTGGCCTCTTTGTACCCAGGAAGTTGGATAGTTGTGACCACGTGGTTGGGAAGTATAGTGTGTGGCATCCCTGGGGAGGTCTAGTCCTGGGAGCTCCCTTACTGGCAGGTTAGATCAGTCTGGCTGGTTGGGGGTGCTCAGGGCAGCCTGCCCATTCAGGGTGCCTTGGGTAACTTGCAAAGGTGGCTGTACAAGTACCTGGGGAAGATGGAATTGATTCCCCATGTAATCCCTACAGGCCTCCAAAGCTCCGTGTTACACTCTAGAATGGAGGGAGGGTGCCATCCAGCTGGAATCTTTCTGCTGTGTGTATGTAATGGGTCATCTTTCAGGACACCAGAGAGCTCCTTGCACCTGTGGCTGAGTGCCCACCTGCAGGCACTGCCTTTCTCTGGGATCCTGCTCTGTTCTTCTTCCTCCCAGTGAGCCAAGTCCTGAGCCCCATTCAGAGTATTTGTCATCCACAGCCAGTGTTCTAATGGCCATTGCTCAGATTCCCAACTCCACATCCTCCCCAAACTGACACAGTACCTCTCTACAGCTAGGACCCCTGGGCTCCCCCAGGGTGTGACTGTAGGGCCCAGGTGTGTGGGATTGTGATGCAGGACAGACTGTGGCAGTGACAACCCCTTGAAGAGGTGCAGCAGAAGCCAGGGAGGTGCCCCACCCTGTCCTCTTACCAAGTGGTAGAACAGGAGACGGTGCAGGCTTTCCAGCAAGGCCCTCCTATGGGGCTGCCCCAGGCCTCTGTCGTGCATGTGCCTGTGTGGAGCATGGACTGTAACAGGGAGAGGCCTCCGTTGCTGTGCAGGGCCAGTGGGCTGCAGACCCCACATGCAGCCTTCAAGGCCCCACAGCTACACTTCAGCAGCTCATGAAGTCCGGGAGGAACCTGCCTGCTGCTCCCATCTGGGCTGTGAGAAGGCAGATGGCATGTGAGCGCTCCCGCCATTGGGATGGGTAAGACACTGGCTTCATGCCCGAGTCCTGACCACTGTTGCGTTGCAGAAGTATTTGCACTTGGAAGATGGTTACTCTTGACACTGGGGCAGCATAGTTTCAAGTACCTAGAAGCCAGCACGTGCCCAGCCCTGGCGCCCTGGGGCAGGAGAGGTCTGTGACCTGAAAACGCACATTACTGGGGACAGGAGTCTGGTGACCTGCAGTGTGTGCCCACCAAGTAAGACCCAGCTGCTGGTGGGAGGGAGCACGAGCCAGCTGCTGAACCAGTTCTGCCTGGATCAGTGAATTGTGTAAGGCTGTACGCGGGGAGCTGTGTCTTCCCGGGGAAAGGAGCCCACACTCCTCCCTGGAGCTGGGCAGCTGGGAATAAGCCTGTGAAGTGAGCCTCCCCAGAGCTGTGGCTCCCTCAGGCCGGGGAACGCCTCCTTTGCTGTTCTGCCTGTCGGACACTGGCGCACTCTGCCAGGTCTTGAGTAGGCTGCTGCACTCTGTCTCTAGCCCAAGAGCATGGAGTGGGGCAGGTTGGGGACCTTCAGACTGGATGAAAAGCAGCTGGTCAGGACTTGCAAAGAAGCAGGGTAAGGTCCCGTTCACAGTGCCTGGGGCTTTGATCCTCTGACTGCTGCAGTCCTCCATTCTGTGAGCTACATCAGGTCTCTAACCCTCTCAGGGCTTCTGCAGCCAACCAGCGAGAAATGCAGGGACATTATGACTTGCTTTGTCTGTAAGGCTCAGATGAGACTTGAAGGATCGATATGCGTTTGTGGTGAGATTGGGAGGCAGGAAGGAATTAAGACATCACCTAGTAGCATGGGCAGGTTGCTTGACTATTAGAGCTTTAATTTCCTTATCTGCAGAGGAAACACCATCAGTCCTGCCTGATTTTGGGATTATGTAATGTCTAAAAGGCACAGGGCACAAGGCATGTACTTTACCTATCACCATCTTATAATTACAGATGTTATTTACATGACAAGAGACACAAACTCTTCCAACTTTAAGTTGTTTGCCAAGCACCTATTCTGTGTGCAGCAGGCCCTGGGTTGGGCTGGACACCTAGAGCTGTGCAGGCTCTCCCCTCCAAAAAGCTGTGAGCACCTGCTGGTGGAGACCGCTGGGTTGAATAGAACAGCTGCAGCAATACTAGCAATGCAGCCAGGGATACAGTCACGTCACTTATGCAGCCAGGAATACAACTGGGAAATGATCAGAGGTCGGAAGCCAAGGAGAGAAGGCAGACCCTGCCAGAAGGCAGACTCGGGGGCCACGCAGACTGATATGTGACCAGACCACACACACAGCACTGCGTCAGGCACTGTCCACCTGCAAAACCACCATGAAGCTGGTGTGGACGCAGGAGTCTGAGCAGGACCCTAAAGAGTGAGCGGGAGGGACCTGGGCCGTGGAGTGGGGACAGCATGTGCGCAGGCAGTGGGTCTGCAAGGATGTGCGCTGGCAGCAGTGAGGACCTCAGGAGAGAAGCCAAGCATGGGAGGCGGGCCGTGGAAGAGGCATCTAGAAGCCTAGTTGTACTCCGATGTTCCCTGCAGGTGGTGCCGAGCCTGCATGCACATCAGACAGGAGCAGCTGAGACTTCAGGCAGGGTGGGCAAGCAGAGGAGGCAAGAGAAGGGCAAAGACCAGCTGCCAGGAGGACAAAATACAAAGGCCCATTCCCCTTCTAGACTCAGAAGAAACTATCTTCCCCTGGAGGTCCTGGAGTCCCAGGTCCTGCCACTGGGACAGGCCTGATTGTGTCTCAGGTCCCAGGGAAGAACTGCCTTGTTCCGGTGGCCTGATGCTCTCAGGTCAAGAGCACCTCAGGGCATTCAGGCCATAGGTTTGGTTTCTTGGGTTCCAGGGGCCCCTTTCCAGCCTGGATTTTCCCACTGAGGTACCTTCATGTAATGTCACAGGCTTCCATAGGATCTCCCACACCTATCCCAAAGCCCAGTTTAGGGTCTGCTACAGTGGCTTCCACACAGTGCTTCCCAGTCTGATGTTAACATGTACATGGCTGGCAGTGATTCTGTGTGATAGAAAATTAACAGGTAGAGGAGGGAGCAGGGCTGAGCACGGGGAGCACCAGCCTTGTCTACTGCCATGAAGTAGCTGCACCACTCTGTGCACACCACTTAAACTGCCTCATCCTTCTCATCTGGAAAAGACCACCTGCTTAGCACGTGTCATTCAGACTTCATGTGCTCTGAGGTCAGGTTTAGAGAGAGGGCATCCTGTGCAGGTGCCGCTCCCTTCCTTTCCAGCAGCCAGTCATGTGCAGCTCTGCAAAGTGCCAAGGCCAGTCTTGAGCAAAATGCTTCACAGGTACTGTGGGAAAGGCACGTATGCCTGCTGGCTAGATCTGCCCCTGCTGCATGTCATCCGAGACACATGTGGCCCTGGTATCTGTGTACGTCAAGTTCCAGGAGCCGCGACCTCTTCTTTTGTGTTTGGCTTTCCTGGGGATCTAGTGCAGTCCACCCTTCTGCAGTGGGAGTGGACATAGTGAGAGGGTGGGGCATTTTAGCAGCATGCGCTGTACATTTAGATCAGGGGAAAGCCTCACCAGCCCCATCAGTATGCCAAGAACGGTGAGCCAGCAGTGCGGGTCAGGAGGGGAACGGGAGGACACTGGCCACAAGACAGCCAGGGTGTCAGGACGCTTGCCTTCTAGTCTCAGCTTTGCTGGTGCATACTTGTGTGATCCTGGACAGGTTACTTACTCTGTAGGATGGAGGGCTCACATTTATCAAATGAAGCCCTCATTTATCAAATGAAATGGATATTGTTCTGCTCTCAAAGAAAAAAATCAAATACTTAGGAATCAATCTAACACAGGAAGTAAAAGATCTCTGTACTGAAAACTACAGTACTCTGAAAAAGGAGATCAAAGAGGATATCAGAAAATGGAAAAATATCCCTTCCTTTTAGGTAGGAAGAACTAACATAGTGAAACTGGCCATACTCCCAAAATTGTTATACAGATTTAGTGTAATCCCAGTCAAAATCTGGTTTTTCATATGCCGTTGTACTGAATTGGGCTACTTCTACCAGAAAAATCAAAAGAAAACTTTAAAAAAACAAATCATAGAGTGGTGTGTGGGTGTATTATACCCTCTGTGATGCTCAGGTAAACATACACAAAACCTGTTAGACGAGCATCACGTGGGTGTAAATCCTGGTTGGATACTTTTGCACATGTGCACACACCTTGCCTTTTGTTGTACCAAGCGGGTAAACACAAAGATCACTTCCTATATCCCTCAGGCAAAGGTACTGAGACACACAGCAACTACTATTACGCTAAAGTACAAATTTTACAGTAGAAAAGAAAGGGATGTGTTTGTGGACCCCAGTGTTATGCTCCTGGGGTATAAATATTGCATTGTTTCTCTGGTGTGAGAAACTGAAAGTGTAAATAATGTATCATACATTGTACCAAAATGTATCATAGATATTGTGAAATAGGAAGAAAATGTTCAAATGGGAAGGGGAACTAGGGAAGGTAGAGGGGGGAAAGCAAGGGAGGGAAAAGAAAAAAATGAGAAAAGAAGGAAAAAAATGGAAACAAAGCTTTTGTAAGTAAGGAGAGAAAGATGGGTTGAAGGGAGGGTAGGGGAATGGGAATAAAAGAAGAATGCAGGATTCCGTTCTGTTCATCTCACAGGGTTATTGGGAGGATTAAATTGACTATATATCTGGAAATAGCTTGGGAAGCAAAGTAATATGTCCAGTTACAGAGAAATGGTAAATAAAAAATTAGAACATGAGGCTACGTCCCAATAAACCCACTGTAAGTTGAAAATATCATGAGCCAAAAATGCACTGAATACCTCTCACCTGCTGGACACTCTAGCTTAGCAAAGCAGCCTGCTGCGGGTGCCAGTCACTTCCCCTTGTGGTCACCAAGTTGACTGGTAGCTGCGTCTCACTGCCACTGCCCAGCACTGCGAGAGAGGATCATGTCATGTATCCCTAGCCTGGGAAAAGATCGAAATTCAAAGTACAGGGTATGCTGGAGATGTATTGCTTTTTGTACTAAAACTCGGAATCTGTACACAAACTTTAAGGTACATTAAAGTATTAGAACCACAGGTCAAACCCTGTCCTCAGTGTGTAGGGACCTGCAGTGGCCCAGGCTGAACCCCTGCCCCGGAGCCTGTGCTCTGGCAGGGAAGGCAGACAGCAGCGTTCATTCAGGGGAGGGAAGAGCGAAGCTGAGGTCACTGTGCTCCACATTCCCCTTGAAAACACCTGGGGAAGCTCTTCCCCAACAGGTGTGACCAGAAGGACCAGGAGGCTGGTGCTTGGGAGGGGCTAGCTGTGGGTGCCCATCTCCCAGCCCCATCTGTAGAAGGTTCTGTTGAGAAGCCTGAGGCTCCCTTCTGCACCCAGCCCCCAGCACAGGGTGCAACCCTGCTCTGGGCACAGCAGGCTGGGGATCCTGGGGCCTCCACTGCCTCCTGTCCTCCTTCCCCTGGGGTAAAGTTTCTGTGTCAAGAGTGGCAGCCAAGAAGAGCAGGGGCTGCTCACTGGCAGGGTGGGGGGTGTCATTCGGAATGGCTCTGTGCCCTGGCACAGGGGCCTGCAGCAATACGGGAAGAGTCCGACTTTTTATTTAGTTCAGAAAGTAGAGAACTCCATGCCTAAGGAAAGGCATTGCTAAAAACAGTGGAGAGCAATTAAGAGGAGGTTGTAGCTTCGTGAGTCAAGGGGGACCAAGACCACGCTCAGGTTCGATAATTCACTAAGAGAGTCATGGGACTTAGAAAAGTTGTTATTCTCACAGCTACAGTTTACTACAGATTTCAGTAAGTCAAGGGGAAAGGTGCACAGGGCGGGTCCAGGAGAAGCCAGCTACGAGCTTCCGGGTATTCCCCATCCGAGCAGCACACATTCTCCACTCCCTGCAGCGGTGTGTGGCACAGACAGCAGTGTGAGAGCCGCCGCGGAAGCTCACCTGAGCCTTTGCCCGGGTTTTCCCGGGGCCGATCACAGAGTCATGAGTACCTGCCTACCTTGTGACCGACCTTCGCTTTTCAGACTCCAGCCCCAGAGGGTACGGTGCAGGCCATGAGGCATGCAGAAACACTTTTATGAGGCACAATATTCCAGGGGCTCAGAGGGGAGCTCCTAAGAGCCAAGCAAGGGACAGTCCCATCTGTGGAACATGCAGATTTGGAGTACCTGCAAAGCTAACATTTACTGCTCACTTCAAGAAACAAGTGAATGGTACCACAAGTTTAAGCAAACGATAATCGACTAAACAGACAACAACATCAAAAACCTACAAGGAATATTTTTATCAGAGTTGCTAAGTTATCTGAAGTGTCCAGTTTAAAATGAGAAAAATAACAAAACAATGGAAGACATGCAAAGATTAGAAAGAGTGGTCCATACACAGGGCAAAAAAGCAAGCAATAGAAACTCCTTTGACAGGACATGGATGATGGCCCTAGCAGACCAAGACCGCAAAGCAGCTATGATCAATATATTCGAAGAACTAAAGGAAACTATGCACACAGAATTCAGGGAAGGTATGGTAACAATGTCTCATCAAATATATAATATTGATAAAGATATGAAAACAATAATAGTTAACCAATAGAAATCCTGGAATTGGAAAATACAATAACCAAAATGAAAAATTTACTAGAAGGACATAACAGTAGATTTGAGCTGACAGAACTATTAGTAAAATTAAGGAAAGATCAATAGAGATTATGTAAGCTGAATAACAGAAAAAAAATGAAGAAAAATGAACAGAGACTCAGAGAAGTTTGGGGCACCAGTAAGTGGAACACCACATGCATAATGGTAGTAAAAGAAGGAGAACAGAAGTAGAATGAAGTTATTCCCAGGTACACAGAGGTGGGGAGAATTTGTAGTTAGCAGATCTGTTTCACAAGAAATAGTGAAGGAAATTCTTCAGACTGAGAGCAAGTCACACCAGAGAATAATTCAAAACCATACAGATAAATAGCGATATACAGCTGAGCACTGGGTTTTTTCTTCATCTGTTTTCTGTTGCTTTATGGAACATTATAGACTGAATAATCTATGAAGAAATGTATTTCTTACAGTTCTGGAGGTGGGGTCAATCTCACACTGCTGGCACCTGGTGAGGGACTTCTAGCTGGGTCATAACAGGGCAGAACACATCACATGGCCAGAAAGCAGAAGCATGAAGGTCTCTCTTCTTAAAAACCACTGTCCACCATGGACATCCCACCATCATGACCCCATCTAAACCTAATTACCTCCTAAGCCTCCTTTTGTAAATACACCCAACATAATGAATTTTCAGGTTAAGTTTCAACACATAAACTTTTGGGGAAACCTTCAAACAATAGCATAGTTCAAGGTAATTAGGTAATTTTAAAGACAGTACAATTTCATATTTCTTATTTTCTTAACTATTTAGAAAGTTATTGGAGAAAATAATCTGTATATGTCATTGTACTGGTGGCCTATGACATATAGAAGTCATAGAAGTCATTTGACAGTAATGGCACAAAGGTGATTTGGAACAGAGCTGCACTGGAGTTTACCAGATGGCGGCACAGATTTTAGGAGCAAATGGAGAACCAGAGGTAGCAAGCAGGAAGGTTAATATAACAGACTGCACATAAGCACTTTCTCAAATTGTATAGGTTACTGCATTGATAGGCATATTACCTAGAGAGGTAATACAGGTAGCATTAATGGCAGAGAAAAGGGAGTAAAGCTGTGTAGCAGTAAAGTTTCCATATCTCACTGGAATTAAGTTAGTGTAAATATGAAACAGACCTTGATAAGCTGAGGTGAATTTTTAAGCCCTAGAGCAAGCACTGTCAATAACTTATAAAATATAGTTAAAAAAAAAAAAAATATATATATATATATATATATATATATGGACCTAGAGATGTGGCTCCAGGGTAGAACAGTGTCTAGCAAATGTGAGGCCCTGGGTTTGATCTCCAGCACTGCCAAAAATAAACAAATAAATAATTAAGTCACACTATAAAGTATTTGGTAGGTGCAAAAAAGTACAAAACATACAAAAACGATATGACACATAAAGAAAACAAATCCAGATAGCAAATATAAAAAATGTAACCATATCAATGATAATATTAAATATGAATGCATTAAACAACCCAATCTAAGACAGATCACCAGAATGGGCTTTTTAGAAACCCAATACTTAGCTTTATACTCTTCATAGAAAACACTTCGATTCAAAGATACAAATACATTCAAATTTTAAAGGTAGAAAAATATACCATAAAAACAGTGTGAATTAGACTGAGCATACAAATAGCAATCTAAGTAGTTTTTTTTTTCTTTTGTGGGTACCGGGGGGTCAACCTCAGGACCTCGCGCGCCAACAGTCACCCATGCCGCTGAGCGAGATCACCGGCCCCTTTTTCGTATGTGGGATCCGGGAGTCGAACTCTGGCCCTCGCTCTTGCAAGGCAGGCGCTTATGCCGCTGAGCCATCTCACCAGCCCTCTAAGTAGATTTTAAAACAAAAATTCTACTACAGATATAGAAAAACATCTTATGATGATGAAAATGTTTTTCACCCAGACCGCATGACAGTTGTAAATATATATGCATCTACTAACAGAACCACAAAATATATGAAGCAAAAATATGTAATGACAGGAGAAATAGTTCAATGCATGCAGCAACATCAGTACATCTCAGAATGATTATGCTTAGTGACACTCACAGTGTGTATGATTTCATTTATAGGAAATAATCAAGTAAGCAGGTTTACAGAGGTAGAAAGAGTGGTATTCGCCTAGGGCTGGGCAATGTGTTGAGGAGTGATGGGGAGTGAGCATGAAACATGGGGTTTCTTTTGAGGGAAACAAAATGTTCTAAGAGTAGATGTGTGATGGTTGCATAACTCTGTAAATTCATTTTAAAAGTTCAATTGCCGGCTTGAAGTTGGTAATTTGTATGGTATGTGAATTATAGCCCAATAAACCTTTTTTGAAGGTGAGTGAGTGATGGCAACTGATGAAGCGCCTCCATTTGATGCAGAAGCACAGAAAGGCTTTGTGTTCAGGGAGGGGAGCTGGTAAACTACCCCATATTTTCTGAATGTATTTGCCACCTGTGAAGCTCATACAATGCTGTAAGGTAGAAAGTATTTTCCTTGTTCTCATGGGAGGGACCTGTAAAAGAAGGAAGGGACTCATCATGAAATCTATGACTTACAATTTTGAAGAATACATGGTTAACACAGTCATTATTCAGAAGAGGGAGGTATTTGCACAGGGCCCCTGATAGGATTTAGAGAATTGTGGCCATAGAAAGAAAGGACTGGCGCACAGAGTCTGATTGTTTATGGGTGCCCCTCCTTGCAGGAGTGCCTTCTGAGGCAGCCTGTGCGAAGCTAGGCAGCTCTAACTGCAGACGAGTCATTCCTCATCTTAAATGAAAATGTCCCTCCTGTTAAAACTGCTGTCTTAGGCCAGGCATGGTAGCATACGCTTATAACCCCAGCACTTGGGAGGCTGAGCCAGGAGGATCACCATGAGTTCGAGGACAGCCTGGGCTGCATAGCAAGTTCAAGTCCAGCCTGAACTACATAGCAAGACCCTGTCTCAAAAAGAAAAACAAACAAACAAAAAATTGCTCTCTTATTGTTTATGATGCAGTTGTTATTGCCCAAACCGTGCTGAACCTCAGAACTACATCATAAGTGTAATTCTCCTCTCCTATGGTCTGTGGTTTGAATGTGTCCCCTAAAAAACATGTCATGAGGGCTCCAGCCTCGTAAAGGGACAGATGCTGATGAGGATGTGAGCTCTCTGTCTCTCTGTCTCTGTCTCTCTCTTCTGCCGTGGGATAACACAGTGGGGGAGCCCTTTCCAGATGTGGTCCCTCAGTCTCAGCCTCCAAAACCATGAGCTAATACATCTCTGTTGGTTGTAAGTTACCTCGCCGTGGTGTTTTGTTGCAGGGGCACAAAAGGGTGTGGGACCTTCCACGTGAAATGGGTACGGTCATGTCCCTGTCCTCCTCATCCTTGCTTTCCAGGCAGATCCAATCCTGGATTTAAGGCAGAAAAAATGAGTCGAAGCTCATTTTTTCTGCCTTAAACTTGGTTCCTTAATCATTCTTTTTTTTTTTTATGTGGGTACCAGGAGTTGAACTCAGGACCTCGCGCTTGCCAGCAGGCGCTTGTGCTGCTGAGCGATATCGCCGGCCCTTTTTTTTCCTTTACATGGGTACCAGGAGTTGAACTCAGGACCTCGCACTTCCCAGGCAGGCGCTTATTCTGCTGAGCTGTCTCACCGGCCCTCCTTAATCATTCTTCATACAGCAGCACATGTGGTTCTTTCCCATCCTGATCTGCCCGTTCTTTAAGCGTGGCCTCGGACTGAGACTGAATGGTCGGACCAGCACAGAGGCCCTGCCGTGAGACTCGTGCTGCGCTCTCTTCCTGCAGCCTAGCAATCGATGCACCCTAATGCAGCATTGCTTCTACAGCAGTCACATTCTATTATGGATGAAAGTCCTAGGCTTTTTCTTCGTGTGCTGCTAAGTTAGGCCTGGTGACCTGAACAGTGGTACCTTTTTTAGGGATGCATAAAACATTGTATCTAGCTGGGCTTGGTGGTGCACCACTGTAATCCAAGCACTCTGGTGGGCACAGGCAGAAGGATTGCAAGTTCAAGCCCAGCTTGGGCAGGGTAGCAACTTAGCAAAACCCTGTCTCAAAATATTAGAAGAAGATCTGGGGATGTCATCAGTGTGAAAGTGCTAGGTTCAGTCCCCAGTACTGCAGAACAAAAACAAAACAAACAAAAAGACAGCAACACTGATTTTGCTGCACAGCCGGGCTAGCAAGGCTCAGATACATCAGCAGCAGAACAGCCTCACAGCACCTAACACCAGCTGTATAAGCACAGCCATTCCAGCCCACAAATGGGAGAAAAGCTCTGCAAATACTCTTTCAATAGAGGACTAGTAGACTCAGTATATAAAGAACTCAAAAAATCTTAACATACAAATAGCACAGTCAATAAATTAACAAATTAATTGAACAGACAATTCTCAAAAGAAGTACAGATGGAGAGTAAGTACATGAAAAATGCTCAACATCTTTAACTATCGGGGAAATGCAAATCAAAACTACACTGAGACTGAGAGTCTGTCTTACTCTTCCGAATGTCTATCAAGAAAACAATGAATGAATGAATGAATGAACAAGTGAAGGAATGAATGCATAGTGGCAAGGAAAAAGGAACCTTTCTACACTGTTGGTGGGAAAGTATAGTCATTATGGAAATCAGTGTGGAAGTTCCTCAAAAAGTTAAAAATATAGCTACTATTTGATCCAGCTATACCTTTCCTTGGTATATTATGAAAAGAATTAAAGTTAGCATACTATAGTGACAGCTGAAAGCCCATGTTTATTGCAGCACAATTTACAATAGCTAAGCTATGGAAACCGCCCAGGTGACAGTCAACAGATGAATGGATAAAGAAAATGGCCATAAAAAAGAATTAAAGCATGTCATTTGCAGGAAAATAGATGGAACTAGAGATCATTATGTTAAGCAAAATAAACCAGACTCAGAAAGTCCAATATCACACAATTTCTCTTATATGGAAACTTTAAAAAAAAAGGGGAGAGCACTATTAGAGAAGAGAAAAGGGATCAGGAGGTGGGGAGAGCAAGGGGGAATTGGGGCGATGAGGGTTAAAAATGATCAACGTATGTTATATGTATATATGAATATGCCAAAACAAAGCCCACTATTCTGTATAACTAATGTGCACTAATAATTTTTTAATGCAGTCATGCTCCGTATAACACCATTTTGGTCAACAGTGTGATGGTAGCCCACGAGATTATAATGGAGTTCCAGTATTCCTATTGCCTGGTGCCACCCTGGCCACCAGGAAGGCTTGGCACAATGCATTGCTCAGGTGTGTGAGCGACACTGGTAGAAACAGAGCTGCAGCACTGCCAGTCGTATAAAATGCAGCACATATAATTACGTACAGTGCATGATATTTGCCAATTATGATAAACAACTGTGTTAATGGTTTATGTGCTTACTATTCTATACTTTCTAATTATTATTTTAGAGTGTACTTCTCCTTATTAAAATTTACTATAAAAGCAGTCGGCCATATACACTTGTGTATCTTGTACCCTCATGTATCTTGTGCTGTCTTTGTCTCTCAGTTGCATCAGAAGGCCCCTAGAGGCCACGTTCAGTGGTTGACCTGTACTCTCCAGGTTTATTCAGGCACTTTATGATGTTTGCACAGCAATGAAATTGCAGAATGATGCACTTCTCAAAATATTTCCCTGTTGTTAAGCAACACGACTGTAAATGAAGTTGTCATTTATATGGTAGTGAACACTTGCATGATACAAAATAAATTAGGGGTGATACCTTGTAAAATCATCCCTTAGAGCTCCCTTATTGTGATGTCTAGTGCATTTTTTCATAGTACAAAATCTTGCCTTTCCCAGTCAGACCTGTACCTTGTATCTTGTTGTCTCAGTGAATTCACTTATTAGTTTTAGGAGCTTTTTGTGTAGGTTGTTTGGACTTTTCTACATAGAAAATTGTGGTGTTTCAAATTCTAGTTGTCTTTATCCATGTGGGGCTGTGTATTTTCTTTGGTGTCCTGGTGAAGTCACTCTCAGACCAAATCCCCAAAGCTTGCATGAGCTGTGGACTTCTCCCAGATTAGGACTCCTGGCCCAAGTCCAGCATTAGGGTCCACTGCACTCTCCAGCAGACGGCCTCGTGCTTGTGGAGTCTGGCTCCCCTCCCGGGGCTAGGCAGCCACTGAACTTGCTTACCACTTTTTTCTGCCTTGCGTCTCTGTTCTGTTTAGATTTCCCAACACTTGTTTGTTGCTTCTCAGAGTTTTTATTCACTTTCTCTCCATAGAAAATAATCTTTCCTTCTCTGTCTCCATGACTAGAGATCAAACCCAGGGCTTCATCCATGCTAGGCAAGCACTCTGCCGCTGAGCTACACTCCTATCCCTTCTATTGTTCTCTTCTTGAGGAATTTCTTACGGGACTATGGTGCACACAAGCAAGCGTAGTGTGGAACCAGAAAGTGGTCACCTACTCCAACAATGGGGATGGAGCTGAGGAGAGATGGGGGGCAGCAGGCAAGGCTTCCCAGGGAGCTACAACCTTGCTGTCTCTTGGTGAGCTATAGAAGGAGGGGTGTGTTTTAGGTAGAAACATCAACTGTGGCACCCAGGTGTGAAAAAAGTACCATGCCTCTAGGGAAAAAAAGCCAAGGATTGTAGGGGTTCTGTGTGCAGCAGATTACCTAAGGATAGGGCCAGATCAGATGACAAGTAGGACTTTATGTCACTCTGGCATGTTCAAATTCTACTACAGGTTTTATGGAGAATGTATTAAATTTGAGTCATTTGTAGGAAAATGGATGGACATTGAGTCCATAATGTTAAGTGAAATAAATCAGACACACAAGCTTAAATATCGCATGGCTTCTGTTATTTGAGAAACCCAAAGTATAAGTAAATTAAGGAGAAAAATAAAAGATAGTTAATAGGAAACAAGAAGGTAGATCTTTTGCAAATGGGAGGGGGACCAAGAGATGGAGGGAGAAAGAAGGGGAGGAGATGGGGAAGTAAAAGAAGTAAGATGTGCTATGTCTGTGTACCAACTCCCCACGATGAATGTAATCATCATGTACTGCAAACATGTACTAATAAAAATTAAAATTAAAAATATATTAAGTTTCCTGTGGCTGCTATAACAAATCATCACACATTTAGTGATATAAAACAACACAAAGGTATTCTCTTATAAATAGTTTATCATGGCTAAAGTCAAGGCATCTGCAAGGCTAGCTCCTTCTGGAAGTTCTAAGGGGAGAATCTGTTTGCTGCTTGTCCTTTGTCTTAATTACGTTCTCATTTCTGGGACACAATATTTGACACCCACAATTTGAAGGAGGAAAGATTTATTTTGGCTCACGGTTTCTAAAGACTTCATTCTGTAGTTGGCTGGCTCCAAGGCAGAGCAGCACAGCAGAGGAGCGAGCATCACAGAGGAGTCTGAGCTCATGGCATGGCAGCAGGAAGCAGAAAGAAGAGAGATCAAGGAAGGAGGGGAGGGCCGGTGAGATAGCTCAGCAGCATAAGCGCCTGCCTGGCAAGCGTGAGGTCCTGAGTTCAACTCCTGGTAGCCACATACGAAAAAAAAAGGGCCGGTGATATCACTCAGTGGCCTGGGTGCCTGCTGGCGTGCGAGGTCCTGAGTTTGACCCCCAGTACCCACAAAAAAAAAAAAAAATAAAGGAAGGAGGGGAGAGACAGACCCTTTCAGGCCATGCCTCCAGTGACCACTTCCTCTGACCAGGCTTCACCTTCCAACATCATGTTTATCTATAAACCCTTCTGTAGATAGGAGTGACTGGATCCAGGGTATGTGATACTGGATTATGGATGTGTGATACCGGATTAGTTGTTCACTGATTGGTTTAGCATAGCTCTGGGTGTGGATAATAGGAAGGCCCACCCTGGGTGTGGGTGGCAACAACCAATAGGCTTGTAGCCTGGATGGAATAAAAAGGGAAAGGAAGGCTCAGTGCTTGCTGCTCCTACCTGCCACGCTATGAATTCTTCTTCTGCCATGCTCCTCTGCCTTGCTATCCTGCCTTGGAGCCAGCCAACTGTGGACTGAAACCTCTACAAACTGTGAGGTAAAGTAAACCTTTCCTCCTTTAACTTGTGGATGTCGAGTATTTTATACTAGCAACAAGAAAGTAACTAAGACGTAAACCATAACATCTATCTTCTAGGGGCCACTGGTAATCCTTGGCCTCTTCCATCTTCAGAGGCATCTCTTCATCCTCTGCTTCCAGCATTACACCATCTTCTCTCTCTGCCTCCTTCATCCCTCTCCTAGGGGCCCTAGAGATTGCACTGAGATCATCTGGATAATCCAGGCTAATCTCCCATTTTGAAATCCCTAATCCCATTGGCAAAACCCATCACCACAAAGGTAACATTTACAGATTCTTGGGCTGATTCTGTGCCATCCTGGAGGTGCATTATTCAGCCTGCCACAGAGGGCATTCCACAGATTCTGGCGAAGGAGGGTGATTGGTAAAACTGATGGGTTTGTGGTTTAGGAAGATCTGCCTGGCAACTGAGAGAGCTGAGGAGTAAGGGTAGAGGTCTGTGAAGTCATTTGAAAGTGGTGGGAATGATTTAGGTGATGATGGAAGGCACCCCTGGCTCAGTAGCCCTGAGGATTTACCTAGGGCTAGAGATCCTAGGAGCTGTAGCCTTTGGGACCCGGAACCAGGTAGCATCTGGCTGGACAAGAAGGGCTCAGGACTTCTGCCTCCATCAGCTGGGTGGGTGGCTCTGCTTTTGCCTGAATGGCATGTTATTGTGAGATAAACAGGAATTCTGGTAGGCAGCTGGGTCCCTAGCCTGGAGAGGACGCTAGCAGTGACTGTTTGGTTGCACCTGGCACATGGTGGAATGGACAACTCTAAGATGTGTCTAGATTAGGAAGAGCATGGAAGCTGCTGGAGGAACAATGAACTTTACATCTAGAGAGAAGTGAGAGTAGGGAAGGGTGCTAGGCATGCAGAGGAGCCCTGGGGGTGGAGTTGCATGCCAGTCAAGCGAAGCAGTGAGCTGATGCATTTGCATTCACACAGAGCCCTCCCTGGTCTGAGTCAAACCCTGAAAGAAGAGATGGAGAGCACTTTTGTGTTTCAGTATAACTTTGGGGACAAGACACTGCAGCTGGGAACAGCACTGCTTCTTGAACATCAGCTGGGAATACACATGAGGGGCTTAGGGGGCCCCCTCACTGCAACCCTCTGTGGCAGGCAGGCAGCCCAACTTGACTTTCAGGATGCCTGGCAGCAGCTCAGACACTCAGCTCTGCTATTTGCCTTTCTGGGCACATGCACCAGAGAAATTTGAGAACGTACGAAAGTCTCCCCACCTCTGAGGACAGCCTTCATCCTCTGCTGTCATTCAGTGTGGGGTCTCATAGCATGACTTCTTGGGGGGTAGGAGGCCAGCCTGGCACTGCTTTCCTAAGTACTGTTGCTTTTCCCTCTTGTGGCATTTCCTCCTAGCCCAGGGAAGAGAGTGTTGGCTAAAGGTACAAGGACAAGACCTCGTGGAAGAGTTGGGACTGGGCCCTGGGAGTAGGGTAGGACTTCTGAAAGGACAGGGCTGTCAGGAAAGGGTGCATTTCAGATGGAGAGACAGTGTGCTGAGAGGGAAAAGCAGAAATGGGCACAGAGAGTGGGGGCACAGGGTGGAGACTGCTCAGCTGGAGGGAAGCTCTTCCCAGGGCCACCAGCTGCCAGGGTGCTGTCGGGGCAGGGGACGGTGAAGGGACTTTGTGGCTGTTTCTTCCCCTCCAGCTTCATATTTGAATGTTCCTTGTTTTTCAATGTCTCCTTCCCAAGAAGCCCTCTCAGAACTGTGTGCACGGAGGTGAGTAAGGGCTGGGGATTAAACAATCTCCCCAGAGTGATCAACTATCAGGGCCAGAACCAGGGCAGAAACCAAAGTTTTGTATTCCCTGGGGGTAGGGCAGGAACGAACTTTGGGGAGGCTACATGCATGTCAAGTGTCCAAATGGATGTTGCCCCACAGTCCTCAGCCCTTCCAGACACAAGTGCTGCCAGCCTGTGTTGGAGACAAGGACCTCAGGAGGAAGTAGTGGCCCAAGGAAAAGTCACAGCAAGCACAGAGCTCCCCGGAAGCAAGGGTGTCAGCAGGAGGCCTTCACTGTCCCCATGAAGAACTGCATCATGAAGGGGTCAGGCCAGTGCAAGCAGATCACAGGCACACGGGTCAACTTTCCTGCCTCCACCCCTGCCTGGACAAGGGACTTCTCTTAACCTCAGTTTCCCACACTTGCAGCTAGCTTTAAAAGGCCCATCAGTATACAAAACCTTCAATAAATCTATAGGAAAAATATCTATTTAATTTTATGGCATTTCCCAAAATTATCTGGGCACCTTTCTGTTCATGTGTTACGTTTTCTAAATCCCATGGGCTCTACTTCAGGAGATGCCTCATGCCAGCAATTTAGGAAACTCCAGTGTCCTCCCCCAGAAACTGGGAAGACTCTCTGACCCCTCATCAGTGAAAAAGCAAACACTTCTCTCACACCTGCCAGGGGAGCCAAAGAGACAGAATTTGTCTCCATGGTGTTAAGGTTCGCTCTCCCCCCTCCCTGGGAAGGTCCAGCCCACAGTGACTGGAGGAGGTGTCCACCGTGATTGCAGATCCCGGTGCACAGCTTGCCACGGAGAGACCAGAGCCAGGGCCTTAGCTTAGCCAGATGCCAACTGCGGCTGTACAGTGGAGCGACAGTGAAGTTTGGATACGGTGGGCACTAGGCCTCCCAGGGAATTCCTCCCTCTGCAGGCAATAGGCTAGCTTTCCGAAAATGAGTGAATGCCTATGTCAAGAGGCTTGCCTTGTTGGTGAAGTGCACATCCTGGATAGTCATGCTGATTATCGAGACATAGAGCCCATGCTTCAGGGAAAGCCTGAGAGAGTGTGCGGAGACCCCACACGTGCCCCTGCCCCACGCTGACACAGTCCTGATTGCATAAACTTCCCAGACTGCAGAACACATGGCTGCTGAGGAAATGCCGAAATGGAGATTGTCCTGAAAAACCTGGCCCAGGTGGCTTCTGCACACCCTGGCCTTGGGTCCTGACCTGGGTCCCCAGAGGCCCCCTGGCCTAGTGTCCTGCTCTTTCCTGGCTCTCCTCTATGCCCCCTCTGCTTCCTTGTGGAGCTTCCTCCCCATGACCACTGGGTACAATCCCAAATCTGACTTCAGGCAAGTTCTTTGTCAAACTTCTGCGAGGCTCTCGTGGGGTTTCCAAAGGAGTCAGTCGAAAGGAGGCTGTTTTCCTGCCAGTCTCAGGACTGGGAAGAAATCCCCTGTAGATTAGGGACTGTGGGTTGCAGAGAAGGGATACAAAGAGCAGAGGAGAAAGAGCAGGCCACAGCATCACTTCCATATGTGTACGACAGGAGCGCGGCTCCTTGTGGGGCTTTTGTGCTCTTTCAGGGGTGAGGTCAGGCTGTGCAGAGGGGACAAACCCTGCCTGGCTGCCAAGGGTGCCTCCTGCCTGCCTGCTGCAGCCGGCGCAGCCCACACTGCCCTGGAGCACACAGGCAGAGGCCTGGCTGGCCGGGAGGGCACACCGTTGACAGCTCTGAGTCAGGTGGTAGACATCAGGCTCACTGTGAGCAGATACCCCTTTGCTGCCTGCCTTAATCTTCAGGGGAGTGGGCACAGGCAGGCTCTGAAGCCAGACAGCCTGGGTTCCCCTCCCCACTCTGCCCCTCCCTAGCACATTGATTGTTACTTGATCTCTGTATGCCCCACCTTTAGTATCTGTAAAATGGGACCTAGCACCCACCTCATAGGATTGTCACGAGGCTGGAGTGTGGTAAGGGTTCAGGAAATAATGACATCACCCTTCTCGTTTTATGAAAGGAAATAAGACTCAGAGATTGGCATGGTATTTTTTTTTGGGGGGGGTGGGTACCGGGGTTCGAACTTAGTACCTCACGCGCCATCAGGCGCCCGTGCCACTGAGCGATATCACAGGCCCTTTTTTTGTATGTGGGTACCAGGAGTTGAACTCAGGACCTCGCGCTTGCCAGGCAGGCGCTTATGCCGCTGAGCCATCTCACCGGCCCCTGGCATGGTATTTTTCACTACTAATGGCTGATGGTCCAGGACATGGATCTAATTTCAGTTAGAATCCTCTTTTCAGGTTTATATATATTGTTTTCCTGATTGTCTTTAATTTTTTTGCTCATGGTTTCCCTTATCTAAAACAGTTTTTTAAAATCTTGTCTAAAAATATTGATACCTGGGTTTCCTTAAGAATGATTTCTTTCAATCTATCTTGTTTCTTTGAATGAATCATGTTTTCTAGTTTTTATGAGGCTTTGTGATTTTCTTTTTGTTGAAAATTAGGTATTTGATTATTAGAATACACTGACTCTGGAAATCAGATTCTTCCCTGTACCCATAGTTTCATTCATTCATTCATTCATTGAAGGTTACAGTAGTTTTTCCAAACTGTTTTTGAAAGGAATACCTTTTGAAGGAATACCTTCTCTTTTGTGCTTTCTGAAGTCTCTGTTATTTTAGCTCATGTTAAGCTAATGTGTGTGTGTGTGTGTACACATTATTTTTTAGACAGGATCTCACTATGTTGCCCAAGGTGCTCTTGAACTCCTGGGTTCAAATGATCCTCCTGCCTCAGTCTCTTCAGTACCTGGGATTAGAGGTTATCACCACCACCTGGCTTCAGCTAATATTTTGGTTTCCTTGATTACTAGAACCTGAAACACATAACACAATGGTGGGCAGGAAGGAGGAGGAGGAGGGGAAGAAAGAGGAAGGGTGAGAGAGTGACCTAGCCTCTTTGCAGGCTGGCTTTTTGCTGTTGTAGTCTATCACTTAACTAGACTTAGGCTTTGAGCCTAAGAATTCACCCAAGTAAAACTTAGTTGTTCCCAGATCTTTCTGTGCATGCATCTTGCCTAGGCGTGAGTGGCTTTTTAAATTATCCTGTGCACACAGTTACTTTTGAATTTCCTAGTTTCCTAAAGCTTTTCACCCTACTTTCTCCTCCGCGCCTTAGATGGTCTATTGTATGTCTCCACCTAGAATCTCTTGCTCCAGGCATCCTTGGACTTGTCCCCTGGTGACAAGGAAGAGCAGCACCTGCCACGTTTTCTACATGACTTCTGAGCTCTACTGTACAGAGATGAGTAAGTGGTTCCTGCAGATACTCCCCAAACAGGTGAAAGCAGACATACGTACTAATTCGCATCCAGGTCTCATTGTCTTCTCTCTTATTCGCGTGGAGGAAACAGGAACTGGGCCACCACCGTGAGCACCTACATTAGGTTGGGGTGGGGCAAAGCCAGTAAAATCACTACAGAATGGCTCTACCTTGGTGAAGATGGTTTTTCTTGATTGAGCATTTACTTGAAGGCTGTAAGCTTTTGCTGGTTTTCCAGCTCTCCTACAAAGTTGATTCAGACAGTTTCTGGTTGGTTAGTTGATCTTCCATTTGGACATGAGAGATTGGAGTTTATTTCCTAATCTGTTTGTTATTTTGCTGACATCACTCCTGTCATATATAAAATGCTCTGATTTTCCTCTCCCTCACTGTCTGTTTATGCTGTGTCCTTTGTGGTCTCTATTCTTCTCTCCGTCTTGCGGTTGTCTCTCAGGGCTCCTCCGTCGGCCTTCTTCTGTTGCTGGTCCACAAACACGGCTCTATCCACGTGCTGACACCTCGTCTATGCTCTGGATATGGGGTGAGTTCTTCCCCCAGGGGGTCCCCAGTGTGGCAGCGTGAGAGGTGTGGGGACTTTTAAGGGTTGGGGCCTAGTGGGAGGTCAGGGGGTGCTGCCCTCAGAAGAGATGAATGTGATTTTCATGGGAACCCTTTTAGTTCTCATGAGAAAATTGTGTGAGAGAACAAGACGGACTTCTTGTTTCTTTCTGTCTTGCCACTATAAGGTCCTCACCAGAGCTAAGAAGAGGCTAACACCACGCTGAACTGTCAGAACTGAGCCAAATAAACCCCTCTTCTTTATAGAGTACCTGCCTCGGGCATTTCCTTACAGTAACAGAAAATGGACTCACATTCCCCCAAATCAGTTCCCAACCTACATCTCCTTTACATCCATGCATGTTGTGGATATCTGCTAGGATATTCTGAATCTCATTCATCTCCCTCCCAACTTCCAGCCTACTTCTGGACAGCCTCTTAATTCATTTTCCTGTCCTCAGTCTCACTTCACTCTAATCACATCTCCATGTGGAAGCCAGAGGTCCTTTCTGTGTTGCTTTAGGATCAGTCCAAATGCCTTAGCGTGACAGATGAGGTCCAGATCTTCCCAGCACTTGTCCCCTCCCTGTAACTCCCGCTGTGCAGCTTCAGCACACCCTGTGTCTTTCCAGCCCTTCGCGGTTTATCACCTCTGTGCTGGTTCCACTTTCTCTTTGGCTAAGAATCCTACCTCAGAGTTGGCTCAGCTGCGGCTGGGGAAGCCTTTCTCATGGTGCTCCTGTCCCGCTGGCGGTTTGCTCTGCACGTATCACACCACATCATCATCGTTTCTTTACTTTGTTGCTGTCCTCCCTGCTACTCTGCAGTGTCATTGGGGGCACAGAGCGTTCTACTGCATGGAGGAGAAGCAGGGGGATGGTATGTGAATGCCAGCGAATGGATGGCAGATCTATGTCATGCCTTACAGTTAAGATGCCAACACTTGAAGGACATTTACTGTTTGGTCAGCTGTCTGCTTGGTGTTTTGTATCTATTTTTTTAAAAGATGGGTATTGTCAGCTTCCTTTTACAAACGAGGAATCTCAGAGAGTGAAGGCAACTCATCCAAGATCTCTCACCCAGCTAACAAGAGGTGAAGGAGGGGCTTGGACCTAGCTCAGGGTGATCCCAAAGCTCACGTTCTGTCAGGGCCGTTCTTTCTCCCCAAGTGCAGGTTCGGTGGCCCTTACCTTCATACGGATCTTACTTATGATTTATGGACGTGCATTTGTGTGTGCTGGGACAGGGAATTAGTATGTGTTTAATTAATCAAATAAAAGAATCAAGAAAACTTTGGGGCTCTTAGTGCCAAACTAGTGGGATTATGAGGACACACTCAAATGTGGGGACAGAATGCAAAACGTCACAGGTGCCTCCTCACTAGACGATCCCTTGGGCTGCAGGGGAACTGTGTGCAAGTGTCACTCAAGGGGAAGATGGGAAGTGGGAGTTTTCAGGGCCTCAGCTCAAATGAATGCTTAGACCTGAGAACCATTGGGCTGGGAAGTGGACATGGGATGTGCTTTTAAAAAGCATTATTAGGCTGGGCGTGGTGGCGCTTGCCTGTAATCCCAGCACTCCAGAGGCTGAGACAGGAGGATTGCCATGAGTTTGAGGCTGGCCTGAGCTACATAGCTAGACCCTGTCTCAAATAAAACAAAACAAAACAAAACAAAACAAAAACCCAGCATTATTTATTTATCTAAACTGATAACATTGGTATACATCTAACATGTACAATGTGTTGTTTTGACATATGTACATACTATGGAAAGTCTAAGTTGAACTACTTACCATTACATACCTTCACATACTTACCATGGGATGTGCTTTAATGCGCTTCCCCCTGAGGCTCCCAGCCCGTGTCAGTGGGGGCTTCATCCTGTGCCTTCTCAGAGGGCCCCAATCTGGCGGCCTCGGGTAGAACACAGGCATCCCCCCATCCCAGTCAGTCGAGCTTGGAACTCCATGTCCGCTTTACTCTTCTGTATTTTCTCATTTTGCTAACCACTACCTGGTGTGTTCGTTTCTTATCTGTCTCAGGACATCAGCTCCACAGGGTGAGGGCCCTGGCCTTGGCCCGGTCTCTCCAGCTCCTGAAAGTGCATCAGGCACCAAATCTCTTGAATGAACGAGAGGTGCAGTGACCTTGGTTGCGCTTGTCTGAGCCTTCCTGTCAGGAAGTTAACTGACGGGTTGGATCATGTCAGAGGCTTAGGTTAATTTTACTCTCCTTACAAGACAGTGCAGGGGCTGGCAACCAATTCATCTTGAGAGCAGGCTTTCTGGACATCATAAGGTCTCTGTCATATATTTTCCATGTCTTTTTTTTTTTCAGACCCTTAAAAATATAAAAGTCATTCTAGCTCATGGCTGTATGAAGAGCTCATGGGCTGTCCGTGGCTCAGTCTGTAGTTTGCTGTCCTCTGAAATAATAATAAACTCTCTGGTGCTGCCTTGGGGATGCCATCAGAGGACAAAGCCTCCTGGGTCAGAAACAAAGAACTTGGTCACTCACAGCACAGCAAGCGAGAGCTTCCTGCCTGGGCCTGCGCCTCCTGATTCAGACACAGTCAACACAGAGGTCCCGAGTGGACACTGCACAAGCCGGGGGCTTGTGTCACAGCTGACGGACACTGTGCTTGGTGATTCCCTTCCTCTACGGCAAGCTTGCTGTGTCCCAGAAGGAGCTGTCATCTCATTCGACAGAACCGCTTGCTGCGAATGCAACCCTGAGCTCTAAGTGCAGGCGGAGCCCACCATTCCTGGCTTCTCATGACACGTGAGCAAGGATGCTCAGGGCCTGCGGTGGATTGCCTCTTAGTAGTGTTCTTATCGCCTTGCGTATTCAGCTGGATTGAGCGGAGGTTAGGACATGGCAGGAAGTAAGTGTGGGGCTGATGATACAAAGAGAAATGAAACATGGACCCTCAGGGTTAGCAACTACAGTGTGTTGTGTTCACAGCCGTGGCATGAACACTGCTGAGGCAGTCCAGGGAGCTGGGTGGGGACCTTTGGGCTCAGAGGAACATTAAGACAGGAAGTGGTTTTGAATTGAGCATTAACAGTTACCCAGATGAGGCAGCGTGGGCGTGGACGGGATTTCCAGATAGAGGATCCAGGTCAGGCAAAGGCACGGGGCATGCTAGAGCGAAGCTGAGGGCTGGGTGTGGCAGAATGCAGTGCCTGTGAGAGAGGGCGATGGGAAACGAGCTGAGAGAAGGAATGAGGTTAGGAAACCACACTGTCCAAGAGTCAGTCGCTTACATACCTTCACTCCCCAATCCTCACAGCTGGTCAGGCAAGTTTCTGAGCACATACTGTAGGCAGATTTTTTTTTTATTTTTTATTTTTTATTCTTGTCTCTTTGAGACAGGGTTTCACTATGCAGTTCAGACTGGCTTTGGACTCACTTTGTAGCCCAGCCTGGCCTTGAACTCACAGCGATCCTCCTGCCTCAGCCTCCCGAGTGCTGGGATTACAAGCGTGCACCACCAGATTTTTTTAAAATTTGGTATTCTTCTGTATGAGAGATTTGTCTCTTGTGGAAGAGTTTTTTCTTTACTTTTTAAAAATGGCAAACATAAATTGCATATATTCATGGATATATCACAGTGTGATATTCTGATACGTATATGTCTACACTGTGGAATGGCTCTGTCCATACATACATATGCAGTACCTCACATGCCCACCACATTTTGAGAATATTTGAAACCTATCCTCTTAGTAATTTTCAAGTATATGTTAATAATTAACTACAGTCACCATGTTATACTGTAGAGCCGTTAAGCTTCTTCCATGGATCTAACTGAAGACCCGTATCACCCAGTTGCTCCACTCCAGCCCTGGCAACACCAGTTTACTCTGTTAGTATGCGTTCAGTTTTTTTGGATCCCACATTTAGGTGATATTCCATTATATGGCATTTGTCTAACTGTTCTTGCTTTATTACCTAAAATAATATCCTCAAGGTTCATCCATGTTGTCACAAATGACAGAATTTCCAACTGTTTAAGTCTGAACACGACTCTATTGTGTGTATGCGCCACATTTTCCACATCTGCTCATCTGCAGGTGAGCAGTCAGGTTGATTCCGTGCTTAGCTCGTGTGAGCAGTCCCTGTGCAGAGCTTCCTCAGTATCCCATCTGTTTGCGAGCGCTGCACATATTGAGCATAAATACTGGCCGTAGCTATGCGACCTCAGTCGCTCCTCACAACGGCCTGTGCCACTCCTGGCGGATGAGAAACCCGAGACTCACCGACAGGCTCAGGGTCACGGCTGATGGCGGACCTGGGACTGGGTCCACATCAGCCCTTCAGCCCCATCCTGTGCCCTTTGGCCTGAATCTCTTGCCCCACAGACAGGGCACCAGGGAGGTTGTGCCATTTGCCCAGGTCGTGGAGCTCATGAATGATGGAATCAGGGTTTGCACCCATGTCTGTCTGTCTATCCGTCTACAAACTGGCACCGCCTTCCCAAGTGACACGTAAGGTCCTTTTGTCCACCAAGCTTCTACACAATCGAAGGAGATCGGTAGTGATAGAAGGCAACAGCCTCCACTGGAGATGTGGAAAGAGGCCAGGGACCACGATGGAAGTGGGAGGCACAGCAGTCAGCACAGACTGTGGAACGCGATCTGCTGGATTCGAATCCCAGCTTTACCCATAGCAGTGTGCTGTCAGGCCGTTGCTTGCTTTCTCTGTTTCCTCCTTTGAGAAATGGGTTGTCATGTGGATTAAATGAACTAATATTTGTAAAGCAATCAACACAGAGCTTGACACAAAGGACCCTCCATTGAAACTTTCGAGAATTAGGACAACTTCAGTGTGGGGGAGGAATGACATCAAGGTAGAATGCCTCTGGGAGGCATTCTGTTTTTCAGAGAGGCCTTGCGGCTGTGGATCCACAGGAGGCGGGAGGAGGGAGAGTTCACCGTTGGCCGGAAGCTCTAGAGGAGCATCTTAGGGGATGGCCCTTTGTGTGCAAGATGACAGTGAGGGCCAGCCTGTGACAGAGAGCACAGCGGGAGGCTCTGGCAGCCTGGGCATCTGTGGTGCTGAGTGCCCGGCTGGCTGCAGCCATTGTGCTGCAGGACGGCAACCTGGATCAGAAAGAGGTGCTGGACGCACAGCTTAAACTGGCAGGAAGGAGGACCCCAGAGCCACAGGCAGGACCCACAGAGTCCAGAGGGGCTAGTTGCAGTGGACAGAACTGCCAGTGTGATCTGGATGTGGACAACAGCTAGACAGGAAGGAGAGCTCACACCCAGGACAGGAGAGGGGGCCTATCCTGAAAAAGCCATAGGGTCACCACACTTCCATAGGAGCAGCTCTTTCCTTCCCTCCCCAGTCCTCCCTGCCTCCTGCCCCCAGGCCTGGTCTTGGTCTTCAGGGGCTGCCAAACAAAACACCAGGGGCTGGAGGGCTGCAGAGGTGGCTGGGGCCCTGGAGCTCCATCCCCATTGCTGCCCAGCATCCTGTGCCCACAGGACAGTGGCCAGGTGCAGGCAGAGGACTTCTCCCAGGGTCTGTACTCTCTATGCCCCTCCCATATCCTCATGAGCTTTACGAGCACAAAGTCCATTATCTGGCAGCACTATAGGAGAGAATGAACAGAGGTACTCAGTGTATTTCATAGTGCATGCTTTGAACAGTTAACTGAAGTGCAGTCGGGATTTGTGATGCTATCACTAATCTGAACACACCCACCTTCTCCTCAGAACCACATTACTCGTAGTTAGTCTGTGTCAGGTCTCAGGAATGTCTATCTGCCTTTCTGCTCTGCTGGAATGGCTCTGAACTTGGGGTACTGCTCAGACATTTGAAGACAGGGCTGTTATGTTTGCCTCTTCATTACAATCTGTTCTGAGCTCGTCCAAGATTAGTAGGAAAGTTGAGGGGTTGGAAATTTAAGAATACATTAGCCCAAAGTGATCCTCTCTCTTGTCTTAGTTTGCTTTTTGCTGCTATAATGGAATACCTGGAATGGTAATTTTTCATGAAGAGAAACTTATTAGCACTAAACTGGGAAGATTGAGGGGCTGGGCCGGTGAGATAGCTCAGTGACATAAGCGCCTGCCTGGCAAGCGTAAGGTCCTGAGTTCGACTCCCGCTACCCACATAAAGGAAAAAAAGGGCTGGTGATATCACTCAGTGGCACAAGCGCCTGCTGGCAAGCGCGGGGTCCTGAGTTCAACTCCCAGTACCCACCTTAAAAAAAAAAAAAAAAAAGATTGAGGGTCTGCATCTGGCAAGGGCCTCTGTGCTGAGTCACCCTGTGGTAGAGCTGGACAGTTAACTAGTGCAAGAAAGGAGGAGAAGGGGGCTGAACTTCACGTGCCGTGAAGAAGCAGGTCCTGCAGTAAAGAAACCGCCCCGTGCTGATCACAGCAGCCCATTCACAAGGGCAGAGTTGTTATGGACCAAACACCTTTAAGAATTCCCACTCTTGGGCCGGTGAGATGGCTCAGCGGCGTAAGCGCCTGCCTTGCAAGCGCGAGGGCCCGAGTTCGACTCCCGGATCCCACATACGAAAAAGGGGCCGGTGATATCGCTCAGCGGCATGGGCGCCTGCTGGCGCACGAGGTCCTGAGGTCGACCCCCCGGTACCCACAAAAAAAAAAAAAAAAAAAAGAATTCCCACTCTTAATACTGTTACAATGACAATTAAGTTTTCAGTACCCACTTTTTTGGGGGTGCCACATTTAAACCATTGCATCGTCTCTCTCTACTTCTTCTATTGTGTAATTTAACATGTTCCAAACCACACAACATGTGTGTACAGTTTAACATGGGATTTAAAAATAAATGCCCACCTTATCGCTCCACCAGTCGAGAAGCAGTGCTGCAGGAGCCCCTGGAGGCCTCTCCCCAGCCCACTGATTGGGCATTTAATTTATTGAGGTTTTTCGGTGCTCATCGACTGGTGTGCTCCTGTGACAGTTGCGTTTGATCTGTGAATATGGTGAGTTACATTCATTGTTTTTCCCGATCTAATCAACCTTACCTTCTTGATGACAACCCAGCGTGGTCATGATGCATTGTTTTTGAACTATGTTGCTGGGTTTGGTTTGGTGCACCTTTTGGTTTGATGATGCTTCGTTCTGGCTGTCTGCATCTTTGTTCATAGGTGAGATCTATATTTTTCCTTTCTGTTACTGTTTTTGTCAGGTTTTGAGATCAAAGATATATTAACCCTATAATAAATTGAGCAGTGTTATCTTTCTGAAAAGAAAATTCTGAAAGAGCTTTAATAAGACTTTGATTATTTATCCCTTGAATAGACAGTAAAATTACTAAGGAAGTTTTTTTGGCAAAAGACTTTAAAACTGATTCAACTTCCTTCATGGTTATTGGGCTGTTCACTATTTCTTCGTGAGTCCCTTTTGATGTTATCTTTTCTTTGTGGAAATACGGCATGTACAAGACCACTGATGAACAAGTCTGCTTTCCCCAGTGAATTACCTTGGCACCAACAAATCTTCTATTTGTAGATCTGGATGATGTAGTTTTTGGTCTCTATTTGGTTCCATTAATCTATATAGTATCTTTGTGCCAAAATTGTACTGTCTTGATTCTGTAGCTTTATAGCCTTGAAGATCTTGAAACCAAGCAGTGTAGCCCTCCACATCTGTTCTACTTTTTCAGGATTGTTTTAATAGTTTAAGACATTTGCATTTCCATATAAATTTTAGAGTCCCACTACGATGTCTACAAAAAGTCTGGTGGAATTCTGATTGGGATTGTAACTAAATCTATAGATACATTTGGGGATAATTAACATCTTAACTACAGCATAGTTTTGTTAAAATACAATTTTGTGAGAATTCATCCATTTCATCTACTGTTGAAACCAATGGGCGTATTTCTAATAAACCTCTTCTTAGTGTTTTTAATGTCTACAACGTATGTAATACCTTTCTTTTCATTCCTATATTAGTTACATGTACTTTTGCATTCTTCTTGATTAGTCTTTTCTGAGGCTTATAAATTTGTTAAGTAACCTTGATTTCAGAAAAAACACCAACGATGACAAACCAAAAATGTAACGTCGTAAGGGGTTATTTCTCTGCATGCGCCATGCCGATCGGCGGTGGTGTCTCTCCCGGGCATGCTGCAGAGGCCGGGCTTCTCTTACCTCTGGATGCCATAACCACAAGACGCCATCGACAAACATTTATTTTTTCATAGTTTTGAGGACTGGAAGTCTAAGTTCAGGATGCCAGCAGGGTTGATTTCTTCTGATTTGTGGCCTTCCCACTGAGTCCCCATACAACTTTCCACTGTGTACACACGTCCTGGGTGTCCCCTCCTCTTCTTACATGGACACCAGTGCCATGAGATCAGCGCTCCACCCTTGTAATTTCATGTAACCTTAATTACTTTGTTAAAGGCCCTGTCTCCAAAAACAGTCACACTGGGAATTAGAGCTTCAGCACACAAATTCGAGGACGACACGGTTCAGCCCAGAAGCAGCTTAGGTGGCCACTGGCAAGATGTACACAAAGGAGTGTGCTGGGTCCCAGTAAAACTCGTTTATAGAAACCGGGCATTTGGCTGATGGGCTGAAGTTTGCCAGATTTTTATCTTGCTATGTGAAGATGATCGATGTGTAAATGTGACCAGATTTACTTGGACTAACATTTCTTCAGAGGGCTCAGTCTCACCTCAGAGGTGCTGAAGTTTCGTGGGAGGAACACAGCTCCTGGAGTAGAGCCAGTTCTAACTGCTGGACACCTGGCCTTACCACCAGAGTGTGGCGGGCTCGCTTACTGCAGCGACTGACACTAAGTAGCCCCTTAACAAGGCTTCTTTCATTACCCTATCTTTTACTTCCTACAAAATGAGACACAGCTCTAAACGGTAGTGGGAGTGGTGTGTGTAAGCCATCTATTTTGTGAGGTCAGAGCCCTCGTCACCTCCTAAAGGTCCCACCAGTCCCAACACTTCATGTCCCATAGTGGGGATTACATTTCAAAATGAGTTTCAGGGGATCAGCAAACCAACTCAGTAAAGTTCATGAGGAATTGAGGCTTGGAAAAGTAGTTACCAATTAAGAGTGAAAATTCATGTGGGTAGATAGCAAATGGGAAAATCGGTCTCAGCCTTCTTCCCACTGCGAGAGTCGGGTGCTCTTGTCCCACCCGCTCCCCCATCCTGGCCTGCTGGAGAGTTCCAGGCATGGCCAGTGGTTCTGAGGGCACAGTTAGGACTTGTCTGTGAGCGAAGGAGGAGGGAGGGCCAGGGATGGTGGACGGTAGTGCCTGAGATCTGGGAACAAGGGAAGACGTAGCGTGAGGTGATGGGGTCTTGTGAAGTTTGGTTGAGAGCAGTGTGTCTGGTTGTTTTGTCCTCTAGATTGGTTTGGGGCTGTAAGGCTCAAAGGGATAGGTGAGGGGAGACAGCCACCTAATTCTTGGCAGGGGGCTGTCACTATGATAGTCTTTATGTGGCCTCTGTTGGCGATGGGGGTTTTTGTGTCATGAGAAAGCTGGAAGAAAGCCAAGATAAGTGTCTGGGTTAGGGCTGTGAGTTTTGTCTGTTGTGAGGTGGTTTGGGGGGTAGTGACTGGGTTTTGATTGTGTGTCCAGAGTCAGAGACAATAGCATATGTCGTCTGGTACCCACTGGGAGTTTGGGAAGAGCTTTTGTTTATGAGCTGGGAGGGCACGAGGGTATAGGTTTTTGTTGGGAGGGAGGAATTATAAAGGGGTCTGGCTATGAGGCTGAAGTTGGGAACCCAGAGGCGGAGAAAGCCCACTAGGCTGAAGAATGAGAGCAGGTCTTGTTTGTTTGTGGGGAGGGGAATTAACTGGATGGGAGCTTCAGGATCTGTCGTGGTGGTGTGTGAGGTGGGGTAAGGTGGAGCCCTGGGTAGTGAACAGGCTGGAGCAGCGTCTGACGGCCTTGGGGAGAGGGGCTGTAGATTAAGACCTGTTGTTGAGAGGTAGGGTTGGATCGGGACTGCGGTGAAAGCCCGGCAGAATAAGCGGGGGCTGTCTCTGCAGGCTTGAGGGGGGACGTCCAGGTGAGCTGAGGGGCACAGCCAGAGATGCGCTCTAAGTGAAGGAGAAAAGGTCTCGGGTATCGGGGCGGAGGTGAGGGACCGGAGGAAGGAGGAAGGAGGAGAATGGTTGAACGTGTGAGAGGATGGAGGATTTGGGAAGAGGCCTAATGTCTGGAGCTCGAGAAGGAGGTCTCATCCCAGGAGGGCACGGGGCACTGGGAAATCACCAGGAGGGCATCGGGAGCGATTTCTGGGTGCTGCTGTGTAGGGATGAAAAGGCTGCCAACAACTCCCACTGCCGATACTGAAGATTGAACTGTGTGTCCTGAGAATATTGATGAAGAGGAATAAGTGGCCCCTGAGTGAGGAGAAATGAGGTAGACTTACCCTCAACCAGAAGGGCTTCCCTGGGCTCTTGCGTGTGATGGGCTGGGGGTACCAGAGCCGTGGGCCCCGTCGACCTTTGTCCAGAAGAACAGGTCCCATTAGGTCAGCAGGGCAGGCTGTGGGAGAGGGTGGCACCACCCCAGTGTTGGCACAGGGACAGTCCATCTTCCAGTGGCCCTTAAGCCACACAAGGGGTAGGCTTTTGTGGGAGTCTGCGGACTTGGGTACTGCTTCACCCAATGTCCTGTTTCGCCACATGGAAAGCAAGGGCCCAAGGGCTAGGCTTTTGTTTGGGTGATCGGTCCAGCTGAAGTGTGGTGGTAGGGAGCCTGGGGGCAGATTTATTGGAGGCTTTTCTAGAGACCTCTTTGTCTAATTTTCAGTTTTGGTCAACCCTGAAGGCAGTGGTCATGAGATTGGCCTAAATAGGGTTTGAGGGCTATTGTTGAATTCTTTGAGCTTTGTTCCAATGTCAGGGGCTGCCTGGGAGAGAAATGTTTTGAGAAAAAGTTGTCCCTTGGCAGAGGAGGGATCTCAGTGGGTGTGGGCTTTCAGTGAGTCAGGCTGTGACTGGTCTTGGCTTTCTCAGGGGTCTTGATAGATTTTTCGAAGTTTGTCAAAGTTGATGGACTTAATGGAGGCCCTCTCTAGACCAGTGAGAATGTATTGGAGAGTCTTGGTGTCTTTTCCCGCCTCTGTGACCAGGCTCATGGCTCCATGTAGGGTCCTGTCTAGGGACAGCAACCATCCTGGGGGTTCTGGTTATTTTGGGTGTGGGCCTTATAAGGCGGCCACTGTCCAAACTCGTTCCCCATTGGAGAAGAGAGTAGAATGACATAAATGTCATGCCAGGCGAGGTCACAGGAGCAAGTGAGATGAGTGAGTTCCTTAAAGTAATGTGAGGGATTCGATGAGAAAGAATTGAGGTGAGCTGAGTTGGGTGAGATTGGTGAGGGAGAATGGAAGGCGGGCGAGAGAAGGGTTAGTGGTGTCAGCAACCTCTCGCAAAGGGTGGAGGGGTTTGGGGTTGGAAAGCTTGGCAGACCCAGCAGAGGTGATCTGCTGAGAGGGAGACCTGGTCACAGGCAGGGGAAGGAGGGTCATGGGGGAGGGACTGAAGATTTTGTGTGAGTAAGAGTCTGGAGCTAAAGGCTGCATGGGTGAAAAGAAGCCATTAATCTGGTGTGAGGCAGAGCAGAATGAATGGAGGGAGGAACAAGAGTGGAGGGCAGAAAAGGCCCGATTGTAGAAAACTTCTTCTTATTTGTCTAAACTCTAGAGAAAGTGGTCAAAGTCAGAGGGGATCCGAAAACTGAGTGAACTCTGCTTTGGCCAGAGAGAGCCATTGTCTAGCTTGTAATGTGGCTTAGCCACACTGCGGGAAAGGAGGGGGCATTTTGGCTTGAGATAGGACTGGAGACCAAGTTGAGACAGGTTGTTGAGGAAGAACCCCAGGGGGTGTCTTTAGGAAGGGCAGAGGGGGTTCCTCCCACACACACTGTCCCATGAGAGTGTCCAACAGGAGGAAGGGCAATTGTAATTGGAAGGCGCGTCCCCAGACAAACACCAGAAGCCAGAATGAAGGGCAAAGCAACATGTCCAGGTAGATCTGTTGTGTCACGGGTGAAGCCGGAGGTCAGGCCTCATTAGGGCGACTGACTGGAAGGACAGAGCCAGCAACAGCTCCCTGGGAGGACTCACCCCACAGTCCTGAGCGGCAGGATTTAGGTGGGGAGAGGCAGGGAGGGGGAATCTGGTGGGCTGGAGGCAATGAGGCACCCTTAACACCACATACCCATCTTCCATACCTTCCTCTCTCTGCTGGGTAGCATTCTATTCCTCTTCCCAAGTTTCGCTAGTGCATTGTTTCCTCCAGAAAAACTCCCTTTCTGTCTGCTAGGCTCACCGGGACAGGGAGCATCTGTAAAACTTAGCCACCCTGGTACTTATCACAGAGCCTCATAATGTTCCTCCTCCTCTCTGCTTCCTCGCAGCCCACTGTCTTATTGTTATACTCTCATTACCTAGCATAGAACCTGGCACATAGCTGGTGCCCAGTAAGTATTTTAATAAATTCTTGAATTCTGTTTTCTAGTCAGTTGTCTGATGCCAGCTCTGACTTTTCTGCTTCCCCTCCAGCACAGTGCTGGGAAGGCAGCCCGGTCTCAGCATGAGTTTGTGAAATTGCGCAGAACCCTGGTCTGCCGTGCCAGCCCGCCCCGCCAGGCAGGGTGGGAGGCAAGAATCTCCTCCCGCGCTGCCCGGGGATGGTCCCACAGAGCCGGGGTGGAGCGAGGAGGAGAGTCAGGCCTGCATTCATCCGCTGTGCGGCCCCGCCCAGTGAATCAGCCCCACCAGAACAGCCCCAGGGAGGCCTGTGTTGCCTTGCGAATGCTCCGGGGCTCTTTCCAGGCTGCGCCGGGCCCCACGCCCAGCCAAGGCACATCCCACAGTTCTCTGGGGAACGTGACGGGCAGCAGAAAGCATGCTTCAGTTTCCTCATGTTCCAGGACAGCTGGACAAAGCAGGTGAGAAGGGACACGGGATTTCTAAGAGGCAGATTGTCCTTGTGTCTGGGAAAGGATGTTTTTGGTGAGACTTGGATACAGAGTAAATTTAGAGTGGAGAGGTCCTGCCATGGGGCCTGCTCTGCCTCACCAGGTCTGACAGAGATGGACCAGCCACGCCTTTTGGGGTCAAGGCAGGGGACAGACAGGCATCTGTGAGTGCACCTGGTCAGTGGACAGAGTTTCAGAAGTTTGAAACTGGGCTTGTGTGTTACAAACTGTGGACATAAGTATTGTTTTGCCACAGATGTGATTGTTTTCTGTAAAAACTGTTTAACGAACTAAACTAAATTTAGACTTGGTTAAACAGAAACAGGAATCGTGGTGATGCATGCATCATGTTCGGTCTTATGCTTGTGCCACACCACGACAACTCGGAACTGTCACTGTGGCCCAGAAGAACAGTGGTCAAGGAGGGGCCATTCGCTGCAGATAGGACCCTAGAGAATGTTAGGTCTGAAGTTTTTTGAAGAAAAAAAGGACCCATTAATGAGTTCTGGATCCCTGGACTGCAAACCAAATCCAGTAGTGGCTTCTGGGTCTTTTTCGGTGAAGAATCACCAGGCCACCTGGAGACAAATATTGTCAAAGATCCTGTCGCAGGGGCCACCTCTGAGAGTTGGCGTGAATAAGAGGATGGGCTGGAGAGCTGCTTTCCTGTCCTCTCACCTCCTTCTGCATTCTTTGGTTTGTTTGCATAATGATGCATGTATTGCCTTTGTACTTTTTTAAAAAAGCAATAAAATTTCGGAGGGAAGAACGGTGAGATGCCTTAATAATATTGTCCAGTTGGGATTTGGCCTCTTGTTGCTTGGTCCCCTCTGTGGCTGCAGTGGCCCCTCCTCTCATGGCATGAGGCCAGCCAGTACTTCCTCTTAGCAGTCTAACCTCGTTCTATGCTTATGTGGGTATTCACGCGATGTCCTCCCTTCCCTCTCATTAACCTGTGATTCTCTGCGTTAGGGATTACTATATGGTTACTTTTCAATAGCTTTACTGAAGTATAATTTACATACGATAGAATTCACACTTCTAAGTGAACAGTTCAATTTTGACAAACATGTGCCATTGGGTAACTTTCACCACAGCCGTCAGAATTTTTCTATCACTTGAAAAAGTTTCCTGCTTGGTTCCCTGCAGCCCTAGGTGTCCCAGGATCTGTGAGATCCGGAGTCACAGAAATGGAGCGGAACAGTGGGGAGCCTTTGGTGTCTGTCTTCGTTCACTGACCATGGTGCTTTGGACGCTCAGCCGTATCCTGGTGGGTGTGAGAGGTCCGTTCCTAGTTCATCCTGGGGAGCTAGTGTCCATCGTTCCTCCGTGATAACCAGGCGATGGACCTTTGGGTTGTTGCCAGTTTGGCTAGCATAACTACTTCCGCTGTGAACATCTGCTTCACGTTGTGTAGAAGTATCTTTCACTTGTTTTTTTTTTTCCATAAGTACCTATGGGTAGCTTTGCTGGGTCACATGATACCTATACGTTTAACTTGGTGAGAATTTGCCAAACTTGTTTTCTCCCTTTTACATTCCTGCCATCAGACTCTAGGAATTCCGGTTGCCTTGCATCCCCCTGGCTTGTATTATCAGTGTTTTTTGAAAAGGGATTTCAGTAGAAATGAAGAGGTGTGTCAGCGTGGCTTGGAATACTGTTTCCTCAGTGAGTAATGAATGACTCAGCACCACCTCGTTTGCTTGTTTGTGTCTCCGCATCACCTCTGGTGAAGCGTCCATCAACGTGTTTTCACTTGTTAATTGGATTCTTTATCTTATTAATGAGATGTATGAGTTCTTCATTAGTCTAGATACAATTCCTTGTGGAGTAAATATTTTTTCAAATATTTGCTCCTAGCCAGTGGTTTACTTACTCATTCCCTTAACAGCACCCTCAACCCCATGCCCGGTACTGGAGATTGAACCAAGGGCTTTGCTTTGAGCTATGTCCCCAGCTCTTTGTTAAAGTTTATTTTGAGACAGGGTCTTACTCAGTTGCCCAGGCTGGGCTTAAACTTAATAGTGTCTTTTAAACAGCAAGGATTTTTAATTGAAATGAAATCCAGTTTCCACTTTTTTCTTTACATGGTTTGATTTTTTGCATCTTATTTGCTTAATGCAAGATCATAAAGATTTTCTCCTATATTTCTTTCTAAAGGTGTTATAGTTTAAACTTAAGACTTAGGTAAATGATCTATTTGGAGTGAATTTTATGTGTGGTGTGATGTTTTCCTGGCATACTTTTTGCATACGGTTATAGTTGCAGTACCATTTATTGAAAATAAATGTGATTGCCAGGTTTTGATTTTTATGTAGTCTTTTTTATTAGGTTTTAATCTAAGGCACTGTACAGCATATGGAACCTTTTATACAAATCTCAATAAATGACCTTTTGTTGGTTTTTTTACACTAGAACACTTGTAATGCCGCAGTATTGGAACCACTTGTGCTGTCCCACGAGCACCTGGGCGGGTAACAGGAGAGTTTTCCTGTGCAGTAGATGGGGCCCCTGATTGTTGGAATCCAAACACCAGCCAAGCTCTGGCAGCAATTACTCCTATCCATGGTACTGCTTAGCTCTCAGCGCCCACTCCACGTGGGTGTGGGAAGGAAACCTCTTCGCGGGGTGCACGTTGTGCTCAGATGCTCGTTTAACCCTCTCAAGGATGTGAGAGGACGTGTGGCCATCCAGTTGCGTAGATGCATGCTGAGGCTCGGAGGACGGCTGACTGTCCCACAGCAAGGCAGCGTTGGGACTTGGATCTGAGTCTTTTTTCTGTAACACAGGCCCCACCAACACTGACAATTTGCACACTTTTTACTAAACTAACAAACCATTCGTCCTTCAGCAAGTGTATTATTTTTTTTTATTACTGTAACAAAACAACTGAGGCGGGCTAACTTTACATAAAAGTATATTTACTTGCCAGTTGTGGAGAGTGAAAGTGTAAGCATCGTGTTGCCAGCTCTGCAGAAGACAGACCCTCCTCAGCTGTATGACCTCTCAGTGGGTGGCAGTAGTGGGCGCACACATGGGGAGCATGATCACATCAGAGACACTGGGGACCCATGGTCCCTTTGGAGGGTAGCTCCCCAATGCCCCAACTACCTCCCACAAAGTCCTACTTGAAGGTTCTACCACCTCCCACAGCGCTATACTGGGAAGCTGCAGGGGACGTACTCAAGCTGTACCCACCTCACAGCACCAAGTGCCAGTGCATTTGCCAAACAGAGAACCCAGGGTTTGAGGAGAAGAGTGTGAGAGTGGGCCTCTGAACCCCGCACTGCAGACGAGGACACCCCTGCGAGTGGGCGTCTCTGTCTGGGAGGATCTGGGGCCATCAGCATCACCCAGCTCGTTATGAGCTCGGTGGCAGCTGCCTCTCTGCTAGCTCATTGCAGGCCAAGCCTGAGCAGGAATAGTGATCATAGGGTGACAAGGATTAAATAAAATATGCAGCTAAATGTAGTAGCTAAATGTAGGTACTGCTTTATCGTTAGTCTGTCAGCCCTGATCAACAGGCTAGGGAAAGGCCAAAGAGTACAGTTCTTGTGGGGTTTCAGTGAAAGAGGAAAACTTAGCCCCCACTCGCCGTGAACTCCATAAGTGCAACTCCTGCCCCCAGATGCTACCGGAATGGAACTGTTTCCCTTGCAGCATGCTTCCTGTGTGTCACTGGACATGGCTTTGTTTTTATTTTATTTTATTTTATTTTTTGGTTATTGTTCTGCGGTACTGAGGATTGAACACAGGACCTTACACTGAGCTATATCCCTAGCCCTTTTTTTCTTTTTTTATTCTGAGACAGGTCTCACTAAGTTGCCAAGTTGGGCTTGAATTTGTGATTCTCCTGCCTCAGCCTCTCAGAGTACAGGGATGATAGCCTCTCACAGGGCTGGGTATGCAGCATTCCCAACTTGATTTTTGGAAACAAACAGCAATCTCAGTGAAATATGTGCCTTTACCACTCGCGAAACAAAGACCCAGTCCTCTGTCTTCCTCCTTGAGTTGAGCTGTTGGCTCCAAGTCAGGAAATGTGGATGCCTTCTCAGGCCTCATGCTTGGACCGTAGGTTCCAGGGTCTCAAAGGACTGACTGCCTGCCCCTCAGGACACGCCTTGTTTTCTGACTCCTAGGTGTTGGTTCTTACGTTCTGGACAGCTAGAAACGAGCAGTGCTTTATCAGCAGAGAAGGGCTGGCTTCAGGTGTGGGCTGAGGGGCCTGCAGGGCAGCAGTGAGTTTGGAATGGTGTGAAGAGCGCTGAGCCGAAGACAGACACTGGACTTGACTTCTCCCATGCCACCAGGTCACCTGACTTCTCCTCAGCATTGGTTTTGTTAGTTTGAAAAGAAAAGAGGACAAGATGCAGTATTTGTTGAATGTCTACTACCCAGAGGCGCTGTACACCTACTGTGTCCTGTAGCTTTTACCTTCTGTTTCACAGAGGAGGAACCTGGGGTTCAGGCAAGTCATATGCCTCACTGCAGACATGGCCAGGCAGTGGCTTCCGACAGCAGTCTTAATCTGTCTAAAATATGGTGCTGCTACAATTAAAAGTCAGGGATAATGCAAATACATGAAGTAATTGGGAAGATCAAATGAGAGCGTGAACACAAAAGCTGCAAACTGCCAGATACCGCAGGCCTATTTTTTTCTGTGTTTGTTTTTTAGGCTTAAACAATTGTCTTCATTACTTTTCTCATTGTTGAGACAAAATACCTGCCACCCAAAGTTAAAAGAGGAAAGGTTTATTTTGGCTCAGTTTGCAGAGTTTCAGTCCATAGTCGGCTGGCTCTAAGGCAGGATGGCATGACGGAGGAGTTCATGGCAGACAGAAGGTAGTGAAGCAAGCAAGGAAGGGAGAAGACAGGCCTCTTTCTGTCCCTTATGTTGTATCCAGGCTACCAGGATTAGGGCGGTGCCAAACCAATCAGTGGACTGATTGAGTAATCACCCCCCCTTAATCCCAGCACCCTTAATCCTAGCATTGCACCATGAATTGATCACACACTCTAGCTTCAGCCCCACCTATGACTGCATGAGGCTTTGGGGGGACATCTAGACACAAATTATAACAACCAAGTTATATTATTATCTATATTAACTGTGTGGCAAAGTTGCTAGAAGAAGTGTACAAGTCCAGGCAAAACACAGGTTTATGTACGTGCCTACTGAGATTAATATTTAAATATACAAGAAATAGAGCAAATGCATTTCTTTTGATTTATAGACTAATTGTTCCATTTTATCCACATCTCCCCTGGGCCATGGGCATGAAGATATTGTTAGGATGCCCTCAGGGTAGAGCCCTGATTGGGCCAGGAGCACCATAGGGCTTTTGAATTCTGTCCTGGAAGTTTTGGTGGTTGTGCAGCCAAGCTTGTGGGGCAGGCTAGTAGGGCGCAGGTCCCAGTGCTCTGTGTTTCCGCACACCTCTTCGCAGGCTGTGGGGCCTTCCACAGGTGCAGGACCAGGACGAGAGGAGCATCCACTCCCGAGGTCGGGAGCCCATAGTGAAATACAACTGGGCTTCACATCTGTCTGTGTATCTCTAGTTCTGTTCTGAGAGCCTGCATGAAGCAGAGACTCCACACAAGGTAGTCACTCAGTGGATATATTTTGAAACCAGGGATAATGGTGGATTGGGGCTGGGAGGGCTGCATGGGGCAGCCGCACTGATAGGTTGCTGAGTTGGTTATGGAGGAGAGGAGGCCTGGGTCCTCAGGTGCAAGTGTTGTACTTGGTCATCACGCTGCAGGTCATGAATGAGACCTTCAGGGTCTCCTGAGGAGACACCCATGAGGAGAAAACAGTGGGTGAGGTAGGAAAGTGACACAGAAGAGAGAAGCTGGTGGCTGAATCCTCACCTTTTTCAAGACTAAGCCAGTCAGGAGCACTGCAAGGGCCCTGCAGCTCCCGCAGGCGCTGACGGGAGCTGCTCAGTGCTGTTGCCACTCCGTCAGTCTGTTCCGATGCTTCATTAGCAATGCTGATTCCCCATTAGACTTGAAGACAAATCCAGTGTGCTGAGTAGAATTCTGACCCCTGGTATTGAGCTTCTGAATAAGAGCTAGGAAGTACCAAGGGTTCCGTAGATGTAATTGAGGTTACTAATCAGTTGAGAGAGAAGAGATTACCTTGATACATCACAGCCACTATGGACGTAGCTTTTGACTGTCTGGCTGTCCTGCATTTGGTTTGACATAAGGGAGCCCCAGGAAAGGCTCCCCACCGCACTCTCAGACATACGCAAGTAGCTCGTATTCCAGCTTCTCTCCAGGGATGGCTTCCGTATCACAGCATCGGTTTTGCACATAGCTGGCTCCAGCTTAGAGCCAACCAAGGAGGTCAGGGTTCTGTCACCCCTGGAGCCTCTGTCTTCTGTCACATCTCACTGCCTCCTTCTTCTGCCTTTACACAGGTTGTTAGGTTGGATCCACACATAAAGTCAGACTTTTCCTTCAGGTCTAGGAATCAGAATTGCTTCTTGGCAATTACCACAGTGTGATGAATGTGGTGAGAAGAGTGAGCACAGCTCTGGGCTGTACACAGGCTGTGTCTCTAATGGGAGCCAGGGCAGCTTCCTGAAGAAATGGTGAAGCTGATCTGAGATGATGAAAAGAACTAGGAAGGAGAGAGGGCCACAGACAGGAAGAAGACCACAGGCAGCTGCTGTGCAGGGCTTCAGCACTGTCGGCTGGTGGAATGCACGGAGGAGAGCCAGGGCTCTTCCCGGGCACTGCAAGACAGCTGGAGGAGCCAGCAGAGGCTCTCAGCGAGGGCGTGACATGTCAGATTTCATGCGGAAGGCTCACGTCACTTCGGATATTGTCTCACCTGTGGCTACAGAGGAGCCTGGCACATTATTTAAATGCTATCCTAGTGGCCCAAGCAAGATGATGGTGGCCTGAAAAGCGGAAATAGCAGTGGGACAGAGAACATTTTGGGATTGACATTGTGAGAGGACGGGAAGTTGCCAGTGACTCCCAGCTTTCTGGCTTGGATGACTAAGCCCGAAATGACTCCATTCACAGAGACTAGAGGAGAAGCTGAGCAATGAACAAGTTCAGCTTTAGATATTATCTTGGTCTGTTTTCCATTGCTACAACAAAATACCAGAAACCAGGTAATTTATAAAGGATAGAGGTTTGTTTGTCTCGTGGTTCTGGAAGCTGGAAGTCAAAGAGCCTGGTGCCAGCACTTGCTCAGCCCTGGTGAGGGCTGTCTTACTGTGTCACGGCATGGCAAGGCCACACATGGTGAAACACAGCAAGTGTGCTAGGGCAGGGCTCTCTTATAAAACCACTGATGTCATCATAGGTAGCACCCTTATGCCCTTATCCAGTCCCAATTGCCTCCCCAAAGCCCCACCTTCAAGATCCCATTGGCATTTGAATTTGGGGATTATGTTTTCTACACATGAACTTCTGGAGGACACACCCAAGTGATAGCAGATGTGCTGAATAATTTGAGGTGGCTGTGGGACACCAGGTGATATTGGGAGGTGGATCCAGGATGGTGGCAGATGCCCACAGGCCATCAGAGTATGACTGGGATCACATTTCAGAGCTTATAGTGTGAGAAAACCAAGGCTCTCGGGAACAGCATTTAGGCAGTGAGGGAAGAAAAGGAGGCACTCAAGGGGAAAACTACAGAGGTGGAAGAAAGGAATCCAGATGGCTGAGGTGGCTCAGAAGCCAAAAGAAAGGAGTATTTTAAGAAAGAATGTGAAATAAGATGCTTTTGAGGTGAGAGGAGGGCCAAAAATATCCACTGGATTTGAAACAGCAAGGTGACCTTGTGGAGAGTAATTCCTGGGGACATGAGTAGAAGTCAGGCTGCAGCGAATGAGAGAAGGACGTGTGAGGTAAGGGCAGGAGCTGGCGGGACTGGTGGTCGAACAGTTGGGGAGAAGGTTTTATTCTGGATGAAGACTGCTATTGGGAAGAAGCAGTGGAAAGTAAATCAGAAAAGACGGCCTAATTGCCGGAAACAGGAAGAAGCTGTCTGGAACATAGACAGGAAGAAGGGAATAGGGCTGAAATTGCAGGAAGGAGAATGAGTGAGTGAAGCTTTGGGGGAACACAGAGGACTGGCGACCAGCATCTGGCGGTGTGTCTGAGTGTCCACCAGAAGGAGGCGAGGTCATGTTCTGGAAGAGGTGGGTGGAGGCAGGGCGAGGCAGCCTTTGTGGGGAGCAGGGAGCTGCGCTGCTTAGGGACACAGAGTACTGCCAGGAAGCACTGTAGAGCCGAGGTTCTTGTTCTTCCGCCGTCTCTGCTTGAGTCTGACAAGGTGGCCTGGGGATAAACGAAACACATATTCTTTGATGTGACAAAAATAGACTTTCAAGAAAGTTTCAGTGTAACCCACAAAAGCAATATATTGCCTCCTCGATGTACCATTTCAATTAGAGTAAGGACTGGGGCAAGAAATGGATAATTCCTTCTTCCCTCACCCCTAAGCAGATCTTGCTAAGTGAAAATGGCACTCGGTTCCTCTGATCCCTGAAGTGGTCTTAGAATCCTGTTCAGTGGTGCATTTGGCAGCCATTGCCAGCCAATGAGAATTGAAATATGATACTAAATCAAATTACTATCCTTAGGATACTATGTGTCCATAGATCATTTATTTATTAATCAATCACTTCTTGAATCTAGATAATTTTAATCAGTAACATATGTAATATGAACATTACTTGGATTTTAGAAAGTATAACTTTCATTTCATGCATGCATGCACTCAAAAGATTTTTGAGTGCCTCCTATGTACCACCCATGATAGAATTAAATAATGACCTAGAAGTAGACAATCTCATCAAGGAATCCACAAAGACAGAATATATGTTAAATGAAATAACCATGACTGGGCATTATGAGTAAAACTGAAAACAGATATCCTGCAGGGGTGGTATATTTAGGCTTATAGTGGTATAACGACTGTACTATCTATGTCCACAGGATGCTGAGATCCTGGCAAGAAGTCTCTTGATATTTGTAGAAGTTGGTCTCAGCTTTGTAGAAAAGATAGAATTTTAAAGGAACTTTACAAAAAATGTGGTGAGTCTAGATATCAAAAGCAAGAATAATAGTCCAGTAGAAGGACCAGAAATTGCTGAAGGGCCGTTTACTCTGATTCCATTTCTCGGTTGCACGTCTTCAGTGATGTTCTGAAATCTGTCAGTCACCGGGAGGGGTAGACTGCTCACAGCAGTGCCAACTCGTCCCCTTCAAATCATGACTCAGTACTCATCCCCTCAAATCACGCCTCACAGTGCAGGGCCCTCTCGGCACGGCCAGAGTGCGCAGGTTCATAAGCATAGCCTATGTCTCCGTGTGTGTCTTCTCTAACACCTCAGTTCCTATTTGCTCTGAAGGATATTTTCATTGGATACGTGATTTACAGCTGGCAGTGCAAATTCTATCACTTTTTCAAATTTCACTGGCTATAGAATTTCAACATTTGAAAAATACACACTTTTTTTTGCCTCCATTGTTTCGATGAGAAATCCACCATCGAAATCCACCATTGTGTTTGCTATTTCTAAAAATATCCTTTTTTCTTGGGCTGCTTTCAGGACTTTTTCTATGCTTTTAGTTTTCAAAAGTTAATTTATGCTTTGTTAGCATGGAATTGTTTCCTTTTATCCCATTCGGAGTTTGTTCAGCTTCTTCAATCTTTAGGTTTATGTATTTTGCTAAAGTTAAGAAATTTTCAGCCATCATTTCTTTGCCTGTTTCTCAGTCCTGTGTCCTCTCTCCTCCTGGCGAGACTTTGATGACACAGATACGGCTCTTTCCTTACGATCCCATCGGCCCCAAAGCTCTGCTCCGAGAACCTGTTTTCTCTCTGCTCGGGTTGGGCAGAGCGCGCTGATCGTCTCCAGGTTCACCGACTCTGTCTTGCGTCATCTCCACCCAGCTACTGAGTCCAGTCAGCAAATTTCTTATTTTTATTTTTCACTTTTATCATTTCCATTTGGTTCTCTTTTATTAGAGAAAAAGACGTTCTATTTTTTCTACTGCTTAGATTTTCTATATTCTCATTAGTTTCAGGAAAATTCATAACTGCTTATTGAAGCATTTGTATTATGGCTGCCTAAAATCCTCGTCGAGTAATTCCAGTATTTGGTTCATCTCGCCGAGGGAGTCTGTGCATCTTTTCCTCATTCGTGCAGTGATTCTCTTGGTTCTTAGTGTGGCTAGGGAGCTCCAGTGAAACCAGGCCCTCGTAGACACTTCGCCTGAGACCGGACCGCATTAGCCTGTCTTCACAGGCGGTCCTGTGCGGCTGGGCGCCCCGAGCCTGCGGACGGAGCCTGACCCGCGCTCCGGCCTGGCAGCGCGGCCGCCTCGCCCAGCTTCGCGGCTGGGAGGAGGGTGCAGCACGGCGCCCAGCTGGGCCGCGACGACCACAGAGCAGAGCCAGCACACCCTCCCCCTCCGTCTGGCTCGCGACGGGGCGAAGGCGGGGCTGGGGGACTCGGCCTGGGAAGCGCAGCGGTCAGCTCCTCGCATGGTCCGCTTAGTCTCTTTGCTGCGGGGTCGCGGTGGCGCTCAGCTCCCTCTGCGCCCTGCTGAGGCTCCTCAGGCCGGGAGGTCCTGACAGCGCCTTTCCACCCAAGCAGAGCCCCGACACCCGCACTGGGCAGCGCCCCCGAGGGGGAACCCGAGCAGCGCCTGCTTCCCGGGAGTGGGGAGAGGAAGCCGGGCCCTCGCCCGCGGGCGCGCGTGGGGAGCGGTGTGGGCCTCGCCGCTGCAGCAGGGCAGGGTGTGAAGAGGCTTCCACGGCGAGGTCGGCCTCTCCGAGGCCTCTGGTGGGAGGGGCCGGCTCTCCTTAGGCCCGTTCGGTGCGAGCCTGTGGGTGCCGGCCCGGCCCGAGAGGCCGCGTGGAGGCCGCGGAAGCCGGGCGGCCGCTCCGGAGCCCCGCCGCCCTCCCGGCGCTCCGCTGCGGGGGGTGGTGTTGCTGTTCGTCTGGGTGATGCAGCTGAAAGGGAACGGAACGTGGAGACAGAAGTCTTTCACTGTCTCTCAGGACAGTTTTAAATGAAGGTTTTAGAGTTTAAAGTTTTTTCCATGGTGATCTTAGACACATCTTTAAATATATTCTTAGACACTGAGGTGCGTTTTTTGTTGCTTTGATAAAAGTCTATCTTTTCTCAGTTGCGCTTTCCAGCTGCCCTTTGCAGGAACGGTTGCAGTACAGTCGGTGTTATCGATCTTCTTAGAGCCTATGGTTTACCTCAAGACTCTTTGGGAATTTCTGTGAAAACATCTGTGGGTTCTTATCACCGAGTTTCTTCCTTTGCAGTCTTTATAGATGTTATTATTTCTTTCTGTCTCTTTTGAAGGACAGGCTCTTCAGTACCGTGTCGGAATCGTCAGAGTAATCCTCTTTACCCTAGTTCTGATTTGAAAGAGTGCTTTAAAGATTGAGTAACAAAAACAGCACGGTACCGGCACAAACAGACATGCGGATCAATGGAACAGAATAGCGGATGCAGAAAACAACTCCAGGCGCATTCAGCTGTTTGATCTTTGACAAAGAGGCCAAAGACAGGCGCTGGAGGAAAGAGAGCCTCCTTATAAATCGTGCTGCGAAAACTCGCTACCCACATGCAGAAGACCGACTCTAGACCCATCTCTCTCACCATGTACTAAACTAAACTAAAATCAAAGTGGATCAAAGCGCCAAATGTTAAAACGGAGACACTTAACCTGCTGGAAGATGACATAGAATAATTCTTCTGTAAGTCATGGGCATAGGCAAGGACACTCTGAACAGAACCTCCCAGTTGCACAGGAAATAGTACTGAAAATCAACAAATGGGAGCATAGAAAATTAATAATCTTCCGCACAGCAAAAGAAACAACCTAGAGAGTGAAGGAAGACCTACAGAATGGGGGAAAATTTTGCCAGCAATTCCTCAGACAGAAGACTCGTATCTAGAATATATAAAGAACTCAAAAAAATTTAAACCTTCAAAATAAAAGAACCAGTCAAAAAAATGAGCAAGTGAAATGAATAGATGCTTCTTAGAAGTACAAATGGCCAGTAAGTACACGGAGAAGTGCTCAGCGCCACTGACCACTAGAGAAATGCAAATCAAAACAACACTGAGATTCCATCTTACCCCAGAAAGAATGGCCGTGGTCAGTAAATCGAACAAAAACAAATGCTTCTTCATTGTTGGTGGGATGTAAACTTGTATAACTACTGTGGAAATCAATGTGGAGTTTCCTCAAAAAGCTAAAGCTATGGGCCGGTGAGATAGCTCAGCAGCATAAGCAGCTGCCTGCCAAGCGCGAGGTCCTGAGTTCGACTCCCGGTACCCACATTAAAAAAAAAAAAAAAAGCTAAAGCTAGAAATTCCATTTGACCCAGCTATTCCCTTTCTAGGTGTCTTCCCAAAAGAGTTAGAGACATTTTATTACAGTGATACATGCATGCCCAAGTTTATAGTAGCATAATTCATAATAGCTAAATTTTGGAAGTGGCCTATATGTCCATCAACAGATGAATGGGTAAAGAAAATGTGGTGTTTACACACAATGGAATACTACTCTGCCATAAAGAAGGATAAACTTGAGTCATTTGTAGAAAAATGGATGCACCTTGAGACCATAATGTTATGTGAAATAAATCAGACACACAAAGTCAAGTATCACATGGTTTCTCTTATATAAGAAACCCAAATTATAAAATAAACAGCAAAATAAAAGATAATAGGAAGCAGGGAGGTAGATCTTTCTCATTTGGGAAGGGGATCAAGAGATAGAAGGGGAGAGAAGGGAGGGAAGGGGATGAAAGGAGGAATTGGGATGTGTTATGCACATGTACCAGCTCCACATAAGTAATGGAAACATTATGTACTGCAAACATGTACTAATTTAAAAAAAAAAAAAAGAATGAGTGTGATGTTTTCTGAAGGCCCTTAAAAAATAACCATCATACATAAAGTTTTTTTTTTCTATTTGAATATGAGGAATGGTTTTTGGATTTTTTCTGAATCTATTGAGATATCATATTTTCTTTCTGTTTTAGTCTGTTTTTGTAGTAATTCCAAAATTGATCATGATATGCTACTTTTAATATATTGTTAGATTCATTTTGCTAGTATTGTGTTTAGAATTTGTATCTATGTCTGTGGGTGACACTAATGTGTCTCACTCGTGGTGTTTTGGTTCATTTTTTGTGTATTTGCCATTTTCCTTAGACAGGAAATGGTCCTGAGGAATGGTTCTTCTTTGTCAGTTCTTTGCTCAGTCTGGAATTATGTGCTGCCTGAATGTTTAGTAGAATATTCCTTTAAAACCATCTAGATTTGATTCTTTTTTTTTTTTTTTTTTTGTGGGTACCGGGGGGTCGACCTCAGGACCTCGCGCGCCAGCAGGCGCCCGTGCCGCTGAGCGATATCACCAGCCCCTTTTTCGTATGTGGGTTCCGGGAGTCGAACTCGGGCCCTCGCGCTTGCCAGGCAGGCGCGTACGCCACTGAGCCATCTCACCGGCCCTAGATTTGATTCTTTATGGAACTGTTTGGTTATATTTGTTTGCTTGCTCTATGAAAGCAAATTAACAGGTATTGAGTGGCTGGTAATTCTGAAGAACTGTACTAGATTCTTCTACACCAGCTTGTTAAATTTGCCTATTGGCCATAAGGAACACCTCCCATCACTGGAAATGGGAAAAAACATTGTAGTCAAGCCACGTTTCAGAGTGGCTGTATACCATTTGACATTCCCACCAACGGTGTAGGAGTAATCCAGTTTCTCTGCCTTCTTTCTAGCGTTTTATGTTGTCACCATTCTTTATTTTAGCCATTCCGATGGATGCGTAGTGGTAATACTCTGAGGTTTTAATTTGAATTGCCCTAGTGGCTAATGAAGTTGACCAACTTTTCATGTGCTTGTTTCACATCTGTAAATCATCTGAAGTGAAATGTTCGTTCATGTCTTTTGCCCGTTTTCCAACTGAATTATTTACCTACTTATTGCTTTTCAGTTTTCAGTGACCTTTATATGTGCTAGGTCCTCGTCCTTTGTCATTCAGTGCTCTGTAAATATTTTCTGTCTGTGGTTTGCTTTTCACCCTTTTAGCAGGATCTTCCATAGAGCAAAAGTTTTACATTTGGACGAAATTCAGTTTATCAGTTTTTTCCTTTTATGAATGATGCTTTTAATGTCAAGTGAAAGAACTGTTGGTTTAGCCCTAGGTTGCAAAGATTTTTGCATATTATTTGCTAACACTGTTTCCTAATAGTTTTACATTTTATACTTAAGCCCGTGGTCCATTTTTAACTATTTTTTCATGTAGGATGTAAGATTAAGTTAAGCTTCATTTTTTTTTTTTTTTCTTTTGTTTCTATTTTGCCCCTGTGGGTGCTCAATTCCTCCAGGATCATTTGTTGAAGAGCTATTCATCTGCACTTTTGGATCTTTGTAAAAAAAATAAATAAATAAAAATAAAAAAGGGCATATTTGTATGGGTCTGTTTCTGGTTTATCTCCTCTATTCCATTGATCTATGTGCCTGCCCCTCTACAAATACTATAAACTATTTAGTAAGCCTTAATACAAATAAAATAATTCTTCACATTTTATTTTTAAGACTTTTAAGCTATTCTAAATGCTGTGCCGTTCCATATAAATTTAAGAATCAGCATGTCTGTGCCTAAAAAGAATACTTTGCTAGGATTTTGATAGAAATTGCATTAAAACTAATAAATAAATTTGGAGAGAAATGACACCTTTACTACATTGAATCTTCCAATCTGTGAACATTGTATATCTTCCATTTTCTTAAGTCTGATTTTTCCACCAGCATTTGTAATTCTCAGTATACAGATGCTATAAATGTTTTAAATTTACCCTAAAGTAGTTCATTTTCTTTGGAGTAATTACAAATGGTATTGTATTTTTAATTTTGGTTTCCACCAGTTCATTATAATGTGAAGAAATGTGACTGGTGTTAACAGGTTAGGTTTTTATGTTACGATGTTGTGGAGTTTACTTATTAGTTCTGGGAGTGTTCTCTGGGATTTTCTAAGAAATAATCATGTCATCAAAGAATAATTTGATCTCTTTCTTTCCAAACTGTATTTCTTTTCTTTCTTTTGTTCTTCTTGGCATTAAGTAAGACTTCTAATAGTATGTTGAATAAGTGTGGAGTTAATGCATTCAGTCTTTTATCATTTAAGTATCTGTATTGTTTCATAGATGTCTTTATTAAGTTAAGGTAATTCTCTGCTCTTCCTGTCTCGATTTGAGTTTTTAATCATAAATAAAGATTGGGTTTTGTCAAATGCTTTTTCTTTGCCAGTTGTTATGATCATCCAACATTTTAAACAACACTGTTGGTACATTAGATTGTATTTGTTGATTTTTCAAATGCTAAACCAACCTTGCATACCAGGAATAAATCCTGCATGGTTAAGAGCTGTACTCCCTACATACTGCTAAGCTCTGTTTGGCAAGATTTTGTTGAGGATTTGTGCCTAAATTTATGAGATGCGTTAGTTTGCAGTTTTCTTGCTTTGTACTTCCTTGGGCTTGTAACAAGGTAATATCAGTCTCAGAAAATGAGTTGGAAAGTGTTGCCTCTCCTTCTCCACCCATAGCGCCCTACCCCTCCCCTGAAAGACTTTGAAATTGGTGCTAGTTCTTCCTTAAATGTTTGGTGGAATTCTCTAGTAAAAATGTCCAGGCCTGAAGATCCTTCTGGAAGTTTTATAATAAAAATGTCCATAATGGTTAAAAGATAATTCAGTTCATCTACTTAGTGCTGGTTGCTTTTGGTAGTTTATGTTTTATGAAGAATAGGTTCAATTGTTCTATGTTGTTGAATTTTATGAGCAAAATGTTTTTACAGTATTCCCTTATTATGCCTAATAATGGCAGGATGTATCTTGAAATCCCGTTTAATTCTGGAAATGTTTTATTTGTATCTTCACTCTCCTTTGTTGTTCTTCCTAGAGGTTTAACAATTGATATTTTTCAGGAACCAGTTTTTTGTTTACCTGAATATTTCCATTGTTGTTCTACTGTTAACTTTATTTGTTTTACAGTTTTCTCCTTTGCTGGTTTGGAGTTTATTTTGTTCTTATTTTCTCTACCTTCCTAAGATAAGAACTTAGATTATAGATTGAGATTTGACTTGTGTTAGTTACTTTTGTCATTGCTGAGACAAAATACCTGACGCCCAAAGGCAAAGGAAGAAAGGTTTGTTTAGCTTACAGTTTGTAGAGGTTTCAGTCCATAATCAGCTGGCTCCAAAGCAGGGTGGCGTGGCAGACGGCATCGCAGAAGAGAAACAGTCCATGGCAGGCAGAAAGCAGCAAACCAACAAGGAATGATTGCAGCTCTTTCTGTACCTTACATCTTATCCAGGCTGCTTAGGGTGGGCAGCACTCACACCCTTAATCCCAGTGCCCTTGATCCAAGCACTGCACCATGAATCAATCCCACACTCTAGATGCAGCCACCTCTGAAAAAGCCCCACCTATGACTGCATGAGGCTTTGAGGGGACATCTAGACACGGCCATAATACATCCTTTCTAAATGTGAACATCCGTGCTATAAATTCCCTTCTCTGCAGTGCTCTACATGTTCATCCGTTGCAATTTAATTTTCATTCGATCCTATTTATTTCTTAACTTCCCTTGAGACTTTTTTCTGTGGTTTCTATTGAGATTTTGTTTTATTTTAATTTTCAGAAGCTTAATTATGATGTCTTCGGCATGGTTTCTCTGAGCTTACCTTATTGGGAATGGATTCAGCTTCTTGACTCTGTAGAATATGTCTTCTGCCATATTTGGGGTGCATCAGGCATTATTTGTTGAAGAACTATTTCCCAACTTCCTTCTTTCTCCTCAGTCTCCAGGACTTCAGTGACAAAAATATTGCCAAGGCTATGATCATTTTTCTCCTCTATTTTCTTTCTTTGTTCAGGATTCTATTGACTCTTCTCAAGTTCATGGATTCTATTTTCTGTCCCTCCATTCTGCTGCTCAACCCATTATTTCAGTTTCATTTTTAGTCATTACAGTTTTTAATTTTATGATATCCATTTTCTTTTTCTCTATTTGCTTCTATTATTGGAGGTTTTCTAATTTTTCATTTGGTTTCAAGAATATTCATAAGCAGTTTTTGGTTGGCGGCATCAACATCTGTCAGATTGCACCATCTGATTCTCTTGGTGTTGGATCAGCTGTTTTTCCTCATTCAAGCTACAATTTTGCTGATTCTTGGCATGATGTGTGATTTTCAGGTACATTTTAAATATTCTCGGTATTATGTCGAGACTCTTGATCCTACTTAAAATTTCTGCTTTTGTAAGCATCTGTCTAATTTAGACCTAGCCCATTTTATTGGCTACAATTGAAATGCTATTTCAGTTTTGGGTTTTTTTGTTTTTGTTTGTTTGTTTGTTTGAGACAGGGTCTCTCTATGTAGTTCAGACTGGCCTTGAGCTCACTATGTAGCCCGGGCTGGTCTCGAACTCACAGTGATCCTCCTGCCTCAGCCCTCAAGTGCTGGGATTAAAGGCATGTGCCACCCCATTTGACTTTTGTTTCTTGGTTGGTTTTGTGTTACCAGGGATCCAACCCACTGTGGCAGGTGCTGTGCCACTGAGCTTACATCCTCAGCTTCTTATATTTTTTATTTTGGTACAAGGGCCCACTAATTTGCCAAGTGGGTCTTGAACTGCAATTCTCCTGCCTCAGCCTCCAAAGTGCTAAGATTACAAGCATGTGCCATTAGGCCTGGCTGACATTTCAGTTTTCTGAGCCTCTGTATTGCTGTCCTACTCAGCTTCTCTCTCCTTCTCTGTCCTTTGACACCCCTATTGGTGTTGTCTGCAAGGACAGAAGTGGTGTCCCTGGGTAGCTGGCATTGTTGTGATGGGATAGGAATCCTGACTTACAAGACAGAGAGTGCTTCCTCTTCCCAACCATTTCCGGCTGATGGGCTTGCCACTTTCATCTTTGCCACTGCCACTGGGGGAGAGGAGTGCCCGACTGAGACACCTTCTGCCACTCAAAAGGGCCATCTGGCCTGTGTGACTCCCTGCTATTGGTCATAGGGTTGGGTCATAGGGTTGCTTTCTGCTGTTGAGTGAACAGCCCCAAGACACCGGCCTGCTGACCTGGCCGGTGCAGGCAGAGAACCCTCTTGCTCCTGGCAAATACAGTGCAGGAGGTGCTTGGTTCACCCACGTTCTGGCCTGGCAGATCAGCCTGCTGCTGCTGCTGCTGCTGCTGCTGCAAGGTGTGGAGTGAGGCCGGAGGGTGGCTTGGCCTACCAAGGCTCTGGGTGTGCTGCAGGCAAATTGGGCCACTTCTGCCCCTGGTACGGGTGGTCCCTGGTGCACTCTCCCTTTCGTGGAGCTTTGGCGAAAGAGAATGGTCTACCTGTGTTTTCTTAGATTCTGTTTTTTCAGTTTAGCATCCATTAATTTAATTACAGGGCTAAACAATATCTCACTTGTAACCCAGGCGAGATCCCATTCCATCCTCCTTTTCCAATTCTCACACTAAGCCAGGGTTCCCCTGCCCTAAATCAGTCCAGAGCCAGGCACTAGACAGCTAAGGACTGCCCCGTGCCACAGAGCCACAGAATCACTCAGACCTACCAAATCTGAGTAGCTTCTCCGCCCTGCCTTGTCTTTCTACTGCAAACCCAACGAAAGCCGTGCCTCAGTTTGCCCTTCACACCTCTGCCTCCTGAGCAGTAGTGGTGCTTCTCCTGTGGCTGCATGATGAGACGTCCCCTTCTCTTGGAAATTGTAATTAACGCAGATCTTTTCCACACAATAGCCCCTCCACGCTGTCACTTGGTCTCCTCCATCAAAGTTCTGTGGGTAGAGGGATAAAGGCTGCAGAACGGTACAGGGGTGCAGTTGCATGAAGAAATAACTCTGGTAATCCGTAGCATAGTAGGATAAGGCTGAGGGCAATTGATTAAGTGGTAGAGTGGATTTTAAGTGTTCCCAACACAAATGGTAGATGTCTGAGGTGCTAGATATGGCCAGTTACCATGATCTGATCATCACACAGTGTGTACATGTACTGAAATGTAACGCTATGCTCCACACCTGTGCACGATGATTGCGTGTCTACTAAAAATAAAATATATCTTTAAAAATTCCATGAGTACAGGTGAAACAGACAGCAAGCTTTTTTTCTCTCCACCCTTCCTCCTTCCTCATTCTCTTTTTTCCTTCTTTCTTTCTGCCAGTTAGTGGCTCCCAGTGGACAACATATGGGAGATGAAACAGAAAACCCAAGGAACCAAGTACTTTGTAGTGTTTAGCATATAAGCCGGCACATGTGTCCGTTATGGTCTATATGTGAGTGAAACGCAGAACCTCGCCTCCCCTTACTGCCCTTCATCGTAGTATGCGGTTCTCTCTCCCTGTCTGTGAGCTCTGCACCCCCAGATTCGCCCAACTGTAGACTGAAAATATATTTTCAATTCCGTCTGTACAGGATACACACAACACATGAACCTTGCAGGAACAAACACATCCAAGCCGCAGCAAGTGCTACGAAACCAGAATCTGAGGGAAATTAAGAACAAAGAAACCACAGGCTGAGAAATAACTAAGTCAGGAGAAGTGTGCTGAAACGAAAAAACAAAACAAAAAAGAAGCAAGTTCAGGGAAGGGAGTGGTGTGGTTAAGCGCCATAGCCCACAGAACAGTCTGAAACGAGAGCACGGTGTGTGTGTCAGCGTCTCGCGTCTGCCGTAACAAACTTCCATAAACTCGGAGTCTTAAAACCACGGAAGTTTTACCTTACAGTGTGGAGGTCAGGCAGTCTGGAGGGGGCTCACCGGGCTAACTTCGGCGTGTCCGCAGGACTGGGCCCTCTGGAGTGCTCCTCCCGTTTCTCGGTTCCTGTCCTCTTCCTTGAATCACTTAGTCTTCTTTTCCCACTGACACATCTACTCTAACTTTCATGCCTGGGCTTTTCCTTATAAGAGGCCGCACAAGCACCCAGGATAATCTCCTCAAGGTCTTTAACCCTAACCCAACTGCAAAATCTCTTACCCTAAAAGGTAACATTTACGGTCCCAGGAATTAGGACACGAATATCTCTGGTGGGATGTGGGGACACTAATTTGCCTACGATAGTCTAGAAGGAACAATAGGAAAAATATTAGCAACTTTAGGTTGGAAAGAATTTTATTAATCTGATACATACAAAAAACGACCTACAAAAATCAATGAATCAAGCTTCATCAAAACAAAAACCTTTGCTCTTCAAGTGATATTGATAATAAAATTAAAAGGCAAGCCAAAGCCTGGAAGAAACAATTTGTAAAGCATATATCTGATAAAAGACTTATATCTTATATATAAAGAACTCTTACAACCCAATTTTTTTTTGTTTTTTTGAGACAGGGTCTTGCTATGTAGTCCAGGCTGCCCTTGAACTCACTATATAGCCCAGGCTGGCCTCGAACTCTCTATGATTCTCCTGCCTCATCCTACTGGGTGCTGGGATTACAGGTGTGCGCCACCACACCCAGCGTACAACCCAATTTTTAAAATAGGCAAAAGATTTGAACAGATACTTAACCAAAGAATATGTATAAATGAAAAAGAAGTAATAAAACTTTGATTTATGAGTGTAATTCATTCTGGAAATATGCTTATAATCCAAAGCACTTGTATATCAAAGCAAATTTTCCCATAAGAAATAATGGAAATTCAGATGATTTGTTCCACAACCTAAAAATATTCATATAAAAATGATCACAATAGTGTAATATAATACAAAATATAAAGAAAATAAATTAACCTGTGCTTAACTTTGAAAACCTTCATGGCTGGCGTGAGGGAGACGAGAGAGGAGGGCTATTGTGTAGAACAACTTTCACTGTCTGTCTATTGGCTCAATGGAATCTTTCTCTTTTTGTGCAGCTTTAACAAGGAACCTATCCAATGGCACTTGCTTTTGCCTCCTTTTGAGGACTTCACAGAAATATGGCATTACACTGTTGTTAAACAGATTCATCACTCACACTGCTACAGGCTTATTCAGGGGGTACTTTTCTATGAAAGTTTGCACTGTTCCCCACATTTTACACAGTTCCCTAATCTTATTTGAAGTGAAGGTTCCTCTGCCTTTTTCTCCTCCTCTGCTGACAAATCTCCTCTATAACCTCTTGCTGTTGGGAGAAGATCAGCTACAATCCCACAGGGAGACAGGGTGGAAACCACTGGCTCAGTTGTGATCACGTGACATCTGGTGTCACATACTACTGGTGTTGCAAGACAAGTTCAAGTTTATTAGAAATGTTTGCTTGTCTTGTGGAACACTCTCAGAGCACATTACCAATAATCCAAGGTTTGACTGTCTATGAAAAGCTGCTTAACATCATCTGTTACTGGGGAGATGTAAACTCAGACCGCAGGGAGACAGATACCACTTCTCCATCACTGAAAGGGCTGAGTGGGCAGGGCTGCCCCCGCTGGGTGCTGGTGAGGACGTGGAGCAGCTGGACTCACACAGCTGGTGGAGTCCAGGAATGGAGAAACACTCGCAGTTTCTTAAGAAATTAAACTCCCACCACAGCTCACCATCACTCCACTCCTCAGTGTTTACCCAAGAGAAACAAAGTCATACATCCATATAAAGACTTGTGTGCAAATGTGCATTGCAGCTGTATTTGAAAATCTAAAAGCTGGAAACAACTCAGATGCCCATCAGCAGGTGAATGGATAAACGATGGTACTGCTGTACAGTGGAGCACCAGTTGGCAGTAGAAGGAACGGTTTCCTGACCCATGCAACAACAGAAATGAATCTCAAAATAATTGTGCAAAGTGAAAAAGACCAGACAAAAAATACATACGTATTTTTCCATTTATGTGAAATTCTAGAAAATGCAAATTAATGTATAGTGGCACAGTTATCCTCCTACCAAAAAAGAGAGAGATAGAGAAAGAGAGAGAAAAGAAATTCCCAGGATGTAAAAAGGAGGAGTCAGAAGGTATGAACCACTGTGGAGGGAAACCCGAGTATGTCAGTCATCGCTCTAAATATTCACATGCCAAACTGTGAGTAAAGGTGATTAAAAGATTGAATTTTGCACACCCAGCTATATGGCTATGGAAAACACATTTAATGAAAATAGAAAGATTGATACTAAAGGAATGGAGAAGTAGAGTAGGCTAATAGTAACCCAAAAGAAAACAGGTGTGTCTATATTAGCATAAGAGGTGATAGCATTTAGTTTTTATTAGGGCTAATAACGTGAAACCCTTCATTGCTAGCATAATAAAAGCACCATTCCTGAGAAGATACAACAATGCTGGAGTCATTCATGAACTTTCTAACATAATGCTGAAATATGTACATCATTGATGACAGAATTAAAAGAGGAAATTGACGAATCCTCTCCTGCAGTGGGTGATTTCAGCATTCTTAATAGCATAGGGAAAATCAGTAAGATTACTGAGGACTTGAACATAATCAGCAAGCGAACACGTATTTAACACTGCAGTGAACTGTTAAAGAGGGCACGTTCTCTTCAAACACCGTGGACCACTTAGGAAATGGGACCTTGTAGTACGCAGTAAAGCCAGTTTCAACGAATTTTAAAAGGTCAATATCATATAGAACACATTCTCTAATCACAGTGTAATGAAATAGAAATCAGAAAGCCCCCCCCAAAAAAAAAAACCAGATAACTAAAACTCCTAGTAAATGTCAAGGAGGAAATTCATAATAAGAATTAGGGAAAAAAATAGAATTGCCAACATTGTGAAATACCACATATTAAAACTACTGGCATATAACTTAAGTTGCATTTAGAAGGGATGTTATGTCCTCAAATACTAAAATTTTTGAAAGGAGGGTGTGGGAGATGAGGTGTGGAGAATAAATGTGCTCTGTGCTGGGGGGAGAAGGGGGCGAGGTCGCTGGGTCTCCCCTGGAGGAGTTTTGCTGCCGACAGCTGGGAGGAGGAGATGGCGGTCAGCGGGCAGACGCTGCTTGTCCACCAAGTTCTTGCCTGTCATGGCCTGTGTGCCGTCAGTTTGCTCCTTTGTGGGGACATGAACTGTAGGTGTCTGTTTCTCACAGGAGAAGAGCCAAACACTAGTGCGTGGGGCCTCAGATCATTACGGTCGTGGAACAGTTGGGAAGTCCCTGCCTGGCCTGTGACAAGATAGTTTGCCTGGTTAGAAACATTTGAAGATGACCCACTACCACCCCTACTAAAAAAAGAGAAAAAACTCCAAGCCTCAGCAAAGAGTACTTTTGCTTCTAGATTATATAGATTTATGCTGAGAACTATTGAACGGAATCAAATTAGGAAGGAAGTACAGTCACCCCTCAGCATCCGAGAGGGACTGGCTCCAGGAGCCCACAGACACCAAAATGCCTGTATTCCGAGTCCCTTTTACAAAACGCGTAGCCTTTGAATGGGACCTGTGCACATCCTCCCGTAGACTCCAGTCACTTCTACATTACTTATAATACCTAATACGATGTAAGTGCTATGTAAATAACAGCTATGCTGTATTGTTTGGAGAGAGTAATACGAAAAAAGGCTATTCATGTTCAGTTCAGACATACTTTTTAAAAAAATACTTCTAATCTGTGGTTGGTTGAGCCTGTGGATACAGAGGGCTGACTGAGTCATTGTCTGTAAGATTAGACTCTAATATTCAACCAAATTAAGTGTGTTTTAAAGTCCTCTTTATTTTTCAGTATTTGTACACTTCCCTGAATATTGAACCTGCTTTTCCAGGGCTCTAGTATAGACTGCGCCAGTCTTATAACCTGAGGAGTTATCTTAGGTCCCCGCCCCCAAGGCTTTCATTTTCACGGAGACAGAGCCAGGTCTCTGCCAAAATACCTGGAACTTCGAGTCTGAGCCCTCCCTGCTTGACGAGCCAGCCCTGAGGCAGACCCTCAGCTCTGCCTCCCTCCCCCACCAGTTGTGCCTTGGGTGTGATGTTGAGCTGGCCTGCAGGAACTTGGGATTCCCTGGGCCCGCAGCCCGTGAGCGTGGGTACCACCAGGAGTCTGTCAGTGACATCCGCCAGGGAGGGTCGCTCCCACATCATGTCACGGTCAGGTCAGTTCTCAGTGTGGTAATGAGGTTGTCGAGATGGGGGACCCGAGGGCTCCGGAAGACAGGAGCCACTTAACAGGAGCCCTCTGGTGGTCTTGGCTCCCTCCCAGGGACAACTCAAACTTGCCTTTGCAGTTTTCTGTGTGCCAAGGCGAGTTTGCAGCCATGTGTCACTAGTCCTCACCCCAACATGGGAGGGACGGAGAGGATGCGGGCTGTTAGTCCGACGGTACAGTCGGGGCTCCTGGCACCACGGAGGTGTGGGATCAAGTGCTTGTCGTGAACTCCTGGCTTCCTCTCTCTTCTCTTGGACAACACATAACAACCACACAGCCTTCCTTTTCAAATGTTTTTAATGTTTCCTCTCCTATTCCTAACCCTTTTATGCTTTGCAAAATATTTGAAAACTATGTTATCCTATTATCCCTGTATTTCCACCTTGTTCCTTAATAAACCTCATACAGCATGCGCTTTGATATAGGAATCCCTTCCTGGACCTCATCAAGGTCCGGGAGTTTATATTTGTAATCCCATGGAAAAGTTATTGGAATTCTGATAAGTTAATTCCAATCTACCACTTCCAGTGCAATGCATGGTGAGAGTAAAGACACTAAGTCATATTTGTAGTTGTGGGGAACCAAGGGTCCTAAGTCCAGTCAGAACAATGGCTAACCAGAACAAAGACCTCAACCCAGGGCCGAACCCGGGTTTTATTAATTCACGAAGAGGGGAGTGGCTCAGGGATGAGTGACTGTGAGAAAGGCAAGAAGTACATGAGTGCTGTGAGCTGGGCTAGGTAGGAGGCCTGAACTCACCTCTGCAATATGCAGAGAGAGAGAGATGCAGAAAGAGTGATCTGCATATCATAGGTTGGGGCAGTGTCTAGTGTTTTGGGGTCGGTGCTTCAGTTTTGATGTGTAATCGTCTTGCCCTGAGATGTCACGGCTTCTTTCTTGAAGCTCAATCCCAGCCGACAGCACGGCGTCACTCGGCCTAGCTCACACGTACTACTGCCCTGCAGGTGGGGCATCACTGACCTGTCGCATTGCTTTAAAGACTACACATCAGCACCCTGGCTGGACCCATTTGCGTGCTTAAAGCCAATTGAGGGATAAGGAAATATCGTAGCCAGCTCTGTACATATCAATACACGGAGGTAGGGCCAAATGCTCTTCTTTCAAGGAGAGCCGTCCAGGTCATCCTCCACACTTTGATACTTATTTTCCTTCTCTTAGTTAAGGAAGATTAAAATTAATTTTACTCTGAAAAATCTCTATGCAAGTCCTGGGAAACCATGTTTGGGAAGGCACAAAATTTGTGAGACGGAGCCTTGGCTAGAAGCGGGGCTGAGTACCTGCCCCACTTCTGGCCCGGGGGAGCTTGGGTGTTTGATAATTGAGCGTGGGGTGCAGCATGACCTCACAGTTGGAGTCATTGTATATACTGAGGCATGCTACAGCCACCACACCTGAGGCTAAAAAGCCAGGCCCAAAGAACACACACAGATTCCGTCCGTGTGAAACTCGGAGCAGGCCAAAATTTCACAGGCAGATCTGGACCATCCCAGAAGGCAGGTCACTGACTGGAGAAAAGAAAAGGAGGAAAGGGGGATTGGCTGGGAAGGGACAAGGACTTTTTGGGGAATTGAAATAGATCCCTTTCATAGTGGGAGTGCACAAGCATCTACATTTGTCAAAACACAGATCTGTACAAGCACCAAAATTCCTATCTCAATAAGCAGATTAAGAAATGTACAGTGCAGGAAGGAAATTCTGCCAATACTTTCACAGTTCTCTAGTTTTCTTGTTCTCATCCCAAAATGTGTTTGCAGTCTCATTAATTCTTGATGTTCTTTCTTTCTTTTCCAGAAAACCAAACTTAGAAAACAGTCTTAAATTCAAGAGAATTGACTGGAAGCCAGTTAGTTATACAAGCACAAACAGAACATAAGACAAACATATATTAATTTGTTTCTTCTTGCTGGAAACATTAGGGAGAGATGGGCTTTTCGCCATGACTCATATAACACATTTATACGTGTTCAAGTTCTCACGCTCATTTGGCCTATTCTGATTTCTTAATAGGGTTGTTTCAACTATGTGATACATTTTCTTCCTATTGTTAGGGTTGGCTTCATCATTTCTTTCCCGTTAAGAAAAGGTGGCTCTGCTGGGCGTGGTGGTGCACGCCTGTAATCCCAGCACTCAGGAGGCTGAGGCAGGAGGATCGCCCTGAGTTCAAGGCCAGCCTGGGTTACATAGTGAGTCTTTGTCTCAGACACAAAATAAATAAATAAATAAATAAATGGTGGCTCTTCACCTTTACCTCCCTCCCTGAGGGAACATGGGAGACTGGGACATCTCTGAGCTTTTTCCTCCTGATGAAGGCGGGCTGGCGTAAACATATGCTGGTGATTTCAGGTCTCATCTCTGACGTTTCTCTTCTCGTCCTTTCAGACTCCAGAGGCAGCCACACACCTGCCAGGTGAAGGTGCGATAGAAGACAACCCGCTTCCCTCATCCCCTGCAGAACCAGAGGAGCAGGGATGGAGCCAGGAAACAGACCATGATGATTTTGAGACCCTGTCCCACCAGAGTGAAAGTCAATCAGACACGAAAAACAATCTCTTTGAAACTGCCTCTGACACAGGGTCCCTGCCCAGTGACCCCACCGGGGTAGTCTGCTTCCCTCCAAGTGCTTCTTCCACAGACAGAGAAGCAAGCTGGGATTGGCCTGGTGTCCCAGCAGTTAGACCGTCCCAGGACCAGCATTCAACCTGTGTCTCTGGACTTGATGCAGAGGAAGAACAAGATTTGTCCCCTAGCTTTAAGGAAGAGTCTTACAAAAATGAGCTGTGCACCTTAGTGGCAGTTGCTGGGGATGAGGAAGAAGACCACGTCCGGGACTGCGCGACCAGGCTGGACCAAGAATCTGTGCTGGCCAGGTGCTCCTCACAGGGTACCTCTGGCAGGCGCAGTCCCCATCCTGCACAGAAGGTGACTGTTCAAGACCTCAGGGGGCTTCCTGTGGCTTCTCTTCAGAAATCCAGGTCCGAGAGCTCTCTGGACATCCCCGTGGCCCGGCCCTTCTTCCTCCAGTGCTGTGAACTAGGTCAGAGCTCGCCGCACACCCACAGCAGGGCCAGGCCACCAGGCCGGCCGGACCACACAGTCCCCCTGCAGACCAGGACCAAGACAGGAAGTGGTCCAGTCCCTGCAGTGGACGAGGACTCACTCTGGACCCAGACCTACTGGGGTGCCACTTGCCAGCCTCCTCTGGGTGTATCTTGCCTCTTACTTGCCAGACATCACCACAGCACCCCAGAAGATACTGGTGATAATTGCAGGGCACCCCCAGGGCATCACTGTCAACACAGGAGGACACTGACCGGGGCCCATTCCACACCAGGGCTGCCTTTCAGCTGTTCGGAAGGTTCTGTGGGGCAGAACTATGTGGAGTTTGGGACTCCATTAAGGGAAAGGACAGAAACCAAACAAGATCCACAGACGCAAAGCGCGCTTTCCCCTGCACCCACCCCGCTGTTTCATTCACTGTGTGCTTCACAGAGCAGGTCGCATTTGCAGGCTCGGTACAGATCCAGTGGGTGTAGCTCAAAAAGGGCTTCTCAGGACACACCTCTACAAGGTCTCCTGTGGGAAAACCAGCCCAGACAGCATTCCAGGTCGTGCCCAGCTGCTTCATGCCTGACTTCAGACCTGGTGAGGCTCGGAAGGCCTGCTGAGCACAAGCCGGAACACAGCCCAGAAAGCGGGCCCCAGGAACCCCAAGGCGCCTTCCTGGCCCTGTCCCCTGCTGAGGTGAGCAGTAAACAGACTCACGGGCAGGAGGCTGCTGTCCAGTCAGGAAACCAAGCCAGTAATTACACATCAAAGTGTCTTCCAGGTGAGAGAGGAAAGCTGCCCAGGAGGGACAACTTCCCAGGTCACTGTGATGGTGGTGGAGCCCAGGTGTGGAGCAGAAATGGGCTGGGCTGCTGGGAAGTGGGTGACAGCTCGGATGCCCCAGAGACTACTCCCAAATCCAGGGCAACAGACACTTCAAAGAAGGCTGAAGAGGCCATGGTGCTAGACCTCAAGTGCAGGAAAAATGCCGCGCAAGATCTCTATGAATTCCCAGCAACCACTGTGGCTCACTGCAGCCCTGGGGAGGTGGTGTGTGAGAAAGGGCCCGGGGACTGTGCCCCGTCCTTCAGCGCTGGCCTGCAGCTGGAGCCCAAAGCAGGCGCGGCCCTGAGGAGCAGATGCACGCTCGTCATTATAGCCGCGGAGCAGAAAGGTCTACAGGCCACCAGGAGGAAAGCGCACGCACCTCTAGAATCACAGACTAGCGGCTTTCCATGGGAAATACCAGCATCTCCCGGAAATGCTGGAGCGACCCCCTGTGAGTCTCCCAGAGCCTGGAAAACATCAACTTGTGGAAATGATTCTGAGCCGCTCTCGGCCCCTGCACTGGGAGAGGGCGAGGGGGCTCTTAAACTGGTGGCCCAAAGCACAGAGCTTGGGGGAGTTCTGGACCCCAGAGCTGCTTCAGAGGAGACGCTGAACCCAGAGAAACCCCCAGAAGAGGTGCTACCTGGGGAAAGACCGGTGCCCAGGCCTGGGGACACACAGCAGGCCCAGGGCCTGCACTCTGCGGAGAACCCGGAGCGCGAGCGAGCGGAGCGCGAGGTCCCCGGCGCACGGGCGAGCGGGGGCCCGGGGGAGAAGGACCCCAGCGCCCGCGCGCTCCACAAGGGCGCGCAGGACTCCGGGAAGCGCCCGGCGTTCCTCAAGGCGACTTCTGTGAGGAAAGGCAAGCCCTCTGCTGCGGGGAGCCCGGGCCAGGCCGCGGGGGGCGGCACCGCGGGTTCTCCAGCGCCCGAAGAGCTCCACGCAGAGTGTCCCACGGCTGCGGCAGGCTGGGACGCGACACCCTCGCACCGCGGGGATAGGCGCACTTCTCCCGGGACCGCAGCTCAGGGCGCAAATGAAGGGGCTGCAGGGCTGGTGGAGGGTTGGCCTGTGGAGCCATCAGGAGACCTCGGTAGCACAATCCCGTCCTCAGAAAGATGCAGCGTGAAGAGGCTGAAGGTAACCGAGAGAACGCTGAGGGCAACGTTGGCCCTAGCTCAGAAGACCTTTGCGAATCTCTTCGAGTTGAAGGTTCTAGAAAAAGAGAATGCCGCTGACCGCTCTCAGGACTTTTTCAAGGGCGAAAAGAAGAGCAGGCCGCGCCAGAGCCCCTGGCGTGCATTTCTGAAAAGTAAAGACGTGGAAGGCCCCAGAAGGCCCTCTTTAGTGAGTCCCCTCTGCCCTGGCCCACGAGTGGCCAGCAGCGGCTCTGAGGAGTGCGCTGAGGACAAGGACAGCTGTGTGTTTAGTGATCACTGGATGCCCCCACACTGCCCTGCACCTTTGTCGTCCAGCAGTTTGGTGTCTCCAGAACCCAGGAGGAAAAGTGAACCAACCATCAAATGCACAGCCCCCCAGAAAGGGGGTGAGTCCCTCCCTTCCAGTATGTTCCCTGAAAAGTCCTGGCTGCATGCCCCCACCAGCCCCGGGGCCCAGCAGGCGGGCATCAGCTGCACCCTGCCCTGCACCTCTGCCTGCTGCTTGGTCTGTGGACACCAAGCTATGCCCTGCAGACCCCTGAGCCCCAAGCCCCATAGTCCCCGGTCTGGTGCTCAGCTGACCAATCTCAGCTACCCCGGCAGGACTAGTGCCATCTCCATGGTTTCTCTGGGAAGCTACAGTGAAGCAGACAGCTGTTTGGAGGGCCCGGGAAGGCCCAAGACTACCAAGGCCCGGACAAGCCTTCTGCTCTCTCTGCAGACACTAAACCAGGACAACCAGAAGGCAGAGAGCAGAAGCAGCCAGTGCCACCGCGGGCCGAGCACAGCGCCCTCACTCGGGGACTTTCCGGGGAGTGAGGTAAGTGGTCTGTGAGTGGACCAACCCCTTTACTTACCTCTAAGGTAACAGAAGGGAGGCCCACTTGGTTCCAAGTTAGGATGAACTTGGAACTCTTAAATACTAGAAGACAACACAGAGATATTTCTTTTTTAGAAAAATGTCGTAGTGGAGGACTGACTTTGAGGGGAGCTTTCCTAAGTGATGGGAGAGGTGAAGCAGGAAGGCCAAATCAAGTGCCTCAGCTGCCCTCCCAGGGTGCTCCCCACACACCCAATCCACACAGGACACAGCCAGCTTCTTAAAATTTGCCAGACCAACCAGCAGGAATTGGTATTCCGTTATCATTTTATTTCGTATTTCTCTGGTCTATGTAATTCAAGCCATTTGAATTTCCTTTTCTATCAACTGCTTCTTCACTGTCTTCGTCCATTTTCTGCCAGGTGGCTGGCATAGCCTGTGGTCAAACTTGGTCTTTCTCCATTAGATCATTTTTTTTTTTTTTGTGGGTACCAGGGGGACGACCTCAGGACCTCGCGCGCCAACAGGCACCCGTGCCACTGAGTGATATCACCGGCCCCTTTTTCGTATGTGGGTTCCGGGAGTCGAACTCGGGCCCTCGCGCTTGCAAGGCAGGCGCTTACGCCACTGAGCCATCTCACCGGCCCAGATCATTTTTTTACAAAAGAAAATTCTCGATGTTTTCTTCTAGTGCTTTAATGGTTTTTCAATTTTATCTTAAATCTGGTCCAGTTGGACTTATTTTGATATAAGTTATGGTGCTTCTGAAATGGCCAGCAAGACAAAATGGTATGTCCCCCAAATGAAGGCTCACCTCCAGGACAAGGCAGCACGGTGCATGGTGCAGGGTGGCTTCTCAGAAGTCTGCCTGCCCTCCAGAGGAGGGAGCTTTCTGGAAATTCCAGAAAGATGAGACTTCTGGGGTTGAGAAAGTGAGGCTCCTTTTGCTCTTTGGACAGAGCAGCACGTGTGCAATCAGCACCACAGGGGGTGGAGCCTGGCAAGAGCGGGCCTCAGGCACCATGAGAGGGCTCCTCACACTCTGATGGTACACACCGGCAGTGCTGGGGAACACCTCCCTCGGATCTACCTCTGGCAAGTGTCAGCCGCCCAGCGCAATCTAGCCCATCTGCTGTTTCAAAGCACACGCAGCCGGGAGGGCCACAGACAAGGTCCCCCACAGAGCGCCTCCACTAAGGGAGAAGCTTGGGCAAGGGGGTTTCAGGGGAGCCATTCCAAGGACACGGGAAGTAGTGGACATTCAAATATACTCACTACCAGCTCGAAATTGCTTCGGCTTATTCAACATAGTTTCTCATCTGTAAAGAGTTAAAACGGTAAAGGTTTTTCATGTTTTCCTTTTGAATTACTTATTTTTTAATTGCAATTACTAAAGAAAAAAAGTCAACTAATACAGATGTAGAAAGAAAAGGGTTCCTTCCAAAACCCTCCAATTCCGTTCCATGAAGGAAACACTGTTAGCAGTAGTATCAGCCAGGGATCTCCAGAAAGAGGCCCAACAAGATGTATAGATACAGACGTGAGAAGATCTGTCTTCTCACTGTATAGATACAGACGTGAGATCTCTTCGGGAGACTGGCTCCTGCCTCTGTGGATGCTGGAAGCCCCGGGAGAGGCTCTCTGCGAGCTGGAGACTGGCACGATGGCAGCGTGAAGCCCAAGCGCCAGGGCGCTGCTGGTCTGGCTCGGTCCTAGCCAGAAAAATGGGGAGGTGGCAAGTCCTAGAGTCCAAACGTTACTGACCTCTTCGGTTCATACACGCAGGTTTCTTTGCTCACCAAGGACCGAATCAAAGAGGCCATATATTTTGGTAAAAAGAGTAAATGATTTACTCAAAGCTGGCTCGGCGGACATGAGAGGCCTATTTGCCTCACATCAAGGTACAGGGTCTTATACAGCAGGGACGGAGGAGAGGATGAGCACAGGAGGTAGCGCAGATCTTCACACTGGCTTTGGCCGCCCTTATCAGTGCATCCTCCTCTTTGTTATGGGGAGAAAATTGGACTCCAGCCTCCTGGAGCTGGCATCTGCACGTTCTGTCACTTCTTTCAAGGGCTGAGAGGAGGGGTGTGGGTTCTGTGCTTAGCAGGAGGAAGTCTGGAGAAGTTGTGTATCTCTAAAAGAAAGAAAAATGACATTTAAAGTTCCATTTTGCAGTGCCAGTTACAGCTCCTGCTTGCTGTAGCAGTCTTGAGGGTCTTGAGTGCCACATGATCTGGCTGTCATGTTGGCCTGGCACACACATTCCACCACAGCAAGGGAAAGCCAGATGCTTGTGGCTGACAGAGTCTCACTAAAGTTTGTGACATCGCATACAGAGGAAAGCTAAAGTACAAGGTGTCTCGTCATCACACCTGCTAGAAGGGCTATTTGCTTCTAGGCAATCATGCGTATGAACTCTTTTATAACCTGCATCCCTACTTATTTTGGTAGGGTTGACACACAGGCGACTCTTTGACATTCATAACTTGCCCCCTTGTCTCCGAATGCATTTTCTTCTTTTCTGAAGGCGTTCTCAATTACCCATCGGCAGCCTTGTCCCTTGGGGCAGAGATAGCTTTCCTGTGATAGTCAGAACATGTCCCACATTGGAGGGGATGTGACAGATGGTTGGAGTCACTGTCATGGCCCTGCCTGCCAAATTTGAGCAATGTCAGAGTTTTAGAAAGAGTGGTCCTTAGGGTGAATTTAGCGTCCACTGTCAAGCCTATTCCTGTCAACTTTGTAGTCAGCACCCTAAAACAGAACTTTGACAGATAGTTGCAAAGCTTGCAGGCAGACATAAAAGAAGCCAATAAGAGCAAGGTAAATCCAGTCTGTACAGTAGAACTGAACTAAGAAACACAGTGACTAAGTTAAAGAAAGCCGGTATTTCTGTGAAGCAAGCTTGGTTCTGCCAGAGAGGTACATCAAGCAAATACTTAACAGTTTCCTTCTTCTGAAAACTAATGTGAATTACCATTTGGGAGAAAGCACACAATTTACTAACGCCAAGACCAAGAATTTTAGTTTAGTGACACCTTTCGGATTTCTTAGGGTACACATACGGAACTACAAACATTTTTGAATACAGAATAAATGTTTATTTTACTAAGACCATACATTTTTGAACAAGACTATCTCTTACCTAATAAGAGAAACACGGCTTTTCCCAGTTATATGATTGTAAGCAGTGTACAGGGTAACAATTTAGCAATACACAATTTAGTTACTTTTAGAGCATATTAGGATAATCATGGCTGACTATATTTTACCAGGACACTTACCTTTTTAGAAATAAGGAAAATTGGGCCGGTGAGATGGCTCAGCGGCTTAAGCGCCTGCCTGGCAAGCGTGAGGGCCTGAGTTCGACTCCCGGAACCCACATACGAAAAAGGGGCCGGTGATATCGCTCAGCGGCACGGGTGCCTGCTGGCGCGAGAGGTCCTGAGGTCGACCCCCCCGGTACCCACAAAAAAAAAAAAAAAAAAGGAAAATCACATAATAGTGTTATGCTCCAAAGGAGTTGTTGTCTCACTAAGTTGAAGAATGAAATCAGGGGCAAGTAAGGTAGATAGGAGATGTGTTTATAATAATATAAGAAGAGAATAGCTCCCAAGAGTGGGTAAGGGACCCAGAAAGGGTTTCAGCATAGGCCATTTGTCTAGGGGGTTTTGTACTAAAAATGACAGAAGGTCAGCCCGTCCTAAGTCAGGCTAATGTCAATTGATAGGATTAAAACAAAAGTATCTTAAATGGAGCCCATAAGAGGCTGAGGCACATAGCAGTTGTATGTGTGTAGGCACCTTGACCTCTTATTTATCTAAATTATTATTAAAAGAACAAAATGAAAGAACAGAAGCAATCTATAAATGGGTAGGGGTAGAAGCTTGTCATGGTGGTCATTCATGCTTATTTATTGTATTCCTGGGCTTAAGCATCTGGTTGGCCTCAATTTACTTTTAACCCCTGGTTCTTATTCACTTGACCCCAAGCTTAGGTACACTGACTCCATCTTGGCCTCTAAACTGCCCACTAGTTTTCTAACTAACTTGCCTATCTGCAGTCCCTCACTCTGAAGAGGCATCCCTGACAAGAATGGGCAATGACCACTCTAACTTCTTCCTGCTGAGAGGGGCCATAGTAAAATTACGGCAGTCAGGAGTGCTGCCCAGAGGGTCTGAGCGACCCCGACAGGTGTCAGATATCTCCACCTGAGGTGTCATTTGTAGGTGGATAGACTTCAATCTGGAGGAGACAAAGCATGATATGCAAACAAATATACATGGTCCCAGCAACTGGATTAAAAGAACAATCACTCTATACCTGCATGCCTATGTTTATAGCAGCACAATTCATGACAGCTAGATCTTAGATGTGACCTCTATGTCTATCAACAGATGAATGGATCAAGAAAACGTGGTATTTACTCACAGTGAAGTACTACTCAGCCATAAACTTGAGTCATTTGTAGGAAAATGGATGAACCTTGAGACCATAATATTAAGTGAAATAAATCAGACACACAAGGTTAAACATTGCATGGTTTCTCTTATTTGAGAAACCCAAATTATAAATAAAGAGCAAAATAAAAGGTAGATATCAGGAACCAGAGAGATTGATCTTTCTCAAATGGGAAGGGGCTCAAGAGGAATGAAGATGTGTTATGTACATGTACCAACTCCACACAGGGACTGTAAACATTGTGTACTGCAAACATGGACTAATTTTTAAAAACTGAAAAGAACAATCACTCTAATAATTAATAATCATTTCTACCAGTAGGAATTAGTAAAGGCTTCCCATGGGAAGGTTCCCAGGGGTTCTCAGGTTCAGACAGCCTGTACCAATTGGTGGAGATCTTGAAGCACTGAAGAAACATTATCAGAGTTATCGGGAATATACATACAGCATTTAGTTTTACTAATAGCACATGTTCCACCTAGGCAGTGGATAGGATGCCCAAGGCTATGCAGTTTTAAGAACCACTTATCTCATTTACTTAAATTCAGTATTTAAAAGCGATAACCCTTCTAAGATACCATTGAGGATCCACTGAGTGTAACTGGCTCGTGATTCTGTGTGGCAAATGACATCTTCTAGTCCTCAGGGTGGGACAAAGTGGAGGCCAGGTGGTTGTACCAGCAGAATACACGCGGGGACAGCCTGTGTCGGCGGTGTGGAAGATCAGCTGGCTGTGCAGTGTGCTTTCACTCATCTCCTTGTAACCATGGGAACCCCAGGGTACACCTTCCTGTCCACCTAGGCGGTAACCAGGGCCACGAGTCAGTCCACAGAGCCAGCGAGCCCATTAGGGGCTCCCCAGCTAATTCCAGGATGAATTAAAACAGCTCCAAACCAATCTTCTGCCTGTAAAGCCACAATATGGGCACGCTGTTCACGAGGCGTTCATCTCAAATGCCCAGTAACGTTTGGCCAAGTTGGATAAGAATGTTTTCTCCGTTCCCAATGTAACGGGGCCCTTTGACTGAGGCATCCTGCTGGAGGAGTCAGCCACACGTAATTATCCCACATTTGAAAGCAGCTGTGCTCACATCCCTGACTGCTTTCATGGACTGTCGAGCTGTTGCCTGGAAATCTAGATCATCGAGGCTCAGCTATTAGCCACAGGGAGGCTTCGGTGCTATTTTTGGAAAACGTTTTGTTATGCTCTTGATTATTTAAAGTAAAGCTTACAGGCTATTCAGCCACCTTAGTATGACGTGTGGTCTGATGGACAACAGACAATGCTTTCATTTGATTAATGTACTCTTTTTTTAAATTAAGTTTATTGGTACATTTTAGGTATACATAATGATCACATTCATCATAGGGAATTTGTACCTGTACATGATATATCTTGATTCATATTTTTCTCATTCCCCTCCCTCCCTTCTACTCCTCTTCCCCTTGATTAACGTACTCTTGGAATTAACCTAGTCATCCCTGCGAGGAGGGCCACCAAGGGAGGCCTGATGTCCTGGGTAATGGAAGTAACTCACAAACCCAGCACACACCTTCTTGGGCAGCAGCAGCAGATTCTTGAGCCCAGAATCTAGGGTAAAGAGCCCACCTCCTACTATAGGCCATATGAGGGGGGTTATGATGGCTGTGGAAATGAGCATGTTAGAGCTACTCATCTTGGGACGTGCCCCCCCTTAACAGAAGCTTCAGATATTTCACAGGCTCACAGGTGTATTTGAGCAGTTGGTCATGTTTTAGGAGTCTCAAATTTCCACGGGTTAAGTCGTGAGTGGTGTATCTGGGACTATATTCCAGACACCTTAACTGCTGAAGGATTGAGAGGATCACAGGATACGGTCCCTCTCAAGCAGAGGGAAAAAAAGAGGAGAAATTTTACCAGCACCCAGTCCCCAGGTTGGAATATTGGGGGTCCCTCTCTCAAGGCAGCATTATTGAAATTGAGTCAGTGTGTGGTATCTTGCACCAGCGTAGCCGTTTCCTGGTTAACTAAGAGATCACTGGTTAGAAAAGGTTATCCGCACGGCGTCTCTCAAGGACCCAGACCTAAGTCTGAGGCGAGCTTCTCATCCTGATTGAAGCTAATGGAAGTCAAGGGGGAAAGGAAGATGGATCCTTGGGCCAGCTGTCAAACGTGTCCCTTTAAGGTGTCATTCATGTCTTCAGCCTCACCTGATGATTCACGTCTCCAAGCACAACAAAAATGCTGAAGAATGCCTGGTGCCTGAGCACCTTCCTGATTGACTGTGGCCTTGAAAGAAAGACCATTATCACTGTGGACTGGCGACAGCAAACTTTTTAGAGACAAGGCCCAAACCGCAACCCAGAACACACTTACTTATCGCAAAGTGCCAAACTGCAATTAAACCTGAATACTGAGGTTTTAGCTTAGAAAAAACAACTCATACATTAACATATTTTGTCTTCAAAGAAAAACAATATGTGTGCCATAGTTCCCACCACCGCTGTAGACTCTGGGGAGCCCACGCCTGGCAGTGATCTCTGAAACTGAAGGCCTGACTGCTTCTTGTGCCTTTTCCATTCTTCAAGGAAAGGCTTCCAACCAATTAGTAAATGTATCTACCCAAACCGCCAAGTGTTCAACTCCTCTACTTCTGGGTGTGTGAATGAAGTCAAGCTGCTAGTCCTCTCCTGGGCGTTTTCCATGTTTTCATGTGCCACGAGGAACTAAAGCTTTACTGAGAGGGTTGTTCCTTTGGCAGGCTTCATATGTTTTCACTTCCTGTTGGATTGTTTGAGAAAGTCCTTTTCCTAGAAATAATTTTGGTGCCATCTGATAAGTCTTATCTCTCCCTAAATGGAAGGTCTGATGGAGAGTCTTAATAACCTCCTATTAATTGGCTGCTGGAAGGAGCAACTTTCCACGATCAGATTGTTACCATGCAGAAGGATAAGGCCCAGTTTCCTGCTGAGTACACTGAGGTTGAGTCCTGCTCTAGAGGTCCCCCCCAAATTAAGGGAGCTTGGATAAAGGGCTTTGGGGCTGCTTCTTTAGCTGTGGCATCTGCCAGTTGGTTACCTCATGACACTTTACCTATTCCCCTCTGATGTCCTATACAGTGTACAACTGTGACTTTGATGGAAAATAGATGATAGATTGTCTGCCTCCTTATAATATTCAATAGGGGGTCCGCTGGCAGTTACATAATTTCTCTCCTTTCATGTAGCTGCATAAGTATGCAGTACTAAAAAGGCATGTAGTGAATCTGTATGAATGTTAACTCTGACCCTTACTAAGCTGTAATGCCCTCGGCTAGAGCTGCAGGATAAGCTATATTAACTCAGCACTTGTCGTAGGAGTCAGAGGGGAGCTCTCAAGAATGTCTCGTGTAGTCGCCACAGCATATCCTGCCCATCTGGTTCTGTTTTCCATATACGAGCTGCTGTCACAGAAGAGTCAAGCCAGGGTCCAGGAGAGGTGTGTGTAATAGATCTCCCTGTGCAGCCTAGGTAAGAATTGCCTGTTCACAGGCATGTTCTAGGTTTTCTCCTTTTTTGGTAAGAAGGTGGTTGGATTTTAAAAAGGGTATGTCTTCATGTGAATAGCTGATCCTTCCAAAAGAAGAACCTGGTACCTAAAAGGTCAGTTGTCAGATACCCACAGTCTTCCCTTGAGGTAATACCATCCAGGTTAAGTGAGAAGCTTGCTTATAGGGATCCACAAATGCAAAAAGAAATTGAAAATCAGGATGTAGAGGGATACAAAAGAAAGCATCCTTTAGCTCTAGTACCATGAACCATCCCACATCCTCAGGGACCTGGGACAGGAGCATATTCAGGTTAGGCACTACTGGGTGTAGAGTCACTACTGCTTCATTTATTAGCTGGAGATCCTGACTAGTCTCTATTCACCATTGGGTTTTTGTATACCCAAAATTGGAGCACTACAAGGGCTAGCACAAGGTTTAAAAAGACCTTGTGCATTTAGATTGTATATGATGGGGTGTAGCCCTCTTCAGGCCTCAGGTCTCAAAGCATGTTGTTTTGGTGAGGGATGGAGGTAGGGTCTTTTCAGTGAATTTGTACAGGATGTGCACCTACAGGTCATCCTAGCTATTGTAACTGTCCTGCTAACCTGTTTTGAAACTCAGTTTCATTGTTTACTTACCTTTTTTCTCTTTAAAATTAAAAAAAAAAGAACAGAATAAAAAAATTTATATGTTCACTAAAAAAAAATAAATAAGTTGCCCACACTTGAGGATTTCTCATTTCCACTAGAGGGAGGCAGACACTGGGCAGTGGTGTGCGTCAGTGTATCTCACCCCCAACAGAGGAACAGGGCTTTCAGCATAATCAGGAAGGCACTGGGGAGAAAAGTCATCCCAACTGCAACGAAGGGGCCGAAAAGGTATCTCACCATAGATTTCCCAGCCATGCCTTTAACGATTGTGAAGAGGGGCCAGGATTGGAAAGAGGGGCTGAGAATCTTGTCCCAATGTCTAGGAGGAAGTTAACTTCTTGTAGCTCTCTAGTCATGATTACCCAGGCTCCTCGGTGGAGATCAGAGTCCGGTTTTGGGGAGCTTGTGATGGGGCCCCTGAGCCCTTCAGTCCTGTTGGACCAGCTGGTAGGGAGAGCTTGACCCAGTAAACAGTCCAACTTCCAGGGATCGCCATTACTGATGGGACATGGCTAGGGCGGGTTTTTGTCCCTCTGGAGAGAACCCTTGTCACAGTGCCTCCTGCAATGTCTCAGTTTCCCACAGCTGGGGGTGTGGACGGTGAACTGTGCTCTGAGTTCTGGGAAGGAGACCCGAGGGGGTCTCCCGAAGGACAGCTACCGGGGCAGCTGCCTCTCTCTGATCTCTCCTTGCGCTTGGCCTCCTCTCAGTCTCTATTACGAAGCTGTAGTTTATGTAACCTGAATTGTAAAACAAAACTTCAAACAGCTATCTAAGGAAATGTGAACTTCCCAAGACCGGATTTTCCTGAACATTTAATCCTAACAAGACAGTAGAGAACACAAGAAATTACTTTGACAAATTTAAAAGCCCTTTTATAAAGTTTTTTTTGTAAATTTTACTAAGAACAGATCAATATTCTAAGCATTGTTGTTAAAAAAAACTGTCATTATCCCTGTATATTACATTTTTAATTCTTTTTAAGATATGTTTCTTAAAACAAACTATCTCTAATTAGAGATGTTTGACTCAAAAGTTATATTGTCAACATATATGATCAATTTACAACAAAAACATAACTTTTACAGTATTACAAAATTATGCCACCCCATACATAGGTTACCAGTAGTTTTAAAAGTCATGTTATTAACACATATTTGTGTCCCAAACTGTCATGTATAGATGTAAGTACTGCACATCGAGAAAAAGAACATATAATATACTTGAGGTGGGAAACGCCCCAAATCTTTGTTTCTGACACTTACAAGGCTTTTCTTTTTGAAACTTACAAGGCTTTTCTGTAAAAACAAAGTGATCTTTTTAAAAATCTCATTTTAAGTACTTAATTTAAGCAAAGACTAGACAGTAAAATAACAGCAGTTTACTTATTACAGAGAAGCAAGTAAGCCTTTTAGTTATCTCTTAAAACTACTAGCATTAGGCAGCATAAACAAACCCATTTACAGACCCAGTAAGACATAGCTATTAACCCTTCACAGTGAAAGATTTTTTTTCCTAAAACCATCTGTTACTAGAATATTAAATGAGTTGTGCTTGTATAATTTTTGTTGTTGTTGTTTTTGGAGACAGGGTCTCCCTTTGTAGTCCAGGCTGGCCTTGACCTCACTATATAGCCCAGGCTGGCCTCAAACTCATGGTGATCCTCCTGCCTCAGCCTCCGAAGTGCTGGGATTACAGGCACGTGCCAACACACCCAGCTTTATATAAATTGTTAACTCTAGGATATCTTAAAATGATGAACAGATACAACCCTCAATCACTTTGAGACTTATTATTTAAAGCTCTTTCTTAAGTTGACCTACAATATGACAAGTCAGTATTTTCAGATATTCATTGTCCCTCTAGAATAGTTACTCTGAAACTTAAAAGATTGCATATCTTTTTATTCTAGGAAAACTATAACTCCCAACCTGTTAGATGTCAGATGGGCTGAATTTGTGGTCTTACAACACCAAGGAATGAAGTCACAAACCAAAGGAGGAGGTTAGGAGAGTTTTATTGGAAAAGGGGAAGAGGAATAGCTCCTGGATGTCCAGGAGGGGTCCAGAGGGGGTGGCCCCCAAGGCTCTTTGTCAGGGTAATTCATACAGCAAAATCACAATGGGGGTACAACGTGGGTCAAACTACAGTCAACCTATAGGACGACAAGTATAGCCACTTCAGTTAATATTGATCCAATAGGGAAGTGAGTCATGTAGCAAATGTACCTGAAAAGAACAAAGACCTTCGTAGAAAGAGATGCGAGTGTGGGTCTGGGGGTTCCGGTTACCACCTATGATGCATCTGATGCCTCTCAGGGCCCACTGGGCCAAGTGTTACTAATTACAGTATGGTCTCAAATTGCTGTTCATCTCGCAGGCCTTGCTATTGCTTCTCCACCATTCTGATGTCTTTATTTTTTGTGCTGACTTCCTTGAGGGCTCAGTCCCTCTCTCACTGTATATTAATTTCTGTCTTACTTAGCTGCCTATAATATTTTCACCTTATATCAGTGTTATACAGATACATATATCAACAACCTATGAAACACATTCAATAGGCTTTCAAATCACTTTGACACTCACTATTTAAAGCTTTTTTAAACTTGACCTGTAGTTTGACAACTATTTTCAAATATTTATTGTCCCTCTAGAATAGTTACTCTGAAACTTAAAGGATCATATATTTTTATCTTTATCAGTGTTATACAGATACATATATCAACAACCTATGAAATACATTTTTTTTTGTGGGTACCGGGGGTCGACCTCAGGACCTTGCGCACCAGCAGGCGCCCGTGCCACTGAACGATATCACCAGCCCTTTTTTCGTATGTGGGTTCCAGGAGTCAAACTCGGGCCCTTGTGCTTGCCAGGCAGGCGCTTACGCCGCTGAGCCATCTCAGCAGCCCAATGAAATACATTTAATAGACTTAAATTTGTGAATTTAAGAAACAAGGAATACATGAATTTATAGTTGGCAAATGTCTTTAGTATTTTAACTTAATTATAAATAACTCAGATGTTTTACTTACATATTTATCTAATTTAATTTTTTTAATAATTACCACTATATTATCCACAAAATATAAAACATCTGAAAAACATAAGTTAATGCTCCAAAAAAATTTTTTTTTTTTTTGCTGAGGGAAAAAAACCTCTTAAATATTGTAGTCAGTACCTGGAAATTTCATCTACATGTGCTACAATAGAATGCTATTTAAAAATCCTTGAAGGGGGCCGGGGATATAGCTCAGCGGCACAGTGCTTGCCTGGCAAGCACGAGGTCATGAGTTCGATTCCCAGTGCCAACAAAAAAAAAAAAAAAAAGAAAAAAAATCCTTGAAGGGTTTTCTGGGGCTTTTGAATTTGAATATTTGCATTGATCCAGTGAATTATTTTCTAAGCAAATTCTCATGTCACTAAAAGCAAACTATCCTGGATGATAAGGATGCCCATAAGTGAACCCATTCGGGAAGACTTATAAAAGGAACCATACTAGGTAAGAACATTTAAAATGGCTAAGCTCAGAAGATCTAGAAAGATCCACAAACTACAGAAGGAAATACTAGTCCTACATCAGTGCCTCCTGCCTGCCGTTCCAGAGTGGAGGAAGCTATTACCATGTGCATGTGGACCCAGCTCTTTCAGGAAATCAGAAAGTACAGCATGGCTGGACAGCGTTTACTCCGACACAAGTTAATGCATAAGCAGAACTGTCTATTCCTTTTCACAGACTTAGTACAGAAGTTCTCAAGCGGAAAAGCCATTTTTACTATAAACCAAAACGCTTTTAACCAGCATCTACTAAAATCCTGCCTCTTAGGACCCCTTCTACTAATACTAGATGTAGCCTTTATACGGTTGCTACATCACATTTCCTGAAAGCTAAACAATTTGAACTTTTAAATAAAAGAACGCCCAGCCAGTTCCATATTAATATGTGTGTCACATTATCTCAATGTTCAAATAACTTTGATTTTCAAGAGTCTTTGAGATCCCAACAAACAAAAATTTTAATTACAGTCCTTTATGCTCTTCAATCTGTTATACCCTTTGTGAAACTGAAAATACTCTTCTAAAAGTTAAACAGTTAAAATATAATTGATTGGCAAAATGCACATTAACAGTTTTAAGTACTCCTTTGTTACATCTTTTAAAACATTTCCTTGCATCATGTAAACAAAAAGGCAGTGGGTTTATGCTTCCTTGATTATTGAGCGCTCTTATTTTTAGGTTTTTTTTTTTTGTGGGTACTGGGGGGTCGACCTCAGGAACTCGCGCGCCAGCAGGTGCCCGTGCCGCTGAGCGATATCACCGGCCCTTTTTTCGTATGTGGGAGCAGGGAGTCGAACTCGGGCCCTTGTGCTTACACCGCTGAGCCATCTCACCCGCTCCTCTTATTTTTAGATTAAGGGAAGTAACTACCGCCCCCAAGATGTTGCAGGGAAGTAACTCTCCATCTGCTAGATGAGCCAAGTTTGTGTCAGAGGATGATGAAGAATGGACTCGAGGACAAAGGAGGTGAGGGGTCCCAAAAGTGGGCTGCCATGGGCCGGTGAGATGGCTCAGCGGCTTAAGCGCCTGCCCGGCAAGCGCGAGGGCCCGAGTTCGACTCCCGGAACCCACATACGAAAAAGGGGCCGGTGATATCGCTCAGCGGCACGGGCGCCTGCTGGCGCGCGAGGTCCTGAGGTCGCCCCCCCAGTACCCACAAAAAAAAAAAAAAAGTGGGCTGACGCTGAGGCTGTAGTCTAGGATTTTTCATAAAGTAAAATCACACCACAGGTTACCTTGGTCCCACTATAACCAACCTTTAGGATTACAAGTACAGTCACTTAGCCAACATCAATCGAATAGAAAAACGTTAAGTAGCAAGGGCTCTTACCATGGAGAATAACAGAGGCATTTCTGGGGGCGGGAGGAGGGAGGGTCAGAGTGCTCTGGTCCTCCAAGTGTTCGCTACATGGTTTCCACACGTGTGTTACACTGTTCAGGCTTAATGGACCAGATGGTGCCCCTTACAGCGGGGCTTTGAGCTGTTGTTTATCTCTGGGGAAGCTGCAGACCTAGCCAGGTGTCTCCATCTTGGGGCCCAGTTTGTATCAACTCAGCACTTGACCACAGGCGTGGTTCCCCTCAGCTCCCCTCTTACTCTGTGCTGGTCCCCCTCTAATTACCTATGAATCTCTACCTAACTTAGCTGTCTGCCCTAGTACCATCTAAATGGCACAGAAACACAAGTACACACAGACATTACACACACTACTCAATGTGCACCAACACGCATAAAATAAAGGCTTACATTTATCATTTACCAGCTTTAAAAAGTTACACTATCCACGTGATTTTCCTCTTTACATTCCTAAGCAATACTTAATCCTAAACTTGCGTGTCTGAAGGGAGGATTCCTGGTTGTAGCAAGGTGAGAACTATACATTTCAGAGGAGATTGCTTGCCCAAAAAGCTTCAGGAATTTGAATTTCCTGAAGGTTTTGTTTATTTTTCTGCTTTAACTTACTATAGGTCTTAGTCAATTTAAAAGCTTTTGCCCCCAGTATTAAGACATTTTTCAATGTCTAGCTGTATTGCTCAAGGCCTCGAATATGAAAACAGAAACCAGTTTTGGAGCATTACTCCCCACTGAGAAAAGCACGAAGCTAAGCGCCCTGTAGTCAGATTTCTCCATTTCTCTAGTTAAGGAATGGAAGTGAGAGGAGACAAAATCAACTCCCAGCAAAAAGAAGTTTTGACAAATACTTCGAAACAACTGGTTTAGAATGAACCATGGACCACTAGTCAAAACAAGGGGAAATCTACACCCCAGTGCGGAGCTCACCAACACTAGCCAAGCAGCTGCGTGATCAGGGCCATGGAAGGCTCTGCACGTTCGAGCCACGAACCCAGGAAAGGGCAGGCAGAGCAGCTATGGACGTTATCCTGGCCAAAGGGATGGCAAAGTCTCTTAACAGTTTCAAGTAGTCAGTTATACAGGTTGTGTTGTATCACAATAAAATTACCTTTAAAAAATCTTATTTATTTTTTATTAGTCCATGTTTGCAGTATACAATGATTACATTTATCACGGGGAGTTGGTACATGGACATAGCATGTCTTAATTCTTTTTTCATCCCCTCCCCCTCCCATCCCTCCTTGCCACTTCCAACTCTTGGTCCCTTTCACATTTGCAAGAGCTCTATTTCCATTTCTTTCTTTTTTTCCACCCATTTCCCTCCCCTTCCTTCATCTTTCCTCCATCTCTTGTTCCTCCTCCCATGTGAAAAAGGTCTCCCTACTTCCTACTATCTCCTATTTTTCTCTTTGTATATTAAAATCACTTTTTAAGGTTACAGGTAACTAGAAATTTTCTAGGGAGCTACAAAGTAGCACAAACGTTTTTCATTTTTTAACAGATGACAACAGAGCTCTTTAAACAAATCCCAGCTTCTCCAGCCCCTTGAAATCTCTGAATCCATACTTTCCTGTAAGGAATAGTTCGAGAACCTTGAACTATCTGGCTCATAAAGAAGCCTCTGAATGGCTCAAGGGGCAAAGCAACAGACATAAATCCCCAAATGAGCTCATAAGAACCTCCAAAGACAAGGAAATGGATGAAGCTTAGTGTCTCTGTGGGATGAATTTAATCTCTAACTGCATACTGCCTCAGAGGGTATCATGCTTTCCAGAAGGGGACTCTCACTGGCCAAGCTGAGTGCTCCATTGGGTCTTCAAAGGGGAGACCTTTCTGCCTTGCATTCATACGATGGCATAAACAAAGCTCAGGTTGTCCCTTCATTACAGAATACTGCGTGCAACCTGTCCAGTTAGTATGCAGCCTCTATAAGCTATTGAAACCCTGCTTCCCATCCTGGAGTAAAGGTAGTTATAAGAAGAGAAAGAAAGGAAACCAAAGCAAGTGAACCCAAACCAAAACAAATGAGTACGCCAAACTAATAATAAAAAAAAAAATGCCTAGAAATTTTTTCTACCTTTGAATCTATTCTCACACCAATCAGTGCCCCAAAATGACCTGCAGTGGGTCCAAATGGCCACAAATGGTGAAAGCACTTGCCTCTGCCCAAATGGCACCCAAAATGACTTGTGAGAGATCCAAAATGGCCCCACAAGGTGCTTACTTCACCCAAATAACACTGCTGAGCAACCTAAGAGAGGGTCCAGACGGTGATGACAGTAGATCCTGGGAGTGCACTTTCCGGTGGGAAAGCATGTCAGTTCCCCCAAAACAGCCTTTTTCCTTTTATCATCAAAAGCATTTACAGTGGTACCTCAGTTCACGAACTTAATTCTTCCCACAATTCTGACTGGAAACTGAATTGGACAAGAACCAAATCAAATTCAATGGTTAGGTTCAATGTTGACCTTATGGGGAAATTTATTTTGGTTTGTGTCCAACTTGGTTTGCAACCAGAATCATAGAACTAAGGACCGAGGTACCACTGTATAGGTGGCTGATGCCATGAACAGGAAAGGGGGGAGATTCCTGGGTGCAGAAGTGTCTCTGACAACTCCTGGGATGTCCCTGGGGTCCTGACCATGGGCTCTGCTAGCCAGGAGCATCAGTCCCCATACTCAAGTGTCTACCAGAATCCATGGCTCTCAGGAGCCCAAATTTACCTCCTGGTTGGCTCGCCAAAATTGTTACCGGCTACTCAGGTTCCTATACTTAGGTTTATTTGCTCGTTGCTGACCAAATCAAAGGAAGCCATATGTTCTGAAAAAAAGAAAAAGATTTATTCAAAGCTGGTTCTGAGGAGACAGAGGGCCCATTTGTCTCACATCACCATACCACCATGTACAGGAGGACAAGGGTCTCTTACAGTGAGGGACAGAGGGCAGGGAGCACAGAGACAGTGCACACCTCCACACTTGCTTCGCCACTTCCAGCCATCCTCAGCTCAGCCTCCTCTTTCTTGTGGAAAGAAAACCAGGCTCTGGCCTCCTGGGGCTGGCAGCTGCATATTCTATCACTTCTTGTGGGCTGAGGAGAGGAGAGAGTGTTGGCTATATGTCCAGCAGGAGGAAGTTTGGAGAAGTTGCTTATCTCTAAAAGAAAAAAATCTAACTTTTAAAGTTCGATTTTGCAGTGTTGGTTGCACGGGTACCCTTTAACCCAATGAAGTTGACAGATAAAGTTGACCATGCGAATATCCAGGAACTTCAGTATGTTTCCATACAGATAAGGATTATAGGGGAGTTTTAGGGAAAGGGATTACATCTCTCCCTAATACGAGGGCACAGACATATTACTCTGCATCTTTCTTGTTAGCTTAATAATACAGCAGGTACAGTCTTTAAGTGATTCGTGTACATTTTTCTCTATTTAGAAGTAGGGGAATATTTCATAGTATGGCTATACTGCATTTCATTTAGCTATTCTTCTACTGACTGACATCCAGGCAATTTTTAGTTTGGGGACATTATACATAAGGTTGGACAGCATTCTTGAACGTATGTCTTTAGCTATAAAAGAATGACTGCACAATTAGGGGCCCATGCATTTTTAGTAGATTTCAGGTTACTTCCTTGACATGACAGTGGCAGTGAACACTCAGTAGTAGTATGCAAGTGCCCATTTCCTGTTAACGCGCCAACTTAGTTGCTTGTTGCCTTTTTAAATTTTTGATTACCTGAGAGAACTTGGTTTAAAAATTAAGACATTAAAGTGTTAACCCTTTCAAAATAAAATCAATATAAAAAGTAGTAAAAAATCATGTAGTATTTGACTCATTAACAAGCCTGATAACTAGTACTGTGTATGTCTGTGTGATTATATGCGTACATACACATACACACACACACACACACACACACACACACATACACACACAGGAAAACAGACATTCCTGGAAGTGTCCTTGTTATCAGTTGGGCCTTACATGTGGGATACAGCTAATGGGCTCAGCCCTAGGTTACAATTGCATAAGCTGGGCCCCAGGCCAACATCTGGATGGGGGGGTCCTCAGGCAAATACAGTGCCTGGACACCCTGCATGGGTTTTAATAAGCACTGAGGGAACTGATAACTGCACAGATCCCCAGGGCCTGCATGAAGTGGGTTCTCAGTGTCAGTTCCTGTTCTTTTCCTTTCAGATCGTACCAGACAGGACAGAGGCCTAGTCTGATGTGTTTGCCCATCAGACCAGAGAAGAGCGGATATGCAGGGAAAGGGCGCTTAAACAAAGGGAAGGAGACAGGCTCTGAAAGGCTGAGGTCTCCTGCACTCCACCTGGAGATGTGACTGCTCCACCGAGTGGTGCCCTGGGAAAGCAGCGTGCATGGTCTGTGGCATTCCCATTTCCTCCCTCCACCAGGGCTTTAAGGGGCAGCATTTTTTATTACAGTATCTTAAAACAACCACAGTTAATATCATGTTAAATTTCTTCCAACTTTTTTCTATAAATAAGTTTTATATAATTGACATGGTTGTGACTATACTGTCTATAGAGATTTTAATTTTCTATTATTTTACATGCTGAGGTTTGTTTCTTCAAAGTGTCTTTAAGCTCACAGAGATATCATACGTAAAAGCATAATGCGTAATTGTGTAGATATAAAATGTTGTAAACAAATATATAGTAACTGCCATTCAGATCAAGAAATAGCACACTGCTCATTCCCCCCTTCCTCCTCAGAACTCGCTCCTCTCTGGCTTTAATCACTAAGCCAAATTTTATGGTATTCTCTTGCCTTTCATTATAATTTTACTATCTAGTTTTGTACAACAAAACAATGTAGGGTGTTTTTGCCTGGTTTGAACTTTATATAAAAAAAAGCTTTATGCATTCCTTTAAGCCTTGGTCATTTCATTTTCTGTCTGCCTCCTCTTGCTCTACGTCGATGCATCCTATCCTCTAAAGCCCTTTCGTTTCATCATCATATACGATTGCCTGACTCAGCATAGTGCAGTGCTGAATTCCTCAGCCTGCTGTGGGAGGAGCGGCAGTGTCTGCAGCCTGGGCCAACCACGGACAGTGTTGCCATGAATGTTTGAGTCAGGTGCATTCTTGGAGCCGGATCACTGGTCCTCGGGGGTGGGGGGAGCATACCTGCAGCTTTACTAGATCTTGTCAAATTCTTTTTCCAAAGTGATTGTACCAGTTCATGCTCTTTTGTTCCCAGTTTCCTTTACTTCACATTCTCATTACCATTTCATTGACACTGCTAGTCTTTAATTTTAGCCATTCTGCTAAGTGTGTAGAGGCATCTCACTGTGACCTTAATTCCCATTTCCCTGATGTCTAAGGGGTGAGTCCTCTTAAAATGCTTATTGACCGTGTGTTTACTTATTTATTTTTGTGGTGCTGGAGGGGCTTGCATATAACCATACCGGCTGGGATAGAGCTTAGTGATACGGCACTTGCTTAGCATGCCTCAAGCCCTGGGTTCAATCCTCAGCACTGCATGTACACACACACACACACACACACACACTCACACTCACACACATACACAATTCATCTGCGCTATCTTGTCCAGAACTGAAAGTCCCTGTTCATAGGTGGTTTTTTCATAGCATCCTGCTTCTGTTTAATAGTTTCAGTGTCTTCTTTTTTCTTTTTGAAGTTATCACTTTGAATTCTTTTGATATTTCCTATCTCTTACATTCTCTGCCATTTTCTTTTCTTTTCCTGCTTGTCTTCCTTGGCCTGTCTAGTATGTTGAAAGTATTTAATAAACGGCAGTTTGGGGATGAATTTCATAGTGAGACTGAGGCACCTAATATCTATTTAGATGTTCTGTGAGCGTGTTTAGACCTAATCAACTAGTGGGCTTCATCATACGGTGAATGAGAAGTTGCTTATTTTAGAAATCATGTTTGGGGGTCAGTTCCTCCAGACTGCTATCTTCCAGTTGCTCATTTAGGAGGATTTGGTTTATTCCGGGAATGAAGCACAGTGCTGAGTGGCCCAGAGAGGACTAGGCGAATTTTCTTGCTATCCCTGTTTTCATCTGAAATCTCTGCCCTGCTTTCATCAAGTCTGGCATCCCCAGAACCTGGAGCCTGCAAGGCTGTCTCGGGTGTTTGGTTTCAGCTAGCAGCTGAGGGGCAGCACAGGGGAAATGGGCAGAGGGGCACAGTCACGTGGCTGACTGGACAAGGGGCACTGACTGAGGGCTGACTTCCACACAGATAATCTAGAGCCTCCTCGTGCTGCTCAGGACTTGTCCCTGTCCTCCACGGCTCCACGTCTGCGCTCCTTTGTTTCCTGTGTTCTACATCAACACTGACCTCTCTTGTATCTACTTACTTGATTTCAGATTTTGTTGAAATTTATCCCCCGCTAATGTCCCATCATTCCTTAATTTTGCCCTTTTGGGAATACAGAAATGAGCAGAAGGTACTTAAGTACTGACCCTTCCATTCAACTTATCCCACCCAAAAGTATGCTCCCTGGTCACTCCCTGTCCTGGGACACAAGGACCGCCAGAACCGCCGGGCTGCCTCTCTCACTCTCATCTGCTGTGCACCAGAATCCCCCGGGGGCATTTTAAACAGATTACCGCAGGTCTTGGCAGGACTAGAAATTCTGCGTTTCTAACTGGTTCCCAGGAGTGCACAGCACCATTGCTGCTCACTGGGGTTCTCCTATCTGGTGCCTGTGAACCCAGGGCTTTGATGAGGTTGCTGTCCTGTCAGTGCTTGCCTGGGCGTCTTGCTTCTGAGCTCACACCTGTGCTGGCTGTTGGCCAGCTCCGGTCCCTGCTGGCTGTCGCCTGGAGACATCAGCTCCTCACTGCGTGACCTCTCCTGCTCACAGTACGTCAGATGGCTTCCTCCAGAGTAAGAGGCCCATCGGAAGCCACCCAGATGGATGCTACCGCCTTCCTGGAACCTAATCTTGGAAGTGACATCCCATTAATTTCACTATATTTTGCTTATTAGAATGAAGTCATTAAATCCAGTCCACACTGGAGGGGGTCAGACAAGGCCCTGCCCACCAGGAGTTGAGACTGTTGGGGGCATCTTAGGGGTTTCCCAGCACATTGAGCGATGCTCCTGCTCCGGGAGCCACACTTTGAAAACCACCGCTGTAATTAATGGCCTCGGAACAAAGTTTTTTCCCCCGAGACCAGAGCAATTTGGTGGCCATCACGGCCTGTCACGATGGGGAAAGGGGAAAGAGAGGAGTTAACTCTTTCCATCAAGCTTCTGAAAAGAAGGCAAAGCTTTACAGCCAGGACACCACATTTCTAGCCAGCATTCTCCTTGGAGGCCCATAAACTAAGGTGTGAAAGTGCTCGGGTTCTAAAGGGCTAAAACAGAAAGTGAGGGCTCTGCCCAAGACTCAGGCAAGGCTGGCGGAAGTTAGAGGGCAGTGCATTGGGAAAGTCCAAGCAGGAAGTTTTCTTCTAGTTAGAAAAGCAGCAAGCTCACGTGTGGTGATGGTGACCTGAACTCTTGTGGCTGCCTCAGAATGAGGCCTTTGCGGTTGGCTTTACGTCCCTTACTCTCTGAATGGTCTTAGGAGGACCCAAGTTTCTTGTCAAGTGTACGTAAATGCACAGTAAGGAGCTGTGCATAAAGAGATGCCCAATTAGTATTCATTCCAGTTGGGGGACCTTGGAGATTATAAAAGGATCTGAGCTCTGGTCCCCGTCTAGTTATGGGGATGTGGACCCACCAACATCAGGAATGGGTATCAGACAGACCAGTAAATGTACACAGACTCTACAGTCAGAAGACCCCTGGCACTGTGTGCCCTCAGACTCGTCACATAGCTCTCTGAGTCTCTGTTACCAGCTATTTGTAGCCACAGGGGAGTCAGGGAGAAAGAACGAGGAGAAAGTGCTTTTTAAATGTAAAGCAGTGTGTGGGAGCTAAACAAAAACATCGGATCAGCGGTTTTCAGCCTTGGCCGCATGTTTTAGTCACCTGGAGAGCTTGGAAAGGGTCCCAATCCCCCAGATGTCCCCAGAAACCATTATGTAACAATCATCCATCCTCTCCCCTTAGTTCTCCTCCTCATCTTCCTCCTTTCTTGCTTTCTTTCTGTATACACATACATCTATCTTTATCCTTATCTGTCCTTTTTCTAGAAAGACTCTGCAAGTGTTTAAGAGAAATCACACCTCAGTTTACACCAGATAGTATGCACAAAGTGCTCAGGACAGCGTTTTCTGGAGGCTACTGCTGTGAAAGATGCGTTTCCTGGGGAAGGTGGTCAGCCTTGAGCAACACGTGGGAGGAGAAGGGTCTCTCTTCCCAGGCCCTGGGAACAGAGACAGTGGAGATGTCAACACAAAGCCTGACTATTCTGCCAGCCTGGACAAATTTTATTTTGAAATGGATAAGGTCCCAGAATGCACAACCACAAACTGGGACAGTGTTTGCACTTGGCAAGGTGGCTGTGCGTACACTTGGTCAACATCAGCGTCAAATGAAGACTAAGTAGTAAGTGCCTGAAGTTGCTCCAGCTTAAATTCTGTTCCGAAAGAGCAAGAGCTTTGGCCACGATTACTGTTGACCTTTAACCACTTAACCGTTTACTCCGAGCATCACTTGGGCAGGTGTCATTTCAGCCAGTCAATTCTTATATTAAATAAATGATAAAATTGTCATTTCTATATTTCCTGTTATATTATCTTGTAAAAAGTAATGAAAAGTATGCAATTTTTAGTCATCCTGTATTTAAATAATTGGACTGGCAAGTGGTTAAAATTATTTTAATGAGCATGCCAAGTTCAGTAATTACTTTCAAGACTTAAGGCTTTGGCCAGAGTAGAAGACCTTGTTTAAAAGAGCACTGAGGGCCGGTGAGATGGCTCAGCGGCGTGAGCGCCTGCCTGGCAAGCGCATGGGCCCGAGTTCGACTCCCGGATCCCACATATGAGAAAAGGGCCAGTGATATCGCTCAGCGGCACGGGCGCCTGCTGGCACGCGAGGTCCTGAGGTCGACCCCCGGTACCCACAAAAAGAAAAAAAAAAAGAGCACTGAAAGTAGGCATTTTAACAGAAACAAGATATTTTTGTTCCTAATCTTTACATTTTCCAGAGTTATTGTGAATGAAGTATGGCTTTAGAATTGTACTTGCGAGTTAAAGAAACCGTGTTGTATCTGATATCAATCAGGCAGAGAACAGCATTCCCAGTTGCCGGGCCCTCGTTCTGATCTCACACATTTCCTCTGCTCTCCAGAACCACATGCCCTGGGAAGAATCACCAGGTGGGAAGCCCAGCTGCTCCCATGGGAAGAAAGAGTTTCACACAGAGCCAGCTCAGAAGCCACCTTCCACCCCTGAGGCAGTGACATGGACCTTCCCCTCCATCTCTGCAGAGGATGTCCCCTGGGAGGCCCCTTCGCAGCCCGGGAGGACCCCTCAGCATCCCCTTTTCAGTTTGGATGACCTGTGGCTGGAGAAGATGCAGAGAAAGAAGCTAGAGAAGCAGGCGCAGATCCAGGAGAAGATGTGTTTGGAGACAGCAGGCGGGGATGGAGTGCAGGTAAGGTGTCACAGGCCAGGCACCCTCGATGGCCTGGTAACTCTCTGCAGCAGCCTGCCATTTCCTGGCTCTGTTCTGAACTGGAACTTGTCACCCTTTGTTCCTGGATCATAGCACACTGATAGAGCCCCACTCCTTGTGAGCCTGCATGTATTAGCCAGCTTTCCAACACTGTGACAAATACCTGAGATAAAGCAACTCATAGAAAGGAAAAGTTTACTTTGGCTCATAGTTTTGCAGGTTTCATTCCATGACCGATTGGCCTCACTGCTTTGAAGCTATGACGGTGAACTACATCAAGGCAGGAGTACATGGCAGAAGCCCGTTTACCTCACAGCAGCCAGGAACAGAGAGAGACCGGGTCCCACAGGCCCCTCCCGGGCGTCTCCACTGACCTAAGCCCCTGCACTGGCTTCACCTTTTACAGGATTTACATTTTCTAACAGCACCAGTATGAAGCTTTGGGGGAACACTGCAGATCCAAGCTATAGCACTGTGGGACAGACACTTCACGGTGACAAAAGCCGCCAAGACCAAACCCCCTCTTCTTCCTCTGTGGCCTGTCCTGCTTGTGGCCAGCCCTAACCCAGGCCTCACGTGGAAAGGACGACGGGCTGCTTGCCCTCAGGGACTCGCCGTAGTGACCACTGTTTAGTGAGAGCTTCTGTGAGTCGCACGTGCTGCCCTTGCACTAGCGTTCGCTCGAGTACTCGAGACGGTGCGGGGTGTTTTGATACAGCAATTAACTAAACAGGACACTGAAAAACAGGTACACTCATTCCACTGAACTCTGTCTGCAGGGATACTGTGATATGTGATATTCTGCACAAACTGAAACCTATTTAAAATGACCATGGTGTTTGCATCATACCTTTTCCCCGATCTCTGGCTCTGTTTCTTGTTCTTCACCTTTATAAAATAGCAATATTTTTTTTTCTTTTTTTCTTTTTTTTTTAAAGAGAAGAAAAAACAAAACAAAACAAATCAAAAAAGAACAAATTTTCAAAACAACATAATAGGATGGTAACAATGGTTAATGCATTACGTATTGTTATCTTTAAGTTAGTTATTCAGGATACCAGATATTAGCATTCAATTGTCCAAACATTATTGGCACAAACCTTTCTCTTCAATGAGCTAAGTAAAATTAGTAGTGTATCTATCTTAACCATCTTATATATAAATACAATTTTTTTTCCTTTCCCTTCTTTCTTTTCCCTATTCCCCCATCCCAGTCTCTCTTTCCTTTTGACCAGTTTCTTTTTGATTTACCATGTCTATTGTACATTTTGGATCTTATTTACTCTTTCAGTTTCTCATACTAGAGAGACAATACGATGCTTACACATGTGCGTCCGGTTTATTTCACTTGTGAGTATTTTCTCGAGTAGCGATATTTTTCATTATCACATCTTTGTGAGGTCCACATCTATGAGTCTCACCTCACTGCTCAATCCTGACTTTTTACAGAAGTGAAGTTCACATAAAAATGGGCTATGTTAAAGTGAGCTATTCAGTGACATTTGTACATATGCCACATTGTGCAAGCACCACCTCTATGTAGCTCCAAGACACCTGCACTTTCCCAAAAGGGAGCCCCATGCCCATTAAGCAGTCTCTATCCTCCCTCCCCTGCCCTGGCAAGCACTGATCCACTTTCTGTCGCTACAGCTTTACCCATTCTGGATATTTCACGGAAATGGAATTGCATTATATGTGCCCTTTTGTGTCTAGCTTCTTTCACTTAGCATAGCATTTTTGAAGTTCATCCATGTCTTAGCATGTATCAAGTAATTAATTCCCTTTTATGGCTAAATAATATTCTACCAAGTGCATATAGCTTTTGCAACATCATAAAGCTGAAAAATCCTAAATTGGACTGTCCTGAATCCGGGACCATGTAGGTGGACCCAAAGCAGTCACGTTCAGTTGCGTTTATTTATTACCTTTTAATTAAAATCTGTTTTCCTGTGGTTTGTAGCCCTGCTCCTGCATTTGTCCCAACCACACCTAGGCTGAATTTACAGAGTCACTGAGGCTTTGGACTGGCCTGCTTCTGTGCTGACAGAATGTTACCAAGCCTCTGAATTCACCTTCTTGAAAGGACCACAAGCCAGGAGTTGAAACTATCTGGATTATTTCTTTTTGTTAAACATACATTTAGTGAAAACTCACTCACTGCGCATTTCCGTGCTCGGCACTGCTCGGAATGGAAGGGTGCAGAGATGAAGGCCTGACAGTCCGGCGGGGTGTCCCTGCCTTGACAGCCTGCTGCCCCGAGCTGGTCCCGACGAATGTGCAGGTTAATCGTGCAAGAAAGTGAGGAATATAAAGGGGCGGTTAGGGCAGAGGAGCGGCATCTGTGCAGAGGCACAGGACACGGGGGACCACGAGGGAGGTGGCTTCACTCCTGTGTAAGTTTTGAGGCAGAAAGTGACAGGAAGCGACGTGAGCGAGGACAGAGTCAGGTCACAGGGCCTTAGGGTTTTAACCACAGTCTCTTTTGGGAAAGAGTGGAGACATGTTCAAGAGATAAACCTGTTGGATTTGGTGATTATTGGTTGTTGAGATTGATGGAAAGGGAAGAGTCTAATGTTTCCTTGGACTCCAGCTTGAATTTCAACCCAGTGGATGAACAGGTGTATCGCCCCTGACACAAGACAGGAGCCCGGCTTCTTAGTCCTTTTGGACAGCTGCACCATGGTACCATAGAGCAGTTGGCTTCTCAACAACAGATCACTTTTGTTCTCACAATTCTGGAAGCTCCAAGTCCAAAATCAGGGTGCCAGTATATGGTTGGGTTCTTGTGAGGCCTAAATTCTCACTGCATCCTCATGTGGCAGCATTGTATCCTCACGTAGCTCTCTCTGTGGAGTCTCTTCTCATAAGGGCCCTCAGCCAGTCAGGAGGCTCCATCCTGGTGACCTCGTTACTTCCCAGCAGCCCCACCTCCACACATCATCGCACTGTGCTCGAGCTTTCAGCGTGTGAAGTTCTGAGGGACACCAGCCCGCTGCCCCTGAGAGTGGGAAGAGGGTAGAACAGTAGATTCAGTTTTGTATTTGTTGAGTAAGAGGAGCCTGTGGCTCATTCAAATGGATGTGTCCAGTAAGGACTGCTGGGATATGATCTGAAGATGAGGGCACAAGATGGAGATCGAAGAATTCTGGGAAGTCCATGAACAAGCAGAAGTGGAGCCAGGATCTAGAACTTCAAGAAGAATCATTTTAAAAGGAGGAAAACTGAACAGAAGGCAAAAAAGTCAAGCAAGAATGTAGGATGGTCAGCAATGTCAAACGCAGAAGAGAGCACTAAAGGTGACCCCCTGGCAGGCACAGCATGAAGTTAATTATTGAGTTTCGTCACAGCAGTGTTGGTGCGGTGTGCGTGGGAAGAAATCAGCACAGCTGAGAGGAAAGTGGAAAAAGTAATGTGGTGCAAACAAATGTACAATCGCGTACTCTGAAGAAGCTTGGCCCAGAAAAAAGGAAAATTGGAGCAAGTTAGATTGTGTAACCTCTCTCAGCCTCAGTTTCCTGATCTGTAAAATGGGATGTTAATATCTTTCTACCTTGCTGGGTTATTAGGGAGTTAAAGAGAAGTTATCAACCAAGAGTACAGTATGTAAACGAGTGCTTAATGAAAGCCAGCTCTTTTCCCTCCTCAGTCAGCCCTTTCCTGAACAAGAAGTGCCACACAGAGCCACATGATAGTTAGAAATGATAAAGATAGTTTCCTTCCTCAAGGAGCTTATAATCTAGATAGGGTGACAACTCAAGGACAAAATGTTTATTGTTACTGCGTACACACACAGCTGCAAGGGAACTGTACTACAAGGGAGGTGCTGCAGTGAGAGCAAAAAGTATTAGCAAAAAACCTCACCAGGGAAAAGTTGGTCCAGTAGAGGAAATACCAAGATCAAAATTGCAGCAGGATGAAACGCTTGCAATACCAGGTGAGTCCTGAGTAACAGGGCTGGGGTGGCAGAGAGGCAAATGACAATTGTTGCAGTAGTTCAGAAGACAGTATTTAAAGAATCTGAAGTATTTGAAGACTATTTATTGAGCCCCAAACCAATAAATCTTGACTTTATCCTATAAACAGGACACTTTTAAATTAAGAGGAGAGTGACATTTGTTTCGACACAGAGAGAAGCTTTAGGAGAACGTTGAGGTAACTAACTTATGTGAGAGAAGAGTTTTGTGAAAAGGTATAGTCATGAGTTTACATGGGTATTTTTAAAAATCAAATGTAATTTGGTTTGCATGAATGAGTACATGTATGGGATCCTGTTTCCCCTTAACCAGGATTTAAGTGGATTACCAAAGAATTCCAGGGTTAACATTCTATGATTATAAAGGTTTTGGGGGACTAAAAGGAATTCCTATAATTTAATAGAAAAAGGAAATTATTTATTAGTTGAGTGAGAAGTTATCTAGTAGTTTCTATTAACAAATAAACAAAGATAAATTGCAGGTGTGATTACCAAGAATATGAAAAACAGCAAGGAATAACAAAACATAGTACAAGAGTTAGAACATGGGGACTAACAGTATATTTGTTCAGGGGACAGAGCATTAAATCACTGTCCTCACAGTAGTCATTGAAGATAGCAGGGAGAAAATTTTTAAGTTCCTAGAATCAAATGATAATGGAAATACAACATGCCAGAATGTGGAATACAGCAAAGGCAGTTCTAAGAGGGAAATTTATAGCTATAAGTACCTACATTAAAAAATCAGAGAGAGATCAAATAAATAACCTAATCATGGATCTCAAGGTCTTAGAAAAACAAGAACAAACCCAACAGGAGGAAAGAAAGAATAGAAATCAGAGCTAAAATTAATGAGATAGATATAAAAAGAACAAATTCACAGGATCGATGAAACAAAGAGTTGGTTCTTTGAAAGGATAAACATGATTGATAAACTCTTATCCAAACTAATCAAAAGAAAGAGAGAAGACCCAATCCATACCATTAGAAATGAAAGGGGGGATGTTACAACAGACAGCACTAAAATCAAGAGGGATTATTAGGGGCTGCTAATTTAGAAGAAATGGATAAGTTTCACAACCTACCAAAACTGAACCAAGAGGATATAAAAACCCACAGACAAATTATAAGTAACGAGAGGTTGAAGTAGTAATAAAATATTTTCCAACAAAGAAGAGCCCAGAACCAGATGAGTTCATGGCTGAATTTCACCTAACTTTTAAAGAAGAACTGACACCAATGCTTCTCAAATATTTCATGCAATATAATGGGAAGAAAGACTTCTAAACTCATGCTATGAGGCCATCTTCCTAACACCAAAACTAGAAAAGGACACAACAGCAACAATAGAACTGTAGATCAAATATCCTCACTGAGGACATAGATGCAAAAGTCCCTACAAAAGTCCCTACAAAAATATGAACCAGGGGCCGGTGAGATGGCTCAGTGGTGTAAGCGCCTGCCTGGCAAGCGCAAGGGCCCGAGTTCGACTCCCGGATCCCACATATGGAAAAGGGGCCGGTGATATCGCTCAACGGCACGGGCGCCTGCTGGCGCACGAGGTCCTGAGGTCGAGCCCCTGGTACCCACAAAAAAATATATATATATATATGAACCAAATTAATATATTTAAAAGGTCATATACCATGATCAAGTTATTTTTACTCCAAGAATGCAAGGGTGGTTCAACATATGCAGATCAATAAATGTCATGTACACATAAACAGAATTCAGGATAAAAATAACATGATCCTTTTATTGAGGCAGAAAAAGTCTTCACTGAAACTCAACATCCTTTCATGATAAAAACTCCAAAGACACTGGGTATTAAAGGATTATTCCTCAATGTAGAAAAGGCCATATGTGACATATCCACACCCAACATGATTCTGAACGGGGAAAATCTAAAAGTGTTTCCTCTCAAAACAGGAACAAGGCAAGGGTATCTACTCTCATCACTGTTATTCAATATAGTTCTTGAAATTTTAGCTAAAGCAATTAAACAAGAGAAAATAACAAAAAGAATACAAATAAGAAAAGAAGTCAAATTATACTTCTTCGCAGATGACATGATCCTATACTTAGAAGACCCTAACGAGAACCAAAAGACTTTTAGAGCTGATAAGTGAATTCAGCAGTGTAGCAGAGTACAAAATGAACAGCTTTACTGTACACCAGTAATGGACTAGCTGAGGAAGAAATCGGGAAAGCAATCCCATTCACAATAGGTTCAAATAAAATTAAAAACTTAAGAGTTATTCTACCCAAGGGAGTGAAAGACTACAGTGAAAATTTCAGAACACTGAAGAAAGAAGTTAAAGGGGACACCAGAAGACGCAAAGACCTGTTCATGGACTGACAGAATTAATATTGTCAAAATGTCCATATTAACAAACAATTGCAGATTCAATGCAATCTTCATCAAAATACCAATGACATTCTTCACAGAACTAGAAAAAATAACCCTAAAAATCATCTGGAAGCACAAAAGACACGCATAGCCATAATGATCCTGAGCCAAAGAGCGAGGCTAGAGGCGTCACAATATCCAATTTGAAATCATACTACAAAACCACATAACAAAAACAGCAGGATACGGGCACTAATATAGACACGTAGACCAGTGAAATAGAATAAAGGACACAGAAACAAACCCACATAACTACAATCATCTGATTCCGAACAAAGGAGCCAAAAATATACATTGGAGAAAAAACTGCCTCTTCAGCATGGTGCTGGGAAAACTGGATATCCACTTGCAAAAGCTTAAAACTGGATCCCTATCTCTCACCCTGTATAAAAATCAATCCAAAATGGAGCAGAGACTTGAAACTTTGAAACTGCTAAGAGAAAATATAGGGGAAACACTTGAAGCCATAGGTGCAGACAAAGGCTTCCAGACTAGGACTCCAGTAACAGTACAGGAAATAATAGCAAGAATCAACAAATAGGACCACATCAAATTTAAGAGTTCCTGCACAGCAAGGGAAACAACTAACAGAGCAAAAAGAGCACCTACTGAGTAGGAGAAAAAGCTTGATCAAGTTTTCTTTTGGTCCTTATTTGTGTGCCATATGGTTCTCCATGCTTTTACTTTTTACCTATCTTTTATAGTTATGCTTATAGGTAGAAAACTATGCTTCTTTTATAAGGTGTTTTCTCCTTTAACCACTTTGATTATCTTTCTTTTAATTAGGCATTTTAAATTCAGCATAATTGTTGATGTGTTTGGATTTAGGTCTGCCATGTTATTTATTTTCCATTCTTTGCTTTTTATTGTCTTCTTTGGGATTATTTGGATTTTTTCATCCACACTGAGTTTTTAACAATATTTTTCAGTGTGAATTTTTTAGTAGTCACTTTAAGGATTAATACACATCCTGAGCTCTCAGTGTACTTAGAATTAATAATTTAGCACCTTGAGTGGAATGTAGCAAGCTTCTGCCATATACATTCCTTTACTTCTGCTATGGTCTGAATGTAGTTTGTCCTTGCTAAAACTCACGTTGAGGCTTTGTGCCCAAGGTAATGGTGTAGACAGAGAGGTGGAGGGACCTAGAAGAGGCAGCTAGGTCACAGGAGACTTGACTCTCATGAAGGAATTCACGTAGCTCCCAGAGAGTGTGTTAGTTACTACGAGGTGGTCAGTGGAACAGATTGCATTCTGGTCTCTTTGTCTCTCTGATATGTGCTTCCTTTCCACATGCACCCACTACCTTTTCTGCTTCTCCCCCATAATATGCCACAGCAGATACTGGCATTGTGCTTCTGGACTTCAGAACTGTGAGCCAAAGTATACCTCTTTTCTTTATAAATCACCCAGCCTCTGGTATTTTGTTATAGCAATAGCAAATAGGCTAATATACTTCCCTTTTATGTTGTAGTTTCATGTACATTATATACATTGAACACCTTGTCAGACAATAGAAGTCGTGTTTTTAACTGTCATATTTGTTTAAAACTTAAGAGAATACTGCTCTATTCTGTTTACCCAGGTATTTTATCATTTCTATTGCTCTTCCTTCGCTCCTGAAGTTTGAAGTTCCTTCCTGTATCATTTCCCTTTTGTACAAAAATCTTTTTATGTTTTCTTAGAAAAAGCCTGCTGGTTTTGACTTTTCTTACTTTTTCACCTGCATTTCTGAAGTACATTTTTGCTAGATATAGAATTCTGGGCTGACAGTGGTTCAGCACTTTGGAAGTGGTGTTCCACTTCTTATTTCTGTCCATGAAAAATCTGCCACAGTTGAATAATTGTTCCCCTCTATCTAGCCTGTTGCTTGTTTCCAGCTACTTTCTTTCTTTCCTTTTTTAAATAAAAGAAGACAATTTATTTGAAGGTGGGAGAAAGGGAGAAGAGAGAGACATGGCAGAGGGAAAGAGAGTAAGAAGTATTCAAAAGGAAAACAGTCATGGATATCTTGTCTGCAGCTCCTTTTGTTGAGATCCCTGTGCCATGTAGGCTCCTGGAATCTGACTGGCTCCCTGGCTTGTCTTTCATCCTAACCTTGGATTTCTTCTGGCCTTGACTTCTCCCTGTCCTTTGGTGGAGGGTAAGATTATGAGTGGGGCCTTATGGACAGGTAGTTTAGGTTTAAGGATTAAGGAAAGGGAAGTTTGCAATTCTTATGTTAATCATGCTACCTAGGAACTTCCTGGTCCTGAGTTTCTTCTTCATCCTTTGCCTTTGTCTTTCTGATTGCTTGAGTCTAGCTATCTTTGCCTTTGTAATTACTCAGGTCTGGCTGCAGAGGTCAAAGCTGCCTTATTCATTTTTTTTTTTGGTGGGTACCAGGGGTCGACCTCAGGACCTCGTGCACCAGCAGGCGCCCGTGCCGCTGAGCGATATCACCGGCCCTTTTTTCATATGTGGGATCCGGGAGTCAAACTTGGGCCTTCGCGCTTGCCAGGCAGGCGCTTACGCTGCTGAGCCATCTCACCGGCCCTATTAATTTTTAATAAAGCTCAACAAGGCCTTCATCCTATCTTTCCCTACCTCTGGGGCCCCGTCCCTATACTTCCCCTCTGAAACAACCATCCAACTGCTGTTGGGGAAATGGGTGATGGCCGATTTGGCTTCTTTGAGCTGAGTGGGGTCGTACTTGCGGAACAGCAGATGGAAGTCTTCAGCTGGGCAGTTCATCAGATGGGCCTTGGTGGAAGAAGTCTGGCAGCTTTACAGTGGGTTTTGCCTGTATGATCACTTGGAGTTCAGCAGCTTCTAGGCAAGAATAAACAAGCTTTACCAAGGGATTAATGCACATATGATCAAAACATGAGCAACAGACTAGAAAGGCAGATTGGGGAAGGAGCCACATCAGACACTGTTTTTAAAGGGCTGGAACAGCAGTTGTAACCAGCTGGCTCTTAGGACTATCAGCAGGAGTCAGTGATTGGAACCCCCTCTGTATGTCCAGCCTATATTGTTATTACTCATGCATCTCTCTGGCTATGTCCTCCTGCTGTGGGGTGTTCAAGACCAAGTTAAAGTAAGTCCATTGTCAATCATAATTTAGGTCCCGATATATCAAGGTCAGTTGTTTCCTCTGGCACTGTTTTTGGGACCATGGTCAGAGCCTCTTAGCTCTTTCAGTTCTTCCTCTGTCAGATGTATCATCTGCCAAGATGGGTCATGGTCAGTGTTAGACCGCATGGTTCTCCTTGAAAGCATGGGAACAATTTTCCCTTCAGTGACCCTCCTTCTAGCATGATGCACACTGGTTGACTCCTGTCCTCTGTGGGGAGGGCGTCTAATGATCTCCTTGCACAGGAGGTTGTGTGACTCACCAAAGTTACAGGATCCTGTAGAAAGGTCCCCTCATATCCTGGGTCCTTGTTGACCTTGGAGGGCTAGGGACAACATATTGGCTGTCCTCTTAGCCCAGTTACCTTTTTAGTTTTGGTCTCCCAAACCTCAGTGGCTGAGCACTCAGCAAGAGAAGATCAGTCAGTGGTACAGTGGGAGCAGTTAATTGTATGATTTTATCTAGATATCCAGCCTATAATATTTTCCCCTCTGAAGAGGTCCCCCTGTGTGAAGGGGTAAGGAGAGATGAACACTCTGGCTACTCCAGCTGCTTTCAAGATTCTTTCATTTTCTCTAGTTTCCAGTGGTTTTTTATGATGTTCCTGGGCATTAATTTCCCTGGGCTTTCCTGTTTGAAATCTGCTAAGCTCTCGTATTTGTAAGTTAAAATTTTTTTTATTATATTTGTGATGTTTTGGTACTTATTTGTTAGAATTATTTGGCACCAAACTTTCTCTTTTCCTTCTATAAGGGACTCTAATAACCAAATGTTATACATTTCTTGCCCTGCAGCTCCCTAAGGCACTTTTTCTTTTTTCTCTCATTACTTTAGATTGGATCATTTCTATTGCACTATTTCAGGTTTACTGATTCTTCATCTCATTTTATAATTGAACTCTGCCAGTGAATTTTTTAAATTTCATTTATTAATTTTTTTCGTATTTCTATTTTTTAGTATTTCTATCCCACTTTTTTGTATCCATTTGGCTGCTCTTATTTTCCATTCACTTCAAGAGTGTCACCTTTTATTTCCTAGAGCATGGTTAAACATGAGCTGCTTTATAGTTTCTGTCTGACAATTCCAACAACTGTGTCATCTTGATGTTGGCATATTTTGTCTTTTTCCTTGCAAGTTGAGGTGTTACAGCTCTTTGTATAATGAGTAATTTTAGATTGTATCCTGGACATTCTGAATATCATGTTAGGAGATTTTAAGCCTTGTTTAGTTCCTTTGAGAACAATTATCAGGTTTTTTGACAATTAACCCAGTTCAGTCCAGGCTACAAGTTCTTGCTGGCCTTGTGGGACTGTTTCTTAGGTCGGTTCAGGTTTCCAGATGCCTGCAGTGATACTGGATAATATGGATCCCAGTGGCCAGTCTGGGACCTCTCAAGCATTCTACCCTATCATTCAGTTCCCAAAGACATCAGTCTACTACTTACAGTCAGATCCACTTGTGCACAGTTTAGATGTGAGTCCAGGAGTTCGTACACAACACTGTGGGATCATTTTCTTGAGCATATTCTCTGCATTCTTCCAAACACCTCCGGAGTCCTTTTATCCCTGGTCTCTTTTCCAGAAAGCTGAAGCTTTGTTTTTCTCACTTTGCCACACACTTCTTGCAGTTTGTCTGCCTCTGGAGCCACGTGGCAGAGGAACAGAGAAAAAATAAAGAGGTTTCTCCCCCACACCCTTGGACCTCAGTTACTCTGGTCAGAGAGAATTCTTCTCCCTTGGGGTTTTGAGTACCTGCCTGGCCACCGCTTCCTGAGGGCTGGGATGGGAGAAAGCAGCATCAAAATACCCAGTATTTTCTCCATCCCCCTCTGCCCTGGGATCTCTCTCCCTCTTCAGAGTAGAGGGGGCTTCTTTAGGAGGCTGTTTTGTCCGTGACCAGTTTCAAGCTGCTGTGTTCAGGCAGGGGTTACCACAGGAAGAACAAAACAGCAGACACTACAGGGTCGGGGTAAGCGCCCAACCCACTTGCTCCCATTCACTTTCAGAGGCCTCAGATAGCCGATCTATTCAATCCGTCTAAGATTTTCAGTTGCATTGCAAATGGAGGCGATGGAGTGGAGTACACTAGTCCATCATAAGCTTTCTTTATATATTTATGTTTCCAGCAATTACTAAAAGAATTTTCTAAACACTCTTTGCTTAATAGTGTGAATACAAAAGTAAAAAGAAATAGAACAAGCTTTTGTATGAATACATACCATGATTTTTAAGCCAACACAGTAATCGTATAAAGTAGAAAAAGAAATGGAAGAGGCCAAGTTTATCTCTGGACAATGAGAGGATAAAGAAAAGAACAATAGCTCTTCTTTTCCCAAGATCCTGTGCAACACTAACCATCCTAACTGTCGGAAGAGTAATGTCTATTTCATTTTTTTTCTCTTTCTTAGTTTTTGAGACAGGGTCTTGCTATGTAGTGCAAGCTGGCCTTGAACTTGCTTATGTAGCACAGGCTGGCCTCGAACTCAAGGTGATCCTCCTGCCTCAGCCTCCCAAATGCTGGGATTACAGGTGTGCACCACCACACCTGGCTTTAGTGTCCATGCCATAACTATGAGGTGCTGAAGCCCTTGTAAATTGCATTTTAATTAAGTACACCATATATAATATGCCCGAGCTAAAACCAACTGACTTGCTTTTGGGAAAATATCAGGCTGTATGGCTGACTAGCTGGGGAACACCTGTGTGTCTGAAACCTCAATGGTCTTCATTTCACATTACGGAACTGAACCCATCCTGCCAGGGTGGCACATCTGACCATATACACTGGCACTGCAGACTCCAGAAGCTTCTCTCAAGGATTCTGATTCTCGCTCAAGGTATGCACAGCACCTGCTGGAGCTGTGTGTATCTTGGCTATGTGCTCTGCCCATAGGAAAAGTCCTGAGGAATTAGAGAAATGAAGAGGTGGCCAGGACATCCTGCCATGTTTTCTTTATCTACCTCTCTGCCTCTCCTCCTCTCCCAGTGCTGGAGGAAGATGACTGTCGCCTCTCCAGAGTCTCTGCATCTCCTGAGAAGAAGCCGTGCGCTGTCCCTGAGTGCCCCCACAGGACTGAACCACGCAGGCTGGCCGGAGTACAGGCCGGGTGCTGGTGAGCTGCTTGCCTCTCTCTTACACTATATACTCGGTGCCTGGCAAGGACGACAGGAGTGTTTATGGTGGTTATGTCTCACTGGCAAAAGCAGTGTGTCGATGAAAGAGATAAACAAGCGTCTCAGTCTTTGAACTAGAAAGAGTGCTTGGTATCCAGAGTGGGGGACTTCTTAGAACTGGCTTATTGCTCAGTAGCACTGTAAATAAGATTCTTTTGGAGGTTGCTCCAGGTTCCTGTTTGAATCCTTCCAACACAGCTGAAGCCAAAACAGAAAAGATGAGTTTTCCTCCAATGTATGCCATGAGTTCAGTCTACTAAAAATGTGGAGAGAGGGGCTAGGGGTAGCTCAGCAGAAGAGTGCTTTCCTAAAATGTATGAGGCCCTGGGTTCCATCTCCAGCACCAAAGAGGTTAAAAAAAAAAAACAAAAAAAAAAACCTTGGAGGGTGCTGACAGCAGTCCCAGCGGAAAGCTCTACCTCTTTGTTAGAATGTTTTCTCCACATCCAGCTGGGTGTCCACGCAGTAACGTAAGGCTGGAGGGAGCTGCTGCCCTCTGTTTGCAAGTCGGTGCCCGGCATAAAGTCCAGCACATCTGCTGCTCTGTGGAGCCAGCAGGGCTGGCAGTGACCTGTAAGTCCCAGCATGGCACATCACATGCCAGCTCCACACCTCTGGAGCTTTGGAAGTGTCTGCAGGGTTTTCCCCAGGAATTTTCCTGCTGCCCTTTAGTCATGCGGTTATTACACAAACTGCAGGTCATCTCTTTCTTCAAGCCAAATACTTCTTTGTTGTGTTTTGTGCTGATCCCAGTTTCTCATACGAGTAAAGGGTTTTCTTGATTTTTTTTACAACTTTATTGAGATACAGTTTACCCATTTAAGATGTTCAACTTAGTGGGTTTTGATATATTCACAGATATGCAATTATCACCAAAGTCATTTTAGAACATTTTCAACATTTCATAATAAACCCTGTATCTTTTAGCGGTTACCTCCTCCTCCCATTTCCCAGGTCTCCACACCCCTCCACCTCCATTCCGACAAATCACCAATCTGCTTTCCGTGTAGCTTCCTTATTCTAAATTTGCATATGAATAGAAGATCTTGTCTTTTGTAGCTGGAGTTTTTCAGCTAGTAAAATTTTCAAGGCTCATCAGGTAAGTTTTTGCCATCTTAATAACTCAGAGTGGGATTAAATGTCAACACACGAAACCTTGGAGGACCAGAGCAAATGGTCTAGGCACTCTTGCTGAATGTAAAGTGAACACAGATATATGGGTTTGGGTTTGGTTCTGGACTGTTAATTGTATTTCATTTAACTACAGAAATTTATTTTTTCACATTTCTAGAGACTAGAAGTTCAAGAGTAACGTGCTGAAATCTTTGCCTTCTGGTGCTGGTATCTTCATGACTCAGTTGCCTTCTCACTGTTTTCACATGTCCAGTTCTGTGTGTGCATCCACATCCAAAGGGATACTGGTCTGTAGTTTCCTTGTGATGTCTTTGGCTTTGGTATCAAGGGTAAAATGAGGACAGAATTCTTTCCTCTTCTATTTTTAGAAGAGTTTATAAATACAAATAATTCTTTCTGTCAGTGTTTGGTAGAATTGTTTAGTGAAGCCATTCTTCTATGTATGTGGTTTTGTGATTCAATTTTTTCATTTATTATAGGTCTATTCTGATAGTCTGAATTTCTTCTTGGGTGAGTTTTGGTTGTATGTGTCTTTCTAAAAAATGTGTCCATTTCATCTAAGTCATCTGATTTGTTGGCATACAATTATTAATAGTTTTTTTATAATCTTTATTTCTGCAAAGTCAGTAGTATTTCTTTCTCTTTCTTTCTTTTTTAGGAAAGAATAGGGAAGGTTTATTGGGGAATAGGAATAGCTCCTGAGAGAGACACAAGGGGTCCCAAGTGGGTTGCCTTTCATTTTTAATTTTTTTATTTTTGTGTGTGGGTACCGGGGGGTCGACCTCAGGACCTTGCGCGCCAGCAGGTGCCCGTGCCGCTGAGCGATATCACCGGCCCTTTTTTCGTATGTGGGATCCAGGAGTCGAACTCGGGCCCTCGCGCTTGCCAGGCAGGTGTGTACACCGCTGAGCCATCTCACCGGCCCTCATTTTTAATTTTTAAACAAATACATTAAAATATAAAGCTGGGGACATAGCTCAGCGGCACAAGTGCCTGCCTGGCAAGCACAAGGTCCTGAGTTCAACTCCTGGTACCAAAAATAAATAAATAAATAAATAAAATAAAATATAAAAGCTGAGCATACTTATGGGATACCATGTGATATTCTGATAGTTGTATATACATTGTGTAATGTTTAAGTCACATTAAATATATCTTGTCATCATTTTTATGGTAAAAACACTCGAACTCCTCTCTCCTAGCTTTCTATGTAGTACACTGTCATTACCTGCAGACACCTCACTGTGCAGCAGCACACGGAACGACTTCCCCATCCTCAGTAACCACCATTTGCTCTGAACTCGAGAGCAACTTTTTGGCGTTCCACATATGAGATCCTGTAGTACCTCCTTTTCCTTCTCTGCCTGTCTTAATACAGTGATTGCCAGTTCCATCTGTTTTGTTGCAAATTCTCATTACGGCTAAACAGCACTCCACGGCATATACACATTTTTTTATCCACACATCAGCTTATGGACACTTAGGTTGTCTTCATCTCTTGGCTGTTGTGAGTGACGCTGAAATAACCACGAGAGTGCAGATGTCTATGACGTACTGACTCACATCTTTTGGATATATCAGTGGTATGACTGGATCATAAGGTAGTTCTATTATTAATTTGAGAAATATCCATACTGTTTTACACAATAACTCTATTAAAATTTACATTCCTACTGACCGTGTGCATGGATTCCTTTTTTCCGTATTCTCATCAGCACTTATCTCTTGTCTATTTGACAAGAGACAAGTCATTATTTTCAAGTGAGGTGATATCTTGTTGTGGTTTTTTGCATCTCCTCAATGATTACTGATACTGAGCATTTCTTTATATGCCAATTGGCCATTCATATGTCTTCACTTGAGAAATGTCTTTAGGTCTACTGCTCATTTTTAAAACCATGTTACTTGTGTTTTTGCTATTGAGTTTTTTTAGTTCCTTATATATTCTGAATATTAGCCTCTTGTAGTAGTTTGCAAATATTTTCATTTGTTTTATAGGTCGTCTCTCTACTCCAGTGTCTTCTCTCATTTCCAATTTTAGTGATTTGAATTGCCTTCTCTCTTCTTGGTTAAGTCAATTAAGGGTCTGTCCATTTTGTTGAGCTTTTTAAAAAAACCAGCTTTTGGTCCCATTGATTTTTCTCTCTTCTCTATTAATTTCCACTCTAACTTTTTTTGTGTGTGTGGGTACTGGGGGTCAAACTCAGGACCTCGCACCTGCAAGCAGGTGCTGGTGCCGCTGAGCGATATCACCGGCCCTTTTTTCCTTTGTATGTGGGTACCGGGAGTCGAACTCAGGACCTCACGCTTGCCAGGCAGGCACTTATGCCGCTGAGCTATCTCACTGGCCCCACTCTAACTTTTATGATGTCTTTTCTATTTGTTGAGTATTAAAATCTCTGATACTGTTGAATTGTGTATTTCTCCCTTCATTTTGGTCAAATTTTGCTTTATGTATTTTAGTGCTCTGTTATCAGATGATACGTAACTGTTGCATCTTCCTGATGGACGAACATTTTAAATTTGTTATAAAATGTGTTTCTTTACCTCCAATGACTATTTTTTGTCCAAAACTATTTTATCTGATATCAGTATAGTACTGAAGCTTTTGTTTCTTGCTGTTTGCATATACATTTCTTTCCATTGTTTTACTTTCAGTCTGTGTCTTTGAATCTGAAGTGACTCCTGTAGACAACAAAATAGTTGAATCATTTTTTTTTAATTCAATGTGACTCTCTACTTTTTGGCTGGATTGCTTATTCAGACAGTATTATTATTTGTATTGTTGGATTTATATGTACCATATTATTTTTTGTTTTCTATGTATCTTACTGTGTTTTTCTATCTGTATTTGTCTTTTCTGTTTTCTTTGACACTGAGTAAATAGTTCTAATGTGATGTTCTAATATCATTAATGATTCTTTCACTACTTTTACATTATTTAGTATATACATATCTCATTACAATTTTAGATTATTCTATCATCAAACACCATTTTTAGCCCATAACAGCTCTTCTCCCACCCAACTCCTTTATGTTGCTAATAGAAGATAAACGCTATATATAATATATATGCCACAATATTATATACAAATTGTTTTATATAATTGCTTTTCAAATAAGTTAAAAGAAGAAAGGAGAAAAATAAGAATTCACAGTCTCTTTTAATAACTATGTAATGACCTTTTCCTGTGCCCTTTTTGCATTCATGTAGATTCAAATTACCATCTAGGGTCACTTGTGTTTAGCCAGAAAAAACTCCCTTTAGTATTTCTTGTAAGTTGGTGTCTGCTAGCAACAAATCCTCTCAGTTTTTGTTTATTTAGGAAAGTATCTGGCTTTCATTTTTGAAAGACAGCTGTGCTGCATAAAGGATTCTTGCTCTTTTTTAGTGTTTTTGTTATTTCACTGCCTTCTCGCTTTAATAGTGTCTTCCAAGAAATCAGTCGTTAATCCTATTAGGGAAGGAGGCTGTGTTAGCCTTCCTGTCACTGGAACAAAATACCTTACATCTGCAAGTTAAAGAGGTTTGCTTGGGGTTACTGTTTCAGACAGTTCAATCCACGATCAGCTGACCCTGAGGCAGAAACAGCATGGCAGAGGAAAGCTGCTTGATCCATGGCAGCTGAGTAGAGAGAGAGAGAAGGGGCCAGGACAAGAGCACACCCTCCGAGGTTACACGGCCTATGACTCACCTTCCCCACCCAGGTCCTACCTCCTAACAGCACATTCAGCTATGAACTTATAAATGGGTTAAGCCAACAATGAGTTTTGAACCCCACGATCCAATCAGTCTTAATAGTTCCAAAAGCCCCACCTATGAACACAGAAGACTTTTGGGGAACATTTTAGAACTAAACCACAACATTCCAACCCGACCCATAAAAGGCCCATGCCTGTTGTATTATGCAAAATGCATTTAGTCCTTCAAAAGTAACCAGAGTCTGAACATTTTCAGCACTGTTCAACTGTCCGAGTCCAAAGTCTCCTCTAGACTCAAGGCAAACTTCTTAATTGTGAGCCCGTATAAAATTTTAAAAGATGGTTAAAGACTTCCAACATCATTGGATACCTAAAAAGCAACAGAAGTCAAGACTCAGGAAGGAAGCTATGTTAGGATTCTCCACAGAGACAACTGGCAGGGTGTGTACATATACAGTAAGAGGCTTATTTGTTGGTAAAGTGGCTCATGGGATTATAGAAGCTGTCTAGTCCAAAAGCTGCAAATCAGTTTGGCAGTCTGGAGACACAACAAAACTCACATTGCAGTTCAAGTCCATATTAATCATGGTTTTTATTTTCTATATTGTATGATAGTTTGACATTTTGAGGGGCCTTACTGGCTGGGGAGAGAGTACCTCTCCAGGAGTTAGTGAACAATGTGGCTGTTGAACATGCCATACAAAATAATCCTGAGTCCATACCCCAAACATTTCCTTTACTCATATTCAAGCCAATATTTTCTCTGGCCTAAATCACCCATGGCCAGGTACTGGACATCAAATGTCATTTCCACGAGTCAGCTTTCTGTTGCTAGGACAATATAGTGACACACACAACTTAGAGGGAGAGAGATTTATTTTGGCTTCTTGTTTCTGGGGTTTCATTTCATGGTCGGTTATCTCCAAGGTAGAGATAGCATGGTGGAGGAAAGCTGGTCACCTCAAAGGTAGCCAGGAAACAGAACAGAGGAAGAGGCCAAGAGGAAGGGGCCAGGGAACAGACACAGTCCCCAAGGTCATCCCCCACGACCCACCTAGACATGTCCAGAATTGGACTTTACTAATCCCCTGGGCATCCCTCAAGCCAATCAAGTTGACAAAATGATTAACCATCACAAGTCCAGCCCTTGTCGATTTGATGCCCAAACACATCTCCTAAACCAAACTTAGTCTCCAAATAGAGACAATAATGTTATAATTCACCTTAATGTAGTGTAACTACCCTATGTACAACCAAAAACATGCTAATTCCTTCCCCCAAAGTCTTAAATAGTTCCAGCATTGCTCAAAAGTACAAGTCTAAAATATCCTCTGAGGGCCGGTGAGACGGCTCAGCGGCTTAAGCGCCTGCCTTGCAAGCGCGAAGGCCCGAGTTCGACTCCCGGAACCCACATACGAAAAAGGGGCCGGTGATATCGCTCAGCGGCACGGGTGCCTGTTGGTGCGCGAGGTCCTGAGGTCGTCCCCCCGGTACCCACAAAAAAAAAAAAAAAAAAAAAAAAAAAAAAAAAATATCCTCTGAGACTCAAGACAAACTCTTAGCTGTAAGCTCCTGTAAAAATTAAAAAATAATAAAAACAAGTTACATGCTGCCAAAATACAATGGCACAGAATAACTGTTCCCATACTAAAAAGGAGGTATGAGGGAATAGAAAGTAATAGAACCTAAGCAAGACCCAAACCCAGAAGGGTAAACATTAAATCCTGTAGCTCCATGTCTAGCATCCAGGGCACAGTGTGGTGAAATGAGAGTGCAAAGGGATTGTGCAGCCCCACCCTTATGGCCTTGCTGGCTGTAGCATACATGGCTTCTCTCTTGGGCTGGCTTAGCTTGCTGCCTGCAGCTTTCCTGAGATGGTCCACATTTCTGGCATCTTCAACTTCCCAGGGTCTCCACTAAAACTCCGCCTTCACTCTCACTGCTTCATGCATTATCCTCTCTGGGGCTCATGGCAGGGACTGTGACCCTGTCATACTACATTGCCTGGCCTCCCAGGCTTTTCTCTGAAACCTGGGTGAAGCTTCCACGACCTCATAACTCTTGCATTCTGCATGCTGGTAGAACCAGCACCACATGGATGACACCACAGTCTGCTACCAGCTCAGCAGTAGCCAGGGCCCACTTAGTCCATGGCTGCAGAGGCCTCTGAATGTCTGGATGGCTAAACAGTAGGTATGGGGGAATAATTCCATAGGTGTTCGAGTAAGCAGGGTGCCTTGGGTTCTTTTTTCCTCAAAACAGTATCTTTCTAACAATTTTACACTTTTATACCTTGTTGTAGTTACTTTTCTCATTGCTGAGACAAAATACCTGACACCCAAAATTAAAGGAGGAAAGGTTTACTTGGTTTACAGTTTGTAGAGGTTTCAGTCCATAGTCGGCTAGTTGCAAGGCAGGGTGACATGGCAGAGGGGAAGCACAGAGGATAAAAAGTTCATACAAACAGAAGACAGCCAAAGCAGCAAGCAAGTCCAAGCAACCTTAGTAACTTCTTTATGCCCCTTTTATATTCTATCTAGGCTACTGGGCTTAAGGCAGGTACCAAACCAATCAGTGGACTGATTTAGTAACCACACACCCTTAATCCTAGCATCACACACTCCACCTCTAAAAAAGCCACCTCTGAAAAAGCCCCCACCTATGACTGTATGAGGCTTTGGGGAGACATCTAGCCACAAGCCGTAACACAGCTGACCAAACAATGGGTGGGGTCTGGCCAATTCCTGAGATGCTCTCAAGACATCTTTCTGTTGTCCTGCTGCAAAGAAGAAGCCAAAGTCCTGGCTTCTTTTTAATGGGGTTAATCTGTTCAGCAACCACACCTTCTGTGTCTTTAACTTTACATGAGCTTCCTTTCTGGCCAAACTGCATATGTTTCAAAACTTTTGCTCTGGGGCCGGTGAGATGGCTCAGCGGCTTAAGCGCCTGCCCGGCAAGTGCGAGGGCCCGAGTTCGACTCCCGGAACCCACATACGAAAAAGGGGCCGGTGATATCGCTCAGTGGCACGGGCGCGCAGGCGCCCAAGGTCCTGAGGTCGACCCCCCGATACCCACAAAAAAAAAAAAAAAAAACTTTTGCTCTGCTTTTTACTTCCAATTCTCATTGTAAATCTGGCTGAAAGCAGCCAACAGTACCCATGTCACAGCCTGAAAGTTGGGCTGCCTTGAAACTTCCTCCACCACATCAATTAGTCTATCACTTTTAAATTCAGCCGCAAAATCTTAGGACATGAGCAAAATGTAAATAAGTTCTTTGCTAGAATGTAAAATAGTGACACATGGTTCAATTTCCATAGAGTCCTCATTCTCATCTGAAACCTCATAAGCCTGGCCTTTACTGTCCATATCCCTACCAGATTCTGGGCTGAGCTCCAACCAGAATCAAGCTGTGCTTATAACATTCCAGAACATGTCTATCCCACACCTTGAAACCTTTTCAGATTCTTACCACAAACTAGCTTCAAAAGCTTCTGAATCACATGGTCAGGTATAGTCACAGCAATGACCCCACTTCTTGGTATCAATTATCTCTATTAATCACTCTTCTGGTTTCTGGGACAAAATATCTGACACCTACAACTTAAAGAGATTTATTTTCGCTCCACAGTGTCAGAGGGTTCAGTCCATGGTTTTCCCCTTGTCTTTTACTTTTACTTTTAGCCTTTTTAGTATGATATGTCTGTTTGTGGGTCTCTGTGTTTATCTTACTTGGAAATCTTTAATTCCTGGATGTGTAGATCATTGTTTTTCAATACATCTTGGATGTTTTCAGTCATTATTTCTTGAATATTTTTCCTTCTCTGTTCTCTCTCTCTCCTCTCTTTCTGGTATTTCCACTATGCCTATGTTGGTGCACTTAATCTCCCACATTTCTCTGAGGCTCTGTATTCATTTTCTCTGTTTTTTGGCTTATATAATTTCTTACTAAGCCACCTTTAAGTTTGGCAATTCTTTCTTTCACTTCTTCAAGCCTACTGTTAAGAATTTTTAGTGGATTTATTTCACTTATTAAACTTTTCAACTCCAGAATTTTCATTGGATCTTTTCAATCATTCCTATTCCTGTGTTTTTTTTTGTTTTTTTTTTTTTTTAATATGTGGGTACCGGGAGTTGAACTCGGGACCTCACGCTTGCCAGGCAGGCACTTATGCCTCTGAGCTATATCAGCGGCCCCCTATTCCTGTTTTTATATCCTCTCTTTGACACTGTCATAATACTTTCTTCTCTTAATTGTGGTTTCCTTAGTTCTGTGGACATGTTTATAGTGATCATTTTCAATTATTTTTCTGATACATCTGACATCTGGGATCACTCTAGCAGGCAGTCTCTACTGCCTATTTTTTTCCAGTGTATGGGTAATAATTTTCTGTTGCTTTGCATATCTCATAATTTTTGGCTGAAAACTCAACATTTTAAATAATATAGCAACTCAGTACTGCTCCTGATCCACAGACCTGGTGTTGTTATTTGCTTGTTTAGTAACCAGGCGAACTGTTGTAGTGACATATCCCTCTCCAGGGCTGAGCTTCTGATATGCTGAGGTGCAGCTCTGCATATGCCACAGCTACCCTGGAGGACACTGGCTTTGCAGAGGCCTCCCCACTCTCTGAGCCTGCCAGCTGTTTACACTCTACTAACCAGCAGATAACTGCGGTATTATTTCCGATATTGTCCTGGGACATTAATTGCTCTACAAACTAATACAATCAAATTCTGGCTCACTTGAAAGGATGCTTTTGAGGTCAATGTTTGGTATTTGTCTGACCCAAGGAGGGCTCCTCCCAACTGTCTTTATTGCAGTTCTCTCCTGCAAACTAGTGGGGTTACAGCGAAGGCCGTATCTTCATTACATCCACTAATCTCCTCTCAGTTCCATTCACACAGCCTCCACTGTTCTTGAAAGCACCCTCAGGTTTAAGTTTCTCTGTGCTGTTACAAATGAGGTCAGTTCCTTTGGGAAGAAATTAGGTGCTATTGTATACCTGCCCCCCCCAGCAGACTCTTGAGGGCTCTAAGTCTAGGAATGGAGACAATGGCAAGCTTCTGAGTGTGACCCAGTAGAGCCCTTGGGGAAGGGGAGTGGCAGCCGAATTCCTGCCATGGAGCCACTGCTCCACAAGCTGAGAGAAAGGCTATCCAAGACTGAGTCTTCTCAGCGGGCCAAGGAGAGTCACCCAGGACTTTACTTCAGCAGCAGGCAGCTGGGGCAGGATGAGAAACGCCGATGTCCTGGTCCTCCAGAGGAAAGACCTCTGACCGGAAGCTGGATGGGAAACGTGCCCTGTGCTGCTGGCTGCAGCCAGGGGAAAGGACTCTCTCCCTTGCCCAGCTGTGAGGGCAGAGGGAAGGTGTGGTCTTGGCTCACATACCACAGGCGCTTGTCTTTCTCACTCAGTTGTCATTGACTTTCTTGATTAGATGATTGTTTGCTGTTTGCTCTTGGGACCATTCCAGGGATTTGAACTTTTACTAGTTTCATTGGGGAACTGGGTCGCTGGACTTCCTCTTGCTGTCCTACCCCGAGCAGATCTCAGTTTTCTCTATTTTTACAACCTGTTGGGGTCGTTTCAATGAGACTCTCAGAGGAGATAAGTGGGATGACAATGCTTTTATCGTATCACATCCAAGTCCCTTTCTTACACTTACTCGTTATGTCCCTGGAAGCTTAACACTGTGCTCTGAACATAGTAAGTTCAGTGTTGTTCCAGTGATACCGATAATATTCCAGCAGGAAGTATCTGGGAATCCTCAAAACGGGAAGGAAGGGAACGCACGGTTCTAGCATGTCCAAAACATGGGTGCTGTGCAGCGGAACCAATTCCACCACTTTCTGGGTGTGTGACCCTGGCTTATTTTGAGTCTCAGTTAAAACCAGCTATAAAATGATCTAATAAAACTACCTATCAGGTAAAGTGGTAGAGATTCAATAGCATACACAAAGGACTTAATATTTTATATATGCCTAATAAATACCATCCAGTACTTTAAATAGTGCTAGGTACTGTTGTATATTTACCCATCACCTCATCTAGTCCCCACAAGAATCCTGTAAGTGCCCTTAACAGCCCTGTCTGCTGAGTGAGAAAGATGCTTAAGGTTAAGAAACTTGCCCAAAACCGAGGAATGAAAAAAAAGATGTGGTATTTTTATACAATGGAGTACTACTCAGCCATAAAGAAAGATAAACTGGAAACTTTCATAGGTAAATGGATGCAACTCGAGAAAATACTCACAAGCGAAATAAACCAGAGGCACATTTGCAAACATTGTATTGTCTCCCTAGTATGAAAATGCAATTTCACTGTGACTATTCCATTCCTTAGTCTTCTATTTTTACCTAGCTTTTACATGGTTTAATCTTATACTGAGTAATGTTTCTCTCCAAAAGGTATTTGTACATTCTCTAATGCTTGAGTTTGTTAATACAGGAGAATGTTTAAAAAAAATAAAAATAAAAATGAAATTCAAAAAAAAAAAAAAAGAAGAAAGAAAGAAAGAAAGAAAGAAAGAAAGAAAGAAAGAAAGAAAGAAAGAAACTTGCCCAAGACCGCACAGTCAGAGACAGAACCAGGACTTAAACCCAGATGGCTCTGGCTTCAAGCTTCTATCCAGCACTGTTACAGAAGCTGAAACACAGGGTGGGTTAGGAGAGACAGGACAGAAGCAGATCTCTAGGCTTGGATAAGTTTCAATCCCGTTATTTCTATCTTCCGAATTTCTAGTTTACTTACAGCTCGGGGTGCCCCTGCCCTAGCCCCCTGGTTGCTAGGGCGGAGGAGACCGTGTCTGGGGAGATGCAGGGTTCCTTATGCTACAGAGCTGGAGCGCAGGTCGCACAGGGATGGAGACGGGCTGGCACTCGGAGCAATCATTAGGCGTGGGCCGTGGCTCCGTAATCGCCTCAAACCCCGGGTGGAGCGCGCTCCGCACCTGCAGTCGGAGGGAAGGTCGAGGGTGCAGAGGCAGGGACCCGGCGTGCCGGGCGCCGCAGCACCGCCGCGGGCCTAGGACCCCGCACCTCGCACGGCACCCGTGCGCCGGCTCCGCTCACCTCCCGCGTCGCTCCCGCACGGCCCGCCGCCCTCGTCCTCGCGCGTTCGGACGCTGCCCGCCGCGGCGCGGCCCTGCGGGAGGCGGGGGCCCGGGGCCCCGCGCTGCGCCCGCGGCCGCCACCGCCACCGCGGCCGCCACCGCCCAGTCTGCGTGCGCGCGTGCGTGCGCGTGCGGCCCGGCCGGCGACCCGCGCCCGGGTCACTGGCGGCTCTGCGCCCGCGGGCCGCACGGCGGAGGCTGTGCCGCGCCCGCCCGACACCCCAGCCACGCGCGCCCAGCGCTCACCGGGCGCCCCGGCGACCCCCAGGGCCCGGGGGACGGACGGCCCGGAGCCTCCTTGGCGGAGCCCCATGATGTCAGCCGGCCCGGAGCGGCGGCCGCGCGGCGGCGGAGAAAGGGCCGAGGACGCCGCGCCGCCGCCCGCGCGCCCCGCGCCCCCCGACCCCGGCCCCGCGCCCGGCTCGCGCGCCCCCTCGCCCCGCAGCCCCGCCGCCGCGGCCCCCGCCGCCCGGCCGCCGCCGAGCCTGTGGCTGGAGCTGGGCCCCACCTGCGCGCGGGCGCAGCAGTGCCCCAGCGAGTCCAGCGGGCGAGCGAGCGGCGAGCTCGGCACCAGCAGCAGCAGCAGCAGCAGCGCGGGGCTGTCGCCGGGCTCCGACTCCGACAGCAGCGGCGTGGTGTGCGGCGGCCGCGGGGGCATGCGTGGCGCCCTGTCCCGCGCCTGGAGCCTGGAGAGCCTGCGTTCGGCCTCCGCCGGTAAGGGCGCCGCGCCGATCCCGCGGGGGTTCGGGCCCCTGGGCACCTCCGCCCCCCAAGTCTTTCCTGCCTTTCATTTCTTTTCCTCGCTTTTTCTGTTTTTCCTTGCCATCTCCTGGTCTCTTCTTTCCGGGCTCTTCGCTCTTCCGATTCCTTTCCTTGGTTTCCCCCCACCTGTCCTTTCTTTGATCCACTTCTAGCGGGGGCCACCTGTTACAGGTGGGCACTGTTGCCCCGGGCAGTAGACCTGTCGTCAGTGCTTAAGGTGAGCTTAGAGTTTAGGTCCTAGGTGCCCCGTTTCCCTTCCCCAAACAGTTCTTGACCAAACACAGATCTGGCCTCTGAATTTCAGCTCCTGACTCCTGTAAGGGCGGGAAGTTGAAGTGGGAAGTCCAGGGCTTAGGGCGGGCCGGCCGTGCACGTGAGTGGGAGCGCGCGTGGTCCTAGCCCCAGAGAGAGGTGCTAAACTCAGAGGGGCTCACCCTGGGTCCTCCAGAACAAGAGTGCCCGGTGTCACCTGGGACCGTGTGCCCCTAGTGCTCCCTGTCTGTCGAGGGCAGATTCTGGGTATTGACGAGAACAAGTTAGCTGACGGCTGAGGAAGTCCGCAGCGGCTCTATGAATGATCACCGACCCTTGGGTACTTGCTGAACTGCTTCTTTTATATTTCACTTCTTGCAAACATCTCACAGCATTTGAAGCCTTGGCAGTGGGTGTTAAGAAGGAAGACAATTGCAGCCTGGAAATGAGGGAAGTAACGCACCCATTATGCGTCTGCCCCAGGCTGGGGGCGTAGGCTGAGGTGCGGGGTGCCCGGTCAGCGTCAGAGCTAGAGTGGGGCAGAGCACCGTGCAGACTGCAGGCCCCACCTCCTCAGGTGGAGCACGGGCCACATCAGGGAGGAACAGAGGAAGAGTCGTTCTGTGTTGCTGGCCCAAATCCCAGCACTCTGGAAGGCTGAGGCAGGAGGGACTTAGGACCCTCCTGCCTCATAAGTCTGAGCCTAGCCTTGGGAGTTTAGTTACTTACTTACTCTTGTCTAAAAATAAAAACGAGCTGGGGATGTAGCTCAGTGTGTAGGCCTTGGGTTCAGTCCCCAGTGAGGGTGGTGGGATGGGGAGGTGAGAATACCTTGCAAGAGGGAGCCAGGATTTCGAGTTCGCTCTGAAGTCAGTGGGTTTAGGAAAGGAAGTAAAGGGCGTGCAGAGCTCTGCGTTGAGTGCTCCGTGACTCCGTTCTCATCCCTCCCCAGACAGGCGCATGACATTCAGAAAAGCTGAGTAATCCTGTAGTGGCTCGTCTTAGTTATGTGTCTCGTTGCTGACACAAGATACCCGACACCCAAAGTTAAAGGAAGAAAGGTTGATTGTAGCTCACAGTTTGTAGAGGTTTTAGTTCGTAATCGGTTGACTCCAAGGCAGGGCAGCATCACAGAGGAGAAACAGTCCAGGGCAGGGCAGGCGGCAAACAAGTAACAAGCGGCAAGTGACCGCACTAGCCTTCTTTCTGGCCCTTACATTTTTACCCAGTCTACCAGGTAGCACTCACGCCCAGGGTGGGGCACCCTTAGTCCTACCCAGAACTATGCCAAACTGATCAGTGGACTAATCACACACCCTTGATCCCAGCGTCACACACTCGAGATCCAGCCACCTTTGAAAAAGCCCACCCGTGACCACGTGAGGCTTTGGGGGACATCTACACGCAAGACATAACATGGCTCCTCTGACTTGAAGTTTTTTGTTGCTCTGCAGCTGTGATTCCCTACCATCCTTTGAAAAACGTCCATAGAAGCTCCTTTTTGTCCTCTTGGGTGCTTAAATAGAACCCCTTTTGAGAAGACCAGGCTAGGTAACACCCTAAGTGGAACTTGAAACAAACTGTCAAAGGACCCGCTCCTCTCTGCCCAAAGGAAGGCATACATGGTCCCTCCTCAGCAGCTCTGATCCTGCCAGAGGGTCTGAGGGAGGGGGCTGTCCTCGCCGTGAGCTCTCCTTGTTTCATTCTGTCCCAGAGAATGTGTACTAGGGAGACAGACGGAGGGGGCACAGTATGGCTTTTATGCAACCCTAAAATCCAGGAGCTCCCTGATCCAGCCTACGGGCACTGCGACAGGCTGGATGAGGTTCAAATATAAGTGACAATTGCGTGGTCTGGAGTGGGGTAGTGGGGGCGGGTGGGAGGGGCACAAAATCAAAACTGAAGCCCAGAAAGCTGCTCCTGGAGGGGTTCCGAGCTGCCTCCGCAAAAGCAGGGCAAGGTATAAAGCAGCTTGGTGCTGTAGAGCTGATGTGAGAGCAGAAAGCCAATACCACACACACCCCACGGTGCCCTGGACCACCGAGGGTGGGTTCTGTGGACCGCTAGGTGCATAAGCTGAGCTCAGGGAGTGCCAGGCAGCAGCCAGCCACCTCGGCCCTGGGAAGGCATTTTAATCCTTTGTGCCTCCTTGCTCCCATCCCTCTACCCCACCTCCTGCCTTGTTGGGGGGTCCGGATGGGGGGTGACTATGCTGCATGTGTAGGAAGGCAGGGCCTGGGGTGCTGCAGAGCCACGTGAGTCCGTGAAGCTGGCCTTCTGTACTAGACTCCTGGACAGAACTAACCCTGATGCCCTAAGCCAGCTGTGGAGTGCCATGAATTCACTCTCCTTTTCTTCTGCAGTGCACTGGCTGTTTCCCATCCTTGGGAGGAATGGAGGAAACAAGCACTCCAGGGACTCTTTGGATTTATGGTTCAGATAAGAAGGTCTGTTTAGAAAAGGCTGCTAGGGAGGGGAACTTGATAGGAAAAGGAAAGGGAAATTATATTTTTTGAGCATTTTCTATGTGCCAGGCACAAGACTCCTTGGTAATCTAGATACGAAAACGGGCTCCAAGACAGGTGATGACGGGTGCCCAGCAGGCCCTGTCAGGACAGAGCTTCGGGCCTGGGTTGCCGTGACTTGATGGGGACTTGATGGGGCCACTGCTGGGTGTGAGAGGAGGCTGTGCTGGGCCTGGTGAGGAGAGGCGGTGTGCTGGTTCTGCTGACACACTGGAATGACCCTGGCTGCTTAAACGTGCATTATTGCTGTTAATTAGCGCCACCTTCCCTATTTGCAAAACAAAGAAATTAAAATCAAAGGTCTGACATCTTTTCCAATAAACTGAAATCCTGCGATTCTAGCTGAGGTACTGATTGGAGCCGGGCACCCCCTAGTAAGTGGGCGAGTGTTGCGTATTGCTCTTCTGTTTGACTGGTCTTAGGGCTGTATGACAAAGCATGTGTGTATTTAATTGAACTGTGTTTATCTCTTAAGAATAACTAAAAATTACCAGTGAGGAATCTTTAGCAAAGCTTAATTATTGTTGTGTGATTTTCGTGGTGAGCCTGTTACTAAACATGTTTGGAGTTCCCAGCAAGAACCCAAAGGCTAGTATTTGGGTCTGGGATCATAGCTGACTCTCGTGGCGGAGCACTAAGCAAGGAAGTCGTGACTGGTAGGCTCTTCTTATTTCCAAAGATTCTTGAAGTTTATATGTCCAGTTTTTTCATTTTTAACTGAAATATCTTGTATCCTGTTGCAAAGTTAACCTGAAAATGAAATATAGTTGGCAGAGTGGGACCTCCACGGCCCTTCTTTCTGCCCTCCTGTTCTCATCTCCCCCTGGCACCGTAGCCTCCGGAGCCCTCAGCTATCACTCTGCTGTTATTTGTCTAAGGCCTTTTAAATTCTTGTTCAGGGTGTGTCATCAACGAGCTTAATTCTCAGTGTGGGCTTCAGCGATTGACGCTTTTCACAACCTGTGCTTTTGCACAATGTCATGATTTCTTCCTGGGTGAGAATGCGTGCTGCTTCCACGTTCCTCTGCAGCCTCTGAAGCACACGTCTGGCTCAGGCGGGCATCAGGCACATTAGGCCTCCGTTGCAGTCAGACGTTTACTTAATACCTGTTCCAGGCACAGTACTAGGCACTAGTGATGATAGATGAATCATATACCTTTCTGGTCCTTAAAGAAATCATGGTGCAGTGAGACACAGGCAATGACAATCTATTATGCTGTGATGGAAGTAGACCCAGCAGGAACATGGGCCAGAGTACCCAGGCCACTGTCAGCCAGTGACTTGCTGGAAGAACTCACCGCACCCTAAACACTGTTATACCCGGAGCGCCAGTTCCTTACTGCGAGAGGATGCAGATTAAACTCAACAGAGGGAAGAGACACACAGGGCAAGGTCTGGGAGACACCAGGCCCAAGCTTCCAGGTGTCCCCTCTCTGAGTTCACGTGGGCTATGTGTAATTCACCCAGCAATGCCTTGTGACGTGTAAGCGTGTAAAGAATTACATCCAGAGAAGTTCCCCAGACTGGTTCTCCGGGGTCTCTGTCAGGTCACGGTGTTTAAGCATGTGGTGCACGTGAGAATGACCTTAGTTGCTCTGTCTCCAGCCCCTCAGGGCCCATACTGAATCAGAGTACCTCAAAGCTCCCACCATGAATCTTATCGTTAACATCAACTCTGGCATGGCTAAAGGCCCCAAAGTGTAAAAAAGCACTCTTATTAGGCAGGATATCCAAAGTCCCCAGGAGTTGGTCAAGGGCCAGTTCTTTCTTTGGCCTGTGCAGAGTTTGAACATCCATCCCCACCATTTTGCTGCACAGATGAGGAAGCTATGATGGGGCCCAGGGCAGAAAGGTTGTGGTCCAGAGAAACCCCTCAGCAAAAGGAGGCACTGACTGAGGCTCAACACATGCAGGTTGGCTGTGGTAAGGAGTAGAAGGCACTTTCAGAAGAGAGGCCCACAAAGGCAGGTGCAGAGGTGCATGAAGGAAGGGACCAGTGCACTAGCACCGGCACTGGGCACTGCGGTGCTTTCTGCATGCCCAGCTGTAACGGCGTGGAATTACGAGTGCAGGGCGGATGAGGCTTAAGACAAGGCTGTGGCCCTGTGCAAAGAAACACACCGACCGCGACACCATGGAAAGGTTTTAAGCAGACAGTTGATGTGGCCACATTGCTTGCATTTTTGCACTCTTTGATTATATTTTATAGTTATGTACAGGAAAAGGCATACTTTTCGGTGCACAGTTCGGAGTCTTGACAAATACATGCAGTCATGTGACCACAACCACAAACTACAGAACAGATTCCTTTGTGATCAACACGTTCCCCGACTTTCAGTTCCTGTCTAATCCATTCTCCGTCCCTGTGGATATGCTTGTTCCAAACTGTCATAGAAAGGGAATCCTGTCATAGGCTGCCTTTCAAGCCTACTTCTTTCACCTACTGCAGCGTGTTTGAGTTCATCCATGTTGTTGCATATATTAATAGTTTTTCTTTCCTTTTTAATTGCTGAATAGTATTCCATTGTATAGATGTACTACAATTTGTTTACCTATCAACTGTTGAAGGATATTTAGATTGTTTCCAATTTTTGGATGCTGCAAGTAAAGCTGTTGTGAACATCAGTATGCGAGGCTTTGTATGGACATATATTTTCACTTCTCTTGAGTAAATATCTAGGCATGCACTGCTAGGTCAAATGGTTACTGTATGTTTAACTTTATAAAAATCTGCCAAAGGCTTTTTCAAAATAGCTGTACCACTTTATATTCCCACCAGCAAAGTATGATAGTTCCATTGATCTGTATTCCCATTGGCACTTCATATTGCCAGTTATTTATTTTTAAGCCATTCTGTCAGGTGTGTAACATAATGTGGGTAGCATCTATCATGTTTTAATTTGCATTTCCTTAATAACTGCTGATACTGAGCATTTTTTTCAGTGCTTATTTGCTGTATGTATATCTTTATTGAAGTCTCCAAATCTTCTGCAGTTTTTATTGGTTGTTTATTTTCTTGTTGTATTTTCAGGGTTCTTCATATATTCTAAGTACAAGTACTTTGCCAGATATGTGATTTTTTTTCCAGTCTGTAGCTATACTTTAATTCTCTAATAGTATTTTTCGCAGAAAAAAAGTTCATTATTTCGATGGATTCCAATTTATTATTTTTCTTTCAGGAGCCATATTTTTGGTGTTTTATGTGAGAACTCTTTACTTACCCTGAAGTCACAGAGAGTTTCTGCTGTCTTTTCTTTCAGTTCAGTTCCATGTTTTATGCTTAGATCTGTGATCTGTTCTAAGTTGTTGTAAGGTTTGAGGTAAAGGTCACAGTTCATTTTTGCACATGCAGTTTTAGTTGTGCAGTATGATTTGTTAAAAACATCATCCTTTCTCCATAGACTGCCTTTGTACCTTTGTCAGAAACCCTCCATTTGTATAGGTGTATTTCTGGACTTTGTTCAAGTCCATCCCATAATTTTTTTTATTTTATGAAAAAACACAAAATTTCACGATGAAATAATAAGAGTAACAATAACCGTTTGCATAGAGAGCCATATACGGGCCCAGCCGCATATCGCACAGACCACCCTCAGAGAACTGACCACCAGCGCTAGGAAACTCTGAAGGCAGGGAGAGGCACCCCCCCCAAGCCGGGGGGCAGGAAATGCACGTAATAAACTGGTTCCGTCAAGACCGCCTGCCCAGACCTTCCGGGCCAGCCTTTTTCTGTGTCTGGCTAATATTTAAAACTAGAAAAACTATTCCTAAACAACATGGAGTGGAGAGTTTATTCACTGTCTTATCTGAGGAAATGTGCTGTCAGTATATGACCTTCCTACAGTGGGAAGTGTAGAGTGTTTTTGTAATGAATGGCCTGATGCTAATGTGTAAATGGCAAAAAAAAAAAAAAAAAAAAAAAGTTAATACACTGGTATCGTTATTTTCAGTGTAATTACTCAGAGTACAAGACACAGACAAAATGATTCTCTCCTACAAAGGAGAAACAGACATATGATAACACAAAACTTTCTTTTCATTAAAATAACGGAAACTAGTATAAATGAAACATATTAGCATATATATTAAAACACTTTTGAGACAACAGAATAGGCACTTTGGGGAATTATTTGAACTTCTCCCTGCTTCTCCCCATTTTCTATCTATCCATCCATCCATCCATCTATGATTTCTCATATAAGAGAAACCATGTGCTATTTGAGCTTGTGTGTCTGACTTATTTCACTTAACATTATGTTCTCGAGTTGCATCCATTTACCTATGAACGCCTTAAGTTTTCTCTTTCTTGATGGCAGAGTATCCACTGTGTATAAATGCCACATTTTCCTTATCCAGTCATCCGTTGATGGACATATACTGCTGTTTCCAAGACCTCGCTGTTATAAATTGTGCAGCTATTAAACATGGGCATATGTCCCTGTAATAGGATGATTTTAAATCTTTTGGGAAGCTATTTAGCAGGGGGATAGCTGGGGCAAATGGAATTTCTACTTTTAGTTTTCTGAGGAATCTCCATGCTGATTCCCATAGTGGCTGTACTAGTATACATTCCCACCGACAATGTAGTAGAGTTCCTTTTTCCCCACATCCTCGCCACATTTGTTATTATTATTATTTTTTTATGATAGCCATTCTTTCTGAGGTAAAATGACATCTCAATGTAGTTTTTTTTTTTAAATGTAGTTTTAATTTGCATTTCTCTAATGGCTAGTTAGGTTGAACACTTTTTCATTGGCCATTTGTGCTTCCGAGAAGTGTCCATTCATTTCAGTTGCCCATTTCTTGACTTGGCCTTTTATTTGGGGGGTGGTCTAATTTTTTTTTAGTTCTTTATATATTCCAGATGTTAGTCCTCTGACTGGGGAATAGCTGGCAAAAAAAAATTTCTCACTATGTTAGTTGTCTCTTCACTCTGTTGGTGGTCTTCTTTGCTGTGCAGAAGATTTTTAATTTGATATGATCCTGTTTGTTGATTCTCAGGATTATTTCTTGTGTCATTGGGGTTCTGCTCAAAAAGTCCTTGCCTATGCCTGTGTCTCCAACAATTGTACCTGTTTTATCTTCCAGCAGGTTGTTTCCCCATCCCTCTACTTCTCCTCATTCTTCTTTTTTTCCTGTACTGGGGATTGAATCCTGAGCCTCCACACTGAGCTACATTTCCAGCCCTTTTTAAAATTTTTTATTTTGAGACAGGGTCTTACTAAGTTGCTAAGTTGTCCAGGCTGTCCTCAAACTTGTGATCCTTCTGCCTCAGCCTCCCAGAGTGTTAGGATTAGAGCTATGCATCACTGAACTTACTCTTTTTTCAGTATTGTTCTAGTTACTCTGTTTTCTTACCTTTTCATATATATTGTGCAATCAGCTTATCAATATCTGTACAGTATCCTCTTCAGTTTTGGTAGGGATTGTGTTGAGTCTATAGGTCACTTTTGGGAAGTTTCAAATCTTAACAATATGGCATTGTCTGATTTATAAGCGTTGTACTCTAAGACTGGGAAGCCAAACCAGAAACTCCCCTCTAAATGTCACCTGCAGTGTAGCTATAGATTTTTATGAATTCCTCCCTTTTTGAGGTTTCCAAAATATCCTGAAGTTCCTCTGCCTGCTAGAAAGTGCCTTTCCTTAGTAATCTGTAAGGCTGGGAACCTTACAAGCCAAGTACAATGCCAGTTTTTCCAAGAGGGTTTTGTAAGTGTTGGCTCCATGAAGTCATCTTAGCTCCTGAAAAGTGCCTGGTCATATTTACTTAACCGAGCATCGTTCTCAAATACGGCATTCCAGGCAAGGCCTGGGTTGTGTACCAAGTGTTTGCAATAGACGGACTGTTAATAAGGAAGACAGGTTCTTACTGAACCTACATAGACAATTATATTGCCATTTAAAAAATATTTAGTAAGTTTCCCAATTCTGGAGAGGTCAAACAAGGAGAAATATATATCATTTTCAAATGTTTTCAGTTTATAAAATCATAACCTATTAAATGGTTACTTATGTGTTAAAGATAATTCAGAAGACAAGAAAAAAGTCTTCTTTATATATCCAGAAAGTAGCATATTAAAGTATCAATAGTGTCCCAAATAAAAAACACAATCATCCTTCCCAAGCCCACTTGGTTTATGTAATTCTTACTTGGTTCCATCTTGAGTTGCAGACTCTTAAGCCCATCCACTTCTCCACTAAAGTTCTGGAAATAGGGGCTCAGTCCACTGCTGTGGTTTCAGAAGTCATTTATGTGACATCAGTGAAAGCCCGAGCCCATCAGCACCTGGCACGGTCCTTTAGCAGGGCTCCCACACGATCTTCTTTGCTGGAGACAACGCCCTCAGGCTGGTAGCTAAAGCCTCGTAACAAAACAAAAATCTCTTTGTAAACTACCTGAAAGGAGTTTACCAACTGAAAGTGGGTATAGTTAACCTATTGCTGATAATTCGTAAAAGTGAAAAATATGATGAGATTTCATAACAAGCATAGTGCAACTGACAAGGAAGTTTGTTTCTACAGTAGGCAAAACAAGATAAAGTGAATATAAACATGTAGACAATATAAACGCTATTATGAATCCAGTTTTCAAAGAAGATATTTAGCATTTCATCTAATTTATAACCATGTATGATCATAATCTTTACAAAGAAAATCTTTAGATATAACATAATCCTGACAAAAATATATCATGAATGTACCAAGCATATGGTTAGAATATACCAAGATTATATAAAAATTATAAGGACATTCAGTAAGTCTGGAGTAAGGCCTAAACATCTCTACTTTTAAAAAAACTCTGTAAGTGGTGTGAACTCCCAATTGAAAACCACTGGCCTATAAAAATTAGATTCAGGGTCGGTGAGATGGCTCAGCGGCATAAGCGCCTGCCTGGCAAGCGTGAGGGCCCGAGTTCGACTCGGAACCCACATACTGGAACCCACATACGAAAAAAGTGCCGGTTATATCGCTCAGCAGCACGGGCGCCTGCTGGCGCGCGAGGTCCTGAGGTCGACCCCCGATACCCACAAAAAAAAAAAAAAAAAAGAAGGAAAATTAGATTCAAATTAAAGACACAATAAGCCTGAAATCCATTCAAGCTTTAGAAAATAAGTGTTTATGTTAATGTTGTGTTTATGTTAATATGAAATTACGGTGTGACCGATAGCATCATCCAGTTGTGTGACACCAGCCAAAGTATCACCAGAATTCTAATAAATGGGAGCACATCATGGAGAACAAGGGCATTGGCATTTCTGCAGGAACTTCTGATGTAGGGTACAATTTCTGAAATGTTTAATTAGCATTTTACCCATACAGATTCAACCTAGGGAAGGCTAAGTATCCTACTGATTCAATACCTTTTTTCATTCAAGTCGTCAGTAGTAACGTATCAAACCTTGATGTTTCTAGCACGTCTCTTGGCGAAATAATGAAAAAAAAATTGTTTTTTTAGTTTTCCAGGGGCATTCTGGGAAATCTCAAAGACTGTTTTAGGTGCGAAAGTTAATCATCTAATATTTGATTTCAGAAAGGCAAAATATCAAAAAACTCTTGATTTATGTAGGATCGTGAGTTAACAATAACAGTACTTGGCTACCTATTTAACCAAAGAGACAATAAAATATTTTTAAATGAATGTGGCAGTAAAGAACCTTGACTTTTTCCTAAGTAAGAAAAAAAAGTTAGGGCCGGTGAGATGGCTCAGCGGCTTAAGCGCCTGCCCGGCAAGCGCGAGGGCCTGAGTTCGACTCCCGGAACCCACATACGAAAAAGGGGCCGGTGATATCGCTCAGCGACACGGGTGCCTGCTGGCGCGCAAGGTCCTGAGGTCAACCCCCCAGTACCCACCAAAAAAAAAAAAAGAAAAAAAAGTTAATAATCAAGAACAAGGTGAAGTCAACATAAAGCCCAGAAAATGATTCTGATGATCTCTGCCACTTATGAGGATTACACAGAAAGCCACCTTCTGCAGCCTCTTAGTAAGAGAAGACTAACAATCCAAGACATTTTTTCCATGTTAATAGAAAACTAGATCCTTAATTTTGCACCACTATAAAATTGGATGCTAAAACTCTCTTTTAAATAATATTACTTAGGGGCCGGTGAGATGGCTCAGCGGCGTACGCGCCTGCCTGGCAAGCGCGAGGGCCCGAGTTTGACTACCAGAACCCACATACGAAAAAAGGGCCGGTGATATTGCTCAGCGGCACAGGCACCTGCTGGTGCTCAAGGTCCTGAGGTCGACCCCTGGTACACACACAAAATAAATAAATAAATAAAAATAAAATAAAATAAATAATATTACTTAAAACGTCTTCAAACCCTTAACAGCTCTGAGTATGACAAATAAAATTTATTTTTTTTTTGGGGGGGGCCGGTGAGATGGCTCAGCGGCTTAAGCACCTGCCCGGCAAGCGCGAGGGCCCCGAGTTCGACTCCCGGAACCCACATACGAAAAAGAGGCCGGTGATGTCGCTCAGCAGCACGGGCGCCTGCTGGCACGTGAGGTCCTGAGGTCGACCCCCCGGTACCCACAAAAAAAAAAAAAAAAATTATTTTTGATGGACCTTCTATAATTTTACATTATGCACCTCTTATAGTAAAACTTCTCAAAGTGGAAAAAGTAAACACATTCATTGTCAGACTCAACATATAGCCTCTCTGTAGGACACAGAAGTAAAAAGAATTTATAACCAATTATGTTTAGTAATCAGTGGTTTGTATTTTACCTTTGAAATGATCTCTGGATCTATTCAATATCTGTTAATTAATATTAGAAGTTTAAGTGGCCAAAAAAAATCTTGAAAATTATCTTTCAGGTTATCCTTCTTGCTGTGGAAAGTTTGTTAGAATAGTAATTCGATTTAATTAAATGAAAATATTCACTTCTACACTCTTAAACATTTAGTAGAAGTAACTCTGGCTCATTCAATCAGAAAACCTATGTAAGTTTAACATATACACGTAGAATAAAAATGTACACATACGAAGTATAAAGAAAAAATACAGTGAATATTTTAAATATTTTTATTTCAGTAAAAGACACATTGCCATGAATTCCCCTTCCTGCGAACACACTTATTCCACTGTCCTTGCCACTTTCTGAGGCAGTTCTGGACGTCCTCTTTTGTGAATGTCTTCAGTTGTGCTGTGTGGCTGCCTCCGAGTCCTGAACCAGTTCGAAGTGTTCACCTTTCACAGTCACTCTGCGTTGGAGAAGAGCCAGCGGCTGCATGGAGCCGGCTCCAGTGAACAGAGCGGACGAGGACGCGCTGTGTGTTTTTGCCGAGCTGCCTTTTCTTCAGATGGCCTGGGCAACAGCACTCACCATATTTTTTATCATCCCTTGTAAAGACACAAAAGAGGGGTGTATTTGAGAAGACAGTGTGTCTTTTACTGTACTAAATTTTTAAAAAGTAAACATGCACAGTGTTTTTCATCACGTATTTCTAACAAATTAGAAAAGGCATAGCTATATTTAATAAACACATATAAAACTGGTCTTATTTGTCAAAGATTTACCTAAATTATTATGAACCTGATTACTTAAAATGGGTGAATTTCTATATATCTGTTTTTTCACATTGAAAACATTTCAGGTTTGTTATGGTTTGTGTCTGGATGTCCCCCCAAAGCCTCATACAGTCATAGGTGGTTGAATCTAGTGTGTGATTACTAGTCAGTCCACTGATTGGTTTGGCACCGTGCTAATCCTGTTAGCCTAGACAGAGTATAAATGGGACAGAAAGAGGCTTGTCCTGTCCCTTGTTGCTTTGCTACCTTCTGCCTGCCATGGACTGTTTCTCCTCTGCGATGTCCCTCTGCCACGCCACCCTGCCCTGGAGCCAGCCGATTATGGACTGAAAGCTCTACAAACTGTGAGCTAAATAAACCTTTCCTCCCTTAACTTTGGGTGTCAGGTATTTTGTCTCAGCAATGAGAAAAGTAACAATTCCCTTAACTTCTGGTAATTTTAGGAATATTCAGTTTGTTACTTATCTCTAAACCAGAGTAGAGCTCACTTAAGAGATTTTATATCAAATTCGGTGATATCTGGAGTTAGAAAATTATTACACACAGACCTTTCCAAAGAACAGAGCTGTAAAGGCAGTCATACAGGGCGAAAGCTTGACTTCGGTTACAAAGTTTCAGACGTGGTCAAGCATAAACACGGAAATATGAAACTCACGGTGTGCATCTTCACTTCCCAGTGGGTGTGGAGTTACCGATGCGAGCTTAAGACAGAAGGGTTCCCTGCGGTCTCCCCTCGCAGGCGGAGATCCCTGTGTCAGCCCCTGATCTCGTCGCGGAGACCGCGGAGCCCCGAAGCGGCCGTCCCAGGACTCGGTGCGTCTTCCGGCTCTGTGTGCGCAGTCGGACGGGCGCCCACAGCTCAGGGCTCGGTGCAGAGCAGCGTTGCTTCTGGATCCCGGCAGAGCAGAGGGGCTTGCCAGGCGGGGAGCAAAGGCGCGCCCTGGCCATGCGCAGAGGGCTGTGTGCAGGGCGTCGGGAGAGGGAGCCTGCTCCTGACGAGGAGTCACTCCGAGGGGGGAAAAGCTGGAGTTCTACATTTTAAAAGGGCAGATCATTGACGATGGGGGTCTTACCTCAGGAGATGGGAGGGCGGGTGGTCCCTCATGGCCAGCAGGCGGTTTCTCTGCCGGTGGGGGAGTACAGGGCTCAGATCCAGTTCAGAGCTGTCAGCTCTGTTCTCCCTCCTGTTTTCCGGAAGAGTTTCTATGGATTTGGCTGCCGTTTTTAGTAAGATTCACCAGTGAAGCTGCCTGGGCCTGGAGGGACCAGATGTTGTTGGAAGGTTTTTGACTGAATTCTCTTACTTTACTGTGGATGGAATTACACAGGTTATGGGCCATTGGAAGTGGAATGTGTCAAGGAGTTGATCCATTTCATCTAAGTCATACAGTTGTGGGCGTAGGATATTCAGAGCATTCTCTTACTATGGCTTTAAAGTATATAGAGGCTAAGCCGGGCGTGGTGGCACACACCTGTAATCCCAGCACTCAGGAGGCCGAGGCAGGAGGATGGGCCTGAGTTCAAGGCCAGCCTGGGTTACATAGTTCAAGGCCAGCCTGCACACATAGTGAGACCCTGTCTCAAAACACCCCCCAAATTTTTTTAAAAGTATGTAGGGGCCGGTGAGATGGCTCAGCAGCATAAGCGCCTGCCTGGCAAGAGTGAGGTCCTGAGTTCGACTCCCGGTACCCACATTAAAAAAAAAAAAAGTATGTAGAGTCAGTCTTGTTGGTAATTTGTGTTTTTACTCTTATTTTTAATTAGTCTGAATAGAGGTTTATTAGTTTTACTAACTTTGCAAAGCACCAGCCAGCTCTGATGTCATTGATTTTTCTCTGTTGTTTTTGTTTTTGTTTTCACTGATTTTTTCTTTTATTATTTCCTACATTCCACTGTCCTTGAGTTTATTTTCTGCTCATTCTGGTTTGCTAAGGTCTAAGTGCAGACAGTTGAGGTGAGGTATTTCCTCTTTTGTGATACAAGCACTGAAATCTACATACCTTCCCCGTAAGCACTGCTGTAGCTGCACACCGCAAATTTAGGGTGTTGTGCTTTTATAAAATTTTTGTTTGATTTAAAGTATTTTCTAATTTTCCTTATGACTTCTTTTTATCTACAGATTTTTTTTTTTTAATGTGCGGCTTTTTGTTTTTTGTTTTTTTTAATATGCGGGTACCAGGAGTCAAACTCAGGACCTCGTGCTTGCCAGGCAGGTGCTTATGCCACAGAGCTATATCACTGGCACATTTTTCTGGGGTTTTTTTTTTTTTTGTGGGTACCGGGGGTCGACCTCAGGACCTTGCGCGCCAGCAGGCGCCCGTGCCGCTGAGCGATATCACCAGCCCCTTTTTCGTATGTGGGTTCCGGGAGTCGAACTCGGGCCCTCGCACTTGCCAGGCAGGCGCTTATACCGCTGAGCTATCTCACTGGCCCGATTTTTCTGGTTTTTAAAGGCATGGTCTTGTTGTGTATCCCAGGCTGCCCTTGAACTTGTGATCCTCCTGCCTGATTCCCCCAAGTGCTGGGATCCCAGGGGTGTACCACCATCCCTGGCATAAAATGTTGTTAATTTCCAAATACTGGGATTTTTCGCAATGTTTTTTATTGATTTCCAGTTTCACTTGATTACGGACAGAGAACGTATTTTATCTGGTCTAGTAGCTTAGTCTTACTTTACAAACCAGAACACGGTCTGTCTTGGTTTAGTGTTGGGCACAAACTCAATTTTTTTTTTTTTTTTTTTGTGGGTACTGGGGGTCGACATCAGGACCTTGTGCGCCAGCAGGCGCCCGTGCCACTGAGCGATATCACCGGCCCTTTTTTCATATATGGGTACTGGGAGTCAAACTCAGGACCTCGCGCTTGCCAGGCAGGCGCTTACGCCGCTGAGCCATCTCACCGGCCCACAAATTCAATTTTAGATCATCGTTGTTTCTAAATAAGGATAGTAATCAGGACTCCCTCAGGAGCTGAGCCGAGCTGGAGCGCACACGGCCGCCACGCTTGGAGTGGGGCACTGACTCCCCGGCATGGGCCTCGGTGTGGTCTTCAGCGCCGAGACCTAAGGAGACGAGTGATCTAGTAAGACAGCGGGCCTGAGTGAGAGCACAGCCGTGTGTTGCTTAGTGACCAGGACACATGCTGAGAAACGCTGTCAGGTCGTTGCATGGTTGTATGAGAGTGTCACAGGGTATCCTTACACAGACTTAGGCTCCATGCCTAGCTATATGGGGTGTGTGCGCGTGTGTGTGTCCTCTGTTGCTCCAAGGGCCGTGACAAGCCGAACGACATTAAACAAGATTAAATGAACCATAAGAGAAGGCGAGGTAGCCAAGAGGTGTAGTGAACTTGGAATGGGAGAGGCTGCTGCTGCGTGTCCTAGCATATTCTTTTAAACTTTTTATATAAGCAGGAGTATGCTCTAAAATAACAGTAAAAAGCATAGCACAGTGAACACATGAGCTGGTAACTGGGCCATTGATCATCTTTGTCAAGATGGCCTTGCTGTGCTTTTACATGACTGGCAGTGCAGCAGGTGTGTTTCCGTCAGCGTCCTCACGAATGAGAGTGATGTGACATGCTGCGATCTTACCGTGGCTGTGACATCACTCAGTGATTGGAATTTTTCAGCTCCATTAGGGTCTTTCTTGAGCACCATCCTGTATGTCATCTACCAGGACCCTAATGTCATCATGCATCGTGTGACTGTCAGTAGGCAGCCCTTGAATGACTCCTCGGGATAGTGTACGCCTGGGGCCGAGCGCTGACTTCCCCCAGTGTCTTAGTTACCTTTCCTCGATGCTGAGACAAAATATCCAAAACCCAAAGTTAAGGAGGAAAGGTTTAGTTAGCTCACAGTTTGTAGAGGTTTCAGTGCATAATCGGCTGGCTCCAAGGCCAGTGTGGCAGAGGGGCATCACAGAGGAGAATCAGTTCATGGCAGAAAGAAGACAGCAGAAGCAGCAAGCGACATGTGACAAGCCTCTTTTGGCCCTTATATCTTTTCCAGGCTATCACCCTTAGGGCAGGCAGTGCTCACCCCCTTAATCCTAGCATTGCATCCTTGATCCCAGCATCACATGCTCTAGATGGAGCCACCTCCGAAGAGCCCCACCTCTGACTGCGTGAGGCTTTGGGGGCCGTCTAGACACAGTCAGAGCACCCAGTGCTCCATTTTTCCTGTGGGACAGCAAGAGGCCAGGGTCAGATGTATCGGCGCAGAGGAAGGCATTGCGTCACTGCTGAGGGAGTGCTGGGCAGAAGCTCCTGCTGTTTCAGTGACCCAGAGGCCAGAGTGGGGAGCTGGGGATGGGATGCAGGCTGAAAAGCATGGGGGCCTGAGTCAGGGGGGTCGTCCTTGAGGCTCTCTCCTTCCTGGGAAGAAGGCCTTGCAGAAATGCCTGACCAAGTCCTTGGCTCGAGGCCCCAGACAAAGTGACCTGTGCGAGGAGAGTAGGTCTGTGTAAGAGCAAGGCTGGCCGGGGGCCCCGAGACTTTGTGGGGTTCCCTCAAGGCTGCGCACCACGTCCGGTGTGGGAGGGTGGACAGAGCCTTTGTAGCTGCCATGGCTGCTCCTGAAAGGTCACACACGGATTGTTAACCAGGAGCGGGACTCCTCAGCTTTTCTGGTTACCTAAGCAAGACATGACGGTGGCCATGAACTAAGACGCTCAGTGTGGATGGACTACGCAAGTTGTTAGGAGGTCATGTTGCCAGGACTTGGGAACAGTCGTGTCTCAGGGTAGGTTTCCTGGTAGCAGAGCCAGATGGAGTCACAGCACAGGGCGGGCATGAAAGAGCTCTAGGAGAGGGAGGGAGGGGAGCAGCGGCGAGCCGAGGAAGAAGACGACCACCTTCCCAGGGCCCCAGGGAGCCAGAATCTCCCTTCAGAGTTGCCTCAGTTGGACGGAGGCAGTTGGCCCTCTCTGTCACTGGTTGCAGGTGACTCTGAAGGACTGGCAGTGAAGCCCGTCCATTACCAGCAGTGCGGTGTGGAGCAGCGGGGTGGGGGTGCCTTGCGGAGAACTGGGAGGCGTCTGCTGGGCTCCTGGGGGACAGAGATGCTGCCGAGCAGTCTAGGAGGGATGCAGTAGAGAGGCAGACACCAAGTTCAGACCTGGACATTCTGAATTTGAGGGTCAGGCCCTGTTCCTCCAAGGGCACAGGGCGCCAGTTGTGTTCACTGATCCTTTTTCTTCCATATTTCCTTATGCTTTGACAACCTGGGCCTCGCCATCCCTGGAGAGCCTGCCCTTCGCCCAACACTGAGCTAGCTGGTGCCTAGGGATTGCCAACAGTCACCCCAAGCACACCTCTCAAGTGCAGATGAACCACTTCGCAGCTCATGTCCCCAGCAGCTCCTGTGTAGGGCCCTCACATGCTGAGCCAGCCTACCTGTCCCTCATCACCCCAGAGCTGGGTACCAGATGCGAGGGCCGGCACCGGCAGCCCAGAGCCACTGAGATAACTCAGACATCGTAAATCTGCTTCCCCTCCCCCGTTGCCTGTCCCACGGAAACTGCAGTAAAGGCTGCCGCCCCTGTTATCCCCCCTGCCTCGGCCCCAGCTCATCCTGGTGCTGTGTGTGTGGTCCAGGGTACCATTCCGTTTTAGGTAGGGATGCGCGAATGCAAACTTCTTCATGACAGTCATTTCCACATCCTCGTGTCTTACCATCCTGATGGAAACAAACCCTGGGGACATTTAAAAGCGCCAGTGTCACTGGGAGTAGCTTCCCAGCCTGGCACTTGGGCAGCTCTCTCCCGGCAGAGCACTGCAGTCAGGAGCAGAAGGGCATTGTTGAGCAGATGCAGATGAGAAGGGCACGCGCAGGGGCCATCTTGACTGAGCGCTCAGTTTCGTCCTGTTTCATAGGTAAGAAGGTGGGAGCTTACAGTGGCCAAGCCTGGACCCGTAGTGGTCACATCACATAGCTGGGCAAGCAGCTTAAATCTGACTTCTGGTCTGCCTGGTTTCCATGTTTGTTCCATTCTGTCTTCTCCTGTCTGAGGGTCCTGTTTGATCTCCAGAGAACACATGAGAAAACAGATGTGTGACGAGGCTCTCCCGGGCAATGCCTATGGAAGTAGCTTATGTCATGCTGAGAATGTCCGAGGATATGGCCCAGACCATCATTCTTATCGGATTATAGTAGTTAGTTTTGTGTTACTGCAGGAAAATTCTGGAGGTAGATAACTTTATAAAAGAGAAAAGATTTAAAAGAACAGCTTTGGTGCTTTCAGGTCTAATATCAGATGTCCCCTTTTTGGCAATTTGTGAGAGAAGCAAATGGCAAAAGATCATCGCAGGAATGTGCACACGTGTATGTGTAAGAGCTTAGACTCACAAACAGGAAGTCAGAGAGAGATTGATGTCCAATAATCCCTTCTGAAGGTACACCCTCAGTGACCCGAGGACCTCGCACCAGGCCCTACTTCCTAAGAGTACCACGGAATTGTGTGTGTGTATGTGTGTGTTGCAGAAATCATTCTCTGAGGCACACACTTGGGAAATGGCTGATTTAGTGCTCAAGGGTTCTGTTTGCACGTGTATGTGGAATACTGCATGCTTTCTTGGGCTCTGAGCCCTGCAGGTTAGGCTGTCAGGCAGGAGGTTGAGAAGGACCTTCTGACCAATGGTCACTAAGATCAGCCAATGCTAGCTACCGCTCGTGATCCACTGCGAGGCAGGAGGCAGTGTGAGGGCCGATGTGGAAAGCCAGAGTCTCAGGAATAAAGTAGACAGCTCTCTGAAGCCGTAAACGCCTGAGAAGACAGGCGGCCGTGGGTAAGAGACACTGGAGACAGTGGGATGCATCCCACCGGCTGAGAGCAAGCAGGGCACGGTAAGAGGGACTAGCTCCAGCCGAAGAAGTCACAGCATAAAAGCTGGAGATGGTCTGGCCTGCGAGAGCCTGTGTCTTGGTTACTGTTCTCGTTGCTGAGACAAAATGCCCAGCACCCAAGGTTAAAGGAGGAAAGGTTTATTTGGCTCACAGCTTTGAGGTTTCAGTCCATGGTTGGCTGGCTGCAAGGCAGGGGGCATCACAGGGCAGGCAGGAGGCAACAGCGGACAAGTAGAGAAACAGCAGAAGCAGCAGCAGCCCTCTTTCTGTCCCTTATATTCCATTCGGGTGGGACACACTTCTTAATCCCAGCATCACAGAGTCTAGATCCAGCCACCTCCGAAAAAGCCCCACCTATGACTGCGTGAGGCTTTGCGGGGACATCTAGACACCAGCCATGACAGCCTGGGGGCCAGACAGTGATCCATACGTGCATGTGTGCATGTGTACCTGCATGTGTGCGTGATGACGTGTATGTGGTTTATGTAGGATGAATGGGTGTGTATGTGGGCTGTATGTGTGATGTATGTAGTGTGCATGTTGCGTCTGTGTGCCAGGTGTGTACATTTTGTGTGTCTTTTTGCTGCCTTCTCTCTGCATCATTCTTCTTCATCTGCTCTGGAAAGCAGTGACTCCTCAGTGACCTAAGCAGCGCGCAGTGTGCAAGGGCAGAGGTGGCTCCCATCTCCCTTGACGAGTGTAATCATCTGAAGCCCTGTGCAAGACAGACAGACAGTGTTCCACAAGGTGTCTACAACAGGGCTTCTAGTCTCATTTTGAAATGCTATTTATACATGTGAGGCGGAGAAGACACAGATTGCTGGAAGTGTAGCCCAGACATGGTGCTAAGGCGCCGAAGGGGAAGAACACCTCTGCCAGCAGCAAGGCTGGCGGTTGGCCGGGAGGGATGTGAGCTACAGGAGAGCAGAAGCACAGCTGATGTGCCCGGAGGTGGGGTGGGTGCAGTGACAAGGCAGAACTCTGCCTCTCGCAGCAAGCACGTGGGGCCCAGCAGAAAGAAGGGACCTTGCCTCCAGGACACACTTCATTTCATCTGTGCCTCCGCTTTGCCTCAGGTTGCGACCACATTCTCCCCCCACCCCCCAAACCAGCATCTTAAGTGGCTCGAAGTGAGATGCCCAGGAAACTGGGAATTTGCGTTTGCAAGTCCCTGCTGTCCAGGACCTCCCTCCCTGGTGCCTTTGGTCAGTTGGCAGGCTTCGAAGTGTTTTCTCCCTTTCCTTTCCTCCCTCATCAGGAGTGCCCTGGCCCACACAGCTCTGGGGTCTGCTCTGGTGAGGGAGGTGGAGTTGGGAGGAATATGTTCTCAGCCCTGGAAAGTAGTAGGGAATTGAGGATCCTTAAATGCGTTCTTCTCCCGAACCAGTGAGCTGACTTCTGGCTTTTCTGCCCTTCCCTCTGTCTATTGCTGTATCCACCGTAGCACTCCAGCAGCCTCCTGACCACTGATCAAGAGCACAGCTTTGTGCCTAGCCACAACAGTGGCCTGTGACATGTAGAGCCCTCACCTTGTGCTGCAGCCCACGTGGCTGCCCAGGAAGCAGGAGTCCGAGAGGCAGGCAGTGCCACCCAGCCCTGCACATATCCATGCAGGACGAAGGGAGGCAGCTCTGAGAACTGGGGAGGCGACCCAGCACTCTCAAGTTCCGGAAGGAGCTCCTCAAGGGACCAAGAGGACAGTGGATTCTGATGCATTGTTAAACAACAACTTCCTAATCCTGCTGCTTGCAGGGCCATGGGCTGAGAGCTTGCAGACCTCAGCAGTGAGCACTACCAGCCATGTCAAGGCTACATTGGCAGTAGGATTTTAATGCAGTGACAGCTTATGAATGAGGTGAAAGATATGAATCAGTGTTCCAAGCATCAAATCTGATCGTTCATTTAAGAAAAATAAAAAATGTGGGAGACAAAACGTGGGCTGTTGTTAAAGATGCTGGCCGGGGGAACCACACGGACACGGGGACAGATCCCAGCCATGACTCACTGTGGCCCACAGAGAAGTGATCTGCTCTGCAGGCAGGTGTCTCGTTGAGAAATCAGGATTATAACATGATTTTGAGGGTTTTCATGAGGATCAAAGGAAGTCGTGCATAAAGTGCCTGAGTTGCTACCTGCCACATAGACAGTAGGTGATAAAGTTATGGAATGAATGGATGAATCTCTGGTAGAAAAACAAGTCAGATATGTTTCCTGTGGACGCGTTGGTTGGACTGTGCCCAGTGAGCACTCGGGACCTGAGTTCACCAGCACAGCAGCCCCGTGCCTGGAGGCCGGTCTCCCAGGCAGCCCTCCGAGGCAAAGCCCTTGATGGCCTTGGACGACCAGAACTAAGGCTCTAGAGCTGCATCAGACTAGGTAGGGCCCCATCTTGGCAGCATCTCAGGCCCTGTATCAGCAGGCTAGAAATTAGACTCACCTCTATTATAGTTTCCTGTATTATATTTTCAATTTTATATTAGAGGTGGGCTGTTTATGGTAGGAAAATATATCATAAAAAGTATATTTTTATAAAATAACAGAAGTACATTATATTTTTAGATTTGGACATGACAGTAATAAAAAACCTGAGAAGAATGAAGCACTAATCCACAGTGAGATTGGACCCAAGGGTTCAGAGATGGGAAGATTTTGCTCTTATGGATTGTTATTACAAGAATAATATGTGCTAATTATAGATATTTAAGAAGAAAATCACTTAGGAAGAAATCTCACAACCCAGAAACACTATTAACATTTTGTTATGTGAACTTTTTATTAACAAAATGAAGTTTATAATGTGTATTTTGTCCCATGACCTATTCCCCCATCCCTGCTAGACTTACTAATACATCGTGGGATTCTCTGGATGTCACTCAATATTCCTCAATAGTAGTAGCTACCTATAAGTCCACTTGATGAGTGTGTCATAATATTTTAATCAGTATTCTATTGTGAGCACTGTGGTCATCATTTGTCATGTTTTGGAATTTTAAACACCAGAATGATTATCTTCCACACATCTTTGTATTCTTCCATGACTATTATTTTTCTTTGCATTCTTCTGTGATTATGAACTTCTAAAAGTGAATTTGGTGAGTCAGAGTACCTATAAAATTTGAATATTTCTGATAAGTTCAAATGAGATTTTGTGAGGAGTGCTGGGAATTGAACCCAGGGCCTCATGCGTACTGTGTCCTCTACACTGCGCTACATTCTAGCCCCGAATGGGATTTTGATTGTAGCGCTGTTCACAATGTACTGTGAGTCCCTGGAACAAGATCATCCTCTTTTATAGTTTCAGTTTTATATTAGAGGTAGGGTGTTTATGGTAGGAAAATATACTATATCATAAACAGTATATTTTTATTAAATAAGTACATTATATTTTTAGCTTTGAAAATGAGAATAATAAATCTGAATGAATAATAAGAATGAATAATTAATTGGGAATAGGAAAAAATTAACCATCATGCCTTGATTTTTGGCAAATGGTTGTCCCTCGGTATCCACTGAGGCTGATTCTCAGACACCCCAAGGACACCAAAATCCATGGATGCTCAAATCCCATATAAAAAATAGTGTGTTATTTGTATAGAACCTATGCAATCTTCCTGTATACTTTATTTTTATTAGTATGTTTGAAATACATAATGTTCACATTCCTCGATTATTTATAATACATAAGTGCTGTGTTAACAGTTGTTATACTGTATTGTTTAGGTAATGACGACAAGAAAAGAAGTCCGTGCGTGTTTAATACAGGTACAGTTTTTTTCCCAAATATTTTTGATCTGGGTTTGGTCAAATCCACAGATGCAGAGCCTGCAGATATGAAGGGCTGGCTCTGTTTCCTTCAGGATTGTGTGTGCACGTGTGTGTGTGTGCACGCACACCTGCCACCTTCCCTCGATACTTCTGCTTGTGTGATTTGTGCACACTGCGGTGTGCTAGGCTCGTCTCTGTCAGCCTTTTGATGACAGGCACATGGTTTTTTGCTCCTCTTGAACCGCTTTGCATAGTAATGGCATGAGCACCAAGCAAGTGCTCTGTACAGCCCTTCCCTGAAAGGATTTGAGAGTTGGGAAAACCAGCCTCATAGCAGCCTGGGCTAGGAGCCATCACTCTGGACCAGGACTCCCCAGGGTCCTGGGGACAGTCCTGAATGCAACATTGTGGCTCTCAGAAGGCAAGAGAGGCCGTTCCGGTCAACAGAGCCCTCTGCAGCGGGTCAGCAACCCAGCTGGACAGCGGTGCTTCTCCTACCCACTCTCACCCTCTTGCCCTGGGCTTGCTGGTCTCTGTTGCACATTGGGATCCAGAGTTGCTAGAGACTGGGGTTTTGACTTTAGATGAGCTTTGAAAGTTTGGCAGATTCAGTAAAATTTTTATGCATAAAATGAATTGGTATCAGCCCTCCTCAGGTGGGAGAATTGCAAATTCTGTTGAGAAAAATATTCTGAAAGTCAAGGATTAAACAGTAAACGCTTTTTGCTGTAATATTTTTGCATTTTCATTGTAAGCCCTTTCAATCCATTTCTCCATTATTTTTAGTTGAATCCAGAGACAATGATTTAATTTTTGTGCTTTGCTGATTACATGTCAGCAGTAATGAAAGTTTTGTAATAAAGTAGAGGTAGGTTGGGCTTCGAAGTTGGCTCCTCTGAGGTCAGGTCCTCACTCTGGTGAACTCTGTGGCCTGGGTGGATTCTCTGGTCTAGAGCGAGAGTATTCTCATCCCTTCAGCAGGACAGGTGGTGGTTCATCAGTGGAGAGATGAATGTAAGGTTTCTTTTTTTGTTAATTTTATTGGTACACTTTTGACACACATAATGATCACATTCATTATAGGGAATGTGTACCTGTACATAATATCTTCATTCTTTCTTTTCCCATTTCCCTCCCTTCCCTTCATTCCTTCTTCCCCTCTCTCTTGAATGTAAGGTTTCTGATTTAGTATTTGGTGTGTGGTGGATGCTTAATCCGTGTTTAATCTTTTCTCCAGCTTTCCCCAAGGACCACTGTTGATGGTTATCACCTAGCACTGAGGCCATCATTTCATATCAATAACTGTGGTCAGGAGCTGTGAGTAGAAAAGGTGTAGGAAATTAGCTCACATAAGTAAGGATCCTGAGATAGTAACTAAAGTGAATATTTTGAGCAAATCTTGGATAGCAGTTAGTTTTATTATCTCTATATTTTCTAATAAAATGTTCTGTCTCCAAAAGTTATACTTCTTCATGCTCAACTCAGTTCTGTTTTTTTTTCCCTAATATCTGTGGCTGAGGGGAGACTATGTCTTATAAACTTTAAAGATGTGTGCAAAGCATTGGTAAATAGATGTGTTTTGGGTGTTGGTTTAAAAAAAATTGCAAAGCTTTCACCTGAAATTTAACAGACAAAGATTTCACTTATTTTCTTATTGCTAGCTTCTTGATGAGTTTACAGCTCATGAGCTGTTGTTCAGCTACGTTTGGTGTGTTGGTACAGATGAAATTAAAACTTCCAGTTCAGCAGGATAAATTTAAAACTCTCGTGCTATAAAACCCTCAATGTGCTGGATAAAATACAGCAAGAATTTTCTTAACTGCACAGCTAAACTCATAGGAATAGAAGAGAGTTCCCAGGTACACCACTGAGGGATTCTCAAGATGAGTTGTCACCTGCAGTTGTCCCTTAGTATCCAAGGGGACTGATTCCAAGACACCACAGATACCAGAATTCACAGATGCTCATGCCCCTTACATGGAATAGTGGTGTATTTGCACCACCTACCACATCCCCCTGTTGGGGACTATGAATTATAAACTGACATGGTGTCTATTCTTCTCTTGCTCTTTCTTTCCTTTCCTGCCATGCACTGTAACCCAGGCAGGAGATTGAAAGCCACTACAAGCGTCTCCAATAACAGGCCCCGTGGAAAGGGTATCTGTTATCCCCCTGTATACATTAAATCATCTGTAGATTACTTCTTATGTCTAGTATAATGCACTTCACTGTTCAGGCAATCATGACAAGGAAAAAGTCTGTACATGTCCAGTTCTAATGCAATTTTTTCTCAAATTTTTGATGCATGATTGATTAAATCTGCAGATGCAGAACCCACAGATAGGGAGGAGCCGGGTACTGAGCCTGGAGAATATAGCAGCTAGAGTTGTTGTCATCCACTTGGAAACGGAAGATCAAGCATTGAGCCTTGAAACTTGGAGATGGAACTAAAGCTCTTACTCAAAACCGGGACTCTGAGAACTGTGCGCTCAGTATAAGAGAAGATTTCTGATTCCACTGAACTCTTGTCTCGGTTTGGGTTGTGTAAGGTGAGGGAAAAACTCCTGAGGATTCACAATTATGGGACTATACCTTATCTGGATTTGGGGTTCAGATTTTTATAGATCAGTCTATAAATTTGGAAATCTATGAATAGGGAAATAACCTAAAAAGAGGTACCCATTTTGTGGGTGCCATACATATATTTGAGAATCATCCATATATTTAATAGGTGTGAAAATAGAATGAGATAACATTTGAAGAACAAATGACTACAAATTTCCAAAATTGATCGAAAGATCTGAATATTTATTTATTTATTTTTGGTTTTTTTCACACGGTCTTACTGTGTAGTTCAGGCTGGCTTTGAACTCACTATGCAGCCCAGGATCCCAGTGATCCTCCTGCCTCAGCCTCCTGAGTGCTGGGAGTACAAGCATGCACCACCACGCTTGGCTGAAAGATATGAATTTTCAACAATTACAGTGTAAAACATGCATAGTGGTGAAACTGTAAACACGAAAGAAAAGTAGATATTAAAAGCAACAACAAAACACACACACACACACACACACACACACACACACGGGAGGGGCATTCATCGTGGAATAATTAGACTAAAAACCTACTTGTTACCAGTAACCGCGGAAGACAGAAGATAATGAGGTAATAACTTTAAAATACCAAAAATTCTTCATGCAAATAAATTACCATTCAAGAATAAAGCTAAAATAAAGATACTGAGGCCTTCCCCTTTTCTAATACCAGCTTAAGGCTATATACTTTCAATCCATAGGTTTTTAAATACCACTCAGTTCAAAATATTTTCTGATTTGGCTGGGGGTGTAGCTTAGTGGTAGAGCATATAGTTGGTATGTGCAAGGCCCAGCACATTAAATAAAAGATTCTAATTCTGATTTCTGTTAAATTTTCTTTTTTGCCCCATGAGTTATTGGGAAGTATATTTATTAAATTTTCTAATTAATTTTTTCTCCTTCGTTTCTGCTTTTGTATTAGATCATAAAAATTTTATGAAATTTGGTTAGTTACATAATATTTTCAATATTTCACTATAATTAAAAAGAATATGTATTCTCTTATTGTTGGATGCAGAATATATCACTTAGATAAAATTTTCCTATTATAGTGGTTTGCCTGTGTGTTCCATCAGTTGCTAAGAAAAATGTGCCTAAATCTTCTACTAGGATTGTTTTCTATTTGCTCTATTTAGAGACTATAATTTATATTCGATTATATCTTCCTTGTATGTTAACCTTTTGTCATTATTAAATGTCCCTCTCTATCTCTGACATTTTGCTTTACAGTCCACCTTGATATAAATACAACTGCTTTCTTTTAGTTGGTGTTTGCAAAACATCTTTTTTCCATTATTTTACTGTTATCTTTCCTGTGGCTTTAGATGTGTCCCATAATTATCAAGTGGATTTTTAAATCTAATATGATAACCTTTGTCTTTTAGTTGGAGTAGTTGGTCTATTTATGTTCAATACAATTGGTAATGCATTTTGGCTTAAATCTGCCATCTTAATAATTTTTCTATTTGTCCTACCTATTTTGAGTTGTTTTTTCACTCCTCTTTTGGATTCTTTTTTATTTTTCCTTTTTTTTTTTTTTTGCCCGTTAGCTTGAAAGGTATACCCTCTTTATTATTTTAGTGCTTATCCTGGAAATTATACCATGCAACCAGTCCTCTCTTATAAAAGTTTGTTAATGCTTTTAACATCCTCCTAGACAATGCATTTACCTTCTGACTTGCAAACTGTTATGGTCATTTATTTTAGTTATCGTATTGCTTTTTTTTTTTTTTTTTTTTCTGTGGGTACCGGCGGTCGACCTCAGGACCTCGCGTGCCAGCAGGCGCCCGTGCTGCTGAGCGATATCACCGGCCCCTTTTTTCGTATGTGGGTTCCAGGAGTCGAACTCGGGCCCTCGCGCTTGCCAGGCAGGCGCTTACACCGCTGAGCCATCTCACCGGCCCTAGTTATCGTATTTCTTCCTCTACTTTGTATTTCTTAACTCAACAGGACATTATTATTGTATAGAGTCAGTATTCATTTTTATTTCTGTATGTTTGCATTTTCATTGCTCTGCGTTTCTGCCTGGATCTCCAGCTTCCTATTCTGCCAGAATAAACAAGCAGAATATTTTCTTTAAGGTGTATCTGCTGATGTGTTCTCTCAGATTCCCTTTGTCTGAAAATGCCCCTTTTCTACTTAAACGCCTTCATTTTCTGCATATAGAAGATGCTATGAATATACGTGTGAGTCAGCTTTCCGGGACACTAACAAAATACCTGAGATAATCGTCTTACGGTGGAAGATTTATTTTGGCTCAAGGTTTCAGTCCGCGGTCAGCTGGCCTACTGCTTTTGGGCCTGTGGTGAGGCAGCACATCGTGGTGGGAACATACGTGACAGAGGAAGCCACTCACCTCTTGGTGGCAAGAAAGCAGAAAGGACTGGGCTGGGGTCCTGATACGCTCTTCCAGGTCATGCCCAACAACCTAACCCCACCACCACTGCCTCTCAACACCTGGGCCCTTGGTGCACATTCAAGATCTAAACAATAGCAATATTTTTCCATTGTGTTCTAGTTTTCATCATTTCTGTTGAAAAAACCAGTTTACGCACCTTTAACATCGACCTGTCTCCTCCGCGGACGAGTGGTAATATTTCTCTTGCTTAGATTGTAGCAGTGTTAGTCAGGTGCCCAGATGTGGATTTGGTTTTTTAATTTACTCAGGTCATGGCTCATAGGGCTTCTTGAGTTAGTAGCTTGCTGTCTGTCACCTTTACTGGACAGTTTCCAGCCTTTCTCTTCAAGAATTTCTTCTGGCACATTCCCTCTGTGGTGTCTCTTAGCACTGTAATTACCATAGACCAGCGGTGGCGAACCTATGGCACTCGTGTTATTGTGTTTCTCTTTTAAGATAAAAGATGTTGATGTAGAGTTGTTTTTTCTAAACTAAAACTTCAGAATTCAGATTTAATTGCAGTGTTGGCACTTTGCGATAGATAAGTGGGTTTTGGGTTGCAATTTGGGCACTCATTTCTAAAAGGTTCGCCGTCACTACCGCAGACCTTCTTAGTGAATTTACGTTATTTCTCATCTTCTCTTCTGTGCTTGCTGATTTTTTAATCTCTGTGCTTTGCTCAGAATATTTTTGTCTATTTTCTGTGTTCCACTGTATTCAACTTCTTTTTAAACAAATTCGCTGGGTTCTTGATTCCAGTTATTGAATCTTTTAGCTCTTTAGCTTTCATTTCTTTCTTTTATAGTTTCACTTCTTTACTAAAATAGCCCACTTTGCTTTTACCTCTCGAGCCTGCAAGTGTGTTGATGTTACAACCCATACTGACTGGCACCATCCTCTGAAGTTCCTGTGAATCCGTAAATACCGAAGTTGTTCACTTTGTTCATGTTGCCTTTCCTCCACATGTACCTGGTTATATTTTATTTAAGGATGAACAGAGTATGTGCAGAATGCTTTATAGAAATAACTTGTGGCTTAGGATGACATTTTCTTTCACCACAGAGGATTTCGTTTGCTTCTGCCAAGCAACTCTGGGAACTGGGGATTAGAGTTACTTCGGTCTGATTTCAAGTTTCTGAACGCTGAGCTGGGTCCTGCAAGGGCCTGTCCATGTATGGTTTATCCACACTCCTTCAGAGGCCCAATGCAAAATGAGGCTCTAGCCTCACTCTCTGGGGGCTCTTACATCCTCCAGCCCCTTGAGGTTGGTGACAGTGTTATTCAGCCTCCCGGCCCCATCTCAGTTTTACCAGGAATTAGCGCTCCCTATGCCCAGGGAAGGACAGGTGTGAACGCTCAGCTTACCTGCCTGTTCTACTCTTTACCTGGAACTGGTTGTTCTTTTAATTTTTGTTGTTCTCTCATGTCTTCAAGCATATATGTTTTATATTTTGTGTAGTTTTTTTTTTTAGCAGTTTTCCATGGGTGAATTTTTTAAATTATAGGATGCCATTACCAGAAGCAGAAGGGTGGCCTTAAACTTGCCCCCATCCTGACTCAGCGTCCCAAGTGCTGAGATTACAGGTGTATGCTACCACACCCAGCATCGTATATATCTATATGTCATTATATTGGTATCATTACGTTTTCAGTCCTGCCTATGTCGTTAGGTGCATTCTCGTCCTTTAATTCTCTCTACAGTGTATAATGTATATCTACCACATTTTACCCATTATCCCAGTGATAAACACCTAGATTGCCTTAAACTTTGTCTTTCCACAATCATTGCTACAACAATGCAGTGTCCAAATAATCCGTTGAAAGTGTGGGGATTTCGAGGGACGTGAATCTAGGAGATCTGAGGGCCATGGGCTGCCCATTCATTTTAATTAAATGCTGCCAAGAGACTTTCCAGAATGGTGGCAGCCATGTACCTTCCACCAGCAGTGAGGCGTTTTGTATTCCATGTCATCGCCAAAACTTGGAATGTTCCAGCCTTCTAGTTTTCCCCACGTCTCATGCATATAGAATGGCGTGTCATAATTTTAACTTATACTTCAATTATAATTTCTCTGCTTGGGTTTCTGTCTTTAATTTGCAATAGGTCCTTTTATATTTAAACATTATTCCTTGTTGGCTATAAATTTTGTAAATGTATTCTCACCATCTGTTGTCTGCCATCTTAATCCATACTGGCTTTTACTGAAAAAAAATTGGCCATCTTTCAATATCATTGGTTTACGTCTTGTGCTTTTTGCTCTACTTAAGAGATCATTGACTGCCTTTAGTTCTCCTACATGCTCAACTTTTAATTTTATATTTTCCCATTTGTTTCAGGTCCGTAACTCCTTAGAGTCCACTCTTGCGTGTTTGAGCCAGGTTGGCCAGCAGGAGCTGTGGACATCTTGCCCTGCGCTCCTGCCTGGGGTGCCATATTTATCAAAGATTGACTTTCCCCGTGAGCCTCACCCCGATCTCTCCGCCTCGTGCCATTGGTGCCTTTCTTGGGCTGCGCTGTTCTTACTGCTATTTTGTGTATGTTCATTTGTTCTATTTTTGAAGATACTTTTCTTTTTTGAAGTTGGTTTATCTATTTTTGGTTGTTCATTTTTTCTATATATATTAAAGAGTGAGTTTATCAAGTTTCTCAAAAACTAAGATTTTTATGAAGCTTTCATGTAGATTAGTTGGTACATGGTTAATTTCTTGAAGTTATCTCATCTGATAGACTCTGATTGTTCATAATTTTCCATGTTTTCTTTAGAGCTTGTATAAAGGTAGTTGATAATTCTTGGTTGATTTCTAGTTCCTGAGTTTTCGTTTGGTATGTGTGCCTGTGTGGATGGATGGATGGATGTACATATGTACAGTACTGGGGATTGAAGCCAGGTCCTTTTGCAGGCTAGACAAGCAGTCTACCCCTGAGCTGCTCCCCAGCCCAGTTTCTGATATTCTAAAGCTTGTGCTGCTGTTTGGCTTGCTTTGCTGTTGTACATGCTATCTTTTCATTGTATTTTCTAGAAGGATGTTTTTACCGTTGTAGAAAACTATTTGTTTTCAGCCATCTTGTTGAACTCTCTGACGAGCTCCCTCAGTTTGTCTGATGCTCCTGTTATATATTTTTTTCTTGGTACATGATTAGATCATTTCTAAATAATAACTTTTTGCTTCTTTTATAATTCTTATGCCTTTTGTTTCTTTTGCCTCTCACAGCCTGGCCAGGACCTCTAGCTCCCTGGTAAACAGTCATGGGATAATGAACATCATTTTTTTTTTTTTTCCGATCTTAAAGCAAACACATCTTAACTTTCTCCATTAAACACAGCGTGTGCTATGGACTTGGGCAGGTAATCTGTGTCAAGTTAAGAAAGTTCCTTTCTGCACTGACCAGTTCTAGTCCTGATTCTGCAAGCTTGAAGCTGCACATAACTACATTCTGTTTTTGTAATGGTCTGTACTGTTTTTAACGCTTGTTCTGAAAACTTGAATTTGTTGCAGAGTGATTGACATATGAGGGAGCAGTTTGGTTCTAATGAAGATTCCATGTTTGTTTATGTGCCGTTTCATCTGTAAAGAACACTAAGCAAACACAGAAAACTGTTCCCGAAGCGACAGAGCTGCGCGGAAGTGCACAGGCACGCGCCTCAGGTACGGTGCACCTCAGGCAGTGCGAGCTACCTCAGTTCACCGCGTGTGCCGGGGCCACACCGTCTACCTCCCCGCAGCGCCTCTGACCTCGGATAACCTTCCCGCCACCACCTCACAGGAACTCATAAGCTGCAGCTCCTCTGCCACCCACTTCGCAAGCAAATCACAGGTCTCTCCCAGTGTGGAGGTATATTGCCATTATTTATATACACACATTTCCGAACCGTTTAACACATGAAAAGCTGTGCTACCTTTTTTTAAATCAATAGGCTTTATTTTTTGTGGAGATTTAGGTTTACGAGGAGATTGAGCAGAGAATTTAGAGCTCCTTTGTACTTCTTACCATGCCTCCATCTTTCCCCTATTATTAATATCTTGCATTAGTGTGATAGTAGCTTATTATTAACCGAAGTCCATAGTTTGCACTAGGGTTCACTCTTTGTGGGATATTTTCTGTGTGATTTGACAAATGTATAGTGACGTGAATCCACCATTAGTATCATTTAAAGTAGTTTCACTACCCTAAAAATCCCCTGAGGTCCATGTGTTCATCCCGAATCTTTGGCGACCATTAATTCTTTTTACAGACACCATAGTTTTGCCTTTCCTGTAAGGTCATGTATTTGTAATCACACACTGCATGGCCTTTTCAGATTAGTTTCTGTCACTTAACAATATGCCTTTGAATTCCTTCCGTATCATTTTATGGATGAATAGCTCTTTCCTTTCTTTATCTTTTTCTCTCTCTCTTTCTTTCTTTCTCTGGTTTTTTGAGATAGGATCTCCCTGTGTAGTAGAGGCTGGCCTTGAACTCACTGTGTTGCCCAGGCTGGCTTTGAACTCACAGTGATCCACTTGCCTGAGCCTCCCAGATGCTGGTGTTACAAATATGCACCACCATGCCTGGCTTAATTTCTTTTTATTGCTGAATAATTTCCCATTGTCTGTGGGTACTACAGTCATTTATCCATTCACCTGTTGAAAGACAGGTCGGTTGCTTCCAAGTTCGGGCAATTATGACTAAAGCTGGTAGATATTTGTATATAGGTTTTTCCTTTTGATTTATTTTTAGCTCACTAGGGAAAATACCAAGGAGGTTGATTGCTAGATGGTACGATAAGAGCGTGTTTAGCTTTGTAAGCAGCTGCCAAACTATCTTCCAAAGTGGCGGAACCGTTTCGCATTCCCAGCAACACGAGTCCTTCCTGTCCCACGTCCTCGGCAGCATTCGCATGTTTCGGAGCTAACCATCCTAACAGCTCAGTGCACTGGTATCTCCCTGTTGTTTCAACTTGCAGTTCCCTAGTGACGTATGATGTCGTGCATCATTTTATGCTCATTGTTATGGTTTAAATGAGGTGTGTCCCCCAGAGTGCTTGTCCTACAGGCTCTATCCCCCAGGCAGTAGTCATTGTTCAGGGGTGGGGCCGGGAGAGACGACTGAACATGAGGCCGCTGACCTCATCCATGGACTGACCGCGGGGGTGCACTTTTGAAGAGTGCCTTTGTCCTCAGCCCTTTCCTGTGCGTCTCTTTCCCTCTCGCTGGTTCCTGGCAGCTTTCCTCCGCCATGCCCTTTGCCACGATTCTTCCTCACCACAGGCCTGAGAGCAGTAGAGATGGTTGGCCACAGACTGAAACCAGGAGCCAACATGAATCCCTCCTTCCTTAGGTTTTCTCAGGTATTTTGTCACAGTGATGGGAAGCTGCCCACCACACTCCCCATCTGTGTATCTCTTTTTGCTGAAATGTCTAGTCAGATCTTCTGCCCATATTTTAATTAGGATTGTTTTTCATTGAGCTTTATAACTTCTTTCTTCTTTTTTGCATACTGGTCCTTTATCTTCTATGAGCTTTGTGAATCTTCCCTCTGGGCCGTGCAGCTTAGTCTCATTCTCTTGGAAGATGAGCGGGTGCAGTGTGGAGGGCTGCCTCCCGGGGCCCGTGGACTGGAGGCAAGGCCCTCCGTGTGGTGCTGTCGCGGTGGTGGGACCCCCCAGAGCTGAGGCCTGGGGGAGGCGCTCAGGAGAGGAAGGCGGCTCTCACAGAGCCCTGGTTAGTTCAGAGGGTGAGACTGGGCCCTGCACATCCTCTGGCTTCCTGTTTCCGTGTAGCTCTCCCACCCGCACTCCCACCGCCGCGGAGTCCTCAGCCACGAGGCCCTCAGAGAAGCCTAACAGATGAGGCTGCCCAGCCTTGGGCATCCCACCTTCAACACTGTGGGCCAAATAACCCTTTTTCGTAAAGTTGTCAGCCCCCGGTATTGTTACCGCAATGGAAAATGGGCTGCTACGATGGATCTTTAATGGACACCTGTCTTTTTTTTGATGTGTTACTAACCAAGTGTTCAAATGTTCCATTAACCCCATTTTTCCCAAATCCTGTGGCTTTTGTTGCATAATTTTACATAGCGTAATGAGTTTTAGGTAGCACATTTGTTGTGTTACAGCAGAACTACTGTATCTGTGTTTGGGAAATTCCATAATAAAATGTTTTTAAGTTTTAAAATATACATATATACACACACAGATGAAATTTCTCTTTTGCTAGAAGTGAGGGTTTTTGAAATCTAGATACTATACTTTTAAAAATCCTTTTTCAAGGGGCCGGTGATATCGCTCAGTGGCACGGGCGCCTGCTGGCGTGCGAGGTCCTGAGGTCGACCCCCCGGTACCCACAAAAAAAAAAAAAAAAATCCTTTTTCAGCATTCACTGAATCATCTTTAGGGGGGAGTTAGTATTGGGGATTGAGCCTAGGGCATTTACACAGAGCTACATATCCAGCCCTTTTTTAATTTTTATTTTAAGACAGGATCTCAGTGAGTAATTAAGTTGCCAAAGCTGGACTCAAACTTGGGGTCATCCTGCCTCAGCCTCCCAGAGTGCTGGGTCACTGTAACATCTTATGGTTTATTTCTCCTTTTTTATATAATCATGGTGAATTTCATTGATAGGCTATTTCCAGCTTTGCACTTCTGGATATACCCTTATTTTACCATTACACATTATTTTTAGTGCACTTCTATATTTGATTAGCTATTATTTTAACTTAGAATTTTTGCATTTACTTTCATAAGTAAAAAGGGAACTTGATTTTGTTTTGTTGCGTTTTCTTGCCTGATTTTTTTAATGACAGGGTCTCTCTCTGTAGTTTATGCTGGTCTTGAACTGACTATGTGGCCCAGACTGGCCTCAAACTCCAGGCAATCCTCCTGTCTCAGCCTCCCAAGTGCTAGGATTATAGGCGTGCACCACCTCGCCCAGCTTCCTTATCTGATTTTAAAATCAAGGTTACATTTGTTTCAAGTTGGGCAGTTTATGTTCTTTTTCAACTTCCGAAATAACATAAAATATGAATGATTTATTCTTTTAAAGATAGATAGTGACCTATGCAAAACCATCTGAAATGAAATTTGGGGAGGGAATTTTGGAGTTGATTCATTTTATCTAGGCTTTTGGATTTAGAATTGAACTGGACACTGAAGCTGTAGCCATCCCTCAGGTAAATGTGTAAACTTTAAGATATATAAGCCTTAAAATGGATAAGGAAAAGAAAGCCAAAAAAAAAAAAAAAAAGAAGAGGGGAAGAGGAGGGGGAAGAGGAGGAAGGGAAAAGAGAGGAAGCCAATGTAAAGAAAACTATTTAATAACGTTAAAATTCAAGGCTGTCCTTCAAAGCGTTCTCCAGCCGTGCGCCTTTTCACGGAACTGTGGAAGCGCTAGTGGACTCGGGACCTCATCAGCAGACCTGGACGTATTTGCTCATATGGTGTCTTGTAAATGACAAAGGGTTGGCACCTTAGTCCTTCCCATAGTGCTATAAAGTAGTAATTGAGCCTGAGTCATTTACAAAGAACAGAGATGCCTGTCCTCTGCTTCCAGAGGCTGGGTCAAGCGACTGTCACCTGGCGTGCCTTGCTGCATTATCCCAAGAGGGGCAGGAGGATGGGCAAGGATGAGTGCACACAAAGAACAGAGCAAAGGGCACTGTGTGCACCCTTTGCTGGGAGCCCACTCCCACAGTGACTCCTCCTCCACGGTCACCACAAGGGTCCATCCACGAGACAGCGCTGGTGGACGACCTCATCACCCCTGCAAGCCTCGCCTCTCACCACTGTCACACTGGGGATTCAGTCTCCAACACGTGAACTCTGGGAGTTCACGTTTAAACCATAATAACTGTTATAAAGAATATATTAAGAACCTCTACAGACAGATAAGGGGAAGATAGATAAATAGTTCAAATGGGTGTATGGTATGAATAGCAGTTCTCAGGAGAGCTTAAATAAATATTGTTCAACTGTCCATTCCATCAGTGAAGGCCAATTTTATGAAGGACAGTGAGCTGCCCACAGCTTTGTAGGACTTAAAAATGTAATCAGAGCTTTATATATGGAACAGCCCTCAAATTAATGTTTTCAAAAACTTGTGTCAGGCATTACAATCTGAAAGGCTGTCATCTGAAAGGCTCACTAATAGAAGAACAAACCCTACTTCAGACTGAGGCACGTAAGCATGAACTCCAGGTATTAGTGACGATAGACAGAGCCGGGAACTCTCGTGATTGTGGATGGCTGTAAATTACACGGCCTCTTCAGAGATCAGTTTGACAGTATCTAGTACAGTTGAAGATAACTATCTGTAACTGAAGTAAACTCTTCAGTGTGTACATGCGGGGACAACTGATTCACACTCTAAGGTTTGTTTATACCCAAGAAACGTGGAGAAAAGCAGATTTCAGGAGAATACATGCAGCATGATAGTATTTATATAATCTGCAAAACAAGAGACCTTTGGGTATGGACACATTTTGTAAGAGTATAGGAAATGCATGAGAATAATACAGAACAACTTAAATACCACGATTTAACTTTGGAGAAATAGAGCCAGCAAGAGGCACAGGGCCCCAGCTCTAACCACAATGTTTTGGGAGATCAGTAGTAAATATGGCAGAATGTCAGCATTTGTTTAATCTCTACTATGGCTACATATATCTTCTTTTCCATTTTCTGTACTTTTCAGCATGCTTAGTTTCTCTTCACTCACCTGAGCACCTACTGGCTGTCGGGCTGTGTCCGGATGCCTGGGACACAGCGCACATGGCGCGGAGGACGCCCTGCCCACATGGAGCTTGCAGAGCTGGACAGTCTCGGCCTTTCAGATTGTAATGCCTGACACAAGTTTTTGAAAACATTAATTTGGGAGCCGTTCCATGTATAAAGATCTGATTACATTTTTAAGTCCTACTAAGCTGTGGGCAGCTCACTGTCCTTCACAAAATCGGCCCTCGCTGATGGAATGGACAGTTGAACGAACTGTTGCTCTACCCCTGTGTTAGATTTTCAGCACTGTTGCTTACCTGAGTTTATAGAATGATCACCCAGTCCTGTAGCTTTGTAGGTAGTCGTCTGTGAGGGATTCTTTAACGATGGCATCTAATTACTGCACTTGCTGAGTAGACATTTCTGCACCCTAGCTCTGTGCAAGGAAAGGGCCTTCTAGGAACTCTAGGGAACCAGAGAGCCACAAGGCAAAATCCTTACTCTGGTGGCCCTGCAGCGTCTTCATGGTAAAAGCAGTACAGGAAGACTGTACATAGCCTGGGTGATAGGAGTCCCCTCTCCTGCCTCAGGCCACGGAGCACTGGAAGGTGGGCGGCTGGAGAGCCGAGGGCTGCCATGCGCGGCACTCTGTGCCCAGACGTCCAGGCTGTGCTGTCAATTGTGACCACTCAGAGCTTCAGACCGACTCAAAAACAGTGCCGATCCCCATTTATGCATCTTTGTATTAAGTAAAATGATACATACAAAAATTCCAAATGTAGCACTCTGTAGCTGCCCCTTTCTTTCTTCCTTTTCGCACATGAGAGCCATCTCTTTTGTCATTTCTGCAGTATTCTCCGCAGCTCCTCTGGCAAAGCTCTGGCCACAACAGGCACTTGGTAAGCACTGGCATAGAGGAGCACATGGTTCCCTGAGTCCCAGGAGCACTGGGCTGAGGCGCCACACGGAAGTGGAGGAAAGCATGAGAAGCCACTCTGTCCTTACTTGCTAGGTCTGTGAAAAAGAAGGTCCAGCACCCGCAGGGTCTGCCTGCCTCAGAGTCTCCAGGACACTTATGTTAACATTGGGATAATCTTTTCTGATCTCTGATGGAGCCAGCAGTCTGCCTTGCTTTGGATTGTATGTGACAGCAGCTGTTAAAACAATATTAAAATGCAGAACTGTTGGTGAGAAAATATCATCTGACAGCCTAGCCTAGATTTAAAATTGGGCACCAAAGTATGGCTCTCAGCTGATGGCCTGCAGATCAGGAAGGTAGGCTTTTGTGAAAGTGATGGACTTAATTAGAAAGAACTTAACTAGGATACCTGGACAATAACGATTTAGAAGTACAGTATTTATACAGGAGCCACTCATAAGGAGTTTTTCATGGAAACAGGGCTTTTTAAACCCCAAAACCTTCAAAAACCAAAGCAGCATCTTTGTCAGAGGGCCAAGAGGAAATGGAGCCTTCATCCTGCAAAACTGCCAAGCATTGCCCAGGTGCTGGGCCTGCTTCTGGGGGACGAGAGGCTGGTGTAATGCAGCCTGTGGTATATCTTTAAAATCAAGGTGTCTTAGTTACTTTCCTTGTTGCTGAGATAAAATACCCAACACCCATCGTTAAAGGAGGAAAAGTTTATTTCAGCGCATAGTTTATAGAGGTTTCAATCCATAGTTGGCCAGTCCCGAGGCAGGGCAGGCAGCATGGCAGAGGGGCATCACAGAGGAGAAATAGGCCATGGCATGGCAGGCAGGAGGCAGCCAGCAGTAGCAGCAGACAGCAACCAGCAAGCCTGCCTTCGTTCTGTCCCTTTATATTCCATCCAGGCTACAAACCTATTGATTGGTACTACCCACACCCAGCGTGGGGTTTCCACTGTCCACACCTTTAACCCCAGTATCACACCGTTAATCCACACTCACATACCCTAATCCAGCCAGCTCCGAAAAGCCCCACCTGTGACTGCATGAGGCTTTAGGGGGACGTCTAGGCACAAGCTGTAACATTCCGCCCATGGTTCCCCCAAAGACTCATGCACATCCCTTTATTCAAAAGGCATTTAGTCCATCTCTAAGAGTTGTCAGAGTCCTAACAGTTTCAGCATTGCTGAAAAGTCCAAGTCCTAAGTCTCCTCTGAGATTTAAGGCAAACTCTTAGCTGGGACCCCCTGTACAAATGAAAAGAAAGTTAAACACCTCCAACATTCAGTGGCACAAGATAGACATTTCCATTCCAAAAGGTACAAGTAGGGAGATAGAAAAGAATGGGACCAAAGCAAGTCCAGAATCCAGCAGGACAAACATTAAGTCCTGTAGTTCCATGTGCAGCATCTGATGCAATCTGTGCCAAGATGTGAACTCCAAAGGGCTTAGGTGGCTCTGCCCCTACAGTACTGCAGGTGTTTGTAGCTCCCACAGCTTCTCTTTTGGGGTAGCTTTGCTTCTTGAAGCTTTCCTCAGATGATCCATGTTCCTGGCTTCTCCAAACTTCTGGGGTCTCCACTGCACCTTTGGCTTCACCCTCACAGCTTCACACACTGTCCTCTCAGAGGCACACTGCCTGGTCTCCCAGGCCTTCTTCTGAAATCTGGGTGGAAGTCGTACTGATCCCACAACTTTTGCATTCTGCATGCACCTAAAACCAGTACCACACTGATGACACCAAGGTCTGCTGCCAGCTGGAGCAGTACACAGGCTTCCCTCTCTCTTGGCTGTAGGGGTTCAGTACCTGGATTGCTGAGCTCTCTGAACCCAATTCTGAATAACAAATTCCCTAGGCTGCTGCCATTATAGAACGTGGTGCTCTGGGGCTCTCTTCTCAAAGCAAAGTCTTTCACTTTTGCAATTTTGAGGCTGCAAAGGGTGGAGTCCTGCTGGTTCCTGTGATGCCCTCAGGCTGTCTTTTCTATTATATTGTTTCTTCTCAGCAACCAAGTTCTCCTATGCTCTATCTTTGCAGTCTACAACTTTACTGGAGCTTCCTTTCTGGCCAAACTGAAAACTTGTTTAATCGTTCTGCTGGGCTCTTTGCTCTTGATTCTCAAGAAAGAGCTGGCTAAAAGCCCCCAACAGTAGCCATGCCACTGCCTCAACATTGGACTGCCGTGAAATTTCTTCTACCAAATTAGTCTGCTGCCCTATGTCTCTGGCAGAGTCTCTGGACAGGAGCAAGATGCAGACAAATTTTCAGGCAGAGCCTAATACACATGCTCTGGAGTTCAAATGCCAATGCAGTCCTTGTTCCTAACAAACCCTCTGAGCCTGGTCTTTACCAGCAGCATTTCTATCGGTATTCTGGTATTCTGAGCTCTGACCAGAATTTCCCATCAAGTTCTGTTTAAAGCATTCTAGGACTGCGTCTTCAGCCGACATCTCCAAACCTTCCCAAACTTTCCACAAGCCAATTCCAAAGGCTCCTGAACAACATGGTCAGGTACAGTCACAGCAGTGACCCCACTTCTCTGGTACAAAGTTTGTCTTATCTACTCTTCTTGTTACTGAGACAAAATACCAGACACCCAAAGTTAAAGGAGGAAAAGTTTATCTCAGCTCACAGTTTATAGAGGTTTGGAACCGTAGTTGTCTGGTTCCAAAATGGGGAAGCATGGCAGAGTGGCATCACAGAGGAGAAACAGACCATGGCAGGCAGGCAGCTGCTGCAGCAGCAAGCCTGCCTTCTTCCCGTCCCTTTATATTCCATCCAGGCTACAAACCTGGATGCCACCCATACCCATACCCAGGGTGGGGCTTCCACTATCCACACCCTTACTCCATATTCGCACACCCTGATCCAGCCACCTTCAAAAAGTCTCACCTATGAGCACATGAGTCTTTGGGTGGACATCTAGATATAATCCATAACATAAGGTATTTCTGTTAGTTTTTAATTCACATATAAACATGTACAAATTTATGGGGCACAATGTGATATTTTGATACCTGTATACATTGTGTAATGATCAGATCAGATTAGCATGTCCATTACCTCAAACTTTTTTTTTTTTTTTGGTACTGGGGTTTGAACCCAGGGTCTTCACACTGATCTATCCCCAACTCTTTTGAGACTGGGTCTTGCTAAATTGCCTAGGCTCACTCAAACTTGCCAGCCTCCTGTCTCAGCCTCCCAGAATCCTGGGATTATAAGCATGCACCACCACACCCAGCTCCATTTAGCATTTCTTTGTGATAAAACATTCAAAATCCTTTCTTCTAGCTACTGTGAAATGTACATATGTTATTGTTAACTGTTGTCGCCCTGCAAAAGAACCGTAGAACTTATTCCCCCTACCTGTAAATTTGTACCCATTGACCGATGGATCCCGTGGCCCTAACATTCCATCCAATAACTGCAGAATACATGTTCTTCTCCACAGTGCAGTGACCGTTACCCAAGATGCATCGTAAAACAATTCTCAACAGATTTTTACATAATTGAAGATATATGAAGTATATGTTTTGACCCACAATGCAATAAAACTGGAAATCAATGCCAAGAATTTTGGAAACCACAGATACATGGAAATTAAGTAGCATGTTCTTATACACCTTATGAGTTGATGAAGAAATTAGAAAAGAAATTTTGAAAATCACTGTGACAAATGATAATGGCAGCACAACATGCCAAAACCTATAAGATATAGCAAAAGCAATACTGAGAGGAACTTATAGCAATTAGTGGCTACATTTAAAAAAAAAAAAATCTCAACCTAATGTTACACCTCAAAGAACTAGAAAAGCAAGAATAAACCAAATCTTTGTTAATTGTTTAACCACATTCTAAAGTGTCTCCATTCTTTGTCTTTTTCCTCAAAATAAAGAGAGCTCAAGGAGGTTGAGTGGGATGGCTAAGTGCACTTGGTGGCAGAGTTGGCCCCTCCTATCACACCTTCAGGCCTGGCCTGGTCGTCCTTCTGGCTTGCCCTGGGCCTGCCTCCCTGGCGCAGTTCCCAGACCAAATGTACATGTGCCCGCAGCCCTGTCCCTGAGGTGTGGAGCATCTCTGTGCCACACAGACCCTGCAGGCCCGAGGCTGGTCTCTGGGCTAGGGAGAGAACGAAGTAGGGTCTGCAGCGCAGGACACACACTTCTTAGCTGAGCTCTCCGGCGGTAATGGCGTCGCTTTTCTATTTAGCCCCATGTCAGGAAAAGTGCATCCTTTGTTTTGAGGTTGCTCTAGAGGGCTCTGTGCCATGTGGCCACCAGCGTGAAAAGAGCTCTGAGGCTTTGTGCCACTTCCGCAGCACCAGGCGGGAGCTGTGAAGGGCAGCTCAGCAGAGCCCAGGGGGCATGTGGATAGTGGACTGTTTGCGTGGAATCGTGGCCTATCTGTGGACACTGCATCCTTCCCTGTGACATGATGCGCCACAGACACCCACAAGGCCCACACTTTCTCCTGCCTGGGCGGAGTCCTACCCTTGTTGCATGGTGAAGTTCACATCCAGGAACTTCATTTCCATCTGTCTGTGATCCACGGTTGAGATCCATTTGCTAAGGGAAGTAGGGACCATGGTGATGGCTCCAAGGCAGGCCCTGCTTTTTCTAGCCCAAGGGGCAGTGACTCCTGTGTGCAGCAGACAGCTCAGAGGAGCTGGCCTGTGCACCCTGACATGTGAGAGAAGTGGGTGGAAGCCATCCAGGAGGACCTCAGAAGCTGGCTGACAAAGCTGGGGAGTTGGAGGGAGATGGCCACAGATAGCAATAATCTACAGTGCTGAATGGCTTCCCCAGGGCAAGGTCTAGAGGTGCCTCTGTAGTGGATAGATTTCTTCAGATGTCCCCCCATGATCCCTGCCTCTGGTCATTCAGTCAAACATGAGTCTAGGATGGCAGGGAAGGGGCTTTGCAGATGAAATTGAGGTCACTAATTAGCTGACCTTAAAGTAGGGAGATTGTTCTGCATTATCCAACTAGATCCAGCATAATCCCATGAGCCCTTAATAGCAAAAGAAGGACATAGGCGATCAGAAAGATAAGGCAGATAAGAGAGGGCAGAAAAATTGAAGCCTAAGAACTCAACGTACCATTGCCAGCTTAGAAGATGGGGGAAGGGGGCCGAGTCTCAGAACCTGGACCTCCTCCAGAAAAGCATATCAATCCCCAGGCAGCACAGGGCAAATCCAGGAATTGAGAGTTTTTGTTCCACAGCGTCGTGAAACTAAATTCCACCTGTAACCTGAATGAGATTTGAAGTGGATTCATCCCGTCTGTAATGACAGCTGCCTTACTTAGGCTCTGTGTGACTCTAAGCAAAAGACAAGCAAAGCCACATCGTGCCTGGCCTTCTGACCTACAAAAACAAATGTTAGTGTTTAAAATCAATAAGTTGGGGTCGTTTGTCATGGCAGCTATAGAAAACTGGCACATATCCCCTTTCCCATTGGAGCCACACAGCCTGCTTGCATTCTCAGCAGCTGCTCCAGGAGCTGGCTGCCCCTCAGTCACTTTCCGACTGTGGTCGGTAGAGAAAGCTACATAGAATACCAACTAGGAACCATTTGTCTGTGATTCATCCACTTGGAAAGGGGGACCTATTTCTATTTGCATTGTTAATGCTCAGTTCCCACCATTTCCCAAAGAGTCACTTTTTCCAGAGTAGAATCTTGGCATCTGCTTGAGGATATTTTATGCCGGAAGGGTCCTATATTCAATCTCTTTGGTCCTACTTGGGCTGGGGAGTGGGACTATTAAGGAAAGAGCAGATCCAGCAAGGTCAGCACCCCCGAAGCATCTGCACCTACCGCTGGGTGCCACGAGTTGGTCCTAAGAGGCTGCTCTGTGAAGGAAAGGCATAACCTGGTCCAGCTGGTCCTGCTGAGCAGAGCTGAGGTGCTTGTGAGGCGCCAGAGAATAAAGTGGGAAATTGGTCTTCAAGTGGCTGAGGACAAAGGCAAAGCCGTTAAGTACTCAGGAACTTCGTAAGCAGGAAAGGAAAACAATGACACACTTCTAACACTAAAATACAAGACAGAGAATAAGGAAATGAGAGCTGAAAAATTGCGGGATAAATTTAATTGGAGGGATTCAGCAAAAAATAAAGACTCTTACAGTAACTGCAGTAGCATTAGTGATCCCATTGGTGGAGCGGTCGCTGTGGGCTGAGTTTCTCAGTCCTCAGTGTAGGGCTGCACATCCTTAGTGCTCACAGAACTCTCGCAGCCCCCATTAACCTGCACCGTGCCGGCCCCGCTCGTCTCTCGAAAGCTCCGCTCTGCTTCTCAGGCCCTGCGTTGGAGAAACGGCCAAGACAGAATATGCTTCCTTAGTCTTCTCTGTTCTCCTACATGTTGGCCCTGCGGTTTCTCATTTCCCTCATGTGTCTCTGCTCCAACACCCAGATCAAAACATAGAACATTACAATCACAACAGTCTCTGTTTTGCAAAGACTGTTTAATCAATTAATGTGTATGTGATTATATTTATTTTTCTTTTCCTTGAGGCTGGGGATTGAACCCAGGGTCTTTGCATGAGCTACATCTCCATCCCTTTTTTATTTTTTTATTCTAAGAATAGGGTGTTGCTAAGTTGCCCAGGCTGGGCCCAAATTTGTCATCCTCCTGCCTCAGCCTCCCAGAGTACTAGGATTTCTAGGTGTGCATCACCACACCTGGCTTTGCTCTCCCCTCATTTTCTTTGTGTTTATCCTTTTCTGTATCCTTTTGGGTTAATTGGTTAATTCCTTTTTTAAATTGTAGTTCAATCTATTATTGACTTGCAGTTATTCTTCTGCATAATTTCATAATAGTCTGTAGATTTCATACCTTTAGTAGTCTACTAAGAGCGATATTCACTTCAAATAAAGTGGAAGAACCTCACAGCTATGAATTTCATTTATCCCTTAACTGTCTTTCATGTGTTCCCCCAAGAACACTGCAAGACTCACAATATGTGGTCATTTTTGCTTGAAACAGTTATGTTTGTTTGAAAGAAGTTAAGAATAGGATGTTGGATATAGCCCCATTTTTACCACGCTGGGGACTTGGCAGCCCTTGACAGTCAGGTTTCACTGCCCTGATTTCACTTCAGCCTGAAGAGTTTCACTTAGCATTTTTTATAGTAATGATCTGCTGATCACTAATTCTCTTATTTTTCATTTTTCTGAAGACTATTTCCCTTTTATTTTTGTAAGATATTTTCACGGCTATAAAATTCTGCATTGGCAGCTGTTTCCTTGTGAGCAATTCAAGGATGTTTCACTGCCTCAGTCTTCCACTGCTTAAGGTGGGACGTCAACTGTCACTCCGCTGAGGTCTGTCTAGTCGTTTCTCCGTGTTATCCTGCTTGGGATTCAGTGATCTCTTTGAATCTAACACAGTTACATCTTTTGCCGAATTCGTGCAGTTACTAACTTTTATTTTCTCACTCTGCTCGTGCATCTCTTAGACTTAGCTCTGTCTGACGTGTCACTAACGTGCTGTTTCTCGTTTTCCAACATGACTTCTTTTCTTTTTCAGATTTGGTCATTTTTGTTGATCTGGTTTCATATTCACTGAGTTTCTTCTGATATCTCTCTGCTGAGCCTGTCCAATGCATGTTTTTATTTTAGATACTCTTTATTTTCCAGTTCTTAAATTTCCATTTAACTCTCTGTTATAGTTCCCATTTCGTTGCCATTTTTTCTCTCTTCATGGATTAAAAACTGGCTGTCTGTAGAGTATTGAGCATTGTTGTAATACTTTGCCTGTTGTTTCCAACACCTGGATTCGCTAAGTATCAGTCTCCACTGACTGGCTTTTCTGTTGCGTACAAGTCACACTCCCTTTTCTTCATATGGCTAATAAATTTGAATTTTATCTTGATCAGTGACTTGCAGATGTAGAGTTTATGGAGTTTGTTATATTTCTTTGAAGAGTTTCTTGGAATTATGACAAGAGGTTAATGTGGCTGAGTTAAAGCTTCACGGCCTGAAGTCAGGGTTGTTAGGCCGCTTGGAGTTGCCCGTACTCGCGTAGTTTGAGAGCCCGAAATGGGCAGAGTTCACAGAGCTGCTCCGTCGCCTTCACCATGCACACTCTTCTCTCGTGTCGTCCTCGTTGCTCGAGACGCTGTTGCTATCCCTGGAAATCTGTTTTCTGGTGGTTCAACCCGTGAGACTGTGACTGTAGGTCTCTGTCTAAACCTCAGCCGCGCCGGCAGCTGCTGCCCTGCGAGCGCGAAGCCCGCGGGTGGCGCCCCCTTTCCTAAGCAGAGTTCATCTCCACTGCCTGCCCGGCGCGGACGTTCTCCGGGCCGTCCTGGGCTTGTGCTGTCTTTGTGGAGCTGTCCGGTACTAGCCATTCCACCAGAAGCTCTTACGGTAAAATAAATATTCTATCCACTGAGTGATCGAGGGAGTTAGTATTTTGACATTATCTGATCTGGGAAATTAAGATTCGGTTGTCCCCTAAGTTGGGTAGTGAAGGATGGATAAGGCAGAGCAAGAACTATCCTTACAACTGAAGATGGTTGGTGTGCACGCTTGGCATATGATGAATGGAAGCTAAAAACACATGGTTACACCTTAATACTTCAAAGGGAATTTCTACTTTAGAAATCAAATTTATGTTTTGTTTAAAGCAGATCAAGAATGGACAGTATTTTTAGTTAATTTTGGGCAGATCTGGAAAAAGAGGAAGTAAGCTAGGCAGGGTGTCACATACCTATAATTGTAGCACTCTTGAGGCTGAAGCAGGAGGATTTGCAAATTCAAACCCAGGTAGGGCAACTTAGTGATTTAGTAAGACCGTGTCTCAAGATTAAAAAAAAACAAAATTTTTTAAAGGCTGGGGATGAGCTAGGCATGGTGGTGCACATCTCTAATCCCAGCACTCAGGAAGCTGAGGCAGGGGGATTGCTGTGAGTTCGAGGCCAGCCTGTGCTACATAGTGAGCTCAAGGCCAGCATGAACGACATAATGAAACCCTGTCTCAGAAAGAAAAAAGAAAAAAAAAGAGAAAAGGGCTGAGGATGTAGCTCAGTGCAAAGGCCCTGGGGTTCAGTCCCCAGTACCGCCTGGGGGCGTCCGGGGGTGAGGGAATAAGCAGAGTAGAAGTCTCTGTTGGAAACTACGGACTCAAACCAGAGGGCTGGCGTCGAATTCTGCTGTCATTTTCTCCATGATCTTGTAAAATCTTTCTAAGCTGCAGTTTCTCTTTGGTAAAACGAAAGCAAATAACATAATTGGGATGAAAGAGGAGTAAATAAAAATGTTTGTTGAATCTGAATCTGAAAGACTTAGATTTCATTTTCTCAAGAGTAAAACAAAATAGTCCAGGCATTTTAGCACACCTGGTCTTTTCAGCCCTCTTTGTCCCGACTTTAACCCCTCTACCCCAGGCGATTCTAAGTCTCACCGAGCCCTGGCCAAGGAAATTTATGGGAAATGTTTTGACAAGGGGAGAAGAGTTACCTTCAGCAAATCTGCTTCATCTGTCCTGACTGATTTGTGCATCTGAATAGACAGTGTCAGAGAGGATAAGAAGAGGCTGGAGCAGGAGAGCAGAGCGCAGCCTCGGGGAAGCACGCGTGTTCCCAGCGGTGCTCGGGGCCTGAGCTCCCTGGGTGCCAGGGTCTCACCCACAGCAGCTATTCTGGACAGCACTGCAGTCCAGTGGTGTCCACACTTGTGGTGCTCACAGCTTCCATCCAGAGTGGTTGCTCAGATTGGCCGGGAGATGATCAGAGCTGAAGTAGAGGGGAAGGAAGCACACGGCAGCAACTTGGGTGCTCCCTGAGTGACGCGCGCTCCCTCAGCTGAGCGGAGCCCATGCTGATCCGAGGCAGAGGCCTTCGAGGGGGTGTCACTTTGTGAGGGAGAAGATGTGACCTATACCAGGGGTTAAGTGGCGGAAGGCTGAGACAAGGTTGGATTCTGGATGATAGAGAAAAGGCAGGGCTAATAGATTTGCTCATAGATATGGGCGTAAATCATGAAAGAAAAAGAGGCATCAAGGACAGCTTCAAGGTTTTTGTTCTGAGCAAGTGAAAAAATGCGGCTGTCAGCTGGCATCGGGATGTCTGGGAGCTGAGCGGGTTTGCGAGGCATCAGGAGTTCCACATGGGGGAGCAGACCCACTCCCAGGTGACATCAGGCATCTCAGAAGATGCCTAGATGTGCAGTGCGCAGGTAGATTGCGAAGCCGCCTGGAGCGCAGAGGCAGGAAGTGCCTCACTGTAACCTAGTGCTGGCCTAACAACAGATCACAGGCAAGTGACAGTGACATCCACAGGAAGATCACACTGCTGTAATCTGCTAGGTGCAGTGACATACACCTATAATCTGCCAGGCGTGGTGGCAGACTCCTGTAGCCCGCTAGGCACGATGGCACACTCCTGTAATCCGCTAGGCGCGGTGGCACTCTCCTCTAATCCGCTAGGCACGGTGGCACACTCCTGTAACCCGCTAGGCGCGGTGGCACTCTCCTCTAATCCGCTAGGCACGGTGGCACACTCCTGTAACCCGCTAGGCGCGGTGGCACTCTCCTCTAATCTGCTAGGTGCGGTGGCACAGTCCTGTATTCTGCCAGGCGTGGCGGCAGACTCCTGTATTCTGCCAGGCACAGTGGCAGACTCCTGTAATCTCAACAGCTTGGGAGGCTTGAGGAGGATCACATATTCAAGGCCAATCTGGGCAACTAATGAGACCATGTCTCAAAATACAACAAAATAAAAAGAGGTGAAGATATAACTCAGTGCAGAGCTCTTACTTAGCATGCTTGAGAACTTGGGTTTATTTCTATCTCTCAAAAAAAAAAAAAAAAAAAGGAAATAGAGAGCCAGTGACTAAAGCATAACACACCTCAGCTCTCCCCAGTCTGCAGTGCAGTCATCCCCAGTATCAGTGGCTTTGGTTCCAAGACCCTCGTGAATACTGAACTTCACTGATGCTCCAGTTTTATATAAGATGGCATAGTATTTTCCAATAAGCTATGCGTGGCATGTGTAAGTCATCTCTAGTTCCCTTTTAATACCTAATACAATGTAAATGCTGTGTAAATAGTGGTCATACATATTGTTTAGGATAGAACAACAAGGAAAAAAGGGTCTGACTGTGGCTAGTAAAGACACATTTTTTCCAAATATTTCCATCTGTAGTTGGTTGAATCCACGGAATCAGAGCCTATGGATACAGAAGGCTGACAGTTTATTTGTATTTTTATTAAAAAGTTATAAACATATATCAAACAGCTTTTTAATAGTAGTCTGCAGAAAAGCTCCATAAGTTTTTATTCAAACTGAAGAGAGGTGCGTGTCTTCCCAATAAATATGTGTTGGCTGTGGAGGCCGGCGAATGTGGAAAGCTCCTCTCTGAGTGTGAACATTTAACATGGTTTGCAAAGCAGCTTCTCCTTGACACTTACGCTGGCTTACTCATCCTCCAGGGAGTAAATTCTAAGCTTTTCATGCGTGGTCTTACCTTAGAATGAAGCAGTCACCTTTACATACATAAGGTTTTCCTATTACATTTAACGTAAATAGTTCACACACTAAGCAAGAAATTGTGTCATTTTAGAAGCTTAATTTGTTTTAAATACTGGCTCAGCTATAATCTACCATGAACAATCGTGATGTTTTGTTTGGGTTTAAAATACTTTTGCGATGGAAATGGCATTTAAAATAAAGAAGACATGATTTTATTTTATTACTGAACATTGAGATGAAAATAATAAAAATTTTCATAAACAATATGTGACATAATTTCATTATATTATGGGAAATTCCATTTGCCAAACTTGTAATTTGGTGAGATTCCTTGACTTGTCCAAAAGTCTGTGATCCACAACGCTGTGTTGCAGGCTGGTTTTTCAGATAGAAATCAGTCATTCCCTGAATCGCGAACAGCCTGAACTTAGAGAGACAGCGGTTTGCATCCTCGGCGCTCCGCATGTGCCTAACAAGATTACCACATGTCAAATCCATGTTTTACTCACTGCTGAAGTGCGATGCATGCACTTCTTAAGTAATCACTTTTCAAAGTCACTGAGATGCTGAGCCAGCTTCGTACATAAAGATCCACACTTTGACTTCCCATCATGACGCCAGGCCACCAAACAGGCAGATGCACAAGGCAAGGAAGGTTCTAGAAGGGAAGGTCAAGGGAAACAAGGACTCTGATTATGAAGCCAGGACAGGTAGAGACTCTCAGGCCAGGAGAGGTGCAGGGCAGTGCGGGCATTGGAGAGGAAGCTGGCTCATGAGGAGCGGCCTGGGGCACTTTGAATCCTCTTTTTACTGCTGGTTGAGAGGCCTCAGCACGTGAGCTCTGGGACCCTGATCACTGTCACATGCTTGTTAACACTGCGGGGGGAACCTTGAATGAGATGTGGACAGGGTGGGCACATGCTACATTCTCAGGAAGAGTTACTCTCCTCCCAAGAGGAGAACAGGAGATGAGCAAGGAGAACCAAGAGAGGTTTAAAGTCTTCCCCAAGGTGAAAGGCTGAAGACGGGTGTCCAGGTGTGTGCGGAGGGACTGCAGCTCGGTGCCAGGGCTGCTGGAGTTACCAGATGACCAAAGCTGTCAGAAGCTTACACAGCAAACCTTCGGGCAACCTAAAATAAATGTGAGCTGAGTGTACGGTGGGCTCTTGGATGGGATCCTGCAGCAGAGAAGGAAATTAGAGGAGAGTGGAAGTCGGAGCAAAGTGTGGACCTCAGCGGGTGAGCGTCACCCGACCACGTCGCTCAGTGTACCGCACCCACCACGGGGAGAGCTCCACGGGGGAAGCGGCTGTGGGGTTTTTGGGAACTGTCTGTGCTGCCTGCCTTGTTCCGTAATCTGAAACGGCTCTAAAATGTAAAACCTATTAATAATACAGTCATACCTTGGCACGCAACTGCTGTGACACACGTCAAACTTGGTGTTTGACGTTTTGATGCGAGACTTCCGTTCCAGAGCTTGCCTTCCTCATTTGGTGCTCGATGCAGAAGTGGAACTTGCTGGTGTTGATTGCTCTGAGACTCCCTACCCTTTCCAGTTGAAACGGTTTGTTTAGTGCTTCTCATTTTTGGTCCTCATCGTGCTGCCAGAACCAATCACCAGTGTGTAGCAAGGTGCCACTGTGATGTTTTCGGAACTCGAGTGCTGCACGGGATTTAGGCCAACCAGAAGGCAGGCGTCTCGTGACATGAGCAGAGGCCCCAGGGTGACAGCAGCAAGTGACACAGGCCTAGGATGGGCTGGCACTGAGGGCGCTGTGTGCTGCCCTCACCACAAGCCCCCTGGCTTCTGGACAAGGCTGCCAGGTCAGAAGGCAGGCAGTTGCTGCTGTGCCTGTTCCACTTGAGGGTGGACAGATGCGTGCCCCGCCTGGTCCCCTCACGGTGCGTAGCCTTCCTCTGTGTTCACAGCAGCAGGGGCCCTGCCTGCTGAAGCCCAGCCCAAACAGCCCGCAGACCCGGCGAGTCCTCGGGCACTGTGTAAATCACTACCTTTCTGGGCCTCTGCTCCATCTTCTGTAGAACGGGCGCTTCACTTCATCTCGCTTAGTCATGTCACAAGCAGCTCAGACAGTGACAGAGCTGAAAATGGAGTCAGCTGTGCAGCTGAGCGCTGCTGCGCCCTTCCCAGGCGAGGACACACCGTACCAGCTGCCACGGCGCCTCTCAGCTCTTCCTGCTTCCCATGCCACTGCAGCCATTCTGCAGCTCCTCCGTGTCCTTGAGAACCCCCGCCACTTGCTTCTGGAACATTCTTCAGCCCCCTCCAGAGCACGTCCAGGAACCTCCCAGGCTAGGCCAGGGTCCCTGTGCCTGTGGCTTCACGGCCCCGCCACATTTGTCCTCTGTTTCCTGCTGGACTCTGATCTTCATGCCACCTCCACAGGACCCAGCGTGGTGTCTGGTGGCACAGACACAGTGGGCACCAGATAAATGGTTGCAAGTGAATTAGGAAGAGGTGAATGGGCACATGGAACAAGCTGGAAGCCCCTGGCCCACTGGTGCTGAGGAACAGCTGAGGCTCCTGCGCCCTGCAGCTGCCCCACGTGCCAGGCCCCCGTTTCTGTTCTGAGACCACGGGCCAGTGCTGCGGAGCGATGTCTGCAAGGGCTCCGAGCCCGCTGCAGAGACCGTAGAGCCCGGAGTGCTGTGCAGGCTGGCTTCGGAGCTAGTGAGTCACTGTCAAGGGACAGCACTGGGTCGCACACGCAGAGCGTGCGCCGGGGTCTCGCGGCCTGCCGGGCCGCCCCATCTTCCCACGCAGTAGGTCCCGGGCAGCGGCCCTGCGGCTCCACATCTCTATCCCATGCCAGTGCTGCCGGACTGGCGAGCACACCAAGGACCAATGGCTTCCGGCCAGAGGTCAGTCCAGGACGGAAGGCACACTCGCGTCATGAGCAGAGCCGCCACCTTCCCTTCGGGGGAAGCAGATACCGTTCACCATAATCGAAGCATCTTCTGGGCACTGTGGTGCAGAGTCCGCACTTCTTAGTTGTGTTGCTGTTTAAACATTGTCAGAATTTCAGAAAGGATCAGAGACGGCTGGCTTGCCTTCCTACATAGAAACTGAAACTCCAAATCGAGACTGTTTTGCACGGACGAGGCTACGTTATGTTTGTTCATTTATTCACCTACAAGTACGAGGGGCTCCTGGCCGCTCCCTTTGATGCCTTCATATGAGTTCTATATGTGACTCCGCAGTGGCATTGCTTTGTATGAGAGGAGTTTGGGGAGTCTCAGCGGCCCTGCCACGGGCTCTTTGTACAGACCTGCACAGAGCCTGGATCTCTTGGCTGCAGTACTGGGGTCCTCCCCTCAGTCATCTCCTGTCCCACCAAAGCCTCTTCCTTTGCTTATGCAGTCATAAGCCCTCAGGAAATACCTCCCGGGCCCCAACCCTGTGCTGGAAGCTGGCTATAAGTGGTGAGTAGAAGTATCAGGAGATTCACGTTGAAACATTTTTCTCCCAGGCTACAGATTTGTTAGATGAGCAATCATTTTGTGAGCTCCTGAAATTAAAGCTAAGAAAGCAGTAGAGTGTCTGTCTTAGTTCTTTCCTCATTGCACAGACAAAATGCCCAACACCTACAAGTTAAAGAAGGAAAAGTTTTTTTCAGCTTACAGTTTGTAGAGGTTTCAGTCCATAGTCAGCCAGCTCTAAGGCAGGGTGGCACAGCAGAGGGGCATCACAGAGGAGAAACAGTCCATGGCAGGGCAGGCAGGAAGCAGCAAGCAGTGAGCCTCCCTTTCCCTTTACATTCCATCCAGGTACAAGCTTATTGGTTGGTGCCATCCATCCTTGGGTGAGTGAGTGTTCTGTCATCAAGTAAATCCATTCAGCCACACCCAGAACTGAGCTGATCTGATCAGCATACTAATCCAGTTATCATACACCCATAATCCATATTCACACACTGTAGATCCAGCCATTTCCAAAAAGCCCCACCTATGAGCCCATGAGGCTTTGTGGGGGACATCTAGATAGAAGCTATAACAGTGTCCAAAGATATTACTGCTTTAAAAATACCCTAGAGAAGAGCTGGGGCAGTCTGATTGAGAGTTCGAGGCCAGCTTGGACTATACAGTGAGGCCCTGCTCCATAAAACCAAAAAACAAACAAAAAGGGTGGTGAAGACTAGGAGAGAGAGGAGATAAGAGAAGTTATCTTTCAAGGGATATAACATTTGCTGATAAAATTACATGATATTTGTGACTTGATTTAAAATAATGGACCCTGAAAGAAATCAGAGGATTGAAATATGAGATCTTCCATGTTCGTGGATCGGAAGACTCAACAAGGAAAGATGTCAGCTGTCTCCAAATTGATAGACAGCTTTAATGCAGTTTCTATCAAAATCCCAACAAGACTTTTTTTCAGTATAGACAAGATTATTCTAAAATATACATATGGAAAGGCAAAGAAGCCAGAATAGGATGACAACTCCTCTAGCTGCTATATTCTCCAGGCTCAGTACCCCGCTCCTCTCTATCTGTGGGTTCTGCATCTGCAGATTTAATCAGTCATGCATCAAAAATTTGAGAAAAATTTGCGTCTGTACTGAGCACGTACAGACTTTTTCCTTGTCATGAAGATAAGCACGGAGGCCCGCGGAACAGACCAGAGAATCCAGGAACGGCACCAGCAAGTACTGGGCAGTGAGCGGTTGTTTCCACAGCCTGATGGAGACGCAGCCCACACATCACACAGTTCAGCCACTGAGGGTATAAAAATCGACGGAGGGCCGGTGAGATAGCTCAGGGGCATAAGCGCCTGCCTGGCAAGCACGAGGTCCTGAGTTTGACTCCCGCTACCCACATTAAAAAAAAAAAAATCGATGGAGTTTGTTATTACATTATTAAATTTTTTAATTGTGGTAAAATATAACAACTTTCCCATTTTAACCATTTTAGTTGTGCAATTCAGTCTCACAAATTATTTTCACAATATTGTGCAACCATCACCACTACATATTTTCAAACTTTTCCATCCCTAATGGAAACTTGGTAACCGTTACGCAGTAACTCCCCATGCCCCTACCCTGCAGCTCCTGTAGTCTCTAATCTATTTTTGTTGCTCAGAATTTGTCCATTCTGGGTACCTCAATGATAAGATTTAGATTAGGATGTCCCGCAAGTCTTCTGTGTGTGGAGGGCGACTGGATTGTGGACACCATACTCACCAGTGGATTCATCCATGGAGGGGTTCTGGGGCTGAATGTGCTGTGAGGAGGTGGGGCCTGGTGAGAGGAGGCGGTCATGCCCCGGAAGGGTATTGGCTTAATTACTTTCTCGTTGCTGAGACAAAATACCCGACACCCACAAGTTCAGGGAGGAGAGGTTTATGCAGCTCACAGTTTGCAGAGGTTTCACCCTCCTGCTTCAAGGCAGGGTGGCGTGGCACAGGGGCATCGCAAAGGAGAAACAGTCCATGGCAGGCAGATGACAGCAAAAGCAAGTAAGTGACAGGCTACAAGCCTCTTTCTGTCCCTTATCTTATCCAGGCTGCTTAGGGCAGGTGGCACTCACACCCTTAATCCTAGCGCCCTTGATCCTAGCACTGCACCATGAATCAACTCCAGTATCACACACTCTCGATGCAGCCACCTCTGGAAAAGCCCCACCTCTGACTGCACGAGGCTTTGCGGGGACATGTAGACACAGCTGGAACAGGTATACACTTGTCCTCAGCTCTTCTTCTCTCACTTTTTGCTTTCTGGGTGCCGTGGGTTGAACAGCTTTCCTCTGTCATGCGCTTCCACTATGCCAGCCAACCATAGACTGAAACTACTAGCCAAAATAAACCTCTCCTTCTCCTTTTTTAAATTTTTTTTTTTGAGACAAGATTTTACTATGCAGTTCACACTGGCCTTTGAACTCACTATGTAGCCCAGGGTGGCCTCAAACTCACAACAGTCCTCCTACCTCAGCTTCACAAGTACTGGGATTATAGGCGTGTAACACCATGCCTGGCCCTTTTAAAAAAATTTTATATATAGATGTATATTTTTTTATCTTTTATATATATATTATATATATAGTAAATATATATATATTATATATAATATATATAAATACATATATATAGTATATATTATATATATATATTTTTTTTTTAATCTTTTTGAGACAGGGTTTCACTATGCAGTTCAGGCTGGTCTTGAACTCACTTTGAAGCCCAGGCTGGCCTCAAACTCACAGCAGTCTTCCTGCCTCAGCTTCCTGAGTGCTGGGATTACAGGCACATGCCACCACACCTGGCTTTTTAAAAAATTTTAAGTATTTGTTTTTTTTTTTTTTCAGACAAGGTCTTGCAATGTAGTCCAGGCTAGCCTTGAACTCACAGCGATCCTCCTGCCTCAGCCTCCTGAGTGCTGGGATTACAGACATGCACCACCATGCCCAGCTAAACCTTTCTTCCTTTAAGGTGTGGGTATTGGGTATTTTGTCCCAATGACAAGAAAATGACTATGACAATCATACGTAGAATCACAGTATGTGTCCCATTGTATCTACTTTACTTAGCATAATGTTTTCAAGGTTCATCCCTGCTGCACTGTGTATCAGAACTTCATGCCTTTTCATGGCTGTATAGTATTTCATTGCGTGAATATGACATATTTCCTATATCCCATCAACTGTTAATGTATACTGGAATTATTTCCCCCATTTGGCTATTATGTTGCTGTGGATGTAGATGTACAACTGCCTCCTTGTGTCCCTGATTTCAACTTTTTGAGGTATTTATCCAAAAGTATATATACTGGGTCACATAGTAATTTCATGTATTGCTTTTCAAAACATGGTCAAAGTTTTCCACAATGGCTGTGCCATTATACATTGCCATCAGCAGTGCTCCAGTTTCTCCACATCCTCTTCAACAACTGTTTTCCATCTTCTGTTGTTATTATTCTTGTTTGTACAATAACCACCCTAAGGACGGGAAGCAATGTGTCGCTGTGGCTTGGTTTGCATTTATTTCCATGATAAGTGATATTGAAGTCCTTTTTATGCACTTCTGGCCATTTATACACTTTCTTTGTAGAAATATCTATTCAAGTCTTTCGCCCACTTTTACTTTTTATTAATTATTGTGTTAATCGTGCGTGTTTATGAGGTACTCTGTAATAACTCAGTGCATGCATACGATGCTCAGCGATCAGATTGGGGAGTTCTCTTATTTTCTCCCATCCATTGAGTTGCCTTTCCCTCTTTTGCTACTTCCCAATGATACACAAAAGTTTTAAATTTTGATGTCATTTAATCTAGCTATTTTTTCTTTTGTTACCTTGGATATGGTGTCATATCCAAGAAATCATTTTCAAATCCAATATCATGAAGCTTTTCATGTTTTCTTCTAAGAGTTTCATAGTTTTAGGTTTTTTCCATTTGAGTTGATATTTGTATATGTTAGATAAACATACAACTTTTTGTTTTTATTTTTGATTGTTTGTTTTTGTTTGGCAATTCTGGGAATTGAACCCAAGACCCACACCTTCTTGTCAAGCATTTACCACTGAGGAACACCCACAGTTTTTTTAAATTTTTTTTTTTTTTTTTTTGTGGGTACCGGGGGGTCGACCTCAGGACCTCGCGCGCCAGCAGGTGCCCGTGCCGCTGAGCGATATCACCGGCCCCTTTTTCATATGTGGGTTCCGGGAGTCGAACTCGGGCCCTCGCGCTTGCTGGGCAGGCGCTTAAGCCGCTGAGCCATCTCACTGGCCCTAAAATTTTTATTTTGAGACAAGATCTTGCTAAGTTACCCAGGCTGGCCTTAAACTTGTGATTATCCTGCCTCAGCCTCCCAAGTAGTTGGGATTACAGCTACGTGCCACTGCACCTGGCCCGCTTCATCCCTTTGTACTTGGACGCCCAGTTTCCGAACACTGTGTGTTGAGAAGATTGTCTTTCCCCACTGATCACAGATTTGAGGCTCATTTCTGGGTTCTTTATTCAACTTCAGTAGTCTGTGACGTCTTTGTGCCAGTACTACTCTATTTTGATTATCGTGGTTTTGTAGTTAAGTTTTAAAATCAGGAAATGTGGAGCCTCCGATTTAGATCTTCCTTTTTCAAAGTAATTTGGCTATTCAGGCTACCTTGAGATTCCTTATGAACTTTAGGATGAGTAAAAAAAAAAAAAAGCCATAGGAATGCACTGAATAGGAATACGTTGAGTCCGTAGATTGTCTATGATCAGTATCACCATCTTAAAAATATTGTCTTTCAATCCATGAGCGTGAAATGCTTTTCCACTTTTTTTTTTGGTCGTATTTTTCAGTTGGGTTGCGTGTGTGTGTGTGTGTGTGTGTGTGTGTGCGCGCACGTTTTAGGCTTGAACCCAGGGCATTCGCACTGAGCTGCATCTCTGGCCCTCTTTTATTTTTTATTTCGAGATCGTCTTGCTAAGTCACTAAGTTGTCCAGGCTGTACTTGAATTTGCATCCTCCTGCCTCAGCTCCCAGAGTGCTGGGATTACAGCCCTGCGGCACCAAGCCTGGCATTGTTTTTTAACTTAGATTTTCTTTCATTTCTTTCAGCAATGATTCGTAGTTTTCAGTGTATGCATCTTTTGCTTCCTTGTTTAAATTTATTCCTTAGTATTTTGTTCTTGTTGATGCTATTGTAATAGAATTTTTTTAAACTGCCTTTTAAATGAACATTAGTTCATTGCAAATTTACTGAAATAAAACTGACTTTTGCATGTTGGCTTATATCCTGCTCCTTTGCTGAATTTATTTATTAGCTCTAACAATTTTATCATGGAATCTTGAAAGTTTTCTACATATAAAAACATGCCATCTGAAAACACAGGTCGTTTATTTCATTTCCAACTTGGACGCCGTTTTTCTCTTCTTGCCTGTTCGCTCTCACCAGGATTTCCATCACTGTGTTGAATAGAGGTGGAGAAAGCAGGCATCCTTGGTTTGTTTCCCAAGCTTAGAGCAAAAGGTTTTGGTGCTGCACTATTGAGTATGAGGTTAGTTGTGAGTTTTTTGTAGATGTGCTTTATTATGTTAAGATCCTTCCTTCTAGTCTAATTTATTGAGTGTTTTTATCATGAAAAGACATTTAATTTTGTATATACTCTCTCTGCATCAGTTAAGATAATCATGTATTTTTTCCCTCAGTCTATTAAGATGGTGCCTCATAATGATTCATTTTCATATGTTGAAGCATCCTCGCATTCTATAATAGGTAATCCTTTTAACATGCTGTTGGATTTGACTTGCTAGGATTTCGTTGAGGATTTTTGCACCTATACGCATAAGATTTAGTCATTGGTCTGCAGCTTTCTTGTAGCTTCTTTGTCTTGTTTTGTTATCAGGTTAACGCTGTCCTTATGTAATAAGTTAGGAAGTATCCCTTCCTTTTCATTTTAGAGAGTTGGAGAAGAACTGGTGTTGTGGAAGAAAAACAAACCAGGACCGAAAGGAAAACGCACCTCACCGAAGAGGATGGAAGCCAACTTGTTTATTAGTAATGCCAGCGGGCTGGGGGACTGCATCTGAGTCCACATCACCAGCCCTGAGTCAGTTTAGAGTTCAGTTTAAATACATTTTAGCGAGCAGGAAATGCAAGCTGATTGCAGGTTATTACATGATTGGTTACATGAATGACATCATAGGTTGCCAGGCAGGCTTATTCTAAGTGATCTTATAAGGAATTGTTCATAACATTCTGGAAAGGAAAGGAGGGGTCTGAGCTGAGCAGGTAAAGTTCAATGTGTCCTTGACTGGGCTGGTCTGTTCTGGGCCCAAAGTCCTTGAAGCAAGCTGGAAAAACTACAGACATATCCTTTTGGGTAGGAAAACACAGACATTATAGCCGGACGCAGTCGGGCTGGCCTAGCGCGTTATCTGGAAACCGCAGCTGCACTCGGGCACTCAAGGCTGCCTGAGCTTGAGCATCTAAATATGCGACAGGCAGCATGAGTTTAGTCAGAGGCTACTAACTGATTTCTAATTTCTGCTATGAAATTTCTGTAAGTTTGCTACTTTGTAACTTTGTTCTTACACTGGTATTCATTATTCTTTAGTAGAATTCACTACTGGATGGTAGGGACTGTCCAGTCCTGGGCTTTGCATGGTTGAGAGATTTTGATTACTTACACCGCCTTCTTACTAACTATAGGTCTATTCAGATTTTCTATGTCTTCTTGAGTCAGTTTTAATAGAGCATGTGTTTGCAAGAATTTTCTATTTCATCTAGTTTATCTAAGTTGTCAGTATGCAATAGTTAATAGTATTCTCTTATAATCATTTTTACTTGTGTAAAATTGACAGTAATGCCCCATTTTTCCAACTAATATTTTTTTAAGTACAAAATCAATCCAGTGGAGGAAAGGTCATCTTTTCACAAATGTACTGAAACTATTGACCATCTATAAACAATGAAAATTAACCTTGACCTAAATCTCAGTTACACAAAAACAAAACAACAACAAAAACCGCAAAATAGATCATAGATTTAAATGTAAAATATAAAACAATAAAGCCTCTAGAAGAGAGCATAGCTGGGTGTGGTGGCACACACCTGTAGTACCAGCACATGGGAGGCTGAGGCAGGAGGATCGCTGCAAGTTCAAGCCCAGCCTGGGCTACAAAGCAAGACCCTGTCTCAAAAAACGAACCAAAACAAAACAAAGTGAGGAAGTATTAAAAAAAGGGGGGGGCTGGTGAGATAGCTCAGCAGCATAAGCGCCTGCCTGGCAAGCGCGAGGTCCCGAGTTCGACTCCCGGTACCCACGTTAAAAAAAAATTAGAGATTTTATAATATAATAAATATTGGGGCCGGCGAGATGGCTCAGCAGCATAAGCACCTGCCTGGCAAGTGCGAGGTCCTGTGTTTGACCCCCGGTACCCACAAAAAAAAAAAAAAAGAGAGAGAGAAAGCATTAAAAGAAAAGATTTGTGAAGTAGGGTTTGGTGAATATTTCTTAAACGTGACACCAGAAGCATGACTTGTAAAAGGAGAATTTGAACATCATAAACATTAAAAACTTTTGTTCTACAAGAACCTTGTTAAGGAAATTAAGACTACAGACTGAGAGAAAATATTTGCAAATTATATATTTGACAATCAAATCATATCTAGAATATATAAAAACTCTCAGACCTCAACATTAAAAAAAAAAATCCACTTGGAAAATAGGCAAAAGACACGAGATAGTTCATCAAAGAGTACCTACAGCAAATAAGCACACTGAAAGATGTCAGTATCACCACCTATGCTAGTCAGCTTTCCAAGGCTGGGTTAGAATACCTGAACTAATCAACTTCTAAGGAGGAAAGAACTCTCTTGGCTTGAGGTTTCAGATGTTTCAGTCCATGGTCAGTTGGTTGTGCTATCATGATGGAAAGCATTGGTAGAGCAGAGCTGCTCATCTTATCCAAATGTAAATCACATAAGACAAAATTAACAAATTTGTCTATATTAAAATTAAGAGCTGGATATTGTGGGCACGCCTGTAATCCCAGCACTCAGAAGGCTGAGGCAGGAGGATTGCTGAGAGTTAGAGGCCAGCCTGGGCTACATAGTGAGTTCAGGACCTGCCTGAACTACATAGTGAGACCCTGTCTCAAAAAAATAAAATAAAATAAAGAACTTCTGTCCATCAAAAGTCACCTTGAGGAGAACAAGATAAGCCACAAACTGGAAGATCGTTGTTACACGTATGAGTGACAGATTGAGAAGAAATGTGTTTGCATACACATATATACATATATACACATATGTACATATATACACATATATACACATACGTACATAAATACACATATATACATATATACACACACGTACATGTATACACATATATACATATATACACATACGTACATTTTTACATCAATAATGTTAAAGATAAATCAATAAAATGGGTAAACTCACAGACTTTTCATAGTAAAGGATATGTAAATGATCCATAAATGTAGAGAAGATGCTCAACTCAGAAATACACCACTCCACACTGTGGCTGACCGCGCCATCTCCATCGCCACCGCACTGCTTCCTGCAGCCTGGCTTGGCGGGGTGACTGTGAGAGCACCAGACCTGCCCAGACTGAACACCCGGTGATGCCACACGTAGGGTCTGTACCCTAGGGCGTGAGTTCACACGCGGGATGTGCTTCCTCAAAGTGAGCAAAAACTTGAGCTGTTACAATGGTTTGTGGCCCTCTGAAGAGCCACATTAGGCAAGCGATACATGGGATGTTGCTATTGACATTTCCGGGGGCTGGCAATGATTAGGGAAATAGTGTGCAAAAGGCTTTCTGCGGGGGGGAGTAACGAGAAGGTTGAGAAATACTATCCTAAAGAAACCCCTGCATAACCAGCAAGCAGCGTGTGGGCGAGCCCACAGCCGCATGGTTCACATCGGAACTGGTGGGAAGCAACCCCCCGTCCCGCAGTACAGCAGGTCCACTGCGTGTGAGGTGCTCCTCAAACACAAGGGCACGCCTCGGGGAGAATGAATCCATCACAGCTACACAAGCAGAGGAGTGAAAGAGCCAGGGGGGATTGCTCCAGATGGCTCCATTTATATAAGGTCCAAACCAGGCAAAACTCAGCAGAAAACAAGCATGGGAATGATTTATAAAAAGTTCCACCTATTGAATATCTCTAAAGGAGAGAAAGGAGTGGGCTTTGAGTGGCATACGGAGGAGGCAGAAATCTAGGATTACGGTGTTTTCTGAGGCATACGTGCAGAACTCTTACATTGCCAGCTGTGTTTGCATGGAGACGCTGAACGCACGGTTGGCCCTCGGAATCTATGAGGGATCGGTTCCAGGGCCTACTGTGGATACCGAAACGCAGCAGTGCTCAAGTCTCTTCTATGAAATGGTGTAGGATTTGAGTGGGGCCCACGCACACTCCTGTATACTTTTTGTTTGTTCATTTGCTTTGGTGAATGCAGAATCTTGCACATGGTAAGCAGGAGGCCCCAGCCTTCATATACCCTTTAAATCACCTGCATATCACTACTTATAATACCTGGCACAGTGTAAATTTTATCCAGTAATGGTTATCTGTATTCTTTAGAGGAAAATGATGAGACAAAGGCCTCCACAGGATCAGTGCAGACACAATTTTTTTTTTTAATCTTTTTGAGACAGGGTCTCTCTGTGCAGTTCAGGCTGGCCTGGAACTCAACTTTGTAGCCCAGGCTGACCTCGAACTCGCAGCAGTTCTCCTGCCTCAGCCTCCCACGTGCTGGGATTACAGGCGTGTGCCACCACACCCAGCCACATTTTTTTTTAATATTTTCATTCTGAGGTTGATCAAATCCTCAAATACAGAGCCCACAGATACGGAGGGGTGACTGTATATTTCGTAACAAAATTTTAACATTTTTCTTAAACGCCTTTTATAGCTGACACCCTGGTAAAGGATTGCTGAGTGAGTTCAGCTGGAAGAGCCTCAGCCACACACTATGGCAAATCCCCCTGTCTGTCTACCAAGTTGAGTGGGCCGAGGACTGGCAGTGGTGGTGAGCGAGCTGGTGGGTATTTCCAGCCAGGCCACATTTTTGCAACAAGGATGGTCTCAGAAACGAGCTCCCAACCTTCTGCGTCCTCTCAGAGAAGAAACACTTGTCCTAAAACCATCCGGCTCCTTTCCCACATATTCCCCCTCGCCCTTTCAAGCCATCTCCTCTTTGCAAGCTGCTCTCTCTTCTTCCAGCAATGCCAGATGGAGCCCTGGACACAGCCATCCGAGCCGAAGAGGCAGGGAGCGAGGAGGACCTGTATGAGGACCTGCACAGCTCCGGCCACCACTACAGCCACCCTGGAGGGGGTGGCGAGCAGCTGGCCATCAATGAGGTAAGCTGGAGGTCAAGCGGGAGGCAGAGCAGGGCCCAGTCTGGCAGATGTGGACCAGATGCAGACAGTTGTGTTCCGGGCGCTCACTGTAGCACCGTTGTTTTGGCACTGTTTTCGCCTTCAGGACGTGGCGTGCAGCGCAGTTTGTCCAGACTCGGAACGCCCCAGGCCCTCGGGGCCCACGCAGGGGCAGGTGTTCAGGGGCAACGCCCTAGGCGCCTCCTCCTGCCGGGCTCTCCTGGAGCAGCCCCGCAGTGCGTCCCGCAGGAAAAGGCTGCCCGGCCACTCCAGCTGCGGCGTCCTGAGACAGCGGTGCCACCAGACTGGGGACAAAGCGGGGGAAGCTGGTTTCTCTGCCGTGGCCTCCAGGAGCCCAGAGTGTCGCTGTTGCTCTGACAACTGTGACTTTCAGGTTAAGAGTTTCGCTGTTCCTGCCTAAGCCAGAGATTAGTGTGGGGTCTCATCTGGGCATACTGGTTTCCGTCCCAATTTGCATCTCCAAAGAAGGCATTTTAAAATATTGGTAAATGTTTTCACTGACCCAGAATTATATATTTATGGGGCCCAGCATGACATTTCAGTAAATGCATATGTGTGTGATAAGATCCGGGTGGTTGGCATGCTTACCACCTCAAACGTTTATTATTTTATTATTTCCTCACGTTGGGAACATCTAAAATCCTTTCTACTAACTGTTTCGGACTATTCTTACTTGTTGTGAACTGCAGCAGTGCTAAAGGCCATTAGAAATTGTTCCTCCAGCACGCGGTAGGGCCCGCCTGAGCCACCTAGCGAGACCCTGTTTCAAAAACACAAAACTTATTCCTCACACCTTGCTGTCCCCCTGCGCCTGTTCACCATCCTTTCTTAGCACGCAGAAACTCTGAGGCTTCGACTCTCCCCTCTTTCTCGTTCTTACTCCTGTTTTCTCACCCTCTTTTACTTAGTTTCGAGGGGGTGGTGGAACATATCGGTACTTCACCAAACGTCTGGCAGAAGCACGAGCCCCTAGCGCTCCTCGTTCCCCTGGCCATGAGGGCCGGCTCCTTTCTGCTCCATTAGAACCAGGATCGCACAGCGCTCAGATTTTTTTCTCCAAGAGAGAATCAGCTTAACAGCTCGACTCCTCTGCGAACGGGCGCGCGCGGAGAGGCCTCCGGGGACGGGCGCGCGCGGAGGCGCCTCTGGAACCCGGATGGAGTGTGGTGCCCTCATTATCCACACAGCTGAAGAGTGGGGCGCAGATAAACTCACTGAGAGACCGGGCTCTAGACAATGAGTTAAAATACTCATTGTCTTACTTTTTTCTCGTTGCTGAGACAAAATATCTGACACCCAAAGTTGAAGGGGAAAAGGCTCACAGTCTATAGAGGTTCCAGTCGGCTGGCTCCAAGGCGGGGTGGCAAATGACAGAGGGGCGACCATGCATGGCGGCGGAAGACAGCAAAAGCAGCAAGCAAGGAGGGAGACAAGCCTCTTTCTGCCCCTTTTATCTTATCCCGGCTGCTGGGATTAGGGCGGTGCCGATCCATTCATTGATCTGATCCAGCAGTCACCCACCCTTAATCTCATGAATTGAATTGAGCCATGAATCAATCACAAACCCCGGATTCAGCCACCTCTGAAAAAGCCCCATCTAAAACTGCGTGAGGCTCTGTGGGAGAGCACCCAGACACGACCCAGAACAGTAATCCAGTAATACTTGACGTGGGGTGTCGTGTGCACCTGTACTCCCTGTCTGGGAGACTGAGGAAGGAGGATCGCAAGTTTGAGCCTAGCCTGGCCAATTTAGTGACCCAATAAGCCCCTCCCTCAAAAGAAAACAGCTGGGGATGTAGCTCAGTACAAAGGCCCTGGGTTCAATCCCTGGACTACAAAATAATAATTGTAACAACCACAGTAATAACAGGGACAATACTTCATGTGAAACCCATGAAGCACAGAGGATAAACATGCAAGTAAGTTACGCTTCCCAACAAAACCTTCCTTGCCTGTGTGCATGTGGTGCTGGGGACTGAACCCAGGCCGGGAGCACGCTAAGCACCCGCTCTTCCGCTGAGCCGCGCTCCCAGCCCCGGCCTTTCTCTGGAGTTGCCTTTCCTGAGCCATTCTGATGGGAGCGGTTCTGAAGTCACATCCTCACTGTAAGAGAATTCCCAGGCAATGGTTGTGCTTTGCCTTGCAGATGCACGCTCTGGGGAGGGGGAGGCCTGCCACTGGGGCCGTCACACGTGGGTGTGTGGAGTGCGGAGCAGGAAGCCACCGGAGCGCTGGTGGATTAACCAGGCCCCCCGTGCGCGGCAGGTCCTCAGCACGTCTCCAGTGATGGGGAGGATGACAGTGAAGGAGAAGAGCAGAAGCAGCGGGGCGGGGGTGGAGGGGAGGGTTACCTGGGCGGCCTTCCATGCTGCACTGCAGCTCCCCTGTCTGCGTGGTATGGCTGTGTCACCTCACTGGTGACATTTCAGACTGTCCCATCTTGCTGCTGGTGAGAAGGTGCCTTGTGGGCCCCTAGGGTTCTTGCTAAGTTGTTAATTCTAAGATGCTTTGGCCAGGAAAGGCCAAGACTCTAAAAGAACAAGACTCTGGCAGAGGCGCCTCTGAGAGGGAAATGCGGGTCACGGCGAGGGCAGTCACATAAGCATCCGCTCAGCTGCCTGGAGAGTGTTTCCTGTTTGCTCTTCTTGGCGTTGGAGCTTCCTGGGTGTACTTCTCCTTAGAGCGCTCAGTGCTTTCCAGCCCACTTGGGTTCCCTGGACCTCACTACACCCCCGGACGGACAGATGAGGCGCTTCCCGGAGGAGGCATCGACTGCGGCTGAGGGACCCCTCTCCAGCCATGCGGCGAGCTGTGCAGGACGGAGACTGGTCCCGCCTCCGGGGTGTCCACCGGACCGTGCACCAGAGAGTCACAGGGCCTCAGGACCCTGATGCAGAAAGGCGAGAGTGAAGTTCTGAAAGAGGCAGCGCAGGGGCGGGTGGGTGCAGGTGCCTGGGTGCAGGAAGAGCTGCTCTCGCTGCAGCGCTGCAGGGGCTTTGCTGGCCTGGCTCTCACTGGGGACTCCAGAAAGGTGGTGCCTGCCCTGATCCGCTGGACGGAATAAACACCCTCCACACCGGAAACTAGGAAGAGGCGGGAGTGACTGTCCAGTGATCCCAGGGCCCTGAACTTCCAAGGCAGCTGCTTCCCAGCCCGTGGGCTCTCACTGCTGCCTCTGAGCACCGAAAGAAGCAACAATCAACAATTAACAAACACAGAAGTTATTGAAGCAACCAGCCTGAGAGGATCTGGCTTGCTCCGAATTACACACTCCTTTGTATTTTCTAGGAAGACATGGGTGTCTCGTTCTAATTGTGACACATGGGAAACCCAAACCATCTGACCTGGGGAGATGTTTGAATTCCGAGTACCGAAAGAGTGAGTCTACACACACACGGGTATGGGTGTGTACATGGATACCTGAAGGTTGTGGTTGTGATGCATGGTTGCACATGTTACACAGATGTAACACGTGTACTAAGTACTGCTAGGTGCCAGGCAGTGTCTGAGACCATAGGATACAGATATGCACGACAGTCCTGCCTGCTGGGAGCCGGCCGTCTAGGAGCAGGGCCGTGGGGGACACCGCCTTCCTCTGTGTGCCCTGAGAAGTGTGAGAGGCAGGCGCACGGCCTCATTCTTTCTCTGTTCCTGCACATACTTGTGCCTGGCCCCCCATACTATCCAGACCCTGCCAGGTGAATTAACAAATGCAGAAGTTGATCATCCTTGGTGCCCATGAGTGCCCCTTTCTTCTTCTAGCATCTTCCCTTCGACACTGCCCCAGATGCCCATGGCTTGGGCATGGGCTTGTCTGTCCCTCCCTTCCCACCTGACTGTAGTAGGCTGGGCTGTCTTTCCTGTCCTCAGCCTGAGGTCACTTTCAGCCCAAGGGCTTTCTCTGAGAAGAGGCTGAAAGTAGGAGGAGGCTGTCAGTCTTTGAAGGCCTTTTCCACAACAGCCCTGGCCCTGCCGCGACGTCAGTGCTGCTGGTGCATGCGATGGTCGGGGGAGAGGTAGGCACGGCTCCCAGTGGAGAAAATGGGTCTTCTGCCACCCTCCCTGCTGCCTGTAGATAGCAGCCTGTTCCCTACGGGCCAGGCCACAGCTGCGGCTTCCTTTTGGCTCCGTCTGCTCCTCACGTGGCTCTCAGGGCCTTATGGTGTAGGGGTCCCCTCTGGGTACCTCCATGACCGTGAGCAGGGGACCACAGAGTGTCTGGATCATCCTGCTGAGAGCAGATGGAGCCCAACTAGAAGGCAGACAGACAGACAGCAGTGGGAAGCAGGATTATTCCAGCTGACCTGACATTGAGTCACCGAAGAATAGAAGATGTGCCTCCTCGAGCTATCCTTGCCCTCCTGGCACCTCATGGAATCCAAGGCCACCCCTCCATGGAGCCAGTCTGATTTTCTATCTCCGAGTGTGTATTCCCCAATCTCCTGTGACATCCTGGGGCCTGACCTGCCTCTCACAACCCCCAGCCCCAGGGAAGAGCCCAGTGCCTATCAGTGTCCCGTGTACCTTGTGCTAACCCTCAACGGCTGGAGAGCCAGCTGGCTCAGGTCTCCCAGGACGGACAGGAGCAGTTCAGAGTCCCCAGGGCACTGCTGCCATGTTGCTCCAGGCTGCAAGGCCACCTGCCGGCCAGCACCTCCAAAGTAGCTTTCTCCTCTTCCCTCCACTGTCACCCTAAAGCCACAGCACCAGGGCCTCAGCCCTCACCTGCTTGATGCCTGTGAACCCCTTGCACTTCCACAGAGGCCCTCCTATCTCAGGAGACCTGCAGGCCCCACTGGAGCAGCCTGGGGGCCACCTCCCTGGTTGGAGCCATAGAGTTTGAACCTCCCAGGACCTCGGCCTTTGCCGCAAGCTGAGTTTCCGTTTCATTTTGTTTTTTTGTCTTGAAACACAAGACATCCCTGCTGAACCTTGGGCTCTCTAGAAGATAAAGCCTGGTCCGCCGGGCAAGGTTGCGGCCTCCCCAGTCCTGCCCACATCAAAGGTCCTTCTGTTACATTCAGTGCCTTCAGGCTGCCCGCTCTGCACAGGGCACTGGAACCGGGCTGAGAACTGCCGCATGTCTCCGGCCCAGCCGAGCAGCGAGCACGGTTTGCAGAGCCTGCAGCACTCAGCACCACACTGGCCAGCGGAGCTCAGCCCTGCTCTGCGCAGGGCCTGTGGACACAGCCGCGACTCCTTCCCTCCCAGATGGCCAGTGGCTTTGGAACCCTCGGTGCCCAGTGAAACATGGATCCAAGTCGGGGATTCTGAGCCGCTCCCCACGAGGGGGTGGGGGGTTGGAAGGTGCCAGGGAGCCTCATATGCCTTCTGATCCCCTGCAAGTTTCCTGAGTGTTTGGGGAACAAATTTGACCCTAGGGTTTTTTGAAGAACTGGGCTGGAACCAGACACCAGACAGACGGACTATGCTGAAGCTTCAGGTGTAAGGGGGCCACCGTCAGGGAACACATTCCGACCCCCTCTGCATGCATGGCACCCACACGTGTGCATCAGCACGTGTGTACACACAGGCACACGTGGATAGCGTGTACACAGGCGCCGAGGGTTTACACACACGGGCATCCCCTGCCCTGGCACCCTCAGTGGTGTGGTCATATTCATAGATGCACATGCTACACTGGCATGTACACTGGCATATAGTGCTGCCGCTTGTGCACACGGAAATCTGAACGGAGACGGCCCATGTGCACGCCGCCTCTGCACCTGCCTGCTGTGCACCTTTCCTGTCCTCCAAGGCTCTTTCTGAGGTCTGGGCTTGACCTGGGACTCTGCCTGCTCCTGAGCCACGTTCAGCCCTCTCCGCTGCAGTCTTACCCTACAGGGCAGGGGTAAGACGGACCGTGGCTGAGCTGCCTGTGTGGCCGGGGAGACCCGGAGGGACAGCGCGGAAACCGCTGAGGAGGCCGGTCCTGCCTGTGCAGGCAGCGGGACCGCTGGGGACTGACACGGGAGTTTGTACGGAGCCGGTCAGGAGCCAGGCCAGACTCGCGGGCGCGAAATATGGCTCAGATGGTCGCGGTGAGAGAGGAGCCCACAGCGTGGATCCGCCTGGCTGAGGTTCAAATCCTAGCTGCACTGCTTCGGGTGCTTTTACGGCCGAGCAGATTACCGGACCCTTCAGAACCGCATCTGCTCCTCTGTGAAGCAGCGGCTGGAGGGCAGCCTTATTAGGAATCCGAATCCGGACAACCCCTTCCCAAAGTCACGGCGGCGCGTTGCTGCCCGGAGTGCCTGTGCCTGGCGAGGCCCCAGGGCGCCCCCGAGCGAAGCCATCCATCTCGGCGCCCGATCGCCCGGCTCCACCAGGACGGCGGCAGGGCGTTCGCTTGCGCCCCCCGCAGGACGGCTCCGCAGGCGCCCGGCCCTCGTCCCGCCCGCGCTCGGCGCTCGGCGGCCGCAGGGCCCGAGAGGCGCCGCGCACGCTCCGGCTGGGCTGGGGGCCGAGCCCTGCGGGAGGAGCCGCCCGCGCCCCGCCCCTTCCCCGGCGCAGCGGCCGCGCTCGGTGCCTGCGCGGCGGGGCCTCGGAGCCGCGAGCGGGGCCATGGCTCGGGCCCCACAGCCCCGGCACGGCCCTGAGACGCCCGGGAGCGTCCTGCGCGCCGTGCTGCGCTGCAACCTGCCCCCCGGCGCCCAGCGCGCGGTGGTCTCGCTGGTGCTGGTGCTGCTCGTGCTCATCAACATCGTGCTGATCTTCCTGCTGGCCTTCCGCTGAGCCGGCAGCCGGCCCGCGCCGCGGGGACCGCGCGGGTGAGTGGCCCGGCGCTCCAGCCCCGTCACCCGCGGCCCCACCCCTCCCGCCAAGGGCAGGCCTCCTGCCACCCATGTGCTCACTCTGGGGTGCCACATGCCGGCGCCTTGGGGGCGTGGTGGCACACGTGCGGGGGTCCTTCCGTCCGTCCTCCGTGCCGTGGGGGAGGGGGTGGCGTGTTCCGTGGGGGAGGGGGTGGCGTGTTCCGTGCGTAACGGAGGATTCGGACGCAGCTGCGAAGTGTGCCCGTGCGTGTGCCCGCAGGGTGAGCAGAACTGGGAATGCACCTGTGTGGGTTGAGCGAGGTCTGTGGGAGATGTCTGGGCTCCTCTGCTAATGTCGCCTGCAGCCCTTTCCCCATGTCAGCCTCCTCAGGGCCACAGCCCCCAACACACTCCCGCACCCGCGTGCGGAGCCCAGCCCAGCGCTCCCAGGCTGATGGAGCCACCAGCCCCTGCATGTGAGAGAGGGAGGAGAAGGCAGAAAGAAATGGTGGCAGTGGCCAGTCAGCAGGGCCGGTGTGAGGCAGAGTGTGGCAGCTTTGCCTTCCCCAGGGCTGGCCAGAGCCGTAGATGCAAGGAGGGATCCTGGTCCCTCCCTGGCCGTGTCTTAGTCTTGAACTTGTCCCTCCCTCAGTCGCCCCACCCGCCTCCACTTAAACATCCTGGTGCCCCAGGGCCAGCCTCTACTCTACACCTGGGTGGGAGCTGGAATCCCTGCCCTCTGGCTGTTGGGCTTGACTCTTGGCTTAAAGTGCAGTCGCACCCAAGATAGAGCACCCAGAGGCCTCTGCCAGGAAGCCTGCCCAGCTGCTGTGCAGATGGAGGAGTTTCTGATGTCCTAGGAAATGTGTCTCTATCTCCTGAAGGCATTGTGGGTGACATCACAGGGCAGATGTTGCTACTACTGGGACACTGATGGGAGACACGGGGAGATCAGAGAACTTGCTCGTGGCCATGTGTCTATCTGGTGTCTCCTGGGCCACATATAGTTCTAGGACAAGGACACAACAAAGGTGACAAATCCCTCCTCCTGTCCCGACCTCAGGGGCTTCCAGGTGACTGGGCAGGTCAGCCAGAGCCTGGTCCCCTGCCTCCTGGCCCACACCTTCCACCCCTTTCCAGCAGCTGTGAGGAAATGGCCCTGGAGGGATGGCTCAGAGCGCAGGGCTGGAGGGACTTACTGAATGAATCAGGGCACAGAGGGAGATGCTCCTCCTAATAAATACACAGCAGGATCTATCCAGGACAGGAATCGGTGGGCAGTGGGGCAGTGCTGAGTGTGTGGGTTCCTTCCCCCAGATCTGTGCCCTGTGCTTACCCCACATCAGGCGTGGTACCTTGCATGTTCCCACTCCTTCACCCACACCACCAGGAGTGCCCACTTCCTTCTTTCCCTTGAGCCACATCCTTCAAGGCCTTGCATGGAGCCGCTGTGGGAGGTGTGCCAGCTCTGCAGGTACAGCAGGCCAGCTCCTCCCCCACAGTCTTGCTGAGTCCTCCAGGCTCATCCTACCGGTGTGGCAGCCCGGCCCACCTGCAGGAGGTCATCGCAGCTGGGAGTGAGGACAGAGGTCCGAGGTCTGCTGCTCCTGGGTATACCCCAGTGCTCTGTGCCCAGAGTACCTCCGTGGACTTCCGAACAGCCACCACACTATCAGGGTACGCAGGCTTGTCTGGAGTAGCTATCGCCCTCAGGAAAGAGTAAGAGCCAGCGACTGGGCCTCAAAGCTGCCTGGAGGAAAGCTCCCGCCCTCATCCTGCCATGTGGGCACAGAAGCCTCTTAGGTGGCAGCTGGGACTGGGATGGGGGCTCAAGCAGTCCTAGCTGAGAGGCGCAGCCCCGCTCTGAGTCCCGTCGATGCGAGGATTAGCATGTACGCTGCCCGAGGAGCACCCAAAGAAGCCAGGGGCAGAGGGCTCACAGGCATAGAGGGCACTCACTGGAGTGCCTGCCAGGTGACACACAGGTGACATTGCTTAACTGCTGTGCCAGGCTGGTGGCTGTGGTGGGGACACCAACACTTGAGTCTCATCAGGGAGGGTGTTTAAAGCTCTGGCCCACTCCGCCTCTCCTGTGCTCAAGCCACTGAAGCAGGAATGGAGCCCACATAAGGAAGGCAGCTGGCAGCTCAGTGAGAAGCAGAGCTCCGGGTGCAAGGGCTGCCCAAGAGGGGCCGGGGGAGCAGGCCTCAAAACTTGGAGTCCACCACGAGGGGAAGTTTATCAGTGATTTGCATAGAGAGAAATCGGTACGGAGGTTTGTCAAATGGGATCAAGTGGTTCACTTAGTGACGAAGTACACAGTGATCCTGAGGTGCCCGTTACAGTAAAGAACTGTAAAATCCCAGGGCGTGGGACCTGGACTCCTGGGAGGGGCGCAGCTGAGCTGATGTGGATATTTGGGTTGTTGGGGCAGGGTTGTCCTAAGGCGAGCTCTGCAAGAGTTCAAAAAAATAAAACTCACAAATTGGATCCAGCTACCGCAGTGGCAGGGCACTGTCGCACCTGCATGAAACAGCACTGTTGATTGCCGGGTGGCCTCAGACACACTGCAAGTCCCTGAGGAGAAACCCACAGCAGGATGCAAGCCCCTCTCCTTCCCGCAGCTCTGCAGCCCCCTTCGATGCTGCCTGAGTTCACCAGGCAGCCGTGGCACAGCCTCAGCCCCAGCAGCCCAGAAGCTGGGTTGGAAGCTAAGGGGCTCAATCTCGGGTTAGGACAGCGTGGCCCAGCTCAGAGGGAGTGATGCGAGGGAGTCAAGATTCTGGGTCGTGTTCGCCTCAGTGTGCCCATCGGTGTGCCTGGACGGTCTAGATGGGCCAGGGCACAGCTCTGGCCCAGAACGGCTGCTGGCTGGGAGGAAGCCCGTCAGTCCCTCTGAGGAGTGCGTCAGGGTCCCTTCTTCCCAGGACCGCTGAGGGTGGGACAGAGGGCAGGGAGGGCTTCAGCCTGGGGCCCAGGGCAACCTTGACCCATGACCCACCTGCCATGGCTCTTTCCACAGCTAATCAGCGATGGCAGTGTGGTCTGTGCTGAAGCACTCTGGGACCATGTCACCATGGACGACCAGGAACTGGGCTTCAAAGCTGGAGACGTCATCGAAGTGATGGATGCCACCAACAGAGAGTGGTGGTGGGGGCGTGTTGCTGACGGCGAGGGGTGGTTTCCGGCCAGCTTCGTGAGGGTACGGTCCCAGGCTCAAGAAGAGCCACTTGGGGAGATCCACGCTCAGAACAGCTCTGGAGCCCCAGGTTCTGGGTGGATCTCGCCCTCTCCACAGTGCTGGCGCCTGGGGCTTCATGGGTGGGGGTCAGAGAACTGCGGCACAACCTTCCTCCCTCAGGGCCGCCAGCACCTCCTCCATCCCGATCCCACCCCCCTCCTGGAGAGCCCTCGGGCAGAGGGAAGAGGTCAGGAGTGACTGTGTGGAGCGTATTACACCCTGCCAAGGGGAACGGTGTACATCAGTGTACCACACACCATGAACAGCGCACCTAGTGGGTCATCTCGATTAACACCCACACGCCCCCCAGGAAGTGGAACTCTGGGAAAGCTGAGGCATGCACAAGCAGTCAGCAACCCAGGCGTTCACAGGGAGGGAACCAGATCCACCTAAGGTGCTGTGGTCTCCAGGGAAGGAATCCAGGTGCAGTCTCCAAAAGGCCAGACTGGAGCAGCTGGCATTCAGCTGTTCTGCCCCAGGCTCCCTGGATAAACTGTCCCCTCTGCTCCCCAAGCCTTTTCCTGAATTTACAGCTTAGAGAGCCAGCAAGACCATGCCACCATGCCCCAGCATCACAGCCCCTAGATGGTGCAGTATGAGCAGGCTGTGGTTCAGAAATTCCCAGTGCATGGGCCGGTGAGATGGCTCAGCAGCGTAAGCGCCTGCCTGGCAAGCGTGAGGGCCTGAGTTCAACTCCCGGAACCCACATACGAAAAAAGGGCCGGTGATATCGCTCAGCGGCACGGGCGCCTGCTGGCGCACGAGGTCCTGAGGTCGACCCCCGGTACCCAGAAAAAAGAAAAAAAAAGAAATTCCCAGTGCATGTTCCAGGGACCATGTTGAATGTAAGCAAAGTCTACAGAAAGCAGGGGGATGTGGGGCCTGCCAAGGAGGCCAGGACGGGCTGTGAACAGTGGTGACGTAAGGCACTGTCCCACTGCCAACCTTGTGTACACGTGATGCAGGTGCCCAGGCTCGGTTCGCGCAGCCACGTGCAGTGCGCAGGGCTGCAGGGCGCTGACTGGCCCCATGTTGCCTGCAGCTGCGCGTGAACCAGGATGAGCCAGTGGACGATGACGAGGCCCCGCGGGCCAGGAATGGTGAGGCAGAGGACAGCGGAGCGGAGGTGCAGAGCAGCAAGGACCAGATGCGGACCAACGTCATCAACGAGATCCTCAGCACGGAGCGAGACTACATCAAGCACCTGCGCGACATCTGCGAGGTGAGGGGAGGCCCTGCCTGGGCTGCGGGGGTGGAGGAGCCCTGAGCCTTGACTGCGCCGCGCCCGCAGGGCTACATCAGGCAGTGCCGCAAGCGCGTGGACATGTTCAGCGAGGAGCAGCTGCGCACCATCTTCGGCAACATCGAGGACATCTACCGCTGCCAGAAGGCGTTTGTGAAGGCCCTGGAGCAGAAGTTCAACAGCGAGCGCCCGCACCTGAGCGAGCTGGGTGCCTGCTTCCTGGAGCATGTGAGCGCTGGCTCCCCACCGGACCCCCAGACCTGCCTGCCAGCCCTGCCTGTCTGCTGGCACCTACCCCCAGCCCCTGGTTATTTTGGCACCCCTTTGCTCTTGGCTCCCATGCTGCACCCCAGGCAACCTGCTGCTCTCTTTCCAGAAGCTTCCAAACGTCTGGGTGCACCTTCTGCCTCCCCAGCTGCCCTCGGCAGTCTCAGGAGGGGCTCTGCTGTGGGGAGCCAAGCCAAGGCAGGCTCCCAGCAGCAGTCTCGGTCGGCCTGGCAGGGATCTGCTCCCTTTCCTGGGAGCCTTATGGGGTGAAGCAAGGCGCATCTATTCTAGCCCCCACCGCTACACCTTTTGACAGCCCTTTCTTTTTTTTTTTTTTTTTTTTTTTTGTGGGTACCGGGAGTCGACCTCAGGACCTCGCGTGCCAGCAGGCGCCTATGCCACTGAGCGATATCACCGGCCCTTTTTTCGTATGTGGGTTCCGGGAGTCGAACTCGGGCCCTCGCGCTTGCCAGGCAGGCGCTTACGCCGCTGAGCCATCTCACCGGCCCTTGACAGCCCTTTCTTACAGCACCAAATTTTTTTTTTTAATTGATACAGTTAAAATATCTGCTAAGAGCCTTACTGATAACGTTGGGAGCCACAGGGTGGGCACACATGTCCTTGCAGGTTTTCCCATCTGTGGGTGACTCCACAGAGCTGTGGCCCATCACCAACTAGATACACAGAGCCTGGGTCCCTAGCCCAGCTCCTGAAGGGAATCTAGATGGGTGGCCAGTTGCCTGGGAAGCAGGATATAGCTACCCTACCCCAAAACTGTTCCCTCTGCCACCCAGCAAGCAGACTTCCAGATCTACTCTGAATACTGCAACAACCACCCCAACGCCTGCGTGGAGCTCTCTCGGCTCACCAAGCTCAGCAAGTACGTGTACTTCTTCGAGGCCTGCCGGCTGCTGCAGAAGATGATTGACATCTCTCTGGATGGCTTCCTGCTGACACCCGTGCAGAAGATCTGCAAGTACCCCCTGCAGCTGGCCGAGCTGCTCAAGTACACCCCGCCCCAGCACAGGTATGAGGGGCTGGGCCCCGTGGGCCTCACCCACAGAGTTCCAGGTACTGCTGTAGGCATGGGGCCTCACTTCGAGCTGCCACTATGATGGGGAGGAGGACATCAGTAGGACAGAGCTTGTTCCGTGCCTGGCCTTTCTGGAGAAGAGCGGGACTATGGTTCAGTGGCCAAGGGGCACAGGGTGGGCTTTGGGAGACAGCCCCCTACTCACCAGACGGCAATACCTTTCCGCTGTTCTGCCCAGGGACTTCAAGGATGTTGAAGCTGCCTTGCACGCCATGAAGAATGTGGCCCAGCTCATCAATGAACGGAAACGGAGACTTGAAAACATCGACAAGATTGCTCAGTGGCAGAGCTCCATAGAGGACTGGGAGGTGAGGGCCTCGGAGCCCGGAGAACGCGTTGGGGTCCTGGCCTGAGAACTGTGTTTATCTCTGAAAGCCTAGGAGGGAGCAGAGCAGGGGCTGGGCTGCCAGGTGGGAGCGGACACTCACAGGGAAAAGCAGGTTCTTGTGTGCAGCTGTGGGGACTCTGGTGCAACCTCCCAGAGCCAGACGCAGCACTGGTGGCCTTCTGCCCCAGGCGAGACACGAGTCTTCCCCACCAGCTGCCACCAGCCCAGAAGCCCCACAGGAGGAAGGATGTTTCTCAGAAGCATCCGTGTGTTCCTCTGCCCTCAGGGGACAAGCCGGATCCCTGGGTTCCAGTCAGCATTCCTGGACTCCCAACACTAGGGTTTCTGTGCATCGGCATAACCCAAACTGGGCTGCCTCCTGGTTCTGTTTCTGGCTTGCACATTCCCCATGTCTCTTTCTAAGGCGACACCAAAGCATGAACAAATGATTGCATTCTTGTTCGCAGGGACACGGGGGCTCTGCCCTCTACCATCTACCAACATGCCTCCTTGTGAGGGCTCCCTACCCACATGGTGCCACTGCCAAGTACTGTATAAGCTGTCATGAAAAGAAATTACCTGAAAATCAGTTACCATCAGCCACAGAGCACTATAAAAAGAGTCCCGGGCACTACCTGACACTGCATTGGCATCCAAGGGTGGGACTTGGCAGCGTGGCCCACTGGTTTTGAGGCCCAGCCCAGGCTAAGGACCCTATAAGCGCCATCGTCCGAGACTGAATGTCTGCCAGCAGCTCCAGGGGCAGAGCTTAGTTTGAACATGTGAAGCTCTGATGGTGGAACTCGGGTCCTAAAATATATTTAAGCTGGGAGGAGGGCCTCCTTAAGACCTTAAAGATTGGCTACAGAGGTGAATTATAGCCTAATTTTTCTCTAGGGCAGCACTGTCCAATCAAAAGATCACATGAGGGGGCCGGTGAGACAGCTCAGTGGTATAAGCGCCTGCTGGCAAGCGTGAGGTCCTGAGTTCGACTCCCGGAACGCACATACGAAAAAAGGGCCGGTGATATCGCTCAGCAGCATGGGCGCCTGCTGGCGCACAAGGTCCTGAGGTCGACCCCCGGTACCCACAAAAAAAAAAAAAAAAAATCACGTGAGCAACCTACAGACTTCTATACTTGCTAGTAGCCATCTTTTTGGTTTTTTGAGACAGGGTCTCACTATGCAGTTCAGCCTGGTCCTGAACTCACTGTGTAGCCCAGGCTGGCCTTGAACTCACAGCAGTCCTCCTGCCTCAGCCTCCCAAGTGCTGGGATTATAGGCGTGCGCCACCATGCCCAGTTCTAGTAGCCATTTTAACAAAGGAAAAAAGAAATAAGTGCAAGGGATTGTAATAATGTTTAACTCAATAATATATCCAATCCTTTCAGCGTAATCAGCATAAAATATGACTCATGAGGTAGTTTACATTCTGTTTCTAAATCTTCAAAGTCAGTGTGTATTTTATCCCAGCATCGCATCTCAATATGGAGTGGGCACATTTCCACTGTCCAAGAGCCACAGAGGCCACTGACCACAGGAGGGTCAGTCTGCAAGGCCAGCCAGCCCAGGTCAAACCGACTGCTTTCTCCACCCGCTCCACAGCCCCCACCTCCAGGACCCAGAGGACTCCCTGGCCTTCCAGATGCCCTTCCCACCTGGGCTCAGCCTAGGGGGCTGCTCACACACAAACCCCCCTCAGCTGGCCACAGTAGCCGAGGTTGGGTGCACTCAGCTCTGGCTTTCCTTGGGGTCCCTCAGGGGGAAGATCTCTTGGTTAGGAGCTCGGAACTCATCTACTCGGGGGAGCTGACTCGTGTTACACAGCCTCAAGCCAAGAGCCAGCAGAGAATGTTTTTTCTCTTTGACCACCAGCTTATCTACTGTAAGAAGGTACCAGTCACTGCCCTGCTGGGCCAGCCCCATTTAGAGCAGGTGGAGGGCCTGAAGCTGAGGGATAAGACAGCTGCCCAAATTGAGTCTGCCAGGTCCTCCACAGCGGTTCCTGGGAGCCCTAGGCTCTGGGATGAGATGAGGGTAGCTCTGTGGGGGGAACCCACAGACCATGGTGGCCCTCCATCTGGCCAAGGCCCCGTTGAGGACACCCTCGTTCCTGAACTGTCCCCTGCTTGCTTCTCAAGCCACCGCATCCCCTGCAAACCTCTGCTTCCCTCTGCCAGCCCTGAGGTCCTCTGTTGCAGCCATCTCTTGGTCTTCCTGTAGCTTGTAGCTTCTGCTTCTCTTTCCAAACATGGCCCAGAGGACTCCACACAGGAAGCCCCCCTGTGCGCTGAGCTCTTCTCTGCTGTGATGGTGGGGTGCTGCCGTAGTCCTGTGGCAGACTGCGTACTTCAGAGAGGGCAGCCCCTGCAGTCGGCAGCTGGCCAGCCTGGGCTGCGCACTGGGGAGGTGGCTGGGCTGAGGGTGGAGGTGGGCCCGGAGTACGGCAGCCAGGGCTCAGGACAGCGTCTGGCAGGACCTACTCCGCCGAGACGTGCTGTACTACAAGGGCAGGCTGGACATGGATGGCTTAGAGGTGGTGGACCTAGAGGACGGGAAGGACCGAGACCTCCACATGAACATCAAGAACGCCTTCCGGCTGCACTGCGGCACCTCGGGGGCCAGCCACCTGCTGTGTGCCAGGAAGCCTGAGCAGAAGCAGCGCTGGCTCAAGGCCTTCGCAAGGGAGAGGGAGCAGGTGCGCCTGGACCAGGAGACAGGTGCGAGACCCTGCTGGGCCTTGCCCCACTCTGGCCCATTCAGGCTCACTGCCAGGCAGTCAGGGCCACCGTAAAGCAATGAGAGTGCATCTCAGACCCAAGGCCTCAGGCTTGGCGAGGCCCCCAGAGCCTCTTGGTCCCAGCAGTCAGCACAGTCACTGCCATCCTCACCCCACCGGCAGGAATGGCCCTTCGTCAGCCTTTGACTCCAGAGCACAGGCTCCCAGACGCTCTCCATCACGCTGCTCAGAGCATGGGGAGACCCTTTCCAGGCAGTTCAAGCCCTGGGAGAACCGGGGGAGGGGTACCAGCTTCCAAAGGCACCCCCCCCACCCTGTGTGAGCAGGCCTCTCCCCAGTGCTCCCCGTCCTGGTCACGGGCCCTGGCGTTACACTCCGCAGTGCCTAGTCAGCTTGTGCCTGGGGAGAGCCTCCGCTGTGGCAGAGAGAGGGACACTAGATGGGGGGGGCGTGGGGTGGGGGCAGGGGACTGAGGTGAGGTGGAGGCATGGGGGTCTCGAGGCTCGGCCACCATCCTGGTTGGCAGAGCAGACTGACAGCGAGCTGGGGGATGGCCCGGCACGGGGAGGACAATGGGCCACAAAGCACAGCCGACAGAGGCATGCAGACGGAAGGACGAAGGGGGTCTCGTGTGCCTTCCCCCAGGTTTCTCCATCACCGAGATGCAGAGGAAGCAGGCCATGCTGAATGCCAGCAAACAGCAGGCCACAGGGAAGCCCAAAGGTAAGTGGCTGGCGGTTCCAGCTTGGGCAGTCCTGGACATTCCCCTCTGACCCCCAAAGCAAAGCCACGAGACACCTGGGTCCTTGGAGGTGCCCACTGCCCTCTGCAGGTGTGTTCCCAAAGGCTGGTGATAAGGAACCACCAGTGACAAACATTGGGTCAGTTTACAGCTGTTCCTGCTCTTGGCCTCTGACCTCCCCAGAATGGCACACCACTGGTGACAGTACTCAGTTCCCTGGCTCTCTGACGAGCACTGTCACAGCTGCCTAGGAAGGACTCATCCCCCATTTCTACAGCTAGAGCCAAGTGTCACATAACTTGGACATGGCCACTCACCATCCCCACTTCAGGCTGCAGTAAGCCAGGCCTAGGCCAGAGGCTCCAGGGTACGGTCAGCCCCTGGGGAAACAAGTCCTGTGTGGCCAAACTGCCACGAATGGGGGGGGGTCCCTGTAGAACCCTGCAATGGACACCTCTACCCTGTGCCACCCGATACCCATGACCGTGCTGCTTCTCCCTGCCCAGCTGTCGGCAGGCCCTGCTACCTGACACGCCAGAAGCACCCAACACTGCCCATCAGCCGGCCCCAACAGCAGGTCTTGGTACTGGCAGAGCCCCGGCGGAAACCATCCACCTTCTGGCACAGCATTAGCAGGCTGGCACCCTTCCGCAAATGAGCCAGCACCCACCTGACAGCACTTTGTGGACCTGTCTGCCCACAGCTCCCCGCTTTGCCTCCCAAGGCCCATTCCACCTGGCCCTTCTCTGCCTGTTTTGCAAACTGGAAGTGACCAGGGCTGAGCAAAGGAGTTGCTTGGGGCCCTCAGGCAGTGCCAAGTTGTGCCCCATCCTGGGTTTTGTCCTCGCTGCTGATGGAGTGATGAGGCAGTGAAGAGACCAGCTGGCAGGGGGAGGCAGGGCTCCCTCATGCACAAGCAGCGCCTCCTGCAGCCCGCCCACCGCCCCTCCTGCTCCGCCTGCACTCAAGCTGGGAACTGCAGCTCAGACCATCCGCCAGATTGCGGCGCAGAGGGCGCTGGCCACTGGCCCTTTTGGAAACCTGATCAGCTCTAAGCTTGTCTCTCAGCAGGACAGGCCTTGCGATGGCCCGCAGCCTCCTGCAAAGCCGGACCGTGCGCCCCTCTGCCCTCCAGTTCTTTCAGGCCCCCAGCCCAGTGAGCAGGGTCAGGCCACCTGCAACCTCAGAGAGCGGAACCAGTTCTGTGCCCAAAATGTCTGGCCCAGAGCTGCCCTTCTGCCTTCCAGCCCCTCCAGATGCTGCTGGCTGCTGGATACCTCTTCACTTATGACGTAGGTGTGTGTCGTGGGAAGAGCAAAACTGAGTCAGCCACACAGGGACATCCATGTTTTGTGACCAGTCCACCTGCAGCTGTGAGGTGGCTGCAGAATAACTTGGTTTCTGTTTTGGATTTTGTTGTATTGTTTTTCTAAAAACAGAGAAAAGTAATTGTTGTGATACAGAAAGCCTTACCCTAGTGAGCGTGAGAAGCCGTAAGGACTGAATTCCGTGGCCCAGGATCCAGAACTGACCCACCCAGCCCCGGTGGCAGGATACAGCGAGGGTACCTGCATCCTGTGGGGACGTGAGGGGTGCAGCTCGCGCGTTGGCGTGGAGCCCACAGGACTCAGCAGCATGGACATTCTTGCACTATATCTTCTCCAAGCCAGAAATCACATTAATTTCATAAAGAAACTTGTGAAAAGTAACCTGGCTGCCAGCCCTTGTTCTGTTGGCGTGTATGTGCATTTTCTCCCGCGTACACACCCACCTTTCCTTGCCTGCTACCCAGTGTCTCCCCTAGCCTTTCCGAAAGAGGAAATGAGCCTAGAAGCAGGGGAGTGAGGAGGAACACAGCCCCAGGAGCCTGCCAAGGTGTGAGGCACAGCTGATGCTGTCCCTCTCTGCCTGGCCCCTAGGCCTGGAGGCTGCTCCCTTCCTCAGTGATCCCAGGGTTTTCTGCTGGAGTTGCCAAATGTAAGTTTTGTTTTTCTAGGCCGCAGCATCCTCCCTGCAGAATGGGCATAGTCTTTCCCAGGAACACCCCAGCCACAAAAGCCAGGAGAAGCCTGAAGCTGCTTCTCTCTGTGTCCCACCTGGATAAACAGTCCCCTACCCCCGTATCTACACCCCACTGCCTCCACAGCACCCTCTGACGTAGCCAAGGTCCAGCTTGCTCCCCCAAACCCCCGGCAGTCTCCTAACTTGTGAGAAGCTATAGTACCCCCTAGTCAAATGAATTTATCTCTGAATAAAACCCACATGGAAAAAATCATGAAAAACAGAATATGCAACACAAGTCAATCTTTATTGAAAACTGCAGTATTAATACATAACAATTCGTTACAATAAACGTGCCTTTAAGAATTTTAAATCTGAGCTCATCTCATCAGATTGCATAAAAAATTAAAATAGTGTGAATTGACACCTAATTGAACTGGCTCAGGATGGGTGGTCCACTCCTTTACATGACACGGAAGTTCAACGCAGAGGCGAGGGGCGCCTTTAACACTGGAAGACAACGCTGACTTAAGCTTAAAAAAGTACCAAGAGAACAGTGTAAAAAACAGTATTTAAAAATCACTAAAAAAAAAAAAAAAAAAAAAAAAAAAAAGGAACCGTTTCTCATCCGGGGCCTTGCCTCCTGGCTGCCATCACCGCAGCCCACCAGCAGCATGGCTCAATCTGGCCCCACTCCCGCAACTGCCCGCAGCCTGCACCAGGGCACAAGGCCCCTGCCAGGGAGCTGCCTGCCGGGCTGATCGGAACAGCCCACCCTCTGGAAGTCGTCACAGCGCCCTGGATAGATTCTGCTCCTCTAGCTCAGCACTCTGAGTGACTAAACTGTTAGTCCCATGGACTAAAGCCAGGTTACCCCACAGGGTTTCTATTCAAATGAACTGAGAGTTGGGAAGAGAGACAAACCCTTGAAACATGCAAGATCACCTTCCAAGTTTCTACTGAGACCATACCCTCCCCACCTCGGGGCGGCACCTGCAGTGCACTCAGAAGTCTGCCAGCCTTCAGGAAGCTCAGGTGGAGCAGCAAGCAGCTGAGAAACACACACACAGACCTGGGAGATGTACGAAACAGGAGCGCTAAGCTGTGCCCTCCCTAAGCCAATCACATTCCTACCAGACCCCCTTAGAAAGCACCAGAGAGAAGGACCAGTGGCTGCCCCACCTGCTGTTGCACCCACAGGAGGTCCTGTGCTGCCAGGCAGTGCTAGGCCAACTACAATTGGAGCAGCCAACTGTCAGCTGCCAGATGAGAGAAGGTGGCCCAACTGGTCAAAGTAATACTGTATCTAAATGTTCAAAAACTGACAGAGGAAGTCTGGACTTCCTTTGCAAAGCAGCCTGACATTTACTCAACTGGATCCGGAAAGCCCATGCAAGGACAATGCTGCTGGACATCAGTGCATTCCAAACTGCCCTAAGAAAGTATCTCCTCTCATTGACACATTTCCAAGAACACACGCAACTTCCTTCCTGGCTGCCTGTCACAGCAGGATGACACCGCCAGATGGAGCAAGGCACAGGGTGCCTGGACACTCAGCAGCCCGGTGCCCAGCCCAGGTCCCTGCCACCTGAAAATATATTTGCATAGCACTCAGGAAAGGGTTTTGCAGAATGGCAACCGGTAGGCCATAACCACACCAACAAGAACATTCTTGAAGGATGGTCCACAGCATATGTGAAAGCTTCTGGAAGCACCTCCACGCCTGTTACCATGACTGGCCCTGCCCTGAAGGTGGCCTCACTTCAAGTCAGGGAGCTCTTGGGCTGCTTTACAACACTCGCTCAGCCTCCAGCAGGCTCCAAACTGCATTTCTATGAGCTGAGAGCAGCAGCAGCTGCATAGCCGAAGAAGACAACTCCCAAGCCTCAGGGAAGAAGGGGGAGGACACAAAAATGTTCAGATCCCCATAATGATGCCCACGTCCACAAGAACTAGGTCTTCTGCTTCCTGTCTCAACTTCTCAAAGAACAATTAATTCAACTGAAGATCTCTCAAGTCAGAAATGTCACACATACAAAAAGCAAAAGTCCTTGGAATGTTCCATAATATGCTTGGGATACCAAACTATGTAGCTTTTTAACACATTACTGACCCAAGTACTGTTTAATTGATTTAACTAGAATGGAATGCAACCTACGGCAGTTTTATTACTATCATTAAGTCTAGATTCTTACCTGGTTGGTATTATCTGCCTTTCATAGATTTGATACCTGATGCCCTGATAAGTTTCAAAACTGGGAAGATTTCCACAAAACATATTGTACAATGCAGAAGTATCTGATAGTCTCTCAATTCAACCTTACAAAAGGGGAAAAAATGTAATTATAGAGAAGAAAAGTGTTCATACAGCTGATATAAATGGGGGTCAGGGGACGCCAAACTTCCTCAAACTCAGCACTTGTGGGAACGCTCACCCTGTGCATGCCGGCCTCACACAGGCCTGGACACATCCATGTAACCTCTTGGAACTTTCTCCTGATTGTGAATAACACCGCCCCTTACAGGTAGGCCATGGGTGTGTTTCCATTTTTGTGGGGGGCTTTTATAAAGCATACACTAAAATCATTAATATGTTCTCCTGTGTATTATCACTCAACTGAGAAAAATGCCTCCTCCATCAGTCGAGTCCCTGGGACCCTTGGAACCTACCAACATTGCAAATCATCCATTACACAGGTGGGATTGCCAACACAGACTTGCAGAAAGGAACACAACTGTGTGTTCACACACACAGGGTAAATGACACCACACACACACACACACACACACTCAGGTTAAGTGCTCAGGAAGTAATTTAAAGTACTTACCAATAAACATTCTATGTTAATGGACACTAGGAATAAGGACTCTTGTTTACAATGAGCCATGCAAAAATATTCCCAAATTTATAAAATATGAAAAGTTATGACGAGTACTTACTATAAAAAATAAGATTACCAAAGGCTCTGTGGTTGGGTGTTCACCTGCCAGGCAGGAGGACTGCTAATGGAGCAACCTCCACCCCAGCACCAGGGCCCCGACCGAGCTGCCGGAAACAGAAGCAGCACAGAACCCCACCCAGCTGAAGACCACAGCACTTGCACAACACCGGGCTGGGAAAAAAGGTGCACCCACCCCACCTGACAGACCCCTGAAAGGGAGCAAGTCTTTCCACCTCTAGCCCTCTTGACCCTCACTGAGAATACACAGCCATTCCTGTCAAAGTCAGGCTTTTTAAGTAAAAAAAAAAAAAAAAAAAATCCCCTCTTGATTTATGTACAATATTCAGATTTTAAACTTAAAATCTTTTCCATAACAGACGCCAGTAGGCAAATGCTTTCCACTACTGCCAGGCCCTCTGTGCTGTCCCACATGCTTGGCAATGAGTGCCTCAGCTACAAGAGAAGGTGGCAGAAGAGGCTCACACCCCAGGCACAGCCCTGGGCTCCCTTACCCAGCCAGACGCCCCCAAGCCAGACAGGAGGTCAGTCAGGTCGTCCTGACATGGACGACCTCAGGACAAGCTACACCTTTCCATTTGCAGACCTAGTCATGACCTTGCCTCTCTAAATAAACATGAGGAATTTTAAATAGTTGTGTTCCCTTTTAAGCATTCCTAAGTATACAACACTCTCCGTAACACACAGCTGAAATCTTTGCCTTCTTTGTGAGAGAAACAGCAACACCTAATTGTTTGTAACTGACTCAAACGTTTCTCAGGAGAGGAAATTATGGAATGACTTTCTAAGCTAAAGGAGAACACGACACCTGCTCCAAATGGGGCTGTTTCTCCTTCACACACCTTCCATTCCAGGAAAATAATCTAGTCCTACACAAGATTTTTCTAACAAAGATATAAAAAACATCATTCTTCTTTGTGAGAGATGTGCAGTGAAAATTTAGATGGCAGAGAAAATTGCTTTGTTGATACGCAGACCACCCTCGCCCCTAAGTGTCCTGGCCACACAGCTCTAATGTTTCATGATGATCTTTAAGCATGTCCCTGTTCCCGACCCCTCCAAGGCTGAACAGAAAGAAAGGGACGCCCTGTAACCAGCTGCTCCCAAGCCACTGTAGCCTCCCTGCTCTCTCCCTGTCCCTGCAGTTCCCTCTTGGTGCAGTCAGTGTCAAAGAAACAAGACACTGAAAACTAAAAGTCCACATCCCTAGCTGGCTACCCACATCAACCCCAAAAGGCTGAAGAATCATCTAAGGTCATTCAGATGCTCTATGAAGAAATTCACTCAAACACTTATTAACGTTAAGACTGCATACGTTACAACAGTGCATTAGTGATACAAGTTGTAAAATACATGTCCATTCCTTTGGATTTTGCATATGATGGTTTTGCATCAGTCACTGCAGGTAGATTGAGCAAGCTTGGTTTTTGTGTTTGTTTTTAACATGCATTCAACTAGATATGATTCAGAATAGATTAATACTCCCTTCTTATCATTACAGTTAGCTAAAAAATTGCCAGGCAGACCACAAAACAGGATTTGCTTTAAGACCAACCCGCAGAGTTAGTTGGAGACTAACGGCGCTGGGACCTGCTGGGCCGGGACGGAGTCGCGTTTAGCTAAGTGTCGAGAGCAGTAAGAAGGAAGTCCTGGTTGGAGGCACGAGGCCGGCAGCACCAGCTGTGGAACCTCGATGATGTGACTGCACAGCTCCATCCTCGAGCCTGGGGGAGACAGACACACGGTCACACAGAGCGCTCCTGCAGGGAATGCCGCTCAGAAAATGCCGCAGCGAGGTCCACCGCACCAGACAGGGCCACAGTGGACAAAGCAGCTGAATCTGGCTCCCACCCGCCACACAGAGACCAGGGTTTCCCTCCTTTCTGCAGGTAGGGGGAGGGGACACAGCACATTCCAGTAAGGATCGAGGTGCACAGTATAAGGAGTAAACACAACAGCCAGGCGTGGTAGCACGCAAGACCCCGTCTCTAAACGAACAGGTGCTCATTGTTTCCTTCTACTTTGTGGAGTCCCAAAAAAACCAAAGCATAAAACACTACACTGCGCTTGATTCAAGGGTGCATTTTTCTTGTTAGTGCTTACAGGCTGCCCTTCTCCTCGGGGAAACGTACTCTCGTCAGGGCCCCCTCAGCCTTCACAGCCACTTACGTTTGTCTGCAGGGTGATCACCACTGTGGGGGCACATAGCTGTAAGTGGGTGTTCCTGGGGCCCGGTACGTGGGCACAGTGACCGGGTGAGGGGCGACCGGGGTCGGGGAGTGAGCAGTCAACAGGGTACCTGGAAGAAAAAGCAGCACATGGCATACGAGGTGGCCTCCGTGCAGCATGGCCAACATCTGCCTGGAGCTCCGCTGACCATGAAGAGACGCGGCCTGGCCTCTTTGTCCAGAGGGAGGCTCACAGGAGCGAGGGCAGAACTCTGACTAGAGTCCCGAAGAGTGCACACACGTACGACCACTGCTGGCGCCTACCGATCACAGATTTGTAAAAGGGTCTGCACCTCCCCTTCATAGAATATACGCAATAATTTCTATAAGTCAGATGATAAGCTACGAAAGTTTAAAAATGATACTGTTAACCTTAAATAGGAAAGAAATTCCGACACATGCTACAACATAGCTGAAACTTAAGGGCACAACGCTAAGTGAAAAAGGTAAAAAAGCCAGTGACAAAAAATACTGTGACTCCACTGATGAGGTATTTAACAGTCATCAAATTCATAGACGCAAAACACAGAATGGTAGTTGCCAGAGGAAGAGGGAAGCAACAAAGGTGAGTTTTGTTTTAATACGTAAAGGAGTTTCCGATTTGCAAAAGGAAAAATATTGTGAATATACTTGTACTAGAGAATTGTATACTACTCCAGGCACGGTGGCACATGCCTGTAATCCCAGCACTCAGGAGGCTGAGGCAGGAGGATTGCCACAAGTCCAAGGCCAGCCTGGGTTACACAGCTGAGTTTAAGGCCAGCCTGAACTACATAGCAAGATACTGTCTCAAAAAAACCAAAACAGGGCCGGTGAGATGGCTCAGCGGTGTAAGCGCCTGCCTTGCAAGCGCAAGGGCCCGAGTTCGACTCCCGGAACCCACATACGAAAAAGGGGCCGGTGATATCGCTCAGCAGCACGGGTGCCTGTTGGTGCACGAGGTCCTGAGGTCGACCCCCCGGTACCCACACAAAAAAAAAAAACCAAAACAACAACAACAACAAAACTGCACACTAAAAAATGGGTAAGATGGGAAGGGCAAAGAAACATGTGAAGTAAAGTTCCAAACTACATGAGCTTCCGAGTACACTAAGAGAAATCTATTTTTGCTGTAACTGAAGAGGCTCAGCAACTGAGTCCATCTGAGGAAAAGCACTGCCTCAGCGCTGGGGCCCACTCCCTATTGCTTGTGCTCCCGCTCCCTCCCTGCACAGGCTCCAGGCATGCAGCTTCTGGCTGCACGGTCTTCTCAGCCTTGACAGACAGGTGGGCAACCAAGTGAAATGGAAAGTCTGGGCAGAAACACACAGTACCCTGGAATGCCTTTCGCTCTAGCACAATTCCCTTATTTTGAAGTAAAGCCTGGGAATAAAAGAATTATGGGCAACCAAGTGTAATCTGTATGGGCCCCGCCTGAAAGTGGCCACATTAGCCAAAGACCTGGAGACAAGCCAATCCCCAGACACCATTAGATCAAGTCCCCAGGGCGTCTATGTCCATGGAGACATGCTGACCTTAGCTAGCCCAGGGTCTTACCTCCCCATGGTTTTTATTTTCCTGACGTACAGGAAGCCTGGGGAAGTAAAGCAGATAAATACCGAAGTATCTCCACAGGCAAGTATTCTGTTAACACAAGACCAGCCTTCGTAGATTTATGAAAACATGCTCAATGATGTAGCTTGACCGACAAAGACAGCTCATGGTACAGGAAGTTTGGAGAGGTTCAGCCCGCACTGTGGCCGAACAGCCCTCCACAGATCGGCTCCATCACAGCCAGGCTGCCATTGGGTTACACTCCACAAGGGAGGTCACTTGGTTCATGGTTTTCTACTCACACCCCACACTCCAGTTTCCTCTCAACTGAAAGGGAACAGGAAAGGAAAGGCAGGGAGAGAAAGTCAAAGATGATTTGTTGCTTCCTCCCCGCAAAATTATGTATAGCCACAAAAACATTAGAGCCAAGGGTCAATATTCATAAGCTCTCCCCCCACTTACCCCAGCTCTCAAGCCTCCCCAGATGAGACACACGGGAACAAAGACTCACCTGCTGACATGGCCATGGTGGTTCCAGCAACCATGCCCATAGTGACGCCATTGCCTCTAGGAGGAGGGATAGGAGCAGGATACACCGTTGCTGGCATGCCGTTGGGCTGCACCACCGTGGTGTGGTGGATGACATGAGGGGGTGCTGCATACAGTGGCTGTGTGTAGTACGTGCCCTGCTGTGGGGAGAAGAGAGAGAACTGCCACAGGGTGCCACAGCCATTGAGACCTGATGGAGCCGACCCTCCCCACCATGCAGGGTGTGCCCAAGCATACCTGTGCATACGGGCTTTGCTGGGGGTAGGCACTTCGCACAGGGTACACGGCGGTCTGGTAAGGGTTGGGGGAAGAGGAGTACGGCGGCACAGCCCCGCTGGTGGGGGAGCAGGACACTTTGTACGGTGTGCCCGGAGTGTAACCTGGAACAGAAGGCAACAGCCTGAGTTCACCCTGGGCCATGCCAGGCACAGGGAAGGATGAGTGTGCAGGGAGGAGCCAGATGCACGTCAGCTCGTGAACAGCATGGTCAAGACCTGAGGCCACTGAGATCTGACCCCGCTCCTTAGCTCTGTGTGCAGCTGCAGCAGGGGTGGGTTTCAGGGTGGAAGAGAAAGCTCCACGGAGTGTATGCTCACAAATATACACCTGTCCTGTCCGCTGCAGTATAAACTGGTACGGCCTTCTCAGTATTCAACTGGTCATTAAAAATGCTTATGTCTTTTAACCTCTGAAATCTCTCTTAAAGAGACAGGCAAATATACACAAAGACTGAACTCTAAGCATGCCCGTCTCAGTGTTACGTATTATAACGAAAGCAAAGGGAGAGACTTATCAAACAGGAATTGGCTCAGCACCCTATGGTAAAAAGACCTCAGTGTAAAGGGAGCAGGTCAAACACACACACTTGCTTTTGTTCCCACCAAAAAATGACATTAAAAGGACCAGAAGGCAGATTGAGAAAAAAATAAAAATAATAATAATAATAAACCTACACAGACCAAGAATGGAAGCAAAGACAGTGCTTTGAAACCTGAAAAGCTGCAGCGGAAGATGATTTAGCTGACCAAAGAAAGTTGCACTTTCAGCCAGCAGTGAGGAGAATGGAGAAGCAGCCTGACACCAGAGAGCACCTTCCCAGCAACCTAGGGACTACAGGCCACCAACCTGTTTCCAGAAGCTGCTGAAGGACTCTGGGGGGACCGAGGGGCCGTGAGTGTACTGAGTAAACATCAGGCACCTGACTCCCCATGGCAACAGAGACAGAAGTCCGCTCCCAAGGAAGAGGGGAGAGGGCTTCCAGACTGCTATGATCACAGCAGCTTTACTCATCTACCCAAAGCTGGAAATGGCCCAAATGTCCACCAGCTAAGAAGAGGCAAACTGTGGCATGCATATTCACAGCCAAATACTACTCCCGACCACAGGGGACAAAGTGAGGGCACACGAAACACCACAAACAAACCTCAAAATCATTGTCTCATGTGAAAGAAGCCAGAACAATATACGCTGTATGCATGACAGGCAACTCCAGGAAAAACAATCAAATCTACAGTGACAGAAAACCCATTGTTGGTAGCCAACAGCAGAGGGGTACATGGCTCTTTCAAAGAGCAGTCACTTGGCTGTGGTGGCCCTGTACACTACTATACAGTACTCCAAACACGGCAAGCTGCACGTGTAAGAGTGGCTTCCGGCACACGGAAAGTCCACCCTGCACAGTGCTTTCTACACCGTCTGTAAGGGCATCCATATCCCAGTTGGTGCCAACAGCATACAGCATTCAGGCTGCCTGTGGGTACCAGAAAGTGCACCATCCCCAGCCGCAGACACACGCCCCACAACACCCAGCAATCTGACTTCTAGATATTACCCCTACAAAAATGCACAATGGGACTTGTAGAACATGTTCACTAATCTAATTCCCAAGTGGGAAATAACCCAGATGTTCATCAGCAGGGGAAAGGTTACCCCGTGACACATCCACACAAAAAGCCAGAGCCGAGCGATGCACACTGAGCAGCCCTATTCACACACCTAACAATAAGGAAACCTACCTACGGGGACAAAATCGGAGGGGAGAGGAAAAGAAAACCCTCTGGGATGGTAGAAGAGTTCTGTATTTTGTTTTGGGCAGTGGTCCCGTAAGAAGGAATGGTGTGAAACAACTCACTCATAACACTGCCGAAATCTGAACACCCCAACTTTCAATACTGGTACTTGGCTAAATTAGAGTCCAATACAGATTTTCTGTTAGGAGTTGGAAAAGTAAGTTCAAAGTCAAGAACACTAAAAGGTCCCTACCACAATTTAGATCGTGAGTGTCCCCCAGGATTCATGAGAAAGTCTGGTCCCAACATGGTGCTATTAGGAAGTGACGGAAATTTTTAGAGGTGAAGTCTTTGGGTCACTGGGGATACACCCTCCAAAGGCACGGTGAGACCCTGGACCTCTTTCCCTCCTCTTTTTCATCCCTCAGCTTTGAGGGGAAGCACCGCCACCCGCCTATGCCTTGATTGCCTCCTCACCAAAAGTAATGGCGTCAATTGATCATGGACTACAACTTTCAAAACTATTAAGCCAAGATAAGCGTTTTCTCTGAGAAAGTCCATTATCTCAGGTATTTGTCACACTGATGGAACACTAACACTGTCCCTTTTTCCAAGGCTGCCCATCTCCTAATCTTTACGGACAAAAAGGGAAAGTGTTGGTTTCACAGGTTTCACATGGTGAAACTCAAATTAAAACTTTATGTATGCTTTACTGCATGCCAATTAAACAAGGCTGCAGAACATTTTCTTTATAATTATAAAGAAAAAGGCAATATAGTAGCTATCAGTCCTTGCCACGCACAGACACTCCCAGAAGGCGGCGCTGGAGAGCCCTAACTCCGAAGTGATTGGCTCGCTGAGCGGAGGAAAGAGCAGTGTAATGCGGGCACACTTCTCACGAGGCACGGACATGAGAGCATCACACCAGCTGTCCACCACCAACACAGGATGAAGCCCTGTCACAGAAAGGGTCGGGAAAATCCAGTTCTCTGCAAGGTGCCTGCCTTCAGAGGAAAGTTGCAAGAAAACAGACCACGGAAACTCACAGCATTTACACAGTCTTGGCAAGGAAGCAGGAGTCAGTTCAGGGTGGGGCAGTGCTGTCTCCAAAGAAAGGAGCTGCGGAGATGAGGGCATGAGAGCAGCCTCTTCCCCCCAGCCACTCCTCCCCACTTCTCAGCACCACGACCACTGACCACAGCACAGCAAGACCCCAGCAGGCCACTCTCCTACTCACGGGGGACACTGCCCAGTGCGCTTCCCGCTCCACAGCTCAGGCCAGTTTCCGCTCCGTTATCTCCACAGATCTTACCTGAGGCATCATCGCCCTAGGAGTCACTAAACTCACACCTCACCAAGATGCCAGCAATTTCTTAAGTACCACAATCAAATTATTCAGAATTACCTTCTGTGTGTACCATTTTGAGAAGAGGTGCTAGATTTAAAAATTGGGAACCCCGTTCAGAATTTGCAGCGTTTGCCAGCTTTCATGTGGTTCAAAGGAACAAGCAAACAAAGCACCCTTTCTTTTTCAACACAGATGAAACAACTGGAAATAATTTTTTTTAAGAGGCATCGAGGGATTTATTAGGAAGAAATTAAAAGGTGCATGCTCAAAGAAATAGAGTGTGGTGAGAGAGAGGGCGAGGGAGAGAGGCAGAGGAGGGAGAGACGGAGAGAAGGAGAAAGGAAGAGGAGGGAGAGGAGAGGAGAGAGAAAAGGAGAGGGAGAGGGAGAAAGGAAGAGGGAGAGAAGAGAGAGGAGAGGGAGAGAGGGAGGGAGAGATGGAGAGGAGAGATGGAGAGGAGGGAGAGATGGAGAGGAGGGAGAGATGGAGAGAAGGAGAAAGGAAGAGGAGGGAGAGAAGAGGGAGAGGAGGGAGAGATGGAGAGGATGGAGAGGAGGGAGAGAGGGAGAGAGGGAGAGGAGGGAGAGAAGGGAGAGGAGGGGGAGAGGGAGAGGAGGGAGAGATGGAGAGGAGGGGGAGAGGGAGAGGAGGGAGAGATGGAGAGGAGGGAGGAAGGGAGAGAAGGGAGAGAAGGAGAGGAGGGAGAGACAGGGAGAGAAGAAGAAAGGAAGAGGAGGGAGAGAAGAGGGAGAGGAGGGAGAGATGGAGAGGATAGAGAGGAGGGAGAGAAGGGAGAGGAGGGAGAGGAGGGAGAGAAGGGAGAGGAGGGAGAGGAGGGAGAGGAGGGAGAGAAGGGAGAGGAGGGAGAGATGGAGAGGAGGGAGGAAGGGAGAGGAGGGAGAGATGGAGAGGAGAGAGAGGGAGAGAAGGAGAACGGAAGAGGAGGGAGAGAAGAGGGAGAGGAGAGAAGAGGGAGAGGAGGGAGAGATGGAGAGGATAGAGAGGAGGGAGAGAAGGGAGAGGAGGGAGAGGAGGGAGAGGAGGGAGAGACATTTAGGCCAGCATTCTGGCAGCCACCAGTGGAAGTGTCCTCTCAAGGCAGGCCCCTGGGCAACGGCACTTCCTACCTACCTGTCCCAGCTCTGGGTTAGGGGATCTACTTAGGAGCGGGTGTGGAAAAGGGCCAAGAAAGGACTCGTCTCCCTGAGAGGAAAGCTGTAAGAGAGGTGGGTGACACCCACCCTGAGAGGCCGACAGCCTCCACACGCCAGCACTGCTGTGCAAAGAAGGGCTGCACACTTTCGGCAAGAACAACTGGGTCAGCCTTAAGTAAATCTGAGGTACTTTTTGTAAAATGATAAAAATTAGTTGGAAATTTTTACCTTACATTTTTACCTTAACTTGTCCTCCATTAAGAAAAGTAGCGTAGGGCCGGTGAGATGGCTCAGCGGCATAAGTGCCTGCCTGGCAAGCACGAGGTCCTGAGTTCGACTCCCGGAACCCACATACGAAAAAAGGGCTGGTGACATCACTCAGCGGCATGGGCGCCTGCTGGCACGTGAGGCCCTGAGGTCAATCCCCGGTACCCACAAACAAAAAAAAAAAAAAAAAAAAAGAAAAGTAATGTAGGTGAGCTAGCTACCTTTGAAAACTCTAGAAAAGTAACTTATTTTATGGTGACCTGCAGCATGATCATGTGTAGCATTACTACACAAAAATAAACTTCACTCTGATCTAGCACCATACACAAAAATTAACCCCAAATAGGCCACAGACCTAAATGTACAACCTGAACTATAAAACTTCTAAAGAAAAAAAGGAGAAAATCATTATAAAGTTGGGTTAGATAGATTTCTCAGAAAGGATCTCAAGATCATGATTTGAAAAAATGATAAACTAAACCTCAACAAATTTTAAAAACTACTCCTGGGCCGGTGAGATAGCTCAGCGGCCTAAGCGTCTGCCTGGCAAGAGCGACGTCCTGAGTTCGACTCCCGGTACCCACATAAAGGAAAAAAAGGGCCGGTGATATCGCTCAGTGGCACCAGCACTTGCTAGCAAGTGCAAGGTCCCGAGGTCGACTCCTGGTACCCTCCTTTATTTTTTTTTTATTTTTTTATTTATTTTTTTTTTTTTGTGGGTACCGGGGGGACGACCTCAGGACCTCGCGTGCCAACAGGCACCCGTGCCGCTGAGCGATATCACCGGCCCCTTTTTCGTATGTGGGATCCGGGAGTCGAACTCGGGCCTTCGCGCTTGCAAGGCAGGCGCTTACGCCGCTGAGCCATCTCACCGGCCCCTGGTACCCTCCTTTAAAAAAAAAAAAAAACTACTCCTCTCTGAAAGACTCCATTACAAAAAATTTTTTTAAAAGTCAACAGAATGGGAGAAAATCTCTACAGCTCACTCACTGGATAAAGCACTCTCAAAACTGAACAACAAAAAAAACAAATTTAGGCCCTGGATATGGTGGCGGTGTACACCTGTAGTTCCAGCTTCTTAGGAGGCTGAGGCATCAGGATCACTTCAGCACAGAAAGGAGTTGAAGACCAGCCTGGGCAACATAAAAAGATCTCTCTTAAAAAATTTTTTTTAAATTAAAAATAGAAATAATAAAAATGAATTACTCACTGCCTTAAAAAAAAAAAAAAAAAAAAACCTCTGTAACTGACATAATAAAAGACATACACAAACCCTACCAAAGACACACAAATGGCAAAAAAAGCAAATGAAAAGATGATCAATTACCATCAGTTGTTATGAAAACTCAAAACTGCAATGATATATTACGCATCCATCAGAGTAGCTAAAATTTAAAAAACTCAGCAATGTGTTAAGGACGTGGAAGAACCAAATCTCTCAAATACACTACTAAGCGGAATGTAAAATGGCACAACCACTCTGAAAGACAGTTTGGCAGCTTCTTACAAAATTAAATACATACCTGCCTGAAGAACCAGTCACTGCACTCCTTTGTTATTTACTTGAAGAGAAATGGGAGCACATCTATATAAAGACTGATACTGTACACGAAGAGTCACAGCAATTTCATTTACAATACAACAAAACTGCAAATAATCCAAATGTTCACTACCTGGCAAATGGATAAGCAAAGTAGTATTTCCGTACAGTGGAACACGACCTAATAATTAAAAGGAATGAAACAGTGAATACATACAAGATGGGTGTCTAAATAATTGTGCCAAATGAAAAAGCCAGTCCAAAAAAGGGACATTCTATGTGAATCCATTTACACAAACATTTAAGAAAACACGAACTCCTCAATAGCAGAAAAAGCAGAGCAGCAATTCCTTGGAGCCTAGGAGACTCAGAAATGGGCAGACAAAAACTCAAAACATGCCAATGATGGATATGTTCACTCCCAATTGTGCTAGCCGTATCCCTTACAGGAAAGGTTATCAAACGGTACACTGTAAATACGTGCAGTAAATCAAGACAGCTGGCAACAGAAGAGTGAACAACGGGAAACATATTACAAAAGGAGATGGATGGCTGGCACCAAGAGCACCCAGTGCATAACAGCCTGTTAATTAACCACTGCGGACCTCAGGGAAGGCATGCATACCACAGCCACAAAGACCGGCACAACAGGAGGCAGTCTAGCTGAGCCAAAGAGAACCTGAGTGCCCGCCCCCACGCTAGACAAGAATAGAAAAGAAAAACTGTTTTGGAAAGAAAACGAGAGACCACTGTGTCAAAGGGTTGGCAGTTCAAATCAAAACTCTCAGCTTAACTGTGTCTTATAGTGATGGGAAAGCATCGAGGAGAAGTTCCCCCAATTACTCCGGCTGAAATGGGCATAAATGCGAACTCAGGACAGAAGGTGTGGGAGCAGGAAGACCATGCCAGGTTTGCCTCTGAGTATAAACTAAGGTCTGAAGACAGGTGTCACGGGGGAGACGGGAAAGATGGACAAAACGGTAGAATACAAGGCAGAATTTCATGAGTCACAACACAGGGGAGAGATACCACTGACGTCTCCTCTTCTGTCAAAGTTAACTACTCCAGCCGTCTTGTAAGTCACCATCCCCACCCCCTCTGGAAGGCAAGCCAAGCGTGTACATCAAAGCACGGACCAAGACAACCACAAAGGAATTCCAAAGTCCAGTGAGTGAACAAAGCCTTGAAGAAGCCAACGAAGTGTGCACACTCACTGGAGGAACTCTCCGCTAAATAATCTTTACAAAATCCAGACCCGAACCTATTCAATTTGAGCAGTGATTTCTAAAATCTAAAAATATCCTCAAGTACCCTACAAGGAAAACAAGACTTTCTTTTAAAAATATAACCAAAGTGCTAAACTACTGTAGAGAAATCAATGGTAAGATGGCTTTCAGTCTCTAGTACTCAACTCTAGTGCAGTAACAGAAGTCCTGGCACATGGAGTTAACTTGTCACAACCTAGTGGTTAGACTGAAAATTTGTATGGCAGGACAATCTGCTGTATCTGAAGCTTCACGTGCAGTAAGAATTATACTCTTTTCCCCCTTACCAACAGGCCAATTTTACGAAATAAGAAGTCTACTCAAGGCCAAATCCTAAGTCTACGCGCCCCCTTCTCATCGCCTACTCCCTTCACTCTCTCCCCCAGTTGCATGTACAATGCACTTGGTTTCCCAGCACGTACCTGTCTGGAAGGTAGGATTCGCTCCAGGGTACATGTTAGGAGAGTAAGCAGGAGCTGCTGCTGCATAGCCCATGGGAAAACCAGCTGAAGGAAAACACACACAGCACAATGAAAGTGTGAGGTGATCTTATTCATACCCAGAGCTCTCGCAAACGTACTGCTCTTACCATCATCTCCAGAACTCCACACACTAACTTACAGACCATGGTGGCGCTCTGTGCTTCACGGTTCATCTCCAGTTGTCTTTTCTCCTCAGAATTTTGGTGGGTCACAGCTACAGTCAAGTCTTGTGGGGGGTAGGATGCTGGGGACTGAACCCAGGGCCTTGCACTGAACTACACCCCAGCCCTTTTTATCTTGACATTGGGTCTCATTAACTTGCCCAGGCTGGCCTTGAACTTGTGATCTTCCTGCCTCAGCCTCCCCAGTAATGTGCATGGCCATAATCATGTCTTTTAAATCTCTAATCAAATGCTTATAACTTTCTACAACTGGAAAAAATTTCACAAACTGGGTCATAAGTCTACTGTCAAGAAGAGCCAAAGCAAGAGGCTATGGGTGTAGTTCAATGGTAGAGTGTGTGCTTAGCACCTGAGAGGACCTTGGTTAATCCTCAGCATCAAAATAAGAATATATATCAAAATAAATAATCACAAAGACCAAAATAAATTTTAAAAAGAAGCCAAGCTAGATTAAGGAAGCCTCCAACACTTCTGGAAGTTTCATTCCAGATTCTAACCACATGATTTATTTATTACTTAGCAAGAATTGTAAGAGTGCTAAAAGTACCATGTGCTAGGTCCTATATCTGACTTTACCAACCAGAATATGGAAGAACCATCATTCAAATCTAGCCTGGACCCCACAGCCCATTTCTGCTTCTGTCAGCGAGACATTAAGTGTTTTAAGACCATGTACTCTCGGGCCGGTGAGATGGCTCAGCGGCGTAAGCGCCTGCCTTGCAAGCGCGAGGGCCCAAGTTCGACTCCCGGATCCCACATACGAAAAAGGGGCCGGTGATACCGCTCAGCGGCCCGGGCGCCTGCTGGCGCGCGAGGTCCTGAGGTCGAACCCCTGGTATCCACAAAAAAAAAAAAAGACCATGTACTCTCAATGAATCCAAAGACATAGCCACAATATTGCTTATTTTCAATTAGAAGCTAATAATTTTTTATTCTGTCTTTTGTTTTGTTTTTTTGAGACAGGGTCTTGCTATGCAGTTCAGGCTGACCTTGAATCCACTATGTAGCCCAGGCTGGCTTCGAACTCATGGCAATCCTCCTGCCTCAACCTCCTGAGTGCTGGGATTACAGGCGTGCGCCACCACATCCGGCTACTTTTTTTTTTTTTTTTTTGGTACCGAGAATCAAACTCAGGATCTCATACTTGCCAGGCAGATGCTGTGCCACTAAGCTATTTCTCTGTCCTAATTTGTTATTCTTAAACACTACCGTATTTAAAAATTCTAAATTCATTTCACGCTTCTTCATATGCTGAAGTTTTAACCCAACTCCCCCAATTTAGGGTCACCAGTCAATCCCAGGCTGTCAATGTTATCAAGCTTCAGGATTCTTCCTGAAGGGGCTCTGACTGGCCCTGTAGACACACAGAAATGGGAAAAGCCGACAGAATCCACACAAAAGCAAGGTGATCTTTACTAACACAAACTGCAGCTACTAATAATCCTTACTATGAACACAACAGAAACATTAAATGCACTGAAGTGCTCTGGTCAGAATCCTGCCCCCAGGGTGTTCACCAGCAGAGGGAGCCCGTCACCTGCCCAGCCCTCCTCAGAGCCAGGGGCCCATGAGACTCCTACCCCCTCTGCCTACCGCTGCTTCACAGATGATCCTTGTGTGACAGCAAAGGCATGAGAAAGCCTTCTTTGCACTGAAGATACAGAGCCGACTCAGGCTTGCTAGCTTGATTAGTGTCACAACTACTTGGGAGAGGCTGTATGTCTCTATTGCTATCTTCTGGAACCTAGAAGGAAACTTCTGGAACTTGGAAGGAAACAGTGGTTTTCAAAAGAAACTGTGCTGAGGAAGCCCAAAGAAAGTGTTTCCTAGGGCATGTGGACCAGGACATTTAAGTGTACCATGACTCTTAGTAACCAAAGTAAAGAAACCTTGAGGGTTAGCTGAAAACCAAGAGCAGGGCAGGGAACATCTCTGTGGATGGGTTCTGTACTTTCTGCAGTGCTGGGGCTTGAACGCAAGGCTCTCCCACGAGAGCTCGACAGTCTAGCACTGAGCTACACACCCAGCTCAGGGGTAGGTTTTATTTGAAGGTTCTGAATCTGCTTCTTTCTCAAATCCCTGGAGCAAACAGCCTCTGCAGCCTGGATGCCCTGCTCCATCTCCCTGCCTCTCCAAGCCGTCCTTCAGGTTTTGGGGGAACAGGTGTCATCACCTGTGACCCACAGGAATCCCTACAAGTACTCAGTTCTCACAGATCAATCTGCTGCTTCAAAGCTGCTTTCCTTGGTTCTTGAAACTGATTCTCCTCTACCTCAGCAGGAGCCACTTTGGGTTTCCCACCTGGATGCTCACTTTCCCACTGCCCTCTCTAGCAAGAGAACTGTGTGTGGCCAAATGTTTTATCAACTCATTTTGCATCTAGGGCAGATTCCACTTGAAAGAGACCTAAAATTGCCACTGGAAAGCCAGGGCAGCAGTTCCCATCAGTGTTCTGTGGGCTGAGAGTTCCCCCAGAGACCAGACTTTGAGGCCCACGTAGGCTGTGGAGCTGCCCTCAATTCACCCACAGGGGCTGCCAGGATTCAGCTTAGATACCAGGGCGCCAGTTAGAACGCTCTAAAAAAATAGTTTATTTATTCAAGAACTAAGCACCACTAGCCTAAGTCATACCCTACAGGCCTCTGCAACAATTCCCACAAAATCCAAATTTCCTCATCTATCCCCATAAACTCTGAGTAAACTCTCAGAAGTTGTTTGTTCTGTGCTTATCTGCTAGCGTTTAAGGGTCCCTAGAAAACCACTGTTCCGTGGTTGGCCGTTCCCATCCCAATCTTCTTAAAAAGGCATTAACTGCTCTAAAATCAAACAGAAGACACACACAACACATATGTAAAAGAGCCTGGTGACCTACCAGAGGCAGGACGCCACCACAGCCCTGGGCTCCGGGGTGGGGGCTGGGTCCTCTGAGGCTCCTGTGCCTCAGCTCCCCTCCCCCCACCCCACCCGCACCGAGCACAGCTCACCTCACTATCTCCACTCCGCCTATCCCAACAGTTTCCAGCGGGGCTGCACCACCCCTGCAGGAGGTGCAGGGGGAGGGGGGAGGAGGAGGAGGAGAACCACCACCACCTCGCTATCCAGCTGGCAAAGAAAGCCACAGACTAGACACCCCCAATTTCTCATACCATGTGTGTGACAACCAATGAAAAACCCTAGGCAGGCTAAGAGACAGGACCGCATCACTAAAACACAAAAGAAAAGGACACCTGACAACAGAGAGACCCACACGACCCAGACTGCAGTCGTCTGACGAGGTCTGTAGAACACCTGAGTGGCATTTGGGAGGAAACAGAAGATGTAGGAAACAAAAGAAAGATTATGATTTAGCACATAGATTTTATAGCAAATTTGAGCACAATTAGCAGGCTTAGATAAATGGATGTAGGTCAGTGATGCTATTCATATTTAAGCTTAAACAAAGAAAATCACACTAATTTTTAAGAAGCAAAAATTATTCTGATAGGGCCGGTGAGATGGCTCAGCGGCGTAAGCGCCTGCCCGGCACGCGCGAGGTCCTGAGTTCGACTCCCAGAACCCACATAAAGGAAAAAAAAAAGGGCCAGTGATATCGTTCAGCGGCACAAGCGCCTGCTGGCAAGCGCGAGGTCCTGAGGTCAGCTCCCGGTACCCACATTAAAAAAAAAAAAAAATTACTCTGATAGAAACCAGAATGCAACTATATCTTTAAAGTCTGGGACCAGTGAGATAGCTCAGCGGCGTAAGTGCCTGCCTGGCAAGCGTGAGGTCCTGAGTTCGACTCCTGGAACCCACATACGAAAAAAAGGCTGGTGATATCGCTCAGCGGCATGGGTGCCTTCTGGCGCACGAGGTCCTGAGGTCGACCCCCAGTACCCACAAAAAAAAAAAAAAAAAAAGTCTGAGCGAAAGTAAGTGCAACCTAAAAATCTAAAATTCAAGGCTGCAGGCAACCTAAAAATTCAAAGCTGTAGGCAAGGGCTGGTGAGATGGCTCAGCGGCATAAGCGCCTGCCTTGCAAGCGCAAGGGCCCAAGTTCAACTCCCGGAACCTACATATGAAAAAGGGGCCGGTGATATCGCTCAGCGGCACGGGCACCTGCTGGTGCGCGAGTTCCTGAGGTCGACCCCCCGGTACCCACATTAAAAAAAAAAAAAAAAAAAAAAAAAAAAGCTGTAGGCAAATGTGGGCTCCCAAAAGATATCACATCATATCCCCGGAATCTGTGGCTATAACCCTATGTGGAAAAACTGTTTGTAGATATGACTAAGGACCCTAGATGAAATCATCCTGGATTATCCAGGTGTTCCCAAAATCCAAAAACAAGTGTCCTTACAAAAAGCAAATAGAAGAGAAGATATGACCATGGAGGTAGAAATGGGGCTGATGTGGCCACAACATGATAAATCAAGGGGGGCCAACAGTGCCAGAAACTGCAAGAGGAAAGCAAAGCTCAGTGCCTCCAGGGGGACTGCAGCCTGCCAACACCTTAATTTCAGATTTTGGAGAAAATAAATTTCTGTTAATTTAACGTACCAAGTCTGCAGTTGTAATTTGTTAAAACAGCTACAAGAAACGAATATACTCAGCAAAAATGTGCCCCCCAAAAGAAAGAAAAATAAAGACATTATCACAAAGACAAATTTCACTCAAAGACCTATGGAGGGAAAAAACATTAAAGGGAGTTGTTCAGACAAAGGGCAATGATTTCAGACAGAAACATGTCAATAGAGAAAGCACTGAAGGGTATTAAAAATAATGTGTTAATATAAATGGAGGCTAACTGTGCCAAATAAAAACAGTAGCCTACCCTGGCTACTCAGGAAGCTGGCGCAGAAGAATGCCAAGCTCAAGCCCAGCCTGGGCAACTTAGCCAGACTGTCACAAGTGGAGTAGGGGTGGGGGTGAGGTTGCAGGTCAGTGGTAGAGAGCCTCTGGGTTCAATTCCCAGTACCACCTCCTCCAAAACAGTCATGTATTAAAGTATGGCAGAATAAAAGGGAAAAAGGGGTACAAAAATGTTGTGATCTTTATAGTAACCATTAAAGGCATAGTAAAAGAATTTCTAATACAAGGATAAATCAAAGAGAAATATTTGATTAATCCAGAAAAGAAAAAAAAAATTAAAAGAAGTTTAAAAAAGTTGACAATGCGAGAACAATGAAGATTCTAGATATAAATTCAACTATATAAGTAATTACTACAATTAAAAGACAGTGTGCCTTGGGCAAGAGTTCCCTCTTCCATTAACAAGCTCCTGTCAGCGTGAACCACGGGTGGCACATGCATGACTATCCACTGGGCGAGTTGTACCACTGGTGGTACAAACAGATCTAATCACTTTTATCAGTCTTTTTACTGATAAAATTAATAAAAAGCCCAGATAGGGCAGTCTGAGATATATGAAGTACAGCCTGTCATAAATGTTTTAAATGTAAACAAAAAGAAATGTTAACAGGTCCACCTACTTGTCAGAGCATACAGTAGCATGAAAGCACCCCCTCTCTCTCATAACATCCTGTCCGCTTTTGGGGTGGGCGTTCCATTGGCCTCAGAACTCTAAGTCCATATTTCTGACCCTCTGGTCTAAATGACCTGCAGTGTGCTTACTGCACCGAGACCTCACTGATACAGTTTCATAAAGTCAGGGAGGCTCAAAATATCAAAACCAACCAAAAAAAAAGAAAAAAAAAAAAAAAAACAGGTAAGTATAAAGAAAAAAACGGAAAACTTATATAAAAGCCTACAACTGTAAAATTATTTTAAAGTTACAGAAATTTTCTTTTAATCTGAGTACAGTGGCACACACCTATGATCCCAGCACTAGGAAAGGCTGAGGTAAGAGGACCCTAAGTTCAAGTCCAGCCTGAATAACCCAGCAAGACCTTGTCTTAAAATAAAAGAGGGCTGGGGAATTTTTAAACCAAAAAAGGAAAAAACCTAAGTGGTTTACTCATCCCACAATTCCCTCGACCAGGGGTCAGCAAACAGCAGCCCGCCACCTTTCTCAGCTCTGTCAGCGCGCAGCACACTGACACTGTCAAAGGCCGCTCCGGCACTAGAGGCCGAGCTGAGTCCCCGCACCACCCACACTCCCGAAACATTTGCTCCCGGGCCTCCATGCAGTTTGCTAATCCCGCCCTTGACCAACCATGCAGCAGCACAAAACACAGACATTTCAACACCCGCAGCCTTGCACATAACTGATGTTTATGACCAGCAATGTTTTATGATCCTACCAGGTAATAACAGGTTTCTGACTGTTTCCTTGGCTCCAGATTCACTCAGGATCCTCTTCAGCTATTTAGTACTTTGCTGACACTAGTGTCATAGTTTAAAAATAATAGGTCTCACCACTAAATTGTCTTCCATCAATCTGGAAAACTCCATCACTCCTTTTCTTCCAGTCTCTACGTAGTCCTTCATGCTCCTCAGACTTCTTGACCAGCCTCCTATTTCCCCACGTGCCAGTGTGTTTTTGTTTGTGGCACTGGGGACTGAACCCACGGCTTTCACACTGAGCTTCAGTCCCAGTACTTTTTTACTTTTTATTCTGAGACGGGTTCTGACTAAATCACTAAGTTGCCCAGGCTGGGCTTGAACTTGTTGTCCTCCTGCCTCAGCCGCAGACTCTGCCCGTTAACCTTAACTGTCCAGTACACTGGATCAAGACTCCTACAGAGGTGACCGGATCACGGGTGCACTCTGCGCGTCAGTGGACTAATCCAGTGACAGTCGCAGCAGACTGTGCTGAAGGAGACGGGGCCCAGTGAGAGGCAGGTCAGTGGGGCGGGCCTTTGGAGGCTGCTCTCTCTCTGGAGCTCTTCCCTTGGGCTCAGCCTCCTCCCTGAACTTAACAGCTTTGCTCTGCCAGGACCTTCTGCCGTGATTCCGCCTTTGAGCCTGCCGATCACTGACTGAAATCTCTGAAACCACAAGCTGAATTAAATCTCTCCTCTTTAAACTGCCAGTTGTCCCAGCAACAGAAAAGCTGACTAATACACCCACTTTCCTTATACTACATTCTGGTTTTTTTTCTTTAGTAGTGTTCTATCTGCACACTGACCTGAGTTTTGCCCAAATGCTCTTTTTTTAATTTAAGTTCTAGATGGTTCTTTTTTCCTCAGTATCTTGCTCCCCGCTTACATTTTTTACTCTTTCTCTTGCACTTGCAATTATTCTAAACTTGTCTGTGTGGCATAGCTGCTACCTGCTAGTTCCATTCCTGTAGTTTGTCATGACTGGAGGTTTTTACATGATGAACAGCGCCCCATGTTTAGTAATAATTTGCAGGTGAGCAGGCAGAATTTCTGTGCAAGGCCCACACAACCTGGGTTGAAGACAATGCCTCCACAGCAATTCCACTGCTGCTACTGTCAGGAGCTTCAGGGACAAAGAAGCATGATGACTACTCTTTATGTTTCTCAACTGCTGTATCCCCCTCGGAAGTAAGAAATATAAAGAAAGTTCCAAACATCCCTGAGGGCTATAAATGCTTAGAAAATACCACCTCTTTCTCAGAGTCCACGTAGATAGGAGCAGATACAAGCTTTCTCACAGGGCTCATAAATGAACTCCTCAGTCTTCACGGGGAGGATCACTCTCTAGAGATCAGACAAAAGGGCCCACTCCTACTCCCTGTCCCGCAAGGTCCTCGTCCAGTGATGGCAAACCTTTCAGAGACCGAGTGCCAAAATGCAACCCAAAACCTACTTACTTATCACAAAGTGCCAACATTGCAGTTAAGCCTGAATACTGAGGTTTTAATTTAGAAAAAAAAAAAAAAACCTCTACATTTACATCTGTTTCAGAGAAAAACACGGTAATATGTGTGCCATAGGTTCCCCACAGCTGTCTAAGCCTTATATTCTGTCCCCATGTGGGTTGTCAAAATCCACAAACAGCAAATCCCTCCAGGACAGACACAATGCTAAGACCCTTTCATATTTTTCTTCCCTCCTACAAGTTCATTTATACATCTGTAAAATGTTTTATTCCATTTTCTGAGTTTTGTAGCAACATGGTTTTAGGGTTATCTCTTCTATCATATTATTAAAAGGTACAATGACAAGATAACCACTGTCTGTATCTGACCAAACGGCTCCCCAGGTTTTGCTTCACACCACCCCCAAAGCCCATGTTTGCCTAGGTGACTCCATTAAGGGCAAGGAATGTGGTTCAGGCCTAAGTTAAGTCAGCAGGATCCCTTATCTGGCCCGGAGTAGGAACTGAATTCAATCAGGACAAACCCCAGGGCTGGTCTGAATAGGGAACAAGACACCCCACCGGGGTTTCCTATAGGGCAGAGATGAAGAGGCTCCTAGGAAGAGACTGCTCGGAGGCACTTAATCTCACAGACCACAAGGGAGAAGAGAGGCACCTGTGACCAACCCTGAGCCAACACTGTGGAACAAGTAAGGCTGAGACCAAGAGGTAGAGAAACTAGATTCTGCTCCCACTGCTGAAGCCACCAGATACAAGTTTTGACCAAACCCAGTCTGTTCTTGATTTTTCACTTCCACTTAGCTTCTTCCTTGTCTAAGCTGCTCTGAGCTGGGTTTGTCCACTGAAATTGTTTTTATTGACATGGAAATAGACCAAGTGTTCAAAGTTCAATAACTGAAACAAAATTCTACTTGCTTACCTGGATAACCAATTCCTTTGGCATTTGCATAGGGAACCCCAGAAGATCCAGGGCTATAGACAGGATTCATGATTTCAAGAACTAAAAGGAAAAAAAAAAAGTGATTTAGCCAAGCACTATTGTTCTGATTTTTGTCCAGCATCAGTCCCAAGAAAGTATGCAGCAAGAATCTTTCTCTAACCTACTATAAAACGATGTTTTGCAGCAGAGAACAGAAAATGAACATCGATGTCCTAACATGCTGCCGAAACCAGCACCTTGTAATTTTTATACAACTCTCTCCTGTCTTTCAGAGGTGAAAGGGAACAAAGTATTCGCTGTATCGCTATTAAAATGGGGCAGGGGGTTCTACAAATACCCTAAATACCCTTGTAATAATAGTTAAGAATGTAACTATAAAGATTAAGGAGATCTTCTATGACTTTTCTGCCTGAAGCCTGTATACCATGGACTGAACCCACTGAAACTATCTACCAAATTAAACATCGCCCTTAAATTGTGGGTGTTACAATATGTTATGGCTTGTGTCTAGATGTCCCCTCAAAGCCTAATGCAATCATAGCTGGGGCTTTTTCAGAGATAGCTGGATCTAGAGTGCATGATGCTGGGATTGATTCCTGGTTTCAGTGCTAGGATCAAGGGCACTAGGATTAAGGATTTGAGTGCTACCCACCCTAAAAGCCCGGATAAGATATAAGGGATATGGGCCGGTGAGATGGCTCAGCGGCATGGGCACCTGCTGGCACGTGAGGTCCTGAGGTCGATCCCTGGTACCCACAAAAAAAAAAAAAGATATAAGGGATAGAAAGAGCTGTGGTCATCCCTTACTTGCTTTAGCTCTGCTGCCTTCTACTTGCCATGAACGGGTTCTCCTTTGCAAATGCCCCTCTGCCAAGCCTCCCAGCCTTGGAGCCAGCCAACTATGGGCTGAAACTGTGAGCTAAATAGACCTCTCCCCCTTTAACTTTGGGTGTCAGGTATTTTGTCTCAGCAATGAGAAAAGTAACACAAGGTCTCAGTTAAGAGAAAGGCTGACTAATATACCTATACAATGAAAATTTCAGAGCACTGAAGAAACTGAAAGACTTCCAATGCTCGTGGATTGACAGAATTAATATTGTCAAAACAGCCATATTACCAAAAGCGATGTACAGATTCAATGCAACCCCAATCAAAATACCAACAACAGTCTTCGCAGAACTAGAAAAAAATCCTAAAATTTGTAAGAAGACACAAAATACCTACAGCAATCCTAAGCTGAAAGAACAAGGCTAGAGGCATCACAATACCCAATTTTAAATTATACTACAAAGCCATAGTAATGAAAGAGTACGATATGCGCACAAAAATAGACACGAAGACCAATGGAATAGTATAGAGGACACAGAAGCAAACCCAGTCAACTACACTCGTTCGATTCTGGACAAAGGAGCCAAAATATACACTGGAGAAAAGAGAACCTCTTTAATAAATGGTACTGCGAAAACTAGATATCCTTTTGCAGAAGAAAACTAGATCCCGATCTCTCACCCTATACAAGAATATCAATATCAAATGAAACTTTGAAACTTCTAAAAGAAAACATAGGGAAACACTTGAAGCCAGAGGCACAAGCAAAAACTTTCTTCCTGAATAGGATTACAGTAATAGCACAGGAAATAATAGCAAGAATCAACAAATAAGACTACATCAAATTAAAGTTTCTGCAGAGCAAGGGCAACAACAGGTTAAAGAGATAACCTACAGAATGTGAGAAAAGCTTTACCAGCTACTCTTCAGAGGATTAATATCTAGATTATAAAAAGAACTCAAAAAAACACCAAAAATCAAAGAGCCAACCAACAAATAGGCAAATGAATTGAACAGACGCTTCTTAAAAGAAGTGCTAATGTCCAGTAAGAATAAGAAAAAAATTTCAACATCTTTAGTCATTAGGAAAATGCAAATCAAAACTACAGTAACACCCTATCCTACCCCAGTCAGAATGACTGTCATCAAGAATACAAACAATGCTGGTGGGGATGTAATAAAAAAGTAACCCTTCTCTACACTGCAAGTAGGAATGTAAATGAGCATAGCTGCTATGGAAGTCAAGATGGAAGTTCCTCAAAAAACTGAGGGAAAAAAAAAAAAAGCTAGTACCATTTGATTTGATCCAGCTATACCATTCCTTGGTACACAGCGGAAGCAAGTAAAGTCACCACACTTAAGGGTACCCCCATACCCATGTTCACTGCGGCACACTTAGCCAAAATATGGAACCAACCTAGATGCCTAACAGAAGGATGGATAAAGAAAATGTGACACAAATAGACAGACGGACAAACTGCATTTGTACCTATCTATCTACTCAGCCACAAGGAAGAACAGTTTGCCATTCTCAAGAAAACAGATGCATCTGGAAACCATCATGCTGAGCAAAGTAAGCCAGACTCAGAAAGACAAATATCACCCATTCTCCCTAATATGTGGAATCTAAAAAAGATGGTAGAGGAAAGACTATTATTAGACAAGAAGAAAAGAATAAAAGGGAGAGGTATGAAGGCAGGTGGGGGGATGGACATGAGCAAAATATATTATGCACATTGAACCCCCCCAAATGTGAAATTAGCGGCAGGAGAGGGTCAGAGAAGTGTGACAGGGGCTGGGGTGGTGAAAATGATGAAAGTATATTATGTGTACATATCAATGTGTACATATCTGCCAAAATGAAACTCATTAATCTATAAAACCAATTTAAGGGGCCGGTGAGATGGCTCAGTGGCATAAGCGCCTGCCTTGCAAGCGCGAGGGCCCGAGTTCGACTCCCAGATCCCACATACGAAAAAGGGGCCGGTGATATCGCTCAGCGGCACGGGTGCCTGTTGGCGCACGAGGTCCTGAGGTCGACCCCCTGGTACCCACAAAAAAAAAAAAAAAAAAAAAAAAAAAAAAAACAATTTAAAAAATGACGGGGAAAACAAAACTCATGAAAAGAAGACATCCAGAACTGCTTCAAAAAGTGACAAGAACTATGGAAATAGTGTGTTCAAAGTGAGGAGTATTTTGGGGGGATTAATAGATTATGTGTCTTAATAAATGTTATTTTTTAAAAAAACTAAGCTCATCTTTATTTTTTTGTGGGTACCGGGGGTCGACCTCAGGATCCCATGCACCAGCAGGCGCCCGTGCCACTGAGCGATATCACCGGCCCTTTTCTCGTATGTGGGTACCGGGAATCAAACTCAGGATCTCGTGCTTGCCAGGCAGGCGCTTATGCTGCTGAGCTATCTCACCGGCCCCTAAGCTGATCTGTAAAATAAAAACTGCACAGGAGCTGGGCATGGTGGCACACGCCTGTAATCCCAGCACTCGGGAGGCTCAGGCAGGAGGATCGCCATGAGTTCAAGGCCAGCCTGGGCTACATAAGCGAGTTCGAGGCCAGCCTGCACTACACAGTGAGACCCTATCTTGAAAAACAAAAACAAAAACTGCATGGGGCAAAAGGTATTAAGGGAATTCTCTGTACTTCCTATTCAATTTTGCTATGAACCTAAGACTGCTCTAAAAACTTTAAAATTAAAAAACCCCAAAAAATGTGCATCTATTTACTTGTTTGGTGTCTGCCTTCTCCACATCCCCAGTGAGAATGCAGCCCCACGCAAGCAGAGCACATGCCCTTGGTCATGTTGTCTGTGGTATCTCCAGGATAAATAACACTGCCTGGCGCAAAACGGGCAGCTACCTGCTCACCTTCCAAAGCACATATGTACCTCAGACACTCACAGTTAGCAAACTACATTACAAAAAAAAAATTAAAAAAAAAAAAAAAAAACACTTCAAATTTTCAGCTCACCTGACTCCAAATATTCATAACCAAGCAGTCCAGAACTCACATCCTTAGCCTCTGCAGAAAACTTCATCTAGAGGCTGGAGGATCACAAGTTCAAGCCCAGCCTGGGCAACTTAGCAAGACCCTGTCTCAAAAATAAAAAATAAGGGCCGGTGAGATGGCTCAGCGGCATAAGCACCTGCCTTGCAAGCGCGAGGGCCCGAGTTCGACTCCCGGATCCCACATACGAAAAAGGGGCCGGTGATATCGCTCAGCGGCACGGGTGCCTGTTGGCGCATGAGGTCCTGAGGTTGACCCCCCGGTACCCACAAAAAAAAAATAAAAAATAAAAAATAAAATAAAAAATAAAAAAGACTGACGATGTAGCTCAGTGAGAAAGCTCTGGGTTCAATCCCTAGTACAATAAACAAACCAGCAACATCAGTGATTAGGACACAGATTGTCTGAAGAACTGTCCAATTCTTTTAGGCTTCTAAACAAAATCCAAATTTGCCATGGCATCCACAACTACAGTTTAGTGGCAAATCTCAATCAGAACCTCCCAGTGATGAGGCTCTACTCTATCTGTACTGTACAAGATGGTAGCTACTTGCCAAAAGTGAGTATCAACACCTGAAACATGTGGCCAGATTCTTCATTCAACCTCAGTTCAAAAACATATGGCCAGGATTATTGTACAGTCATGGAACGCGCAGGCACATGGCAAGAGCAAAAACAAGGATAGGAAAGCGTAGCAAGTAAGCAGGTGCATCAATTTTGTGTTTTCCACAGTTTAGGAGCCCACAAATTGCCTACTGCTAACCCCTACTCCTCTGCACTGGAACCCATTCTTGGAGATCACAGCATCAGAACTGCAAGGCCCTCAAGTCATCCATCCATCCACTCCCTGGTTCAATTATCATCTCCCAGGAATAAATACCTCCCAAACTTAGTTTTCTGTTTGTACTAGAATCTAATTTTATATTCTTCATTGAATTCAAGAAAAGCAAAGCACTGTGCACAGCCCACAAAGAGAGAGAGAGGGAAAAAAAGAGGAAGTCACAGTCCCTCTTACGAGTTTATAATCCAGAAAAAGCGCTGTCCAACAGAATTTTCTGCAGATGGAAATGTCTGGGCTACCCAAATGTGGCAAATGAATTTTTATTTTTAACAATCCTCTGTAGATTAATACCTGTTGCTTTGTACAGCATAGGCCTATAAGGAATAACACAAAAAAGCATGAAAAATGCTAACACAGGGCAGCCAGCGTGAAGAGTCACAGGAGCACAGTGAGGGCTGAGTGCCGTGAGCGAAATTCAGTGGGGGAGGGAGGGAACTGTCCAGAAAAACTTGCCTGGGAGCACTTCCAATAACTTCCTGATCGGCTTCAGGAAAGGAATACTGGACAACTGGGCTTATGTGAAACTTAGGCTGTGTGTAGGAGTACACAACAAACGATGATGGAAACATGGATTAGGTAACAACCAGGGGGAGAATGTGGGCTCAGCATGAGCTGTCACAGGACTGGCAACAAAGCTCATGAATAGTGCAGCAATTAAGTAGTTACTGTAAGACCCCGCAATTCCACTCCTAGGTATACACCCAGGAAAAATTAAATGTGTGATTATACCCAACATTGTATATAAACGTTTATTTTTGCACTACTTGTACAAAATTTCAAACAATCCCAATGAAGCACTGAACACCAGGAGACTCTCCCTTTATAACAACCTGACTTGCACTCTAGACCACTGATTAGTACAACGTATTCTAAACTTGCCACTAAACAATTTTATATAAGCACGTTTGACTTCTAAATACCTAAAGCTGCAAACTACCTATATTTCCTGAAAGCAATTTTATTTTCCCAAAGGCTAATAATATATACTCCCTGAAGTAATTAAAAAAGTTTTAATGAACTTAAAATTGCAGGATTGATGTGAAAAAAATGTTGCAGGTTCCCTGCCAATTTGATAAAAAGCCTTATATTTTTAAAAGAAAACCCGTAACATAGCAGACACATTTGTGAACAAATACAGTACTAAGCTCCTTAAGTCACATCCTCAAAGGAGGAGAGCTTTCCCCAAGACTGAGCTCAAGGGCACAGAAATATCTTGTTCAGCACCGTTTCCCTGACCCTCACACAGTGCGCGGCACAGAGGGAGCCCATAAATATCTTCTAGCCGCGTGTACATAGCTGAAGAGCTATCCAACAAAACATGAGACTTCTCACAACAAGAAATATTAGCAAGACATACACTTAAAATCTAATTCTGAATTATTGGAACACATCTGTATATTGAAGACTTGAAACCTGAACCACTGGTGCCTGTAACTCCGAGTTCAGGAGTAAAGACAAGAAGCTGGAGGAATTGCTAAATGACACTACAAAGCAAACAGGCAATGACAAAAGACGGCATTCTTGAGTACAAATAAGCTGGTTTCTTCACCAGGTCAATGGTCTCCAAGAAAGATGGGGCAGAAGTTCTAAATTAAAACAGATTTGGACTCTGTCATAGCTTGTGTCTAGATGTCCCCCCAAAGCCTCATGCAGTCATAGGTGGGGCTTTTTTAGAGGTGGCTGAAGCTAGAGTGTGTGATGGATTGATTCATGGTGCAATGCTAGGATTAAGGGTGCTGGGATTAAGGGGGAGTGATTACTCAATCAGTCCACTGATTGGTTTGGTACCGCCCTAATCCTGGTAGCCTAGATACAACATAAGGGACAGAAAGAGGCCTGTCTTCTCCCTTCCTTGCTTGCTTTTGTTGTCTTCTGCTTGCCACAAACTGGTTCTCCTGTGCGATGCCCCTCTGCCAAGCCATCCTGCCTTGGAGCCAGCGGATTATGGACTGAAAACCTCTACAAACTGTGAGCTAATTAAACCTTTCCCCCTTTAACTTTTGGGTGTTGGGTATTTTGTCTCAGCAACAAGAAAAAAGTAACTAAGACCCAAAGGCAATAGGTGGATGTTTCCTGGATTCTGATTTACATGGAAAAAACTGCAAAAACACAAATTTCTTTAACGATACATGGGACAAACTGACTATGTGCTGGGTATCAGATGACACTAAACAATTAAGTCTGTTATGTAATAATGGTACCGTGGTGGTTGATAAATGTAGTTTTTAGAGATACATACTAAAGTACGTAAGGATAAAATAAATATAATTTAATGTATTTCTGTAAAAAAGGGCAAATACAACAAAATGCTAGTAATCTTCACATCAATGTTGGGAATACGGCTGTACATCGTATTGCTGTATTTTTTCACTTGCATAACAAAAAAGTAAAGAAAAAAACCACCATCAACTATAATCTGCCTAGGATTCTGGTGCCACTGGTCATCCAGCAACCACCAATTTCCTACTCTGATTTGGTATGGACCAAAGATCCCAATTCCAAAGCTGGACCCATAGAGTACCACTTCTCAAAAGTTTCCTGTTTGAAAATATTATAGGCAGCTAAGTTACGTAGAAATATTACAGGCAGTCACATAGGGCTAGGCCCTGGAAGAAGCCAGTGCAGAAGGTAAAGAACACATTACAATTGTGGGTGGAAGTGCATTCATTGAAGGCCAGGCCTCAAGACAAAGATGAACTACATCTATATACTTCCCTGAGGGATAAACAATAATGATCAATATTCTAAATAAGCATCAGTCACCTGGGTGGGGGACCAAGACCTCCTTGACCTATCACTTCTAGGAAAGGTCTTTGTTTTTTCCATCCATTCACACTTCTATGTGACTTGCTTCCCCACTGGCTCAATGTTACCTAAACAACTCTACTTATAATCTTATTGGATGATTATAGTTTTGTCCCACCTTATACCTGCCTCCTGATTTTGCTCTATAAAACTTCCTTTGAGACATGGGCTCATGGGCAACCCACTTTCCAGGTCCCCTTCCGTTTCTCTTAGGCAGAAGCTATCTGTCCCTTAATAAATATTTCCTACTCTTAGGCTCCGTTGTTCCTTAGAATTCATTCTTTGATTTAGGGGAACACAAACTCGGCCTATCAGACATCTAGCAGGTTGGGAATGATAATATTTCCCTTATATCACTTCGAGGACTTGTATCATTCCTATACCAAAATGACAACTGTTGGAATCCCTAGAGGTGGTTTGATACCTACATCAAAATAAATCTCTTATTTACCTTTAAAAATATCATGGCAAAAATTCCTCAATTTTAAAATCCAGTAAAATCAGAAGTGTATCTTTAAAATGAGATTAATTACTGTACTACCTCTAGTTTTATAAGAGACCACAATCTAAACAAAGTTCTCACACAAAACAGTAATTAAGGCCTGATATTTTAGTATTTCATATCAGCAACCTTAATTTCAAGAGGCTTAAAACTGTTTCTCCAGCAACACTGATACACAAGATACAACACTCTTTAGAACACAGAAGCACTCCACTTCCCCAAACTCAACTTTCACAATCAATCTTTGCAATCAGACAGATTTCAAGAATAAAGACGTAAAGTGGAACACATACACGAGACAAGCACTATTCTAATTACGCTAGTATACTGAGATTTTAAAATTGTTCTCATCTGTTCCAGGAAAAGACACTTGCTGTACTATATAAGACATGATGGGAAGACAAAAATTTCCCTTTAAACTATAGAACCTACAGAAACTAAAAACAACAACAACAAACCCTTAAAAATCTTCAGATTTTCTTTTCCAATTCTAATTGAATTTTTCCAATTCTCTACTTTGTGATATTATGCTATCTGTTGGCATCACTATTCTACCTCACTTTAGCAGGAAAACGGGCCGAAAGTGAAAGGCAGTCGCAGAGCTAACCTAACAAATGCACCAGACCTGACAGGAGGGCAGGGGCAGTAACAGATGGTGCTTCCTTCCTCCTGGGTTCCAAGCACTTGCCTCACATAGAGCCCAACCCTGCCACTACTCCGAAGGGCTGGAAGAAGAAAGAATGGGAAACTACTGCCAGGGCACTTCTTCCGACTGGTGCACAGTGAAAACTCAGTAGAATCCAGCAACAGCTGGCAGTCTCCAAAGAAAAAGCGTACAGTGCCTCTCGAAAACTTAACTTTCGTCTAGTAGCACAACTAATTTTAACTCATTTTAAAGCCTCCTTCTATGCCAACACACTCCAACACGTTGCATAAATTAACATGCACACTCTACCAAAGGAAGCCTGCTCTATAAAGAGTAAGCGAAACAGTCTTCACAATCTCCACCACAGCGGCTTCAACATTAGGAACACTAGTCTTAGACTACGCAAATCTTAGCTGTCAAAGAAAAAACTATCTACTCTCTTTTATAGTGTCTCTACAACTTTGAAAACCGAAATCTGTATTTAATCTGAAATTACTCAGCACAATATTTGAGAAAGTGATTTCAAATTACACAACGATAACTGGAGACTTTAAGGAATTATATATAGCCTCTCCATTTTTAAAGCTTTCTTACATGCCCAAACACTCCAAAACGTTCGTGCAACTTCAGCAATTAAGCATTAACTTACACAATTCACTAGGTGCACGTTCGCACATACTATAAAAGAGAAATAGCCTGTTTGCGCACACACTGTAAAGGGACACTTCCTTTTTACAAAATTAACCCATAATGTGCGATGAAACGTTCTTCGTGAAGAAAATCTTGAAAACCAAATTTAAACCATACTTCTCGAGCAGGAGGGAGGACGTTCGGTTCGCACCCAGCGAACGGAACGTGACTGTGGACAGTGAGCAGCCGCTGCGCGTTGGGAAGGGGGAGACGCAAGGCCCCTAGCGCAGTGACAGGGGCGACACCCTGCGACCCCGGCTCCCGGGCCCGCGGCTCCGCCCTCCACCTGTACAGGCCGCGACACCCCCGGGGGCCGCGCCCGCGCACAGCTCGCACCCGCCGGCCCAGCCGCACCCAGCACCCCGGCCCGGCCCGACCTTGGCGCCGCCCGGCCGCCCGCCGCACAAAGCGCCGCACTTCCGGCCGGGCGCCCCGCCCCCACTCACCGCGCCGCGCGCCGCGGCCTGGGCCTCGGGCACCGGCGCGCGCCGGCCCGAGCGGGCTCGGCCGTGGGGCGAAGCGAGCGGCGAGTGCCGCGGGGGCCGCTCCGAGGCGGGCCTGGGTCCCTCGGCCCGCGTCCCCGCCGCCACCGGGGCGCCGCGCTGCCGCTCGTCCGCTCGGCCCGGCCCGCCTCTCCGCAGCCCGCGCTCCCGCCGACGCTGCGCCACCGCCGGGCGGCCTACCTCACTTCCGCCCGGGCGCCGCGGCGCGGAAGGGCACGTGACGCGGCGTGCGCGCCCCCGCGAGGCGCGCGGGGTCGCGCGGGGCTGCCGAGGGTGCTGTCCTGCGCTGCGAGCTGCCCCTGGCCGGCGGCTTCGGCCTCTGCCGGCTCCCGGTGTGAAGAGCGCCGGCGATGGCGTGTGTGCGCGCGGGGCAGCGGCCGGAGGGGTCGCAGGCCTCCCCGCGCCCGCTCCTGCGGAGGCCCCGGGCGCCCGGCGCTGACTGCCCTGCGCGGCCCGGCGGGTGGGTGCGGCGCGGCGGGGGCGCTCGCTCTCCCGGGCCTGCTGCGGCTGTGCCCCAGCCCGGCCGCTCCGGCCGCGTCTGCCGGGTTCAGTGCGGGCTGAGACACAGGGCGCACTGCCCTTACCGAAATGTTTGGGACCATGGGTATTGGAATTTGAACATTTTTGCATATACATAATAAGCTATCTTGGGGGTGAGACCCAAATTTAACACAAAATAAATTTGCTTCCTGTGCACATAAAGTGAAAGAGATTTTATACAACTTTTTAATAATTTTGTGCTTGAAATAGTTCTGTGGTGTGGGATTTTCCACTTCTGTTGTCATGTTGTTGCTCAAAAATTCCGGAGTTTGGAGGATCTTGGGTTTAGGATTCGGATTAGGATGACTCGACCTGTAGTTACAGTACTGTAAATGTTGATGCCTTTGAATAAACTTAGGACAGTACACTTTTAAACATTTTCATTTTTATACAGACACTTTTTTCCATCTCAAAAATATGTGAATAGCTCTGTAACAGTACAAAATTCTATCATTTATTTTTTCCTTGAACTCCCGTCTCCAATCCACTGCTCCCACAGAATTTTATCCTTACATACTTGCATGTTGAAAGCCTTTTAAAAACATTTTAAAAAATTATCTGTCCTGGGCCGGTGAGATGGCTCAGCGGCGTAAGCGCCTGCCTGGCAAGCGCGAGGGCCCGAGTTCGACTTCAGGAACCCACATACGAAAAAAGGGCCGGTGACATCGCTCAGCGGCATGGGCGCCTGCTGGCGCGCGAGGTCCTGAGGTCAACCCCCCGGTACCCACAAAAAAAAAAAAAAATTATCTGTCGTGATACAGTAATTAGGAAATGCTGCAGTAACAATCCCCCAAAGCTGTCTTCACACAACCTAAGTATTTCTAACTTAAGCTTAAGGTCCAAGAGGTAAGATGATTCTAAGTCCTACCAAAAAATAAAGAGAATTGAGTATGAAGAAAACTTCAGAATGATACACAAAAGAATCAATAGCTATAATGTATCTAACAGTATAGATATGGAAAAAATGATACATTTTATGCAGGGTTATTTATAGGAAAAGTAAATAGATACAGTGCTTGTTATATTTATAAGTTTCATATTTTTATATTTATAGATGATGTATATTTGTTCAATCTTTTTTAATTTTAATATTTATACCTAGCAATAAATTTTTATAAGAATTGTGAACGTTCAAAAAAAAAGAATTATGAAAGTTCTACATCAATAAAATTTTAAGGGCCGGTGAGACGGCTCAGCGGCTTAAGCGCCTGCCTTGCAAGCGCGAAGGCCCGAGTTCGACTCCCGGAACCCACATACGAAAAAGGGGCCGGTGATATCGCTCAGTGGCACGGGCGCCTGCTGGCGCGCGAGGTCCTGAGGTCGTCCCCCCGGTACCCACCAAAAAAAAAAAAAAAAAAAAAAAATTTTAAGTAACCAGTAAAGGGCACAAAAGAACACTTAAATATATGGAGGAAAAACATCCCATTATGGATTAGTAGATATAAAATCAGAAAGAGATCAGTGTTCAAATTCATCCACGGATTTAATAAAATTCCAATAAATTACCAATAATTAGTTTTAGTTAGGGAAACTGAGTCTAATTTACACACGGGGAAGTTAAAAAACGTCAAAAGCAAGAATATCTGCCAGGAACTGTGTGTTTGCGTGTGCGTGTGCGTGTGCATGTGCGTGTGGGGGGGGGTGGACTGAACCCAGGGCCTCACACTGAGCTACATTCCCAGCGCTTTTCTAAAAAAACGTTTCTACTGAAAGACAGGGTTGGGTTGGGGTTATAGCTCAGGGGCGCAGCCCGGCAAGCGTGAGACCTTGAGTTCGAGTCCCGGTATCAAGCAAAAAAAGAAAGATAGAAAGGAAGGAGGGAGGGAGGGAGAAAGCAAATGTTATCTTTTCATTTACTAGGAGGTTATCTGCATATATCCCGTCATAATTGTAGATTAGGTCAATTTATAAGCTTCCATGTTCTTCCCTTTTACTAAAGGTTATTTTGATAATATTGAAATTTAAATGTTTTTTCAAGCATAAATTTTACTTTTCATGCTTATGTTGCATCTCTTGTTTTTATGGTCATTTGTGCTTCCCTCATTATACTAAAAATATGCTGGTGTGATTGACCCTTTTCTTTTTTTTTTTTATGTGGGTACCTGGGGTTGACCTCAGGACCTCGCGCTTGGCAGGCAGGCGCTTATGCCACTGAGCTATCTCACCAGCCCCATTTTTTTTTAAAGATTAAGCTTAGGTACAAATCTAGACCATTTTTACTGTACTACATGTCCATAAATTCTGATTTGCCCATGACAGTCTTAATTTACATCATTGTCCTAGTATCCTATCAGAATAGTTCCTCCACTTTTTTAAAAACATGTCCAAATTTAAACAATAAATAATATGATCACTCAAACCTTAAAAAATATTGTCTTTAAAAAAGTAGAGGTGGGCCGGTGAGATGGCTCAGCAGCGTAAGCACCTGCCTTGCAAGCGCGAGGGCCCAAGTTCGACTCCCGGATCCCACATACAAAAAAGGGGCCGGTGATATCACTCAGTGGCACGGGTGCCTGTTGGTGCGCGAGGTCCTGAGGTCGCCCCCCCAGTACCCACAAAAAAAAAAAGTAGAGGTGACATCGCTCAGTGGCACAAGCACTTGCTGGCAACCGCGAGGTCCTGAGGTCGACTCCCAGTACCCCCCCCACAAAAAAAGAAAGAAATTCTATACAGTAGCAAGAAAGCACCTATAGACAAAATGCAGAGGAAATGGCTGTATTTCAATAAAACTTTATTTTAAAAAATTTTAAAAAAAAGTAGAAATAAAGAAGTTTTATTTACTTGCATTTAGAGAGCATTGTGATATTTACAAAAATATTGAAAAATATACAAAAAACTAACAGCAATTAGTACCTGCGGTGAGGTTAGAGTAAATTAGTACCTGAGCAGATGGAAGAGAGGGGTGAAAAAGATAATTTTCATGTTCATTTTCCTTAAATTTTGTACCATGTGAATGTATTACCTACCCTAAAATTAAATTCAAAATAAAAAAATCTCCTGTATTTGTAATGGGAGTGCAAAACGATCTTATCATTTCTTATAAAACTAAACATGGATCTGTCCTACTACCCTGTAAATTGTACTAAAGAGAAACAAAATCATCCACACCAAGACTTGTACAGAATATTCATAGTGGTTTTACTTATAGTAGCCCTAAACTGGAAGGCACCCGCACATCTATCATAGGAAAATAGCTGAATAAGCTCAGGGGTGTGCTTAGGCTGTTGGCAAAAGCTCGAGGACAACTTCCTAGGATTCTGACAAAATTTCCAGGGGTTTTGCAAGCCATTTAAAAGTGCAGCTATTCTCATCAACTATATTGTATAAACTTAATTTTGAAACACAGGAATATAGACTCAAAACTCACCCCTTCCTAGTTATTTTATATGATTGTTACCTGTGTGCTAAGGCTGCGTGGGTCCTTTGCATCTGCTGTGGACATGCTGTGCACCTCTGAGTTGCTGGCCGCCTTTTCTCCCCTCTGAGTGGTGTCACCTTGGAAACCTGAAATCAGCCATGGTAGGAACATTTGACCCCATGGAGTGCATCACGTAATACTAATAAGAGTTCAGGGCTTGTTGGTTTTCTAGGCCTAAAAATGTAATAGAGAAAATATTAATAATGCAGATTAAACTTACAAATGAGTGGTGTCTGTGGCCCTCATACTGCAAATAGCACAAAAATTTAGCACAAAAATTGTTTGGAAGGAGAGTCCCCTTCCATAGGAACATCAGGAATCTGGTCTCTGGTGTCCTTTCTCTCCTTGGGAGTCTGTAGCCCACTAGGACCTGCTTCTGGCTCATCAGGTTTTTTAGAACTAAAAACCGGTCTAAAGTTGTCTGTTTCTGTCTTTTCTTTAACACTGTTCTTTTCTATTGTGATTGCTTTCTTTACCTTCCCTTCCTTCCTTAGCTTCTTTTCTAGCTTTTTGGGGGCCATTTCTATAGCAGTAATAGTAGCGATTATATAATGCACTGACCAAAATTACATCCACGCAACTATGCACACTTACATAAGCTTTTCTGGCATTGAGGGTCTTTGTTTACAGCCACATAAGCGGCCAGCATTTGGGCCATAACTCAAGATTTGGTCATAAGTTAAACCCAAAATTACAGGCAAAACCGAAGTTGTTTGTATGTGAGGCCAGTGGTAACTTGAGGGTCCACTGCATTAAAAAACTGAAGTCTGGGGCCAGAGGTGTAACTCAGTGGTTGGAGCACTTACCTAGCATACACAATTCCTTGCGTTTGATCTCCAGCTTACACACACACACACACACACACACACACACACACACACACGCAATTTACCCATCCCCCAAAGAAGTTGCTCATGCCATTGATAAACAAGTGACGTTTTAACATAGTTGCTTCACTTTAATATTACTAGCTAACATAAAGGAAAATATCTATTGTATTGAAGCAGGACGTTCAAGGCTAAGTTATTAATTGCTTTTGATTGCTATGTCTTTTTTCTGTACCCTAATTTGCCCCACCTTCCCCTCCCCCAGTTTCTAAAGACCAACCCCCTTCAGCCAAATGTATAAAACTAGAACCTTTCCTTTGTTCTAATGCCCAGCACTTAGGATGCAAGTTTGGCTGGATCAGAGTTGATGTGCATCTAAAATCCTGGAAATAAATCCTTCTGTTATTCCCCATTGGTCTCTCTGATCTCTTGGATTCTACAACATTTCTGGTGACCATGAAGGGCCCAGAAATGACAGATTTGCTGTCTCCTTTGCCTGCAGGCCCAAGAGGGCCCGAGCTGCAAAAATCCTGAGCCTTCTGGTACCACTGGGTGAAACTTTAGCTGAGAAAAGAAATCAGCCCTCCTACAACCCAGAAAACTCTCCACTGTAAAGCACAAATGGAACCTAAGGAGATTCAGGACAATTCTAGAACAATGGCTCACTACGGGACCACGATAAGATTTTGGGGGTCCAAAGGGGAAAACTTGTCCCATTAGGACAGAAGGGAAGCCTGATCTCCTCCCAGGGTATACCTAGTAATCTGACATGGACTGGGCAAGTGAAACCTAGAACCCCAAGTGGAATGTGGGGGAGGCCTGTGGTGAGAGTTGCTCTCTAACAACTCGCAGGACAGGCCTGTGATGAGAGTGGCTCACAAAGAAGTGTACTGAGTAGCCATAGGGAGTCTAAGGAAACCTATACCCCAAGTAGGGAATGTGGGAGTGGCCTGAAGTGGGAGTGGCCTGCAATGGGAGGAGCTAAAAAATCCAGCGCCTGGATGAAAACAACTGGGAAAGGTGTGGTGTAGGAGTGTGTGTGTGTGTGTGTGAGTAGAATGAAGTGTGTGAATCCAAAGGGTGTGAGGAAAATATATAATTGTGTGTGAGTGCACGAAGCAAAGTGTGTGAGTCCGAGGTCGCCTGGGCTCAGCTGGGGACTGGGGGAGGGAGGCAGTCTTATTGGTCTGAAAACAAAAGTAATTAAGAAAGTGAATTGTGCTGTAATAGGCAAAGAAATGAAAAAGCTGCTTAGCTTTAGAGTGCTGAGATATACAGGTGGGGTGCCACACAAAGGCTGATAGAGAAAAAAAAAAGAGCACCCTGTGAAACGGGTTGATGATGGCAGCCAGCCCAGATGGGGACTGAGACTAAAAACGCCTCGACAGCTGGCTGGGATGGAGGCAGAAGGCCAAGGGACATAGGGCCAGCTGTGCCTACTGAGACTGGAGGAGTGAAGCAGGGGTCGTCTTTTCATTTCAAAGTGAGTGTAGAGTGAAACAGAACCTGGGGTCTCCTCCTGGCTTTGGGAGCCCCAAGACTGGCCCTTGCTTGGCATCTCCAGCCTGGTGCTGCCTGCAGGTGTCTGAAAGCTGGAGCAGCTCCAGCCTAGGGCTGAATGGCCAAACTCCTGTCAGCCCTAAGGAGGGTTTACAGGAGGAATCAAATCATGAACTTTAGCTAATTGGTAAATGTACTTTTGGTTTTCAACTTAAGTTGATACGTTTTTAAAAATTTAAAATGTGAAAAATTTCTTGCACACTCCAAATTCTTGAATTGCAATTACAGGGTTAACTTGCTCTTTTCTCTGCTCACTGTTGGCTTAAGATAAGAACACTGGGGCCGGTGAGATGGCTCAGCGGCATAAGCACCTGCCTTGCAAGCACGAGGGCCCGAGTTCGACTCCCGGATCCCACATATGAAAAAGGGGCCGGTGATATCGCTCAGCGGCACGGGTGCCTGTTGGCGCGTGAGGCCCTGAGGTCGACCCCCCGGTACCCACCAAAAAAAAAAAAAAAAAGATAAGAACACTGATTCAAAGTTAGTCAGAGGTCTGTTGGCAGTCAGTCAAATTTACAAAGTAACGACCTGAGAAATAAAGGAAAAAAGGACACTTTAAAATCCAAGCAGCTGCACCCTGAAGAAACTGAGAACCAGCACATGGTAAATGCAGCCTTTGTAGGACAAGCTCAGGGAGACATCAGGAAGAAGCTACAGAAGCTAGAGGGTTTTGGTGGCGTAAATATGTCCCAACTTTTAGAGGTAGCTACCAAAGTGTATGTAAATTGGGACCAGGAAGCTAAACAAGAGGCTGACAGGAGGCTCAAAAAGAAAGCAGATCCGTTGGCAGTGGCACTTAAGGGGGAAAAAGACCAAGGTCACCAAGGGGTGGGGCCACAAATGCAAGCAGAACAAGGGCCAAAATGGGCCAGGATCTGCCAACTGACCAAAGCTACATTGGGATCAATGTGCAAAATACCAAAAATACGGAGACTGGAAAAATAAATGCCCAAAAATGATAACAAAGATGACAAGAATTCCAAAACTGGAGACTGCTTGGCAGCGACAGTTGACAGGAGAGAAAAAAACAAAACAAAACAAAACAAAACAGTGGCACCACAGGGCTGAACGACATACACAAAAGAGCCTGACAATTGAGGAGGAAGCTGCAAGGCAGTGCAAGGCTACTCTGAAGAAAGTCAAGCAACTCACAGCCGAGGTGAAACAGGCCCGATGCCTGCGGAGCTCACTGAACACGAGTCAGCTCAACAGCTACAGCTGGCCCAAGAGGCTGCCCAGAAGCGACTACAGACAGAGGAAGAAAACACATGAGCATGCTGGAGCGGCTGCTTGATGAGACAGGGGCAGCTCAGCAGTGACAGAGGAAGCAGAGGAAGACCAACATCCCAAGCATAAGACAATACAATCTCGCTAGCAGGTGAAAGAGACAGCGTGACTGAAACAGTTGACAGAGACACACGCCCATGCCAAAGTACAAGCAGAGCTGGAAGCACAAAAACTACAATGGCACATACAAGAGGAGAAGACACAGCCGAAAAAAACAACAGTAGACATACAAAAACGCAGTCTATAGAAAGAGCTGCAACGTCTGCAGCAGAGTTCGGAGGCAGAGATCCAAGCCAAAATCCAACAGGTGGAGACAACCAAACACAACAGGCTGCACATCAAAAAGGAGATCCCCATGCTATGCCTGTGGCTGGAGACAACTGAATGCAGTGTGGTAGGGCTAAGGGTGAACTACAGGCTCTCTGTACATGGACGGAGAAAACAAAAACCCAAAAGCAATAAGCACAAGAGGAGGCGAAGCACTCTGGAGACGAATGCAGAGGAGAGCCAACACAAGCGTCAAGCAGAGGCAAAACTGGCCCCGTGCGTGAAAACTAAAGGTGAGACAATTTAAAAACAAACAAAAAACAAAACACAAAACCAGAGGGCTCTACAGTCACTGGAGAAACTGCAACTATAGGCCAAGGAGACAGAGAGGTTACCGTGGCAGAGACAGAGCAAACACACCAAGTACAGGCGACCCTAGAGACAGCTCAGTGTAACACAGTGAAACCCTTTCCAAACAAACAAAACAAAACCCAAAACAAAGCTTATTACATTGGACTGGGGATGTGGCCGAATGCTAGAGCATTTGCCTAGTGTGTGGAAAGTCCTGAGTTTGACTGTTACCACTAGAAAAAAACAAACAAGAAAAAGCTTGTTAGGTAGTGTAAAAGTACTCCCCAAAGTGTTTTCACCAATCTGCGCTATCTTCAGCATCTCCAGGAAGATATGAGTTCTAATAACTTCACATACTTGTCATACTTGATAGGAACTTTTTTTTCCTTTATGTGTGTACCAGGAGTCGAACTCAGGACCTCGCACTTGCCAGGCAGGCGCTCATGCCGCTGAGCTCTCTCACCAGACTGGAACTTTTTAATTTTTGCCAATCATGTCAGTTTGAAATTGTATCTCACAATTATTTCCATTTTTTATGACCTCCTTGTAAACTATCTTTGGCTTAGTGTTTCCTTGTCAATCTACTTGAGTTTGTTGTATAAAATGATGGCTTAGTAGGAAAGCATCCTTCTGTTCACCATCTAGCTGGGGGTGAAGTTTTTGAGACTATAAATAAACTCTGTTTTGGTTTAGCACATGGGATTGAGCATGGAGATCTACTTCCCTTCCCTTCTGAGACACTATTACGGTAAAATAAAAGGCGTTCCTTAAGAAAAAGAGAAAGAAAGAAAAGAAAAACCAAACCTTTATAGTCCTGGAAAACAAGTTAAGGGTGCCATCAGTTAATTGGACCTTTTGAGACGGTTGAGCATGACAGGAAGCAATTAGGGTTGGAGGCTTTGGATCTGAAATGAGAGACCAAAAAAGCACTTTTGTACCTTTTTAGACTTCTGTGAAACATGATAGATGTTCAACAACTAATACGCAGCACAGCAAACTGAGCAGATGGTAGAGTGTGGGTGGAGTGGCAGGTGAGAAGAGAGGTTCGAGATAGGCCTGCAAACAGTGACATTACTGTCAAGGCTCCCTGTGCCGAAGCTGTGCCCCATCTCATTTCCACACTCTGATGTGCACATGCGGCGTCATGTTTTCACTTCTGTGGGGTGCAGGAGGTGGTGCTCAGGACCTCGCACTGCCTATGCAAGCACTTGACCCTTGAGCTACACCCTCAACCTGACTTCAGGTTTATGGGGTCAAAAATGTGTCTACTCCTCTGAAAAGAAATGGCTTCCCCTGAAGAAAGCTAACGCTCCTGTCTTAGTCCATTTTTTGCTGATACAATAGAATATCTGGGAATTAATAATTTATAAAGGAAAGCAATCTATTTGACTATGTTTCTGGGCACTAGAAGTCCAAAACCATGACATTGGTGAGGCCTGGTGCTGCTTCAACTCATGGCAGAAAGCAGAGGGCAAGTGGGTGCTTGTAAGTGGAGACAAACCAGGAGGAGCAGCCCCCTTTATAACAATCCCTTCCTGTGCTAACTAACCCAGTCCCAGGAGAGTGAACTCTCACTCCTCTGGGAAAGACACCGATGCCTCCTGAGGATTTAATCACCTTAAGTGGCCCTACCGCCTTTCAATACCCTTAAGTTGGGAATGAAGTATCAACATGAGTTTAGGTGGGGACAAACGACATGTGAGCCATGGCAGCTTCTCTGTAGATGTCGAGGGCAAAATGAAGTCAAGTTTAGGTGTGCAAAAACTCATTGTTTCCATCCAAAGAGTTAGTTCCCTAAATTCCTTATGGGAATAACAAAGGGGCAGACAGCAGGTTGGGCTTGCTAGTCCCATGCTGGACTGCACATGGGCTTGACTTCAGGTTCTTTTCTCCCTAGAACCGCACTTCCATTTGGGGTGGACTTGTGGCAGTGATGAAGACAGTGGAGCACTTGAAGCCCCACTACTCCACCTTAGGTGCCACTCCTGCTATTTTTATGCATATAAGAAATTTCTTTAGGCCATGCATGGTGGCACACACATGCAATCCTAGCACTCAGGAGGCTAAGGCAGAAGGATGGCCTCGTCTCAAAAGAAAAGTAAGATCTTGTCCCCCCCCAAAAAAAAGTGCTAGGGGTGTAGCTCAATAGTAGAGCACCCCTGAGTTGATCCCTGTATTCCCCCCAAATTCCTTGAGATAGTCCAGAAGAAACAAGAATGAATTGAGTAAAAGAACAAACTTGGTAAGCTGTGAATCACTTAGAAAAGGTACAGAAGCTAGAAGTACAAAGGTGTTCCATTACCTTCTATTATTTGTAAGAATCTTTCCAAATTATGTAGGATGTGGCATTTTACTTCATGCCCTATTTGGAGTTTCTTTTTTAACCATATGAATCTATCGCTTTCTTTTTTAATAAAAAAAAAAAAAGACAAACTAATAGTTGGGGTAAACCAGGAAGTTGAGCTAATCAGCAGGTAATTTGTTTCCATTGAATTCAAGGCCATGGAGGCAGGACGACCAATGGGTGGGACATCCTGGTGTGGCAGCTCAGTGTCCTCTCTCAGGCTCAGATGAGAGACTGTGCAGTCAGTACAGACAGATGTGGGGGTAGAAAGAATGTGTTCTTATCTGAAGCCCACCTTCTTTGTTCTGGACTCTTCTTGTTAGAGAAATTGGACAGAATGGCAATTTTACTAAGCCAGAAAATTTACCAGGGTGCACTCCTGAAACACTTCCTTAAACGGTCACTAGACAGAATCTGAGGAAGTCTCCCAGAGAGGAGATGAGGCCCTCGACTCAATCTACGGAGTAAATTCTTTTTTTTTTTTTTTTTTGTGGGTACCGGGGGGTCGACCTCAGGACCTCGTGTGCCAGCAGGCGCCTGTGCCACTGAGCGATATCACTGGCCCCTTTTTCGTATGTGGGTTCCGGGAGTCGAACTCGGGCCCTCGCGCTTGCCAGGCAGGAACTTAAGCCGCTGAGCCATCTCACTGGCCCTAAATTCTTGATTCTTATCACAGAAAAAAGAATTTTAGGAAGTGTCAGTGTCATGCAGGGGCAGGGTTATTCAGCAGAGTTAGCAAATAAAGGAGAATAGTTAAAGGACTCCAGGCAGAGTAACTGTAGGGGACTCACTCTGTTCAGACTGGCTCACTCACAAAGGCATGAGGGAGGCTAGCTTTTAAGGATCAGCTGAGGTGGGCAAGGTTTTGGTCGATCATTATCGCAGTTTGGCTTTCCATGGTGCCAGTGGAATCCTTATGGCTCCAGGGGCAATTTGGTTCCCATGAGATGATCATCATTGCTCTGGAGGGGGCTGCCTTGGGTTCACATCAAGGTGTAATTGTTCCTTTTTTGGGGAGAGGTGACCTCATCATAGGGTGATTGGCTAGTCTCTGCTTTTACTGGAACCCAGGGGACTGTAGAAATAGAGATATCTAGGCTTTGCTCCAGGGAGCTCTGGAACTGGATATTGTGAAAGTTGGCAATTGGGTATCCTTGCAAACCCTGAAAATGATTTTAGTTACTCTTACCTTGGTGTCCTCAGTCTTGAAGAGGGATGAGATAGGTTAAGTAAATTTGGGGTTAATAAAACTTGTAATACAGACACTACCTAAGTGATTAGCATGCCTGTATGCACAGCTGAGCAGGGCTCTGCTCTAAAGTTTTAAGATAGTAAAGGAGACATATGAAATGAAGGCAGAGATGCCAAACTTTATCCTGCTTTTAGTTACTGTCTTAGTCACTTTCTCGTTGCTGGGACAAAATACCTCACACCAACTTAAAGGAGAGGTTTATTTTGGCTTACAGTTTGTAAAGATTCAGTCCACAGTTCAATCCATAGCTTCAAGGCAGGAAGGGCATGGTGGAAAGATCTGGTGGAGGAAAGCTGCTCACATCACGGCAGCTGGAAGCAGAGAGAGAAGGGAGGAGCCCCAGGAGGTAATAGACCCTTCCAGGTCATACCTTTAGTCACCTGGCTCTTTCAACCAAGCCCCACCTCCTAAGAACACATTCAGCTAAGAAGCATTGCCCTCCAAAGCCTTGCTTCTCAACACATAAAAGTTTTGCGGGACATTCTAGATCTAAACCATAACAGTTATCCATTGAACGTCTGTAAGTCCAACCTCTAGTTCTCTGACAGCCTAAGAAGAAAACAAATCATGCTTTTAATGAGTAACAGGTTAAAAGCACAGGGATTTTCTTGTCTTCTGTCCCTATGGTGGTCTCTAACTGTATCTCAACCAAACTGGATTCAAATATGACCTTTTCTTATGCTTCAGTGATACACAGTCCTTAAAGAAAACTTTGTGAATGCAGAAAGGTAAGAAGGAGAATAAGTCATCCACAGTCTCCTGACTTGAAGACAATACATTAGTATATTCTTGGGTACTCCAATTTCAAACCCTAAAAGGATCCCAACAGTACTGGTGAAGACAAGGCTAGACTGGTAGCTTACTCAGAGCTGTATTAGGCACTTTGCGTGAGTTCATTCATGAGAGAATAAGGAAGATTTCCAAATGGTGCCACTCTCTGGACTCCTAAGTAAGCCGCGTTATTTTGCAAAATGTCAGGTTGCAGGCATGGTAGGACTTCCTGTCCTGCATTTCTTGCCCCAGAGAGGAGCTGGATTAAAAGCTTTACCTGTAGAGTCCAGGATTTTGAAGACCAGTAACAACAGGACTGCCTCAGTTTTTTGTTTTGTTTAATTTATATACAGAAAAATGAGCTAATCTGTGTTCAGCTTGATAATCTGTACCTCCATACTTGTACACGCCATTTGCGTCAATGTATAAAAACATTGTCAGTGCCCCAGGAGTAGGGTTGTCAGGAGGTTCTGTTAAGCCCCGTTAGAGGCAGTATTCCTGCCTCACTACAAGAGACCCTGAGGGGGTAAAAGCACCTTAAAAGTCTAGCAGTAAGGATGATTAACATTCCTTTCTCCCTTCATCATCTTTTATTTCAAATAAACTTTTCATTTCAAAATAATTTTAGACTTACAGAAAACGTAGTATACTGTTCACTTAATTTCTCCTAATGCTATCATTTTACACAACAATGGTACATTTGTCAAAACTACTAGCTCAAAACTTTACTTGCAATTTATTTTTTTTCACAAACATCCTTTATTCTACCCCAGGAGCCCATCTGGCCCACCGCACATCATAGGAGTGTTTCTCAGTCTTTTCTTCTTTCTGATGAGCTTGCTAGTTAATGGGAAGAACTGAAGGGGGATTTGTCTGATGTTAGACTGGTGGTTATGGTTTCTTGGGATGAAGACCACAAGAAAAGTGCTGTTTTCGTTCTGCCATATCAATGGTAAGCACAATCAACATGTGGACTCACTGTCGATGCTAGTCTCGAGTATCTGGTTGGGGCAGTGGGAAAGGTTCCTTAGTGTAAGGTTACTTCTCCTCAACTCCTTTCCACACTGTGCTCTTTTGGAGTCACTATGCACAGTCCACACTTAGGGGTCGGTGGCATTAACACAACCCTCTTGATGGGGTATTAATAATTACACTTCCTTGGTAGGGAATATTTATTCTTTTTCCTATATTTAAAATTTCTTTAATCATTTCCTCGTATCAGCACAAGTATTTTATACTCCAGGTTGTAACTTCATCCTATGTGACTTATTTTATTGCTAGCGTCCTTCTGGGTTTGGCCCCTGGGTGCTCTTTTAGGGGGATGATGCCCATGTCCTTTGATACACCCCTTCTCTTTTTTGAGCGGTTCCTAATTTCAGGCCACATAAGATGCTCCAGGCTCAGCTTGTGTTTTGCGTGCTCCAGTCCTATTGATATTAGGAATGATACAGAAACTCCAAATGATATAAGGGAACTATAACTTCCAACTTGCTAGACGTCCCATACGTTGAGGTCATGTTCCCCAATATCAAAGAATGAATTCTAAGGAACCATGTAGTTTAAGAGTAGGAAATATTTATCGAGAGACACAGCTCCTGAGAGGCAGAAAGGGTCCCAAGTGGGCTGCTGCAGACCCCACTTACAGGGAAGGCTTCATAAAGCAAAATCGCAAGGTGGGTTCAAAGTCATGAGGTGGATATAAGGTGGGACAAAACTACGATCGACCAGTAATATTACAAGTACAGCCGTATGGGTGATATTGATCCATTGGGGAAGCAAGTCACGTACCAAGTGTGCATGGAAACAACAAGGATTTTTCCTGGAAGGGGCTCAGTCCCCCCACCCAGGTGACGGATGCAGATTTAGAGGATAATCGTTGTTGTTTATCCCACAGTGAGGTATGTAGGAATAGTCATTTCAACTTTGTCTTGAGGCCTGGCCTTCGATGAGTGCACCTCCAGCCACAGTTGTACCGGGTTCTCACCTGCACTGACTTCTCTGGGGGTCTAGCCCTGTCTTACTGCCTACATGTCAACCTAACAGCTGCCTGTAACATTACGGCCACCCATTCCTTTCAGGAGCTCTGGTCCTTTTTGTGAGGCAGTAGTCTTTTGAAGCCAAGATGAGGGTGCCCACAGCTTTTTCTTTGTCTGAAAACCAAGCCCACCCTCAGCAGAAGTGAGGCAGCGCCCACCCGGCTGGCTGACGGCCGGCGCCCTCAGGCGCCTCCCCCCGCCTCCCGGGCCCCTCCAGCGTGCCCCGCGCACACGCGCCGGCGGTGACGTCAGACGCCGGGCCTGCGCAGTCGGCGGAGCGCGCCAGCGGGTCTGTGCGGTCCTCGCCCCGCGGCTGCTCGCTGCTCCTCGTTTGCAGGTGACTGTGCCTTTCAGCTGGGGCGACCCGGGCGCCTCCCCGGCTCCCTTCCCGGCCCTTGCGGAACCTGCCCGAGTCACGCTTTCCGGCCGGGCCCCGCGCCCCTCTGGCGGGACGCCCCGTGTCCCAGCCGCTCCGCCCGCCGCCGCCCGCCCTCCGGCCGCCCCGAGCCCGCGGCCTGGTCCGCAGGGGCCCCGCCGCCTCCCAGGGCCGCCCAGCGCTGCTCCCTGCCCGCCCTGCCCAGCCCTCGGCTCCCGCGGCCGCGGCCCTGCCCCCGGCGCCCGGCCGCCCGGGCTCCGCGCTCGCCCTCCGCCCTCGGTTTCCCTGGCCGCCGCTCTCAGGCTGTCTTTGTTTTAGGTACCTGGTTGTACATGATTTTGTATCTTTTTGAACATTCGCTTCGGTTACCGACTGCATTGAGACCTCGAGAGGTTTGGGATTTTTGTGTCGGCCTAGATTGTGTTTGTTTTTAAATCTCAGACTTGGAGCATTTTGCATAGAAGGGGTTTCATGGATGGGCGAATAGTAAATTTCCAGTGTTTCAAAGTCGGTAGAGGAAAAGAATTGGGTGTGTTATCCGACAACTCAGAGAAATTGGTTAAAATTCAAATGCCACTGATGGGCGGCTACGGAGAATCACTGTTTTGCTGCCTTCCACTGACTGGAAAAGGGAGGCGCCAGAGGGAGGAAGAATAGCCTACTGGTTTTCGCTGACCTTTGAGGGAGTCACTCCCCATGCAGGAAGTGACTTGTCTGAAATCACGTGGGGAGTTAGGGGCCAAGCTGGGACCTCTTGTTTACTTAAGGCCCTCGATTTTTGTCAGACAAACTGAGTGTGGTGGTGCATGCCAAGGCTGAGGCAGGAGGATCACAAGTTTGAGCCCAGCCTGGCAATTTGGCAATTTAGTGAGATCTTGTCTCAAAATACAAAATAAATAAAGAGCTGGCGATGTAGCTCAGTGCAAAGGCAGGTTCAATCCCCCGGGGGGGGGGAACGTATTTGTTGGACAAATTAATGACTAACACATGTATGCACAGACACGTCTATATATGTGTCCATGCTGTGAGTATGTCTGCTTCAGGCCCGCATGTGCATGGGAGAGCTGGTGTGAGTGGCTCACAGTGTGGGGGCTCAGGTGTGTCCCCTGGGTCTGGTCTACTGGATAGAACCCGAGGCTTGGGAGGAGACCCCTAGGGCAGGTGTTTGTGCTTCCCTGGTGTCTGGTTTTTAGACTGCAGCAGTGATCTCTTACTGTACCCTTCACTGATCTTCTTGAGGCGGGGATCAAATATGCTTTGCAAGATTTTTCCTGGCAGACAGTGTCAGTCTGGCAGGTAGTGGGTGGTTAGTAATTGCTCATTGAAGTAGGCTGCAGAAAGGACCCAGCGGCTGATGATTCTTCACTAGCATTATGTCCCGAGGTTATCAGCACATTTTATAAGTGTGTATTCTGATGATCTCAAGGATTGAATTTATGAAATGTGTACAACATTGGGGAAGAAAGAATAGATACCACTCAATACCCTTCCTTGGGAAGATGGAAGTTTTTCCTCAACTTGCTCTGAAAGCTTTGCTGTGTTTCATGCACTGTGTAAATATTTTATCACTTTCTCCTTTTCTCTGCTGTCTTACTGGATGTCTAAAAGGGATTACACACTTTATTAATGTCTGTAACCACTAAAACTATAGAGAGCCCTTCCTGGTCCTCGTCACAGTCCAGGAAGTTAGATTTGTAAACCCAAAAAGAAGTTATTGGAATTCTACCGAGTTAATTCCAATCTACCACATCCAATGCAATCCACGGTGAGAATAAAGACACTAAGACATATCTATAGTTGTGGGGAGCCAAGGGGTCCTAAGTCCCGCCAAGATGGTGGCTACTGGGACAAAGGCCACGACCCAGGGCTGAACCTGGGTTTTATTAATTCTGAAGGAGGGGAGTGGCTTGGGGATGAGTGACTGTGAGAGTGGCGGGAAGTAGTGAGTCTGGGGAAGTACGTGAGTCTCGGGAGCTGGGCTAGGCCTGAAAATCACCTTTGCAAATGCAGAGGGAAGTATATGCAGAAGGAGTAGTCTGCATAACACAATTCAAGATAATATCTAATGTTTTGGGGTCGGTGCTTCAGCTCTGATGTATAATCTTTTTTTTTTTTTTTTTTTTTTTTTTTGTGGGTATCGGGGGGTCGACCTCGGGACCTCGCGCGCCAACAGGCACCCGTGGCGCTGAGCGATATCACCGGCCCCTTTTTCGTATGTGGGATCCGGGAGTCGAACTCGGGCCCTCGCGCTTGCAAGGCAGGTGCTTATGCCGCTGAGCCATCTCACCGGCCCTGATGTATAATCTTTTATGCCCTGGGAAGTCATAGCCTCTTTCTCGAGGCTCGATCCCAGCCGACAGCGTGGAGCAGGGCTCTCCATCCCGCCAGGCTCAACCATGTATTGGGAGCAAAGGGCGGGGAAACACAGGCCTGTCGCTTTGCTTCAAAGACTACACATCAGGACCTCGGCTGGACCTATTTGCATTGCCTAACGCCAATTAAAGAGATAAGGAAAAGTCCTAGCCAGCTCTGTACATATCAATAGGTGGAATTAGGGCCAGGTTCAGCCAAGATGGAGATAGTTGCTCTTCTCTCAAGGACAGCCACCCAGGTGGTCCCCCACATAAAACTTCCAAAGAGCTATTAAACATGTAACAAAAACAGGTATAATTGACCCAGTCATGTTTTGTTGTGTATGTTTCTGAAGTTGATTATGGCATCTGAAAGTTGGACTTTGTTGCCTCTTTAAAGGCCTTCTTGGCTTGTCTGCCCTGTGATGGTGCTTGTATTAGGCTTGCTATGAAGAAGTTGTTCCCAACTGATGCTGGAAATGGCCAGCATGCCATGCGAACTGACCTGTATGCTGCTGGCTTCTTTAACTCTCTGTCCTCTCTGGTTTTGGAGTATACCTGTCCTTGAAGAACAGAGGTGAGTTTTCCTCCTCTTTGTAAGGAAGCAACTTTTACAGTTAAACTAAACAACCACTCTAAAGGAACTGAGATACAAACTATGAGTCAGTTCAAAATGAATCACCTTGAAGATGAGCTCTTGAAACAAAATAGTATAATTTTAAAAGTTCTTTTTTGAGCACCTGCTTTACAACTCTTTAGCCATACCTCATTTAAATTTCGCGATGTGTCTTGTCATTCAGGTAAGAAAATTGAGGCATAGAGTTTTTAATACCTTTCCCAAAGTCATACCAAGGAGTTTCAGGCCCAGAACTGTTACATTATAAAGGTGGTCTTTTTGCCTGGTAAGTTGGTCCTTTTGCATTCAATTTGTTTGAAAATGATTCGAGTTAAAATTTAAAACATTCTGAATTGTTGAATATGGTTTATATTTTCAAAGTTTCTTTATAGGTCTTAAGATGTGGCAGTAATGTGGCTCTTTGCATGGTGTAGCTTGCTTGTATCTTGTCCTTCGGAGACCCACAGCAGGACTTAACACCATTATCTGATGTATTTTAGTTTATGCATTAGATCCTGTTCCAGAATATAAAAATGCTGAAAATGCTGAAATAAGTTACAGAGTGCTGTGGAATTCAGCATACCAAGGCAAAGAGACAGACGTATTTCTGTGCCTTTAGAGACTAATTTGGTTTTGTATTTTGGGAAGTGTTTTTTTTTTTTTTTTTTTTGTGGGTACCAGGGGTCGACCTCAGGACCTCATGTGCCAGCAGTTGCCTGTGCTGCTGAGCGATATCACTGGCCCTTTTCTCGTATGTGGGTTCCGGGAGTCGAACTCAGGCCCTCGCACTTGCCAGGCAGGTGCTTACGCCGCTGAGCCATCTCACCGGCCCTGGTTTTTTTTTTTTTTTTTTTTCCTTCTAGGGTAGGCATGTTCAAAATTTGACTCTCAAGAGTATTTAATTTTAATGTATTGTCTTCTAAGCCATTTGAGAAGCAGCCTGATGTGCATGCTTGTTCTAGAATGTTATGGGGAAATTTTAACCAAGTGGACAGTGACTAGTAGTAGTAATTGCTTTGGAAGCAGCTACCATGGGTGAGTTTTAGCAATTGTCAAGGCACTATGCCATACACTTACATGTTATTTCACCCACTTTTTTCTAAGCATCTAATCAAGTACTGTAGGTGGTAGCGTTTCTCATTTTACAGATCAAAAAACTAAGGCTTGAAAAAATTAAGTAGCTTGCCCAAGGTTAAAAATGATAACCACAACTAAAAATTTAGTAGAGTTGAGAATGTAGCACAGCGGTACAGCATTTGGCAAGCACACATACATAGAAGGCTTGGGTTCAGTGCCCAGCACAGCCCAAAACAAAAACAAAAAACCAAAACAAAAAATTCAGTAAATAATTGAGGCAGAATTTGAACACCGGTCTTTTTACTGCTAAGCCCATACTCATAAACCTTCGGCTTTATGAATTTCTAAGAGCATGTGAACATAGATATACTAAGTTCTTTCAATTTAGAGACAAAAGCAGCCCTAAGAAGAAAGGTACAAGTATGTAGATTTCATCTAGATTTTAGTTTTGGCTATGGTATATTTGAAGATAATTTAAATTATTGTTTACATTAAAAATTTTTTTTCTAGATACAGTATATAAAATTGCTGTTGGTGGAGATGTGATTTTTTTTTTTTTTCTTTTGGTGTTGGGCATTGAACCCAGGGCCTTGGTCATGGTAAGCATGTGCCTAGCCCTAAGCAAGGTATTTTATATTTTACGTTTGTACTTATTCTCTACTCGCCCCACCAACCTCTTAGGATTGCCCCTCCCATTCTTCTAGAGAAAGACTCTTATGATTTTTTTGCTTCGTTTAGTTTTTGTCTTGGGCTGTGCTGGGGATTGAACCTTGGCTTTCTATGTATGTGTGCTTGGCAAGTGCTGTACCCCTGTGCTACATTCCCAGCTCTATTGAATTTTCAGTCTTGGTTATCATTTTTTAACTGAGAGCTCTGAAGTTTGTATTTTAGAACATTGTGTTTTTGTTTTTTGAATACAAAGTGTATCATTTCTTGATGATAATAGTGCTTCTCCCCCACCCCCCAGGCTTTCTTTTTGGCACCTGCATTGTCTCTGATTTTTGTGAAGGCCCCCCCCCCACCATCTTTTATGGTCTAGGCCAGTGGTGGCAGACCTAGGGCATGTGTGCCGTAGCGGGCTGTTTGTATCATTGAAAGCTCTAGAAGGTTCACTGTTACTGGTCTAGGCTTTCCTCACATGTTGCATGGTGCTTGCTGTCTGTTCCTATTTAGGGGAGAGGTACTAAAAAACTGATAGTCTTGCATTTGTTTAAAGTGTGCCACCTGGTGAGCTTCCTTGAACAGGAAAGCAGAAACTGGCTTTTTTGAGAATCCTCACTGGCCTTTCCTTTTAGGCCGTGCCCTTGGCTTGGCCCTATCTAGTGACTAGCAGAGGTAAGTATAGTAGAGGAAGAGGCTGGGAGCTTAAGACCTTCACGTCCTGTATTTCTCTTCCATGTGTGACATCTCCTGTCAACTCAGCTGTCTGGTGCCCAAACCTAGAGCTTTCTAGAGGGACATCTTTAGGATCATGGGAGGCTGCTGCCTGGATGGGTAGAGGGCCTAGTGGTTCTTCTTAATAGGCTTTTAGTAAATTCTCCTGATACTGTTTCTCCCTCACCTTTAGAATTACCTTTACTTCTAGTTTCTGTATCTTTCCAGTGTCCTGTGGCAGGAGTTGGCTTGGTGTGTTTTTGCTTCTGTTTAGCATATGACTGAAGGGTTTCTGCCCATATGAAAGCTGCTTAGTCATCATGGTGGCGTTCCCAGACTACAGCATATCACCCACTTCCTCCTTCTTCTTCCCCAGTCCAAAATGAACTTCCTCTCCCCATTTCTTGCAGTCGCATCAAAGATCCCCCAATTCCCTTCTGTTACATCACCTTGCTCGCCCGTCCAGACTCCACCCCCAGCTAAACCCAATAAATGCTTTGTCCCGCAGCCGCCTCCTCAGAGGGTCTCTTGCACTCTACTGCAGCCCTCCCACGCCTGCAATGAAGGCTTCCCTCAATCTCTTTCCTTTGTCTTTATTCATGCCAAACTTAACAATGACAAAATGAAGGAAGCCAAATCTTAGTTGGTTACCACTTGTCCACTTGCTTTAGAACCTTCAGAATGTTAGCATTTCATCTGTTTTGTATCTGCTGCCATTCTCTTTGTTTTTGTGGTTTAGTGCCTTGTTTTCATCTTGACTTTCATTTTAGTTGCATTTCAGGAGGAATCAGAGTTAGCTGTTGTGTTTCTTGTAAACCGTCATTAACCTTGGAAATAGCAAAGCAATCACCATGGGTGATGTTCACATTACTGCCATACCTTTTGTCTTGGATCTACATTTTAATTTCCCTCTTTGATCTTCACCCTTTGAAAATAACTTCCTTGTGAATGACAGGGTTTAGTGACAAGAAATAGGGATTCTTTAAAGAGACAATCGGAAAGATGGATGTTTAAAGTCTGCCTTTCTTCTCTCCTGTCTTGGGTAACCACAAGGCAGGGCAGACTTGCAGGATCTAAGACCACTGTGAGGCTGTGGCTTGTAAGTGTCTTGGAGGCTGAGGGGAAGTAGAATGGCAGGAGCATTACTTCTCTTTGCTTTGTTGTCAGGGAAGGTTTAAGATGCATTGGAGGAGGCTGGCTGGGAACAACTGGATAGAAAAGTTTAGCTGCAGTCTCATCTAGGTGAGACGGGTCATTTAAGGAGCAGGTGATCTCAGCGGCTTACTTAAGGTCTTGTTGTCCTTAGTGTATCTTAATTATTCTGCCTAGTGTGGGGGGTGCAGGTTGTGTCACATGTTGGTTAGGATTGGGACCAGAGGCCAGGACAAGTAGTATCCTGTGTAGTGGTGACACCATGTGTTAGTTTCTTTCTTATTGCTGGGACATAATACCTGACGATGACAAGTTAAAGGAGAAAAGGTCTATTTCAGCTCGCAGTTTGCAGAGGTTTCCGTCCACAGTTGGCTGGTTCCGAGCCAAGGCAACATGGCAGGGGCGTGGTGGAGGAGAAGCAGTTCGTGGTGCGGCAGGCAGGAAACAGTATGTGCTCAGGGCTGGAGGTGGAGATGTGTATGCGTCGTCTCTGGGACACATCCGCAGGGACCCTACTCTTCCTACCAGGCTTCACCTCCTGGCATCACAGGCAGCTGTAAACCCATCGTGGACAAATCCAGTGCCACTCTCCCATGATCCAGTCACCTCCCAGAAGTGCCACCTATGAGCACATGAGGCTTCGGCATGACGTCTAGACAGAAACCATAACATTACCACTATGGGGAATGACCGAGGAGGTCCGTGGACACAACGCGCACACATCTTTGCCCCTGCTTCCGTCCTATCTGAGCTGGGTGCTGTCTAAGCTGGCTGAAGACTCCATGGATGCCTTAGGAAGCGCGTGGACTTCTGTGTCCTCTTGGCTTCTTCGAGCGTAGGTGCCTGCTCAGCAAGTTCAAGGGACCAAAGTCAGCACATCCTTAGCGTGGGAGTCCACAGTTCATTTCCCCAGAGCCACTTCTTTCCGGCTCCTGACCCTTAGGTTAGTTTCAGACCCTTTCTCTGGTCTTCCCTGCTACCTGAGTTTCGGTACCTTTGACCTTTTAACTCAGAATTCTGATTTTTTTTTTTTTTTTGAGACTGGGTCTTGCTATATAGTCAAAGCTGGTCTTGACTCACTATGTAGCCCAGCATGGCCTTGAACTCACAGCAGTCCTGCCTCAGCCTCCCAAGTGCAGGGATTATAGGTGTGCACCACCATGCCAGCCTGGACTTTTTGTTTTTAAAAAAAGGAAATCTGTCCCTGGGCGTGGTGGCTCACACCAGCACTCTGGAGGCTGAGGGAGGAGGATCCTCCTGAGTTCGAGACCAGCGTGTGCTGCACAGTGAGTTCAAGGCCTGAACTGCATAGCAAGACCCTGTCTGAAAAGGAGCAAACCCCACAACATACAGGAACAAAAAGGGAAATCTTAGCGTCTTAGATAGTAACATATCTCTTACTATTAACTCAGTAACCATTTTAATTTTCTAGTGAGGGGATGTTACATAAAATCAGTGTTTCAAGGGGCCGGTGAGATGGCTCAGCGGCTTAAGCGCCTGCCCGGCAAGCGCGAGGGCCCGAGTTCGACTCCCGGATCCCACATACGAAAAAAGGGGCTGGTGATATCGCTCAGCGGCACGGGCGCCTGCTGGCGCGCGAGGTCCTGAGGTCGACCCCCCGGTACCCACAAAAAAAAAAAAAAAAAAAAAATCAGTGTTTCAGCTTTTTTCTTTTAACTTCTCTCCGTGCCTTCAACTGTGAAATCACACAATCTCTAACATGTAGGTATCTGTCCTATTTTAATCTATCTGTCTGTCTGTCTGTCTGTCTATCTATCTATCTTGCAGTGCTGGGGATGGAGCTCAGAGCTTCTCAGATGCTAAGCAAGTGCTCTACCACTGAGCCACATCCCCAGCACCCTATTTTAATCTCTATACTCAGGATGCATTCGGCCTCTGTCGCTTCTAATGAATTGTTATTTGATTTGATATGTCACAATTTGTCCATTAGGTGGTCTTCATTCAGTTGGTTGGTTTTTACTTTTATTTTATTTATTTATTTATTTTTTTGGTGGGTACCGGGGGTCGACCTCAGGACCTCGTGCGCCAGCAGGCGCCCATGCCACTGAGCGATATCACCGGCCCTTTTTTCGTATGTGGGATCCGGGAGTCGAACTCAGGCCCTCGCCCTTGCCAGGCAGGCGCTTACGCTGCTGAGCCATCTCACCGGCCCAGTTGGTTGGTTTTTTAAAAAAAAATCTTTTCTAAAGGGATTCCTGAAAGCAAAAATACATTTTTTTTTTTCCTTTATGTGGGTACCAGGAACTGCACTCAGGACCTCCTGCTTGCCAGGCAGGTACTTATGCCGCTAAGCCATATCACCGGCCCCATTTTTTTTTTTTTTTAAAGAGGTGAGGTCTTCACTGTGTTGTCCAGGTTGAACCAGAACTCCAGGGCTCAAGCTGGCTTTCTGCCTCAGCCTCCTGAGTAGTTGGGACTGCAGGAGCACAGCAGTGCCCTGACATATCTTTAGTTTTTAACAATAAAACATCTTAGGTACATCTTGAGGCACCCTGTTCGCTTTCAAGGAACAGGTCTCCTTTTGGAGGAGACTCATGTTAAACATCTGAGCACTGGGGAATGTGTGAGTTTGTTTCACTTAATGACTGAAGCTGCAGGACACCAGATAAGAAGCTCCTTGAGTCAGCAGGAAAGCTCTCCATTTTCAAATAGTCATGAGTTTTTATTGCTAACTCCAGTTTCTATCTCGTAAGGATCTTAGTTTCCGTTTCTTTGATAGTATTGAACTATTTTATATAGACCTACCAAAGATCATGTTTATGATGTCCTGTAGATGTAGAAGTTGTTTTTCTCCTTGAATCTTGACTCAAGTAGCTTAGAATAGATTCTCCTCGTTGACTCCTTTCAGTCCTAACTAAGGGAAAAGAAACCCAGTCCTTACCCCAAGAAGACACCAGAGAAAATAGGCACCATTCCTGGCAATTCAGATGTTCACTGTACTCACTTAGTGGATCTTAATCGAGATAATAGGCAATCTCCAGATCCTTAGGGCTTTACCTATCGCTGTCTCTTATCTTCCTGGTGCTGGTGCTGGTGATAATCTTACCTTTGTGTACTGCTGGTGGATTCAGAGGCCTTTAGGCCTTTGAGTAAGTGAAGCTGTTCTTGACCTGTTGCAGTGATTTGACAGTTTGATTTTTTAAATTTATTTTTATTTTTTTTGTGGGTACCGGGGGTTGACCTCAGGACCTCGCGTGCCAGCAGGTGCCCCTGCTGCTGAGCGATATCACCGGCCCTTTTTTCGTATGTGGGATCTGGGAGTTGAACTCGGGCCCTCGCACTTGCCAGGCAGGTGCTTAGCCGCTGAGCCATCTCACCGGCCGACAGTTTGACTTTTTGAGATGAGGTTTCACTAGGTAGTTCAGGCTGGCCTTGAACTCACTATGTAGCCCAGGATGGCCTCACACTTGTTGTAATCCTCCTGCCTCGGCCCCCCCAGTGCTGGGATTACAGGTGTGCGCCACCACGCCCAGCTGACATTTTGACTGTTACGCATAACAACAGATACAGCAGTAAAACCGAGGTCAGAACCAATTGAGACTTAAGTAAATGTGTCACAGAAGTTCAGGATGCTCCTTTCTGTTCTACGTTTTCATATTATTCTCGGGTTTCACAACCACCAACTAAGGTGCCAGCAAAATTCATTCAGGTTTTCTATTTGTATTGTAACTGGGTGGCTCCCGGTACCTTTCCCAGTAGTTTTTCGTTCTTTTCTGGATAGTTTTTTTCTCATGACATGGTGTCTGTAGGAGGTTGTAGTATGATTTGGCATGCATGCATAATGCTTTACCCTTCCAGTTTTGTGTTCTGAGGTGACAGTGTCACTGCAGAGCTGTGATGCTGTCTACAACATCCAACTCTTTTAAATTTAAGTTTTACCTGTTTCTTCTACTAGAGTGTAAGCTACGAAAAAGCAGGCAGCTGGCCTTGGTCACTGCTCTATCCTTACGGTCTAGGGCGACGCTAACCATACGTTAGCTCCTCTAGGGACATTTTTGTTGGGTGAAAATATGATGGCATCGTTTCTCTGCCTCAGATCCTACTGGAAGAATGATTGTTTTAGACTGTTAGTTTCAGGAAACCAAATTCAGCCCAGCTTAAAGAATAAACTCACAGTTTTGTTTAGCAGAAAGCCCCGGATTAGCGTGGGTTTCAGGGCCAGTTGGTGGCTTAGCAGCGCGAGCTCTGCGCGCTCTCGGGTCAGCTGCCTGTGAGTCAAACCCGCCTGGCCATAATGACGCTGCCAGGAACGGGGAGCAGCTTCTGTGTTCACATCCGCTGGGAGAAGGGGAGACGGGCCTTCTGGATTGAAGTTGTCAATGTGTGTGTGTTGGAGAACCTGAATGTGCGAGAGCAACATTGTGTGGGGAGGACGAACTTTTTAAATTTCCTGGTAGGACAAGCAGCATTAATTGACAAAATTGCGAGAAGGGTTAGAACCTTGAGAGTCTTAAGAATTTAGAGATACTGGAGTATGAGATAACCGAGGCTTGTGGAGCTCTTTGTCTAAAGGTTTAGAGAAAGGTGAGAATTCAGCCACACTTAGACATGGGGAGAGTTGTGTGGAAGGACTAATTTACATTTGCATTTGAGTTTTCCACTCCATCTTTTACTGTGCTTTGCCAACTTTTCAAATCTTTTAGTGCCTTAAAATAATACTAAAAAAAATTGAAGTTGTAACAGAAGTGGCCTATAGCCTTGGGTTCTAAAGGCTATGTAGTATCTGTTGCCTTCAAAAAAACAAAGTGAAAATAATATATACATGTTGTTGAAAGTAAGTTCAAACTCAGGAAGGTGTGACAGGGCTGATTAGTGGTCTGTCACTCACACAGCATTGCCATGTTCCTCTTCCTGGGGACTTGTGTCCGTAATAGCACGGTGGTGCCTGTGTGAGGTGTGCATCTTAGCACACCCTGCTCTGCCTCACTCTTTGAAAGAAGGGACACACACTCAACAGTCCAAGCAGGTTTGTTGCTAAACCTGAGAGGGACCTCTCTGTGCGAGCGGAACAGAGGAGGTGTCTCTTACAAGCCAAGAGGCCTTTTTGTAGCATTCTTTTGGCGGGCTTTTGAGGGGTAGGTTGGAGAAATGGCCGGCTTGTGGCTTGCTGATGTCTTCTCCGGGAAATGCTTGTAATGTGCTGATGTGTCCTCTGGGGACTGCTGGTAACCTTAAGCAAAACGAAGCCTACGTCTCTTGAGATGGTAGGTGGGCTTGTTCAGAACTGTGGCGTCCTCTTTGGGCTCTGTCACTGTTTCTTCTGCCTGATTGTCTGCCACAGGCAGCATGTGCCTGCTACAAGCACGACACTGAAGTGAGTGTCTTTGTACATAAATGTTGAATCTTTGCAGATGTATCAACAAGGCATATCCCTAGTAGTGGTAAAATTATCGGGTAGAAACTTAAAATTTTGACAGATTTTGTCAAATTCCTCTCCAGGAGGATTGCAGCATGTTTCTGTGCCTGTCAGACAGGTAAAATTAACATTTTTTTTTTTTTTTTTTTGTGGGTACCGGTGGTTGACCCCAGGACCTCGCGCACCAGCAGGCGCCTGTGCCGCTGAGCAATATCACTGGCCCTTTTTTCGTATGTGGGTACCGGGAGTCGAACTCAAGACCTCGCGCTTGCCAGGCAGGCGCTTATGCCGCTGAGCCATCTCACTGGCCCTAAAATTAACTTTATATTTTGAATTTTGTCCTTTTTTTTTGTGTGTGTGTGTACCAGGGGTCAACCTCAGGACCTCGCGGGCGCCAGCAGATGCCCCTGCCGCTGAGCGATATCACCGGCCCTTTTTTCGTATGTGGGTTCCGGGAGTCAAACTCGGGCCCTCGCACTTGCCAGGCAGGCGCTTACGCCACTGAGCCATCTCACCGGCCCCAAATTTTGTCCTTGAGTTGAGAGAGAAATTGAGTATCTTTTTATGAGTTTGTGTTTTTTTGTGAACCTGTAAATGATTACCCTTTGTTTATGTATATGCGAGCTTTTTAAGTGGAGAAAATATACTCATTGCTGCCATCAGGTTGTAATTTTTTTCCCCTAATTTGTCGTTAGCCATTTTTACTTTTACCCCATACAGAAGATGTATATTAATGAAGTTAGATTTTTCAACCCTTTTCTTTTGTTTTTTGTTTTTTGAGTCAGGGTGTTACTCTGTAATTCAAGCTGGCTCTGAACTCACTATGTAGCCCAGGCTGGCCTTGAACTCACTGAGATCATCCTGCCTCAGCCTCCTGATTGCTGCGATTACAGGCATGCACCACCATGTCCAGCTTCAACCTTTTTCTTTTTTTTTTTTTTTTTTTTATTTTAAGAGAAGAAAAAACAAAACAAATCAAAAGAAGAACAAATTTTCAAAACAACATAATAGGAGGGTAACAATGGTTAATACATTACGTATTACTATCTTTAAGTTAGTTATTCAGGACACCAGACATTAGCATTCAATTGTCCAAACATTATTGGCACAAACCTTACTCTTCAATGAACTAAGTAAAAATGGTAGTGTATCTATCTTAACCATCTTATATATATATATACAATTTATTTTTCCTTTCCCTTCTTTCTTTTCCCTATTCCAGTCTCTCTTTCCTTTTGACCAGTTTCTTTTTGATTCACCATATCTATTGTACATTTTGGATCTTATTTACTCTTTCAGTTTCTCATACTAGAGAGATAATACGATGCTTACACATGTGCTTCTGGTTTATTTCACTTATGAGTATTTTCTCGAGTTGCATCCATTTACCTATAAAAGTCTCCAGTTTATCCTTCTTTATGGCTGAATAGTACTCCATTGTATAAAAATACCACATCTTTCTTATCCATTCCTCAGTTGATGGGCATTTGGGTTGTTTCCAAGATCTGGCTATTACAAATTGTGCTGCTATAAACATGGGTGCACATATATCGCTGTGGTACGATGTTTTTAAGTCTTCTGGGAAGATGCCCAGAAGGGGAATAGCTGGGTCAAATGGGACCTCCAACCCTAGTTTTCTGAGGAATCTCCACACTGACTTCCACAGTGGCTGTACCAGTCGACACTCCCACCAACAGTGAAGAAGGGTTCCTTTTTCCCCACAGCCCCTCCAGCATTTGTTATTAGTTGATTTCTTAATAGTAGCCATTCTTTCTGGGGTGAGATGGTATCTCAGTGTTGTTTTAATTTGCATCTCTCGAATGACTAGTGATGTTGCACATTTTTTTGTATATTTGTTTGCCATTAGTATTTCTTCATCTGAGAAATGTGTATTCATCTCAGATGCCCATTTTTGGAGTGGGTCTTTAAATTTGGGAGGTCTGATTTTTTTGAGTTCTTTATATGTTCTCGATAGTAATCCTTTGTCTGAGGAACAGCTGGCAAACATTTTTTCCCACATTGTGGGTTGTCTCTTCACTCTGTTGGTGGTTTCTCTTGCTGTGCAAAAGCTTTTTAATAAGATGAGATCCCAGTTATTGATTCTTTGGGATAGTTCCCGTGCGGTTGAGTTTTTATTCATAAAGTCTTTGCCTACACCAATGTCTCCAAGGGTTTTACCTATCCTACCTTCCAGCAGATTTAATGTTTCTGTTTTAATATTTAGATCTCTGATCCATTTTGAATTTAGTTTAGTGCATGGTGAAAGATATGGATCTAGTTTTAATCTTCGGCATGTGTAGAGCCAGTTTTTCCAGCACCATTTATTAAAGAGGCTATCTTTCTTCCACTGAATGTGTTTGGCACCTTTGTCAAAGATAAGGTGGCTTAGTATGTCTGGGGTTGTTTCAGCATCTTCTAATCTGTTCCATTGATCTTCAGGTCTGTTTTTTTGCCAGTACCACACTGTTTTTATCACAGTAGCTTTATAGTATAATTTCAAGTCGGCGATTGTGATGCCCCCTGCCTTGCCTTTGTTGCCCAGAATTGCCTTTGCTATTCTAGGTCTCTTCTGATTCCAAATGAATTTTAGGATTGTTTTCTCTAATTCTGTGAGATATGCTGTTGGAATTTTGATTGGAATTGCATTAAATCTGTATAACAATTTTGGAAGTATGGCCATTTTCACTATATTGGTTCTTCCTATCCAGGAGCAAGGGATATCTTTCCATCTTTTGATATCCTCTTCAATATCCTTTTTCAGAGTACTGTAGTTTTCAGTATAGAGGTCTTTTACATCCTTTGTGAGGTTGATTCCTAGGTATTTCATTTTTTTGGATGTTATTGTGAAAGGTATTGTTTCCCTAATTTCTCTTTCAGTAAGTTTGTTATTTGTGTACAGGAAGGCTATTGACTTTTGAGTATTGACTTTGTATCCAGCTACACTACTGAATTTGCTTATTAAATCTAGCAGTTTTTTAGTGGAGTTTTTGGGGTCTTCTGTGTAGAGTATCATGTCATCTGCAAATAATGATAATTTAACTTCTTCCTTTCCAATCATTATTCCTTTTATTTCTTTCTCTTGTCTAATCGCTCTGGCTAAAGTTTCCAGAACTATGTTGAATAAGAGTGGGAACAGTGGACATCCTTGTCTTGTTCCTGATTTTAGAGGGAAGGCTTTCAGTTTTTGGCCATTTAGTATAATATTGGCTGTTGGTTTGTCATAGATAGCTTTTACAAGATTGAGATAAAGACCCTCTATTCCAATTTTCTGTAGGGTTTTTATCATGAAAAGGTGCTGGACTTTGTCAAAAGCTTTTTCTGCATCTATTGAGATGATCATGTGATTTTTGTCTTTGGTTCTGTTAATATGCTGTATTACATTTATTGATTTACGTATGTTGAACCATCCCTGCATCCCTGGGATGAATCCAACTTGGTCATGGTGTATAATCTTCTTGATGATTTGTTGGATTCTGTTTGCCAGTATCTTATTAAGGATTTTTGCATCTATGTTCATTAGGGAGATTGGCCTGTAGTTCTCTTTCTTAGTTGGGTCCTTCTCTGGTTTTGGTATCAGGGTAATGCTTGCTTCCAGGAATGAATTTGGGAGTATTGCTTCTCTTTCAATTTCATTGAAAAGTTTGAGAAGTAGGGGCGTTAGGTCTTCTCTAAATTTCTTGTAGAATTCGGCAGTGAATCCATCAGGGCCTGGACTTTTCTTTGTTGGGAGGTTTTTAATTACTTCTTCAATTTCATTGGTTGATATTGGTTTATTTAGGATTTTTAAATCTTCTTGATTTAGCTTTGGTAATTCATACGAATCTAGGAATCTGTCCATTTCTTCTGCATTTTCCATCTTAGTAGAATATAAATTTTCAAAATAGGTATAGATGATCTTCTGGATTTCTGCAGGGTCCGTCGTGATATCACCCTTTTCATTTTCAATTGCATGGATTTGAGTCTTTTCTTTTTTTAATAAGGTTGGATAAGGGTTTGTCAATCTTATTTATTCTTTCAAAGAACCAACTTTTTGCTTCATTGATTCTTTGTATTGTTTTTTTATTCTCCAATACGTTAATTTCTGCTCTGATCTTTATAATTTCCTCCCTTGTACGGGCTTTTGGCTTAACCTGCTCTTCTTTTTCTAGAAGCTCGAGGTTCACCCTTAAGTTGTTTATTTGCGCTTGCTCTATTTTCCTGATATAAGTATTTAATGCTATAAATTTCCCTCTTAGGACTGCTTTCATTGTATCCCATAAGTTCCGGTATGTTGTACTGTCATTATCATTCAGTTGTAGAAAGTGACTAATTTCTTCTTTAATTTCATCTGTGACCCATTGGTTGTTCAGGAGGATGCTGTTTAATTTCCATGTGTTTAGGGAGTTTTTGTGGGATCTTTTGCCATTGATTTCCAATTTCATTGCACTATGGTCTGATAATATGCATGGGATAATTTCAATTCCTTTGCATTTACTTAAGCTGGTTTTATGAGCTAGTATGTGGTCTATTTTGGAGAACGTCCCATGTGCAGCTGAGAAAAATGTGTATTCTGATGTTGTGGGATGGAACACTCTGTAGACATCTACTAAGTCCATTTGTTCAAAAGTTTGGTTCAGTTCTACTATTTCATTATTGATTTTCTGTCCAGTTGATCTATCTTTTTGTGACAGTGGAGTATTGAGATCTCCCAATATAATTGTATTAGTGCTTATTTGATTTTTCATGTCCTTTAGTACTTGTTTTATATAGCTGGGTGCATTGGTATTTGACGCATATATATTTATGATCGTTATCTCTTCCTCTTGGATTGTTCCCTTTACGAGGATGTAATGACCGTCTTTATCTCTCTGAATCCTTCTTGGCTTGAAGTTCACTTTGTCTGCAAAAAGAATAGCTACCCCTGCTTTTTTCTGGGTTCCTGTGGCATGGAGTATTGTTTTCCATCCTTTGACTTTCAGTCTATGAATTTCTTTCTGAATTAAATGTGTTTCTTGTATACAGCATATTGTTGGATCTTGCTTCTTGATCCATTTCGCCAGTCTGTGCCTTTTGATTGGTGAATTGAGACCGTTAACATTGATGGTTAAAACTGATATGTATTGACTTGTCATGATATTTTCCTGTTGTTGGTTCCCACTCTTTGTTTTTCCACTTTCCGGCTATTTAATTATTTGCCCTGCCTGGTGGATTCCTTCTGTTGGGGTTCCTATCTCTTTCTAGAATGTCCTTCAGAACGTTTTGGAGTGCTGGTTTGGTGGTCATAAATTTTCTCAGATGTTCTTTGTCATGAAAGTATTTTATTTCTCCATCAATTTTGAAAGATAGTTTTGCAGGGTACATCAATCTGGGCTGAAAATTATTTTCCTTTAGAGCTTGCAATACATCATTCCAAGCTCTTCTTGAATTGAGGGTTTGTGCTGAAAAGTCAGCTGTGATTCCAATGGGTTTTCCTTCATAGGTGATTTGTCTCTTCTCCCTAACAGCTTTTAAGATTCTGCCCTTCTGTTGAATTTCTGGGATCTTGACTATAATATGTCTGGCTGAAGTTTTTTTTTGATCATGTCTAGTTGGTGTTCTAAAAGCTTCACTTATAGGGGTGTCAAATTCCTTTTCTCTTCCAGGAAAGTTCTCCCTGATTATGTCTTTGAACAAGGTTTTAATGTCGTTGATGCTATCTCCTGCTTTTTCATTTATTCCAATTATTCTTAAGTTGTTTATCTTTGAGTCATCTAGCAGCTGCTGAATTGATTTTTCATGGTCCCTTGCTATTTTTAAGAATTTTTCCATTTCATGATCACTAATTGCAAGCCTGTCTTCTATATCTGAGATCCTGTCCTCGCATTGGCTTATTCTGCTACAAATACTTTCAATGGAATTTTTTATCTCTTGGATATCTGCTTGAATCTGCCTTATGGATTCCATTTCTTTCCTATGCTGAGCATTTATGGTTTTTATAGTTTTCTTAAGTTCATCTATTTTTTTGTCTGTATCAGCTATAGTGTCCTTAAGCATGGTCTTCATTGTAGACATTATCTCTGCAGTTATCTGTGAGATTATTTCTGTTTTAATTTTTTCCAGAACCTCATTCAGTTGCTTTGTTGTTACCACTTCAGATAGGCCAGGTGGGTGGCTTTCGGATTGTCCCACCTCGTTGCTCCCTAGGTTTGCCTTTGGTGAATTGGATGTGTGGGGTTGCATCTTGTTTAAGTGTCGTCTCATTTTTTCTTTCTTTAATTCCTGGGGTGATGTTTGCAAATTACCTATGGTAGGTTACTTTATTGCTAGTGTTTAAGATCTTTAGAAGATGACTACTTCTCTGCAGTATCTTCCAAGAGGAGCTTGCTTTTAGGTTTTGAGCTTTCTGCCAGATCCTACCTCTTCAATTCGTTGGGTATGCGAAGTTGCTACCTGTTTGGCCCAGTCCTTGATTCTTTGGTACTGTGCCACTGTATTTTCTGTGTCCCTTAGTCAATCTCAATCATGAAATATCAGGAAGGAAAGCTGTTTAGAACAATTATTTCACATTTGGCTATAATGTTAACTAAAGCATCAAACACAGCCTAGAAAATGACAGACTGAGCTAACCAGTTATTTACCACTTTTAGCTGTATAGAGTTGCAGTTATATAACAAAATCTAAAACACACCAGAAAAATTATATGCAGTATACAAGTCCTATGTATGTCAATTTTTCCCTGAGGAGTTTAAATTTAAAATGAGTTAAGGAGGAAATAGAGTATTGGGAGAGGAGGAAGGAATTAGATGTAAGGTTAGAGGACCAAGAGGGATCCCACTAAAATTGGGACACTAGTGCAGAGGACAGGTGGTAAAAAGAGAAGGAAGGGATAACAGGAAGAACAGATCACAACCACAATCACAAAGAAGTTAGAGGCGCTGTTTACACTCATATAAAAAACCAGAGAGAATAATGAAGGAAAGAGCAAATACACATACAGAAACAAAAACGAAGATAAAAACAATAAAACAGAGCAAAAATAAAACCCCACCAAAAAACAAAACAAAACAAAACAAAAACTAAAAAACCCTTCGCCAGAACAAAAAACAAATCAGTGAGAAAAAGAAAAAAAAATAAATAAATAAAAAGAATCAGATGTTCCAGGTGTTGACTCTGTTGTAGGCAGGTACCGTGTGGTGACAGAGTCCTGTTCTGTGCAGGTCCGTCCCAGTAAGCCAGGAGCGCCCTCTGGCGGGCGGTGAGCAGAGGCGCGTACTTTCAGGCAGAGACCAATCTAGCTCGCCTCCGTTCTCAGTGCCCTTTCACGATCCCTGGGCCTGAGAGGCTCAGCGCGCTGTCCGGAGTGCGGGTTCCCTGCACTGGTTCCCGCCGCTCTGGTTTTTCGCCACGCCCCCCACAATGGCGCCGGGCCAGTCGCTCTCTGGCGCGGGACAGGTGTGGCTGAGAGTCCAGTCTCGTTCGCCTGCTGACCTCAGCACACTTTCGTGGGCCTGAGAGGCCCCGTGCTGCCCTGTCCGGAGCACAAGTTCCCAGAGCAGTTTTCGAGCCGCTCTGAGTTTCGCCACACCCCCCACAATGGCGCCCGGCCGGTCGCTCTCTGGCGCAGGGCAGCTGTGGCTGAGAGACACTCACCGCCGGTCAGCGCCGTTCTCCGCCGCTCCCCTGCCCCGACGCTGTCTCAGGATCCTCCCTGGGGGCTCCCTGGGCGCCAGCTGCCACCGTGTGTCCGTAGAATTGAGCCTCCGTGGCGCTGCAACTCCCGGGATAGTAGAAGGTGCGCACGCGCGGTCTGCTCCTTCTTTCCTTCTTCTTTGTTGGAAGTCACCCGTCACTGGTGCCGGGGGTCCCAGATTGCACTTCAGAACTTTTCTGGGTTTCGGGGAGGCATCTACCCCCCTCCTGCGCTTTCCGGGTCGCTATATTCCCGTGTTCCAATGGTAACTTTTAGAGAGAGTTTCGCTGCCTGCTTCTTACTCATCCACCATCTTGAGGTCCCTCTCAACCTTTTTCTTGACTCCTGATTTTTTACTGTGACTGTCCCGTTTGCTAACACCACTGTGGGATGCTTGACTACGCCATATCAGCCTGGCTGGGCATGCTGAGTGTAAAGCTGAGACAACTGGACACTAGGTCCCTGGGCATGTCCTCATCAGAGCTGAACCTTAGTGTCCCAGGGCTGATGCATGTCTGGTAGACCCAGCAAGGTACGTGATGAGGCTGAAGCCTAGAATAGGAGGAGGGGCAGGGATTTTTCACTGAGGAGATTTTTCATAAATGTCAGGTAACTGTGAGGTCCAGTGGCTTTGGGCTGTTCCTTGGCCTACACTGAGGAAGAAAAGGATTGATACTTGAACCAGATGAGCCCTTTTCTTCCTGGCTGTAATTTTTACTTGCTTGTTTCTTGTCCTGTAGGTGAAGAGATGGCGTTTGTGAAGAGTGGATGGTTGCTGCGACAGAGTAAGTACTAGACACCTGGGTCTGCATTTAGGGTGTTTGGGGGAACATCTTTATTTCTGTTTGCTGAAAGGGATCATGTTTAAAGACAAATCATGGGGGCTGGTGAGATGGCTCAGCGGCGTAAGCGCCTGCCTGGCAAGCGCGAGGGCCCGAGTTCGACTCCCGGAACCCACATACGATAAAAGGGCCGGTGATATCGCTCAGCGGCAGGGGCGCCTGCTGGCGCGCGAGGTCCTGAGGTCGACCCCCAGTACCCACAAAAAAAAAAATAAATAAAATAAAATAAATAATAAAATAAAAACTAATCATGGGCCAGTGAGATAGCTCAGTGGCATAAGTGCCTGCCTGGCAAGCGCGAGGTCCTGAGTTTGACTCTCAGTACCCACATACGAAGAAAGGGCCGGTGATATCACTCAGCGGCACGGGCACCTGCTGGCGCGCGAGGTCCTGAGTTCGACCCCTGGTACCCACAAAAAAAACAAAAAAAAACCCCAAATCATAAAGTTTTACTATGTTGCTGCCTTGAATTGCCTCTTGGGAATTTTTAGAACTCTGTAAACTGTCTTTCTGCACATGGGGAACTCTTTTTGTTGCTGAGTTTATATGAAGAAGGAAACAATGGCAATCCTTCTATTGTCTCTTTCTCATTAGCATACTTTATTGACTTGAGAAGCCTGAGTCTGGCCACACCTAGCTGCTGCTGTATTGGCACTGAGGGATTGGTCTCTTTGGGCGTGGGATATGCTTGTTTTATCTGAGGACTGAGCGGTGACTCAGATTCTGAAATACTGGAGCCTTTCTAATTATATGGAGGAAGACTTGACCTGAGGATATGAATTTATCAAAAGCCAAAGTTTATCTCCAAAAGTGACTCCAGAGAAGATATTTAATTCTTTACTTATGGGATTGAGGTCTACTTTCCTAGATTTGTCTTCATGGGCCAATTTTTGATACACTGTATGCACTGTCTGCTCATCTCCGAGGATGCCCCTCCAAGTGCGATTTGTCTTGTGCTTTAAAGAAAGAATAAACAGATTATTTTGCTGTCCTAGAAGGAGCAGAGTTAAGGACAAAGCCACTATATAGTATGATTCTAGCAAAAAAATCGGAAGCATGTGCTGTGTACTGTGAGACTTGAATTTATATTTGAGGGATACCTTCACAGCTTAGCTAAAGTTGAGGCTAGTGGTGCAGAGTCAACTGCAAACCTTAAAAAAACTGTTGGTCACCAAGCATGGTGGTGCATGCTTGTAATCCGAGCACTTGGGAGGCTGAGGCAGGAGGATCACCATGAGTTTGAGGCCAGCCTGGGCTACATAGTGAGTTCACGACCAGCCTGAATTACACAGTGAGACCCTGTTTCCAAAAACAAACAAAAAAACCCCAAAATCTCTTGATATGAAGCTTTTGTTCTGTTATAATAATTTTATGTATACGTTCTCATTTAGTTCTCACAACACCTCTGTGAAGTAGGTAGTATTATTTCCAGTTAAAGAAATTGAGGTTCAGCGTAATTCAGTTAGGTCTAGTTCCAGCATTAACCCTGTTGCTACCCAGAGATGGGCCATCTGCCTGTCTGTCCCTGACCAAGTTCTGTGAATTCCCAGACTTAGTGCAGAACCGTGCATCCTGTGAAGGTCCATGACAGTCTGGTAGTCTTAGCATAGACAGTTATTGTAATCTCAGCATTACCTGGCAAGTCCTGGCATATTGGAGTCTAGCCCCCATCTCTAAGTTTTCCTCTCTTGCTTGGGTTTTGTTTTGTTTTTGTTTTTGTTTTTTGAGACACAGGGTCTTGTGCTGAAGCTCAGGCTGGGCCTCGAACTCATGGCAATCCTTCTACCTCAGTCTCCTGAATGCTGGAATTACAGGCGTGTGCTACCACGTCCGCCTTGCTTGGGTTTCGAGGTCCTTACCTCCCTGTAGTCAATATCCTCCCCTTACTCAGAACTTGAGGAGGTGTCCTTTTTTGCTGTCCTTCGGATATCCTCTACTTTTCTCCTTAGGCTCTACTGTAACCTTGTTTGAAGGCAGGCCTTCCTTGCAAAACAACGCAGCGTAAATGGTCTGTAGATGTAGTTGTAATCTGAATTTTTCTGTTTCTTGGTGGCCCAAGGAGAAGATTTCACATAGCCTGCCCAGCTTGAATAGTGAGAGACCGCACTCAAGCAAAGTCTTAGTTTAGAGAAAATATTTTACTGCAGAATAGGAAAGATGACCCCTAAGAGAGGGCCAGGTTGCTTGCAAGCATGTGAAATGATTCTGCTTCTTCTGTCTCTCTTCTCCTTGTTTACCCCACTTCCTGCCCTTAGGGTGTCCCTGCTGGTCTTGCATATGTATGAATGCACAGGGAACATTTGTTTGGCTCTCCTTAATTTTTCTACCTTTCCCATCTTTAGGTACCCCAGGGCTTTCTTTTGCATATGTAAAGAGGAAGATTTCTTTGTTTCCAAGGTGAAAACACTGCTCCCCTAGCTCAGCTCCGCAGGACCACCTCCCCCACCGCTCATATCCAACTGCCTACAATCCTCTCTCAAGAAATCATAGCTCCTGATTCTTCAGACTGTACGGCGGTGAAGTTGGCTAGCTACTTCGGCGTGAGAGGGGGCAATGCAGGGCAGGAGCCGAAGTCTTTGCTGTCTGTCGTGGTTGGTTGGTTCAGGGCTCCCTAGAAGCATCACCTGGGAACCTTCAGTTTTCAATGTCATCTGCAGGTTTACAGTTACAAGGTGGGAGGACACAAAACACACAAAGAAGTTAAGGAGGCATGGTACAAAAAAGAGAAAAAGAAATTGAAACAAAAGTTGTCCCAGGAGTAGCAGCAGCCAGGAGGACAGGGAAGGCCATATCCCCTTGATGCCACTCCATAGATTTTTAGGGGCTGGGAAAGGCCCCTAAGCCAGGGAGCCTGGTTAAGGATGTTGTGGGTCCTTATTTCTGTCTGACCCATTTTATTAATCCAGGATCAACGAGAATGATTAGCTGCTGCACAGATGCCCCTGTCTCTAGCCAGCGTTAGATCTAACACTGCCCCGTACAGGCCAGAGAATCTAGAGAAGCAGTAAGGTCTTGCTGGTTTGCCCGTTTGTTCGGCCTTATCGCTCGTAGAGTGGACACATTGGTCATGGTGACAGCATTGTAGATCATTCCCCTTGGCAGGGCAGCCAGAGAACCCGTTAAGGCTGTCAGCCCTGCACCACTAGACTCACTGCCCTCTTTGCACGTCCATCTCCTTTTTGAATGGCAGTGTGATTCGTTGGGGCTCATAGACCACCAGATCACTTTCACGCAGTAGGATGTGTCCTACCCACCAAGTCCGCCCCACATGGGTACAGTCGTAACAACAGGTGACAGGTCCCAGGGTGGAGCCATGAGTTTGGAAGGATATGAACATTAGATGACACCTTTCCAGGCAGAGGAGTCCGGGGCTCTGGGTCTCCTACTCGGTGGGGTTTGGGTCTAGGAATATCTGAGTATAGATCACTGGCACCAGGAAAGAGGTTGAAGAGTTCCATCTCTGGTAGAAGCCTGGTGAAGTAGGGGCTCTCATGCTGGAGATCTCACTGTATCCGTCGTTGGAAGGCTTGATCATTCGAATGAAGGCTGCACTCTGGTGGTAGGTGGCAAGAACAGTTACACCATCCTGTGACATCGTACGGGTCAGGAGTGGCTTTGACCAAGACAACCAGCAGACACCTCAGTCTGTTACAGCAGGTGAACTTAGCCGTGGGACACACGGACACAGGGATGATTTGATCTCTTGAGGAAGGTGAAATAAGCATTTCCACTCTCAGGCATTGTGGGTTTCAAGGAAAGGGCAACCAAGTCCCTGCCAGATTGTTTTTCCAGACCATTGTATCTATTTGGATAATAAACGGGTGGGGGGCTGGTGATATTGCTCAGTGGCACGGGTGCCTGCTGGCGCGTGAGGTCCTGAGGTCGACCCCCGGTACCCACCAAAAAAAAAAAAAAAAAAAAAAAAAAAAAAAAATATATATATATATATGTATATATATATATATATGTATACAGGCGTGGGAGGGTGGGTCTGGAAGCTCCATCAGCTGTGTTGGATTAGAGTAATTTAGAGGCTTCCAAGTGACATGTATGTGAGCCAGGGAGGTGGTGCATATCCATCTGCCCCTAAGTCCTGTTGTAGAATGTAGGGGGCCAACCTACGAGCTTGTACCTGACCAAGGGGTGACAAAGATAAAGCACAAAGAGGCAGAGAATAGGTTAAAATGTGTGTGGGGGGTCAGAGGGCTCTTGTCTCCCTTCGACAAAGCCCTGAGTGACTGGCACACCCTGGCTTTAGTCACTCAGACACAGGCACAAGCAATAAGAGTAAAAGATGGTTCATCTGTTTCCCTCTGTCCATGGTACATATCCGAGTAAACAACAGGATCTCAGCCATATTCATTTTCCCTGCAGTGTGTCCGCACATGCTCATGCCCACCTTTCTCTGTAGTGCTCACAGAAGAGGCCAGTTAGGCCTTAATCTTCCTATCTGGTCTCCCACGGTAGCACATACCCACTTAGTGAAGTTGTGTCCCTGTTGTATATCAGAAGCTATCTGTATCTGCGTATTAGGGGAATTGGCCTCTAACTGTGTAACCCTCCTTACCAGAGAGAACAAGAGGAAAAGAGAGAACAGCCCAGAATTCATTTTTGGATATCAGGGGCCAGTCAGTCTACTGACAGTACAAATAACTCCAACTCCCCCAAACTCGCAGGTCAGAAAGCACCAGTGAAGAACGAGAATTAGGAGCCCAAGGGAAAGATTAACCTGGAACGGGGATGAGTTAAAGCTCCTGTGTCAGTTGTTACTTTTTTTTGGAGTCTTTCTGAAGAACAGCATGAGGCCTTCCAGGGGTTCACAGAATAGGCTCTGAGGTGGTCCTCTCCTGCTGGCGAGGGTTCTCTGGGACTCCGTATCCTTTGTCCAGGGCTCCAAGTGGGTGTGGTTTATCCAAGAGTCACGCCCAGTCACCTTAGTAGCAGAGTGGCTAGAAGGTAGGACAGAACGCCACCCCGGTAACGGGAGGGAAAGATGTAGGCAGGGTCTTGATGAGGACCACATCCCCAGGACTACATAAAAGGGTTCCCTCTTCTCTATGTTGGACTTCTGCCTTTTCTTGGAGGGCCTTTTGAAATTGTGCCAGAGAGATGACATACAGTGGTACCTCGGTTTACGAACTTAATTTGTTTTATGATTATGGGGAAGATGGCTATGTTCATGTTTGTGTGGGGAAGATGGCTGTAGTCGTGTTTGTCACCAGATATGGAGTTTGTGAATGGAAGTAAAATTTTGCTGAATGCTTTTGTTTGTGAGCCGAACTGTTTGCAAACAGAAGCATTTGTGAACCGAGGTATTACTGTTTTGTACCTGGGTGCCCATTTCAGAGTTCAATAAGAAATCATTGGTAAGGAATGGCCTTCTGTACAGGGCCTCATAGAGGCTGAGTCCTGACTTTTGAGGGGCATTTCTTATTCTCAGGAGGGCAGCGGGTAGAAGGTAGTCCAGGGAAGCTCTGTCTCCCCGGTTAGCTTATGGAGATGTTTCTTAGGACTCTGTTTCCCTTCTCTACCATGCCTGAGGTCTGAGGCCCTCAGGTGTGGTGTAAGTGATATTGTGTGCCAGGGCTATGGAGACTCCCTTTGTTACTCTGGGCTTACAGGCTGGGCCATTGTGACTTTGGATTCCCTGAAGCAACCCAAACCGAGGAATGATTTCATGAACCAAGGCTCGGACCATCCCACTTGCCTTTTCTGTCCGCACAGGAAGGCCTCTATCCATCCTCTGAAAGTGTCTGTCCATACCAGCAGGAATTGAAAATCCCAGGCTCAGGGCACATGAGTGAAATCTGTTTGCCAATCTTCCCCTGGGTATGATCCTGTCCTCTGGAGACCAGGAGGGGCCTGTTGGTATGTTAAGGGGTTGTTCTTTTGACACGCCTCACATCTTTTAGCACTTGGGCCACCATCTCTCTGAGGCCCTTTCTGAGGATCAGGGCCCAGCCATTTGTCGTGTTCCCTCTTTCCCGAGCTGGAAAGATTGGTGGAGGGTCTTCAGGATTTTCCATTGTCTGGCCTCAGGAAAGAGGAGCCTCCATCCTTGGCTTGGAACCTGCTGGAGAATTAGTTCCCCCTTGAGCACCTTTGTTGTCTCGGAGGAATATTGAGGCTTGACATCATTTAAGAAATGTTCCCACAGTAAGGGGCCCAACAGAGTCCCAGGCTAGTGTCCTCGAGGCGCCCAGTGAGCCAGCAAGTCAGTGGCCCAATTTCCTGTGTTAACCTCATTTCCCTTTTGATGTCCCTTGCAGTGTATTACTGCCTCCTCCTTGGGAAGATGTAACACCCTTAGGAGACAGTCTATCTCCTGATGGTGCTGGGTGGGGAATCCACAAGCTGTGAGGAAATATCTATCTTTCCAGATGGCTGCATGGGCAGAGAGGACAAGGAAAGCATGTAGAATCAGTATATATACTGGCCCACTTTCCTTCACTAAGTTCCAGTGCGTGGGTCAAGGCTTTTAACTCTGCCAGCTGGGCACTGGTCCCTGCTGGCAGCAGTGAACCTTCAGTTGTCTGGGAGTGGGTTACGACTGCAAATCTGGCCTTTTTAGTTCCATTTTCCACAGGCGAACTCCCATGTGGAAAGAGTCCTGTGTGGGTTTTCCCAGGGAGAATCCTTCAAGTCCTTCCGAGGCCGAGGTGTGAAGCAACACTTGTCCACAATTGCGTGTCCAGTCCTCTTGATGTTCTCCTAGGAAGAAGGTAGCAGGGTTATTGGCGGGCAGGTCTTCACCTGGATGGCTCACCCCTCTAACAGCACGGGTCTGTTGGTGTTTTACCAGCTGACTGTTGGACAGCCAGAGGCTGCCCTCGGAGGCCAGCAACCCCAAAACATGATGTGGAGAATAGACAGTCAGGTCGTTGCCGAGAGTTAGTCTGGTGGCCTTGGGGATCAGTAGGGCGATAGCGGCAACAGCCCTAAGGCAAGCTAGCCATCCCTCAGCCACCCAGTCTGATTCTTTGCTCAGATACCCCGCAGGTGGTTGTGCTGGCCCCTTAACTTGAGTCAGTATGCCAAGTGCCACCTCCTTTCCATAACATATAAAGTGACCAGTTGGCAAGCTCAGAGCAGGGGCATAGAGAAGTGCCTGTTTCAGGGTCTTGAAGGCCCTTTGGTCCTCAGGATCCCATTGTAAAAGATGAGTGCCTTGTTTTGGGGCATCTTTGAGCATTTGGTATAGGGGTCAAGCTAGCTCCCCATATGTGGAAATCCATAGTGGGCACAACCTGGGGATTTCCAGAAAGCCTCTTAACTGTTTTAAGGTCTTTGGAGGAGGTAACAAGATTGTTGGCTCAATTTGTTCCCTTTCCAGGGCTCGGGTTCCCTCCAAAATGATTAACTCTAAATATTGTACTGAGAGCTAGCACAGTTAGACCTTGTTCCTGGAAATTATAGCCCCATTGTGCCAGGAAGTTGAGGAGGGCTTGGCTTCCCTGGTTGCAGTCTTTTTCCACTGGGCACAAACCAGGAGGTCATCTATGTACTGAAGAACTTTTACCTCTGGACAGGAGAAGTCAGGATCTCTGGAGAGCCTGTCCAAACAGGTGAGGACTGCCACGAAACCCCGGGGCAAGACTGCCCAGGTTAACTGAGAGGTTTGTGTGAAAGTCTTCAAAGGTAGCGATACCGAGAATCTGGATGTGGAGAGATACAGGAGAAAGCATCTTTAAATCGAAAACTGAGAACCACTTAGAGTTCTCTGGTATCTGGGTCAACGAAGCATAAAGGTTAGGTACTGCGGGGTACAAGGGAATAACACCCTGATTTCTATGCCCGAGGTCCTGCACTAACCTCTAGTCTCCATTTGGTTTTTGTACCCCAGGATAGGAGTATTGCAAGGGCTGTTACATGTAGTAAAAGTCCCGGCATCTTCAATTTTCTGTGATCTGTTTTAGTCCCTCTCAGGGCTCTGGCATCAATGGGCATTGTCTTTGATGTGGAAAAGAGGCAGTGTCTTGAAGGCGTATTTTTACTGGAGGGGTAGTAGTTACCCATCCGATTTGCCCTCCGTTGGCCTTAATCTTGGAGTCTGTTTTAATCTCCTTCAACGGGAGGATAAAATTCTGACCCAGAGCCATTTAAACAGTTGTTTTCATCCAGGCTAGCAAGTCTCTTCCCAGTAAGGGAGCGGGACTTAAAGACGTCACTAGAAATGAATGGGTAAATAGGTAATCTTCTCAGCTACAGTTTAGGGGATAGGTAAAGTATCAAGTAACTTTTTTTCCTGATACTTCCCTGACTGGTCTTAGAGGGGGAGAGGGAGTTGGCATAGGAAAAAAGGACGGAGATAGCTGCACCAGTGTCCAGCAGGAAAAAAAAAAATTAATTCACCCCGTACCAGTAGGGTCACCCGGGGCTCTGGGAGGGTTATGACCTGGGTGGTAGGAGCCCCAGAGGAATGCCCCAGGCCCCCTCAGTCCTTTCAGACCACCACTGGGAGGTCTTTTGTGGCTCCCAGAGCCTTCACCTCTGAGGACATGCTGCCTTCCAGTGACCTTCCTGTTCACAAAGTGGTATCTCAATAAACTTACCTGGTCCTTGGCAAACTTTCCTAGTTCCTTTTTTATCTGTGTGAATTCCTTTAGGGGGAAGGGAATATGGACCCATTGGGCTCTTCCTGTCCAAGGGTTTGACCCTATTACCTGAAGGAGAAACAGAGGCAGGGTTGGGGCCCAACCTCAGGGGCTTGTTAAATGGCCCCAGACAGAGGGAATGTCCAGGCCCCTTCTAAGGAACCTCTGACTATTTCCTTTCATTTTTACAAAACAAGTCTTGCTGTAGGGAGGATAGAGGCTGTTCAGGGGCTTATCTTCCTGCCCTCTTCTGCTCCCTTGGTCTCCCCCTGCCCTTTTTCTAGCTCTCTTGAGGCCCACTGGGCTCTGGACTTTCCTTTTGTCCCCCTCCCAGTGCCATAGCAGCTAGCAAGGCTGAGTCAGTTTTGCATATCTTACAAAGTGTTTCGTTATGTCTTAGGACAAAGAAAGCCTGGACATAAGGAACCTCTGACTATTTCCTTTCATTTTTACGAAACAAGTCTTGCTGTAGGGTGCTTTTATAGTTTATACTTCCCCCTGTTGGCCAAGTCTCACCATCTCCCAGTGGATACCCTATCCATACCTGGGTGTACTTTTTCTTCAGCGATTGAGGATCAGATATCTCCCCGTTCTTGAGGGTATACCCTAAAGGTGTGTCTGCAGGAGGGAGGCTGGTCGGATTTCCCATCCGAAATACGTACACAAAGAAGGTGGGAGGCGTGAGAGTGGCCCTGTCATACGTGTCACACAACCTCCTCTCAGCCTCTGTGTCTGTAGCAGCTGCAACATAGTGTGCCCTGCTGTACCCAGACCGTGCTGCAGTTTCATGGGAATCACCTGACCAGAGTCTTTATGGGGGCCTTTCCTGCTGTCTCCCTTTGTTCATGGCTGCAGCAGGGGGCCCTTCTCCCCATAGCAGTGGGGGGAAGCCTGTTCCCTTCAGACTACTGGCAGCAGTCTGGAACGGAAAGAGGTCCTGCCATCCCAAATGGCCTGTGAGGTCTCCTCCACCTAGGGGTCCTCTAGCCAGATCTCTTAGCAGTTGATATTGCGCCTGAGGAATCAAACTCCACGGGGCCGGAGTGGCCAGACCCTTGAGGGAGGCCAAGTTAGATTTTTTTTTTCTCCTTCTTAAACATTGGAATTCAGTGTCTCCCCACTTACCCCAGAAGTTTTCTTGGGGGGGGGGTGGGTGTTGGAATGTAGACAGACAGCAAAGTCAGGCATAGACCCTCTCTGGGAAATCGGTGTTCTCCACCTTAGTTGGACTGAGAGACGTGGCCTTGCAGTCTGGCTGTCCCAGGAGAGCCAGAAAAATAATGAGGTCTCCCAGGGCTACGCATGATGGAGCGGTTCAGTGAACCGGAGTCCCCCAGTGAAGTGCGGAAGCGAGCTCTGCAGGGAGGGCGCCCCTCTGAGGTGAGGAGGGTCCTGGGTGGCTGGGAACATTGGAAGCCTGGACTGCACCGTGAGCGGCTTGCCCGACAGTCCTGACAGTGCGCAGCGGAAGTTTGCAGGATGAGTCACAGAAGAAAGGAGAAAGAAAATCAAGTAACACAGTAAACAGCGTGGTCATCTCATCCTACCTTGGTTCAGGAGAGTAGGAGGAAGTTTTTGAATTTCCGAGTTCTGTTTGGCACCAGAAAAAATGTAACTGCAATTTTCCTGGTTCTTGGTGGCCCGAGGAGAAGATTGACGCGGCCCACTCAGCCTGAACGGTGAGAGGCCACGGGTGAGCAGAGTCCTAGGAAAGTAGGAGCTTATGTGGAGTGGGAAGGATGGCCTCGGAGGCTCGCAGGCTGCTGAGACAGCCCTCACTTCCTTCTCCTTATCTTCTGCACTTCCTGGTAGGTGGTCCTCCCTGTTCCCTTGCATATGTATGAATGAAGAGGGAAAGTTTGTTTCCAGGGTGAAAACACTGCTCCGCAGCTCAGCTCCCCCACCGCTCAAATCCATTTGCCTACTGAGTGAACGGTGATCTTTTTAACAATTTGTGCCGTTCATCAGTGTCTGTTGTGTCACGTAGACACATAGTAGGCGTTCCTGGGCTGCGGGTATAGTTCAGTGGTAGAGCACTTGCTTAGCGTGCACAGCACCACAGTCAGTCAGTCGATCAATCAACCAACCAACCAATAAAAATAAAATTTTTAAACTGGTATTAAGTTGCACAGACATTTCCAACTTCCTGGCCCATGGCTGTTTTGGAGGTATATATTCAGAAGACTTACTCTGTAGCCCCATTGTCCACCACATGGATTGGTTTTTCTTTGCTAAAAGCAGGAATAGCAATATAAAATGAGATATGTTGCATTCACTGGGTTGGAGAGCAGCAGAGATACACCAGTGATTATGCGTAAGTCCAGCGGTTCCCTGGATCCCTTTTTCTGCTGTTGCCACATAGACTGTTAGGACCTCGTGCCTAGCCTCGGGAGGGCAGGCTGATCTGTGAGTCTGCAGCCTGGGCTACTTGGATAGAACTTCCCAACCCAGTGATTCCACTTGTCAGTTTTCATGCCTCCGCCTGGTGGTTTCTGTATAGCTCAGGAGCTGCCGTTTACATGGATGCTGCATGTCAGTATTGATGAGTGTGGGCAGGTGCTGTAAACACTCCTTCCAGTGAGGAGGGTTTTCGATACTGGCAGTAGGATACTGGTAGTTGGCTGTCACGTCATCTAGCCGACACCAGTAGCAAGCATGGAACATAAGAGTTACATGGAGTGGGATTTGTGCACAACAAGCAAGAATAGCGTGGGATCGAGAACAAAAGGTTCACTGGGCAGTGTGTGGATGTGGGAATGCACCAGGAAGACTTGTAGCTGAAAACTGGCGTCAGATCCACTGCAGGGGTTCCCTCAGGCAGATACATTATAAGGTTAACTGCCTGGCCCAAGATCACAGATGAAAAGGTGGATCCTCTCAAACTGACAGAAAGATGTGAGGTGGTGGGATGTGCACTTCTCCTGTGTCAATCTGCCTTTCCGCATCTGCATCAGGCTGTGGGCTTCCTGTGAAGGGAAGTCTTAGCTTTCGAAAGAATGTATGTGAAAGCTCTTAAGGATGAAGAAAACAAATGTTTTTCCAAAAGAGGGAGGTATTTTCATTTGAGATTTTCTAGTTCAGCATTTTCAGATCAATCTCATAAATTTAGATAGTGCTGGGAAGGTTTAGAAAGTTTAAAAGTTTATTGGGGAGATGGGATGAGGTGCGGGTTGCACATACTTGTAATCCCAGCTACTTGGTAGGCTGAGGCAGTAGGGTCCCAAGTTTGAGGCCAATCCAAGCAGTTGAGCAAGACGGCGTCTCAAAAATAAAAAATGGGCTGGGGATGCAGCTTGGTGGTAGAGCACCCCTGGGTTCAGTCTTTAGTGCTGCCAAAAACAAAACAAGGGCCAGTGAGATGGCTCAGCGGCTTAAGCGCCTGCCCGGCAAGCGCGAGGGCCGGAGTTCGACTCCCAGAACCCACATACGAAAAAGGGGCTGGTGATATCGCTCAGCGGCCCGGGCGCCTGCTGGCGCGCGAGGTCCTGAGGTCGACCCCCCGGTACCCACAAAAACAAAACAAAACAAAAGTTTAGTTTGCTAGGCAGACTTGGGAAATTAGATGTTAGACTTCTTTCATTAGCTCAAAAGCTAGCCTTTTCTTTTAAAACCTGACTTTTTTTGTGTGTCTCTTGGGACTTGTCCTTCAATTGGCAGCCTTTAGTATCTGGCGCTGTGATGCCTGCAGCCCTGCTCACTGTAGGGGTGGTCAGGCCGAAGTGTCTGCTTCCATTTCCATTTCCGCTGACGCTTCACGTGGTGGTGCTCTTGGGTAGGTGTGCTTAGAGGCTCAAGGAGGAATTTCCTTTGTTTCTTCTGAGTTAGAGGATGAGTCTTTCTTCTTGACCCAAAGCCTGCCTTTCCCGTTTTTTACAGGTACTGTTTTGAAGCGCTGGAAGAAGAATTGGTTTGACCTGTGGTCGGATGGTCACTTGATCTATTACGACGATCAGACACGTCAGAGTGTTGAGGATAAAGTCCACATGCCGGTGGACTGCATCAATATCCGCACAGGGCACGAGTGTCGCGGTACGCCCTCTCCCTTACCCGACTTCTGCTGTCTGCCCTTCCTTGGTCTCGACGGTACCTGGATCCTCTCCCGTACCTGATCTGCTTCCATTGACAGACGGGAGACGGGCTCTGTCTGGGCGGCGCAGCCCCATCAGGGACCTGTGCGTTTAGAGAGTGAACCTTCGTCGGGGCAGATAGATTTTCTCATCCGAGCTAGACCTTTTTATCTTGTGTCACTTTGTCTGGTGGAGAAGGAAGCAGTGTGCTGGGAACCCCCAAAAAGGTGGGGCTGTCCTAGACCATGTTGAATTTGTGACTTAGAAACTGCCATCTGTTTGATGGTGACTCTAGTCAGTTTCTTAATAGTCTGTGACATCGTAGTTTCCAGGAGTTGTCATAATTGTTGTCAGCCTACCTGACCACTTTCTGCCTTTTTGGTCAGGCCATTGGTTATTGATTTATAGTCTAGTCCTTGGCTTATCTGTACTGTTTTGACTTAGAATATGTAAGAAAAAATCTTTCTCTAAAAAAACCCACACGAACTATGTGAATTATGCTCCTTTTTTCTGCTTTTTTTCATAGACGTTCAGCCTCCAGATGGGAAGCCGAAAGATTGTCTGCTTCAGGTCGTCTGCCGAGACGGGAAGACAGTCAGTCTTTGTGCAGAAAGCGCGGATGATTGTGTGTGAGTTTTGATTTCTTGTGTGTTAATTTAGGGTTTCAGTCTTCAGAAGGAGAAGAATGGGAGTAGAGTTTGCTTCAGGCAGCAGAATTGGGGCTCAGCAGATGTGAGAGAAATGTAACAGGCATTTCTTGATCTAATTTCTGCCTCTCTCGGACTGCCAGGTAGGATCTCATTATGGTGAAAATGACAGAAAGTAGTAGTTACTTTGTGGTTTCTTTTTTCATTATTAAATTCACACTGGATAGTAGGCATAGGTGAATTTTGCTCTTTACACATTTTTTTATTCTTTTTTGTGGTGTCTGGGATTGAACCATGGGCCTTGCACATGCTAGGCAAGCATTCTACCACTGAGCTATGTCCCCGCCCTTTTTTATTTGAGTTCAAGATAGGGTCTTGGTGAATTGTCCAGTCTGGCTTTGAACTTGGAATCCTCCTGTCTCTCAGCCTCCTGAGTAGCTAGGATTATAGGTATCTGCTACCATAACCCAGTCTAAATGTTTCTTTAATAAGCATCGACATCCATGTGGTGCAGCATTTTCCTTTCTTGTGTGTGTGTGTGTGTGTGTATTTTTAAGAGACAGGGTCTCACTGTGTAGTGCAGGCTGGCCTTGAACTCACTGTGTAGCCCAGGCTGGCATTGAACTCATAGTTCAAGGCTGCCTCAGCCTCTCAAGTGCTGGGATTGTTACAGAATCCAGGAAGAGACCAGACAGAAGATGGGGCACCGGAGGAACTTTGGAAGGCAAACAGGTTCATTACACTGGCGGGCTGATGGGGATTTCTCAGTTCCAAATCATCAGCGCTGTCTTGGGGTAGGGTAGTTTCTTATATAGGTTTTTAGAAGAAAGTACAAAAGGCAGATAACATGATATTTTACAGTTGGTTACATGTGTCTTGTCACACATTACTAGGCAGGTTTGGTTCAGGCAAGTTAAGTGGGAGCTTTCTATCCTATAACAGGGAGGTCAAGGCTAGGGTGAGCAGGAGGAATCAATCACTGTCTTAGACTGAGTCGAGCTGTCCTTGAAATGATGAGTCTCTGGTACTTGAAAGTAAGTAAAACATCCCTGTCTGGCTGAGTTACACCTGTCTTGCAGCTGGCACCTGGAATGTTAAGGCTCGTTAAGTTTTGTAGCTTTCTGATTAAGGGAACAGGCTGTGTTTTTCAGTCTTATCCTTGAGTAGTGATAAACATATACTAGTATTAGAAACATAAGGTTTAAAATTTCCTGTACGATTAAAATAGCCTCTACAGGATTACAGGCATGCAGCACCATGCCTGGCTAGCTCTTTCCTTTCCTTTTTATTCTCATCCACTGTCTCTGTAGAGGGGTTGGGGAGCTAAACCACAGGAGAAGAACCCAACCTCACTAGTCCTCAGCCTGTTAATGTTGGCGCTGGTACTGGTGCAGAACCTTGAAAACACTCAACTGAATTAAATTTAGTGGTGAGATTGGATTTTTTTTATCTATCACTTCAGTGGGTTAACTCTGGATGTCGTGAGAGTTAAGCAAAATACTTGTAAGTGCATGATATTTTCACAAAAGCCTGCAGATTATTTTATCAGCCTGTGCTCATCCTAGTGTAACTGTTCTGTCAAACTCTAGGGTTTATTTTAAATTCGAGATGAAGCTTATTTTCTACACTATCTCGATTTGTGTCTTAACTGGCGTGTTGTGGAACAGATACGACTTTCCTGAGGACTGGTAGAGAAGTGACTGTGTCAGGCTGGTTTGCTACTTTTATAATCTGGAACTCTGTTATTACTATCAGATACCTAAACTAACATATATTGAGGACTGATTTTGCACTAGGCATTGAGGTGACAACTGCTTTACAGATTTTTTTTTTACTTTTATTAGTACATGTTTGTAGTACATAACGATTACATTCACTGTAGGGGATTGGTACACGTGCATAACACATTTCAATTCCCTTCTTTTTACCTTCTCCCTTCATCCCCTCTTTAATTTTCCAGCATCAGATTCATTTATTTATAAGATCTTATAAAGTTACCATAATTAGATCGAAAGAAGACTAATAGCCATAGAACATGTAAAACATGTGAGACAATTGTACTAAGTCAAGGTGCACTTTTATTTATTTTTTATTTTTTATTTTTTTGTGGGTACCGGGGGTCGACCTCAGGACCTCGTACACCAGCAGGTGCCCATGCCACTGAGCGATATCACCGGCCCTTTTATCGTATGTGGGTTCCGGGAGTCGAACTCGGGCCCTCGCGCTTGCCAGGCAGGCGCTTACACCGCTGAGCCATCTCACCGGCCCAAGGTGCACTTTTAGATACATTGTCAGATGTTTTTAATTCACTTCCTCTTATGAAATGGGTGTTACTGTTCCTGTTATAAGAAATTGAGGCAGAAAGAGGTTAAGTAACTTCTGCATCAGTTTTATGCTCTTGCAATTACCACAAGTGTAGTGGCTTCAAACAATATACCTTTATTGTTATATTACTGGAAGTCGTAAGTGCATCTTGAACATCAGTTGCACAGTGTCTTCAGGGCCTTGTTCTTTCTGGAACTTCTGGGGAGGATCTGTTCCCTTGCCTTTTCCAGCTGGAGGTCTCTTGCATTCTTCAGCTCTCAGCCTTTTTCTTGATTCTTACAGCGTGCAGCATTGCGCTTACGCTTCTCCCATGGCCCTCTCTGCCCTGCAGGCCCGAAAGGTTATATGCTTTTAGGGACTTGTGATTAGATTGGGTCCGCCTAGCTATTCCAGTATATTCTCCCCATGTCAGGGTCCTTAACCATAATTATAGTGGCAGACTTCCTTTTACCTGTGAAGTATATTCATAACTTGGGATATGGGCATCTTTGGGGACTGTCATTTGGCCTGTCACACATTCCCTGGCTTCAGAGCTGGTACACTAGACTCAGGATTTCGCTTTGTAGCCCTTTTTCCTTTGCCCTGCTGTGGCTGAATTGGTAAGAGCTAAATCTTGGAAACAACCCAAATGGCCATCAACTGAGGAATGTATAAAAAAGATGTGGTCTTTTTGTACAATGGAGTACCACTCAGCCATAAAGAAGGATAAACTCGAGAATTTTATAAGTAAGTGGATGCAACTTGAGACCATAGTCATAAGTGAAATAAATCGGACTCACATGTGTAAACATCATATTGTCTCCCTGGTGTGAGAAACTGAAAGTATGAATAAGGTCCAAAATGTACAATAGATATTGTAAAATGGGAAGATATTGTTCAAAGGAAAAAAGGAACTAGGATGGGAGAAAGGGGAAAGGAAGGAAGGAAAAGGAAAAAAAAATACAAGATAGTTATACTACTAGTTTCTCTTAGTTCATTGTAAAGAAAGTTTTGCGCTAATATCACTAATATCGTTTGGAGAATTTTTTATTCCCACATCTTGTACTCTGAGTAACTACTTTAAAGATAACAATACACAATGTATTAACTATTGTTATTCTCCTATTGTTATGAAATTCTATTTTATTTTTGCATTAAAACAAAAAACAGTAACAAATGTTGGTCAGGCTTCAGGGGAAAAGGAACCCTTATCCATTGTTGGTGTGAATGTAAACAGTACAACTGTTGTGGAAATCAGTATGGAGAGTCCTTTAAAAAAATTGAAACTACGAATTCCGTTTGACCCAGCTATTCCTTTTCTTGGTATCTTCCTGAAAGAGTCACATTACATTGGAACATGCATGCCCATGTTCATAGCAGCACAGTTCACAGTAGCTAAACCTTGGAAGCAGCCTGTGTGTCCATCAACGGATGGATGGATAAACAAAATTGTGGTATTTACAAATAATAGAGTACTACTCTGCCACAAGGAAAGGTAGATTTGAGTCATTTGTAGGAAAAATGGGTGCACCTTGAGTCCATTATGTTAAGTGAAATAAATCAGACATACAAACTTAAATGGCAAATGGTTTCTCTTTTATGAGGTGCAAAATATAAATAAAGAACAAAATAAAAGACAATAGAAAATAGGGAGAAGATCTCAAATAAGAAGGGATCAAGAGATGGAGGGAAGAGGAAAGGAAGGGAAAGGAAAGGAGTTGAAGGAAGGAATTAGGATGTGTTATGTACATGTACCAACAAGAAATGTAAACATATACTGCAAATATGTACAAAAATAATAAAAGGAAGAGGATCAAAAGATGGATGGAGGGGAGAGGGAGAAAGAGAATGGGGATGAAAGAAGGAATTAAGATGTGTTAGGTACATATACCAACTCTACAAGGAGTGTAAACATTATGCACTACAAACATATACTAATTTAAAAAAGAAAACAATATAAAGTTTTACTATTTATTTGTTAATAGGAAACGTGCTTGGAATAAAATGATGTAGGAAAATTGAATAGGAGACTTAGTTTGGTACAGCTGTCGCTACCAAGTACTACAAACTGGGTAACTAAAATATCAGAAATGGAGTCTATGTTCTGGAGGCTGCGAGCCTAAAATGAGACCCTCAGCAGCACCACATTCCCTCTGGAGCTCGATAGCACCCTTGCTTGCCTCTTCCTAGCTTCTGGTGGTTGCTGCTGATCCTTGGTGTTCCCTGGGTTGCAGCTGCATCACCCCAGTCTCTGCCTCTGTTGTCATGTGACATCTGTTGTGTTTGTGTCCAGATTTCCCTCTTACAAAGGACATCAGTTATGTTGGATTAAGGATCAACCTTAAAGTATGACCTCATTTAAATTTGATTCCTTTTGCAAAGACCCTATTTCCAAGTAATTTCACATTCTTATGTAATAGGGATTAGGACTTTGGTATGTCTTTTGAGGGGACATTATTCAATATATAGTAGAGGTTTCTTAGTAAAGATGTTAAAATGAATCTGGATCATCTTCGCAAAGTACCTAGTGAAGTAAAGGGCAAAACATTTCAATGGCAACAGCCAATAAAGAGTTCGATTTCAAGTACAGACAGCACATAGCCAAAGGAAGAACTAGACGTTCCTGCTGAGACATCACTGTCCTTAACCCCACCTTAAATCCCAGAAGCAGTAACAAGAGGAGTTAATTAAACATTGTCTTAGTTACTTTTCTCTTGTTGCTGAGACAAAATACCCAACACCCAAAGTTAAAGCGGGAAAGGTTTATGTAGCTCACAGTTTGTAAAGGTTTCAGTCCGTAATCAGCTGGCTCCAAGGCAGGGTAGCATGGCAGACTGGCATAGCAGAGAAATAGTTCATGGTTGGCAGAAGGTAGCAAAACAAGCAGGAGACAACCACAGCTCTTTCTATCCCTTTTGTCTTATCCAGGCTACTTAAGGCAGGTAGCACTCACACCCTTAATCCTAGCACTGCACCGTGAATCAATCCCAGTGTCACCTAGTCTAGATCCAGCCACCTCTGAAAAAGCCCCAACTGTGACCTCATGAGGCTTTGAGGGAACATCTAGACACAAGCCATAACATTCTGCCCGTGGCCCCCCAAAGACTCATGTGCATCCCTTTATGGGAAAGGCATTTAGTCCATTTCTAAAAGTTGCCAGAGTCCTAACAGTTTCAGCACTGCTGAAAAGTCCAGGTCCAAAGTCTCCTCTGAGATGTAAGGCAAATTCTTAGCTGCGAGCCCCTGAACAAATGAAAAGAAAATTAAACGCTTCCAACATACAAAGGCACAAGGTAGACATTTCCATTCCAAAAGTTACAAATGGGGATACAGAGGAATAGGATCAAAGGAAGTTCAAAATCCAGCAGTCTTGTGTTTAGAGAATGAACCACAATTGGGACAGATAGATTTTCTCATCTGAGCTAGACCTTTTTATCTTGTGTCACTTTGTCTGGTGGAGAAGGGAATAGCATGCTGGGAACCCCAGGGTCTTGCTATGTAGTTCAGGGTGGCCTTGAACTCACTGTGTAGCCTGGACTGGTCTCAAACTCATGGTATCCCCCTGCCTTGGCCTCCTGAGTGCTGGGATTACAGGTGTGTGCCACCACACCTGGCTAGGAGCATTCTTTTTAATGGCAAAAATTACTAACAAGCTAAGTCTCATACTGTGGAACTAAGGACCTAAGAAAATGAACTAAATGTGTGTATGACACGACTGGAGAGCAAGTTGCAATACATTTCACATTTATTAAAAAGTAAAGCAGGAGCGTAGGAGGGGGTATAAGGTAAGGTAGACATGATCAAAGTGTGTTATATACACGTATGAAAGTGCCATAGAAAAGCTCAATACTCTGTAAAGTTAATATGCACTAATAAAAATGCGTATTGGAAAAAGGTCTCAAAAAGTAAAGTGAATATTCAGTAGTACCCATTATGTTTTAAATGTTAAACCTCTACTGTAGATCTGTTTTAAAAATACATATTTCTAGTGCAGGTCTTGAATGAGTTGAGTGAGTCCTGGGGCAAGGCCTGAAGAACTATGTCCCCTCCCCTCTCACCCTCTTGCCAATGGGAATTGAACCTGGGGACGACTGAGCTGTACTCCCACTCTTTTTATTTTTTAAACAGGATCTTAAGTTCCTGGCCTTAAACCTGTGGTCCTCCTGCCTCACCCTTCTGGGTAGATGGGACTACGGGGATGTGCCACTGTGCCCAATTCCCAGATACCTCTTCTTTAAACAAGATTTTTCAGGAATTCTGGTGTTAATATGGATTTTGAAAATCATTGAAATGTTGGATTGCTTCACCTAGGTATCTTTTTTCTTTTCTCTAGGGCTTGGAAATTTACACTGCAGGATTCTAGAACAAATACGGTAAGTTAATTGCTAATAGTAATCACCAGTAACGTGATCTTGTAAGGTTATCTTGTGTGACAGATTGGAGAATAGGAGGTCGGAAAAGGGAAGGGAGGAAGACAGGTTTCTTGCCCGTTCATCCGCGAGTGGGCAGAGCTGGGCGGGACACCTTTCACTGACGGTGGTCCTGCTGGGTCTGCCGTGCTGTGGAGGGAGGATCCCTCCTCACAAAGGCCTGCTAGTTTCACTGTTAACGTTTGTATTTCCTAAACTCTGCGACACCTTAAATTCTGCTGTGGTTTGTAGTGAAGGCACAAGAAGCGCCACAGTGTTCCTTTTTTTCTTTTTCTTTCTTTTTTTTTGGTATATTAGTACATGTGTTTACTAGGTAGTATTTAGACACCCGGTGGGAAGTTGGTACCTATGCGGAACGCATCTTAATATCTCTTTTCTAACCCTTGTCCCCCTCCCCTCCCTCTTATGCATGGGCTCTCAGCCTGTGAGACCAAAGCCTGTCTGGGACTCATGCTTGTCTTCAGTACTGTTTCTGGCCTCAGGAGGTCGAAGGTAGAAAGCTCATTGGTAGAACCTACTAGTGACATCTTTCTGTCCGGAAGTTTGGAAACAGGACCTCTGTGGTCAGCTTTTATTCTTTAAGTAGGGCTTGATTTTTTTCTTTATCTCTGTAGAAAGAAAAAAAAAAAAAGTAGATGAATTTGTGCATGTAGAAAAATAATTAAAAGGACCTAATACCCAAGTACATAGTGTTTTCTGTTCTTGCTAGCCCAAGACAGTTCTTTCTAGCTAGGCGTGGTGGCGTATGTCCATAATCCCAGAACACGGGGTGGGGTGGGGGTTGGGTTGAGAGGCAAGAGGATCACTCTGAGTTCAGGGCCAGCCTGGGCTACATAGCAAGACCCTGACCCCACCGCCCCCATGGAATAGCAAAGAAAAAAGCCCCAAAACCAAACTACAAGACAGTTATTTCTTTTTTTTTTTTTTTTTTTTTTTTTGAGACAGGGTCTCACTATGTAGTGCAGGCTGTGAACTCACTGTGTAGTCCAGGCTGGCCTCGAACTCACAGCGATCCTCCTGCCTCAGCCTCCAGAGTGTTGGGATTATAGGTGTGCACCACCATGCCTGGCAAGACAGTTCTTTCTTACAACTTCCTTTTTCCTTAAAACTTACTCTGTAACTCTAGAACACTTTCTTTCATATGAAAATTCTCTATTTGGGTATAATTAGTATTAATGGTCCATATAGTTATAGGCAGTATCCCAAGGTAATTCTTTGTATGAATATTTTTTTAAGTTCTTTTTCTTTCCCACTGAGTAGCAATTTTAAGAACTTTTTTTCCTTTTTAAATGCAAAAGAGTGTGTGGAATTTACCTCTGACTGCTACTTTTCAAATTGTGAGTAGGATTGTTGAGTGGTGCAGTGTCTTTAAAAGGCTTCTGGTAAGATGGGGCTTCTCGGGCCTTGCTGTACGCTGAGAACTCTGCTGCTGACCTCAGGAGAGCCTTGTGGGACTAAAGCCTCATGCTGCACCCAATTTTCCTTGTTCTTGGAGAACTGTAGTTTTTTTTTTTTTTTTTTTTTTTTTGGTACTGGGAATCAAACTTAAGACCTCGTGCTTGCGAGGCGGGCACTGTGCCGCTGAGCTATATCCCCAGCCAGAGCTATAGTTTTTGTCCTTTATTTTACTTGCTAAGTAAGTGGTGGGTATGCATGGCACTGAGTGCAGGTGTGGAGGCAGCTGCCCTCTCAGCCCCTCTCCTCTCGCACACAGGCGTGCGTGGGCCCTGCTGTCCTGTCGGAAGAGACCACTGTGGCTTCCTCGCCCCCGCCTTACCTGGCCTATGCTGCACCGACCGCCGAGGTAGGGAGCGGACCTGAGCAGAGAGGATCCAGCTGCCTTTTTGTTTGTAATCTTGAGCCAGTATCAGAGAAATCGGAAATGGACTCTAAACCTTTTCTTCTTAAAATCAATTATTCTGTGTTATGTCTTGCTTTTATGAGATAAAGCAACTACTTTTTTTTCATGTTCAAACTTATTCTTTTTTTTTTTTTTTTTTTTTTGTGGGTACCGGGGGGTCGACCTGAGGACCTCGCGCGCCAGCAGGCGCCTGTGCTGCTGAGCGATATCACCGGCCCCTTTTTCGTATGTGGGTTCCGGAAGTCGAACTCGGGCCCTCGCGCTTGCCGGGCAGGCGCTTAAGCCGCTGAGCCATCTCACCGGCCCCAAACTTATTCTTAAGATAGACCTAACGATGAACTATGTTAATGATAGTTGCTTTGGTTAATGAGATTTTGAGGATTTATAATTTATATGTAATGAATTATTTCAATTCTCTTTATTATCAGAAAAAATACAATTTTTATTTTGGTTAAAAAGCCTTAAAATGTAAGTCAGATACCTTTGAGTGTCCAGCAGTTAGGGTACGAACTGTCCAGTGTGGTGTATTTCAGTTTTTGTTGTGTGAGGCATGCCTGTCTTTAAAAAAAAAAAAAAATTTTCAATTTCATTAATAGTTGTAGGACTATTCAATTTCTCTATTTACTGTTTTATAGGTTGTGATAGTTTGTACTTTTTGAGGATTGGTCCGCATATTTATGTATGTATGTAAGTGTTTTGCAGTACTGCGGGTTGAATTCAGGGCCTTGCACATGCAAATGCTCTCAGAGCTACTGCCCCAGCCCTTTTTATTTTATTGTGATGCAGGCTCTATGTGTTCAGGCTGACCTTGAATTTGGGATCTGTCTGCCTCCAAGTATCTGGGATTATAGGCCTGTGCCACCACACCCAGCAAGTTAATGTAGATTGTCTTTTAATGTAGGTTGTCTTATTTTATGCAAATAGAGTAGAGGTGTGGGGGTGCACCCTTTTCTGTGGTGTTTGCCTAGAGTAGAAGGTAATCAACTAAAAAAGTTAGCTCTTTCCAGGCTGCTCCTATCCTTCTTAGGTTCTTTGGGTAGAAAGCAGGCTTTTCTGGGGGTCTTTTCTGTTGTATTTGTTGGTATTTCTAAGTTCCTGGCCTCTCTATCTAGTCTGAGATGTGTTGAGGCACTAGCCAGTCCACTGCCTTTGCTCTATCATTCCGTCCCCTTGTGTTTGTTTTGTGTATAAGGTTCAGGGATTATAAGTGTACTTAGAAGGAGGGGAAAGAAGGTCTGCTCTGTCTTCCAGAAGAAGTCCTACTTTTATAAGGTAACATTTAAATGTACAAATAGCTCTCAGTTTTCCCCTGCATCAGAGCACTGGTCACACTGCAGCAGCAAACAGAAACATTGAAATGACACCCAGGCAAATTTATTTAATGTTGGATGGGCAATGACAGGGAATCAGTTGTCCCTCAAAATGTCAGGCCTCGAAGGCTGAGGGAGGGAGGTTTTTATGGGGTTGAAAGGGGAAGTACAGAGGCAGAGTACTTGCTGTCTTTGATTGGTTCTTATACTATGTGTCATAGTGACCAGCTATGAATCACAGTGACCAGCCGTTTCTAGGAGACAGAAGTAACAGGAACTATAACAGGAACTATTACCTGGGCAACTAACAGACTGGCTGGGGGCATTGCTGCTACGCCTCCAGGACGGTAGTGGAACTGTCTGCCTCCCTCTCCTGTGAGCTCATGAGCTCAGTCTTTCATCTCCATTTCTTGGCACGTTGTTCATTTGCTTAATCATTGGCAGTCGGCCCCACTACTTGTTTTCTTTGTTTTTGTCTTTTTGAAGCAGGGTTTCACTATGCAGTTCAGGCTGGCCTCGAACTCACTTTGTAGCCCAGGCTGGCCTCAAACTCACAGTGATCCTCCTGCCTCAGCCTCCTGAGTGCTAGGATTATGGGCGTGCACCACCATGCCCAGCCTACTACTTGTTTTCTGGCAGTGCCCTTTCATAGTTGTGTGTGGTTGGAAAACCACAGTCACCTGCACAGGTCCTGGACCTCAAGTACCCCTGTCTTTCATGTTATCCTGCCTAGGAGTGCTGAAATTGGGCTGGAGAAGGTTCTGTGTCTAGGATGGCTTTACCTGGGGAGTACTGGTTTTAGATAATTTCAGTATCACCTGGTCCAAACTGGTCATTTTACACATGAACAAAACAAGGTCCAGAGTGATTAGGTAGGTGAATTACTGAAGGTCCAGTTAATGGTAGAGCTGAATTGAAATCCAGATTCCTTGTAAGTCCAGTTCTCATTTTTGTTGGATTTTCCTGCCCTGTCTATCTAATCTGCCTACCTACCTACTTAATTTTCTCTCTTTCTCTCGCTGAGTTTATTTACTAAAGTATTCTAAATTCTAGCTAATTCTGGAAAGTGTATTCCAAAGATAATGAACTAGAGTGAACAGAATAAAGTAGAAGGAAAATGAAACCTTGTTTCAAAATATTCTTTCCAAATCCCAATAATACATCAAATAGGACAACCTGCACATTTCAATCCAAGATTTTTATTAAGTTGTAAATGAGGAAATGAAAATCCACAAATGAATATGTTTACCACTAAGTGTCTGTGCATCATAGTGTGGAAATAGGAATGCAGTTCCTTTGAATCCCTATCACAGCAGAATGCCTTTTATTTTACTAGTGTTGGGTATGGGGTCTTTTTAAAATGGAAATTCTGTTGTAGGTTTTCACTATCAAAGTCCAGTTCAGCACATCATAGCTCCATGTACCATACAGCTCTTTGTGACAATGAGGAGAATACTGAGGAAAAGTTTCTGCATTTCTAAGAGCAAAGTACTGGTACAGTAAACCCTTAATATAAACTGTTCAAGATTGAGTATATAATCATATGCACAGAAGTGTATCTAGCAGTATAGAAAGTTAGAGAACATTATCAGGATTTTTAAAAGAAGTGTTGTAGGAAATATTCAGGACAGAAAACAAATTTTGCTTACTTGCTCTCCCATAGATTTTACCAGTTTTTTTATACCAAGACTGGTGGTGATTTTTTTCCCCACCTGCACAAGCCCTGCCCCCACTTTCACCAGCAATTTAAAACGTATTTAGGGTCCAGCTCTGGTTACACTTAAGATTTGTCAAAGAATCGTTTCATCAAGTAAACAAATGTACTGGTACACAAATTCCATGCCACCAGACAAACTACTGATTTTTTTATAATCAAAAGTAAATATAAATGAAAGATATAACAAAAATGAACCTCTTACGTGTTACCCAGGTGTACTTTGCAGTCAGTCTCTTCCCTCTTCAGTCCACTTTAGCCATTGATGTCACTCAGATTGATAATGCAGCAAAGAAAAATAAAGACTTGCCAACTTCTAGAAGCAGTGGTGAAAAGTAACCCTCAGTTGCAGACACTGACAATCTAGGTAACTATGCAAATCGGGGTCACTATGCAAATTCCTGCCCCTGCCTTTCTTCAGGAGTTTTTGGGGGCAGTCCACCAGCACATCTTGTAGCACAGAAGTAAACGCTAAACTGATGAATACCTGCTGAAAAAGTTATAAATAAGTATTATTTATAAAGTCACCTTAAATTTAGAAGTGGAAACTGAAGATCAGCAGTACATTTCCTTTGAGGTACAACTTGTAGGAAATTAATGGATGTAGTCAGAGCTTACAGAAATATGAAACCAGTATCATTAATGATAAATAAAAAGTTTCTCCAATTTTTGCAGTTCATGGTGTGGGCAGTAAATGATAATATCTGTACATACACTGGTAAAAAATGCAAGACTGCTCTCAGCTGGACCCTGAGGAGATTAATACTTTGTTCACGGAGACAGGAACTTTTGGACTAAAGAGTCCAACTTAAGAAAGTCCTAGTGGAGGGGCTGGTGAGATGGCTCAGCGGCTTAAGCGCCTGCCCGGCAAGCGCGAGGGCCCGAGTTCGACTCCCGGAACCCACATACGAGAAAAGGGCCGGTGATATCGCTCAGCGGCATGGGCGCCTGCTGGCACGCGAGGGCCTGAGGTCGACCCCCGGTACCCACAAAAAAAAAAAAAAGTCCTAGTGGAAAAATGCTGACAAACACACCAAATTCCTTAATGAGTTCTTAGAATTCTTTGGTCTTTCACATGCCCCCACGGTCATGGAAGACAATGACTCTAATGACAGTATAGGACACCAACGTGGCAGGGGCTGAACTGTGTGGCTTTCACAGCCCTGTGCACTATTTTTAGGTTACTTACAATCTTAGCTGCCTTTCTTCTTTAAGAAAACGAGGGGGCACTAACTAACAATTCAGAGCCTTGTGAACAGGAGGCTTCTGTTGGATCCCCTGGGAAGAGGATTCATTCTGACATTTGTGGTTCCCAAAAGGTTGTAATGTTGTGCTTGGAACAGGGAGAACCAGTTAGTAACTTCTCGCTACTGTTTTAAATAATGTCTCAGCCCACAGGTTACTGTGACCTCCGACAGATCAAGCAAACAAGTTGTTTTCTCCACTTGTTACTACAGCACAAGTCTTCTTGCCTTGTGATAAATGTTCTGGTGCTCTGAGTTTCCCTTTCAATTCATTTAATTTCACCAATCTATCAAAAGAGTCAGGGGCCGGTGAGATGGCTCAGCAGTGTAAGTGCCTGCCTGGCAAGTGCGAGGGCCAGAGTTCGACTCCCGGAACCCACATATGAAAAAAAGGGCCGGTGATATTGCTCAGGGGCCTGGGCGCCTACTGGCGCGCAAGGTCCTGAGGTCGACTCCCGGTACCCACACACACAAAAAAAGTCAGTAAACAATGAATTGCATTCTGTTACATTGTTTTAAACTTTCAAACTCCAGACTGTAAAAACATCTTGTGTCTCTTGCCCTGACCACCCTGCTCCCTCTCCGTGCACCACAGGGCACCCTAATACACAGCAGGGTGCTAAGCCCAAACCATCTGCGTAGAGCCAGTTGACAGGCGGGCGAGGAGTCCTGATGAGGCACTTAGGGACAAAACGTAGTTTACTGTGGGGTCGGAGTTCTTCAGTATAAAGAAGGAAGTGACAATGACCAAGACCGGAAACAAAGTGTTATTATAAAAGATGGAAAATGTTGTAGCTTCATAATCAGCAACTGCATTCTTCTTCCACAAGATTCTTTTATCTTTCTCCTTCGGAGACATGTTTCTGTTACCAGCTTCAGGAAGTTTTCAAGTCATTTCTTTGGAAACAGTATCCTCCCTCTTCTGTAGTGCTTTGTGCTTGAGAACAAATTTTACGCAAAGGCTACCAAGTAAGTGCTTACTAGGGTCATCACACCTTACAGAGCAGCAGACCGAATGAGATCCATGTGCCACATTCGCCAGCGTGCCAGATGGGGATGGCAGACACGATGAATGTGTCCATGAAGAACAGCGTGGAAGACTTGGCTGAGAGGTTGCAGCTAAAATCCTGCAGGAGCGGATCCTCCTCGACTGCTGCTTGAAGCCACCTTTGGGAGCCATGGCGAAGTGGGACTGTCTAGCATTTTCTTGAGTACTCTTTGTAGTGCTGGTTTTGTGGTCATGAATTTCTTAAGGTGCTCTTTGTCATGGAAAGTCCTTGCTTCTCCTATTTGGAGAAAGTTTTGTGGGATATGTTAATCTGGATTGCAAGTTGTTTTCTTTTAGGTCTTGAAAAACTTCAAGTCCTCCTGGCTTTTAATGTAAGGGAAAAATTACACATTTTAAATAGAAGCCTGCCAGAATGCCCACCAAGACCAAGCTGGCGTGTGGGGACAAAGCTGATAACAGAACATTCCCATCTTCGTATAAGCTTGTCTAACAGGTGGCCTTACAGTGTAACTTCAAATGTTCCTTTGTATAATCCCTGTGTTTACTGCCTTTGTATAAATAGTGGCCTTGTAACTTAAAATGTAACAGAACATTTCTTCCTATGTATAACCCATGATGTTAACCAACCCTCCAATCATATGTGCAGAATTTGCCTTTGTTCCTCCACGCTTACTGTCCCTTTACAAGCCTTGAAGCCCTGCAGGGCGGGGCTCTGACTCTTTTGGAGAAATCCTAGTCAGAAGCCCACCAGTGTAGTAAACTGCCTCGTGAACCTTCTCGGTGCTGTTTTTCCCATGTTTGGTCTGTTTTCCGTAACATGAAGATATGTATTGAGAAATCTGGTGTAATTCTAATGGGTTTGCCTTTATAAGTTATTTATTGTTTTTCCCTGTCGGCTTTTTATTTTTTTAAAAATTTTTATATTTTGTTTTTGTTTTTTGAGACAGGGCCTCGCTGTAGTTCAAGCTGGCCTTGAACTCACTATGTAGCCCAGACTGGCCTCACAGTAATCCTCCTGCCTCAGCCTCCCAAATGCTGGGATTATAGGTGTGTGGGATTACAGCTTTTAAAATTCTGGACGTCTGGGGTTTTAACTACAAGGTGTTGTGGAGAGGTTCTTCTTTGATCATGACTATTTTTGGTTCTGTATGCCTCATTTATCTATAAATTGCGTTCTTATATTTGGGAAATTTTCTGCTAAAATTTCTATAAAATTTCTTGTACTTTTTGTGCTGTCTTCTGATTTTTCTTAAGCTCCTGTTATTCTTAGGTTAGTTTTGTTTGGGTCATCTAGCGTTTTATTAACTAAACTAATTTTTAAAATTTAGGTTATTAGTACACGTGTGTAGTGCATGATACTTACATTCTTTGTATAGAGTTGGTATATGTAGAGAACACATCCCAATTCCCCTTTTTTTATTCCTTATTCCTTCCATCCCTCTCCCTTCTGTCCATCTCTTGATCTCCTTTCCCTTGAGAATGATCTATCTCCCTAATTCCTATTATCTATCTTTTATTTTGCACTTTATTTTTACTCTGGGTTTCTCGTGTAAGAAAAACAATATGATATTTAAGCTTGTGTGTCTGATTTATTTCACTTAACATTATGGTCTCAAGGTGCATCGCTTTTCCTACAAATGACTCAAATTTATCTTTCCTTATGGCAGAGTAGTACTCCATTGTGTGTAAATACCACATTTTCTTTATCCATTTATCTGTTGATGGACTTATGGGCCGCTTCCAAGGTGTATTTTTTTTGTGTGTGTGGGTACCGGGGGGTCGACCTCAGGACCTCGCGCGCCAGTAGGCGCCCGTGCCGCTGAGCGATATCACCGGCCCCTTTTTAGTATGTGGGATCCGAGAGTCGAACTCGGACCCTCGCGCTTGCCAGGCAGGCGCTTAAGCCGCTGAGCCATCTCACCGGCCCTTCCAAGGTGTATTTATCATGTGTTGTTCTACTGTAAAGACAGGTATGCATATATCTCTGTAATATGTCTTTAACTCTTTGAAGAAGATACCTAGAAAGGGAAGAGCTGGGTCAAATGGAATTTCTACTTTTAGTTTTTGAGGAATCTCCATACTGGTTTCCATAGTGATTGTACTAGTTTACATTCCCACCAACAGTGTGGAAGAGTTCTTTTCTACAGCTTCTCTAGTATTTATTATTACTTGATTTATTACTGGTGGCCATTCTTTCTGGGGTAAGATGGAATCTCAGTGTTATTTTTATTTGCATTTCTCTGATGGGCAGTGATGTCAAACATTTCTTCATGTATTTATTGGTCGCTTGTCATTCTTCTGAGAAGTGTTTATTTTGCTTGCCAATTTTTGATCGGGTCTCTCACTTTGGGGTGTCTGATTTTTTTGAGTTCTTTACATATTCTCTATTGGTGATGAACCTATGGCATGTGTGTTACTGTGTTTTTCTTTTAAGACAAAAGATGTTAATGTAGATTTGTTTTTGCTAAACTAAAACCTCAGTATTCAGGTTTCATTGCAGTGTTGGTACTTTGCAGTAAATAAGTGGGTTTTGGGTTCCATTTTGGCACTCAGTCTCTAAAAGTTTACCATCACTGCTGTATATATTCTAAATATGAGTCCTCAGAGGAATCACTGTTGTATATATTCTAAATATGAGTCCTCAGAGGAATCACTGCTGTGTATATTCTAACTATGAGTCCTCAGAGGAATCACTGCTGTATATATTCTAAATACGAGTCCTCAGAGGAATTGCTGGCAAAAATTTTTTCCCATTCCGTAGGCTGTCTTTTCATCTGTTGCTTATTTTTTTGCTGTGCAGAAACTTTTTAATTTAATACGATCCCATTTGTTGATTCTCAGGACTATTTCCTATGCAACTGGGATTCTATGCAGAAAGTCCTTACCTATGCTTGTGACTTTAAGAGTTTTACCTATTATATCTTCCATCAGGTTAAGTGTTTGTGTTTTAACATTTAGTTCTTTGATCCATTTTGATTTAGTTTAGTACATGTTGAGAGGTATGGATCTAGATTAAATTTTTTGCATGTGGATAGCCAGTCTTCTCAGCACCATTTATTAAAAAGGCTGTCTTTCCTCCCGTGTGTTTTCGGCCCCTGTGAGCCAAACATCAAATACTTCGATGTGCTTGGAGTTGTTTCTGCATCCTCTATTCTGTTCCTTTGATCCTCGTGTCTGTTTTTGGGTCAGTAACATGCTGTTTTTATCACAATAGCTTTGTAATACAACTACAAGTTTCGGATTGTGAGGCCTCCCGCTTTGCTCTTTTTACCCAGTATTTGCTTTTACTATTCTGGCTCTCTTCTGGTTCCATACGAATTTTAGGATTGTTTTCTCCAGTTCTGTGAAGAATGTTGTTGGATTTTAATTGGGATTACATTAAATCTGTGTATCAGTTTTGGAGGTATGGCCATTTTGTTTCTGCTTTTCCAGGAATAGGGGATATCTTTCCATTTTCTGATGTCCTCATCAGTTTCCCTTTTCAGAGTACTATAGTTTTTGTTGTAGAGGTCTTTCACTTGCATAGCAAGCTTAATTCTTCAGTATTTAGTTTTTTGGGTGCTACTAGAAATGATACTATTTTCCTGATTTCTTTCTCAGTGGGTTAATCATTAGTGGAACACTGTTTATTTTTGTGGGTTGATATTTTTCTTTTTTCTTTTTTTTTTTTTTGAGACAGGGTCTCACTGTGTAGTCCAGGCTGGCCTTGAACTCACTATGTAGCTCAGATTGCCCTTGAACTTGTGGCAGTCCCCCTGCCTCAGCCTTCCGAGTTCTGGGATTACAAGTGTGCACTACCACGCCTGGCTTGTGGGTTGATCTTGTATCCTGGTACATTACCATATTTGGTTATTAATTCTAAGAGTTTTTTGTAGTTTTTGTGATCTTCTATGTAGAGAATCATGTCATCTGCAAATAACTTGACTTCTTTTTTTCCTGTACATTTCCTTTTATTCTTTTTTTCTTACCTAATTGCTCTTCCTAATGTTTCTAGTACTACTTTGAACAGGAGTGGTGACAGAGTACATCCTTGTCTTGTTCCTGATTTTAGAGTGAAACCTTTCAATTTTTCACATTTAATAGGATGTTGGCAGTAGGTTTGTCATAAATGGCTTTTATCAGATTGAGATAAGGGCTTCCTATACCCATTTGCTGAACTGATTTTATCATGAATATGTGTTGAGTTTTGTCAAAGGCCTTTTTTGCATTTACTGAGATGATCATATCATTTGATCTCGTTTTTAAGGTGTCTCAGAGTATACGGTCCCTTACATCAACCATGTTCTAATTTTGACACCGTCTCCTAAAATTGGTCATTTCAGTGCCCATACTTTCAGTAGAATATTTTATAGTCTGGATTTTTTTTTTTTTTTGTGGGTACCGGGGGTCGACCTCAGGACCTCGCACACCAGCAGGCGCCCGTGCCGCTGAGCGATATCACCGGCCCCTTTTTTGTATGTGGGTTCCGGGAGTCAAACTCGGGCCTTCGCGCTTGTCAGGCAGGCGCTTAAGCCGCTGAGCCATCTCACCGGCCCTAATTATATTATCTTTGAGCTCACTAAACATCTTACTGTTTTTTTTTTTAACGCGGGTACCGGGAGTTGAACTCAGGACCTCGCACTTGCCAGCAGGCGCTTGTGCCACTGAGCGATATCACCAGCCCTTTTTTCCTTTATGTGGGTATGGAGAGTCAAACTCAGGACCTCGCGCTTGCCAGGCAGGCGCTTATGCCACTGAGCTATCTCACTGGCCCCTTACTGGTTTTTTAAAATCTTTTATTTCTTCACACGCCAGCCACTTTTTTTTTTTTTTTTTTTTTTTGAGGCATGCTTACTGTGTAGTTTAGGTTAGCTTTGAACTCACTGTGTAGCCCAGGCTGGCCTCAAACCCACAACAGTCCTCCTGCCTCAGCCTCCCGACTACTGGGATAGTAGGTGTGCACTACCATGCCTGGCTAGCCATTTGGTTTTTGACTTTGTCCCCAGCATTTCCCATCAGGTCAGCTTTGGGGAAGTTAAGAATTTTTTGAGTCACCTTGTTGCCTTATTTTCTTATGTTTCTCTCTCTCTCCCTCTCTCTCTCTCTCCTGTTCTCTTCAGTTCTCTTCTTTCTTTTTTTTTTAGCTGAGAGTCCATCAATTAGAGTAGAAAGACTCTGTTGCTCGTGTGCAGGTCTTTTTAGTTAGTGTCAGCTTCCCAGTGATGTGATCTTGGATTTGGTTGTGTTTGCTATTTATATATGTCTTGTACATATTCAGCTTAATTGAATCAGTCCTGTTCGCTGTGTTGCAAGGAGAGAATCCATACCAGTTATAATATCACCAGAGTCAACCATATCAGTCATGTTCATTAAAACTTTGACCTAAAACACACAGTTACAAGAACCCCAAATTTAATCATCCTCAGTCTTCTATTTATACTGCAGTCTGAAATCATCCAGTGAGCTCTTTCTACTACATTCACAAATGAGGAAGGTTCAACTAGTATGTGGGGGGATCTGGACAGATTTCCAGCTCTAGCTCTTTCCTGTACCTCTGCTTTTTCCTTAGAGTGTCACTGTGTTCCTAAGGTGTGTTTTCTTCTTACCCTTCTCAGCCCATGGCCCACTCCTGCATATCCCTGAGTTGGCCTCCTCCTATGATTTGTTCAGTTGCCTGCCTGTGAGTGAAGGGATTTGGGGACTCCTGAGCCCGCCTCTCTGCTGTAGACTGCCTTCTGTTTAACTCAGTTAATTTCTGTGGGCGTGGCTGCCAGAAGTTTCTGCCTTTGTCTTGTGATTGGATATCTTCAGTTAAGTCGAGGTGGGAGGGCGCAGTGTGGCTAGGCCAGTTCGCTCCCCTCCTTGCTCTATGAACTCTGCAGCTCCTCCTATGTTCTCTTTCTATAGCTTTCCTCTCAGTCTTGTTCTCCACTATCCACAGATTGTTACTGTCCGGCCTGCAGAGTGAGTGGTGGACAGTAGGCAGGATATCCTGCAGGCGCAGCACTCCCAGTGTTTGGGGCAACAATGAGTGGGTGACTATTTTGGGGCCAAGTCAGTTACTTTTCTTCTCGAGGTCTTGCTGTTCATAGGTGCGGCCCACTCCTGCAACTCCTTGAGCCATGGTTTTCTCAATGCTCAAATCTGGGTTCCTAATCTGTGCCTTTGTTTTCAGCTTTTGAACAGGTCTGCTGGTTTTATCTTGGGCACTACTTCCTGGCTTCTAGTTTCTCTGGTCTCTGATCTGTGAATATCTCATTCACTAGCTTTTACCAAGGGGGTGGGGGGAAAGGTTAGGAGCCTATCCCAGTGGCCTGGCCACCACTGTGGTGCTGTCTCCCTCCCTCAGGGTGTTGGATCCTCCCCCAAATGGGGTGTTACCACACCTGGGGAAAAACGGGTACTGCCGTCCAGGGAAGCAGTGCTTCCCTTTCTTAACTTCTGTGATACTGGATTTGATCTAGTGAGTTTCTTCTGTGGGTTATCTTTGCATATCTGGCTTTCTTTGCCTCCCCTGTTTCTGTGTACCTGTTTCCCCTTACACGTTTTCTAAGCTTTTCGCACGCACTGCTGCCTGTACATTTCCCTGAAAATAAGACCTAACTGGAAAATAAGCCTCTAATGAACGCAGGGCGAGAGACCACTCATCAGGCTTTTGTGATAGCAACTAGGCATATGGTTTAATACCTGGGTGCAGGTAGCCAGAGAGCAATAAGGCTGTCTGCAGGGAACAAAGAGAAGTGTGTCCTTTTTATAGGGATGGAAAGAAGGCAGGGGACATTGGGCAGGAAGATTTTAATAAACATCTGTGGTCAAAGTTCTCTGGCTGTCTTGCACCTCAGTGGGCAAAGTCCTTGAAGGTCCGGTGTAAATTTTTGGGCGGCTCCAGATGTCTCCAGCACGTGCAAAATTCCTTGTCCTATCTAAACTCCTTTACTACACCCTGTGCTTGCCTGACAGCTTCAGTGCTGAGCTGAGTGCCCTGCTGAGAATAGTGCCTCTGCTGGCAAGCAGGCTGGGGGGCTGGGAGAGTCAGGTCTGATTCAAACCTTACAAAGCCCCTGGCATGATTTTTCAGGATGCTGGTAATATAAACCCTACACCAAAATTAGCCCCAGTTAAGATCATCAGCCAAATAGATGCATTTGTGTGCCCATTGCAACACACCATGGATGTATTGAATTATAAAATACATAACTAAATGTAAATATTATTGACATTAATACTTAAATGATAATATAAATGATAATTATATGTAAATACACAAGTGGGAGCCTTTGGGCGAGATGTAAATACCTATGTAAACAGATGAATTTGAAATTTACTGGCAGATGACTAATCAGAGCATAGACACAATACACAAAGTAACATACACACTTGATAAATATGGATGTGGCTGTGTCTAATATGAATCTTCATAATTCAGTACATCGCATATTGTAATGGACACACTTAATGCACTTGGGAAATAAATGTTTTTTGAATTTTGATGGGGTCTCACTACGTAGCTCAGGCTGGCCTTGAACTCACGGAGCTTCTGCCTCAGCTACCTAAGTGCTGGGGGATTGCAGGCATTTGCCACTGTGCTTGGCTGTTTTCTGAATTTTGGTGCCTGCAATTTTTTGTTGCTTTTGTGTGCACAATCATTCTGTTTGTGTTTTTTAAAAATTTTTTGAGACAGGGTCTCACTATGTAGTTTAAGCTGGCCTTGAACTCACTATGTAGGTAGCCCAGGCTGGCCTCAAACTTGCGGTGATCCTCCTGCCTCAGGCTCCTGAATGCTGGGATTACAGGCATGCGCCACCATACCCTTTTTTTTTTTTTTTGAGACAAGGTCTCATGGACCTTCATTCTTAACTGTCATTGTTTTTGTTGCCACTCCTGTCTCGTAAGTCTTCCGTTAATACTTGATTTAATGGAAACTTTGTGAAGCCCAGCCTGCAAGAGGTAGTGAAGAATTCATGGGATAAAATCACTCCAATGTGCTATGAGGAGGCAACGTGGACAAGAAGTGCTCATTAAGGAGAGCTCTATTGCTGGACATGAGAGATTAGGGCTAGAGGTTCTACAGGAAATGGAGTCACAAGAAATTCAGGCCGGAATTTGGGGTTTGGAGAATGATGATGATGTTTCAGAAGATGACATGACTGTATTTGAATAAATGTAGATTTTTGTACATCAGTAAATGCAGAATTTTGTTACATGAATAAATGAAAAAATGTAGATTGTTGTACATGAAAAAACAAGGAATCCCCTAAATATAAGCCCTCTTACATCTTTTCAAGCAAAAATTAATATAAGATCCAGTGTTACTTTGGGGGAAATATGGTAGTTGACTGTAATGGGGAAAAGTAAGGTTTATTTACCATATAGCCTTAAAGTAGACTTTAATTTTTACTTTTTAGTGATTTTTAAAAAGGCGTAACCACATTGTCTCGTGTTCTTTTTATTGATGTTTCATTGACTGCAACCTGAAAACCCAGTTTGAATACATTACCAGAGGTTTCAAGATTGCGTTTCTGACGGACCTCTTTCTTTTCAGCAGGTGTATGGCTACGGTCCCTATGGGGGTGCATACCCAGCAGGAACTCAAGTTGTCTATGCTGCGAATGGGCAGGCGTATGCCGTGCCTTACCAGTACCCGTATGCAGGTAACTCATCCCAGCCTTCCACGCCTTGTTTCTCTTCATGCAAGAGTTTTAGTTCTCAGTTTAAGGCTTAAGTGAACTTAATTTTATGTTATGTCTCTACTACTGTGGTTTTAATTTTTCTTTTTTTAACAAGCCTTTTTGTATTTTCACACTGCTTTACAAAGCTACAGTGGTCTTGATTTTTAGAACTTAATTTAACTATTGTGTGCAGATTAGTTGCCAAGAAGATGATTTGTACTTACTGGATTTTTCATATCAAGAAACAACTAAAAGTAGAGGGCAATTTTAAGGGACGAGAGATGACTTTTCACCTGTGTTTTTCCTTCTGGTAACATTCTTGGACAGCGATCTTTACTGATGGAATGTTCTGTTTCACAGGAAGTAGAGGTCTGGCAGGGGCTGCTGTTGATTCCGGGCTTGGAATGTACTGCTCTCCATTCTGTGCTTCGCATGAAACAAACTGTGAAGTTGGATAGCTGTGTCTGTGTGGGCATTATCGAGTCCTGGCCGTCTGGGCAGGGAGTCTGCAGGGGGAGGTTGTGTGGGGCCCACGCTGGCCACTGCATGAGGGTTCAGGGGACAGAAGAGCAAGGCATCCATCATGAGGTCAGGCAGGGCAGACAGAGGAGTGCACATTGGTAGTGGAGGAAGCAGAACCCGAGCTCAGGAGATCCCTAGAGGAGGAGCTGTCTATGGGCTGAAATCAAAACAGGTGCATTGTCCCCACACAGCAGCAGCGGGAAAGGGTGCAGACACTGATAGCAGTGTCCCAGAGGCCACGCAGGCCCTGGGTGACTCCTAGATGTGTGTCATGTACTGATGCATCTAGCGTCATACAGGAGACAGTTCCTTGAGTAGAAATAGTGAAAACTAGTATCACTCTTTGCCTGGAAGCTCTGCAAATTCGTCTAATTAGTATGGACTTGGTTGACTTTTTTTTTTTTTTCCTCTTTTGTGGGTACCGGGGGTCAACCTCAGGACCTCATGCGCCAGCAGGCGCCTGTGCTGCTAAGCGATATCGCCGGCCCTTTTTTCGTATGTGGGTTCCGGGAGTCGAATTCGGGCCCTCGCACTTGCCAGGCAGGCGCTTATGCCGCTGTTGGTTGACTTTTTATGTGACATCGAAAACCAGCAAAATATTATTATGGCATTAGATGTTTATTGTATTGCTTTTTATATGTCTATTGTGAATTTCAAATTTTATATGCTACTTAGAGAGCTGCATAATATTCTTAAGTATTTTTAGTGATTGTGTTATATTGGGTGATACATGATTAGTTAAACCTTCCAATATTGACAGCTCTTTTTTTTTGCTCTCTAGTAGATACTGCTTTGAATCCTTTAATTATTTTCATTTTTATTCTGTTAAACATGTCTTAGAACACATTTTTTGTATATTAAATTTACATGTCAAAGGGTATAGATATTTTGGGTTTTTTTGAGACAGAAAGCAGTGCAAGTTTTCCATTACACAGAGCGGGATGGTGATTTAATGAATTGTCACTGGCTTCAGCAGTCACCACGTTAGGGCTCATCTTTCATCTCCACCTCTTCTCCCTACCTCTGGGTTATTTTTTTTTTTTTTTTTTATTTTAAAGAGAAGAAAAAACAAAACAAATCAAAAGAAGAACAAATTTTCAAACAAACATAATAGGAGGGTAACAATGGTTAATACATTACGTATTACTATCTTTAAGTTAGTTATTCAGGACACCAGACATTAGCATTCAATTGTCCAAACATTATTGGCACAAACCTTACTCTTCAATGAACTAAGTAAAAATGGTAGTGTATCTATCTTAACCATCTTATATATATATATATACAATTTTTTTCCCTTTCCCTTCTTTCTTTTCCCTATTCCAGTCTCTCTTTCCTTTTGACCAGTTTCTTTTTGATTCACCATGTCTATTGTACATTTTGGATCTTATTTACTCTTTCAGTTTCTCATACTAGAGAGACAATACGATGCTTACACATGTGCTTCTGGTTTATTTCACTTATGAGTATTTTCTCGAGTTGCATCCATTTACCTATAAAAGTCTCCAGTTTATCCTTCTTTATGGCTGAATAGTACTCCATTGTATAAAAATACCACATCTTTCTTATCCATTCCTCAGTTGATGGGCATTTGGGTTGTTTCCAAGATCTGGCTATTACAAATTGTGCTGCTATAAACATGGGTGCACATATATCGCTGTGGTACGATGTTTTTAATTCTTCTGGGAAGATGCCCAGAAGGGGAATAGCTGGGTCAAATGGGACCTCCAACCCTAGTTTTCTGAGGAATCTCCACACTGACTTCCACAGTGGCTGTACCAGTCGACACTCCCACCAACAGTGAAGAAGGGTTCCTTTTTCCCCACAGCCCCTCCAGCATTTGTTATTAGTTGATTTCTTAATAGTAGCCATTCTTTCTGGGGTGAGATGGTATCTCAGTGTTGTTTTAATTTGCATCTCTCGAATGACTAGTGATGTTGCACATTTTTTTGTATATTTATTTGCCATTAGTATTTCTTCATCTGAGAAATGTGTATTCATCTCAGATGCCCATTTGTGGAGTGGGTCTTTAAATTTGGGAGGTCTGATTTTTTTGAGTTCTTTATATGTTCTCGATAGTAATCCTTTGTCTGAGGAACAGCTGGCAAACATTTTTTCCCACATTGTGGGTTGTCTCTTTACTCTGTTGGTGGTTTCTCTTGCTGTGCAAAAGCTTTTTAATAAGATGAGATCCCAGTTATTGATTCTTTGGGATAGTTCCCGTGCGGTTGAGTTTTTATTCATAAAGTCTTTGCCTACACCAATGTCTCCAAGGGTTTTACCTATCCTACCTTCCAGCAGATTTAATGTTTCTGTTTTAATATTTAGATCTCTGATCCATTTTGAATTTAGTTTAGTGCATGGTGAAAGATATGGATCTAGTTTTAATCTTCGGCATGTGTAGAGCCAGTTTTTCCAGCACCATTTATTAAAGAGGCTATCTTTCTTCCACTGAATGTGTTTGGCACCTTTGTCAAAGATAAGGTGGCTTAGTATGTCTGGGGTTGTTTCAGCATCTTCTAATCTGTTCCATTGATCTTCAGGTCTGTTTTTTTGCCAGTACCACACTGTTTTTATCACAGTAGCTTTATAGTATAATTTCAAGTCGGGGATAGTGATGCCCCCTGCCTTGCCTTTGTTGCCCAGAATTGCCTTTGCTATTCTAGGTCTCTTCTGATTCCAAATGAATTTTAGGATTGTTTTCTCTAATTCTGTGAGATATGCTGTTGGAATTTTGATTGGAATTGCATTAAATCTGTATAACAATTTTGGAAGTATGGCCATTTTCACTATATTGGTTCTTCCTATCCAGGAGCAAGGGATATCTTTCCATTTTCTGATATCCTCTTCAATCTCCTTTTTCACCTCTGGGTTATTTTGAGGGAAATTTCAAACTTTATATCATTTTATGTGTTAATATTACAGTGTGTAGAGGACGTTTTACCAAATCGATTCTCAGAATAGTTTACCAATTTATAAAGCTAGAGATTGAGAATTGTTAGGTTCTAAAAGTTGTGGTAACTTCAGTAGATCTAAAGTGGAACCATGGAGTTGCTTTAATTACATTTTTAGAATGACTCACAAATGTAAGCATTGTCTTTATAGTTGTTAACCAGTTATGTTTTCCCTTTTATGAATTATTTTCCTTTGTCTGTTAATCTTTCAGTGTCTTGGTGATGGTGGTAGGTTTTTAAGTCCTATTTTTACTGTAGAAGAGTTGACTCTTAGTCCCCAGTTCACAGAATAGGATGATTGCAGATGTTTTCTTCATACATAGAAGAGAAAAGACTTGGAGAAGCTAAAAAAGTTACAGAGTGAATTTTCGGAAAGCAGATTCCACCCTTGCCTTCCACTTTGCCTGATAAGGAGAGATGGCGCCGTCATAAGCAGCACTTTGGAATGCTTGCCACACAAGGGCATTGTGACCATGCAGTTGGCAGATACTTGAGTGCGGCAGGGCCGGGTGGTGGCTGTCCAACCTCAGTGTGGTCTGCCCGCCAGCGGACCTGCCTGTGTGGAAGGACCAAGGGGATCCCACAGCAGCACCGTGCTGGCAGCCAGGCGGGTGCGCGTCGCAGCCTTCCTGAGACGCCACGGTGCATCGCCAACTCCTTGCCCACCTGCCTTCGAGCATCTCCCTGCCGATAGCGAGTCCATAGAGAACCTCCTAGTTGTTACATGCAGAGCTAGGTAAATACAGCCTTCTAAGTAGTGTGATTGGGACCAGAGGCCAGGCATCCAACTGAACAGGTAGAGAGTCCTAAATACACACTGTGAAGTCCTGCTTTGATTGATCCATGTTAATGGACATTGATTTAGCTGTCTTTTTATTGTTGTTTTGTTTCATTTTTTGAGACAAGATCTTGCTGTGTAGTTCAGGCTGGCCTTGAACTCACTATGTAGCCCAGAATGGTTTTAAACTTGAGATGATCCTCCTACCTCAGTCTCTTGAGTGCTGGGATTATAGCCATTCACCGTTACCATTACATCTGGCTTCCTTTGATGTGGGGTTTACGACTTTGCTTTGAGTTGGCTCCTTGGGTGGAATATTGGGGCCCTGGCCTAGGGCCACTGACGTCCTGCTCAGGGATACAATGAAGGAGTAAAATGCAGACAAGATACATATTTTAGTTACAAGGGGCACCAGGATGGTCAAAGCCCATTAAGGACTAAGACCACGAGGAACGGTGTCCCTGGCCTTTGTTCGGTGCACAGTTTGATTGGGGGGGAGCTGGTGGGCTGCAGGAAGTGATGAGGGTGAACAGCTGACACAGGCAAGGCTCAAGGACTTGAAAGACAAAGCAGGTTTGGAAAACCACTCAGGAGCAGATCATGGTTAACTAGTAACCTGATTGTCTGCTAACTGAGACTACTGAGCTCGAAGGAATTTAGGCCGTCAAAGTCCTCAGCTGTAGTGTTTCTCTTGCTTTGAGGTGCCGGGACTTCATAGACCGTTTGCTGGTTTCAGTCCTGGCCTTTGGCTGGGGGGTTAATTTTGTGACCACGCCAGCCACGGGCCTCGCCACAAGTCACTTAGGCCTAGGACAGACTCAGTTTGTTTTATGCCAATATGTTAATATCAATTATTGCCTGCTCTGTACCGATCAGGCCTGTTCTTCAGCAGTGGAAGTCTTCTGCTTTTGTCTGGTAGAGACTGTATTCACAATATATTGCTGCACTGGAGTTTCAAGGGCCAAGTCCAGGGTGCACTTCTCGAGTTTGTGTTTATAGCCCTTTTTCCCATCTCTTAGCATTTTCTCAGTTTGTTAGTAATTTCTGCAAGTGACCTGCCTTTATTTAGTGTAGCTTAAAATATCTAGCTCAGTTGTTATGGAAATAGTGTCTTCCTTCTTTTTGTTTACTTTTTGACCATTTGTTAATACTTAGGTAATTCTACTAAGTATTAACCCTTGTGAGCCTCAGTTTGCCCATCTGTAAACTGGGGCTGATAATGTGCCCAACTCACAGGTCACTGTGAGTGCTAAGCCAGCACAGTATTAAGTAAGTGCCTATAATGTTTTAAGTGCTTCGGCTGGTGAGTACTCGGAAACGCCAGCCTTTGTTATCCTGCTGGCCTCTCGTCTACCTGTTCTTTAGGTGTATGTGATACTAATGGACTAGTTTTCAACTCTCTTGGGGTGGAAAGAAATGGGATGAAGGAGGAAAGTTTATTAATATGTGAGCTAGCAGTTTGAAAGTTTAGTAGCTGCTTAGCAGTAGTATAACTGTGAAGCATTGAAGAAAACAAATAATACATTTCTTCTTTAAGTTTTGATCATGTAAATTAAATACTAAATTTGTTTTAAGGTTTGCTTTTTTAGAAATGTTCCCTTCTGACATAAATATGTTTCTTACATAATTTATTTTAATTACATAAACACATGTGATTAAAAATGAAGATCAAATTATGTTAACAGATTTAAGGTTTAACTTAAAAATTGGTTCGCATGAATGCTAAGAAGTAAATTAACTTTTTTTTTGTGTGTGTGAATTCACTTTTAAATGGGCTTTTCCCTTTGGGCTTGCTCTGGGAGTTTCTGGCTCTCCCATTGTTTGCAGGCTGCATGTTTCCCACACTCTTTCCATTTATCTGTGATCCCAGTAAGCATGGTGTGGAGAGCTGAAGTGGAAACTGGGGGCAGAATCTGCTGCTTCCCTAGGGCCTCCTCTTGGCAGTGTTGTGGACTTTAACCCTGGCCATCTAGCAATCTTGATTGTTCTGTCAGTGCACTCATGGGCATGGAGGTATCCTCCTTGCCAGGCTGCGTGCTGGGCCTGATGGGGGAGGGCTGGCGCAGACTGCCTGCTCCCACCTCTCCAGAGGAAGGTGTGTGCCAGGTGACAGGGAAGTGGCCAGGTGGTCCCATGGTGCGGAGGCACAGTGACTATACCTGAGGGAGTGGTAATTCTGAATGAATGTTGGACTTAACAAAACTGCTTCTCAGAGTTCTTTTTTCTTCTTTTTTAGGACTCTATGGACAGCAGCCTGCCAACCAAGTCATCATTCGTGAGCGGTATCGAGACAATGACAGTGACCTGGCCCTGGGCATGCTGGCCGGAGCGGCTACAGGCATGGCCCTAGGGTCTCTGTTCTGGGTCTTCTAGGGTCTTTAAGACCTTGTATGTGCATAGCTTCTGATAACCCTGTGTGCAATAATATGATTTGCAGGGCATTTCTGTTTGTGACAAATGTTTTTAGTAATAGTTTTAATAGTTCTTTTGGAAGTAGTGACTTGATAATTGTAACTAATCCATGCAAGTACTATAGAGTATGGCTTAAACTGTGTTGTTTAGCTATACCATGGACTCTCGGGGGGCACAGGCTAATTCCCAGACTTTGTGGAGAGACATTTTCTTCTCAGTTCGGTGTAGTGCTTAAGGGATAATTTATTTTCCTGTTATGCAAATAATGCAGTGCTGAATGAGTGAGTGATTGTGGTAAGACAGACTGCAGCTTCTTTTGGTTTAACCTCAAACTTTGAAACCTTAAATCAGAACTGGCAGGCCAGGGACATAGCTCAGCGGCACAGCGCCTGCCTGGCAAGCATGAGGTCATGAGTTCAATTCCTGGTACCAAAAAAAAAAAAAAAAGAAGGAAAGAACTGGCTGCATGCTGCCTCAGGAGTGGTGGGCTGGGGAGCTGTGGGTGGCTTCCCGAGGCAGTGGTACTCCCAGGAGCCCCACGACCTGCCCCCAGCAAGGCGGACTGCGCAAGGGGACAGGCTACCACCCTCCCACCCTTCAAATGTAAAACGATGCTTCTAAAACCTGCTGAATTCTAGAGCTACTGTTGCTTGTGTTGTTCCTATTTGTTTTTCATAGTGATACTTGGGAAACATCTCAATTTAGGATTGATTTGAGGAAAGTCAAAGAGAAGGCAGAATAATAACAAGTATATGAAGGTTGATGCACATTATCGAGAGAGGTATTTTTAGTGTCTGATTTAGCAGTATTTATTGCTGGCTGAACCTACTTATAGCCTATTTTTCTACTTGTTGAGAAAGAAATATTAAAAGAATGATGAGAACAGAGAGCTGTAGTTGGGATGTTCCTGCCTCAGGCCTGGGGACAGGCTGTTCAGGGAGCACTGTTTCCTGCCCTCTGCAGGCCCGGCCTGGAGGATAGGGCCAGTGGCCATTTACCAAGTGCTGGGAGGGACCAGGGCTGGCTGGACTTAGCTTATAGACAAGAAGTGGAGCCTAGGGCCGGTGAGATGGCTCAGCGGCGTAAGCGCCTGCCTTGCAAGCGCGAGGGCCTGAGTTCGACTCCCGGATCCCACATACAAAAAAGGGGCCGGTGATATCGCTCAGCGGCACGGGTGCCTGTTGGTGCGCGAGGTCCTGAGGTCGACCCCCCGGTACCCACAAAAAAAAAAAAAAAAAAAAGAAGTGAAGCCTAGAAGATGAAGATGCCACTCAGCCTGCCTGGGACCTCAGCCTTGTTTTTGTTCCTGACCCATGCATTATAAAGAAGCTTAAAACATGTAATTTTAGGCCCCCAAATGTGTGAAGCTCTGGAAAACCCACAGTCCTGCATTTCTGACAAATATTCGTATTTCCCATATCATGAAATAGGTATTTGAAATATTTCTGTCATTTTGTGTGTTAAAGCTGATTATCGATTGCAGTTTTCTGGCCTGCATGCTTTGAGCAGTGTGTTTTCGCAAAGGCTGGTTAGAACCGTTAAGGCCCCCTGCCCCGTGCTTCCGTTTCCTCTAAGTACACTCCGGGAAGCACGGACTCTTTCGATTGTGCCGGGTTGCGTACATGCCCCGTTGCTGCAGTGCTCAGCTGGCTCCGTGGCTTGATGACTAGATTGCATGTGCATCCAGATGCCAAGCAGATTTAGTAGTGCCCACGGTCTGTTCTTCTAGCCTCTCCTAGGGGACTAGTTGACATGTGAATGTCCTTTTCCAGCCGAAAAGTGTACGTGTGGGTAAATGTGAAATGTGGCAACACGATGTTGATGATTTAAAGCGTTGCTTCAATAGGTAATGTTGATTTTGTATCCTGTCACAAGAAATGGCTTTTGTTCATCTTGTTACATACACATACCACCTCCCCATGATGAATGTAATCATGTATTGCAAACATGTACTAATAAAAATTCTAAAAAGAAATGGAAAAAATCATTATTAAAGCCATATGCTTTACTTATAAAATGTTAAAGTCAGTTTTGAATGTTGCATTTTGAACTTGAAGTTACTGGGTAATCAGAATTCCTAGAACCACAGTATCGTGTTGTGCCATTGAAATGCTTGTGAAGCAAAAGGTCTCACGCTGTCCACGGTGCCTTGGGCTGACGGGGACAAGGTGCAGCCCGAAGCTTGGGCACTTGTCTGTCTGCCCCGCTCCCATCCCTGGCCAGCCCCAGCAGCTGAGCGTGGAAGTCCTGTCACTAGTGACTTGATTCTTGTATGGAACGCATGCTGGTGTGAAGGTGGGCTTAGATCTTTCGTTTCTTGGGCCAACTTCTGTAGATGACACACTTGGTAGCATCAGTTTCTCAGCCTTGTCCTTTATTTCCAGTGCTGTACACTGAGTCAAGGACTGGGTGAATTGGAAGGGACTTCCTGTTCAGGCTTAAGTAAGCATTTTACCTTTGTGTGTGCTTTTAAATAAATAATGATCCGTGTCTGGAAGAAGTTGGACGTTGACATTGTAGTTTGTGGATCTGATTGTTCTTTTAATTAACTTCAGTTCCTTGGATAGGAGAGAGAAGAGGGAGACTTGCTGTTAATGTCTCAAATCACCACTTTTGAAAAGGGCAGACCTTGCCTATTTTTGGCCATCCACGACCCAGGCTAGCCATTTGGAAGAAGTTCCTGCAGTTGAGACAATGATTTTTTTTTTTTTTTTTTTTTTGTGGGTACCGGGGGGTCGACCTCAGGACCTCGCACGCCAGCAGGCGCCTGTGCCACTGAGCGATATCACCGGCCCCCTTTTCGTATGTGGGTTCCGGGAGTCGAACTCGGGCCCTCACGCTTGCCGGGCAGGCGCTTAAGCTGCTGAGCCATCTCACCGGCCCTGAGACAATGATTTTGATCCTGTGTAATCTTTCTTTTTACTTCCAGTTTACGTGGGCAGAAGGCATAGAATGCAGTTCTGTTTTTCTCCCCAGTGATCTTTTTAGGGATTGCTTCCATTTCTCTAGTAGTGTTGTGTCTGCAGAACCTGTATTTCTCTGTATATGCAAAGTCATATGTTGAAAAGTGAAAATGTTAAGACTAAATGATTACTAACCTTGAACTATGCTTCATCATGATTTCTGTTGTCTTTAAAACATTTTGTAGCAACACACCAACTCTGCTGTCACAGGCAATAAGAAAGTCATTTGTTCAAGACTTAGTGCTAGGGAAGGAAAATAATAACCCATTAAATTCTTGGTCACTCTGTAAGGAAGATATTATTCAAGTTATACTCCATGAATTGATGTTCAGATTAAATGACTTACTCATGAGCTTGCAGGTAGAAGCTCACATGTGTCTGATGCTAAAACATGTTCTTTTCCCCTGTGCCACAGTGTATCAGTGATTTGCACAAGAACAAATGGGTGGCTATTTGAAAACTTTTACTCTACCAGATCAACTATTACTCTCCCCATAACTTCTCTAATACCTTTGAGTATCTGACACTGTGGTTTTTTGTTTTTAAAAATATTTCAAATGTCCTTTAGTTCCTTCTTTTTATTGAGAGACTTCTGACACACATCAAGTGCTGCACAAGGTGTGTCTTAGTTTTTTTTATTAGTATATGTGTGTAGTACATACTGTTTATATTCCTTATGGGAATTGGTACACGTACATCATGCATCTTAATTCCTTTTTCATCCCCTTTCCCTTCCCTCCCTGCTGCATCCATCCATCTCTCAATCCTCTCTCCCCCTTTTATAAATGTTTGCAGTACATAATGTTTCCATTCCTTGTGTAGAGTTGGTGCATGTCCCTACCACAACTTAATTCCTTTTTCATTCCTTTCCTTTCCTTTCCTGCCCTCTCCCTCCATCTTTTGATCTTTTTTAGAAAGATCCACCTCTCTGTTTCATATCATCTATCTTTTATTTTGCTCTTTGTTTATACTTTGGGTTTCTCATTTAAGAGAAACCATGTGGTATTTAAGCTTGTGTGTCTGATTTGTTTCACTTAACATTATGGTCTCAAGGTGGGTCGGTTTTCCTACAAGTGACTCTAATTTATCTTTGTGGCAGAGTAGTACCCCATTGTATGTAAAAACCATATTTTCTTTATCCATCTGTGATGGGCATATAGTCCACTTTTAAGATTAGCTGTTATGAATTGTGCTGCTATAAACGTGGGTATGTATGTGTCATGATGTCATCTTTTGGGAAGCTACCTAGAGGAGGAATAGCTGTCCTTTAGTCCCTGAACTACTTCTGTCTCTTCTGGGTAGCTTTCCTGCTTGTCTCATGTGCAGTCAACTGTGACTGAGTGGTGATTCCCGTGCTAGAGTCCTGTGCTGGGTTTCCTGGTTTTGCTTCTTTAGAAAAGAACGCTCTCAGATTTAGCCCTGGAGACCCTTACTTCTGGATGTAGAACAGGGGATACGGCCCACACACAAGCTTCCCAGCTGATTTTCCCATCTTCTGTCGGCCTTACCCTCCTGTTACTTCTGGATCTTGGGGGTGGTTGGTTGATTTTTTGATTTTTGGAATTGGTTGTACATAGAGCAGAAAAAGAAGGTACATTCAATAACAGGTCTTCCATCTGCCCAGCTCTGCTAATACTGATCTGTTTTACACCTTATACATGTATGAGCTAGTGCAAGGATATATCCATTTTCCTCCCCTTTTCACACAAAGTTAGTATGCTGTAAACACCCATATACTCAAATTTTGGTCTCAGGACTATTTTACATTATTGAAGTTTTGAGGCTTTTAAGAGCCTTTAAAATGTGTCTTGTGTCTGTTAACATTTGTCATGCTAGAACATAAAATTGAGAAATCTAACACTTCAGAATTTATAAAAAATTATTTTCCAAAACAAAATCAGTGACGCCTAGGCTTGTTTTCAAACTAAACAAAAAATGTTTTCTTTTATATCTGGCTTAGTAGGAGGCAGCTGGATTCTCACCTGTGGGGTTTTTTTTGTTTTTTTTTTGTTGTTGTTATTGTTGTTTTTTTGAGACAGGGTCTTGCTGTGTAGTGTAGGCTGGCCTTGAACTCACAGCGATCCTCCTGCTTCAGCCTCCCAAGTGCTGGGATTACAGGTGTGCGCCACCATGCCTAGCCTCTCACCTACATTTGGTCTATCACCCTTTGTCTTTGGTTGGAGTCTGCCATGGGAATGGAGCCTCATTACAGTGTATGGTTGGAGAGCACGGACCCAGTGGACCCTGTGCCCCCATGAGGGTCTTGCACAGCCTCGGGCTAGGGGGTAATACTTTGGGCTCCTCCACCTTACTGTTTATACTTAGCACATCTGAGTATTTCCCTTTCAACACAACTTATTTGTCCCATAATCTATTTGGTGCCTTTTGACTTTTGCTATTGCTAACCATGGTGAGAACGAAGGACTGTGTACAGACATTACCCTCTTCGTGTGGGCTCTTGAAGGTGTGGAACTAGCAGGTGGCCAGAGGTGCTCTGCAGTACAGCTCGACAGCTCTTGTATCTGTCTGCACTTCCAGCATCACACTGAGCCGAGAAGTGTGATGCCAGAGGCATCCTGAGTCTCAGGAGCTGAAGGCCGGAACGCTTTCTCTTGTTCAAGTCCTCATCCACTGCGGTTCCAAGAGAGGGGGGAGACTTCTGCTCCGGGCCACTGGAGCTTCTTCCATCTGGTCACCTTGGAGTCATCTGTGGGGCTTCCTCAGGGCCTCTGTGTCCTGCTGGAAGAAAGATACAGAGAAGATACCCAGCCTCAGTTTGGAGGTGGGGCTTGTCTTGCAGGCTGAGAGCTAGGCTGTGGCTCTGGCTTAGTGCACAGGCTCCAGGGGTACAGTCTGAGCTCCAGAAGAAGCAGCACTGGGACAAACACCAAAAATGACAAGACGGTGACCGTCAGCTGTCTTCAATTTTCAATGGAAGTGGCTTGCACAGTACCGATAAGTAAAGTTTGTGGTGCAAATCAGATGTAAATTGCTGGTTCATACAAATGTCATTTGGTTGTACATAGTTTTGTTCCTAAATCATTTTTTCCCTCACTCACCAACTGGTGTGGATGTAGAGTACCCTTTCTAGCAGGTAGGATATGGTCATTTCACTCATGTGTTAACATCATTTGATCAAATATTTACTGAGCAGATTGCATTATTATGCCCTATCATTCCCACTCCCTCCTCCCTGTGAGAATTGTAAACCAGGTGAGTGATATTGCCACACTTACTGGAGGAGCAGATGTCTCCGCCCCATCGAAGGTGTGTGGCTTGCTTCAGCCGTGCGCGTGGGGATGGTCGGGTGCTTCAGGAGGTGTTGGAGGGGTCTGCAGCTTTACTCTCCGTGAGAGCTGCCGCTCAACACGTGTGGGCCCCCACGACACCAGTACTGCCCTGCAGCAGCTCCATGTCACAGAACAGTCTGCATTAGAGTCCTCTAGAGGAACAGAATCAATGGAAAATACATGGGCAAGTTACGCAAGGGAATTTATTAGGTAGGCTTGCAGGATCAGAGAGCTGGAGGACCCAGTAGCTGCTTAGAGCAAGAAGCTGCAAAACAAGAGGGATCAAGGCTGCTGCTCCAATCCAAGGTGGAAAGCCTGGAAGCTTTCTGCAGAGCTCTGGTGTGAGTCTGCATTGGGAGGCTGAAGAACCTGGAGACTGATGTCCAAAGGTGATGGCAAAGACGAGCTCTTCAGAAATGGGTACTTCCTTTTCTCCCTTTCTTACCCCATCCAGGCTATGAGCCTGTTGGTTGATACCACCCACATCAGGGTGGTTCTTTCCCCCTCAGCTTGCTGCCCTGCCAGTCATTCAGAGACACAACCAAAACTGTGCTTTACTAATGTGCTAGGTGTTTCTTAATACATTCAAATTGACATTTGATTAGGAATCACAATCTACTCTTGTCAATTTGAGAACCTGAAACGATACTTAATCTCCACATCTTGTATGCAAACGGGAGTGCATGCAAATGGAGTAGAAGGCAAACTTCTTTAGGTGATGCTTACTCTTCTGACATTTTATAATTTAAATACTATAATATGGATTTAACAGTACTTAAATACTCACATTAAGTCAATCATTGTTGTGTTACAAAGAATAAAAGATACCTGCTTAACATGTATATATGCACAAGAATATTAACAAAATAGGAAACAAATACACGTGATGACAATCCTTATTTCTGCAACTGGTCACAGGGTCATAGCTAGTATTTATAATTACCTTCTATTAACCATTCTGTATTCTCTTGACCTTCAGCAAGTACTTCAGCGGGATCTCAAAATGACTAGGGGGAAGTCTTTAGCTTCTAGTTCAGTGGAATCACTGTGCCTCCTGATATAAGCCTTTCTCTCTCAGAAACTAAGACTTATAGGCCAGCAAAGCTTAAGGTCACGGAAAGAGGAAGCAAACATTTTGCCATGAATCACTGAGGGTAATGGTGAGTGGTACCATTCCCACTTCCACCCCTTGATTCCTGGCTATGGGAAACACAGCGCCATATAGGGGATGCTGATTCAAAGCATATACAGCTTTCTGGAGAACTTTGAGCTGCTTGCAGATACTGGCCTTGTGCAGGGTGATGGGGTATAGTGGTGAGTGAAGCCAGTCCTGGGAGCATCAGGAGTTTGGCCCAGAACAATGAGGTCTAAATCCCACACTGCCGCTTCCAGGGAACCTGGGCTGGGTGCTTGCTCTCTGAACCATCCCCTTCTCTGTGAAAGGTTGGGGGGAGGTGATGTCAGCTACACATGGCTGACTGGGGATTAAATGATACCAGTGTGTGGATGCTGAGCACGATGATTGGCACGGCAAGTGCTCCGCAAGCCTTAGCCCTTCTTTGCTTCTCTTTTTCCTAAACTTCTCTTCTGTTGTTTGAAAACCAGTGACATTTGGGGTCTTCAGCCCTCAAAGATGAGACTACTTCCTGTTCCTCATAGCCAGGAGAACTGTGGATCTAGAGCTTTCTCCACCAGACATGCTGCCCCTCCTCCTCTAGGGAGATAGGAACATGGGATTTGGTCCTCACATAAGCCCCAACTTTGCTTCTCACTCAGGATCTTCTCCCTTCAATCACCTACACCCGTGGACTTGAGGCCTGGTTTCAGTCACTGCTGGGTTCTTCACAGCTGCAGGACTTTGAGGATGGCGTGACTTCTCTGCTTTTCACTCCTCTCTGCAACAGGCCCCGTAAGAACACCTGGAAGGACTGTGATGCGGATTAACTGAGTCTATGTGAAGTACTTAGAATATTAGCCGGCGCCTTTGTAAATGCTGGGAGTAAGATGCGGTGACGGGCACTGTGTGCAGACCTGAGGCACAGCAGTCCTAAGCTTGCCCCTGGCTTGGTGCTGGCTTGATGCTGGCTGTGAACCTCAGCCTGGCAGGAAGGACAGGGTGGGCTGGGCTGGGGTAGAGATGGCTTTGCTACCTTGCTTTCATGTTGCCTGGTACTTTGGGGGTTTGGTTTGGTCACCTTGTGAAGGGCTCAGGAACGATGAGGACCAAACTTCCAGTTCCCGTACCTGGTCAAAAATGCATTTTCCTGGGACTTAAGTCCAGAAAGTTCTGTGAGTCTGCAGTGGGTTGGGGTAGAGTTTTTGTTTTCACAAATAGGTGAAACCACAAATAGGCGGTTATGTGTAGCCTGGACCCCCTAGATTCTGGCCACTTTTTTTTTTTTTTTTCTAATTTTAAAGGGGAAAAAAATGAAAATAACAATATAAAAGAGTTCCAAAACAGGCTAGTAGGCAAGTAACAATAATACATTGCATATTATCTTCATAGTAGTTGTTCAGAGTACAAGATATAGGTATGAAATATTGTCCAAACAATATTAGCACAAACCTTTCTTTGCAAAGAACTAAGAGAAATTAGCTGTATAACTATCTTAACTATCGACCTGCAGACTTCTGCCTTTCCCTTTCCCAGGAGCAGTCCCCTGTCTGCTCACCACCTGGTACCCTCCGAGGTGCAGGGAAGGTGTCCTCTCTTCTGGGAGGCCTTTCCTGCCTTCCCTCTAGCTTGGTGTGCTCGCCGTGTGTCTGGGGGCTGCCAGCCATGCCGCCTCTTCCTTCCTGCTGGGCTGTGAGGGCCAAGGACAGTTTCCCTGGTGCCTGGCTCTGGCTTTGCACAGCTCTTAGGGTGTATCTGCCTAACGAGGCAATCAGGTCAAGGCAGCTGCACCTGCCTCCTGGGTAGCTGCTGGTAGCTCAGCCAGGCCCTCAGCTGCTGTCATCAGAATGGCATCCCTCCAGCAGTCATCCTGTGGGCATTTAGCCCTGGGGAGGTTGTGAGTGGCTTCTCATGGCCTACCTAGTTCTTTTATTTACTGATCAGAGGCCAGCGAGCACCTTTTGTATTCTTCTAGGAGTAGGAGGCTGAGCCTTGGTCCCTGCCAGAGATGTGCTGGGCAGTGTATGGAAGCCACTCAGCCCCAGTCCTCAGGAGCTGCCTCACCTGCCCAGCTGAGAACAAAAACAATGTAACCTGCTCCACAGACTCCATGGAAGGGAACCCTAGGAGGTCTCGGGGCCACATGGAGTTTAACTCTCCATTACTTCTTGGTGCCGGCCACGGGAACATGGGCAGGTCTGCCTTTCCAGCCTCAGCTACTTCCCCTATGAAGTAGGTGTAATAGTGGTAGCACCACCTTGTAGGCCCCCAGTGGGAGCACAGACTTTCCTCCCCTCTCTCCCTCTACTTTTCTAAGTCTAAGTTGTTCTTGGAGTGATCCCAGTCCTGCAGCACAGCAGGTCCTGGGAACCAGTGTGAAATGCGGATTCTCCATAGTCCACACTTCCTGGATTCAAGTCAGGTCCCAGTGCTTCCACTGTGAGTTCACGTTTGAGAACCACTGATCCAGAGAGGGTTTCTTCCGTCCCCTCCTTTCCCTCCCTCCCTTCCTCTGTCTCCCTGCACTCATTTCTCCCCTGCGCTTCCTCTGTGCATCCTCTGATTCTGTGAGCTGCCACCGGGTGTCAGAACAGCCCCAGGAAAAGTCCCTGCTGTCACATTCCTCCCAGGCCTGCCCAGCCCCTGCTGTGTCTCCTGGGGCTGAGTGTTGGGATTTGGCAGTAGAAGAGGAAGTGCTTGGTCCAGGGCTCGGGTCTGAGGATTTCTGAGTCAGAGACACCTGGCCGTACTCCTGCTGCATGATCATTGGCCTGGGTGAGCACCTGCTCCTGCTCGTTGAATGTCTGCTGCTGGTGTTTCTTCTTGAGGAGGGGTGCCAGATGGATAAGGTCCTGAGACAAAGGACTGGCTGAAGGACACCCTGAGCCTCCATCAGGATGTGTTCACTTCCTTGTCTTTGCCAGCCCAAGGTATCATCTGTGCACCAAAGCAGCCTGCCAGGCAGTATCCTATGTGGTGGGGACAAGGCCGCCCTGCAAAACCTTGTAGGGCACTGTGAGGCACTGGGGACATGGCCTGGTGGCCATTACAGGTATCATTTCCACAGCCAGCCAGGTCAAGCCTGGCCCCATGACAGCTACATGACTGGCCTGGGCCTGGCTGCCTCTAGTGTCTGCGTGCCACGTGGAGTCCCAAGAGGAGAGTTCTGGAGACAGAAGGGTTGTGTTGTCTCCACTCCCCTTCATGTCCTCCCTGGACCTCAGTGACCTCATGTGTGAAATTGAACCATGATGCTCTGCCCTGGGGGATGCGGAGAGTGAGGGTAACATGCTCTCAGCAGTGTCTGGCACAGATTGTATTCTCTCAGGATCACATTCATGGGTGGGCAAGGATGCTGCAGCCCAGGTAGGGTAGAACAGCCGTGATTCCTGAGCCAGCCCTTCTCCCAGGGCAGGTTCTCAGTAGGCCCTCAGTGCCTGGTGCAGATGTAGTGCTCAGCAACTGTGGAACTAACATCCTGTTGAATATTTATGGAAGTAACATGTGACTAAGATAAAAGTGTGTTACCTGGGGTGAACACTTGGGTCACCTGAGTAGGTGAATGCCTTGGCCAGTTTCCCCAGAACACCTCATGAGGGCAGCAGGAGCCTGGTTGCCAGGTAACAGGTAAGGCCTGGGTAGCCAGAGGCTGTCCCTGTGGGGAATTGTATGCCCTGGGGGATGGGGGCAGAAGAATGAGAGGCTGCAGGCAGGAGGGGAAGGACTGACTGCTAACAGTAGAGCTATGCTTAAGATTTTCCTCAGTTTTTGCCAAATTGCTGCTCGGATTACTGGTCCAACTTCCTAGGGGTTTTGGGGCAGTTGTGTGCTCCAGGCTTCACCCTGGAGAGTCTCCTGTGGGCCTGGCACGGGGTTTGGGTAGCTGTATCTCAAGGGCTCTGCAGCTGAGACAAACTAAGAATGGACATGGTAGGTCGAGGCTGCTCCTTCTACTCCCGTGTGTGTAGCAGTGCCATGCAGATTGTTATGGTTTTGTCTGGATGTCCCCCCAAAGCCTCATGCAGTAATGGGGGTGGGCTTTTTGCAGGCAGCTGAATCTAGAGTTTGTGATTGGTTCATGGTCCAATGCTGGGATTAAGGGTGTGAGTGCTATACCCGCCCTAGGGCAGGTAGCCTGCATACAATATAAGGGACAGAAAGAGCTTTGTCCTCTCTCTTCCCCTTGTTGCTTTTGCTGTCTTCCGCTGCCATGAACTGTTGTCCCTGTTCCATGTGTCACCTGGCTTTTGAGAGAGCCAAATATGGACTGAAACCTCTACAAACTATGAGCCAAATAAACTTTTACCCCTTTAACTTTGGGTATTAGGTATTTGTCTGAGCAACAAGAGAAAACTAAGACACAGATTTCCCAGTAAACTCTGAAGTTGGAGTTCATTTCTCTCACTGCAACACTGAGTCACACAGCCAGGAAAGCAGGAGCAGGGGTTTCCTGAAGCCTGTCTGACTTTTGCCAACCCTCACCTTGGGCAGTTTGTGTAGACAGCTGGCTCTCTGTTGTTGGCCAGGCCAGCATGTGCACTCAGGGAGAAGGGAAGGAGGTGTGACCTGTGAAGGCCAGAAAGTGTGGCCAAACTAACATTCCCTTGCATTGTGAAGGCCAGACTAACATTCCCTTGCATAGAGGGAGATGCTGTGACAAGAAGTAAAATCAGTGTCGCATGGCATCCATCCACCGATCCACTCATCCATCTACTCATCTATCCATCCATCATCCATCCATCCATCCACTCATCCATCCATCCATCCATCCGTCCCCTTGTCGAGCATTCTCTAGGCAACTGCTCACTGCCAGGGTCTGGGCTGGACATGGCTGGGATATGAGCTAGTCTGGCAGGTGTGTGAGAATCAGAAGATCTCAGCTTGCCATAGTGGATGTTGTGCTGGGGGTGCTGTGGAGCACAGAGCCAAGAGGCACAACTAGCTCTCTCTGGCACAGGGTGAGTGGTGTTCAAAACTTGTATCATCAAAGGCTTGGAGGCCACAGTCAGCCAAAGCAAATATTTTCCCAAGAGAGAAGTGTATCTAGAAAAGCAAGTTTTAGAAGTCTGGAATTCATAGACCTCCAGGACAGCATATCTGCTTGGAGGGGAGGAGGGAGAGTATAGTCTTGCTCCTGCTGAGAGGGCTGGAGGATCAGCCCTGGACCTTGGTGGTCTTCCTGGCCACAGAATCTTGGCAGCTTTTGGGCCTCTCCATGCCTCCATCTACTCACTGAGAAGTTGCAGATAGTCATAGGTAGAGCACTTCGGATAGTACCTAGGACAAGGAAATGGCCTGGATCATCTGCTGTTAATTAGTGGTGATTCCTGTGTTAGCAGTCAGACCTCTGCAGTCAGGTCCTCTGGGCCCTCTCCTCTAGTAGCTTTCTCATTCCCTTTACTACCATCTGTGCTCAGAGATTCCTCTCCATTATGCACCGGTGCCTCCACCACCACAGGGCTCTAGTCCCTCTCCCCATACTTCCATTTGTACTATTTTTTCTACCTTTTTCCTTACCAACCTCTTTATCTATCTGCTCCTGGCCATGGGTAAGCCTCAGCTTCCAATCAGCCACATGATGTGCTTAGTCTTGGCTGCCTGGTGGGCTTAGCTCCTTGGCAAGACCCTGTGTACAACTTTTGAACAATGCCCTTCCTGGATCCTGCTGCCCAGAGCTCCCACCTGAAAATGCCTTAACGGCATCCCACTGGGTCAGGCCAGCCTTTCCCTGCTTGAGAGGTGTGAATCCAGAGACTTGGCCAATTTTGAGGGTGCAGTGTGATGGTGGCCTTCCTACACAGCTTGCTAATAGGAAGGCACAGGGGTTGCTGATGAGAAGATATGGGCTGTAATTTTTCTGTATCTATTGAAATCCATAAAAATGTTCATACTTTTTGACCAGACTTCTGAGACCGCATCCCAAAAGATAATCCCAAAGAGGAGAAGGTCACATATGCAAAGTTATTCTTCATGCATAGTTAGTTGAAAAGTGGAGACATCTTAAATATCCATAATGGGAATGAAGTAAGTCATGGCCCAAAGAACCATTTCAGAACCACTGGTAATAAAAACTGTGAATGTGTGTAGTAGTAAAACAAACAAACAAAAAACCACAGGAAAGAAATCTTTGTCTCTTTCTTTCTGGGGTTGCAAACCCCAGCACAGAAAACAAAACAAAAGACTGAAGATTATAACACACAACAGCTGAATGAACAACAACAAAAAATTCTGGGGGTGAACCATTTGGGAGAGGACCAGAAAGAAGGCCCTGCTATTCCTTCCCTACCCCACTGCCACCACCAGTGGTGCCTCACCCCACGACCAGAGCGGGAGAGGAAGAGAGTGGTCAGCTTGCCAAGTCCTATCCAGTTATGCACCTTCGTTCTCAGCACAGGGAGTCAGAGATGACAACCAAAAGACTGATCTGATTGAGGATGAGACCAACACCATGGAGGAGAGTTTTACTCCAGGCCTGAAGTGTTACCCTAGCACAGAGACCAGGTGAGAGACAGGCGTGGGAGACAGGCTTGGAGAGGGTGAGAGCTAAACAGAGATCTGAGATCCCCTGTGAAACTCAAGCTCAAACAACAAAGATCATGGGGCCAGTGTTCAGTGAGGGAAGGCCAGATTTGGTGGGTGTAACCTTCAGAGGGGGTGGATCTGAAAGAGATGCCATGTAGTCCAGTGTCTGTCTGAGCTCTTGTACCTCTGCATACATCCAGCAGAAACGAGTAGTCTAATACAGTGTAGGTCAATATTTGGGTGGTCTAAGTGTTTTCACTAAAATAGACCTGTTTGCCTTTGTTAAGAATCATTCATGAGTGGTTCTTAGAGTTTGTCAATATTTAGTTTATACCTGGTGCTACTGTTGTTGCTGACTTTGCTACAGTAGCCAAGGAGACAGTTGTTGGTAGTAGGTTTTCTCTGTATACCAATATCTGGATTGCCTGGGGGTCATAAACAACGCTGTGGTCCATTCCTGAAGAGCTAGGCACTGGGCCAAAGAAGTTGCAAACTCCGGCACAGAAAACAAAAAATATAAATATGAGAAGATAGCAAGATGCCTCCAAAAACTCCCAATTCCCCCAAAGCTGATCCAGGGGCAAAAAAGGGGAAGGGAAACATAAGCCACAGGGCAGAAATGTCTGAAAGGTTATCAAGGGAGATAATAAAATAGTTCAATAAGGTACTTGCTGAATTCAAACAAGATACAATCAAACAAATAATGACCATAGAAAAATGATCATCAAGTCTAGAGAAGACACTAATAACCATCTTGTGGAGCTAAAGAGAGAGATACAAAATATCAGTGCCCAGCATATAAAAGAATGGGGATCCATAAAAAGTTCCAAACAGAAATCCAGGAGACTGAAAATACGTTCAAAAGTATGGGCAGCAGAAGTAACCAGTGTGAGTGACACAATGATAAAGTGTCAGATCTACAAGACAGGGCTATGGTTAGTGATCAACTAATGAGAGATTCCAAAAGAAATCAAGAGAACATGAGAAATGGATCCATCAGCTGCTAGATGACTCAAACAAGACTAATATAACTGGAATAAATGAAAAATCAGAAGATAGCATAAAGGGCAAAAATAAAAATCCTCTTTACAGAAGTAATAGGAAACTTTCCAGACATGGAAAAATAATTTAACATGCAGATAAGTGAGACATATGGAACCACGAAGAGCCATGATTAGAAAAACAAAAAACAAAGCACAACCAAAAACCACTCTACACACCACATAATTAAAATACCAGAAATTAAACAGAAGAGTAGAATCTTAAAAACTGCAGCAGAAAAGCAATGAACCACTTATAAAGGAAAACTCACCCAAATTACAACAGACTTCTCAACACAAATATTAAAGGAAAGGAGACCTTGGAATGAAGTGTTTCAAGCCCTCAAAGAAACAACTTCCAACTCAGACTGATATATCCTGCAAAATTATCTTTCAAAATTGATGGAGAAGTAAGATACATCCATGATACAGAGGATCTAAAGAAATTCACAACCACCAAACCAATGTTTCAAAAAATTCACAAGCATATCCTAGAAAAAATAAAGCTAGTGATGACAAAATCCTAATAGAACAAATACACCAGATAGGGTGAGCAGTTAAGTAGAAGGGAAAGATAGAAAATCAGCAACATGAAAATAAGGCAATGACAAGAATGCCAATATCTATCAATTGTAACAATCAATGTGAATGGACTCAATTTGCCAAACAAAAAACACAGATTATCAATGGATCAAGAAACAAAATCCAATGGCATACTATGTACAAGGAACACATTTAACACAAAAACATATTCATAGATTAAAAATCAAAGGGTTAAAAAACAATATTCCATGCAATGGGAACCCAAAAACAAGTGGGAGTAGCTGTCCTATTTTCAAAGTGGACTTCAAGACAAAGCTAATAAAAAGAGGCAAGGAAGGACATTACATATTGTTTAATGGAACTATTCAACAGGAAGAGATAACATATATGCACCAAAACCATGGTGCACCCAACTTCATAAAACAAACTAGGAAAAGATCACATGAACAAATACTCCACTATCACAATAGATCAACTACACAAAAAAAATCAACAAAGAAATATCAGAGTTGAAACAAACCTTTGAACAAATGGGCTTGATAGAAATATAGAGTGTTCTACCCAACAACTACACAGTCTTTTTGGCAGCATATGTACTTTCTGTAAAATGCACCACATACTAGCTAATAAAGCATGCTTAAGTGAATGTAAAAGAAATGAAAGTGAAATGAGCAAAAGAAACCACAGAAACTATGCAAGCACGTGATAATAAAACAACATACACTTGAACAATAAATAGGTCACAGAAGAAATTAAGGCAGATATAAGACATTTCCTAGAAATAAATGATAATGCCAGTACAACATGCCAGGCTTTATGGGACACAAAGCAGTCCTGCAAGAGAAAATTATAGCTGTGAAAACAAGCCCAAATAAATAACCTAATGGTGCCTTTTAAGGTCCTACTAAAACAAGAACAATACAAATGCAGAGCTTGTACAAGGAAGCAAATTATAAGGATCAGAGCAAAAATCAATGAAGTGGAGACTAAAATACAATACAGAGAATGAACTGAAGAGCTGGTTTTTAAAAGCTAGTTCTTTGAGAGAGTAAAATAGTCAATCTTACCAAAGAAAAAGAAAAAGAAAAACCACAAATCAATGTAATTAGAAATGAAAAGGATGAAATTACAAGGAACACCACCCAAATCCAGACAATTATCAGCAACTACTTTACAAACCTATATGCCAAAACATTGGGGAACTTAGAAGAAATGGTGATTCCTACATACAGATGGATAACCAAAACTCAACAAAGAAGACTTAAAAATCTTGAATAATCCAATAATGGGCAATGAAATTGAAGCAGTAATAACCTACCAGTTAAGAAAAGCCCAGAACCTGATGGCTTCACAGCTGAATTCTACAAGTACTTCGGGGAATATCTAACAGCAATATTTTTCAAACTCTTTACTGAAATCGAGAGGGAAGGAGTACTCCCAAAATAATTTTTGGAAGCTAGCACTACCCTGATCCCAAAACCAGACACAGATCCAACCAAAAAAGAGAATTACAGGCCAATCTCTCTAATGAACATAGATGCAAAAATCCTCAACAAGATATTGGCAAATAGAATGTAACAAATCATCAAAAAGATCATACACCAAGTAGGCTTTATGCCAACAGTGCAAGGATGGTTCAACATACACATATCAATAATTGTAATTCATCAAATAAAGGGAAGCAGAGACAAAAATCACATGATCATCTCAATAACTGCAGAAAAAGCATTTGACAAGATCCAACATTCACTCATGATAAAAAACCTGAAGAAGCCAGACGTGGTAGTGCATACTTGTAATCCCAGCATTTGGGAGGCTGAGGCAGGAGGATCATTTTGAGTTCAAACCCAGCCCCTGTCTCAAAAAACAACAAGAAGAACAACAATAAACCCTGAAGAATATAGGTATAGAAGAATCTTATGTCCATCTGACAAAAGCCATTTATGACCAATTTTCTGTCGATATCATATTAAATGGGGAAAAACTGAAAGCTTTCCCTCTAAAATTGGGAATAAGGCAAGGATGTCCATTATCACCACTCCTGTTCAATATAGTCCTTGTAATAATAGCCAGAAAAATCAGGCAAGAAAAAGAAATAAAAACATGTATAGAAAAGGAAAAATATCAAATTATAATGATTTGCAGATGACATGATTCTATACTTACAAGACCCAAAACATTCCATCAAAAGACTGGAGTTAACAATGAAATTCTTTTAATAATTTTATTTAGTTTGAAATATCTTTAAAATTAGGTCTTTGATCTGTTTTAATTTTTATAAGTTAAGGATACAATTTCATTGTTTTTTTTTTTTTTTTGTGGGTACTGGGGGTCGACCTCAGGACCTCGCGCGCCAGCAGGTGCCCGTGCCACTGAGCGATATCACTGGCCCTTTTTTCGTATGTGGGTTCCGGGAGTCGAACTCAGGACCTCGTGCTTGCCAGGCAGGCATTTACGCCGCTGAGCCATTTCACCGGCCAATTTCATTGTTTTGAATGTGGATATGTAGTGTTTCCAGCACAGTTTATTGAAAAGACTATCCTTTCCCCTTTGAATAGTCATGATATCTTTGTAGAAAATCAACTGAAGATCACTGTGAGAGTTTATTTCTGGATGTTCCATTTTTATTTTATTATATGGTGAGTCCCCAACTTACAAATGAGTTCCATTCCAGGAAAACATTCATAAGTTGGATTCATTTGTAAGTCTGACAAAGTGAGTCTTACACACTTTTGACACAAATATATAATGTGAAACAAAAAACCAAGCACACACATGCACACAAAAACTGTAAATAAACTATTTTACTTTTACAGTTGCCTTAAAATGATATACAGTACAGTACAACTGCAAATAAACTGTTTTTACTTTTACAGTTACCTTAAAATGGTAAGGTAGACACATGAGCTACTTCTGCGATTTGTTTGCATCTATGAAAGTTCATATTGTGAAGTCCATTTGTATCTGTGAAAGTTTGCATCTCGAGTGTTTGTAAACTACAAAACTGAAGTTTTGTAGAAAGTTTTAAAATCAGGCAATATTGGGCCGGTGAGACGGCTCAGCGGCTTAAGCGCCTGCCTTGCAAGCGCGAAGGCCCGAGTTCGACTCCCGGAACCCACATACGAAAAAGGGGCCGGTGATATCGCTCAGCGGCACGGGTGCCTGTTGGCGCGCGAGGTCCTGAGGTCGTCCCCCCGGTACCCACAAAAAAAAAAAAAAAAAAAAAAAAATCAGGCAATATTGGTCCTTTAGCTTTTTTTTCCAAAAGTGTTTTTGCTATGTAGGATCCTTTGAAATTCCAAATGAATGTTAGGATAGATTTTTCTAATTCTGCATGATGCCACTGAGATTTTGATGAGTATTACTTTGTAGATCACTTGGAGTAGTATCGCCAACTTAACCACTGTATATTAAATTTCCCAGCCTATGAACATGGGATGTTGTCTTAAGTTACTTTTCTCTTGTTGCTGAGACAAAATACTGGACACCCAAAATTAATGGAGGAAAGTTTTATGTAGCTCACATTGGGTGGAGGTTTCAGTCCATAATCAGTTGGCTCCAAGGCAGGGTGGCATGGCACAGGGGCAACAGTTCAAGGTGACAGAAGACTGCAAAAGCAACAAGAGCAAAAGAGGGGAGAACAAGCCTCTTTTCCTCCATTATATTGTATGAAGACTACGCACTTTCATGTGGGTGTAGCACTCACTTCATCTCCATGCCCTCCTCTTGCACAGGATCAGGATGTTTACAAGGTGAGGACTCTGGCCCCCGGCTGAGTCACTTAGTTAAACTTCTAAACTTCTCAAGTTGACACAGTGAACAACATCCTAGAGCGGTAAGGGCATGTCCTCTACACCCTAGGATGTAGAACTGCTGAGTTACTTAGTTATGCTTCTAGACTTCTCAAATTGACACAATGTATCAGTCATTACAGATATCTTTCTATTCAATTAGGTCTTTTCTACTTTCAGGAATATTTTGTACTCTTCAATGTACAAGTCTTTTGCCTTATTGGTTAAATTTATAGCTAATTATTTTATTTCTTGTGGTGATTTAGAAATGAATTGATTTTTAATCATTTTCTTAATTTCCTTTTCACATTATTAATTGCTAGTGTGTAGAATTCAACTTATTTATGGGTGTTAATTTGTATCCTATGATTTTGTTGGTTTCATTTGTTTAGTTCCCTTTCTGTCTCTCTCTCTCTCTGCCCTGTATAATTCTTGTGTTTTCTACATAGAAGTTTATGTCATCTGTGAACAAAGATCTTTTACTTCTTCTTTTCTAATTTGGATTTATGTATGTATGTTAGTACATGTTTGCAGTATAGTATATAATGTTTACATTCATTTTATGGAGTTGGCTCATATACATAACACATCTTAATTTCTTTTTTATCCTCTCTTATTCCCCTACTTCTGTATATTGATCCTCTTTCCATTTGAGAAAAATCTATCTCTGTACTTCCAATTAACTTATACTTTGCTTTTTATTTATAATTTGGGTTTGTCATATAAGAGTAACTATGAACTATTTAAGATTGTGTGTCTAATTTATTTCACTTAATATTATGGTTTCAAGGTACCTTTATTTTCCTACAAAAGACTCAAGTTTTTCTTTCTTTATGGCAGAGTAGTATCCTACTGTATGTAAAAACTACATTTTCCTTATCCTTTCCTCTGTTGATGGACATATATGCTGCTTCCAAGATTTAGCTTTTATGATTTGTGCTGCTATAAATGTGGGTATAAATATATCACTGAAATATGTCTTTAACACTTTTTAGAAGATACCATGAATGGGAATAGCTGGGTCAAATGGAATTTATATTTTTCATTTTTTGAGGAATCTCCATACTGATTTCCATAATGCTTTTACTAATTGATGTTACCATCCACAAGGTAGGAGGGTTTCTTTTTCTCCTGCAGCATTTGTTATTATTTGATTTCTTGATGATGACCATTCTTTCTGAAGTAAGATGGAACCTCACTGTTTTAATTTGCATTTCTTCACTGGCCAGTGATGTTGAACATTTCATGTATTTATAGGTCCCAAGTGCTGGGATTGCAGGCATGCACCACCATGACCAGCTTTTCTTAGTTTTTTAAATTACTTTTTCAATTTCATTGCCTTTCCTTGGATTATGTAGGGGGGTTTCATATCTTCTTTCTTCAATTTTGTAAATTCCTATGTTAGGGTCGGGACGCCCGCCACGTGAAGGAAGACTCCAAGAAGCTTTCTCTCATGCAAAGGGCAAGGGGTTTTATTATCCAAGCATGCCTGGGGCTCCCTGAACACGCAGGAACAGTGGGCCCCGAGGGTTGTCTGTGCAGGGCTTATATATCTACAGGACAAAGGGAGGAGGACTTTTTGCAAGCACAGTTACAGAAGCAGATGGCATTGGTTAGTTTAAACAACTTTTTACATTTATTGGGAGAAGACAATCATACGGAAGTTTAAAGCTGGGCGGCGGAGGATATCTCCTAATATGGACAGCAGATAGTCCAGAACAGCGCATTCTGCAAATTCCTTAGCCCTGGGGTTGTTCTTATCTCCTAACTCAGATCCCTGGTCAGCTCTGTTCTCATTCTTATCTAATTTAGGCAACTTTAAACTGTAACAGCTTAATTCCCCTAACACTGGGAGGAGGAGGACAGCATGGATTGTGCATTCCCAGAAGGGAAAATTCCTCTTACACCTGTTTATCTAGGAATGTACCCATTTCTTCTCTGTTTTCCAATTTATTGGTGTACAGGTTTGCAAAGTAGTTATTAACAATCTTTTTTAATTCAGTGTCTATTGTGATTTCACTCTTTTCATTTTTAATTTCACTGATTTGGGTCTTTTATTTCCTTCTTTTGGTTAGATTCACTAAGGATTTCTCTATTTTATTTATTCTTTTGAAGAACCAACAGTTTGATTCATTGATTCTTTGTGTTTTTTTTTTTTATCTTTTGGGTCAATTTCTTTGATTTCTCATCTGATCTTTATAATTTCCTTCATTGTACTAATCTTGGGTTTGGATTTTTCTTGGTTTTTGAGGACCTTGAGGTCCTTAGATTATTTATTTGGGCATGCTCTGTTTTTGTGATGTGGGCATTCACAGCTATAAACTTCTCTCTTAGGAGTTTCCATTCCATCTCTCACTTCCATTGTGTCCCATAGGTTCTGGCATGTTGTACTGGCATTATCATTTAGTTCTAGAAGCTCTCTTGTTTCCTCCTTGATTTTTTCCTATAATCCATTGTTTACTTAAGAATGTATTTTTGGGCTGGTGAGATAGCTCAGCGGCATAAGTACCTGCCTGGCAAGTGTGAGGTCCTGAGTTCGACTCCTGGAACCCACATACGAAAAAAGGGCCGGTGATATCGCTCAGCGGCACAGGCGCCTGCTGGCATGCAAGGTCCTGAGTTCGACCCCCAGTACCCACAAAACAAAACAAAACAAAAAAAAGAATATATTGTTTAGTTTTCATACATTTGTGTAATTTCTGTATTTTATTTTGTGATTGATTTCTAACTTCATTGCTTTATGATCTGATAATATGCATGGTATAGTTTCAATTCTTTTACATTTACTTAAGCTTGATTTATTGAATAGTGTGTGGTCTGTTTTGGAGAATGTTCCATGTGCTGCTGAAAAGAATGTGTATTCTGTTGTTGAACACTCTGTAGATATCTATTAAGTCCATTAGTTCAGTTTATGTTCATCTCTGATATTTCTTTGTTAATTTTTTGTCTAGTTGATCTGTCTATTTGTGATAGTGGGGTATTGAGGTCCCATACTGTAACTGTGTTTATGTTTATCTGGTCTTTTATGTGCAGTAGTACTTGTTTTATGACATTTAATATCTCATTATTTGGTGCATATATGTTAGTAATTGTTACCTCTTCTTGTTAGATTGTTCTTTAACCAATTCATAGTGAACTTTTTCACCTCTTTTGATCAATTTTAGATTGAAATCCACTTTGTTTGAGTATAGGACAGCTACACCTGTTTTTTATGGTGTGGGGGTGTTCCTGTTGCATGGAATATAGTTTTCCCTCCTTTTATTTAGTCCTTGAGTTTCTTTTTGGATTATATGTGTTTTTTGTTTGCAGCATACCATTGGATTTCATTTTTGATCCATTTTGCCAGTTTGTGTCTTTTGATTTGGGAATTGAGACCATTCACATTGACAGTTATTACTGATAGGTATTTACTTATTCCTGTCATTGATTTATTTTCCAGTTGTTGATTCTCTATCTTTTTCTTCTACTTAACTGCACATCCTTCCAGTGTACTTATTCTATTAGACTTTTTTTTTTTTTGTGGGTAGTGGGGGTCGACCTCAGGACCTCGTGCTTGCCAGGCAGGCACTTATGATGCTGAGCTATCTCACCAGCCCTCTATTAGACTTTTTATAGTGAAATTTTTTGTCTCTTCTGATCAGTCTTGGCTTGAAATTCACTTTGTCTGCAAATAGAATTAGCTACCCTGCTTTTTTCCTGAGTTTCTATTCGTAGAATATTGTTTTTCATCCTTTGACTTTTAGTCTATGAATTTCTTTTTGAGTTAAATGTGTTTCTTTTATGCAGCATGTGTTGGATCTTGTTTCTCAATCCATTCTGCCAATCTGTTTCTTTTGATTGGTGAATTGAGACTATTCACATTGATGGTTATAAGTGATAGGTATTGACTTATTCTTGTAATTATATTATTTTCCTGTTGTTGGTTCCCTTTCTTTCCCTTCTTTTTAATTGCTTGCTTTGCTTGGTGTATTCATTCCATTGGGATTTTGGAATTGTTGTTTTTGTTGTCTCTAGAATATCCTTCAGAACTTTTTGATGTGTTGGTTGGGTGGTCATGAATTTCTTTAGTTGTACTTTATCATGGAAGTATGTTATTTCTTCATTTATTTTGAAAGATAATTTTGCAGGGTACATCAATGTGGGTTGGAGGTTGTTTTATTTTAGGGCTTGAAATATTTCACTTCAACCTCTCCTTGACTTAAGTGTTTGTGATGAGAAGTCTGCTGTGATTCTGATGTTTTTTTTTTTTCCTTTATAGGTGATTGATTTCTTTTCTCTAATGGCTTTTAATAGTCTGTCCTTGTGTTGAATTTCTGGAATGTTGACTATAATATGCCTTGGTGTAGTTTTTTTTTTTTTTTTTAATCATGGCTAATTAGAGTTCTATATGCCTCACTTATCTGCATGTCAGTTTTTTTCCACATTTGGAAAGTTTTCTGCTATTACTTTTATGAACAGGCTTTTTATGCCCTTTGTGCTATTGTTTGATTTTTTATTGATTCCAGTTAATCTTATATTAGTCATGTTCACATCATCTAATAGCAGATTGATTTTTCATGATCCCTTGCTATTTTTAAGTCTTTCATTTAATGATTTCAACCACAATCCTGTCTTCTAGATCTCATATTCTGTCTTCACATTAGTTAACTCAGCTGGGTATACTTTCTCTCTCTCTCTTTTTTTTTTTTTTTTTTTTTTTGAGACAAGGTCTCACTCTGTAATCCAGGATGGCTTTAAACTCACTTTATCACCCAGGCGAGCCTCACAGTGATCCTCCTGCCTCAACCTCCTGAGTTCTGGGTTTATAGGTATGTGCCACCGTGCCCTGCCTGCTGGGTATACTTTCAATACAATTCTTAATCTCTCAGAATTCTATTTTAATCTGTTTTTATGGAGTCCATTTGTTTTCTCTGTTCAGCATTCATTGTTTCCCTGTTTTTCCTAAGTGCCTCTATTTTTCTATCTGTATCTACTCTAGATTCACTAACCATTTCTTTCATTATGTTCATCATTTGTTTAATTATCTGTGCAATTATTTCTGTTTTGGTTTTGTCAATAGACTTATTCATCTGTTTAGTTACTTCCATTGGTATGTCAGAAAATTCCACTGCATGGCTTTTGATTTCTTCCACCTCAGTGCCCCCTGGATTTTCCTTGAGTTAGTTGGGGGCTTTGGGTTGCATCTTGCTTCCATGTTTTCTCATCTTCTTTGTTTCTTTCTTTGATTTTTGGGTTGAGGGTTGTAGTGGTAGCTTTGTTACTAGTATTAAGATATCCTTAGGAAATGACTACTTTTCAGAGATGACTTCTAGGCCTTTTTGGCTTTTGGCCTCTGACTTTTGAGTCTGTCCCAGGATCCTGTTGATCCCGCCTTATCTGCTTATTAGGGATAAAAGGTTGCAGCCTGTTTGGCCTAGCAGCTAGTTTTTGGTAGTGGACAGTAGTGCTGTCTATGACCCGTGGACAATCTAGGTATTGGCATACAAGAAAGATCAATTGATCACAACCACTGTATCACCTTGGCTAAAGTAGTACAATCAGCAATAACAATATCATCAAACACAGCCTGGAAAATGACAAAATGTTATAACTACCTTTAACCACAGGTACAAGATTTATAGTTATGTAACAAATCTAAGGCACATCAGAAAATTGTATGCAGTAAATATCCACTCAATAGAGCAATTTTACTGTAAGTGCAGAAGATTTAAAAGAGAAGAATCAAAAATAGAGAAATAAAGGAGCAAAAGAGAGATTATAAGCAAGGCTGAATGACAAAGGAAGATTACCCAAGTCTTAGGAAACTTTTAAAGAAGACAAGAGGGAAGAAAAGAAGGAAAAAACAAAAAGAAGAACAAAACAAAACAAAAAACTAAGAACAATGTTCACACTCACAAAAACAAAAACAAAAATCCCCAAATGAATGACAACAACAACAACAACCATAACAACAACAATAAGCAATGCAAAAAAAAAAAAAAAAAAAAAAAAAAAGAAAGAAAAGAAAAGAAAAGAAACTTTTCTGTGATTTCAAGTCTGTGGTCATCTTCTGGGGCCTATAGTTTTGTTGCAGTGTCCAATTCAATGTGTGACTCTGCTCTTACTACTAGACAAAGGAGGCAGTCATAGCCCAGATCCGAGCTGGGTAACCACTAGCAAGCTGGTGGTAGGATTAAGATGGATTGCCGGCTCTGGGACTTTCAAATCCATAGAAATTCAGGCTGAACCTGGCCTCTGGTCATGGGGTTAGGGCCAGAGTCATTTAGATAATCTCACTCTTGGTGTCTCTTGCTAGCCTGACCATGGCTCTCTGACCATGAATGTCTTCTGTGGTTTTCCTTCACCCAGTCACTGTGGGAGTTTAACACCGAAGATCCTGAGATGAAGCCAATCCATAGCTCCTCTGAGTCCTGAGTTCAGCTGGTCCATGCCTAAAATGGCATAAGACCAAGCACTCTCTCCAGGGGATGTGACAGTCACTTGGACTGGAGTCACTCACTAGCTATTGTAGTGCGCAGTATCCACTGCTTCATTCCACTTGGTGCATTTCTCCCTGAGGGCCCCAGAGTTGCCTGTTTTCACTGTGGCTCTAGATTTCATCTTCCTTTCTCATGAGCCATGAGCCATGAGCCAAGAGCCAGTGAGAAAGTGTAGATCACCCTTCCTTTTTCTGTGTTGTGGTCTGTCTCTTCAATTTATCTGTAGGCTGAAATTTTTCCTTCAGATCCTTCCTGGGTCGCCAGAGATCCACCCTTCTCCTTATTTTCCTCCAAAAGTTGTTATTTTCCAGTGTTTGGATTCTGACCCTTGGAGGGGCTGACTTCTTGCTGCTTAGTGCTTTGCCCTCTTCCCAGAAATCCTCTGTGAATTTTTTTTGAGCTAATTGTTTCTTTTATACTGCATATCACTGGGTTTGGATTCTTGATCCATTCTGCCAATCTGGATCTTTTGATTGAGGAGTTCAGACCATTCTCATTGGGAGTTGTTACTGAAATGTATTTATTTTTGTCATTGCATTGTTTTCTTGTTTCTGATTTCTTTATTTTATTTCTTTTGTTTAGTTGCTTGTCCTGCCAGGTATATGTATTCTTTTTGACTTATTGACATTGTTGGCTTCATTGTCTCTCTCTAGGATATCTTTGAGAATATTTTGTAATGCCAGGTTGCTGTTCATGAATTTCTTGAGGTGCTTCTTGTCATGGAAATCTTATTTCTCCATCAGTTTTGAAGTAAAGTTTTATAGGATACATAAGTTGGGGATGGAAGTTGTTGTCATTCAGGGTTTGAATCACTTCACTCCAGGCCCTTTTGGCCTTTAAGTTTTGTGTTGAAAAGTCTGGTGTCATTCTAATGGGTTTACATTTATGTGTGTGTCATTGTTTTCTCTAACAGCTTTTAAGATTTTGTCCCTGAGATGGACTTCTAGGGATTTCAGTATTATGTGGTGCCAAGAGGTTTTCTTTTGGCTGTGGCTATTTGAGGTTCTCTACGCATCTATACATTTATTTCCCCCCTATATTTGTGAAATTTTCTGCTATTATTTCTGTGGACATTTTCTTAATGACATTTGTCATGTCTCCTGATTTTTCATTGTTCCCATTACTCTTAGATTAGTCTGCATTGCATCATCTAGCAGCTGTGAATCCATTTTTTATGGTCTCTTCTTGCCTTTAAGGTGTGTTTTAGTAGCTGGTCTTTAAAGGCATCGTTGTCTTCTAGTCTGAAATTCTTTCCTTTTACTTGTCACTTCTGCTGCCAATACTTTCAATATAATTTTTAATCTCCTGGACTTTTATTGAAACCTTTTCATGGACCTTTTCTTACCTAAATTGGTCATTCATGTTTTGTATTTTTTAAAGCTTATCTAGCTTTTTGTGTCTTCTGAAAGCTCCTGGATCATTTTGTTTATTGTTTCCATTACCTATTTAGTTGTATTTCCTGTCATCCCACTAAGTACCTCTTTGATCTGTTTTCTTTTTTTTTTTTTTTGTGGGTACCGGGGGGTCGACCTCAGGACCTCGTGCGCCAACAGGCACCCGTGCTGCTGAGCGATATCACCAGCCCCTTTTTCATATGTGGGTTCTCGGAGTCGAACTCGGGCCCTCACGCTTGCAAGGCAGGCGCTTACGCCACTGAGCCATCTCACCGGCCCTCTTTGATCTGTTTTCTAACCTACTCTGTTATCCTTTTGAATAATTCTAGTGTCAAATATGCTATTTTTCCCTTTAGTGCACCTCGAATTTGTTTTGTGGCACTTGAGAGTTTTGTGAGGCATTCTGGTGCCTAATATTCTTGTGCTTGCTTTTTATTTTTGTTTGCTTTGGCTTAGGTTTATGTATGCCTATGATATAAGGACTATGTTGGTATCTTTGTCACTTTTCAGTGGTGTACTTTGGACATGGCTGACTATAGTCCTTGGCCTCTGTCCCAAGACGTGATCACCTCTGTTAATTTGGGAGGGCAGGATGCAGTGTAATTGGTCTAACACTGTGTGTTCAAGAAATGTCCTCTAGCATTGTTAATGTCAGAAATGCAATTTGAGTATTGGCCTATGGAGAAAACTCATTAATAGCAACAATTATGTGATCAATATCAATCAAATCAGCTACAGTAGTATTATCCAAGCCAAGTTGTGTATTAACATACCTTAAGAACTGATTATAAACCACCCATAACCCCAGAGAAGAAATTCACAATTATAATGTAAACATCAAGACAACACGGGTATTGACCCATAGCTAATACAGAATAAATATGACAGCTATATCTCTGTTAATGGTACAAAAGAATTAAGCAGTAATTTTACAGAGTTAACTTTCTTTTTTTCTTTTAATGTGGGTACTGGGAGTCGAACTCAGGACCTCGCGCTTGCCAGCAAGCGCTTGTGCCACTGAGTGATATTACCGGCCCTTTTTTTTCCTTTATGCGGGTACTGGGAGTCGAACTCAGGACCTCATGCTTGCCAGGCAGGCACTTATGCCGCTGAGCTATTTCACTGGCCCAGAGTTAACTTTCTAAAGAACAATAAAGCTTTATGGTTATACTATTAAAGACACAGGGGGTTGAGAATAGGTGTATGCAAAAAAAAAAATTGAAACCTTAAACTATATGATATGAGAAGGAGGAAAAAGAAGTGGGGCAAAGGATCCCAATAGGGACAGAGGGATGTTGATAGACTTAGGTAGGGGTAACACAAATAACTGGTGAGAAATGTGTGATTAAGAGAGAAAAGGGCCGGTGAGATAGCTCAGCAGCGTAAGTGCCTGCCTGGCAGGCGCAAGGTCCTGAGTTCAACTCCTGGTACCCGCATATGAAAAAGGGGCCAGTGATATCACTCAGCGGCACGGGCGCCTACTGGCGCACGAAGTCCTGAGATCAACCCCTGGTACCCACAAAAAAAAAAAAAAAAAGAGAGGGAAAAGGAGAAATTGTGAGATAAATAAAAGTAGAGAATAAATTAAACCAAAAATTAAAAGGGAGAAGAGGAAAAAAAATAATGAAGGGAAAAAAAAAACAGGAAAAAATGTAAGAAAAAGAGATAGAAAAAATGAAGGAAAAAGGACAATGGAAAATTCTCATTTCCTTTATAAACTAGTGAAGAAGAAAAGGGAATGAAGAAATAAACACACACATACTCATAAAAGAAAAAAGAGAAACAAAGAAAAGAAAGAAAAATGCAAAAAAAATTCTCTGTCATTTCAAGTACATTATTTTCTTCCAGAATGTACAATTTTGGAGCTGTGTTCCAATCATGTCCTTTCCCATGCTGGTAGATAAAGAAGGCAGATTAACCTCAGACCCTCACTGGTTTCAGGCATCAGCAGACAGGACAAGGACACTAATGCCATGACTTTCCAATGCTCTGCAACTGAGGCTGAGCCTAGCCTCTGGCTGCAGGAGCTGGGTCTGTGCCTTTTAGCTCAAACCTCTCTCGGGGTCTTTTTCTAGCCTGCTTCTTACCACTGGCTGTCTCCTATGGGTGTTCCTTAGCCAGGTACTTTGGTAACATAGCAGTGGGAGCCCTTGAGTAGAGTCAAGTGGCAGCTTTTGGCCTTGGGTTCAAACAAGAATGGCATCCAACCAACCACCCTCTCCAGGGATATGGTGAATGCTTATATTAGAGTCACTCACCAACTATTGCCTGTAAAAGGACACAATGGGAGCAGAGTCTTGTGCTGTCCTCATAGCTACTAGTCCAGTCTGCTTCATAGCAGCATTTGTCCATGAGAAGAAAACATTTCCTTTCACTGTTTGCAAGCTGCAGTGAGCTTTGCTCAGTCATGTCACCTGTGGAGATAATGTGGCGGGCTCCTTTCCTTCTCCTCAGTGTTCTGTTTCTTCAATTTCTCCCCCATTTAGTAATTTTTTTGTGGGTCCCCTCCCAGCTCCTGGGGAACTGCTTCTCTCTTTGTTTCTTCTCTGAGTTGTTTTCAGGGTCTGGAAACCAAATCTTGGAGAGGTTGAGTTGTCCTCACTCATCACTCTCCCATTTCCTCTCCAGCAGTTTTGAAACATAATTTTTCAAGATGTGTCAGTCTAGGTTGGAAACGGTTCTCTTTTGGGGTTTGAAACACTTCACTTCAAGCTCTTCCATCCTTTAGGTTTTTGTTGAGAAGTCTGCTATAATTCTACTGTGTTTACGTTTGTAAGTGATTGGTTGCTTTTCTCAAACAGCTTTTACAATACAGTCCATGTGTTGGATTTCTGGAATTTTGACTATGATGTTTCATGGAGAAGTTCTTTTCTGCTAATGTCTATTTGCTGTTCTATATGCTTTATTTATCTATATGTTAGGTTCCTTCCCTATATTTGGAAAGTTTTCTGTTTTATTTCTGTAAATATGTTTTTTATGCCATTTGTGTTATCTTCTGATTTTTCACTATTTCTAATTAATCTTAGATTAATTTTTGTATCATCTAGCAGCTTTTGGGTCCATATTTCATGTTTTCTTGTTTTTTAATGTATTCCTGAATAAATGGTCACCAACATCAGCCTTACTGTCTAGTTTTGACACTCTGTCCTCACATTGGTCACTTCTGCTGCTCATACTTTCAGTGGAATTTTTAGTATGAATTTTTCTTTGGTGCCTTTTCATGGCCTTTAGTTTTTTGCTAATCTGTTCATTGATGTTTTCTATCATTTTATTTAGCTCAGCTAACTGCTATTATTGTATTCTGGAAACTTCCTAATTGTTTCATTCATTATCTGTTTAGTTACATCTTCTTTTGTGTGGATTTTGATTTCTTCTCCTTCAATGCCCTATACCTAAACTTTAGGGGAATTGAGCATTTTGGGAGACATTTTGTTGCCTCGTCTTCTCATGTTTCATGTGTGTGTGTGTGTGTGTGTGTGTGTGTGTGTGTGTGTATGGGTTGATTATAGTGGAAAGACTTTGTCACTAGTATGGAGACCTCTTTACTGTCTGCTTTTCAGCGACCCACTCTAGAAGTGCATCTAACTGTAGGCCTTTGCCCTGTCCCAAGCTCTAGCAACCTGTATTAATTTGGGAGGCTGCAGTGTAATTGGACTAGCACCCAATTCTCCTGGATTGGGCACAGTATTGTTAATGATGCAAAGACAATCCAGATATTGGCATACAGAGAAAACTAATAGCAACAACTACACCACCCTGCAATAGCAATAAAATCAGCAACAATTATAGAATCAAAGAGAAACTAGATATTGACATACCCCAAGGACAAATAATGTACCACCATTAACCATAGAGATCTATAGTTATTGTATAAACACTGTCAAAACAAGAGTTAACATACTTTAATTGTATACTAAATTCAACAACTCTACCTCCACTAATAATAGAAAAGTATTTAACTGCAATAGCATGTATTTAACAATGTAAAGATTAGTAGAGCTTAATGGTTATACTAGTAAAGGCAGAGGGTGTAGAGAATGGGAGAATGAAAACAGTAAAATTTGAAAAAGTAATCAATGGAAGATCAGAAGGAGGAGAGAAAAGTGAGATAAAAAGATCCTACTGAGAAGTAAAAGGACATTGATAGAATTAGATAAAAGTAACAGAAAAAGATCAAAGAAGAAAAGAAGAAACAGAAAAAGAAAAAAAATGAAAATTAAAAATAAGAAAAAAAATTGAAAGGGGAAAGAAAAAAGAGAAAACAACATACTAAAAAAAAAAAAAAAGACAAAAAATTCCACTGTATTTTTTGAATGAGTTGCTTCTTTTGAGGATCTGCAGTCCTGGAATCCAGCAAGTCATGGTTGTCTCTGCCTAACTATGGCCTGTGTGTTTATGAGCTGCTCCCTTTGCTCCAGAGGATTCTCTGTCCGTACACTACAGACTGTGGGAACTGTCCAAGCTGAGGTGTGTCCTTGCTCACATTGATACATGGGGAAAGCAATGAGACCAGTGGCCTCTGCTGGAAGCAGGTAGCAGGGTAGGATTTAAAGCAGACCTCTGGCCATAATGCCAGCCCTTCAGATCCACCTGCCTCTGAAATATACCTTTGCTGGTCTGGCTTCCCACTACAGAAGGTGGTGCCCTGTGTCCTTTCCAGCTTGAGCTTAAACTTCTCAGGAGGTCTATGTCTAGCCTGCACCTCCTCTGCAGCTGTCTCTTGTGGCTGTCTCTCACCCAGCCACTGTGGGAAGGTAACACTGGAAACCTTGAGGTGAAATTGTTCTTGAATTGTTCTGTGGCTCGGTCTTAAACAACTCCTTACCAAAATGGCTCCAGATTAATCCCTCTCCAATATGGTGGGTGCTGCATTGAATTTCTTCTCCAACTCTAGCCTGCTTTGGACTAAAACCCCACACTGTTATTATAGTTTACAATAGCTGTGGACTTCCCATGGAGTTAGCATTGCAGGCCCAATCTGTTATTTCACCCTGGAGCAGCTGACCCTCTTGGGCTTACCTTCTCTCCTAGGGTGTTGGCTTCATCCATGATCTGGTTGGTTGGTTGGCATGTCTGCTGTCCTGTGCTGAGGGGAAAAATCACAGAGCAGCCTCAGAGTTGGCAGTTGGCCACTGTCAGAGTGCAGAATCCATGAACATGTCAATGGCTGGGGTTGAACAGGGCTCCTTCCATGAGTGTGGCTCCATCCATGGGTGTGGGTCCTTCGATTGCTTCAGTTCCAGGTGGTGTGTCTCTGTAGTCATTGGTATTTTGATAGAGATTACATTGAATTTGGAGATGACCTTGGGGAGAATGAGCATTGTGCAATATTTATTCTTTCACTGCATGAATACGTGTATTTTCCCATTTGTTTATATCTTTTCCAATTTCATCAAAGTTTTATAGTTTTCATTGTAGAGACCTTTCACTAACTTGTTTTATTCCTAGATTTTTGTGGCTATTATAAATGGATTTTTTCAGATTATTTGCTGTTAGTATATAGAAATGATACTGAGTTTTTGGTAAATTTATTGGTACATCTTAGATATATATAAGTATAACATTCATCATAAGGAATTTGTACCTGTACATGATATATCTTGATTCTTTTTTTCCCCAATCCCCTCTCCTCCTTTCAGCCCCTCTTCCCCCCCTTATTTACAAAAGCTTTGTTTCCATTTTTCCTTCTATTCTCTTTTTTCTTTTCCCATCCTTTCTTTCCCTCTCCAACCTCCCTTGTTCTCCTTCCCATTTGAACATTTTCTTCCTATTTCCCAATATCTATTATACATTTTCATCCTTATTTACACATTCAGTTTCTCACACCAGAGAAACAAAGTGATATTTAAACATGTGGGTCCAATTTATTTCACTTAAGAGTATGATCTTATTGTAGTCAGGGTTTATGAGGGAAAAGATTTAACACAGGACACATAGTTTATAGGATTATTTTATAATATTCACCTGAAGAGTCAAACACAAAATAGTGCAGGAGATCTGTCCACACACTAGAGACCCAAAGAATCCAGCTGAGGGCCTGGATCCCATGGCAATGTCATCCATAAGTCCAACTGGAGGCCTAGAGCCCATAACCATGTCTCATGCAAGTCTGTATCAAGGACCTGCACTGGGAAGGCCCAAAGGTCAGTGGTGGAAGCTAGAAAGTCTGTGCTAGCAGGATGAAGGATCTGTGCCAGCAGGCAGAAGGATCTGTACTGGAACCAAAAAATGACACTCAAAGTAAGGAGCAGAGCTCCCCCCAAAAGAACTGTAGCCATTCAGTGACAGTGAGGACCTGAGTTCCTCTGATGATGATAACATCCCAGTTTATATCAGGAAAGCCATCATGACAAGCTTCTCCAGGAGAATCAACAGCATACTATCTTCCCCTCCTGCTTTTTTTTTTTTTTTTTTTTGGTACTGGGGATCAAACTCAGGACCTTGTGCTTGCCAGGCAGGGCTTGTGCCTCTGAGCTATATCCCCAGCCCCTCCTTCTGCTTTTTAATGCTATTGGCAACAATCCTCAGGTGGGCCCTCCACGACCAGCATCATGCTGATTCAGTTCAGCTGGATGTCACAAGTTGACCGTTAGTTAATCCACCACAATCCACCCCTGGTCAATTTGATAACCAGAAATATTTCCTTAAACCTTAGTCTCCTGTGGCAGATTTGTGAAAAGTTAACATGTCTTGGTCTATTCAGATTTACATTAATATAACAATTACATATATATAATTCTTATTGCACTCATTCCTGCACCAAGAGCAAAATACTCAAAGGGTGATCAAAATTCAAGGTTAAAACCATAATACTTTGACTAATTAACCTGATTACAAACATATATCTAAAAACTACATTAAAATTATATTAAAAGAGCTATTACAATCACAATACTTGCTTCCCATTAACTTTTAACAACAAGGCATGGCAACACTAAGAAACACTCCAAGCAATCTTCTGTATTTAAAATGCACTCTTCCCTCTGATGAAAGGCCTTAGGTCATTTTTCAAAAAGTAACTAATGCAGGTCTCAAGGTGCATCCACTAAGCTAGAAATGTCTCAAGCTTTTACTTCTTTATGGCAGAGTAGTATTCCATTGTATATTGAAAAACCACATCTTCTTTATCCATTCATTGGTTGATGGGCATTTGGGCTGTTTCCAATATTTAGCTATTAGAAACTGTGCCACTATAAATGCGTGTGCATATATCTCTGTGGTATGATGCTTTTAATTCTTTTAGGAAGATACCAAATAGGGGAATAGCTGGGTCAAATGGAATCTCTAGTTTTAGTTCTTTGAGAAATCTCCACACTGATTGCACAGTGGTTGTACCAACCTATACTCCTACCAAGACTGGAGAAGAGTTCCTTTTTCCCCACAGCCCCACCAGCATTTGTTATTGGTTGATTTTTTGATAATAGCCATTCTTTCTGGAGTGAGATGAAATCCCAGCATTGTAATTTGCATCTTTTGAATGACCAGTGATGTTGAACATTTTTTCATGTATTGTCATTTTTACTTATTCATCTGAGAAGTGTCTATTCATTTCAAATGTCCATTTTTGGGTTGGGACTTTAAATTGGGGGGGTCTGATCTTTTTCAGTTCTTTATATATTCTAGATATTAATATGTTGTCTGAAGAATAGCTAGCAAAATTTTTTCCCACACTGTGGGCTGTCTGTTCACTCTGCTGGGGGTTTCTTTGGCTATGCAAAAGCTTTTTAATAAGATGTGATCCCAGTTGTTGATTCTTTGTGATATTTCCTGTGCAGTTGGGGTTTTGTTCATAAAGTCTTTGCCTGCACCTATGTCTTCAAGAATGCTACCTATTCAATTTTCCAGCAGATTTAGTGTTTCTGTTTTAATATTTAGATCTTTGATCCATTTGATTTTAGTTTAGTGCATGGTGATATATTTGAGTCTAGTTTTAATCTTTGGCATGTGGAAAGCCAGTTTTCCAGCATCATTTATTAGCAAGGCTATGTTTCTTCCAGTGAAGGTGTTTGGCACCTTTGTCAAAGATAAGGTGGCTTTGTATGTTTGGAGTTGTTTCTGCATCTTCTAATCTGTTCCATTGATCCTTGAGTCTGATTTTTTTTAACAGTACCATGCTGTTTTTATCACAATAGCTTTGTAATATAATTTCAAGTCAGGGATTATGAAACCCCCTGCCTTGCCTTTGTTGTGCAGAACTGCTTTTGGTATTCTAGGTCTATTCTGGTTCCAAATGAATTTTAGGAATGTTTTTTCTAATTCTGTGAGGTATGTTAATGATATTTTGATTGGAATTGCATTAAATCTGTATAACAATTTTGGGAGTATGGCCATTTTCACTATGTTGGTTCTTCCTATCCATGAGCAAGGGATATCTTTCCATTTTCTGATATCTTCTTCAATTTCCTTTTTCAGAGTACTGTACTTTTCAGTGTAGAGTTCTTTTACATCCTTTGTTAGATTGATTCCTAGGTACTTCATTTTTTTGGATGCTATTGTGAAATGTGTTTGTTACCCTAATTTCTCTTTCAGTGAGTTTGCTATTTGTGTACAGGAAGGCTATTGATTTTTGAGTGTTGACTTTGTATCCAGCTATGCTACTGAATTTGCTTATTAAATCTAGCAGTTTTTTAGTGGAGTTTTTGAGGTCTTCTATGTAGATTAGAGTATCATTCTGCAAATAATGATAATTTAACTTCTTCCTTTCTTATTATTATTCATTTTGTTTCTTTCTCTTGTCTAATTGCTCTGGCTGAAGTTTCCAGTACTATGTTGAATAAGAGTGGGGACAGTGGACATTCTTGTCTTGTTCCTGATTTTAGAGAGAAAGCTTTCAGTTTTTGTCCATTTAGTATGATATTGGCTGTTGATTTGTCATAGATGGCTTTTATCAGATTGAGATAAAGACCATCTATTCCTATTTTCTGTAGGGTTTTTGTCATGAATGGGTGCTAGACTTTGTCAGAAGTTTTTTCTGCATCTATTGAGAGGATCATATAATTTTTGTCCTTGGTTCTGTTAATGTGGTGTATTACATTTATTGATTTATGTATATTGAACCATCCCTGCATCCCTGGGATGAATCCAACTTGGTCATGGTGTATAATCTTCTTGATGATTTGCAGCATTGTGTTTGCCAGTATCTTGTTGAGGATTTTTGCTTCTGTGTTCATTAGGGAGATTGGCCTGTAATTCTCTGTCTTAGTTTGGTCCTTCTCTGGTTTTGGTATCAGGGTAATGCTTGCTTCCAGGAATGTGTTTGGGAGTATTGCTTCCCTTTCAATTTCATTAAAGAGTTTGAGGAATATTGGTATTAAATCTTCTCTAAATCTCTTGTAGAGTTCAGCAGTGAATCCATCAGGGTCTGGGCTTTTGTTTATTGGTCAGTTTTGAATTACATCTTCAATTTCAATGATTGATATTGGTTTATTTAGGATTTTATATCTTCTTGATTGAGCTTTGGAAATTCATATGTATCTAGGAACCTGTCCATTTCTTCTGCATTTTCCATCTTAGGAGAATACAAGTTTTCAAAATAGGTATAGATGATCTGGATTTCTGAAGGATCTGTTGTAAATTCACCCTTTTCATTCCTAATTGCATGGATTTGAGTCTTTTCTTTCTTTTTTTTAATAAGGTTGGACAAGGGTTTGTCAGTTTTATTTAATCTTTCAAAGAACCAACTCTTTGATTCATTGATTCTTTGTATTGTTTTTTTAGTCTCCAATGCATTAATTTCTGCTCTTATCTTTATAATTTCCTCCCTTGTTTGAGCTTTTGGCTTAGCCTGCTCTTCTTTTTCTAGAAGTTTGAGGTTCACCATTAAGTTGTTTATTTGCACTTGCTCTGTTTTCCTGAAATGGGTATTTACTGCTATAAATTTCCCTCTTAGGACTGCTTTTATTGTGTCCCATAAGATCCGGTATATTTTATTGTCATCATCATTCAATTGTAGAAACTGTCTAATTTCTTCTTTGATTTCATGTGTGGTCCATTGGTTGTTCAGGAGGGTGCTATTTAATTTTGATATGTTTAGGAAGTTCTTGTGGTTTCTTTTGCCATTGATTTCCAATTTCATTGCACTATGGTCTGATAATATGCATGGGATAATTTCATTTCCTTTGCATTTACTTAAACAGGTTCTATGAGCTAGTATGTGGTCTATTTTGGAGAACGTCCCATGTGCAGCTGAGAAGAATGTGTATTCTGATGTTGTTGGGTGGGACACTCTGTAGACATCTACTAGCCCATTTGTTCAAAAGTTTGGTTCAGTTCTAATATTTCTTTTTTTTTTTTTTTTGTGGGTACCGGGGGGTCGACCTCAGGACCTCGCGCACCAACAGGCGCCCGTGCCGCTGAGCAATATCACCGGCCCCTTTTTCGTATGTGGGATCCGGGAGTCGAACTCGGGCCCTCGCGCTTGCAAGGCAGGCGCTTACGCCGCTGAGCCATCTCACCGGCCCCAGTTCTAATATTTCATTGTTGATTTTTTTGTCTAGTCGATCTGTCTTTTTGTGACAGTGGGGTATTGAGATCCCGCAATACAATTGTATTAGTGCTTATTTGATTTTTCATGCCTGTTAATATTTGTTTTTATATAGTTGGGTGCACTGGTATTTGTTTTATATATATTTATGATTGTTATCTCTCCCTCTTGGATTGTTCCCTTTACAAAGATGTAGTGATTTTCTTTATCTCTCTTAATCAGTCTTGGCTTGAATTCATATCGTCTGCAAATAGAATAGCTACCCTTGCTTTTTTCAGGTTCCTGTCACATGGAGTATTGTTTTCCATCCTTTGACTTTCAGTGTATGAATTTCATTTTGAATTAAGTGTGTTTCTTGTATGCAGCATATTGTTGGATCTTGCTTCTTGATCCATTCTGCCAGTCTCTGTCTTTTGATTGGCGAATTGAGGCCATTAACATTGATGGTTAAAACTGATATGTATTGACTTATCCTTGTCATGTTATTTTCCTGTTGTTAGCTCCCCATCTTTTTTTTTTTTTTCCCTTCCTCTGTTTAATTGTTTGCCTTGCCTGGTGGATATCATCTGTTTGGGCTCATGGAGTTGTAGTCCTTGTTATATCTTTCTAGAATGTCCTTCAAAACATTTTGGAGTGCTTGTTTGGTAGTCATAAATTTCCTCAGATGTTCTTTGTCATGGAAGTATTTTATTTCTCCATCAATTTTGAAAGATAGTTTAGTGGGGTACATCAATCTGGGTTGAAGGTTGTTTTCCTTTAGAACTTAAAATACTTTACTCTAAGCTCTCCTTGACTTGAGGGTTTGTGCTGAGAAGTCAGCTGTGATTCAGATAGGCATTCTTTTATAGTTGATTTTTTTCTTTTCCCTACCAGCTTTTAAGATCTTATTCTTGTGTTGAATTTCTGGAATCTTGACTATAATATGCCTGGCTGTAGATTTTTTTTTTGTTCATCGGTAATTGGAGTTCTATATGTCTCATTTATCTTCATATCAAATTCTTTTTCTCTACATGGGAAGTTTTCTGCCATGACATCAGTGAACAGGTTTTATATAATTTGTGCTATCTCCTGCTTTATCATGGACTCCAATCTTAAGTTATTCTTCTTTGCCTCATCTAGTGGCTGCTGGATTGATTTCTCATGACCCCTTGCTATTTTTGAGAAATATTTCTTTTCATGATCACTAACTGCAAGCCTGTCTTCTATATCTGAGACCCTGTCCTCCCATTGACTTAATCTGCTATGAATACTTTCAATGCAAATTTTATTCACCTGGATATCAGCTTGAATCTGCCTTATGGATTCCATTTCTTTCCTATGCTGAGCATTCATGGCCTCCATAATTTTCTTAAGCTCGTCTATTTTTTTGTCTGTATCTACTCTAGAGTCACTAAGCATGGTCTTCATTGTGGATATCATCTCTGCAGTTATGTGAGAAATTATTTCTGATTTGATTTTTTCCAGAGCCTCATTCAATTGCTTTGTTATTACCACTTCAGAGAGGCCAGGTGGGTGACTTTTGGATTGTCCCACCTCATTACCCCCTGGATTTGCCTTTGGTGAACTGGATGTCTGGGGTTGCATCTTGTTTAAGTGTATTCTCATCTTCTTTTCTTTTTTTTTTGTTTAATTCCGGGGGTGATGCTTATAAATTGCCTATGGTGGGTTGCTTTATTGCTAGTATTTAGAACCCTTAGGAGATGACTACTTCTCTGAGGTATCTTCCAGGTGTAGCTTGTTGTTGGGTTTTGAATCTGTTGCAAGATCCTACCTCTTCAGTTTGCTGGAGATCAGAAGTTGTTGCCTATTTGGTCTAGTCCCTGGTTCTTTGGCACACTGCCACAGTATTTTCTGTGACCCTTAGTCTCAGTCATGGAATACCAGGAATAACAGCTGTTTAGAACAATTATGTCACTTTTGGCTATAGTGGTACCAATAGCATCAAACATAACCTAGAAAATGACAGACTGAGCTAACATTAACTTGCCACTTTTAATTGTATAAATTATGTTTGTGGTTATATAACAAAATCTAAAACAAACCAGAAAATTATATGCAGTATACAAGTCCTGAATATGTCAACTTTGCCCTCAGGGGTTAAAATTTAAAGTGGGTTAAGGAGAAAATAGAGCAGTGGAAGAAAAGGAAGAAATTAGAAGTAAGGCTGGAGGACAAAGTGGGATCACACTAACTTTGGGAAACTGGTGCAGAAGACTGGAGGGAAAGAGAGAAAGAAGAGATGAAAAGAACAGAACAGAAGCACAAAGAGGCTAGAAACCACATTCACACTCATATAAAAACAAGATCAAACAATGTAGATAAAAAAGCAAAACCCCAACAACAATAAAACAAACAAGAGGGAGAAAAAGGGCCGGTGAGATGGCTCAGCGGCGTAAGCGCCTGCCTTACAAGCGCGAGGGCCCGAGTTCGACTCCTGGAACCCACATACGAAAAAGGGGCCGGTGATATCGCTCAGTGGCACGGGTGCCTGTTGGCGCGCGAGGTCCTGAGGTTGTCCCCCTGGTACCCACAAAAAAAAAAAAAAAAAAGAGGGAGAAAAAGTCCACTTCCAGGTTTGTCTCTGCTGTCACTGGTAGATGACATGCGGAGACAGAGTCCAGATCCGTGCTGATCTATCCCAGCAGCCAGCGGTAGCTTTTTGGTGGGGTAGTGGATAATCTCAGCGAGCCTGCAGCATCTGGCCAAGACCAGACTCATTTGGCCTGCAGCTGTCAGCGCACCTCCTGCAGGACTGAGCCCAGCTGGGAGCCACTCGATGGAGCCTGCAGCCACTCTGAGTTCTGAGCTCAGTTGGCCTTTCTTCTAGATGACTCCCAGCCAGTCGCTCTCTTGTGTGGGATGACTGAACCCTCCGCACTCACCACCAGGCAGTGCAGTCCCTCAGTCCACTGCTCCCCTCCACTGTGCATCTCTCCATGGAGGCCTCTGGGTTCACCAGCAGTCACTGTGTGTCCGCAGGTTGGAACTGCTCCTCTTGCACAGTGAGTCCCGTCTCAGGGAGAAGGCACCGCTGGGTACCTCCTTCTTCATTGAAGTTTCTCTCTTCACTCTCTCCATGGGCTTCAATTCAAGCTTCGTATCCTTCCTGGGTCAGGGGACCCACTTCCCTCCTTCTTGTCTTCCTCATGTTGCTATATTCTAGCATCTGGATGGTGACTCTCAGGCTCTTTCTCTGCTGCTCACGACTCCACCATTTTGGTAACTCTTTCTGGCTTTTAAAACTTTATTTGGTTATTTTCTTTCTTCTCCATTTCCCCCAAATCCCTTGTCCCTATGAAGCATAGTTTTTCTCTTAAGTATAGCTTTTCTCTGAAGCATTGTTTATCTTTTTTTCTTTCTCTCCCTCTGCAGCCATCGGGCCTTTATGCAAATTTCTCTTTCAGCAGTTAGAGACTCTTAAGCCCATCCCTGGAAAATGAGTGCTTGCACATAAAAGCACCAAGGACAAGAGGCATGTACTCTCTCTGACCAGAAATGTGAAGAGGTGTGAGGAGGCACACTCCAGGACCTGTAGTTGTCTCAGTATGTATTCTTTGAGGTTATCACCACACCTTATCCTTAGGTTAGATGGGACCCTAAAAATTCTTGCTCATCCAGGAAGACACCAAATAGTTATGAAGCCCCCATCTAGTGTCTCAGGCAAAGTTTCTCATGCAACCAGCATGGGAAACTCCATTCTAAGGCACAGTGGAGAGAGAACTGGCTTCCAGGTCACACTGGAGTAAGCTATATCAAAAGCCGTGTACATATTTTGGGACATATTTAGTTTGAGGGAGTTTCTCTAAAATGCTCTTTTGACCTCTCTCTCTCTCTCTCTCTCTCTCTCCCTCCCTCCTCCAAAGGGCATAAGTTCAGTCTGCCTGAAGCCATGACTCCCATTTTTGGGTGGCTGGGCACATGTTCTAAGCCATGCAGATTCAAGTGGTCAATCTGTTGGTAGCTGATGCTACCTGTGGGAGTTGATAGACTCAGATGAAGAAGGAGCTCAGGGGTTTAGTTTTTTTTACTTCTTCTATTCCCTAAGAAAGCCCTAATCCTCTCCTTGTTCCTTCTTTTCCCAATCAGGCTTTCATCTGTCAATCTCCCCACTCAAACCCTTTAACATTTTTTCTCTGATATTAGTTACCAAGGAAAGCTAGGGAGCTGGAGGGTAGAGGAGCATAAGTGTATCACCAGGTAGAAGTGGGGAGGGGAAGTGCATGGCCTCTCTTTTCCTCGATATATGATCTGTAGTTAAGTGACATCTCCAGACTCAAAGCCTCTGTGAAGTCCTCCTGTATGTTGTAGGTTCCTAGAAATAAAGATCACTGGGGCAAAATTTTGAGTAAAGCCCAGCCATTGTGTAAATTTCTTTCCCTGATTCCCTTACATTTTGCTGGAAGAGCCATGGTCCAGGAGTAAAGATGCTCGTTCTGGACATGGCAGAAAACAGAGCAGAGCTGCTCTCTTGGGCTGTTCTGGCTCTGGGGTAACAGGGCAGAGCTGTGAATCATGAATAGATCTGACTATGGTGTAACAGGGCAGAGTTGCCCCCTGGGCAGTTTGACTCTGTAAAATGAGGCAGGCCACACATGCAGCCTGACTCTGATTGGGGCTTGATGCAGTGTGACCCCAGGATGAGGAAGACAGCTCAGGCAGCCTGACCTCAGGGACCTAACTAGGATCCCATCTTCTGTTTTTCCTTTTTCTCTCCTTATATTTTCCAGAAGTACACAAAAAATTTTAAAGATATATAGTAGATCTTATATGACTATGGGTAACTCAGTGTCTATATCCACAATGTCACCTTTAGGTTATATTTTATGAACTTGGGGCTGCTTTAAGATGGAAGATTTTAAAAAGTTGATTTTTTTTCCTCCAAAGATCAATTAGCGTATAAAAAAGAGAAAACCTCAAAGCTCTTCGCTAACCCTCTGACTCTTACTGGTTATGTCTATAGTGTTAACTAATAGGATATGTATTCAGAGTAACTTACAAATAATGGCCTTACAGTTTGATATCATAAAGGTTATATTTGATTGGGTTGTATGTTTCTGTGTGTCAATTTTCAGGTATATGTCCTATTTTAGTTGCCATTTAGGTAAGAAGACACGATATAGCCCCAATACTTTTGTTCATATGGCTTTACAGTCGGTTAAACTAAGAATGAAGATATCTTTAAAGTTGGTAACATATTTCCATTCAGATTGTTAGATGATTGAGATAAGATAAAAATTAGTTTTATAAATACATTGTCTATCTTTGTCTGTAATTTAAAGACTTTTTCTTTGGTCAAAGATAATATATTTAACTTAAAAGATGTTAACTGTGCTATGATTTGGTCTCCATGAGTCACCTAAAGTAATTGTTAGCATATGTTTAAATTGGCTCTAATTAAAAGGTTAAGCCTTCTATGTCTAAACAATAATGTTTTTCTTAAGACATTAAGATGCTCTTGGGAAAACTTACAAAACTAGATTAAAAAGCAAAGGCTCTGTATTTTACTAAGAGTTTTCCTGTTTTCCATTGTTAGGCTTTTGGTTACTAATAACTGAGTTTTAAGAGTTAAAGATTAAGTGTTGTCTTGTAAAGCGTTTTCAATAATCAGTTTATGATTGGTTGACATGACTGTTATCTCAGTTTCTGATGCAACCTGTATATCTCAGATTAGAGATCCAACTAAAGACATGATATGCGGAGCTTTAAGGTTGAGTTTTTAGAGTTAAGATCACACAAATTTAACATGTACAAAGTAACGAATGAATGCTCTCTTGTATACCATATATCTAGGAATTAAATGTATAAAATAATCAGAATTTTTGACATTTATTTAAATTTGGTTCTGACATTTAAAACTTGATCTATATCTACTGGCTTTCATTAAATAACCATTTTTGTTATTGGATAAATGGGATACACTTATATATTGGGTAATAAATCTACTCACAGTTATTAACATTGTTTCCTAAATTTATAAGAACTCTAAAGATGTCCTTTAATTCTTGTCACTACAGTTACACCCTGTAAACCTGTTATAGGAGTCTAAATTTTGCTCCAAGTGTAAAAACTAAGTAAATGCATACAAAGATTTTTACATAGCTGTGATACTGTTTATTGCTAACCTCATGGTATATTAAATAGAGTTGTGTTTTTCCAAATGTATAGGTCTTCTAGGAAGTGAAAATTAGAAAACATCTTATTATACTGGTGACCTCTAGACTAAAATTGTTCAGAAGGGTAGACCTTTACAGCTTTATGTTTATGTGATTGTTATATAACTGTGTTATGGTAGTTACATGTGCCTATACATTATATAGTTGAGGCAGTGTCATTATAATGATTAGAGATTAGGCATTAATAACCTATATAGTACATCTATAAATAAGTACATTCTACTTAAATGACACTCTATTAAAAGGTAACAACTTTACACAAGTTTCTTTATGTCATTAATATTTTGTAATTGGGGCCAGTGAGATGGCTCAGTGGTGTAAGCGCCTGCCCGGCAAGCGCGAGGGCCCGAGTTTGACTCCCGGAACCCACATACGAAAAATGGGCCGGTGATATTGCTCAGCAGCACGGGCACCCGCTGGTGTGTGAAGTCCTGAGTTCGACCCCCGGTACCCACAAAAAAAAAAATTTTTTTTTTGTAATTGGATTAATATAACTGGCTAAAAAGTTATTAGAAATGCACTTTTAGAGATTAAAACCCCCAATGGTTCTAACATAATAATGCTGCAATTAAATCTGTATAGTAGATTTTTGGGTATGGCCATTTTCACTATCTTGGTTTTTCCTACCCAAGAGCAAGCAATATCTTTCCATTTTCTGATGTTCTCTTCAATCTCCTTTTTCAGAGTACTGTAGTTTTCAATGTAGAGATCTCTTACTTCCTTTGTTAGATTGATTCTTAGGTATTTCTTTTTTTTTGGGTGCTATTGTGAGGGGTGTATTTTCCCTAATTTCTCTCTCAGTGAGTTTGTTATTTGTGTACAGGAATGCTGTTGATTTTTGAGTGTTGACTTCATAGCTAGCTATGTGCCTGAATCTGATTATTAAATCTAGAAGTCTTTAGGTGGAGTTTTTGGGATTGTCTATGTAGAGTATCATGTTATCTGCAAATAATGATAATTTAACTTCTTCCTTTCCTATTTGTATTCCTTTTATTTCTTTCTTTCTCATGTCTAATTGTGCTGGCCAAAGTTTCCAGGACTATATTGAATAGGAGTGGTGATAGTGGACATCCTTGTCTTGTTCCTGATTTTTGAGTGAAAGCTTTCAGTTTTTGTCCTTTTAGTATGATGTTGGCTGTTGGTTTGTCATCGGTGGCTTTTATCAGATTGAGATAAAGACCATATATTCCAATTTTCTGTAGGGTTTTTATCATGAATGGGGGTTGGACTTTGTCAGCAGATTTTTTTGCATCTATTGAGATGATCCTGTGATTTTTGTCTTTGATTCTGTTGATATGGTATATTACATTTATTGATTTGCATATGTTGAAACATCCCTTCATCCATCCATGGGATGACTTGTACTTGGTCATGGTATATAATATTGATGATTTGCCGCATTCTGTTTACCAGTATCTTTTGAGGATTTTTGGATCTATGTTCATGAAGGAGATTGGACTGTAGTTCTATTTTTTGGTTGGATTCTTCTCTCTCTTTTTTTTAATCAAAGTAATACTTCCTTCTAGGAATGAGTTTGGGAGTATTGCTTCCATTTCAATTTCATTATAGAGTTTGAGGAGTAATGGCATTAGGTGCTCTCTAAATTTCTTGTTGAACTCAGCTGTGTATCTGTAGGGCCTGGGCTTTTCTTTGTTGGTAGGTGTTTAATTACATTTTCAATTTCATGGACTGATATTCAGTTATTTAGAATATTTATATCTTCTTGTTTCAGCTTTGGTAGTTCCTATATATGAAGGAATGTGTCCATTTCATCTGTTTTTTTCCATTTTATTAGAGTGAAGTTTCTCAAACTAGGTATTGATGATCTGGATTTCTGCAGGATCTGTTGTGTTCACCCTTTTCATTCCTACTTGCATGAATTGGAGTCTTTTCTTTCCTTTTCAAAATATCGTTAGCATACCTCACAGAACTATAGAAAAATTCCTAAAATAAATTTAGAACCAAAAGACACGTAGAATAGCAAAAGCAATTCTGCACAACAAAGGCAAGTCAGAGTGCATCACAATCCCTGACTTGAAATTATACTACAAAGCTACTGTGATAAAAACAGAATGGTACTGGTAAAAGCAGACCTGTGGATTGATAGAACAGATTAGAAGATGCAGAAACTACTCCAAGTGCACTCAGCCACCTGATTTTTGACAAAGGTCCAAATGTGTTCACTGGAAGAAAGATAGCCTCCTTAATAAATGGTGCTTGAAAAACTGGCTTTCCACATGCCAAAGACTAAAATGAGATCCATGTCTATCACTGTGTGCTAAACTAAAATTAAAATGGATCAAAGATCTAAATATTAAAACAGAAACACTAAATGTGCTGGACAATAGCATGGGTAGAACTCTGGAAGACATAGGTACAGGCAGAGACTTTATGAACAAAACCCTAACTGCACAGGAAATATCACAAAGAATCAACAACTGGGATCTCATCTTATTAGAAAGCTTTTGGACAGGTAGGAAATCACCAGCAAAGTGAAAAGCCAACCCACAAAGTGGGAAAAAGTTTTTGTCCTTCAGACAAAGGACTTATATCTAGAACATATAAAGTATTGTGAAAGCTCAGACCCTCCAAATTCAAAGACCCAATCCAAAAATGGGCATCTGAGGTGAATAGACAATTTTCAGAAGTAGAAAAAATGGCAAATAAATATATTTTTAAAATCTCCAACTTCACTGGTCATTCAAGAAATGCAAATTAAAGTGACACTGAGATTCCATCTCATTCCAGAAAGAATGCATATTATCAAGAAAACGACTAATAACCAATGCTGGCAGGGCTGTGGGGAAAAAGAAACACTTTTCCACTGTTGTTGGGAATGTAGGCTGGGCAGCTGCTGTGGAAATCAGTGTGGAGATTCCTCAAAAAACTAAGATTAGAAGTCTCATTTGCCCCAGCTATTCCCTTTTTGGATATCTTCCCAGAAGCATTAAAAACATAACACAGTGATATATGCACACCCATGTTTATAGTGGCACCGTTTGTAATAGCTAAATCTTGGAAGCAACCCAAATGCCCATCGACCAATGAATTGATAAAAAAGATGTTTTTTTTTACACAATGGAGTATTACTCAGCCATAAAGAAAGATAAAATTTAGACATTTATAGCTAAATGGATGGACCTTAAGGCTATAATCATAAGTGAAATAAATCAAACACACATGTAAATATCACATTATCTCTCTGGTGTGAGAAACTGAAAGTGTAAATAATAACCAAAATGTACAGTAGATATTGTGAAATAGGAAGAAACTGTTCAAAAGGGAAAGGAAACTAGGCAGGAAGGAGGTGGAAAGGAAAGAAGGGAAAGAAAAAAATGAGGATAGAAGAACAAAATGAAAACAGAGCTGTGTGAATGGGGAGAGGAAGGGGTTTGAAAGGAGGAGATGGAATGGGGAAAAAAGAGGAATGAAGATGTATCATGTACAAGTACAAATCCCCTGTGATGCATGTGATAATTACGTATACCTAAATTATACCAATAAACGTAAATAAACTGAAAGAAATGCCAGCATAATTGTTGTGCTAGGTGCTATGTTTGCTCTTGATTTAAAATTTTCCTAGTAGAACTTTATAACTGTTATCTATTAGTATTCTGCAGGAATTTGGCTTCCAAGACAGCCATGATTGTTAAAAAAATAGCAGTTCTCTGGCTATACTTTATATTTCAGAGCACTCAATATCCAGATGAGATGTTAAACACACTGCTCCCACTTCAGAAGGTAACTGACCTTCTGGGTGTTCAACAACTAAGGCTTAGAGACAAAAGTTAAAACTGTAACTGTGCTAAGAGGGCAGCCACTATTTTGGCCCTGACCTTCAAAAGTCAACAAAGACCCAGGACATGAGAATACTTCTCTAATGTGTCCTACAACTCTGGTGAATTATGCAACTTCCTGAGCAGGGAGATCGATGGACTCTAGAGGACAGGAGTCAATCTGTGTGCAGTGTGCTCAAAGGAGGGTCACTAAAGAGGGAAATGTCCCCATGCTTCCAAGGAAAGCCATGTGGTCTAGCAAAGCCTGTGACCCATACTGGCAGATGACACAAGTGCTAGAGGAAAAATTAAAAGAGCTAAGATACTCTGCCCATGGCCCCAAAAGTAATGCCTGAAATATATATTTACGTACGTATACATACACAGGTATGTATTTTAATTAACACAAGTCTTACTTTGCCTTGGTAGTAAACACTCAAAGGGAAAGTATAACCAAGATTATAATGACTAATAGTAATATTAAATCAAATGCTTGGCTAAATATAAAAAGGGGGCAACTCTGCCAACCACACCCCTCTGTTGGGAACAAGAAAGCCACAGTTATGATGAATGGAGCAATGCACTTGAAATATACTGTGGATTCCTACCCAAGGCTGCAGCCGCACGATTGTGTTGGGAGACAGCGAGCTGATTGCTGCTGACTGGGGGCCAAGAGCAGGAATAAGATGGCCAGCATCAGACAGTACCCAGTTGCTCCACACCTAGGTACCTGTGACCTTGGTTGCTGCTGACTGGAGGTCAAGAGCAGGCAACTTAGCAACTTAGAAAGACCCTGTCTCAAAATGGGAATTTAAAAAGGGATTAGGAATGCAGTCTCGTGTAAAGGCCCTAGGTTCAATCCCTAGTACCTAAAACAAACAGACAAATAATTTAGTCAATAGTAAAATTTAAATATGATATTTATTTGTTGATTTATTTTTCTGGATGGATGATCTGTCCCTTACAGAGAATAGAGTTGAAGTCCCCTACTATTATTGTATTGCAGTCTGTGTCTTCCTATAGAGATCTGATCGATTAATGATTGATTTATATATTAACGTGTCTGTTTATTCCTTGTGCATTTATAATTGCTATATCCTCTTGCCAAATTGACCCTTTTCTGGGCCAGGGAGATAGCTCAGTGGCACAGTGCCTGCTTGGCAAGCACAAGGTCCTGAGTTTGATTTCCGGTACCAAAAAAACAAACAAACAAAAAAATCAAATAGATCCTTTTCTGATTATAAGATGATCTTATGTGTCTTTTCTTACAGTTTTTGATGTTAAGTCTATTTTATCTGATATGAATATAGCTACTCCTGGTCCCTTTTGGCTTCTTTTTGTGTGTAATATCTTTATCCATCCCTTCATTTTTAGTTTATATGTACTTACAAGTGAAAATTTTCTTTTTTTTGGTGAAAAGCATATAGTTGTATATTAGTTTTTTATTCATTCAGTCATATTATGTCATCTAATTAGATAACTTAATCCATTCACATGCCAGGTTACTATTGATAGGTAAAATTTACTGTTGCCGTTTGTTAGTCATTTACTAGTTATTTTGTAGATTCTTCATTCTTCTCTTCCTCTCACTGTCTTCCTTTTGGTTAAGTGACTTTTCCCGGATAGTATGTTCCAATATTGTGTTTTTTATGTTTGGTGTATATAGAATTTACTTTGTTGTTACCAGGAGGTTTAAAAAATCTTATCACAGATTAGTTTAAGCTGATAGCAATTTAATTTTCTTTTTCTGTCTCTGTCTCTCTCTCTCATTGGAGATTGAAATGAGGAAAACTGAGATCCATCACTGGCTTTTTTTATTATTTTATGTTTCCCATTCTGGCCTCAAATTTATCATCCTCCTCTCTCAGCATCCTGAGTAGCTGTGATTATAGACATGCACCACTATGCTTGGCTAACAACATAATTTTGATTGCAAAAAAACCCTCATAGTATACCCTTTCATGCTACCCCACACATATTTTGAATTTTTGATGTTGCGGTTTATATCTTTTCATGTTATATATCACCTAAAAAATGATTGTAGTTAATATTGAGACTGGAGAAATATAACTCCCAACATGCTAGGTGTCAGATGTGCTGAATTTGTGTCCCCCAAAATTGAAAAAGTAATTCAGTGAACAACGGAGGTTAAGGGTAGGAAAGATTTGTTGAGACATAGCTCCTGAGGGACCCAAAAGTGGACTGCCACAGAGTTCACTTCTCTAAGAATGTTTTATAGAGCAAAATCTTGAGGTGGGTACAAAATCACCAGGTGGGTCAAACTGTAATCAGCCGGTAAGATTGCAAGTACAGCTGCTTAGCTAATGTTGATCCAGTAGGGAAGTGGATCATATAGCAAGGGTGCATGGAGAGAACAAAGGCATTGAAGGCAAGGGATGAGTCCAAATGCTCTGGTCACCCACCTGTGTGGCTGTCTATCTGGACTTCACTTGACCAGGTGAGACCAACTATAGTATAATCTCAAGTTATTGCTTATACCTCAGGAAACGTGTAGGCCTGGTCATTCCATCTTTGTCTTGAGGCCTGGCCTTCTACAGCTGCGCCTCCAGCCACAGTAGTGATGTGCTCATCTTCCGCACTGACTCCCTCAGGGCCCAGCCCTGTCTGACTGCCTATAATATTTCTCCTAACTTAGCTGCATATAATAGTATCATTTTACTAGTTCCGTCTTTTAACCTTTATGCTAAAGATATAAATGATTTATATACCAAAATTGCATTATTAGACTATTATGAATTTGACTGTATATTTACTTTTACCAGTGAGCTTTATGCTTTTTAACATTTTTGTGCTACTACTGGCACCTTTCCCTTTCAGCTGGAAGAACTCTTAGTATTTCTTGTAAAACAGCTTTTGTAAAGTAGGTAAACTCTCTCAGCCTTTGTTTGAGAAAGTGTTAATCCTTAATTGCTGAAGGACAGCTTTTCTGCACACCGTATTCTTGGTTGGCAGTTATTTTCCTCCAGTACCTGTATACATCATCCCCATATCTCTTGTCTTGTAATATTTCTTCTGAGAAGTCTGCTACCAGGTATATTAGAACTCAGTTTTATGTGATTTGCTGCCTTTCTCTTATTTCAGCATCCTCTTTTATCTCTGATGTTCAACGGTTTGATGTTCACCAGTTTGATGTTCTGATGTTCGACAGACTAGCTGTCGGCTGGTCTTACTTGGATCGAATGTACTGGAGACCTTTGACCTTCATGTAACACAATAGTAAAATCTTTTCCAGGATTGAATGTTTTAGGCTATTACTTAAAAAAATAGTCTTTCTTCCATTTTATCTTTCTCTATTCCCTCTTAGAAGTAAATGACTTATATATGTGCTCTTAATGTTGTCCTACGAACCCCATAAGCTTTATTTATTCTTCTTCATTCTCTTTTAATCTCTATGTGTTTTCAAGCAGATCTGCCTTTTCTTTATGGATTTCTTTTCTTTCATTTCATCAGTTCTACTGTTGATGCTATTACATTTTGTATTCATTCATCGTATTTTTCAGTTGAACTTCTGTTTCCATCTCTCTATTAAATTTCTTTGCTACATTTCTGAGTCGTTTTCTGCATTTTCTTGAAGTTTGTTAGTTTTGAGCATCCTAAGAAATTGAACCCAAGGCTTTTGCACTGAGTTACATTCCTATCCCTTTTTTTGTTTTTTTATGTGGGTACTGGGAGTCAACCTCAGGACCTCATGCTTGCCAGCAGGCGCTTGTGCCGCTGAGTGATATCACCGGCCCTTTTTTTCCTTTATGCGGGTACCAGGAGTCAAACTCAGGATCTCGTGCTTGCCAGGCAGGCGCTTAGGCCGCTGAGCCATCTCACCAGCCCCCTATCCCTTTTTTATTTTAAATTTTGAGACAGGGTCTTTTTAAATCACAAAATTGCTCAGGCTGTGCTTGGACTTGCTACCCTTCTCCCTCATGCTCCTGCAGTGCTGGGATTACAGGCGTGAGCCGGCACATGCTGCTCTACGTTGAGTTCTTCACCGGACATTTCATATATATCCATCCATTTAGAGTCAGTCATTGGCACATTGTTTTGTCTATTTGGTGAAATCGTGTTTCCCTGATGCTCTTGAACATTGAGGCAGTAGGTATTTATTCTCGCCTTTGATATCTGGATTTATCTGAATATGGTCTTCAGTAGTAAGCCTGTCCAGAAATTCTAGGCAGGTCTTTTGCTGTATTCTTAAGCTTACGAGGGGTTGCAGCATTGTCAGGCCAGGCCCACTGTGGCCTGTGGTGGAATTCCTCATGCTACTGCTGTGCCAGCCTGGAATCCAGACCTCTGGGTGCTGAGGTCTGCCTGACACTGTGGGTTGTTCTGAGTCTCTGGCTGCTGTAGTCAGCCAGCAGTAAAGTGGACCGGAACCTGTCTGTTGCTGTGGCTGTGGGTTCTTGCTGGCTTCAGGGTGGGTCCAGACACCCACTTGGTACTCACGATATCAGGAAACTTGGGGGTGTAAGGTGCTTACCGTGATGATACGATGAAGGCCTGTAAGGCAAAGCCCTGTGTTTATTTCCCTCTCCTTCCCCCCGGTGGATGATACTTCTCTCCACACTCTATTCTCTGGAGCAGGAGAGATGTCATGGGTAATGTAAAACTGTCTTTCCTACCCTCCTAAATATGTCTTTTTATTCTTATGCTATAACCAGGTACTGTGAATTTTCGCCTGGTTTCCCTTGCTCAAATGAAGAATTTTTATTTATTTGTTTGTTTTATTTTGCAGTGGAAGTGAGTCTTTTAATTCAAACTCTTGCAAGAGTGGTGCCTATAGAGAGGCAGGCACACTCCAGCTGAGAAGCTGTGTGTTTTCATTCCTAACTCACAGGAGTTCCAGCCCCCATCTCCCATGGTCTTGGATCTGGGGTTCACAGTCTATCCTGAGCAATCTATTTCACCCCACACCTGTTTTTTCCCTCCCCTTCCTTTCCCTTCTTATCCCCTCCTCCCCATATTTCTCCTTGTAGTCATTTTTAGCCTGTTGGCTTCTGAGGATTTGAGAAGGCTTGTTTAGCAATTACCTCTTACCCAGACTCTTATCTGTGGAGTGAGTCTTTGTACAGCCCGCATGTCCCTGTCTGCTAATTGACTGAGCTAAGTCTGAGAATGAGTATATTAGAATAATTAATGAAATATGGACCAATTAAAAATGTTTTTACCTCTTACAATCTCTCCATCTCCTTATTATAGAAACCTTGGTCTCATTTTCATGTTTTTTTTTTAAGTTTTCAAATCTTTCTAATGCTAAATGACTTTCTTCACCATATGACAATAAGTTGAGTCTTTCTTCTAATAGCAAAAGGTTATGTTGTTATTATGCCATAGAAATTTTCTTAGAAGAATCTCAATTAATGTGGGGCCAGGCCTCTCACACAGGGAATGATGTAGCACCCTGTGGCAGTTAAGCCTCCAGGTACGATTATGAGGCATCTCAGAGCTGAAGCCAGTAACCTATTCCATTTTCCAAACCAGTTCTCTAGCCACCCTGTAAAGGGATCATCAGTTTAATTTCAGTGAGTTCATTAGCTAAAATAGTGAGGTCCTGCAATGCCTTAGTGATGGTTCCATCTGGGGCTGTGTTACTAGGGACAAAAGAGCTACATTTTCCTCCTAACATAACACAGACACTCCCTTTTTCGGCCAATATCGTATCTAGAGCAATCAGTTTTCCCAGCCATCTGGCTAGTTGCATCTGATTGGCTAACTATGCCTTGAATTGCATTTCTTGTGTAGTTAATAAACCTTTCCTGATTGTAATAGATATAGCTTACCCAATCTACATTTTTATTAATAGTGGAGCACCAGAAGAGTACTGACTTGGATCCTTCAGCTATCTGATTTCATACCTTAAATTCACTGGGGAATCATCTGGGCACTCCAATTGAATCAATATACATGTGGGGGAACAAAGGATCCTGGTAAGGATCCCTGAGTTTGAGAAGTCTCTTGTTGTGGAAGCTGACAGAATATCAGGGTGAAGAGAATGGCCAGCTGGACCAAGGTACAGGTCCCAGTCCAATTTGGAGGTAATAAATTACAGGTAATAAAATACCACCAGACATCAGCCTGGGGAATGGTAAGGGATGATTAATTGTGTGGCTCACCAGTGGCATTTAGGATGTGGGTGCAGGTAGTCAAGTCTCCCCCAGGTTTAGTAAATTGTTCTCCCCACCAGAGAGGTGAGAAAGTAACTCACGTTTCCTATAAAGAATGGAGGGATCTCCCTCAGGTCCATCTCCCGTGGCACGGGGAATAGCAGCGACAGACCCTTACAGGTCTCACTTCCCCGAGATCCTTGTCGTGATACAGGGCCACCGTGCAACACATTTCATCAGGATCCGTGTCCCATCCTGAAAAGAAAGGAGCCACCTGTGTCTGTGGTCCTCCATGGTGCATACGTAGCAGTCACTTTTGTTCAGAGCCTGCACTGAAAAGTTTACCCATTTGATGCACGCATTCATCTCCTTATACCCTGTCTCAATCTCTGAGTCTGTTTCAAGTCCTTTGTTTTAACAATTTCTACCTTTTTAGGATCATTGTTTTGGGAGTTAGGATCTGGGATTGTGTGTTTTTGGCTGAGACAAGTCAGATTCAAGCATAAGGCCCAGCCTGCCTAGAGGATCTGATCTCGTGACATTTGCCCCTCACCATAGACCCGAGGTGCCGCTTTATCTGGCCCTTGCTCTAGAATGGCTGGGATATTGATAGTTATGAATATAGGCGTGCATTCTAGATCTTGGCAGTCAGGTGGAGGGGAGCCCCTGCACATAAATATTTTGGAGGGTATTGCAATTAGAGGCCTCCAGCTGTTGTCTGCTCTCCACCCTGATTCTGGGTGTCCAACAGACATCACTCCAGCTAGCACAAGGAGGGGTGTGGTAACCTCAATGGGGTTCTGGGGAAAGATATTTTTCTTCCTGTGAGAGCTGTGCCTTTTTAAACCTCTGCAAGATAGAACTTGGCAGATGGAAAAAAGCAGTGGCAGCTATTCTGTTTGCAGACAAAGTGGACTTCAAGCCAAGACTAATCAAGAGAGACAAAGAGAGACACTACATATTTGTTAAGGGAACAATCCAAGAGAAAGAGATAATAATCATAAATGACCAAATACCAGTGCACCCAACTATATAAAACAAATAGTAATGGACATGAAAAATCAAATAAGCACTAATGCAGTCATAGTGGAGGAACTCAATACCCCCTTGTCACAAATAGACAGATCAACTAGACAAAAAATCCAACAAAGAAATACCAGAACTCAAACTTTTGAACAAATAGTCTTAGTAGATATCTACAGAGTGTTCCACCCCACAACATCAAAATACACGTTCTTCTCGGGCACATGGGACATTCTCCAAAATAGACCACATACTAGCTCATAGAACATGCTTCAGTAATTGCAAAGAAATTGAAATTATCCCATGCATGTTATCAGGCCATAGTGCAATGAAATTGGAAATCAAGGGCAAAAGAAGCCATAAAAACTTCATAAACATTTGGAAATTAAATAACACCCTACTGAACAGGTGAAATTAAAGAAGAAATTGAGAGTTTCTACAATTAAATGATAGTGCCAATACAACATGCCAGAACTTCTAGGACACAAAGCAGTCCTATGGGGGAAATTTATAGCAATGAATTACTATACATGAAAAACAGGGTGAGCTCAAATAAACAACTTAAGTTGAACCTCAAGCTTCTAGAAAAAGAAGAGCATGTCAAGCCCAAAGCTTGAACAAAGGAGGAAATTATAAAGATCAGAGCAGGAATTAATGAAATGGAGACCAAGAAAACAATACAAAGAATCAATGAATCAAAGAGTTGGTTCTTTGAAAGATTAAATAAAATTGAAAAACTTTTAGCCAATCTTATCAAAAAAAAGGAGAGAAAAGACCCAAATCCATGCAATTAGGAATTGAAAGTGTGAAATCACAATGAACCATGCAGAAATCACAGTTTGTAGAGGTTTCAGTCCATAATCAGCTGGCTCCAAGGCAGGGTGGCATGGCAGACAGGTATTGCAGAGGAGAAACAGTTCATGGCAGGCAGAAGGTAGCAAAATGAGGAAGGGACAACCACAACTCTTTCTATCCTTTATATCTTATCCAGGCTACTTAGAGCAGGTAGCACTCACACCCTTAATCCTAGTGCCCTTGATCCTCTCATTGCACCATGAATCAATCCCAGTGTCACACACTCTAGATCCAGCCACCTCTGAAAAAACCCCACCTCTGACTACATGAACTTTTGAAGGGAACATCTAGACACAGCCATAACATTCTGCCCCTGGCCCCCCAAAGACTCATACACGTCCCTTTATGCAAAAGGCATTTAGTCTATCTCCAAGAGTTGCCAAAGTTCTAACAGTTTCAGCATTGCTGAAAAGTCCAAGTCCAAAGTCTTCGCTGACATTTAAGGAAAATTCTTAGCTGGGATCCCTTGTACAAATGAACAGAAAGTTAAACACTTCCAACATTCAATGACACAAGATAGACATTTCCATTCCAAATGTTATAAAAAGGGGAATAGCAAGGAATGAGTCAAAGCAAGACCAAAATCCAGCAGGGCAAACATTAAATCCCACAGTTCCACTTCCAGCATCCCTGGCAACCCTAAGGAACTTCTGATGGTTGTAGCTCCCATGGTTTCTCTCTAGGGCTGGCTCTGTTCCTTCCTTGCAAATTTCCTCAGATGATCCATGTTCCTGGCTTCTCCAAACTTCTGGGGTCTCCACTGCACCTTGGACTTCACATTCACAGCTTCACACACTACCCTCTCAGGGGCACACTGCCTGGCCTTCCAAGCCTTCCAAAATCTGGGTGGAAGCCTTTCTGACTCCACAATTCTTGCATTCTGCATGCACCTAAAGCCAATACCACGTGGATGATTCCAAGGTCGCTGTCAGCTGGAGCAGTAGCTAGGCCTCCTTCTCTCTTGGTTGTAGGGATCGAGTGCCTGTGATCCAAATCTGAGAAAAAACTTCCTTAGGCCACCGCCATTCTGGAACATGGTGCTCTGCAGATTTTTTTCTCAAAGCAAAGTCTTTCACTTTTGCAATTTTGAGGCTGCAAAGGGTGGATCCTGCTGCTTCTTGTGATGCCCTCAGGCCATCTTTTCTATTCTGTTCCTTCTCAGCAATTAAGATCTCCTCTGCTCTGTCTTTGCAGTCTACAGTTTTACTGGAGCTTCCTTTCTGGCCTTTAAAACTCAAAATGTTTTAAATCATTCTGCTGGGCTCTTTGCTTTTGATTCTCAACATAAATCTGGCTAAAGCCCCCAACAGTAGCCATGCCACTGCCTCAACATTCAACTGCCTTGGAATTTCTTCTGCTGGATTAATTAGTCCATCACCCTTAATCTCAGTCACAGGGAAAGTCTCTGGACCTGAGCAAAATGCAGACAAACTTTCTCCCAAAGCATAACACACATTGTCTGGAGTCCAACAGCCAGCGCAGTCCTTCTTCCCAGCAGAAGCTTCCTGAGCCTTGTCATTACTGGCAGAATTTCTATCAGCATTCTGGTGTTTTGAGCTCTGACCAGATTCTATCAAGTATAGCCCCAGGCATTCCAGCTCTACTTTTTTAGCCAGCATCTCCAAACCTTTCCGAGCTCTTACCCTTCCCACAAGCCAGCTCCAGTGGCTCCTAAACCACATGGTAAGGTACAGTCATAGCAACGACCCCACTTCTGTCATACCAAATTCTGTCTTAGTTACTTTTCTCATGTTGCTGAGATGAAATACTCGACACCCAAAGTTAAAGGAGGAAAAGTTTATTTAGCTCACAGTTTGTAGAGGTTTCAGTCCATAATCAGCTGGCTCCAAGGGATGGTGGTACATGGCAGAAGGGCATCTCAGAGGAGAAACAGTTCATGGCAGGTAGAAGGTAGCAAAGCAGCAAGGGACAACCACAGCTTTATCTATCCCTTACATCCTATCCAGGATACTTAGGGCAGGTAGCACTCACACCCTTAATCCTAGTGCCTTTGATCCTAGCACTGCACCATGAATCAATCCCAGTGTCACACACTCTAGCTCCAGCCACCTCTGAAAAATCCCCACCAATGATTGCATGAGGCTTTGGGGGGACATCTAGACACAGCCATAACACTCCCCAAAGGCCAAACTGAGGGGTAACCCAATCTCAGACTTTCAGCCTCCAAAACTGGGGGCCAAATAAACTTCCTTTTTTTTTTTCTTTATGCAGGTACCGGGAACCGAACTCAGGACCTCACGCTTGCCAGGCAGGCGCTTGTACCGCTGAGCTATATCACCGGCCCAAACCTCCTTTCTTTACAAACTTCAAACTACAGGTACTTTGATACAGCAGTGGAAAACAGATTAATACAGTGGATATCCTTATTAACCTACATAAAAGCATCTTGCTTCAAGGTTTTCCCCAGGATACCAGAAAGTGGTTACAATGTAGATTTCATATGCCTTCCCTGAAGAACAAAAAGCAGGTCTTTGTGCTGCACCGTACTCAGTGGTACCCCTGACAAGAACCTGCTATCTTGGCAGGGTGCTGACCCCATCAGACAGTGGCTCCCCTGCACCTTCCAGAAGACTCTCTTGGTTTTCACCGGTCCTTTTTCCTGGCTTTGCATGCTTGGCCTTCTCTCTGGTATGAGGAATGCCTGTTTTTCTTTTACCTGGGCATCTGAATTTATGTCCTGTCAAAGTGGGTGAGGTGCAACGCGACGGATGCCTTTTGTTGCAATGCAATTAGAGACCATTACCCATGTGCCGGCTGAGGGGAGCCCATAAAGTGATGAGAGTTGCTTCAGGGAAATGAAGTTGTCTACCGGGAAACAGATAAATTAACCAGTGTTTACCCTTGTGTTCTTTTAAGCTCCAAAGAAGACTTGCTTAAACTCAGCCATATAAATTGTGGATGAAGAAGAGGCAAGATTAATCAAAATATTAAATCAACTTTATGAGCGTGCAGGAGAATGCATTTCAAGTGCTCCGTCACCAGCTCACTGAAGCAACACTGTTCGATGCTGATTTACAAACAGGAAGGGAGAAGACTGAGGCATCAGAATGCTTCCATGTGCTACCAAATTAGAGGCTTCCGAGGAGAAAGAGTCATTCTTTGGCATTCGTCTGAGCATAGAATTGGGGAGGTCTTATTTTTTCTAGTTCTGTTGATCTGAAGTTGGCAGGGCTATGAGCTGACAGTCGAACATGCGGGCCAGGCAAAAGCAGATTCCCAGAGGCCCTGTTTCTGTGAGTTCACGGATGAGTTCATCTGCTCTCCAACCTGTGCCACTGGCCCCTGCTGTATTTTTCCCTAATAACTCAAGTCCTTCTGCCCTCTCTGGGAGATCAAGGGTATGTGGTCACATTAGCTCATTGTCTAGGCAGCCTGGAGGGAACGCGGGGCAGCTTTGGAACATCCCACTTGTTGTAGCACATTTTACTTGAGGAAATTAAGGCACCCAGGGTTGGACATTTGCTAAGGTTATGTGGCCAGATTTGACTTCCCGAGCCATTTCCATCCCGCTGTGCATCCTGTCCAGATGCCTCTAGGCTGCCACACAGTCTTGTCGGGTTGGCCACAGAGGATAGGTCTTGAGCACCACATGTGGGCTATCTCCAGAGGCACCAGGCCATGTGGGGTCTGCGCTCTGGACACACAGGTGATCAAAAAGCTGTCTTGGCTCTGCGTGGGCTTTCTTGGTCCCGGTGATCTTTGCAGCCAAGGCTCAGAGGCATGAGGCTGTTTGCCTAGGTTCACACAGTGAGAGATGGCAGCCCAGGGCTTGATCTCAGGCTACCGCCCCGAGAAATCTCTGCTCAGGACCTGACCCCTCCTCATGAGGGTTCCTGTCACTTGATCTTCCCTGCTGGAGCCTGCGACTGCTCTCCGAAGCTGTACATGGCTCACCTGAGGTCACTTGAGAAGGCCCCCTTCCTCTCTGCCTTCCACCCTGCAGACCAAGTCCAGGTGGGGCTGCCACACGTGCCACACTCTTGTCCTGTGTGACTGTCCCTTGGTAGTTTGGAGCCATTGTCTCAGCTGGCCTCAACACTGCTAGAAACTTTCCGACCACAGGAGTGGAAATCATGGAGCTGCTCATCTCCTGATGAAGCTTGCCTATGGCACAGAGTTTGGGGTTCTAGATGGAAGCAGTAAGACACAAGGTCCTACAGTGGGAAGGGAGAGCTCATAGAAATGCATAACGCACGTGCAAGAATCCGTGTGCACACATACCCAGACAGCCAAACGGACACACGGGGAAAGGGCTGTAGTAGTCGGCTTTGCATTACTACAAATGAAATACCTGAGGCAGTAATTTAATGAAGAGAAAAGAGTTTGGGAGTCTGAAAGTCCAGACAGCACCAGGGAGGCTCCATGCGGTTCCTCGGCTGGGTCACCTCATGCGAAGGCAGTGGTGCTGCCTAGGACTGTCTTGAACAGGAGGGGAGAGAGAGAGAGGGGCTGGGACTCCACTGTCCCTTCAAGGCACACCCTTAATGGCCTAAGAGCCTCCCGCTCAGCCCCACCTCCCAACAGCACCACCCTGAGGACCAAGCCTTTAGCTCAATGGACCCCTCGAGGGACACCCAAACCCAGGGGAGTCACATGGGAAGGAGGCTACTTAGCTCATGTGGCTGCTGACTTTGATTCTTTTCCTATGTAAATAAATCAGGCTTTCTTAAATGAGTGATTAAGTCTGGGCAAGGAGGGGAACTCTGGGCAAGGAGGGGAGTTGATGTTGCCCTGGGAGCGACCCCAGGCCTATCTTGCTGAGTCCTCTCCTGCTTATTGCCCCTGCAGTGTTGAGGCCTCAGGCTCCTCCCTGGATCCCTCTGAGCTTTTGCCCACATCCCACTGCTGAGTTGTCCTTCTTGTCCCATCTGGCACAGCCCCGCGGGTCACTCAGTCACTTCCTCCATGCCCCATGCCCTGGGTTGAAGTGCCAGTCTTCGAACCCTTGGAGGAGACTACCTGTTCCCCACAGTGTCCCTGTCCTACTGCAGTCAGAGCTGGCCGGGGTGAGGCTACTGAGCCACTGGCTAGGTCGCCCTACGGCTCCATCTCAGTTGAACTTAATGTGAGAAGGAGTGAAAAACTCCACGTCAGTGGGATTATTGAGAAGAACGAAGCGGAATAACCGTAGCCTGCTAGGCAATAGGCATCAGTAAAGGATGCTCTTAGTTAGGATGCTGGCTATTCTTTGCCTCCCTCCTTCTCTGCCCTTCCTCAGCCAGGAGGGACCTCTGCACATACCTGAGGACAGTGATGGCGAAATTTTAGGGCTTTCGATTGTAACAAACACCCTGCTCTAGGAGGTACCCTTGCCCCCTGGCTTTCAGGTCGGTCTGGCCACTGGGAGACACCGGCCTGAGATGAGGGTGGGAGGGGAGAGTGGAGATTGCTTCCTGTCCCTTCCCTGTTGGGCTCTGTGTCCGGGTGCTCCTTTGCCATGTCCCTCACCCAGCCCCAAGGACAGGAGGCCACCATGGTGGCTGGCCCCCCAGAGCCCACTCATGATCTTCACTTGAGGCAACTGGGATAAACTCTATTTTCTGTGGGGTAGTGAACACTATGTTTATCCAGAGAGCAGAAATCCCAGCAGGTGGCAGGCAGGCTGGGCCTGAGAAGCCGAATGTCCACACAGGGTCCTGTTGAAGGGACAGCCAGATGCTGTTTTGTGACCATGACTTGCCAGGCATGGACAAGTGACATTCTATGTGGGGATTCCTGGCCATTGCACCTGCAGAGCGGGAGGAGGACAGACCTGCTCAAACACTTTCAATAGGACTCCCACTGCTATGCCATCCTCTGCGGGGACTCTCACTTCCCTTGTACAGGCTAGTCCTGCCTCTGGGTGAGGGTACTTCCTTCTCTCCTGAGGCTCTTCAAATGTTTCGAGGGGCAGAGCCCAGCCTGGTGCAACCAGCAGGGCCCTCAACGTTCCCATCCTGCGTCCCTGAAGTACACGTGTGTGCACATCCCCAGGCAGTAGCTGGGACAGGCTTGGGGTCAGCAGCCAGAGCTCTCATCTTTTCTACCCATTGCTTAGCCATGAGGTTCTGCTCACCTCATGTGTTGGACAGATTCAAGGCACCATATAGAGAAGTGCTTCTAACCCAATAGATAGACAGACAAGGCAGGCAGAAGGTCCACACTCAAAATACATGCCCAGCGCCCACTCTTTTGAGTTGCAACTTCCTTCTAGCCAGAGAAAAGATGACAAATATGTTGTAGGAGTCACTGGAAAGGAGGAGGGCATTCGAAGAGGGTAGGGTTAGATTGGGGTTGGTGAAAATTGCTCAGTGGGCATCTGTGCAGGGCAGGCCTCTGACAGTTGGAGACTTTGGTGGTGTAGGTGGGCTTGGTGAACCTGTGAGATAGACGGGTGTCTGCTTCCCTGGGTCCCAGGGGCTCATGGATTCAGATCTTCTCAAAGGTGGTCTTGGGGTCAGCTACAATATCCAAGGGGTAAAATCTGAGTGGCTGGTCCTGTGAGTCCTGTGGATAGGCACACGCAACACATCCCTCGTGATAAGCCTGCCTTCTGGGATGGGCCTTATTGGGTTATGGGATCACAGTGCCCCAAACAGCACATGGCAGCCCTGTAGCTCTTGGCAGGCTGACTGCAGGCTGGGGCTCAGGAGCAGGAAGAAGGGTTCCTCTGCCTGAGAGAACCAGGCTCTGCCTGAGGGATTCCATGCTGCCGGGAGGGGGCAGGAAGTGGTCAGGGCTGAGCTACAGCCCACCACAGCCAATCCATCCAGACCCAGGCCACTTTTACCTTCTTTGTGCAGGGTGTTTCTTTTAAGCTCTCACCTAGAAAAGTAGTCCACACCTGAAAATGCCCCAGAGCACGTAGAGCCCATGGAAGGCAGCAGCCTGTGCAAAGCCGCTCCTCCCCAGCTCTGTGTGTCTTTCATGGTCGTACCTTGAGGGCCAGTGCCTGGGTGCAGGATGTCCAGCTTTGGGCAGGGATCCTGGCCTTCCCTTCCCTTCTCCTTTCCTGCACCCCAGCTGGGGTGGGCTGTCTGGGGTTTAGGGCGCTCTTCCTGAAGCAGGAATGGATGTCCTCGGGATGGGATTTGAACATGTTAGAGAATTCTTTATTGGAGACCTTTGAGGCCCTGTCTGTGGATAAATGTGGAAAAAGTTGTTTTAGGAGTTTAACAATCATGTCAGAATCATTTTTCTCTGTAGCCAAAACTTGTCTGTATCCATAGCTTACCGTAAAATATAGGTACCAGGAGGCAGGCCCTTTATACTTGTGAATATTTCTGTATCACCTCGTGACAACCTCATAAATACTGTTGATGCATGGAGCCAGGCCTCTGACAAGCCCTTCCCAGGCGGGCACGCACAGTGAGGGATGAGGCGCCTGCAGGCTAGCCAGGCCCGGAGCTCAGTCTGAGGGAGGGGCTCCACCTGGTTGCAAAAGCCCACGAATGTGGACGGAGGCTGCAGCGGGAGGTGAGGAGGGCTGGGTTGTGCCGTGCCCAGTCATGGCAGGTGAGAGCCCCAGGCGTGCTCCAGAGACAGGAGGGCTTGAGGCTCAGCTGGGGGCCAGGCGCTGTGTTCATGTCACAGGGAGGCAGCGGGGCTGGGAGGCTGGGAGGGTTTGGGTGGCAGATCCAGGTGAGGCAGCTTGGAGACAGCTGGGAGTTCCGTCTGGCTGACCCATGTCTGCGCTGTCCACCATGTCCTCACACCCAGGAGCAGAGGGCAGTGCCATGGCCAGGCAGGGCCAGTCTCCACACGACGCTGGGCTGCACCAGGGGCCTCCACTCTGGCCTCAGAGCCACGAAGCTGAGCCTCTGCCCTCTGGTTTTGCAGCCTGAAGGCTGGCACTTTCCTCTGAGGGCTGCTGGTGAGGTTCCTGTCTCCCAGATAATGATGGGGAGGGAACCACCCCACCTGAGCACCAGCTGCAGTTGCTGCCGGGGTGGTGGTGGTGGTGGACCCCTGGGGTCTTCCTGCTCCCCTCCCCTCATCCCGGAGGGTCTGATACACTCAGCCTCACCCTCCTCCGCTGTCCAGACCGCTCTCGCTCCCGTGGCTGGGGCTCGTGGTGAACTGGATGGGTGCTGGAGCTAATTTTTGACACAAAGGTGAAGTGGGCTCTGTTCCCATTAAAAAAAATGAAGATCAGAGACTAAGGAGCTTGCTCACAGTCCAGAATTTGAATGTGTGCTTTCTCCTGCTCTGTCTTAGTTACTTTTTTCTTGTTGCTGAGACAAAATACCTGATGCCCAAAATTAAGAAATGAAAGGTTTAATTAGATCATGGTTTGTGGAGGTTTCAGTCCATAATCCGCTGGCTCCAAGGCAGAGTGGCATGGCAGAGGAGCAACAGTTCATGGCTTCATGGCGGTGGAAGACAGCAAAAGCAACAAGAGCAAAAAGGGAGGAGCGAGAGAGCGAGCCTCTTTCCCTCCCTTATATTGTATGCACGGTACCCGCCCCAGGGTGGGTGTAGCACTCACGCCCATAATCCCAGCATTGAACCATGATTCAATCACAGACTCCAGAAGCCTGGCCCCAGGACCACATGAGGCTTTGGGGGGACATTCGAACACAAGCCACAACGCACTCTGTGCTGTATAATTATCGCATGATATTACGCTGACTGTGCCGTGGTACTGTGTTGTACTGTATGGCAGTGTACCGTGTGACACTGTGCTATATTGTATTTCATTATACTGTGTAGCACTGGTCAGTACTGTGCGCTACTGTGTTGTACTGTGTTTTATATTGTACTGTATACTGTGTTAGAGTGTTCTGTAGTTGTCGTACTGTACCATACTGTATTGCGTTGTATTGTACGTAGATCAAAACGCAGTGAATATGCCTGATCTGCGAACTTCCTTGCTCCGCAGCACGGTGCAGTGCAGACTGTGGGCTGCTACACCTTGTGACCGCAGGCCCCACGGGACCTGAGGCTGCTGACACCGCCCGGCACTGGCCAAGAGGATTAGACCAAACCTCTTTACACCAGGAAAAGGTCCACTTTCAAAAGCTGAAGCAGGTTCTACTGAATGCCCGTCTCCTTCCTCTTCTACCTCCCTTTCCTCCTCCTCCATCCCCTTCCCTTTCTTCTTCCTCTTCCTTCTTCCTTCTTCTTGCAGTTCTGGGTATTTGCACTGAGCTACATCCCAGCCCTGTTCAAATTTTTTTATTTTGAGACAGGGTCTTGCTAAGTTGCTAAGTTGCCCAGGCTGGACTTGAACTTGCTATCCTCCTGCCTCAATCGCTTGAAATGTTGAGATTATAGGTGTGGGCCCACCCCTTCTGGCTGAAAGCATACCACACTGGCAACACTGTAAAGTAAAAAAAAAACCCTAAACCGAAGCACTGTGAGGGCCTTCTGTACGGTACCGCGTGTACCACGTTGCACACACTGTCTCGTGTTGTGTTGCCTCTCATGCACACAGCGGGAGTTAGGATCTTTCTGAGTTGCTGTGACTGGAGGCTGCATTCTGTATCATGCTAGTGACCATTTGGCCTGTTGAGTGAGACGAAAGTCACACTGTGGGCACATAATAATCAGGCCGTTCGGACTTCTTGGGTTGTAGAGGGATTTTAGGGTCCCCGGGGGCTGTCTCTCCCTCACGTCTCCCTGGAGGGAAGGCTAGGAGGAGAGTGACATAGCCATTGTTCACAGGGTCTGGTGCCCTCCCGGCTGCCTGCCGGTCTGGAGAGCCGGGTGGATTCCCGCCCTTGCACTTGGAGACCTCCACGTGCACACAGCCGTCTGCACGGACCCAGGCTCTTCGGCACCCAGGGGTGGTGGTAATTTGTGGGGTGCCGTCTCACAGTTGCCACCTAGAGCACACATTTGGGTGGGTCAAGTGCTACTTTCTCATCCCATGTGCAGGTAGTGGCTCCCCCAGGGCTCGCTCCTCCTTAAGGGGCCGCCCCAGGACAGCCTTACCCACCTCACTCCTCTTCCTGCCAGCTCTGGGTCCGGGAAAGGCCTTGACTTTGGGGCTGATCTTGTGCCCAATGCTTCCACATCTGCTTCTCCACCATCATCCTGTCCCACTTGGCCTCCCCTTCTACACTGCAGGTGTCTGTCTGGAAAGCCCTGAGGCCTAGACCCTGGCCCCAGGGTCTTCAAGGCTGCCTGAGTTGGGCTCTGTGGCCTCTTGTTTTGTCTTTGGCTGCCCTGGCCCCCTGCGCTGATCCAGCCCCCCTGGCCCCTTCTCTGTCCCTCGTTGGCATGGCACACACCATGTCTCTCACAGTCACACCCTCACACTCTCTTGCTCTGTTTTCTGCTCCGTGTTGTCACCTTGTCAGAGGCCCCATCTGCAGACGCCTCTGTCTCTCCCCTCCCCTGCGTGTTTATTTCTCCAGACAGCGCATGATATACCTTTCTGTTTACCAGCTGTCTCTCCAGCTGCCTGCCCTTCCTGACGGGCTCTGCCCTCCATTGTTTCCCTGGAGCCTGGGCCAAGCTGGGGCCCAGAGGAGACACAGACAATGGGGGGGCCTTGCCCTCTGGCGGGCACATTTCAGGGAAGGCCTTCAGTTCTGCCAAGCAGAAGCCTCTGCCCTGGGGACCGCCCGGACAGACAGACAGATGCACAAGGAAGTTCCCCATCCTGGGCAACCCCTGCTGTTCACTATGGGCACCTCTGGATCAGCCCTCGGAAGACCCTGGACTTACGCAGTGTGGAGAGGGGTCTGGATGATGCTGCCGGAGATCATCCCCTACACCACCTGCTTCTGCAGCAGCCCAGGGAGGGTGGCTGTGTGGCATGACCCTGCTGTCAAGGCCTCACCTACTGCATGCTGGGGCCTGTTGGTGAGACACCTGCACCTCCATTTATTCAATATTTAACAAATGCTCATGGACGACTGAAGGGGCCAGAAGCTGAGAGTAACAAGTATGAAACATGTCCTGTGTTGTCAGGAAAGGTGAGCAGGACTTGGCAGAGCTACAAGAGGGAGCCACGTCCTCTGCCCTCAACATTGGGCTGCTCAATTCCCCCCCAACACTGAGCCAGCCTGAATCCAGGGTTCCTGGGGGAGGTGCTGCCCTGCAGGGCAGAAAGAGGCATCAGGTAGACCTGTGCACATCTTACTTGCAGAAAAACCCGTGGGAGGCAGGTGGTGGGTGTGGAGCTGAGTCTTGTTCTGCTTAGCTGCGGCTGCATAACGAATCCCCAAAATGCAGTGCCTCAAAACAACAACGGTCAGCTTGTTATAATTTCTGCTGGTTCTGGGGGCAGAACGGGCTCAGCCTGATGGTTCCCATGCAGGGTCTCTCTTGTGGTTTCAGACTGTGTATATCATGATTAATTTATATGTCACCTGGGTTTATGGTGCCTGGGTTTATTTGGTTAAATAACAGTTTAAATGTTACTGTAAAGGTCTTTAAAAAAAGATGTGATTAACATTTAAATCAGTGGACTTCGGGTAAAACAACTCACCTTCTGTGATGGTCGATTGATTGTGTCAACGTGAGTAAGAAACACACAACTAAATGGGCTCAGCGTAGTTCTGGGTGTGGAAGACCCACCCGAGGGAGGATTGTTGCCAGAATGCTATAGAAGGGAAACGAAGAAGGAAGGGCGCTTCTGCTTCTCCGGAGGAGCTCCAGTCTTCGCTTTCACCTTGGTGTCCGTCATCTCCTGGCTTCCAGCAGACTCTCCAGCCTCCAGCACTGATCCTTCAGCCTCCATCGCAGACCCTTTGCCTCCTGACAGGGACTCACATGGGACACTGCAGTTAGCAACAGGCCTTTGACTGATCCTTTGGGTCCCCAGTGAGCAGACAGACCTTTTGCCTCTTCCACACCTGACTGTGGGTGGCCGTTGTAAGCCAATCTGTAACTCCTTGTATATGTGTACATCTTGTACTATATCTGTTTCTCTAATAAACACTGACCGACACACCTTCCATAATGTGGGTGGGCCTCACCCAGGCGCTGAAGGCCTCTCTGTTTTCTAGAGAATGTGGTGGATACGCGATGTGTCTGCTGGAGCCACCGTGGAGGCTTCCTTGCTCATGTGTGTGGAGGCTGGGTGGTCTGCTGGCTGAGGCTTCTGCTGAGGTGGCATAATGCATTTCGGCATGGCCCCCGGCTAAGAGCCTGCATGCAGGTGAGAGTTTGCTGTCTTCATGCCCAGAGCAGAAGCAGCCAGAGTGGGCAGGGCTGGGCTGGCTCCCTGCTCCAAACTTCCATCATCTTGGTTGCTTGTCCCTCTGGGCATACGATGGCCGCAGTCTGCTCTCAAGGTGGGGATTTCTATTTTCAGCCGCAAGCCTAGTCAGATTATGAACTTTTGCCTCTTGGCCAGGAGGTCCCAGGCTTTAGCCAGCAGGTAGGGAAAGCATAGAGAAATTGGGCAAAAACGATCATCGTTAAACAAACAAACAAAAAACTTTGGTCCTCAGAATGGAGCGCAGGGCTGCACGCACGTCAGGCAAGTGCTCCACCGCTGAGCCACACCTGAGCTTCACAATCTTCTGAGTGGAATTTGCTTGGTAGTTGTAAACTGCGGTGTAAATGAGGATTGCCATGATTTGTCCTGGCCTGGTGGTTTTCCAGCATCACCTCAGTTAGTACTCAGAAGCCCCCGTTTCCCTGATGAGGGGCTAGCAGGCCAGCGAGCAGCCTGATCCCCAGTCAAGGCTGTTCTCACAGCATGAGCCCGACCAGACCTGGGGTCCCGCCCTGAGGTCCTGGCTGCCCTGTGTGAACACAAACCGACCCTGTGGCCTTGCACCACGACGGTCTGGAGTCTCCTACCACAGCCCTGCCGGTGCTGCTCCTCAACCCCCTGCAAGGCTTTTCTTGCCTCCAACAGGTAATGCTCCAGCTTAGACCAACTCTGGCCAAGGAGACTGGGGGCCACCACAGGGGCTTAGAGGTGCCTTAGAAGCAGCCCCTCTGTGCCTGGGCACTTCCATGTTGAGATGCCGCTGACTCCACCTTCCGGCGATGCCACACCGAGCATGGGGATGGAAAGGCTTGGCAGAAGGGCTGCACTCCAGCCAGCCACGGATCCTGGCCACAGGAGATTGCCCACGGCTTCCCCGGGCCGTTAGCAGTGCTTGTGGCTGGAGATAGATGTGGCTTCCTGTGGAAATTACTCTAACCACAAAGCCTGTTTGCACTGAGCCTCTCTGTAGCTTGCCTGTGGGGTACATACTTGTATTCCAGAATGTGGGCGCAGCCTGTGGGTTTCCTACAATTCTGAGTGAAGTTTCCCCAGTGTAGATGTGTGTGAGAACCAGACATTCTGGAGACTTCTTGCCTCTGTGAGAGTGGAAGACACAGCCACACCTCTGTGATAGCTCATTTTCCACGTTGCCTTGACAAGGCCACAGGTGCCCACTTGGGAGTGTTGGACGCCTCTTGGGTGTGTCTGAGAGGAGTTTCTGTATGAGATTACACCTGGAGGGTGGGCTGCACCCTACCCAGTGTGTGTGGGCCTCCTCCAACCAGGCAAGAGTCTACCAGAACAGAAAGCTGGAGGATCAGGAGAATTCTCTTTGTCTGACAGTGTTACAAAGCGGGGACACTGGGACGCTGTCTTTGAAGCAGAACTTACACCATTGGCCTTCCTGAGTCTCCAGCTTGCAGATGGTAGAGTGGGACCTGCCAGCCTCCATGTTTGTGTGCACCAGTTACAGGCTTGTGCTGGGTAACATTTTGCTAACAGCGAGCTGAATATATGAGGGCAGCCCAAAGATTACAGTTCCTATGGCCCTGGGAATTCATATCTGTCATAACCAGGTGGTGCAGCACACCACTCATGTGTGTGTGTGTGTGTGTATGCACGTAGATAGACCTGTGGTGTCAGTCATGTAGATGCATGATAAAAGATGACATCGCCGGTCGAGGAGCACCTTGGTGCATCCTGCGCAGCACAGGTGGCACGACTGGTCTGGTCTTGCTGGCCCTCCCACCACACCCGCCAGGGGCCAGAATCGCTCTCACTTCTTGATAAAGACATCTCTCTCTGTCCTTCCTCCCCTCCTTCCTTCCCCTGTTCCAGGACCCTTGTTGTCTTCTACCCAAGCTAGATAATTTTTTTAACTTTCTCTCCATGGAGGTGACATCCTGGGGATGAAGCAACAGCAGGGAAAAGAGCCCTAGGGCCTCTGAGGATTCTTCCTTCCTGGGCAGGCTCTGGCCCCATTTCTCCCCAAGGCATGAATAAAGGTGCCTCATCCAGGAGGCAAGAGGCACATGAACGCTAGAGAGTGATGACAGCGCTTTTGGAAAGGGGCCCAGAACCTGGCATCAGAGCAATGCAACAGATGGGTCCCGCCACACTGGCATGGGGCCTGATGAATGGGAGGACCAGCCTAGCTGAAGGGGAGGATCGGGGTCTGGGGGGGGGAACTCTGCCTCCTCACTGGCTGCCTGGTCCCACACTGGACATCAGGGCAGAGGTCTGTCCCTGGGGGCCTCCAGACTGAGGACTAGGTGGGGCCGCTGGGGGAGGACGGCAGTGCAAGGCAGGACCAGCTTCTCCTCTCTGGACTACAGCTCCAGGTCTATCGGTGTTCCCAGCAGCGAGCTCCCACAGGAGGGGAGGTAGGGAGGGTGTTGTGGCTTGTGTATAAATGTCCTCCCAGAGCCTCACATGGTCATACATGGGACTTTCCCAAGGTGGCTGGGTTTGGGTGTGTGATGCTGGGATTAAACCCACCCTGGGTGTGTGTGGCACCAATCAGTAGGCTTATAACCTGGATAGAGTATAAAGGGAGAGAAAGAAGACTTCCACTGCTGCTGCTGCTGGTGCTTGTTGCTTCCTGCCTGCCACACCATGAACCATTTCATCTCTGTGATATCCTTGGCAACTGGAAGGTTCATAAGTTGGGGGCATGCTGGATATATATATGTGTATTTAATTATATATAAACAATGTATATCCCAAACCTGCCCTGCCACCCTGTCTTGGAGCCAGCCAACTGTGGACTGAAACCTCTACAAACTGTGAGCCAAAATAAACCTTTCTTCTTTAACTTTGGTTGTCAGGTGTTTTGTCTCAGCAAGGACAAAAGTAACTAAGACAGAGAGGATTGCAAGGTAGTGACTGAGGTGCAGCAGACCTGCACTGCAGCTTGTGCCCATCCAGAGCGACCTTGGCGTTGGTGGCTCATCCTTTCACTGGGAAGAATGTGGGGTCACGATGGGTGGGGAAGTCCCGGGCCATGCTCTGTCTTTGTGATCCACATGTAGCTCATGGAGCAGCCTCTCTGGCCAGCGGTCTAAGTCTCTTTCTCTGGAGGCCTGGCCACTCCCTGTGGGAATGCTCACTGACCTGCTGCTCACTATGCAGCAGCAGCGAAGGGGACCCTGATTTCCCTGTCTCACCCTCCAGCTGACACACAGTTTTGATGGATCTTTGGAAGACAGGCATATGGACAAATGTGGTTTTACTTCCTCTATTATTAGTGCTTTTTAAAATTGATTACCAGCCAGGACCCAATTCAAGTTCTCTTAAGTGTCTGTTCCAAGTGTTTAAAACATTTCAAGGAATTTAATAGTAGGATGCTTGCATCATCTCTAGGTGCTCCAATAATAGCAAGCAATCTTTTTGTGGATTGGCCTGTCAGATAATTTCAAACGCACATCGGAAATCACATTGAAAGGAATTTGGAAAAGCTCAGGCAGAGAATTTCAATTCTAATATGATTCATAAGAGGCTGAAAAGTGAGTCCATGTTCGCCGGAGTTGTTTGAACAATTTGTAGATAGTGCCTCGCCACTTAAAGGAAATTAGATCGCCTTTGCAATGACCTTCGCAAGGTGATTGCAGCCATTAAACAAAGCCATTAAGGAACACATACGTCTCTCACCTATCAGTTAAACCATATATACATACAATATATTGCATATAATTATATATTAATATTATATTAATAATATAAATAATATAAAATAATATATTATATATATATTATATATGTATATTCCCTGATTTAGGAAGGAGTTCCATTCTAGGAAAACATTCATAAGTCAGATTTGTTTATAAGTCCAACAAAGTCTTATACATCTTTGACACAAATACACATTGTAAAGCATAAAAAAAACCAAACACACACAAAAATATAGTAAGTCCCTGTTATGGTTGTGTCTAGATGTCCCAAAGCCTCATGCACTTTCAGATGGGGCTTTTTCAGAGGTAGCTGAATCTAGAGTTTGTGACTGATTCATGGTTCAATGCTGGGATTAAGGGAGCTGGGATTAAGAGTGGGTGATTGCTGGGTCAGTCCACTGATTGGATTGGCACCGCCCTAATCCCAGCAGTCTAGATAAGATAAAAGGGGCAGAAAGAGGCTTGTCTCTCCTTGCTTGGTGCTTTTGCTGTTTTCTGCTGCCATGAACTGTTGCCCCTCTGCCATGCTGCCCTGCCTTGGAGCCAGCCAGTTATGGACTGAAACCTCGACAAACTCTGAGCCAAATAAACCTTTCCTCCCTTAACTTGTGGGTGTCGGGTATTTTGTCTCAGCAACGAGCGAAAAGTAACTCAGACAGTCCTGATGTACTGTCCTACTGTACACTACTGCGCTGTGCAGCATAAGCAGCACAGCCGTGACAATGTCCGGCAGACACGTGAGCTACTCCATGATTTGTTCTCATCCGTGAATGTTTGTAACGCAAGATCAGTTCATCCCTGTGAAAGTTTGCCATGGGAATGTTCATAAATTAGGGACATACTGTATGTGTATATGTGTATTTAATTATATATACACAATATTTTCACAAACCTACCTTAAGCATAATGCTATCACATTTCTTTATTTTATTTTAATATAATACAAATAGGTATTAATAAAGAAAGTATAAAAAGCTGTGGTGGATTAACTAATGGCCAACTTGTAACACCTGGCTGACCTGAATCAGTGTGGTTCTGGGTGTGGAGGACCCACCTGAGGATTGTTGCCAACAGCATAAAAGAACTGGAAGGGGGAAGATGGTGTGCTGCTGATTCTCCTGGAGAAGCTTGTCACGCTGGTTTTCCTGATATGAACTGGGCTGTTCTCATCGTCAGAGGAGCTCAGGTCCTTGCTGTTGCTGAGGATGCCTACAGTTCTTTTTGGGGGAGTTCTGGTCCTTACTTTCAGTGCCACTTCCTGGCTCCAGTGCAGATCCCTCAGCCTGCTGGCACAGATCCTTCATCCCGCTGGTGCAGACTTTCTAGCTTCCACCACTGACCTTTGGGCCTTCCCAGCGCAGAGCCTTGATACAGACTTGCATGAGACATTGTCCGGGGCTCTAGGCCTCCAGCTGGACTCATGGAGGACATTGCCATGGGCTCTATGTCTTCAGCTGGACTCGTGCAGGACATTGCCATGGGATCCAGGCCCTCTGTTGGATTCTTTGGGTCTCTAGTGCGTGGACAGATCTATTGCACTTTTCTGCGTTTGACTTTTTGGGTGAGTATCACATAATCCTATACATTATGTGTCCTGTGTTAAATCTATTCCCCTGTAAGCCTTGACTAACAAAAGCCCTCTTCTTATTTCTATGAAAAAATAATACAAAATTTCAAAAAATAATTACAGAATAGCAATAGTGAATGTATTGTGTATCATGATCTGAAAAGAATGGCCAGAATGTTAGTCAGTGTACCTTTCTGAGAGCCCAAGTCTTTGTTGATTCTTTTCCTCTCCATTGGTAGGAAATAGAGTCCACAGGAATGCTGCTTCTTTCGGTGTGGAACTTTCCCAGCAAGAATGTATAACACATCCCAATTCCTTTTTATTCCCTCGTCCTCCCTCCCAATCCCTTCCTCCATGTCTTCGTTCCCTTCCCCTTTGAGAATGATTTATCTCTCTAGGTATTTTTAGCTTTGCCCAGAAGATACCTTCATCTAAGACTTCAAGGATTGCTCACTAAATAATTTTCCAAGTATAATAAGGTAATCAGCCAGACAGCTATAGTCCAGTATAAATGATAGTCATGTCAGGGATCATCCAGCACATGTGAAATAAGATACCATGAATATAAACTAGTAGCACCAGCACATTGCCCCTGAGGGTTTGAAAAGAAGTAACAGAACTTCTAGGGATAACCAAGATTAAAAACTTTATAGAGGTCTTCTGACTTGCTTTTTTTCTGGATCATTCTCTCTGGGATCTCTGAGTCCCCATGAACTTCCAAGCCAGGCCATTGCAGTATTTTGCTCTCCACAGAGACAGTGCCAGGGTAAGGAAGAGCCAGGCCAGCAATGGATGACTCTGCCCCATGCTGAGGAGAAACAACAAAGGGCAAAGGGCCTCCTAAGAAGCCAAGAGGCAAAATGTCATCAAATACATTTTTTTTTTTTTGTGCAAACTTGCCAGGAGGAGGACAATAAGCAGCACCCAGATGCTTCCATCAACTTTTCAGAGTTGTCTAAGAAGCAGTCAGAGAGATGAAAGATCATGTATACTAAAGATAAAGAGAAATTTGGAGATGTGGCAAAGATGGGCAAGGCCAGTGTCTTAGTTACATTTTCACTGCTGGGGCAAAATACATGACAACCACAAGTTAAAGGAGGAAAGGTTTATTTGGGCTCGCAGCTTGTAGAAGCTTCAGTCCATAGTCAGCTGGTTCCACAGCAGGGCAGCACAGCAGAGGGGCATTGGTGAGGAGAAACAGTCCATGGCAGGGCAACAGGAAGCAGAGAGGAATCAAAGAGGAGGGAGGGAGATAGACCCTGCTGGGCCACGCCCCCATGATCCACCTCCTCCAACCAGGCTTCACCTGCCAACATCACATTTAGCTATAGACTCATCAGTGAACTAATCCACTACTGAGTATCATGGGCCCACGTTCCAGTCACCTCCCAAAAGCTTGACCTATGAGCTGATGAGTCTTTGGGGAGACATCTAGATAGGAATCATAACAGCCAGTTATGAAAGAGAAATGAGAACCTATGTTCCTCCTAAAGGGGAAACAAAAAATGAAGTCCAAGGATCTAATGAACCCAGGAGGCTTCCTACAGCCTTCTGTTCTCTTCCGCGTGTTGCCCAGAGCAGCCTGGCCTTTTGGGTGGTGCTGTTGTGAAGGAACTGGGAGAGATGTGGAGTCACACTGCTGCAGGTGACAGCAGCCTCATGACAGAAGGCTGCCAAGTTGCAGGAGCAGTACATCAAGGGTCTTGCTGCATTTTGAGCAGAGGGAACCATGGTGCAGCAAGAAGGGGAGGCCCCAGGCCGAAGAGAGCCAGTGAAAGAAGGAAGAGGAAGATGAAGAAGATGACGATAAACAGGCTGATTCTAGCAGTTTTCTTTCCTGTCTATTCAGCATTTAACTACTTCCAATGAAAAAGCCTTCTGAAATATAAGGCTGTGTAAGACTTGCTTCTAAACTGTACAGTATCTTTTTGGTACACTTAACACACTACTGAATGCGTCCTTAGATAACCCCATCCTGGTGGTTTACTCCATAGCTACTAACCTTGCCTGGGACAGCAAGAGGGTTGTAAAGGGAATGAAAATTCACAGCAGGTTCTTGGTCACGGCACAGATTAATTAGATGTGGTGATGGTAGTTTTTCATCTTTGGTTCCTCTGATGGCTCCTCAGCATATGTGAAATAATTGTTCTGTTAACAACTACTGAACAATATTAGTTGCAACTGTTTTGCTGATATTTTGAATGCTTCTAAATAAACACAGTGTTTTTTTTTTAATTTCTAAAATGTTTTTTAAATATTTATTGAAAAGCAACTGTACTTCCACTGTATGGTGATAAATAAAAACAAAACACATCATTTACAAGAGTATTAAAATGTAAAATAGTGATATGTCTCACCACGGAATTTACAAGATCTATGTACAGAAAACTAGAAAGCATTACAGACCAATTGAAGGTTTCAAGAAATGCATTTTAAGGTGAAATACTTGAACATAACAATTTTCAAAAAAACTGATCTAATAATCTAATTCTAATGAGAATTCCAGTTTTTCTTAATTGGCAGGCTTTTCTAAAATTGATATGAAAATCCAAAAGACTTGAAATCATTAAAACAATTTTGAGGGCCGGTGAGACGGCTCAGCGGCTTAAGCGCCTGCCTTGCAAGCGCGAAGGCCCGAGTTCGACTCCCGGAACCCACATACGAAAAAGGGGCCGGTGATATCGCTCAGCGGCACGGGTGCCTACTGGCGCGCGAGGTCCTCAGGTCGTCCCCCCGGTACCCACAAAAAAAAAAAAAAAAAAAAAAAAAAAAAAAAAAAAAAAACAATTTTGAAAAGGTAGAAAAATTTGGAAGGCAAATATGACATTATTTACAGAATAAATATACATTTATAATATTTTATTTACTCTTTCAGCTAAACACAGTTTTTATTATTATTGTTAAAAAGTAAAAACAACAACAAAAAACCTCCTGGCCAAACCAGTCCATCCACTGACCACTGCAGAATCATCTCAGATGATGCCACTTAGAGGAGGAGAATCATCCAGCTGAGTTCTGCCTGAATTCCTGTAAATCATGATATAAATGAAAATGAACTAAAGCTGATACCTCATGAAAGAAAGCCAAGTTAAAAAAAATTCTTAAGCAGCCTGAACAGCCCAGAAGGCCAAATGCGCAAGTGGATTTGCCAAATGTCCCGCAGGGCTCCAGTGGCTCCTCTGTGAGCCCGGGTGAAGCTCTGGCCGGTTGAAGGTGATGCGTCTGCTGGCTAGGCAGGCGAGCTGTCCAGGACTACCATGGTGATTACGGTGAATGTCAGTACGATGCAAAGACTGTCACCAGAACGTGTTGAATGAGTGTCAGCAGTTTGCAAGGAGGTGCAGAAATAGCAGAGAGGTGCTACTGTAAGAATATCTCCAGTGCTCTTTTTGCATAGATGGTGATGCGGTGCAGAATGGACTTGGCCAGCCTGAGCCAGAAGTGATGCAGAGGCTGGGGAATCCAAGCAGAAGGTTTTAAGTTTACCTTCACCAGTATGCTTTGCTTAATTTTTCTTTTTTATGTACGCACAAGGGTAATATATGATAAAATCTATATGCATACATTCATTAGTGTTCTTTCTAATAAGCATAAAATGAAAATTCTAATCAAGGAAGTGCTTGTCAGTTTAACTGTATCATTTTTCTTTCTTATTTGAACATAAGATAATGGCACATTTCACAATCAATAGAGTTTTAGATGTTATGAATATGGTATATTGCTAGGGATGCACATACAGATGAAACAATACAAGCAAGAAACTGAGTGCAAAAAGTCAAGACAGTGAGCACCTTTAAGGGGAAAGATGGGGTCAGAGACCCTGGACTTCTGGGTGGTCAGGAGGGCTGGGTCTTTACCTGGGTGTTCATTTTACTGTCATTTGGTGGACTGTAATTGTTTGTTTTATGCACTTTTCTATGTGAATTGTTTTTGGAATAAAAAGTCTGAAATGCATTATAGATTCAGTTATAGAATTGGTATCTGTAGCCATCAGGGTTGAGCCTGTTCCTGAGGAGAGCAGTGCAGAATGCAAGATGCCAGGGCCTGGCAGCAGGAAACAGTCCACATGTTCCCGAAAAGACACCGACTCCTGGCAGGGTGAACCACGCAGGCAGCTGTCACTGGTGTCACCCTCCTGGGAAGGCAAGTCCCAGTTTCCTGGGCAGTTACAGGCCAGACAGGCAGGGGACAACAGCCCTCATCCTTAAGGCTGGGTTTGGGACTCTTTCCAGAATGCGTGGCCTTCTTGCTTGTGTCAGTCAGTGCAGGAAGTGAACTCGAAGCTCTGGTAAAATCCGTAGAAATGGAGTGAGGGACATTTGGCAGATGTCAGCAATGCCAATGCAAGAAAGGTCCACTTCGTGAGAGGGAAACAAGATTTCTTAAAAGTTAAGTGAAGTTTGGAGGCCAAAAAAAAAAAAGAAATCCTTCAGTTCAGGAAATATTCACTGTGGTTTCTTTGACTTTGACGGGGAAGAGGAGCCTCACGCTTAAATAATTTGGAAACGGCAATCCGAACATCAGGGCCCCGCGGGCAGCAGGGACGGGGCCCTGGGCTGGCGTCTTGGGATGGCCCCGTCTCATGGGGGAGATGGGACCGTCTCTCCCGGGCAGAGGACAGGGGAGGCGTCCCCGCTGGACGTCCGAGCGCCTCGTCGGCACAGCGTGGTCTTTCGCTTTTTGTCCGTGTTGGTGTTGTTGCCTTCGCGGAATACTCGACACTGGTGATTCATAAAGAGCAGAAGCTGATTCGCGAGCAGTTCCGGAGGCCGATGACCGAGGCGCCCCTGCCCTAACGCTGGTAACTCCTCCCGGGGCGCTGCCTCCCGACCCCTCCCGGAGGCCCCACGCTCGGCGCCGGTGCTGCCGACGCTTCCGAGCCGTGGGCTCCCGGGGCCTGCGGCGGCCGCGGCGGGTGCGGGTGCGGTGGGGCCTCCTCCCGCTGCGTCCCGCGCGCGTCTGCGTGTGGCGCGTGACGGTGTCCTCCCCTCGTCCTCGGTGACCCCGCTGCTGTTGCCTGGGTCGAGCACTTCCACGGTCCGGGTCCTCGCTGCAGAAAGGACCTTCTCATCAGAGGCGCGGGGAACGATGGAGGCCCCAGAGCATCACCGGCGAATCCCCGGGCAGCGGCGCCCCGGTGCACGGCTTCGCCACCGAGGTGCGGCCTCGCTGTGCCGAGCAGCAGCTCGCAGCGGGTCCGCCGAGGGTGCCTGGTCCGGGGCCGCCCCGCCAGACTCGGCCCGGTCTCCGACGGCCGGACGCGGTCCGCTCCTCACTGGTCAGCACCCTGCCTGTGCGGCCACGCGGGTGTGGAGGTGTCTGATTTAACTGGCTTTGTCTTCGCCCATGAGGTAAAGTTTAACAATACAAAACCTAAAAAAGGAAGCTTCCGCTCCTAAGTATGCGGTTTTACATATTCCCTTTCCACACAGCAATAAAGTCAGTCTTAAAAGTTTCAGGAGATTTGCAGTCTCCTTTCCCAAGGTGAGATAATCATAATGGTATTCTTGGAGAGGTTTTCTGTGCAGGGGTGTGTGTGTGTGTGTGTGTGTGTGTGTGTGTGTGTGTGTGTGTGACTTTTTCCTTTTCCAGCTGGAACTAAATTAAGAGACAGGAAAAATTGCCAAAATATACTTAACATTTTGGTGAAACAGTGGGAGTTCTTAGATGGGGTGATGTTGATGACAACAGATGGGTAGATAAATAGATGTTACTTTAGGATCTTTATGATCTGAGAATTTCGTCGTAATATGTGAGTTGTCTGACCGAGATGTGTGCGTGTGTATGTGTGTGCTTGTGTGGCTTTGTGTACGTCAGTGTTGAAACTGCTAATCTGTCTTAGGGAAATTCTTTTCTCCCCTTTTAAAATTCTGATTAGTTGAAAATGAATCTGGCTCTAAAAAACTCATTATTTTTCCTTCCAGTTAGAAGTTTTGGGATTATGATTCCGAGTCTTTCAAGTCTACAAATTTTCCTTAGCTAAGAACACAAGAGGTGTTGAAATAAGGGAATTGTAAGAAGAGGGGATGAAGTAATGCATTGGGCATTCATTTGCATAAGATAGATGTGATTTTTCCTTTTTATTTTCCTCTAGAAGATCATAAAAGGGACGGTTTAACATGTGGGGAGGTGAGTGGGGAGGTAGAAGGAATGTGGACAGTGATCTCTTGTCCCATGTCTGGGTCACGTTGGACACAGTAGCCTACCTTGGCCTCAGTTTTTTCATCTGAGCAAGGACAACAAGACCTAACTCAGGAGGTGGCCGTGCAGGTTAGTGACAGTTCACACGGCCTTTCCTAGGTGCTCAGCACGCCTGAACAGATGGCTACCGGGGTCCCAGCATCGTTCTGCAGGCACCAGAGAGAATGCTTTATTTAGAAAGTTGGATTCAGCTTGTTGATTTTTTCTTGTTTTCTTTTTCCATAGCAGGGTCGATGGGGGAGTGTTTCCTGAGGGGAGGCCATGGTGATGGGACACAGAGGGGTTTGTGTCCTTTTGGGCTACACACACACCTCAAGGAGGGACCAGAGGCCTGTTTTCTCATTTGTGCAATAGGGACAGCAATACCCAGTAAATGTCTGTCCCTGTTGGGAAGGATGAAAACTGGGCATCGGGACTTCAAGAGGGCATTTTTCCAATAGAGAGATTTTGGAAAAATCCTCCAGTTGCTGGAGTTGTTTCTCCAAAAGAGAAAACTTTTTTTTTTCCCTTTATGTGGGTACCGGGAGTCGAACTCAGGACCTTGCGCTTGCCAGGCAGGCGCTTATGCCACTGAGCTATCTCACGGGCCCTAGAGAAAACTATTTTTGAAGACTGAGGAGAATCATTTACAACTGAAGAACAAACTTGAGGAATATAAATGAGACAGTCTACATATAATTATATTCAGTTATAGCTCTTGGATTGGAGATTTTTTTCAGCCGACAATCTTAATTTGATTCCAGAAAATATTTATAAATGATTATGATTATGTACTAGACATAAAGTGAGGCCCTACGCTTCCTCATTTTTCCTCTGAGTCTGCCATGGACTCTGAATATTTGGGGCAGGCTCCAATATTTTTCTAGGCCCATTTGATGTAATATTAAAGGTGTTAAACTCCTAACTTGGCCACTTCTCTAGTATCTATCTCCTTTCTTCCTGATTCTGGGGGTGTCAGTGTGCCCAGGTGAAAACCTCTCAATTTCCATCACCTGTGCAAGTTGCCAGGCGGAATCGTCAGGATGCTGAGTTACAACCTGATGCTTCTGGCAAGGTTTTTGCTTTTATGACCTAGGGATGTTCTTTTCCTGCTTTCTTCTTGCTTGGAATAAACAAGAGGCCAGAGAATCAGCCATCTGTGAGCAGAGGATGGGGGCACAAAATGATGGATGTGCACCTGCCTAGGCTGCCTCCCAAGGGGTCTGCTGCATGTGAGGTAACTGCCCCTCTGTAATTGGGTTTGCTATTGCCTGCAGCAAGGCACAATCCTGGATGGCACGTCTGGGGGCTAGGAGTGTTTGCACAGGGTCCTTGGGAAGGGTCTCTCTGGCTCCATTTCATTATCCCATCAGGGGACAGAAAGGAACAGGGAGCAGAGAAGGAGGCTCCCAGGAATGCTACCCACTCAGCCTGGGGTCTCCGTGAGTGGACTTCCTGCACTTTTCCTGTTCATTCTTGATATCCTCAGGGCTGAGGCCCATCTTTCCCTGCTCCTTATTAGGCCCAGTGTGGGGCTGGATCCTGAGGGAGGACATCTGTGAGCATGCGTTCTGATTGGTGTCAACACGATCTCAGCCGGCCTGCAGAGAGCAGGCGGGTCACTCACCCAGGGGAAAGCACACACAGCCAGATGGATAGGTTGATTAAACACTTCCCACGTTGTAGTTAGACAGGAGCAAGCAGCTCTGGTGTGTTATTGCACAGTAGGTGACCACAGATAATGACAATGTGTTGACAGCCCATCAGAGCCCCCTCTGTGTTTCTAGGACTGGCCCCAGCAGGGGCACAGAAATTGTTTCTTGAACTGGGCTGAACAATTCTGAGCAGCTGGAACCCAAACAGTGTCTTGATGAGCTGAGGTAGAGCAGGTGCTGGTCTCAGTCAGGCCCAGGAGTAGCCTCAGCAGGCATAGGCCTGAGTTCATACCCCAGAAGCAAACCAGGAGATGACGTTTCCAATGCGAGGAGTTTACATAGCCCAGGGAGGATAGCATATTTCTTGTCATAAAGGCCCATAAACATGGGTGTGTTGAATCCACATTTATTCTTGAGAATATTTCTATAGATGAATTATTAATTTTAATTTTATGAGTTTTATTATATTAAACAATGAATGCTTAACAGGAAAAAAATCACAAAAATGAATTACTGAATTTTTAATGTTTACTGTTTATATAAAAGCATCGAAATTTCAACACTGACTGGTTTTTGGTGTACAAGGTCTAAAAAAAACAAATAAATTTCTATATGAATGACAATGAAAATAACAGCACACTAAAAAATTTTTTTAAAAATTATCACGCCTAAGGCATTCATACATGACAACAGCATGTTCCGTTCACACGCATTGCTTACACTGATAGCACATGTCTTTTGCTTTCCTGGCCTTTTTGTAGGACATACTTGACATCTCAGTGGTCTTGCTGTTTTCTCAGGAGGTTCTTATTGTATTACATAGTGTGTAGTTAACAGGAACATAAATTATCAATAAAATAAAGTATTAAATTCTTAATATGTATTGGGCATTTAGAGTAAACATCAACATTTTCACATCAGCTGTGTACTTGCTTACAAAACCTAAGAGATAACATTAGAAATAAAAACCTATATGAGCTACAGTGTAAACACAAGCAAAAGTGTACCACAGAAATAATCTTTGCTTTAATTGTCACACCCAAGGGAGCCTTCACACATGAAAACTGCATTTTCCATACACAAGTATCGCTTACACTGATAGCACATAGGTTTTGTTTTCCTGTCCTTTCTTGTAGGGCACAGTTGACATCTTTCTTGTTTTCCTGTTGTCATAGTAGGTCTTTGTGATGCTGTGCCTGCTGGTTCACCTGTCAGCTCACCAGTGTGCTTCACAATTTCTTTGCATAGTTCCCTGGGAGAAACATTTTGTTTTTTCTCTGCTGTAAATGATCTTTTTATGAGTTCCAGTCCCAATCCTCTAAGAAAATTTCTCCCTGGTATTTTGCACTTGTTATTTTATTTGTAAACTCTCAAAATATTTATGCCACACATGTTTAGGATTGAGTGAAACACAACAATTGGTCAATGCTTTGTGTTTTGAGTGACATCATAATTGCTGCATAACTCATCAACAACATCTACTTTACCTTTGGTTTTGTTATAGAAAACTTCTGTCTCAGGCTTCTGTTTTGTCAAGGTTTCCCTATCAATATTTCTATCATGGTGAAATGTTGACATCAGTAGTATCATTTTGTTTTTCTTTAATGAGGCCAATGTAAATCTTTCTGAAATCCAAAGTTTGTACTATACAATTCTCTGTTTTGAAATTGCAACATTTCATTAGAAATTTCTGCTTTGTTCCCATGTACAGTTCCCACGCTGGTGAACCTGTGCTCTGTTAGCAAATGTAACATCAATTGGAAACTGGTACACCAATTGTCAAAGGTCACATTCCAATTAGTTTGGGAGATGGAAGCAACAAGTTTGTTTACAATATCATTCAGTTTATTTCTATATGAATAAGGACATAATGGCTGAGTTCCAGGATAAATTTCTAAACTGAAAGCATAATAAGTGTTTGCATCTACAAGGGCATGTATTTTTTATGCCATGTTTTGAATCATTGTTTTTCCATATGTCTTTTACATTCCTGCTATTACCATGAGAAATCCTCAGCAAGTACAGCAGACCTATGAATGCTTTCCATTCAGCTAGTGAGGTGTCATAATAAATACATTTTTGAATATAGCTATTGGTGCATACAGAATGTTTTACTTACATTTCACCCTTTGTGTATTTCACAGAATCTTGTAGCATTTCATCTGTTATAGTTTCCAACACTGAATGGCAGTGCTGGCATTCTGTCCAAAATGTTTCACCACTGCCAAGACCCTTACTATATTTTCAGAACTAGTCCTAACATTGGATCATTCCATTTGGTTGTGTGACCATTTTGCAACATTCGACCAGTCAAGTATGTACTCACACTGCTGTTTTCTTCATCATCTGAATCAAGGAGGTCTGCATTCCCTGAGTCTGTTTCAGTTGATTCTTGCTCCATTTCACTGTTACAGGAACTTTGGCTCACATTGCCAATGTCAAAGTCGTCATCATCATCATCCACTCACACCACTCTTTTGTTATGAAAGCATGTATTTTACCATAATGTATCATCTTTATCATCCATGCATAAATAACCTGATGATTCACTTTTGACCTCCTCCAAAACTTGAGACCATACTCATAAATGAAATAAATCAGACTCACATGTGTAAACATGGTATTATCTCCCTAGTGTAAGAAACTGAAAGAGTAATAAGATCCAAAATGTACAATAGATATTGTGAAAGAGGAAGATACTGCTCAAAAGGAAGGAACAACTGGGATGGGGGAAAGGAGAAAAGAAGCAAGGGAAAAGAAAAAAAAATGTATATATAACTTATATATATGATAGTTACACTACTAATTGCTATTAGTTCATTGAAAAGAACGGTTTGTGCTTATATTGTTTGATCATTTTTCATGCCTATATCCTGTAATCTGAGCAACTACTTTGAAGATAACAATATGCAATATATTAACCATTGTTAATCCCCTATTAGCTTGTTTTGAAATTCTGTATCATTGTTTTTACTATTTTTTCTCTTAAAACAAAAAACAAAAAAACCCAAAACTTGGAAATCTGGTTTTTCATGTGCCATTATACTGAATTGGGATACTTCTACCAGAAAAATAAAAAGAAAATGTTTAAAAAACAAATTATACAGTGGTGTGGGTGTATTACACTCTCTGTGACCCTCAGGTAAACATATGCCAGCCTGTTAGGTGGAGCATTATGTCAGTGAAAATCCTGGTTTGACACTTTTGCACATGTGCACACACCTTGCCTTTTGTTGTACCAAGTGGGTAAACACAAAGATTGCTTCCTGTATCCCTCAGGCAAAGGTACTGAGATGCCCAGCTGGCTACTATTATGCTAAAGTAAAAATTTACAGTAGAAAAAGGTACAGGGAGAAGTGAGAGAGGAAGGACAGCCAGAAAGGCATGGAAGGCTGGAAACTATGGGCTGATGCAGAACAAATGCCCCTGGGCTGAGGAGCTGGAGCATGGGTGTGCCAACCCCACAGAGGTGCAGAGGCCCCAGGACTTCCTGTCTGCAGCCACAGTGTGGCTGGGATGTCCACTTTGTGGAGATGCAGGCAGGAAAAGACTGCAGCAGGAGGGCCCTGAGCTCACTGGGAGGCAGGTCTGACTGGACATGATGCAAACACACTGCACAGTAGGCTCAGCCATCCCACTGTGGGTGCTGTTGTTCATGGGGAGATTGTGCCAGCCTGGAGATGGTGTCCTGACTCAGAACAGGAGGGACAGGGTGATAGCACCCCAACAACCTGCTAGGGTCACTACTTTACATCGTGTCCCAGGAATACTTTTGGATTGAAGAGTGAGAAAGAGCATGACATGGCTGCTCAATGAAAGGGCTGGGGCTGTGTCTTTATGAAAGAGCTCAGCTTTGGAGCTGGAAGGATGTAAGTTTAAACCATACCTGTAACACTTGCCAGCTGTCGAATCTTAAGCAAATTATTTAACCTCTCTGGGTCATAATTTCCTTGGTTGTAGCATGGGGGCTGAAGTACCCCAGTAGGGTGGTTGCTGCACTACACGAAAGAGGTACAGGCTGGATGCCTGGGTGTCACCGTGGATGCTCCAGGCAGACTATGTGCAATTGTTCCCCCTCTGTCTTAGTTAGTTTTCTCATTGCTGAGACAAAATACCTGATGCCCAAAGTTAAGGTAGGAAAGGTTTATTTAGCTTACAGTGTGTAGAGGTTTCAGTCTGTAATCTGCTGGCTCCAAGGCAGCATGGAACATGGCAGAGGGGCAATCTTTCATGGCAAAAGAAGACAGCAAAAGCAAAAAGAGACCTTAACAGCATCTTTCTGCACCTTTTATGTTATCCAGGCTTCTTAGGGCAGGGAGCACTCACACCCTTAACCCTAGTGCCCTTGATCCTAGCATTGCACCGTGAATCAATTCCAGTGTCACACACTCTAGATCCAGCCACCTCCAAAAAGCCCTATGACTGCATGAGACTTTGGGGGACACCTAGACACAAGCCATAACACTCTCCTTCCCCAGCTCAATGCCATCCGCTCTCACTCAGTTTCTATCAGTTAAGATAAAGCCATCTGCTATAAAAGGCAAACCACAGCTTCTTAATGGTGTGGCTTAGCACCTTCTCATTTTACTCCTTGCTCACTTGAAGCATGTGGGAGGGAGTCCTGTGCAGTTGTGCAAAGATCCAGACTGATGGAGTCCCTGCCATTCCTAAATATCGGTTCCTACATGTCCTTGGCATTGACATTGGGCTGCAGACAGGGAGTGAGGAAGGAGGGAAAAGGGCCAGGAGCTCACTGGAGGCTACAGAGCTCACATCCCTTCCAACTCACACTCCCTGGCTGGACCTCAGGCACACAGCACAGACCTATAAAGGCTGCTTGCAAATGTCTTTCTTCCTGGATTCCAGGGGTGAAGGGGAGGGTTTGGTGAAAGCTTACCAGCACCCACCATAGCTTTGCCATGGGCCTGGAGAGGTCTGACGCATGAGAGCACGTGGCTTTCACGAGGGCAGGGCATCATGACTACCATGAGCTGGGTTTTCCTCCATTGCTGTTTTCATCTAGACAGAACGCCTATCTTTCTTCTACCTGCTGAATTAGAGAAGTTGCCTTTCTCAGGAAGAATTCCCATTCCCAAGTCATGTGAAATGCGATTTTCTCCCTTGTGCTGAATGAGGTCACCTTCGAGACCTTGCCACAGCTCTGTCCCACTCCCACGATGGGCCTGGCAGAGCTGAAGGACACTGTAAAGCCCCATGCTTGGTATTTTTATTCCACAATTCAACCAGATCCTGACCCAGGATCTTTAGATGAAAATCAGTTTTGAACACTGTTCTGCTTTGTAAGAACTTCATAAAGAAGACTTTGTACTTCTCACCATTTATAGATAAGAAAAAGTTTTCCTTTGAGCTATCTCACTCTGCTCGGATGTCCTTGGGAGCACATGCTGGAGTCAATATTTTGAATCTTTTCAAATTAAATGGGCTCTTTTTAGGGAGCTAGATAAAGGAATGATTTAAGGAAACAGAACCATGTAGGTTCATCTGTTTTTGATGCTTGATTTAAATTCTATTAAGGTGGCTTTTCCGTACTGCCTAAATCATCTATTTTTTTTTTTTTTGTGGGTACCGGGGGTCAACCTCAGGACCTCTCATGCAGCAGGCACCCGTGCCGCTGAGCGATATCACTGGCCCTTTTTTCGTATGTGGGTTCCAGGAGTCGAACTCGGGCCCTCGCGCTTGCCAGGCAGGCACTTACGCTGCTGAGCCATCTCACCGGCCCTAAATCATCTATTTTTAAGAATGACTTGTCACTATTTCAAAAACATATGTGTGACTCTGACCTAAATTGTTACTAAATCCTAAAAACTGCAATTCTTTGTGATAACTAAACCCAAAATTAAATAAATTTCCTGGGTGAAGGACAATGGAAGTTTAAATTTCACAGCCTATATATTTTTGGTTCACTTGAGCAGGCTAGCTTGACAGCACAGACTAACAATAATATGACAGGTACTGAACATTTTACAGGCACAGATGTGTTTCTGCAAACTATTCTTCATGAATATATGAGGTGTGATAGAAAATATGATAAATGTTTAAAATTTTAAAAAATGATTATCTTCTTTAGTTGTGCTATCATGGCTGCCTTGATGTCCTGAATTGATCCAAATTGCTTACCTTTCACGGTCACTTTGACTTTGGGTAACAGCTAGAAGTTGCATGGTGCCAGATCTGGTGAATAAGGTGGATGTGGACTCATGGTAATGATTTTCCTGACCCTACCTTTCCATTGGAGATGGAAAGCGGCATTCGCCATATTTTGATTACACCTAGTAAAAACACACAGTAAAAACACACTTCCACAACTGCTTCAGAAACTGGCAAGATTGATGGGATGTGTGTTGAAAGCAAGGGGGAGAATTTTGAGGGGAATTAATGGCAATGTGTCATGTACTGTAATAAAGTTTAAAGTATGTAAACATTCACCATATATTCTAATCACACTTTGTATGTTACTCCACAAGGAGGCAAATGCCTCTCCATCTGGGAAACATCTGATTGATGGACTGAATTTTTCACTTATCTGACCAGGTGGGCTGGAGGTCCCAGTTTTCTGGAGCCACATTCAGTTTACACCTGCTGTTTCAGTGTCATTACCAGAACCCCACCTACTCGCAAAAGTGTCCTCTTTTGGATAATATGTGACATGGTCACTCTGCATCTGACTGTTTGATGTGATGTTAATAGGCATAAAATAACCATTTACAATAATTGCATAAAAAGAATAAAATGCCTAGGAACAAAATTAACCATGTATACTGGTCCATTTTGTAGCTACGATAAGATCCCTGAGGCCGGGTACTTGACAAAGTAGAGGTGCCTTTGGCTCACAATTCTGATGGCTGAAAGGTCCACACAGCATGGTGCTTGTGTTCCGACAAGGTGACATGTGCTGTGTCACAGTGTGGTAGAGAAACAGAAAGGGACCTGTGTGCTGAAGGGGACGAATGTGAGTGTCCTTGCTTTATAACAGCCCACTCTCCTGAGAACAAATTCACCCTTCCACGGATGGTAGCACCATGGCATAATCCCAACCCAGTCCCTCCTCGTAAGGGTTCCACTCTCCACATTGCCACACTGGGGACCAAACTTCTACCACACGAAACTCTGTGGGACACATTCAAAACATGTCTGAACCATAGAATCAAGGATGTGCAAACCTTGTACACTGAAAACTATAAACAAAATATCTAAATAAATGGAAAAATATTTCATGTTTATGGATTTGAAAGTGTAATATTGTTAAGTGCAGTACCACCTAAAGTAATGTAAAAGTTCAGTGTGATCCTTATAAAGTCCCTATAAAAATCAATGACCTGTTTTGCAGAAATGAAAAAGCCAATCCTCAAATTCATATGGAATTGCAAAAGTACAGGAGAAACTAAAATAATATTGAAAAAGGTAAATAAAGTTGTAATACTTCCACTTAGCATTTTCAAAACTTACTACAAAGCTGCAATAATCAAAACAGTGTGGGATGGTGTAAGGACAGACATACAGACCAATGTAATAAAGCTGAGAGTCCAGAAATAAACCCATGTGATTTAGGACAATTGATTCTCTACAAGAGGGTTAAGAACATGCACTAGGGAAAGGACAGTCTTTCAACAAGAGGTGCTGAGGAAACAACATTCACAAGCAAAACAGTGAATTGGGTTCCTACCACATAACACGTACAGCCAGGCTTCACGTCTGTGTGCTCTGCACCCATGGATTCAGCCCTGGATCAAAAACCAGGAAAATAGGGCCGGTGAGATGGCTCAGCGGTGTAAGCGCCTGCCTTGCAAGCGTGAGGGCCCGAGTTCGACTCCCGGATCCCACATACGAAAAAGGGGCTGGTGATATCGCTCAGCGGCACGGGTGCCTGTTGGCGCGCGAGGTCCTGAGGTCGACCCCCCGGTACCCACACACACACACAAAAAAAAAAAAACCAGGAAAATAAATCGTGCATGTACAGAACATGTACTGGCTTTTTTCTCTTGGCATTATTCCCCAAATAACACAGAACAACAAGCGTCGACTGGGCATTTACTTTGTATTAGGTATTAAAATGTAACCCAGAGATGATTAAGCTGCACAAGTTGTGAGCAGGTTATATGCAAATATGACACCATTTTTATGAGGAACTTGAGGATTCGTGGATTTGGGTATCCACAAAAGTACTGCAACAAATCCCCGAGGACACTGAGGGACGAGTGTACATAAATTAACTGGAAATGATGAACATACCTAAATATAAAGAAATAAAATCATAAAACAAAACAGAATAAAACATAGGGCTAAACTTTCATGTACTGAAAGCCACTGAATTTTTTACTTTAAATTGGTTAGTTTATTCAACCTTGAGCACTGCAAAATAATACAAATAAATGATTAACTTACTATTTTGATTTCCCCTCAATAAAATAAATTTTTAAAAAGAATCCAACAGGACTCAATCAGGTTAAGATGTTTTGTTTTTTCCCTTCAGGGTCCGATCTTATGCCCAAATACCCTTAACTGCTCACATAGCCTCACTGAAAATAGAGCTCCTGCTCTGAATATGTTACAGGACTCTTGCAAAGGCCAGAAGAAGTGCGGTGTTTACCAGTCCTTTGTACTGGTGAGGGCTCTACCCACAGAAGTGGATGCTGACGGCCGGCACCCTCAGCGCAGGGCCAGGCACCGTGCTTTGTGCATTTGTTGGTTCATCCTCCTGCAAAAGGACATGGGAGGGAACTGGGAGTGGAGGAGGTGGAGGGACTCCCGCGGGGGCACAGGATGGAGCTCCAGTCTCTAACCCCAGACTCCCCAAACCCTTCCTGCCACAACACGCACCCCTGCTCTAACACTCTCCCATGCCGCGCCTTCGCAAAGACCTGTTTTAGCAGCAGTCCTATGCGAGCAGCCGTCATTATCTAAACTTTTCTGAATAATTTCTTCCTCTACCACTCCGTTGATGTCATTAACTGGATGTCACTCATGGGCAAGACAGGTGCTTGGAAAGAACAAGAAATACACACAGAAGCCATAGTCTGTGCTGAAGAAAATCTTCCACGTGAACCACACATCTTGCAAACTGGACGATGGCCCTCCCCCACCTCTTGCCTTCCACCCCCAACCCTCGGCTCACGCAGAAAGGGGCTTGGTCTTGAGAACAGATCAGTTGTCCTCGTGACAGCCGCATCAGGTGGGGACAGTCTCCTCATGCTCCAGATGCAAGTAAGAAACTGCAGATGGGGTACGTTATTCCAATGAACAGGGTTGGGCGGGAGTCCTGGGAGGGAGCCGGTCAGGCAGGCACTGTTAAGAGGGACCTGGACAAAAAGGGGTGGAGCTGGGCCAGGTGGACGGAAGAACGTGTGTGAAGGAGGCAAAGCAGGAGCGAGCCTGCCAGGGCCCTGCGGGGCGGGGCGCTCTCAGACCTGCTCCTCTGCACTGCTGTGGCATCTCGTTAAGGATCTCTGCATGTGTTCGTTAAAGCGACTGGTCTGCAGTTTTCTTTCAGCTGACTCCTTGTATGGTTTTGGAATCAAGGTAATGCTAGCTTCTGGGAATGGCATACTCCTTCCCTTTCAATTTCATTAAAGAGTTTGAGGAGCATTGGGGTTAGATTTTCCTTGAAGTTCTTGTAGAATTCAGTGGTGAATCCATGGGATCCCGCGTTTTTCTTAGTTAGTAGGATTTTTATTACCACCTCATTTTCATACCTGTTATTGTATTCTTCAGAGTTTTTTCAATTTTTTTTTTTTTTTTTTTTTTTTTGGTACTGGAAATCAAACTCAGGACCTTGCACCTGCCAAGCAGGCACTTGCGCTGCTGAGCTATATCCCCGACCCTCAATTTCTTAATAAAAACTTTATTGCTTATTTCTTTTTTATTTCCTAGTACATGTTTGCAGTACACACATTTTACATCTTGGGGAGTTGATATATGTACATACCAAGGCTTGTTTCCTTTTTTTTTTTTTAATTCCCCCCTCCTCTAATTCCCCTTTCCCTCTTTTCATCAGGGTTTTGGTATCTTCTTGGTTCAGTTTTGGGCAATCTTTAATATCTAGGGCTCTATCCATTTCTTCTAGACTCTCCTATTTATATTGTGACTGAAATTTTAAAAACTATCTAGCAGCCTCATACCATCCTGGGACAAGGTATGCTCGTCTAGCCCGCCCCGTATCTAGACCGCCAAACCGGGTCAGCCTTGACTGACCGCACCCGGCTGCTTTTCACAGATAGTCTGATCCAGGTCAACCTGACCACGTCCAACTGCAATATCTGTGTTTTCCCACCTAAAAATATATTCTGTTTTTCTAACATATTTCAAGGACTTTCTACCCAACAACAGATGGTGACTAACCCAACCCAATAAAAATTAACCATGCTTTCAAGCTTTTGTACTTCCTACTTGCAAATCTATATAAACTAAGCCCAAAGCTAAAGCGGGGCTGGTGATTTAGACCTGGTTCCCACCAGTCCACTGGCGTAATAAACGTTGCCTTCCAACTCCTTGGTGCGGAGCGTCTTCCTTTCGGTTCACTACCGGGGTCTGAAACAACTGGAGTCCAAGTTTTCAAAGAGGTTAGTAATAATCTGGATTTTGGCAATGTCCATTGTGATTTTTTGCATTTTTTCATTTCTAATTGCACTGGAGTGAGTCTTTTCTTTCCTTCGTTGGGTAAGATTAGCAAAAGGTTTGTCTTTTTGTTTATTTCAAAGAACAAGCTCTTGGGTTCACTGCTTCTTTGTATTGTTTTTCAGTCTCCGTTTCATTAATTTTTGTTCTTATCTTTGCCATGTCCTTCCTTGCACTCGCTTGAGGGTTAGCTTGCTCGTGTCTCCCCTCTGCTCCCCGCCTGGGCCTTCCATAACCCACGCGTTGCCCTGCGTGATGGTCTCCCGCAGTTCTCTCGGGTTCTGTTCACTCTTCTTTTCATACCAGATAATTTCAACTGTTCTCTTATCAGTTTTGTTACATTTTTCTTCTACTTGTTCAAATCTGTTATTTAAGTCTTCTGGTGAATTTTTCATTTTAGTTATTTTACTTTTCAGTTCCTTTGTTCATACATTGTTTTTCTGGTTGTGTGTGTGCGTGTGTGTATGTGTGTGTCGTTTGGTTGAACCCATGGTCTTGTGCATGGTAGGCTAATGCTGTACCACTGAGCTACATCCTCACCCTGGTGTTATTGCTTTTTTATTTTTTTTATTTATTTTTTTTTTTGTGGGTACCGGGGGGACGACCTCAGGACCTCGCGCGCCAACAGGCACCCGTGCCGCTGAGCGATATCACCGGCCCCTTTTTCGTATGTGGGTTCCGGGAGTCGAACTCGGGCCTTCGCGCTTGCAAGGCAGGCGCTTAAGCCGCTGAGCCGTCTCACCGGCCCTGTTTTTTTTTTTTTTTTTTGTGGGTACCGGGGGGACGACCTCAGGACCTCGCGCGCCAGCAGGCACCCGTGCCGCTGAGCGATATCACCGGCCCCTTTTTCATATGTGGGTTCCGGGAGTCGAACTCGGGCCTTCGCGCTTGCAAGGCAGGCGCTTAAGCCGCTGAGCCGTCTCACCGGCTGTTTGTTTGTTTTTGAGACAGAGTCTCACTATATAGCCCTGACTGGCCTTGAACTTGCAGCAATGCTCCTGCCTCAGCCTCCTGAGTGCTTGAATTATTGGCATGTGCCACCATGCCCAGTGGTTTTATTGTTTTTTTTCTCCACAATTTTCTCTAGCTGTTTGAAAATTTTAAGATAGTTAATTTACATTTTTCATTAGTAAGTCTAGTGCTTTGGCTTTGTCAGGCATGGTTTATATAAAAAATTTTTCAATGAGTGAGCCATACTTTCTGTTTCTTCATTTATTATATGGTACTTTTTTTTTTTTTTGGTTAAAAATTGGTCATTTTGAATTTTAAAGTGGCAAGTGGCAATTCAATTCAGCCCCTTCAACCCCAGAGCTTGCAATTGTTTCTTCTTGATGGCTGTGGTCATCCATTTGTTTAGTGATTTCTCAAATCTTATTTTGCAAAAAGTGGAATTTTTGTCAGATTTGGTAACTTCAGTCTGTCCTCCGTTATTCCTATGGTCAACAGCGACTGGCCAGAGATTCCCTTCAGTGCTTGGCGAAAGGAAGGAGAAGGAAGGAAGGAAGGGGAGGAAGGAAGCAAGAAAGAATGGGCTGGCCTATCAGCCTCACGGTGTGGCTGACTCTACACTAAGCCTGGCTGCCCGTGGCCGTGCGTTAACCTCCACCCCTGCTTGCTGGGCCCACAGGTGCACAGACGTGCGAGCCTGTGGGCCTTGCAGACCTTCTCTGAGCATGTCCTTCCTGGGCCCTGCATTACCTTCCGTCTTCCGTAATGGATGCAGCAGCCTTTCCGAGCCCTTACGTCCTCAGTAAACATACTTTGTGGCTTCCTTCTTTATGGTTTTTGAGCTCCATCTTCCACTTGCCTCTCACAGATTCCTGCCCCAGGTGAAAGTCTCCAAATCTTCTGGCAGATGTCACTGCCTGGAGGCTGCTCCACCTGCTGAGGGTGGAGGTTCATAGCTTCTCAGAACCACAGATGGGTGAACACAGGATTCTAAGACCAGGGTTGACGTGAGGGCGCCGCCAGCGGAAATGCCAGGGCGGTGCGGCTGTGCTGGGGAATGGAGGAGCAAATTGGTCCTATGCTCGTGCTATTTATTTTATTTATTTATTTATTTATTTATTTATTCATTTATTTATTCATTTATTTATTGAGACAGGGTCTCACTCTGTAGTGCAGGCTGGCCTTGAACTCACTCTGTAGCCTAGGCTGGCCTTGAACTTATGGCAATCCCCCTGCCTCAGCCTCCCGAGTGCTGGGATTAGTTTTTCACCACCATGCCTGGCCTAAATTCTTTTTCTGTTTGTTTGTTTTGCTTGTTTTTTTTGAAGAAAGGGTCTTGCCATGAAGCCCAGGCTGGCTTTGAACTGGTGGCGATCTTCCTGCCTCAGCCTCCCAAGTAATGGGCTGACAGGTGTGTGCTTCCATGCCATCTGGCCAGACCCTAGTTCTTTACCTGGTGAGGGTGATATAGGAGAGATATAACCCCAACCTGATGTGTCGAGTTCATGTTCCCTGAGATCAAAGAACGAATTACAAGGGAAAATGGAGCTCAAGAGGGGAAAGATTTATTGAGAGATATAGGACACACACAAGAGGGGAGCGCAGGTGCTCAAAGGAACGAGGCACATACGATTGGGAGCTGGGACTGGGAAATAGGTATAGCTCTGAGAGACAGGAGGGGTCCTGAGTGGGTTGCCCTTATTTATTTGTTTGTTGTGATACTGGGAATTGAGCCCAGGAAGTGCCAAGTCCCCAGACTATTTTATTTTTATTTTTCATTTTGATTCAGGGTCTCACTAAATTGCCCAAGCTGGGCCTGAACTTGTAATTCTCCTGCCTCGGCCTCCTGAGTACCTAGGTTTGCAGGCCTGTGCCACCACGCCTGCAGTACTATGCTCTCTTACCACAAACCAGCTTCCCTTCTCTTCATGAAGCTGCCCCTGGTGGCTATAAATTTTGGGTTAGATTCCAGAGTCCTGAAAAAGTTGATTCCATCAGCTTCTGAGCGTTCCAGCGATGTTGATTCTGAGTGCCTGCTTTCCTGTTCTCCCATCGTCCTTGATGAAAACTTGCTTTCTTTCTTAGCGATTCAGTCTAACATTGTTGCTAGATCTTGCATGAAACAGTAAAGACACCTAACAGTGTTTCGTGGGTGTATTTTGGTGCTGAAGGAGTCCATGAAGTCCTCACTGCCCGTCACCTGCACCCGCGTGGGGCCTCGTGGTGAGTAATGGGTGCTACCAAGGCCTGGGCTGGGCCCTCCCACGCGAGACATGAGCATTCCCTTAGAACCTTTTAGAGTGCCAAATTGCAACCCAAAAGCCACTTATTCATCACAAAGTGACAACACTACAATGAAACCTGAATACGGAGGTTTTAGTTTAGAAAAAACAACTCTACATTAATATCTTTTGTCCTAAAGGAAAAACACAATAACGTGTGCCATAGGTTGGCCACTGCCTTAGAGCTTTCATTTATCACTTTTGAAAGCTCAACAGATTTTTTTAAAAATGAGAAGATAATGATATGACTTTTTAAAAATAAAAAGTGCACATATTCACAGCTGTGCTCATTCTCGACTGTTTTACTTGTTCACCTGCACTCGGCAGTGAATTGGCAAAGACAGAGTTTCTAGGCCCCCTGAAACTGAACTGTCCTGCTAGAAGGAGGGGTGAAGCTCAGAACCCACTGTACCTGCTTTAGCTCTCCTCCCTTGTGCGTCTGTGCAAACGTGGCCCTCTTTGGCACAGGTGTTTGATGTGCAATGGAACTGGATTGCAATATTACACCTGACCAGGAGATGTCGCTCTAACACGTTGCACACAAAAATTGCAGGTGAGAGGGAGAGAAAAGGCAGTTTTGGTTAACTTGCATATACAACTTTTAGGGTGAGGAAGAGATACTCAGTATCTATTTATAGTATTTCATTAATTCAGTTATATAAGTTGTATAGTCTATAAATTCACTTTTGTGAGTTATAAATATCACTTTTGTCTCCACTCATTTTTCACGGATCTATTTCATTCAGGCTTTTCACGTGCAACTTTCAGAAGTGCGTGTGTTGTTACTACAGACATTTTAAAAACTTTTGTTGGAAATACTTTGAAGCTTATGGAAAAGCTGCAGCAATCGTGAATATCCATGCACTCTTTCCTATTCACTTAGTAACATTTCATTACGTTATCATTTATTTCCCCCTCCATGATATATACATATCTCCACTTACCTGTCCCTGAAGGTTTTGGTGTGTCTTTCCTAAGTAAAGGGCATTATCATATAGCCTTCAGTACAATTATCAATTTGAGGAAAAGTAAACTTTCTCAAATCTGTTGTTTATATTCCAACTGTCTTGTTCTGCTTTCTGTTGCTGCGGTGAATACCACTGCTGGGGAGAAAGACTCTGGCTTGCAAGAACAGACACCGAGATCCGAAGTCTGCACAAAGCAAAATTTACTTCTGCAGCAGGGTGTGCAAACCTCTAACTTGAGGTAGCACTCACACGCGGTGGGCAGTCCGCCTGGCTGATCTTTCATTCCCGATGCAGGGGAGGGCTCTGTCCTGTTGCCTCGTTGGCTTACAACCGCGTTTGACTGGCTAATGGAAGTGGTGTGAGGTTAAGCAAACGCCTGCGGACTGGGGAAGCTAAAAAGCACCGTTAGGCGACTTCGAGATCTTGCGTCACTCTGGTTTGATAGAAAAGACCTTGTTTCTTACACCATAGACTGGGCATTTTGTAAAGAATAGAATTTTATTTGGCTCTCACTTTCGGAGGCCGGGAGTCCAGAGCATAGCGTGTCTGCTCTGCACCTGGTGAGGGCGGTGTGTGGCATTGTGACCTGCTGTGGGGCACCACGTGCAAGACACAGCCAGTGCGCGAGCTCAGGTCCCTTCCTCTTCTTTTAAAGTCAGTAATGCCACCACAGGGGTGGCCCTCATCTAACCCTGATGACCTCCAAAGGCCCCACCTCCAATGACGTCAGCATATGAATTTGAGAATTAAGTTTGGACATGAGTTCTGGGGGCACAAACACTCAGACTAAGCACCCATTTCCTAACTTGGCTAAGTCACATCCTTTGTGACATCGCCCTGTTCCAGCACAGGGTCCAGCTTAAGACCAGGTCTTGCTCTAAGCTGGGGTCCTCTCGATTCTCCTTTAATCTGGAACATTTCTGCAGTCCGTCCCTGTCTTTTATGACTTTGTATTTTTGAATACAGTCACTTTCCCCCTCCTCTCTACTTTTTCAATAGAATTCTCCTAATTTATGGCTTGTTGTTGTTCTCAAGGTTAGGCGTGGGTTACTCATCTTAGGGCAGAATGCCAGAGACGGGAGGCTGCATCCTCCTCGCAGCATCCCATCTGGAAGCGTACGGCGTCCGTCTGTTCCTCAGTGGTGGTGATAATTTTCATCGCTTGCCCAAGGCGCTGTCCAATTTCTCCACGGGAGTTCCACCTGTGTTCTAGGAACTGTGCTAGGCATATTTTTATTGACGTTTTCATGGTTAATTCTCACAGCCATTTTGCAAGCAGGACTTCAGTCTTATTTGCTGATGCACTTTATGCTCAATGAGACTGAGATTGTCCAAGCACATTTGTGAGCCTGGCATTTGGATCTGGTGTTTCTAACTCAAACGTCGAGGCCCTTTCCATTTTTCCGTTTGTGTTTCTCACTTTGAGATGTTCTGATTAAACTTCCGCAAACCAGTGCTGGTTCATTTATGAGATTCCGGCAAAGTGAACACTCTTCTGGTGAAGCTACTGTGTGGGCCTCAGGTTACCTCTGGCTTCGATTTCCTTGATGTTACACTGTTGGGAAGAAGTTGAGAAAATTCCCACAGTGCACTATTGTACTAGGATATATGAACCTAAGAAAGTACAATAACTATAGTCTTATAATTTTTATTAGCAAAATCAGAAATATGTATTTTTCAATTCTCTAGAAGTATTTTGTTCCTGACTTCTAAGTCTCACTGCAATTACTAGTTAATAAGAATATGTTTTAATATACTGGCAGAAAATTGATGCTATTTCCAATCTGTGCCATGAAACAAATAAAATGTGGAAGAAATTGAGCTCTCGTTTCAGAAATGGAAAATGGATTTTTAAAAGTTCGGATCATTACCAAATGTAATTTTCTTATACTAAGTTTAACACTGACTTGCTCAGTGCAAAACTTTGCTGGGAAAAATCGTTACTTTTGAAACAAGGTAGAGGAAGTTGTAGCCATTCTAAGAGCTGACTATTCTAGAAGCCCTTGTTAGGTCCAGCCGCCCGCACCTGCTGGGCCGGCAGAGCTCCGGTGGCTCGTGTGCCCACCCAGGGCTGGGTCCCAGGCAGGGAGGGCAGAGGTAGGTCCAGCTGGGCAGCTGCGCCCAACCCCACCTGCGAGGCTGCGCTCTGCTTCATACAGGGCTTTCAATCCGGGCTTCTCCTTCCAGCAACCTCCCTGCTCTTGGAAATAGAGTGTGACAAGCACTGTTTATGCTCCCTGATGCCGTGTTCTCTCTCCTTCTGGGCATATGGATAGGACAAGTGTACTTCTTGGTGACCTTGATGCTGGACATGGTCATTTGACTTGGGCTAATACCAGGAATGAAAAAGGGAACACAAGGACAGATTCTAGACGTATTGAAAAGATCATAAAAATATATGAGCAACTTTATGCCAATACATTTGATAATTTAGACGAAATAAATTTCTAAGAAACAAAAACACAGCTTACCAAAAGTGACTGACAGTTAATCTTGATCGTCTACTTGATGGCTTGAGAGATGCCCCGGGGGTTAGCAAAGCAGTCGGATGGGTCATCGGGGGCTTGTCCTTGCTGGCTTTGCTTCCCGGCTGCCATGCGGTGAGCAGCCGTTCTCCACCAGGCCCTTCCCCAGGATATTTCCGCCTTGGAGCCAGCGGCCATGTGCTGAGACCTGGAGACTGTGAGCCCAAATAAACACTCTCGCCCTCTCTTCAACTGTGTATGGCAAGTATTTTGTCCCTGCAACGAACACCGGACTAAAGGAATGACATGAAAACATAGAAATTATATATTTTTCTACAGTGTTAAAAATTAAATTTTTACTTTAAATATTTTTTACAGAGAAATATCCAGGTTCCAACAGTTGTCCTGGTGAATGCTTTAGGACATTTTAAGAAGAAACAGCACAGCTATTACATGAATTCTTCCATGAAATAGCAAAGTGAGAATATTCACAATTAGTAAAATGAGATCACAATAAATATCATACAAATACTGGAAAAAGACATTAAAATAAAGGACAGCTGCAAGTCAATTTCACTCATAAACATAGCTGCAAAAAGTTCTAAATAAAACATTTATAAAGGGAAAAGATATTAAGATTTTTTTCCCTCAGGACAGTAATATTGATGTAACATTGGGAGATTAATGTGATTCAACACATTATCGGGTTAAAAGAGTAATCATATATCTAAAAAGATGCAGAACATATATCTTGATGAAGTTTCAGTACACATTCATGACAAAAGCTCTTATTAAACCAGAAACAGAATATTTCTTAATATGATGAACAATATCTTTAAAAAATAATAGCAATACTGAAATACTGAACCTTTCTTTCTGACATTGCCAACAAGAAAGAACTGCTTGATGTCACCACTTCTACTCAAAGTTGTTCTGGAAATTCTAGCTGTGAAATTAGGCAACAAAACAAAGAGAAATTAGTGTGGAAAGAGAATAAATCAAATTATCATTATTTGTAAATGTCATCATTGTGTATATAGTATATCCAAAGTAATATATAGTTAAAACAATTAGAATGAGTTATTGAAATCAGCAGTGTTGGCAATACAAGTTTAATATATCAAAATTAATTTGATTTCTACATACCGGCAACAAACAATTAAATTGAAATGTAAAAAATATAACCATTTATAATAGTAACCAAATCATAAATAACCAAGGAGTAAATAAAAAATCATAAGATCCCTGTATAGAAAATTTCAAGACACTATTGAAGGAAATTAAAGATCTAAATAAATTGAAGGATATACTGTATTCATACATTGGGAAATTCAATCTTATAACAATATCAAATCTATTGAAATTGATTTATAAATTTAGTGTTATTGCGTGAACAGAGTATCTCTAAAATTTGCATGAAACTTCATACATCCCAGGAGAGTCAGGACAACTTTCAAGAAACAAAAAAATAAAATCCAACAAAAACCTAAGCACATAAACTTTTGAACTGACTCTCCAAGATATTATATTTATGAAAACACTATGGTAGCGCTGAAGAATAGAAAATGAGACCAGTGGAGGAGGATAGAGTCTAGAAACAGACCGCACATGATGTTCTTGCCTTATGTGCAGATGACACTGATGTGAGGTAGGAAAAATCTTTCATTTCCAATAAATGATCCTGAGTATCCACAAGGAAAATCCGTCTTGACCTCTGCACAGCACACACACAAATAATTGCACAGCATAAAAAACTAAATTTCAAGTTGATTGCTTATCTAAATAAGTCTCAGTAAGATGAGACAGCTAACTAAAACTTGCAGAAGAAAAGTAGCAGAATTGTTTTTATCAATTTGAATAAAAAGTAATTTCTTTAAATAAGAAACAAAGGTGGTAGACATAAAGCAGATTGATACATTAAAAATTAAGGCTTTTAATAACAAATCAACTAATATCACAGGTTCTCATTCGTATGTAGAATCCAGAGAAGTCGACATAGCAGTAGAGAGTGAAATAGTGGTTACGAGACGCTGAGAAGGATAACGGGGATGGGGAATAGAGGAAGCCTGAATATCTGTTACCAAAACGGAAGGAATGAGTTCAAACTTCTCCAGCAAAGTCACGAGACTTCAGTTCACAAGGACTTCCCACATATTTCATTAAAACCAGTAAAGAAGCTTTTGAAGGTGTTATGGTTTACATCTAGAAGTCCCCCAAGAGCTTCATGCGCTCAGAGGTGGGGCTTTTGGAAGGTGACTGAGTTGTAGGGTGCCAAACCTGACTTGCTGTGAGGCAGTCAGGACGCGTCTCCCTCCCTGGCTCCTCCCTCTGGCTCTTTGCTTCTTGCCCACCTGGGCAGCTTTCCTCTGCCCAGGCCTCCCACCACGTCATATCTTGTGTTTAAGCCTGTGGAATATGGACTGAACTTTCTGAAACATGAGCCAAAACAAACCTCTCCTCTCTTAAATTGTGGGTGTTGGATATTATGTCCAGTGATGAGAAAGTGACTAAGACAGAAGGTTCCCAACAAAATGATAAATTTCTTTTTTTTTTTTTTTGTGGGTACCGGGGGGTCGACCTCAGGACCTTGTGCGCCAACAGGCACCCGTGCTGTTGAGCGATATCACCGGCCCCTTTTTCGTATGTGGGTTCCAGGAGTCGAACTCGGGCCCTCGCGCTTGCAAGGCAGGCGCTTATGCCGCTGAGCCATCTCACCGGCCCAATGATAAATGTTTAAGGTGATAGAAATTCGAATTACCCTGATCTGATCATTGCACATTGTATCCATATATCAAATTATCAATAACATTTTAAATCTTTTAAAGAAATCAAAAGATATATTTAAGAGAGTGAAAAGTCAGCCCCAAAAGTGAAAGACTGTATTTTAATAGGTGTGTGAATAGCTGGGGATGTAGCTCTGCAGTAGAGCACTTGCCTAACCTCAGCGAGGCCCCCAGTACTGGGGGTGTGAGGTGGGGTGAGACCCAGTAGACACATGTGATGAAGAACTAGGACCCAGACTGCAAAGAACTCCTGCGGCAACCAGAAATCAAAATTTGATTAGGTGCTTCACAAAAGAGGCATCCAAATGGTCAATAAACATATGAAAAGATGATCCGTCTGGTAAATTGTGAAGAAATACAAGTTGAACTGCAGTGAGATTCCACAACACCGACTCCAGGAACTCAGTGCTAGTGAACTGGTACACTTCCGTCGACTCCATGGCTGCTGGGGGACACTGCTGTGGTGCTCTCGGAAGGCTGGCCCTGGTGTTGAAGCTGAATGTGCACATACAGAGGAGCTCCGTGTCCAGGCCGTCTATTTAATAGAATTTCACACCAATACGCTTCAGAGAATGTTCACTGAAGCTCTGTTTGCAGTGGCGTAAAATCAAACACAACTTGTACCCACTGATAGTGAAGTGCATTCATTCATACGGTGTAGTTTATGTATTTATACGGTAAGATACTATTCAGAACCGAGAATGAATCGTGAGTGCGTGATCAATGCAACATGATCTCACAAAATGTGGTTTAAAGGAGCAGACACTACAGATCACGTACGGGACAATCCTATTCATATAAAGTTAAGAGAAAGCAAACAAACTTGTGGTGTAGAGGCCGGGGCTGGCGACTGGGAGAGGACGTAGCAGGGCTCTGTGACGCGGGCAAGGCCTCGTGTGCTGTGAGATGCATCACTGTGCGAGGCATCGTACGTTTCTACACTCTGTGACTTGCGCACTCTGCTGAATGTGTACCTTACACCTCAGTAACATTATTCCTAAAATCAGTGACACGCATGCTTACAAGCTCCAAAAATCATAACACACAGAATATCTTTTTGTACAGTCAAATATTACATCCAAACAGTGCACTTTGTTAGTAAAAATAGTTGCAAATATGTTTGGTTGTTTTAATTTGCATTTATGATTATGGGGCTGAGTATCTTGAGAAATATTTACTGGCCATTTAGGTTTTCCTTCTGGAAATGCTTAATTACATCCTTCATTTTTATTGGGCTGTCATCTTCTTATTGATCTGAGAAATTCTTTTTGTGTTATCAAAATGAATTCTTTGTGATGTACACTACAAATCTCTCTGTGACTGGTGTTATTATTTTGTTTGTGATCTTAGGTTGTGTGGAGATTTTAATACAAATATGGCCAAAATTAGCAATTTTCTCTTTTAAATTATGTATGCTTTAGGCTTTGTTTGAGGTATCCTTTCTTTCTTTGAGGTTGCAATGTTATTCTGTGCATTTTACAATAAAATTGGAGGAGATTGTTATTCACATTTGCTTCACATTTAAGAGCTTGCAGATTCCCAGATCAGTTGTGTGTGTGGGGTGACATCATAACACTATAAAGTTTTCTGACCCATGAGCATGGCATATTTCTCAATTTATTTGGTTCTACTTTATTTTATTTTTATTTTTTTTGTGGGTACTGGGAGTCGACCTCAGGACCTCGTGCACCAGCAAGCACCCGTGCTGCTGAGCGATATCACCGGCCCTTTTTTCGTATGTGGGTTCCGGGAGTCGAACTCGGGCCCTCGCGCTTGCCAGGCAGGCGCTTATGCCACTGAGCCATCTCACTGGCCCTGGTTCTACTTTAATTTCTACCATTAAACTGTTGTGGTTTTTCACTGTACAGTTCTTACGTGTCTTTTGTCAGGTTTATCCCTGAGTATTAAATGACTTTTGATGTCATTATGGATGATATGTTTTAAAATGTCAGTTTATGACTGCTTGTTGCTATGAGATACAGATGAATATGATGTTTCTGCATATTCATTCATATAGATATAGAACATAAATTATTTGAATTTTTAAGACATAGACTTGCTTTATGGTCTAAAATATGGTTTATCTTAGAAAATGGTCCTCATGGGCCGGTGAGATGGCTCAGCGGCATAAACGCCTGCCCAGCAAGTACGAGGTCTTGAGTTCGACTCCAGGAACATAAAGGAAAAAAAGGGTCGGTGATATCACTCAGTGGCACGGGCACCTGCTGCCAGGCGCGAGATGCTGAGGTCGACTCCTGGTACCCCCCGCAACAACAACAACGAAAAAAGAAAATGGTCCTTGTTCATGGAAAAGAATGTATTTAGCCCTTTCTGGGTGTTGTGTTCTCTAAATATCTTTCGACTTGAGTTGGTGACTTGATTATTGAAAGCGGGGCATTAGCCCTCTCTGCAGTGGTGGCCTTGCTTGTTACTGCCTTAGGTTCTGTCAGTTTTGGCTTCACATGTTTTGCACGGTTATTAGATGTGTCAGTGTTCAGGATTGTTACGACCTCCTCATGAATTGATCTCTTTATCATTATGTAATGAGCTTCTTTATTCCTGGCATTATTCACTGCTATGGCTGTGTCTAGATGTCCCCCCAAAGCCTCATTCAGTCATAGGTGGAGCTTTTTTGGAGGTGGCTGAATCTAGAGTGTCTAATTGATTCATGGTGCAGTGCTGGGATTAAGGGTGGGTGATTACTCAATCAGTCCACTGGTTGGTTTGGCACCGCCCTAATCCTGGTAGCCCGGATATAATATAAGGGATGGAAAGAGGCTTGTCCTGTCCCTTGCTTGCTTTTGCTGTCTTTCTGCCTGCCATGGACTGCTTCTCCTCTGTGATGCCCCTCTGCCATGCCACCCTGCCTTGCAGCCAGCTAACTATGGACTGAAACCTCTGCAAACTGTGAGTCAAATAAACCTTTTCTCCCTTAACTTGGGAGAATTGGGTATTTTGTCTCAGCAATGAGAAAAGTAACTAAGACATTCGCATTCTGAAATCCACTTTGTCTGACAGTAACAGAACCACCCAGCTTCCTTTGAGCCCTAGTGCTATCTTTTCATAGCCACAGCAACCTTCCTTACACCCCAGCCCTTGGCAGCCACTGATTTTTTCTTCATCTCTATAATTTTGTCATTTCAAAAATGCTATATAAAGTAAATGTATTACTCAGTGTTCTCCAGAGAGACATAGTCAGTGTGATGTGTGACATCTAAGCCACTGCGTGTACCAATAGTGTCTCTCTCCATTCCTCCCAGTTACGCAGAGCCTATGGTTTGTTTAACCATACGTCTGCTGAAGGACATCTGTGTTGTTTTCAGTTTTTTTTTTTCAGCTGGAATATTTTGCTGTATTTTTGCCTTTTACTGTAATTTGTAGTACACAATTTCTGAAGACTCTCAGCACTATCTTGGCACCATAGACTAATTCCTTCCACCTCTCCAGAGTATAGGAAAAGCTCTTTCTCCCGCTAAGTGCCTGAGCTTTGTATCACACAAAAAATCTGAGTGGAAGGTATACAACAACGGTTACAATGTAATTCTAATGTAATTTTACCCATTTTTTTCTTTGTGACATATTTTTCTTTCTAAAGCTATAAATTATTTAATTTAGCAAGCTTATAAATTTTAACTTTTGAATAAGAAGAAAGCATAGGACTGTAAGGCTATTAATTTTACTATCGAAATATCTAAGTGACTTAATGCATTTTTAAAACTAAAATTCTAAATATTAGTTCAAGAAGAATCTGCAGACACTAGACTCAAGACTACACGAAATGCAGAGTGTATCTGTGACCTGGGTTTTGAAGTTTTTCACCCAAGTTTCTGGTCCTTCAACTTGCTCCTTGCTTGCACACTTTCTTCATTATTAAATACAAACTGTCAGCTTTTTACACAGGACCTTCTCCAGCATGCTGTCTAGTAACTCTGCATCTACAGCCTTCAGACACCAACTTTTTTTTTTTTTGTGGGTACCGGGGGGTCGACCTCAGGACCTCGCGCGCCAGCAGGCGCCCGTGCTGCTGAGCGATATCACCGGCCCCTTTTTCCTATGTGGGTTCCTGGAGTCGAACTTGGGCCCTCGCGTTTGTCAGGCAGGTGCTTACGCCGCTGAGCCGTCTCACTGGCCCAGACACCAACATTTTAACCCAAGGCTAATGCCACATTTCTTGTTAAAAGTTCAGCACTAAATATTTACAACTCCGGGTGCTAACAACACCACCTGAAAAATGAACCGAGTTCCAGATAGTTTCATAAATCTGAAAAGCCAAAACTGGAATTCTCATAAGGTTTTGAAAAATGTGTCTAATGAAGAAAAAACAACTGCATTTATTACCTCAACACTCTTAAAGGATAAGTGACAGCAACAAAGGGACCTACTCGTATTACAGAGGACAAAGTTTTACCATGGCTAAGTCTAAAAAGTGTGCAGAGGTGAAAATATCCTATCACTATCATAAAAATAATCAATTTCTTTCTGTCTTCCATTGCTGCATGAGGAACCGAGGAAATTGACAGAAAATTGTTCTGTCTGGGCCAACACAAAATCTTTAAAAACAGATAGGTAAATTCCCTGTCACCTTTCAGGGCATTATTTTATAAATTAAAAAAAAAAAAAAAAAAAAAAAACTTCAAAATAAGAGTTCCTTAGCCTTGTGACTATTTTGAAGTAAAGTTTCTTGAATTTCTGTGGTGAACTCTTCAAGCAATTCAAGTTTTTGAACAGAGTCGTCTCTCGGAAGTTCCCTTGGCATGAGACGTATTCCAGCGACAAAGCGACTTCCTCCTTTGTTATATGTGAGTGTTGCTTTTTGTCCCTTCAGGATTCCAGCCTTCATTCAAAGTCATCCCTGTTTGTTTCCCATCACTATTTATGTCAAATGTAGGGGAATTCCCATTTTGTCCAGAACGAGGGTACAGCAGTGCACGTTAATTGTGATTTCTGAGTGACTGGGCACTGTACTGGTCCACAGTGGTCAATGGGCACAGTCAGAATTCCTCGCTTTGTGGTGAAGTTCGCCACCGATGAGCTCTCTTTTCTACAACATCGTCTAGCAGTTGTTCTATGTTCAACTGGGCCTGAACCTTCAGGCCTCCTTGGAAAAGAAAGGTTGCCTAACAAGTGTGTTTGTGATAGTCTAATTTATTTCCATGCCTGGTAAAATTAGCTGGTATGTTATTTTTCTGCTTAATTAGTTAGGTCTCTTGAGATCTGCAGCTGGTTTCCTTTGCACTTCAGAAGGTTGTCTCAGAAGGTTTGTTTCCTTTTTAACACTGGAAAATACCATTTTATTCTATGGTCACTTAGAGGTGGATGATTCATAAAACTAACTCCTTTTTGAATTCCAGTTGCTTTCCTACTGCAAGGCCAGTGATAACTTCACAAGGACCTCTCTTCCCAGGCATCCCTTTCCTCTCCAGCCCAGTCTTGTCATACCAACACTGAAATTTTGCTGAATTCCCCACCTTAGTGTCATCCTGAATTTCTGAGCAGTATTTGCTGGAGTCTTCTATTTATTCTTGGAAAATTCTGCTTCTTCCCTTCCTTTCAATTCAGTTGGATAATATCATTTAGAGACATATCGATTTTGTCGAGGTTCTCATTGCTGCAGGCTTTCCCGGGCTGCGGTGGCTCCCATGAACATGGTACCAACGTGGTACCAACCTGGTTCCTGGCTCTGAGATGTGGCCTTGAGCACTGAGCTCAGTGGTGAGGTCGGAGTCACAGGTCCGCTGCCTCCCACTCGAGCTTACAGACTCTCCAGCTTTTGAATATTGTAAATAAAGCTACTTTGAACACAGGTGTACATGTTATTTTGTGAACATAAATTTTCATTTCTTTGTGATAAACACCCAAATATGCTATTGCTGTGCCATATGGAAAGTATTTAGTTTGAAAAAAAGTGTCAACTTATTTTCCAGAGTGACTGTGCCATTTTGCATTCCTACTAGCAGGAGATGAAAGATCCAGCTTCTCCACACACTGGCCAGCCTTTAGCCCCCACAGGAATCCAACTGTGATGTGCCTTGGTGCAGTTTCTGTCCTGTTTCTTTTTTTTTCCTTTATGTGGGTACCAGGACTTGAACTCAGGATCTCACGCTTGCCAGCAGGCGCTTGTGCCGCTGAGTGATATCGCCGGCCCTCTGTCCTGTTTCTTGCGCTTGGTATTCACTCATATTCCTGAATTTGCAGTTTCGCAATTGTTTCGGCTTGTGTCTAGTTGCCCCCAGAGCTCATGCAGTCATAGATTGGGCTTTGCAGAGGTAGCTGCATCTAGAGTGTGTGATGCTGCCATCAAGGCTGTGTGACTACTAAATTAGTGCACTGATTGTTCTGACGTAGTTCTGGGAGTGGATAATGGGAAGGCCCTCCCTGGGTGTGAGTGCTACCTGCCCTAAAGTAGCCTGGATATAATATAAGGGACAGAAAGAGGGCTGCTGTAGTCACTAGCTGGTTGCTGCTTTTGCTGCCTTCTGCCTGCCATGGGCTGTTTCTCCTCTGCAATGCCATCTGCCTTGGAGCCAGCGACTATGGACTGAAATGTCTACCAACTGTGAGCTAAATAAACCTTTCCTCCTTCAACTTTGGGTGTTACATATTTTGTCTCAGCAACAAGAAAATATTATTTTGTAATTATAGTTTTATCAAATGTACATGATTTTCTGCTTTTTTTTTTTTGTGGGTACCGGGGGGTCGGCCTCAGGACCTGGCACGCCAGCAGGCATCCATGCCACTGAGCGATATCACCGGCCCCTTTTTCGTATGTGGGTTCTGGGAGTCGAACTCCGGCCCTCGCGCTTGCCGGGCAGGCGCTTACGCCGCTGAGCCATCTCACCGGCCCTGCTTTTTTTTTTGAAGCAGGGTCTTGCTATGTAGTTCAGGATGACTTTGAATCCACTCTGTATTCCAAGCTGGCCTTGAACTTGTGGTAATCCTACTGCCTCAGCCTCCTGAGTGCTGGGAGTACAGACATGTGCCACTATGCCCAGATTTCTGCTATTGTTTATTCAACTATCTAATTTTTTTTTTCTGTTCCTTTCACTGTCTCCTCTCCATTAGGGACCCCAAGTACACATATGCAAGGTAATTTAAAATTGTCCCATTAATGCCATTTCTTTTATTCTTTCTTGATTCTCTTTTCTCTTTGTGTATCATATTGGATAGTTGCTTTTTGTATGTCTCCAAGTCCACTAGCATTTGATCTTCCAATGTGTTTTTTCATCTCGTGCATTGTAGTTTCATGTTCAGTGCTTTTTTACCTTTTCTTATGTATTCATACTTATGCATAATTTCATTACCTGTAGGATGCAGTTCTAGTAACCACTTTAATGCTGTGTCTACCCTGTGAACTCTGGCCACCTCCTCTAACTCTTAGTTCTGTCTCATCGGCGTCTTCCTTGCATGCCCCTTCCTGGGCCAAGCCCCAGAGTGCCGCTGCTGTGGGGATCCTGGGAAGCCTGGGTCGATGATGTATTGCTTCAGAGAAATCTTCCTGTTTCTGTAGTGGTTTCCACTTAGAGTAGGCAGGGAAACAAATGCTCTGCACATGCAGCATTGCATCCTTGAGACATTTCAGAATGTGAGTGTCTGGGGAATTATTTAAGGGTCTTTGTGGACACTGAAATTAGGCACTGATTAAAAAAATCTACTTGTAGCAAGTTTATGTCAGGGAAACACATTTGGTTATGTGAATGACACATCTGTGGAAGCTGGGTAACGCACTGTGCTATGGGCTCGAGATGGCTGGAGCATCACTGGGCCTTAGACTTTCTCAGCACCATCATCACTGATGGGGCCATTGTCACACATGTGGTCCATTGTTTACTGAAGTGTGGTTGTACAATGCATGATCATATATACTGAACGTGGATTGTGTGTCAGGAACGTAGGACATGGTTTTTGTTTTCAAATAGTCATAATCTAGTGTGAAAAGAAAATAGTGTGGCAAGAAAATAGTCACTCAGAATACTAGGTGGCTGGCTCCTGTCTTAGAAGGCTGTAATAAGGGCCTAGTTTGGCTTCCTCTTCTTGGCTCTTCATTTCCTGTGGACGCAATTGCTAACATTGGTCAACAGCCTGGTAGATGCTGGGCAACATCTCCACTCAACAGAGGAGCGATGTAGCCCCGTGAGTTGCTACAGTCATTTGTAGATAATATGATTATTTACTGAGGGAACCCAAGAAAAACAATTGAATAACTTATTAGAATTATTGACAGTCAATAACATGTTTGTTATTAGATAGGACTGTTTGGCTGAAAGTAACAGAGAGTCCCCAGACAATGCCTTATATAAGTTAGAGAAATACACAGAACTTGTATGAAGAAAACAGACCAAGGGACATAAAAAAGAATTGAGTATTAGTAATGTAATATTGTGGAGATATTGAATTTAATACATAGCTTTATCACAGTGTCAAACACGGTATTGGGATATTTTGAATTTGCAAAGATGAGCTCATCTGGAGAAGGTAGCAATATGAAAATCAGACAATGTTGAACAAATATTTCATGAAGGAGCTATATCTTCTCAAATACTGAAATGCCTTCCAAAGCCACCATCAATAAAATAATGTTTGAGCAATAGCAACAAACTGATAAACCATTATGATGACCACAGAGTCAAAATATGTGTGTTCATTATATAGATGAAATATAAATTTATTTGTTATGTACACACACACATATTCAAGGAAGGAAAGAATTTGTATCACAAACCAGTAGGTAGAGTATGGATTGCCCTGCATTGGGAAAATTGGTTGAACGTTGGAATAAATATGAAGCTATACATCACACCATACACCAGAATAAATTCTAGATGGAGTTAAGATTTATGTGCAAAAATGAAAACAAATATTTGAAGAGGTTATGCAGGTGAATATTTTATATAACCTGTGGCAGGATGAATTTTTCTAGTACAACATCGAAGGCATAAAAATATGGTAAGATTTAAGTATATAAAAATCTTACAAAGACTTATGCTTTAGAACGCATCATAAAACTTAAGGCAAATGCAAGTGAAGAAAACATTTCTGTGAGACACTCGGAAGATGAGTGTAGCGCTTGGTCACATGTGACATGCCATGCGACCAATACTCTGTGAAGCACCCTTTTGGCCTGGCTGTGTCCTCCTCCTTCAGAGGGGCTTCCCTCAGCCCCTGCCTGGGCTGTGGTCAGTGACTGGGCCTCCCAGCCCCCTGCACACCATTCACTCCTCTGATGCTTGCTGTGTTCCTCGTCCCCTCTGCTCCTCCACGACTCTCCATAAGGGCTGGCTGCCTTGCCCTCCAAGGTCCTGGGGGTATTGAGAGCACAGGGAATGTCCGGCAAATGTGTGTGGAGCGAGTGGGTGAATGAACTGGCTGGCTACACTTAGACCACTGAGCTTCGGTACTGCCGAACTCAAGATTAAGTGGGATAATGCAAGGCAGTGACAGCAGTTTTGAATCAGTGACCCCTTTGAAGAAGCTTACAAAATTGACCCTCTTCTTAGAAAAATGCACATATGTAGAGTTGGAATTACTCAGGTTTGTTTGAAGTTAGCCTACTCCTCCTTCTGCATAGATTAAACTTTTCCCCCGTAATCTTCTGAGCTCCTTCTGGAAATCTGTGTTAACAGAAGCAGGTAGAAAACCTTGCTGTCTCATGACCTGTCACAGCCTACATTTATTTCTGCTTCAGAAAGTTTGCTCAGTAGCAGGCAAGCTTGACAGTAGCCTGCTTGGCATAATCCTTCAGGGATCCAGCCTTGAGGTGAAGTTTCCAAAGTTAATGGGGCATTGACATTAGCTGGTCACAGAGAGAAAGAGTTGTTTGTGGGTGGTTTTGGAAGCAGTTCATATCTTGAACGCTGGACCCTTAAGAAATGTTTGGGCAATGTTCTCAAGACCCTAACTGCTGTTAGGTGACATTTTGTGTATACGACTTTCAAACACAGAGTTTCATGGTGCCCATAGTTGTGGAAGATTTTTGAAGCAAGGTTTGGAGCTCTGGTTGGGGAAAGTGATCATGGAGAGTTTTCTTCTTGACCTTAAACCTACATTTCCTCAAAAATGCCTTGGACAAACTCCTACCTACAGGTGTGCCCAAGCCCTACAGGACGCCCGGATTCTCTGCTTCCTCATCCTCCTTTACACAGTGCAGTGGTGCCTCCTCCGGGAAGATGTTCGCAGCCTCTCCCCACTCTGCTCTGAGGCGGACTTGATCGCTTCCTCCCCTCGCTCCCCACGTCCAGAGAGTCACATGGCTGTCATTGTTTGCAGCTCAGTATCTGCCCTACAGTGAATGTTTGTCCTTTACACAAATGACTCAGCTGACTACTTACCTCCCAGTTCTTGTCTCCGCAAATAGTATGTGCTCAATAAATGCCTGTGAGTAAGTGAACCCTTTAGAAAAAATTGCTTCCGGTGGGGTCTGATTGTGAATAGAAAGAGGTATGGGCCCTTCTGCTCTCTCTTTTTTTTTTTTTTTTGTGGGTACCGGGGGTCGACCTCAGGACCTCACGTGCCAGCAGGCGCCCGTGCCGCTGAGCGATATCACCGGCCCCTTTTTTCGTATGTGGGTTCCGGGAGTTGAACTCGGGCCCTCGCACTTGCCAGGCAGGCGCTTACACCGCTGAGCCATCTCACCGGCCCCCTTCTGCTCTCTTTAGCCTTCTCTCCAACCTCCGCCCTCAGGATGGAGAAGCAGTAGGAGTCCTGCAAGATAAGCAGCAACCTGAGATTACGCGGCAATGAGCACCACCTGGTCAGGTGGCCCTGGATAGGTATCAGACCCATAAATGGGTGACCAGCACATGTGGATCCATACTCCCCTTTCTTCCAAAGAATTCCTTTGTTCTTTCCACATACCCTCGCTACCTATCTCACTTCCCTATTGGATCAATATTAACCGAAGTGGCCATACCTGTAGTCCTATAGGTTGGTTGCAGTTTGACCCATGTTGTGCCCACATCGTGACTTTGCTGTATAAACTACCCTGACAAAGGGCCTCTGTGGCCACCCCCCGGGGACCCCTCCTGGACATCCAGGAGCTGCTCTTCTTCCCCTTATTTCCAATAAAACTCTCTGACTTCCTCCTTCGGTTCATGACTTCATTCCTGGATGTGTGAGAGCGTGAACTCAGCACGTCTGACATCTGGTCAGATTCTCACTCTGGAAGCCACAGGAGTCTGAATCTGGGGAGCCAGTGGGGAGCCGGGCAGGTCTCACTGACGAGTGTCTTGGGTGGTGAGTGCTCCAGGTGTTGCGTCTGGGGGGGGGCGCACACTGCTGTCCATGTCTGCTGTGTGTGGGCGGCTCCAGGATTCATAAACTCCATATCAATAAAGGATTAAAGACACAAAGTTTAGGGAAAGGAAGACATTTTATTGGACACTTTATTGAAAAGGGGGAAGAGGGAGTGGAGATAACTACCCTGGTAAATCAGAGTAGGGGGATCCAGGAAGATGGAGGGCCCAAGGGTCCTCAGCTGTTTTTATTGGATTCTGGGGCCCTCCCCCTACTTAGAATTTGTTATAATCTAGTTGGTTTCTTGGGTTTTCATAGATGGATCCCATGCCCCAAGTCCCCTAGCCCGTGTCATTGTCTACAATGCACATTCTTAAGTGGTCTTTATTTCACTTCCTTTATCTCGTCAGACTCTATTCCTAGAATTTACATGTTGGTTAAAAGGAACCTTGTATCTATATCGTCTATCTATACCTATATCTATATCTATATCCTAAATAAGAACTGTCTTTTAAGTGCCCTCCCCCACCCTTGTTTCTTTGGTAAGGTGGAGAGGGGCAGCTAGGCTAACTTGGTTAGGGCACCTGCCTGGGATATCAGCTTTCTTTTGTTAATTGCTATCTCAGTAAAGTTTTAACTCTATCTCGTCAGATTAGCCATAAAGCCCAATGAGGCCTTTCCCTGTTTTACAGACTCCTTCCCCCTACATTTTCCTCCTCTGAAATGTCCACCCAGCTGCTATTGGGGAAAATGGGTGTTATGGTTTGTGTCTAGATGTCCCCTCAAAGCCTCATGTGGTCTTAGGACTTGTTCAGAGGTGGCTGAATCTAGAGTGTGTGGTTCTGGGATTAAGGGTGTGTGATTAGTAAATCAGTCCGCTGATTGGTTTGGCATAGTTCTGGCTAGGATTAAGGTTGTGAGCACTACACCCACCCTAGGGTGTGTAGCCTGCATAGAATATAAGGGACAGAAAGTCTTGTCTTTCTTTTGTTGCTTTTGCTGTCTTCTGCCACCATGAACTGTTGCCCCTCTGCCATGTGCCATGTTGCCTTGGAGCCAGCTGATTATGGACTGAAACCTCTACAAACTGTGAGCTAAATAAACCTTTCCCCCTTGAACCTTGGGTGCCGGGTATTTTGTCTCAGCAATGAGAAAAGTCACTAAGACAATGGGTGATGACTGATCCAGCTCCTTCAAGCTGAGTGGGGCATGGTCGGGGGCAGTGGATGGAAATCCTTAGCCATGAGGGTCACCCAGTGATCCTCAGCAGAAGACAGTCTGGCACCTCTACTGTGGGTTTCACCTGTATGATCACTTGGAGTCTGGCAGCCTTCAGGTGAGAATAAACAAACTTTGCCAAGAGATTAAAAGTACATACGATTGGGCGGGTGATATAGCTCAGCTGCATAAGTGCTTGTCTGGCAAGTGCAAGGTCCTGAGTTCAGTTCCCGGTACCCACAAAAGGAAAAAAAAATACATATGATCAATGCATGAACACTAGAATGGAAAGCCAGATTGAGGAAAGAGCCACATCTAGACATTGTCCTTAAGGAACTGGAACAGCAATTGTAACCAGCTGACTCTTAGACCTATGTATAGGTGTAGCTGGAGACCACCAGCAGGGCCAGTGATTAGAGCCTCCTTTTTATGCCTATCCTGTATAGTTATCATTTTTATATGTCTTTGGTTATACTCCTCTGCTGGGTGTCTAAGACCAAGTTAAAGTGAGGCCTCTGTTAATCATCTATCTATATCTATCATCTATCTATCATCTATCATCTATCTATCTACCTATCATCTATCTATCTATCTATCTATCTATCTATCTATCTATCTATCTATCTATCTATCATCTATCTATATCTATCATCTATCTATCTATATCATCTATCTACCTATCTACCTATATATCTATCTATGTATCTATCTATATCTATCCTCTGTCTATCTATGTCAGTTTAGCCTCCTTATGCATTACTTTTGGAACCATGTACTGAGCCTCTTGGCTCCTTTGTCAGTGTCAGCTGTCAGGACGCGTCATGGCCTTGCTTGACCACGTGGCTTCTCATGGAAGAGGGGGAGATGTTTTCCTCTTTTGTGACCCTCTTTTTTAGTCCACTGTACACTGTTTGGTTCCTGTCCTCTAGGGTCCTGTCCTCTGCTCAGGGGGACCAAAGTTGTAGGATCATGTAGAAAGGTCCCCTCATATCCTGGGTCCTTGTTGACCTTGGAGGGCTAGGGCCAAGATATTGGCTGTCCTCTTAGCCCAGTTAATTTCCTAGTTCTGTCTGCAAACCTCAGTTGTTGAACACCCAGGAGATCAGTAGGTTTTATCTGGATATCAAGCACCTTGAAATAATAGTATGGGGGATGGTGAGAAAGCTCAGAGGCATAAGAGCCTGCCGGGCAAGCGCGAGGGCCCGAGTTTGACCCCTAGAATCCACATAGGAAAAAAGAGGCCAGTGATGTAGCTCAGCGGCATGGGCGCCTGCTGGTGCACGAGGTCCTGAGGTCGACCCCCGGTACCCACAAAAAAAAAAAAAATAGTATGAACAGGGAGCCGTTATTCCCTTTTATAAACTGTATCCTCTACAACCCCTTCTTTTCAACGTACTTAAGCCTTCTAGTTTTTGCTGCCATATCTTTTTTCTTTTCTTTCCTTTCCTGTTCTTTTTTTCTTTTCTTTCTTTCCTTTTCTCCTGGTAGGGCAAAAATCCTTCACACAAAATCCTCTCACATCAAACATCTTCATAAGAAACCTAGTCATCCATCCCTATCTAATTATAGGATACTAAATGACATAAAGAGACTTTCACTTAAATTTGTCATTCTTCAATAGAATGATATGAAGAGCAATGCACCTGTCCAAAGGTGCACCTTATAGGTTATTAATGCTCGACTTTTAATTTCTAGAGTGACATTGTCTGGACTGCATAGTGTTTGAACATCTCTAAGTGTTATAACACATCATGACATATATATCACACAAGCCTTGAAAAAGTGTAACCTGGCTGGTGGTCTCATGCTGGATTGACGTGTACATCTTATAAGTAGCCGGAACACAAGTAAGCCTGGAGGTCACCAGTATGGTGAGATGTATTTCAGGTTTGCACCCTTGAAGACCTGTACACTCAGAATACATTTAATACACCTAAAGTCAGCAGTAATGAGTGTCATAGCTATATAGCAATATTTGTACACATATACTTAGTTTTTTTCTTTCTTTCTTTTTTTTTTTTTTTTACTTTTAAAGCAAAGATCAGCCTCCTTTTAACAGGTTTTACAGTATGTAAATGCATTGACAAGAACCAAAAGACACCCTTAGAGCTCCTGTATATCCAGCAAATGGTGTTTATGTCCAACAAACTATCTGGGGCAATGTCCCAGGAAGAATTTCCTTTTTCCCTATCTTTGTTTCATTAGGCCTAGAATTTTTACTCCTTCTTTTTGGTTGGCCCCCATGACTGAGTTTGTCTTAACTCTCTAATGGAGGTTTTATGTGCACCCTGGGATTAAGGCCTTCTCTTTTAAACTTTGGGGATCTAAGTTTTTGAGGAAGAGAAACACTGACTGAGAAGATCTTCTCACATTTTTGAGCATCCTCTGATGTAGGAGGTTCCTCAGTTCCAAGGCCGAGGAGGGGGAAGAAGGCCAGTCAAGGCTCTAACCTGCTCTGCTGCACGCATCTACCTACAACAGCCTGTCACAAGCCCCAGTCTACCGTTGCAGATTTCTACCTGTGACATTTTTTAATTCCTGCCTGGCCTTTAAGAAAAGGACAGGACATCTCCTGTCTCACCAGGAGGTCCAACTGTGACCTCTGCCTCCCATGCTGGCTCCCTACCACCCTTGGGATTCACCCACTCTCTGTGCATGTGTCAGGGCCTGTGTCCCCGATGAGTCTTTCTCTTCTGGGAATTGGCTCCAGTAGTGATAACACTTAAGCCCTCCGCCTCCCACAGTGGAGGCTTTCTGTGTACCCTGATTTGTTCCTCTGTGCATTTAACCCCTGTCTTGGACACATCTCAGCCACACATTTGACTTTTGAAAATGTTTTAACCACAAATAGACTCATTTCCCAATGCACAAGTGAGACACATCTGCAGAGCAAAATGCCTCTTTAACCAAAACTCTGAAAGCTCACTCTAAGCAACCAAGGGCCTACCATGGAAAACACGAGAAGTCATCCTAGCAGAATATAGAAGCTTTTACTTTTAATATAGTTTTGTAAATTTAACCAAAGGCATCTCTTAATAAGAAAGCCTCATTATTTTATTTATAAAGAACTTAACCTTTTAGTGACAGCCATTGTAATATATTACAATAATATATTTAGCAATGTTTGCTGGGGTGTGTCTCTCATAATGCTGCGGAAACTACTGGGGATTCCATCAGTGAATAAAATTGAAATAAATTTGATTTCAGGTAGCTGCTCTTTTATTCACCATGAAGAGTCTTGTCCAACAGTTTTCTCAAGCCCAAGGGTGTCACCACTTAGTTATCTTAACAATTTTTCTAGATGATGTATGAGAACTAGATCATAACAGTTGACCCATTATTTTTGACCAATGAAAGATTCTTAAATTATTGTATATGGACAACAACAGGCATTGTATTTGTAAAACTAATTTTTTTATATCATTTTGATGGGCTGACGACCTGGGTAGAAGCATGTTCTTAACTTTAAAGACACTTTTATTTTTATCTATTTTAAGCCAGCTTGTATTGTTTTTTGTTTTTTGAGATAGGGTCTCTCCATGTAGTTCAGGCTGGCCTTGAACTCACGATGATCCTCCTGCCTCAGCCTCCGTTATGCCATATGTCGATTGCCTCAGAACCACAGGTGAGGGCCCAATCAGCCACCAAGACCAGTGCTTCCCTGTCTTGGTGCACAGATGGAACAGACTATTTCTTATGCTGTCCGTTCCACTCACTCACACATTCATTCAGCAGGCACTCAGAGGTTAAACATTCCAACCCCCTTCCCTTGAGGTCATCCTGACTAATGGGAGTTGATCAGACTCCCCCTTCTACCCTAGTTGAGCAGGAGTGACAGACAAACTGGGGTGCCCCCGGGGGTCCTACCAGAATCAGGCAGGCAGGCAGACAGACAGGCTGCGTCCTCCTTCCTTTGGGGTCTGATATGAGCTGCTCAAGCAGGGAGCCAGGAATCCTCCTCCAGACTTCTGAGGGGACTTGAAAAATCTCGAAGGTATGCCTTCCCATTGGGACCTGGAGAGGTCCCTGCTCCATGCATGAGGGGCACAACCAGTGACCAAAGAGGTCAGCATGGTTGGTTTTCCTGGCCGATGCACCAGATGCTATGGAAAACAGAAACACCAAAATGACACACAGGAATTGGAGGCAGATTTATTTTACATCAATGGGCACTGATTGGGATCATCCCCAAAATATCAGGCCCTGATTTCTGGTGGTTTAGGGCTTATATTGGATAAGCAAGCAAGAAGTACAGAGGCAGAATGGCTCGTCAATTGGGGATTGGTTCTTACACTGTGCATCACAGTGACCAGCTGTTTCTAAGAGGCAGAAGCAACTGGAACTGGAACAGGAAGTATTACCTGGGCAACGAAGAAACTGCAGTATACTGGCTGGGAGGCATCTTCTGTTACACACTCAGATGTACAGGCCATGGCATCTCTTACGAATAATTAGGCAACAATTATTATTTTAGTTCATGACATAACCCATGGATGGAACCATTGCCAACACTTTATCTGTTCCCCCCCAACCACAGGTTGAACTGAGCAGTGGCAGCTGCAGCTGTGCTCAGCTGTTAGTGAGGGAGAAAGAACGTGAAGGGGGCCTCTCGGGCTGTGGCTGCTGCTGCCTCTGCTTCCACAGTTTCCTCTGCCACCCACAGAGGTCAACACTGAACCTAACCATTGAATTTGATTCAGATCTTGTCCAATTCATTTCTTGACCAGAATTGTGGAAAGAATTAAGTTCATGAACCAAGGTACATATATACATTAAATAAGAGCTATTTTTTAAGTGCCTCCCCGTCTCCTTTGTAAGGTGGGGAGGGGCAACTAAGCTAACTTGGTTAGGGCACCTGCCTGGTTGATCAGCTTTCTCTTACCTTGTTAATTGCTCCCTCAGTAAAGTTTTAACTATTTCTGGTCAGGATTAGCCAGAAAGCCCATTGAGGCCTTTCCCTGTTTTATAGAACCCTTCCCCCTACATAGGGATGTACTGTCATTTGGGGCATGAGAGGGAACAATGATGTGCTTTTGGACAGGAAGGGAGACACATTTGTGGACAAATGATGGGCATGAGTAAGCGGGAGCTAGCCAAGTGTGGGTGAGGGGGGCTGTGTAGTGGGCACACGTGGGGGGCTGGTCAGGGCCAGCCCGTGCAAGATTCCATGGCTGCTTCCTGGGCTGGTGCTGCACCAAGGTTGGCTCCTGTTTCCTATTGAGACAGTGGGGGGTTTCTTTGGAAAAGGGGAGGAGGGAGATTAGGACTGGGCAGAAAGCTGATGGGCTTTAGATTTCTGAGAAAAGAACTCTTTCTTCACCTCTCATTTTTTTTTTTTTGGTGGGTACCGGGGGGTCGACCTCAGGACCTCGCACGCCAGGAGGCGCCCGTGCCACTGAGCGATATCACCGGCCCCTTTTTCGTATGTGGGATCCGGGAGTCGAACTCGGGCCCTCGCGCTTGCAAGGCAGGCGCTTACGTCGCTGAGCCATCTCACCGGCCCCACCTCTCATTTTAATGCAGAGTTTTCCATAAAATGTCTTCATAAAGGCGGCCTGGCTCCCATTCACAAGGGAGTGTTGCTGAAGGTCCTCTTTGCTCAATTCTCTTAATAAATACCTAATGTCTACTCATTTAGTCAAATTCTCTGAAACCCCAGATTATCCCTTTGGGGTAACCTATCTAGAAAAAGAAATAAGAGCCTTTGGGGCTGCCTGTCTAAGCAGCCTGCCTTGCCCTTTAACCGGTATCTCCCCTAAGAGAGCACTGGCAGTGGCAGAGGCCTCTGATGGGAAGTGTTTATTTGATGTGGTGAAGTCTGGTGACTCTGCTATTTTTGCAGACTGCTGCATGAAGGGTGTGACATTGTAACTGGGACTGAAAAATAGAATTTTAAAAGTTAGATTTTTTTCTAGTAGAGATAATCAAGTTTTCCAAGTTTCATCTTTCTGAGTACATAACCAGTGCCCGCTCCTCTCCTCTGCCCTAAAGCAGTGAAGGACTGCAGTATGCGGAAGCCAGCCCCTGGAGGAAGGAGCCCAACTGCCCTTCCACAGGAAAGGGGTGAGTGAGCTGAAGACGGATGGAAGTGATAACGCAAGCCTGGAGCTCCGCATTCTCTCTCTGCTCCCCCGCCCCTCTGTTCCTTACTATGAAAGGCCCTTACCCCCCTGTACATGGGGAGATGGTGATTTGAGGCAAATAGTTCCCTCTATCTCCTGAGAGGTGAGCATTAAGTATATAAACCTAAGTGGCCAGTAACAAATACGAGAGCTTTTAGAGCAGTCACATTCCCTCACACTTGCATCCGTCTGTGCATCTCTGTGAACTTTGACAACCTACACAGAGAAGATTCTCTCGCTGCCCTTTGAGAGAAGGAAGCAGAGCTAGGGCTGCAGACTTGACTTCCCAGCCCATGCCAGCTAGAGCTGGTAGAAGTGAGAAGGAACTGCATTTTCCGGCTCCTGGGATGGTCTCTGAGCCTCTGGGGGTTGACACCACCTCTCAGAAGCAGCGCTGTGATTGTGATGTGTGACCGTGCCGGGGTTATGTCATGTTCTTCTCTGTTTACAAAAGTGTGTGATTCCAGTTGCTTATTTATTTACGGTTTTACTGTTAAAATATTTAAAACACAGACAGTGCCACAAACTTCATAAGAATGTTAAGATGAAGTTTTTGATTCTTAGGGATGTGAGGTCCAATTTTCGAGTACTCTTTTTATGTGGAACAGCTTGCAGATATCTAGGCATGATGACACGTGATGTGTTTTGAGCCTCGCAGGAGGAACGGTGTTAAGCAGGTTTCAGACAGTTGCATTTACCTGAATAATCTACTCAAAGCCTGGTCTGTAGCTCTCAGGGCTCAGGAAGCCTATATCCTGGAGTTCCCAAGGTTGACTTGGGCTCAGAGAGCTCATAGGAGGGCATCACAGAGGTCCTAATTTAGTGATGCACTGTGAGGATTGCAATTACCCGATATTTTCATCTATCTGCTATCCACATTTTCTCCTTGTAGTTAGGTTATAAGTGAGTTTTAAAGGGTGTGTTTGACTTGGTGTCTGAGGATATCAATTTCAGGGGGTGTGAGGGCTTCCCTGATCCTCAGGGCTAAACTTGCCAGTAGAACCAGACACCTTTTTCAGCTGACAGCACCTGCCTGGGAAACACTGGACGGGCACACCAGCACTCATCCTGAGACTCAGTGACAATATTTCTGTAGCTTTTGCTGTGACAAAGATAGTATAACTATCCTGAATGATGAATGAGATAGGTAGTATCACACAACTCTATTCACACTTAAAAGTTATAAGGAATCATTACAGATGACTTTGTCTCACTATATTCAACAACTTCAATGAGATAAACATATCTTTTTAAAAACAAAAATTATTATTATTATTTTTTGGTCTTTTTGAGACAGGACATTACTACGCAGTTCAGGCTGGCCTTGAACTCACTTTGTAGCCAAGGCTGGCCTCAAACTCATGGCAATCCTCTTGCCGCAGCCTCCCAAGTGCTGGGATTACAGGCATGTGCCAACATGCCGGGTTTAAAATAATTCTTTTTTTTTTTTTTTTTTTTTGTGGGTCGAACTCAGGACCTCGCATGCCAGGAGGTGCCTGTGCCGCTGAGCGATATCACCGGCCCTTTTTATGTATGTGGGTACTGGGAGTCAAATTCAGGACCTCATGCTTGCCAGGCAGGCGCTTATGCCGCTGAGCTATCTCACCAGCCAAAATAATTCTTTTTTTTTTTAAACTAAGAGAAGACAATTTATTTGAAGGTGGTGAAAAGAGTTAAGAGAGAGATGAGAGATAACTACTTGATGAGTAGGGAGCATTTGAAAGGGAAATACTTGTGGATTCTTGTCTGCAAGAATTGAGATCCTTCTCCCAAGTAGGACCCCAGAATCTGATTGGCTCCATGGCTGTTTTTGGTCCTCACCTTAGATTTCTTCTAGTGATACGACCTTTCCTGTTGTTTGGTGGAAGCTAAGATTATGGGTAGGGGGCTTAGGGACAAGTACTTTACGCTTAAACGTTAAGTAAGGGGGCTTATGTTGATCACACTATGTGGAACCTCTCTGAATTTAGTCTTTTTGCCTTTGTCTTTCTGATTGCTTGAGCCTAATCTACAGAGGCAGAAGCAGAGGCCACGGCCACTGCTCTAAGTAAGTCTCTCCATTAACTTCTAAAGAAGCTCAATGTTGCCTTCATCCTATCTTTTCCCTATCTACTGAACCCCTATCCTCTATTCCCCCCTCTTAGATAACCATATATCTGCTGTATGTATGAGTGATCTGGCTTCTTCAAGCTGAATAGGGTCATAGTTGGGAAGCAGCAGATGGAAATATTTAGCAGGGAGGTTCATTTGATGGGCCTCCATGGAAGAAGTCTGGCACCTTTATAGTGGGTCTCATCTGTATAATCACTTGAAATTTGCAGCCTCAGGGTGAGAATAAACAAACTTTACCAAGAGATTAATACATGTATGACCAGAATATGAGCAATGGAATGGAAGGTTGAGGAAGGAGCCGCACACAACACTGTTTTTTTTTTTTTTTTTTATATGCGGGTACTGAGAGTTGAACTCAGGACCTTGCGCTTGCCAGGCAGGCGTTTATGCAGCTAAGCTATATCACTGTCCCATGACACTGTTTTTAAAGGGTTGGAATAGCGGTTATGACCAGCTGGCCCTTAGAACTGTCAATAGGGGTCAGCAATAGGAGCCCCCCTATATATGTCTGGCCTATATTGTTGTTACTCCTACATATTTCTGGCTATATCCTTCTGTTGCTGGGTGTTCAAGACCGAGTTAAGGTGAAACATTTTTCAATCATAATTTACCCTTGACATTATATCTATCTATCTATCTATCTATCTATATCTATCTATCTATCTATCTATCTATCTATCTATCTGCATGGGAACAATTTTTCCTTTAGTGACCCTCCTTCTAGTATGGTGCACAATGGTTGACTCCTGTCTTCTGGGGTACAACAATCTCCTTGCTCAAGAGGTTGGGTGACTCACCAAAGTTGTAGGATCTGTAGAAAGGTTCCCTCATGTTCTGTGTCTTTATTGACGTTGGAGGGCTAGGGCCAAAATATTGGCTGTCCTCTTAGCCCTATTTTCTTTTTAGTTTTGGTCTCCCAAACCTCAGTTCTTGAACACCCAGCAAGAGAAGATCAGTTACATCAGTGGTATACTGGGAGCAGTTAATTTTATGATTTTATCTAGATATCCGGCCTATAATATTTTCCTTCTTTAGAGGTGCCCCTATGTGAGGGGGCAAGGGGTGATGGCCACTCTAGCTACTTCCAACTAGAGGTGGTCAGAGTTGTATTTAGAAATACTCTCTAGAGTGTTCATCTAGAAGCCCTCAGTAGACATCAGGCATTTTTATCTTGAATAGGTGTTTAGCTTTAAGTCTGGAAAAAACAAAAGCAGAAATGAGTTAAGTATGCATGGGACAAACAATAAGATCAGTAAAATTATCATTAATATGGCCAACAATTGTTTCCACAAGAAAAGCCAGTAATAGCCTCCCACAAAGAGGGTAAGGAAAAGGTCTAGGGAGCTGTCATCTAATATCTTGAACAGCCATTGAGATGTTAGCAGAAGGATCAGGAATATACACACAACACTCAGCTTTTACAATTGCACAAGTTCCTCCTTGTGCTGCTGTTAGGATGTCTAAGACCTGTGTCTCCTTAAGAAACTGGTAGAGGGGCCTGGCCTTTTTAGCATATCCTGGAATCCAAATTCCACAAAAACTCAGTCACTCCTAGAAAGGCTCTCAGCTGTTTGATATGTTTTGGCAAAGGAAAGTCCAGGGTGGGTTGGATTCTCTCGGGACTTAGTGCTCTTTTGCCCTGAGAAATGAGCAGCCGTAAATAGGTGACCTGGGACTGACAGATATGGGCCTTCTTCCAGGATCCTTTATAACTTTGGGAGGCTACAAAGACAAAAATTCTTAAAGATCATTGAAGAGGAAATAGATAAGCTGAATAGTTCTGTGTATATATTAAAAAAATTAAATTTTAGTTGAAAATCTTTGTAAAGTGAAAACTTCAGGTGCAGAAGACTTTCTTAGTAAATTCTGAACTTTTAAGAGGAAAGTAATATCAAGTTTACAAATTCCTTCTGAGAAAATAGGGGCCGGTGAGATAGCTCAGCGGCATAAGTGCCTGCCTGGCAAGTGCAAGGTCCTGAGTTCGACTCCTGGTACCCACATACGAAAAAAGGGCCGGTGATATCGCTCAGTGGCATGGGTGCCTGCTGGCACGTGAGGTCCTGAGGTCGACCCCCGGTACCCACAAAAAAAAAAAAAAAAAAAAAAGAAAATAGAACAAGAGGGAGTATTTTCCAACTCACTTGCTAAGGTCAGTATTACCCTGATACAGAACTAGGCAAAGGCTCTATAAGAAAAGAAAATGGCTGACCGATATGCCTCATAAGAAAAGATAAAAATACTCTAAGAAGATTCTAGCAAATTGAATTCAACAATATATTGAAAGGATGAACATTATTAGCACGCGTGGTTTATATTAGGAATTCAAATTTAATGTTGAAAATCAATCACTGCTTTTCACTATATTATCAAACTTGAAAAGTAAAACTGCATGACCATTTTAAAGCATGCCAAAAATGCATTTGATTCAATAACCATTCCTGATAAAAGTTCTTGGTCCATTAGGAATAAAAGAGGAACTTCTACAACAGTAAGGGGCATCTACTCAAAACTTACAGGTGACATCATATCTAATGTTGAAAGTCCAAATTCTTCCTCTCAAAGGTCAGATAAAGGGCACTGGTGCCCACTGTCATCACTTCTTTTTAATGGTATATTGGAAATTCTAGCTAGATTAATAAGACATAATAAAGAAATAAAAGGTATCCAGACTGGAAAGGAAGAAATAGGGCATTTTACAGATGATCCGTTTATCTAGGTAGAATACACAATGGAATTGACAAAAAAGCTACGTTTTTGCTAATAAATGAGCTTAGCAAGGTTGCAAGGTATAAAATCAACATACAAAATTAGCTACATTTGTATATAATAAAAATAATCAGAAATTGAAATGTAAAAACCATATCACTTACAATCAAATAAAAAGCATATAATACTTAGGGAAAAGTAAGACAATACATATGCGAAACTTGTATAGATTGATAACTACCAGACATTGGTGAAAGAAATAAAAATACCCTAAATACATGGAGGGATATATCATGTTAATGGGTTGTGAGACTTGATATTCTTTTATTTTATGAGACTTGATATTCTTTTATTTTCCTTTCTCCAGATGGGAGTCTTGCTATATTGCATCTGATGGACTTGAGCTCACAGGCTCAAGTGAGCCTCTGCTTCAGCCTCAGGAGTAGCTGTGATTACAGGTATACACCACCTTGCAGGACTCAATATTCTTTTTTTTTTTTTTCCTTTATATGGGTACCGGGAACCAAACTCAGGACCTTGTGCTTGCCAGGCAGGTGCTTATGCTGCTGAGCTATACCACCGGCCCAGGACTCAATATTCTTAAAAGCCAGTTCTTTCCACAAAGATATTTAGATTCCACAGAATCCCAAACACACCATTGGCAGATTTTTTTTCATGTGGAAAATGCCATGCTAATTCTTAAATTTATTATTCCTCAATTCAAATTATCTAGTATTGCAAAAACAACTTTTATATACAACAAAATAGAAAAGCTCTATAATTTTAATATGTTGTAAAACTACAATAAAAAAACCAGTAGACATAGATGAGTAGATCAACGGAACAGGGTAAATAAAGAAATAGAAAGACTGATTTTGACAGTGGCACAAAGAAAATATAGTGGAGAAAGGATAGTCTTTTCAACAAATGGTCCAGGGACATTTGGATTTCTGTATGAAAAAAAGAAATTTTGACCTATCCATCACACGTAAGAAGTATAACATATGTAAAAATTACCCTAAATTTATCACAGACCTAAATGTAAAATGTAAAACTCTAAATCTTATAGAAAACATGTAGGAGAAAATTAGAGAATCTTTGTTGTCCCAGTTTAGATAAAGATATTTTAGATAGTACACCAAAAGCATGATACAGAAAAGAGATTAATAAACTGAACTTCATATAGATAAGAATTTCTGCTCTTTGAATAATATTGTCAAGAAAATTAAAAGACAAGACACAGATTGGGATAAAATGTTTGCAAATACTATATCTGACGCAGGACTTTTATCCATAAAATATAAAGGACTTTCAACATTCAATAATAAGAACACAAATAAAGTAATAAAAATGGTCCAAAAATTTCAGCAAACATTTCCTGAAAGAGGATATGTAAATGGTAAGGACATGAAAACATGCTCGGTGTTATTGGTCATTAGAGAAATGCAAATTAAAACTACAATGACATGTTTTTCATGGAAAAGTTAAAATTAGAAGGCGGCGGGAGTGGGCAGGGGCTTGGGCAGCCGTGCAGGGAGGTGACAGCCTCTCTGACCGAACAGGCAGCCTTGGGTCCTTCTTTAGGCCATGGAGTCTCCCCGCGTTGATTGGTTATTGATGTCAGCCTCAGATGCCATTTACCGCCTTCTAATTTACGTTTTTCTAGCAGGTCACAGAGGCCTCTCAAAAGGGTAGGGATCATAACCTGGAGTGCAGCCGGTAGGTGGCGCATTCCTAGGAAGGAACAGACAATATACATCCTTCATATGTTCTTTTTCTTTTTTATGGCTGGGATACTGGAAGTTGGAAAATTCCACCAGAAAGCCACAGCAAAGTACAGCAACAAAAATGTATGAAGTAGCATATTAATAGTTTCATTAGTGGATTCCTCACCACCCGCTCCAATCTTTGACATTTTTAGCAGAAAATCTCTGAGGAGAATCTTTACAAGTTTGGCATAATAGAGACAAAAAGTTCTAAATCTGTCAGTCCAGATGACAATATATGCAGAGGCGTTCTGAAGGAGGTTTTAAAGTTGAATATAGGGTGAAGATGATCCAGGGAACCCAAGAAAAGCAGTTGGGAGGTGTTCAAGCCCTTCTTCCCTGGGCACGAGTAGCCTGTTCTAACATAGTACGGTGTTAGGTTTAGATCTAGAACAGCGATGATAAAGCGTTTAGACACAAGGCCCACACTGAAACCCCAAACCCACTTATTTATCTCAAAGTGCCAACCCTGCAATTAAACCTGAATGCTGAGGCTTTAGTTTAGAAAAAATGACTCATACATTAACATCTTTTGTCTTAAAATATAATACAGTGTGCAATAGGTTTGCCACTGTCGATCTAGAACGTCCCCCGAAGGCGTAATATGTTCGGAGGTGGGACATTTTGAAGGTGACGGGTCACAGGGCACTGCACTCATCAGCGGATTAACCGCCAGATGAATTCAAAGCTCAATGAGCTGTGAGGAGGTGGGGCCTGGTCGGAGGTGGGTGGCTGGGGGTGTGACCTGGGAGGGTGTATTATGTCTCCCTCTTCTGCTCCTCCCTCCTCTCTCTGCTTCCTGGTTGCCAGGGGATGAGCAGCTGTCCTCCTCGAGGGGGTCTGCCCATGCTGTTTCTGTGATTGAAACTGCCGACCATAGACCGAAACTTGTGAAAATGTGAGCCAAAATAGATGTCTCCTCCTTTAAGTTGTGGGTGTCAGGTGTTGTCCCGGTAATTGACCAGGTAAATTGACCAGGACACGTGGTGACAGAAAGAGGCTGGGATTTGGATCCGAGTCCATGCTCCATCACTTACAAGCTGGGGGCTTTGGGCAGGCCATTTAGCCTCTCCGGGGTGCCCTTGTGATCTTTTAGCAAGTTTAGAAGGAGCAGCAGTGATGAGTAAGCTGATGCTGTGCAGCTTGGGCTCTCTGCAACAGGCAAGACAGGGGTGTCCCCTTCTGGGGACAGTCCCAGAGTTGCTCAGTTGCTGGCCCTGAGGGCTGTTCAACAGTGTGGTGCACCTGCTGGTTATTCCCATGAGTCTGTTCTTAGTGCATCCTTAGCCGAGACTGAGGCAATGAATGGTGTGTTCAGACGACAAAGCTTCGGAGGTGGAGCTGAAGGAGTGACCTGGGCTGGGAACAGAAGAAATAAGGTGCTGGGGAGCAGATGTGGATGGAGTAGCAGCGAGATCTTGAAGGGACTGTCATGTTTTGGAAACTCACTTCAACTGTGAAGGCAATGGGGGAGCCACTTAATGTTTTATTTACTTAATTTCCTTGTTCTTTTGAGCATACACATGGTACAAAATTTAAAAGTTACAAAGGGTGAGCTGAAAAGTGGGTCCCTCCCACCACTGCCTTTGTGCTTTCTCATTTCCCTTTCAGAGGCAACCATGCTACCAGGATCTCAGATGTCCCTGCAGAGACACTCCACGCAAATCCAGGAAGTCCTCCTGCCAGGACACCTGTGGCAGACTGGGCACACTTCGGTTCATCATGTGGGGGAGGTGTCCACTGCTCAGCTCAGTGTGTCTGCTATTTCTGTCCATCTGCTTCCCCGGAGTTACGCAGAGCCTGCGCATCAGGACATAAAAATCACGCATTCTTTGTTTATTTTTGTGGAATTCTTTACTGTGAAACACAACACTAAGTAGGCTAAGTGAATTATTATTTTGTCTACACAGGCCTGGAGGGAGAGCCTTGCCTGCACCTCAGAAGCCTAGTTATCCTCCTCCAACCACAAACCTTCCCTGGCGGAGCTGGTGTCTGCGCTGCACATGTGGCAGTTACTTCCTGCTCTACTGATGCTCTTCCACTGAGGAAGCCACCCTTCTACAGTACCCCGTGCAGTCTGAATTCTCGGAGGCTGTCTTTGCTCCCTGTTACAATTGTGTACAATTGTTTGTCCAGTACAGTTGTTTGTCCTTGTTGAGTGTACCTTATTCTTGATGGATGTTACTGTGTTCTTTTTTTTGTTTTTTGTTTTTTATTTTGTGGGTTTTTTTGTTATTAAGAGTACATCACCATGGTTACTCTTATATTCCTTATAGGTAGGAAGGGTGCAGATGTCTGTGGGGCAGAGTAGTGGCCATCAACTTGGGAGCAGAGGCGTGGTGCAGATGTGGACAGCCAGTTATTCTGGAGGGCGGAGCATCCCCAAGAAACTGGTCCAGGTGTATACCGCACCTGACAGAGTATTGCAATTGTCTTCTCACTTTCCCCAGCCCACCTGCTGCCTTGCCTGAGATAGAACCTTAGCCCAGCCTAGGGCTAAGGCTGTGTGAGTGAATGAATGAATGAATGAATAAATAAATGTTCCAGGGAAGGATTGAGTCAGGATTACCATAATACTCCAAAACCCTAAGTCAGGTTGTTTTAATAAGACAATTATATATTTAATTTTTAAAGTCTTTGGCAAATACTCTACTTTTCTATGGGCTATAAGATCTATAAAGATAGCCTACCAAAATATCTATGTATGAACACAAGGATGTGTTGCCAGCATTTGTTACATCATTGCTAGTGATAGTGTAGAATTAGAAACAAAATGAAGATCCATCATTAGGTAATAGGTAAAACCATGGCACATCTGTGCTATGGAATACTATGCAGTTATAAAGAATGTGACACTTTTACATATACACTCATGGAAACATCTCGAGACTTTCTTTTTAATAGCTTTATTTAGATAGAATTTATTTACCACATTTTACCCATTTAGTGTACAATTCGATGTGTTTTTTTTTAAGTAAATTCACAAATATGTGCAAAGCATCACCACAGCTAATTTTATTTTATTTTTTTTTATTTTTTTTTTTTTTGTGGGTACCGGGGGGTCGACCTCAGGACCTCGCGCGCCAACAGGCACCCGTGCCGCTGAGCGATATCACCGGCCCCTTTTCCGTATGTGGGATCCGGGAGTCGAACTCGGGCCCTCGCGCTTGCAAGGCAGGCGCTTATGCCACTGAGCCATCTCACCGGCCCACCACAGCTAATTTTAGAACATTACCATGACCACACGAAGAAAAGCTGTCCCCTCAGCTGTCTCCTTCCCATCTCCCTGTACCTGTTCCTCAGTCCCGAGCAATCACTAATCCACTTTCTGTCTTTTCAGATTTCCCTATTCTGGGCATTTCATATAAATGGAAACATACAATATGTGACCTTCTGTAGCTTTTCTTTCATTCAACATGTTTTCAAGGTTATCCATGATATAGCATGTTTCAATGCTACACTTTTTTATATGGCTGAAAAATATCCATATGACATGGATGTATCACATTTCATTTATCCATTTGTCAGTTGATGAACATTTGAGTAATTTGCACTTTTGGCTACTATGAATAACATTGCTATGGACATTCATTTACAGGTTTTTGTGTGGTCATGTTTTCATTTTGGGGGTGTTTGCCTATGAGTGGCATTTCTGGGCCACAGGATAGCTCTGTTTCCCCACTATTTTCCAAAGTGGCTGCACCCTTTTAACATTTCCTGGAGCACCACATGAATATTCAAATTTCTTTGCATCCTTGTCATACCTGTTATTATTTATTTCATTACAGCCATCCTAGCGGCTGTGAAATGGTATTTCATTGTGTTCTTTATGCTTCCTTAATGACTAATAACCTTAAACAGTTTTTCATGTGTTTATTGGCCATCTATGCATCTTCCTTTCAATAAAGCTCTGAAGAATAAATTGCTTTTCAAGCAAAACCAATAAAATCCTTGCTCCTTTAAGAGATAGCGAGATATCTGTATTTGATAATTTGTTCTGATCCCAGGAGGGCTTCTTTCAGTTCTGTTTTCCCCAGTCCTCTACTGAAAACTGGCCAGCCTACAATTTAGGCTGTGTCTTCATTAAACCCATGAATCTCTTCCCAGCTACTTTCACCAAAATTTCCACCATTCCTAAGAATGTCTACCCCTAAGCTTCAACTTCTCTCCCCTCTGTTCCAAATGAAGTCAATTCTTTCAGGAAGAGATTTATGAGTTGCTTGTTTAAGGCCTGCTTCTCCCGGGCTGCCCTATGCCCAGCCCTCCAGGCAGACTCTCTGAGATAGGGTCCTGCAGCTGGGGATGGGTACGACCTCAGCCTCTCTTTGAGGGTGACCCCCACTCCAGAAACTGACTGTTTGGTGGGGTTGTGGGGAGCAGTAGGCTGGAGTCCCTTCGGCTTTCCCTTCCTAATGTTGAACTGTCATCACAGGAGTTGGGAGAATTGCTATCAGGGTCCAGCCTTCTCAGTGTATGGCACCCAGAGTCAAGCCTCAGTTCCACAAGTGGGACAAAGTAGGAAGAATGGAGACTCCATTTCTTGACCGCATTCACCTGTCTATTTCCTCTCAGGAAGAAGCGCTTTGTCCAGGAGCTGGGGACATGGACCTGTGTTCTTGGCTGCTCTAAGTCTGGAGCACAGTCTCCCCTCACTGAGCTCAGAGAGAGGAACGGAGCTGCCTTGGCTGTAGGCTCGGGTGCGGTAGCTCTCCTTTCCCGTGGGTGCGGAGGACCACCATGTCGCCCTCCCCCAGGCCCAAATGCGATAGTGCTTACTAGCAAGCGGAACAGGCCATATAGAGGTGATTTCCCTAAATTGTCTTTCAGTTTGATTAGTGAGTCTGGCCAAGACTGCGTAAGTGTCTTCATGATAGCAAGCAGGTGGCGTCAGGCTAGAATTGCTTTTTGCCAATCGCCACAGTTGAGCCCAGAGAGGCAGGCCACAAGACTGTGGGACTAATATATAATCTGGCGCTTCCACTGAGGCCTGTGTGACTCCCGAGAAAATTCCCTCCCGGAATTGGCTACAAAGCAGGTTACTCATTAACCACAACCTGAATCTGGCTGTTCCGTCCCTTTTGCAAGAATACTTTGTTCCCTCTGTTACAAGCCTTGCCTGCCTGGCCACTTGTCTAGAACATCCAGCCACAATCCCTTCACCATTTTCCTCAATGCAAATGTGATCATTAAATACTGTGGTTCTGGCTGCCTTACAGCCTTTTGTTCCCTGTGGACAACTGGTCATCCCGGTTCCCCTCCTCATTGCCATTTTGTCTCTTGTTCTTTCTTTTTGCCATGTGCTGTAACACCTGGCAGGAGACTGGAGCCCACTGCAGGGGTCCCCAGTACATGGGGATACATTCCAGGATCCCCAGTGGATGCCCAAATAATAGGTACACTGAATCCCACATGTACTGTTTTTCCTACACATGGATACCTATAATAAAGTTTAAATTATAAATTAATTTATAAATTAAAAGATTAACAATAACTAATAATAAAATAGAACAATTAGTACAATAGACTTAAATTGAAGTATGTGAATTTGTTCTTTCCTCTCTCTCTAGATATCTTATTGTACTTTCATCTTTTCACTTAAAGGAAGTACTTTATAGTTTCTCTTTGGTGTATCCAGATTGGCAACATCATTACTCTTTCACTTTGAGGCCATTATTAATCAGTATAAGAATTATTTAAACATAAATACTGTGATACTGTGACTTTCTGTCTGATAACCAAGATGCCCAACATGTGGGTACACTGGACAAAAGGACGATTCCTGTCCTAGGTGGGACAGTGTGAGTCCATGTGAGATTTAATTAAGCCACTCAGAACAGTGTACAGTTTAAAACTTATGAATTATTTACTTCTGGAATTTTCCATTTAGTAATTTTGGACCACAGTTGATCTTGGATAACTGAACCATGGAAAACCAAACTGTACATAAGGGAGACTTCTGTACATGTTTTCCTGACAAAACTTTGGTAGGTTTTCTTCAATGAATGTTTCTTCATTTGCTATTTGCCCATAGAACATTTTCAGAATCTTTAAGTGGTTGTGTTTTTTAAAAACAGTTCTCTCAGGGATGGGCTGCTGGTCTTCTGGGGCCGCCCTTCGATCCTCACTCACCTGATGAGGGTCTGGCCTGGCTTCTGCATCCCCGTTCTTCTCTACCAGCAGGAGTTTCCATGTGATAGGGAAAGAAGGTTCCTCCTGCAGATGGGAACTTGCGTGTGGGCTTTTGCTCCCTGAAACTCAGTTGAAAACACAATTTCTTTTTTCCTTCTATAGAACTTTAGACATTAAGACAATCCCACTGCGATCATGAAACTGCACAGATGACTCCCAAAGAACGTATGCAGGAAAGAACTTACGCAGCTCACGGAGGGTTGTGCGTGAATCAGATTCCAAATGGAATCTAACCTTGGATTCTAAATGGATTTCAACAAAGAGTCTCATTGTGTTCCAGTAAAACCCCTTCTATATGGCACATCATCCCTGGTGTTCACATTATCTAGGCACAACTGTAACTTTTCTGGGTAAAAACCAAAACAGAAAAAAAATCCACCCATGACAATGCCATTTCTGAATCAGAAATCTGGATCCGCCACTCACAAAGTCTTTCCCTACTAACTAAAACATTCAAACCTCATCAGAAAACCAGGGCACCTACCCTGTTTACTGACGTTGGGATTTTAGTTTCCATTTCCCTGGTTTTTATTTTGTATTTCTCTCTGCAGATTACTTCATTACGTTTCTTTAGAGCTTTCCTTTGGGAAATTCTCTTTCATTAAAAATAACAGTTTCCAGGGCCGGTGAGATGGCTCAGCGGCTTAAGCGCCTGCCCGGCAAGTGCGAGGGCCTGAGTTCGACTCCCGGAACCCACATACGAAAAAGGGGCCGGTGATATCGCTCGATATCGGTGATATCGTGGCATGGGCGCCTGCTGGTGCACGAGGTCCTGAGGTCGACCCCCCGGTACCCACACACACACAAAAAAAACCAGTTTCCATTTATTGGGTACTCACAATGAGCTGGGTGCTAGCTTGGTTAATTCTCCAAATATTTACTCATGAATATAACGAGTGCTGTTGTAGACCTTGGGGGTATAGTGCTGCCATGGTTGCTATCCTTGGAGTCCAGAGGGATGGCAGGGAGTAAGCAATTGCTTGAACATCACTGTCAAAACAACAAAAGCATGAAGTTCAACGTTAGATTTCCTCTGCATTGAGGATTTCTGGTCAATGAGAGTTATACTGGGGAATACAACAGGATTATGCAAAGCTGATAAAAATTCATTCAGAATATAAGGAAAAGAGGGAACACTCCAATAGAAAAACCAATAAAAGAAATGAACAGGCAGTTCACAGGAATAAAAGCACACATGATTATCAAATCCACAAATTTTCACTAAAGCAAGTTAAAATTAAAGCAAGACACTGCTTTACATTCAACAGAATATGAACCACTTAACAGTTTACCCTGAGTGTCACGCAGGCCGTGCATTTGTTTATGTACTAACAATCCTGGGCACCGCCTGGGCTGGTGTCATTTCAACCAGTAGATTCCTGTTTGCATGAGATAGGCTTGAATGTCTGTTTATTTGCTTTATAGTGACTATTCTTGCACACTTTTTATTTAGAACATTGTATTCATCTTTGATGTTTGTTTCTAGTGAAATCTAATAATAAATTCCAGTTATTTTCTTTTACTGATTCGTGTTAATTTTATTTGTGAAAAATAACCTATAATTTTGTGCTATCATCTATAAAAACTTTTATTGAAAGTGCACTAGATATAATTTTTATACTTCTCCACAACTCAGTGATGTTCTTTTACAGTACAAAATGACATGTGTGGGACACCGAGACTGAATAGGAAGGAAGTGCCAAAAGAGCTGCAAAAGAGAAAACTGAAAAAGGAAGAAATGTTGGCATATCAGAGAGGAAAAAACTGTGTTATGAAATAAAAGACGAAAAGAGACATCTTCTTATTGTCAACTACTGTATTCATAATACAGAAATGATAGAACTTGAAAGAAGAAACGAAACTAAACAAATCCCAGTAGTGGTCAGTGATAATAATTCTATGAGTGGTGTTCACAGAGTTGACCAACATCTAACAAGTTATGCTGCAATCAGAAAGTGAGGGGGCCAGTGAGATGGCTCAGCGCATAAGCACCTGCCTGGCAAGCGCGACGGCCCGAGTTCGACTCCCGGATCCCACATACGAAAAAGGGGCCGGTGATATCGCTCAGCGGCACAGGCACCTGCTGGCGCACAAGGTCCTGAGGTTGACCCCTGGTACCCACACACACACACACACACACACACACACACACACACACACACACACACAATAGTGAGGAACAATAATGTTATAAAATATTTATGCACCTTCTGGACCAAACAATATGGAACTCTTTTGTTATTTATTCAAAACAAGGGGGTTTAAAAAGTCATTTGCAATTTCAGTTAAGTCAAATAGACCAAATAATTGAAAAATACGGGACAGCAAAATGCCAACCAGGCTGTCCATCATCGTTTTCACCATTACATTTAGTGGGTAGACATTGTACTGAAATTATACCACCCACAGAAAAAAAGGCCAGCAGGACAGCGTAAAGTGTGTTGTTCAAAAAAGACAATAACACAAAGAGAATTTGGAAAGAGATTAGATAGTACTGTCGAGATTGTAACACTGTGTTGTGCATTGAATGTTTTAATATATACAATACCCAGAAAAATTTTTGAATAAATATGACAAAATTGTCAATTTTATATTTCCTTTTATATTGTCTTATAAAAATTAATGAAAAAAGCCATTTTTGATTATCCTGTATTTAAATAATTGGACCAGTAAGTGGTTAGCAATTGGACAAGGGGTAAGATCACGTGTTGACAAGGACCTGGGCAGGCGGGAACTCTGTGGCCGTGCCAGAGAACTTGGTGGCGTTTACAGTGTGTGTGAGCCTGGGGCCAGCAGCTGGCCCTGCCAAATACCTCAGAGAATCCGTGATCAGCTGCACTGTGACACGGGTGAAAGAGGCTGTCTCCTCCCACTCAGGGTTAGATGCCTAATCAAACCTAATGCACTTTGAAGGAGTAAATCTTTTAGTACTTCAATATTCTTTTTAAAAAATGTTTTTGTATCTCTTTCTTTTTTATTAGTGCATATCAGTTATGCAGACTAGTGAGTTTCGCTTTGGCATATTCATACATGCATAGAATGTACTTTTATTATTCTCTCCAATCTCTCTCCCTCTCCCACTCTCTCCTGATCCCCTTCCTCTTCTCTAATGGTCTTCCTTCAACATTCATGTTCTTTCCCCCATCTTCCCCCTACTGGATCCCTCACATGAGAGGAAACATGATATTTGTCTGAGTCTGGCTTATTTCATTTAACATGATGGTCTCCAGGTCCATCCATTTTCCTGCAAATGACATTATTTTGTTCTTCTTTATGACTGAATAATATTCCACTGTGTAATACACCACATTTTCTTTATCTATTCATCTGTTGATGGACACCTAGGCTGCTTCCATAGCTTAGCTATTGTGAATTGTGCTGCAATAAATGTGGGTATTCAGGTATTACTATAGTATGCTCACTTTAATACTTTTGGAATATACAGTACTGAGGAGTGCTCTAGCTGGATCAAATAATAGCTCTACTTTTAGTTTTTTGAAGAAACTCCATACTGTTTTTCACAATGGCTGGACCAATTTACATTCCCAGCAACAGCGTAGAAGGATTCCTGTCCCCTACATCCGCACTACCACTTACTATTTTTCTATTCTTAATGCCAGCCAGTCTGATTCGGGTATACGGGATCTCAGTGTAGTTTTGATTTACATCTTCCTGAACACTTCAAAATGCTTTACAAATTACTTACATTTTAAAAAATTTGAATTAATGTAATAATTAATTTTGTATGCTTATGGGGTACAGGGTAGCATTTCAATACATGCACACAATGTGTAATGATCAAATCAATGTGATAAGCACTTCCAGCTTAAATATTTACCATTTCTTTGTGTTGGGAAGCATCAAACTCCTCTCCTCATAAAATATAGAATAAGTTGTGAACTGTAGTCACCACACTGTGCTGTAGACAGTAGAACTTCTCCCTCCTCGCGAGCTACATTCCGGTGACTGCTGTCCCTTTGTTTATGGTGTGAGGCAGCAGCAACACCCCGTCTGCTACAAGGTGGGGAGAGAAAATGTCAGCGTAGAGGATAGAAGAGCACTGAGCAGCGACGAGGAAAAGTAATCTAGGTTTGTAGGGAGCTACCATTAACCTTGGAAACCCATGGCTAAGTGGAAATGGAGAAAAAGCAGAATGAGATTTGAAGTCCCGAGTGTGTCTGGAGAACGAGAACAGGGATAAAGAAGGAAGGAAACTATCTATATAACGTATCTTTGTGTTGGACATTCTTCTATCTGCATTGATATAGACATTTCCATAAATACTGAAACAGATACAAACTGTGCACAGTATTCTGGAATATTAATTCTTTACCTGATATGTGCCCATTACCAAAACAGAATCTTTGAAAAATTACCAACAAAAAGCACCAATAATTATGGACAATTATGACAAAGTTCTGAAGGCTGTAATTAATGCTCCCATCACGATGAGCTCATTTGGGGAACACATTTTCCTGTTAATATTCCTGCTCTGTTCTTGTCTTCCATGCACCCTCGCCGATCGAGACTTGGCATGCTCTGGATGCAGATGCCCTGGAGCTCATGGGTGAGAGAGATGGCCAAGGGGTGAAGTGTAAAAGGCTTTATAGACCTAGGGGACAGTCATCGAGGCCACACAAATGCAGAAGGATCATATTAATTCACTGTGCATATTTACACTCTTCTAAACACAGAATTGCAGAGAGCATTTTATAATACAGGAAAACACTTGCAGTGACAAGAAATCGGAAGGATGTAAAGGTGCGGCTGGCTGCGGTGCTGGAATGTCTGGGTGTGAGCCTGCAGTCGTGCGCAACATGTGGTCACTTACCGAATCAGCGCGTCTCCCTGTGCCTCCTCCTAAGACTTGTCCTTGTGGGTTTTCTGCTTTTATTTGCGGCCCGTGTGGTCTGACTGAAGCCCCCTCTCTTTTAAGGACCACAAGCGGAGTGCAGAGGCTGGGCCCTGGGGGGTTTCATGCTCTCAGGTGTCCCTCCCTCTCAGGAAGGGACTGGCCGGGCAGGCAGGCCTGGATCCCTGCTGTGCTTTACAGCTCTGCCTCCCTTCAGTGCCCTTGTGTCCTAGTCCCAGACCCTTGATGGCCCCAGTCACCTCACTGTCCCTGGGAGTGTCCTCCTGCCTCACCTGGCTGGACCTCCGGTCCTGTTTGGCGGTTGGTGGCCAGGATATATCTTTGGAGACTCCCTGTGCCCCACAGAGAGGAGCTGCACCCCCATCCGTGTTCTCAGTCCCCACTTCTCACCCCCATGGTGGCTCTGGTGACTGGATTTAACTGTGAGTGGTGGTGGCGTGTCCATCTCTCCCACCAGATTTGTCCTCAGGTTGTGTGGGGACCCTGCCTGGCTCGCCACTCAGTCCGAGCCCCTGGCAGAGCAAGCACTTGAAAATCTTTGCTGGATAAATGAGTTAGCAAATGAGTGAAGGAGCAGAATCAGCAGCTTCAGGGAAGGGGAGTTGGTGAGTGAGATGTTCCCAGGGGAACTGAAGGTACCCAAAGACACCTCTGCCCTGCTTGGTAACCTGTTTGGGGGCCAAAGTGGACAGAAGCCCGGACAAGTAAGGACTCCCCAACCCCCAGCGGTCCCTGAGAAAGTCTGTTTCTTGTGATGGAAGCTACTGATGGAAATGGCCTTTCATTGAGTCGCCGGAAGGCAGTGTGCACAGTCCTGCCGTAGACATGAGGAACCGAGCTTCTAGGGTGGCACCTGAGCTGGATCTCAGCCCGCTTGTCCCACTGCGAAGCTCTCCTGACGTTCGCAGGTGGAAGGAGGCTTCCTGTCCACCACACTGCGAGGGGCAGTCAGACCAGGCCGGGACACGCGCGCCTGAGGCGGTGGTACTCGCCCCCTGCCACATCCAAACACCCGCGGGCTCGCTTCATGGGCCCGCGAGCTCGCCGTCCGTCCCGCTGACCAAGCCCACTTCCGCGCGGGGCCGCCTGCTCTGCCTGCGGCTGGCGCCCTTCCTCGGCGAGACTAGGTTTCCTCCTTTGCCCTGGTCTCCAGCTCACTTTTTTAAACCCTTGTTTTCCTGCTGCCTTCCCTGTCCCCATGTTTAGTTGATCTTTCCTCACCGTGTGTGCAGAAAGCCTTTCAGAAAAAAAAAAAAAAATAAAATAAAATAAAAGAGCAGCCACTAAATAGGTAACTTGACTCAGTTTCCTTGAGTGTAAAATGGGTCTGCCCCATGGGCTCACTGGGAAGGTCCGCAGATGCGCCGTGGTGGCCACTGGCACAGTCTCTGCCGTTCAGATCACGGCAGCTCCCACGCGTGGAGGAAGCGCAAAGAGCTGCAAGGCTGCGGAGGAGGTGTCGGGGCCTCTGCGCGGAGGAACCGGCTGTGCGTCCCAGCTCCCCAGGCAGTGGGCGAGGCCTCTGCTGCCCATTCCCTTTTTCCACCAGTGACACTCTGGGTGGTGGTAAGAGCCGTGCTTCTCCAGCTCGCGGGGTTGTGAATGCCCGGGGACAGGGATGGAGGCCGAGAGCCCGCCCGAACTCATCAGTGTGGCAGAGAAAACACACGCTCAGGAGCTCACGCACGCTCACACACCCATGTGCGCTCCAAAGCACACGCTTTCTCCCTGAGGAGATCGTTTCTTGTCTAAAGGACAACTCGGAAGGCATGTGTGAAGCAGGTCACCCTGGGGACTGTATACTCAGACCTTTCCAGCCATGCTGAGCTTTGAGATTCCGTGAAAGGTCATGAAATGACACAGAATGGTACAAACTTGCTGCTGCCTCTTGCTCACTGCCTTTCATTTTGCCCATCAGTGCAAGGAGGAGCTAAGCGTCCCCTGGTGGAGCTGCTAGGAGGCCAGGAGTCCCTCTCCACACCTCAAGGGGCTCCCCTGAGGTCTGCAGCAGCAGATTCCTTTTGAGACTCTCCCCTGACCCCACACAGGAGCTGCAGTTTGGAGTCTGAGCCATAGGCACTATGTGAAGTCTATTTTCTATCGCTTTAATAAGACACATGAGACTGGGTACTTTATAAAGAAAAGAGATCTACTTAGTTCACAGGTTTTTTGGTCTCCAAGCAGGGCACTGGCATTTGCTGGCTCTGGTGAGGGCGCGATGGCTACGTCACAGCCTGGTGGTGAATGGCATCGCATGGGAGAGGCAGAGGTCACACAGTGAGACAGGAAGCAAAAGAGAGAGCCGAGAATGCTGACGCGCAGCAGACGCTCGGAAGCCGTCTGTTGATAGAGTAGTCCACAGATGAGTGGCACAGGGGGCTCTGTCTCAAGCTCCCCGCTGAACCGGGTGAGGCGGAGGGGGCGCCTGGGCTCCGTCATCTTCCCGCGCAGAACCAAACGCCCAGCAGCCTGTTGACAGCTGAGCTGCTTTGGGATCTGGAGGAAGGCGGTGTGGGCGGCCTCCCGCACCCAGGGAGGCCGAGGCCGTCTTCAGAACTTTGGTTCCTATCACTTGGCTGATGGATGTGCCCTTTGGGCAGGTTATTAATTGCTGTTTATTTTCAGGAGAGAGACCACCGCATCTTTTTGCTTCTTTTCCCAGAAGACTTTGAATGGTGTTACCTCCACCACTTGTCACTGTGCCTCGTCTTACAGTCCTTTTGGGCTCCAGGTCTGGAATGACACTGTCTGTCCTCATTCCTGCACCACACTTTTAGCATAGTAGTGATAGCAGCTGGAGTCGCTCCATGGAAATGACAGCAGGCTTCAGAGGCCAGAGAAAATTGACATCACCAGGAGGCAAGAGCAATTTCCAGCAGAGCAGTACCACCCCTACATGCTTACTCAAGAGAAAGGAACATAAATATCTACACAAGACATGTGTAAGGCTTTGCATAGAGGCTTCATGCGTGGTAGCTCGAAACTGCACCTAGCCCAGGTGCTAGCATGAGTGAACTGTGAGCCCCGTGGCAGCGTCACACACACCACGCCCTGCTCAGCAGCACCGAGGAGTGGACCGCGGACCCGTGCAGTGAGGAAGACTCTCAAAGCATCACGCGGGTTGGAAGACCGTGCTCAGACGGCAGCACGCGCTAGTACTGATCTGTATGAGGCGCAAGAGCAGGAAGAAGGGGTCTCTGAGGGTAGAGAGCACAGCACGGTCATCTGGTGAGGCTGGAGGAAGACCGGCGAGGGCCACAAGAGGGGTCCAGAGTGCCGGCCCCACAGCCAGGCCTCTAGGAGCGAGCTGGGCTGAGGTGGGAAAACCCAGGAGGGTGACCTGCCTTGCTCCCATCCCTCATGGGACCCTGGGGACCCCACCACTTCGAATGGGAACCTTGTCTCACTCTGTGCAAGTGCTTGGGGTGACAGTGATCATCATAATATTGTAGTAGCAACAATACTACCAGTCTAGGCCGCCTGATGGTAAGTGATAGAATTTCCTCAAAGCTCAAGCTATAAAGAAAAACTTTCGGTAAGCATTCGGGGGCACTTGGCGGATCCCAGAGCAGGAAATGGGCTGCGTGGGGACATTTAAATCTCTTGGGAGTTCTAGGGTTTCTTCTTTCTCTCACTCTCTATTCTTTCTCTTCTGCCTCAGGACCCTTTGCTTCCGTTTCTCTGAACACCAACTTTAATCTCTTTACAAATTGGCTTCTTCTACTTTTTTATGCACATGGCTAAAGGCAGTCACCATATAAATGTAGCCTCAGCTCCAACTTTACTGGTCGTTAGTTCACTTTTGTCTGGTGTTTCCAATCCTGGTCTAATCAATTCTAGTCAAGGTGAGATAGTTCCATGGATAGAAACTCCGAGAGTTACCAGTAATATTATTGATATTTACAGTAGTAACAGCTGCCACATACTGAGTTCATGTGTTATGTTAAATGCCTTCTTGAATCATCTGATTTAGTTTTCGTAACAAATCAGCAAGGCACAATGATCCTCACTCGGTGGGGATGGAAGTGGAAGTTTGAAGAGAGAAGCAAGTCTCCCATGGCCCTGCTGGCAGGCGGCAGAGTGGCACTTGGAGCCCAACATGGCCTGGCTACAAAGCCCGTGTTTGTGCCATGGTGCTGCCTTGTTTTTCTTGTCTGCCCTGTGAAGGTTTGATCTTTCTAAGGTAAAAATTATGACTCTCACTCAAGTAAGAAACAAACTTATGTCAAAGAACTTATTCCACTTATCAATTAGTGACAAAACTAGTAGAAGATCAAAATCAATCTGAAAAGTAATTGAAGAACTAGGTGTTTATGGGCAATTTGGTAAAAAAAAATGTTAGGATAAGTTTGCTGGATCAGATATGAAACTCAACAGTGCTCTATGGGGCCATGAACTGTACCCTCCAGGCAACTGACTCTCTTTAGTCAGATGACGTTGCTTGGGGAGGGAACATTCTTTAGGGTATGTTTTTCTGTCCTGGTCCATCCTGTGTGATAAGGCTGTCTTGATCCATTTCCTTTTGCTATAACTGAACACTACAGCCTGCATGATTTATACATAATTTGGCTTACTGTGCTGGAGGCTGGGGCCCCCAAGAGCATGATGTTGGCATCTGGCTGGCATCTGATGAGGGCCTCATGCCACACTGTAGCACAGCAGAGGGTGTCACGTGGAAAGGCAGAGCAGGTGCACTAGCCAGGGCCTCTCTTCCTCTTATAAAACCACTAAGGGCATCACTTGGCTCCACCTTCATGCCTCATCTAGTCCTACTTACTTCCAAAGCTCTGCCCCCACGTAGTGCACATGATTTTGGGCATTAAGCTCCCAGCACGTGAACTTTGAGAGACTCATTCGAGACCAAGCAGTGAAGGACAGTTGAGCTGTAGGAGGAGGCCTGGTCCCCCTGGTGTCAGGGTTTGGAGATGCGATGCTGTGCTTGCCACCCTGCATGTTGCCAAAGAGATACATCTTAGCATGATGTCGGAGGCACAGCGGTGAGCCCTAACACATGGTAGGTACCCCTGCATCCTGTCTGGAAAATGATTGTGTAAATAAACAAAAGTGGGGAAGGCCACATAAATGCCCCATCAGTAATAGTGCCCACTTGTTCCCAAGGCCGCTTGACCCAGTCACCAGGAAGGTCAGCTGCTGTCTATTCAGTGCAGGATTTAGAAATCTGCTTCAAATTCCCTCAAAACTAAATATATAAAGTACTGTATGTTAAAAAATGTGATGAAAACCATGGATTTCCTGATACGCTTACCTGTTCTCCAGTGATACCTGCTTTGGGAAGCTGAATGAAATAGGAATAAAATAAAATAAAATGAAAACGTAAGTTTTGTCAACACACACAGTACGGATGGAATATCCATCCTGCGACCTGCTCCACCCCAGCGGCCCCACACTGCACAGTGCTGCTCCGCACCCATTCTGCGCCTGGCTGCCCTGCTCATATGATCTGGCAGACAACGGAATCCAAGGACCCTTCTTGCATTGTCACATTCCCTAAAGCAAGGCCCTTGGTTTTGTTCTCATTTTCATAGTATCCACTGCAGCGCTGGGCACGTGGGCAATGAGGGGTGGTGGAGAAAGCAAATGCTGTGGACCTGGGGTATTTTTTTTTTTTTTTTTTTTTTTTGGTACTGGGAATCAAAGTGAGGACCTTGCCAGGCAGGCACTGTGCTGCTGAGCTACATCCCCGGTCCAACTTGGGGTATTTTGGAGGTAGATTCCAGCTCCAGTACCTACTGGCCATGTAGTCCTGGGGGGAAACACTTCATCACTTGAATCTAAGTGTCTTATTGCCGAATGGGGTACTAAAGACGGGAATGCCTGGTGCAGGAGGCACTCAGTGGGAGCTGGCAGTTGTTATTTTTAGCAGTAGAAGAAAGGGACTCATATTGGTGTTTACACAGGGATATGAGGCCAGCCTCGAGGAACACAACTCCTCATCCAGGTGTGAGAATTCCTGTGAGGACTGTGGCATCACGTGAGGCCGGAGGTACTAGGGCGTGTTGTGGAGCTGGCAGAGTTACTTTTTCTTCTATTTTTGGAGCTCTAAAGTGCTCTATTTAAATTTAATTAGAATGGAAGTAGCCAAGTCAGGAGGACAAAATGTTTCCATCCTTGGGACAAATTGTGTGAACCCGAGGCCAGCGTCCTTGCTCAACCACGATGGTGCACTAATGCATCAGTGATGTCCCTGGAGAAGCGGTCACCTGGGGACCAGACCCCACTCTGACGGGAAGAGGTCTGTAGAAAGCGCATTCGTCCTCTGAAGTCTCATTGATTAAAACTGCGGCCGTGTTGTTAAATTATAGGAGAGCCTCTTTAAGTGACTGGAAATGCTCTTGGAGGGGAAATGGAGGTGTGAAAGCAGCAGTAGCCTTGTTCTGGAGTGAGGGGGGGCTTGGGTGCATTTATTAAAAAAGGTCAGGGGGGCCATGACCACAGAAGCAGAGTCCCTTTGCTCAAACATGACTAATTTTCCCCAGAATACCCCATTCCTATGCCCAGGCTACCATTTGCTATTGCTTCACTCCAAAGGTGATGAGATTACAGTTAGGAATTCATTGGCATGAGTCTTTTTTTTTTTTTTTTTTTTTTTTTTTTGTGGTACTTGGAGTTAAACCCAGGATCTTCACTTTGAGCTACATCCCCAACTCTTTTTTTTTCTTTAATATTTTATTTTGAGGCAGGTCTCACTAAATTAGTAAGTTGCCCAGACTGGGCCTTCAACTCATATCCCTCTGCCTCAACCTCCCAGGTAGCTGGGATCCCTGGAGTGTGCTGCCATGCCCAGCTCGTTGCTTGAGTCTTTGAAAAACAGATATTGTTTCTTGTTTGTTCTGAAAAAGGTTGTCACTTAAAAAGGACTTTTTCCTTCAAAATAATTGTAGAAAGAGATGGAGGGAGGAGGGAGGAGTGAAGAGGTAGGGGAAGAAAAAAGAATTAGGATGTTATTTGCATGCACCAGTGTAATTACTAAGTTCTGCAAATGTGTACCAACACACATTTAAAAATTAAAAAGAATTTATTTATTTAGTTAATAAAAAGTAATACATTATATCAAAAAATTGAAATAATTGTAGATTCACAGGGATCAGTAAGAAGAAAAAATATGTAGCATGATTCTATGTTCCCTTCACTCCAATGTTCATCAGTGAATTTCAGTTTTATCTCACGTGTATCTCACTACCACCATACTTGAGATACGTAGCTATTCAGCAAAGACTCGCATATCATCTCCTTATAGCCACATCCATGTCTCCATCAAAACCCCACTGGGTCAGCCACCAACCTGGTCTCTATTTCTATCCTTCTGTTACTTGAGGAATGTCATATACATGGAATTGTGCAGTATGTAACTGTTACGGCTGTGTCTAGATGTCCCCCAAAGCCTCATGTGGTCATAGGTGGAGCTTTTCAGAGGTGGCTGGATCTAGAGTGTGCGACACTGGGATTGATTCACGGTGCAGTGCTAGGATCAAGGGCGTTAGGATTAAGGGTGTGAGTGCTACCTGCCCTAACTAGCCTGGATAAGATATAAGGGGTAAGGCTGGTGAGATAGCTTAGTGGCATAAGTGCCTGCCTGGCAAGCGCGAGGTCCTGAGTTCGACTCCCGGAACTCACATAAAAGAAAAAAGGGCCGGTGAGATAGCTCAGCAGCATAAGCGCCTGCCTGGCAAGAGTGAGGTCCTGAGTTCGACTCCTGGTACCCACATTAAAAAAAAATGGATATAAGGGATAGAAAGAGCTGTGGTTGTTCCTTGTTGTTTTGCTGCTTTCTGCCTGCTATGGACAGTTTCTCCTCTGTGATGCTCCTCTGTCACGCCACCCTGCCTTGGAGCCAGCCAATTATGCACTGAAACCTCTATAAACTGTGAGCTAAATAAACCTTTCCTCCTTTCACTTTGGGTATTGGGTATTTTGTCTCAGAAATGAGAAAAGTAACTGAGACAGTAACATTTTAAAATCATCTTTTTTTCACCCATTGTAATTAATTCTCAGTACTATTCCAAGTTGCGTGTATCACTAGTTTGTTTCATAATATTGTTGAGTCCTGTTCCATGCTGGGGATGTACCATTTTAACCATTTACCCATAGGAGAAAATTTGCATTGTTCTTAGTTTTTGGTGGTAATGAATAGAGATGCTAGGGACATTCCTGGAACATAAATTTTCACTTACTTGAGAAAAATGCTTAAATGTAAACTGCCAAGTCATATGGTAGGTACCTGTTAGATTTTTTTTTAATTTTATGGAAAAAAGGTAAAACAAAATTTCATAACAAAATAATAGGAAAATAACAATAGTTAATACATTTACATGTTTTTATATTTAAAGTAGTTGCTTTTCCTTTTCAGTGAACTAAAGAGTTACTAATAGTATAGCTGACTTCACTTTTCCCTTTTCCCTACAGTCCTTTCCCCTTTCACCCATCCTAGGTCCTTTTTCCTTCTGAACAATTTCTTCCCATTTCACAATATCTATTGCATATTTTATATTCTATTTACTCTTTCAGGTCCTCACACCAGGGAGACAATATGATGTTTACACACGTGAGTCTGATTTATTTCACTTATGAGTATAATCTCAAGTTGCATCCATTTACCTATAAAAGTCTCAAGTTTATCCTTCTTTATAGATGAGTAGTACTCCATTGTATAAAAATACCACATCTTTTTTATTCATTCCTCGGTTGATGGGCATTTGGGTTGTGTGCAAGATTTAGCTATTACAAATTGTGCTGCTATACACATGGGTGCACATATATTGCTGTGGTATGATGTTTTAAATTCTTCAGCAAAGATACCCAGAAGGGGAATAGCTGGGTCAAATGGGACCTCTAATCTGAGTTTTCTGAGGAATCTCCACACTGATTTCCACAGTGGCTGCACCAGTCTACACTCCCACCAACAGCGGAGACGGGTTCCTTTTTCCCCACAGCCCCTCCAGCATTTGTTATTGGTTGATTTCTTGGTGATAGCCATTCTTTCTTGGCTTAGATGGAATCTCAGTGTTATTTTAATTCACATCTCTTAAATGACCAGTGATGTTGAACATTTTTTCATATATTTATTTGCCATTTGTATTTCTTCATCTGAGAAGTGTGTATTCATCTCAGATGCCCTTTTTTGGATTGGGTCTTTGAATTTCGGGGGTGGGATTGTTTTCAATTCTTTATATGTTCTGCATAGAAGTCCTTTGTCTGAGGGACAATTGGCTAAAATTTTTTTCCATTCTGTGGGTTGTCTTTTCACTCTGTTGCTGATTTCTTTTGATGTGCAAGAGCTTTTTAATAAGATGAGATCTCAGTTGTTGATTCTTTGAAGTATTTCCCATGCAGTCTAGGTTTCGTTCATGAACGCTCTACCTACCCCTACGTCTTCAAGATTCCTACTAGTTTCTCTTCCAGTAGATTTAGTGTTTCTGTTTCAATATTTAGATCTTTGATCCATTTTGACTTTAGTTTAGTGCATGGTGAAAGACATGGGTCTAGTTTTAGTCTTCAGCATGTAGAGAGCCAGTTTTTCCAGCACCATTTATTAAAGAGGCTGTCTTTTGTCCAGTGAACATGTTTGGCCCTTTTGCCAAGGACAAGGTGGCTGAGTGTGTTTGTAGTTGTGTCTGCATCTTCTAATCTGTTCCACCGATCCTCAGGTCTGTTTTTTTGCAGGTACCATGATGATTTTATCACAGTAGCTTTGTGGTATAATTTCAAGCCAGAGATTGTGATGCCTCTTGCTTTGCCTTTGTTGCCCAGGATTGCCTTTGCTAATCTAGGTCTCTTCTGGTTCTAAATGAATTTCAGGAATGTTTTCTTTAGTTCTGTGAGGTATGCTAATGGTATTTTGATTGGGATTGCATTAAATCTGTGTTACAATTTTGGGAGTATGGCCATATTTACTATGTTGGTTCTTCCTATCCATGAGCAAGGGATGTCTTTCCATTTTCTGATATCCTCTTTGATCTCCTTTTTCATAGTGCTGTAATTTTCAATGTACAGATATTTTACTTCCTTCATTAGATTGATTCTTAAGAATTTCAATTTTTTGGATGCTATTGTGAAGAGTGTGTTTTCCCTAATTTTTCTTTCAGTGAGTTTGTTGTTTGTGTACAGGAAGGCTGTTGATTTTTGAGTGTTGACTTTGTATCCAGCTATGCTACTGAATTTGCTTATTGATTCTAGGAGTCTTTTGGTGGAATTTTTGGGGTCTTCTATGTAGAGGATCATGTCATCTGCAAATAATGATATTTTAACTTCTTTCTTTCCTCTTATTATTCATTCTGTTTCTTTCTCTTGTCTAATGGCTCTGGCTAAAGTTTCCAGGACTGTATTGAATAAGAGTGGAGAGAGTGGACATCCTTGTCTTGGTCCTGATTTTAGAGTGAAAGCTTTCAGTTTTTGTCCATTTAGTATGATGTTGGCTGTTGGTTTGTCATAGATAGCTTTTATCAGATTGAGGTAAAGACCCTCTATTCCGATTTTCTGTAGGGTTTTTATCATGAATGAGTGTTGGACTTTGTGAAAGGCTTTTTCTGCACCTATTGAGATGACCATGCAATTTTTGTCTTTGGCTCTGTTGATATGGTGTATTACATTTATTGATTTGCATATGTTGAACCATCCCTGCATTCCTGGGATGAATCCCACTTGGTCATGGTGTATAAACTTCCTGATGATTTGCTGCATTCTGTTTGCTAGTATTTTATTGAGGATTTTTGCATCTGTGTTCATTAGGGAGATTGGCCTGTAGTTCTCTTTTTTTTTGTTTTGAGTCTTTCTCTTGTTTTGGTATCAGAGTAATGCTTACCTCCAAGGATGAATTAGGGAGTTTTGCTTCCTTTTCAACTTCATTAAAGAGTTTGAGGAGTATTGGTATTAAATCTTCTCTAAATTTTTTTGTAGAATTCAGTAGTGAATCCATCAGGATCTGGGTTTTTCTTTTTTGGTAAGTATTTAATTACATTTTCAATTTCATTGACTGATATTGGGTTATTCAGAATTCTTATATCTTCTTGACTCAGCTTTGGTAATTCATACATATCTAGGAATCTGTCCATTTCTTCTATGTTTTCCATTCTACGAGAGTAAAGATTTTCAAAGTAGGTATTGATGATGTTCTGAATTTCCACAGGCTCTATAGTGATTTCACCCCTTTCGTTCCTCATTGCATGAATTTGAGTCTTCCCTTTTTTTGATGAGATTGGCTAAGGATTTATGAATTTTGTTTATTCTTTCAAAGACCCAACTCTGATTCATTAATTCTTTGTATTGTTTTCTTAGTCTCAATTATGTTAACTTCTGCTCTGATCTTTATGATTTCTTTTCTTGTATGGGCTATGGGCTTGACTTCTTCTGTTCTAGAAGATTGAGGTGCAACATAAGGTTATTTGTGCTCATTCTGTTTTCCTGATGTGAGAATTCACCGCTATAAATTTCCCTCTTAGGACTGCTTTCATTGTGTCCCACAGGTTCTTGTATGTTGTATCTGTGTTTTCATTTAATTGTAGATATTGCTTAATTTCTTCTTTAATTTCATCTGTCACCCATTGGTTGTTCAGGAGGGTATTATTTAATTTCCATGTGTTTATTTTTTTTGAGGTTTCTCTTGCCATTAATTTCCAATTTCATTGCACTATGATCAGACAATATTCATGGGATAATTTTAATTCTTTTGCATTTACTTAAGCATGTTCTGTGGGCTAGTATATGGTCTATTTTAGAGAACATCCCATGTGCAGCTGAGAAGAATGTGTATTCTGATGTTGTTGGGTGGAACACTCTGTAAACATCTACTAAGTCCATTTCTTTACAGGTTTGGTTCCCTTCTGATATTTCTTTGCTAATTTTTTGTTAGTTGATCTATCTCTTTATGGCAATGGAGTATGAAGTTCTCCCATTACAATTGTATTATTGATTATTTGATTTTTCATGTCTATTAATATTTGTCTTATATAGTTGGGTGCTCCCGTATTTGGTGCATACATATTTATGATTGTTGTCTCCTCTCAAAATTTTCCCCTAACAAGTATGTAGTGACCTTCTTTATCTCTTTTGATCATTCTTGGTTTGAAGTTCCCATTGTCTGCAAACAGAATAGCTGCCCCTGCTTTCTTCTGGGTTCCTGTTACATGGAGTATTGTTTTCTACCCTTTGACTTTTAGTCTATGGATTTCTTTTTGAGTTAAACATGTTTCTTGTATATAGCATATTACTGGATCTTGTTTCTTGATCCATTCTGCTAGTCTGTTTCTTTGTTTTGTGAAGTAAGGCTATTTACATTGATGGTTATAACTGATATGTATTGGCTTATCTTTGTCATGTTATTTTCCTGCTGCTGGTTCCCTGCTTTTCCCCTCTGTTTAATTGCTTGCCCAGCTTGGTGGTTTCTTTCTGCTGTTGTTCTCAGAATTGTGGTCATTTTTATCTCTGTCTAGAGTATCTTTCAGTATCCTTTGTTGTGTTGGTTTGGTGGTCATGAATTTCTTCAGTTGTTCTTTGTCATGGAAGTATCTTATTTCTCCATTAATTTTGAAAGATAGTTTTGCAGGGTACATCAGTCTGGGTTGGAAATTGTTTTCTTTCAGGACTTGAAATACTGCACTCCAAGCTCTTCTTGACTTGAGGATTTGTGTTGAGAAGTCTGTTGTTATTCTGATGGGCTTTCCTTTATATGTGATCTGTTTGTTTCCTCTAACAGCTTTTTAATATTCTGTTCTTGTGCTGAATTTCTTGGATCTTGATTATTATATGTTTGGATGTAGATTTATTTTGGTTATGGCTAATTGGTGTTCTATATGCCTCACTTATCTGTATGTTAGATTTTCTTCCCATGCTTGGGAAATTTTCTGCTATTAATTCTGCAAATTTTTTTTTATGTCATTTGTGTTGACTGCTGCTTTTTCATTGACTCCAATTATTCTTATATTATTTTTCTTTGCATCATCTTGCTGCTGTTGAATTGTTATTTTTTGATCCTTTGTTATTTTCAAGAGATCTTTCCTTTCATAATCACTAGCCATGATCCTCTCTTCCAGGTCTGAAAGTCTATTTTCAGTTTTGCTCCAGTGGTTTTGCCAGCTTTCAGTGGAATTTTTAATTTCCTGGATATCTGTTTTAATCCATTTCATGCATTCTATTTCTTTCCTGTATTGATGATTCATGATTTCCATCCTTTTCCTATCATCATCTATTTCTTATCTATCTCTACTCTAGAATTTCTGGGAAATTCCTTTATGAATGTTGACATTTCTTTTTTTACCTGAGAGATTATTTCTGATCTGACTTCCTGTATAGCCTCATGAATTTGTTTCTTTACTTTGGCTTCTGTCATTTCAAAAATGTCAGGTGTGTGTCTTCCATTTTCCTCTATCTCGATGCATCCTGGACTTATTCTGGGTGGGCTGGAGGTCTGAGATGGCATTTTGCTTCTGCATCTTGTCATTTCAAAAAATTTTTATTTTGTTTTCTGTGCTGACCCTTGTACATTTTTGTGGTAGGTAGCTATATTACTAGTATCAAGTCCTCTCTAGGAAAGTCTGTTCTTCAGGGATATCTTCTGTGTGTAGGAGATTCTTGGCTTGTGTCCGTCCCAAGATCCTATCTTCCCAATTAATTAAGAGTGGGATGTTGGGATCTATTTGGCTCAGTCCCCAGTTCTTTGGTGTTGGGCTGTGGTGAGGTTATTACCCCAGAGCCTTCCAGTGTTGTTACAGAAGAGAGAAGAACTGATTGTAAGAGATATGACATCCTAGCTAAAGTAGTATAATTTGCAATAACAATAGCATCAAGCACAGTTTAGAAACTGGCACACTGTGGTAAATATTAATTTTGTACCTTAAACGATAGGAGCAAAATCTAGTTATATAACAGAACCAATTGCAAATTAGGAGTTGTATGCAAAGTGTTTCCCCTTGGTAGAGTAGTTTTACCTTGTGGTGGCAAAATTTAAAAAGGATAGTGGATAAAAAAAAGATAACTAAAAAGGAAGTAGAAGAAAGGCTGGAGGAGAGAGGATGATCATGCAAGCTTTGGGAAACTAGAGGAGAGGGCGGAAGAGAAAGAATGAAGGAGTAAGCAAAGGATTATCTGAACTTGGTCTCTGGGTTTGGGGAATGGGATTTGTTTCCTCTGGCTGGATTCCTCCCTAGACCTTTAGAAAAGAGAGAAAAGAAAAAAAGATAAGAAAAAAGAAAAGGAAAAGGAAAAAAAAGAAAGAAAAAACCAAAAATAAAGTAAAGTTAAAAAAAGAAAAAGAAAGAGATGGGGCAGCCCCAACGGCCTGCTTCTATTCTGTGTGTCTTTGTCCCCAAGCACAATGCTGGTTCACCTAACTTACCACTTGTTGGCTCATATTGTTAATGTTGCTTCAGACTTTTCCACCCTGCTAGTCCCACCTGTTCATCATGTGCACCCTAGCTGGGGTCCTATTGTGTGGCTCGAGTTCCCCTGGTCACCTGGTCCCTCTGATGTAGGGAGGAGGAGCCAGGCACCTGAATTCCTCAGCTGGGTCTTTGATATAGGGGGAGGAGCCTGTTAGTTTTAAAATAAACTGCCAAACTATTTTATAGAGTGGCCATACCATTTACACTCCCTATAGCAAAGTAGAAATGATTCAGTTTCCCAACATACCCACCAGCATTCAGTTTTACATTATTTTTTGTTTTAGTCACTCTGATAGGCATATGGTGATACTTTATTATGGTTTAAATGTGCATTTCTTGATGGCAAATGATACTGAATATCATTTCATGTGTTAATTTGACATTTGTATACCCTTTTTAGTGAAATGTGCATACATTTCTTTTGTCATTTTCTTTTTTATTTTTATTAGTCCATTTTTGATGTACATAATATTGACAATCCTTGTGTGAATTTGTACATATGTACATGTTGGTACATAACACATTTTAATTCCCATTATCATGCGATTTCTTACCCCTTTCTCCCCCTTCCTCCCTCTGGATCACCTTCCTATTGGAGAAAGATCTATATCCCTACTTCCTGTTATCTATTTTTTTCTGTCCTTTATTATTTGGATTTCTCATATAAGAGAAACAATGTGATATTTAAGCCACGTAGGATTTATCTCACTCAACATTATTGTCTCAAGGTGCATCCATTTGCTTATAAATGACTCAAGTTTATCCTTCTTTATGGCAGAGTAGTGCTCCATTGTGTGTAAATACCACATTTTCTTTTTCCATTCATCTATTGATGAACATAGAGGCTGATTCTAAGATTTACATATTATGAATTGTGCAGCTATAAACATGGGTACACGTGTCACTGTAATACGACATCTTTAACTCTTTTGGGAAGATCTTATGAAGGGGAATAGTTGGGTCAAAGGGAGTTTTCTTTTTAGTTTTTGAGGAATATAGATACTGATTTCCATAGTGGTTGTACTAGTTTACATCAGTACCATCAATGTATAAGTGTTCCTTTTTTTCTTGCAGCCTCTCCAGAATTTGTTATTATTTGATTTCTTGAAGATTGCCATTCTTTCCGAGGTAAGATGGAATCTCGGTCTTGTTTTAAATTGCATTTCTCTAGTGGCCAGTGATGTTGAGCATTTCTTCATGTATTCATTGGCCATTCATATTTGTTCTTCTGTGAAGAGTCTATTTCACATGTCTATTTTTTTATTAGGTCTTTTATTTTGGGGGAATCTAATTTTTTTTGAGTTCTTTGTATATTTCAGATATGAGTTGTTATGGTTTGTGTCTGGATGTCCCCCCAAAGCCTCATGTGGCCATGGGGGGGTGCTTTCCAGAGGCAGCTAAATCTAGAGTTTGTGTTTGGTTCATTGTCTAGTGCTAGGATTAGCAGTGTGAGTGCTACACCTGCCCTAGGGCAGGTAGCCTGCATACGATATAAGGGAGGAAAAGAGTCTTGGTTTGTCCCCTTTTTTGCTCTTGTTGCTTTTGCCATCTTTTGCCTCTGTGAAAGATTGCCCCTCTGCCATGTGCCACCTTGCCTTGGAGCCAGCTGATTATGGACTGAAACCTCCAAAAACAGTGAGCTAAATAAACCTTTCCCTCTGTAACTTTGGGTGTTGGGTGTTGGGATCTCAGCAATGAAACAAAAGTAACCAAGACATGAGTCATTTGTCTGAGGAATGGCTGGCAAATTTTTATCCCATTCTGGAGGTTGTCTTTTCTCTCTGCTGGTGGTTTCTTTTGCTGTGCCAAAGTTTTTAAATTGATATGATCCCATTTGTTGATTCTGTGTAACCAAGGTTCTGTTCAGAAAGTTCCTGCCTATGTCTATGACTTTAAGAGTTTTACCTATCTTCTCTTCCAGCAGGTTGTTTCTTGTTTGACATTGGTTCTTTGATCCAATTTGATTTTAGTTTAGCACATGGTGAGAGATATGGGTCTAGATTCAATCTGCTGCATGTGGACAGCCAGTTTTCCAACATCATTTATTAAAGAGGTTATTCTTCTTTCAGTGTATGTTTTTGGCCCCCTTGCCAAAGACAAAATAGACGAATGTGCTTGGGATTGTTCCTGTATCCTCTATTCTGTTCTACAGATCCTCATCTCTGTTTTTAAGTCACTACCATTCTGCTTTTATCACTGTAGCTTTGTAATATAACTTGAAGTCCAGGATTGTGATGCTACTTTGCTCCTTGAAGTCAGGATTGTTATGCAGGATTGCTTTTGCTATTCTGGGTTGCCTCTGGTTCCATATGAATTGTAGGACTCTTTCTCCAGGTCTATGAAGAATGCTATTCATATTTTAGTTGGGATTGCATTTAAACTCTGTATCAGTTTTGAAGTATGGCCATTTTGACTATATTGGTTTTGCCTATCCAGGAACAGGGAATATCTTTCTATTTTCTGTCCTCTTGGATTTATTTTTTTTCAATGTACTTTAGTTTTTATTGTAGAGGTCTTTCACTTCCTTAGGTTAAATCCTAAGTATTTAATATTTCTTGGTGCTATTGTAAATGGCATTTTTTTCCTAATTTCTTTCTCAGTCAATTTTCAGTGTATAGAAATGCTATTGATTTTTGTGTTGATTTTATGTCTTGCTACATTACTGAATTTGTTTATTAATTTTTTCAGAATTCTTTGATGACATTTTTTGGGTCTTCTGTATAATGTCATCTGCAAACAATGATACCTTGACTTCTTCCTTTCCTATTCAAATCCCTTCTTTTTATTTCTCTTCTCTGACTGCTCTGGCTAATATTTTGAGTAGTATGTTGAATAGGAGGGGTGGTAGTGCACATCCTTGTCTCATTCCTGATTTTTTTTTTTTTTGTGGGTACTGGGGGGTCGACCTCAGGACCTCACGTGCCAACAGGCACCCGTGCCGCTGAGCGATATCACTGGCCCCTTTTTCGTATGTGGGATCTGGGAGTCGAACTCGGGCCGTCACGCTTGCAAGGCAGGCGCTTATGCCACTGAGCCATCTCACCAGCCCTCGTTCCTGATTTTAGAAGCAAAGTTTTCAATTTTCCCCAATTAATATGATGTTGGTAGTAGGATTGTCATAAATAGCTTTTATCAGATTAAGATAAGGTGTTTCTATACCTATTTTCTTCAGGGTTTTTATCATGAATTGATGTTGGATTTTGTCAAAGTCTTTTTATACATGTATTTGGAAGATCATGTGATTTTTGTCCTTGTGTCTCATATTGGTCCCTTTTCTGCCCATACTTTAGCTAGAATTTTTAATCTCCTGAATGTCTATTGGAGCTTTTTTATGGACTCATTCTTTTCTATGTTGGTCATTCATGTTTTGCTTCATTTTGTTTAGGTCTGCTAGCTTCTTATGGGTGTCTTTTATAGACTTCCTTTTCATTTTGTTTATTTGGCCCATTATTTGTTTACTTATATCTTCTGTAGGCTTGCCAAGTGCTTTGTTGATCTGTTTTTTCTATCTCCTCTACTATCATTTTGAATAATCCAGTTGTGTGGCTTTTGGTTTTCTACAATTCAGCTATGGGGGAGTTGGATGTTTTCGGAGGCATTTTATTGCTTTGTCGTCTCATGTATCCACTTTTGTGTGTGTGTGTGTGTGTGTGTGTGTGTTGAGGCTTTAGAGTTCATTATATTGAAAAGCTTTGTTTCTAGTATGGAGAGGTATTTAGTTAATTTCTTCATTTTAATGTTGTCCTCTGGGCATAGCTAACTTTTGGCCTTCGTCTCTGTCCCAGGATCCAACCACCTCTGTTTATTTGGGATGGGAGGTTGCAGTGTATTTGGTCCAGTACCCAGTTCTCTGGGAATGGGCCGCAGTGTGGTTAATGACCCCAAGGTAATTCAGGTCCCAGCCCAGACGTGTCCTTGCTCATGTGTGTGGACAGGAATTGCAGTCAGCATGGTGGTCTCTGCTGGATGTATCCTGGGGGTAAGGGTTGAAGGGCACTGTTGTCCTTAGTGTCAGCACTCAGGGTCTGCTTGCTCCCTTCTTGCCCTGAGCATTGTCCTTGTCCAAGATCAGGTTGGTTGGTGGTTTGTGCCTCTGCTGCCCTGTGCCAAGGGGGAGCAAGATGTAGAGCGAGCTGGGAGTGGCTGAATGCGCATGCCCTTTCACTGGGGTGATGCTCTGCCCCGTCATTTTAAAATTGCTTTGTTTGTGTGTTTATTGCTGAGCTTTGGGAGGTTTCTCTGTATTGTAAGTGGAAGTCCCTTGGGGGGATGTAGTTTGTAGATATTTTCTGCCAGTCTGGTGGTTGTGCTTTCATCCTTTTAACAGAGTCTTTCAGGGAGCAAAAGTTTTACACTTTGGTGAATGTGATTTATTGATTATTTTCCCTTTTGTGGATTGTGCTTTTGGTGTCAAATTTAAGAATGTTTTATATGAGGTCTTGGGAGTATTCTCCTCTATTTTTCCCTAGAAGTTTTAAGGTTTGTCATTTTACACTTAAATTCATTTGTGTTGATTTTTAAATATGGTATGAGACTTAGGTTGAGGTTCTTTTTTCTTTCGTGGCAGTGGGGGACTCTGTAGATCCAAATTGCTTAGTACCATTTGCTGGAGGGATTTCCCACCTTCCCTTGAACTGGTTTGCAGTTCTGTAAAAATTCCCCATGGGTCTGTGTGAATGGGTGCATTTCTAGGTTATTTATTCTTTTTTTTTTTTTTTTTTTTTTTGTGGGTACCAGGGGGTCGACCTCAGGACCTCGCGCGCCAGCAGGCGCCCATGCCGCTGAGCAATATCACCGGCCCCTTTTTTGTATGTGGGTTCCGGGAGTCGAACTCGGGCCCTCGCGCTTGCTGGGCAGGCGCTTAAGCCGCTGAGCCATCTCACCGGCCCTATTTATTCTTTTCTAATGGCCCATGTGCACATTCTTCTGCCAGTGCAGCGCAGTCTTGATTTCTGTGGCCACAGAGGAAGAGTAATTTCTCCTACTTTATTTTTCTCCTTCCTATACATGCATTTCAGAACAAGAATCTATTTCTACAAAAAGTCTCGTGAGGTTTTTGGTGGGAATGCTAGTAAGTATATAGAAAAATATGAGAGGTATTGACATTTTTACTATGAACATAGTCTGTCTCTAAAATTTTTAAGCCTTTTTTGATTTCTTTCATCAGCATTTTATAATTTTTGGTGTACTAATGTTGCAAATGCTTTGTTAGATTTATAGTGAAGTATAATTTCAATTTTATAGTTCCAGATAAATTGTATTTTTTTCAAGAAACACAATTAATTCTACAATTCCATACCTATTCCTCTTTTCCTCATTCCTACTCCTGCTTCCCAATACGTTATTTTTATAGTGAGGGCAAATTGTGTGAATATTTAATTTTATAACACCCTTGATCATTGTGAAGAATTCCTTAGGTGAGTTGAAAGTGTTCCACCTGAATGTTGGGAGGTGGTGCCCTTGTGTGTATATTGGTGTTTCTCTGTGTATGTCTGCATATGGTTGTGTCTGCATATGTGTGGGTCCATGCACGTGCCTGTGTATGTCTTTGTCTATGCGTGCGGGTATTCTGTATGTGTGTGTTTGGGGTGTCTGTGAGTCTGTGTATGTAAGTGTCTGTTTGTGTGTTTCTCTCTTCTTCATGAACCATGTGTGAGAAGCCCCCAGGACTCAATGTATACACCTAAGCCCAAAGTGTAAGTTTAGGATGGTTACAATTGCTGGACTCCATGGTGGTGCTCCTGCTGCCACCACAAGAGGTCCTCTTGAAGAGGGAAAGGGAGCAAGAAAAATCTGGGAAAGAGAGACTCATAGAGAAATTAGCCAAAAAGATAGCAAGGCTGGCCTGGGAAAGGGCAGGAGTGGCGCACCCTGCCAGTATCCACAGAGGCCCTAGAGGGAGTGGGCAGTGCTTCCCTTGCTGGTGAACGTTCGGACTTTAGGAGCCGGCTGTGGATGCACCCATGAGCCAAGCTGGGAAGTAAAGGTCCAGAGCTAGAGACCACGTGGGGATAAAAGATTACCCAGAAAAGTGGCACCTCAGTCACTTTTCCTGCTGAAGAGAAAGTAAATATGGAATCAATTCATGTGGCATTGCTTTGCAGTAATAAACAGTAAGAAATAACAGCTAGCTCTCACCATGTAGTAAACTAAAATCAAAATGGATCAAAAAATAAATGTTAGGGCCGGTGAGATGGCTCAGCGGCTTAAGCGCCTGCCCGGCAAGTGTGAGGGCCCGAGTTCGACTCCCGGAACCCACATAAGAAAAAAGGGCTGGTGATATCGCTCAGTGGCACGGGCGCCTGCTGGCACGCGAGGTCCTGAGGTCGACCCCCAGGTACCCACTAAAAAAAAAAAAAATGTTAAACCAGAAATATTTAACCTGCTGGGAGATAAGATAGGTAAAATTCTTAAAGTCATAGGCATGCATGAGGACTTTCTGAACAGAATCTTAGTTACACAGAAAATAGTTCTGAGAATCAACAGATGAATCATATTGAAAAGCTCCTGCACAGCAAAAGAAACAACCAACAGAGTGAAAAAACAACCTAAGCAATGGGAAAAAATTTTTGCCAGCTACTGCTCAGACAGAGGATTAATATCAAGAATACACAACAAAACTAAAAAAAGTCGATGTCCCAAAATAAAAGACCCAATCAAAAAGTGAGTAAGCAAAATAAAACATAATTCATAGATGTACAAATGGCCAATAAATATATGAAGAAATGCTCTACATCACTGGCTATTAGAGAAATGCAAATTAAAACAACTCTGAGAAAGAATGGCCATAGCAAGAAATCAAATAACAAATGCTGAAGAGGCTGCAAGGGAAAAGGAACCTTTCTACACTGTTGATGGGAATATAAACTAGTATAACCACTGTGGAAGTCAGCTTTTGAGATTCCTCAAAAAACTGTACCTAGAAATTCTACTTGACTCAGCTATTTCCCTTCTTGATATCTTCCCCAAAGATTTAAAAACATCATAGTACAAAGAAACAAGCATACACATGTTTACAGCAGCACAATTTGTAATAGCTAAATCTTAGAAGTGGTCCATATGTCCATCAACAGATGGATGAAGAAGATGTGGTATTTACACACAATGGAGTACTACTCTGCCATAAAGAAAGATAAATTTGAGTCATTTGTAGGAATATGGATGCATCTTGAGACCATAATGTTAAGTGAAATAAATCAGACACACGAGCTTAAATATCACATGGTTTCTCTTATATGAGAAACCCAAAAATAAAGAACAAAATAAAAGATAATGGGAAATAGGGAGATTGATCTTTTGGAAATGAGAAGGAGATCAAGAGAAGGAGGGAGTTGGGAGGGAAGAGTGGGGAAGAGAAAAATAATTGAGGTGTGTTATGTACATGTACCAACTCTCCACAAGGAATAAAATCAGTATACTGCAAACATGTACTAATAAATGTAAAAATTGAAAAAAAAAGAGAAAAAGTAACAGACCATTGGCTAGCCACTGGATTTTGTGGTTCAAGTCATGTGTGCACAACTGGTCCAGTCACGTGTGTGTGTGTGTGTGTCCCCTGGTGGGTAGCATGGGTCAGAAAATGACAGGTCTGGCCTTGTTCAGGGGTGAGTTCACACAAGCAATTTGGTAAATCCAGGCCTTGGGCTGGGACAGCGTCATGGCTGAGATCCGAGTAGACCAGTTCCCTGTTGTTGTCTTTGTAGTTGTTTGGAAAGAAGGCAAAACCCACACCTTCCTCCCCGTTTTTCACAGTTGCCAGCTTCCTGGTCAGAGTTGCAGCACAGTGGCTCAAAACCTAACCAAACTCAGCAAAGCAAACACACAAAATAGAAACCACAACACTGACCTCTCACAACAAGGGCAGGGTTCTGATCTGACCTTGGTCTCTTGCCCAAGTCAGTAATGGTTTATCAGAAAATGTAATTACAAGATTAAATTCAGTCTGAATGGGAGCTGGGAGCACTGAGCTAGGCCTGTGTCCAGCAGTATTGAGTTGAGAGTGTCCAGGGCTGCTGGGCAGGCACAAGGCGGGACAGCCTTCATGGGACAGGGGCCTCCCTGCTGGGCATCAGGGCAGGTCCATAAGCAGGAGAGATCTGCGAATCGGAAGTGACTTTGGACCTTGGTCCTGGTGCCTGGATCTTGACGTGTTTTCCAGATGCTACCTGCAGCTGAGAGGAGGTCTGGGGTGCTGGCCGTCAGGGCCCTGGCAGAGATCAGGGTGACGGGCACGGGAAGGGCAGGAGATGTGCTTCCCTACTTGAGAGCTTGGGGGAGGGGTTACTGGCTCCTGAGTCCCCACCAGCCTTGCCAGCTGTGTTGTTTCTTTTTGTTTTTGCAGTGATGGGGGTGGAACCCAAAGACTTGAACATTCTAAGTAAGCACTTTACCACTGAGCTATACCCCCAGGCTGAATAGAAATAACTCTTCTCCTCCTCCCCTCTTCCTCTTCCTTTTCTTCATCCTCCTTCTCCTCTTCTTTTTCCTCTTTTTTTCCTCCTCCTCTTTCCCCTCCTCTTTTTCCTTCTTTTTTATGGTGCTGAAGATGAAACCAGGCCCCCACACATTCAGGTAAGTGCTTTGCCACTGAACTATATCTCCAGCCCACATATGCCTTTAATTGTATACTAAAGACAACCCACAGTCTAGTTTGGGGCTGAGGTGGAATCTAGTTTGTGGGGTGGTTGTGTGCCTAGGGCTTCTTCTCTTCTGGGCTGGGTCCCGCAGGTAGAGGGTCATTCATTCAGGTCACAAAGTCTTGAGTCCTCCCAACAATTCCATGGGAATTTCCCCTTGGAGGGGCACCCCACATCACCTGCAGGGTGAAATGGGGGACTGAGGGGCTGCAGGGGGGCAATGAGGCAGGCAGGATGGGCTGGAGTGGGAGGTAGCCAGGTACCAGATGTTGTTTCATCGACCCTCTGCAGCCCTGTGGAGGAGCCTGGGTGAACTTGCAGACAGCTCAGTTAGCCCTGCCTGCTGGACCTCGGAAACCTGGGATGCCTGCATGGGGGTGGCCCATCCCATAGGCACCTCACCTAGTCTAGTACAGGTGGCAGCAGAGTCAGTGCAATCCAGTATAAATCCAAGAGGAAACCTGACAGGAGAGGGTGGCCCACCAGGGTTGCTTGAAGCTGGTGGCTGTCCCCTCAGCTTCGTCAGTCATCTTTCTGTCCCTGGAACAAAATATCTGACACACAATTTAAAGAGGGAAGGATTTATTTTGCTCACAGTTTCTGAGGTTTCGGTTTACAGTCAGCTGGCTCCAAGGCTAAAAACATTACGATGGAAGGGCATGGTAGAGCAAAGCTGCTTAGCTGGTGATGTCTTGAAAGGAAATAGCCAGAGCAAGAGGAAGGGGTTTGGGACAGGGCACCTCCTCCCAAGTACACCCCCAGTGGCTGCTTCCTCCAGTGGTGATCACTGCTTAACAGCGTGTTCCCCTATGAACTCATCAATGCTGATGCCATTAATGCCCTCACAATCTAATTCTCTTCCAAAAGCCCTGCCTCTGAGCACATGATGCTTTTGGGGCACATTTGAGACCCAAACCACAGCACTAACCCTGGCATTTCCATCAGGCCACAGGGATCCATGAACACACCGTGCAGGACTTACTCTGTTCAGGCGTGCTCCATGGCAGACACTGGGAAACCAAGGGAAGGCTCAGTCCCAGGACACAGAGGGGCAGAATCAATGCCTTGTGTCCTGCCATTCCTTCCTGACCAGCTCAAAGCAGAGTCCGGGCCATCTGCCCATACTGAGTGCCCAATTATGGAGCATACATGCATTTTGAAGAAAGGTGGACCTGACTCTGAGGATTAGCTTTGCCAATTTCTAACTTTACACCTTCACGGAGCCTGTTTTTCACACAATGACGGGAACATTATGCTGCTCCTTGCTCTCTTGGGGTTGCTGTTCTTTTCCTGTCCTTCCACTCAAGGACTCCTCTAGGACTCTGCCTAGATCCCTTTTCCTTCAGGCTGAACTCTGGCCCCTCCTGCAGCCATCAGGCCCTGGCCTTCCATGGCCCCAACTCTGACTTCCTGCTGTGAATGTGGCCCTGCCCCATGGATAGATGGATGAATGGAGAGGCCCTGCTGCCCGGGCTGCTCCCTGAGCATGTCCAGGAGGGACTCTGTCTTTTCTAAGGGGCAGTGGGGGTGGTTGGCAGGAGCACAGGCTTTGGGGTCAGACAGATCCCCCACCATCATTCCTGGTGCTGGCAGCCCCAGGTTTGTGACCTGCGTCTCAGCTTTCTGCTTCATTGTTATGGCTTGTGTCCAGATGTCCCCTCAAAGCCTCGTGTGCTCATAGGTGGGGTTTTTCAGAGGTGGCTGAATTCACGGTGCATGAATATGGATTAAGGGGGTGTGATATCTAGATTAGTCTCCTGGTTGCATTAATGTAGTTCTTCTATGCTATGAAGGAAATTACTGAAGACAGAAGCACCACTCTGGGTGTGGGTGGCACTAATCAATAAGTTTGTAGCCTGGATGGAATAGAAAGGGACAGAAAGAAGGCAGGGTTTCTGCTGCTGCTGCCTTCTGCCTACCCTGCCATGGACTGTTGATGCCCCCTCTCCCTGTGATGCCCCTTTGCTGTGCCACCCTGCCTTGGAGCCAGCTGACGATGGACTGAACTCACTACAAACTGTGAGCTACAATAAACATTTCCTCTTTTAACTTGTGGGTGTCAGGTATTTTGTCCCAGCAATGAGAAATGTAGGGCCGGTGAGATAGCTCCGCAGTGTAAGTGCCTGCCTGGCAAGCGCAAGGTCCTGAGTTCAACTCCTGGTACCCACATAAAGAAGAAATGTAACTAAGACATCCATCAAGGTAGAAATGAGAATCAACAGGGATGCTCAAAGGCACAACAGCTCTCCCTGCATGCTTCTTTTGGCGCCAGCCAAGACAAGCTGGTATAATGGGCAAAATAGAGGATTTGGAGCTGGATATGCTGGCCAAATCCAAGATTGATGGCTAATTATGTACATAACTGTGTATCTTGTTATGTAATTACATGCTTAATTATGCAGCAAATTTTGTAATTATGTGCCCAATTGTATGCTAATTTTGGGTTAGTCATTTCATCTCACAGAGCCCCAGTGTCTACATCTGCAGAGTGGGTATAGGTGCCAGCAGTGGTGGAAAGGTTGGCAGGCAGTGCTGGCCACAAGGTCCCACACTCAGTGGGTCCTCTTTCTGGATCTCGAGCCCAATGTCAGTGACCGTTTTCTTCCCTCTCGATCACTGAAGACCCGGAATCTCCTTGCCCATATGGTGCTGAGAAAGCCCATCAGAGCTGCCCGCTCATTTTTCTCCATGGGCCTCCAGTTTGATTGCTATTGTCACAGATTGCTCTGTGCCAGGTTGGCTGTGAGGATGCAGAAAGCAGGCCTGGTAGTCGACAGCTGGGCCTGGCTGGTTGCTGCCAATGAGGCCACGAGGACCCCTGTGGGGGACACGATTGCACAGAACATCAGTGGTCATGGGCAACCTGGCAGGTGTGATGGGACAAGACGAGAGCAAGGCTGCTCCTTGGTCACTCCCGAGCAGACAAGAAAGTCACTGGGCAGCCACAGCCAGCCAGTTGGACCCCCCCCCCTTCCGCTAGGACAATTTGAGATGTGATCTGCTCTTCTCACCTCCTAGATAAGAATGACTAAGGTCCCAGATTGGGAAATTGCCTCCACTGCAGACAGCAGCTGATCTGCAGCAAAGCCCACTTCTTCCTCCCCGCCAGATTTGCCCAATGCCAGCTCGAGTCCCCTCTGGGCTCCCACAGATCAAGATGTCCCCAGTCCCCATGACATGGATCATCCGTCACTTCAGCAGGGCACACCCAGTCTGAGCGTATTCCTGGTGGTTTTGGCTGGCAGATGTTGACAGTTAAGAGGTCCGACTTAAACTCTGGAAATCACAGTGCTCTGTGATTGTCACAGCCCTCCACAAAGCAGGTGGCTTACTCTTCTTGAGGCAAAGGCCTGAGTCCCCCAGGGGAAAGCTTCAGCTTGTACCTCCTGGGTGATTGCACTGTCCTCCTTGGGTGGGCATCAGGCCAATACTATGCCAAGCCCAGTGTATTCCAAAGGTAGTGGAATTCTAAGCCAAATTGAGTATGTATACTTTGATGCTTCTTCAGGCTAGTTTAGGAAACTTGTGATGACCTCTACCCATTACAGATGTGATTCTCAGGCAAGCAAATCCAGAGTAGCAATTTTAGTCATGATTTTATTCCACTTTCCACTTAGCAGCAGTAAAAGGTTTGACTTGGGAGCTTACCATGCCTTGTGGAGACATTCCCACCAGCCATGCATCTGGCCCTTAATTACCCATTAATGTTTATCTTATCTCAAAGTTAGTCTGACTCCTATTCTTGATCATCCTAGGGCAGAGAAAGGCATTGGCAAATAAACAGAGAAGCACGCAAATTTGTCAGCAGATGGATTGCAAAGGAATACAATTACTATGTGCAAAATGCCTTTGCTTTTAAAAAGCATTCATACAGAAATTAGTCTGTCAGCAAATGTATAGAGCTAATTGCATAAAAAAAATGGTTCTTACCATAATAATTCTTCCGTAGTGTCACTTCTTGCAAAGCAGCCATGATTGGGCACATTATTAATGGAACAGAAGTCAAACTGTATTCATTAAAAATTTTTTTTGAGGGAAGAAGCCTATTAGAATCCACTTTATAACATATCTACTCCTTTTTACTACTTAATAAATATTTAATTCTTGTTTGCAGAGCACTTAAAGTAATGATTTTGCCATTTTTGGCATGAAGCTAAAACCAAAAAGGAATCATAGCAAGCACGGATGATGGACCAGGCAGGGTTGGTCACAACCGGGGTCAGTTTCTTTGTGTCCAGCAGGAGGCCTGACTTGCACTTGGGAGCTGCCCCATGGCCAGGGTGAATGACAGGATGTGCAGCCCTCAGAGGACCCAGAAAAGGGAGCCGAGTGCATCAGTACGGTCGGAGTGGATGTGTGCACTCAGTAGCAACCTCCTGTGCCTGGCTTGGGTCAGCGCCACTGACAGCTGTGTTGTTGTCACTTGTGCAAATCCTACTGGTCGCTGGGACGTGACTCCTCAAAGCCTGGATGAATCTTCGCACTGCTGGGCCCGGATACACCAAGAGCTATTTATTTATCGGTTACTGGGCCTTCGCATGGGGCTACATTTTCGGCCCCTTAAAATTATTTTATTTTGAGACAGAATTTCACTAAGGTGATAAGTTGCCAGGCTGGGCTTGAACGTGCGATCCTCCTGCTGGGGTTACAGGTGTGTCCGCCATGCTCTTCGGCAGGAGCTGTTTCAATGTATGTCCCGTGCATGTTTGTGGGCAGGAGCGGTCTGAGGAACCCCTCTCCATCACTATGCACTCCTGGGGCTGAGCTGCTGGGAGACAGTGTGTGCGGTAGATGGGAGCTCAGACCCTGCAGCCACATACCTGAGTGCCACCCTCAACGCCTACCTCTCAGCTGCGTGAACTCCCTCAGGCGGTTTAACTGTCTCCTGTAAGTGGGGGACACCAGTGCCTCCTTCATAGGATTGTTCTGTAGGGGTGAACGAGCTGAGCTAGAGGTGTGCTTCAACGATGCAACACTTGCCTACCGTGTGCAAGGCCCTTAGTTTGGTTCTCAAAACTCAAAGAGAGAGGGGGAGAGAGAGAGAGAGAGAGATGGAGGAGAGAGAGCCCATAACATTTTGGCACAGGACCTGGTGTGAGGTGCTGGGTGTGAGCCAAGGACTTTGTCACTGTGGAGGTCAGCCAGAGGCATAGGGCATTTGGGTGGGTTCATGAAAAGCAGACCTGTGGCTAATAAGTATACTTATTAGTATTTCATATTTATAAGCACTTTGACCTTTTGTCAACAAAGATCCTTCTCTTGATATTTTCTTCAGAGAGAGGCTGACATTCAGTTGGTCAGGAACCATCCCAGCCCTTGCGAATAATGGGCAATGGCCTTCACCCTGTTCCGTGGTGGCAGGGTGGTTGCCAATTCCACTCATCTCTGCATCCCCAGGGCTCAGATTGGGACATTTGTGGCATGAGAGGCAGCATTTTGCATAGGTGTCACACACAAACAGGTGGGGCCAGCTAGGCAGAGTCAGGACAGAGCAAGACAGATCCAGAGTACAAGATAAGGGAGGGGATGGTGGGACTTCTCTAAGAATGATGCCTTGAGGGGTTCAAACCTGGAGGACAGTAAGGATCAGCGAGCTATCCATGCTGGCCCAGCAGGAGATGAGAGGCCAGGAGGGCGCACCTCGGGGTGGGGTGGAGGGATTGAGAGAGCAGGCAGGGCAGGCGGAAGCTGCAAATTGAGCCCCAGCACCTGGGACCTGGAGAAGGAGTAGGCAGAGGTGACCTTATCTGAACCCCCAGCCTGCCTTGGCCAGTGTGCAATTCCTTCACCCCTACAGCTGTGCTTTGGGCAAGTCCCTTCTCTGTGAGCTGGGAATTGGGTTGGCATGTTATGGCTCAGCAGTGTCTAAGGTTTATAAAAATGAGTTTATAATGAATCAAATGACTTGTCGGGCTTTAGGCCAGGGCATTATTGTTCTCGGAGAATGGCAGCCCCCTTCTGTATTTTATTGTCTTTGCCATAAAGCGCACCCTGAAAAGCCTTTGCGAGACCTGCTGAGCTGGCAGAGGCCTCCCCGTGGATGGAAAGATCAGCTATTATTAAAATGAACCCATTAACCAAGACGCTTTATAAACTCCAGGTGATCTCTTTCCTATTATCCTCTAAGAAGATTAACATTTTTAGTGTTTCTTTTATCAAGTTTTGGAGAAAGACAAATAACCCAAGTTTAAACAAAAGCACCTTTTCCTGTCTTGTCAATTTCTTTTTCTTAATTTGAGCCTGCAGTCCTAAATGAGGAGCTTATGATGGCACACACAGTCACATTTTCTTGGTCTCAACAGTGGTGGGTGTTATCTTCTGTGATTGTCACTCATTTATTTAACAAGTATTTTGTACTTATTAAAGATCAGGTGCAAAGTTAAGGACCTGGTAAGGGAAATCGGAAACACAGAATGACATGTTTATGGATTGCAAAAATCAATATTGTCAAAATGTCCATATTACATGAAGAAATCTACAGGTTCAATGCAATCCTTATAAAAATTACAGTGACATTTTCCACAGAAATAAAAAAGCTACTCTAAAATTTGTAACCACAAAAGACCCCTGAGTAGCCAAAGCATCCTGAACAAACAGATCAGAGCTGGAGGCGTCACGACACCTGACTTCAAATATAAAGCAATAGTAACCAAAGCAGCAGGTGACTGGCACAGAAAGAGACACCTAGACCCGTGGGACAGGGTAGAGCTCGGAAATAAACCCACACGGCTGTGGTCAATTGATTTTTGACAAAGATGTCAACAACACGCAGGAAGGAAAGGACAGTATCTCCAATAAATGGTGTTGGGAAAATTGGATATCCATATGCAGAAGAATGAAATTGAATCTTTATCTCACACCATATACAAAAAGTCAACTCAAAACTGATAAAAGCCTTACACGTAAGATCTGAAACCGTAAGACTACTAGAAGGAGACATAGGGGAAAGTTCCAAGACACCGATTTCTTGGAAGGGCTACAAAAGTGCAGGCAACAAAAGCAAAATTAGACAAATGGAACTTTGATGAAACTAAAAAAACTTTTGCACAACAAAGGAAAAAACAGAATGAGGAGACAAACCACAGACTGGGAGAGAATTCTTGTACACCAAACATCTGATAAGGGGCGAACATTCAAAATGTATAGAGAAACTCCCCATTTTCTGTGGTTCTGCTTTCTGCAATTTCAGTTACTTGTGGTCAACCAAGGTCTAAAAATATTAAGCAGAAAAGTTCAAGAATAAGCAATTTACAAGTATTAAAAACTTTTCTTTCTTTCTTTTCTTTTCTTTTTTTTTTTTTTTTTTTTTTTTTTTTTACCTTAACCAGAAGTCAGCAGGGGTCATTACTGGTCTAGACCACTTTTTATTTAAATTTTATGAAAAAATAAAACAAAATTTTGTAACAAAATAATGAGAATAGTTAATACACTGTGTACCAGTATCTTCAAAGTAGTTACAGTGCAAGACATAGACAAAAAAGGTTCTTTCTTACAAAGAAGAAACAGATAATAGCACAAAACTTTCTTTTCAAAGGACTTGGAAACAAGTAGTACAAATAAAACAAATTAGCATATATACTAAAATATTTTTGAAATAATGGAACAGGTAATTTGGGGAATTATTTCAAATTCTCCCTACTTCCTATTTATCTATCTTCTATTTCTCTCTCTCTCTCTCTGCTTCTCAAAAAAGAGAAACCATGTGATACTTAATCTTGTGTATCTGGCTCGAGTTTACCATTCTTTCTGGCAGAGTAGTACTCCACTGTGTATAAATACCATGTTTTCCTTGTCCATTCACTTGTTGATAGACATACACTATGCTGTCTCCAAGATGTAGCTGTTATAAATCGTGCTGCTATAAACATGAGTATGCCTGTATCCCTGTAATCTGACGATTTTACCTCTTTGGGGAAGATACCTAGAAGGGGACAGCTGGGTCAAGTAGAATTTCTATTTTTAGCTTCTTGAGAAATCTCCACACTGATTTACAGACTAGTTTCAGCAGTTTACATTCCCACCAACAATGTAGTAAAGTTCTTTTTCCCCTGCAACATCCTTGCCAGCATCTGTTATTAGATTTTTTCGGTGCTGGTCATTCTTCTGGGTGTCAGGATAGTTTTAATTCATGTTTCTCTGATGGATAGCAGTGTTGAACATTTGTTTAAGAGTTTACTGGCCATTTGTACTTCTGACAAGTGTCTATTCTTTTCAGTTAGCCATTTTGGATTGGGTCTTTTATTTTGGGAGTACAATTTTTTTGAGTTCTTTTTTTTTTGTGGGTACTGGGGGGTCGACCTCAGGACCTCACGTGCCAGCAGGCACCCATGCTGCTGAGCGATATCACTGGCCCTTTTTTCGTATGTGGGTTCCGGGAGTTGAACTCGGGCCCTCGCGCTTGCCAGGGAGGCGCTTACACCGCTGAGTCATCTCACCGGCCCGTTGAGTTCTTTATAGTATATTCTAGACTGTGGTCCTCTATCAAAGGAACAGCTGGCAAAATTTTTCCCCATTCTGTAGGTTGTCTCTTCACTCTGTTGGTTGTTTCCTTTGCTGTGCAGAAGCTCCATGACACATTAAAAAGTGCTAAACATCACCAATACAAAAATTCTGTTGTTCCCCTTCCCATTTGAACATTTTCTTCCTACTTCCCCATATCTACCCTCCATTTTGGTCCTTATTTATCCTTTGGATTTCTCATACAAGGGAAACAATGCAAGATTTTAAATGTTCACACTTCAATTACTAGAAATGATAGTTTATTTTGTTTAATTACTGCACAAGATATACATATATCAAAATCTCACATAGCACCCCATAAATAGATATAATTATTATTTGTCAGTCAATAAAAGGAAACATGAGTGCTTACGTTGCGATTTTAATAGGGTTGGTGGGACAGGCCTCACAGAAAAAGTGGGAGTTGAGCGAGGTGTTGAAGGAAGTAAGAAGTGTAGTCGTAAACCTGTCTACCTGTCTGTCAGTTCTGGATGGGTTTCCATTCTCTGATTTATTGCATGTTTCTTGCTTCTTTACCTACTTGATAATTTTTGACTGGATGCCAGTCGTGTATTTTACCCCGTTGGTTGTCGTACAGCTCGAGATCCCACCTGTCTTCTCGAACCTTGTGATGGGAGCAGCTAAATTACTTAGGAACAGTTAGATCCTTTCGGAATTTAGGATTTGTCAGGTAGGAATAGAAACTGCTCAGGCAAAGATTTGTTGTTCCACATCTCCGAAGCAGACCTCTCTGTCCACTCCGCCCAGCGTCTGTGGTCATGGGGGTTTCTGTGCTGGCTCGTGTGAACAGGCAGGGCTCAGACTGTGAAGGTACAGGGCACTGCTCTCTTCAATGCTTTTGGGTGATTCTCCTCTGGTCTGGGATGCTTTCCGCACAGGCATAAGCTGATCAGTACTCAGTGCACACTCAAGAGGAGCCCTCGGCAAGTCTCCAGAGTTCTCTCTTTTCCCTAGTGCTCCATTCTAAAACCATCCAGTCTCTTTGGGCTCTTCACTCAAGAGTCCCAGAGTGGTGGCTGAGTACCCAGCAAGGTGCCCCCTTCATGTGTGGGCTGGAATCTCTGTGTAGCAGTAAGCTGGACGACCAAAAGGTTCTTCCCACCCATTTATCACCCATCAGGGATCCTTGTCCCTTGTTGCCTGATATAAGTCTTGAAAACTGTTGTTTCATATATTTGTCTCAGTTTTTTTTGCTTGCTTCAGGCAGAGTTCTTTGTCGCTCTAACTTGACTAAAGGCAGGAGTCTCTTGTTAATCCCATTTTACGGGTTGCGGGTTTGAAACTCGAATAACCGAAATGGCTTGCCCATGCTGGCAGGTGCAGGAACTGAGATTCACGCCCCATGCCTTTTCTGGGATGCCGCTGCTCTTGTACTAATGACCTCAATTCTTTACATCTCAGTTGTTTCCTTTGCAAATGAGGCAATGTGAGAAGCACCTGGGGAACAGCTACCCTGCTGCCCGCTCCGTCTCGCTCACTTCATGTTTGTTCCTTCCTGCTGGCAGCAGGGTATTGGTTCCCAAGTGAGGGCGTCGGAGGCAGGTGAGTCTCACCATTTTGGCGGCATCTGGGAGGTGAACCTGAGGGGACTCTGCTTTCCCTCTCTCCGAGTGGTCAGAGCCTGGGCAGGGAGATGCTCAAAGGTTCTCCTTTCCAGCATATTCACCGTGAGTGACAATCAGCTTTGACAGGGCATTGAGTGTCCCCATAACGCTCAGGGGTTATGGGTGTGGTCCTCAGCGTGCTGCTGTCGGGAGGCTGGGAGCTTTACGAGGTGGGGCCGAGAGGCGGGTCTTCAGGTGACTGGGGTCGCACCCTTGCAGGGGGGCTTGGTCCTCCAGCCTCTTCTTCCCTGCGTGGCTTTGCTCTGCCAAATGCTCCTTGCAACGCTGCGCTGCCTCGTTACAGGCCTCCAAAGCACCAATACCAATCGGTCATGGGCTGGACCCTCCACAACTGTGAGCCACAGTAAAACTTTTCTCATTGTAACCCAATTTCCTCCATTATTGCAGTGACAAAGCTGACTGACACAGCATCAGCTTGTTTGGCACGTTCCTTCAGAGGGTGGGCCTCCGCCCCCATTGATGCCTCCATGTGCAAGCCATACTTACTACACTTTGCCGAAATTCCCTGCGCTCAGTTGAAGGTGGCCTGGAGACTCACCCCAGCTGGCAGCTGTGGGAGAAGTGTGGTCTGGGATTAGAGACCCATGTGTGGCCTCAGCTGTATGATTACTGCGTGATCCCGAACAAGTCGCCTCTCATCTCTGAGTGTCATTTTCCTCCTCTACATATAAACACCTGTAGATATCTCTATATAAATCATCTATGTAAAATAATCTATAAACACCTAATTTTGTGAAGTTGTTCTGAGGTTTGGAGGTAAGGGGTGTACAATGAATAACACATAATAGATGTTCGATAAAAGATGATTAATCTAGAAAAGCTAAACTGGATGTACTTAAAACAGCATATTTCTAAAGGAGGTTTTGGGGTGAGAAATATGGAAAGATTTCAAAGCTAATGTAACATCATATGCAGTTATTAATTTCCAGGATCCACACATAGAGCACATTTTAATTGGTGGGAATTGTCATTGTTCGGGATCACACAGTGAAGGCTCTGCCAGGAATGGCTGGTAAATGGAGCTGATGACTGTTCAGCTGGCCCTTAATAGGGTCATTGTTGGTTGCAAAGCCACAGTTCTAGCCCACTGGGAGAAGCAGGTGGGGTTGCCAGACATGCAACAGGCAGCCCGAGTGGCTCTGTGGTCAGTGTGAGGCCAGGACTGACCACGGTAAAGCAGGGTGGGATCCTGATTGGATGGGCACAGAATTAATTGAAGAATCTGGAGAGAACTGATATGTCTCCATTGGAGAGGTTTCCACCTACAAGTCCCATTGTTCATGTGTTTATGTTTTAAGGTTGTGTGGTTTTTTTGTGTAGAGAACTTGCTCACCTTTCATTAGATTTCACCTTAGGCATCTGATGCTTTTGGGCTGGTAAATAAGTAGGCAGCCTTTTAAAAATGTTATTTTCTAATTTTTTTGTTGTGGTACACAGAAATATAAATTAAAGTTTTATTTGCTCCTTTCCAATCCTTAAACCTTTTATTATTTTTGCTGGCCTTAGGCACTGGGTAGCATCTTCAATACAATGTTAAGTAGAAGTAATTAGCGAGCATCTTTTCTGGTCTTGATTTCGGAGAGCACATTTTCAGATTTCACTGTTTAGGTGAAATATTTGCCATAGGAAATGTTTTTATTAGATTAAGGAAGTTACCTTCTCTTCCTGGTGGGTGCAGTTCATTTTTCCTGATGGATGTTGAATTTTATCAATTTTTTTCCGGAATCCATTAGAATGCTCGTATGATTTTGCTTCTTTAATCTGCTCATGTATGGAATTATGTTAGTTGAGTTTTAATTGTAAAATCAGCCTTGCTTTCTTAAAATTAAATTTGGTCCTTTTTAATATGTCATGGATTTAACTTGCTAAATTGTGTTTGTGACTTTTGGCACAAATTTTTCATGAAAAATATTGGTATTTTTAAAAATTTTGAAATGTCATTGCCCAGTTTTGGTTGCAAGGTTAAAATGTGTTGTCTAGAAATTTGTGTAGAATTGGTGTTATTGCTTCTTATGTACTTAATAGAATTTATTGGTCAGCCCAGTTAGGCCTGGAGATGTGTTTTGTGATGAGAATTTTAGTTGATGATTTAATTAATATGCATCTACCTATTCAGACTTTCTTTTTTCCCCTCAGAACAGCATATTTATTGTATATTCTTCCTTACTGTAGGCCAAAGTTTCCAAGCCTCAACATGGTTGATGTTTTAACCAGGGAATTCTTGTTCGCAGCAGCTTTCCTGTGCATTGTGCGACCCTAAGTAGGCTCTCTGACCTCAGACACAGTGGCTACCTACTCCCTGGTCATGACTACAAAAAATATATCCAGACATTCCAACATCCCACAGTGACCCAAATGGCTCTGAATTTTGAATAGACTTTCTGTTTGCATCAGTTTGGTAGTTGTGTTTTCAAAGAATTTATTCATTTACAGTTTCGTTTGTACTGCCATAAAGTTTTTATAAAATTCTTCTGCTAACTTTTAAATCTTTGTCTGATTGGTACTAATGTTTCCTTTTTGTACCTGATATTAGTTAATTGTGACTTCTGTATTTGTCTCATGATGAGTCTAGTTCAAATTTTCTTAACATTGCTATTATTTCTACTATTTATTTTGGTTTTCCTTTTCGAAATTATTGAGAGGATATTTACGTAACTTTTAAGCTTCTCTCCTAATATATGCACTTATAGCTACTTAGGAGTTAGGCGTACACCACAAACTTTGATGTCACATTTTATTATTGTTTCAAAATACTTTTAAATTTCCACTGTGATGTTTTTCTTTGACTCATAGATTTGTTATTCAAAAACGTTTGCTTAATTTCCAAACATTTGAAGATTTATAGTTAGTTTTTGTTTTTCATTTCTGGTTTGGAACAGAGAAAGAATATACTCAGAATGTTTCTGAGGTTATGAGTCAACGTGCACCCAGCTTTGGTGAATATTTCATGTGTACTGGAGAGGACAGATCCTGCACTTGGGTGTAGTTTTCTGTATTTGTCAGTGAGGTCAGGTTTGCTTACTGTGTGGTTCGGGTCTGTCTGCTGTCCTATCAGTTGTTGAAGGTGGTGCATTCAGAGGTATTACAGCGATTGTAGATTTGTCTATTTCTCTCTTTCATTTTATCTGTTTTTGTGTCATGTAATTGAAAGGAATGTTCCTAAGTGTATATGTGTGTGGAATTGTGACGTCTTTCTGATGGATTGGTGGGCAGCAGACAGGGCTCCTGCGGTGCCCAAGCTGTCCTCGGGGAGCCTGGGCTGGACTGAACAGCTGACAAGGGTGCCACAGGATGCCACCTCACCCTGCCAGGCTCCGAGTCAGGAGAAGAAAGACCTTGTTCAGCAGTATCTCTAATGGTTATTATTTAATTTTCTCCTCTGGGTCGAGACTAAGTTGAGATTTAAATCACTTTTAGAAGTCACGAGCTGTGCTGCTTTTTTTTCTTTTCTAGAGAGCACAGATCATTCTGTTCGAGACTGGGATTTAATATTTTCCTCTAGAAGTTCAATTTCAGGGCTCCAGAAAAGCAATTCATTTTGGGAACACGGGCTGCCCGGTTGGATCTCCTGTGTGTGCTAAGCTCGGATGCAGTGAAGCAGGCAGAGGCCGAGGGCGGGCGGCCGAGGAGCCGCAGACGGCGCTTCCGGGTGCTGCCGCTCACCGCGCGGGCCTCCCGGGGCGAGGGTGCTCCACAGAGTTCACAGCCCAGAAAACGCAGCAGTTCTTTGGAGTCCATGGGGCTGAATGACAAGGATGCGAGGGCTTGCATTTTGAGTGTCATTGCTTTTCGTTTTATTTTTCTAGTATTTTGTTAAATTGTCAGTCTGCAACCTACTGAAAGATGAATAAAACGGGCCTTCCTCCATAAACAGCTTGAGGAGTGTGGACCCGGCTTCTGCGGGCAGCAGAGGAGGACGCGGGCCAGCACTGCGGGGCTGAGAAGCGCTGCTGAGCGTCCAGCGGCGGTGGCCCGGCTTCCGGGACCCGGACACGCGGTCCTTGCTCGCCAGGGCACTGCGGCCTGGAGGAGAGGATGGGGTGCAGGGCGAGGAGGGCGGCGCAGACGCGGCGGGGCCTCGCGGTCACGGCGGGTGCGGGGTGGAGCTCAGAGCCCCGCACTCCAGGCCTGGGGCACTCGCCGGCTTCGGGATGCGAGGGGCCCAGCGGACGAGCACGCCGAGAACGTGCGCGGAAGGAAGCGGCGTGGACCGCGGCGGACCTCGGGGAGCGCAGCAGGGCAGGGCAGGGCCTCCGCACCGCTTCGGAAGGTGGCGAACGCACGGGACGCGCGCTCAGCGAAAGGGAGTGCTCCGAGGGAGGCGACTGGAGCGTCTCCTACCGCAATCCAGTTTTAAAAGCGAACACTCACCTGCATTTATCAATCATGCCTCGTCCACCCCCCCTCTCGGCCTCCCTCCGCGGCTTGAGAAGAGGAAGCCGAGGGACGAGCGGCGGCGAGAGCCAGGACGCCGCTGTTGGAGCTGAGTTTTCCGATGCTAGGTTCCCGCTTTAGACGGACGCGCGCTCGAAGCCGGGTGTCCGCGGGCCCCGTGTAGGGCACCGCACGGCCGAGCACCTGGGACGGGCGGGGACGGGCGCCCGCGGCTGCCCGCTCGGGGATCGAACCTCCGGCGCCTCCCGGACAAACGGCCAAATGACCAGGCGGGCGGCGGAGTCCCGACGCTGCTGGGAGGCGACACAGGCTGCGTGGGGAACGAACCTGCCTTCCCCCTGACGGACACGCAGAGGCGCCTCAGCTCTATGAGGACGTTTCCCTGGCTCATTTTGGGCAGCTTCCGCTGCTTTTTTAGCTGCCTCCCTCAGAGGCGCACACTCACAGAGGGCGCGCTCCTGCGTGTGCGCTAATCAAACGCGAAGCCTAAAGAAGCTCATGGAGTAGTGAGGGCTCCTTTTAGTCACAGAAGATGTCAAGTAAAGGCAACCAGTCCTGCAAAAGTGACTGTAATCTAAACATCTTTATTCCAGAATGTTTTTTTCCTCTCTTTTTTCTGATGCCTTATTAGCATGAGAGAGATCACCTGGGAATCTTGGACACAAAAGACCCCTTGCATTTATCCTCCCGGCTGCTGCGAGCTGCTTCTCTGCCAGCTCTCCTCCTACACAGCGTACTTTTATCCCACTTCAGTAAATGTATACTTTCACTGCCCAAAGGAAAAAAAAGTGATTGTAAAGTGAGCAAGGCAAGCGCCCCAGGTTTCACAGCACCCCGAACTTCCTGGTTACGTCCTGTGGTATCTTCTAGTTCCAGCGGGGCTGCTGACTCCACCTTTCTTAGGGCACTGCACTTTCACAGACGGCTGCTGGGGCCACTGGACATCACAAGACTGGCGGCAACAGTGGCGGGGACAGCCTGGCATTCCCAGCTGGAGGGACAGAGGCTGGCCCGGGGCATGCTTGCACTTGCGCTTCGTAATGGATGGATGGATGAGGGTGCTGGTGGGACTGGCTGGGGGCCGCGGTTGGCTTGCTCCTCTCTGCTCCTCTGGACCTTCCTGTCTGTGGCTACGGGGGCCACGCGTACACAACCAGGATGGTTTGCCACTGTCCTCAGGGTTCCTAGTGAGGCTGAGAGTGCTCCTGGCAGATGGAATCACAAAGAGGCAGAGGTGCAGGCACTCAGGCCCCGAGGAAGGAGAGGAGAGGGAGAGGGGGGAGTTAGCCGTGTTAAGGAGAGGCACAGAGCTCGCCTAGCATCCTCTCCTACCTTCTGGAACTCCTGCTAAAAGACCTTCTAAGCCTGAGTGTCTGATTTTCTTATACTTCCTTATGTTTATCCTGCTTTCCTTGGAGATTCACTTGACATTATGTCTTTCCAGTATTTTAAACAAAATTTCATCATCTTTGCAATCTCTAAGAGTCTTCACATGTTCTCATGCTCCTCCTGATCCCTTTTGCTTGCCTCCCCGAATGTAACCCGGGCCCCAGAACACCAAGGTTTTGCCTCTTTTGTCCGGTTGTGTGCACAAAACCATACCATATGTGCTCTCGTGTGCCTGGCTTCTTTCACTCGGTTTGCTGAGATTCATTTGCGTTGCAGTGCGTAGCCGTGGTCTCCTCTTTGTTGCTCTGTGTTATTCCACTGTCATTATTTATTTTGGCTTCCCCCTTTGGTGGACATTTGGGTCCTTAGTTTTTATGAGTAGCGCTGTTCTGCAGTGGACATTCTCGTGCATGTCACTGGGGACATTGGTTTGGATGGGATGACTCTCCCAATTATGAGTAGGCCTGACCTCAGGAGTATAACCCAACCTAGTTGATATGTAAAATTGATCATCACATAGGCAATACTCAGGGGCTGCAGAGATCAGGAAATGGCTCTTTTTGGGGGACCATTGCCTGCTATCTCCTAGTCGCTGGGTGGAGTGTCTCTGCCTGGCTCTGTCACTTGGCTTACCCAGCCCGTGTCCTGTGACCTAGAAGGCCAGGTTGAAAGGGTGGTTGGAAAGGAGACGGCATATTAAGATGTAGGGGGAGGGACTCTGAGCTGGATGGCCTTGTCCAAATCCTGGCTCTGCCACCTGCTAGTGGTGTGGCCTTGGGCAAGTCACCTTGTCCTTCTGAGCTGAGCCTGAGTTTCCTCAGCTGGAAAGCAGGGACTGTCATTATGGTAGTCCTTTCGCGGATAAATGCAGCAGTGCAGGACCCCCTTCCCTGCCTCATGTTTGCCCAGTGTGTCCAGCAGAGTGTCCAGCAGGCCCGACAATACCTGCTGACTGATTGCACCCACCTGGCCGGCATGCCATTTCATTCTGCTTCGGTGGAGCTGACCTGGGGGTTTTTATTATTTGCATTTTACTTGGCCTGGGAAGCAGTAAATTTATTTTAAGGTAATGATCTTGCTCTTTTCCTCTTGTTCCCATAAATTATGATCCAACAAGTCCTGCACAAACAGTTTGGTTTGATATCTCCCATTAATCTTTGCTATACTTTGTAAGCCAACTTCAGTGCAGCGAGCTTGGTTTTAATTAAGTCTTGGAATTTCCAGTATTTCACAACTCACTCTCACATTGGACTATAAAAGGAGGAGTCCATATAATTTCATGGGGAGCAATTCCCTTTACTGCAAGTATGCAAAGTAGAACTTGCTTTCTTCAGCCTCTCGTTCTGGACTATTTTATTTTCCCTGAGGTGCCTGCTGGACCTTCCCTCTGCTTTCTGAAATGGGCAGAGCACTCAAGGTCTCCCGGAGGAGAGGGAAGACCCTTGTTAAGGAGAAGGCTGTCGTCTTTGCAGAGCCCCTGTCTGGGCCCAGTGTGTACCCGGCCACTGTGCACCAGATCACCACACCCTGTCGCCGAGACAGCACACATGCAGAGGCGGTCTGAGGGAGACATCTATTCACCTCATCCCCACCCCCACCGTGACTCCATCGTCCTCCCACCCTGACGGTGCCCAGAGCTGTGGTGCCCGAGCCCTGCCACTGGACACTGAGGGTACTGAGATCAAACACAGAGGACTATTTTCAGTTCCACAGAGGGGTTCGTTGGGGAACTGTAGGGAGAAATTGCTGGGCTTCTGTGCTCCCAGAATAATGTCCAGCATCAAGAGATTGCCATAGTGTGGAAGTTGTCATTAAATCTTGATTCTGTGGCAGTGCAAATACCACAAACTGCTCATCTCCTGGTGCCATGGCTTAAATGTCCCCTCCCAAACTCATGTTGAAATTTAATTGCTACTGTGCTGGTGCTGAGAAGTAGGATGTGTAGGAGGTGATTAGTCACAGTGCCCCACCCTAACGGATGGGTTAGACAATATCATGGTTGTGGGTTAGTTACCACAGGAGTGGGTTTCTAAAAAAAATGGTGGAGTTTGGCCACATTTCCTCTTTCTGTCTTTTACATACCTCTTTCTCCTGTGCCATGTTATAATGCAGCACAGGGGCCCTCACCAGACACTGGCTCCATGCTCTGGGACTTCCAAACCTCCAGAACTATGAGGCAAATGAGCTTCTCTTCATAATTTACTTAGTCCTTGGTATTCTGTTATAGCAGCAAAAAGTGGGTTAAGATAGATCTCTGCCTGGGAGTCTCATGTTAGGCATAATTATGAACTTGTCTTTGTATCTGGAGACTATGGTTTAAGGAAATGTGTCCAGTTGTCAAGTGGACAAGGGGTGGATTGTGATAGTTAACTGATTGTGTCAACTTGAGTAATAACTAAACTAAATTAACTACACCCAACTAAATCAGCCACACCCAACTAAATTAGATCAGTGTAGTTCTGGGTGTGGCTGAAGGGATTTACTGAAGACAAGACCCCCTGGGTGTGAGTGGCACCAACCAATAGGCTTGTAGCCTGAATGCAATAAAAGGGGAATGAAGAAGGAAGGCTGGTTTCTGTTTCTTCAAAGCAGCTGTGGTCTCCACCTTCACCTTGGACATCGTCTCCTGGCTTCCAGTGCAGACTCTTCAACTTTCCATCGAAGACTTTTTTTCCTCCTGATGTGGACTTTCATGGGACACTACAGTGAGCTCTGGGCCTTCAACTGGATCCTTCGGATCTCCAGTGTGCAGACTGGAGAACTGAACACCTTTTGTGCTCTTCCACACCTGACTCTGTGGGCAGCCATTGTAGGCCAATCTTGTAAATTATTTTACATTTGTATATCTTGCATTAAATCTGTTTCTCTAGTAGGCACTGGCAGACCATGAGAGACTGTTTTTTCAGAGGAGAAGGGAAGGGAGGGAGCTGGTACCTCCTACCTCTCACTTTCCCACACAGCTCTCCAGGAAGGTGGGGCTTTCCTGTTTTACAGAGGAGGACTCTAAGGTTCAAAAAGTTGGGCAATGTGCTCAGTGTTTCATCATCACTAATAAGCATAAGGAGGGCTCAGTCCCTGCTCCTGCACTGTGCTGTACCACGGGAGTGGACAGCTGACCTTCCTTGGCCTCTTGCTGAACTGAGCCTTCACAGCGTCCCACCAGGAGGGGTCCTCACACTACCCTGTAGATGAGGAAACTGGGACTCAGATATGTCTGGCTGAGTGTTGCCCAGCTAATTGAGGATCAGGGGTTTTGAACTTACGCTTCCTGCTCCGAAAGTCCTTCTTACTCCCTGGCATGGAAACCACATTGCCTTTTGAGATTTGGAATGAGCACATTTTTAGCAGGACCATCCCAGCAGAGCATAATAACAAGGACTGTTAGCTTCTCCACCGCCTGCTTTATTGCCAGTGTGATTTATTAGACGGAGCAGGGTTTTCTTTTCATTTTCTTCCAAAATTACATGTTTTCATTTCTAGATTATCTGCAGTTTCTCCAGGATCCCTGTCAATTAACAATGCCTGAAGCTACACTCTCAACAAAATTATACTTAATCAAACTATCCGTGGCCCGTAGGGAGACTCCAAGGGGTGTGGATGCTGCCTGTGAGATGCAGGTAATTAAAAATCCAATATGTTCCATGAAGGAGGAAAAAAAGGACCCAGAACCATGATGGTCTGAAATTAAGTCTTCCTTCACGAAGAATTAATATTTAATCCTCAGTCTCCTTCCTGGTACTGAGATGTGGAAACTTTCTTTCTAGTCTTGGGCTGAATGTCAAAATTTGCATTTAAATGGGCCAATTTTGCACCAAGCCTATAGCTACAGGGGCCCTAATGAGAGTGTTAATTTATATAGTCTTAGATGTGAGCTTTATTAGAGTTCAGCCTTGAAATAAGTTGTTGAGGCCAGTTTTCAAAGCCCCATTAATGAGGCTACTGTGAGCTGGAGATCACCTAAGAGATCAGCCTCAGCTTTTGAAGGCCACTTCCTACAGAATGCAGCAATTTACTGACTTCTTTTTTCCATAGTTCTCTGAATGCCAGCTGATGCTGATTTCTTTCCTCTTGCAAACCCATGGACAATGAGATCAGGTTGTCCACAGCTGCCATTGCTAGACTCCCAGTCGCCGAGGACCTGGGCCAGCAAAGTGCATTTAAGCCTCTTTAAGGAAGACTAACACAGCTGATTACAGAGGCTTGGAGAACTAAGAGATGCTTTCAAAAGGGAAATGGTCACTTAGGCCTCCGGTGACATGCATTGTTGTGGTTCACTATTATGATACTTTGGATTAGGATCAGGGGTGTGAACCTATGGCACATGTGTTTTTCTTTTAAGACAAAAGATGTTAATGTACGAATTCTTTTTTCTTTTTTTTTTTTTTTTTTGTGGGTACCAGGGGGACGACCTCAGGACCTCGCGCGCCAACAGGCACCCGTGCCACTGAGCGATATCACCGGCCCCTTTTTCGTATGTGGGTTCCGGGAGTCGAACTCGGGCCCTCGTGCTTGCAAGGCAGGCGCTTACGCCACTGAGCCATCTCACCGGCCCACGAATTATTTTTTCTAAACAAATTGCAATGTTGGCACTTTGCAATTAATAAGTGAGTTTTGGGTTGCACTTTGGGCACTCGTCTCTATAAAGTTCACCATCACTGAATTAGGGCAAGAAAAGGATTAAGTTTGGGCCTTCTCCCAGAGTGTGGTTCATTGAACACATTTGTAAGAGTCGACCATAGAACCTTTTGGATGGCTTTATATGAAGCACTATTGCCTGTATGCCCATGATGACACTCCATCTTGATGCTGTAACAGGGACCTACATGCTGGGCCTACGGGCGCCCAATAGGTAATCGAAAGGAGGTAGCTAAAAGCTTAGCATCTCTACAACTGTGGGTCGGATCTCTGCGCGGCTCTGCATGGAGGCATGTTAATCACTTTGATATAGGGGAGATACTATAACTCCCAACCTGCAGTGTCAGATATGCCGAGTTTGTGTTCCCTAAACTTGAAGAATGAATTCTAAGGCACAACGGAGGGTAAGAGTAGGAAAAATTTGAGAGAGAGAACTTCTGAGAGACAAGAGGGCTCCAAAAGTGGGTTACCAATGAGCCCACTTTGCAAAGGAAGTTTTATAGAGCACAATCATGAGGTGGGCACAACGTGGGTCAAAACTATGATCAACCAATAAGATTACAAGTATAGCCGCTTAGGAAACATTGATCCAATGGGGAAGCAGGTCATATAGCAAGTGTACATGGAAGGAACAAAGACCTTTTTTAGGAAAGGATGGATCAGGAGGTCTTGGTCACCCACTGGGGTGACTGATGTCTATCTAGACTTTATTGGGCCAGGCGATATCAACTATAATGTAATCTTTATTGCTTATCCCTCGGGGTGGGATGTAGGCCTGGTCATTCCATTTTTATCTTGAAGCCCGGCCTTCGACAGATGCGCCCCCAGCCACAGCTGTGATGTGTGCTCATCCTCTGCACTGACTCCCTTGAGGGCCCAGCCCTGTCTGACTGCCCATAATGTTTCTACCTCACTTAGCTGTCTGTAGTAACTCAAGGGGTTTCTGTACTATAAGTTTTGTTAACCATGTCTAGAAGTCTTGAGTCATTGTCTTAAACCTACAGCCACCCCAGAGTCCAGGAAAAACAGAGCCTTGAAGATCACCCCACCCCATGATGAGGTCGCCCTCAAGCAGGAACAATTACCCCATGATGGAAAGTGAGGCTGTCTCCTTCCCCCAGGGCAGGCACTGTCAACTTGTAGGGAGGGGGGTGGTCTCGTAGGCAGGGAAGGATAGCATAAAGTTCTCACTGAACTTTATTAAGATCAGTAAGGAAACTTCCTAAAAGCAGTTTCTTCCTCTACCACTAAAAGAAGTTTCACAGGCAGACTCTGCCATTAGGGCAATTAAAAAGACAAAGGAGGGCCAGGAATATAGCTCAGCAGCACAGCGCCTGCTTGGCAAGGGCAAGGTCCTGAGTTTGATTCCAAAAAAAAAGACGAAGAAGAGAGAGGACCAGGAAACACAATTGTAATAAGAATTTGTCAAAAAGAGTTAACACAATGGGCCGGTGAGATGGCTCAGCGGCGTAAGCGCCTGCCTTGCAAGCGCGACGGCCCGAGTTCGACTCCCGGATCCCACATACGAAAAAGGGGCCGTTGATATCGCTCAGCGGCAAGGGCGCCTGCTGGCGCGCGAGGTCCTGAGGTCGACCCCCCGGTACCCACAAAAAAAAAAAAAAAAGAGTTAACACTAAGGAACCCAGAAGTAAAAGACCAGAAAAGCCATCTCCCTTCACTCACCTGATGAAAATGCAAAAGAGGTAAGAGACAGCCACCTGAGGGCTCTTATTTAATATGCAAAACATGCATGCACACATGCACACACACACCTATGCATATACACATGTACACATGTTCTTACTTTAACATCAGTATACTACACACATGTTCACGTGTTCTCTTAATCATTAACTCTAAAGCTGCTTCCTACAAGCCCTTCCCCCTTCACTTATTCATTACAAAGGGACAGGAAGAAGCCAACCGGAATGTTTGTCTCCTCCTTGCTGCAGTTGGAGGTTGTGCCTGTTACACGTCTGAGGCTGGTGACCTCTAGTGGTCTGGGTTCCTCCCCATCTTTCTGCTCAGGAATCTCACCCAGACTGGGAACCCCTTACTCCTGCATCCCCAACCTCTCCTCTCCTACCCTCCTGTCTCTCTTGTGTACTCAGACAAAACCAACCAAGCAAACAAGTGAACTAGCTGCAAAGTCCTGCTTGCAGGGCTGAGCTTCCCAAGTTCTCCTTTCACCTCTGCCCCGTGCCCATCAGGTGGTGGCCTGCATCCCCTCCTTACCTGTTCTACCAGCTCTGGAGACACAGGTGGGATGCCCTGAGGCATGCAAAATCAGCACGCCTGAGACCGAGTGGGCCGGGGACATGCCGAGAGTCTCAGCTCTGCATATGTCAAATGCTGTCCTCACTGCCTCCTCCCACCCATCTGCCAGCAGTCAGTGCAGGCCTCGCACGCGCAGCTGGCCATCGTGACCCTACAGATGAGTCACCTCTGCCTGCCGTGGTGCTGCCCACACCACACCCGTACATGCCTCTGTGGTGCTCAGCGGGCTTATGACTGCCCAGGCGAGCGTTTCTCTGGGAGTCCGACCCCCTCCTCACTGCAGGCTCTGTGAGAGCGGCGTTTGCCGCTGGGCCCCTGGGGCGCAGCTCTTCGAGCCAAGAGAGTTGTTTGCTGAAGGCACCTGTAGATTTAAATTTTCTTTTCCTCTTCCTCTTCCTCTTCTCTCTCTCTCTCTCTCCCCCCCCCCCTCTCCCTTTCTCTTTCTGGCTCCTGTCCTTAGCCTGTGGAAAAAATATCACATGTATCGGTTTGAGTTTCTTTACCTTCTACAAAGAGATCGTAGCCTCTGTCCCGACCTCTCCCTGCACGCATCTTCCTCAGAGCAGCAGCCCTCGAGCTGCAGTGCGCAGCAGCATGCGTGGACTCTGATCGTTGGGCTCTACCCTGGGTTTCAGATTCAATAGGGCTGGGCTGCGCCCTGAGAATTTGTATTTCTAATAGATTCCCAGTTGATGCTGCAGGTCCAGGGACCACACTTTGAGAAAAATTGTTTTATTTTCTTTTTTCTTTTTTTATTAATTGAGTTTATTGGTACAAGTTAGGCATACAAAATGATAGCATTCACCATAGGGGATTTGTACCTTTATGTGATATATCTTTGTTCTTTTTTTTCCCATCCCCTTACCACTCCTTATTTACAAAAGTTTTGTTTCCATTTTTCCTTCTTTTCTCATTCTTTTCTTTTCCCTTTCTTTCCTCCTATCCCCTCCCTAGTTCCCCTTCCCATTTGAACATTTTTTTCTATTTCACAATATCTCTTATACACTTTGGTCCTTATTTACACTTTCAATTTCTCACACCAGAGAAACAATATGATATTCACACATGTGTGTCCAATTTATTTCACTTAGGAGTATGGTCTCAAGGTACATCCATTTAGCCAGAAATGTCTCAAGTTTATCCTTCTTTAAGACTGAGTAGTACTCCATTTTATAAAAAAAAAAAAAACAAGAAAAACCACATTCTCTTTATTCATTCATCATTTGAGGGCCATTTGGGTTGTTTCCAAGATTTAACTATTACAAACTATGCTGCTATAAACATGGGTGCACATATATTGCTATGGTATGATGCTTTTAATTCTTTTGGGAAGATACCAAGAAAGGGAATAGCTGGGTCGAATGGAACCTCTAGTTTTAGTTTTCTGAGGAATCTCCACAGTGATTGTACCAGTCTACACTTCCACCAAAAGTGGAAAAATGTTCCTTTTCCCCACAGCCCCACCAGCATTTGTTATTGGTTGATTTCCTGATCATAGCCATTCTTTCTGGGGTGAGACGGAATCTCAGTGTTGTTTTAATTTGCATCTCTCGGATGACCAGTGATGTTGAACATTATTTCATATATTTGCTGTTTCTACTTCTTCCTCTGAGAAGAATCTATTTATTTCAGATGCCCATTTTTGGATCGGGTATTTAAATTTGAGGGGTCTGATTTTTTTGAGTTCTTTTATATTCTAGATATCAGTCTTTTGTCTGCAGAACAGCTGGCAAACAATTTTTTTCCCACACTGTAGGTCATCTCTTCACTCTGTTGGTGGTTTCTCTTGCTTTGTAAAAGCTTTTTAGAAAGATGAGATCCCAGTTATTGATTCTTTGTGATAGTTCCTGTGTGATTGGGGTTTTGTTCATAAAGTCTTTGTGTACACCAATGTCTCCAAGAGTTTTACTTATTCTCTTTCAGCAGATTTAGTGTTTCTGTTTTATTATTTCGATTTTTGATCCATTTCAATTTTAGTTTAGTGCTTGGTAAAAGACACAGGTCTAGTTTTAATTTTTCAGCACATAGAAAGCAGTTTTTCCAGCACCATTTATTAAAGAGGCTATCTTTCTTCCAGTGAAGGTGTTTGGCACCTTTGTGAAAGATAAGGTGGCTGAGTATGTCTGGAGTTGTTTCTGCATTTTCTAATCAGTTGCATTGATCCTCAGGTCTGTTTGTTTGTTTGTTTTTGTTTTTGTTTTTTGCCAGTCCCATGCTGTTTTTATCACAGTAGTGTTGTAGTATAATTTCAAGTTAGGTATATTGATGCTGCCTGCCTTGCCTTTGCTGCCCAGAATTGCCTTTACTATTCTAGGTCTCTTCTAGTTCCAAACAAATTTTAGAATTGTTTTCTCTATTTCTGTGACATACACTGTTGGAATTTTGATTGGGATGGCATTAAATCTGTATAACAATTTTGGAAATGTGGCCATTTTCACTATGTTGGTTCTTCCTACCAAAGAACAATGGATATCTTTCCATTTTCTGATATCCTCTTTGATCTCCTTTTTCAGAGTACTGTAGTTTTCCCTGTAGAGGTCTTTTACTTCCTTTGGTAGATTGATTCCTAGGTATTTCATTTATTTGATGCTATTGTGGAAGTTGTTGTTCCCCTAATTTCTCTCTCAATGGGTTTGTTGTTTGTGTACAGGAACGTCATTGATTTTTGAGTGTTGACTTTGTATCCAGCTACATGACTAAATTTGGTTATTAAATCCAGAAATCTTTTGATGGAGTTTTTGGGGTTTTCTGTGTAGAGTATCATGTCACCTGAAATAATGTTAATTTAACCTCTTCCTTTCTTATCCTTATTCCTTTTATTTCTTTCTTTTGTCTAATTGCCCAAGCTAATGTTTCCAGAACTATATTGAATAAGAGTGGTAATAGTGCACATCCTTGTCTTGTTCCTGATTTTAGAGTGAAAGCTTTCAGTTTTTGACCATTTAGTATGATGTTGGCTGTTGGTTTGTCATAGATAGCTTTTATCAGCTTGAGATAAAGACCATCTATTCCAATTTTCTGTAGGGTTTTTATCATGAATAGGTGTTGGGATTTGTCAAATGCTTTTTCTCCATCTATTGAGATCATCATATGGCTCTGTTAATATGGCATATTACACTTATCAATTTGAATATGTTGAGCCATCCCTGAATTCATGCTATAAAACCTACTTGGTCATGGTGTATAATCTTCCTGATGATTTGCTGCATTCTGTTTGCCAGTATCTTATTGAGGACTTTTGTGTTTATGTTCATTAGGGAGATTGGCCTGTAGTTCTCTTTTTTGGATGGATCCTTCTCTGGTTTTGGTAATGATTGGGGTAATTAATGATTGCTTCCAGGAGTGAGTTTGGGAGTATTGCTTCCCTTTCAATTTCATTAAACTTTGAGGAGTAGCAGCATTAGATCTTCTCTAAATTTCTTGTAGACTTCAGTAGTGAATCTGTCTGGGCCTGGACTTTTCTTTATTAGTAGGTTTTTAATTACATCTTCAATTTCATGGACTGATATTGGGTTATTTAGAATTTTTATATCTTCTTGATTCATCTTTGGTGATTCATATATATCTAGGAATATGTCCATTTCTTCTGTGTTTTCCATCTATCAGAATACAGGTTCTCAAAGTAGGTATTGATGATCTTCTAGATTTCTGCAGGATCTGTTGTGATTTCACCCTTTTCATTTCTAATTGCATGGATTTGAGTTTTTTCTTTCCTTTTTCGATAAGGTTGGCTAATTGTCAATTTTATTTAATGTTTCAAAGAACCAACTCAATTGATTCTTTGTATTATTTTCTTAGCCTCCATTTCATTAATTTCTGCTCTGATTTTTATAATTTCCTCTCTCCTTCAAGCTTTGGGCTTAACATGCTTTTCTTTTTCTAGAAGCTTGAGGTTCAACATTAGGTTGTTTATTTGACCTTGGTCTGTTTTTCTGATATGGGTATTCACTGCTATAAATTTCCCTTATAGGAATGTTTTTGTTGTGTTCCATAAGTTCCAGTATGTTGTATTAGAATTATCTCTGAATTGTAGAAACTGTCTAATTTCTTCTTGAATTTCATTTGTGACCCATTTGTTATTCAGGAGGGTATCACTTAATTTTCATATGTTTATGAAGTTCTTGTGGTTTCTTTTGCCATTGATTTCCAATTTCATTGCACTATGGTCTGATAATGTGCACAGATAATTTCAATTCCTTTGGATATACTTAACTATGTTCTACGAGCTAGTATGTGGTCTATTTTGGAGGAGTGTGTATTCTTATGTTGTGGGGTGGAACATTCTGTAGACATCTACTAAGTCCATTTGTTCAAAAGTTTGGTTCAGTTCTAATATTTCATTTTTGATTTTTGTCTAGTTGATCTATTTGTGACAGTGTGGTATTGAAGTTTTTCACTAAAATTGTTATTGCTTGATTTTTCATGTCTGTTAATATTTGTTTGTATAGTTGAGTGCACTGGTATTTGGTACTTATATATTTACAATTGTTATCTCTTCTTGGATTTTTTCCTTTACAAGGATGTAGTGGCCTTCTTTGTCTCTTTTAATCAGTCTTGGCTTGAAATCCACTTTATCTGCAGATACAATAGCTACCCCTGCTTTTTTCCACATTCCTGTTTCCATCCTTTGACTTTCATTTTATGAATTTCTTTCTGAATTAAGCGTGTTTCATGTTTGCAGCATATTGTGGAATCTTGCTTCTTGATCCATTCTGCCAGTCTGTGTCTTTTGATTGGAGAATTGAGACCTTTAACATTGATGGTTATAACTGACATGTATTGAATTATCCTTGTCATGTTATTTTCCTGTTGTTGGTTTTCTTTTTTACCACTCTGTTTAACTGCTTGCCTTGTCTGGTTGATTCATTCTGTTGGGGTTCATGCAGTTGTAATCCTTGTTATCTCTTTCTAGAATATCCAAAATTTTGGAGTGCTGGTTTTGTGTTCATGAATTTCCTCAGGTGTTCTTTGTCATACAAGTATCTTATTTCTCCATCAGTTTTGAAAGATAGTTTTTCAGGCTATATCAGTCTGGGATGGAGGTTTTTTTCTTTTAGGGATTGAAATATTTCACGCCAAGCTTTCTTTGACTTGAGGGCTTGTGTTGAGAAGTCTGCTGTGATTCTGATGGGCTTTCCTTTACAGTTGATTTGTTTCTTTTCTGTAACAGCTTTTACCATTCTGTTCTTATGTTGACCTTCTGGAATGTTGGCTATTATAAACCTTGGAATAGTTTTTTTTTTTTTTTTTTTTTTTTTTTAAATCATGGGTAATTGGAGTTCTATGTTCCTTGCTTATCTGTATGTCAAATTATTTTTCCCTGCTTGGGAAGTTTTCTGCCATGACTTCTGTAAGCAAGTTTTTTATGTTATTTGTGGTATCTCCAGGCTTTTCATTGACTCATATCAATCTTATGCTATTCTTCTTGCATCATCTAGCAGCTGCTGAATTGATTTCTCATGGTCCCTTGTTATTGTTATTAATTTTTTTGTGGATACTGGGGGTCAACCTCAGGACCTCATGCACCAGCAGGAGCCCATGCTGCTGAGCGATATCACTGGCCCTTTTTTGTGTGTGGGTTCCAGGATTCGAACTCAGGCCCTCGTGCTTGCCAGGCAGGTGCATATGCCGCTGAGCCATCTCACCAGCCCTCCCTTGTTATTTTTAAGAAATCTTTCTTTTCATTAATGCTAACTGTTATCCTGTCTTATATCTGATATTCTGTCCTCAAATTGGCTCATTCTGCACTGTATACTTTTAATGGAATTTTTACTCTACTGGATATCTGTTTGAATCTGTTTCATAAATTCCATTTGTTTCCTAGGTTGGGCATTCGTGGTTTCCATTGTTATCCTGAGCTCCTCTTTTTTTTAAATTTTTTATTTGTATCTGCTTTGGAGTCACTAAGCATGTCTTTCCTCATTCTCACCATCTCTGTAGTTAACCGATAAATTATTTCTGCTTTGATTTTTTCTAGAGCCTTGTTCATCTGCTTTGTTACTTCTGCTGTTATCACTTCAAAGTCCAGGTGGGTGGCCTCCCATTGTTCCACTTCATTACCCCTGGATTTGTCTTTGGTGAGCTGGAAGTCAGGGGTTGCATCTTGTTTGTCTTCCAAATTTTCTAGCGTTTAATTTAATTCTTGGGTTGATGTCTATAAATTGCTTATAGCAAGTAGCTTTATTGCTTATATTTAGAATCATTAGGAAATGATTACTTTTCAGAGGTGTCTTTCCAGTGTAGCTAGCTTTTGGATTTTGAGTATTTTGCAAGATCCTACCTCTTCAATTTAGTGGGGAGAGAATTTGCTGCCTACTTGGCCCAGCTCCTGTTTTATTGGCACTTGTCCACAGAATTTTTATGACCCTTAGGCAATCTCAGTCTTGGTATACCAGGAAGAACAATTGATTACAACAATTATGTCACTTTGGCTAAAGTGGTACAATCAGCAATAACAATAGCATCAAACACAGCCTACAAAATGACAAACTGTGGTAACTGTTAATTTGACACCTTTAACCATATGAACTAGATTTGCAGTTATATAATAAAATCTAAAACTAAACATAAAATTGTATTCAGTAAACAAACCCTCAATATGATGATTTTACCCTCAGGGGAGAAAATTTAAAAAAGATTAGGGCAAAAAAATAGAGGAAGAGGAAGAGATTAGAAGCAAGGCTGGAGGACAAAGGAAGATCATGCAAGTTTTGGGAAACTGATGAAGAAGACAGGAGGGAAAGAGAGAAGGAAGAAATAAAAACAAGAACAAAATAGAACAACAACAACAAAAAACTAGAAGTCATTTTCACACTCATATAAAAACAAGACCAAATAATCAAGAAGAAGCAAAAATAAACAAACAAAAAACAGAAAAGAGAGAGAGAAAAGGAAGAAAATAAGAAAAATAAAATGTCCACTTCAAGCTATGCCTCTGCTGTCACTAGTAGACAACATGGGCAGACAGAGTCCAGATCCAAGTTGATTAATCCCAGCAAGCCAGTTGTAGCTTTACGGTAGGATAGTGGATAATCCCAGCAGGCCTGCACTTTTAGTTCCACTGAAGTTCAGGCTGGTTTCTGGTTGCGAGGCATGAACCAGATTTGTTCAGCCTACAATGGTGTGTGACCCTCTTGCTGACTTGAACTCGGCTCCCTGACCTCCTGTCAACTTGAACTTGGCAGCCTGACCCTGTCACTGGAAGCCACTAGATGGAGCCAGCCCACAGTTGTTTTGAGTTCTGAGCTCAGTTGGCCCTTCTCCAAGATGGCTACTGGTTGATTGCCCTCTCCTCGGGGATGTCTGACCCCAAATAACTCACCAACCACCGCAGTCTGCTGCATCCACTGCTCCATTCCACTGGTGCATCTCTCCATGGAGGCCTCTGGGGCTGCCAGTTGTGTGTGTCTGCAGGTTCGAGCCATCTCTCCTATGCAGTGAGTCTGGGCTTGGAAAGAAAGTACCACCTGCCACCTCCTTCTTTTTCACTGGAGTCTTTCTCTTTGTTCTCCCTGTGGGCTTCAGTTCTCACTTCAGATCCTTTCTGGTTCCCAGGGACCCACTTCCCTTCTCCTCCTCTTGTTCCTATATTCCAGGGTCTGGACACCAAATCTGAGAGAGTCTCTTTCTCTGCTGATCACCACTCTGCCATATTCCTGGAAATTGAGAACTACTGTTTTAGAGGACAAGATCAAAGACTGGAAAGAGGAACTTCTCTCAGTTCAGAGCAAAACTGTGTTTGCACTGACTTCCCTGGTCCCCCGAAGGCTTCCAAAGAGTTTCAGGTATAGAGCATCCACCATTCATAAGGATGGACCTCAAATTAGGTGTCTGTCAGCTTAATAGGAAAAACGAGAAGGATGTGGAACAAATCATGAAATGATCAATTTGCAATTGGCCGGGAGAGCAGAAACTACTCTGTAGCAATCAATATGCCAATACAGAATGTGAATCCTGAAAGAATGACCGACTTTCCTTTCTGGATCCGGACCTGCTCCTTTGCAGCAGGGAGGCAGGGCCTCACTCCACGGATTAGCTGACTGTCTCTGCCTCTGTTTTGCAAGCATTTTTTGAGCCCCTCCCATGTGCCAGAGGCTGTGCTGAGTGTGGAGGTCAGAGATGACGGGATTGCTGTAATTTAAACCTGGAGGTCCCCTGAAGGCCCGCATTGAAGACTTGATTCTCAACCTGTGGCTCCACTGAGAGGTGATGGAAGCTTTAGGAGGGAGAGCCCAGTAGAAGAAGGTTAGGTCGCTGGGGGCATGGCCTGGAAGGGGATACTGGGACTCTGGTCTCTTCCTTTGTTTCCCAACTGCCATGACTGAGCAACCTTCTGTGCCACTTGCTCCTGCCAGGATGCACTGTGCTTTCACCAGCCCAGAGCAACAGGGTCAGATGAAACCTCCTTCTCCCAAGTTATCTCAGGTATTTCATCTCAACAACAGAAAGCTGACTAACAAGGCCTGGTACTGTCTTACTACTGGGAGAGACCAGCACACATATTCCAGGTGGCAGGTGTGAGAAGAATCACTGCTTCTGTTAGTGCCCACTGGGTGCCGGGCACCTACATCTGGCCATGCTCTTAGCTGTATCTGTAGAGGCCCAGCAAAACGGTGCCTTTGTCGCCAACTTACAGGTGAAAAACTGAGTCCCAGAAAGGAGAATTGGGTGCCTATTAAGGCTCACATTTCTGGCAGCACAAAACATAAAAGAACCACTATCCACAGGGAATTTATGGTTTATTTAAAGACACAAAACTGGGATAGAAGAGTCAAATACTTGCTACCCTTAACTTCGCCTGCACTGGAGAGGCCAGTCTCCGGGTTCTCCAGCATGGTGTGAAGTTGAGTCACTGGATAAGGGAAGAGCAGGCCAGTTACACACTCAGCCCATGGAGGCAGCGGGGATTGGGATACACACAGAGCAGACGCTGCCACGTAACATTCAGGAGGAGAGTTATCACTCAAAGTCACCTAATTGATTTTCTCACCTGTGAAGAGAACTGTACAGCTGCCATCTAAATTGCAATATCCAACTGGGATATTGGCAGATACAATCACAGCTGATACATTTTCTTGAGAGAACATTAGCAGGACTCCCATTAGACACTATGAACACATCAGTTAGTGTAGTCCTGTGGAGTGGAATAGAGCGTCATTTTGGAAGGAGACAAAAACAACCTCAAACATGCACACGGTACTTTATACAGGTCAGGTGCCTTCCCAAATCTCCACACATATGAGCTCATTCAATCTTCACAGCAACTCCAGGGGAGGTGCAAAGTACTATTATTCCTATTTTTTAGATTTAAAAAACTGAGTCTTGGGAGGTTAAAGGACTTCTCTGAGGTCACACAGCTTTCAAATGTAGGCATAGGAACTTGCTGAGCTGGAGAATGTTCAGAGTAGAGGTTTTTCAAATGTGGCTCCTGAAGCATCCTCACCACTGCCAGGGTGTCCTGCCTCAGCTTACTGAGACAGCTGAGGAACACCCAAAATGGTGGTCCATTCAAACCCTGGACCACTCAAATGCTAGGAAGGGGCCCTACAGATCTGTTTTGTGCTTTTACAACAGAACTAAATAAGAACATGGGATTCCAGGACTTAAACACAACTCTGGAGTTACAAACACAACAGCTACAAACACATCCTACTATAATGGCTGCAAGCAAATGTCACCTCCTGAAAACCTGCATCACCCCAGCAGTCAGAGCTGAACAACAAGTGGCCCACGCCTGAGCTCAGATGCTGACCAGTAGCACCGAGCACTCTGCAAGCTTGCAGTGCATGGAGGACCCAGATGGGAACTTTTAGGGAGAACATTTCCAGTATTAGCTACCACATTATCCTTTATTCAGGGAGCCACCGGCCTGACTTTTTCTTTGTTGTAGCAACCCCCTTCTTGCTCTGGCACTGTGGTGGTGAACCTATGGCACACATGTTATTGTGTTTTTCTTTTAAGACAAAAGATGTTAATGTAGAGTTGTTTTTTCTAAACTGAAACATCAGTGCTCAGGTTTAATAGCAGCATTGGCACTTTGTGATAAATAAGTGGGTTTTGGGTGGCAGGTTAGCACTTGGTTTCTAAAAGGTTCACCATTACTGCTGTAGTGGAAGTACCAATAAGAACCTTGCCATTGCTTGTATTCCTCTGGGTGTGGTCTTTTTGTTTTGTTTTTGAGACAGGGTCTTGCTCTGTCGCCCAGGCTGGCCTCAAACCCATGGAGATCCTCCTGCCTCAGAATCCTGAGTGCTGGGATTACAGGTGTGCACCACCATGCTCAGCTACTGGATGTGGTCTTGTTCTTTGTTCATTTCTGGACCCAAGAACCAGGCTTTGTTAGCATTACCAGTTCTCCAGATGACTTTGTTACAGGCTAAAGTGTGAGAACCACTGGCTCAGAGCATGTAGGGGCTAGAAAATAAGGTAAAGAGAAGGGCTGCTTTGTCACCTTCAACAGATGCTGCCAGGAATAAACCGAGTTTCACTTGGAAAATGGCCTCTAACTCTCCCCTCGGGCAGAGGGACAGCTGTTCCCACAGTGGGCTCGCATAATGAGATACCAGCTAATAGATCTGCTGTGGAGGAGGAAGTAGTTCTCTTAATGTCTGGCCTCAGGAGGGGATGAAGAAAAGGATGGAAAGGGGATGGAACATGTGTAGAGAAATAGCACTCCCTGCTGCCGTGGTACTCAGGGGCCATCTTCCTGGACAACTGAGCGATCGCCCTGTGCTTCCCACCTATCCCTGTTCTCTGGTGTGCTCTAAGCAGCTCCTTGGCTGCCCATGTCCTCCAAAATCCAGCCTCGCTCCTTGACTGGAGTACCGTCCAGCTTTCCTTGGTGTTCTGGTTTGTCTTCTGCTGTGGTTCATTGTTCCCACAAAAACACATGCCAAGCAAGAACTCCCTCACCAGATGCAGCCTTTGACCCTGGACCTCCCAGCCTCCAGGACCATGAGATGAAGGAACTTTCTTTCCTTATAAACTACTTGCTCTCATTTATTTGGTTACAGAAACAGAAAATGGACTAACACACTTTCCTTTTTTGGTTATGGTTGGCTTGAACCCTTGGTCCAGAACTTCCTTTAAGACTTATATTATCAAATGACACCACTTCCACTTGACTTCCTTCTAGAAGCTTCTTCTCCCTTGCTTGCTTCCTAGGATGGCCTCTTTCCTGCCCCTGTCCCCACCCCCCAGCCTCTGAGACTGACCAAATGGTCATAACAAATCTGGCAGGAAGTGTGTTTGTGTGTGTGTGGGGTCCTATTCCAACTATCTCATCATCATATCAAACACCAGGGTGCAATGAGATTTGCACCTTAGTCTTCCCTAAAGAAGTTATGCTGTAAGTTCTTGAGTTGTGTGTGTGAGGGTTAGAGGGTACATGATTGTCCAACAGAGGGATGGTTCTGAGGAGCAGAGAGATTTGGACTCCTATCTCTTAGATCCATTGAGCTGTGAAGTGCATTGTACCAGAGTTAGTCCTGCAGTGTCAGGAATATTGGGACTTCACCTGGGTTGCTGCGTGGATTTCTGCACTGCAGGTGGGATTCCTGTTCTCTGGCCATGGCCTGCTCTGCCCAGGCAAGGCTGAGGAGAATGTGCTAAAAACCCAAAGTGTTTCGCCACACAGATGCCACACTTCCTCAGGTCAAATGATCCCATGAGCTTTCTTTATTGCTACATTTTTGCCAGGACCTAACTAAATAATCTCATCAGTTATGCTACATTTTCCAGTGGTTATCAAGCTACTGTATTTTCTAATTTTGACTGACTTTACTTTGTGGAAATTCTCTGGGTACCTTAAGAATTCTAAGGATAAAGAACTTATTTCTTTAAGCTGCCCTAATAGAAAAATGTTATTATAAACTTTGACCATTAACTTTTAAAACTATTTACATGGATTGCAATAAAATTAAAAATTGGGACTTGTGGGTGCTATAATTGTTTGAAATTTTGCATGTTTGTAGATGTTTTGCACATCCTTCTCACTACTAGTTTCTTTTTTCTTTTTGGTACCGGGGATCAAACTCATGACCTCACGCTTGCCAGGCAGGGGCTGTGCCGCTGAGCTGAATTCCCGGCCTCACTACTGGTTTCACTGAGCTTGTTTTTCAATTACGTTTCTAAAATTTTTAATTAACACATCATAATTGTGTATATTCATCGGGTGTGATGTTTTGATGTATGTCTGTATTATATAATGTATATTATGTATATACCTGTGTATGTTGTAAATGATAATTAGCATATCCATCACCTTGAACATTTATCATTTCTTTGTTGTGGTAACATTCAAAATCCTGTCTTCTAGCTATTTTAAAATATACAGTTCTTTATTGCTAACTATGCACTTATGCATAAGTGCAGTGGAACACCAGCACTTATTAATCTTAATTGCTACTTTGGAACCCATGATCAACCTCTTTCTACTCCTTTCTTTAAATTTTATTTTTGTCAAAGTTTTGTATTCTGTATGATGCTGAGCCAAATTAGATTACAATGAAAATTACAGTATACTTCTTACCCATTCCTCTGGCTCTTTCTCCTAATGGACAATCATTTTCATCATTTTTTTTTTTTTTTTTAGCTTTGTTGGTTTTCACTCTGTATACTATATAATTTGTGTACATTGGTTTTTCCAGATATTTAAAAATATTTAGTGAGGTAAAATTCACATTCATAACACTAATCTTTTAAAAATGACCAATCCAGTGGCATTTAGTGCATTCAAAATGCAGTACCAGCTTTGTCTAGTTCAACACATTCGCATTATTCTAAAGTGAAAACTCACCCCCAGTGAGCAGTTAGTCCCCATTTGTCCCTCTCTGAAGCCCTGGAAACCACCCACCTGCAATCTGTCTTCACAGAATTATCTACCCTGGGTCTTTCAGAAAATGGAATCATACAATATGGAACCTTTAGTGTCTAGCTTTTTTTTCACTTAGTGTAATGTTGTAGAGGTTCGTATATATTGGAGCATGTATCAGTATTAATGCCCCTTTATGGTTGAATAATTTTCATTGCACAGCTATATCACAACTTATCCAATGGATATTTGGGCTGTTTTCATCTTTTGGTTATTGGAAATAATGCTGCTATGAACATGGGTGCTGGTGCACATGTACTTGTTTGAGTACTTGTTTTTCTTTTTTTTTTTTTTTTGTGGGTACCGGGGGGTCGACCTCAGGACCTCGTGTGCCAGCAGGCGCCTGTGCCGCTGAGCGATATCACCGGCCCCCTTTTTTGTATGTGGGATCCGGGAGTTGAACTCGGGCCCTCGCGCTTGCCAGGCAGGTGCTTAAGCCGCTGAGCCATCTCACCGGCCCCTGTTTTTCTTTATTTTTGAGTATATTCTTAAGAGTGAAATTCATGGATCATATAGTAATTGTCTTAGTTACTTTCTCCTTGATGGGACACAACACCAGATACCCACAATTTAAAGGAGGAAAAGTTTATTTAGCTCACAGTTTGTAGAATTTTCAGTGCTGGCTCCAAGGTAAGGTGGCATGGCAGAGGGCATGGCAAGGAGGAAGAGCTCATGGGATTGCAGGGGAAGCAGAGAGAGAGATCAAGAGAGGAGGGAGGGAGATAGACCCTTCCAGACCACGCCCCCAGTGACCACCTCCTCTGACCAGGCTTCCCCCCATCATACCTAGCTATAAACTCATCAGTGGCCTAATCCACTGGTAAGTATCACGCCCCCATGACCCAGTCACCTCCCAAAAGCCCCACCTGTGAGCACTTGAGGCTTTGCGGGGACATCTAGATATAAACCATAACAGTAATTTCATGTTTACCTTTTAAAGGAAACATCATACTATTTTCACAGTGATTTTACCGTTCTACATTCCCATCAGCAATGCACAAGGGTTCCAATTTCTTCGCAACACGTTATTTTATGATGCTCGTAGCAGCTATCCTAAACGAATGTGAAATGGTATCTCCCTGTGGTTTTGATTTGCATTTTTTACTGACCAGCGATCTTTTAGTGCCCTTTCATATGATTATTGGCTATTTGTATATCATATTTGGAGAAATTTCCATTCAGAGCCTTTGTCTATCTAAAAATTGAGTTTTTTAATTTTTTAAAAAATTGATTTGTTAAAGCTCTCTATACATCTGGATGTGAGTCCCTTATCAGATACACGATTTGCAATTACCTTCTCCTATTCTCTATTTTGATCAAGTCCAAATTGTATGTGTTTTAGCTTTGGTCATTTGTGCTTCTGGTGTCCTATCAAGGAAGCTGCTTGTGCCCTCCTTTGGTTGTCATGTGTTCTTTGGTGGCTTCCTGAGACACAGACTGTCTCAGTTACTTTTCTGCCATTGCTGAGACAAAATACCCAACACCCAAATTTAAAGGGGGAAAGGTTTATTTAGCTCACAGTTTGTGGAGATTTCAGTCCATAATTGGCTGGCTCCAAGGCAGGGTGGTGTGGCAAGGAGGCAACTGCTCATGTGGTGGAAGATACCAAAAGCAACCAGAGAGAGAGGGAAGACAAACTTCTTTCTGTCCCTTACATTGTATGGAGGCTACTGGGATTAGGGCAGTGCTAATCCAATCTGTGGACTGATCCAGCAATCACCCACCCTTAATCCCAGTATTGCACTACGAATCAATCACACACTCTAGATTCAGCCACCTCCAAAATACCTGCCCCCCATGACTGCATGAGGCTTTGGGGGAACATCTAGACACAAACCATAATACAGACCTAGGAGGAAACATGACACAAGTACTTTGCGGTGTAGATTCTTGCGAGCCCTCTGGTCAGGCAGCCCTCCCTCACCCTGGTTGGTTACCTCTTCAGACCCTCTCTTCTCAGCTTTTCATAGACCTCCACTCTATGCAGGTAGGGTGGAGAGTCAGCTTCTTGGTGCCCTGTCTGGAGCAAGGGACTTGTTTATTCCTTGTATCCATATGTGCAGAGTTTAAAGTCTTTTTGCCCTTTTGAACCTCATGTGCAAGCTCAACTTTGGAGGGGTCCGGAGCCCCCAGTTCTGAGTCTCTTTTCCCAAGCTCTGCAACTCCAGCTGCCTTGCTTCCTGCAACTGTCAAGAAAATGCAGGGATCTAAGTTTCTGCTTTTGAAGCTCCTCTAAGTCAGTTGTCACATTTTCATCTGCTCTCCAAGCTGCAGAATTTTGTTGATATCTCTAATCTTTTCCCGTATTTTCTTTGTGCTTTGAAGTTTATACATTACCTTTATAAATTCTTATTTTAGAGGTATTTGATGAGGGACTAGACATAAGCTTATGTTTTCAATCTACCTGTTATCAGTTGAGGTTCATCCAGGGTGTGATAAATAATACTGGGTATTTTAGTCAGAGGAGATTTAATAAAGGTATTGGTTGCACAGATATTGAAAGGCTGAAAGAACAAGAAAAAGAAAAAAAAAAAAAGGAAAGAAAGAAACCCTGGGGCCGATGAGATGGCTCAGCAGTGTACGCGCCTGCTGGCACGCAAGGTCCTGAGGTCGACCCCCTGTACCCACAAAAAAAAAAAGAAAGAAAGAAAGAAAGAAAGAAACCCTGATGTAACTCAGGTGTTTGTAGATTCAGGAAGCAGTTATAACTCAGGTTTTGGGAACAAATGAAATGAGGTTCCTAGAGCTTAAGATGTCAGGGGAAAGCCTGCTGGTATCGTTGAGAGGACAGAGGTGACTAGAGCCTGCAGCTCACCATCTACACTGGACTGCTGAGAGGGTGCTGTAAGTTGTCACATTGTTGGGGGTAGGCACTGCTGAAACATGGCAGGAAGCCTCCAAAATACAAAACAAAACTGTCATGGCTTGTGTCTAGATGCCCTCCAAAGCCTCATGCAGTCATAGGTGGGGCTTTTTCAGAGGTGGCTGGATCTAGAGTGTGTGATGCTGGGATTAAGGGAGTGTGATTACTAAATTAGTCCACCGACTGGGTTTGGCGCCTTCCCTAAGCCAGGTAGCCTAGATAGAATATAAAAGGGACAGAAAGAAGCTGCCATTGTTGCTTGTAGTGTATTGCTTTTCTTCTGCCTTGCCATGAAATGTTGCTCCTCTGCGATGCCCCTCTGCCACGCCACCCTGCCTTGGAGCCAGCTGACTGTGAATTGAAACCTCTACAGACTGTGAGCCAAACAAACCTCTCCATCTTTAACTTTGGGCATTGGGTATTTTGACTCAGCATTGAGAAAAATAACTAAGACAAAAACAAAACAAAACATAGCAGCAAAAGCGTTTTGCTCCCTTGCAGGAAGGCTAGCAAGGGCTGAGAGCGCCGAGGGTTGGGAATGGCCACTTGCAGATTTCTGGCCCTAGTATCATAGAATAGAGCATAGAAGGGTGGGTTTGTGGTTGAGAGAGACTAGCATTTTAGCAGCAAAGCAGCATGGCCACCTTGGTGGCCCAGGTGGAGGACAGAACGAAGAGAGGAGTCAAAAGTACTTTCATAGTGTTTTGGAGATAAGTTATGACGACTGGCCTGGAGATACAAGGTGAGTTGCAGAGTTATTTGAAAGGTAAAGTAATGATATTTGGAGAGTAGATGTGGCAGGGGAGAGAGAGAGAGAAGTCACGGGTGATTTTCCAGCATTTTGCTTGGGGAGCTCCTTTCACTGGAAGAAGCACACGGAATGAGGTGGGTCTCAGTTTTGCGTCAGAGCTCTCATGGGACTGCACACGAGCAAATCTGTCAGGTACGAGGTTGTCACTCAAATGAGAGACCTGGCCTGGGGTTCTAGCTTTGGGAGTCACAGGCATTTGGAGGCCACTTCAGCTGTGGGAGTGGGTGTAGAAGAAGTGGATAAGGTGGCTCGGCCAATCCCTGGGGGATACCAACCTGTGCATACAGGAGAAGGTCCTTCGAGGCCAGGGATGGTGAGACTTTTGGAGACCAAATACCCAAACTGCAGCCCACAGCCCACTTGCTTATCACAAAGTGCCAGCACTGCAATGCAACCCAAATACCGAGGTTTTAGTTTAGAGAAAACAACATGGCCATTTTGATAAAGTCCTCATCAGAGAGTAGCTTACCGCGTTCTGTGTGTACACTAAAGTTTAAAAGCTGGCAGTTGTCACATGATTTGCTTTAGAAAGACAGCCACAAAAACTAAGACACTGGGGATGGCATTTCCTCAATTTCCCTTCAAGAAACTCTTTCCTTTCAGTTTCACCAAGTTCAGTCGTACTTCTTTTTTTTTTTTTTTTTGTGGGTACCGGGAGTTGACCTCAGGACTTTGTGCTTGCCAGGCAAGTGCTTATGCTGCTGAGCTATCTTGCCGGCCCCAGCAGTACTTTTGTGGTGCTATCTGACACTTGATATGTGACTGATACACAACATTTTCACTACACAGAAAACACAATGCTTTCCCGTTGCACTCTGTCCAGGCCTCTTGAAATGATCGTCCATTATCTATTTTCAGTTTTGTTGTTTTTACTGTAGTTATTTTTTGGTGTTCAAGACTTGGAGTCTATAAAACCACAAAATTTTTAAAAAACAGAGCACTCAATACAAATCTATCTCTATACTCTCTATCCCTAGTGTTAAAACAGCTAACACTAAAGAATTGGATATTCCTTGAATCAACAGTCTATGGCAAGGCTGGATGTGGTGACACACGCCTGTGATCCCAGCACTCAGGAGGCTGAGGCAGGAGGATCGATGTGAATTCAAGGCCAGCCTGGGCTATGTAGTGAGTTCAAGCCCAGATGGAACTATATAACAAGACTCTGTCTCAAAAAACCAAGACCAAAACCAAACCAAGACAAAAAAAACAAAAAAAAAAAAAAAAAAAAAAAACAAAAATCTATTGCCAAGATTTTCAACTGGTGTTCCTCTTGAATTTGTTGACTACAAGTACAAGGGGCAATGTTCTGTTGACCATCAGCTTTTGGCCTGCTCTGAAAAAGAAATCTGAGTGTTTTTCCTACTTTGTGGGGGCTTCTTCTAAAATCACAGCCAGTCCAAGCAAATTACAGGATAGCTGTCTCCTTGGCAGCCCAGTGACTGGCCACATGAAACCTCGGGTGAGAGGTGGCTGAGTCACAGCTTGTGACATCACCGCCTGGTGCTGCTACTCCTTTCTGAGCATGTGCATGGCCCTAGGTATGCTGTTATGCCGTGCTAGGCTGGGGAGGCGATGCTGGGGTGACTTGGCTCGCATGCTGACAGAGAGGGCTCTCAATGCCTACTGCGGCAAGCGTGCCATAGGTTCGCCACCACTGTTCTAGGCTGTGACTTCACACAGGGTGAGAGTCTGCATCACCCCGTGCAGTCCAAGGTTCACTGCTCTGCAGCTCCCCCTCCCGGCCTCCGCTACTGTGGTCTTCCCTGGTTGTCATCCAGTCAGTGCTGAAGGCTGGGTTCCCAGCAGCATCTTTGGAATATCCTAGGGTTATTCTGTCCTCCTCTAGGAAAGCTGCCCCTAGGAAGGATCATGATGCTTTGGCCCTCTCTTCCTGCCAGCGGGTACCTAGTGGGTTTCTGAGCCTCAAGAATAACTCTACCTAACTTCTCAGATAATCCACTCCTCCTCATTCTGACTCCAGCCTTGCCCTGGGCTGGCCATGCAGGAGAGTCATTTCTTGTTTATCTACTCATGGGACAGAAGGAAGCACATTTCTTAGGGGTTACAATCTGCCATCAGTCTTCCTGGCTGTGCACAGGCTCACCCACTCAGCCAGGTAGGACAGAGAGAGCTCTGCAGATGGCACCCTGGGCCTGGCTGGGACTCACTCCTGACCCTTACTGCAGGCAGCTCTTCTCTCTAAACAGATATCACCTTGTCACCACATTCACAAGCTGGGTCCTCCCCAGGACTCCTTGGCGACTGGCCAGGTGACAGCTGCCTGCATTCAAGCCCTCCCTCCTTTCACTCATTTAGTTGTTTATTTAGTAAACATTTCTGGAGTGCTCATGGTAGGTCCAGCACAGGTGATTCTGTGATGTCTTCTGGGGTGGACCGACTACGCGTGTCTCCTCCAAATGTAGTTGTTGAAATCCAAAGCCCAACTTCATGGTTTTAGGAGGTGGAGTTTAACCCCCAGGGTGATGTACAGAGAATGGGAAAAAGTGAATGGGAGAAAATAATTGCAAATCATGGATCTCATAAGGGACTCACATCCAGGAGGTATCAGGATGGTGATTGCGTGGTGAGGGTGGAGCACTCATAAATAGGATTAGTGCTGTTAGGAAAGAGGCCTTCAGAGAACTTTAACCTCCCTCATCTTAGGACACAACCAGAAGGCGCTGGTCAGTGAACCAGGAAGTGGGCCCTCACCAGAGATGGTCTGCTGGTACCTTGATCTTGGACTTCTCAGCTTCTCGACTGTAATGATTTCTCTTCTTTAAAAGCCACTCAGTTTATGGTAATTTGTTAGGAGCCCAGAACAAGACACTGAAAGAAGACTTGGGAAGTGTGCCCGAGCAGGTGGCAGCCACCTGAAGAGGTGGGAGGGAGCCTGTGCAGACCCAGGGGGGCAGTGCTAGCAAGGCCAGTGACAGAGGCCACTGGAGCAGGGACGGGGTCCTGAGGCCAGACAAGCTGAGGGGTCACCACACCCAGGTCACTCCTTGGAGTTCAGACTGCATCTTGGGAGGGCTGCACGCCCTGGCTGCACCACAGGAGGGCTGAGGCTGCCCGGGGGGATGAATTGAACAGTCTTCTCTGGAGGTGGGGACAGTGATCCAGCAAGCTCAGAAGGACGGTGCCTTCAGGACTGTCTTCTGAACACACAGAAGACGGCCTCATGTATAAGTATCTCTTCTATTAAAGATGTTTAGGCAAACATCCTTTCCACCTATTCATCTGAAAGAAGGTTGCAGTAGCTCCAAGCTAAAGGCCACTGCCCCAGTCTGCTGTGACAATCAGCTCCTTTTACATCACTGGCTACCACGCTCTGTGTTTCTATGTTTTTTTTATTAACAAAGGGTGCTATGTCCATATTTCACAAGGCCCTTAATTGCACATACTTCGTGCCTGCCTCTAATCCCTTTAAAATGTACCAGGCAGTGGGCAGTGTATTATCTGCAGTGGATGTAGTGATACTTTCTAAATTAACATTTTGCATTTCTTCAGCAGATGTGGGCCATGAAAAATATTCTAATAGATTCTTATTGTTCTGTTAATTAAAGTGTTTCTCTCCTGAACAGAAATCAATGGTCAGCGGGCCTGTGAATAATTTGGGGGCATAATTAAGACCTCAAAGGAAAAAGTGTTAGCAAGAAAGTTCTACATGAGAAATTTCCCACAGCAATAGTGGGAAAGCGAGGAAGGCGGGGTCACCGCTGATCTCACAGTTGGGCTGTCTTTCCAACAGATTAGTTGCATCTCAATGCCATCGTCTGAATCAGCACATTTTTCCTCAGAATTTTCATGGTTCAGTTGTTCATAACATGAATTATATACCCGGCACAGACAGTTGACCTGCCTGCCACAACCACAGTGGATCACAGTTTTCTTTTTCTTAAAATCAATTTTTTTTCCTTTTTTTTTTATTTTGCAGGGAGTGGAGGGGCTTCTGAGGTCATGCATTTTTTTTTTTTTCTTTTTACAATCAATTGCATTGACCACTGCTAATTGCATTCAGCAGTTAATATTTCCATTCATTTATCACATAAGCATATGATTTCCATGGTGCAATTTGAATTTCACACTTGTGTGAGGTTTGGAAGATAGGCGTTAGACTCCCCATCTGAAAGACAAGGAAACAAAGCCACTGAGGGTTACATGTTTTTCAAGTCTACACCGGCAGTGAACCAAGTTTCTTAGTGCCATGCTGGGTTTCCCACATCGCTTCTCAGAGATAAATGTGATAGAGGCCTGAAGATAAGGGCCTTGTTTAATCAAAGACTTTCCAGAACTGGAGCTGTCCCAGAATACTCGCAAGACCGGGGCTGGCCTTCTAGAAGAGAAAAACAGGGCCCCTGCTGTGTATTGATCCCCGTTATGGTTTGGATGCAACTTGAGCGTGTGTCCCCAAGAGTTCATGTGCTGAAAGCTTAGTCTCCAGTGTGGTGGCCCAGAGGTAGTGGGGTCTTTGGGAGGTGGAACCTAGCAGAAGGTCATTAGGTCATGGAAGGTCCTTAGGTCAGAAGGCAAGGGATTAATGCAAGTCTTTGGAGCTCGATTAGTTCCCCAAAGTAGTGGTCGTTGTGAAAAGAGCGAGCCCAGTGGCTTGCCAGCGTCTTGTGTCTTGCCTTGCCATGTGATCTTTCACATGTAGCAGATTTTACTTATTTGCCACTGTGTATGGTCAGATTTCTGTCACTATAAGAAAATACCTGAAAAAGTCAATTCAAGGGGAAAAGTTTCCTCTGGTTCACAGTTTCAGTCCATGCTCTGTTACTTCTAGGCCTGTGATGAGGCGGAAACACCACAGCAAAAGGACGTAGAAAAGGAAAACTGCTCATCTCTTAGCAGCTAGGAAGCATAGAGAGAGAGATGGACAGGGCTAGGGGCCAGGGACAAAGCACACCCTTCAGAGGCCCATCCCCAGGGACAATCTTCTCGCTAGATCCTGTCTCTTAGAGGTTCCTCCACCTGCTGATAGCAGCACAAGCTGAAAACCACCTTTAGGACATCACCTTTGGGGGATACTTACAGGGCAAACCACTACAGCCACTACAGCAACACAAAATGGACTAAAATGACCCCTCACAAATGAACTTTGTCTCTAACGTGCTAATAACCACAGACAAGACCTTTGAGCAAGGACACCGCGATGTTTCCTGGGGACAGGCCCTGTCAGAAGCACTGACATTGGCTCTTGTGTCCACGCGCAGCTACACCATTGCTGATGTGTCCTGAAGTCGCATCTTGTAACTGTCCACGAGGCAGAAATAGCAGAGCTCCTCACTCAGAGACAAATAAATACCTGAGGCGCACAAGTGTCTGTGATGGGGCTCGTTGCACAGAGGGAGCTGCCCGGCCTGTGACCCGATGCTGTCTCCGTCCTGTGCACAGTAACACAGGTGAGCCAGATGCTCATCTTTCCCCACGAGACAAGGCTCTGAAGTCGGGCTGATGAAGGAGCATGCAGGGAAAGCTAGCGCCCAGGCGTGTGCTCAGCTGGGGCTGGAGGCCTCCGCCTCCTGCCTTCCTGGAAGATTTCAGTGCCTTTAACCAGCTGTGCCCAGCCCAGATACCACCCTGACTACTGTAGCCTTGCTCTTGAGAAGTTCAGATGGAGCTGTCCTTGAAACTGAACTGTGAGGACAGACTGAGGACATCCCTGTGACCCTTAGACTGGTATAGTGGTACCTCTGTTTATGAATGCTTTTGTTTGCAAACAATTTGGTTCACAAACAGAAGCATGTGGCAAAATTTTGTTTTTGACTGCACACTTTGCATCAGGTGACAAACACAACTGTGGCCATCTTTTCCGAAACTGTAGCACAAGTTGAACCGAGGTACCACTGCGTGCTGTCCTATCTGGCAGCCAGACTATGAGCATCTTGGGGAGACCACTCTCTGCTTTGGCTGAAGGTGATATCACTTGAAATGGAGCCCCAGGTAGTGAGGTCATCCTTCTAGAAAATAGTCCCAGGGATGTTCCCAAGCAGGGCTGTGCCAGACATTTAATTTCTTAGTTAAATCACCTGTCCTGGCTAGTAGAGAACAAAGAAATTATTGAGGACCACAGTGCCCTGGCACATGCCTGAGGTTGGAGACAGCGTTCCCTGGGACTGAGCAGGAGCCTTTTCCCTGGGCCTTAAGAGTCATTGGTGCTGTCAGGACCACCAGCAGGGACACAGGATGGGCAGCAGACAGAGCAGCAGCAAGAAGAGGCTGTGGTAGGAGGCCCAGCTCGGGGTGGTGCGTAGAGCAGGTGTGGTGGGGCAGAACTTTGGGGCGTGTGTGCTCAGACGGGAAAGCAGGGTGGGCAGAGGGGTGTCGAAGCAGGGCAGTGGGAGAACGAGGACTGTTCCTTCTCTCCATTCCTGCAGTTGTCCCCTTTATCTATTTAAGAATTTATTGGCTGTCTTTGGCTGGTAGAATGCAAGTTCTTTGAGGGCAGCCAGTCTGCCTTCTTCAAATGTGTTTCCAGGGCCCAGCACAAGTTTGATGTTTGTGACTAAATAAACTGGTCTGCCTGCTGCGCTGTGGGCTACTCTGGAAGGGAGAAACACTGTCCTCGTATCTCCATTTCCTGTTTTAAAAATAGCACTGTATGCATAATGGTTTCCATAAACGTAGCTTTATTTTTTAGCGTGTGGTTCCATTCCCCAGGTTGCACACTCTTGTTCCCCTTCCCAGAGTGATGTGGGGGTGGCGCCCAGCGCCTCAGCAGGACACCGAACTGCTCTGAATGCACACAGCTCGGAAGGCTCCCTGCATCCCAGCATGCCGATTCAGGTGGAAAAGCTCCTGCCCTCAGAAAAAATAATCAATCGCCATGTCTTGGAAACAAATCGACACCTGGTCGTAGGATCCATAAAACAAAGCGAGGTCTTAATAATGCAGAAGGGAAATAGATCAAATTCTAAGACAAATGGAGTGTTCCTTGCAGCGAACTCATTCTTTCTTCCTTTATATTCCCTCAGCTCTGGAAAGCTCGGCAATTAAAAAAGTCAATATATGTGGGACTTTAAATAATTGACTGACGTTCAAAGCCCTGTCAGAAAGCTCTGCGGTAAGGAGTCAAGTGATATTTAGTTTTCCCATCAGAAGCATCACACAGATAGCTCTGCCGACCATTAATATTCACTTGGCCCCTTGAGAAAGAGCTGTGGTTCTTCATAATTAGTAAATAATTACAGTGACTGTAAACAGTGCACTGTTGCCTACTTCCCCAACTCAGTTAATTGCCTCTCTAGCACAGGCCTGGGATGGCCTAGACCTTGTAGAGGCCGGCCGCGCATCAGAGCTGCTTCTCAGGGACGGCAGTGTCCGGGGAATGGCAGGACTCTCTCCCAGCGTATAGAACGCACCTTCCAGGGGACAGCTTTGCTCCCTGTCCCGGGAGGGATTCCAGAAGTGCTTCTCTTCGGCTCATGCAGAGGTGCTTTGCCTCTGGGGACAAACTGAGTTTGAGGTAGTGGTAGAAATGAGGGAACAATGCCTGCCAAAGCTAGGGCCAGGGATGAGACGGTGGGGAGAGGGAGGCGTGGGGTACCCAGCTTGCTTCTGTGGCCATGGCTAACGCGGGGATGGAGGAAAGCACTGATCTATGACTACATTTTAACATAACTGTTCCCTTGAGATTTTCCAACAGGATGAAGATCACGTCAACAGAATACTCATTTTCAGAAGAGTGGTATCATTCCCATGGGAGAGAAAATTGGTTCTTGGGAGGGCAAAAAACTTTAGATACCGCAGTGGTTTTTGGTACTCCAAAACTCAACTCCATATGGTAAGCTCTATTTCTCAGTATTTAATTTCTCTTACTAAATTAATACATATCTGACACACAGTAGGTGTTAAGTAAACAGTGACGACCCAGTAAAGAACACAGCCGGCCTGAATGTGGGGCCTCTGCGCAGGACCTCCTGGAGTAACCCCACAGGAGGGTCTGAGGCCCGTTTTGTGAGCTGGACCCTTTGTGGAGAGGGCGGGGGTAGTGAGACCTGCCTAGGTGGGGTGACGTGAAGGGGCGCGAGAATGGCCGAGTAGGTGGCTGCAGCAATGGTCTGGGGTGGGGCAGTGTGTCCTGTTCTATGCATCGTTCCCAGGCTCAAGCAGGGGCTGCAGGATGCAGGAATGGGCCGTGACTGTTCTCAGAGCTTAGGAGCGCAGGTGACGGGACAAATGGGGGTCAGACCTGTCAGTGGGCATTAGACATTATTGCCCTCCCCTGTTGGCACCAGTGCCCCCACTCTTTCCTATTAGTTCTCATTTATTTCTGTTACAGTTAATCTTAACTCTTCTCCTGGGGGAGTGACGACAAGCCACGATGACCACAGGGACGCTGATAATCAAAGGCTACGTACTCCTGAAAAAGTTCTCCCACCTGCTGCGCAGTCTCAGGACACATTCTGGCTGGGAGCCCACCGGGGAAAATGAGCAGGTGCCTGGAGGGACATCCCGGTTTAGAGATGGGGTCTGCCCCGAGGTGTGTCGGCGGGGGCTGTGGGACAGGTGAGTCATGGGCAGTGGGCAGAGAGAGGCTCACACATGACAGCCAGCGACAGTTGTCCTGCTTTTCTGTGCTGACTTGACCCTGAGTCCTTGAGGACATCGCTGCAGTTCCAGTGCTCTGCGTAGGAGGCGCCATGTTTTTGAACGGCTGCACTGAACTGAGTATTCTTTAAAGGTTTTTTTGTTTTGTCTCATCTACTCTGCCTTTTAAAGAGCTCTGAAGGAAAGAGGCCTGTCTGGCCTGGGAGAGGGCACATCGCTGGTGACTTGGTCTGATGGTGGAGGTGTGACTGGTAACCTCCAGAGCACAAACCAGGCCACTGAGGAGCTCAGATCTGCCACTCCACTCATTTATACAATTGTGATAGTAATGATAATCCCAATCGTCTCACCTGCCCAGCCTAGGCCTTTACCACTAGGACCAAAATCTCCCTGACAGCAGAAGAGCTGGTACCTTAGACAGGACAAACCATCATGCAAAAGTTAAAAAGCTACCAACAGGTGTGCAGAGCTCCATAAAGTCAGGGCAGTGTCTTGCAGATGTCTGCCACTCTTGGGTGCCCGGCTCAGGGCCGTGCAGGTTATAGCAGGAGCTAATGAAGACGCCTGTTATCCCTTCACCTAAGGGAATCCAATCTTCATTTGAAGATTGGATCTATATGAAAGAAACAGGGAGGCTTATTCATGAATATCTAGCTACTTAAGTAAACTGAAAAATGCCATTTAATTTTCAAAAATGGGATTTGATTTTTTAAGGACCATATTGCGTAAATTGAGGTACATTATTCACGTTGGTCATACAAGAACCCTAAAAAGAATATAATACATATTCAAGGGTTTGTTTTCTTCTTTCGGGTGGAGTGAAGGCTTAAAGGGTGGGAGACTGTAATGGTTTATGTCTGGATGTCCCCCCAAAGCCTCACGTGGTCATGGGGGAAGGCTTCTAGAGTTTGTGATTCATTCATTGTCCAGTGCTGGGATTATGGGTGTGACTGCTACACCCACCCTAGGGCAAGTAGCCTACATAAAATATAAGGGACAGAGAGTCTTCTCTGCTCTCTCGCTCCTCCCTTTTTGCTCTTGTTGCTTTTGTTGTTTTCTGCTGCCATGAACAGTGTCCCCTGTGCCACGCCACCCTGCCTTGGAGCCAGCTGATTATGGACTGAAACCTCCACAAACTATGTGCTAAATAAACCTCTCCTTCCTTAATTTTGGGTGTCAGGTATTTTGTCTCAGCAACAAGAGAAAAGTAACCAACACAGAGACCAAGGTTAATTGCTAATCCTCTCATAATACTTTCAGAACAGAACCTTCATTTCCCTTTAGTCTTGGAAGGCTTTAGGAACAGTTCTAATTACAGACAAGAGATGGAAGCAGAGATACGTGCCCCCCAAACCAGAATGAAGATTCCTTCTTACTGTGAGCTTAGACTTTCAACAGTTTCAACCGTCTTCAGCATATCTAACCACAATGACAAACAGCCAACACTACTGCCGTCATCGTTACCACTGTCACCACCACCGCAGCCACTGCCACCACACGTGTCACTAACAGAACACTTTGTGTGTAGTGATTTCATGGGCTTTTCTTTATGTGGATAAACATATAAAGAAAGAATCATCACTTCTACTTGGTAAGTAGAATGAAATCCAAGGCACTGAAGATAATTTGGTGGATTGTATGAGAACATTTCCATTCATCAATCCATTCAACACAGATTGAGACCCTTCATGTCCCACATGCTCTTTTATTTTTGTACCAGGAATCGAACTCACGACCTCGCACTTCCAGGCAGGAGCTGTGCTGCTGAGCTATATCCCTGGCTCCCAGATGCTTTTTTTTTTTTTTTTTTTAATGTGGGTACTGGGAGTCTACCTCAGGGCCTCATGTTTGCCAGTGGCGCTTATGCTGCTAAGCTATCTCACTGGCCCCCCAGATGCTCTTTTAAATGCTTGATTAGAAAAATAATCTTCTGATTCAAAAAATTAAAAAATATTAAGCATGAAGTCAAGCACATTTACATTCATTTATAAGGTGCAAATTGTTTTCTGAAACATTTCATTCACTGAGATATAATTTGGATAGTGAAAAGTATAGGTCTAAGTGTGGAGTTGATAGAATCTGACTAATGCTCACGCCCTCATCACCCATAGCCTTATTGTGATCGCAAACATTTTTGTCACCCACTGAATAGTTTTATCACACTCTTTTGATTACTGTAACTTCGTAGTAAGCTTTGAAAATGAAAAGTTTTATGGGTAGAATCATGACTGCTCTAACTCAAATGTTGAGGTCCTGATCCCCAGTATCTCAGAATGTGACTGCTTTGAAGTAGGTAATGAAATTAAGTGAGGCTGTAGAGATCCTAATCCAGTGTGACTGCTGTCCTCATGAAGAGGAGATCAGGGCTTAGACACACGGAGGGATGCGCATGTGAGCACACAGGCAGAATTTGAAGCCCAGGAGAGAGGCCCTGGGAGGAACAACCTTGCCCACACCTTGATCTCAGGCCTCTCAGCCTCTAGAACTGAGGAAATTTATCTCTGGTAAGTCACAAAATCTGCGTTGTTGGAGTGGCCCTAACAAACTAACACTTGAAGCAAGTATACAAATACCATGATTTTGACATTCATGGTTCTCTGAAATATTTATGAATCTTAAGATAAACTGTACATTTCTGTGTAAAGACCATTGGGATTTTGATACAGATAACATCGAATCTTTATATCACTTTGGGGTTTATTGCCATCATAATGATATTAAATAGTCCATTCTATCAGCAGAGGTTTTTCCACCCAGTTAGGTCTTCTTTAATTTCTTTGAACAGTGTTTGTACAGTTCAGGTGCGGAGAGCAGTGACCCGCACCTCCCACTTGGTCCGGGACACCTGAGCCCCGAGCCAGGCCCCAGAGCTGTGTGAGAGGCTTGGCTGATCCCCGCAGCTCGGACCGGCTCCTCCCCTCTGTGCCTCTAGGAGCACCTTTTCTGAGCCGGGTCCTTGGTGATGAGCTCTGTGTTGTATCCTAATTGCATGATTTCAGTTCAACTCGGCCGCACTTTACCTCCATGTCATGGCCAAGCAAGTTGTCCTACTTTCAAGATCCCTGACTTTCTGGTCCTGCCCAGTCCTCAAGGTCACCTTGACTTTGACTCTGGGCCAAGCAGGAGGCAGCTGCCCCAGCCCTGTGGGGCTCTGGGTGACCTGGGCAGAAGAGGCTGGTCCTCAGCCGCCCGGCCCCCACCTGCCTCGTTGGGGCTGCATATCCCCTCCAGGACGGCCTTTCCCGCAGCTGGTCCTGCTCACGGTTGGTCCTCAGCCGCCCGGCCCCCACCTGCCTCGTTGGGGCTGCATATTCCCTCCAGGACGGCCTTTCCCGCAGCTGGTCCTGCTCACGGTTGGCCATGCCCTGTCCTTCCAGGGCTTCCCCGGTGGTGGGGTCATCCTCACTTGACTGGGAAGATTGCTTTGACAGAAACTTGTCATCTGGGGCTCCTTGTTTCGTGGCTTCAGTTTCTGCTCTTGGTGAGTGAGCAAAACATAGGATAATAATCTTGTAATCGCTGATTTAAATACCGCAGTGCCTCATCAGCATTCTCACAGAGCTGTGAGGCTCTGGGTCCCAGCCCCAGGCTCTCTCCTGAGGCTCACTGCCCTCACTGCCTTCTTCCCTCCTCACCCCAGGGTCTCCAGAGCAGCCCCTCCCTCCTCCTTCCTCCGGTTCCCTCCATTTCTTCTCTAATCTGCTCCCCCACCCACCAGAGTGTACACACTTTCCCCACGACCTCTAAGGCCACGGCTGGTACCACGTCTCTCTCCAGCTACTGCTCCGGTCCCTCTTTACAGCCTCAGTTCCTGACCCTACCTGTTCTGCTGTCTTCACTTCTCTACTTTGCTGGTCCACTGATGGGTCTCGTGCCACGTCCCCAATGACCTGCCTTCATGGCTAGAGTAGCCCGATAGTGGCCAGATGCCGTGGACACTGGCAGACACCTCTTTTCTGTACTTCTGTGGTCCAGCCTGGCTGTGAGGGGCTTCTGCTTCCTCGTCTCTTGGCTGTGTCCTCCCATGACCCCTTCGGCAGTGGCAATCCTAGGCTGCCTTGTGAGATCTGGGTTGCCTTCCCTCTGGGCATGCAGAAGCTGTTTTTCCTCCTCTTCTCTTGCTCAGTGGGGTTCTGTGGTTGGATGGACAGTGGGTTGTGTCATGTAGGTGCTGGGACATCTCACTGCTGTTCTATAGCCCTGAACACATTTCTTTTCCTTCTCTGGCCTGAAAGCTGCCTTACCTGCCTGGCTTGCCACGTGAATACAATGACAGACTTAGCAGTTTTAGCAACAGAACAAATCTTTGTTTCAAGTCCCAGTGGTTTCAGGCTTATTTGCTTCCATGGGTCAGCCTTCCACTGGCTCCTCCTTGTGCATAAGTAAGTAAATAAATGTAAAAATGCAAATTAAACCACAGTGAACTATCACCTCCCTCCAAGTCAGAATGGCTATTGTCAAAAGGTGGAAAGACAGCAAGTGTTGGCAAAGATGTAGAGAAAAAGGAACCATTTCGCACTGTTGGCAACGATGTAAATTAGTACAGCAGTTATGGAAAATAAAATGGAGATTCCTCAAAAAATTAAAAATAGCACCTACCATGTGATCCAGCAATCCACCACTGAGTATGTATACAAAGGAAATGAAGTCAGTATGTTGAGGGATACCGGCACTCCGAGTTTGTCACAGCACTAGTCACAATTGGCAAGGTACAGAGGCAAGCTGAGTGTCCATCACCTGATGAATGGATGAAGAAAGTGGGATATGTGTACACCAAAGACTGTTCAGCCATGGGAAGGATGGGATCCTACCACGGGAGACAACACAGGTCAACTTGGGAGAGTCAGTGAAATAAGCCCTGTACAGAAAGGTAAATATCCTGTAATCTCACTCATATGAATCTGAAGAAGATGTTCTCTTAGAAATCCAAATAGTGATTGCCAGAGGCTGGAAGGGGCACTTGGGGAGGGAGTGATGGAGCAAGGCTGGCAGTGCGCACGGTGCGGTGGTCGGGCAGTAGGAGCGAGGGCTGGCGTCCTGCTGCACAGGAGGGCGGTATAGTTAGTAATAACACACAGCGCAGGTCACAATAGTGCAACACAGGATTTCCAAGGTTCCCACTGCAAAACATGATAAACGTTCAGGGTGGCAGATATGCTGAATATCCCAGTTTGACCAGTACACAAAGAATACATATACTGAAACATTGCACTGTACCCCAGAAATATATATGGTTATTGTGTTGATCAAAAATAGGGCTGGTGAGATGGCTCAGCAGCGTACGCGCCTGCCTGGCAAGCGCGAGGGCCCGAGTTCGACTCCCGGAACCCACATACAAAGAAAGGGCCAGTGATATCGCTCAGCGGCACGGGTGCCTGCTGGCGCGCGAGGTCCTGAGGTCGACCCCCGGTACCCACACACACACACACAAAAAGTAATTAATAATAATGAGTAAATGAATTTAAGCGTTTATTTGGCAAGTATTTATTTTCTACGCTGTATACCAGGGAATCAAGGCAGCATGGTAAGTGAGGTTCTTGTCCTTGTGGAGTTCGCATTCTGGCATAGAAACAGGGTGACTGCACATGGTGCCATGGTGGAAACCAACGGGTAATGTTACAGTGCATAAAAAATGGGGCTGGGACAGCTCTAGGATGTACCCTGAGGGAAGGCCTCTGTGCTGAGTCCTGAGGGCTGGGGTGAGCTGTGCTATGGATAGAGAGAACCCCAAGAGCAGTGTCCTTGGGATGATTGCAAGTTGAAGGAAGAACGGTGTAGGAAGAGGGTGGGGTGTGCATGGGGGACGTGGGTGAGTTGGCAGGGAGTTCAGTGACATGGGAAGAAGAATAGAGGTGTCACAGGACCCTTGGGAAGACTGGATTTAGGAGAAGGGAACGTCTGCCTATGTGGGATGTTGTGATCTCTCAGCATAGATGTAAAACGGGTAACCGTGCCAGAGTATGAGGGCCGTCAGGAGAAGGTGAAGGCCAAGGTGAAAGGGAAGAAGAGACAGAGAATGTGGATCATTCTTTCAGAGAATTTTTCTGTGAGGGAAAAAGAGAAATGAGCAAGTACAGGTGGTCCCCAATTTACAACATTTTGACCTAACCATTACTGATTTTACAATGGTACGAACACAGTGACATTCATTAGAAACCATACTACAAATTTTAAATTTGGATCTTTCCCCAGATCAACATCATGTGGCCCAATCCTCTCTAGAGATGCTGGGCAGCAGCAGCAGCAGCTCCCAGGCGGCCTGAGGTCGAGGGGAGACACCTGCACTTCACTGTGTGTTGGGTCGCTGAGGGAGGACACGCCAGAGGTCAAACATACTAAATACATTTGGGACTTGTGATGCTTTCGCCTGAGGATGGGTTTATCAGGACATAACCTCATTTTAGATTGAGGAAGGCCATTGTTTGAAAGGACTAGTGTTATGGTTTGTATCTAGCTGTCCCCTTAAAGTCTCACGCACACATAGATGTGGCTTTTAGGAGGTGACTGGACCACGGGTATGTGATACTGGAGTAACCCCCTGATTGTTTTAGCACAGTTCTGGGTGTGGATAATAGAATTACCAAAGAAAGAAGACCCACTCTGGGTGTGGGTGGCACCAACCAGTAGGCTTATAGCCTAGATGGAGTATAAAAGGAAGAAGGAAGGCTTGCTTCCTCTCACCTACCCTGCCTGTTTCTCCTCTGCCCTGCCCCTCCACCATCGTGCCCTGCCTTGGAGCCAGCTGACTATGGACTAAAATATCTACAAACTGTGAATTGAAATAAACCTCTCCTCCTTTAACTTGTGGGTATTTTGTCCCAGCAATGAGAAAATATCTAAGGTAACTTGTTTGTTTGTTTGGGATCCAGTGGAGAGGGAGCAATTGAAGGACCAGAAGTGACGGGATCCTCCAAAGGTAATTTCCCCGACCCGGAAGCATGATAGGGATCTGAGCCCACAGCCACAGAAGGCCCTTGCCTAGGAAGAGGAGGCACTTCGTCAGCTGAGACAGAAGGGTAAGAGGCAGAGGACTGCATGCGTAGGACCAGGACCTGGATCTCTGGTGTCCCTCTGTGTCTCCACCTGGTCTCTGTCGCCTGCACTTGAGATCTCACAGCAATGACTTCCCAACATCGTCATCAAAACCAGACTCATCTCTCTCAGCTTCCTTAATCTGCCTCCTTTGCTGGGCCTTGCATGGTAGCAGGTATTTTATTATTGACTATTGATTAACTTAAATCTACTTCTTGAAATAATAATATGTACTATAAAAAGTCTCCTTCACTTATTTGTTCAGATAATAAAAAATCATCTTACCTTTATTTGATGGTGTATACATCAAAAATTGGTTATGTACGTTCTTGTATTTCCCTGCAGGGACTGGAAGGGTAGGAGGGGCCAGCAATCTGAATCCAGCCTTGTAGAGAGGGAAGAGGAGACTTGGAGAGTTGGATGACACCTAAGTGCAGTGTGCCTTTTATTCTATAATGTCCATTTTCTGCCACTAGTCTACAGTTGGACCTGTCCTCAGGGAAAGGAAATTGGCAGTGGACGTGCCTTTTAGTATTTTGGGAATAGAATGAAATCCCCAAGCTTGTTCCCAAGCATTAATTCTTTATAGGGCCATGCTTAGAGGTGAAGAATGAACCAAGAGATAAAGCTGTTTCAGGAGGAGGAATTACTAGCCCAGAGAAGATGGGAACTAAGGAATATAAATATATTCTATATTCAGAACAATGTGTAGCTCGGTGAGGTGGCTCGCGGGGTGGTGCTCTGGAGGAGGAACATCCAGGAAGCAGAGGCGACCTGCATCATGGGTCACAACCCAGCAGCCAGCACAAGACTTCCCGGGGTTTTCCCCTTTCCTTTTCACTTTTCCAGTACAAGATAGGTGCCTTCACTGTGCCCATGGATAGCATGGACTTAATAATCTCCTAAGAGCCTTACCTGGGCAGACCTTGTTAGCACCTGGATTAAGGTAGGGCCTCCAGTCACACCTGCTGTTATGCCTGCTTCCCAGAGTCTGCCTTCATTATTCTTTAGAATACGCTACATTTGTCTCCCCTCTCTCCTAGACTGAGGCTCCTTTAGCTCAAAAAGCATTTCTTCTGCAGAGTAGATGAATAATAAATACTGAGCACTGTATTTTTTGGGCATCGGCAAGCACTGGAGAATTATTTCTCACTTCTGCAGATCAGGAATTCCTGCCTGAGCGTATTGAGACTTGGGGAAGGTCTGACAAGAGGGACGACCCAAACAGCCCCAAATCTGCCTTGAGTTGCTGTTGGGGCCTCCACCCCCAGAACTTCTCAGTCACCCCAGTTCTCTTCCTGCTGCCCAAAACCAACTGTCAAGACTTGGTGTGCGCAAATATTTCTGGGAGCATTAATCACGAAACCAGTCGCTTCCTCTTGCTCAGCTGGTTGATTCTACTTCTTACCATCTCAGAATTTCTTTTTTTTTTGGTGATGGTGGTTAAAATGCTAAATCCCCAGGATGGGTAAAATATTAAACTACTGGCCATCAATACTTTAATATGACTACTTGCTGATTTTCACATTGTTTTTCTTGATATTAGTGGGTATTAAAAAAAAAAGAGGGCCGGTGAGATGGCTCAGCGGCTTAAGCGCCTGCCCGGCAAGCGCGAGGGCCCGAGTTCGACTCCCGGAACCCACATACGGAAAAAGGGGCCGGTGATATCGCTCAGCGGCACGGGCGCCTGCTGGCGCGCGAGGTCCTGAGGTCGACCCCCCGGTACCCACAAAAAAAAAAAAAAAAAAAAGAAAATCACTTGTTATTTTAATAACTTTGGGAACATTTTTTGCAGGACTTCTCCAAGCCTTGTTTTTATTAATGAGCAATGTGACCCTCCTAAATACCATTTCTCAACATGGTCAGCACAGAGCGAAGTTCTTGGGGTTTAGTTCTGGGGAACTTGGTTTCCTGGGAAACTGTCTAGAAAAACAGTGCAGAATTCACCTAGGTTTGTTTTGGTTCCAGCCCCAGTAGTTGAGTGGCCCTTGCAGGCTCTGGGTTGGTTCAAGCTTCGATTTTCTTACGTAAAAAAATGTTAATGATGTTAGCTCACATTTAATATGAAAGGAGAAAGTTTCTTTGTCTAATGAAGAAGACTGCAAATATAAAAAATATAATCTCCTTTACCAGATCATAGCAGTGTTAATGTTTGTCTATCCCTCAAGACTTCCTCCACCACCCACCACGCAGACCCAGGGCTCTGGTGCTTTTGGAGCTAAATGACCATGAGTCAGGTCATCTGCTCACACTGCTTGCTTCCAAACTCAAGCCTCTGATAGATGGGTGTTTGAGTCACTCTCCCAGTACTAGGACAAAATACCTGACACCCACAACTTGAAGGAGGAGAGGTTTAATTTGGTTCGTAGCTTCAACCCATGGTTGGCTGGCTCCAAGGCAGAGATGACACGGTGGAAGGGCAGGGCACAGGATGTCCAGACCATGCCAGTCAAGAAACAGAGAGTACAGAGAGGAGCTGGGGACAAGAACCCACCCTTCCATGTCACTTCCCCAGTGATCTCCAGCCAGGCTCCAGCTCCAAACAGGCCCTAACTTGTCAATAGATGAACCCGCTGAAGAGTTTACCATCCCCACGATGCCTTTGCCTTCCACACGCAGAAGGCTTCGAGTGAACCGTTTAGATGTAAACCATAGCAGTAGGTCATGGGACACACAGCCAAATTCCCAAGTGCTGGGAACTTGGGACTCAATGAGAGAGAGAGACAGAGAGAGAGAGAGAGAGCTGGATTTGATTGATGCATATTTGTTTCTAACTTTTAAATCTACATTCCTAAGTAAAATCATTGGCTGGTTGGCTGTTTTTATATGTTCCTTTCTCTAGTTTTAAAGTCAAAGATGTGTTTAAATCTTATGTTTAATTTGATGTTATTTTGTTTTTTTAAATCTACATTCTTTTCTTTTTTTGGAGACAGGGTCTTACTATGTAATATAGGCTGGCCTTAAACTCACGGCGATCCTCCTGCCTTGGCCTCCAGAATGCTGGGATTACAGGTGTGCCTCACCATGCCTGGCTAAAATCTACACTCTTTCATCAAAAGCTTGGTTTATTTATTTCCAGTCTTTCTTATTTCTAATAATGCTTTTGTGGCTATGAATATTCCTCCAAGAAGCTCTCTGACCATACTTGTAGGTTTGGTTGTATATAGTTCTATCATTATTATTCCTCTAAATAGATTTAAATTTAAATTTCGATTCTTGTTAGTCTAAGATTTATTGACAAGTTTGATTTTCTTATTTTTAGAATTAATAGATTTTGTTTTGCTTATCATTTTATGATAGGTATTAGCTTTGTAGATTGCATTGTAGATAAGATTGTAGATAAGATTATTTTCTATATAGTTTTTGCTTCAGGGAATTATTTGAATTTTGCATGTTATGTGGTCAACTTTTGAGACTATGTGTTTTCTTAAAAATGATGTCGGGCCGGTGAGATAGTTCAGCGGCATAAGTGCCTGCCTAGCAAGTGCGAGGCCCTGAGTTCGACTCCTGGTACCCACATATGAAAAAAGGGCCGGTGATATCACTCAGCAGCACAAGCACTTGCTTGTGCGCCAGGTCCTCAGTTTGACCCCCTGGTACCCACACACAAAAAAAATGATGTGTATTCACTACTTATGTAGAACAAAATTATACATATATACATACATATACATATATGCATATGTGCATACACACATATGATATACACATATGCACGCATATATAATTTAGAAGTCAATATCATTTGATCTGGTGATGAGTGGCCATGAGATGAGGAAGGAGAGATTCAACTGACAGGTGATCTCAGGTCGTGGTTCAGGTGGGTGATGGATGGAGGTTCCTTCAGATAAGGACACTGGAGAAACACCCAGCTGGTGAGAAGCACAGGATGGCTCGGCTGGATACACTGAGCGTGCGGTTTTGTGGTGCCCGGAAGGAGGGGTCAAGGTAAGCGAGGATGGCAGGTCCACTGGTCTGCAGGTCACAGGTGAGGTCTGTACATAAGAACCCTTGGCATGTAGGTGACAGCTATGGCTGGTGATGGCCAGGGTGGAGCAGAGGGAGGGAAGAAATGGGGAGAGAGAGGCACTGAGTGACTGACATTTAATGTCAGGGTGCAGTGGGACGAATACAGAGTTGGATGAGGAGCAGCATGGGAGGCAGGAGTAGGGAGTTAATTCCAGGAAGCTGGCTTCACAAAAGCCAGGGAAGAGGCTGTTGCCAGGAAAATTGGGCCAGCTGAGAGTCAATTCTCAACTGCATTTATTGCACAATTTCTGGTGCCATTTTGATTGAATTCATGGAGATTAATATTCTTTAATTATTGCTTCCCTTTTGTAGTAGAATTTTTCTTGATCTAATTCCAAACGTCTTTTCCATAAAATAAAAAGGGTTTTTGAGGCAACTTCCTGGGGATATTTTTCATTAAACTCATAAATAGCTGAAGTGGGTACTGGAAACTTTAACTTATGCTAATGAAAACTTCTGTTGTTTGGAGTTGAGGAGGAGGCAACCCCCAGACAAAGTTCCCGAACTCTTCTACTATTATAGACAGTGAGGTAAAAATATGATAGGCAGTCAGACAGGGCTAAGCCTCAAGGGAATTAGTGCAGAAGATGAGGACACATTACAACTGTGGCTGGAGGTGCATCTGTTGAAGTCCAGGCCTGTTCAAGATAAAGAGAGAATGACCAGGCCTAGATGTTTCCCCCAGGGATAAGACAAGTTGTAATATCTATTCCTATAAAGTCTAGATAGACATCAGTCACCCTGGTGGGTGACTAAAACCCCCAACCCATCCCTTCCTAAAGAAGGTCCTTATTCTTTCCATGCACACTTGCTACGTGACCTGCTTCCCCATTAAATCACTGTTACCTAAGTGGCTATACTTGTCATCTTATTGGCTGATCATGCTTTTGACCCACGTTGTACCCACCATGTGATTTTGCTCTCTAAAACTTCCTTTGAGAAGTGGGATCATTGGCAACCCACTTTTGGGTCCCCTCCTGCCTCTTGGGAGCTATTTCTCTCAATATTTCCTACTCTTAATTTCTATTGTTACTTAAAATTCATCCTTTGATTTTGGAGAACATAAACTTGGCATAACTGTCATCCAGCAGGTTGGGAGTTGCTTATTATTTCCCCTATATCGTGGCCACTCAGTGATGTTAGTAGTCATCATTAACCTTAAACATGTTCTGTGCCATGCCTTTTAATCACTGTTAACAACGGTGTGTGTCTGAGATCCAGGCAGGAAGCTCTGTTGCAAGGATGACCGTTTTCACCGGTGTTAACCAAGATGAAGTGGTGGTAGACAGTCCATTTCAAGTCTCATTTAGCATTTTTAATTTGCCTCACCTGGGGTGGCAAACACAGTTTGCATAATTCACAGGAGGTGATGTGTGGGAAGAAGCACAACAAAAGGAAAGAAACATGAGCAAACTGATTTTCTTTAGAAAATGCAAAAACAACTGATGGAAGGAAATGCGAAACATCAAATCATAGTTTTTATGTCAGAGCTTAAAAGAACCCCAGAAAGCCATTATGTGGCTCAATTCCTTCATTACATGGTAGGGAATCGAAAGGGGCATGGTCACCCAGTATCCTTGAGGATACCCAACTGGGCCTCAGAGCTGTCTCTTCCACATCTTGCCCACCCTTTGACCTATTCCTCCACCGAGACCAGTTTTCCTCTCACCCCTCATTAGGTGCTCTGTGTTCACCTGTTGCCCCTTCTGGTCCTCTGAGCAAGGGCCACGGCTTGGCCTTACCCAGTTCCCTCACATGGCTCTTCCCAGTACCCATCGACTTACCTAGCCAACAGGGTGAGTGCCTGGCTTAGAAGCCAGGGCCTCTTCCTGGCCCTGACAATGCCCCGCCATCTTGGATCAGCAAGAGAACCCAGTCCCTTTCTTGAGCCTCAGAAAACCGTACCCCCAGATATGCCACTGTGAACTCCAAACAGAATACTCAGGAAGAGCAAATACAGAGAAGGTTTTCTCCAAGGTTCCTTTATCTGCCTGAGGATCTGATCTGCTGAAAGGGAACACGTGGACTTCAATAGCCTCTCTGAAGTTTCATTAACCAGAAAAGATTAAACTCATCTCACAGAGGAAGAGAACAAAAATGAAGCCCAGAGGAGCTCTGTCCCGGGGTATTATCTGTTCTCCAGCCTCATTCATCTTCCCTGCAGATAATTTACTACCCTATCACCTTCTTCCCTATGAGGAAGGTGCTTAAGCCTCACCTATCTGGCCCTTCTTCGAGGCCGATATTTTATGTGACTCCGATGCACACACTGACACTCATGAATCTGCGTGCCTTTTCTCCTGATAATCTGTCTATGGTGAGTTTATTTCAGGAGACTCAATTATTGAACCCTCGGAAGGAAGGTCTGAGCTTCCCCGCACTCTCCGCTATGGAGCTGCCCATTGGCCTCTGTAATTAGTCACCAGGCGCCAGCACGTGCCTGTGCCCTGCGTCAGCCTCTGCAGGATAAGGCAGTGGGGTGTGCTGGGCTTCACCTCCCAAATCTCACTCAGCTGCATTCTGTAGTCAGTGATACCTGGAACCACACAGACGAGGATTCTGGAAAGTACGGTTCTAGCTTCGTTACATAGACAGGGGGCAAGTTGTCACAGGAATGTGAGGAAGAGTAAATGGTATTTTAGGCGAGACAGTCGATTTTTGGATGTGTTGAACTTGAGGTACTTCTAAGGCCTGATAGGAAGACATCTGACAGACTGAACACAGTTCTGAAGTGTAGGAACACATCCGGGAGACGTCAGTAAGTGAGGTGGAGTCAGCAAAGGGTTAAAGTTGTTTCAGGGAAGAAAAATCCTGAAATGTTCTAGTAATCAGGAATCTGTGTTAGTCAACCTTACTCATAATCCCAGTGGTTTCAAGAATATTTATGTGCTGCTGCTGCAGGGAAGAAAATAGTTTTTCCCCCTCAGCCCTCCTAGGTTGTTGGTTGGTGCAGAGCTCTGAAACACACAGAGGAACAGAAGGAAAACAAACCTGTTACCATGCAGACTTCACATGTGCACAGGAGGCATCCAGAGAATTTGAATTCCAACTTGCATAGCATCTTTGACAAATAACTGTAAATTTGCAGAGAAGTAATAAAGGACAGGAAAGGGGCTTTGAGTCTCTTTGGCCTCAAGTTGGGGAAGGCAAGACACTGGCAGATAAAGGCTTGTCAGTAACGCTTGCGAGTGCGGACTCTGGGTATTCTCTCCACGCGTCTTCAGTGGTTAAACTGTTCTCCTCCGTAAAGAGGGGAGGCGGCACCATTTTCTTTTGGAAATCTGTGCCTTGCTGTTAGTTAAGCAGTGGGAGGGCAGAGGGCTTTCTTACACTTGCTTCTTAAGTGTCATCGGTCAGTCATCCATGTGCAGAAGAGGCATGTTTTGGGGTTGCAGATTCTGATCCCCAAAGTGTTGAGGCTTTTTCCTGCTGCTCAGCTCTGTCTGGCTCTGCTTCAATGTCTCCTAATTCCAGACCCAGCCAAAAGAGCAGCCTCCCAGGGGACACGCCCATGCTTGTGACAGGGCGCAGCAAGAAGGTGAGACGTAATTGCTTTCTAAGCTTCAGCCTGGATGCGATGTCTGTAACTTGCACTCCCTCACAATTTGCCAAGCCAATCTCAAGGATGCGTTCATACGCCGAGGGGGTAAGGAGTCGCCCCTCCCTTATGGGGAGAGGACCAGAAGGAATTCATGGTAGAGCAGTGTGCTTAAGTTAAGGGTAAGGAGCCGGGGGAAAAGCTCAGCAGCACAGCGCCTGCCTGGCAAGCGCGAGGTCCTGAGTTTGATTCCCGGTACAAAAAAAAAAAAAATCTACCCACAAAACAAAACAAAAAACAAAAATAAAACAAAAACAAAACAAACAAACGAAAACAACAACAAGAACAAAAATTAAGGGTAAGGAGACCAGAAGGGGAGTCAGCCCCTGGGAGCCCCGTAGGTAGGTTTGAGCAGCGGCAGGGGCAGAGGGTGGAGAGGGAGGACCACTGAGAGCGCTGGAGGCCTGAAGGCCGGGTCCCGATGCCTCGGGGTAGGCTCAATGCATCAGCCTTAGTCTTGGGAAGAAATCTCTCTAGGCATTAAGTGAGATTACTTTCCTGAATATGAGTTGTAAATAATTGATTTCTCCCCCAGGCTATAATTTCAAAAGGAACTCTTTCATTTCCTTATTAAAGTGTGGATTAGATGAGGAGGAGCTGAATAAAGAAGCTGGCTTATTCAGGGACTCCTCCGACTGCTGCTTGCACACAACCACGGATGTTCACAATTTGGGTTGCTTACTTGAGCACAAGTCAGGCAACAGAAACTCAGAAGCAAAGCAGCTGTTCCCACCCCGAGTGGATCTGGCCACCCTGTGTGGAAACACGTGAGCGGAGTGGTGGGGAGAAAGAAAGGGGGCTGAGTCAGGAGGGATGCTCCCCGGCCAGTCTGACCTCACCGAGAGACGCTGGGGATGGGCGAGGGGAGGTGATCCGGGTAAAGGGGGTTCCTAAGTCAGAGATGGGCAAACTTCATTTATTTGTGGTATTGGAGATGGAGCTCGAGGCCTCATACATACTAGGCAGGTAGTCTACACTGAGTACGCCCTTACCTCTGCAAACTTTCTGTAATGCGCTTTGTGTGGTGTGAGGTCTCTGTTAGTGTTGTACTCAGTCTTGCTGTCATGGCCCCAGAGGAACCATGGTGGTGACTGAATGCTTCCCTTTTCTCCACATTCTCACCAACATTATCTTGCATCCTTGTGATAGCAGTTATTCTAACAGCTATGTTGTGATATTTCTTTGTGGTTTTAACTTGCATTTCTCTCATGATTAGAGGTATTGAACATTATTTTTTCATGTACAGGTTGGCCATTGGTATGTCTTTTGAGAAATGCCTACTTAGGCCTTTCACCCATTTTTAAATGAAGTTTTTTTTTCCTTATTATTGACTGGCTGATATCCTTATATACTTGAAGATGAGAGCTTTTGGTGATGCATGATTTGCAAATATTTTCTCCCAATCTGCGGATTGTCTCTCCACTGTGTTAACTGTTTCCTTTGAAGTGCAGAAGGTTTTGAGTTTGATGCCATCCCATTTGTCTATTTTTGCTTTCATTGTATGTTCTTTTATAGTCTTATGCAAAAAATCATTGCCAAGGGCACTGTGGTTGTTAATTGATAAATTGTCAACTTGAGTGGGAATGCCCAGCTGAACCGAGTCAGCACGGTTCTGAGCATGGAAAACCCACTTTAAGAAGGGTTGTTGCTGGAACGGTACAAAAAGGAGAAAGGGAGGAAGGATTTCAGCTGATTTTCCTTGGAATGATATTCATTATAAAAAGTCCCCAAAATATAAAAGAGTAGGGCAACAGATTTAAAAAGTCACTCCTAACCTTTATACTTGGAGAAAATACCTGCTAAAAATTTTTGTCAATTTTCACAGGCACTAGTTATAGTTTAGTTTATTGGTTTGCTTGGAAGTTATGATATTCATTTTCTTTCTTTCTTTTTTCTTTCTTTCTTTTTCTTTCCTTCTTTCTGCTTTCCTTTCTCTCCCTGCCCCCCTCTTGTTTTTTGCATGCTGGGGATTGAATCTAGGGTCTTTTCTATTTTTTATTTTGAGACAGGTCTTGCTAAGTTGACCAGACTGAGCTCAAACTTGTGAATGAAATGCTTTTTTCTTTTCTTGTCACTTTCTGTCCAAAAATATTACCTAAATTGGTATCTTAGAACTTGTTTTTTTTGTCAGATAGTGCTGGCCATTGGAAATCTGGCCTCAACCCAGCATGTATCTCTGGCCTATCTCTAGCATACATGTGTACTCTGACTTCATGGCCTTATCACAAAGTCATTGAATCACTCAATGAATTTATGAATGAATTTAGCTAGCACCCACCATGTGATAAACTCTCTTCTAGAAGCTCAGCATTTAAAAGCAAACAGGCAGGAAAAAAATTATCGCTGTAATGGAGCTTATATTCTACCATGGGACAATACACAGGGAAACAAGTAAGAGGGTGGCTTCAGGTAGTGATTCAGGCTATGAAACAGAGAAGGTTGGAGAGAGAAAAAGCAGGGCCTAGCTCTTTTATATGTGGCCAGCCCGAGGGCTCTGTGATGTGCGGCAGGTCAGCAGAGTCCAGGATAAAGTATGGAAGAGATTTCCAACCAAGTTTAGAGGGTCCTTGCCCCCCCCCCACCTCTGCCTGTCATTCCTAAACCCACCTCAAATTCTTCCTCTTCTAGGAAGGCGTCTTGTTCTCTCAAGTCCATAAGCCATTTCCTTCAGAATGACTGCCATGTTTACTCTTTATTTTGTGCATGTATACTTCATTATCAGTTTTATTTCTGTGGCTTTATTTCTCTAATAAAGGTAACCTTCTTTCAGTCCAATGCCATTCCTTTATTCTTCTGTGTGCCACCTCTCATGAAGTGGCACAGTGTCAGAGTCATTGAGGGTGGTAGATCAACATTTGCTGCTTGAATGTAGAGCTAAGATAACTCTCAAATCAGTTTTGCAGGCCACAATGTAAATGATCTGTGTGGATAAAGGGAAATTATCCCAACATAATACAGGGTGCATAGGAAAAGGCCACAGCTAACTCAATGGCAAGAGACTGAAACATTTTTTTCTCTTAGATCAAGGATGTCTAGTCTACCCTTCCATTGAAAATAGTGATATGGAAATTAGGCAAGAAAAAGAAATTAAAGGCATCCAAATCAGAAAGAAGTAAAATTTTCTCTGCAGGTGACAGGTTACATGTTTAAAGCCCCAAAGACTCAACAGGAAATTTTTAGAACAAATAAGTGAGCTCAGAAAAGTTGCAAGAAACAATCAATACACACAAAGATTCCTTAGGATTCTATATGCCAATATAGAATAATCCAAGTAGGAAATCAAGAAAGGAATTTTATTTTCAGTATTATCAAAAAGAATAAAACACTTAGAAATTAGGTTCACCCAGGAGGTGAAATATTTATACAATGAAAAGTATAAAACATTGTTGAAAGATCTGTCATATTCATGGATATTATTAATAAAATAGATAGAAAAATATGCCATATTTATGGATATTATTAATAAAATCCAAAGTGATCTACAGATTCAATATAATCTCTATCAAAGTAAAACCGTGTTTTGTTCATGCAGCAAAGACATACAAACAGTTATTCTTAAATTTATAGGAAATTTCAAGGGAATTCAAACAGCCAAAATATTCTTCAGAAAAAGGGCAAAGTTGAAAGACTAATGCTTCCTGATTTTAAAACTTACTGCAAAGCTATAGTAATCAGAACAATGTGCTGGCTTAAAAACAAACTTACAAATCAATGGAATAGACTAGAGAGCACAGAAATAAATCCTTCCATATGTGCTCAAATGACTTTCAACACTGGGAACTTTCAATGGGAAAGATAGCCTCTTCAATAAATGGTGCTGGGAAAACTGTATATCCACATACAATGAATTAAATTGGACACTGTCCTTATTATACCCTACACACAAATGGATCAAAGACCTAAATTGTAAGGGCTAAAACTATAAAACCCTCAAAGAAAACATGAGCAAAGCTTCATGACAATGAATGTAACAATGATTTCCTTTATATGACACCAAAGCACAGATAACAAAGGTAAAAATAGATAGATTTCACTATATCAAACTAGACACTTCTATGCACTTGTAGTGGATTAAGTACTGGTCAACTTGTGACACCCAGCTGAACTGAATCAGCGTGGTTCTGGGTGTGGAAGGCCCACCTGAGGACTGTTGCCAACAACATAAAAGGAGAACTGGAGGGGAAGATTGTGTGCTATTGATTCTCTGGGAGAAGATTTTCATGCTGGTTTTCCTGATATGAACTCGGCTGTTCTCATCTTCAGAGGAGCTGGGGTCCTCACTGTCACTGAGGATGGCTGTAGTTCTCTTTGGGGGAGCTCTGGTCCTTACCTTGAGTGTTGCTTCCTGGCTGCAGTGCAGATCCCTCAGCCTGCTGGCACAGATCCTTCATCCCGCTGGTGCAGACTTTCTAGCTTCCACCACTGACCTTTGGGCCTTCCCAGTGTAGATCCTTGATACAGACTTGCATGAGACATTGCCGTGGGCTCTAGGCCTTGAGCTGGACTCGTGAAGGATATTGCCATGGGATCCAGGCCCTCAGCTAGATTCTTTGGGTCTCTAGTGTGTGTACAGATCTCCTGCACTATTTTGCATTTGACTTTTTGGGTGAATATTATAAAATAATCCTATAAATTATGTGTCCTGTATTAAATCTATTCCTTTGCAAACCCTGACTATGACAGCACCAAAGCACAAAACAAACAGAAAAAGTGTCACCAACAGAAAGGGAGGACATATTTGCAAATCATGTATCTGATATGGGCTAACACTCAAAGGCAATTTAACAGTAACAATAAGAAGAAAAAATAGCCCAACTAAAAATAAGCAAAGGACTTGAGTAGTTTTCTAAAAAATATATAAGGATGGCCAAGAAACAGGAAAAGATGCTCACCATCACTAATCACAAAGGATAAAAGTCAAAACCAAAATGATACATTACCCACACCCATTAGGACTGCTTTCAAAAACCCAGCAGGTAACACATGTGGGCAAACTGTGGGAAAGTGGTTTCCTGTGCACAGTTGATGAGGAGATTTATAATAGTGCCCTGCCGTAAAAAAACAGTATGACAATTCAGATATATAATGGCCCTATGATCTAGTCATGCCAATCTGGTTATATACTCACAAAAGTTAAAGGCAGGGTCTCAGAGAAATATTTACACACCCATTTCATAGCAGCATTGTTCATAACAGTCAAAAGGTAGAGAAAATCCAAGTGTCAATTAGTGGGTGAATGAATAAACAAAACGTGAAATATACAAATGATGGGATCTTATTCACCCTTAAAGAAGGAAATTCTACACATGCTATGACATAAATGAATCATGAGGACATTGTGCTAAGTGAAAGAAGCCAGTCATATAACGACAAGTGCTATAAGATTCCACTTACAGGAGGAAGTTAGAATAGTTAAAATAACACAGAAAGTATTTATGGCAGTTACCACAGACTGATGTAGGAGGTGGTGGTAGGGGTGGGGAGTTACTATTTAATGAGTACAGTGGCACTTTAGTTCATGAACTTAATTCACTCCACAATTCTTTTCATGAATAGAATTGGTCATGAACTGAATCAAATTTTCCCATAGGATTTAGTGTAAATAAGGTTAATCTGTTCTGAGCTCTATGCATGTTTTAACCACAAAAAATATGAAGCAAAGTATAGTACAGTATGAAGAGAGAGAACACTAACCTCACTTGAGACACCTTTCGGTGTGGAGGGCAAGAAGGTGGGTGGGGAGGAGGTTTCCCTCCGGAAGACATCTCCTTCCAGAGCTTTTCTCTCCTTGTCTCTTAGCTGTAGGATCAATTTTGGCAACAGAGTCTATCTACTGTCACTTGTTTTCTCTTGTGCTATGTAACCCTTTGGAAATAGGAGGCCACATTGTTGTCATCAGATTCAACACTGTTCATTACAGTTATGCAGGGGGGTGCTTCTCACCTGGCACTCATTCTGTTTTACCACATCACTGCTGGCCTCCTCCCCATCCTCCTCTTCCTCAGCGGACGCCCCTTCTGCTGCTCACTCTGGAGTTCAGCGAGTTCTTCTGTCTTCAGGTCCTCCTTATGGTCCTCCTCTGTGTCTGCACCATCAACGTCCAGGCCCACACTCCTGCCCATGGACACAGTCTCCTCCACTATGGTGCATCAAACCCTTCAAAGTCACATTCAGTGGGGCCAGTGAGATGGCTCAGCGGTGTAAGCGCCTGCCTGGAAAGCACGAGGGCCCGAGTTCGATTCCTGGAACCCACATAGGAAAAAAGGGCCGGTGATATTGCTCAGCGGCATGGGCGCCTGCTGGCATGCGAGGTCCTGAGGTCGACCCCCGGTACCCACACACACACACACACACACACACAAAAGTCACATTCAGTGACACATTCTGGCCACAGTTTCCTCCAGGCTGAGTTTAAGGTCCAGTACATGACATCTTCCCAGGCTTTGTCAGTGAGGTTGACGCAGTGGAGGACATTGAAATGCTTCTCCCAGAACTCCTTCAGAGTCAAGGACATCTCTTCAGTGACATTAAAGCACCCGGTGAAGAGCAGCTTTGCTTACAACTTCTTGAAGTTGCAGGTCACTTGCTCATCCACAGGCTGCAGAAGAGGTGTTGTGTCGGGGGAGAAGAACTCGACATTTGTGAAGTCGCCCTCAGCTTCCGTATCATCCACCAAAGCTGGAGGGTGTGCTGGAGCACTCTCCATTAGCAGAAGGCACCTTTCAGGCAGTTGGTTGTCAGAAAGATATTTCCTAATGGGTGTGAACACCTTGTGTAGCCATTCTGTGAACAATTGCCTGTGACCCAAGCTTTTGAATTGGCCCTCCACATGGCAGGCAGCCTGGCCTTGTTCACACTCTGTTCCTGGAATGCATGCAGGTCTGGGAATGGTAGTAGCTTAATCTTCAGATCGGCACTTGCGTACACACACAGCAAAGAGGTCAGTCTGTCCTTCATGGGCTTGTGCCCCCAAAGTGCCTCTTCCTCCTGTGTGATGCAGGTTCTGCTCAGCAACTTCTTCCAGAAAAGCCCTGTTTCATCACAGCGGAACATTTGTTGAGCAATGTACCCTTCTGCCTTTATAAATTCCATGAATTTTTTCTCGTAGGCTTCTGCAGCAGCCTTGTCAGGACTGAAATCCTTACCATGTCCTCTCACACTGCGCATGCCACTTATCTTGTAGAATTTATCAAAGCACCCTCCTCTATTTGCTTTAAATTAATCACTTGTTGCACTTGAAGAGAAGTTTTCTTGCAGTAAATCAGTGTGCAACTGGCTTTTTCACAGATCATATCTTCACTGATGCTATCACCTAGTAGCTGTTTCCACACTAATGAAAGTTTTTCCACCTCTTCCAGCACTTGTGTCCTCTCCTTATTTAACATTGTTACTGCCTTTGCCACATCAGCTCCTTTGATGGCATCTTTGTTTTTTAAAATAGTCGAGATTGTCAACTTCACCATCATGTATAGATGAGTCACATGAATGCCACACTCATGATTTTCTATAATTTCCTTCTTCAATTCAATGCTTATTTTCTTTAAAACCTTCTTACTATTCTTGCTCTGTACTTTCTTGTAACCTTCATTATTTCTCTGCACATTCTTGTCACCTTCATTGCCACTGTGCACTTTCTATCACCATACTTGTTCTGCACTTTCTTTGGAGCCATGCTGGATTAAATAGTACTGTACAGTACTGTATGTGCTAAAAAGCACACAAAAAACTTCACAAGCAAGTGTGCACACAAGAGAAAGCCATGCCTATGTGTCAGAGCAGGGAAGATGGCTGCATTCATGTTCATGAAGGGAAGATGGCTGTGGTCATGTTTGTCACCCAGTGTGGAGTTCCTGAACAGAAGCAAAATTTTGCTGAACACTTCTGTTCATGAACCAAATTGTTCATCAACAGAAGTCTTCATGAACCAAGGCATTACTGTACAGTGTTTCAGTTTTACAAGATGAAAAGTGTTATGGAGATGGATGATGGTAATGTAATATGCCTTTCTGAATGTATTTAATACCACTTAACTTTGCATTTAAAAGTAGTTAAGATGGTAAATTTTGTGTCATGTATATCTTATAATTAAATATTAAACAGAACTGGGCATGTAATACCAGGATGTGTGAGGCTGAGGCAGAAGAACATCACGAGTTCAAGGTCAGCCTAGGTTACATAGAGAGTTGAAGGCCACCCTGGACTATATAGCAAGAGCTTGTGTCAAACAAATGGAAAGCCAACCAATCAACTTTACATGCCTGGTGGCACACACCTGTAATCCTAGTACGCTGGGAAGTTGAGACAGGGGAATCACAAGTTTGAGCCCAACATGTGCGATTTAGCAACTTAGCAAGACTATCACAAAAACAAACAAACAAAGCCCCAAAACAAAAAAGATTTAGCATGAAAGCCCCCAGTACCTGAAAAGAAGGTAAGCAAGCAAACACAATGATCTGTGGAGAAATGTGTTTTTCTGGGCACATATAAATTCAGTCTTCCATGAAAGAGAGCAGCTCTGTTCTGGGGTGACCCACAGGGGAAGGCCTGGATGGTTTGGAGCTAGATGGCTCTGAGTTCAAATTCTACCATATCCTTTATAAGCTTGGTGAACTTGTGGAAGTTATTTAATTTCCTTCTTATCTATAGATAAGTATCCTTAACTGAAGGAAGAGGAACACAGCATTTACCCAGTAAGTGTGAGGAGCAAAGCTCAGTACCTGCTTGGGGCACAGTGCTAATTAAGGGGCAGAGAGAATTGTGATGAAGACTGGGAAATAGCAGAGATGACTTGCATGAGTCCCCTCCATTTTCTTTCTTTTTTTTTTTTTTTCTTTATGTGGGTACCGGGAACTGAACTCAGGACCTCGTGCTTGCCAGGCAGGCGCTTATGCCACTGAGCTATATCACCAGCCTTTCTCTGCTTTCTTTAGTCTTCCACAAACACAGCTTGTGCAATCCTTAGTGGTGAATTAAAATTCCTTGTAACATTCTGGACCTGGTCGATACATTTGTAAAGAATGTGATAATCAATACTTTGTTGTAATTATTCACTTTAATAGCTATCAGTTTCTTTTCTTAATTAAAATTACCTGCAGATAACTTCCTATGGAATATAAAACTAGAACATAGAAATGGTGGGTCGCAAAACTTACATCTTAATGAAAGGAATGGCTGTGGTTATTTTAGGTTACAGTTTCACTCCTCACTCTTTAGCCTTTTCCAGTGCACTCATGTATGTTCAAAGCCCCTTGGTGTTTCTGGTTGACGCCAAGTGTCACATGGTAACTCATGGCCATCAGAATGCAGGTTTCCATGGGGGCTCATAGAAAGCTCCCATCATCAAGGAAGACTTGAGAAATTCACCCACGGTCATTTCTTCCTGTCTGTCTCTGGACTGTATGACCAATATTCTGTGTAGGTGGTGGTCAGTGCAACAACCTTCCCTTAGCAATGAGTTCACGGTTTACAACTACAGTGCCATCAGATATCTCTGCATCACAGCCGTGTTGAGGACAGTGTTGTCCCCACTCTCCAGGAGGAATATGTTTGATTGGGAAAGCAAAAGTAGCCTTTCCATTTTAAAATAAACTTACCTACAATCAAGAAGTTACGAATAAGAAAAAAGGCTGGGCGTATAACTCAGTGGTAGAGCACTTGGCTGGCATGTATGGGGCACTGGTTTTGACCCTCAGCACTGAAAAAAAAGTAAGAAATGGAAAAGAAATAAAAGAAAGATATGTAACCTTGTACAGCTCAGGCACTCCAGGGTGTAATGCATCGGTGATGCCACCATTTTGGCAGGACAATGTAGTCAAGATAGATCATCCTCTTCTCCAGCTCTGGTGGTCCTGGCGTTTATTCTCAATTTCATTCTCCTCATGCATAAGTTGAAAATGAGGAAAACTGGGTGTCATGTTTGTCAGGATATTTATGACCTTCCTGGCACATAGTATATATTCAGGAAATAGAAAGCAAATAGCAGGTAGTATTGATATTTCTTTCTAGTCATTGTTATAGGGAGAGCAGTGAACACTATTTGGAGACTTGGTGATACATTTATTTTGGGGCGTAACAGGTGCCTCATGTCACCTGACTTGCAGCGCAATTATGAGTAGTCTACAAATGCTGACTTAAAATGACAGTATCAAATAGCTGATATACTTTATAGTAATTGTAAACATACAAATTTAATTTATAGATGACTTAAAATAGCAAAATATAGGCTTTAAAAGTAATTTTAAATGAAATATCTACTGTTGTTAATTATTGCTTGACTAATTAATAATGGTTTAACATCAACTGTTATTAATTATTACTGTACCCAAAATTTGGTTTAAAATTTTGCTCATTGCTCATCTGGATTTGGTCATTTCTTTTTCTAATACTATGCCTCTGGTATTTTCTGAAGAATGTACTTTTAGTAAATGTGGACATATATTTTTCCCCAAAATTGCATGCATTTTTGTAAAAATTGCATTTTATGGAAAATAAAAATGGAATCACTTTCAATAGGTTCTTCTTATAGAACATGATGTTTTAATGGAAAAAATTCACTCTATACATAGTAGGGTACCTAAAACCTTAATACAAACTGCAGGATATTATTCCTTTTTCTAAAATATTAATATGTCAATTCAAATATGACAATAAGAATTATCTTACAGCCTTCTTTCAGAGTAGTTAACAAAAATTATATATGATAAAACTCATCAAACATACTGTCTGTTTATGATTCTTTCGAAGCTTTTGCTAAATTCAGATGTAAAATCAGAGGACCATCTGAATTTTATTTTGTTACAGTTCAGAATATAAATTTATGCAGTTAAAAATACAGCTCTATCCAAAGATTCTCTGTAGCAGATAAGATATTCCAAAACATGATCATAAAATTCCAGAAAACTTGTATACAGTTAGAAGTTTCACTGCTTAACTTGTTCAGATTGCTTTTGAGATGAATAAATTTCAATAGCTTCTTATTTGTTTTCAGTAGTTGCCTTTTGATAAAACCTTCAAGAACAATGTTCATATACTTGAATACTTTAACAGTTTTCAACAATTTTTGGTCTAAGTACAGCTAATGTTTCAGAGACTCATACACAAAATGTTTCAATTGCATTGTCAACTATTTAGCTTGGTTTAAGGTAGGTCTTTGAGGATTTAAGTGTTTATAATATTGGCTTGGTAACTGACAGAAGAGAGAAAGCTCAAATATATTGGAAAAACAGCCCACCTGTTCTTTTTCTGCTGTCACAACACAAGAATCAATGTATGAGGCTTCTGTGACCCCAAAAGCTGTGGAGATTTCTCCTCTCCAGCAAGGAGGCAACTCGGTAGCAGACAGCAGCTGGATGTCCTCTAATTTAACATAATTCTGGAGACAGCATCAGGTTGTAAGATTTGTGTGTTCAGTCCCCAAGTTTGATTAATTTGCTTGAAGGCTCACAGAACTAAGGGGAACACTACATTTACACTTACAAGTTTATTATACAGGCTATTGAAAGGATACAAATGAAGAGATGCTGTACCAGACAGTGCTTACTAGAGAAATAGATTTAATATTTGTGGATTTACAGGGTTATCTTAAATTCTCACCTGCAGAGTCAGGTATGGAAGAGTGCAGAAGGGTTGTCTGCCTGGTGGAGATCTGAAGGGCACAGTAAAAAATCAAAGGCTTGGGGCTCTGTAAGTCTGTATCAGGAAGCCAAAGGTCTGTGCAGGAAGGCTGAGGAGTTGGATCTGCAAGACTGAAGGGTTTGCTGTGGAAGCTAGGAGATGGATGTCCAAGGTGAAGGCAAAGACTGGAGTTCCTCCAAAGAAACACAGTGAGCCTCACTTCTTCTTTCCCCTTTTATTCCATTGAGGTTTCAAGCCTATTGGTTGGTGCCACTCACACCCAGGGCCAGTCTTCCTTCTTCAGTAAATACATTCAGTCACACCCAGAACTATGCTAAGCCAAGCAGTTGGGCATTTCTTGCTCAAGTTGACACAAGAGTTAACTATCACAGTCTACCCCTTGTCAACTTGACAACCGGACATACTTCTTTAAACCATACTTAGACTCCAGGTCAAAGACAAGTTCATAATTATGCCTAAGCCTAACATTGTGCAACTATCCTGTGTACAAACAAAAACACATTAATTCCATCCCCAGAATAAAAAGAAACTTTTTCTTTGGTAGATGCATTTCTAGCATTTCACAATTTAAACATTACATCAGAGGTTTAGCAAGGATTAAGAACCAATAATAAGTCTATCAACATTATGTTACAAAGTAAACATATTAACAGAATAGGAGGGAACAATTACAATTACAATCCTCATTTGTATAACTGGTCACAGGTTCCTACATATTTATAACTACCTTCTTCTACTACCCATTCTGTATTCCCCTGGCTTTCAGCAAGGAGCTCAGCATGTTCTTTCCCTGGTGGGGTGACTCATACCCTCATTACTGAAGGTTCTGGGCCACTTGTCATCCTGCCTGTATTGGTTTGTTGCAATTTCCCATTGACCTTAATAGCAGGGCATGGTAATATTAGGAGGCACCTTAAGGGATCTTCGCTCCAAATATATTCTTTCTTCCACATTTGTGGAGTAATAATCCAATTTTCCCTTGATAGTCTGGATTAATCATCCCTGCCAAGTCTTAGCTTCCAGTTCAATAAAATCATTGTGCTTCATGGTACAAGCGTTCTCCCCTCTGGAACTAAACCTTCTAGCCCAGCAGAGCATAAGGTTACAGGAAGAGGAAGTAAAAATTTGCTAGTGGATCACTAGGGGTAATAAGTGAGTGGCACCATTCCCACTTCCACCCCTTGATTCCTGTACCCTGAATCACAGCTATGGGAGACACAGTATCACAGGGTGGACAGGATTCCAACATATACAGTCTTTAGAAGAATCTCCACATAGCTGATGCTGTAACTGCATCTTCAAAAAGCCATTCCATATTTCTATCAATCCAGCCACTTCTGGATGGGGAGGAACATGGTAATTCCAGTGAATTCCATGAGTGTGAGCCCTTCATCTCACTTCTTTGGCTGTAAAATGTGTTCCTTGGTCAGAGGCAATGCTGTGTGGAATTCCACAAAGGTGGATGAGACATAATATCCATGTAATTGGCCAGTGTGCTACCTTGTGGGAGAGGAAGGTGATCAAGATTCTTAGGAAATAAGGGCTGGAGAATTAATATAACCCTGAGGTAGGACAGTGAAGGTGTATTGCTGGCCTTGGCAACTGAAAACAAATTGTTTCTGGTGGGCCTTATGGGTAGTTATGGAGAAGAAGGAGTTTGTCAAATCAGTAGTTGCATACCAAGTAGCACGAGGCATGTTAATTTGCTTAAGCAAGGAAACCACATCTGGTATAGCAGCTAAAATTGGAGTCACCACTTCATTCAGTTTACGGTAATCCACTGTCATTCTCCAAAACCTCTCCACCTTTCACAGGCCAAGTAGGAGAATTAAATGGGGATGTGATGAGAACCACCACACCTACATCTTTCAGGTCCTTGATCGTAGCACTAAACTCTGCAATCCCTCCAGGGATGCAATATTGTTTTTAGTTTACTATTTTCTAAGGTAAAGGCAACTCTAATGGCTTCCATTTGGCCTTTCCCACCATTGTAGCCTTCGCACTACAGGTAAGGGAAGCAATGTGAAGATTCTGCCAAGTACTAAGTATATCTATTCCACTTATGAATCTGGAACAGGGGAAATAATTACAGGATGGATTTGGGGACCTACTGGACCCACCATGAGTTGGACCCTTGCTTAAACTCCACTGACCACCTGACCTCCATTGGCTCCTACTCTTATTGGAGGCCACAATGACACTTTGGATCCCCTTGGCTCAGCTTTAGTTCAGAATCAGTGTCCAGTAGTCCCTGAAATGTCTGATCATTTCCCTTCCCCCAGTGTACAGTTATCCTGGTAAAAGACCTTTAGTCCTTGTGGGGAAGGATGAAAAGAAGATTGACTGCATAAATTTTTGGTGGTGAATTGGGGTCCTTCCTCAAGTCCTTCCCCAGCCACTTCTTCATTCAAAGAGTTCTGTGTATAAACTGGCTCAAATCTGGAAAGTTGGGAAGGGGCTGTGATTCTTTTGTTACCATGATTTAAGGTAGGTTTCTGTTCATTTGTCATTAATTTTTTTGATTATATAAATATAGTAAAAATTTAGTAGCCTTCTTGTCTATTTCACTTTTGGGAACACCATGGCTAATCCTCCAATGCCACAGGGTCTACATGTGCCAGAACATTCTCATCATTGCTCTGCTTTTGCTGTCCATTAGGGTAAGGCATGTATCTTGCCTTTGGTGTTTGACTGCTGCCAGCCTGAGATTCAATTAAACCCATTGCCCTTAAGTTTCCCAGTTGAGTAACCGTGGTCCCCACCGTGAGGTCTGGCATACAGAGAACAGCAGTGACAGGGCTCTTCAGGGGTGCTGGTGCTCCCCTCACAAATCTTTTTCTCAATGTGTTAGTGAAGGGTGCACTTTCTGGATCATCCCAGTGTGGAGGATTAGGTTTAAACTGACAAATCAACTCCAGCATTCCCTTTTTCCTGAGCCTTTGAATTCCATCACCAACAGTAAACCAGTGAATATCAGGGATGTCAGTTCATTCACACTGGGCCATCTTTAGATCCATACTTCTGCAAACAAGCCAAATAAACATTGACACCTGTTTTTTACTCCACAAGCTACAATATCAAATCCAAAATCTTTACTTAGTGGGCCCATATTGACAAACTCAGCTTGATCTAGGTGTGTTTTTGCCACCATTGTCCCACACCCTTAAAATCTACTTTCACACTTGCTCATCAGGCCTCTGCTTATAAGTTAAAAAACTCGAGAAGTTCATTGAGAGCATAGAAGACCTCCTCACACTATGTACACCACCTTTGGGAGAGGCTTCCACAATGTGAACCTGGTTATAGGCCTACAGGCAAAAGTGGGTGGTCAGGGTGGGTCCTGAAGAGTGTCAGCATTATCATGCTTGGTAAATACAGGATTAGTTTCCTCAGGTGGGGGTGCCTCCACCACATTGGGTGGGGTTGTCTTTTCCTCTGGAATAATTTCATTAGAGTCTTGGAGCTCAATATGCTCAGCCTTGTCAGGATCCTCCCAAACATCTCCATCCCAATTTACAGGATCCCATTCTTTTTCAGTCAGGGCTGAGATTGCAGAAACCCAAACATAGGCCCTCATAATTCGATTGGCTGAAATACAGTATAAGTTTAATGCTCAGCCTCAAAGGGTATCTGAAGCAAAGGTGAGGGCACTGATTGAAGGCTGGAGAGTCTGAGCTGCAAGGCTGAAGAGTCTGCACTGGAAGCCAGGAGATAGGAAGACTGGAGCCCCTCCAAAGAAACAAAAGTGGCCTTCCTTCTTTCCCTTTTTATTCCATTCAGGGTACAAGCCTATTATTTGGTGCCACTCACACCAGAGGTCAGTCTTCCATCTTCAGTAAGTTCATTCAGGCACTGCTAAGCCAAGCAGTTGGGTGTTTGCTGTCAAGTTGACACACAGTGTTGTTGTAACCTGACAAAGCTAATGCCATCTTATGAACAAACCGCCATTTCGCCTGTCTGGCTCCTGTTTCCCACCAAATTCCATTAGATAAGCCTCTCCTTTGTTTAGGCTAGATAAATTCCTTTCTGTTTAAGTTGAGATTCCCCCATAGTGATGAAATGCACCTTCCCGCCTCTGGCAACCCATAATAAGATGTTCCTTTTGCCCAATGAAATAATGCCAAATACCCTGCGCCTAAAAGCCTAACCAATAAGTTTGTAAAATTACTTTATTAACCGTCGCTATTGGCTTCTGTACAACTGCTTGCTACTATAAAAACTACACTCTACCTTCCCCCGGGGCTCCTCTTTGTTCTGGCATAGAGGACGCCGCTGGGTACCAGCTAAAATAAAGAGCTCAATTTTTATTTTTTGGACATCCTCCCTTTGTAGTCTCATTCATTGAGTACAACAAGTGTTAGCTATCACAGATACATAGGGCAAGGTATGGTGGAAAGGGCAATAGACATTTCGGGACATTTCCAGGTGTGCTATACATTCAGGTGTCTGGCAGCTCTCAGAACCCAGTCACTGTTGTGTGTGTTTATGGAGACCCCACTGCATAGAAATGATTGATTAAGTCTTTGGCCAGTGGTGGTCAGCTTAACTTTCAGTCCCTTTTCCTTCCCGGAGGTTGGAAGTTTAGACTGAAAAGTCCCAACCCTCTAATCACGGTTACGTTTCAGCGCTCTGTGGTCAGTCCCAGACTGAAGCTGTTTAGGGGATTCAGCCAGCAGTCACCTTATTAGCATACAAAAAGACACTGCCACTTAGGAGATCCTGAGGATTTTAGGCATTGTGTGCTAACAAACCAAATACATGATTCACAATATGGAACTACTTCGGTAACTTTTGTTTTCTGTATTCCCCGTAAGTCTTGTCATAGAGATTTTGAAATTCAGTTTATGTATATATACAAGGATTTAAACATGTGAAAGCTAGTTTTTATTTGAAGAGAAGAATGCAGCTAACTTCAGTGCAATTATCAATTTTATGTACACCATAATCTATTCCCAGTATTTTCCATGACACATTTTTTAATTTAGTGAGAATATTATTTTACCTCATACCACCAAAGTTTCTAAGTTTTTTATTTAAGTTTTTATTCATTTATTTATGTTGTTTTTATTTATGTAGTTTTATTTATTATTTCAAAACAATAATTGTATCTTCCATGTTAAACTTTCAGCCTGCCTTCATAGTGGCAGTTACAATGTCAAATGTTTCACTTTTGACAGAGTGAATGTCACTGCTTGATGCTGATTCCGGGCATTGATGAGAAAATGAAGCCCATATTGGAATTAGCTGCTTTTCTATTTGAAACACCTGAGGACAGTGATATCAGGCTGACATCCTTTTATTGCGTGTGATATACTTCTGCTGAACAGCCTATCGATACCTTCCACTTTTCACTTTGTGACTATTTTGTAACTATTCAAGCACATGGAATAACAATGAAGGACATATATTGTATGATGTTATGTGGGCCTTAACTGAAAGCCATGATTTGCTGATTGACACAGATATACCTTCTGCTATTCTGGGGGCTTAGTCATCATCTTTCTGTCCCTTGGTTATGGTTTCAAGCTCTGACTTTATGATAAGGTCTTTGGAAGGGACTTGGTGTTATAGATTGGATTCCATGTCTATGGTCCAAAGGGTGAGGGGTCCAAAGGGTCTACCTACCTGGGACCTAGGTTTCCTCACTCATGATTTTTTTGGGTCAGTGAGTGGTTTCCAGGGTCTTCCACTCCTCTGGCTTCCACAGCTGGGATGGCTGGACTTCCTGCACATTCCCCAACCTTCCTCATCAGGATGCAGTTACCTAGGTGACTTCCAGGAGGTACAGGTTTCCCAAGCCTCTGAGGCTCATCATCTTGTGGTAGCTATGATAAAGATTCTTTATTAAATAAACCCTTAAAATTCTGGAATTAAGTACCCTTTTTTTGCACTGTTTCTGGTTTTTCTACCGATTAGGTAAACCTGTGAGCATCTGTCTTCTGTCCCTGTGTGGTGAACCTCAGAGTCTTATTCCCTCATCAAGTTTATTCTTTTTTTTTTTTTTTTTGGTGGGAACCGGGGGGTCAACCTCAGGACCTCGCGCGCCAGGAGGCGCCCGTGCCGCTGAGCGATATCACCGGCCCCTTTTTCGTATGTGGGTTCCGGGAGTCGAACTCGGGCCCTCGCGCTTGCCGGGCAGGTGCTTAAGCCGCTGAGCCATCTCACCGGCCCCTCATCAAGTTTATTCTTGAGACGCTATGTTGGAGGCATCCTGGCTCTAATGACGCACCTGGTTTTTGAGGCTGATAAGATTGTTTGGGGACTTGAGAGGGTAGGGGAGATTGCACACCATGCTTTTAATGGGCCACCAGTCCTGAGTTAAGGCCTGGGCTTCACCTTCCCCCTTTCCCCATGCTGGTCTGTGACTGTCTTGGTTTTCCATTTTTATAACACAGTCACAGCTCAGAGAGACCGCAGTGGTCCAGGAGAGTCCACTGGACTTGTGCTTCCCATTTCACAGACAAAAGAGTTGGAAGAAGGCAGGGAATTTCCAGGTGAGGTGACGAGTTAGTGGTGGTGTTCCTGGGCCTTGGGATACTGGAGTCTCCTTCTAGAGGTGACTTTCTGTCCCAAAGAAATAATTGATTGAAACAAGCTTAAAAGGTGACAAAGTTTCATATGAATTAAGAATAGGAAAAAGAACAGGCTCTGCAAAATGAGTTTGGGCCAAGTAAATGTAGGAAAAAAATTAAAATACACCCTATAGCATAGAGTGAACTATCGTGAAGAGACGTGGTAGCAAATGCTTAGTGGTGACATTTTTCTTTTATATTTCCCATGTCAGCATCAGGTCCAGGTCATCCTATCAAAAACCTGCTTGAGTTTTCATGAGAAGTCCATGTTCAGGGCTTTGAGAACTGTTCTGTGCCCATGTCCTGGGTTTAATAGTTTATGCCTACTGTCCCACCCTGTCTTAGCCACACCCTACCTTCCTGCCTCAGTGGGTCAGGATTTGAACCCTGGCACCTCTGAAGTTTAAAGCCACCCTCTCTCTGTGATGCCATGGATACAGTCTCAGAAATGTCATGCTGGGTTAAATGATAGGAGTTTCCAAAGCTCATAGAACTTATCGTTACCTCCTTGTGAGCTGTCAGAGACCCTTAGAGAACATGACAGACCGGCAGTGCATGTTCACTGGCCCCAGGCAGGCAGTGGGGAGGGTGCAAGGATCAGAGAGGCTCCTCCTCTGTAGGGGCCAGCCCACAGCTCCCACACTGCTTGGCAGCCCCCACAGTAGGGTGCCTCAGTGCCAGCCCCTGCCCCCTTTTCTTTGTCATCTTATGCCTTGGCCCATAGGTTCTGCCACATGTCATGTGGTACCCAGAGGACTTGGCCTATGGGGTCACTCCCTCTGCGGTCTCTGGTCAGCCTCTGAGGGACATGTTTAAATCATCTCCTGTCAGGGGTGGGGTTGCAGCCTTGTCTTGCAAAGAGCCAAACAAAACAGCAGGTGCCAGCATGCTTTTATATATCACAAAGGGCTTGTTTGGTTGGAAGTGTCACTGTAATTGATAATAATAACATTTCAGCAAGGAGCTCCGTGCTGAGCCTCTTTCCTTCATGTTTTAGAAGGCAGATGAGGGTAACTTTTAGACCCTGCCACCTGTCACACTCCCCAGATACCCTCCAGACCGAAAGAAATGTGTCACGCCGGGGGTGGGGTGTGTGATGAAGGGAGATGAGCGTGACAAGTGTGCAGGGCTGTCACCGGAGAGACCGCCAGGCTGTCTTTGGGCTTTATCGTTATTCATGCTCCCCTGAGGACCACTCTGGGGCACATGCTGTCTGCTCACCGAGGGGCCACTGGCCAGCCTCTCCCGCAGGCCCTGCAGCTCCCCCAGGTCCCAGCATTCAGGGCTGGGAAGCGGGAGTTAAAGCTGGATCTCCAAGGCGCGCTACTGGAAGATTTGATGATCTTGAAGGCGGATCTTTGAATATATGAAGGCTTGGGATTAAATTTTTTTGTACTTTTATTAGTACGTTTGTAGTACATAATGATTATATTTATTGTAGGGGATTAGAACATGTACATAACACATTTCAATTCCCTTCTTTCCCCTCTTCCCTCCATACCCCTTTTATTTTTCTGGCATCAGATTCATTTATTTACCTTATAAAAACTTATAAAGTGAATTATCATATACACAGATTGAAAACCAGACTAATAGGCCAAAGAACATATAAAACATGGGAGACAATTGTACTAAGTCAAGGTATACTTCCAAATACGTTGTCCACACAAAATTAGAATGACGTTTTTCTTTCTCTTTATATATATATATATATATATTTATATAATATTTATTTATATATTATATATAATTATATATTATATATTTATATATAATATATATTTATATGTATGTATTTTTTTTCTTTTTCATATATGAAACCATGTGATATATATGCTTCTGTATATGAGTTACTTCATTTAACATAATGGTCTCGGGCCGGTGAGACGGCTCAGCGGCTTAAGCGCCTGCCTTGCAAGCGCGAAGGCCCGAGTTCGACTCCCGGAACCCACATATGAAAAAGGGGCCGGTGATATCGCTCAGAGGCACGGGTGCCTGTTGGTGCGCGAGGTCCTGAGGTCGTCCCCCCGGTACCCACAAAGAAAAAAAAAAAAAAATAACATAATGGTCTCAAGGTGCATCTATTTTTCTACAAATGATTCAAGTCTGTCCTTTTTTTGTGGCAGAGTAGTAAGTATTCCACTGCGTATAAATACACTTTTAATCCATTCATCTGTTGATGGATATATAGGCTGTTTCCAAGATTTAGCTATTATCAATTGCACTGGTATAAACATGGGTATGCATACATCATTGTGGTATCTTTAACTCTTTGGGGAAGATATCTGGAAGGGGAATAGCTGGTCAAATGGAATTTCTACTTTTAGTCTTTTGAGGAATCTCTGCTGATTTCAATAGTGGTTGTATCAGTTTGCAGTCCCACCAACAATGGAGAAAGGTTGCTTTCTTCCCACAGCCCACCAGCATTTGTTATTGGTTGATTTCTTGATGGCAGCCATTCTTTCTGGGGTGAGATGGAATCTCAGTGTTGTTTTAATTTGCATTTCTTGAATGGCTAGTGATGTTGAACATTTTTTTCATTTATTATTAGTCATTTGTGTTTCTTCATCTCAGAAGTGAATAGAAATGAGTAGACATTCATTTCAGATGCCCAGTTTTTAATTGAGTCTTTAAATTCGAGAGGTCACAGGTTTTTTTGAATTCTTTGTATATTCTAAATACTAGTCCTTTGAGGAATAACTGGCAAAAAATTTTCCTGTTCTGTAAGTTATCTCTTTACTCTGTTGGTGGTTTCCTATGCTGTGCAGAAACTTTTTAATTTTATGTTATACCATTTGTTGACTCTTGGTATTATATCTTCTTTAGCTGGGATTTTATTCCTAAAGTCTTTGCCTACACCTATGTCTTCAAGAGTTTTACCTATTTTGTCTTCCAGCAGATTAAGTGTTTCTGTCCAAGTGTTTAGATCTTTGATCCATTTTGATTATAGTTTACAGCATGGGAGGGGTATGGGTCTAGGTTCAACCTTTGGCACATGGATAGCCAGTTTTTCCAGCACCATTTGTTAAAGAGGCCATCTTTCTTACAGAGAAAGTATTTGGCCCCTTTGTCAAAAATAACATGGCTGAGTATGCCTGGAGTTATTTCTGTATCTTATATTCTGTTCCATTGATGCTTCGGTCCGTTTTTGTTTGTTTGTTTGTTTTGCCTATTCCATGCTGTTTTTATCACTGTCACTCTGTAGTATAACTGTGGGACTGTGATGCCCCCTGCCTTGCTCTTATTGCACAGGATTGCATTTGCTATTCTAGGTCTCTTCTGTTTTCATGTGAATTTTAGGATTGCTCTCCCCAGTTCTGTAAGGAATGTTATCAGCATGTTGATTGGGATTGCATTAAATCTATGTAACAGTTTTGGAAATATGGCCATTTGGATTATGTTGGTTTTTCTTATCCAGGAATAGAAGATATCTTTCTATTTTCTGATATCTTCAATCTCCTTTTTTCAAAGTAGCATAGTTTTCATTGTAGAGGTCTTGGATTTCCTTGGTTAGGTTAATTCCCAAGCATTTTATTTTACTTGATGCTATTGTGAAGAGTATTGTTTCCCTAATTTCCCTCTCAGTGAATTTGCTATTTGTGCACAGGAATGCTACTGATTTTTGAAGGTTGACTTTGTATCATTCTACAGTGCTGAATTTGGATATTAGTTCTAGTAGTCTTTCGGTAGTTTCTGAGTCTTGTATGTAGAGGATTGTGTCATCAACAAATAACAGTAATTTAATTTCTTCCTTCCCTAGCCATATCCCTTTTATTTCTTTTTCTTGTCTTACTGCTCTAGCTAAAGTTTTGAGAACTATATTAAACTGAAGTGGTGATAGTGGACATCTTTTTCTTGTTCCTGAGTTTAGAGGGAAAACTTTCAGTTCCTCTCAGTTTAGTATGATGTTGGCCATTGGCTTAGCATAGATAACTTTTATCAGGTTAAGAAAAAGACCTTGTATTTCTATTTTCCTCATATTATGAACAGATGTTGCATTTTGTCAAATGCTTTTTGACCTCTATTGAGATGATCCGGTGATTTTTGTCCCTGTTTCTGTTTATGTCGCATATTACATTTATTGATTTGCATATGTTGAACCATCCCTGCATCCCTGGAATGAATCCAACGTGGTCATGATGTATGATCTTTTTGATGATTTGCTGCATTCTGTTTGCCAGCATCTTACTGAGGATTTTTGCATCTGTGTTCATTAAAGAGATTGGCCTACAGGTCTCTTTTTTGGTGGGGTCCTTTTTGTTTTTGGAATCCTGGTAATGCTTGCTTCCAGGAATGACTTTTGGAGTACTGCTTCCATTTTGATTTCATTAAAGTGTTTAAGGAGTACTGGCATTAGATCTCTAAAGTTCTTGTAGAATTCAGCAGTGAATCAATCAGGACGTGGGCTTTTCTTAGTTGGTACTTTTTTATTACTTATTCAATTTCACTTACTGACAGTGGCTTATTTTGGAGTTTTATATCTTCTTGGTTCAGCTTTGGTAGTTCATATGCTTCTAGGAATTTATCCATTTCCTCTGAATTTTCCATTTTATTAGATTACAGATTATCAAAGTAGTTACAAATAATCTTCTGGATTTCAGCAGAATATGTTGATTTCACCTTTTTCATTTCTAATTGCATAGATTTGGGTCTTTTCTTTCCTTGTTTTGGTAAGATTAGCTAAGGGTTTATCTATTTTATTTAATCTTTTCTTTTTTTAGTCTCAATTTCATTAATTTCTGCCTGGATATTTATAACTTCCTTTCTTGTATTAGCTTTGCATTTGGATTGTTCTTGTTTTTATGAGACTTTGAGGTGGGTGATTAGGTTATTTATTTGAGCTCATTCTGTTTTTCTGATGTGGGAATTCAATGCTATGAGCTTCCCTTCTAGGACTGCTTTCACAGCATCCTATAGGTTCTAGTATGTTATACTGGCATTACTGTTTGTAGAAACTTGTCTAATTTCTTCTTTAATTTCATCTGTGACCCACTGATTATTCAAGAGAATATTTTTTAATTTCCATGTGTTTGCATAGTTTATGTAGTTTCTTTGCCATTGATTTCTAGTTTCATTGCAATATGACCTGACGGGATGCATGGGATAATTTTGATTCTTCTGAATTTACTTAAGCATCTTTTATTGGCTAGTATGTAGTCTGTTTTGTAGAAAGTTCCATTTGCTGCTGAGAAGAATGTGTGCTGTGTTGTTGGATGCAATACTTTGTAAATATTTAAGTCCATTTGTGCACATGTTTGGTTCAACTCTGATATTTCTTTGTTGACTTTTTGTCTAGTTGATTTGTCCATTTATGACAGTGGAGTACTGAGGTCCCTTATTACTATCATATTGGTGTTTGTGTGATTTTTTTATATCCATTAGTGTTTGTTTAATGAAGTTGGATGCACCGGTATTTGGTGCACACTTGTTTATAATTGTTAACTCTTCTGTTGAATTGTTTCTTTAACTAATATATAGTGACTTGTCTCTTCTGTTCAGTCTTAGCTTGAAATCAATTTTGGCTGAAATTAGGACATCCACTCCTGTTTTATTCTGGGTTCCCATTGCGTGGAATATTGTTTTCCATGCTTTGATATTTAATCTGTGGATATCTTTTTGAATTACATGTGTTTCTTGTATGCTGCATTTTGTTAGGTTTTCTTTTTTGATCTGTCCTGTGCATCTGTGTCTTTTGATTGGGGAATTGAGACTGTTCACATTGAGAATTATTACTGAGAGACACTGACTTATTCCCGTCATTGCATTGTTTTCCTTTTGTTGCCTTCCTCAGTTTTTCCCCTTTTGCTTAGCTGTTCCTCTCACCAGGTGTATTTATTCTTTTTGGTTTAATGAAACTGTGAGGTTCATTGTCTCTTTCTAGGATATACTTCAGAATTTTTTGTAATTCTGGTTTGGCAGCCATGAATTTCTTGATGTGCTGCTTTTTGTGGAAATACCTTATTTCTCCATCAATTTTAAAGGAAAGCTTTTCAGGATATATAAATTGGGATTGGACGTTGTTATCTTTTAGGGTTTGTGTAGGGAGTGATGAGACAATTTCACGGTTGCCGCCCCACCTCCCCCTCCTGAGGGCATCCGGTGCGCCAGCCTACATCCCCCATGATCCTCTCCAGCCTAATCCAGAAATGACGACGACCTATCCGTGCTCACTACATTCCCCGTGAGATGAGAGCTTCCGCCCCATTTCTATAAGTGCCTTAGACACTTCCTCAATAAACGAGACTTGATTGGAATCCTTCATCTTGTCTCCATTTCTCTCTCCTCTTGCCCTGTTCCCCCATCCCGTTTCTCCTCCAGGTGGGACCCACAAGTTGATCCGTGGGTCGGATCAAGTGGCGCCCAACGTGGGGCCCACCCAGAGAGGATGCCTTCCAACGGGACCATTCGCCATTAAAGCCTTGGCGAAGGTACTCTTTCCGGGACTCCGTCTCTGTGATCCATGCAGACGGCCGCCTTACATCTCGCCTGAATCACGGTAAGTGAACGGCATTCATTTCCTTTTCCCCCTCGACATGGGTCAAGCATTAAGTGAACATGAGTTGTTCGTTAACAGCCTCAGTAAGGCCCTCAAGGTGAGAGGAATTAAGGTTATGACTAAAGATTTATTTCTTGGGTCAAGCATTAAGTGAACATGAGTTGTTCGTTAACGGCCTCAGTAAGGCCCTCAAGGTGAGAGAAATTAAGGTTACAACTAAAGATTTATTTCTATATTTTCAATTCATACATAAAGTCTGCCCCTGGTTCCCTCTAGAGGGTTCCATTGACATTAATCGATGGAATAGGGTGGGAGATGCCCTCAAAGATTTTTATAGGGTCTTTGGTCCCGAAAAGGTTCCGGTGACCGCTTTTGCCTATTGGACTTTAATTTTGGAACTGCTAACTCAAAGCTATTCAGATCCCCAAGTCGCTGAGATGCTTTCTCAAGGTGAGGCTGCATTGCGCTCCTCCCGTAGTCCTACCCCTAAGCCCAATTCCCCTAGCTCTGTGATTCCTGATATTCTGGAGCCCCCTCAAAATGGCAACCCGCTGCCACTTCCTCTTTCTGAGGCTCACAAGGACCCTCAAAATGGCGACCCCTCTCAAAATGGCTCCCTAGAATTTGGCACCGCCATGCCTCCTCCTCAATACCCGTCTATATACCCTGACCTTTCTGACTTCCAAGAGATTGATTGGTCTCAGCTGGCAGAGGAGGCTACTACCTATCATAACCCTCCTTTTGTGGCTCCCGCCTTAACAACTAAGCCCCAGTCTGACACCCAAAAGCCTCCCGGCCCATCCTCTACTCTTCTAACCTTAAAGGCAAAAATTAATGATCTAAAAGAACAGGTCCACCTTGAACAGGAAAAGCAGAGGCTCCTTTTACAACTTCAAACCTTGCGAATGGGTCCCTCTCATTAGGCCCCCACAATGGCGCCCACACCCGGTTCGCCACCTAATGCTCTCAAAATGGCATTCCCTGTAACTGAGACCACCTTGCCCCCCCAAAATGGCGCCGCTCAAGATGGCGCTGCCCCACCAGCAGCCCCACAGGTAGTCAGGACTCATACGCCATTTACAGTGACTGCCCTAAAAGAATTAAAAACTGCAGTCACTCAATATGGCCCTACAACCACTTTCACCCTTGCTGTTTTAGACTCTATGACTCAAGGTTGGATTATCCCTAATGAGTGGAAGGACTTAGCTAAAGCCACTCTTTCTGGGGGCAATTATTTACTTTGGAAATCTGAATTTCTAGACCAATGTGAAATCATAGCTATAGACAATGCTGCTAGGCAAAACCCTTGGACCCTTCCCATGCTAGCGGGACCTGGAGATTTTAATACAAAAGAAGCTCAAATGCAATATGATCCTGGACTTTTTGCACAAATCAATACAGCCACTTGCAGGGCTTGGAGAAAACTCCCTTCAGCTGGAGAAAGTGCCTCTTCTCTTACTAAAATTAAACAAAAACCGGAAGAGTCTTTCTCTGATTTTGTTGATCACCTCTTACAAGCAGCTGAGCGCCTCTTTGACTCCTCAGAAAATAATACCACTTTAATCAAACAATTGGCTTATGAAAATGCAACATCCGCCTGCCAGGCTGCAATCAGGCCACATAAAAAGAAAGAGGACCTCTCTGGCTATATTCGCCTATGCACCAACATAGGCCCTGCCTATCATCAAGGCCTAGCTGTGGCTGCAGCCGTAAAGGAGGTTCTCCTCACACACAAACAAGAAAGAAAAACCAATAATGGCAAATGTTTTAAGTGTGATTAAACAGGCCATTTTGCCAAAAATTGTCCCAACGCCACCAAATCAAAACCACGGCCTGCAAACTTATGCCCAAAATGTAAAAAAGGATATCATTGGGCCAATGAGTGCAGATCAAAAACAAACATATATGGCAACCCCATTCCCCAGCAGGGAAACGAGATTCGGGGTCAGCCCCAGATCCCCAACCAAAGACAAGCCTCAGGGGCTATAAGGTTTGTCCCAACACAAAGCAATCTAACTCAAAACAATCCATTTCAGACCTCTTCTGCGCCACACCAGGAAGCACAGGATTGGACCTCTGTTCCGCCTCCAACACAGTATTAACTCCTGACATAGGGGTACAAGCCATCCCTACTGGGATTTTTGGCCCCCTTCCTAATGAGACATATGGGCTAATACTTGGACACGGCAGTACAATCTTAAAAGGATTACACATTGTCCCAGGAGTCATAGATAATGATTATACTGGTGAAATCACTCTTATGGCATCCTCCAATTCTGGCCTGGTTTCCATTAGTCAAGGACAATGTATTGCTCAATTAATATTACTACCCCTAGTTCAAACACCTAATGCAACCATGACTTCCTATAGAGGAGACTCCTCATTTGGGTCTTCAGATATATATTGGGCTCAATTTATTTCCAAAGAAAAACCCCTTATGACATTGCAGCTTAATGGTAAAAATTTCTCAGGGCTTATAGATATGGGCACTGATGTAACTATTATTAGACAAGAAGACTGGCCCTCTACATGGCCCCTAGAGACCACTATGACTCATCTACAAGGAATTGGACAATCAAAAAATCCACAATGTAGTGCCAATCTTCTTACCTGGAAAGATCAAGAAAATAATCAGGGTCATATACAACCTTATGTTGTTACAGGACTACCCCTTAATTTGTGGGGCAGAGATTTATTAACTCAAATGGGAATGTTAATGGGCAGCCCTAATACTATAGTCACTAAACAAATGCTCAGTCATGGTTTTCTTCCCAGTCAAGGCTTAGGTAAACAAAGTTCAGGCATTAGAGTTCCTATTTCCCCAACTCCAAACTTTTCAAGAGCTGGCCTAGGCCATTTTCAATAAGGGTCATTGATACTCCTGCGACCCATGCAAAAGAGATCACATGGTTATCAGACACTCCTGTCTGGGTCAATCAATGGCCCCTTACCTCTGAAAAACTTACAGTCGCTCAACAGCTGGTGCAGGAGCAGCTGCGTGCAGGCCATATTATCCCAACTGATTCCCCCTGGAACACGCCCATTTTTGTAATACGAAAAAAATCAGGAAAATGGAGGTTACTACAAGATCTCAGGGCAATAAACAAGACCATGGTCATAATGGGACCGTTACAGCCAGGGCTCCCTTCACCTAGTGCCATCCCCCTAGGATTTTTTAAAATTGTCATAGACCTCAAAGATGGTTTCTTCTCAATTCCCTTACATCCACAAGATCAAAAACGCTTTGCCTTTAGCCTCCCAGCTGTTAATTTCAAGGCTCCTATGCAAAGATTCCAATGGCACGTCCTCCCTCAGGGGATGGCCAACTCCCCTACATTATGTCAGGCTTTTGTGGCTGCTGCTATACAACCGGTTAGGGACCATTGGCCAAAAATATATATTCTTCATTATATGGATGACATCCTTTTGGCAGGAAATGATAAAAACCAAATCTTACAATGTTATCAAGAACTACAAGCTGTCTTACAAAAAGCTGGACTCCAAATAGCACCTGATAAGGTCCAGCTCACAGACCCATATACATATTTGGGTTTTCAGTTGCAGGGTACTCAAATACTTTCTCCAAGGCCCCAATTAAGACTTGCTAACCTCCGGATGTTAAATGATTTCCAAAAACTTCTAGGTGATATCAATTGGCTTTTACCTTATTTAAAATTAACCAAACTTGATTTACAACCCCTCTATGAGATCCTCCGAGGAAACATCGACCCAACCTCCCCCCGTGAGCTCACTCCCAATGCTAGAAAGGCACTCAATATAGTAGAAGAGGCTATTGCTCAAGAGACTGTTTCCTTCATGGACTATGATAAACCTTTACAACTCATCTTTAACACAAAGCTCTGCCCCATGGCAGTGTTCTGGCAACCAACTCCCCTTATGTGGATCCACCTCTCAGTTTCCCCAAAAAGAGTACTTCTGCCCTATTACCAAGCAGTCTCTGACCTAATAATACTAGACAGAAAACAAGCAAAATGTTATTTTGGTAAAAAATCAGAAGTTATCATTCAGCCCTTTACAAAAAATCAAGTAGATTGGCTACTCCAGACCACAGAGACATGGCCCATCGCCTTAGCCTCCTTTTCAGGGACCATTGACAATCATTACCCCCAAAATAAATTAATCGATTTCGCCAACCATCACCCATTTATATTCCCCAAGATCACAGCTTCACAGCCCCTCCCTGACGCCCCAGTGATATTCACTGACGGCTCCTCCTCCGGCAAGGCCGCTTATGTAGCTCAGGACAATGTTTTTTCCTTCCAAACAGACACCTCTTCTGCCCAGCTGGCGGAATTACGGGCTATTATTGCAGTTTTTACTGCTTACCTCAACCAACCCTTTAACTTATTCACTGATAGTGCCTACCTTGTTCAATCTGTTCCGCTGCTAGAAACAGTTGCTACTATCCATCATGTTTCCCCTACTGCAACTTTGTTTAAACAGCTACAAGATATTATATGGCTCCGTTATCATAAGTTCTTCATTGGTCATCTGTGAGCCCATTCCAGCCTCCCTGGGCCCCTCACCCGAGGAAATCATTTGGCTGATGCTGCCACACACATACAGGTCTTCATGACCAGCTCTGAGCCCACAGATAACCCCAAGATACTTGAGGCCCAACAAACTCATCAGTTACATCACCTCAATGCCCAAACCCTCCGCCTTCTCCATAAAATTACCCGAGAGCAAGCTCGACAAATTATAAAAAATTGCCCCTCTTGTGCTATTCATTTACCTATCCAACACCTAGGAGTCAATCCAAAAGGCCTAATCCCTAATGCATTGTGGCAAATGGATGTTACCCATTTCAATGACTTTGGCAACCTAAAATATATTCATGTAATTATCGATACATACAGTGGCTTCATCTTTGCCACTCTCCTGACTGGAGAAGCTACCAAACATATTATAGCCCACATGCTGTCAGCCTTTTCTGTTCTAGGATGTCCTCAACAACTAAAAACCGACAATGGCCCTGGCTATACCAGCACCTCTTTCGCACAATTTTGCAAGTGCCTTAATACTCTCCATACTACAGGTATACCCTACAATCCTCAAGGACAGGGCATTGTTAAACGTGCACACCGCTCTCTCAAGTGCACTATAGATAAAATAAAAAAGGGAACATGGTACCCTATCTGGGGATCTCCCAGAAATATCCTTTCACATGCCCTCTTCATCTTAAACTTTTTGTCCTTGGATGCCTCAGGCAACTCTGTGGCATCTCGTTTCTGGCATACACAAACTCAAACACAGTTTGCATCTGTACTGTGGAAAGATCCAATGACCAACATATGGCATGGCCCCGACCCTGTTCTCATCTGGGGATGAGGCTCAGTTTGTATTTATTCCAAACAAGAAAAAGAGGCTAGATGGCTACCTGAATGCCTCATAAAACAAATAGACAACCCCTCACCAAATACTCAGTGTAATGCCCAGGAATGACATCCTCTCCTGAGGCACAATCTCCAGTGTTCTCTTACAGATGATACTATCCGTCATCATTGGACTCTTGACACAATTACTCCCGACAAATTGCGATCCCCACCAACCGTGGAAATGGTCATTAATTCGCTGGAGTGATCAAAAGGAGGTCGACAGCACAACCTAGATAGAACAAGGGACACCTCACGTCTCTTTTAAACCTTGTGAGGTTATTGACACAGATTATCAATGCCATGTGCCTGGTTTCACCAATCCTTTGACAAGGGTAAATACATCATTCTGCCAATGGCTGCAACATTTGCAGCTAGCGGGAAACTGGGCGTAATTGTAACAACCCAGAAACAAGGGGTCAAAATAAGCTTCGACAAAGATACATCAAAAAAAATTTACATAAATGATATTCTTACAGAAAAAATGCTAATAGAATAAAAAAAAGGTTTGAGTATGTGACAGAGAGTATGGAGATGACTGAGCTGGAAGCTACATAAAGAAAAAACATAAAAGTTGTCAGTATTTTTATAAAAAAATTTATTTTTGTTTCTTCCAAATTCTTGTAAGAGATCTCTGCTATTGACCTACAAATAATTCTGACTAGTCTATTTGTAATTACAAACTTCTAAAATTATAGAAGAGTTACTATAATTTAATTTGGCCAATATATATATATATATTGGCCAAACCCCAAGATACCCCCAAGATACTTGAGGCCCAACAAACTCATCAGTTACATCACCTCAATGCCCAAACCCTCCGCCTTCTCCATAAAATTACCCGAGAGCAAGCTCGACAAATTATAAAAAATTGCCCCTCTTGTGCTATTCATTTACCTATCCAACACCTAGGAGTCAATCCAAAAGGCCTAATCCCTAATGCATTGTGGCAAATGGATGTTACCCATTTCAATGACTCATATATATATATATATGAGTGCACTCTGATTTTTAAATAAATTTGCCTGTATGTTTTGTTTTTCTGCGTGCCCAACCTGTAAACAGCTGTTCTATTTGAGCTCAACAAATTTTCTTTTTGCATTTTTGGATTTTTAAAACGTTTGTCTGGTATGCCTCTACCAAAAGTTGCCAGCTGGCCAAAATAATGTTAAAATTGGTTCTATAAATGTAATACATGTTTTGTTTATTGTTTATTGTTGTATTATAATTTGAGAGTTTCTTGTTGTTCAAAGTAATGTGTTAAATGATCTGGTTTTCATAGGTCATCAAAAATTGTTAGACAGAATATATTATTGTAATATGTTTACATTGGTCATCGTCAACAAGATAATGAGGATTTCTGATTTAAAGACGCTCCTTAACAACAGGATTGACACGCTCCTGGCCAAGCCCATTCAGGTACATTATCACCAGTTAGAGATGGCAGATCAACAAACTTATCGAGAGACAATCTCCACAAATGGCCCGTATGATGATAGAGGCCAACTGCCCTGAGGCACCAGACAGGCAGCCAGAGACGGGCAACTAGGACACATATGTTATGCCATCGGCCGCCTAAGACAGGCACAGGACCAATTGCTGTCCTGTATGCCCATGACGGGTAAGGCATGATTGGATTCATATGGAGAGTCCTTGACCTAAGACAGGTGCTGTCCTCACAGGGCCTGCCATACTCCTGATCTTATAAAATAATAAGGGAGGAGATGTAGGGAGCGATGAGACAATTTCACAGTTGCCGCCCCACCTCCCCCTCCTGAGGGCATCCGGTGCACCAGCCTACATCCCCCATGATCCTCTCCAGCCTAATCCGGAAATGACGACGACCTATCCGTGCTCACTACATTCTCCGTGAGATGAGAGCTTCCGCCCCCGTTTCTATAAGTGCCTTAGACACTTCCTCAATAAACGAGACTCGATTGGAACCCTTCATCTTGTCTCCATTTCTCTCTCCTCTTGCCCTGTCCCCCCATCCCGTTTCTCCTCCAGGTGGGACCAACAAGTTGATCCGTGGGCCGGATCAGGTTTGAAACATTTTCTACAAGACCTCCTGGACTGTAAGGATTATGTAGAGAAGTCTGCTGTGATTTTAATGGGTTCACTTTTGTATGTGATTTCTTGCCTTTTCCTAACAGCTTTTAAGATTTTGTCTCTGTGATGGGCTTCTGGAATTTTGTGTATAATGTGGCATGGAGAGATTCTGTTTTGGTCATGGCTGTTTGGTGCTCTACATGCCTCAATTATCTGTTTACTTCTTTCCCTATATTTGAAAAGTTTTCTGCCATTATTTCTGTGAACAGGTTTTTTTTTTTTTTTTTGTGGGTACCGGGGGGTCGACCTCAGGACCTCGTGCGCCAACAGGCACCCGTGCCACTGAGCGATATCACCGGCCCCTTTTTCATATGTGGGTTCCGGGAGTCAAACTCAGGCCCTCGCACTTGCCAGGCAGGTGCTTATGCCACTGAACCATCTCACCGGCCCCTGTGAACAGGTTTTTAAATCTAATTTATGTTATCTTCTGATTTTTCAGTTATTCCAATTATTCTTAGGTTAATCTTGGCATCATCAACCAATTGTTGGATCAATTTTCCATTTTCTCTTGTTCTTAAGGTATCTTCGAATAGTTGGTCTTTGAAGGCATCGTTGTCATCTAGTTCTGAAATTTCATCCTCACATTTGTGCATCCTGCTGCCCACACTTTCAATATGATTTTTAATCTACTGGATTTCTTACTGAAACCTTTCCATGCACACTAATTCTTTGATAAACTGATCATTTCTGTTTTGTATAATTTTGTTTAGCTCATCTAGCTTTCTATTAGTGTTGTCTGAGAGCCCCTGTATCTTTTTGGTTATTACTTCCATTATATGTTTAGTTATAGCTTCTCTAATCCCACTGAGTATCTCTTTGGGCTGTTTTCTAACCTCCTCTGCTATGCTTTTGAGTAATTCAGGTGTGTGGCTTATACTATTTTGCCCCTTTCTGCCTCCTATATTGGCTTTGGAGGAGTTGTTGGTATTGGGAGGTATTTTGTTGTCTTTTCTTCCCATGCTTTTATTGTTTTTTTTCATTTATTTGTTTTGTTTTGTTTGTGGATGCTTATAGTCTAAAGACTTTGTCGCTAGTATAGAGATCTTTTTGTTGCTTTTTATTGATATAATTTGGGTGTTACTAACTATAATCCTTTGCCACATCCCCAAGATTTGACCACTTTGGCTATTTTGGGAAAGGAGGATGCAGTGTAGCTAGTCCAGCAACCAAGTTCTCTGGGAATGTACTCTTGAATTTTTAATGTCACAACGACAACCTGAGTGTTGGCTTACAGAAAAATAGTGACAGTTATGTGACCCTGTTAATATCAAGTGAAACAGCTATAGTAGTATTGCCCAAGACAGGTTAGATATTAACATTCCATAAGAACCAGGTGTCTACCACCTTTTTTTCTACAGAGGAAACCATGACTTTGATGTAAACATTAAGGCAGCCCAGGTATTGACTTACAGCTAAGATGTATTAAATGCAACAACTACATCTTTACTTATAGTAGGAAAGATTTCAACAGTAATATTATAGAGTTAATTGTCAAAAGATTAACAAAACTTTGTGGTTATACTATTAAAGATTTAGGTTTTGGGAATGGGGGCACACAAAAGGAAAACTTTGAAACCTTAAACTCTTGATGTGAGGAGGAGAGAGAAGTGGTACAAAGGATCTTGTTGGGGAGTAGAAGGATGTCTATATAATTGGGTAAGGGTAGGACAAAAACTGGCAAGAAATAGAAGATAAAAAGGAGAAAAAAAGAAATTATACAGAGAATAAAAATATGAGAGCAGTAATTAAGGGGAGAAAATTTAAAAGGGACAAGAGGAAAAAAATAGAAAAATAAAAGAATAAACAGTGATTCAAAGCAAGGTTGGAGGACAAAGGAAGACTACCCAAGCATCATGAAACTGGTGAAGAAGTCAGGAGGGAAGGAAAGATGAAAAAAGCAAACAAGAAAAACACAAAACAACAACAACAACAACACAAAAAACTAAAAACAATGTTCACACAAAAAACACAAAAACAGTAAAAAAAATGAACAAAGAAACAACTAAATGAAGAAAAAATTTAGAAAGCAAAATGCAAAGGAAAAGAAAGAGAAAGAAAAAAGAGAAAGCAAGCAAGCAAGCAAGCAATGTCTTTGTGATTTCAAGCCTGTGGTTATCTTTTGGGGTCTAAATTTCCGTGGCAGTGTCCAATTCAAGGCATGATTCTGCTCTGGCTGGTGGACAAAGGAGGCCATCAGAGCTCCAATCCATGCTGGATAATAACCAGCAAGCTAGCAGTAGAATTAGGGTGGGATGTCAGCTTTGGGACTTTCAAATCCACCAAACTTCAGGCTGAATCTGGCCTCTGGTTATGGGGTGGGGCCTGAGTCATTTAGCTTATAACTCTCTGGGTATCTTGTGGGCCTAACCATGGCTGTCTGACCAGGGACACCTCCCATGGCTGTCCCTCACCCAGTCACTGGGGGAGTTTAACACTGGTAGCCCTGAGATGAAGACAACCTGTAGCTGCTCTGAGTTCTAGGTTCAGTTCGCCCCTCCCTAGAATGCCATCCAACCAAGCACTCTCTCCAGAGGATATGGCAGATGCTTGGACTGGTGTCACTCACCAGCTGTTGTAGACAGCATCCATTGCTCTGTTCCACTGGTGTATTTCTCCCTAAAGTCCTCTGGAGTCACCCCCTTTCACTGTGACTGTAGGTTTGATCTTTCTTTCTCATGAGCCAGAAGCCAGTAGCCACGGAAAAAGTGCAGATAGCTGTTTCCTTTTTCTGCATTGTGGTCTGTTTCTTCAGTTTCTCTGTAGGCTCAATTTTCCCATCAGGTACTTCCTGGGTCCCAGGGATCCACCTCTCCTTTTCTTCCCCAAGTTTTTTCCCAGTGTCTGGATTCTAAATCTTGCAGAGGCTGATTTGTTGCTACTTACAGCTCCACCATCTTCCTGGAAGTCAAGGGGATTAACTCTTGAAGAAGACATGTGCATTAGTCAGCTTCCCCATCACTGAAGCACAACTTAAAGGAGGAAAGGTGTAATTTAGTTCATTGTTTGTGGAGATTCAGTCTATAGTCACCTGGCTCCAAGCCAGGAAAATCATGGTTTAAGGGTGTGACAGACCAAAGATGCTTAGTTTATGATAGCTGGAAGTAGAGCAGGGTAACAGTGCCAGAGAAGAATGGGCCAGGGACCGTGGCTGGAGGGTTCATATAATACCCAAGGCCAGGCCTCCAAGACCCACCCAGACACAGCCAAGAGAGTGCTGTGCTAATCTGCTAGGCATTTCTTAATCTAATGAAGTTGACATATCAGGATTAAGGGTCATAGCATGAATCCTATCTTCTGTCTTCAGGCTTGGCTTCACTGACTACTGACAGAACAGCACCTGACCTACTCATGTAAGGAAATTTCTAGAATGATGGTGCTTCCTGCATTCATGGCATGTTAGGCATTGCATCTAGATTTTCCCCCAAAGACCCATACACTCATAGGTGGGGCTTTTCAGAGCTGGCTGGATCTAGGGTGTGTGAATGTGGATTAAGGGTGTGATAACTCAATTAGTCCACCTTTTGGTTTAGAACAATCCTAGGTGTGGATAATGGGAAGACCCACCCTGCATATGTGTGGCACCGCCCAAAAGGCTTGCAGCCTGGATGGAAAAAAGGGAAAGGGAGGCTTGCTGCTGCTGTTGTTGCCTTCTGCCTTCCTTGCCATGGACTGTTTCTCCCCTGGGATGCTCCTGTGCCATTCTGCCCTGCCTTAGAGCCCGCCAACTATGGGCTGAAACTTCCACAGCAGTGAGCCAAAATAAAATTTTCCTGCTTTAACTTGTAAGTATTGAGTATTTTGTCCCAGCCATAAGAAAGTAATGAAGACATGGAACCAGGATGACAAATACCCACAAACATCTTTATTGTGGACCAGGAACAGCAACCTTGATGATGAGTTCAGCAGTGGCAGGGACAGGGGCAGGGGCAGGGTCGGGGCAGTGTCAGTCCCTGATGTACGTGGGTGTACACAGGAGGAGGAAAGACCCTGCTCAGTTGGGCTCAGCACCCTGTGGGCGAGAATGGATTAATACACAATTTTTGTATATGAACTTAGACAGAAATCTTATTTTCTTATTAGAACACTCCCACAAGAGAGATTGCATTGGATGATGAGTATCACAATTCCTCTTATTTGCTGAGCAAACTTGGGAAGCAGAGATATTCTGGAGCGAGCCATTTCCTCCACACAGTCTTAACTGAAGCTCCCACTGTACGGACTCCAGGATGAAATCTGTCCGGACAGCTAGGGGCTGGCCGTGCCACACCAGGTGTGCACAGTACCTGCGCTGGGGTGTGTGTGTGCATGAGCCCTAGGGAGCAGCACCTCATGTGCTAGATGAGAAGTGCGGGCTTCTCCAAATCTGAAGATTTGCGGCCACAGGGGGTCAAAGGGGAGAGAAGAGGGAGGGGCTCGTGGGGGAAAGGATGAAAAAGCAATCAAAGAAAGGGAATTTTATCCTGTTTCCATTTTCCCTGTGGCCCTGGATCTTGGTTCCATGCTAAGTAAAATCTCCCTTTCTCAGTGGGATGTAGGTGCTTCTGGATTCACTTTTAGTTTAGAAGTTGCAAGTGTGTCCTACCACACTAGGATACGCCTATCACGTGGCAAGAACAGTGCTACTGTTGCTGAAGAATGGGCCAATAGTAGTCTAGGTTCTTGTGTACACGGAGGAAAGAATTGCCAAGTGTGCACCCAATAGTAAGTAGCAAGCAGCTATATTTATTAAAGGTCACGGGAAGTTGTGCTCAGGGAAAGTCCGTGCCAGCAAAGGATAAAGCACAGACAGAAAGAGGCACCAGGGTGACAGAAAAGCACTGCACACAGGTCAGATACATAAAGGTAACAACAGCAACAGTCACAGAGCAACTGACTAGGTGTGACCGACCGGCATGGCTGACAGGGCGCTGAGCGCTCTCAGGGGCTCTCAACGCGCATGCTTGTCCCAGAATTCCCTCTGCTCTTAATTTTTCTGACATGTAGTATCTATTTATGAACCTTCAGTGAGGTGGGGGGTAGGGTAAATGAGCGGATGGTCAGGCTGGGAGATTCAACTCATACGTCCTCTCGCCTAGAGCGTCAGAGGTCTCTTGGTTGTTACTTTTTATTCTACCCCTCTTAGGACACGGAAGCAGGAATAACCATAGAGTACTGTCCAGAGTGAAATGGAGGGACTGTTGCTAACTGCACTACTGTGGAGGTGGAAGAGGGCCCTGTGGGCGAGGGGGCACGGAGCCGGGGCAGGAGGAGAGAACCCAGCATCCTCTGGGTGAGGAAGCTTGGATGGAGGCCTGCTGGGAACACCTCGGGGACCCAGGGCTTCCCGCAGCTCAGAGTGAGGGGAAGGGACACGCTGACTGGACCCACTGGTCGGGGTCTCTCCTGTGAGCAGTGAGAACCTAGAAAGTGGATGAGGACCCACTGACGCCGTGCTGTTGTGGAGGGAGTAGAGCCTCACGCAGAACTGAGGGCCTCCTCTGCCGAATGTTTTGGGAGCTCATACCTGGAGGTCACGGCTCAGAAAGGGTTGGGCTACGTGTCAGGGCCTGCAGAGCTCTGGAACCCGGGAGAGAGCTGGGAAGACAACTGGAAGGAAGAAGAGTGAGCGGGAGCACCTGGACCCGGGAACACAGAGGAGAAAAGAGCCACTCACTTCCCCACAGGCAAGGGTGGTGCTCTTGGCTCTCCCCCAAACCAAACCTCGCTAATGAGGTGCAGCGGGGGTGGGGGGCTGCCAGTCCTGGGAGACAGCGCTCCCTGGTGAAGGCCTCCTGTGGCTGGAGCCTGGCCAGAGGACTGTGGGTGGCCTGGCCTCATCTCTGGTCAGAACTCAGGGCCAGGACTGGGGCTCTGGACTAGTAGAGGTGGCAGGCGTCCAGCATGTGTGCCCGCTTTATCTGCACGTTCCTCCCCTGCCCTCTCTGCCTTTTGAAAATATTCCCACCTGGGGCGGTGCCTTTCCTGTGACTGCTGTTGTCTACCTTTCTCAGGAGGAGGCCAGTCTCGTCATTCCTGGGGTTTGTGTTTTGAAAAAATACAAGAGGGCTGAATTTGCTCATTATAATGGGAAGTGGCCTGAGGGGAGAGTGCAGTGATCTGGGTCCTTCCCAATGGGCTGGGTCTCTTCAAATGCAAACTGAGCTCTCCCAGGAGCACCCCCTCCTCCGCCTGCACCTGGCTGCAGGCATGCGCATCCCAGGTCTTCACTCTCTCACAGTCAGACACACTGCTCCTGGGGCCTGGGCCTGGGGATATTTGGCTCCCTGGCACCTAGCTGAGGGCCTGTTTGCCCTTGTGGTGGTGACAGCACTCAGACTAGCAATTCCACAGCACTAGTTGTGTCCCAAACACACGGCAACTCATTTAAACTGCACACCGGTCCTCCAGGGTAGCAATGTTAAATTATTCTTGTTTTACTGAGCACAGAAAGGTCAATTAACTTATCAGCTGTCACACAGCAGTGAGTGGTGAATAAGGGCTCCTAACTCCATTATCTCTACCCTGTGGGTCTCAGGGGACCAATGGAGCTTTGCTGAATGAATGAATAAATGAATGAATAAGTGAAAGGAAGTTTTTAGTTCTGGCTGAAGCAGAAAAGGATCTTATTAAAGGGGCTTTGGGGTTTGGGAGAAAAAACAATGCATGCAGAGGTGGGGGGGGTGGGGTGTGTCAAGGCTCTGGAGACCCAGCAGGCACAGGCTGGCTCTTAGACTTGAGCGAGCCCTGGGGGAGCTTCAGTCCTCAGGAGCAGCTGCTGGGGCCCAAGGGATGGTTGCCCTTGGAGCCAGGGGCAGGGCTGCCAGGTACCCAGCAGGACTGCATGCGGGGATCCTGCGGGGGTGGTTTTCTCCTTGGAGGAAGAGGCTTGGTTCACCGGCCTCCCCTGTGGGTGTGCCTGGCCCCGACCCCATGCAGGTTCTCTGGGGTTGGGCCTGACCCCTTCTCCTGGGGAAGGGTTTCTTAATGGCCTCCTTCAGGATGCCTTCAGTGACCAGTGAGTCACCAAGGGCAGACAAGCCCTCTCCTGCACTAGACCCAAGGCACCTGTGGAGTCACCTGATTCCTTCTCAAGCTCGGTTCCTGTGTGTAACTTGCAGCCAGTGATAACTTGTCTCATGGGACAAGAGCAAATCTCAAGCGTCAAATGTTTTTAATGAGCCCTCCATGGTGTCTGACCTCAGGCTGGCATTCTGCAGTGGCCACCAGCCTTCAGTTTTGGTGCCCACCTCTAGTCTTCCTCCAGCCAAAGAACCAGCATGAGCCAAAGCCTCTGAGAGTACGGCCAGTTCATGCTGTGTTATCTCAGGCTGCATTTCAAGCACTGACAGCTGCCTCCCTCCCTCTGTCCTCCCCTGATGGGACCCGGGGGGTCCTCAATCCTCCCTTACTCTCACTAGGGCAGAGAACATGGTCTTCCCATAGCTTGGTTCCTTACTAACTGAATGACCATCAGCTGGTTGTTAGCATCCTGCACCACTATTTTCCCATCTGTAAAATGGGTTGACAATACTCCTATGGCACTAGGCACCCAGCACTGTTGCATCTCAATGCCTTGGCCTCCCAGCTCTGCTTGTTGGAGCTTCTTCCTGAAGGAACCCAGGTGGAAGGACTGCAGTGGATGAGGGACCCTGTGACCAGGCCCTCTGGAGATGCCGCAGTCCCTTTCAGAGGGCTCTTCCTCAGTGGTCCTCCCTTCAATCCAAAAGAGGAGTCTTCAGAGGGCACCCAAGGAAGGGGAGGTGACGTTGAATGGCCCTGCTACAGTTTATCTCCTCTGAAACAGAGGAGACTGATCCCCAATACCCCAGTTGATCCCCAATACCCCAATTGACCTCCCAATACCACCCCAAGGAGGTATTATGAGGGTGGAAACGTAATCCAACTGTGGTATTTAGAGGTCAGATAGAGGTATTTAGATTAGATAAGGTCATGGGGTGGAACTTAGTGACTAAATCCTGGTGGTGTCATAAAAACAGGGAGAGCAGGGCATGCACAGTCCTGTCTCCTACTCGGTGTCACCTTGGGACTCAAGCAAGAAGAGCATTGCCACGTATGGTCCTTGACCTTGGACAAGAACCATGAGCCACAATAAACTTCTTTTCACTATAGCTCACCCAGTCTTTGGTGCTGTGTTAACAGCAACAGAGAGCAGACTCGCTGCTGGCGCTGCCCGCTCCCGCTCTCACTGGAAGCAAGGTCAGGGTGGCTCGGGTGAGCCCCCTCCCTGACCTCTTACGCTACGTACACGTTTGTGCATCCTTAAAGAGCTGCGTTGCTTTGTATATTTAAACTTCATATAACCTCCACCACACTTCACATATTTTCCTGAAAGTTACTTTTCTCTATCACTGATGTATTTAGGTTTCCTTATATCAATGTTTTTTGACTAGATAGCTGGATTTATATGTTGTTGTATATTTTTTTATGGACATGCCTCAATTTTATTTGCTCATAGAGGTGAATTCAAATATTTCTTTGTTACTAACAGAACTGTGTGGTCCACGTCTCTTTGTGGACACGAATTTTAGAAAGTCAGGTTGCTGGCCATAGAGTACATGGACCTTCCGTTTGACCAGGTAGTGCAAATTCGCTCTGCAGGGAGGGAATTCTTTCCATTTTTTCACAACCTCCCAACTCTTGGGAATTTTAGGCTTTATGTTGCTGCTCATACGGATGGGTGTAGCTTTAAATCACATTTTCCCATCTACTACTACTAAGTTATTGTATTTCACTTTTATATTTTTAACCTACTCAAAATTATTTTTGTTCATGTTATAAGGTACCTTATACTGGGACCTGCTGTTACTGGGGAGGAGAGGGACTCAGACCATGGAGTGGGCAGATTGGTTTTTAAATCCAATCTGGGGCTGCCACACGCAGCTGTTGAATCTTTGAAATCTTGCAGGACTGTACAGTTACAGGGCATTGGTGAAATGCGCTCTGTAGGGTTTTAATTAAGATTAGAGATCATGTATGTACATCCCTAACCTAGAGCTCGTACTGTGAGAGAAATTTTTCCTCCTGGGAATGCACAAATCATGATGTTCCCCTCCTTCCTGTGTTCTGAGAATTGAGCTGTTACAAAAAGCAGCCCCAGATAGATAAAACAGAACAAGCTGACTTCAGACCCAGGAACTGGGCTACCCGATAAGGACTGACCCTGAGCTAAGGAATTTGCAAGAGTTGCAGGATGCGCTATACCGGACCATCCGCAGCCCATATTAGGTAATGGTCATTACCGGACCATCCGCAGCCCATATTAGGTAGTGGTCATTACCTCCCAGCCTTTAGACCCCCCGTATAGACATCTTCCCCAATGAATGTAAAAGTCTGTTTAAACTAACCAATGCTATCTGCTTCTGTAACCGCGCTTGCTGAGACCCCTCCTCCCTTTGTTCTATAGACATATAAGCCCTGCACAGGCAGGCCTCGGGGCCCACTGTTCCTGCGTGTTCAGTGTGACCCACGCATGCTTGGATAATAAAAGCCCTTTGCCTTTTGCATGAGAGAAAGCTTCTTGGAGTCTTCTTTCACGCGGCGGGCGTCCCGACCCTAACATTTTGGAGGCCCCAGCGAGATCGGGGATTGCCCCCTGCGCTGGAAGGCGACCCCAACAGCTGCCTCTCTGGGTGAGTACGGCCGTTTTCATTTCTTGTTCTTTGTTCTTATGATCTTTGTTGTGCTTGGATCCTAGCTTCTTGGAACTCAGTGTGGTTGGTCTCAAGGAGCGTGAGCTTCTTGATCCGTGTGGCTTATTTAAGTCACAGGCCACTTTCCTTGGGGGACGCCCCAGGATACTTTCGGTCTGACGGACCAGTCAGCGGTGGATTCACCGATTCAGGATTTTTCCTTTGTCTTTGGTGCGGTCACCATTCGCCGCCCATCAGATTCAGTTTACTTCCTCTTCTGGGGAAGTCGGGTACGCCGGCATTTGTCTATTGTCTTGATTGTACTGGTTGTCTGTCTGTGTTTGTTTGGCGCCACTAACCTCTTTGGTTCCACAGCATCCACCATGGGACAAACGGAATCCACACCCCTCTCTTTCACACTGGACCATTGGTCAGAGGTGAAAGAGAGAGCTCATAATCTTTCTTTGGTTATTAAAAAGGGTAAATGGCAGACTTTCTGTTCGTCGGAGTGGCCCTCCTTTCAAGTGGGCTGGCCTCCGGAGGGAACTTTCCATCTTCCCCTTGTTCAGGCAGTTAAAGCTATAGTCTTCCGTCCCGGACAGCAGGGACACCCCGACCAACAACCTTACATCATGGTATGGCAAGACTTATGTGAAAACCCCCCCCAAGTGGGTAAGAATGTTTTTACCTCCGGCCTTATCCGAATCTGTTACTCTTTTACCTGCAAAAGCTCAGCCTGTGATACCTAATCTCTACCCTCCCCTTCCTCCTCCAGTTTTACCCGAGTCACAGGCCGATCTGATTCTCTTGGACTCTGCTGCACCGCCCCCCCCCTTACCCTCCTTCACTCTCTGCTCCAGCCGCGGCCGCTGCTTCTCCTCTAGTTTCTCCTCCTACCTCGCCTTCTTTGTCCCCGGCTTCTGAATTGCCTCCACAGGACCCTTTGGTCGAGGTTGTGGGCTCTGGACCGGCCCAGGGCACCCGGAGCCGACGAGCCCTGGGCCCTCAAGACGGAGTAGCAGTTACTCTCCCCCTCAGACCACATGGACCCATGCTGGAAGATGGGGAAGGAGGGGAGATGCCAGCACTCCAGTACTGGCCCTTTTCCTCCTCCGATTTATATAACTGGAAAAATAATAACCCCCCTTTCTCTGAGGACCCCTCTAGGTTAACTGGGTTGGTGGAGTCTCTTATGTTTTCCCACCAGCCTACCTGGGACGATTGCCAGCAGTTACTGGGAACCTTGTTCACTACCGAAGAAAAGGATCAAATTCTCCTAGAGGCCAGAAAGCTAGTACCGGGACAGGATGGAAGACCTACCCAGCTCCCTAATCTCATCGATGACTTCTTCCCACTGTGCCGCCCTAATTGGGACCCCAATACTCTGGCAGGTAGGGAGCATCTGACCATCTATCGCCAGACTCTAGTGGCGGGTCTCCGGGCGGCCGCTAGATGGCCTACGAATTTGGCTAAGGTAAGGGAAATTCTTCAAGGGCCTACTGAGTCACCCTCAATGTTTCTAGAAAGGCTGATGGAAGCGTACCGTAGATACACGCCCTTTGACCCTCAGGATGAAGGGCAACGGGCATCAGTTGCCATGGCCTTTATAGGACAGTCGGCCCCAGACATTAGACGCAAGCTCCAACGGCTTGATGGGTTACAAGATTTAACCCTAAGGGATTTAGTGAAGGAAGCGGATAAAGTGTATTATAAAAGGGAGACAGAGGAAGAAAGGGAACAGAGAAAAGAAAGAGAAAGGAAGGAAGAAGAACTGATTAGGGATAAGAAGAGAAATAAGGAATTAACAAAGATCTTGGCCACAGTTGTAAAGGAAATTCAGGGAGGGATAGATGAGGATAAGCCACGTCGTCCACCTCTAGACCCCAACCAATGTGCATATTGCAAGGAACAAGGACATCACATGAGGCAATGTCTCAAGCTTAAAAAAAGGAGAGAAAAAGAAAAAAGACAAAGACAGGCTTTGGAGACTCAACAACATCAACAGCCTAATGTACTAGCCTTAGAAGAAGAAGACTAGAGGGGACGGGGCTCGGATCCCCTCCCCGAGCTCAGGGTAACCTTTAATGTGGAGGGGACCCCAATTGATTTTGAAGTAGATACGGGAGCTGTCTTTTCCGCTCTCCAAGCCCCATTAGGACCTCTCTCCTCTAAAAGGTCTCTAGTTCAAGGGGCTAATGGGAGCAAATTTAGGGCATGGACTACCAAAAGAACTATGGATTTGGGTAAAGGAAAAGTTCAACACTCCTTTCTGGTAATTCCAGAATGTCCGGCACCCCTCATGGGAAGAGATTTATTAACCAAATTGAGAGCCAGAATAACGTTTGAGCCTCAGGGACCCCAAGTGACATTTCTTAACCCCTTGGTGAGTCAACCTATGGTGACCATGCTCACGCTAGCAGCTGAGGATGAATACCAACTTTATAGTCAGCCTATGGCACAAACCATACCCCAAGATTGGTTAACAGAGTTTCCTGGTTCCTGGGCTGAAACTGCTGGATTGGGGCTGGCCACACTACAGCCCCCCGTGGTAATTTCTCTAAAGGCCTCTGCCTCGCCGGTCCGCATCAAACAATATTATATTAACAAAGAGGCTCACAAAGGGATAAAAAAACATATACAAAAGTTTCTCAAATTGGGGGTGCTCATACCATGTCGTTCGGCTTGGAATACGCCTTTGTTACTGGTCAAAAAGCCGGGAACAGAAGATTACAGACCCGTGCAAGACCTAAGAGAGGTAAACAACAGGGTGGAAGACATACACCCTACGGTGCCTAATCCATACAATTTGCTTAGTACCCTGGGTCCCAAAAAGACTTGGTATACAGTCCTAGACCTAAAAGATGCTTTCTTTTGTTTGTCTCTACATAAAGATAGTCAACCTCTGTTTGCCTTTGAATGGACAGACCCTGACACTGGGATGTCAGGACAATTGACTTGGACACGGCTCCCCCAAGGATTTAAGAACTCCCCCACTATCTTTGATGAGGCTCTCCATAAGGACCTGGCAACTTTCCGAGTCCAACATCCTGCCGTGACCCTGCTCCAGTACGTCGACGATCTATTGCTGGCCGCGGATTCTGAACCAGACTGTATGTATGGGACTCGAGAATTGTTACAAGAGTTAGCTAGGTTGGGATATCGAGCCTCTGCTAAAAAGGCCCAAATTTGCCAAAAAGAGGTTGTCTTCCTAGGATACACTCTCAAGGATGGAAAGTGGTGGCTCACTGAAGCCAGAAAGAAAACAGTCACTCAAATTCCCCCACCCACGAGTAAAAAACAACTGCGGGAATTTTTGGGGACTGCTGGGTTTTGTCATTTGTGGATCCCAGATTTTGCCTCCCTAGCCGCTCCCCTATATCCTCTTCTAAAGGGGGATACCTCTTTCATCTGGGGCGCAGATCAACAACGAGCCTTTGACGATATTAAAAAGGCCCTTCTGTCTGCCCCTGCACTGGCTCTCCCCAATGTAGAAAAACCCTTCACCCTCTATATTGAGGAAAAACGGGGGATAGCTCGCGGGGTACTAACTCAGGCCTTTGGCCCATGGAAGCGCCCTGTGGCCTACTTGTCAAAAAAATTAGATCCAGTGGCTAATGGATGGCCTCACTGTTTAAAGGCTATCGCTGCAGCAGCCATCCTAACTAAGGATGCAGATAAACTGACTTTGGGACAAAAGTTGACTATAGTAGCCCCACACACGCTGGAGAGTGTTATTCGTCAGCCTCCAGATAGGTGGCTCTCTAATGCCAGAATTACCCACTACCAAAGCCTGCTGCTAAATAAGGATCGAATCACATTTGGACTTCCAACCACCCTCAACCCGGCCACTCTGCTACCTGAAGAGACATCAGAGCCAATCTTACATACTTGTCAAGAAATCCTGGTGGAAGAAATTGGAATTCGCCGAGACCTGACAGACCAGCCACTTCCTGACGCAGAAGTAACCTGGTTCACTGACGGTAGCAGTTTCTTACTAGAAGGTAAGAGACACGCGGGGGCCGCGGTTACAGATGGGACTCAAGTTATTTGGTCAGCAGGACTAAGAGAAGGTACATCTGCACAGAGAGCAGAATTAATTGCCCTTACGAAGTCTTTAGAGTTGGCACGGGGAAAAAGGGCCACTATTTATACTGATAGCCGATATGCTTTCGCTACGGCACATATTCATGGAGCTATTTATCAACAGAGGGGACTTTTAACCTCTGCGGGCAAAGAAGTTAAAAATAAGACAGAGATTCTAAGACTCTTAACAGCTATTATGTTGCCACAAAAGTTAGCTATAGTACCCTGCAACAGCCACCAGAAGGGCACCAGTCCCGTAATACTGGGAAACAATCATGCAGATAAGACTGCAAAACAGGCAGCCTTAAGTGCCCCTACTACTTTGCTCCTGGAGGTCAATGCTCCACCTGAAACACATCCAGACGAGCCTCCTCAATCTCCCAAGATAGGAAAAACTGAACTTTTAACCTACTTCCAACAAGCTCATAAGTTAACCCATCTGGGGACAAAAAAACTGTGCTTATTAGCCAGGAATTTACCAACGGAGAATCAACTGTCTCCCTCCCAAATTAAAACACTGGCAGAACAGGTCGCCTCAGATTGCAAAACTTGCCAAATTGTCAATGCCTTTCCTACAAAAACCACCAAGGGAAAAAGATTACGAGGAACCAGACTGGGACAATTTTGGGAAGTAGATTTAATGAAGTAAAACCTGCCAAATATGGACTTAAGTATTTATTAGTCTTTGTAGACACCTTTTCAGGATGGACCGAAGCTTTCCCTACCAAGAAGGAAACTGCACAAACGGTAACAAAAAAATTGATGGAAGAAATCTTTCCTCGTTTTGGCCTGCCAAAGGTAATCGGGTCTGACAATGGACCGGCATTCGTGGCTCAAGTAAGTCAGGGATTGGCCAAGATATTGGGGATTGATTGGAAACTTCATTGTGCTTATAGACCCCAGAGCTCAGGACAGGTAGAAAGAATGAATAGAACAATTAAGGAGACCTTAACAAAATTAGTCAAAGAGACTGGCTCTAAAGATTGGACTATGCTCCTACCTTATGCCTTGTTTAGGGCTAGAAACACCCCCTTCTCCCAGCCACCTAACTTGACTCCTTTTGAGATTATGTATGGAACTCCTCCCCCAATCCGAGACCTTAACCCTCTACCTAAGGGCGCCCATTTACCTCATACTTTCTTAATTGATAGACTCCAGGCTCTGGACCAGATTCAAAAGATCCTGTGGCATCAACTCTCCTCGGCCTACCAGCCAAGCGACGGACTCACACCCCATCGGTACAACGTAGGAGATTTTGTCTATGTTCGTCGCCATCAGATACAAACCCTAGAACCTCGCTGGAAAGGACCCTACCAGGTACTTCTAACTACCCCCACAGCAGTTAAGGTTGATGGCATCACGTCTTGGATCCATGCATCTCACCTCAAGCCGGCATCTCCGTCGCCAGAGTCTCACTGGAAACTGGAAAAGACTGATAACCCCCTCAGGTTACGAGTTCGTCGTGTGGCTATGGGTGGGGATGATGGGGATTCTCCCGTCCCAGGGAACTGATAACCCACATCAACCCTGGAGATGGACAATGTCTCGATGGGAAGATGGCAAAATTTTACTAGCCTGGGAGGGATCTGGGTCGCCTGATTTTAGGATCCACCCTTGTGGTTTTCTCTCTTCCCCTTATGATGAACACCATTATTGTTGGAAACTTCACATTTATATGTGTCCCGCCTCTAACCCCGGCAAAGGTTATTGCAATAAGCCAGGACAATATTATTGTGCTTACTGGGACTGTGAGACACTAGCTACAGGTTGGAAGCCTGACTCCCCTGACACAAAACTCCAATGGAAATGGAGTCCTACTGGTTGTCAATCTCCTCCAACGACCTACCCTTATTGGGGCTCTAGCCGAACTACATGCCATCTAGCTTTCAAAGTTATCACTCCTACTGACCCTGGCTGGATGGTAGGTCGAACATGGGGCGTTAGGTTTTGGGAAAGAGGCACTATAGGTAGTTTAATACTTATAAAAAAAGAAAAAATACCTAACCAGATAATTGGCGTAGGGCCTAACCCTATTATCAACCCAGGGGCTCAACCCAAACCTACGCCTCGACCCCTAGATAAACTACAAACACTCAACAATGTGATTATGACTCAATCAACCCAAGCTCCCTCCTCACTCTTTTCGACCACTAAGACATCTTTGCCTATTGTTTCGAGATTATACAACCTAATTCTGGGAGCCTATTCTGTCCTAAACTATACTCAAGGTGACCTGACTCAGTCTTGCTGGCTCTGCCTTTCGGCCTCTCCACCTTACTATGAAGGTATTGCTGTAAATAATACCTACAATGTCACTACCAGTACTACTTGTGATTGGAATACCAACCATAAACTCACTCTTCCTGAGGTTACTGGAAAAGGAGTCTGTATAGGGAACCCCCCAAATGACATCAAAAGGACTTTGTGTTTATATGTTCATAACATCCCCACCTCAACGACATACTTAATTCCACCCCAAGGAACCCATTGGGCATGTAACACTGGGATCACCCCCTGTGTCTCTACTCAGGTATTTAATAATTCAGCTCACTATTGTGTCATGGTAAAAATATTTCCTCGGATAATATACCACCAAAGTAAATCATTTGAAGATATGATAGAACACAAAACCAGGTATCAACGAGAACCAATATCCTTGACTGTGGCTGTCCTTGCTGGATTGGGAGTTGCTACTGGGGTAGGAACAGGGACGGCAGCACTAATTCAAAGCTCACATTACATGAGCAAATTACAAACTGCCATTGACCAAGATTTCAAAGAAATAGAAAGGTCTGTAGCAGCCCTCCAAACCTCCTTAACATCTCTGTCAGAAGTAGTACTACAAAATAGACGAGGATTAGATCTGTTATTCATGAAAGAAGGGGGTCTATGTGCAGCCTTAAAAGAAGAATGCTGCTTTTATGCAGATCATTCAGGAGTGGTTAAAGAATCTATGGCTAGGTTAAGGGAACGTCTACAAAAAAGACAGAGAGAGCGAGAAACTCAACAAGGCTTATTTGAGTCCTGGTTCACCACCTTGTTATCGGCCCTAACAGGACCCTTAATCATATTCATCTTGATAATAACCATAGGGCCATGCATACTAAATAGAATAGTAAACTTGTTACAAAACCAGATTGGAAATGTAAAGCTGATGCTCATCAGACAACAATATACTTTATTAGAAGATCCTCAAAATAGACATGCTGATCTCTAAGAATAGAGATTTACAAAAATAAAAAGGGGGGAATGTGAGAGAAATTTTTCCTCCTGGGAATGCACAAATCATGATGTTCCCCTCCTTCCTGTGTTCTGAGAATTGAGCTGTTACAAAAAGCAGCCCCAGATAGATAAAACAGAACAAGCTGACTTCAGACCCAGGAACTGGGCTACCCGATAAGGACTGACCCTGAGCTAAGGAATTTGCAAGAGTTGCAGGATGCGCTATACCGGACCATCCGCAGCCCATATTAGGTAATGGTCATTACCGGACCATCCGCAGCCCATATTAGGTAGTGGTCATTACCTCCCAGCCTTTAGACCCCCCGTATAGACATCTTCCCCAATGAATGTAAAAGTCTGTTTAAACTAACCAATGCTATCTGCTTCTGTAACCGCGCTTGCTGAGACCCCTCCTCCCTTTGTTCTATAGACATATAAGCCCTGCACAGGCAGGCCTCGGGGCCCACTGTTCCTGCGTGTTCAGTGTGCCCCACGCATGCTTGGATAATAAAAGCCCTTTGCCTTTTGCATGAGAGAAAGCTTCTTGGAGTCTTCTTTCACGCGGTGGGCATCCCGACCCTAACAGTACGTATGCTATGATTCGAATCTGCTCCTTAAAAGAGCATGTATTGGAAACCTAATCCCAATTCATATGTTAATGTAATTGGAAATGGAACCTTTGAGAAGTAGTTAGGATTGGACAAGGTCACGAGGGTGGGGACCCATGCAGGGAGAAGGCCTCAGTAGAGGCTGAGCAGATTTTGGTGTCGTGCTCGTGGACTTCCAGCCTTCAGAACTGAGTCAAATAAGCTTCTTTACAAATTTCCCAGCGTGCTAGTCATCTTTCTGGCACTGTAAGAAAGTACCTGAAGCAATCTGTGGTGGCAATTTCATATCATGGTATGAGGGCATGGGGGAAAAGGCCTGTTTAACCCACGGTAACCAGGAAGTGAAAAAAGACACAGGAAGGGGCCGGGGTCCCCATATCCTCTTCAAGGGCACTCCTCCAGCGACCTAACTTCCTCTCACTAAGCCCCACATCCCAAAGGGTTTGCCATCTCCCTGCAGCACCACAGGATGGGGGCTGAATCTTCAAAACCTGGGCCTATAGAGTCAAGATCCACCCTTTAGTACCTAGTCTCAGGTGTTTTGTTAGAGTAACATAAAATAGACCAGGACAATGCAGGAGGCCCGGCCAAGGACAGTGTGAAGATTCTCCTCGCTCATCCTCCATTCTGGGACTATATTTGGGTGCTAGAGTCAAAGAAAATTTGTCCTCACAAGGTATCTCAGGTATAATCTAGAACAATGTTTTTCTTACCTTTTGGGCTACACTTTCTTGTGCTAATGTTTTTGTGTACTTTATTTTGTGGAATTTGTGTTAAGACAAAGAGACATTGAATACACTTTTCAGACAATGTGGGCCCCAAGTTTCTGGATCACCTCCTTACCCTGCTATTTAGCGAGGAGGTGGGACGAGTTGTACCGGCTCATGGCATTGGAAAATCGATTGGTTAATACTCAAGACTACTTATTCATTTGTTCTCTTGAAATGTCGATTCTTCCAATGGACACGTTGGAACTGAGTCGCAGAGAGGCTTAATGTAGAATTTTCTTTACATTCGCTTAGAATAAATAAATCTAAGTTCTGTTGGATGTTTTGGGGGAGATACAAGTTGCACTGAACACTGTCTTCTGACAGAGACTTTGGGCAATATCGTCAGGAAGTATTTAGATTTATGGTTAAGGGGGGCCCAGGCCTATCACTGTGGTGGTGCCCAACAGGGTAGGTTATAAAACAGGAGCAAGGAAGGAAGGCAGTACCTAGGATCTGGAATCTGAGACGTGAACAGGTCAGGATGGTGGCTCAGAACTGAGGCAATCAGCAGGAGCAAAATCTAGAGGCGCTGGGCTGCATGTCTGAGTTGGGGGTGATAACCTCAGGAGACCCACAGAACCATACAGGGTGGGCCTGAGTTCCCACAAAGCAGTGGACAGAAGGCACCTGGCACACGTGGAAGTCTGGGAGTAGAAAGGATAATCTGGTGGTGTAGGAGGGGAAATTCTTTTAGTAGGTCCTGGGACATTGGCTCTGCCAATTCCAGTCCCCAGGGTATCGTGCTGTCGGTGCATCTCCAAGCCACTTCTATTCCTGCATCCAGTGCTCTTCCAAGACCATTACTGTGGCCCAAACTTAATCCTTAGTGTAAACTTTGCACAGTGCCTGCATCATGAGCATCAAAAAGGCAGACCTCACCACCAGCATCACTGCCACCTCCATCATCTCTTCTCATCTGCCTCTTGTTTCTCTATCACATAAACTGCCTCCTTCCAAACCAGGTTATTCAGACAGAATGAAGTTCCATGTCAAATGTATGAGAATATTAATGTCTAAGTGCCTCTCCTAGGGATTCTTATTTCCTTGGTCTGGGGTGGGATTGCGTAGTCAATAATTCTAAAAGCCCCTAAGTAATTCTAATGTGCAGCAGAACCTGGCACATCTGAGATAGAACGCCCATGTCCCTTTCTTTGTCATTCTTAAAAATGATTAGTACAGAGCTCAGCCTATGATAAATGCCTTTAAAAGACCCCTTAGATCTAATAAGGGACAACTAAAGATTTATCCTGTGTCCAGCATGCAATTTGCTTTGATTTATCCGCCCACCATCCTCTTAAATAGACATCACAGGAAAGAGTTGAGTCTGCTCCGTTCTGAGTGTGTATGTGCTGCTTCTGAGTGATGACTGTTCATTTTTAATTAGCAGTTGAAACAACCTGCAGAACGATCTGCACATAAATGCTGCTGGGTGTAGGATTGCTGGTCTGTGGTCCAAAGTCTGCACATCTATAAGTTTGTTAACCCTCAAATGACGATTCTGCTTCACGGCTGTCACAATGGGCCTGATTCCCCGCTTCACCGAGATCACAGGCTGGGATGCCGGAGTGTAAGTGGCAGTTACTTACTGTGCTTGAATCCCACATCTGGGCTTGGAGACCCTTGAGTGGACTCTGGATGCTCTGTGTCCACTTTCCTCTCTACTGGAGCTTGATTCTCTTGCCTCCCAGGGTTGCGATACCTTTTTCAAGCAGAAAACCACATTTATTAGTATATAAAGTGTAGTCAATCAAGAATAAATGGTTCTGTCTTTATGCAATAGGGCATCAAGATTTCCAGTCCCCACCCTTACAATGCTGATAAGCAGCTGGACACACCAGTGATTCGCTGCTTTCCCTGAACGACCATCTACATCCCTCTGGCTTCCTCTGCAGTGACCTCCAGTCCTCAGTGGAGTTTGCTGATGTCATTTCCATTCGCCTTAGTCATTTGCTTATTGATGACTGATATTCCACATAGGCTTTTATCACATTAAAATCATATTTGCTGCTTTTTATGGGCTTCCATTCCTGGAAGAAGAGGTAGATGCATTTTTCCCTCAGTCAACTAAAACCTTTGGGTGTTATATATAAAATAAACATAAGAAGAAGGCAGGCTGGCTAAGCATCTGTCATGAGGACCGACAGGACAGGGGGGTTCTTGTGCTTTTTATTTGTCTGGAAGATCCCGGACTCAGAGCTGTGTCAGTCAGAAGCTGATACAGCATCTGTAAAGGCCTGCTCTCTCTAGCCAAAAGACCAGAGAAAGCAGCCTACAGGACAAAGCCTTTTAGGCAAGAGTTAAAACATCACAGAAGAACCTGAAGCCCTTCCCCACCCACGCCAGCTGTCAGAGTGCATCCAGATGTCCACCCAGCTGGTGGAAATGAGGCTTCTCCTCGCTGCCGGACGTGCCAGGGGAGACCAACTAGAAGGTGGGGATTTTCATGCCTTCCTGGCACTCACCAGCCTGGAGGCCACCTGGGAGCAGGGCTGAGATACTCCTCTTGCTACCAGCAGGGGGATTTCCAAGGAGGGCTGATGGGGAGCTGGAAGTCCTCCCACCATGCTGCAGTCACTCTCCCTTCTTGGGCATCAACAAAGACTGAGTACAGACTTTGATTTCTACCCTCACCTGGCAGTGAGGAGGCAGTGCCATTCACTCCCCTTGAGGAGCACTGTCTGAGAAAGCTGCTGACACTGGAAGCAAGACCCAGGTGCTCATTAAATCATGCCCCAAGTGTCTGGGTTCATTTGAGAATCGCTTGTCACTTCAAGAACCAGAAAGATTTCAAATGAAGTGACAAAAGGCAATCAGTGGATACCAACATCATCAGCCTAACAGTCTTAGAATAATCTTACAAAGAATTTAAGCAGCCATTGTAAAAATACTCCAATGAGCTTGAAACAAATGTAAAAGTAAAAGGTCTCAGGAAAGAAATAGAAATTATAGAGAAGAACTAAATGAAAATTTTAGAACTAAAAAAATAAAAATGACAAAAATTTTAAAATGTATCCTCACTATATGTTCAAAGCAAAATAAAGAGCATAAAGAATCTGTGAAATGGTGGAAAGACTAGAAATTCCTCATGGCAAAAGTGGAGAGAAAATAGAAAGATAAAGCCTCAAGGTCTCAAGAGATTGTAACCAAGAAATCCAAATTGTGTTCTCAGACTCCTGGAAGGAAAGGAGAAATAGAGCAGAGCTGAAGATTTACTGGATGAAATAATGTCTGAAAATGTCCCAAATTTGGCAAAAACAAACAAACAAAACCCAGAACAAAACAAAACAATCTCCCCCACACAGATTCAAGAAGCTGAACAACACTCAAACAGGATAAATTCAAAGAAAATCACATGAACACACAGTAGAATATAATTTATGGAAGCCAAAGTTAAAAAAAAAATCGCTTTGGGAGAGAAACATACTTCACTCATGGGCAAGAAGCATTTAAATAGCAGTGACTGTCATCCAAAAGCATGGAGGCCAGCAGGGGGTGCCTAATATTGTCCGGGCATTGAGAATAAGAGGATAATCAGCCCTGTCAGGAGGAATGGAAATTAGTACAACGATGATGCAGAACAGTATGGAGATGCCTCGAAAGCTGAAAGTAGACCTAGCTATGATCTTTCTGATCTATATCCAAAGGAAATGAAATCAGCATACCAAAGAGAGTAATGCCCATGTTTTATTGCAGCTTTGTGCACAGTGGCTAAGATATGGAACCAGCCTAGGTGCCCATCGGCAGGTGGATGGACAAAGAAGATGTGAGATATATATCTCAAAGAAGAATGAAATCTTGTCAATAGCATCAAAATGGATAGAGCTGGAGGATACTATATTAAGGGAAATAAGATACACAAATAAAGACAAGTACCACATATTCTTTTTCATATGTGGAAGCTAAAAAAATCCAGATGAATATAAAATGATGATTAAGTGATTGGAAATGGTATATGGTGGGGGCGATGGGTAAAGAGAAGTTGGATGTGCTTAGTGCACACTGTATGCACATGTGGAAATATCACAGTGACCTTCATTAATATGTGTAGTTAACGCATGTTTGAGAAAAGAACCACCACACCAGAATTCTATACCCAGGGACAAGGTCCTGTAGGAATAAGGGAAAAATAAAGACCATTTCAAATACGAGAAAACTGAGCATCTGTCACCAGCCAAATTCTCCTAAAAGAATGTTCTGGAAAACTCATTAAATAGACAATAACTTACAGGAAAAATCCTGGAATATCAAGAAGGTGGCCTGGACATGGCAAGCAAAAATTAGTAAACAGAGTAGCCTGTTTCTCTTCCTGGGTTTTCTATGTGACCTTTGATAAAAAATATAGATCTAAAGTGTTTCTAAGTGTGAACAGACATTTAAGACAATAACATTATAAGTGAAAGAGAGCAAAATGATATCAAAGAAAACACAGTTTCTATACTTCACTCCAGCTGGTAAAGTGAATTTAGCAGTGAACTGTGACTAGTCATGTAATGTACACAGCAGGCAATTATAAAACTGCAAAGTACACTCAAAATGATACAAATAAGTCAATAAGAAATTCTTAGCCTTGACAACAAAAGCACAAAATAAAGAAAAAAGTAACAATTTGAACTTTTTCAAAATTAAATTCTTTTCCCCTTTAAAAGACCCTGGTCGAAGGACAAAAAGATAAGCCAGAGACTAGGAGGAAATACCCACAAGTCACACACTTGCCAAAGGACTGCCTTCTAGAATTTAAAGGGATTCTCAAAATTCAACAGTACAAGAATAAACAACCCATGCGGAAAGTGAGGAAAAGGTGTATGTATGGACAGATATTCTAAAAAAAAGAATACACCAATAGCGAATAGGCTCATGAAAAGATTTTCAGCATTACTAGTTGTTGGTAAAAGTAAATTTATAACACAATGAAATAACACTACACACCTGTCAGAAAGGTAAGTTTTAAAATAGGTGAACATGGTATATGCTGGTGAAAAAGCTGAGAAACTGGATCACTCATACACTGCTGCTGAGCACGTGAATTGGAAACCCCTCTGGAAAACAGCTTGTCACTCCCTGAAACACAGCATGCAACATATGACCCAGCAATTGCGCTCCTGGGCATTAATCCCAGAAAAATGAAAATTTAGGTTTACACAAAAGTCTGTACCTGAATGTTTATAGTGGCTGGCTTCCTTTCTTTCCTTCCTCCCTTCCTTCCTTCCTTCCTTCCTTCCTTCCTTCCTTCCTTCCTTCCTTCTTTTCTTCCTTCCTTTCTCCCTTCTATTTTAATTCAGATACTGGGGATTGAAACCAGCGTTTGAAGTGAGCTACATCCTCAGCTCTTTTTTAATTTTTTAATTTTATTTTGAGACAGGGTCTTGATAAGTCACTAAGTTGCCCAGGCTGGGCTTGAATTTGTGATCGTCCTGCTTCACCCTTCCAGAGTGCTGGGATTATAAGCATGCACCACCACCAGCTTATTAGTGGCTAAAAACCTATAACTGAAAACTACCTAGACGAGGGTATTACTATGGCTTGTGTCTAGATGCTCCCCCAAAGCCATAGGTGGAGCTTTTTGGAGGTGGCTGGATCTAGGGTGTGTGATGCTGGGATTAAGGATGTGATGCTGGGACTGATTCATGGTGCAATGCTAGAATTAAGGATGCCTCACCCTGTGTGTGAGTGCTACCTACCCTAAGGGTGTATAGTGAGATAGAATATAAGGGACAGAAGGAGAGCTGCTGTTGTCACTGCTTGTCACTTGCTGCTTGATACTATTAGGGCAAGAGTATTTTCATTTAGTTTCTTAACCTCTGAATTTAACTAATAGGTAGAAACCTTTAGTTGAACTTTAGTCCCACTGCCCTTTCCGTAGCCATAAACTTCAAAGAAGAGAAACAGGTGGTGCTATCACAAACAAAACGGGTTTTCTTATCACTATCTTATGGCCATAAAACCACAAGAAAGGAGTAGCACGAGTGATACCTGCTACCCCATCCCCAGTGTTAATTGGCCAGATGTTTAAAGAACCTTGAAAACTTTCCGGAGAGGTGATATAGTAAAAACTACAGTTTCCATGGCAACCAAGGGCTTTGTAAGACCTCCAAAAGTGTATTTAAGGAGGAGGACACAAAAGCTCGGGGTCAGCTTCTGCTGTCCCCGGCCGGCATCAATTAAAGAATTCATTTGTTTCTCGAATCTTGTCTTCCTGTGAGTGAATCTATCTTGTGATTTTGCCGTAACATTTTGGAGGCCCCAGTGAGATCCTCACAGGGAGATCCTCATTTGAGGGGGCCTCAGTGCCTCCTTGCCTGGCAGCTAATCCTTGGGGGGGCCAAGGCACCAGAAAGCTGATCTTCAGCTGGCCCCCTCAGATCAGCTGCAAGGCAGGACGCAAGGCTATGAGACAGAGACAACTGAATTCCCACCTCCTGACCAAGGTAAGCACGCTTGTAATTCGGTTTCTGTTTGGCAATTTGCCCAAGGCTCGTCCAGGTATCTGTTCTGTGCTAAAGTCTGTTCTGTTTAAACCTGTGAGAGCTAGGCCACTGGACGCAGTGTTTTGCCATCTGTCAGAGGTTGTCCTCTGAATCTGTTCTAAATTTGAGGTCGGGAGCGGTGTGGCTATTATTCCCGGGATTGTCTGTTTTTGTCTGTGTGTGCGTGTTCCTCCCCTGTGTTGCATCTGTTATCCCCCCTGCGCCTGCGCTTCCAAGTCACTGTTACCAGAGGAATTCAACCTGCCAGCAGGAGACCATTTGCTAGTTTTGGATTTTTGTTTGCATTTCTGATTGAGTGGAGGGGACAAGACTTGCTTAGATAAATTGTAACTGTGGGTTACTGTATTGTCCAAGTCATTGACATAATGAGTTCCACTGGTAGTGAGTCAACTGTTTTGAAATGTATGCTTAACAATTTTGATAAGTTCAAAGGGGATTATGGAGTTAAGATAAAAAGTGAAGCTCCAAAACTTCTGTGAGCTTGAATGACCCACATTCAATGTGGGATGATTAGCTAAAGGGTTGCTTGACTCCCAGGTAATCAATGGAGTATGAAATATTGTCACCGGAAAGCCTGAGCACCCAAATTAGTTTCCATATATAAACTCCTGGTTGTATGTGGTGCAAATGCTGCCCCCATGGCCAGCCTGGCGCTGCCTGCAAGCATCTAGGAAAGTTTTACAGGAGAAATCTAATTATAAATTTTGACTAATTGGCACTTATACTTTTGGTTTTCAGTTTAAACTGATGTGCATAAAACTTTTCTTGTGCACTACAAACTCCTGAGTGATGATTAATCAAAATTACTATCTAAAAGGAAAAATGTAAATGCGTGCTTTGTCAAAACATCGAGTAAGCTGAGTAAGCCACAGTGGGAAGCACAAGCTGGGTGCCCTGGCTCAAAACACCTGGGACAAAAACCTTATCCTGAAGCGTGCTTTTCTCTTTCTCCGCATACAAAGAGGGTCTCTGCTTTTAAATCACAAATGGCTGCAGCATTTGCAGCTAGGGGGAAACTGGGCGTAATTGTAACAACCCAGGAACAAGGGGTCAAAATAAGTTTTGACAAAGATATATCAAAGAAAATTTATATAAATGATATTCTTACAGAGAGAATGCTAAGAGAGTAAAATAAATGTTTGAGTATGTGATAGAGGGTATGGAGATGACTGAGCTGGAAGCTACATAGAAGGAAAACATGAAAGTTGTCAGTATCTTTATGAAGGAATTTATTTTTTGTTTCTTCCAAATTCTTATACGAGATCTCTGCTATTGACCTACAAATAATTCTGACTAGTCTATTTGTAATTTCAAACTTCTAAAATTATAAGAGTTACTATAATCTAATTTGGCCAACATATATGAGTGCACTCTGATTTTTTAAATTTGTCTGTATGTTTTATTTTTCTGTGTGCCCAACCTGTAAACAGCTGTTTTATTTGAGCTCAACGAATTTTCTTTTTGCATTTTTGGATTTTTGAAATGTTTGTCTGGTATGCTTCCACCAAAAGTTGCCAGCTGACCAAAATGATGTTAAAATTGGTTTTATAAATGGAATGCATGTTTTGTTTATTGTTTATTGTTATATTATGATTTGAGGTTTCTTATTTGTTCAAAATAATGTGTTAAGTGATCTGGTTTTCATAAGTCATAGAAAATTGTTAGACAAAATATATTATTGTGATATGTTTACATTGGTCATCATCAACAGGTTAAATTTTCTAAAACAGGACAATGAGGTTTTCTGATTTAAAGATGCTCTGGTACAAAACTAAATTAAGAAACAAAAGTTTTCATATGACTATGACAATTCCGTGTTGCTAATCTCATAGCATATTAAGTGTATTCACACCTTCCAGATGTACAGATCTTCTAAAATATAAAACTGGGATTGTTTATACAGATAAACATTGTCTTTCTTTCAGATTCAGACACCTGCCTTTGCTTGTGCTCCAGGTATTTATGATAAGAGGTTCATACCAATCAAATGATAATTTTTAACAAAAACCTATGTGATGTATATGCTATATACGTGCCACAGTACTTAGAGATGCCTAGATATTAAACAGTCCAGATAATGTCATAAAATATCTTCAGTGATGTCCTATTGAAAGACAAGTTAGGTAAAAGCTTCTTATGTACTAGATAGAGATAATTGACTAAAAGGCTCAAATCTGTATGCTGACTGTACAGTTTTTAGGGTTTATGTTACAAGATGGGACACACGTCCTGTCAGTCTCACATATCCAGGCCCTTTGGGGCCTAAATGGAGGCTGCAACTAAAATGAACTTAAGAAAATTCCTGGGAAATGGTTGGATACTACTGTCTTTGGGTTCCAAGTTTTGCAGCCATTGCAAAACCCCTAAATGAGGCCTTAAAGGAAAAAAACAACCCCTTCACTCAAATGGAGTCCTGAGTACCAGACAGCCTTCGGAGTCCTAAAAGAAAGATTGGTGACAGCCCAACTGGATTTACAGGACACTCCCATCCAGAACCCTGGCCTGACCCTGTTTTCGGATGACAACAGCATGGTAAATGATGGGGTTTGGAGGGTGGGAGCAACGGTTATCACCTCGGAGTAAACTATCCAGACAGAGACTCTGCCTCCTGGGATATTTTGTAATACAAGACTCACATAGCCACAACAGCTTGGGAAAGACTCTATGACAATGTTGCTTGGCTGTTAATTCTTTATTTCCAGATATGGACTTTATGTGCTTCAGTGACTGAGAGGTGCACTAACTGAGCCCACAACAACCCTGTCTCCTGACAACACAATGACTAGGTGTCCGGAGACAAGGAACTCTGCATTTAAAGATGTTAAAGTGGATTTTACTAAAATTAAACCCACCAACGGAAATAAGAGACACTTATTTGTTTTGATTTGTACCTATTCAGGGTGGAGGCCTCCCCACTAAGACTGAAACATCGAGAGAGGTGATAAAAGCTTTGATGGAGCTGATCATTCTATGGTATGGGCTCCCCATGACGGTAGGTTCAGATAATGGACCCGCTTTTGTAGGTAAAATGGTCAAAAGCCTTACAGCAGTGCTGGGGCTAAAATAAAAACTCCATACTATATATATTGGCCACAAAGCTCAAGCCAAATAAAAAGACAAAACTACTTTAAAACCACCCTGGCAAAGTTATGCCAAGAGACTGGGGCTAACCAGGTTACTGTGCTCCCAGCGGCCCTCTTGCAGTTGCGGTGCACACTGTACCGAGGTGGACTAACTCCATTCGAGACAGTGTTTGGGAGCCTCCCCCACCGATACCTGTTTTGAATAGATTACAGGAGATGGGAACTTTGAACTTGCACCAACAGATAAAGGCGCTGCATCAGATGCTTCAGAAACTTCAGCAGACTGTTATGGAGGCATCTGATCCCCATGCCCACACCAGTCCACTCCTTCAAATCTGGGAGACCAAGTCCTGATTAGAGCCTAAAAGAGGAGCCTCTCCAACCAAAGTGGGAGGGACCCCATGAGGTAATCCTAACCACGCCCACTGCTCTTAAACTTTCAGGTTGTGCTCCATGGATTCATCACTCGAGAGTCAAAAAGTGGGCCCCTGAGGAACCAGCGCCACCACCACCACCACCTGTGCCAGGGACCTGCTCACTGCATCGCTCTCAAAGACTCCAGCAGAGGCTAACTGCAACTGGGCCCACATTATGACTCCTGCTACTGTCCTGCTTCCAGCTCTGCTGCTGTTTCTTCTGCTACCCCTGGGGAAAGCCAGTTCACAGATAAGAACAATTGGCCCCAACAGATTTGGGGAACATCTCTGCAATTATACAGTTAAACGCCTGCAGGTTGACTCTATTAGACTTAAGCAGGCTGTGATGGCATCACAACATATCCCCTGTGACCATCAGACTGTTGTCTTTGTCATCCCCATGTGCTACTTTTGGAACCCCCACAGGCGGTGGGACAAAGGGCCCACAGACTTCTTCCCTGCGTGTGAAGTCCAGAAAAAGGCAATTGGCAAAGAAAGTTCAAACATAGACCTGGCAACTTTTGGGCTATATATGTGCCCAAAAGTAAAAGGGGGAGGCTATAACAATGAAAGGGCAGCATACTGTCCACACTGGGGTTGTGAAACCATAGGGCTCTGGGGGAGCCAATTTAGCGGGGCCCCAATGTCACGAGATCCAGATCCTCTGACCCACTGGTGGGCCCAAAATGATAAATACATCCAAGTGTATAGAGAAAAGCGGGAAAGCTGCAAAACTGGGTACTCGGGCCGGTTTTGTTTACAGGTCAGGATTATCCTCAAGGATGTCTATGATCCAATCTGGGCAACGGGGCTTAGTTGGGGAGTCCACATGAGGTTACAAAGGATGGGGGATGGACAGATCTGGGGATCCTTATCCACATATCAAGGGTAGAGGTGACGCCCCGAAAACCTGCTGCCCCTTTTCCCGCTCTTTTTGGTGAGTTACATCGCCCTGAGAGTTCCACTCTTGGTGCTGCCCAAGATCCTTTCAAAAGGTAATGTCTCAAGCTCGGAAATTGTCCGAGCCAACATAGACAAGGTGAACATGCAATCTGAGATTTACCAAATGCTCAGTGAGACTTACCTACTCCTCAAAATGTCAAACCCTGGTTTAACCAAAAGCTGTTGGATGTGTATTAGGCCGAGTCCACCCTTTTATGAAGCTATAGCTTCCGTGGTTGAGGTCTCGCCCAGTCACATAATCTGCACCCCAGAGGAGGAAGAGCCGCTGCCCTTACTCATGATAGAAAATGTTTATGGGCAGGGATTATATGTTGGGGAAGGTCTTAACCAGGTCATCTGCAACAAGACCCTGCCACAAGACTCTACCTACCGGGCACCTCCTGGATCCTGGTTTTTCTGTTCTAATGGACTGTTTAAGTGTCTAGATCATAGGCAAAAGTTTACACAGACAGGCCCCTGCCTTTTAACAATGCTTGTCCCCCGAGTAACAGCTCTCCAAGGAGATCCTGGGCTCCAAAGTCTGCCTACCAACCATCAGACATGATATAAATGAGAGGCAATTGTGTCGGTGCTAGTAGGGGCGAGCATAGCTGGAGCTCTTGAAATGGGTGCAGGACCAATAGCCTACTCAGAAACAGGTCTCCAGAGGCTCAACAGAATAACTCACAGCATAGAACAAAGTGTGGCAGGAGTACAAAATGTGGTTAAACAATTGCATGACCAGCTAAACTCCCTGGCAGAAGTGGTCCTGCAAAACAGGAGAGGTCTTAACCTGCTCTTTATGAAACAAGGGGGACTCTGCACCGCTCTGGGAGAGGAGTGTTGCTTCTATGCAAATAATTCAGGGGTCATAATAAAAACCTTAGACAAATTAGAATGGGAGGCCAAAGAACGAGAAAGAACATATTACAACAATCAGGGGTGGTATGAGACACTGCTTAATTGAAACCCTGGACTGGCCTCCATTATTGTCGGGATCACAGGGCCAATAGTTATTATAATACTGATCCTGACTTTTGGACCATGTTTGATTAACTGGGTAAAAGAAAAATTCAAAGCAGCATAAATCAGATTCAGATGATGGTATTGGCCGATATCTCTACAAATCAGCCTGGTTATGAACCACCACATGAAGGACTATATATGTCCTGAAGAGGAAAATATGTCCTTGAGGGGGGAATATTAGGGCAAGAGTATTTTCATTTAGTTTCTTAACCTCTGAATTTAACTAATAGGTAGAAACCTTTAGTTGAACTTTAGTCCCACTGCCCTTTCCGTAGCCATAAACTTCAAAGAAGAGAAACAGGTGGTGCTATCATGAACAAAATGGGTTTTCTTATCACTATCTTATGGCCATAAAACCACAAGAAAGGAGTAGCACGAGTGATACCTGCTACCCCATCCCCAGTGTTAATTGGCCAGATGTTTAAAGAACCTTGAAAACTTTCTGGAGAGGTGATATAGTAAAAACTACAGTTTCCATGGCAACCAAGGACTTTGTAAGACCTCCAAAAGTGTATTTAAGGAGGAGGACACAAAAGCTCGGGGTCAGCTTCTGCTGTCCCAGGCCGGCATCAATTAAAGAATTCGTTTGTTTCTCGAATCTTGTCTTCCTGTGAGTGAATCTATCTTGTGATTTTGCCGTAACAATACTTTACTGCTTTGCTGCCTTCTGCCTGCCATGAACTTTTTCTGCAATACCCCTCTGCATGCCACCCTGCTTTGGAGCAGCCTCTTATGGAATGAAACCTCTACAAACTGTGAGCTAAATAAACCTTTCCTCTCTTAACTTTGTGTGTCAGGTATTTTGTCTTAGCAATGAGAAAAGTAAGACAGATGGTTAAACGAACTGTTGCATTCTTACCTTGCAAGAGTTCTCTAAGTACAGTCATGTACTGCATAGCAATAGTCTGGCCAGCAAATACATCCCAAGTATGACAGCGGCTTCCTGAGATGCCCAGCAGCAGTGGCTGTCTTGCCTGTGTAAGCATCCTCTACAATGTTTGCACAACAAGAATCTCAGATCAGATTTTGGTGTTAACCAACATGCGGCTGCACACGCGGTGCATCTGTCCTGTGAAGAAGCCCTGTTCTGAACCGCAATAGGCCTGCCTGGAGAACTTCCTTATGCGGGGTGGGGATTTCTCTGTAGCTCATTTAAGCTTTGACTGGTTACTGAGAGTTGGATTATGTTATTCCTACTTTACAGATAGAGATGGTGAGGCTCAGTGAGCATCTTCTCAGAAGCTGCCAGTTGGTGGACAAAGATACGCCTAATACACATGGAACTATCACAGGACAATTAAGTGTGAATCAATGTGGTATTGATTCTTGTATGCAATGGAGACAAACAGAGCATACAATTGCGTTCATGTGGGTTATCTGTCAGGAAGCTTTGTGCTAATTTAAGTGCCTGGTGCACTCTCCTCAAGGCAACATGAGCCAGAAAGCTTTCTAAGCCTGACAGGCCATCTCCCCAGGTTGACACTTGTCTGGATGAATGAGAAATGGAGGGCATGCACTCCTGTCTGTGTCCTCAGGTTAAGACGTGTCTGAAAGGGTCAGTCATCCCACACTGGCAGCCCTCCTGCCCACCTGCTCACTGAAAATGAAAGGGAGGGCGATGACAGCCCCAGAGCAGGCTGCCTCTGGGATCACAAGAGATGAACAGTTCCAGTTCATGCTGGATTCCCAATAAATTGTTAGGGTCTATTTGTAGACAACATCACAATTCAATGGTGTCTGAGGCACGCAAAGAGGAAAGCACATTTGCCTTACATGCACTGCAGGTTTTGAAGCATTTAACCCAAAATACTGTACATGTTTTATAATGTGACATGTATTGGGACCAGAAAATGGCCCTTGACAAATATGTCAAGGAAAGGAGAGAAAGAGAAGGCTGTCAGGTCAAGTCACATACCTGCCTTCCAGGAAAAGTGCTTTTCCCTCTCTCATGGGGAATGTAAAACCCTTTCCTTTTTTCACAACACACATTTGCTGGCACAGTGACTCGACAGTTGTGGTAACTCTTTACCATTTAATAAAGAGCACCAGACACCTTCGTATTTTGATTGACTTAGTTTTTACATGAATAGTTTTAAAATGCTATCACATAAAATATAAGAAACTTTCCTTACACAGAAACTATGCAAGCAAATTTCTGGTGGATCCTAAATAAAACCAACATATATTATCTCTGAGATGCAGAAAGAAAAAAGATCTCTTCCACCCTGTGTTTAACTCAAAGCATGCCCATCAGTGTCTGCCTTCTACTAAAATATTTAGATGAAGCCTGAGAAGGTCAGGCCAATTTTCAGAATTCCATTCATAATAATACCAGTGACCTCTGACACTAGATGGCTTACCTGGATGCTGGTTATTAGAGGTGGTCCCCAGGGTGGTGGTCATTGTCACTTACCATCTATGTTCTCTTTATACTCAGGCATTACTGAGGGAACCTTGATGCCCCCCATAACCCAAAGCAACCCTGTGTCTGTCTTGCTGGATCTGCTGTTTCTGTCTTTCTTGAATTTGCTCACCATGGCTTGTATAATATCATCCTCTCATTTATTCTTCCATTTGAGTCTGCTCTTTGTCTCTGTGCCAGATGTGACTATTGGCAGCATGGATACTGTGTTCTCTGGGGCACTTCTAATTTCTTCCTCTCAATTCCTCTGGTCTCAGCAGTGTGTCTGTGAATCCACTAGGAACAGGGGCGCTGAACACCACAGGAGGAGACACTGACAGAAGGCACCGTTCTACATGTGCCCATCAGAGTGCCCAACCATGGGACACAATACTTAGGTTGATGGAGTTCAGATGCTGCCCCTTGTGTCCCCGAGTGGTGCTAGAACATGGAGTACCTGCAACTGATGTTGGGCTGGGTAAGGTCAGGTGTAGGCTTCAGCACCCTCACCTCTCCAGGAGGCCTCTGAGCCTTATCCATCAGGGATGCAATTCCCTTTCTCCCAAAGGCTGTGAGCTCCAGGCCAAGGACCTGTCCTATGTGGGTCATCATCCCCAGTGCATGGGTGGCATCCAGTCAAAGCTTTTAGAGTGAACAAACACGTTAACATGCTCAATCTGTGTGTCACTAAGGTATTACTGTATGCAATAAACTCTTTACAGGGCTGTAGGGGAACTTCCAGTTCTGTTCCCTGCCAATCTGTGAGTTCTTCAGTATCTTGGCTATGGGGAAATCCAGACACCTCTTTTTTTCATAATCTCAGTTCTGCTTTGACTGTCTTCTCCTTGCTACTGTTTTAAAGCAGACTACTGTCATGGATGCAGGTTATGGGGAACCCTCAGCCTGTCTTCTTCAGATAGAAGACCTCCACCCTGCTGCTGTGTGCACCACTCACCGCTGGCCTTGTCTGTCTGCTCTCACTTGGGTTTCTCTCCCAGGCCAGTTACTGCATTGTTATGATGATGGCACAGGAAAACAGTGGGGTGGGAGGCTATGAGCGAAGAGCCCACACTGTAACCACATGTGTTGGGCCCTGCAAGGGCCATTATGTGCTGTTGTTATGGCTTGTGTCTAGATGTCCCCTCAAAGGCTTACGTGGTCAAAGGTGGGGCTTTTCAGAGGCTACTGAATCTAGAGTGTGTTACTGGGATCAAGGATGTGTGTTCACTAAATGAGCTCACTGATTGTTTCCGCACAGTTCTGGGTGTGGATAATGGGAAGGCCCGCCCTGGGTGTGAATGCTACCTGCCCTAAGGGTGTGTTGCCTGGATAGAATGTAAGGGACAGAAAGAGGGCTGCTGCAGTCACTTGCAACTTGCTGCTTCTTCTCTACTTTGCTGTCTTCTCTCTGCCATGGAGTGTTTCTCCTCTGTGATACCCCTCTGCCATGCCACCCTGTCTTGGAACCAGCCAACTATGGACTGGAACCTGTACAAACTGTAAGCCAAATAAACCTTTCCTCCTTTAACTTTGGGTGTTGGGTATTTTGTCTCAGCAACAAGAAAAAGTAACTAGGACAGCTGCTAAGGCTCGAAGACGATGAGCAGGGTCACAGTTGGAATTGGTGTACTGTGAATGTCACAGGTTCACTCTTAAGGGGACTGGTGTGGCAAGATGTCATCCCTTCAGTCTTGGGGTGTTGGAAGTCACCATGGGTGGTTAGAGCACCCAGAGCTCTGCTTCAGATCTTAAAAAGCTTCTCAGTTACCAAGCATGTAAACATTACCATTTGATGAAAAATCTGTGTGACACTGACGTGTTTACTTCCCCTCAGCATAGGCATGTCCTTAGCTCTGTGTGGCATGTGCTGCCCTCCCTTCTGGTCAGCAGATCCAGTGCTCCGTGGGACAGAACACCTCTCTCTCTGTGAAATATCACTCTCAGCTCAAAGCTTGCCCTCATCTTTTCCATTAATCCCCTTTTCTCTGGAATAGCACACATTCACTTAATTCTTCTTATGCATATTTCAAACATATTATGAAATGAAAAAGATTATGTTTCAAAAAGAAGCACATTTAATAATTACTATGAAATTAGTATAGATATATGCCAAAAATTTTAAATTGATAGTAATTACAAAAAACACTTCTCCTTGCTCACTTGTAATGTATAATCTTTCTAGATGTTTAGTTTCTTGTGTATCCTTCCAGAAAAAAATACCCTTTCGTTCATATAATAGTGCTTTAAAAATTGTAAAGTGGAATCACGTTACATGTAGCGTCCCATGCAGTGTGACGCTCCTCTTTACCAGCACATGCTTGCTGGGGTCAGTGTGTACATCAGAAACCTTGCACTCGGGCTGAGCACACTGTCAGTCAATTTGTTGCCCACATGAGTTCCACAGCAGGTGCTCCTTTTGAGCAGGCAGCGCTCCTCCCAACAGGGAGCTCGGTCAACAAATTATTCCAGGGCTGCTGCTCTGTCTTAGTTACTTTTCTTTAGTTGCTGAAACAAAATACCCAACACCCAAATTAAAGAGGGAAAGGTTTATTTAGCTCACAGTCTGTGGAGGTTTCAGTCCATAATCAGCTGGCTCCAAGGCAGGGTAGCACATTGCAGAGGGGCAACATTTCTTGGCAGTGGCAGACAGCAAAAACAACAAGACAAGAGCAAAAAACAAAACAAAACAAAACAAAACAAAAGAAAAACGGGGAGAGCAAGCCTCTTTCCCTCCCTTATATTGTAAGCAGGCTCCCCACCCGAGGGCTGGTGCAGCACTCACACCATCTCCTCTGTGCCCTCCTCTTGCACAGCCTTAGGGTGTTTGCAAAGTGAGCACCCTGGCCCCCTGCTGAGTTGCTTCGTTAAACTTCTAAACTTCTCAAGTTGACACAGTGTATCAACCATTACATGCTCCTTCATCAAATTATTCCAGGGCCTTTGTGCTATCTGACATTAGATAGTGGCAGGTGCCAATACGCAGCATTACCATGAGAGGCTTCTAAGGAACCAGTCTTAAAGCTTAGTGGATCGTACCACTTGGCTCTGCTGGTTAGAACTGATCACATGGGTAGGCATTGTGGTGCACACCTGTGATCCCAGCACTTGGAAGGCTGAGGCAAGAGGATCACTTCAAGCTGGCCAGTCTAAGCTACACAGTTCAAGTCCAGGCTAAACTGCACAGCGAGACCCTATCTCAAAGAAACCGAAAAAAAAAAAAAAAAAGACAGCTGATCAGATGGCCACTACTGACCACAAGGGCAGCTGGAGCTATGGCTCAACCAGCTGCCCAAGGAAAAGAGAAAACAGATTGGCTGAGCCTTTACCAGTCTGCAATGTTCACTTGCTGGTTCTCACCTGTTCATTTCACCCTTGAAGATGGAGAAGATGTGATCTCTTTTTAGGAAAAATGTTTTCCATGGGCTGTTTGGTTATTGCGTGCAGCTCAAAGGAAGGAGGGGTACAGATCACTCCCCACCAAGGCTAGATGGGGTCTCCCCACCTCAGCCACCTAGAGATTACAGAGAAAAGCTTTCTGCATCCCCTGAAAGGTCCAAAGCTGGCCTAAGGATGGGCTAACCATAATAAGAATTGTTTAGTATGGTTACCAAGGAGAAGTAAATTCTAGTATTCAGAGCAATGTATTATGCATTTTATAAAGAACTACAAGAGTGGAGTTAGGAAGTTTCCAACTCAAAGACATGATAAATGTTTGGAGAGATGGGAGTGCTAATTACCCCAATTTAGTCATTACACTTTGTGTATGTGTATTGAGTTATCTATCGCCCTCTACCCCACAAGTATGTACAGTTATTATGTCAGTTAGACAACAGAAATGTTTTAAGAGTACAACATTCAAAAGCTGCTTTCAGACTGTGTTTGTAATGTCTCTGACAATGTAGATCTTACAAACGACACATTTTTAATCTGCGTGCCTCTGAACATCCTGAAAATTCTTCCAGAGGCATAATCAAGCCAGATATTTTCTTTTACTTCTTCACGCCTGCCCTGCTCTCAAACTTGAATCATGGGCACAGTGTCAGGTAGGCACATCTGATCTTTGCTGCAGAGTCCAGGGAGAGGAGCAGAGATCTTTACAAACCTCCTTCAGTCTTCTCTTATTTTTAGTGATGTAGAACCATCATTTTAAAAAAATGTTCAAGTCCCCAAATTTCTGTGCCTTCTTTGCTCTTTTACTATGTGCTTGTAAACGTGCCAGTTCTTTTTAGAGCTCAGGTTTTCTTTATAAGATTTGCTAAAAGCAGGAAATAAAAGCAGCACATGCTGTATTATTACGCCTGTGTTTCATGTTCTTTTCCACAGCTTCACCTGGAGCTGTGGGCTCTCCCACCACGTGGTCGGCCTTCCGAGTTGTCACAGGCAGCACACGCTTTCACCCACGTTTGACCATGCAACACACAGGCTTCTTTTCCCACTCTCTGCCACCAACCCAATGCTACATAGTTAAGGTGTGTGCATAATTTTTAAGTACTTCACTTCCAGGCAAAATTTCAATTTTGGTTAAGCTGATTCTGTTGCTATAATAGAACAACTTCAGAAATCTCAAAAATGTCCAGCAGACAATTGCTTCTCAGTCATACACCATCTTGGATGAGCTTGACATATGGCTGTTCAGGAAGTGTTGGTTCATGTTCTTTCTGTAGTCCCTACATGGCTTCTAGGTCACCTCAGTCAGCCACAGCAGCTGACCCTGGGGAGCAGCTTGGAGTCTCCTGCATGGGGATTATGCACGCAGATTCACATCCGACTGCAGGAAACGAGAGAGCGTGTCTTGGCTGTACGCTCATGGAAAACAAAAGCAGAAAAAAACAGTTGTCATCATAACACCTCATCTGCTAACTAGCTCTCAATTTTAGAATAATATGTATACATTCATTGTATACATTCAGATGTATACATTCAAGGGAAATTTTCCCAAACCCAGACACCCTTGCCAATCTGCTACTCTTAGAAGTTTCTCAGGTGGCGTTCTGGAATTCGCGTACATATATGCAAACTCACATATGTTGGTATACAGTCTTCCCTGGGTTCCCGGGCCCCTCATGTAGAACCAAAATCAGTGGATGCTCAAGCTTCTTATACAAAATGGTGTAGTATTTGGATACACCAAATACTGTGCACATCCTCAAGTAGTTTTTAAATTATCTCTAGATGACTTATAATACCTGAAACAGTGTAAATGTTGAGTAAATAGTTGTTATACTGTATTGTTTAGGGAACAGTGACAAGAAAACTCTTTATATGTTCAGTACAGATGCAACTTTTTGAAGTAATTTTGATCTGAATTTGACTGAATCTGTGGATATGGAATCCATGGATATGAGAGACTGATTCTATATATCTGTGTAAATAGGTGCGCATATATTTTTGTATCTTCAAATTAGCCTTTCCTTTTAGATTTTCAAATTTATACCTGCATAGTGTTCTATGATGGTTTTCTGGACTTTTAATTTTTTTCCTTTTCTTTGTACATAGTAAATATTGCAATGTGCTTTTTTTGAAATACTGTCTTGACCACGACCATACGGTAAATTTCTGGTATTACAGTCTGCAGTTTAAATTTTGTTATATCACAATATTAATGATGAAATAATTTAAATACTAATCTTTCCCTGCAAACATTTATAGTATTATGGGGTTAATTATGGTGTTCTTTTATGCAGGTCCTATAACTAATTTTGTTGTAATTCTAACACAGTTGCTATTAAATGTCAAAAAGAGTAATGAGGGCTGGGTGTGAGTACAACACACACACTGAAATCCCCCAAAATGTGAAACTGGGGGCAGGGCACGGGGGACCATGGGAGGGGTGAAAGTGATAGAGTCTGTGCAGCATGAATCTGCCGTGTGGAGCCTGTTAATCTGTGTAGCTAATAAAAAAAGAGTGGAAAAAAAAGTCTTTGCTGCTTCCCACTGCGGGCGGTGACCTGTGTGCCCTGACCCCTTGCTCTCTTTATCCTGTTGGCTTTGTGCTGTACCTGTCGGAACCCGTGACTTGGGGGGCTTGCTGAGCCCCATTCATTTCACAGTGCTGACAGCAGGGACCCTGGTCACCGTGGATGGCTGGGCAGTTCAAGATCCTTTGCAGAGCATCCTGTCCAAACCTTCCAAATCGTTTTCCTACCCTGTGTCACACTTGCCTGTCATGTCTCACCCCAAACCCATGTCGTTGCTCATGAAGTCCCTTCTGAAACCTCCATCTGGGATTCACAGCTTCCTGTCTTCTGACCGCCCCCTCTTGGGAACTTTCTAGTCCTGCAAGACCACAAGAAGTCAAGTTCCTGCTCCATGGCCCGGGCTTCTGCTGTGACCATCAGTGACTGCAGTGTTCTGCAGGGTCCGCCTCCTTCCTCTTCCTCACTTCTCATCTGATCACCACTATTTTGTTGAAAGGCTGAAACGACGCCAGCTCCGGAAGTCTCCTGTGCACCCACCTTGTACCACATGGCAGGGCTGCTTTGTTTTATCCTCCATACATAGGCTGTGTATGACTCTTGGGTACACTGGATTTAAGTTATGTCCCTTACCTGTGCCAGTCATGTGACTCTATGCAACTCACTGCTTGTCCCTGTGCTGTTGACCCCTCAAATGTAAAATGTTGCTAATGTGTACAGATTGTTTGCAGAGCACAGACCAAGTGCCACACTCCAGTCATGTCTAAGACTGAATTCCCGTAACACGTTCAGTAACGCGTCTTACGTACACTGACAGATGGCTGAATTGAGGCGTAGAGAGAAGTCAAGTAACTTGGCTGGAACACAGTGGAACCAGGGAGGGTAGTTTCTGCCCAGAGCCCACCTGTGAGCCCAGAGGTCCTTTAGCCTCTGAAAGATAGCTGTGGAGATTTGGGGAGTGGGCTGAGGGGCCACAGGAAGTGTGGGCAATAAGTCAGCTCTTCAACCTTCTGTGCTGACGTCACTGCAAGGTCACAAACCCTTAGCAGGGGAGACTCTGCAACAGCTTGGAGCCTCGGAGAAACTTCCTGGGTCCTGGCAAGAAGACTGCAGGTGATATCACAAAGGAAGAAAGCCGGTAGAGGGCTGTCCCAGGGCTGCGCTGCAGACAGAGGTGCTCCATTGGACCCCAAGGTGCATCTGCAGGACAGTGTCATAGAGAAGAGGAGCAGATCACGGTGTCTAGGCCTGGGCTTCAGGGTGGAGTTATGCTGAGTGGAGAGGTGACCAGGAAGCCTGTGGCTGGGCCAGTTCTGCAGCCTCACCAGGAGGGCCAGGCCTGGAAAAGCTGCTTACACTGGCAGCAAAAGTTGTGGAGCTGAGACCCAGATCTTGCAAACCTGAGTTTAAAGTTATCTTCAGTGATCAGTACATGGTGTAAGGAGAAACAGCAGGGGCCTCAAATGGGAATCCCGTGTGAAGTACAAAGTTGGTGTAGTACTCCTGGGACTGTCACTGGACAGGGCCCTAGGAGGTCTCTAAACCCACCCACCCATAGAATTAGTTATAGGTTCGTTGACTCCCCTCTGAGAAAGGGATTTTCAGGACTCATCAGTAAGAGGTATAAAGGAATTTATTAGACAGAAAATTTAAAAGTACACACTTGAAAAAATAAAGTGGGGGCTCTTAAGAGAGAGGCATCTTATGATTTGAAGCTGGGTATGTTTGTGGGAACTGGGGGTATCTTCAAGATGGGTGATCTAGGGTGTGTGTTCCCACTGTCTGTCAAGTTACCCATCTGGTTGGGCTGTGCCAGAGTGTAAACCATTTACGTGTTTCAAGTTGAGATCTGCTCTGCACAGTAATATTGCTGCTTCCTTAAGGATGGAGGTCTGCGGGAGGAAGTGTAACTTGCAGGTGAAAATGACAGGCCCAGAACCCAGTTTACAGGCTCATTGTGTCTTTAAGACCTGTAAGAGTTTATTTTTGAGTGAGTTTCTTGCAAGAGAAAAAGGCTTAAGTAATTTTGTGTCCTGAAACTGGTTTTTTTTTTTTAATGTACAATTTTAAATTCTTCTTTTATCTGCCTCCTTTTTATCTATCTTTATTAATGTACAATTTTAAATTCTTCTTTTATCTGCCTCCTTTTTATCTATCTTTATTTCTTCTACTTCAGGGCCAGAGATGAGGTGTAAGTTTGCGGGACCTGGGAGCCATGGTCCTGGCCAGGTTGGCCACTGCTGAAGGACTCTCCCTGGAGTAACAGACAATGTGGTTACTTAGCTTATGAATAGGCAGCTGCCTGAGACAGAGTTCGGTGATCCACCACCTTGGTAAGAATCAAAGGAAGGACAGGGAGTAAATCTAGGTCTTTGACTAAGGAAGTCTTCAGGCAGCGGGTGTCATAACCCCTGTGTACTAAGGACTTATGGACTCTCCCTACTAATTTCCGAGTTCCTGAGAAGTGTAAGAATGCAGAGTAACTGGTTTTTCTTTAAAATGCTGTCTTGCTTTAAACTCTGCATGCTGAGTAACTATTTTAGAGAGGCTGAGTTCCAATTGGTCATTTTAAACCCACAGAGCTGCCTAAGATAGGTGGTCACTAAACAACTGAGTAACTCCTATGCTCTGCTTGTCCCAAAAGGTTCTGGTTTGGGGCCCATATGGCACCCCACTTTTGAGGACCCCTCCTCGATACTATGTTTCTTCTGATGTTTCCAATAAATACTTCCCCTTTAACTTCCTTTCTGTCCACAATTTCTTTCTTGGATTTTACGAGATAACAGATTTGGTTTGCATGCTGATAGCTGTCTTACACTGGCTTTATTTTTACAGTCTCAGTGTCCTGCTTGTGTGCCACCTGCTGCTGATATAGGGGGAAAAATGTGACTCCCAACCTGCTAGATGTCAGATACGCTGAGGTCATGTTCTCCAAAGCTGAAGAATGAATTCTAAGGAACACCGGAGGTTAAGAGTAGAAGAATTTACTGGGGAGTAGGAACAGCTCCCGGGAGACAGGAAGGGTCCTGAAAGGGTTACCAAAGAGCCCACTTCTCTGAGAAAGTTTTATACGGCAAAACCATGAGGTGGGTACAACGTAGGTCAAAACTATAATCAACCAATAGGATTACAAGTATAGCTGCTTGGCTAATATTGATCCAATAGCAGTCAGGGCATAAGGATGACATCATTAATGTTGGTCTGTAGTCTGTAGTCTTAGTCTTGCCTTAGTCTTAGCCTTAGTCTTAGTCTTAGTCTTAGTGGGTGGCAGAGGACGGCTGGCTCCTAATGAGGTAGTGGTTTATTTATATGGGAAATCTCAAAAGCGTGGTGCCAATAACCTTAAGGTTCTGTTTATCCCTTGGGGAAGTATGTAAATCTGGCCATACATTGTGACTTCTTCAGATGCACCCCACCCACAGTTGTGATGTGTTCTCCTCTTCTGACTGCTGTGATATTTCTACCTCTCTTAGCCTCGCCATATGGGAAAGCGCTGGGACTGCGGTCCCACGTGTGGCTCAGTCAGGGGCATCACTCTGTGGCAGTCTGGAATCTGAGCTTGGAGGTGATGAAAGTCAGAGCCAGGTTACCATGCTAATTTTTCAATCTTTAGTAGATTATTTTATATTAGGTAATATATGAACATGGACCAGACTTTAATGCAGCAAAAACATCTATGGAGAAAGCACATTACGCCTGTATCTACCAGTAGCTGCCAGCTTCCTTTTCCTTCACTGGGGAGCTGCGGATCTGCTTGGGGCATAGGTAACACACATGCCCTATTATGGTTTGGATTTTAACATCCCCCAAAGGCTATGTGAAGAACGGGCTGCCAGCTTGAGGCTGCTGGGAACTTTAGGAGCCCTAGTGGAAGGAAGTACGTTGCTGGGGTGTGCCCTTGCAGGGGATATTGGGGCCAGGCACACTCTCTCCATTTCCTGGCCTTTATGAAGTGAGCAACTTTTCTCCTCCATACACCTCCATCATGATGTTCTGACTCCTACAGTCTTGAAAAACAGCAGAGCCCAACCCAATATAGACTGAAGCCTCTGATGCCATAAGCCAAAACAAACCTTCCTCCTAAGCTGATTTGGAAAAGTATTTTGTTATGGTGATAGCTGACTAAGGTACATGCTCATCCTCCAAAGCATACATTTCTTTCTTGGTGCAAATGGTAGTACCCTGTGTACTTGCATTTTCCCTTCTAAAAATATGTATTGAAATTGAACAGTTAAGCAAATGGATACAGAATTGTGGGAGCCAGGTTGCTCACCGATGGAGAGGAAATGAACTAAAATGACCCAAGTGGTAATCGTTATGCATTGGTACACACTGCATTACTTCACTCTTTTCAGCTTTCGTGTAGGATCATCTTGTATGGATGTACCGTAATTTATCTAACCAATGTCAGATAGGTGTATTTTGTTTTGTTTTATTTTGTTATTATAGTCTAAATTATAATGATTCAGTTATAATGTATATTTTTCCTATATACCTGCAAGATAAACATCTGTAAATTACAGGATAACTTCTGGAATTACAATTTCCAGAACAAAGGGTATGTATCTTTACATAATTGTTACATATATTTCTAACTGGACCTTCATAAAGAGTAGAAATTTACATACAGTCAAGTATTGCATAATGTCATTTCAGTCAGCAATGGACCCAACATACAATGACGGCCCATAAGATTATAATAGATCTGGACAATTCCTACTGCCCAGTGATGAGTGACGTTGGCCATTGTAACATCAGAGCCTAACACATTGTGTTTGTGGTGATTCTGCCAGTCATATAAAATATAGCACATACCATTATGCACAGAATAATACTTGATAATGATAGAAAGTGACTATGTTACCGATTTAGGTATTTCCTATGTTGTACTTTTTATCATTATTTTAAAGTGCACTCCTATGAAAACAATTTGCTCTAAAACAATCTGCTATGTTAATCAGAAGCAGCTTCACACATATCTTATTTACTGTGTGTCTTGAGTGCAGCAAGAGGCCACACTGAGTGACTAAACTAGGCCACCCGGAACAGTACATGCTTCAAGACGTTCACACAACAACAAAATGCCCGAATGATGCATTTCTCAGAATGTGTCCCTCTCATTCAGTGATGTGTGACTGTGATTATATTCTCACTAGTGAGCAAATATCAGCATTGGTGAGGAACACTTTTGCTTATGTATAAAATGTGTGTGTATAACGTATTACACATAGATGTAAGTTGTACCTATAATGAAAAAGGTTACTGTCAAATAACATAAAAAAAGAAGAGCGAACTCCCCTCTAGTTAAAACATGTTTCCTACAGTGGTATAGGTTACCAGTTCCGATACTGGCAAAAATATGTATTGAAACTGAACAATTAAGCAAATGGATACAGGACTGTGGGAGCCGGGTTGCTCACCAATGGAGAGGGAGTTTACTAAAATGATAAGGGTAACGGCTTATAGTTGGAGACATCAGTATGAGCTCATACTTAGGTTAATATCTACAGAGAGTTACACATAGAAATATGTACGGATGTTGTCGGTTGATGGGTTACCATGTATGCATATTTCCTTCCTCTGTCTGCTGAAGGGGTTTAGGAGCCAGGATACCTGTTACGGCTGTGTCTAGATGTCCCCCAAAGCCTCATGCAATCATACTTGGGAGTGTCAAAGGTGGCTGGATGAGGGTGTGTGAATGTGGATTAAGGGTGTGATGCTGGGATCAAGGGTGTGGATAGTGGAAGTCCCACTCTGGGTGCGGGTGGCATTCATCAAGGGCTAAGAGCTTGGATGGAATATGAGGGAGCGAGGGGAGGCAGGCTGCTGCTGCTGCTTGTCTGCTGTGGCTTCCTGCCTGCTCTGCTGTGCTGCTCTGCCAGGCCACCCTTCCTTGGAGCCAGCAGACCACAGACTGAAACCTCTCCAAACAGTGAGCTAAACAAACCTTTCCTTCTTTAACTTTGGGAGTTGGGTATTTTGTTCCAGCAATGAGAGATGTACCCAAGCCAATACCTGAATCTATTGAGGCCCTGGGGATACAACTCAGGGATGGAGTATTTTAACTACGTGAGGCCCTGGATTCGATCCCTAGACTTCCCCTCCCCAAAAGCAGCCAGAGCACTCCTTCCCAGATCGTCCTTTACTAATGGCATTCTCCAGTGAAAAAACCAGGACTTTTCAGTTGAATGGCTGATCCCACGACTGGGGCAGGTTCTAAAATGGTTTACTGTATTTGTGATGTGTATAAGATGACATTAGAACATTTTGCATTGTGAAAAATTAAGGAAATACAAACAAGCCAACCACAGTGAAGACAGGTCACAGAGACACAGGAGCTCTGTGAACGAAACCCAGTGACCAAGTTGGAACAGTCTCAGCAGCAAGATACGTAATGCAGTACTGGCTTATACAGAGCCTAATGCGGTGATTTGTTGATCCATACTGATATAAATGATTAAACAAATAAATAGTGTGTGACAGACAAATATTCCATGAGGAAGAATTCCAAAACCTTACACAGATACTGCTTGCTCAGGGAGACACCAAAAAGATGCGATGAGAACAGCATTTTTCCTCTGTGGTTTCCTCCCGCAAACTGTAACTAGAGTTGAATCACAAGAAAGCATTCGACAAATTCAACACCTGACCAGCAGTCTGAAATTGTCACAGTCATCAAAAAACAGGGAAAATCAGAGACACGGTCATGACAAGAGGAGCCTAAGGCACATGACAGCTAAAGGTGGTGTGGTGTCTTGGGTCAGATGACAGGCATCAGGTAAAAAGCAAGGCAACTGGAATAAAGCGTGGACACCTGTTAATAATAATCATGTACCCACACCAGCTCACTAGTTGAGACCAACATACTGTACTAATGTACAATGTCAGCAGAAGGGGAAATGGGTCTGAGAGTATGGGAACTCTGTGCTACCTCTGTGACAGTCTGAAAATCCAAGCTTATTCTAAAACAATAAGTTAGAAAACAAAGGTGTAACTCCCACGTAGATTTATAGTTTCTTCCAACATTAGTTTTACATGTTTTCATTTACATACACATTTTAATTACATGACATTGCCTTATATGTGCTGTTTTAAACACAGTCTTCTACTGTTTCTCCTTCTCTCACTACATCACGCACATACACACAACATGTTGTGCACGCGTGTGTTTTGGATCCACACTTGACAACCGCACACATGATAAGAACCACGTCTGATTTCCTCAGTCTGTTTCCTGCTGTGGGAACTGGCTGCCACATGCAGCTGTTTGATGGAGAGTCTGGGATTAGGTGGCCTTGATGGGATGCTTTCTTCAGTGTCTAGGGGCTGTCTATGGGACAGCTGGAAAATTAACACCTTGTGGCCAGGTATGTAATGATGACACTCAGGCAATACACCCCTTTAGTCGCCAGGAAGATAAGACAAGCTAATGACACACAGCATAAGGTCTTGCTCACAGTGGTGGCTGCACAGATATTCTCCAGGCTGGTGACCCTCTCTCCACATCACCTCCAGCCATTCTTCCTTCTCTTACTATGTTCTGGCCACAGGGCCTTCATTCTTTCTGTTCTGCACAGCAGAGGCTCATCCCTGCTTCAGGACCTTTGCACGAGCTGCCTCCCTCTGCCTGACCCATTTTTATGCCCAGGGCTTGGGAGAGCTGACTTTCTTGCCATTCAGCTCTCAGGTGCATTAATGCTTCCATAGGGGGACTTTCTGGGCCTTACAAATCTTCCCATTCCAGTTCCTCTGTTTTCTGTTCCTCAAATAATTTACCATTACTTATTGTTTCCTTTTTCTGTGAAGCTTATTCAGTTTGTGCCTTTACAGTAGAAACTTGACTCTAGAAGGGTCAAATCCTGTTGGTCTTATGGTTGTCATTCCAGTGGCTGGTGTGACGTTTGCAGATTTGGGTTGGATGAATGAACAAATGCTTTAAAGTCAAACATGATGCTGTAGGCAAAGAACGCGCAGTGAGTGTTTGCTTAATTTATCACAAAGTTGTCTCAGTGAGGTGGGCAGCATTGTCTTTACTGGAGCAATGAGGGAACAAGGCTGAGTGAAACCCCTCCCAAGACCCTTCAGCCAGTCCAAGAAGGGCCCAAGCCGAACCAAGCTTTTCTCTCTCAACAGCATCTTGTGGGGTAGCAAATGGCTGTCCAGGCAGGGTGGGCTTGGTCCTGGGGTCACGGGAGGCTGGGCTCTCTTCCTCTCTCCCCCTCTCTCTGTCCATCCGTCTCTCTTTCCAAGAGATGCCTTGGCTCTATTTTGTGGCTTTAGGTGAGCTGTCCCATGCCTGCTTCTTTATCCATAAAAGTGCGTCCTGGTGGGCACTCCATAAATTTCTTAACTGGATAAAATATGAGACTATGTAGATAGAGGCACTTTATAAAGTAAAAAACAAGTGCTGGTAAAAGTCTCTGTGACAGTACCCATATTCCTGGCACAGAGGCATCACATGCTGGCTTGACCCTGGAGTGCGGGGGGAGTTTGAAAGCTTTTAAGGAAGAAAGACATTGTTCCATTGTCTGAATATTTGAGAACCAGAGTTGATGTACAGGTGGTGTGGGTGAGTGCAGTGCGATGCAGAGCAGGTTCTGTGCATCCCCCATAAGCATGTGTGCGTGTGTGCATGTGTGTGTGTGTGTGTGTGTGTGTACGTGAGAGAGACGATAGTTTCCCTTTCTTGTGTCCAACCAACAAGCCCACCTCAGTCTATGTGGTGTCAGTTTACTGCCTCTGCCACGTGGCGTTCAGCCTTTAGAAAGCTTCTAAACACCAGCCCCAAATCCCACCCAAGATGTAGATCCCCCACTTCGGGTCAGGCGTTCTCCCCTCCCCAGCCCATACTCTGAGCCAGGAGAGCTCCCCTCCCTGTGGAGTCGCAGTGGCATTTCCCATGGCTTTGTGGGAAGGATGAGAGGGGTACAGGGCGGTTGTAGCAGGGCAGGGGGACCGAGCACTGCCTGCTTCCGTACCAGGAACATGGGCATTGCGTTAGAAGGCCGAAGCTTGCAAGGGCTCCCAGTACAGTATTTCTACTTTATAAAGTGCTTTCACCTATACGCTCACATTTTATCCTTTTAGGAAATTTGTGGGATACGCTCCGGGTGCACTCTGACAGGTAAGGAAGCAGACATGATACGGTTCACCTGAGGCCACACCTCAGGTCCAAGTCTCCTTCTTAGAAAGGGAGAGAGAGGGGTTCATTCGCTCTGCCAGCCTCCTACGGCCCCAGGACAAGGCCCACGCTGCCTGGACAGCCCTTGTGGGGTCTGAAGACAAACTCACTAGCCAGTTTGTCCTGTGTAATAAAGTAGGAACACATCACAAACACACACACACACAGGCACACACACACACACACAGTAACTTCAATGAGTTGTTTTTAGTTTATAAATACAATGAGATTAAAACCAAGATCTAATGAGAATTATCACACTTTCTGTGAAGGCTGCAAGGACAGTTCAAGCAAAATCTGGATCATGTCTTTATTTTGGACATTACATTCATCCATAGCCTCTTCTTATTTTCCTTTCTCAATGAGAAAAAAGAGATGCAAATTTTAATGGACACATTAATATTTTGTTGAAGCTACTGAAACCATCTCAAATAGATTTTCATATAGAGCTTAAAACTTTATATTTTAAAAAAGCTATAGTTTTGTATAAAAACTCTTTGGAGGGATTTTTGTTTCTTTGAATATGATGTATATATTTCTTTAATCCTGCTAAGTGAAGAAACAAACACCCGCCCCAGGAATTATATATGAACGAATAGAAGGAGACCTGGTGGAGAGAAGGCAGACCAACAAAGGAGCTAGAATCCAAGGAACAACATGACAGTGACTTCCCTGAAATTAGTTTTGCTTCACATATCCATGAATTGGACCTCAAGCATCTGGGAACTAAGTAATGCCAATAATCACAGACAAAAAGCACCCAAGAAAAACTATAGAGATCCCTCTCCACTGGCCTTGTCATGGTCCAGTGGAGTCCACATTTGTAATCCCAAGGAAAAGTTATTGGAATTCCAATAAGTAACTCAAATCTACCATTTCCAGTGCAACCCATGGTGAAAGTAAAGAGATAAATACGTATCTGTAGTTGTGGGGCACCAAGAGGGTCCTAAGTCCAGTTAGAACAATGGCTAACTGGAACAAAGGCCTCGACCCAGGGCAGAACCTGGGTTATATTAATTCAAGAAGAGGGGAGTGGCTCCAGGATGACTGAGAATGGCAGGAGGTGTGTGAATGGTTTGAGCTGGGCTAGATAGGAGGCAAGATAGCACCTCTGCAATATGCAGAGAGAGGTATGCAGAAAGAGTACTCTACATAACACAGCTTGAGGAAGTATCTTGTGTTTTGGGGTTGGTGCTTCAGCTTTGATGTGTAGTCTTCATGCCCTTCATACCCTGAGACATCAGGGCCTCTTTCTCCAGGCTCAATCCCTCAGGCATCACTCAGCTTAGCTCACACACACTAGTTGGGAGCTATAGGCAGGTTATTACTGACTTGTCACATTGCTTTAATGACTACACATCAGCACCTCCGCTAGACCCTTTTGCATTGCTTAAAGCCAATTGAGAGGATAAAGAAATATCCTAGCCCGCTCTATACATATCAATACATGGAAATAGGGCCAGGTTTAGCCAAAATGGAGACAAATGCTCTTCTTTTAAGGAGAGCCATCCTGGTGGTCCTCCACAAAAAAAGGCACTATTACCACTGAAAGAACCAGAAAAAACCCAACCTAACAAGACAGAAAACTTTTATATACTAACTAAGCTACTATCGTAAATGCTTTGGAAAAAACTCCCTCTTCCGTGTTAGTAAAGGCCAGGAGGGGAGCCTAGGCTCCTGCCCTGGCCAAGATTTTGGGAGATGCCTTAACATCATCTTGTCCTTTCAGCTATACCAGTTGTAGTGGGGTGCCTCTGTGCTGCCTGGTGGGATTCTGAGGAGGCTACAGAGAGCCAGGTTCTCCCCACCCTGAGCTATAACAAGCTAGCTCCTCTCTTGTGGTGTGAGTGGTGGCTCCACAGGGAGCGGTATGAGGTCACCTTCCAAGACAGTGTGCAGTAGCAGAGGCCCAGGGCCAACCCTGAACTTCCCAGAGTAACAAAGAATTCTTTAGTTCCTGGCATCAGTGAAGGCCAAATGGAGAACCTAGACTTTACCCCACATGGCACTAGTGAAGGAGTACTGCCCCAGAGCAGGTTGGAAGATTGCTAAAACATGAAGTTGAAAGATAATGAATAAAATGTCCATGTTTTAATAAAAAACTACTTGTCTTACCAAGAGTAAGCAAGTTCTTACATGAATGAAAAAAGATAACTAGCAGACATCCATCCTGAGATGACAAAAATGTTAGGTCTATAGAAAATATCCTAATGCAGCTGTAATAAAAATACTTCAACTAATAAATTGCAAACAAATTCAAATGTAAACAAGACAGCATCAGTAACACAATCTCAGTAAAGCAATAGGAGATATATGGAAGAAATAAATAGAAATTTAGAACTAAAATTACAAATAGAAAATTAATAAAAATGCCCTGGATAGGCTAAACAAAAGAATGAAGATACTGGAGGAAAGATCCAGTGAATTTAAAGATAGAGCAGTAGAAATTACCTGATCTGAACAGCAAAGAGATAGACCAGAAAAATTAATAGAGTTTCAGGGATCTATAGCACTAAATAAAAATATCTAATATTCGTGTTACAGGAGTCCCAGAAACAGAAAGATAATATAAGGCTGGAAAAAACTTTAAAGGAAATAATGGCTAAAATCTCCCAAGTTTGGCATCCCTATTAGTCTATATATTTAAGAAATTGAATGAAACCGAAAGAATTGATAAACCCAAGGAAATCTATGACCCAAACACATCATAATTAAAATTCCAGAAATAAAGAACAGAACAAAATTTGACAGCAGCCAGAAAGAAACAAAACAGTAGTTCTGGAACAGCAGTTTGAATGTCCAAAGATGCCTTTCTGGTATCATGAAGGACAGAAAGTCATGGCAGGACCTGTGACAGTGTTGGAAGGAAAGAACTGTCAAATGTGAATTTCATGCAGGGAAACTAGGAATGAAGAGGAAATGATGACATTCTCAGGAAAAAGGAAGAAAAATAACTCACCACTAATAGATTTAGCTATAAAGATTGCCTAAAGACACTACTTCAGTAAAAAGGAAATAATAAAAGAAGGACTCCTGGGATACTGCAAAAACAAAATGTGGGTAAATACAATAGACTTTCTGCTCTTTTTGAGTTTTCTAAATTATGTTTGATGATTAAAGTCAAAATTATAGCATGGTCTATCAATGTTCTCAATGTGCATAGGGGAAATATTTAAGGCAATTATAAATAGGGGAGGGTGAAGGACAAAAAGTTATTTCCATACTTTGCTGTACCTGTCAAAGTGATGACATCAGTGGGCTTTGGAATATAAGATAATATAATAATATAATATAATATAATATAATATAATATAATATAAGCCCACAGAGGATCTTTAAAAAAAAAATACTATACAAAGAGATTTACCGTAAGACACTAGACAGGACTTCTGGTTTCCAGTCAGCGTGTAAGGAGCTTAGAAGTCATCACTGTCTCTAAAACAAGTACAAAGCTGCACAAATGGAGAGCAACATGCCTTCTTAGATCCTTCAGAGAACTGAGGTCTCAGGGAAAACTGTTCTATAAAAACTGGGGTGATAGACAAGTGAATACAGAGAATCACAACTTGCCAGAGTAGGGACCCTTGGGCAGCAGTCCTTGTGGGAACCACAGTTGAGGCAGGAAAACCTGAGCTGGCATTGCAAAATTGCTGGGGGTTTAGTGTGAACACGACTGAGAGCTAAACACAGCAGGGAGACCCAGTCATAGGGACTTTGTGAGTTTTATTTCCAGGAGACCCTACCAGGTTCTCACAGTGAAGATCAGAAAAAAAAAATCCCCTTGTGCTCCTGGCAGTGGGAGGGGAAAAGTAGTCATTGTGAAATAGGCCTGGTACCCCATCGAGAATGGATTCTAATGGAAACCATTGACTTTGGGTGGTAAGGCATCCACGTGGACTCGGGGTGGCAGTGGACATCCCCCTCTGGTGAGGGTATCGACTGTGGGGCAGGCTGTGTGTGTGGGGTCAGGAGATGTTTGAGAGCTTTGAACTTCCTGCTCAATTTTGCTGTGAATCTAAAAGTACTCTAAAAATAAAGTCTGTAAAAAGCCCACATTGTAGATCTACCAAAATGAGATTCTTAAAAAAATTCAAGTAACCCATAGGAAGGAAAAAGAAAACAGAGAAGGGAAAAATAGAAAACAAACAAACAAAATTATTAATGCCCTCTTCACAGATAGCATCGAGATCATTGGCTCCTCTATGGTTGAGTTGGAGGCCAGTCCCCGGTACTGGGCGTGTCTCAGCCCAGGTTGTAACTGCTGCTAGCCCCACACCCCAAAAGGGAAGATAAGCATAGGTCCTCTACTGGAGTGGACTTGGCAGCATGGCCCAGCCACCGCCTGTGCTTTAGCCTAACCCCGAAGACACAGAACCGCCATGCCCAGGAATATAGCAGACACTAAAAAGAAATTCCAAATCACTTGTCAAATTGCAGCCTGTTTTTTCAGGATAGAGGGGAAAGCCATTCCATGCAAATCCATGCTCACCTGTAGTGAGAATGGTCCTCCTTGAGAACTTGTGTCCCATGTTCATGAGCCCCACCCCATTTTCATACATAATAAGTGACCCAGTGTGGTCACTATCCCATGCAGAGTCAATGCCCTGCTGGCCTGAGATGAAAGTACCCACCAGGGAACTAGTTCCAGGTACGTGGGCATGGTATTCACACAGAACCGCCTCATTATGACACAGTGGCTCATGTGCACAGGCCCCTCATCATGTCTGCCATCATGAAACACCTACAAGTGTACCCACTACCATACCCCCTAGTATATGTGTTTAACATCACGCTCATACAAAAGGAAAAGACCCCTGAATCCCAATCTAAAATTTTTGCCCTCCCCCATAAAAGGAATGGCCCAATTTGAAAACTGCTCTCTCTCACAGGCTTAGTGTCGCACTTTCATAGAATGAGACTTTGAAAACTACTGACCCATTGTTAAGGGCTCCCAAATAATCTTGCATTATTAGAGTGGCCAATGTAAGAGTTACCGTCCCACATCTTGGGTTTGGTGCCGTGCTCACGTGTCATAGGAATGGCCCACTTTGAGAACGGCTCTCCCCTGCTACTGGTCACATCATTAAGCTTATAAATAATAAGTACGGTTTAAGTTAAAAAGTGTAGCCCTGTACTTTAATAATCATGCAGTAAATTGCCTTCTTTGAAAACTACATGTGGTCTCAATGAATTGATAATGTTTAATTAATTAATGAGAACAGCCCACTCTACTGGGTTGAATAATTTACCCCCAAATTCATGTCAATTGAGACTTGCGTATGTGACCTTATATTGAAATATTTTTGTAGGTGTAATCAAATTAAGATAAAGTTATATTGGGTTAGGATGGATTTTATGACTTTATGGTGTGAAGAGAAAACAGATGGAGACACATGAGGAGGGTACCATGAAATGCGGATCAATATTGGTAAGCACTGGGAGCTAGTGAGGAACAAAAACTGTTCTTCTAGAGCCTTCAGAGGGAGCATGGGCTTGCCAACACCTTGGGTTGTTAGGGTCGGGACGCCCGCCGCATGAAGGAAGACTCCAAGAAGCGTTCTCTCATGCAAAGGGCAAGGGGTTTTATTATCCAAGCATGCATGGGGCTCACTGAACACGCAGGAACAGTGGGCCCCGAGGTTTGTCTGTGCAGGGCTTCTATGTCTATAGAACAAAGGGAGGAGGGGTCTTTGCAAGCGCGGTTACAGAAGCAGATAGCATTGGTTAGTTTAAACAGCTTTTTACATTCATTGGGAGAAGACACTCATACGGGAGTTTTTAGGCTGGCCGACCCAGCGGGGAGGATGTTTCCTAATATGGGCAGCAGGTGTTTAGGAAAGGGATACTTTGTAAATTCTTTAGCCATGGAGTTGTTTTTATCTTTTAGCCTAGATCCCTGGTTGCTCTGTTCTCACTCTTATCTAACTTAGGCAGCTTTAAATTGTAACAGCTCAATTCCCGGAACCTTGGGAGGAGGGGGACAGCATGGACTGTGTATTCCCAGAAGGGAAAATTTCTCTTACATTCCCCCCTTTTTGTTTTTGTGAATCTCTAATCTTAGAGATTGGAGTGTCCATTTTTAGGATCATCTAGAGCTGCATATTGTTGTCTAATGAGCATTAGTTTTACATTGTCAATCTGGTTATATATTTGAAGCTGGGAATAGGTATGGGTTTATCTCCTGAAATAATGTCTAAATCAGGCAAAAGAGAAGTTAAGACACATAACCCAGTCCAGTTTACAGGAAGGAGAGTGAAAGCCAGATTTTTGGCTTTTAGGCCACTCATCACAGGTGGGGGCAGCAATATTAATAACATCAGTGACATTAACACATACGTGGTCAAGCAGAACATTTTTTTAGCTTAATCTTTAGGGTGTTGGTTCCCCTTTCCATCGTCCACTTATCTGGTTCTGTGGGTGGAGAGACTGAGGTCGGCAGCACTTTGAAGTGGCTATGGTGGATCCAGGCGGTCTTTCCAGAAATCACCTGAAGAGTACCTGTGTACTTGGCTCCACCACTTGAGCAGGTTCTGTGGTCAGTGGGTCAGGTGGTGGGTGTTTTTGGCGGAACACCCGATGGATGGAGGAGAGCACGGGCTGTAGAGCCTGAAGGGACTTAATGAGATCCTGATTAGTAAGATCTGTAATCTCTAGTTTAGGTAACGGAGGGGTAGGTCAGCCAAACATGGCTTCAAAGGGGAAATTCCCGATACATAGGGAGTGTATCTGGCCCGGAGGAGAGCAAAGGGGAGGAGGCTACACAGGGTGAGGGCGGTGACCAGAGTCATGTTGGTGTTTAGCTGCAGCAGCTTTTGTTGAAGTCTCTTGGTGCATCGAGGTCTGAAGGTCTCTGGGGCAGACGGTCGCACTTCTGTAAGCTCAGGTGTCCATATCTTGATTCGGGAGCATTGAATCCATGGAGCACAGCCTGTAACTTTAAGAGCAATGGGAGTGGTTAGGATCACCTCATTGGGTCCCTCCCACTTTGGTTGGAGAGGCTCCTCTTTTAGGCTGTAATCAGGACTTGGTCTCCCGGATTTGAAGAAGTGGACTGGTGTGGGCATGGGGATCAGATGTCTCCATAACAGTCTGCTGAAGTTTCTGAAGTGTCTGGTGCAGCGCCTTTATCTGTTGGTGCAAGTTCAAAGTTCCCATCTCCTGTAATCTATTCAAAACAGGTATCAGTGGGGGAGGCTCCCAAACATTATCTCAAATGGAGTTAGTCCACCTCAGTACAGTGTACACCGCAACTGTAAGAGGGCTGATGGGGAGCACAGTAACCCAGTTAGCCCCAGTCTCTTGGCACAACTTTGTCAGGGTGGTTTTTAAAGTACAGTTTTGTCTTTTTACTTGGCTTGAGCTTTGTGGCCAATATATAGTATGGAGTTTTTATTTTAGCCCCAGCACTGCTGTAAGGTCTTTGACCATTTTACCCACAAAAGCAGGTCCATTATCTGAACCTACCGTTATGGGGAGCCCATACCATAGAATGATCAGCTCCATCAAAGCTTTTACCATCTTTCTCGATGTTTCGGTCTTAGTGGGGAGGCCTCCACCCATCCTGAATAGGTACAAATCAAAACTACTAAGTATCTCTTATTTACGCTGGTGGGTTTAATTTTAGTAAAATCCACTTTAACATCTTTAGATGGCACAGATCCTTGTCTCCGGACACCTAGTCGTTGTGTTGTCAGGAGACAGGGTTGTTGTGGGATCAGTTAGTGCACCTCTTAGTCACCGAAGCACATCAGGTCCATATCACAAACTGTCTCAGGAAGCAGAGCCTCTGTCTGGATGGTTCGCTCTAAGGTGACAACCGTTGTTCTCACCCTCCAAACCCCATCGATTACCATGCTGCTGCCATCTGAAAAGAGGGTCAGGTCCAGGTCCTGAAGGGGCACATCCTGCAAGTCTGGTTGGGCTGAGTACACCATCTCAATGGCTTCAGCACAGTCATGTTCAGGTGGCTCCAGGGAAGTGGGCAAAAGAGAGGCAGGATTAATAGCTTGCACAGTCTTGATAATTAACCTGGGGTCTTCTAACAAGGTCCCTTGGTACTGGGCCAACCTGGTTCCTGAGAGCCATTTACCTCCAGGTCCTCTCAATAAAGTCTCTATTGCATGGGGCACAAACACACTTAGCTTTTGTCCCAAAGTCAATTTGTCAGCTTTTTTTACTAGAATGGCTGTGGCGGCAGTCGAACGCAGGCAGGAAGGCCATCCTGCTGCCACGGAGTCCAATCTCTTAGATAAATATGCCACGGGGCATTTCCAGGGTCCCAGTGTTTGTGTAAGAACACCCCAAGCAATGTCGTCCTTTTCATGGACAAACATCTGGAAGGATTTCGTGATGTCAGGTAGTGCCAAGGCAGGGGCGCTTACCAGACTGTCTTTCAAATCCTCAAAAGCAGCCTGTCATTCAGGGTTTTACTCCAACAGAGGGCTATTTCCTCCTTTTAAAGCCTCATAGAGGGGCTTCGCTATTGCTGCAAAATTAGGGACCCAAAGGCAACATTACCCAAAGGCGACAGTACCCAATGGTTCCCAGAAATTTCCTCAACTCCTTTCTGGTCACCGGCACTTGGAGGCCCTGAATGGCCTGAGTGCATGAGATTGGCAGAGAGCGTGTTCCATCCTTTAATATAAATCCTAGAAACTTAGCAGTCTGCATGCAAATTTGAGCTTTTTAGTCAATTATCTTTATCTAGTACATAGGATGCTTTTATCTAATTTGTCTTTTAATAGGACATCACTGAAGAAATTTTATGAGATTATCTGGACTGTTTAATATCTAGGCATCTCTAAGTACTGTGGCATATATAGCATATACATCACATAAGTCTTTTTGTTAAAAATTATCATTTGACTGGTGACCTTATATTAGTATGAACCTCTTATCATAAATATCTGGAGCACAAGCAAAGGCAGGTGCCTGAATCTGAAAGAAAGAAAATGTTATCTCGGTAAACAATCCCAGTTTTTATATTTCAGAAGACCTGTACATCTGGAAGGTATGAATACACTTAATATACTATGAGATCAGCAACACTGAATTGTCATAGCCATATAAAAACTTTTGTTTCTTAATTTAGTTTTGTACCAGAAAATCTTTAAATCAGAAAACCTCATTGTCCTGTTTTAGAAAATTTAACCTGTTGATGATGACCAATGTAAACATATCACAATAATACATTTTGTCTAACAATTTTTGATGACTTATGAAAACCAGATCACTTAACACATTATTTTGAACAACAAGAAACTCTCAAATTATAATACAACAATAAACAATAAACAATAAACAAAACATGTATTACATTTATAGAACCAATTTTAACATCATTTTGGCCAGCTGGCAACTTTTGGTGGAAGCATACCAGACAAACGTTTCAAAAATCCAAAAATGCAAAAAGAAAATTTGTTGAGCTCAAATAAAACAGCTGTTTACAGGTTGGGCACACAGAAAAACAAAACATACAGACAAATTTAAAAAAATCAGAGTGTACTCATATATATTGGTCAAATTAAATTATAGTAACTTTTATAATTTTAGAAGTTTGTAATTACAAACAGACTAGTCAGAATTATTTATAGGTCAATAGCAGAGATCTCTCATAAGAATTTGGAAGAAACAAAAAATAAATTCCTTCATAAAAATACTGACAACTTCATGTTTTCCTTCTATGTAGCTTCCAGCTCAGTCATCTTCATACCCTCTGTCACATACTCAAACCTTTTTTTTACTCTCTTAGCATTCTCTCTGTAAGAATATCATTTATATAAATTTCCTTGATATATCTTTGTCAAAACTTATTTTGACCCCTTGTTCCTGGGTTGTTACAATTACGCCCAGTTTCCCACTAGCTGCAAATGCTGCAGCCATTTGTGATCTAAGAGCAGAGACCCTCTTTGTGTGCAGAGAAAGAGAAAAGCATGCTTCAGGATAAGGTTTTTGTCCCAGGTGTTTTGAGCCAGAGCACCCAGCTTGTGTTTCCCATTGTGGCTTACTCAGCTTACTTGATGTTTTGACAAAGCAGGCATTTATATTTTTCCTTTTAGATAGTAATTTTGATTAATCATCACTCAGGAGTTTGTAGTGCACAAGAAATGTTTTATGCACATCAGTTTAAACTGAAAACCAAAAGTATAAGTGCCAATTAGTCAAAATTTGCAATTAGATTTCTCCTGTAAAACTTTCCTAGATGCTTGCAGGCAGCACCAGGCTGGTGACGTCCAGGCTGGCCATTGGGGCAGCACTTGTACCACGCACAACCAGTTTATATATGGAAACTAATTTGGGTGCTCAGGCTTTCCGGTGACAATATTTCATACTCCATTGATTATCTGGGGGTCGAGTGACCCTTTAGCTAATCATCCCACATTGAATGTGGGCCACTCAAGCTCACAGAAGTTTTGGAGCTTCACTTTTTATCTTAACTCTATAATCCACTTTGAACTTATCAAAATTGTTAAACATACATTTTAAAAGAGTTGACTTACTACCAGCAGAACCCATTATGTCAATGACTTGGACAACACAGTAACCCACAATTACAATTTATCTAAGCAAGTCCTGTCCCCTCCACTTAATCTGAAATGTAAACAAAATTTTGAGACTAACAAATGGTCTCCTGCCAGCAGGTTGAATTCCTCTGGTAACAGTGACTTGGAAGCGCAGGCGCAGGGGGGATAATAGATGCAACACAGGGGAGGAACACGCACACACACACAAAAACAGACAATCCCGGGAACAATAACCACACCACTCCCGACCTCAAATTTAGAACAGATTCAGAGGACGACCTCTGACAGACGGCAAAACACCATATCTGGTGGCCTAGCTGTCACAGGTTTAAACAGAACAGACGCTAGCACAGACCAGATACCTGGACAAGCCTTGGGCAAATTGCCAAACCAGAAACCGAATTACAAGCGCGCTTATCTTGGTTGGGAGGCAGGAATTCAGTTGTCTCTGTCTCGTAGCCTTGCGTCCTGCCTTGCAGCTGATCTGGGGGGCCAGCTGAAGATCAGCTTTTTGGCGCCTTGGCCCCCACAAGGGTTAGCTGCCAGGCAAGGAGGCATCAAGGCCCCCTCCTTATTGCCCATGGTGGGTGCTGTGGAACAAAAGAGGTTAGTGGTGCAAAACAAAGACAAACAAACACTAAGACTAGTACAACAAACAAATGCCGGCGTACACGACTTCCCCAGAAGAGGAAGTAAACTGAATCTGATGGGCGGCGAATGGTGGCCGCACCAAAAACAAAAATTCTGAGACAGAATCCAAATCGGTGACCCCACCACTAACCAGTCTGCTAGACCGAGAGTGCCCTGGGGCGTCCCCCAAGGAAAGTGGCCTGTGGCTCAAAAAGGATGCTTATGGCATTCACCTAAGGACTCACGTCCTTAGGTGCAAGCCACATGGATCAAGAAGCTCAACGCTCCCCGAAACCGACCACGCTAAGACACAAGAGATCAGGATCCAAGTAAAACAAAGAACGAGAGATAGGAACGGCCATACTTACCCCGAGAGGCAGCTGTTGAGGTCTTCCGACGCAGGGGTCAATCCCCGATCTCGCTGGGGCCTCCAAAATGTTAGGGTCGGGATGTCCGCCGCGTGAAGGAAGACTCCAAGAAGCATTCTCTCATGCAAAGGGCAAGGGGTTTTATTATCCAAGCATGCGTGGGGCTCACTGAACACGCAGGAACAGTGGGCCCCGAGGTTTGTCTGTGCAGGGCTTCTATGTCTATAGAACAAAGGGAGGAGGGGTCTTTGCAAGCGCGGTTACAGAAGCAGATAGCATTGGTTAGTTTAAACAGCTTTTTACATTCATTGGGAGAAGACACTCATACGGGAGTTTTTAGGCTGGCCGACCCAGCGGGGAGGATGTTTCCTAATATGGGCAGCAGGTGTTTAGGAAAGGGATACTTTGTAAATTCTTTAGCCATGGAGTTGTTTTTATCTTTTAGCCTAGATCCCTGGTTGCTCTGTTCTCACTCTTATCTAACTTAGGCAGCTTTAAATTGTAACAGCTCAATTCCCGGAACCTTGGGAGGAGGGGGACAGCATGGACCGTGTATTCCCAGAAGGGAAAATTTCTCTTACAGGGTCAGGATTTCTAGCCTTCAGAACTCCGAGAGAGTGGCATTTTATAACAGCAGCCCCAGGAAACTAGTGTACTGATCTTACTCTGCTTGGTTGAAGTAAGTCCCTAGGTCCAGTCTATTCTCAAGGGGAGAGCATGAACGTCAAGGACATACTGTGTGTAAAGGGCACGAATGTCAAGATCACGACTGTGAAGGGCATGAATGCAAGGGTCTGACTATCAAGGCCCGGGGCCATGGCAGCCATCTTGCAAGGCCTCCCATGTCCACCACGCACGGCACTTACTTCGTGCATATGCCTTTCTCGGTTTCGTCTAAGAAACATTTGTGGGCATTTTGGCACTAATGGGGAGGAAGCCTGGTAGGACATTGCTAATCCCATATTAAAGGGGAAACTCATGCTCAGAAAATTTGCCTGAATTTCCTACAACCACGCTTAGCTTCAGAAACCATGATCGAAACTGACACACCGAAGCTGGGGCTTCGGATTTGGAGAGTACGTGTCTGTTAACATAATCAACGAGTCAGCTCTTCGAGCAAGACAGAAGACATGGAAATCTTACAGTGGAAGTGCTGCGGAGAGCATGACATGGGCAGGGCAGGGATCACGATATTCACCAACGCTTTGTCTCTTTACCTGGAGGCAGCGGTCACTTGCTTCCCAGCTCAGCAGATCTGGACATCGCGAAGCCTCTGTGTGCAGTTTGAGCAGGAAGCCCCTTATTTTTAGCTCCCTGGCCATTAAGGTGTCGTTCTGAAATAAAATTAACCTATTAAGTTATTATGTGCAACTTTAGCTTTTATACAGCATCATAAATCCCAGGAAATTAATTGGCTCTAAACCATAGCCTGGGGCAGCTCTAAGCAATGAGCAGTTTTGTGAAACTTAATTGCTGTTTAAATGTTTCCTGCCTGCTTTCTCTCTCTGTCCCTTTCCATCCACCTAAAAAAGAAAACTCATAGAAGGAGGGAAAAGAAATCCTGCTTGGTTTAACTTTATCAGGAAAGTAAGTTCTCAACATGGGTATGAAGTGTCAGGGATGGTCTACGCCCTGGGACAGAAACGAGAGCGGCATCCCGCTTCGGGAGTTGCATTGTAAAGTGAGTGTGGGGAACTGGGCAAGGTGCACTGGGAGTCGCTGTGGACCGCAGGCTGAGAAGGGGGTTGGTGCTTTCAACAGTCTTGTCTGGATTCTGGGATTAACAATAAGTTTAAGCATTGTGTAAATGTTAACCATAGTTACTGGCAAGATCACCGTTGAGCCTCAGCTATGTCAGGGACACTGGGGGATTATTTCATTTCATATTCAAGGCAGCTAATCTCAGTTCCTCATTTCATCAGCAAGAGAACCAAATGTAAGAGCTGGGAACTTGCTGCCCAAGAACACATCGCTGGCAAAAGGAGGAGACGTGATTTATTTCTAACTCTACCGGCCTGCAGAGTCTACCCTTTCTCTGATACTGCGGACCCTCATACTTTAAAAAGGAATCTCTTTGTAGACAACTTACAGGATCACATATGAAGAGCAGGTGTACATTCAATATATTTTGATTAAGGAATTTCATATTTAAAAAAGCAGCTAAAATTATAGAATAAATTATAGAATAAATTTTATTTATGCCTCTCTACATTTTGGAAGTTAGCCATACATCAACATTTGGTATGTACATAAATCTAAGAAGTCCTTTCGTGAGCTGGCTGTCTACTGGGCATGTGTAGCCCAGGAAGCATCGTGTATCCTCTGTGAGGCCACTGTGGATGGACAAACAGGTCAGGTCCTGTGGACCGTGCCCTGCTCTAGGCCACTCTCCCAACATCAAATGTCTATTGCAGGTTCAGTGCAGCCCTTGAGGAAACTTGCCAACTCTTATTTAAGGCTATTATTCTTTCTTCCGTGCTTAAACTCACCCTAAGAAGCCACCCTAAGAAGCAAGTAGTTGACTGATCTGAGGCCCATCTCCTACCCCCACCTCCCCAGCTGCCTGAGTTTCCTAGAATGGATGTTCCCAGCCACCCAAGCCAAGGAAACAATGCCTACTCTACTAGGACAAGGCTCACCCACCTCGCCTGCTAGGTCACAGCCCACCCACAACAGAACATTGGCTGTTGCTATGGGGACATATGCAGGCTTGCTTTCCCAATGCAGCTAAACCTGTTGACAAAAACCTCAATTCAATAAAGTGGACTCAGACTCTCCTTCAGAGTTATTCCAGGGAGGTCTCACTTGGAACCCCAAGTTCAGGATGGCTGTGCTCTTTTATATGGTTGCCAACACTTACCTAAGAACTGATGCTGAAAACCCAGAAGGTGGGGGCCTAGAGCCCCTGGCTCTGGTGTGCAGCTCCCCAACCTCACCTTCTGAGTGATAAGAACCAGTGGCCTCGTTGCTGCAGACCACCGGAGACCTCATCCCTAGGTGCTGCAGCTCAAGACTGTGGGGCAAGTCCTCCCAGGGAGCCGTTGGGGCCTCCATCTCTCCACTCAGTCATCCAAGTCCTAATTAGGCCTCATCTCTGGCTTCAGCCCAGACACAACAGACCTACCTGGACATGGGTCACTTTGTTTGTCCTTCCTTCTGGCTTTCAGTTTTTATTTGGGGGATGCTTCTTTCAATCCTGATTGCTCTTCTTCCCATTGGACACACTTGTCCCAGACCCAAGGAACTGCCCCGGCCCTTCCTAAGGACACTTCGCTGGGGTGCCTCCAAAACAACCTCTCTCAACTTGGTCTCCAAACCTATCTCAAGCCAAAAATGCCTTGTCCTTTTCTGTGACTTGGCTGGACCACATTGCAAGCTAAATAATGACTCTGACCAGAACATGATTCTTTTGATTCTCTGACCTTGACCACTTTCTTCAGAGTTCAGACAAATGGAAAGAGGGCCCCTTTGATCAGGCCCTTTTCACACCGCACTCTATCCCTCCCTTGATTTATTCTATTTCACACCAGCTGATGCCTCATGTCTCCCCCAAGCAGCCTTCAGCCCCAGAGTCTTCCTCACACAGATCTTTGATCCTACAAATGAACCTCTCCCTCTGAGCCCCTTGCCCCTCCCTCGCTGCCCATGACCTGGTCTCCCTCCCGACAGACCTGCCCTGCTGAGTCCACTGAGCTCCCCACCAGAAGCCCCCGTTGGAGTTGCAAAGGTTGCTGGCACTGATGGCCCAGCCAAAAGCTGGCCTCAGTTCCTTCTCATCAAACCCTCACATTCCCCTCAGGAATGAACTCATTTCATTTGCTGCTTTGACCCCACCTGGTCCAACATTCATATCATTCTCACCGCTGCTCTCTTCTACAGTGAGGGGCAAGTTTGGACACTGGCTGCTCATACAGCTGATGAGGCCTGCACTCGAGATGGTCACAAAGACCCGGGCACAGTTGCTGTTCCTAGACGGGACTCTGGAGAGAGCCACAAGACAGTAACAGAAATTGGGGAAACTGCCGAGACTCTCTCCAGGACTTGTCACCAGTCTAGACAGGGCCTCCATTAAGTCCACCAGCTTTAACAGACTCCAAGATATCTATCAAGGCCCTCAAAGATCTTGGCCCAGTTTATGGCCCAATTCACAGGAGACACTAAAAGCCCAGACCCACTTAGATCCCTCCACAGCCAAGGGACAACTTTTTCTCAAGAATTATTTCATTTCTGAGGCAGCCCTGACACCAGGGCAAACCTCAAAAAAAATCCCAGGAAGGTTCTTAAACCTCCATGGTCAATCTCCTGACCACTGCCTTCATGTTCTACTAAAGCTGTGAAGTCGACAGAAAGGCCTTCAGAGAGACCCCAATAAATCTGCTTCAGGTTTTTCACAGCACTCCAGCAAGGCCAACTACCTAGCAAGAATCTAACCCCCCTGGGCCTTGCTTTCAATGTGGCAGAGTGGGGCACTGGGAAAAGCAATGCCCAGATCTACAGCCTCCCACAAAATCCTTGTCCCCTATGTGGCTTAAAGGGCCCTGGAAGAGGGACTGTCCCCACTCCAAAATGAGGGCTAGGCCATCCACTCCTGCGCCCTGCCCTGCTGACCTAATGAGGTCTATTCTTGTAGCTGAAGATGATGGGGTCCATGGCTCTTGCATCCCAGCCAAGCACCACACAAAAGCCCAGGGTAACTCTCTTAGTTGAGGGCAAGTCTATACCACCTATCCTAACATAGGGGCCAATTGCTCCTCTTTGCCAACATTCTTGGAACCTGCAGTTAGATCTTCAATACTGGCAGTGGGAGTCGACAGCCAGCCTTTTCATCCCTCCATGACAGCACCCTTAAATCCCTCCACAAAACATCATATATTCACTCATTCATTCCTGGTGATTCCCTAGCACCCAGTTCCCCTCCTGGGATGAGACCTCCTTCTCAAGCTCCGGACAGTGGTCGTCTTCCAAAGTCCTTCCCTTTCCACAAGTTCTACCCTTCCCCCTCTCACTCCTTCTTCTGATTCCTCATCCCCACCCTGATAGCCAAGACTTTTTTGCCTTCATTTAGACAGATCTCACCTCCAGCTGTGCCACTCGGCTCACCTGTACAGTCCCCCCTCAAGGCTTTAGGAACAGCCCTGACTCTTTTGGGAGGCTCTCAGCTGTGATCTTGACTGGGCTCCACCTCTAAGCATTAAAACACTCCAATATGTTGATGATATTTTACTCTGAAGCCCTTCTCTCCACACTGTCACTCAGGCACCTCTCATTCCTTGGCCTCACTGGGTTTCTCTGCCTCTGGGCTCCCAACTTCAGCCTCATAGCCAGATCCCTTTATAATGCATCCTCAAAAAACCCCATACCCTCCCTGGCTCAGGATATCATCCACTGCTGCCTTCAAACCATCCACCATGACCTCAACCACTTCTACAATATCCATAAAACCCCACCCCATGGGCAGCGCACAGCGGGTTTCCAGACAGCTCTTTCTAAACCTCCAGTGGGTGCCGTGCACTCTGACTGTCTTCACATAATCAAGACTCAGTCACCCCTGAAGCCCACCTCACAACAGACAAAACACCAAGTCCTAACCCAAATGCTTATCCTGGCTTCCCCTGGCCTACTCACGACACAAAAATACCCCATCGCCAGCAGAGGCCACATAAAATCTATCGTAGAGACAGCCACCCTGCCACTAATGCTAGCTGTCCTCCACTGAGGCTTCTGCCTCAAAGCCTTAGAGCCCCCAAAACAATCTATCTGACAGAACAGCCAAACACACTGCTCTCACCCAAACTCCAAAAACCCAGATCACCTCACTACAGAAAAGCAAAACCCAAAACACTAAACTTTCTATTCAACTCCACCATCCCCAGCCAGACCTATTACCCTGGGCCTCCTCTACATATAAGCTCTGACAAAACAAACCCCAAGCCTGAGTCCTTTTGAGCTAATATAGGGTCACCCGCTTTCTTCTGTACTCAACCTCTGCCACTCATTCCTTAGGTCACTCCCGGTCACTTCAGGCCCTTCGAGCCTCCTATGCACATATTAACTCTCTTCTTCCCCAGGCATCACGGTCACCACCCCTCTCCCCATTCACCTCAGGCCAAGAGGAAAAAGGCCACTTTCCATCCACGTGGGGGGACCCTACACAGTCCTCCTGTCACCACCACTTCTGCCGCCCTTCACACCCATGCTTACCCATAAAACCCGAGAATATCAGCCTATTCTATGCTTCTTCCCTACAGATTTCTCCCAGAAAGCTACCTGTCATCCTCATGACTCTCATGCTCCTCCTACATGAATTAATACCCCACCCCCAGCCTCAGTGTTGCTCCCCAAATAATCACTGACTGCCGGCTCCGGGACACCTTCTTCAAGTTCACTCCAGCCTGGATCAGCTTCTTCACCTTCTGCCTCCACTTTCTATTAATGCAGCTTGGATCAACTATCAAAGAAGACATGAAAGGAATGAAGCAGTTGACTTTAGGGCCACTGCCTTCTTGTTCTTGCCGGGCTCCATTCTGCCTCTAGGACATATCTTCTCTTTTCTTTCAAAGCATCTTTTTCTCTTTGAGCACTACTTTCGTGCTTCTTCTCCTTTTTCTTTTCATTTTTTTTTTCTGCTTTAAAATAAATGGTGATATTTCCCATTCATCAATAGTCCTGACCAATTCATTGACCAGGACAAATAAGAACCCAGAAAACACTGCTGGTCCCTACCTACTCCTATAACATCTTTGGTGAGCCAGCCTGGAGGCAAAAGAGGGCGAGGATGGCCAGGATGTAAGGGTGCTGGAAACAGTTATGATTCTCTCTCTATTTGAAATCTATGGTCTCAAGCTGAGAAGGACTCATTTAAGGACTTGTTTGGTTTTTTCTTTCTCTGTTTCCTAGGAAAGCCCCTTCTCCCAATACAGGCAGGGAGAAACAGGAAACTAGAGGGTGGTAAAAATTAGTGGAAGCTGGGGGCACCTTGGTCCTGCCAGTGACCACAGAGGAGAGGTGATGGAGTGTGGAGCCAAAGCCTATGCAGCTGCAAGCTTAGCTCAGGTTTCAGTACCAAAGAGTTGGCCAAAAAGCATAGTCCCTGTAAGTCCAGGCCAGTGTGCACCTGTGACAACAGCTGAGAAACAACACCCTTGGGCAAGATGGAGGTTGAGAGACTCTGAGGGACCTGAGGGCAGAACTGAGTGCTCTGCAAGGGAAGGACCTTGAAGAAAGGGTAGGATCTATGCTTAGTGCTCCGCTCCCATTTCCGTTGAGGAGTGGATGGCACTGTTTCACAGGAGACCATTGTCACCAGTGCACCTAAGCTGGTCCTAGAGCCATGTCCACTGGTAGCTCCTGGAGATATTTAATCCCCAGAGTGGCTTCCACCAGTTTCAAAGTTGCTCCTGCCCATTTAAAAGCAGCAAAATGGCTTCTTTTGTTTAAAAGCAGCATGGCTGGTTTAAAGGCACTGGCATAGAAAGTGCAGAGAAAGATGGCTCTGTTATTTCCTGCTACTTTCCCTCTTTTGGAACTGTTGTTTTTCAAACAACTAACTTGTTTAAAAACTAACCCATTGAGCCAGTGAGATGGTTCAGCAGCGTAAGCGCCTGCCTGGCAAGCGTGAGGTCCTGAGTTCGACTCCTGGAACCCACATACGAAAAAAGGGCGGGTGATATCGCTAAGTGGCACGGGCGCCTGCTGGCATGCTAGGTCCTGAGGTTGACCCCTGGTACAACAAAAAACAAAACAAAACAAAACAAAAAAAACTAACCCATTTCAACTCAGACATTTTATTTGCTTTCTAAAATTCTATGAGACTTTGAATTAGAAACATCTGTTCTATCTCAGTTAAATGTTGATCATTGACTAAAAAAGATTTGTAGAATGTTGACAAATCTAAAACCAAGAAAAGATTTTATCTGAAAGTCTGGAGATATTAGGTCAAATGTTTAATTCAGGTATTTTCAAGCTTTGAATTTAATTCATTTTCCGACTATAATTATTTTTCATAGAACAGTTCATTGTAAATGTAAAATGTTATTGTAAATTAGCTGTAAGACAATCAGGTGCTTCTCATTAGGTAAAATGTGTGTCTACACTGTACAGTGCACGAACAAGAGATTTCTCATGTTTCTGTCAGAGTAATATACATGCTTCAATTCTTAATCCTAAATGAACATGATCTGACTTACTCATGAAAACTGCATTTAAAGCTGTTTGAGTATGTTTTTATTTATAAGATGTTATGCTTACTATTCTAATTTGGTGGTAAAGATATTCTTAAGAACTTGAAGTACTGTACTCTTGATCTTCAAATCTGAGTGAGGAACGTTGTATAACTGCCCTGATGTTTTAACCATTCTTGTGCTTTATTAGGCAATGTAATTCAAATCTATAGAGGTATCTGTAAAGGTCTTATTCTAAGAACATCTTGGGTTAATTGTTATTGTATTCTTTACTAAGTGAAAGAGAGTCAAATCATTTCATAACAAGGAGGCAGAAAGACCTTGTCATTTACAGTTTGGAGGGCATCAGGGAGCCGATTCTTTCTCAGCTTGTGATTTGTTGAGTACTTACTAGGCGTGAAGATCCATGCATTGAGTATTTCTAACCATTCAGTTCTAACCCATCTAATCATATTGATAACCACTCTCCATCCTCCTTTCCTGTCCACAAGTACTTTTTTCTTTTAATTTATTCTTTTGAATTAATTTATTCTGTTTGTGTCTGCTGTATTTGTTAATTTCTTTCAATTTGAAAAAATTAATATGTTACTTTTGTAAGTCTTGTGAATGGATGTGGATTGTGGTTTGTGTACCTTTGTAGATAAAAGCTAAACCTCTGCTCTCAGGAACATAATCAACTCAGGCTGAATCACCTCCTCACCTGAAAATTCAAGTAACTACTTTAGATTTCCAACTTTACTGCCTTAAAGTGAAAAGATATTTTCCCCAGCTGGTCAGAATAGCCCTTGTAGTGCTCTACACTGATCTACTGTTTCTCAAGTGACTAAGGGACCCCCAAAGAAGTTCATCCTCCCTGAGAAGTTCATGGGCCACAGTATGGAGAGTTCTAAGGTTAAGGACTACTAGAAAGCTAAGACATGGGTGTCACTACCAGAATTTTGAGCAGAGATGTCTGCTTCTAAGGACTAAGTATTTTAGTATCGCAAGAGATCTTTTGTGAACTCATGGGTCTGCTTCCTTCTGAGGGAACATCCTCTTACAGAGAGTTCAGACCTAGCTCTCTCTCTGTATATTCAAGGGTGCCATGGGAAATATCTTGAGCAAAACCCTGCAGATTCCAGCAAGCTTGCCATTAGGTCATATCTTTCAACAGTGGGAATAATTTGTTCCTGAAGTTTAAAAGAGGAACAACTTATCCACTATGGTAATGTGGTTTGGGTCCATTACAAACTAGGGAATGGTGAGAGATGGGTAAAGAATGGCAGTTCAAATTATAAACCTTGGGCCGGTGAGATAGCTCAGCGGCATAAGCGCCTGCCTGGCAAGCGCGAGGTCCTGAGTTCGACACCCGGTACCCACAAAAAACTTATTTTGCAGTTAGACTGTTTCTGCAAAAAAAAAAAAAAAAAAAAAAAGAAGAAGAAGAAGAAGAAGAAGAAGGATGAAGTTCTCTGTGTTCAGACTTCTGTGACTCTTTGTCACTGGAAAAGCCCAGAGACTCTGGTAAGTAGAGGGCTCCTTGAGGAAGGAGAAGGTAAGATCACTGATGATCTTGTCCTCAGACCCCAGCCATCTCTCGGGGGGATGTTGGTCTCTCATATCTGCTTGATGAAAGTGACCACACTGGGAGGTCTCTTCCATCCTCCTCGTAATCCTCAGGCTTATAAGGAAAGTTTCCTTTCCTTCAAGTGACTCGAGAGCTCCATCCGAATCTAGGGCCCCAAAGTGATCCAATATTCCTCAGCCTCCTTGTGATGCTCCTCAGACAACTTTAAGCCATGGAGGACATACTTGGAGTGGAGCTTCCTACTCTGCTGCCTCACAACTCATCCTGCTCCTGAGAGAGGTACCCAGAGCAGATGGAATTACTTCAGTCCAGGCGCCTTTTTGGGTGGCAGATATCCAACAATGTAAAGAATGGTTAGGCCGATTCTCAGTGGATCCTAATAGGTTTGCAGATGGGTTTCAAATTTTAACCCTTGCCTTTGACCTATTGTGGTGAGATGTCCAATTCATCCTGATCACTTGCTGTACCCTAGATGAAAAACAGAATCTTAGAAGAGACTAGAAACTATGCAGATGAACAATGTATTACATGAAGGGAAGAAAACCACCTGGAGAGGTTGTTACCCCTCCAGCAGAATGACACTTGGACTGCACCGCTAACAATGGATGAAGAATGATGCCTAACATGACAGCAGCTGTTATCACGGGAATGAAAAGATGCATGAAGAAATCTAATAACAATAAGCTGAGAGTATTCATACATGGTGAAGAGAAACATTCAGCTGTCTTCCATAACCAATTAGAAGTTTTTGGTAAATATTCACACAGCCATCTTTCAGGGAGAGACAGGCACTGATGGGACATCATTTCATTTGTCGGCCAGGCCCAGACATTTGGTGCAAACTTAAAAAACTTCAGATGGGCCCCTAGATACCTACTGCTGGATATCACTTTTTCTGTGTTCATCAATTGGGATCCAGATGAGGGTGAGAAAACCAAGGCCAAAGTCTTGGTGGTTGCAATTGGCAATTCTTTAAATAGCCCCAAGTGGCCTAAAGGAAAACCCAGGGGTGATCAATGAAATGGTTCCTGCTTTAAGTGTAAAAAGACTGGACACTGAGCACACAACTGCAGTGGGCCACTGCCAGGTCCCTATTCTGTTTGTCAGGTGGATGATGTGCCTAATACATGGCACTGGAAGATTGACTGTTCCATTCCCAGAGAGCAGCTAAGCCAGCCTAAACTCTCATCTCTTCCTCTGACACAGACTGAAGGTGCCTGGAGTAACTTACAGTGGCCCTGTCTATAGACATCACCATCTCCTATGAGGAACATCGGGTGACCATGGACATCGTGGGTGAGTCAATTCAATTCATCTTTGTTCCCACTTGTCATGTCCTTTTGAAGGCCAAATATTTACCCATAAGTTTTTTTTTATTGTTCTGCAGTGTCCTAGTCTCTTGTTAGGATTTACTTCCAAACTTGAGGGCAGTTCTCAAAATCTGGCAAAGACCAAAGTGGATTTTACCTGTTGGGATTGCATCAGGCCTCCTTGATATCTAAAAGTTGATTCGTGCTGCTTGGTACAATGGTGCATCTGGGAAGGCAAATTCAGCAAAGCCAGTAGTTATAAAACTGAAAGACCCAGCTGATTTCCTAACAGAAAAAAAAAAAATCCAGTCAAAGAAGAGGCCCATAGAGGGCTTTAGCCTCTCATAGACAGATTCCTCGAATATGGCCTTTTGTGGTCTTGCCAGTCCCCTTGCAATACTCCCATTCTCTCCATAATAAAACCTTCAGGGGAATATAAGGTGGTAATGTACAAGACCTTCACCACATCAATGAGGTTGTAGTCCCAATCCACACTTTGGTGGCAGATCTGTACATGATTTTCCTTCAGATTCCACAGGGCATATATTAGTTCAGTTCTAGACATTAAAGATGGTTTCTTTTCTATTCCACTTCCTCTGAATTCCAAATTTCTATTTGCCTTTGAATGAGAAAATCCAATTTCAAGGGCAAATAGCATAAATATATAGTTCTTCCACAAGGATTTAGAGATTGCCCTCATATTTTTGCTTCAGCATAAAAAAAAGATTTAAGGAACTTAGAGCTTAAACAGGGAACCATCCTACCGTTCATAGATGATATTTTAATTTGCAGCCCAACTTGGGAACTATCCAACCATAATACTATCTATAACCTTAATTTTCTTGCTAAGAAGAGATATAAAAATCTCAAAAGAGGAAGCTCAGATATCCCTCCAGAAAGTTCAATACTTGGAATATATCCTTACACCAGGAAAGTGACAATTGTCTAGGGCCTGGATGCCAGTCACAAAACAATAGCTTTGTTCTGAGAATGGCCAGCTTCTGCTGGATTTAGATCCCTAAATTTGGAGTAATAGCAAAGCCTTTATATGAACATGTCAAGGGTCCTTAGTCTATGCTGCTAGAATGGACAAATGTGTCTGACAATGCCTTTTGGGAAATAAAACATGCCTCCAGCATTACTCAGGCTCCAGCATTAGGGCTACCCAATTTAAGAAAACCCTTCTTCCTCTACATATTACAAAATAGAATTGCTTTGGGTGTCTTAGCACAAAGGCTGGGACAAGAACTCCACTCAGTAGCTTATTTTTCAAAAAAGGTAGATGGAATGGCTGCTAGGTGGCCACCTTGCCTGAGAGCAATAGCAACTACATCTATACTAACAGAAGAAGCAGTGAAATTAACTTTGGAACAAAAACTAGAAGTTCTGACTCCCCATCAGGTCAGGGCTGTTCTTGAGATGAAAGGCTACTTGTGATTGACAGAAGAATGGCTTCCTAAGTATCAGATCATGCTTTTAGAAATCCCTGAGGGTAGCATAAAGACTTATGTTATGCTTAAACCTGTCTCATCAAAGCCTACAGGATCACTCTTGTGATTTCACAGACCTATGCAAGCAGGCAGGACATCAGTGACCTCCCCCACCAAGACCTAGAAGATATGTGACTCACTGATGGGAGTAGCTTTGTCCGAGAAGGATGTTGAAAAGGGGGTTATGCAGTTGTCAGTTCTCAACAGGTTATTGAGGCCAAACCCCTTCTCCCAGGGACCTGTGCTTAAAAAGTGAAATTCATAGCCCTTACTTGGGCATTGATATTACAAAAGAGCAAAAAAGTTAATTGTCCATACAGATTCTAAATATGCTTTCCTGGTGCTACATGCCCATGCAGCAATCCAGAAAGAATGGGGCTTGCAAACTAATAAACAATCATCTATTAAGCACAAATGGGATATGGTACAACCCCTAGAGGCAATCTGTCTTCACAAATAGGTCACTGTCATTCATTGCAGGAGACACCAAAGATACATGTCTAAAGTCTCTTTGGGAAATCAAAAAGTTGATAGGGAGGCAAGAAGCGCAGCCTTGTTCCCCATCCCTGAGGAACTATTAAAACCAGTCTATATCCACCAGGAAGTTAAGTGGGCCTCAAAACAAGGTGGCACTTTTTATTAAAAAGAAACAAAGCCTTCTTATATTGCATTAAAGACCATTGTATGGCATTGATTTTCTTCCATAAAAAACAGATAAATGTAAAGAATGGGAAAGAAATAGTCCACTCATAAACGCTATGCAATGAAATTGCATTTTCTCTAATAATCCTGTTTTAAAATATATGTTTGAAGAGCAAAATTCCCAGAGGAAGAGACAAATATTCTGGAGGAATTAATGTTACATGAAGCTCAGAATGAAAGCTGAAGAATATGTCTTTAAATTGAAGTCAATTGCAATGCTATAGTTTGAGTGCTCTGTGTCTCCCAGGGCCGGTGGTGGCATTATTGGGATGTGCTGGAACCTTAAGAGGTGGGGGTTGGTGGGGTTCTTAGGCCATTAGGGGATGCCCTTCAACTGAATTGTGGGTCCCAGGCCCCCCTTCATCTTTTTTTCTTTTTGTTTGTTTGTTTGTTTGTTTCTTTCGCACTGCTGGGGATGAAACCCAAGGTACTGAGCATGCTAATCCCGAGCTCCTACTTCCTACCTGATGGGGAGGAAGCACCCTATAATCCAGAATTACACATATTGGGGTGTCCAGAGCCCCACACCAAGTCCCCCCAACCCCAGTCAGGCTGCCTTGTCTGGACAGCGACCTGTCTCGTCATTTCTTCTTTCTTTTAGCCACCCACCTAGGATTTCATTTCCTAGCAAAGCTGGAGAGAAAGAGCAAAGCTCATTAATCAAATAAACTCTTTGCAAATTATTTTCAGAAAAACTTTAGTTTCAGGAAAATTTTAACGATCTTGTTAATAGTTGCAAACTATTTGGAAAAGTTTTCCTACAGAGAGATAAATAAGATTCCCTATTCCAGGGCTGGTGAGATGGCTCAGTGGCATAAGCGCCTGCCTGGCAAGCGTGAGGACCCGAGTTTGACTCCCGGAACCCACATACGGAAAAAGGGCAGGTGATATTGCTCAGTGGCACGGGTGCCTGCTAGCACATGAGGTCCTGAGGTCGACCCCTGGTACCCACAAAAAAAAAAAATTCCCTATTCCAAAGTTATCCTAGTTCCTAGAGATTTATCGGTGGAACTTATTTATCAGTCTTTTTAAAGCTTTAGCTAGACCACATAAAAATAGGACATTAATTAATAAAGAATTATTTAAGAAAATAAAAAATAGGAGCCAGAAGAGCTGATGTTTAATGAACACTTACAGCACCAGAACCTATGTGTGCCTTCGTTGTCTACATCTGTGTTTAATCCTCACAACCCAGGAGGGCAGCTTCTCTTATTATCTCCATTGTAGAGGTAGAAGTACTATAAATGTAAATATAATTTATATCCCCAAATCTTGGTGTTAGTCAACTTAAAATATCAATTCAAAGGGAAAGTTTTAGTACATAGGATGTCTGTTCAGAGATTATGGATTGACCCTGACTTACCACGGTTCGACTTAATAAATTTTCAACTTTGAGAAAGCATGAAAGTCATATGTTTTAGTAGAAACCATACTTTGAAGTTGGAATTTTGACCTTTTCTTGTGCTGCCAGTTTGTGGCAAGACCCTCTCTGGTGATGCTGGGTCAGGCAGAAAGGTGCAGCTCACAGTCAGCCCTATGACTGGATGATATTTTCAGCTTATGATGGATTTATGGAAGCCAACCCTATTGTAAGTCAAAGGGCATTTGTACGAAGGAACAGGATTGTAGGATGTAGAAACTCTGGCTCTTGAGCCAGCCTCAGGAGTCGTCTTTTCCTGGGTATTTTCTGTGAAGCAGGTTATGAAAGTTGTGATCCCAGGAAGCGGGATGTCTCAAAGGCCCTCTAAGGGTGTAACTGAAATATTTTTAGTGAAGGGCTCTTTACAGAGTATGGGAAGGCAAGGGGGCCAGTAGGGGAGAGTAAAAGACCCAGGTCCCAGCAGCTACAAGAAGCCACTGTGGCCCTTTGACTTGCAGGCTGAACCATGTCACTTGGAAGTCGAGAGCTGCATCATGGAGGAGCTGGCTGACAAGAACGTGGCTGCTGGTGGAGGAACAGAGGGGATCTAGGAAAAGAAGAACCCCAGCCTCTCTGTCCTCTCACCTTCTGTGTCCACCTTGTTTAGTAACGCTCATAGCTGTCCTTCAGCATCTGGAACTCTGCAACACAATGCTCTAAATGCAGAAATGTTTCATCTCTATCTAGAGATGCTCCTTCCTAGCTGTGCTTTTGAATTGTCTTGCTGAAGGCACTGAAACTTCCCAGGCCTAGCCAGAGAGGACATGGCCTCTGTTGGGCAGGCTGGAAAATGCCTCTGGAAAAAGCCTGGGGTCCAGGGGAGCTCAGATTAAGAAACTAGAGGCTTCGTTTAAAACCAGCTTCCCCCTCTTACTACATATGTAGCCTTAGGCTAGTTGTTTAACTTTTATAGCCTCTCCTAAAACAATAGTGGTGATAATGATGACAATGTTAATGTGATGACAATATGGACATCACAGAGCTGTGGGAAGATTAAATGAAATAATAAATGAAGTGTCCCAAAATGCCTTGTTCAATAAGGGCTGTCCAGTAAATGTTGACCTCATCTTCTTTCCTCTCACTTCTCTCTTTGACTTACACATCTTTAATTTATAGGCATGGGGTAAATGAAAGAGCCTTGAATACCCTGTTTTCACTTACTGCCTGCTTGAAACTTTCAGGTCTTCTGGGAGAATTGGTACGAAGCCTCATAACCAGAATAAAGAAAGAGAAGGCTCTCAGTCTTCCCAACATCCTCTCTCTGGGATTCCGTCCTGAGTCTTCCTGTGTTGTACTGAAAACATGTTCTTCATGAAGCTTTACTGACTTTGTATTCATGAGATTGGCATCAATTATAATTGAAAAGAATAAACCCAGCCCCCCACCTTTCAACTTGCCTTCTATCCTCATACTCGTGTCATCTAATATAGCAGGAAGAGAATAATTTGGATTAGTTTTATATCACATTTAAGCCCTTAGTGGAGAGAACAGACATTCCTTGTTTAATGACTGATTTCCTTTCCTGCAACTAGGTCATTAAGTGAATTGTTCGCTAAATGAGGAATTGTATATAGTGTGTACATTACAATGTTCAGAACAAAGAAATGGTCAACTTGATGACTTTGTTTTTATTTATTTTATTTGTACTGTTATGTATAACAGAACATAAAAGCACAATACTATCACAAAAATTGCAGTACTGTGCTGTAGAAGCCACCATAAGGCCACACTGCTGCTCGCGTTCCTTTGTTGCAAAGTTACAGTGCAGGTCGTAAGTCCGAGCAGAGGGTGGTAAGTCTGAACAACGTGCCTCAGTCTTAAGTCCAAGTAGTCATTAAACAGGTAGTTTGTTAAATGAGTAATATCTGTAATACTGCTTATTTGTTCTAAAAAAAAAATGAAGAAGCTTATTTCTTTTCACCTTCTTCCTGCCTTCTTCTACCTGGCTGGGGCGCCCACTCCTTTCCTGTGTACCCCAGCCCTCAGGTGAGCAACTCCTCATTGAGTGTCCTCTCTGGGGATACAGGTGGCTCTCAATCCCAGCGCCAAATCAGGGGGCCCCTCGCAGCTTCTGCCAGGAAGCTTCCTGGGATTTGAACCTCTCCAAGAGTGACATTATTTGGACTTCCTATCCACCGCTCAGTCTCATGACCTGCATTTGAACTTACATCACAGGGACCTGAGCAGCTGTGCGGCTTTGTGGTGGCTTCTGCAGCACAGTACTGTAATTTTTAAGTAACTCCAGGAGCACTGTGTGGCTCTGGTGCACGTGTGGTGTCAACTTTCCGTGACTGCACTCCACAGTCTTTGAGTGGAGGCATCCACGAGAGAGGATGTCATTGAATTTATGGCCATCAAAGTCTGAGTTCTGCTCTTGTGGAAAACCTGGTGTAAGTGGCAGAGGGATGTGCTTGGGACACTCAATAGACCACATATTCTCCAAGAGAGCCACAGAGCCCAGTGCGGAGGGTGCAGGCAGAGGGAGGCCCCGAATGACCCTGCAGCCCTCTCTGCAGCTGACCTGCTGAGCTGAGGTCACGTGACCCCGACTCTGCTGTCAGGGAGACCAGGAAAGCACGTCCTATGTCTGTCTTGTTAAGTGACAGATCCAGAGTAGGGGTTGCCTCCAGTATGGGATGCGTATTTACTTGACAAATATGCATAGTGAGTTTCATTTCTTTCTTGCCTGGTACCCAGATGGCTGAATCTCTTTTCTTTCCCTGTCTTTCTCACCACTGTCACTCCTATACTGGTCGAATCACATGAATAAAGACTTCATCATCCTCCTGAAATCTCTGCTTATTCAGAGATGTCTAGCAAACACAATGTTTCATGAGCACTCATGCTGACTTCCATAGCACTCTGAGAGATGCGGAGCCCCTGTCACCCAGAGGTGCAGCAGGGATAGGGAAAGAGAACTAGGAGGAAGAGCAGGCTTTGCTGGTTTGTCCTTCAAAAGCCCTGTATCACTCTCCCCTCATTGGCCCTTAACACTGCCAGTGGAATCTGGCAGAACAATTTTACCCTATCGAGCTAAACCCCATAGTACTATGTAGATAGATATCAATGCATATAGGCATGGCATTTCATAAGGGCCCTTAGGGAAGTCAGGAGAACAATCATGGGGACCCTTAGTGTTGAATAACTTAAAAAGCCATACTGAGATGTCCTAGTCAGCACCAATAATTAAAATAACATGGTTTTCAGTAGGAAAAAAAGGCAAAGAGAAAGACTAGTTTAACTGACTTTTACTGCTCCAAGAATGAGTGAGACCCACAGCACTTTAGAACATGACCAAGTTGGACTGGGGTCCTGACCAAGCCTGACAGTGGATGTCTCAGCCCCAGTGCCCCTTACTGGTGGGCTCTCCTGGTGCCAACAGATAAAGGTCTTCAGTTATAGAGAGCCCTTCCCAGTCCTTGTTGCAGTCTGGGAAGTTTATATTTGTAATCCCATGGAAAAGTTATTGGAATTCTAGTGAGTTAATTCCAATCTGCCACTTCCAGTGCAACCCACGGTGAGAATAAAGACACTAAGGCATACTTACAGTTGTGGTGAGCCAAGGGGTCCTGGGTCCAGCCAAGATGGTGGTTATTGGAACAAAGGCCTCGACCCAGGGCTGAACCCAGGTTTTATTAATTCTCAAGGAGGGGAGTGGCTCGGGGATGAGTGACTGTGAGAATGGCAGGAAGTCCATGAGTATCATGAGCAGGGTTAGGTAGGAGGCCTGAAATCACCTTTATAATAAGCAGAGGGAAGGCTATGCAGAAGGAGTAATCTGCATAACACAATTCAAGATAGTATCTAATGTTTTGGGGTCGGTACTTCAGCTCTGATGTGTAATCTTTTATGCCCTGGGAAGTCATAGCCTCTTTCTCGAGGATCGATCCCATCCTGCCAGGCTCACCCATGTGTTTTGGGAGCTACAGGGTCAGGGAAACACTGCCCTGTCACTTGCTTCAAAGGCTACACATCAGCACCTCGGCTGGACAGATTTGCATTGCTTAAAGCCAATTGAAAGGATAAGGAAAAGTCCTAGCCAGCTCTGTACATATCAGTACATGGAAACAGGGCCAGGTTTAGCCAAAATGGAGATAATTGCTCTTCTTTCAAGGAGAGTCATCCAGGTGTCCCCCATATTCAGTGGCTATGCACAGCATGGAGGATAAAGTCTGGAGAGTGTTGTAGGAGGTGCTTTTGCAGTTGACCAAGATGAGTCTTCGGAGCTGCAGAGCCAGGGGTGTGTCACACAAGGCAGGATTTGGAGCAGCCCGCTCGTGGAAATGCGGTAGGTGTAAGTGACGTGGAGGTGTGTACTCTCTCCACTGCTGAAAGTTTGCTTTTCTGTGTGGTAGGAAACCTCAGAGCTAGGAGGGGGTGGAACTCACTCTCTTGGTGAATGGTTTTAGTAACTTAGAGTTGCTAAAAACAGTACTGGCCTGACATTGAAATGTTTCCCTTGAAATTTGCCATCAACAAGAATGACAAGGGCATTCAGAGGAGGATTAGAACTCATTAAGAAACTAAGGACAACCATCATGCAGGTAATGGCTTCATGTCCCACTCACGTGCTGTGTTCCTATGAAAGTACTGCACAGTGTGTGAGAGGTGAGAGCACATTGATCATATGGTTATTAGGGACAAACTAATTTTGAAATTCAACTTGGTGTTAGTGAGTCTGACTATAGAAGATTGGAAGTGTGGAATGGAGTTTATGTAAGAAGTCAGAGCTAGAGCTGTAGAATTTCTCCAGGGGAAAAAGAAAGTAATCCCTATTGGTTCAGAATGATCAAAAAAGTAAACCGAGGAAATGCTCTTGCATTTGACATGAAGGATATTCATGGTCACTCTTCAGTGGCCAATGTCAAGAGATCAACGTGGGTAGAAACCCCACCTGAGGAAAACAAGTCCACATATCTCTGAATGTTAAGATAGAAAGGGAGGAGAGTGAAATGATAATGGGTGGGAGTTAATTGTTCTGTACTTTAGGCTCTATCTCATTGTTAATTGACAAGACACAGAATCCTTTAGAACCTCGTATTTCCCACCACGTTCCCAGAAAGCTGAATTTACCTTACTGTGGTCTATTTTCATGGCCATTCCTTGCAATAGAACAGGGGAAGAGATTATTGTTGGAAACCTTGTACCCACTGTTTTTGTAGCCTCCTTAATAAATGATGGAAAAGCAGCATGCACGAATGTTGGTATGAACTGGCAGGTGATCAGGAAAATACAGATAGCCTCACCATAAAATCTCACAGAGTCAAAAGGGGAACTCTATCTGAAGCATTCTCCACTGTCCTCTATTGGATCCAGCTTGATAGCATCAATGATAGAGGAATGAGATTCTACTCATGTTCACCCTTAGATGTACTTGTGGTGAACTGCTGCAGACAGGACCCAAAGGAGAGCAAGAAAAGACAAAGGGTAAGAAAAATAGAAGTTCAAACAGAAGTGTGTATTTCTAGTGATTAATAGATAAATTTTACGAAAGACTGGTATTTCCTAACTTTGTCATGTTTTGACTATTTGAAATGACTTAAAATATGTTTCACAAACCTTGATGTCTCTACAAACTCTGCAGAGCAAAAGAAGCTCACATTTCAGAAAAATACAAGACAACTTTGTAGGAAATAAGACACAGTGTGGAGAGAGGGCTTTCTCGCTACAGCCGTGGAACTCATTTTGAGCATAGAGCGAGGCCTTGCATAATCTGACTCGAACTACTCCCTGCAAGCTGTTAGCTAACTGCTTAACTCTCTACATTGTAAAGTCATATCCTGTATCAGCAGAGTAAAGTATGCTATTGGCACGCAAGATCTATACGTATAATGTGTTTTGGTTGTGAGAGGCACATTTTATAATTTCTTTAATTAAAGCATCTTCTTTGAAAAAGGAGGCATTTTAGTTTTATATTTTCTTCTTTTCAACAGTCCATTTTTACAGTAAGTGGGGAATACTCTCAATCAAGAAGTACACAACATCTAGGGAACAGTATGGTAGAAGCATGTGTTTGGGACAGGGCAGGGGAACACAAAAAAGAACATAGAGTTTTTATCTCCTGATGACATATCTGGATAGGTTTCATTAATGATTTCTTAGCCATTTCTTATAGGTGAGGTCCACTATAACCAGTCAGTAAAGAAAATATCATCCGGTACGTCAAGAACATGACACTACCCTAAACTGAAAAACTGCAATTTAGAACCTTACATACTGATATCATAGAATCCTTTTATTTCTAATGAGGAATCGTTAGACATACAAAACTTAGTAGACTATTTTGACCAAAACTGCGGTGGTTAAAATTAGACTCTCATAACTAGTTTGATTTTTTTAAAAAAAGTAAAAAAAGTAAAAAGACCAAGATCAGGAGTGATTTATACACAGTGAGACAGATTAAAAGTGAGAAAAGATCTGATACTAAAACTGACAGTGTCTTGCAACCACTGATGGCTATAGTGAGCCCTTACCAGTCTTAGTCATGGTCTGGGAAATTTATATTTGTAATCCCATGGAAAAGTTATTGGAATTCTAGCAAGTTAAATCCAATCTACCACTTCCAGTGCAACCCACAGGGAGAATAAAGACACTAAGGAATATTAATAGTTGTGGGGAGCCAAGGGGGTCCTAAGTCCAGCCAAGATGGTGGCTACTGGAACAAAGGCCTTGACCCAGGCCCAAACCCAGGTTTTATTAATTCTCAAGGAGGGGAGTGGCTCGGGGATGAGTGACTGTGAAAATGGTGGGAAGTCCATGAGTACTGTGAGCTGGGCTAGGTAGGTGGCCTGAAATCACCTTCGCAGTATGCAGAGGGAAGGATATGCAGAAGGAGTAATCTGCATAACACAATTCAAGATAGTATCTAATGTTTTGGGGTCAGTGCTTCAGCTCTGATGTGTAATCGTCTATGTCCTGGGAAGTCATAGCCTCTTTCTTGAGGCTCAATCCCAGCCAACAGCATGGAGCATGGCTCTCCATCCTGCCAGGCTCACCCATGTTTCGGGAGCCAAAGGGTTGGGGAATCACTGCCCTGTCACTTGCTTCTAAGACTACACATCAGCACCTTGGCTGGACAGATTTGCATTGCTTAAAGCCAATTGAAAGGATAAGGAAAAGTCCTAGCCACCTCTGTACATATCAGTACATGGAAATAGGGCCAGGTTTAGCCAAAATGGAGATAATTGCTCTTCTTTCAAGGAGAGTCACCCAGATGTCCTCCACAGATGGCTATAAACAATTGAGAAAGTGAAGCCAGGTGCTTAACAGTGTAAATTCTGGGTAGATCAAAGACGTGCATTTTTAATACACTATAATAATAAATTCAGAAGAAGAAAATAGAGGTAAATATTTTCATTATCCTGAGAGAGGAACCTCTAAATTAGAAACCATGACAGAAAGCATTGACTTGATTACATAAACATTTTAAACATTCACACATAAAAATGACTATAAACAAATGAAAAACTAGAGATTAACTCAGGAAAATGTTTCTATCAAACAGAAGCAGGTTACTATTCTTCAAACCTGAAGAGGTCTGAGTGATCATTAAAAAGACAAACACCCCAGTAAAAAATATATGTAAAGATGATGTATGGGCAATTCTCAGAGTAAGAAATACAGATAACTAATGAGCACATCAAATGTTTTGTAATAAAAATACAAACGTAAATGATATACCTTTATTTTGCCCATTAAATTGATACCAACTTCTTAAACAAAAAATAAAGCAAAATATATGTTAATGAGCCAGGAAGGAAATGAGCAAGGTCAGGAGTATAAAATAGCAATAAGAATATAAATGCCCTGTGATTTCCTATTGACCTGGCATTGCTTCATCTAAGAAATCACCCCAAGAAAAGTAAGGATGTTCAAAGGTAAAAACAAAAGAATACATGAAAAGTGATTCATATGTAAAAATTTACTTTTCTTACCAAGAAATAAGCCCAAAAGTAGGCACTTCCAGGCTTGCTTTTGGTGGCAAACTTACAGAACGGTTCAGGGGTTAGCCTCTCCTCACAATTGTGAAATGACTGCCGTGGTTAGGAGAAGCACTTTTATATGAAATAATCACAGTCAAAAGCAAGGGAAATGGGTGGTTTCTCCCCGTTGTGGTTTACATCTAAAATGGTCCCCGAAGCCTTGAGTGTTTGGCAGGGGATTGAATTGGGGGGATGTTATGGCTTGCTTGCTGTTAGGAGGTGGGGTCTGGTTGTGAATCGTCTCGCCAGGGCGTGACCTGCAAGGGTATATCTTTCTCCTGGCTCCTCCTTTGTCTCTCTGCTTCCTGGCCACCATGACATGAGCAGCTTTCCTCCTCTGCAGGCTCTTCCCCCATGCTGGTTCTTCACTGGTTTTACCATGTTTCTCCCTATCCAGAAGCAGCTGAATTGATATAAAGGTGGAACGGCCTTTTAAAGACACAAATACAGCACTAGCTAGGTGGCAGTATCTGGCAGGGCTGGAGCAAGGTTTGCTGGAAGGCTGTGCATGCTTTGAATGAGCATCCACTATGTGCTACTCTTTCTCCCGTAGCTAAGATGCATGGGTCCAGGAACCAAGGGGTGGAAATGGGAGTAGCATCACTCACAATTATTCCTCATGAACAATTAGCAAAAATTTCCTTCCTATTCCTGCAGCCTTATGCTCTGCTGGTCTAGAAGTCTTGGCTCCAGAGTGGGAAAGGCTTGTACCAGGAAACTGATCATTTGGGGCTCCTCATGGCTCGGAGTAAACAAGCTGAAAAGGGAGTTATGTTGTTGGCAGGGGTGATTGATTCAGACTTCCAAGGAGAAATTGGACAATTACTCCACAATGGAGGGAAGGAAGAATGTACTTGGAGTGCAGCAGATCCTCTGAGGCACCTCCTGGTATTACCATTCCCTGTTATTAAGGTGAATGGGAAATTACAACAATCCTGTTCAAGTAGTGTCTTAGTTAATTTTCTTGTTGCTGAGACAAAATACCTGACACCCAAAGTTAAAGGACGAAAGGTCTATTTAGCTCACAGTTTGTAGAGATTTCAGTCCAAAATTGGCTGGCTTTAAGGCAGGGTGGCACACGGCAGAGGAGCAATAGTTCATGGTTGTTGAAGACAGCAAGAGCAACAAGAGACCTTAACAGCATCTTTCTGCCCCTTTTATATTGTATCTAGGCTGCTTGGATTAGAGCAGTGCCAAACCAATCAGTGGACTGATTTAGCAATCACACACCCTTAATCCCAGGATCTCACACTCTAGATTCAGCCACCTCCAAAAAAGCCTAAGACTGCCTGAGGCTTTGGGGGACATCCAGTCACAATCCATAACAGGTAGGATAACAAATGGCCCACAACCTTCAGGAATGAAGGTATGGGTTACCCTGCCAGGCAAAGAACCAAGATCTGGTGAGCTGTTTGCAGAAGGTCAGAAGAATGCAGGAGACCAAAAGAATACAGAAGGTAGTTATAAATACCAGCTATGACCATGTGACCAGTTACAAAAATTAGGATTATAATTGTCATGAGTATGTCTTTCCTATTTTGTTAATATGCATCTGCATAGATGCACATATATTAAGCACGTATCTTTCTTTGTAACATAATGTTGATAGAATTAATATCAGTTCTCAATTATTGATAAATGTATAGTATTATAATGTTTAAATTAACAAATGTTAGGAGAAGAGTAAGCATCACCCAAAGAAAAAGTTTCCCTTCTATTCTGGGGAGGAAATTAATGCATTTACATTTAAAAACAGGGTAGTTTTATCATGTTAGGTATAATCATGAACTTGCTATTGTATTTGAAGTAAGTATGGTTTAAGGAGATGCATCTGGTAGTCCAGTTGTCAAAGTTTGGATTGTGATTGCTAATTGTGATGTGTCACCTTAACCTGAGTAAGAACCTCACAGCAGATTAGTAAAGGTCTGGGTGTGTCTGTGGGTGATGGATATGTAGGCTGCAAACTGAGGAGGAAAGACTGCCTGGATGTGACTGGCACCAAACAATAAATTTGTGGCCTGGACAGAATAACAAGGGAAAGAAGGAAACCTTGTGTTGTGGCTCCTATCTAGACTTCACCCCAAAGCCTCATGTCCTAGTAGGTGGGGCTTTTTGGAGATGATTTTATCTAGAGTATGTGAAGATAGATTAAGAGTGTGTGATAACTAAATTAGTTTAGCAAAGTTTTGGGTGTGGATAAAGGAAGTCCCACCCTGGGTGTGGGTAGCACCAACCAATAGGCTTGTAGCCTGATGGGATGAAAGTCCAGAAGTCTTGCTACCCTTCCGCCTGCCCTTCCATGGACTGTTTCTCATCTGTGATGCTGCTCTGCCATGCCACCCCACCATGGAGCCAGCCTACTATGGACTGAAACCTCTACAAATTGTGAGCCAAAGAAACTTTTCCTTCATTAACTTGTGGGTATCAGGTATTTTGTCTCAGCAATGAGAAATTAACAAAGACACTTTGCTTTTTCTCTTTGGATGAGCTCTGGCCTTTCCCACTGGCTTTGGACGTTCACCTCCAGAGTCTTCAGCCTTCCAGTGCAGACCCTTCAGCTTTCTGACAGGGTGGTGCACTGGACCCTGCAGTGAGCTCCAGGCTTTGGACTTTTGACCTGATCCTCTGGCTCTCTAACACACAGATTTGCATTATTACACCTCAGTTGCTAAGGAGGCCATTCTAAACCTACTGCTTACTTATTTTATATAATGATATTATTATTATTATTATTGTTGTTGTTGTTGTTGTTGTCTGTTCTTCTTGTGAGCCCTGATACACCTGTGTAACTAAGTTTTTATTTTTGTAGAGAAACAACTTTCCCAGAATCTCTTGGCAGTCTTACCTTTTTATCTGATTGGCCAAAACTTTGTCACCTGCCCATTTTCCAGCTGCACAGGAGGCCACTAAATGATTATGTGACATGTTTGGAGCCTGTCACAAGAAGCAAATTGTCAGCAAAGAAGATGGGCCAGGAGATGGGCAGATGGCAACCATGTCTCCCTTGGGAAGCAAAGATTCACATGAGATTTAGGATAATTAATGGCTACATACAGCAGGAAAGTGGAAAAATGTAGCTGATCAATGAATACAGAATTATAGTCAGGTAAGATATTAAAAGGATGCTACCAAAGAGTATTTATCAGGATGCAAATATGTTCCTGACATATTAAACATGTTGTGCAACAATAATTCCTTACTATGCTAACTGATGCAGATACATATCCATACATCTACAGTTATACACAAACATAAATTCTGAGATGTTGTATCTATTGTTACAAGGGCCAGAAAATGAAAAAGGGGAGAGAGAAATAAGGGAAGCTAATCAATTAACTACTGTAGACCAAAACCAACGAAAAGACTGCTTCACATTTCTGAATCTGAGTTGAAACTTTGACTCAAGCATCAGACAACCTGATCCAGGGCCCAGAGCTCATGAACTTTCCAGACCCATCCAGAAGCAACAAGTATTCCTCCTGACAGACTCTCATCCTATCCTAAGGCTTTTACTGCTTGGTATAACTAAGTGCCTTTTATCTATAGCCAAATTTATGCTTTCCTTCCCCAAGTTTTCATTACAAAATGCTTTTAGGTCTTAGGTCTGTTTTTCAGCCTTACTGGCATCTGCAATGGCTAAATAAATGCCTTTATTTCAAAGATCCCTCCACCTTAAAAGTTTTGGTTTACACACACACACACACACACACACACACACACGCGCGCGCGCGCGCACGCGCGCACATGCACATGATTAAAAATGATCACACATCATTTGAAATCCTCCTGTTGAGATATGGGGGCCTATTGCTTCTCCTTCTACATCTGAGCTGGCCTATGACTGCTCTAACCGCTAGAGAAAGCAGAAACAACATGATGCCTACTCCAAGCGTGGCCCCGAGAGGCCATGGGCTTCTGTCCAGTGCTCTTGCAAGCACTGATGTGCTAGAGTTCATGACACAGTCAAGAGGCCACCATAGGAACAAGGGACCAGCAAACTCCTGGATCTTCAGCATGTCACCCTCGAAAGGTATGATTTGTGTTTTCTGAGACAGTCAGGGCCTTAAAAGCAGTTTTTGCTATAACCCACTGTCCTTCACTGGGACTTATTTGATGCACAATAGGTAACTCAGCAAAGTGAAGTGTGGCCTTTATTTTGTATTCTTTGTTACCTTAAAACTTTGAATATAGGTATTTTAATCATTTATGGAAAATTGGCAAAACAAAGTTTACCAGCCTTAAATTTACATAGCCTGGGCCGGTGAGATAGCTCAGCGGCATAAGCTCCTGCCTGGCAAGTGCGAGGTGCTGAGTTCAACTTCTGGTACCCACAAAAAGGATAAAAAGGGCTGGTGATATTGCTCAGCAGGACAAGCACCTGCTGGCAAGCACGAGGTCCCGAGTTCAACTCCCGGTAACCACATTAAAAAAAAATTTTACATAGCCTATCTCATCGCCCTTCAAGACTGAGACACTAGGATGAAAATAGCTAAAGTATTCTCAAGATTACAAATAGGGGCATCTGTTTACCAGCTTTTACAACATCCAGCTCCGGACTCCCTCCCTGGAGTGACATCTAGAGTCTCCAGCCATTTCCTAAACTTGCAGTCGCCTCCATTCCAGGGAAAAAGGGAACCTCACAGATGACCCCATCGGGAGATGACCTTCCGAAGCAAAACAAGGATCCTGTAAAAACTGCTATGGCTTGCATCTAGATGTCCCCCTAAAGCCTCACGCAGTCATAGGTGGGGAGTTTTTAAGGTGGCTGGATGAGGATGCATGGCGCTGGGATTAAGGATGTGATGCTGGGATAAAAGTGTAATTCTGGGATTAAGGGGCCCCCACCCTGGGTGTGGGTGGCACCACCCAAAAGGCAGGTAGCCTGGATGGGTCAAGAAGGGACAGAAAGAAGGCAAATAGTGCTGCTGCTGCTTGCTGCTTGCTGCTTGCTGACTTCTGCCAGCCCTATCATTCTATGGACTATTTCTCCTCTGTAAATGCTCCTCTGCCATGCCACCCTGCCTTAGAGCCAGACAATTATGGACTGAAACCTCTACAAACTGTGAGCTAAATAAACGTTTCCTCCCTTAACTTGTGGGTGGTGTGTATTTTGTCTCAGCAATGAGAATGCAACAGCACGCAGAAACACCAAAATGACACCCAGGATTTGGAGGTGACGGGCACTGATTGGGATCATTCCCAAAATATCAGAGCCTGATCTCTGGTGGTCTGGGGCTTATATGGGATAAGCAAGCAGGAAGTACAGAGGCAGAATGGCTTGTCAGTTGGGGATTGGTTTATCCAATGTGCATCATAGTGCCCAGCTATGCACCACAGTGACCAGCTGTTTCTAAGAGACAGGAGCAACTGGAACTGGAACAGGAATTGTCACCTGGGCAACTAGGAAACTTAAGTGTACTGGCTGGGGTGTGGTGGTGGTGGCGTTTTCTACTACAAGAAAAGTAACTAAGACAGTAAAACAAGTTGCCTGTCCAGCCATGAGGATCCCTCCAGAGCTCAAAACCAGGTCTGAAATGATGACTGTCTGGACCCAAGCCCATCACGGCCCCCCGCAGAACTAGTCTCCATTCCTTTGTGGGTGGCCTGGTTTGATCCTGGCGTGTGCACCCTCCCACCACACAGGGCGGAGTTTTCCCTTACTTCTCTTACTTCCTTTGCGAAAGGGCCTGTTTGATCTTTAAGCTAAAGTCCCTTATCATTTTATCTTATTTTTCATTTAAGGCTTTTTAATGCAAATTCTTATCCTCTTCCTCATTTATAGGCCTATTTCCACAATTCTGGCCAGCGAGCCTCTACTTTCAGGCTTTCTCAGTATGTGGTTCTGTTAGGTGTGAAGATAGAAAGTGGAGGAAACATCCCATAGGTGTGCAAAGCATGTTTGGCCCTAGAGCCTACCAGACCTGAGGTGAACAGCCTGCAATGAAGAGTGAATTAGTCAACCTCCTTGGGCCCCATTTTCCTTATATATAAAATGGGAAGTGAAAGCAAAAAACAAAAACAAAACAAACAAAAAAAACAATCCAAAAAACCTCCTGATTTTTCAAGGTTGCCATAAATGTAAGACAGAATAATGTATATAAAACATTTTGTTCTGTGCCCACCATATTCAGAGGACAGCTCATGACATTTAAAACACATTATGCCTCCCATAGTCAAGACAAAATCAACAGTATCATTGTTTTAATTACGTGGATAACATACGGAAGTTGACCCTATGGAACTTACGCATGAATTGACCTAAGACCCTAGATTATAGTGCCCATAATGGGTTTCTGGGTTTAAGACACACTCAAGCCTCAACTCTTAGAAGAAGTTTAATAATTTTGGGTGTGTGCAGTGCTGGGGATCAGATTCAGGCTTCACAGAGAACAGGGAAGTGGTTGACCATTGAGCCGTACCCCCAGGTTGAGGCTCAGTAATCTTGTCTTGTCTCATTTGGCCAAAATGTTCTACTCATTTGTCCACAAGTAGCCACTGAGTTCTATTTACACAAAGCTGTATGCCCAGTGCAAAGGACTAGGGATATTTGGATAGGTCCTAGGGCAAACAATACCAACTGGAGAACACTGGTTGCTCAGAACTTTACGTTTGCTTTCTCTCTCTGTCTCTCTGTCTCTCTGTCTCTCTCTGTCTTATGCACACACACACACACACACACACACGTGCGCGTGCACACACACACACACACACACACACCATGGTCTCTATTGCTGCTTCTGCTGCTGCTGGTGTGTGGGTTAAGAGCATCTGCTCTCCTGAATTTCATCGAGTGTTTAAAGTTCAGAGTGGCCTGAAGGCAGTGAATGCGAAGAGAGCACCCATGTTCCTCAAGGGCATGCAGGTGAAGCAAGGATGATGACAGATGCTGATGGAACTGTCGGAGAAGGAACACAGCCCTGGCACCACTGCGGGAGCAACGCAGTCTCAGCCATGGGAGGTACTTGCTAAGCAAGGCTGACTTTTAATTAAAACGTTCAATTATAATCTGGTAATTGAAGATGGAAAGAAACATCTTGGGATGCTTTTAATTCAAAACAGCATAAAACCACAGAGCACATGGCTCTATTCTCATTTTCCAGGGGAAACTGTGCATTGGACTGCACCCAGTAGAAAAATAGTAAGTACCCTGGATAAACAAAAGGTACTTTCAGGAAGGGGATGGGAAGACAATTATAGGCACATGTTTTATATAACTATAAGAGCAATACACGCTCACTGTAAAAACAACAAACAAAACAAAACAAAAGAAAAACAAAAACAAAACTAAACTCAATACAGAACTGTACAAATATTTTCCCTACCCAGGACTTTCAGTTCTGGAAAATGGAGCAGACATTATTTTCCCTGTTCTTCTCATTAAGTACAGTGAAAGTCCCTGGGCATCACACAAAACAAGCACAAGGATACTCGGAACAGTGGGGAAGGAGGCAGCCTGGCTGGAGCACTTGGGGCCTGAGGGAGGACACACAGAGAGTCTTCTGGGTTTGCTGCTTGTCACACACATCCTAGACTGAATCCTGGAGAAACCAGCTGCTCAGGGATGCCGATGAATGTAAAGTTAAAAAGAAAAAAAAAAAAAAAGCTTCAAGTAAAATCTTGCTCTTTACAGCTATAAGACTGGGAAAGAAGTGACCTAACAAGAGAGAAACTTGCAAAATAACCTCTCTGCCACAACCGGACATCACACACACAGCCCTGCAGTCCCCACCCCTGCCCCAACAAAACACAAGTAGAGACCTGTACACTGCTGGTCCAGGCTATAATAAGATGCATCCTGTCCGGGAACTGGTGTAAAGAGCAGCCTTGTAGAAGGCCAGAGCTGCCAATCCCTGAGCAGAGGCAAGTCGCCCACCTACAATATCAGTGGAGGCCATGTGAAGCCTGAATTTCTGCTCCTCTGAATTTCTGTCTCCCTAACCCTCCCATGGGGTTATGTCAGAGTACATCTCGGAAGTTTATCATCACCAACAAATGAGGCCCCCACCCAGGATGTCAGAGGAAGCCCTGTAGGGGTTCAGAAATACCACCAGATGCAGAGTCTTATGACATAGTACTCTAAATACTCAGGTTCCAATAAAAATGTCATCCCTTGTGCAAAGGACCAGGAAGATCTCAGACTGAGTGTAAAAGACAAGAATATCAGCACCAAGATGGCAGGGATAGGAGAATTAGCTGAGAATGACTGTACAGCAGCCATCCCAGGGCTGTGAACAAACATGAAACAAGTGAAAAAAATGGGAAATCTCAGCAAAGAAATAGAAATTCTAAGCCAAGCAATAGAAGATTAAAAAGAGGAAATAAATAGAAATTTTAGAACCAAACAACAGAATAATCAAAAAATTACAAAAAACAACAAAAATTGATGGGATGGCCTCAAAACCAAAATGTAGACAAGAGGCAGGAATCCTTGAGCAAATACAGGACATTGAAATTATCTAATCAGGACAACAGAGAGAAAATAGAATGAAGGAAAATTAATGATTCTCAGGGAATCATCACAAAAGATTCACATGGTGGGAGTTTTCTGGGAGGAGAAAAGAAAGACAATAGGGTTGATACAATACTTGAAGAAATGGCTGCTAAAAAACTTCACAAAATTTAGCAAAAGACATAAACCTTCACATTCAAGAAGCTGTAAAGACAGACAAATCAGAGTCAACCTTCTCAAGACTACAGACAAAAAAGAAAGTAGCTGGGACAGAAAAGTACCTGGGACTAAAGACTAGAAAGCTGACAGAAAAACCACACCTTACCTACAGGGGGAAATCAACATAGGACTTCTCCTCAGGCACCTTGAGTTAGAGGATGGGATAGAACATTCTTCAAATGCTGGAAGAAAGCTCTCAACCCAGAGTTTGACAGTCAATAAAATTCACTGGGAAAAAATGGAAGAAAAAGGAGGGGCTTAATTCAACAACAACAACGGAAACAACCAACGAAAAAGAAATGAACAGAAACATGGACCACTACCCAAGGAGAGTGTGTGCCAAGGCGCAGGGGGAGCCGGCTTTGAAAGTTCCGGCCCAGGCTCCCGCTTTGCTCAGCTTATGAAAATGAGAGATGCAAGCCATGTTCAATCTTGATTGCTCAGCTGTATGTAAATGAGGGGTGCAACCTTACTCACTCCTGATTGGCTTACATTTACATATGTCATAGTTCACTGGTCAGGTCCAGGCAACAAAATGAGATTTTCTGGGGCTGCTTATCTTGGTAGTTGGGACGGGGGCATGCCTGGGCGAGGGCTACAACGCTCAGGAACACTGAGAAAGTGTGTGATCCCCTGCCCCGGGTAGCTCCTCGGGCCCCTTCTGGAGATTCAGCTTTTCTTAACATTCTCACTATGGCCAATGAAAACGTCCTCCAGCTGTGAAGGGGAAACCAAGCCATTCTCAGTGAGGGAGAACCAAGAGAAGTCACTAGCACATTTGTTCTCAAACAAAACCAAAATTTGTGGCTAATAGACATTCTCTAAGCAGAACGGAAACAACAAAAAAGGAATCTTGGAACACAAGGAGGGGGAACACATTAATCAAAAAATAAAACAAAACAAAAAAACCCTTGAGGGGCCGGTGAGATAGCTCAGTGGCATAAGCACCTGCCTGGCAAGCGTGAGGTCCTGAGTTCGACTCCCGGTACCCACATAAAGGAAAAAAAAATGGCCGGTGATATTGCTCAGTGGCACAAGAGCCTGCTGGTGAGCTTGAGGTCCTGAGGTCGACTCCTGGTATCCACATTAAAAAACAAACAAAACAAAACAAACAAACCGCTAAATACATTTGGGAAGTACTGGTAAATATTAGAAATAAACTAGCTCCTCGAGGTTTCTTTGTCATCTTTGAAGGTTGAAGCAAAAATTACAACACTGATGTGGTTCTAAAGGTATGTAGTAGAAATACAGTAACACCTTGGTTCATGAATGCTTCTGTTTGCAAACAATTTGGTTCCCAAGCAAAAGCATTTGGCAAAATTTTGCTTCCATTCACAAACTCTGCCTCTGGTGACAAACGTGACTGTGGCCATTTTCTCCACACGAATACAGACACAGCCATCTTCTCCAGAAACGTAAAACAAATTAAGTTCACGAGCTCAGGCACCACTGTATTTAGGACAATTGTATAAAGGCAGAGGCTAAAGAGAAATAAAGGGAAGTAAGTTTTCTGCACTACATTTGACCTGGTAAGAGGACGCTACCAGCAGCATGGGATTATACACACACGTGTGTAAGTAGTGTAACGTCCGGGGAAACTGCGGTAAAAAGCCAAACAAAACAAAACAAAAAACCCATAAACTGGGTAGCAAAAGGGTGGGGAAACTCAAGTCCGGGAGCAGAGGTGAACCTTTGTACTATGATCTGGTGTTCGCGTCTCCTGTGTATTCCTGTGGAACATGCAATTCTTGAGTTGGTGGCGTCTGCAGGTGGAGTCTTTGGGGAATGAATGCGGAGCCCTCTCGAATGGGATTGGTGTTGTTACAAGAGAGGTCCCGGAGAGTCCCCTCTCTCCTGCCACGTGAGGGAATGGGAAGAAGGTGCCACTGAAAGAAATTCGTTCTCACCAGACACTGAATCAGGCAACACTGTGATCTTAGACTTCCCAGGCCCTAGACATGTAAGAAATAAATTTCTGTTGTGTATAAACCACCCGGTTTATGGCTTGTTTGTTTGTTGTTGTTGTTTTTGTAGTGCTGGGGATCACACTGAGGGCCTTTCTCATGCCAAGGAGGCCGTCTTCCGCTGAGCTATACCCCAGCCTGGGGGTATTTTTTTTAAGTGGCCTGATGGACTGAAACGCTCTGCTTTTGCGGAAGTGAGTTTATAATCTGCCTATGACCCTGGGTTGACAGAGGAGGTCTGAACATAGGCAGAGCCATTTGCTACTGCTCCATCAGCTGGTGGCCTACAGGATGGTGGTCTGAGGGAAATCCAGGTGTTGTCACTCTGTCCTCTTTCTACACTTCCTGTCATTCTGTCCTCTTTCCACACTTCTGGCAGAGTTGCCGCTTTCGGTCTCTACGCCTCTACATAACCCTATAACCTGGGTTTTCCTCCCACCACCTCACTAAAGCAACTCAGTGAGCTGTGACCAGCATCTCCATGAGGTGACCTTGTGCAGGCCCGCTGCCCTTCTCTCTGCAGCCATTCTGAGGACGCATAGATGGATGCCTGTGTTTCCCTATCCTGGCTCCACATCTCTGTACCTGTCCCTCTGTTTGCCTAAAAATCTTCCTTCAGAGAGGCAGGTGGCTCGGCCCCCTAATTCTGCACAGTATTTTCCTAAAATATCATCTTAGCAGTGAGAGCCTTCTCTATAACAACCCTCAAAATGCTACCCTCCTTAATTTTCCCTCTTACTACTTATGCTCACCTAATCATGTACTGCCCTCCATCCCTGCACATTTATTCCTGTCTTGTTCTGCTAGATACACACTCTATGAGAGTGGGTCTTACTCTGTTTCTCTCATGGTGACATACTCAGTACCCAGAAGAGTACAGTAATTGGCGCATACTAGATACACGGTCCATATTCCATGGGAGAAGTGCACGGATGCATGAGTTGGCAAGAACTGTTCTTGATCACACAATATTCCTATCTAACAAGGCTTCAGTGACTTGTGAAGAGGGGTAGAGCTCCAGCTCATCCTTCATCCTCCTCTGGGAGAGAAAATTCTGGAATAATTGGTTCACTTTCCAGGACATGAAATTCATGGATAGGGTCACCAGAATGATGGAATGTCATGTGTCCCCAGCTCCCTGAATAGTCCCTGAGTGTGTCTACATCATGCATGTACAATGCATCACTACCAATCTATTGGAGTAAGAATAGGAGTCCTCTAAAATGGTGGGAGAAGGAAAACAGGGTGACGAGTTTTATTAGCCACAGGCACCAACAATTGCTCATTACCTGGCTGTGTACAAAAAATATAGGATATGACTCATGTACCACTTCCCAGGTTTTTTTTACTTTTTTTTTTTTTTTTTTTTTGAGCTGAAGAAAAGTACCAGAATGTGAGTGGGAATCATGTCTCATGGGATTCCTTAGTTCTTTGTGCTTCACTGAAGATTCTATGTGACTATCTTCCTATCGTTGGGTGTAACTGTCACTTCCTTCTCGTTGACCTGGACACTGTCCCGGGCTGCCCGTACACCGGAGCTCAGGGTGTGGCTCTGACCGGGCTCAAAGCCAGCCCCTCCAGCCGGTCTCCACGCTCTGCTTATTGTCCCTGAGTACACACAGCCTTCTCAGCCTCTGGGACTGCTGTTTCCTCTTCCTTTTGCTAAATGCCTTTCTCTGCCTGGCGTTGGTCTCTTCTCTGGGACACACCTCGGATGCTGTCCTCTTGCTGAAACACTGCTGGTCCCTCTGCACACTCGTGGTCCATCCTTTGCCCCCGCACCTGTGAAGTCAGTCTCCCCTGCAGCCCATGCTGAGTCACCTTTTGCTCCTTGTCTTCTTTACCCTGCCCTACTGGGAAATTCTTCCAGGTCAAATAGTTCGCCTTACTCTTTATCCAAGTAGTATTCATAGAGTATTTACTATGTTCATTGTTTAATTTAATTATTTGATTTAATGTACTTCTACTTTTGTCCTTTCATAGCTCCCTCCTGCAGCCATATGAAGGTATAATTGAAAAACAAAATTGTGTCTATTTATGTATATGACCTGATGTTTTGATATATGTATACATTGTGAGATGATTAAAAATGCTGACATATATCCATCACCTCACATACTGATCATTTCTTGGTGGTGACAGTATTTAAAATCTGCTTTCTTAGAAAATTTTAAGTATACAATACAGTATTATTAACTATAGTTATTTACATATTACAGTAAGTCTGTGGAATTATTCATGTTTTCTCACTAAAACTTTGTACCCTTGACAAACATTTCCCAATCTGCTGCCTTCACCCAGCCTGAGGGAACCACTCTCGTACTCCCTGCTTCTATGAGTTGGATTTTTTTTTAGGTTCCACATAAGTGAGGTCATTTAGTATTTGTACTTCTCTGTCTGGCTTATTTCATTTAATATAATAATATCTAGTTCTATCAGTGTTGTTTCAAATGAGATGATTCTCTTTCTTATTAAGATTAAATGGTACTTCATTGTGTATTTATCACATTTTCTTTACCCATTCTCTGAAATAGTAACTTCATTTCCCTTAGGTACATGTCTAGTAGAGGAATTGCTGGATCCCATAGAATTTCTTTTTTTAGGGATCCTCTATACTGATCTCATAAAGGCTACAATAATTTAGATTCCTGCCAACAGCGTACAGGGGTTCCCTTTCCTGTACATTCTGGCCAACATTTGTTACCTTTTGTCTTTGTCATGCAGTTCACTATATACGGGATTTCTCTATCAGACACTGAGTTTGATTAAATAAGCTCCAATGCTTCTCTGTACTAGAAACAGAGCCAACTTAGTACATTTGTGGTCAAGTCCACACTCTGGCCCTCATGTGGGGAAATTTGGAATTAGCCATTTAACTTCTGGGTTTCAAACTTCTTGCCCAATTCCTAGCAAATATCACAGTAAAAATTATGTGAATTGCGAAGGGTAAGGATAATGCTATGGAGAATGTTTATAACAATTTTGTTATTTATCTCACAAATGCTCCCAGCCTGACTTAAGGTGATCCATCAGCCAAGCAAAGACAGGAGCAAAATATGCATGGCCAATATCTCTGACTTCTGCTCAATTTGTCCCAATCATCCTTTCCTCATTTGTTCAGAAGCCAAAGTGACAGCGCATCACCCTTACATCAGACAGGAGGATAGACTTCCTAAAGAAAGTTTAGGCTTAATAAAGGAGATTTGCTCTAACTAATGTTCACTGTGTTTAGATAACGAGTAACAACATGTGAAAATACACAGAAAGACAGCAAAGAGGAGCAGCTGCTCCCAAATTGAAGCCATATAAACTTCAAGGGATTATTTATATATTTTCAGACTTATAGGTAAAACTTTCCCTTCCTTCTTCTTAATGCCTTTGGTGATTACATATACATTGCATGATTTCTGGAACTACTGAAATAAATAGTCATAGATTCCTCGATACCCATTTTAAGGGACATTCTGTTGAACTCACCTATCATTGATTTCCATATGAAGTACTATACTATGGACATGCTAATATAATTTGGCGATAATCTCGCAGATAATTGTTTTAATGTTACTAATGCTAACATACCCACACAAAACTGAGGGAGTCAAGATATGAAATAAGCTTTAAATATTTATTGAACCATTGGCAATAAATTCTGATTTCAAATGCCTTAGCTATGGATGTGTTGGCTGGGGCTAGAAGCAGGGTGTTATAGAAACACAGGGGCTTTGGCATAGGGCACATCTGGTGGAATGCATGCTTCTTTGGAAGCCATTCAGCTATTTTGAGCCTCAGAGCCGTCACTGGTACAACAGGGAACATGAAAACAAGGGCTCATGCACCTGGCTGTGTTCTAGTCCTCATCCAGCTCACTTTGTGTATGTGATGTTATGTGATCTTTGGAACAATCCGATGAGCAGGTGTTTGTTCCCCTTACAAAAGTGAGGAAGTTGGTTTACAAAGGCTAAAGCTTCAGGTTTGGCTTTCTCAGCCTCCTCTGGGCCCTCTCCCAGGCTTCTGTGCTTCATCCCACATGAGTGCCAAGCTTCAGGGCAGCCCATAAGCTCCCATGACCCAGGTCCCCCTCTTCTTGCCCACTCCACCCATGGTGTCCTCTACACAGGGGATAAGCCACTGCTCTTGGAATCCCTCTGTTTGCATCAGCTGGCAAGAGTGAAGGAAGGGAGATCTTTCCTCTCCTATACCCAAGATGGAGGCTGTCTTCTTCAGCCTGACCATGCTGTCATGGAAGATTTTATTTATTTCACAATTGTTACTTGAATGCTAGAGTTTTGCAGTGTATTTGCCACCATTCTACCCTCCTGCCTCTTACTCCACATACACTCATTTCATCTTCCCTGGGATGGTGACTGCATTAGTCAGCTTTTTGTTGCTGTGACCAAGTACCTGAGAAAAACTTAGAGGAGGAATGGTTTATTTTGGCTCACAGTTTCAGAGGTCTCAGTCCATGATCATCAGGCTCTATTGTTTTAGGTTTGAAGCAAGGCAGAACTTCATGGCAGAAGGGCTTGGTGGAAGAAAATTGTTATCACTTGGTGGCCAGGAAGCAGAAAGAAAAGAAAAAGCTGGGGGCAGATTATACCTTTCCAGTTTATACCCCCAGTGACCTGCTTCCTTCAATGAGGATCCACCACCTAACAGCTCATTCAGTTATGAAATCATCAACTGATACAGTAAGGAGGTTAGCACTCCCATGATCCGATTACCTTCCAAAAGCCCCACCTCTGAAAAATATGAATTTTGGGGGGATATTTTTGACCTAGACCATACTAACACAGACCTCAATGAGGCCACACTGCATAAAAGCTGCAAATGTACATAAAGAGGCTTCAAGATACAGTAGTTAGGAGCTTGGCCGCTTATGGCCAGGAGCCTCTGGACCTCCTGCATTAGTGAGCCACCTTATTCCCTTAGGATTGCTTGGGACATGAGCTACGGCTAGGGATTTAAGATGTCAGTGGCTTCTGGGTCTGCAAAGACACTTTGTTCTCTTAATTTCTCCAGAATGTTGCCAGGTACTTCAACCAGCACTCAGCCAGCGTCCAGCTGGTGCTCACTGAGTACCCGTTGAATGGCTGGTGCTCAGTCCCACACTAAACATTTAAGCACCTGCCCTTTGTTCCCAAGACCAGGATCCTATTTAAGTAACCATGACCTCTAAGTGTTAGACAAAGTTGAGACAAAACAATAACCACTTTGACCCACAGAATATAGGGTGGTGTGTGTGTATTTTGTTTTCAGTGTCTCGACATTTAGCTGGGTAGGAAAATGGGAATTAGTCTTAGACACCTCTAGTCAATAAAGAAAAACGCTGCATTGTACATCCACGCCTCTTGACTCCTGGTGTTAGGTCCTTTCTCAACACCCTGAGCACTTGCCTCAGTGACATTCAGGTGCATGATGGGAGACCCGGGTGAGCTTGGTGCTTGGTAGCTTCCCTTCCAGCCTCTCCTTTCAGGTTCCTGGCATTATGGGACCCTATGCCTACTTCAGGTTTCTTGTGCCACTTTTGAAACAGAGAGACTGACAGTTATTTCCCTATGTTAGAAAAAGGAGGAGCAAGCTCCTCGCTTTGCTCCAGCTGCTTGTCTCACATGGGTACATTTGTCTGGTCACTGCTTCAGTCGAATTCCTGGGGATGGGATCGGGAATGTGGGTTACCTGCTCAGGGTGGACTCTGCATACTGCCTTAGCTTTCCTAGCTAAGTTCATGATAATCTCCAAAAAGATGGGATTCACTTTTGCTATTCAGAACTTTGGAAGCTGGTCCTGCCTGGAGATATTGCAAGTGGTAACAATACTCTTGTTTTTGTTTGCTTTGTTTTGTTTTGTTTTGTTTTGGTTTTTAGTTCCAGTAATCAGCACAAGATTATTTTTGGTCAGTGCGAATATACAGTGTATAATGATGAGGGAACTTGAACCTTTAGCCTTTCTTTGTATTGGGAACAAAGTCTTCTCTACCAACTGTTTCAAAATATGTGATGAACTTCTGTGAACCACAGTTACCCCTCTATGCTACAGAACATGAGAAGTTACTCGTCCTACCCAAAGGCACCCTCATACCCATTCACCATTCCGTCCTCATCCTCCTTCCCCTTCCCATCCTCTGACAACTAATGTGCTAGTCTCTTCTATGAAATCAAGCTTTTCACCTTTCATATGCAAGTAATAACATGTGTTGTTTGTCTTTCTGTGCCTGACTTATTTCACTTAACCTAATGTCCTCCAGGCTTATCCCTGTTGCTGGAATTAGCAGGACTTCATTATTTTTTATAGCCAACTAATATCGCACTGTGAATATGTATCTATTCATTCATCTGTGAACACTTATGTTGGTTGCATATCTTGGCCATTGTGAAGAGCACACGGGATTCTTTAGGGTTCTCCTTGGTGCTGACTGCTCTGACTACCAGGGTAAAGTGAGCCATGTGACCATTGTAGAATCCTACAGGACTGCTGAGGAAGTCCCCTTCAAACTTGGGGTGTGGTCCACTTTCCAGAGCCCTTTTGGTTCAGAATTCCCCAGTGATGCATTCCTTTATGTACAGTGCTGTGATCTGGGGCTGGGGAGCCAAATAAGGCAGTGGACATGGAGTGTAGGATCCTTCAGACCTACAGCCTCTCTTGGGGCTGGTTAAGAGAAGACAGAGGAAGAATGTGAGGCCTTCAACTTCCTAGGCATAAGCAGAGGCCAGGAAGGGACCCCTGCTGCTGAGCACCTCATCTGATGGCTCTGAGGTCTTTCCCTCTAAAGGACTTGAGCTGATCAAATGGCTACAGTGTTCCTCAGTCACTAACATCCACCCCACTCCTTGTTGCAAAGCCTTCATTGCAGGTCTGCATCCAGAAACTCCACGTCTGCTTGCTTGGGCACTCCTGCCATCTCCTCCTTATCTGGATGGATTCTCAGTCCCTGCCCACAACTCGCTGCCCCTGAACTTCTCAGAGCAAAGGCGGGGCCTCTGCCTTCTTTTTGACCCACGTCGCAGTCAATACAACATTTCAAAAAGTCTCCCTTTTGTACAACTTCCCTGACCTACTCTGGAACACATTCCCTGCTAGTCCTTTTGCCCGCTTTCACAGGTAACTTCCTTGGTGGTGTAGTAAACGCAGGCATACATGAGTCTGTCCTGGATGCTCCCTTCTGTCAATCGGCCCTCGCGTCGGCGCCCACAGCTTGTCAGCACGGAGGCGCTGAAGCCCAATCTCCAGGCATCAGGTGTCCAGCACCAACCTCCCTCCTGCTCCATGTGTTCTTGCCATTTCCCCAGCTCAGGAGAGCCTGCCTTGCCCTCCTCATACAGCTGGACGCCCTAACTGTCCCACATCTTGCTTCTCACACATATTGGTTACCTTTCTTCTCTCCATCTGAAATGTCTGAAGTCGCCTTCCTTCTCTCCTTTCCTATTATCACTGCCTCAGTGTAAACTTTGTGAAATTTACCTAGCTGCTGGCAAGAGCCACTTACCAGGTCTCTCAACGCCTATTCCAGCAGGATCTCCCAGAGGCCACAGATTGCTGTGGGCATCGCATTCCCTGTAAATGGCTTGAGCTGAGCCGGACGACTGCAAATGTTCCTCCATCACTAAGGTCCACCTCACTCTCTGGCACAAAGCATTTATGAGAGGCCGTTCGATGCAGCATGAATGTCAAGCTGCCCAGTCAGTATGAAAAAGTCTCTGAGTTCTACTTGGTTTTCCAGAAAATGCTGAAGTCTTCACCCATCTCCAGTCAACTTCACGTCAGCTTAAAGGATTCCACTCTCATTCCTGGGTTCCTACGTAAAATACAGAATGACCAGGTAACTTCAAATTTATGATGAACAGTGAATGATTTTTAGCATAATCATGTCTCAAGGAATATTTAGAACATAGTCATACTAAAATGTCTTTATTTTTAAAATCTAAGTTCAAATTTAATAGGGTGTCTTGTATTTATTCTGGCTAATTGCTTTTATTTGTAATAGCTTTATCGAGATATAATGCACACACCAAATTCTCACCCATTTAAACTGCATGATTCAGTGGTTTTCTGTGTATTTACAGTTATGTTAATCATCATCAAAATCTTAGTTTTTTATTTTAAAAAGAAAAAGTAAAAACAATAAAACAGTTTCAAAACAGGCTAGTAGAACAGTAACAATAATTAATACATTATGTATTGTTGTTTATATAGCAGTTGTTCAGAGTACAGATATAGGCATGAAATATTGCACAAACAATATTAGCACAGACCTTTCTTTTCAATGAACTAAGAGAAATTAATCGTATAACTATCTTAACTATCTTGTGTATATATATATTTCCTTTTTCTCTTCCTTACTTTCCCCTTTCCTCCATTAGTTTCTCTTTTCATTTAAACAGTTTCTTCCCAATTCACGATATCTGTTGTACATTTTGTATCTTATTTACTCATTCAGTGTCTCACACTACTGAAACAATGCAATGTTTACACACATGGGTCTAATTTATTTCACTTATGAGTATGGTCTCAATTTGCACCCATTTACCTATAAAAGTCTCAAGTTTATCCTTCTTTATGGCTGAGTAGTGCTCCATTATATTAAAAAAAAGAACCACATCTTTTTTATCCATTCCTTAGATCATGGGCATTTGGATTGTCTCCAAGATCTAGCTGTTACAAATTGTGCTGCTATAAACTTAGGTGCACATATATCGCTGTGGTACGATGTTTTTAATTCTTCTGGGAAGATACCTAGAAGGGGAACAGCTGGCTCAAATGGGACCTCTAATTCTAGTTTTCTAAGGAATCTCCACACTGATTTCCACAGTGGTTGCACCAGTCTTCACTCCCACCAACAGTGGGGAATTGTTCTTTTTCCCCACATCCCCACCAGATTTTGTTATTGGTGGATTTCTTGATGATAGCTATTCTTTCCGGGGTGAGGTGAAATCTCAGTGTTGTTTTAATTTGCAACTCTTGAATGGCCAGTGTTGTTGAACCTTTTTCATAAATTTATTTGCTATTTGTATTTCTTCATCTGAGAAGTGTATATTCATCTCAGATGCCCATTTTTGGATTGGGTCTTTGAATTTCGGGGGTCGGATTTTTTTCAATTCTTTATATGTTTTATATATAATTGCTTTGTCTGAAGGACAAATATAATTTTTTATAGGCTATAATTATAGGCTATAATTTTTTCCCACTCTGTGGGTTGTCTTTTCACTCTGTTGGTGATTTCTTTTGTTGTGCAAAATCTTTTTAATAGGGTAAGATCCCGTTTGTTGATGCTTTGTAGTATTTCCTGTACGGTCTGGGTTTTGTTCATGAAGTCTCTGCCTACACCTACGTCTTCAAGATTTCTACCTATTTTCTCTTCCAGTATATTTAGTGTTTCTGTTTTACTATTTAGATCTTTGAATCATTTTGACTTAGTTTAGTGCATGGTGATAGACATGGGTCTAGGTGTAGTCTTCAGCATGTAGAGAGCCAGTTATTCCAGCACCATTTATTAAAGAGGCTATCTTTCTTCCAGTGAAAACGTTTGGCCCCTTTGTCAAAGATAAGGTGTCTGAGTGTGCTTGTAGTTGTGTCTGCATCTTCTAATCTGTTTCATTGATCCTCAGGTCTGTTTTTTTTTTGCTAGTACCACGCTGTTTTTATCACAGTAGCTTTATAGTATAATTTCAAGTCAGGGATTGTGATGCCCCCCGCCTTGCCTTTGTTGCCCAGAGTTGCTTTTGCTATTCTAGGTCTCTTCTGGTTCCAAATGAATTTTAGAAATGTTTTCTCTAGTTCTGTGAGGTATGGTACTGGTATTTTGATTGGGATTGCATTAAATCTGTATAACAGTTTTGGAATTAGGGCCATTTTCACTATGTTTGTTCTTCATATCCATGAGCAGGGGACATCTTTCCATTTCTGATACCCTCTTCTATCTCCTTTTTCAGAGTACTGTTATTTTCAATGTATAGATCTTTTACTTCCTTTGTTAGATTGGCTTCTAAATATTTAATTTTTTGGATGCTCTTGTAAAGGGTGTGGTTTCCCTAATTTCTCTGTCCTTGACTTTGTTGCTTCTGTATAGGAATGCTATTGATTTTTGAGTGTTGACTTTGTATCCAGCTACACTACTGAATTTGATTAATAAGTCTTCAAGTCTTTTGGTGGAGTTTTTGGGTTCTTCCATGCAGAGTGTCATGGCATTGGCAAATAATAATAATTCAGCTTCTTTTCCTATCCTTATTCCTTTTATTTCTCTCTCTTGTCTAATTGCTCTGGCTAATGTTTCCAGAAGTATATTGAATAGGAGTGGTGATAGTGTATATCCTTGTCTTGTTCCTGATTTTAGAGTGAAAGTTTTCAGTTTTTGACCATTTAGTATAATGTTAGGTGTTGGTTTGTCATAGATGGCTCCTATCAGATTGAGGTAGAGACTATCTATTCCAATTTTCTGTATGGTTTTTATCATGAATGAGTGTTGGACTTTGTCAAAAGCTTTTTCTGCCTTTTTTGAGATGATCATGTGATTTTTGTCTCTGGTTCTGTTAATATGGTGTATTACATTTATTGATTTGTATATGTTGAACCATCCCTGCATCCCTGGGATGAATCCTACTTGGTTGTGTTGTATAATTTTCTTGATGATTTTTTGCATTCTGTTTGCCAGTATCTTATGGAGGATTTTTGCCTCTATGTTCATTAGGGAGATTGGCCTGTAGTTTTCTTTATCTGTTGCGTTCTTCTCTGGTTTTGGAATCAGGGTAATACTTGCTTCCAGAAATGATTTTGGAAGTATTGCTTCCCTTGCAATTTCCTTAAAAAGTTTCAGCATTAGTTGCACTAGTTCTTCTCTTAATTTCTTGTAGAATTCAGCAGTGAATCTGTCAGGAGCTGTGCTTTTCTTTGTTGGGAGGTTTTTTTTTTTTTTTTTGGTGGGTACCAGGGGTCGACCTCAGGACCTCATGTGCCAGCAGGCGCCTGTGCCACTGAGTGATATCACCGGCCCTTTTCTTGTATGTGGGTTCCGGGAGTCGAACTCGGGCCCTCACACTTGCCAGACAGGCACCTATGCCACTGAGCCATCTCACTGGCCTGGGAGGTTTTTAATTACATTTTCAATTTCATTGGCTGATATCATGTTATTTAGAATTTTTACATGTTCTTGATTTAGTTTGTAATTTGATTGTGTCTAGGAATCTGCCCGTTTCTTCTGTGTTTTCTATCTTATTACAATATAGGTTCTTGTAATAGGTATTGATGATCTTCTGGATTTCTGTAGGATGCGTTGTGATTTCCTCCTTTTCATTCCTAATTGTCTGTGTTTGTGTTTTTTCTTTCCTCTTTTTGATGAAGTTGGGTAATGATTTATCAATTTTATTTATTCTTTCAGAGAATCAACTATTTGATTCATTGATTCTTTGTATTGTTTTCTTAGACTCAATTGCATTAATTTCTGCTCTTATTTTTATAATTTCATCCCTCATACAAGCTTTGGGTTAGATTTGTTCTTTTTCTAGAAGTTTGAGGTTCAACATTAGGTCATTTATTTGAGCTCATTCTGTTTTCCTGATGTGAGAGTTCATCGCTATAAATTTCCCTTGTAGGACTGCTTTCATTGCATCCCATAAGTTTTGGTATGTCGTATTGGCATTATCATTTAATTGTATAAACTGTTTAATTTCATATTTAGTTTCCTCTGTGACCAATTGGTTGTTCAGAAGGGAGTTGTTTAATTTCTATGTGTTTATGGAGTTTTCATGATTTCTTTTGCTGTTAATTTCCAGTTTCATTGCACTATGGTCGGATATTATGCATGGGATGATTTCAATTCCTCTACATTTACTTAAGAATTTTTTGTGGGTTAATCTGTGGTCTATTATGGAGAATGTCACATGTGCAACTGAGAAGAATGTGTATTCTGTTGTTTCGGGGTGGAACACTGGACATCTACCAAGTTGATTTGTTCACAGGCTTGGTTTAATTCTGATATTTCTTTGTTGATTTTTTGTCTAGTTGATCTATCTATTTGTGACAATGGGGTATTAAGGTCTCCCATTACAATTGTGTTAGTGCTTATTTGATTGTTTATGTCTGTTAATATTTGTTTTATGTAGTTGGGTGCACCAGTGTTTGGTGCATATATATTTATGATTGTTATCTGTTCTTTTTGGAGTTTTCCCTTAACAAGTATGTAGTGACTTTCTTTGTCTCTTTTGATCAGTTTTGGCTTAAAGTTTACATTGTCTGCAAATAGAATAGCTACCCCTGCCTTTTTCTGGGTTCCTGTGGCTTGGAGAATTGTTTCCTATTCTGCCAGTCTGTTTCTTTTGATTGGTGAGTTGAGACCATTTATATTGATGGTTATAACTGTTATGTATTTGCTAATCGTTTCCACTTTATTTTCCTCTTGTTGGTTCTTTGTGTTTCTCCTCTGTTTAATTGCTTGCCCTGCCTGCTGGCTTCTTTCTTTTGGTGTTCTTGTGTTTGTATTCTTCATTACCTCTTTCTAATATATCATTCAGAGCATTCTGTAGGGCTGGCTTGGTGGGCATAAATTTCTTCAATTGTTCTTTGTCATGGGAGTATATTATTTCTCTATTGATTTTGAAAGACAGTTTTGCAGGGTACATCAATCTGGGTTGGAGGCTGTTTTCTTTTACGGCTTGAAATACCTCACTCCAAGCTCTCCTTGATTTGAAGGTTTGTATTGAGAAGTCTGCTGTGATTCTGATGGGCTTTCCTTTATAGATGATTTAGTCTTTTTCTCTAGCTGCTTTTAATATTTTGTTCTTTGGTTGATTCCTGGAATCTTGATTATTATATGTCTTGGTGTAGATTTATTTTGGTCATGGCTATTTGGTGTTCTATATGCTTCATTTTCTTGTATGTCAAAATCTTAATCCGTGTTTGGGAAGTTTTCTGCCATTATTTCTGTGAAGAGGCTTTTTTTGTCTTGTGCTAAATCCAGCTTTCTCACTGACTCCAATCAATCTTATGCTGTTCTTCTTTGCTTCATCTTGTAGCTGTTGGATCGATTTTTTGTTTTTAAGATCTCTTTCTTTTCCCGATCACTAGTTACAATCATGTCCTCTAGGTCTATCCTCATCTTCATTCAATCTGTTGTGTATAATTTCTATGAAGTTTTTAATCTTCTTAATTTCTGTTTGGATCTGTTTCATTGATTCCATTTCTTTTCTATGTTGGACATTCATGGTTCCCATCATTTTCCTGAGCTCCTCTATTTTTTTTAATCTGTGTCTGCTTTGATGTCTTTCATTTTGATTGTCATTTCTTTTTGCACCATAGAGATTATTTTTCTATGACCTGTTCCATTTTTTCCCCTCACTTTTGCTGCTATCATTTCAGAGAGTTCTAGTAGATGGCTTCTGATTTCCTCTATCTCTTTGTGTTCTGGACTTGTCCTAGGAGGGCTGGGCATTTGGGGTTGCATTTTGCTTCTTTGTCTTGTCATTTTCTATTTTCTATTTTTATTTTACTTTTTTTCTGTGTTGATGCTTGTAGATTTCTTATGTTAGATAGCTTTATCCCTGGTTTTGATGCTTTCCTAGGAAATGTCTGTCCTCAGGATGTCTTCTAGATGTAGGTGGCTCTTGGTCTCTATCCCAAGAACCAACCTTCCCAATATATTAAGAATGTGAAGTTGCTTCCTATTTTACTCAGGGCCCATTCCTTTGGAACTTGACTATGGTGATGGTTATGACCCCTCACAATCTCAGTGTTGTCATATGGGAGAAAAGCTGATTACAACAGGTTTGACATCTTGGTTGAAGTAGTACAATTAGCAATAACAATAAACTCAAGTACAGCTTGGCTAGTGACAAACTGTGGTAACTGTTAGCCTGGTATCTTTAGCCATAGGAGCAAGTTCTACAGTTATATAATATAATCCAACTTATACCAGGAACTTGTATGCAATGATTTTCCACTTAGTAGAGTGATTTTACCCTGTTGTGTGGGGGATTTAAGAAGGATAAGGGGTAGGTTGAAGAGATGAATGAGGTTAAATATAGTTGGGGTAAGATTGGGGTGTTAAGGATGATTGTCCAAGTTTTGGGTAATTGTAGGACACAAGAGAGAAGGATTGGAAGAGAAAGCCTAGGAGTATTGAAGTGGACCAGAAAGAGAAGAGACAATGTTCACTCACATGAAAGCATTATAAAATCAAGTGAGAGGGCCAGTGATATAGCTCAGCAGCATAAGCACCTGCCCGGCAAGCATGAGGTCCTGAGTTTGACTCCCGGAACCCACATAAAGGAAAAAAGGGGCCGGTGATATCGCTCAGTGGCACAAGCGCTTGCTGGCAAGCACAAGGTCCTGAGGTTGACTCCCAGTACCCACATTAAAAAAAAAAAAATCAAGTGAGATAATTGATGATAGAAAGGAAGAGGATGAGTAGAATAAAACAAAAAGAAAGGTTAGAGATCTAATTGTGAAAGAAAGAGAAGAGAGAAAAAAGAAAGTAAGAAAAAAAAAGAAACAGGAAACAGAAATAACCACACACACCAAAAAACAACAAACATACAGAAAGAAAAAACAAAACAGAACAGAGAGAAAAAGAGAAAAGAAAAAAAAATGGGAGGTGGCCCAGTCCTCTTCTATTCCATGTGTCTTTATCCACAAGCACAGTGCTGATTCAACTAACTTACCACCTGCTGGCTTGCAGTGTTACTGTTGCTTCTGACAATTTTGGGTGGCTAGTCCTGCCTATCCATCCTGTGCACCCTGGCTGGGGGCCATACTCGGTGGCTGGCATTCTCACTGGTACCTGGGTCTTGCCATGTGGTGCACCTCAGTCCCGGTGACAGCAGAGGGAGGGCCGGTCTCTGGGCCTTCTGCGTGGTTTACCTGGATCCCAGCAGCCTTGATGGGAGGGCCAGTCCCTCCACCGTCTTAGTTTTGATTGTCTTCATCTCCTCAAAATGGAATCCTCTTCCTATTAGTAGTCACTCCCTGCCCCAGTCCAGCCTGAGACAACCACTAATGTATTTTCTGTCTCTATGGGTTTGCTGATTTGGAAGTTTCATATGAATGAAACTGTACAAAATAGAACCTTTCATGATAAGCTTCTTTTAGTTAGAGTAATATTTTCCAAATTCATCCATGTTGTAGGATGCATTAAGTATTTCATTGCTTTTTATACATAATATCCACTTTTTATTCATTATAAGTTGATGCATTTTCATTGTTTTTATTTTTGGCTGTTGTGAATAATGCTGCTATGAAAATTTATGCACAGGTTTTGCGAAGACATATTTTTATTTTTATTGAGTGTATCACCACATATGCAAGTGAGGTAACTCTATGCGTAACATTTTGAGGAACTCCCAAATGTTTTCAAAATGGCTGTGCCATCTTATATTCCTTTTTTTGTTTTTAAAATAACCATTGTTTTTTTAAAAAGTTAATCCATACATTGCAGGAAACAAAAAACACAAGAAGCAAAGAACAAAGTTATTCAGTCATAAGCAGCTTATTGGTTGTAATTTAGGTCCTGTGCGTACCTACACAAAATGCCTTTTTGTGTGAGTGTTTGTACAGAGTGCCATGCTTTCTCATACACACAAATATTCACCAATTCAGAATCCCAAAGCTACAAGAGTAGTTTTGATTTCCAAGAATACACTCCACCAATTCCATTTGTTAGAAAAAAAACATTTTCTTGCCTTTCTTGGGGCCAAAAATTTCACTGAAGACAAAAGTGGCAATAGGCCTCTAGATAGAAGTATTGGCAGAGTTATGATTAAAATACTGCATTTCCTTAATGCTTGATTTAAAATGAGACATAAACCAAGCATAATGTTTCTGAGACTTAACTGATCTCTACTATTAAAATGTTAGCAAGAAACAATATTCCCACTGCATTATTAATGTATTCCCATAGTACAACCAAAGTGTAAATCTGAGCACACGGCACACCTTTCTCCTGTGCTTCTTCCCACCCCTCCATGGCCAGTGTCACCAAGTCCTGATACACTGCTCAGAGGTGGCGCAACAATTCCATGTCCAAGATGCATCTTCCCTATCAATTATTACAGAAACATATTTACGAGTTGGGAAGTTTTACCACACACTATCACGTCAAGGTATTTATAAAGCTTAGATGCTGTGCAATAGAGTATGGAATTTGTGTACCAAAAACACACATATATGTCTATGGTTAGGTCTAAAGCCATATTCCAGATATGGGAAAACAAGCAAAGAGCCCTTCCCCTCATCTCCTTTTCCTCCTTCACCACAGCAGTGACTAAGTTCAGGACCACATCGGGCTCCAAGAAGTGGCTTTGACAAAGTTCACTTCTGAAAGACAGTACATCTTAAAAACTAACAAAGGACATTTCTATAGGGATTATTTTGCTACTTGTAATGTATTCTGGACATTAGGACATATGCTTAATACCCAGCAATAGTAACAAAAATGCACGTATTAAACAAGGACTAGACAATCTGAACTCACTTAACAGGCAAAGAAGTTCCCTCTCTGCAAACCCCCTTCCTACCCCGTGAAGAGTCCGCACTCTCTGCAAGACCTCAAGTGTACAATTCCATTTCCAAAATGCAACAATTCTTGTGAAGTAACAAAAAATACTTAAGGAGTGTTAGTTTAATTCTTGACTAACTTAAAACACCTAGAAAGATTATGTTTCTTTCCAATAAGGACTTCAATTTCCCACTGCATGTTTAGTAGCATTGAATAAATTGCACAATGTACTTAATGAAAACTCTGATTTAGAAGTATTTCCTAAAGAGGAAAATTCTGGTCTGAAACTTTTCCACTTCCCTCTCTACCACCCCAGGGGATAGATGCATATGTAATGCTTAGGAGGGACATTTACACTTTCTTTTTCAGAAATTTTTCCTATGAATTTTAACACAAAATGTACTCAGTGTATTAGTTTACTAACTCTACTTTTGTCATACACCAGCAATCTCTTTAGCATCTGGAAAGACCAGAGGCTGTAAATTGGGACTCCTTTGTCCTTTATGTACAACCATTTACACAGCTAATAGGACAAAATGTACAGACACAAGGGACAATGATCAATCATGTTTCATCAAAACCACATTAATGTAAAGCCCTTTGCACGTCCTCCTCCTTCCTCTCTCACCCAGCACAAATATGATGTGTACCGCTCACAGAAGTGTTTTGATCATTCTAACTTCAACAGGCTGTATTTCATTGTGAATTTTAACAAAAGAGTATCTATATGGTGTGTTATTTGCTACTTCTGCTTTTGAGAAGCTTGGTGCGCGTCTAAATATCCAGAAGCCTACATGTTTCATAAATGGACTCAAAATTTCCCCCTATATATATAGCAGTGTTGAATAAACTACACACATGTAACAATGGTTGTATCTGAAAGTGACTCCTAAGTAGGAACATTCTGGCTTAGAAGTCTTCATTTCTTCCAGTTCCTTCTCTCCTATAGCACATGTGATATAGGCACATGTATCACTCGGATGTGATGTTACAATTTCACTTACAAAAGTCCTTTTTAGAAGACAGCCTTTTTATGAATTTTAACACGAAGTGTATAAGATGTGTTAGTTTACTAAGTCTACTTTTGGCAACTAGACATTGGCAACATCTTTAATATCTACACACTAGATATAAAATTAGACTCATTTGTTCAGCATATACATGATATACATACTATAGCAAAGTTAAATGAAATGCATGTAGCATAAGGTAAATGGATAAGGTGGGATTTTCCAGCTTTTGCAATTTCTTCCCCTCCATTTCCCTCAACCCAATGAAAAAGTACAGACAGTGTTTTATTCACAGAGGGAGTTATATGACTCTTTTTCCAAACATGATATTTCCCAGCATTTTTCGAAAGCTATTTACAAGAAGTATTGGTCTCCTACTTCTACTTTTTTGTGGTACTAGAGCCTTCCCACTGAGATACTTCACCAGTGTTTTCTTATTTTTTATTTTATTTTGGGACAGGGTCTTGGAAAGTTGCTAAGTTACCCAGGCTGGGCCTGAACTTAAGATCCTCTGTCTCAACCTCCTAGAGTATTGGAATTATAGACACGTATCACCATACCCATTTTGTACTTTTAAATATATCCAGCACTTCTAAATATCTGGAACTAGATTTTTTTTTACATGTCAGCTATGCAAATGACATGCACACACAGCATAATTTAATATATGTAGTAAAATTTAATCTGAAAAGATCTAGACATGAGCAATTTGACCTTGAGCCATTCTATCCTCACTTCCTTCTCTGTCTGCAACTCAGTGATAATCCATAGGTAGTTCTTAGAGATGGCTGAACAAATTCATATCCAAAATTCATTTATAGAGGACAAGCTTTCCTATGAATTTCAACACAAACTGTACAAAATGTGCTAACTCTACTACTCTATCATACTTTGCAACCCGTTTAACATCTATGGACTAGATGTGGCAAAATGTAGGCTTATTTACCCATAATACACACAAAACAAAATTTACAAAACACACAGAAAAATGGAAATGTCCAAGTAGGAATGCACTAACATCATGTTTTATAATCGCTTTCCTCCTACCTTCTCCAAACTACTGAAAAAGTACAGGTGGTTCCACATTGCTCACAGAGATAGCTTAAAATTTCATTTCCAGAAAACAATATTTTATATAAATTTTAGCAAGGACGGCTTTAAAAATTTTATTTTACTACCTCTAACTTCACATGTCAGATATTTCTAAACATCTAGATGAGACTTGATTTTTTCCAGTAAGGACTCAGCTTATCCCCTACCTCTACAGCAGTCAGGAATACACTGCACATCTTTACCTGTAGTCTCCTCAAAATGTGGGCCTGGAATTCCTCCCTTCTCCACTAGCTTGGTGGACTATAATGCTCAAATTTTCAAAAGACAATTTTTCCTAGAAATTTTAACACAAAAAGTACAAAATGTATTGCTTTACTAACTACTTTTGTCATACATTGTCATCTAGATCTTTAACATCTGGGAAGACCAGATGCACTAACTTAGGCTGCGTTCGTCCTTTACAGACACTATAGATGGCAAAGTAAAACAAAATTCACAGACATAAGGGACAATGGTTACATGGCCCACTGTAAGCACGCAGGTGCAGCACTCTGCTTTTCTCCTATTCCCAAAAACAGGTGACTGCAAAACATGCAGTTTTGAGTGGGAGTTGAGTATTCCAAATATTGCTTTAATTAAGTAACCAGGATGCACAGGCATCTGACTTAGGTTGAGATATTTGCACTTTAAATGTTAGTGTTTGACTGCATTAGTAAAGTTATATTCATTAATGTAAATGGCATGAAGTGAAAATTCTGCCTTTACAGTGTTTACAAACAGCATTTGCCTGCATTCATGGCATCCAGTCATTATGGAGGCATTCAGGTTTTAAATCTAAACAGACTCTATTCTGGAAGTCATTTAACACTGATTCCGCTGAGATCCTCATTGTCAAATGGCAAAATAAACAGCCGTTTATTACCATGCAGGTTGAGACCTTTTATGTCAGAGCAGCATCCAGGCCTGCCCTGCTAGACGTTTGGGGCTGAGGCAGCCCCTGACCAGATTCTTAGCTTCTTGATTTTTCTAGAAATATACAAGAGCGGAGGATGCCAAGTCAGGACCGGCAGAGGAAACTGCTGCTCACAGGGACTCTGCAATTCTCCCACGAACTTGCTTTGATTTCAACCCTAGAGACTTCCTCCTTTGCCTTCTTTTCTTCACTTTGTCGCTGTTACATGAAGTCCTCATCACTTCTACCCTTGAAAAGGAACAAGGAGTGGGGACCTTGGGTCTTTATCTGCACCAACTGATTGTGCAGACCCCATTGGTTGTCTTCTTGACAGCTACCCCATCCTTCTCCCACCCTTTTTGGGACATAATTCCACTTTTTTAGGTATTCATTTTCTTCCATGAACCCATGGGATGCCTGGTTTTGAGAAGTGTTTCTAGATGAGTATACATCGGCCAGGGTGACTCCTTGTTAACGATTCATGTAGGTGTGAGAGTAGGATGTCAGTCTGGCCAGAAGACACAAGGGAAAGGGAAGTCTATGGTGGGGGGGGTTGCCTGAAAAAGGCTTATACCATTTACAAGGAGAACTGAGAAATAAACTGTAGTGGACATTGGATGAAAGTGTGCAGAGGCGGGAATGAGTGCAGCCACCTCGAGGTTATGAGGAATTCTCTTCTGAGAACAATACAGCATGTAGGGCATAAGGATAAAAACAATCAGGGTTTTGGATAATATTTTGAACTGCTGAGTTAATCAACCACTAACTGTGGGCTTCTTGTTAGGTGAGACACAACATTTTATTTATAATTAAGCTTAATGAGTTAGACTTTTCTATTGCTTGCAGCTGGAACATCCAAAATAATTTTATTTGCCCAAAGCAAGCTGATGATTGTTACTTGTGTTTAACATTTTTATTGACTCCTTAATGTCCCAGGAGAAATCTAAATCCCTGAGTACAGCCTGTGAGACCCCCACAATCCAGCCTGTGTCTCCGTTTTTTAGACCTTCGTTCCTCAAGATCTGCAGGCACCGCAATGTCTATGCCAAGGGCACCTGCAGATCATGAGTTCGCCATGGTTGGTCTGTGGATGGCGCTTGCACAAGGCTCAGCTCTCTCCCTAGAATGTACTTGCTAGAATGTGGTGCCCACTTTGGTTTTTCTGGAGTGTTCTCAGTCACTCTTTCTTCTGGACTCGGCTCAGATATCACCTGAGGTGGGATTCTCTGATCTCTTCCTCTGCTTGGCTGTTTGGTCCCTCCCTGTGCTGCTCGAGCGTCCTCTACCCTAGTGTCACCTTCCTGTGCTATTTACTCTCTGACCTCAGGAACCAGCTCAGAAGGCGTGGCTATGAACTTGCAGGGTTGTCAGTGGGCATTCTGAGTTCATACTCAATAGGTGTAACCGATGTGATAGCCGAAGCCCAGCGTAGAAAGACAGATTTTGTCAATGTGACAACTATGTTTCTCATATAATGTAACTTTTTACAGTCCCATTTTAACTTGGTATCCAAGCGTCCACTTCATCACCACAGTAACCCACAGACTGTAATAACTGTTGGGGACCATGATCAGCAAATGAGGAAAATGACTGCATTTGACAGACGGCTTCTCACCTGGTGGCTGTGGTCCTTGCTGGGTTAGGATTGGTAGCAGCAAGTCATCAGCATGTGCGTGATAGCTGCAGGCTGGCATCCAGGGTCCACTCCCACCTCTGGGTTGGGCATGCAGCTTGCAGACCTCCCGGCCTCACCAGCCTCCAGCATCTGACACCTGACACCTGTGTCAAACTTATCCTTCTCAGCATGGCAGAGGAAGGCAGAGAACCTACTCACTCTCCAGTCACCCCAACCATCCAAGTAGGTGGCAAAGCTCGGTGCTAATAGGGGCTTAGTGCCACCTCTGAGTGAGTTGCAGTGAATTAGCCATCCCAGGAGAGAAGCAGGAGGGGAGAAGGAGGGTGGGAGAGAAGCCAGTCTTCCTGGGCAGGGTGGAGACCCTTGTGTGCAGGAGCTGGACGCCCAGTGTAGTCATTCCAGCCCATTCTACCATTGCCTGTTTCTATCTCTCCAATGTTTTCTTCTGGCCTCTTATATTAGACTCTGAACTTTTGAGGGAATAATACATTTCATTATATTTTATTCAGAACAAAGACATTAAAATGAATTCCCTGTTTGTAGCCTAGTAGCATATAGCCTATATTCCATAGGTTTTTGTTGGATAACTGTTAATTTAGTATTCAGTACTTTTTCCTTTCTGTGTTTCCTCTCAGCCAGATGGGGAGAGAAATTCAGGGGACATTTCTACGAGCAAGACAAATGGCGACTGGGTTTTGAGGGAAAAGTAGGAATTTCCAAGGTAGAGAGTCAGGGAAGGGCACGAATGGCAAAAGGACAGTAGAACTGAGGCCTAGATGTAAGAGGGTGAGCTAAAAAAAAAGAGAGAGGTGAACTGGACATGGCTCTTTCTTGTTGCCCCAGCTTCCCTGCCCTAGAAGGCCAAATTCCATGCCAAATGCCACCCCCACCCCAGCCAAGTCCATTGGTACCAAGGTGAGTACCCAATCTTACCACATTCAAAGACTCAGAAGTAGCCTGAAGCTTGGATGGAGAAGGAAAAAAGGGAAAGTAGCTCAAGAATAACAATCAAGAAGTTCTGATGGTGGTGAGCTGGAAATGGCAGAGTAGAAATGCCAGTCACAAGAGGCAAGTTCTGCAGATGAGTTAGAGAAAGAAGAATGAAGCAGATGAACAGAGGTCGAGACGGAGAGATGAATGACTTCAGCTCTAGAGAAGAGCCCTCCACATGTACCCTCTCAACCCAAGAGACAAGAGGATCATTGGAGTTAAGGGACTCCCCTCATGCCACAAAGCGTTTGTGTGCGAGATCCAGGTCAGAATCCACATGAGCCTGACTCCAAAACCCACACCGAACCCAAAAGAGGAAAAGCAAACAGAAACAATGGAAAAGATGTTAGTTCCTGTTCTCCAAATGAATGCAGTGTCACCTAAGGAGATATGGGATACCTCCTGTGTATAAAAATGACTTTAATATTTATAACAACAATAGCTAACATTTATTGGGCACTTACTGTGCGCCAAGCACTATTCCAAGTACTTTATGTGAATGATCTCATTTTAGGAGACTTTACTGCATATTCCACTGGAGCGCTTATCTTTCCATGAGTCACTCCATAGGATCAGGGCTGACTGCTGCTGCACACTGGTCAGTTTTCAGTGCATCCTCTGATCTGGTGTGGCTGCCATGTGTGTGCTTCTAGTACCAGAGTTTACATACATTTTACCTCAGTTCTTTATTCCCACCTCCACAAAAATTAATGGGAAAAAATGTCATGGAGGAGTACAACCAACCACAGGAGAACTAGATTATTAGTAAAATGATTATACATGATCTTTACACGTGTAAAAGTGTGTGAGATTTCTCAAAGAATTTTCACAATTATTATACCATTTTTATCTCATCGACCTCTGTGAGATGTCATGTTACATGGCCAATCTGTCTGTTTGGAAGCAAGGATGTGCGTGGGGAGCAGCTGGTCTGGGGCCCTGCAGTTGGGGGTTCATGGAGGGGTGGGTTTCCTGAGCTTTGGTTGCAATCAGAGCTCCCGTGTCTGTGGTGGAGGAAATGCTGTGGTTTATAACAGGACGAATCTGTATTTTGCTGCTCGTTTCTGCCTGGTTTGGTGGAGCTGCTCTGAACAGAACTCAAATCAGACTGCCTTGTTCTTATCTTTTTTGCCATTTGAAAACTTTGGCCTGCCTTGGTCAGGCTAGGTGTCCTCCTGGGGCTTCCAGGCCTCCTGTTTGTACTCTGTCTGGGGTTTGGCAATCTGGAGACACAGTCTTTCTCCCCTATCGCGTGAGCCATTCCTGTGTTTATTCAGTCATGTCCGCACGTGTTCATCCATGCAATCACCCTCCTGTTTACTCACTCATTTTGCATCGTAGGAGAATATATACACATAGCACTTCCCATGCAGCCCTTCTGAGTGTTTAGTTCCACGGTATTAAGCTCATCCACATTACTGTGCGACCGTCACCACCATCTATCTCCACAACTCTTTTTATCTTGCAAAACAAACTCTGTACCCATTTAATGTGAACTCTTCATATTCCCTTTCCCAGCCCACGGAAAATACCATTCCTCTTTTTGTTTCTGTGAATTTGACTACCGTAGGTACCTCACGTGCGTGGAATTCAAGCAGTGAATTTTCCCTCTGTGGCTGGCCTACTTCACTTAGCATGATGTACTCAGGCTTCACCATATTGGAGCGTGGGCCAGCATTTTCTTCCTTCTAAAGGCCAAATAACAGTATATTATGTTCATGCGCTGACTTATGCATATCCTTTCAGCTGTCAGTGGGCACTGGGGTTGTTCCCGAATTTTGGTTCTTGCGAGTAATTCTGCTATGAACATGGGTATGCAAATATCTTTTGAGACCTTGCTTTCATTTTGAGTATGTACTCAGATGTGGAATTGTTGGATATTTTGGAAGTTCTATTTGTAGTTTTTTGAGGACCACCACACTGTTTTCCACAGGTGCCCACCACTTAGCTTTAAAGCTGGAGGCTGGCTCCTGTGGAGGAGCCCTGCGGCCGACCCCCACAGCAGGGCCAGGGGCTCTCACTCTCACGAGCCCTCACCACAGCCTCACTCTGGGTGATGTGGGTGGTCAATGAATTGTGCTGAATGATTAACTGAGTGAAAGAGAAGTTTCAAAACTGGTGGAAGACACAGGGAATGTTCCTCTTTGCCTCAGAGCAGTTTCAAAGAAGTCTCTTAGTCTACAAGCCCAACACAGTCTTGTTCCTGCTCATCTTCTCCCTGTCCCTTCAGGTCAGAAAAAGCACCTAAGTCCACCTACGTCAGTTTTTCTGTTTAGTCCTGTGGGAAGGCGTTTGTGGTATTGCAGGGATGGCAGAAAAGCTTTGTCAATTTTCTTTGTAGCTACTTCTTCCCCTGGGCCTAGGCAGCAAGGTGAACTAAGTTTCTAGAAAGTCAGTGGTTTGTAATTGTGTCTCTGGACTAGTTGGCGTAGTTCATCCTCCAAAGCCCTGGCCTGGAAATTTGCCTCAGTGGAGGGTGCAGCAAAAATCCCATCGGGGCAAACATGCACACTGTGCGTAGAGTGCAGGCAGCCCCGTGCATAGAATGTTCTCAGTGGTTGGAACTTCTAGCCTGATTTTGAAGAGCAATTCATTCTAGTAACTAATTTTTCATACCATTGAAGAAATGATGTTGCTCATTGCTCACACCTGCTGTTAGATGATTCATTGCTGAGAACTCTGGAAATTCGTGGAAAGAAACATATGTTCTTGTTACCTGATGTTGGGAAACAGTGACTTTGTTTAGACAGAAGCTTCATGAAAACAATTATTAAATCACCCCAACGATGATGGGAATGGGTCAAAGAGACCCCAGATCTGATGGAGCCACCAAATGGACACAGCTGGAACATACTGAGGAAGAAAATAAAGGAGTATACTCAAGTATAAAATAAATGTTCATGTACCCATTATGATAAAAGTTATGGAACAAATGCATGAGAGAAATTAGACAAATCTTACAAGCAGGAGAATTCCAAGTAACTTAACAGAACTGCTCTGCCTTGAAGGAAGTGGGGCAGAACTCCTCTCCCCTGTAAAGAGGAGCTGTGTGTCAGGATTTCTTTGAAAGAGTACAGTATGGAAAGAGGGAAAAAGATTAGCTTTCAGTGGAGAAATGATCGAAGTTGATGTCCGCAGTATTAGTCCTGTTGGTAATATCCACCTGCGATTTTGTGTTGTTGGGAACAAGAAAAGTGATCGATCTTTCAGCCTGAGGACCAGATTGGGGTCGTGCATCTGAGAGGGTCTCTGAACAGAGTGGGGGAAGGTAAATAGTCAAGTCGGTATGGAATTCACTTGCTACTCTGGAAAGACACTGACCGTTAAGAAGTTACCCTCTGTAGTTTAATCATTTGCTTTTATTTTAACTAAAAAAATACTTATTAGTACATATTTGCAGTACTGGAGAGGCAGAACTAATATTGTCAAAATGGCCATACTTCCAAAACCGTTATACAGATTCAATGCAGTCCCAATCAAAATATCAGCAGCATACTTTACCGATCTAGAGAAAACAATCCTAAAATTCATATAGAACCAGAAGAGACCCAGAATAATAAAAGTAATCTTGGGCAACAAGAGCAAAACAGGAGGCCTTACAATTCTTGACTTCAAGCTATACTACAAAGCAATAGTGATAAAACAGCATGGTACTGGAACAAAAACAGATATGTGGGTCGATGGAATGGAAGAGAGGAAACAGAAACTCCCAGACACATTCAGTTATTTGATCTTTGACAAAGGGGGCAAAAGCATACATTGGTGGAAAGATAGCTTATTCATTTGCTTTTTTAAAAAACAACAAATTATTTGCTGAGGGAGCAGATAAAGAGGTTAGGTGCCAATCAATGGAACAGTAAAATCCGAGTACTTGGACAGTAAAAAGGAGGGAGGGAACCGCACATTAGGTTGTGTATTGCTCTCCGTGACCACTCTGGGTGTGTCATCTGCTCTATTGGGGTGGCACCTTGTTCTCACAAAAGAGAAGTAAAGCTTTGCTTTGCTGCTCTTGCCTCCGAGTCTGTTCTTCAGGTCTGGACACGTGAACACATTCCTCACAGTGTGATGAGCACAGACTTTACATCTGTGCTCTTGCTCCCCCCAAACCCATGACCCAGCTCTAATCATAAGATCAGAGAAATCCCAACTGAGGGACGTTCTACAAAATGCCTGCCCAGCAGTCCTCGGAACTGTGAGGGTCACCAAGGACAAGGAAAGACAGAGATGTCACAGCCACTGGGAGCCTGAGGACACATGAGCAATGCATTAGGAAAAATGAAAGACATGTGAATAAAATATGACCTTTAATTAATAATAAGCTACTGATATTGGCTCATTAGTTATGAAAAATGTGCTATACTAAGATATTAATAATAGGGGAAATTGAATGCAAAGTATGTGGGAACTGTTCTAATCAAACTTTTCTGTAAATATAAAATTACTCCAACATTGGAAGTTTAGTTAAGAAAATAAATTAAAAAACCCAATAAAGGAAAAGAGAACTCACGGTATCCCTGTGGGGATGAATGAGTGTGTGTGTGTGTGTGTGTGTGTCCAGAGTGCAGGTCACCATGTGTCACGATCGGCCTCCCACGCGGGTGAGCCAAGGCAGCTCAGTGTAAGGATGGCAGACAGACCCACCTGCCAGAGTCCCCACTAACAAGAGGGGGCATGAGGACGGGGCACATGTTGGGACACAGTGCCTCACTCAACGGAATCTAGATTTTTAATCAAGAATAAGTTGGCACAGGAAATAGCAGGACTCTTGGAAGAGACCAACAAACTACTTAAAAAGCTGGTAGCTTCTAAATTTCTTTGCTCATTTTTTTCTGTCAGTAAAAAGTGCTAGTCCTTCCAAATATTGTGTCAGCATATTTTTTTTAATAAATGTGTGATTATGTACCAATAGTAGTAGATAGTATCCTAAGCTATAGTGTATATTTAAGAAGTTTTCACTAATAGAAATGGACATAATTTTATATTTTATATGATCTACATGACAATTTCTAATTTATTGTATCAGTTTTGTGTCAAATATGGTTGTCATTTTTTCCACTTTCTATTCAGTGTTATTTGGTTGATAGAGCTTGTGTTTGAAGTAGAACCAGTGTCGGCCCTGAAAAACTGATGGCTCACTGTTCTTGCATGTTGCTGTTCGCATGTTACCTCTGTGAGGTGCAGGTCTGCCGTGGGGAGACACACGCTGCGTGCTGTTGAGTGAGGGTGGTCAGGTGGCAGCGCCCCCCTCTGTGGGGCCTCCTTTCCTTCAGAACTTTCACTCTGCAGTTGACAGTGATCTTCTGGTGCAAACTGAGGGGTCCAGGGCCAATTTATAGACGTCACACCATCCAATTCAAACATGTTTTTAAAAGACAGAAAAAGAGACAGAAATACTAACGGTCTGTTCAAACCTAAATGAGTCATCTCAAGAACTATCTGGTGCTGGTACCCCACTCTGGACCCACTGCTGAAGTAGCTGCCACAAGGAGGAGAAGCCAGAGTGGTCACATTTGTGGGATTCTCAGTGTGCACCTGCAGAGGCAGCAATGCAGGCTGCAAGTGCCACACTGAGCAGTGGGCAGCAAAGCTGGTGGCCAGCTCTGAAGTCCTTGAGTGTATTCTTGGGAAGCCTCAGTACCCCAATATCCAAGGACAGCAGAATTGATGTTCAAGTAAAGTGAGTTAGCATGAAGCTAGACCAGCTGTGACCCATATAACTTTTTATCCCTTCCTCTTGTCGTAGAAATGCACAAACAGGCACAGGCCCTTCACAATAAGAGCAGACCAGAGGCCAGACCAGAAGAGATTCCTGCTCAGTGCAGATGGCAGGCAGAGATACACGTGTATGGGTGCTACCTTGTAAAATAGAAGAGAGGTGACCCCAAATTAGGAGCAGTGAACATAGGGCTGGGGTGCTCAGTGGTAGACCACTTGTCAGGCATGCTGGAGGCCCTGGGTTCCAACACAAGCACTGAAAAAAGGAAGAGAAAAACAATGAAAAAAGAAAGGGTGGACTTTGGAATTTACCTGCATGCACTCTGTGTCCCTTCCACTGGAGTACAGAGGTCGCTCTGCAGGGAAAACTCGAGGTCGTGCTCTTGCTCTGGAACAGCCACCCCAGGAGCCAGAGAGGAGCCTGTCATAGACAGAGCTCTGTGTGTGGCTTCACAGCAAATGAGAGAAATGGCTAATTTTTGAAACAGAGCTGAAATACACATTAACCGAGGGTATTGCTGTCAAAAAGGACAACCAGCCTTAGAGCGGAAGGGATGAGGGCATCTATTTGTTCTGTTTTAAACTTAAACCAGATTTTCCTAAACTAAGTTACTTGGATCTGCTCTCAAGTTCTGCTGGTTTGATCCATGAATAATAAAACCTTGCCATTTCCAACCTATAAACTTTAAAAAAAGTATACGTATTTTTATTTTGAAGTAATCAGTGATTTGTATGCAGCTGTAAGAAATAATACATATCATGTTGTCTGTGCACATAGAAGTTCTAGTACAATGTTGAATGGAAGTGGTAAAAGCAGGCATCTTTTTTTATTCCTCATCTTAGAGAAAGTCTAATCTTTCACCATTTAGTATGATGCAAGCTGTGGTTTTCACATCTGGCCATTATGCATTATGTTAAGTAAGTTTCCCTCTTCCTAGTTTAATGAGTGTTTATATCATGAAAAGGTATTGTATTTTTTTCAAATGCTTTTTCTATTTCAATTGAGATGACTATGTAGTTCTTTTCTTTCTTTGACTCCAGGAATAAATCCTATTTAGTCATGTTGTATAATATTTTAATATATTGCCAAATTTGGTTTGGTAGCATTTTGTTGGGAATTTTTGCATCTATATTTAAAAAGGACATTGGTCTATAATTTTCTTATAATTGCTTTGTTTGGTCTTTATGCAGAAACTAAATTTACCAAAGGTATAAACAGAAAAATACCAGGTACATTTCTATGTAATGCCATGAGCAATCTGAAAAGGTAGTAGTAACAGTAATATATAGATTAAGCATCTGTAATCCAAAAATCCAAACTCTGAAATGCTCTAGAATCTGAAACTTATTGAGCACTGGCACACTAGAAATTTTTTGACTCTAGGCCATTGTGAATTTCAGATTTTTAGATTAGGAATATTCAACTCATAAAATTACATAAAATCTCAAATTCCAAATCTGACTTCTGGTGCCAAGCTTTTCAGATGAGGGAAACTCAACCTGTAATAGAAAACCAATAATTCCCTTTATAATAGCTTCAGAAAGAACAAAAATACTTAGAAGTAAGTTTGACCAAGGAAGTGAAACACTAGGAAATTGAAAACTAATAAATAAATAAATTAAAGAAAGTGAAGACAAAATAAATGTAAAGACATCCATGTTGATGAATTAGAAGACTTAACACAGTCAAGATGCTAATACTATTCAAAGCAATCTACACAGTTGATAAGATCCCCATCAAAATTCCACTGTCATTTTTACAGAAATACAAAAAAATCTACTCTAAAAGTCATAAAGTCTCTCAAGGGATCCCTAATATTCACAAGAATCTCAAAAGAGGATTGTAGATGAAGAGGAAAGTTTGAGGGCTCACACTTCCTGATTTCAAAACTTGCTATGAAGGCACAATAATCCAAATGAGTCCAGAAATAAACCTTGCCTGTTTTGAATGAATTTTAACATGCATGCCGCGATCATTCAACAAGGAAAGTATAGACTTTTCAACAAATGGCTCTGGAAAAACTGCATGACCACATGCAAAACAGTGAAGTTGGATTGTACTAAATATCATATAGAATCATTAATACAAAAGGAGTCAAAGATATAAATTGATAAACTAAACTAAAACTGAATGATTCTTAGAAGAAAACATAAGTGCAAATCTTTCTAATGTGGGAATAGGAAATGATTTCTTAAGTATGATATCAAAATCACAGGCAATAAAGAAAGAATAGGTAAATTGAATTTTATCAAAATTTTAAAAATTTTGACCATTTAGTGTAACATTGGCTGATGGTTTGTTATAGACGGCTTTTATCAGGTTGAGCTAAAGCTCCTCTAATCAAATTTTCTGTAGAGATTTTTTTTTTTTTTTTTATCATGAATGGGTGTTGGACTTTGTCGAATTCTTTTTATGTGTCTATTGAGATGATCATGTGATTTTTGTCTTTGGTTCTGTTAATATGGTGTATTACATTTATTGATTCACAGAAGCCAAACCACCCCTGTATCCCTGGGATGAATCCTACTTGGTCATGGTGTATAATCTTCTTGATTATTTGCATTCTGTTTGCCAGTACCTTACTGAAGATTTTTGTGTCTATGTTCATTAGGGATATTGGCCTGTAGTTGTCTTTTTTGGTTGGGTCCTTCTCTGGTTTTGTTATCAAGGTAATACTTGCTTCCAGGAATGACTTTGGAAATATTGCTTCCCTTTCAATTTCATTAAAGAGTTTGACGAGTAATGGCACTAGATCTTCTCTAATATTCTTGTAGCATTCACAGTGAAAGCATCAGGACCTGGGGTTTTCTTTGTTGATAAATCTTAATAACATTTTTTATTTCATTGACTAATATTGGGTTATTTAGAATTCTTATGTCTTCTTGATTCAACTTTGGTAGTTCATTTGTATCTAGGAATCCATCCACTTTTTCTGAGTTTCCCATCTTATTAGAGTAAAGGTTCTTGAGGTAGGTATTGATGATCTTTGGATATCTGCAGGATCTATTATGATTTCACCCTTTTTGTTCCTAATTGCATGTATTTGGATCTTTTCTTTTTTTTTGATAAGTTTGGCTAAGGGTTTGTCAATTTTTTTTTTTTGTGGGTACTGGGGGTCGACCTCAGGACCTCGCGTGCCAGCAGGCGCCTGTGCCACTGAGTGATATCACCAGCCCATTTTTTGTATGTGGGATCCGGGAGTCGAACTTGGGCCCTTGCGCTTGCGAGGCAGGTGCTTATGCTGCTGAGCCATCTCACTGGCCCCACCGGCCCTTTTTTTGTATATGGGTTCTGGGAGTCGAACTCAGGACCTTGCACTTGCCAGGCAGGCGCTTACGCTCCTGAGCCATCTCACCGGCCCTGTCAACTTTATCTAGTCTTTCAAAGAACCAACTCTTCAATTCACTGATTTTTTTTTTATTGTTTTCTTGGTCTCAATTGCATTAATTTCTGCTCTGATCTTTGTAATTTCCTCCCTCATATAAGCTTTGGTCTTAATATGCTCTTCTTTTTCTAGAAGTTTGAGGTTCAACATTAGGTTGTTTGTTTGAGCTCATTTCCCAGATGTGAGGATTTACCACTGTAAATTTCCCTCATAGGACTACTTTCATTGCATCCTATAAGTTCTGTTATGTTGTATTTGAATTATCATTTAACTGTAGATACTGTTTAATTTCTTCTTTAATTTGTGACCCATTGGTTGTTCAGTAGGGCATTGTTTAATTTCCACATGTTTATGGAGTTTTTGTGGTTTCCTTTGCCATTAATTTCCAATTTCATTGCACTATGGTCAGATAATATGCATGGGAACATTTTAATTCCTTTGCATTTACTTAAGCATGTTCTGTGGGCTAGCATGTGGTCTATTTCAGAGAACATCCCATGCATAGCTGAGATAAATATGTATTCTGATGTTGTGGGGTGGAATAATCTGTAGACATCTACTAAGTCCATTTGCACACAGGTTTGATTCAGTTCTGATATTCCTGTGTTAATTTTTTGTCTAGTTGATCTGTCTATTTGTGACAGTGGAGTATTAAGTTCCCCATTACAATTGCATTAGTGCTTATTTGATATTTCATGTCCATTAATATTTGTTTTATATAGTTGGGTGCACCTGTACTTGGTGCATATATATTTATGATTGTTATGTCTTCTTGGAGTTTTCCCTTAACAAGTATGTAGTGACCTTCTTTAATTCTTTTGATGAGTTTTGGCTTGAAGTGCACATTGTCTGCAAATGAACACAAACACAAAATCCTCAATAAGATACTGGCAAACAATGCAGCAAATCATTAAGAAGATTATACACCATGACCAAGTAGGATTCATCCCAAGGATGTAGCAATACTTCAACATGTGCAAATCAATAAATATAATACACCATATTAACAGAGCCAAGGACAAAAATCACATGATCATCTCAATAGATGCAGAAAAAGCATTCAACAAAGTCCAACACCCACTCATGATAAAAACGCTACAGAAAATTGGATTAGAGGAGCTTTATCTCAACCTGATAAAAGCCATCTATGACAAACCAATAGCTAACATCACACTAAATAGTCAAAAAATGAAAGCTTTCACTCTAAAATCTGGAACAAGACAAGAATGTCCACTATCATCACATCTATTCAATATAATTCTGGAAACATTAGCCAGAGCAATTAGATGAGAAAAACAAATAAAAGGAATTAAGATAGAAAAGGAAGAAGTTAAATTATCATTATTTGCAGATGACATGATATTCTACATAGAAGATCTCAAAAATTCCACTAAAAGACTTCTAGATTTAATAACCAAATTCAGTCATGTAGCTGGATACGAAATCAACTCTCAAAAATCAATAGCACTCGGGGCCAGTGAGACGGCTCAGTAGCATAAGCACCTGCCTGGCAAGCATGAGGTCCTGAGTTTGACTTCCAGTACCCACATACGAAAAAAGGGCCAGTGATATCCCTCATCAGCATGGGTGCCTGCTGGCACGCGAGGTCCTGAGGTCGACTCCCAGTGCCCACACACACACACAAAAAAAAAAAATTAATAGCAATCCTGAAAACAAATAACAAACTCACTGAGAGCGAAACTAGGGAAACTATGCTTTCCATAATAGCACCCAAAAATGAAATACTTAGAAATCAATCTAACTAAGGAAGTAAAAGATCTCTACATTTAAAACTACAGTACACTAAAAAATGAGATTGTAGAAGATATCAGAAAATGGAAAGATGTTGCTTGCTCTTGGGTAGGAAGAACCAACATAGTAAAAATGGCCATACCCCCAAAACTGTTATACAGATTTAATGCTATTCCAATCAAAATACTATTAGCATACCTCACAGAAGTAGAGAAAACATTCCTAAAATGCATTTGGAACCAGAAGAGACCTAGAATAGCAAAAACAATTCTCAGCAACAGAGATAAGTCAGGGGGCATCACAATCCCTGACTTGAAATTATGGTACAGAGCTTCTGTGATAAAAAACAGCTTGGTACTGGTAGAAAAACAGACCTGAGGATCAGTGGAACAGATTAGAAGATGCAGAAACAACTCCTAACACACTCAGCAAACTTATCTTTGACAAAGGGGCCTAACACATTCACTGGAAGAAAGATAGCCTCTTTAGTAGATGTAGTGCTGGAAAAACTGTCTTTCTACATGCAGAAGACTAAAACTAGACCCATGTCTATCACCATGCACCAAATTAAAATCAAAATGATTTGATTGGTCTAAGTATTATAACAGAAACACTAAATCTTCTGGAAGAGAGAATAGGTAGAACTCTTGAACACAAACGTGTAGGCAGAGACTTCATGAACAAAACCCAAATTGTACAGGAAATACTACAAAGAACAACTGTGATCTTATTTTATTAAAAACTTTCTTTATGGCCAAAAAAAAAAAAATCACCAATAGAGTGAAAAGACAACCCATGGAGTGGTAAAAAATTCTTAGCCAGTTGTCCCTCAGGCAAAGGACTAATATCTAGAACATATAAAGAATGGAAAAAAATCAGAACCCTAAATTTAAAGACCCAAGCCAAAAGTGGGCATTTGAAATGAATAGACACTTGTCAGAAGAATTAAAAATGGCAAATAGATATATGGAAAAACATTCAATATCATTGATCATTAGAGAGATGCAAATTAAAACAATGCCGAGATTCCATCTCACTCCAAAAAGAATGGCTATCATCAAGAAATCAACCAATAACAAATGCTGGAGAGGCTGTGGGGAAAAGGAACCCTTCTACACTGTTAGTATAGACTGGTGCAATCACTGTGGAAATCATTGTGGATATTCCTAAAAAAACTAGGACTAAAAGTCCCATTTGACCCAGCTATTCATCTTCTGCTATCTTCCCAAAAGAATTAAAAGGATCATACCACAGTGATATATGTGCACCCATGTTTATAGCAGCACAGTTTGCAATATCTAAATCTTGCAAACAACTCAAATGCCCATCAACTGATAAATGGATAAAAAAGATGTGATTGTTTTATACAATGGAGTACTACCGAGCCATAAAGAAGGATACATTTGAGTCATTTATAGATAAATGGATAGATCTTGTACCATACTCTTAATTGAAATAAATTGGACACATATGTGTAAATATCACACATAATATTGTCTCTCTAGTGTGAGAAATTAAAAGTGTAAATAAGAACCAAAATGTTTAGTAGAAATTGGGAAATAGGAAGAAATTGTTCAAAAGGAAAGGGGAACTGGGGGGGAAGGAAGGGAAAAGAAAGAAATGAGAAAAAGGATAAAACACAAACAAATCATTGTGGATATTCCTCAAAAAACTAGGACTAAAAGTCCCATTTGACCCAGCTATTCATCTTCTGCTATCTTCCCAAAAGAATTAAAAGGATCATAGATAAGGAGGGGAAAAAGAGTTGAAGAGAGGGGAAGGAAATAGGAAAAACAAAGAGGAATCAAGATATATCATGTACAGGTACAAGCTCCCTATGGTGAATGTGATCATTATATATACTTAAATTATACCAATAAACAGTTAAAAAGTAAAATTTGTGCATCAATGTAAACTATCAAAAGAGTGAAATGACAGCCCACAGAATGACAAAATTTTTGCAAAGCATGTATTTAGAAGAGGATTAATATTCAGAATATACAAAAAATTCCTGAAAGTCAATAACAATGAAAACAAAAATAAATTGAAAAATGAGTAAAAGTCTTGAACATACATTTCTCTAAAGATGTACAAGAAGACCAATGGGCACATGATGAGATGCTTAGCGCCACTCATTGGAAGGAAAATGCACTTCACTGCACTGAGGTACCTCTTCACGTCAGCTAGGATGGCTGATGTCAGATATGGGAAGGCAAGTGTTGGCAAGGAGTTAGAGAAATTGGAAACCTCATGCATTGTTAGTAGAGTTTTAAAATGGTGCGACACACTGGGGTATTTTTCAATAAACCAGATACAAAAGTAGAAACATTCTGTTATTCTACCATTCAGGTATACAAAATAGAAATTACTAGAGGCCGTAGGAGGGGAGAAATAGAACTTTTTGCTGAATGGGCTCAGAAATTCTGTTTGGAATGATGAAAAACTTCTGGAAATAACGTTGTGGTGACAGTTATAAAGCATTTTAATAGTATTTAATGCCACTGAATTACACACAAATACTTAGAAGTTTGTGTTATGTGTATGTCACCACAATTAAAAGTATAAAAATGGGAGAAATAATAGAGATATTTTTCTACACCTTTTACATAGTTTGCCCAACTGTACCATCTGGAAAAATTATGGTACAGTATCCCTGATGGGAAATATACATTGATACAATCTGCTTATATCTTATTCAGATTCCATTCACTTATTGCATTTGTCTTCATGTCTGTGGGGGTATTTTATTCTGTAAAAGGTAATCACGTGTTTAGATTCATACTGCTTACATGTATGCTCACTTCATTGCACTAAAACACGACACAGTCCATACCTGTCCCCTCCAGGGTCCCCTTACCACCGTCACTTCCCTTTCCTCTCTCCTCCCCACATTGCCCCTGATTGACAACTGTCAGTAGTTTTCAAGCTTTGTTTTCAAGCTTTAAAGCTTTATTCTTTCAAAAATGAAGAAAAGGAATCATGTGAAAGTGATTGGCTTTTTCATTTAGCACAATTCCCTGGATATTTATCCAAGTTGCTGTGTACACATGTATTTTTTCATTTGTATTGCTGACTACTTTTCCATGTATGTACCTGAGTTTGTTTAATCATTCTCTTGTTGAAGGATATCTTAACTGATCCTAGCTTTTCACTATATGTGTAATGCTGCTATAAACACTCAAACATAAATATGGTATGGACAAAAGGTTTCATTTCTCTGTGATGGATACTGAAAAGTACAATTGTTAAGTTGTGTGGTAATTGTATATTTGGTTTTATAATGTAATCGGGAAGCTGTTCTCTAGAATGGCTGTACCATTTTGTCTTTTTACCAATAATACATAAGTGATATATATTATTCATAACTGTGCTAGGGTGTGATATGGTCATTACTATATTTTTAAAAAATTTCAGTCATTCTGAAAGGTATGGAATGACAGATTTTTGTATTTCTCTAATCACTAATGTGGTTGAACATTGTTTTGTGTATTTATTTTCAATATACATTTCCTCTACCCAGAAGTTTTTGTGCATATCTGTCATTTTGTCACCAGATTGTTTTTATAGTTGAAGTTTAAGATTTTAAAAATTCATTCAAGATATTAGTCATTTGTTGAATATGGGATTTACAAATATTTTCTCCCAGTTAATACTCTGGCTTTTTATCTTAACAGGATCATTCACAAAGCAAACATTTTAAATTTTAATGAAGTTAAATGTATTAATTTTTTTCTTATGAATCATGCTATTGAAATTAAGTCTAAAAATTTTTAGAACCTGGACCAGTGAGAATGGACTGATATGGCTAAAGTGACTCCATTTTCTTTTTAGACTCCAGTTTGTCTTCACTTAACCCCTAGATGCACTCACTCCCCAGCCCTGTTAGATATTAAGGCACTAACCCATAGATAAACTCACTCCTCAGACTGCTTCCCAGTTAACCATAAAACCCATAAAGGGAGGAACAATTACAGCAAACAGACCAGATGTTTGGAGAGGGTCTTGTGATAAATCTAGTGATGTTCCTGTGAAATTGCAGAAAGATGATGTGGTGTAATGTGGTTGCTAAGGTTATGGGGGGAACTTATGGGGAACTTGTAACATGTAAAAATCCTTGAGAACAAAGACTGGGCAATTGATTTCTTAGCTGAAGCTGGGACATCATCCACCGGCCAATAAAAGAAAGCTCCTTGTGTCTGTACTCGGCCTCTGTGAGTGATTCTTGTGATTTTCCAGTAACATTTTGGAGGCCCCAGTGAGATTCCTCATAGGAAGGTCCTTATTTGAGGGGTCCACATGCCTCCTTGCCTAGAGGTCAATTCTCTGGTGGCCAAGCATCTTGGTTGATTTCAGCTGGCTGCCTAAGATGATTGTAAGGCAGGATGCTGTGGCTATGAGGTGAAACAGCTGAGCCCCACCTCCCAACCAAGGAAACAATTCAGATTTGGTTTTTAATTTCACTTTTGGGATCATCCAGGGGCTTGCTTTCTTTGGACTGGCATCTGGTTAAATTCGTGAAATGTTTGTGAAAGGTCCAGACCCCAGATGCAGTAGTCATTTGGTCTCAGTGTAAGCTGGGAGTTTGCCCAGAGCTTGCAGTCTCTGAATTTGTTCAGGGCTTGTCCCTGAATTTGGTCAGAGTTTACCTCTGACTTTGTTTTCCAAGTGTACCTGAGAATTTGATCAGCGCTTGTCTCTGAATTTGTTCCAAATCATTAGGTCAGGAGTGGTGAATATTTTTCCTGTGGTTTTTGTCCTTTTGTGTGTTTGTGTTGCCCCAAACACACCTGTGATTTCAGGTCACAGTTGAACCTGTCATTTGGTTTGGAGGATTAGTGGCCACTCTGCTTCTGCCTTTTCTGCCCCTTGCACTCCTCTACCTGGAAACTCCAGGGGACCCAGATCATCTACCCCACACCATCATGGTAACGGTTGTCTTCTTGAATTTCATCAAACTTGGACTTTTGTTCATACTGCTGGGAGAGTGGGGAAGGGACAATTTGCCAAGGTAAGCTGCTCTTTTGTTCTAAATCAAGCTAAAACCAGCTCAGCCAGCAGTAAACTAACTATTTTGGAATGCATGATTAAAAATTTTGATAAGTTTAAGGGAGACTATAGGGTAAAGATGAAGCCAAAGTGGCTCCACACAGTTTGTAAATTAAAATGGCCCTCTTTTGGTGTAGGCTGGCCAGTGGGTAGGATGCTTGATCCCCAGGCAACCAGTAGGATATGAAATATTGTCACCAGGAAGCCCAGACACCTGAATCAGTTGTTATATATAAACTTCTGGTTGTGTGCAGTGTGAGTGCTACCCCAATGGCCAGCCCTGTCACCAGCCTGGCACTGCCTGCAAACATCTACGAAAGTTTTACAGGAGAAATCAAATTACAGATTTTAACTAATTACTAATTATACTTTTGGTTTTCAGTTTGAATTGATGTGCATAAAACATTTCTTGTGCATTACAAACTCCTAAGTGGCAATTAGTCAAATTTACTATCTGAGAAAAGAAAAGAAAAAAAAGAGGACACTTTAAAATCCAAGCAGCTATATTCAAGTTTGTTGTAAAATGTTATAGTAAGTGGGAAAAGAAAAATATTAAGAAGGCTATGAATGTAAGAGATATACTTTTGATATGAGAGGATTCTGTATGATAAAATCTTGTCCTGCTAAAGGGCTCACAGCCCAGGTGTCTGCGGCCAAAACAGAGTCCTTAAAGGGACTGCCTCAGCAGGAGCTGGGGCCTTTAGAAAGAACATCCCATATGGCTTTATCCAGAAACTTACAGGTTTTAAGGGGCAAAGCAACTGCAAAAGGGGAAATCATTGGCACCACTGCTTGTTTCTCACTTGGAATTCAAGAAGATGTGCAGGGTGAGGAGGCTCTGCAGGAAAAGCTAACTTCCCAGGCCCAAGAGTCTTTACAAAGTAGCCAGTCACTATCACCCGAGGTGTTCGGGGAGAGAACAATTTGATCTGCAAGGCTGGGGAAAAAAACAAACAAACCAGCACAAATCTATTTAGACCTCTACAGGATTTTAAAAGGATAACTGAAAGCCAAAAATGTGAAAACAGAGAAACCACTGCTTTCCCTCCTCTCACCACTTCTCATAGACCCCAAGGCAATGGAGGGAGCAGGGCCCGTGGGTGCAAGCCAGCAGCAAGCAATGGGAATCAAGGAGCTTGACCAAGCCTGGAGCCAGTCAGGGACAAGGGAGGTGGGAGGAATGTAAATGCCTGCTTTGTCAAAATGTCAAGTTGGGCCGGTGAGATAGCTCAGCAGCATAAGCGCCTGCCTGGCAAGTGTGAGGTCCTGAGTTCGACTCCTGGTACCCACATAAAGGAAAAAAGGGCCGGTGACATCACTCAGTGGCACAAGCGCCTGCTGGCAAGTGTGAGGTCCTGAGTTTGACTCCCAGTACCCACTTAAAAAAAAAAGTCAAATCATCTGCAGGAGGAAACACAAGCTGTGTGCCCTGGTTCAGGGCACCTGGTGACCTCAGTGTTGTTCTGGAGCTGATTGAGCTCCGTGGCTTACATTTTCTGAACCTCAGTCAGCCGGAGCGCACCAGCACCCACCTTTTCTCTGTGCACACACAGGGTCTCTGCTCTTAAATCACAGATGGCTGCAACATTTGCAGCCAGCAGGAAACTGTTTGGGCATAGTCATAGCAACCCAGGAGCAAGAGGTCAGGGTGAGCTTTGGCAAAGATATATCAAAGACACCAACAAAGAAATTTACATAAATATTATTAACCTGAATTGTATTAAGTCTTACAGAGAGAATGCTAATAGAATAAAAGGAAGGTCTGAGTGTGTGACAGAGAGTGTGGGAATGACTGAGCTGGAGGCTACACGAAAGAAGATCACGAAAGTTGTCAGTATTCTTGGGAGGGAATTTGTTTTTGTTTCTTCCAAATTCTTCTTATAAGAGATCTCTGCTATTGACCTACAAATAAGTCTGACTAGTCTATTTATAATTACAAACTTCTAAAATTGTAAAAGAGTTACTATAATTCAATTTGGCCAAAATTATATCTGTAAGTACACTCTGATTTTATAAACAGGTTTGTCCTATGTTTTTTCTTTGTTTGTCTGTGTGCCCAACCTGTAAACAGCTGTTTTATTTCAGCTCAACAAATTTTTCTTCTTGTTGCACTTTTAGATTTTTATAGCATTTGTCTGATATGCTTCCACTAAAGTTGCCAGCTGGCCAAAATGATGTTAAAATTGGTCTTATAAATGTAGCACATGTTTTTGTTTATTGTTTATTGTTGTATTATGATTTGAGAGTTTCTCATCATTCAAACACAATGTGTTAAGTGATATAATCTGGTTTCCATAAGTCATCAAAAATTGTTAAGCAAAATATATTATTGTGATATGTTTACATTGGTCATCATCAACAGGTTAAATTTTCTAGAAATAGGACAATGAGGTTTTCTGAATTAAAGATGCTCTGGTATAAAACTAAATTAAGAAACAGGTTTTCATATGGCTATGACAATTTATTATTGCTAATCTCATAATGTATTAAATGTATTCATATTTTCCAGATGTACGAGGCCTTCTAAAATGTAAAACTGGGGTTGTTTATAGAGATAAACATTTTCTTTCAGATTCAGACATCAGCCTTTTTCTTGTGCTCCAGACATTTGGGTCACCAGTCAAGTGGCAATTTTTTTTAACAAAAACCTATGTAATGTATATGCTATATATGTGCCACAGTACTTAGAGATGCCTAGATATTAAACAGTGTGGACAATGTCATAAATTTCTTCAGTGACATCCTATTAAAAGACAAGTTAGATAAAAGCTTCTTATGTACTAGATAGAGATGATTGACTAAAAGGTTCAAGTTTATATGCCAACTGTAAAGTTTTTAGGGTTTGTCTTACAAGATAGGACACATATGCTGTCAACCTCATGTATCCAGGCCCTTTGGGCCTAAAGGAGCCTGCGACTAGAAAGATCTTAAGAGAATTCCTGGGAAATGGTTGGGTACTGCTATCTTTGTGTTTCAAATTTTGCAGCCATTGTGGAACCCCTATACGAGGCCTTGAAGGGAAGAAACAACCCCTCACTTGAGTGGAGCCCTGAGCACCCGGTAGCCTTCAAGACTTTAAAAGAAAAATTGTTGAGTGCCTTGCCTTGGCACTTCCTGATGTTACTAAGCCTTTCCAGTTTTTTTTTTTTTGTGGGTACCAGGGGTTGACCTCAGGACCTCACATGCCAGCAGGCACATGTGCCGCTGAGTGATATCACCGGCCCCTTTTTCTTATGTGGGTTCTGGAAGTCGAACTCAGGCCCTTGCGCTTGCCAGGCAGGCGCTTACACTGCTGAGCTATCTCACCGGCCCGCCTTACCAGTTTTTGCACATGAAAAAGAAGGCACTGCCCAGGGTGTTTTGACTCAGACATTGGGGCCTTGGAGGTGCCTTATGACATTTTTGTCAAAGAAACTAGACCCAGTGGCAATTGGGTGGCCCCCTTGCTTGCGGGCTACCACAACCATGCAATCCTGGTGAAAGAAGCTGATAAACTGACTCTGGGACAGAAATTAAATGTGTTTGTTACTCACACTGTAGAGACTTTGCTGAGAGGAGCTGGTGGTAAATGGCTGTCAGGAACGAGACCAGCTCGATATCAAGGTGTTCTTTTGGAAGATCCCAGACTATCTATTCAAACCATTCAGACTCTCAACCCAGCCTCCCTTTTGCCCATGTCCTTGGAGCCACCTGAACATGACTGCGCAGAGGCAATTGAGATGGTCTGCTCAGCCCAACTGGATTTACAGGACTCCCCTCCAGGACCCTGACCTGACCCTGTTTTTGGATGGCAACAGCATGGTAATCAATGGGGTTTGGAGGGTGCGAGTGGCAGTTGTCACCCTTGAACAAATCATCCAGTCTGAGGGTTTGCCTCCTGGGATATCCACTCAGAGAGCTGAGCTGATTGCCCTCACCTGGGCTCTGAAAATAGGAAAGGACATTAAAAACTCTTAAGAGATATTAAACCTATTACAGCTGTTTGGCTACCCACAAAAGTGGCTACAATTCACTGCCCCGGGCACCAGAAGGACAAGTCTATGGAAGCCAGAGGAAACCAGGCAGCACACTTGTCAGCTAAACAGGGGCCACGGGGGAGCTGTGTCTCACAGCCCATGTGCTAGTGGCCCCACTCCTTAAGCCGCCCAGATATTCAGAAACAGAATTGAAATGGGCAAAAGAGGAATAGGCCACCAGGAAAGATGGCTGGCAGGTGTTACCAGGAAAGATGGCTGGCAGGTGTTGCCAGAAAAGAAGATATTCCTTCCTGAGGCCCTGGGATGTTTTGTAATATAAGACTTACACAGCTGCAGCCATTTGGGAAAGACTGCTATGGCAACATTGCTTGGCTGTTATTTCTTTATTTCCAGACTACAGACTTTATGTGTTTCAGTGACTGAGAGGTGCACAACTGATGCCCACAACAACCGTCTCCTGGCCATGACAACAATCAGGTGTCCGGAGACAAGGAACTGTGCCATTTGAAGATGTCATAGTGGACTTTACTGAAATTAAGCCCACCAGCAGAAATAAAAGGTGCTTATTAGTTTTGATCTGTACCTATTCAGGATGGGTGGAGGCCTCCCCACTAAGACCGAAACACCCAGGGAGGTGGTGAAAGCTTTGATGGAGCTGATTATTCCACAGTATGGGCTCCCCATAATGGTAGGTTCAAATAATGGATCCGCTTTTGTGGGTAAAATGGTCAAAAGCCTTGCAGCAATGCTGAGGCTAAAATGGAAACTCCACACTTCATATCGACTGCAAAGCTCAGGTCAAGTAAAAAGACAAAACCACTCTGGCAAAGTTATGCCAAGAGACTCTTGCTAACTGGGTTACTATGCTCCCTGTGGTCCTCTTGCAGTCACAGTGCACACTGTACCAAGATGGACTGTATCCATTTGAGATAATGTTTGGGAGCCTCCCCACTGATACCTGTTTGGGATAGAAGACAGGAGATGGGAACTTTGGACTTGCACTGACAAAGAAAGGCACTGCATCAGATGCTGCAGAAATTTCAGCAAACTGTGTTGCAGAGGCATCTGATTCCCATGCCCATGCCAGTCCATTCCTTCATACCAGGAGACCAAGTGCTGATTAAAGCCTAGAAAAAGGAGCCCCTCCAACCAAAGTGGGAGGAGCCCCACAAGGTAATCCCAACTACTGCCTCTGCTCTTAAATTTACAGGCTGCGCTCCATAGATCCATCACTCCCGAGTCAAGAGGTAGACACCTGAGCTCACAGAAGTGCGACCGTCTGCCCCAGAGACCTTCAGACCCTGATGCACCAAGAGACTTCAGCAAAAGCTGCTGCAGCTAAACACCAACATGACTCTGGTCACTGTCCTCACCCTGTGTAGCCTCCTCCCAGGATGAGAAAGGTTATGCACAGCCTTGGGGGAAAAAGGCTGTTTTTATGCAAACAAGCCTGGGATTATAATAGATACTCTAGACAAGATAAAACAGAGATTAGATGAGTGAGCTAATCAAAGATCCTATGAACTGTTATTCAGTTGGAATCCTTGGCTGACTTCCCTTATCACTGGACTTGCAGGGCCAATAATAATTCTTATTCTAGTCTTTGCCTTTGGGCCCTGCTTGATTAACTAGATAAGAGATAAAATTCAAAGTACTGTGATCCAGGTACAGATGATGGTGTTAACTGAAACAACTAAATATGAGACCATCATATGAAGGACTATATATGTCCTAGAAGAAAAATATGTCCTTGAAGGGGGAATGATATGGCTAAAGTGACTCCTTTTTCTTTTTAGACTCCAGTTTGTCTTCACTTAACCCCTAGATGCACTCACTCCCCAGCCCTGTTAGAAATTTAGGCAAATAGACCAGATGTTTGGAGATGGTCTTGTGATAAACCTAGTGATGTTCCTGTGAAATTCCAGAAAGATGATGTGGTGTAATGTGGTTGCTAAGGTTATGGGGGGGAATTTGTGGGGTACTTGTAACATATAAAAACCCCTGAGAATGAAGACTGGATGATTGATTTCTTAGCTGAAGCTGAGACATCATCCACCGGCCAATAAAAGAAAGCTCCTTGTGTCTATACTTGGCCTCTGTGAGTGATTCTTGTGATTTTGCTGTAACAGAAAGAGGACACATGGTTTTATGGTATAGCCCCAGAAATGCAAACAGGAGCCTCACCTCAAAGTAGTTCTCCATTAAGTAAAGATGCTTTTGCTGACTAAGGGTAAATATTAGTTTTCATTTCTTGTGTATGTGCAGTCTGTCCTGACCCCAAGAACTGAGTCATCACAGTGGCTAGAGCCAGGATATGACTGAAGTGTGTGATAGCATCTCACAGGTGCACCTCCGAACATGGTACTCCAAACATGGTGAGGTGCCAAACATGGTACGTGGAGTGTAATTTTTAAGAAATTAATTTATTTGAGTTTAGATAATTTTGAAATATAAAACTTGCTTGTATTTTTAAAAGCTATGATGCTTGTAGACATTATGGTTAAAACTTGATTGTGCTTGTTAAGAATGGTCATGTATGATTTGCATCTCAGCTATGTGAAAAGTAAAGATTCTCTGTGGAAAAAGAAAAATAATTTTAGATCCTGGATATATTTTTCTATGCTTCTCTTAAAAGTTTTATCTTTTACATTTATGTTCATAATTTATTTTGAGTTAATATTTATAAAGTGTGAGACATATTGAGATTCATTTTTTTGTGCCTATGCATATCTGATTCCTCTAGCCAGCACTAATTGAAAAACACTATTTTTATTGAAATGCATGCACACCTTGGTGAAAAAACAAAACAAAACAAAACAAAAGAGTGGAATACATTTAGTTCTATTTCTAGATTCTTTATTCATTCCTTTGATCAATATGTCTATCCCTTTGTCAATACTGCCATTGCTAACTATGCAGGAAACCCAGTATCAGGCAGAATAATTCCTCCCACTTTATTCTTAGCCTCCTTAATTCTTATTGTGATTGGTTAGAGCTGTAGGTTCAACTTTCTGCTGGAGAGAACATGGCACTGACTAGTCCCAAACCACAATGTCTCCTTTAGTCTCTGCACAAGGTCAGAGAGCAGCTGGCTCTGGCAGATGGGGGTGAAGTTCAGCAGTGACCCACCTTGCCTTAGGCCACATTCTTAAATGTCACGGCTACCCTGGTGTGGCATGAGAGCTCAGCATGCTCCTCATCGTCTAGAATCAGCACGCTGCCAGTTCTGCTGGAGGAGGGATGGAGACTCAGTGCTGCCTCTGTCCCTCCCTCTCATTGCCTGGGCAAGGAGATCTGAGCACACCATCTGCTTCCTATGTGCTGAGGATGGGAGGTCAGTGAGCTGGTTGGTCCAGCCAGGGTGCCCCCTACTTCCACCAGTTCCCTAGGGTGCTGGCTCCCTCTTGCTCTCTGGGTGGCAGTGGTGGTAGGTATTAGATCTGCTTCTTGGTGGGCCATGAAACCATGTGCAGGTTTTCACTTGCTCTTAAACTGGAACCTTTCAGTTTTGGCAAATGAGTTCCATTCACAGACCTTTCCCAGCTCCTTTGGCTGAGAAGGGGCAAGAGAGCTTGCCTGAGCCACTTGTTGGCTCTGTCTTTTGATGTTCTAGAGCAGTGGAAGTGAACCCGTGGCATGTGTGCCACAGGGGGCTGTTTGTATCATTGAAAACTAAAAGGTTTGCCCCTGTTCTGGAGTGTATGGAGGGGCACAAGGAAACAAGGGACCTCAAGGCTTCTCTGAGTGCCAAAGTCCCTCGCCAGCCTGTGCTTTCTCCTCCCCTGTGGGAGTTAACCCGTGCTCTGCTCTGCTGTGCATCAGGGAAGGCTGGGAGGAGGAGGAAAGCTGCCTCCTCTTCACAAGGACAGTAAGTCTCCTGTCCACATCATCTTTGTTAAATAAGTCCAGCTTGTGCTGCAGAAGGGTCTCCCCACTGCAGGTGGGGACAGTGGCTTCTGCTAGCTCAGTGGGCACTTCTCAGGGCTCCTTCACTCCCCATTGCACCACAGCCCACTCAGGAGAGAGCAGCCATGCCTGTTCATCCTAGAGAGGAAAAAATAATGTGAAGAATCAGGGACCAGGTATATAGTTGCTCATTAGGCAACTGAGAGGTACAAAGAAGATTCTAAGAAGCATGGTGGTTTTAGCTGTGGGACAGCCTCCACCAGGGCCATGAGGGAACCCAGGCACAACCTTTGAGCCACCAGAACTAGGAAAGGGGTTGGGTGGGCTGGGGAGGGCAACACAGGCTGGGACTAATCCTGAGCAACCCTGTGCAGAGGTACTGGGGTGCTGATGTCCAGAGGCAGAAGCTGGTCCTGCATGTGTCAGATCACTGGACCTCTCATGCCTCCTATGGTTCCACTGGGAACAAGAAGGGGCTGCTGCACAGCAGGAACCAGCTTGTGGCATCCAGGCCTGGGGTCACAGAGTGAGCTCAGCTAGACTGGCCTGTGTGGATCTGAGAGGTAAGAGCTTCAGGGTGAGGCTCTCTTCACAAGAGCACTGTAAATGACCAGGACTGCCAGGAAGTGCCCTGCACAGAGGCAAAGGAATGGGCTCAGTCTGGAAAATGCAGGGACTTGAGCCACAGCAGTGCTCAAGTGTTGCAGATCTGGCTACTAGTGGTTGAGGATCACAGCTAACACAGAGCCATTGTTATGGCGTGTGTCTAGATGTCCCCCCCAAAGCCTCATGCAGTCATAAGTGGGGCTTTCTCAGAGGTGGCTGGATCTATAGTGTGTGATTTATTCATGGTACAATGCTAGGATTAAGGGTGTAGGATTAAGGGTGTAGGATTAAGGGTGGGTGATTACTAAATCAGTGCACCAATTGGTTTGGCCCGCCCTAATCCCAGTAGCCTAGATTATAAAAGGAGCAGCAAAAAGCTGCTAAGGGCCCTTGCTTGCTTTTCTACCTTCTGGCTGCCATGAACTGGTTCTCCTCTGCAATGCCCCTCTGCCAATCCACCCTGCCTTGGAGCCAGCCAATTATAGACTGAAGCCTCTGAAAACTTTGAGCTAAATATAACTTTACTCCTTTAACTTTGGGTGTGGTATGTTTTGTTCCAGCAATCAGAAAAGTAACCAAGACAGCTGTCGTGTCCTCTACATGCAGGGCTGGCCTCCCTCAGACTTAGTGGGATTTGCCCCCACTCCCTCTCCAATCAGATCTCTCCCTCCTCCTTTTCCTCTCTCTTCAGCCTGAGTGCCATCCATCCCTTGGAAAAGAAGGTCCCCTGGTGTCACACATCTGAATCTAGCCATCCCCTCTTTGCCTTTGAATGAGAAGATCCAGAGACTGGCTAAAAAGGGACAACTCACTTAGACGGTTGCCACAAGGGTTTGGGAACTCTCCCACTATTTTGGGGGAGGCTCTGACAATAGATTTAGCCACTCCACAATAGCCTGTTTCTCTGTCCCCTCCTGCTTGAACCAAAAATATTTATAGACTGTCAAACTCCTGAAATACACCTCTCCTGCACGTAAAGCCTGTTCAAGATCTCTGAGCTGCCAGTGCTGCCATGATTGCCCTCCATATACATTGCCTCAGTCTTCTGCCACCCACAGCCTGCTGGTACACCCACCTGGACTTAAAAAATGCCTTTTTCTGCCTTCCGTTGGCTCCTGTCAGCCAGCCCTCTTTGCCTTTAAATAAAAAGACCCCAGTTCTGAACTCAAAGGTTAACTGATCTGGAATCAACCTCCCAGAGGTTCAAAAACTTGTTTACCCTCTTTGGAGAAGTCCTCAGAACTAACCTCTCTAGTTTCCCAGCACAAAATATCACTGCACTTTTGATGAATGACACCCGAGCTACCTGCTGGAGAGACATGAAAGCTCTGCAGCAATATCTGGCAGAAACTGGTTACAAAAAAGAAACTGCAAAGTTTTTGGAGCTGCTGGCTTCTATACAATCTGGATCATTGAGTTCACAACAACAATGCCTGTGCAAATACTTGGATCCAGTCACTAAAGGCTGCCTCCCCCCTTTGCCTCCATGCCTCTGTCCTTCTGATCAAAAAACTGACAAGCTCACCTGCCTGAGACCTAACTGTCCAGGTGCCACATGCTGTGCTGGACCTCACCCAGTACCAAGAGCTCTTATGCAAAAATCCTCACCTGACTCTTGTGGTAATAGAACCACTCAATCCTACCATGTACCTTCCCATCCAGCTGGGCCTACCAGACCATGACTGCCTGGCACTGACTGATGAAATGTTCTCAAGCTGATTAGTTAAAAGTGAACCCCCTGACAGATGCTGAGTACACCCTTTTTACAGGTGGAAATAGCTCTGTTAGAAATGGAGTCTGACAGGCTAGATATGCTGTGGTTACCTTGAACAAAGCTATTTTGGCCAAAGCTCTCCTGCTACTGGTTCTTGCTGCTATTTGGAAACCTGCCACCAATGTTGCCAAATGTGCACTCAGAACAATTTGGCCCAGAGGCCTAAGACCCCTACAGAGATCCAATTGACTGAAACATCAGCCCCAGCCAGAAGAACTTTACCAGTACTCCTGGAAGTTCCATCTTAATCAGAGCCAGACCTGCCCCTACCATATGTTCTGCAAGCTCAAACCACAGTGTTGGCACCTGTACCCCTCCAGCTAGCTCAGGCTTCAGTGTCTGTGTCACTGACCCTGACCTTCACTTGACATACAGATAGATTACACTGAAGTAAAGCCTTATAAGAGCTAACAGATATCTGTTAGTGCTTATATGCACCTACTCTGGCTGGTCTGAGGCATTCACTACCTGAGCTGAGAGAGCAACAGAAGTTTGTAGGGCTCTGCTATGAAAAATCATCCCCCCAAAATAATAACACATAACCCTACAGGAACAGCTTGTAACCAGTTCCATAAAGTTTAGCTAAAAGGCCAGCCACACCTGTAGACACCCCTGCACAGACGTATAACCCAGGTGCATATTAACTACCTCTACGAGTTTCAGAAATCCAGGTTTAGATACGCAATTCCAGAGTTAAAAGAGCCCAGCCAGTCTATTGTTGAAAAATTTACCTGGACCAGACAGCTCCCCTGAGGCTTGCTTGAAGACAATGCACTCAAAGCCCTGCTGTGGTCACTCAGATGCTGACCAGTCCAGGCTGAAGCCTGAGGACCACCATTCACAGGATTGCTCCATACCTCAATGCACTGTTCCCCTTGATTTTTGTGCCTCTTCAGATTGCTTACCCCAGTCCTCGCTTTCATTTCAGCTTGTGCGTGTTTGCTCCCTGCTCTCTTGCTAGAAGGCCCTTTCCCTTATTCTACAATTGACCAAGATTTGATGAGCGTCCAAGGTGCACTGGACATGCTCCAGGGTCAAACTGACTCCCTCGCCAGAGTAATATTAAAACACGTCTCTTCCTAAAAGTAACTTAGGGAGGGTGAGGGCCCATCCTAGGACCACTGACAGCCCTAATGTTAATGCTTCTGGTTGGGCCTTATGTAATTAATTGGCTTACCCAGTTCATCTCACATCACATGTAACACACCCAGGAGAGATCTGCCTGCGAAACTAAAAGAGGGGAGAAATATAGCAGAAAATGCCCCCCAGCCAGTCTGTTAGTTGCCCAGGTGACAGTTCCTGTTGCAGTTCTGGTTGCTTCTATTTCTTAGAAATGGCTGGTCACTATGATGCATATTGTAAAATCCAATCAAAGACAACCAAGTACTCTGCCTCTGTGCCTCCCCTTTGCAGACCCCATGAAAACCTGCCCTTGAGCCTTTGGGGCCTAGCATTTGAGGGACAATTGATTCCTTATCAGTATCCATCCATCATTAAATAAATCTGCCTCCAAATCCTGGGTGTCATTTTGGTGTTTCTGCTTGCCAGTGTAGTACCTCACAAATAGAAGGCTTGCGAATAAAGAGAGTGTCTATCAATTACCATCAACATATGGTGATGTGGCAGAGAAGCCACAATAATGTTGCTGAAAAATTAATCACAATGGACAGTCCAAATGAACTGTATCAGTTCCTTTTGGGCCAAGCTGACAAAACTTCTTTTAGAAATTATTAATTTATTACATATACAATTTAAAACTTTTTCCATTGCTTCTTGAGATGAGCCATGTGTGAGATTTTGATTGGGGGAATTTCATAAACATTCTAAGATTCACATTAGTACAAGTGAAATGTCTTAACAATGAATCTTACTGTCATACATTTGATTTGCTCTCAATTCTGAGTTAATTTCCTCAGGTAGCTTTAAGAGTTTACCTTCAGCATTTCTTTCCCCCTTTGTTATTCACAGCAGCCCTGTGTTGTGGCTGTAGAAAGTCATTTTGCTTTGCTTTTATAGAGCATCTTAAAGTCTTTTTAGGTCAGGGACCATTTTGTCCATTAATTTCTTAGCTTGGAATTTTATATCATGTAGTATTGAAAAGTTAAAACTCACATTAGCACATGGCACAATCAGGAGGTCAACTTTTGCCCATGGGAATCTATTTTTTTCTAGCAGGGCAGTTACATGTTTTCTTCTTGCTTTTCTGGGTCTGGTTGTCATGCTTTCTTCTTTGGTCCTTTGTGAAGAAAGGCAGTACAGCATAATGGTATGTTCCAGATAGGGAAGAGCAATGCAGACTTCAGGGCCAGACAATTGGGGTTTTATCCCAATTGCTCTGTAACTTCATGCGGTAACTGCATGCAAAAATAGTGTGAGCTATCTCAGGGGCCCATAGCAGAAATTGCTGGTTGTCCACTACTCCTGATTTTTCTTCTCCCAGGGTACCAAGCTGGGATATACTCCATAGCCCCACTTTAGTGTTAGCTGTAGCCAAGTGACTGAGGTTATATAATATGATGTGAGTGTGAGTGACGTGAACCATGGCTCAGTCTGACCTGTAAAAACATTATTTGGTTATCTTCTATCTCCTTTCTCTATCCTCCTGGCTGCAATAGTGAATAATTTTAAAGTGATCTTAGACAAGGACTTTGAAATCAGTAGAGCTTCCATGAACCGGAGTGCCTGAATGAGTGCAGGAAGAACTGACCTGTTGAACTGCATATCTGTCCAATCCAGTGCTGTCACAGGAGATAGAAATTAGACTTTGTTGTGCTGAAACCATTATACAAGCTTAGGTCCCTTTGAAATGGAGCCAGCCTACCTAATGCATGCACAGCTGCTATGAGGATTAAATGACTTAATGCATGTGAAATACTTAGGGCAATGCCTGAAACACAGTACGGGTTCAATGATTATTATGGATGCATCACTACTCAAATTATGCAGCATCATTGGTGTCAGTTTCTTGCCTATACAGACAGACACTGCCACTTCTATTCTCATTTGATTGGTCAATCACTGGTCCTCGCCATTAGTCCTTATATTCACATTTGATCTCCCTATAGATTTAGAGGCATGAGCCCACCTACTAACTTATTGGCTCTGCAGTCCTTAATCTCTGCTATCTGAAGTTTTCCCTTTCTTTCAACTTTTACTAGCTTTCAAAAATTTCTATTTTACCCAGAAGTTCTACTTAGAGCAGACAAGACGTCTACATTACCTAATTCTGCCATTCTCTAAAAGATGACTCAGAGAGGTTCTTAAAATCTTCAGTAAACAAGTCTCAAGAGCTGCTGAAATATGCACTTTATCAGGAGACCACTGGGGGAAAATGTTTAATAGGTGGACTATGTACCCAAAGTACTTGATTAATCTCAAACATTTTCACCAGTTCATAATTATGATTCTTCTGAACATCCTCCAGTATTAAGTGCAGTGCTTCCTACATTTGGCTCAGCAAACAAAAGTTTCCAGCATCCTCTGAGCTTTAAGGAGTGTGATCTAAGTAATTTTCATGACCTCTTCTTCACTTTCCATATAAGATGATTTCAAATCACCCTGAAGTTCTTGGGGGAAATACAGTACCTTGTAGGGTTTTTTCCTACCAATTCATTAACCTGAACTGTCTAACGCATTTTAAAAATTTGGTGTCATATTCTGGGAAGTCAAAAAATATTTCTGGTTTTCTAGTTGATAGTTACAGGTATTAGGCTGAAATGTGAATTCTCGAGTAATATGCCAAGGATCATCAAAAGAGACTAGACTCAAGTGACCGTCCTGTAAGCAAAATTACGAGACTGAATGTATAGATTCATGTATGGTGACAGGTATGGAAATCTAGTTCTTCTGAAAGCAAACATGCTTTCAGATTACTTGGGGCTAGGTTTAAGTCCTACTCTTACTGTTTATTAGCCTCACTATCTTTATTTTTTAAAACTGGAATAGAATTGAACTCAAATGGTGAGAAGTAAATGAGAATGCATCCAAGAAAATGTTCAGTGTGAGATGTACAGTAATCATCACAGAATCACGTTGAAAGGGAGTGTGGGCTCACACTTCCAGGTACGTGGAAGGGGTGTGTATTGAACTAACCCTTTCACTGAAGACAGCTGTAAATTCTGGATTAAAAATAACAAAAAGAAATATGAATATTTCAGAAAGTTACAAAAAGCAATTTTGAATGTTTTCATCACAAGGAAATGATAAATGTTTGAGGCAATAGATATGTTTACCATGATTTAAATATTGCATAATACTGAATATACATGTATCAAAACATAACATGGTACCCCATAAATATGTACAATTTATGTTTCTTTGTTATCAATTAAAAGTAATTTTAAGCCTTGCATGCACAAGACCCTGAGTTTGACACCCAACAACACACACACACACACACACACACACAATAAATAAATAAATAAATTTAAATAAAAAACTAGTTGGGGAAAAATCAATAAGTAGAAAAAAGTCAAGAAGAATGAGGAGCCAGTTGCTCAAAAATGTAAGGCTTTTAGAAAAAAAATCACTCAACTATCTCTTAGAAAAGCTTAAAGCACTAAGCTCTATTTGTTGCTTCTGGCAGTGGTGGTAGTCCATCTTTAAAAATAAAACTTTTTTTTTTAAGCAAAAAAGAAACCCATGAGAGCAAAATGAGCTAGGACTGGAGGGGCTGAAGTCGAGAGGGCAGGGCAGTGAGCCTCTCCCCAGGCCCGTTGAGCTCACAGCATGGCAGACAGCACCTGCCCAGGGTCCCTGCGCCAGCCAGAAGCTGAACTTAGAGGTGGCCATGGCAACAGCATTTAAGTATTGAAGATCTTTTCTTTAAAAATTTTTAATTTGTATTAGTACATGTTTGCAGTACACGATGATTACACTCGTGTGGAGTTGGTGCATATACATAACACATTTTAACTCTTTTTACTTCCTGCCCCCCATTTCTTGTTGGCCTTCCTCTTTGCAAAAGATCTGTCTTCCTATTTCCTATTATCTGTCTTTTATTTTGCTCTTTAAATTATTTGTACTTTGGATTTCTCATATAAGAGAAACCATGGGATAGTTAAGCTTGTGTGTCTAATTTATTTCACTTAAAGTTATGGTCTAGCATCTATTTTCCCACAAATGACTCAAATTTATCTTTCTTTATGGCAAAATAATGCTCCAGTGTGTATAAATATCACATTTTCTTTATCCATTCATGTACTGATGGATACAGGATCTTCCAAGATTTAGGTATTGTGAGTTATGCAAGATATTAGCAAGGCAGAAATACCAGATTGAGGCAGAAATTCTGGTCACAATTTTCCTATGAGTTCTTTGCCTTATTCAAGGGCAGGTTCCTGCTGAGATCAGGAAAGACAACCTGGGGATGAGATCTGTGCCATAGGGGTTAAGGCTACCAGAAATGAGGAAAAAGCCCCAAAAAAGGTCAACCAAGTTGGGGAAATCTGCCTACCATCTGCCTCTCAGAAGGAAGAGGAGTCCTTTTGGGAGGAAGACATTACCCATAAATCCAACATTGATTTCATGAACTATATGTAGGTAGTTGATAAAAAATTATCAGGTGTGTCGGAGGCAGGACTGAAAGGGCACAGAAAACAGTGGGCAATGGAAACAATCTAGATACAGTACTGGAATTATCAAATGTTGAACTTTGATGTGGTCAATAAATGGGAGAAAACTATAGATAATTCCACCAGAGAGAACTAGGATATTTTGAAAAGCAAAACAAACATTTATAAATAAAAATATAGTAATATCTGAAATTTAAAAAATATACAAGTCTATTTCAGTAGTTCATTATTAACAGATTAGACAAGAAAAATGAAAAATGGGCTGGAATTCTTATCAGAATGTATCAGAGAGAGACTATAATATATCTATCTATCTATAGATGTGTATAGATATATACATCCATAGAGAGATATGCATGCTAAGGGATATACAGAACACAATGAAGTGGCTAAAATGTGTTGTTAGTGTAAGTCTTTATTTTTAAGAAATTTAAATTCATTCATAGCTTTTGCAATACTGGTTGAGCCCAGGGTTGCTCTACTGCTGAGCTACATCCTGGCCCTTTCTGAATTTTATTTTGAGATAGGGTCTTGTTAGGTTGCCCACAAGGGATTTGAACTTGTGATTCTATTGGCTTAGCCTTCTGAGTAGCTGGGACAGGTGTGCTCACCCTGCCTGGTATTAGTGTTATTCTTAAAAAAATGAAGAAAATATATATTTTCAAAACATAAACTGAAAAACAACTAATCCATTGACAACCCTCAAAAAAATCTTTTTTTTTTCTGTACTGTAGTCATACCTAGGACTTTACACTGAGCTATATACTCAGTTACCACCCTCTCCTTAATTTTGTGGCAGACCTCCAATGTATGATTTTCCTCCTTCAGCTCCCAGAATGCTGAGTTTACAAGTATGAATCCCACACCTGGTTGAAATTAGTATTTCTTTTAAAATAGTGTTTCACAAAGAGGAGAAACATTTCCTGATGGAAGCCTTGTAAGGACAAAAGATGAGAGGAGCACAAGAAAAGATAAATAAATGGCTAGTCCAAATGAAAATTGAATAAAAGGATGCTACAAATGTCTTACAGATTTGAAGTGTGTATAGAAACACATGATAATATTAACACAAATGATGTGAGATAGCTAAGTAATATTAAATCACTTAAACATTCTTGCATTGTTCTGGACATGTTAGAACAACAATTTGAGGCAGGCTATATATTAAATTAAGGACATATCTTGTTATTTCATAGGGTTCATACTAATGCATATATACAAAAGAAAAACTTTATGAAGGGGAAAATGGAATAATAATAGTTGAATAATATGTATGTCGGGGAAAAGCTACAGGAAAGTTACAAGACTATGAAATGATATGAAAAGAAAACAAATAGAAACTTGGTAAATTAAATACAAATGTATGTGTTAAATATAAATTTTATATTTTTGATAATCCAATTAACACTCAAAGATTTTCACACAAATAAATAGCAGAGTTATAACAAAGATAAATGCAGCATGGTAAGGAAGGATAAACTTTTTAATATATACTACTGAATTAAATGAATATTCATATGGAAAAAAAGGCTAACATTGACCACCTTGTAACATACTCAAAAATGATTCCTAACTGCAAACCAAATGTGAAAAGTAAAATAAATAAGCATATAAACTAAAGAAACCTTTAGACAAAAATATAGAAGAGTAATGTCATGATATTTGGGTAAGCAAAGATTTCTTAGGTATAAAATTACCAACTGCAGGAAAAAAACCCCCAATAATTTGTAATGTATTAAAGTTAAAATTGTCTATTCAGCAAAAGACTTTATTAAATGAGTGTTAAAGAAAGGCATAGTGTGGGGAAGACATGTGCACTAATTATATATGACAAAAAACTCATATGCACTGTAATGGTTGATACATTATGTCAGTTCGAGAAATTTAGAAATTTAACTAAGCCACTCAGCAGGGGACCAGGGTCCCCACTTTATAAACATCCTCATCCTGTGCAAGAGGGGGGCACAGAGAAGGTGTGAGTGCTGCACACATCTTGGGGGGGTAGCCTGCTTACAATATAATGGAGAAAAAGAGACTTGCTTCTCCCCTCTTTTGTTCTTGCTGCTTTTTCTCTCTTCTGCCACCTTGAAGTGTTGCCCCTGTGCCATGCCACCCTGCCTTGGAGCCAGCTGATTGTGGACTGAAACCTCCACAAACCATGAGCTAAATAAACATTTCCTTCCTTAATTTGGGGCATTGGGTATTTTTCCCAGCAATGACAGAAAATAACTGAGACAGAATTTGGTACCAGAAGTGGGGTCATCACTGTGACTATACCTGACCATGTGGTTCAAGAGCCTTTGGGAATGGCTTGTGGGAAGAGTTTGGAAAGGTTCAGAGATGTCACCTGAAAGAGTAATGCTGGAATGCCTTAGGCTGTTCTGTATGGGAGATTCTGGTAAGAGCTCAGAAGACCAGAAGACTGACAGAAATCCTGCCAGTAAAGATGAGGCTAGGGAACTTTCTACTGGGAAGAAGGACTGCATTGGCTGTTGGACTCCAGACAGTGTGTGTTGTGGCTTGGCAGAAAGTTTGTCTGCATTTTGCTCAGGTCCAGAGATTTTGCCTGAGACTAAGATTAAGGGTAGTGGACTAATTAATCTGGCAGAAGAAATTTCAAGGCAGTTAAATGTTGAGGTGGTGGCATGGCTGCTGCTAGGGGCTTGTAGCCAGATTTATGTGGAGAATCAAGAGCAAAGAGCCCAGCTGGATGACTTAAAACACTGTGAGTTTGGTCAGAAAGGCAGCTCCAGTAAAGCTGTGGACTGCAAAGATAGAGCAGAGGAGGCTGGTGAGATAGCTCAGAGACACAAGAGCCTGCCTGGCAAGCGCAAGGTCCTGAGGTCAACTCCTGGTATACACGTTTAATAAAAAAAAAAAAAAAGCAGAGGAGATCTTGACTGCTGAGAAGGAACAGGAGAATATAAAAGATGGCCTAAGGGCATCACAAGCCGCAGCAAGTCTCCACTCTTTGCCTCCTCAAAACTGCAAAAGTGAAAGACTTTGCTTTGAGGAGAAAGCCGCAGAACACCATGTTCCAGAGTGGCAGCACCTGCGTCAGGTTCCAGAATGGCGGCAGCATAGAAAATTTGTTCTTCAGAACTGGATTCAGAGTGTCCAGTGATCTAGGCACTTAACCCCTACAGCCAAGAGAGAGGAAAGCCTGGCTACTGCTCCAGCTGGCATCAGACCTTGGCATCATCCACATGGCATTGGTTTTAGATGCATGCAGAATGCAAGAGTTATGGGGTTGAAAAGGCTTCCACCTCAATTTCACAAGGCCTGGGAGGCCAGGCAGTGTGCCCCTGAGAGGGCAGTGTGTGAAGTTGTGAGGGTGAAGCCAAAGGTGGAGTGGAGACCCCAAAAGTTTGGAAAAGCCAGGAACATGGATCATCTAAGGAAAGCTGCAAGGAGGGAGCAAAGCAGGCCTAAGAAAGAAGCCATGGGAGCTGCAACAACTGGAAGTGCTATAGGGGTGGAGCCACGCAAGCCCATTGGAGCTCATAATTTGCCACAGATTGCTTTGGATGCTGGACATGGAAATACAGGACTTAATGCTTGTCCTGCTGGATTTTGGACATGCTTTGGTCCCAATCCTTTATATTCACCTATTTGTAACTTTTGAAATGAAAATATTTATCTTGTGCCATTGAATGTTGGAAGTGTTTTAAACTTTGCATTAGTACAGGGGCTTGTGGCTGAGAGTTTGCCCTAAATCTTGGGACTTAGACTTTTCAGCAATGCTGAAACTGTTAGGACTTTGGCAACTCTTGGAGGTGGACTAAATGCCTTTTGCATGAAGGGATGTGCATGAGTTTTTGGGGGGCCAGGGGCAGAACATTATGGTTCTAATGTAATATAATGTTGATAGACTTAATATTGGTTCTTTTTTTTTTTTTTCAAAGAGAAGAAAAAACAAAACAAATCAAAAGAAGAACAAATTTTCAAAACAACATAATAGGAGGGTAACAATGGTTAATACATTACGTATTACTATCTTTAAGTTAGTTATTCAGGATACCAGACATTAGCATTCAATTGTCCAAACATTATTGGCACAAACCTTACTCTTCAATGAACTAAGTAAAATTGGTAGTGTATCTATCTTAACCATCTTATATATATATATATATATATACAGTTTTTTTCCCTTTCCCTTCTTTCTTTTCCCTATTCCAGTCTCTCTTTCCTTTTGACCAGTTGCTTTTTGATTCACCATGTCTATTGTACATTTTGGATCTTATTTACTCTTTCAGTTTCTCATACTAGAGAGACAATACAATGCTTACACATGTGCATCCGGTTTATTTCACTTATGAGTATTTTCTCGAGTTGCATCCATTTACCTATAAAAGTCTCCACTTTATCCTTCTTTATGGCTGAATAGTACTCCATTGTATAAAAATACCACATCTTTCTTATCCATTCCTCAGTTGATGGGCATTTGGGTTGTTTCCAAGATCTGGCTATTACAAATTGTGCTGCTATAAACATGGGTGCACATATATCACTGTGGTACGATGTTTTTAATTCTTCTGGGAAGATGCCCAGAAGGGGAATAGCTGGGTCAAATGGAACCTCCAACCCTAGTTTTCTGAGGAATCTCCACACTGACTTCCACAGTGGCTGTACCAGTCGACACTCCCACCAACAGTGAAGAAGGGTTCCTTTTTCCCCACAGCCCCTCCAGCATTTGTTATTAGTTGATTTCTTTATAGTAGCCATTCTTTCTGGGGTGAGATGGTATCTCAGTGTTGTTTTAATTTGCATCTCTCGAATGACTAGTGATGTTGCACATTTTTTTGTATATTTATTTGCCATTAGTATTTCTTCATCTGAGAAATGTGTATTCATCTCAGATGCCCATTTTTGGAGTGGGTCTTTAAATTTGGGAGGTCTGATTTTTTTGAGTTCTTTATATGTTCTCAATAGTAATCCTTTGTCTGAGGAACAGCTGGCAAACATTTTTTCCCACATTGTGGGTTGTCTCCTCACTCTGTTGGTGGTTTCTCTTGCTGTGCAAAAGCTTTTTAATAAGATGAGATCCCAGTTATTGATTCTTTGGGATAGTTCCCGTGCAGTTGAGTTTTTATTCATAAAGTCTTTGCCTACACCAATGTCTCCAAGGGTTTTACCTATCCTACCTTCCAGCAGATTTAATGTTTCTGTTTTAATATTTAGATCTCTGATCCATTTTGAATTTAGTTTAGTGCATGGTGAAAGATATGAGTCTAGTTTTAATCTTCAGCATGTGCAGAGCCAGTTTTTCCAGCAGCATTTATTAAAGAGGCTATCTTTCTTCCAGCGAATGTGTTTGGCACCTTTGTCAAAGATAAGGTGGCTTAGTATGTCTGGGGTTGTTTCAGCATCTTCTAATCTGTTCCATTGATCTTCAGGTCTGTTTTTTTGCCAGTACCACACTGTTTTTATCACAGTAGCTTTATAGTATAATTTCAAGTCGGGGATTGTGATGCCCCCTGCCTTGCCTTTGTTGCCCAGAATTGCCTTTGCTATTCTAGGTCTCTTCTGATTCCAAATGAATTTTAGGATTGTTTTCTCTAATTCTGTGAGATATGCTGTTGGAATTTTGATTGGAATTGCATTAAATCTGTATAACAGTTTTGGAAGTATGGCCATTTTCACTATATTGGTTCTTCCTATCCAGGAGCAAGGGATATCTTTCCATTTTCTGATATCCTCTTCAATCTCCTTTTTCAGAGTACTGTAGTTTTCAGTATAGAGGTCTTTTACATCCTTTGTGAGGTTGATTCCTAGGTATTTCATTTTTTTGGATGTTATTGTGAAAGGTATTTTTTCCCTAATTTCTCTTTCAGTAAGTTTGTTATTTGTGTACAGGAAGGCTATTGACTTTTGAGTATTGACTTTTTATCCAGCTACACTACTGAATTTGCTTATTAAATCTAGCAGTTTTTTAGTGGAGTTTTTGGGGTCTTCTGTGTAGAGTATCATGTCATCTGCAAATAATGATAATTTAACTTCTTCCTTTCCAATCATTATTCCCTTTATTTCTTTCTCTTGTCTAATTGCTCTGGCTAAAGTTTCCAGAACTATGTTGAATACGAGTGGGGACAGTGGACATCGTTGTCTTGTTCCTGATTTTAGAGGGAAGGCTTTCAGTTTTTGGCCATTTAGTATAATATTGACTGTTGGTTTGTCATAGATAGCTTTTACCAGGTTGAGATAAAGACCCTCTATTCCAATTTTCTGTAGGGTTTTTATCATGAAAAGGTGCTGGACTTTGTCAAAAGCTTTTTCTGCATCTATTGAGATGATCATGTGATTTTTGCCATTGGTTCTGTTAATATGGTGTATTACATTTATTGATTTACGTATGTTGAACCATCCCTGCATCCCAGGGATGAATCCAACTTGGTCATGGTGTATAATCTTCTTGATGATTTGTTGGATTCTGTTTGCCAGTATCTTATTAAGGATTTTTGCATCTATGTTCATTAGGGAGATTGGCCTGTAGTTCTATTTCTTAGTTGGGTCCTTCTCTGGTTTTGGTATCAGGGTAATGCTTGCTTCCAGGAATGAATTTGGGAGTATTGCTTCCCTTTCAATTTCATTGAAAAGTTTGAGAAGTAGGGGCGTTAGGTCTTCTCTAAATTTCTTGTAGAATTTGGCAGTGAATCCATCAGGGCCTGGGCTTTTCTTTGTTGGGAGGTTTTTAATTACATCTTCAATTTCATTGGTTGATATTGGTTTATTTAGGATTTTTAAATCTTCTTGATTCAGCTTTGGTAATTCATATCAATCTAGGAATCTGTCCATTTCTTCTGCATTTTCCATCTTAGTAGAATATAAATTTTCAAAATAGGTATAGATGATCTTCTGGATTTCTGCAGGGTCCGTCGTGGTATCACCCTTTTCATTTTCAATTGCATGGATTTGAGTCTTTTCTTTTCTTTTTTTAATAAGGTTGGATAAGGGTTTGTCAATCTTATTTATTCTTTCAAAGAACCAACTTTTTGCTTCATTGATTCTTTGTATTGTTTTTTTAGTCTCCAATACATTAATTTCTGCTCTGATCTTTATAATTTCCTCCCTTGTACGGGCTTTTGGCTTAACCTGCTCTTCTTTTTCTAGAAGCTCGAGGTTCACCCTTAAGTTGTTTATTTGCGCTTGCTCTATTTTCCTGATATAAGTATTTAATGCTATAAATTTCCCTCTTAGGACTGCTTTCATTGTATCCCATAAGTTCCGGTATGTTGTACTGTCATTATCATTCAGTTGTAGAAAGTGTCTAATTTTTTCTTTAATTTCATCTGTGACCCATTGGTTGTTCAGGAGGGTGCTGTTTAATTTCCATGTGTTTAGGGAGTTTTTGTGAGATCTTTTGCCATTGATTTCCAATTTCATTGCACTATGGTCTGATAATATGCATGGGATAATTTCAATTCCTTTGCATTTACTTAAGCAGGTTTTATGAGCTAGTATGTGGTCTATTTTGGAGAATGTCCCATGTGCAGCTGAGAAAAATGTGTATTCTGATGTTGTAGGATGGAACACTCTGTAGACATCTACTAAGTCCATTTGTTCAAAAGTTTGGTTCAGTTCTACTATTTCATTATTGATTTTCTGTCCTGTTGATCTGTCTTTTTGTGACAGTGGAGTATTGAGATCTCCCAATATAATTATATTAGTGCTTATTTGATTTTTCATGTCCTTTAGTACTTGTTTTATATAGCTGGGTGCATTGGTATTTGACGCATATATATTTATGATCGTTATCTCTTCCTCTTGGATTGTTCCCTTTACAAGGATGTAATGACCGTCTTTATCTCTCTGAATCCTTCTTGGCTTGAAGTTCACTTCGTCTGCAAAAAGAATAGCTACCCCTGCTTTTTTCTGGGTTCCTGTGGCATGGAGTATTGTCTTCCATCCTTTGACTTTCAGTCTATGAATTTCTTTCTGAATTAAATGTGTTTCTTGTATACAGCATATTGTTGGATCTTGCTTCTTGATCCATTTCGCCAGTCTGTGCCTTTTGATTGGTGAATTGAGACCGTTAACATTGATGGTTAAAACTGATATGTATTGACTTGTCATGATATTTTCCTGTTGTTGGTTCCCACTCTTTGTTTTTCCGCTTTCTGGCTATTTAATTATTTGCCCTGCCTGGTGGATTCCTTCTGTTGGGGTTCCTATCTCTTTCTAGAATGTCCTTCAGAACATTTTGGAGTGCTGGTTTGGTGGTCATAAATTTTCTCAGATGTTCTTTGTCATGAAAGTATTTTATTTCTCCATCCATTTTGAAAGATAGTTTTGCAGGGTACATCAATCTGGGTTGAAAATTATTTTCCTTTAGAGCTTGAAATACATCATTCCAAGCTCTTCTTGAATTGAGGGTTTGTGCTGAAAAGTCAGCTGTGATTCTGATGGGTTTTCCTTTATAGGTGATTTGTCTCTTCTCCCTAACAGCTTTTAAGATTCTGCCCTTCTGTTGAATTTCTGGGATCTTGACTATAATATGTCTGGCTGAAGTTTTTTTTTGATCATGTCTAGTTGGTGTTCTAAAAGCTTCACTTATAGGGGCATCAAATTCCTTTTCTCTTCCAGGAAAGTTCTCCCTGATTATGTCTTTGAACAAGGTTTTAATGTCATTGATGTTATCTCCTGCTTTTTCATTTATTCCAATTATTCTTAAGTTGTTTATCTTTGAGTCATCTAGCAGCTGCTGAATTGATTTTTCATGGTCCCTTGCTGTTTTTAAGAATTCTTCCTTTTCATGATCACTAATTGCAAGCCTGTCTTCTATATCTGAGATCCTGTCCTCACATTGGCTTAATCTGCTACAAATACTTTCAATGGAATTTTTGTTCTCTTGGATATCTGCTTGAATCTGCCTTATGGATTCCATTTCTTTCCTATGCTGAGCATTCATGGTTTCTATAGTTTTCTTAAGGTCATCTATTTTTTTGTCTGTATCAGCTATAGTGTCCTTAAGCATGGTCTTCAATGTGGACATTATCTCTGCAGTTATCTGTGAGATTATTTCTGTTTTAATTTTTTCCAGAGCCTCATTCAGTTGCTTTGTTGTTACCCCTTCAGATAGGCCAGGTGGGTGGCTTTTGGATTGTCCCACCTCGTTGCCCCGTAGGTTTGCCTTTGGTGAATTGGATGTGTGGGGTTGCATCTTGTTTAAGTGTCGTCTCATTTTTTCTTTCTTTAATTCCTGGAGTGATGTTTGCAAATTACCTATGGTAGGTTACTTTATTGCTAGTGTTTAAGATCTTTAGAAGATGACTACTTCTCTGCAGTATCTTCCAAGTGGAGCTTGCTTTTGGGTTTTGAGCTTTCTGCCAGATCCTACCTCTTCAATTCATTGGGTATGCGAAGTTGCTACCTTTTTGGCCCAGTCCTTGATTCTTTGGTACTGTGCCACTGTATTTTCTGTGTCCCTTAGTCAATCTCAATCACGAAATATCAGGAAGGAAAGATGTTTAGAACAATTATTTCACATTTGGCTATAATGTTAACTAAAGCATCAAACACAGCCTAGAAAATGACAGACTGAGCTAACCAGTTATTTACCACTTTTAGCTGTATAGAGTTGCGGTTATATAACAAAATCTAAAACACACCAGAAAAATTATATGCAGTACACAAGTCCTATGTATGTCAATTTTTCCCTGAGGAGTTTAAATTTAAAATGAGTTAAGGAGGAAATAGAGTGTTGGAAGAATAGGAAGGAATTAGATGTAAGGTTAGAGGACCAAGAGGGATCCCACTAAAATTGGGACACTGGTGCAGAGGACTGGTGGTAAAAAGAGAAGGAAGGGATAAAAGGAAGAACAGATCACAACCACAATCACAAAGAAGTTAGAGGCGCTGTTTACACTCATATAAAAAACCAGAGAGAATAATGAAGGAAAGAGCAAATACACATACAGAAACAAAAACGAAGATAAAAACAATAAAACAGACAAAACAAAAATAAACCCCCCCCCCAAAAAAAAAAACCCTTCACCAGAACAAAAAACAAATGAGTGAGAAAAAAAATATATATATATATATATAAAAAAATAAAATAAAAAGAATCAGTTCCAGGTGTTGACTCTGCTGTAGGCAGGCACCGTGTGGTGACAGAGTCCTGTTCTGTGCAGGTCCGTCCCAGTAAGCCAGGAGCGGCCCTCTGGCAGGACGGTGAGCAGAGGTGCGTACTTTCAGGCAGAGACCAGTCTAGCTCGCCTGCCGCTCTCAGTGCCCTTTCACTATCCCTGGGCCTGAGAGGCGCAGCGCGCTGTCCAGAGCGCGGGTTCCCTGCACTGGTTTCCCCCCGCTCTGACTTTCACCACGCCCCCCACAATGGCGCCGGGCCAGTCGCTCTCTGGCGCGGGACAGGTGTGGCTGAGAGACCAGTCTCGTTCGCCTGCTGAACTCAGCACACTTTCATGGGCCTGAGAGGCCCCGCGCTGCCCTGTCCAGAGCACGAGTGTCCAGCGCTGTTTTTCTTTCGTGCCGCTCTGAGTTTCGCCACACCCCCCACAATGGCGCCCGGCCGGTCGCTCTCTGGCGCGGGGCAGCTGTGGCTGAGAGACACTCACTGCCGGCCAGTGCAGTTCTCCACCCCTCCCCTGCCTTGCCGCTGTCTCAGGATCCTCCGTGGGGGCTCCCTGGGTGCCAGCTTTCACCGTGTGTCCCTAGAATTGAGCTTCTGTCGCGCTGCGATTCCTGGGATGGTAGAAGGTGCGCGCACGTGGTCTGCTCCTTCTTCTTTGTTGGAAATCACCCTTCACTGGTGCCGGGGTTCCCAGATTGCGCTTCAGAACTTTTCTGGGTTCCGGGGAGGCATCTCCCCCCCTCCTGCGCTTTCCTGGTCGCTATATTCCCGTGTTCCAACGGTAACTTTTAGAGAGAGTTTCGCTGCCTGCTTCTTACTCATCCGCCATCTTTTTTCCTAATATTCGTTCTTAAGGATTGTTAAACCTGTGTTACAATGTTCAAGTTGTGAAATGATAAGAATAAACGTGTCTTTGTATCTGGAAACCCGTTTAAAGAAATGTCTCTGGTTGCCAAGTTGACAAAGGGTGGAATGTAATGGTTGATACATTGTGTCAACTCAAGAAGTTTAGAAGTTTAACTGAGCAACTCAGCAGGAGGCCAGGGTCCTCACATTGTAAACATCCTCATCCTGTGCAAGAGGGTGGCAGGGAGATTGTGTGAGTGCTACACCAGCCCTGGGAGGGTCCTGCTTAAAATTTAAGGGAGGAAAAGAGGCTTGCTGTCCTTGCTTTTGCTCTTGTTGCTTTTGCTGTCTTCTGCTGCCTTGAACTATTGCCCATGTGCCACGTCACCCTGCCTTGGAGCCAGCTGATCATGGACTGAAACCTTCACAAACTGTGAGCTAAATAAACCTTTCCTCCTTTAACTTTGGGTGTTGGGTATTTTGTCCCAGCAATGAGAAAAAAGTAACCAAGACATCCAGGATACAAAAAAAATGCATGCAAGCCAATTAGAAAAAGATACACATCTTGACTGAAAAATGAGCAGATGTACTTAAACAGGCACTTCATAAAATAATATTGTCTAACAGCAGACAAATATAAGCAAGGTGCATCACTTCATCAGTCATTAGATAGATGCAAATTAAATTCATGATGCACCACTACCCTGAGTAAAGTGGAAAAGAGAGAAAATCCCATGTGTTAGCAAGGATGTGGAGATGCAATAATTCTGCTGCATTGCTGGCAATTGACACAATAATTGTGAATAAAGATCTGTAATTATTTACTAAAGAGGAACATAATTGTGTAGCCCAGTACACACAATTCTACTCCATTTTTATTAGATACAAACAGAAAAATTGTGTATATGTGTTTATAAAAAGCATACAAAATTTAATGGCAGTATACTTATAAAGGTCCCAAGCTGGAAATTATGAAAATGTCCAATAGAAAGATGAATAAATAAAATGCTGTATATTGCACAACAAACACTGCCGGAGAGAAAAAAAAATCTACTCTTACACGCAAAATGGGAACAAATTTCACAAACCTGTGTGAGTGAAAGAAGCCACATACAAAAGACTCAATATTGCATGATATTATTTTTATAAGTTTCAAAGGCAGATAAAACTAAATATAATGTTAGAAATAAAAATGATGGTAGGCGTGGCAGGGTGGCAGTGTTGCAGGGAAGCAACAGGAGGATGCTTTTGCCACCATACTGTTCTCCTGAACTGTGTGCTGTTTACACATTGTACTCGTTTAGTGAAAATTTACTGGGAGGCTGAAGATACATGTGCATCCCTTGATGCATATTTTAATATTTTTAAAAGGGTAAAAAAAATACCAGGCAAGATTTAAAAGAACCCACATTTTTGCTGTATTCCAAAAATACACCTTACCTATAAAGATTTAGAAAGACAGAAAACAAAAGGAAAAATATGTTCCATGCAAACACTAACCAAATGAAAATTGTTATCCACGTATTAATATCAGACAAAGTAGGCTTTAGAGGAAGTATTGTCAAAGATAGGAGGTGCATTCAATAATGATAAATGCATCAATGTAAATAGAATATGCAAACATTCTCCATCTGTAATGATTTAATGTCATGTCTGCAACCATTTTATATTTATAAAGTGAAAATTTACAGGAATCGAAGGAGAAGTAGGAAAATCAATAGTCATATTTGGAGATTTTCACAAATCTTGCTACTGATTAAAAGCACAAACAAAAAGCAGTAAAGATGTGGAATATTTGAACAATACAATTACTAAACTTGAAGTAACTGACCAGGTATAAAATTCTACCAACGTTATCAGGGTATACATGATAGTAAAGATATTGCAATATCATAAATACTTAAAAACAAGTCACATTTTTATTATGAAACAAAGCTTAATAAAAATTTAAATGTTGAAATCATACAGAATGTGTTCTCTGAATACAGTGGAATAAAATTTAAACTTAATAGCAGAAAATAAAACTCATGAAAATCCTTGAATAATACAGCACACAGTATGCTTTACAGAACAAAAAAACCCTTGTGAATCAGACAAGAAATCAAATTGGAAATTAGAAAATATTTTGATTTCAATAGTAAGAAAAATATGACATCAAAATTCAAAGGGTACAATTAATGTAGGGCCAAGAAGGAATTATGTACCCTTAAATTCATATATTAGAAAACTGAAAGCTACAAATCAATAATCTAATATCCTGAAACACTGGAAAAATCTCAAATGGAAAAATATCAAAAGAAAAATGAGAAAGCAGAAAACAAAATACAAAACTTATCAAACAGAGAAAAATGAACAAGTCAAAAAATGTTTAAGGGTCAAGCAAATTGATAAACCTCTAGGAGAAATAATCATGAGAAAAGCATAAATGTCAATTTCAAGAATATCCTAACAGTTTTCATAACACATGTCACACGGACTAAAATGCCAATAGATAAACTTAACACCAACAATGTTAAATTCTGGTTCAAATCTGCAAATTGCTGTGAAAACACAACTTCTTTTTTTTTTTTTTTTGTGGGTACCGGGGGGGTCGACCTCAGGACCTCGCGCACCAACAGGCACCCGTGCCGCTGAGCGATATCACTGGCCCCTTTTTCGTATGTGGGATCCAGGAGTCGAACTCGGGCCCTCGCGCTTGCAAGGCAGGCGCTTACGCCGCTGAGCCATCTCACCGGCCCCACAACTTCTTAAATTTAACATGAGACAGCAGAAGTTTTGAATTTTCCTATATCAACCACATAAATTCCATTCACAATTAAAAATCTTCCCCATAAACAAACTTCCAAGTAGTTCACTATGGGCTTCTCCACTGTTACCTTGCTGTGCTGGCCGAGGGTGGACCCCTCCACAAGCCCCCAGCACAGACATACAGCCACTCAGCCACCGGTGTGAGCCTTCATACCTGCCTGCCCATGCTGTGCCCACCACGCACCAAGTCACAGATCACAGAATTTGTCTTCTTTGAATTCCTCCCTACCGGGGAGACTCAAATGCTGCCAGATTTGGGGTCTCACTCAAGTCCCATTTCCTGATTTCCTTTCTGATTACTTCGCCCTGCTTTGATCTCACCATTTCCCAAGGCACGTGGCAGAATGGAAAGAGCACTGGCCTAGAAGTCACACAGCCTGGGCACACACACCTCCCTTGAGTACGGATTCTAGTTCCAGAACCTGTTTCCTTAGCAACATAGGCCAAGTGATTCATCTCACCAGGGATCAACTTCCCCTCCTGTAAGCGGAAAGAGGGGCATATTCAGAGGCGGTGTGGGGATTGCGTGAGATTCTGTATGCAACGTCTCGAATCCAAAGCAGGCGTTTAGTGGAGATCGGTACCCTCATCTGTCCTCCACACTGATACCTCGCGTCAGGATTTTACCACATACTCAGACCTCCTTTCTTTCATCTAAATTAGTTTTACCTCCCCAGCTAAACCCTAAAAAGATAGTGACCATATTTTATTTTTCTCCTGTAATCCATGGGCATTTAGCATAAGGTTATAAAGTAACACAAAGTCATACTATCAATAACAAGGGAAGAAGAGGACAGTGAACATTTATTCTGGACAGACTCCATGTCAGACTCTGGAAAAGTGACTTAAAATGCACTGCCTCACCAGTTCCCAAAACCTGCAATGCTGACTGTACACAGTAGGTCACTGCCCCCTGAGGTAGGGAATTTGTCCAGTCATTCCAACAGATTGATGCAGGCCTTCTTGGTTCAAAAGTCTTATTTCTTTAACCTGTGTAATATACTTCTCTGGCCATGACGAGTGTGCTGCCAAATCAGTAGTCCTTGTCGTGAAAGGGATGTGGACCACACAACAGCCAGGGCAAGTTGGGCAGATGGTCAGAAGGGGCAAAGAGTAGATCACAAAGTGATCGGGAAGTGACTCCAGTGTGTGCCGTCCTGGGTCCAGGCCCCTCGCATCATCATCCACATGAAGCAGGTCTAATTCCACTAAGAACACACAGTCAGGGGACCCTGCTGACGGCAGAACAAAGCAAACAAAACAAAAAATAAACCAAACAAACCAAAACAAACAAAACAGACAAACAAAAACCAAACAAACCGAAACGTAGAGACTTTAGGTATCCGAGCAGCTTGTTAATGCTTCCTGATTGTCCAGGACAATTCCTACCCTGTACTGCTTTTCTGTGCACTGGTTATCAATTGCCTGAGTCCAGTGAGGTAGGACACCCACACACAAGTTAAAAGCAGACTTATTGCTTATAGACGGGTAGCAAAGGACAGAAGACCTGATTCCATGTGAGTCGGGAAAGCTGCTTGGAGAAGATGGAATCTTACCCGGGTTTGCCTCACTTGCTCTGCATCTTTGGGACAGAATACCTGACACCCACACCTTAAAGGAGGAGAGGTTTATTTTGCCTCCTAGTGTCGGAGGGTTCAGCTTGTGACTGACCAGCAGGTTCCAAAACAGATATTGCATGGTGGAATGTGGGAGAGGCTGAAGATGGTTGATCACACATGCTGGGCTGGAGCAAGGCTGTCTGGAGAATGCAGAGCGCTGGAGGTGAGCTGCGTAAACCAGCAGATGCTCCAGTCCAGAAAGCAACAGACGCCTAAGGCAATCCAAGCAATGAGTTGCTGGGCAGAGAGGTGTCATGTGACAGCAGCCTACCAAATGTATAAATAAATGCATGTGGTTGAGCAGGTCCTTTTCTCCCATCAGGAGAGAGGGCTCTGCCAGATCCCAGCTTTCTGCCTCTTATCTTTATTTCTTCACCTTCTTGCTGCCCTTCATGGTCCTCACTCCAGGAAGTGTGAGAGCCACTTGGGTTGCGGCAGTGGAAGGGCACGGTCAAGGAAAGGTGCTCACCACATGGCAACTAGGAAGCAGAAGAGAAGGCACAAGTCAAGGACAAGAATACACCCTTCCAGGTCATGGCCCAGGGGTCCACCTCTTCCAAGGAAGCCGTACCTCCTATGGACTTCCCAATGGATGAAGCACTGATGACCCCATCACCCTCCAGCAGCCCCCCCTCTGACCTAGCTGAACCATAGCAAACCCTGAGGGAATTCCATTGCATGGCTAATGTATGACAGGACTTCTTGCTTAGGAGGGACAGGAGCAGAGCTTAAACTCTGCTGGGCAGTCCCTCTGTATCTCATTACATTGCATTCCCAGCATGTTCTGCAGTTATTCTTGAGAATTGTGAGTGAGCAAGGGGGTTACCTGGGCTGGCAGCTGGAGAACCATTCCTCAGCGTAAGCACACTGAGCACCAGCAAGACTTGCTTGTCATCAGGTGTGGATTTGTCCCCTCGAGAGATGCTAATGTGCCCCCTGAACTATGAGATTTAGCAGTCAGAAGAGTCTTCTAGTCACCGGTCCTTACAGGTGGGGAGAGGGAAGGCTGGGAACTAGAGTGGCTCCCCGTCTGATGGATCTCCTGACTGCAGCCAGCAGCGGTCTTTCCCGAGTCCTCCACAGGCTGCAGTCATGCGCTGGGTTGGCAGGGTATTATAGCCACTTAACAGTTGGATCCACTGCTGCCTCGTTCCTCCTGGGGATGGCCCACTGCTCAGCAACACTGGACAGTGGGCCTGAGCCAGGTCACCTGCTAGAGCCACCTATTGTTCCAGAAGAAAGCTCCCTCTCCCCTCCCCCTCCCTTCTCCTCTCCTCTCCCCTCTCCCCTTCTCCTCTCCTCTCCTTCTTTTCACCTCTCCTCCTCCGTTCCCCACCCCTCTCCTTAGTATAGATCCCTAGTCCTAGACAAGGTCTCCCTATTTGCTAAGTTGCCTGGACTAAGCTTGAACTTGAGATCCTCCTGCTTCAGCCTTCCAGAATGCTGGGATTACAGTTGTGCACTACTGTACCCAGCTTAAATATTTTATAATTTAATAGTGTTGTGATCCAGGAAACTAGTTTATGTACCTTTCCTACTGTATGGCTTTTATTTCAGTTCTTATATCCAACTTAAAATCAGGCAATACAAAGCCTTTGAATCTCAACAATTACTTCCATTCTTAGAAAACTGGTGCCCAGTGTTGCAAAGTGTCTGAAATATAGAAAGGTTAACTCATAGATGATAAATATGTAATAAACAGATATTGATTTAAACTATGGTTATTATGAAGATTTATAGCTCCATGAAGCATATATTGACTAAGAAAATGTAAGGTCAAATTTTGACATTGAATAGGCCATGAATATTGATATATACCAGAGCAGAAAGGCAGTAGATGTAAATACTGTTTGCTGCATGTTGAATCTGAAAATAAATCCTTAGCTCCTCCAACCCCCAATTCCCAAGACACACACAGAGGACTTGTTTAACGTAAGAGTCAGGTGGTGGTGGTGCATACCTATAATCCCAGGTATTCAGGAGGCTGAAGTGAGATGATTGCAAGTTTGAGTCCAGCCTAGACAATTCAGTGAGACCCTGTCTCAAAAAATAAATAAATAAAATAAAATAAAATAAAAGGAGCGGGTACATGGCCTAGCTCTCCTTGACTTTAATCACCAGTACCGAAAACAAACAAACAAACAAACAAACAAAATATAAAAAAGAAGATGCCTTGGGAGGGCCATGCTAATGGCACTTCTCCAAGTAAGAAATTCAAATGGCCAACAAGCACAGGAAAAGATGCTTAACCTCATTAGTCACCAGGGAAATGCAAATCAAATCAAATTCACAATGAGACACCACTTCACACCCACTAATATAGCTAGGATAAAATAAAAAGTTAGACAGTAGCAAATGTTGACGATAATGTGGAGAAGTCAGTAGGAGTGTGACATGATACAGCTACTTTGGAAAACAGCCTCACTTTTTCTTAAATGATTATGCATAAAGCCCCAGGAATTTCACTCTTAGGTACATATTTGAAAGAAATGAAACATAAAACTTCATACCTGAATGTTTATATCAGCATTATTCATATGGCCAGATGGTGTAAATAACCACAATGTCCATCAACTGATGAATGGATAAACAAAATTCCATAAAATAGAATATCATCTGACCAAAAAAAAAAAAAAATGAAGTACTGATCTATGCTACAACATAGATAAACCTTGAAAACATACTAAATAAAAAATCTAGTCACAAAAGACCACATATTTTATGATTTCATTTATATAGAAAGTTAGAGCAGGGCAATCTATAGCGAAAGAAAGTGTCAGCGGTTGCCTGATGCTGGGGGTGGGGTGGGGACACAAGTGGGCGAGAAGGGGATACCCGAAAGCCCGGGGTCTTGATGAACATGTTCCACGATGACTGCGGAGATGATCGCACGTACCTGTGAACATACTGAAATCCTTGTAGTTACACACTTACAGTGGGTAAATTGTATGGCATGTGGATTATATCTCAACAAAGCTCTTTAGAAAGGATGGAGAATTCAGAAGATTTCAAATTAATTATCCCAGCTGGAGAGCGGGATGCCATGGGGTTGGTGCAGAACATGCAGCTGGGAGGAGGGAGGATCTAGAGTGTGCGCCCCAGCTGGTGCAGGCGCTGTCCTGCCTCTCGCTTCGCAACCTTCACTTTCCCCGGAACCTGCTACATACAAACTCTTGCATGTGGCCTTAGTTAATCTCTTAACATTTTCTCAGGAAAAAGAAATTATTCTTAGTGCCTCAGAGTGGCAGTCAGGCAGGATTATACTGACTACCATTGTTTTCTGTGCCTGCTGGCTTTCAGCAATAAAGCAAATGTTCCCCTCAGCTTCTGTTTCATTCCGCTATGAATGGATAAAATCCCACGGCTGGCTCTGTCACAGGCGCCTGCCCTCGCCTTGCAGCTTTGAAAGTGGCACAATGCCCCGCCGGTTTCCTCTGGGTGTTTCTGCAGCCACACCTGGACTGCTTGGAGCAATGCTGCAGAGAGGCGAATAGAAGCGGACTCAAATAACTTACGAGAGCGGGTGTTCAAAACCTCACCAGTGTGTGAGATCAGAGGGACTCAGCGGGATCTCTCCAAGAGTGCAAAGTCAGTGTGGACTTCGTGCAAAGTCAGTGTGTGCAAAGTCAGTGAGTGCAAAGTCAGTTCTGTGTTTGTGTCTGCAGCCCCCATACCTTCTGGAACAGCCGCCATTTGTCCCGTGGGGTCTTTTGGCTGGTTTTCTGCTTATCCCATCGTCCCTTCCTACCCTCTCCCACTGTCAGCCAAGCGTGTGGCCAGCTGATACAGTTCGGATCGTGTTGTCTCCCAGAGGTTTGTGTGTTAAGGGTTTGCTTCTAGGCTACGGGGCTAACGGAAGGAACTCTTGGGAGGTGGGACCTAGTGGAAGGGAGCTGGCTCACTGGGGCACGCCCTTGAAGAGAATGTCGGAGCCCCGGCCGGGCTCTCACTCTCCCTGCTTCCTGGCAGCCATGAGATGAACAGGCCTCGACGGCCCGTGTGTTCCCACCACAATGTGCTGTGCTGTTACAGCCCTAAAGCAACAGGGCCAAGTGAGAGTCGAATGAAACCTTTGAAACCATGGGCCAAAATAAACCTTTCTTCCTTTTAAGTTGATTATTTTGGGTATTTTGTCACTGTAATGGAAAGCTGACTAACTTCTAGCCATTTTATCCGGAAGCCCGTGGGCTCCCAGCCAGTCCTCCCTGGCTGTGGTTAATGTGCAGTTTCGGGTCCCCTGTATACCAGGTAGGGCCTGATACACACTCACACCCTCAGGGGCATCCAGAAGAGACGAACGTATAAAGAAATAAGCCCAGCACAGAGAGATGACTGCAACAATGCTCAGGTAGGGAGCCATGACAAAGAGAAATGAGAGCCACCTCCCAGGAAGTCTGTGTAAAGCAAGAAACCTGAGGGGAGTCCTATCTTCGGGGAACATACAAATTTGCTAGGTGAAGGTGGGGCAATAATCTGTATTCTCAGGTGCCAAGTCCTCAGGCACCTGTGATCACCTCCTACACAGTTGAACTACCTTTCCTTTTCTCCATAAACGTAAGAAGTCTAAAACAACGTAAGTCAGACTTCTCTGTGACTTTTAAGTATTTTTTCTTCCATGAATCAAGAGACTATCAATAAGCGAACTCTTCTTTCCCCTGCATGCAGAACTAAAGTGGTATTCATCAGATTCTAAGCAGAATTATTGAGGAAAGGTGCAAGGCTATCTAGGAGGAAGAGAGCAATAAAATAATATTATGTTGGTAGAGGTAGACCATTTTACAGCTTTCAAAGCATCTTGATGCATATTAATTCTTTCAGTCTTTCAGGCTTCCCATAAGACATATGATATTATGTTCACCATACTGTGGGTCAAAGAAAGCCTACGAGTAGTGCAACTTTTTCTTAGTCTTCCAGATGGAATGAGAGGTAGATGGACAAGTGGGGCCGCCTGCCCTCCTGGTCCTCTGCTTCCCTTTGGCAACAATATACGAGGAAAGGCTTGGTGGAAAGGATGGGTAAATCTAAGTAGGAATCATGACCTCTGGGTGCACATCCCATTCTGTTCATCCCGCTGGGCTCTGGGAATCCAGAAACAGAGGCCAAGAGTCTGAAGGATTTGTGCGCCAAGTGGGATTTGTAGCCAAACTGCAGACCCATGTCTTTTGCCTAGAGTTGCTCATTTTCTATAAAAATACAAAGTCTGCATAGAGAGAGTACATGAATCATGGAGAATCTTACTGGGAAGGAATAAGAAGAGATGAATGCGGTCTATAAAAACCTCAAACAAATACTTCCACACTTGAAAGAAGTTTGAGCTCTTTTATTTCCCTTGTAAACGCAAGTATCATTTAGAGCAACATTTATAATGCAGTCTGTGGACCACTCAGCACTGTTTCCTTCTCCCCCAGGACGTGGGATCCCGGGGTGCTGTGGCAGGAAGTGCACTCACACGGGCACAGGAGCTGCCCTCGGTGCTGCAAAGGAACAGCGAGGTCTTCGTGGGTGTGGTGCCCCGGACAGCTGAGTAATTACACACAATATGGTAGTGTACACTGTTACTAACAACAAATTCTGGAATTATGCCCAACTTTAAGCAAAAGCCAGGGCACAAATTTTGCTGGTGAGAAGAAGTTTTGATATATGACTTTAAAAATGAATATACTCCTTTTGAAAAGACTGGTTTTGGTTTCTTTAGGATGCAAAAGAATTGATCTTTTACCCCCTGTGTGACTCTTTCCAGATTTGGTTGAAGGAAGGTTTCAAAACTGCAGAGAATTGGTGTTTCAGCTGGAGGTGGTGTGGTGTCACCTGGCTCACCCACACCCTCCATCCCAGCTTCTTCACAGGGGCCAGCTCGAAGCTGGGAGTGGGAAAGGTCCTGGTGTCCAAGCAGAGTAATGCTTTAACCTCTACTACAGACAAGGGCTGGGCTGGGTGAACAGAGCCATGTGCTTGAGCCTAAAATCTAAGGAGACACCAAAAATTCAGCAAACTAAATAATATTTAATTTATCATTTAAAAATTAGAATTAATGAAAAGTATAGGATCAGTGGTACTGATTTTCTTTCTTTGGCCTCAGATTTTGATAGGATCCGGGCATGGCAGTATTCCCTATCTCGTTGTGTAGAATTTTAATTTTTTATTATGGAGTCTTGCATTAATTTTAATTTAAAAATGTTATTGGGAGTATTATTCATCATTTTTTGTTTGTTCCCTTGTATCCTTTGCCCCAGACTACTGCCCTACTCCTCTCACCCTATTTCCTGCCCTGTTACAGACCTGCTTTGCACAAAAACGGCATCATTAATAAATCAGGAGAATGGCAAGTCTTTGCAGATATCTGAGGCGCTCACACTAGTACTATCTCTTCCTCTCTCTCACTGTGTCTTCCCCATCCTTCCTCTTGTACTTTCTGCACATGCTCATTTTGGGGTTGGGAAGTCAGAACAACAACAAAAAGGCTGTTTGTCTTATTTTTACTTGCAGGTGGTGTCTAAGATCTTCACTTACCTCTTCTAAATATTCCTAATTGGTAATCACAGTTCACAGGATATACTTAGTTTAAAACACACCCGAGGCTAGGACTGAAAATGTATTTCTAGGACATCCACAGAGATCATAAAAAACTCAGAATTAGGTAGTTCTCTATAAAACCCCTCAGGCATAGAAAACACATTAGGAGGCAGTGAGTGATTTAATAGCGTTCTGTAATTACCTGGCGGTCTTGCTTCTTGATGTACTGGCCTGGAGCGACGTCCAAGGAGCAGTATGGATCCCAGGAAGACCAGCGAGCAGCAGGTTACGGCAGCATCCAAGGCGCGAAGAACTGCATCTGTGTGCAGCCAGGCACCGGGTGTGTGTGCGTGCGCGTGTAAACACACAAAATGTCTTATTCTGCAGGTAGAAGAGCAGTTGTAGATGGTTTTCTTCCTTTTTTATATTATCCCATGTATTTCTAATTCCTTTTGCCATAAGTACGTATCATTTACTAAAATAGTCTTTTTATGTGGATAATGGTAAATAAATTTTTTCTATCTCTAATAACTATCGAATAGACAGTCAGTAATAGGTGTGGTCTCAGGGTCTTCAGGCCTGGGCTGATTGTGGGCCAGGGTCTGCATTTGATCAGAGTGTGTGCGTGTGCACGTGTGTGTCTGTGAGTGCATGTGTGGCGGGGGATGCTGTTCATCTGGGCTCTGACGTGGAGACCAAGGCAAATGCAGGTCAGTGCTCTCAGCACAGCGTGAGTGTGGGGGGGCCCAGTGGAGAACGATGTGGAAGCGTCAGTTCTAGGAAGGGAAGACTTGATTTGCTTTGTTCTCCATGGGTGTATCTAACATTCCCAGGATGTGCTAGAGGCTAGCAGATAGACTGTCAGTACATGTTCTTTAAATAGAAGAAGAAAGGAAGGAAGGAATTGATGAATAGTAGGAAATAGAGAGCAAGGTGGACAATATATAATGTTCAAACTTAAGATGGTAGAAGTAACTGTGGGGGACCACCTGGATGGCTCTCCTTGAAAGAAGAGCAATTATCTCCATCTTGGCTGAACCTGGCCCTATTTCCACCTATTGATATGTACAGAGCTGGCTAGGACTTTTCCTTATCTCTTTAATTGGCTTTAGGCAATGCAAATCAGTCCAGCCAAGGTCCTGATATGTAGTCTTGGAAGCAAGGCGACAGGCCTGTGTTTCCCCGCCCCTTTGCTCCCAATACATGGTTGAGCCTGGCAGGAAGGAGAGCCGTGTTCCAAGCTGTCAGCTGGGATCCAGCCTCGAGAAAGAGGCTATGACTTCCCAGAGCATAAAAGATTGCACATCAGAGCTGAAGCACTGACCCCAAAACATTAGATACTATCTTGAATTGTGTTATGCAGATTACTCCTTCTGCATATCCTTCCCTCTGCATTTGCAAAGGTGATTTCAGGCCTAGCCCAGCTCACCAGACTCACTACTTCCCGCCACTCGCACAGTCATGCATCCCCGCACCACTTCCCTCCTTCAGAATTAATAAAACCCGGGTTCGGCCCTGGGTCGAGGCCTTTGTTTCAGTAACCACCATCTTGGCTGGACTTAGGACCCTTTGTCTCCCCACAACTATAAATATGCCTTAGTGTCTGTATTCTCGCCATGGGTTGCACTGGAAGTGGTAGATTGGAATTAAATCTCTAGAATTCCAATAACTTTCCCATGGGATTACAAATATAAACTTCCCGGACTGCATTGAGGACTGGGAGGGCTCTCTATAGTAACACTGATTTCAAGGCTCCTAAGGCTGTAGAATCAAATACAATGTGATATTAGCATGAAGGGAAGCAGAAAAGACTCATGGGGTACCCAAGAGTCCAAAGATAGATGCATGTAAATAGAACCAACTGATTTTCAAGAGACTTGAGAGAAATTCAATGAGAAAAGTCTTTTAACAATGGCTGCTATAACAATTGGAAAGCATAAAGGAAAATAATATTTCAACCTCTTTCCTTACACCACACACAAAAGTTAGATCAAAATGGATCACAGGCATAAACATAAATACTTAAACTATAAAGACTTTACAGGAAAATACAGGGGACACTTTTTTGGCTCAGAGTAAACAAAGATGTTTAGGTACTGCAAAGGAAAAAGAATGGCTAACTAGATGTTACACACTTTATACCACTAGGGAAATGGAATGGCAAGACTTAAGATAAAATATTCACAAAATATAGCTTGCAGGAGGATTTCAGGAATATATAAGGAACTCAAACAACTCAATTAAGCATTATCAAATTGAAAATGGCAAAACACTTAAACAGACAATCTACGAATGACGTAGGAATGGCCAATAAATATGTGGAAAAGTTTTCAACATCATTAGTCATTTTAAGCAACATAAAACCATGGTGGGTTACCACCCTGGATCCAGTAGAAGATCTAAAGCTAAAAAGACTGACAGCACTAAACCTTGGTAGGTTGTAGAGGAGACAGAACTTTTTGATGTTTTTGAGGAACAGGAAGTCATTTAGTGTATAAGAAAACACAACAATATGTAACGATGGCTTATGCTTTATAAAATTCAAATGGGAACCCACTTTTTGACTCTGCCATTCCACTTGCATCACCTAAGAGAATTGAAGGGCTAATAGATAAATGTCACAGCAGCCTTGTTCATGAAAGCCAAAACACAAACCAGACCTAAATATCCACCAAAGAAGCACAGGCAGATTACGGTGCATTCATACAACGAAGGTCTTGTTAGGAATGAAGACAAACAAGTTATGGATGCGCTCAACCACGTAGGGGAATCCTGCCAACTGCATTTCAGAAGGAGCTGGACAGAACAGAGCCTGATGTGTGGGAAGGTTCTACATTCGGGTAGGAGTGGGTTCGACGTGTTTCTGCCTGTGCCAGAATTTTATGGCTAAGATTTGTATGTGTCTCTGTAAATGCATTTCCTGTAAGGTAAAAATAACTTCAATGACAATGATAATAATAACAGTAGTAAAGATATGGGGTGGGAGTTGGTATAGGTGAAACAAGAAAAGCAAAATATTAGTAATTTTTGAAGATGGGTAACAGATACATAGAAGTTCATTATATGACCTTTTAAAATCTCCATAGAGATTTTCATTACAACTCAAATGTTGTCCAGACACAGCCCTTTTGGGGGTTGGACTCTGTAGTACTCAAGTAGATTATAGCATAGTATTTAACACATAGAATGCCACCCTAACTCATTTTTGCAGCTACACTTTTAGTCATCTTTTACACGTCTATTCACGTAGTATGCAACAGGTGTAGCTGGTTAGAAAAACAAGACGGAATCAAACAGTGAGGAAGGTACAGCATTTTTTTTTTTAATTTTTTTTTCTTTTTTTTTTTATATGCAGGTACCAGGAGTCAAACTCAGAACCTCGCGCTTGCCAGGCAGGAGCTTATGCTGCTGAGCTATATTGCCGGCCTGCATTTTTCTTTTAAACAAGGCTTTAAGCCTGGCATAGTTTAGGGAATTTTCTCCCCCAACACTTGACATTTGAGTGAGTGGAAGAAGGGATGGCAGCAAGTACGTCTCCTGACAGGTAAACGATGGAATAAAGATAGATCTGCGGCTGGAGCACTAGGTGGGATTGTATCAAAAGGGATCAGTGAATGGGTCTGGAAATACCCTTTACCTACTTGATTTCACTTCAACTCCCTAAAAATGCCACTTAAAAATAGAAAATTAGGGCCGGTGAGATGGCTCAGCGGCGTAAGCGCCTGCCTGGCAAGCGCGAGGGCCCGAGTTCGACTCCTGGAACCCACAAACGAAAAAAGGGCCGGTGATATCGCTCAGCGGCACGGGCGCCTGCTGGTGCGCGAGGTCCTGAGGTCGACCCCCGGTACCACAAAAAAAAAAGAGAAAAAAGAAAAAATAAAAATAGAAAATTAAATTTGTAACCCTGGAAAACAAGAGGGGCATTTTCTGTGGAACGAAAATCATGGGGTAGTCATGAAAATAGATTGATGGGGTGGTGCAGGAGGAAGAAGCCCCTTGGGGAGGACGTTTAGAAGAGGAGGCCCAGGATGCACCATCCAGGCGTGGAGATGGCGGGGTGCAGGGGCTAGGACTGCAGCCAACCTGTGGCCTATTCTTGTGTGCTGTGGAACGGCAGTCCTGCCTCGTTCTCCTCCCACTCATGCCAAGCGAGAGTCCTTAAAAACTCCCATCTCCAGTCGGAAACCTTGGACGAGCCTTCCTCACCACCAGCTGTTGCCCTGAGGTGTCCCCTGGACAACTGTGATGTCCTGACCCCCTGCTCATGGGACAGGACACAGGCACAGTCACGGACGGCCTGTCCAGGGGCCTCCGGATCAAGGCTGAGCATGAAGCAAGGATGTATCCTACATCCACAAAAAGCCATTGCTGTGGCTTGTTTCTAGATGTCCCCCAGAGCCTCATGTGCTCATAGATAGGGCTTTTGGGAGGTGGCTGAATCGTGGGTGTGTGATGCTGGATTAGGGTGTGTGGTAACTAAATGGGTTTAGCATAGTCTGGGTGTGGATAATGGAAGGCCCAGCTGGGTGTGGGTGGCACCAATCAATAGTTTTGTAGCCCGGATGGAATAGAAAGGGAGAGAGGGAAGATGGACTCGCTGTTGCTGCTTGCTGCCTTCTGCCTGCCATGTCACGAACCGTTTCTCCTCTTCACTTCCCCTGTGCCACGCCACCCTGCCTTGGAGCCAGCTGACTATGGACTGAAACCTCCACAAACTGTGAGCTAAATAAACCTTCCCTCCTTTAACTTGTGGGTGTTGAGTATTTTGTCTCAGCATTGAGAAAATAACTAAGACAGTCACTGTAGGGGAACATAGGATGAGAAATATCATCAACCCAAGAAAATTCAGGAATGTAAGGGTAAAAAATGTGAAAACATATTAAGTAGAAAAAGCAATGCCTCTCCTATACTACCATCAATGATACACAGTTAGAAAATGAAATTGGGAAAAATTTGATTACAGTAGTAGCGAAATCTATAAAAAGAATCAAAATAATCCTCCCCCAAAATTCATAATGCTTGTTGAGGAATCCAGAAAACATTACAAAAAAAGTGTAAAGGAGACCTAAATAAATAGACACATAGCACCTTCCTAGATGTGAAATTTTACTATTTTAAAGATGTCGAGTCTACCCAAATTAGCCTATAAGTTTGATTTTATCTCAATCAAAATTCTAAAAACCTGACCCACTGAAAAATATACCTACATAAAATTTATTTGAAAAATGTAATGCTCAAGAACTGTTAGAATTCCTGAAAATAGAAGAATAGGAATGGATAGAATACATGAATAGTCCAATGGAATAGAACTTCCCAGACACACACACACACACACACTCAATCTATAACAACTGTGGCATTTTAAATGAATGAGGAGAAAACCTATAAAACAAAAGGTTTTGGGACAATTGACTATAATGAAATTCTCAAGATCAAAATAGTTATAAAAGTAAGTCCAGTATATATCTAAAAACGCTAACAAAAATTACCTTACATATATTCCTGTACACACATGCACTATAAAGCTATTAAATAAAATATATACAAATATATTTATAACACCGGAGAAGGTCTTCGTAGACATAATTCTTAAATTGATAGACACGTTACATAGATACACATCCGTAAAGAGACATAAAACTCCTTAGGAGCCCTGACAGTAGAAGACTAGTAATTTGACTGAAAATTTAAACACCATATAAGATGCCATAAAACAAGTTAAAAGACAAGACACGAACCTCCACTTTTGGCCAAAGTAAAATAACATAGACTGGATTTACCTCCTGCTTGAATCGCCACCAACGCAGACCAGACAGAGCATCTAAAACAACTGTGATCAAATTTCAGAATCAGAAGGCACCCTGCGTTCTACTCCTAGAACTAAAAAAGAAAAACATCAAACGACAAAAACCCAAACACTATCAACTTGTACCACTGAGCAAACATGTGTAAGACCCTGAGTTTAATTCTCAGCACTGAAAAACAAAAACAAAAACAAAAAAATACCCCCACGCTTGAGGAGCTGTGGTCCCCGACAAAGATGGACACTGAGGCGGGTTACCCCTGGGGACGGTTTCCTGGCCACGGCTTAGGCAAGGGTGCAGGGGGAGGGGATGCGGTGCTTAGGGAGGCCGTGCTTGGAGTCCAGGAAGCCCAAGGTGGTTAGCATCAGTAGGGCAGAGTGCCAGAAAGAGGGGGTTAGAGCAAGAGAACGAGAGCTACAGCAGGGGCAAGACGGAAGCAGAGCGCTCCGGAGATCCGCGGGCTGCCTGCTGTGCGATTATCAGCGCACGGGTTTAAGAAAAAAAACCAATACACAGGGGAAGACGTTTTATGTTTTTCTTTAAAGAATTTGTCTCATTAGTCCAATGTCCAGGCTTCCTTGGGGTTAGCTTCTGTCATTTATTTTATTTCACGCTATGAGATGTGTTCCTATTACTATGTCTTGTGATTTTTCGTGGAAAGTGGGCATTTCATTATTGTCATAGTCCATTTCTACTGCTGTGACAAAATACCTTAGACTAGACAATTTATAAGTAACCGAGATTCTCTTCTCCCAGTCCTGGAAGCAGGTAGTCCCAAGACCAAGGTGGCAGCAGATTTAGTGTCTGGTGAGGGCTTCTCTTGGCTTCATAAGTGGTGCTCCTTACCTCACCTGGTGACAGACAGATGGCGGAAGGGGACTAGTAGACTCCCTTAAGCCCTCTGCTAAGGGCACCAATCCCATGCATAAGGGCTCCACCTTTGTTTCCTAATCACGTACCAAGGGCCTCACCTCTTAATACTTTTGCACTGAGACTAAGTTTCAACATAGGTTTTTCTGGGACATAAACATTCAAACTATGGCAATTATTATAATGTGGCAATTACAGGAATGAGATTCTCCCCTTCCCAAGGCTTCTGGGTTAGCTCAGGCTGCCATGCAAAGCATTATAGATGGTGAACTTAAATACCAGGCTTCTACTTCTCACAGTTCCTGAGGCTGCAAAGCTCGAGATCAGGTGCTAGAAGGTTCTGTTCTGGTGAAAGCTCTCTGCCCTTCAGTTGTAGATGAGGCCTTCGTTCTGTGTTGTCACACAACCTTCGCTTGGTATACATATGACAGGGAACTCTCTCTCTTCCTCTTCTTAGAAGGACATTAATCCCATGCACACACATCTTTTGAGGCTCTTCAAGTACAGAATCTCGTATAAAGCCTGTCCTTATTCGCTTTTCACAAGGATGACTCACTGTTCTTTTCTTTACTCTCTTCTATAATCTAAAAGAGTTTGCACAAGTTCAGTGTTATTTCCTCCATAAATGTATGACAAAATGCACCACTGAAGCTCTGTATGCCCGAAGTTACCTTTGGGGAAAGGATTTTATTACAAGGCCCATGGGTAGTGTTCACTCTTCTCTCTGATATCCCGTAACTTAAACACTACATTGTGAAATGAGTGAAATGGTTAAATATGTTAAGGATACGACAGACAAGAAAACAAGGTGATACACACATATATATATGTATTTATAACAGGTAAAGAAGAAATACAGATGTAGTCCTCTTTTCTGCAGCCGGTCACAGGGTCATATATGACATGTACAGCTAACTTACACTCCTCATTGCATATTCCCTTTGCCTACTACAAGTGCCTCAGCTGGTTGTGGTTCTTAACCTAGTGGGTGATCAGAATCTTTGTTTCAGAAGGTTCTAGGTTATTAGTAGTCTTGCCCAAGTTGGGTTATTGTAATTTTCCACTAACATTAATCCCAGAGCATGTCTGTCCTTATGAAGACCACTGATCCCACTGAGAGATGGACCTACGTTAAAATTCCATCGATTGCCTGACCTCCATAAGCCCATACTCTGATTTGTGAACCAGAGCGATGGCTTTGGTCCTGGGAAATAGTGTCAGTTTAGAGTCTATGTCAAGTATTCTCCTCCCCCCAATCGGGTATGCCTGTTTCCTCTTTTCAATACACAGTCACTTTGGTAAAAGGCTGTAATCCATTTGGGAGATGTTGAGGGAAATAATAACAGTATAAATTTCTGGTGGCAGAGCAGAATCCTTCCTCAAAGGGACCCGTGTCCCACTCATTGCAGGTGTCCATAAAATCATATAATATGGGAATTAGTTGGGTGTTGTGACTTTAGAATTCTTGTGCTTGTATATCAAATCAGAAGTTAACTTACCATCTTTGAAGAATACCAGACTATTCTAATTACTACTTTGACTTTGCTGTCCATGATGGTAGCCATACTCACCTTGCCTTTGGTAATTAAATGTCACCACTTAGTGCCATTCCATCCTGGGATCCAGCTGTCCCCATTGCATTTAGATTTCCCAGTTCCCAGTGGCAATAGTTCTCACTATAATTTCTACCCAATAAGCAAGATCAACAACAGTGCTCTTCAAGAATATTTGTTATACATTTATTTCTCACAGTAATAGTAAAAGGAGCATCCTCTCAGGGTGGTCAAGCAGGTCTTAACAATAAATTCACTGTGGCATTCCAATATCCCTAAGCCTTGGCTCTTTCTCCTGTGCCACACCAAGGGAAGCCTGCCATGTTGACATCATTCCATGCAAGTCACATTTTGGTCCATGTTTCTGTCATCTAACTGAATGAATGTTTAGAGTCATTTTAAGCCCCTGAAGTGCAGTATGAAATCCAAAATATCTGCTTAGTGGAAACATATATTTAAATTTGCCATGATTCAACTTTGTTCATCATTTTTGTATACTCCTAGTATCTATCCTTACACATTTTCTGTATTGTTGGCATAGGTTGGAAAAATCGTGCCGTTCTTCTGAAGCACAGCCTACTTCCTCATGGGTCACTCTGTCCATCTGGTTTGGGGGTCTGCGTGGACTTGAATTGAGTTACAGACCCAGAAGGAAAACTGGGAGGGGGAGGTGGGCTGCGGGGTACTCAGCAGTGCTTGTGAGGCAGCTGTCTCCGGAGCTGTCAGCAGGGCCCCTCTCAGGTGGGGCTTAGGTGACCATTTCTACTGGCAAGGAAACCTCATTAGAATTGAGAAACTCAGTGTCGCCCAGAATCTTCACGGTTTTCGCACACCTCCTATTCCAACTCACAAGGTCGCATTGCCTCCCAATCAGGGCTTTCATTTTAACATCAGATTTTCAGAGAGGTAGGGAATTTAATTTGGACTCTGATTCACCCACCCTCAGAAGGAGACGCCAGGTGTGGATGTCAGCAAGCTCAGCGTCACAGGTGCAGGGAATCGGGTCTCCTGCAGGACAAATGGAGGACCTTGAGTACTTACACAGCACCAGAGCTGGGAATTAGAATCCTTCTCCTCATCCTGCTTTCCCTCCACTTTGTCCAGCACAATTAGGAGCAAGGGATTGGTCTTACTATACTTGTTAGTTTGATAAAAATACGGTCTAAGGAGGAAAGATTGCAAGTTTAAGTTCCACCTGGGCAATTTACTGAGCCACTATCTCAAAATAAAAAGCAAATCAAAAATGAAAAAAAAGGCTGGTAATGCAGCTAGTGTGAAATTCCTGGGTTTAATCCCTAGTACTACCATCCACCAAAAAAAAAAAAAAAAAAAAAATCTAAAGTATCCAGAATTGACATGGTCATCCAGAATTCGTCTTTTATGATAACTTAATTTGGAGTGTTTGATGATATTTTTGTGAATTTCTACTGCCACACCACACTATAAACTATCTGTACTCTTCTTATTCCTGCAAATAGCATTGAGAGCACTCTTAAATCCAATTAGTTGGATAAACAACTGCAAAATCCCCAGAACTGAATCAGAAAACTCATCCTTAAGATTCTATTGTGCTAAAGTCTCCCCCTCTGTTTAATAAACTTGTGAATCATTTACTGCTGGAATTTTCTATTTAACATTTCTGGACCTCTGTGGATCCTGGGTAACTGAAACTTCAGAAAGTGAAAGCATGGGTAAGAGGGACAGCATGACTAGGTGGGGCAGTTTCAATGCAGCAATTAAAAGCTTGGACTCTGGAATCAGGAGCAGTGAGTTGGAACCTCAGCTCCACCGCCTTCCGGGAGTGTGCCCACCATCCAGCTGCTTCTCTGTGGCTCAGTTTTCCCTTCTGCACAATGGGCTAATTAATTTGACTAACAGGTAAAGTTGCAGTGAAGATTCAATGAGCAATTATCTGTAAACTTGCTCTGAACGTTTCTGGCATACAACTGGTATCTAGCAAGTGATAGTTGTCGTTACGGGCCATTGATGCCTTCATCAAACTCTGACATCAGTACTGAGGACACAACCATGGAGAGAGCACAGTTCCTGCCCTGGGCTCTGCCACTCTGGTGGGAGATCTGGGGGAAGAGCATTCTCAGGGAGGGAAACACAAATGCAAAGGCACAGATCACAGCAGGGTAGCTGGTGGTGTAGGAGACCTCAGGAGCCAGCACGGCTGGAGTGGAGTGAGCGGGGAGGAGAGGGAGAGGAGGTTGGTCTGGAGAAAGACCTGTGAGCAAGCTGCTGTCTGCACTAAAATCTGTTTTAGCTAGGATTTTCCAGAAATCCTCTCTACCTGTCTATCTCTCCTATCTGTCTGTCTGTCTATCTATCTATCTATCTATCTATCTATCTATCTATCTACCATCTGTCTATCATCTATCTAATTCTATGAAATTGGTTAATGACATTGTGGTGGCTGGCATGTCTGAAATCTGAGGGCTTTCCGCTGGCTGGAAATTTAGGTACGAGAGCTGATGCTTCAGTCTAGAGTCTGAATTCCACAAGGTACCAGCTGGAATTCAGGCAGGGTTTCTACATTGCAGTCTTGAGGAGAATTTCTTCTTGTCTTCTTGTTCAATAAATCTTTTTATTTTTGGGACAGGGTCTTGATATGTTGTTCAGGCCGGCCTTGAACTCGCTAGGTGGCCCAGACTGGCCTCAAATACATGGCGATCCTCCTGCCTCAGCCACCCTAGTCCTGGGATTACAGGTGTGCACCACCACTCCCAGAATGTTCAAGAAATCTTAAGGCCCTCAATTAATCAGATGATACTTATCCACATTATGGAAGGCAATCTACTTTATTCAACTTTACTTGATGTCTACTGATTTAATGTTAATGTTGTAGGGCCACAGTTGGATAGAAGAAATAACTTCTAAAATTTTGTGGCACAGTAGGATAACTATGGTTGATGATAATTAGTTATATATTTAAGCTGGGTGTGGTCATGCATGCCTGTAATCCCAGCACTTATGGTGAGTTCAAAGCCAGCCTGAACTAGATAAGAGGCCCTATCTCAAAAAAAATCATATATTTAAAAATGGCTCAAGCATAGCATGTATTAAGTCTTGGGTCAAGCCCCAGTACTACACACCCACATGAAAATTTTTAATGTTTGAAGTGACGGATGAGTAGACCAGTTATCCTGCTCTGGTCATTACACGTTGTATGCATTTATTGCAAAGCACACTGTACCCCATAATTATGTCCAATTATTATCTCAGTTAAATTTTTTTTTTTTTTGTGGGTACTGGGGGTCGACCTCAGGACCTTGCATGCCAGCAGGCGCCTGTGCCGCTGAGCGATATCACCAGCCCTTTTACCGTATGTGGGATCCGGGAGTTGAACTCGGGCCCTCGTGCTTGCCAGGCAGGCGCTTATGCTGCTGAGCCATCTCACTGGCCCTCAGTTAAATTTTTTATACTAAAAAAGACAAATATAAATATTAATCTCATATTAAAACATCCTCACAGCAACATCTGGGCTGGTGTTTAACCAAACAATTGAGCACTAGAGTCCTGGCAAGTTGACATGGAACTAGTCATCACAGACAGGTACTATACCTTTTTTTATTTTTCTACTTCCAGTACCCTGAAAAGTGTCTGGAAAATAGCAGGTACAAAAGAAATACTTGTTTATTAAGTAACACTCTGTTATGAAATTAAAGGTAGCTTTTCCAGGTAATGGGTCTTTTGTTTTGGTTCCTAGAGAGGGGAAGAGACACTGAATAACTCTGGAAAGAGAAGTTGAGCATACTTGCTTGGAGAAAGTTAGTGAGTACTGGAAAGTTTAGAGTGTAAAGCATTCTATTCTTTGTGTGATATAATAGGGTATTTTTCTTCATTCTATATGTGCCAAAAACTTAAAAATCTTTATTAGAGAAATGTATAAAGGGCCGGTGAGATGGCTCAGCGGCGTAAGCGCCTGCCTTGCAAGCGCAAGGGCCCGAGTTCGACTCCCGGAACCCACATACGAAAAAGGGGCCGGTGATATCGCTCAGTGGCACGGTTGCCTGTTGGCGCGCGAGGTCCTGAGGTCGTCCCCCTGGTACCCACAAAAAAAAAAAAAAAAAAAAAAAAAGAAATGTATAAAGATAAGACATGAAGCAAAATTTAAAGCCAAAATTAACAACAAAATGCTTCCAGTTTCCTCACCTACCTAACTTCTTTTCTTAAGCAATCATGTGTTCCCCGTGGGAGCACTGTGTGTGGTGTGTGTCTTTTTCTTTCCCTGGGCTTTATTTGAAAACCTATCCAGAAGGGATGTTGGCATAGCAATGAGGAAGAAGCGCCAGGTTTGGTGAGTCATTTCTGTGTCACCTGAGGCCTTTCGTATCCTCAAGAGCCACGCAGGAATCCTGTCTTTGGCAGTTCCCTAATTTCTGCCCAGCTCTGCCTCCAGGAAGCAAGGGGCAGGAGAATCTGGTGAAATCTAATGGACATGTAAGGATGTAAGGAACACAGCATCTCCTTCCTGCCTGAAAAAGTGGCCAATCCTCCTCACCACCCCCCCCAAAAACCTGTATCCTGGTAAAGCAAATCAAATATTAGAGATTTTGTGAAAACCTTCATAACACTAAAAACTATTGCAGTTCAAATTCCCTTGATGAATATTGAAAAACAACATCAAGGCAGCTAGTGATGTACAAACTGACAAAACAAAGTGAAGCCTTCCTTGGTTGTCCAGAGAGGAAGTTTAGGAAGCAAGGCATTGGCTCCCATCTGGAAGTTGAGATTTAAGGTATTTGCAGGACGAGAGAGAGAGGACATCGTGGTAGGTAGAAGTTCTTCCCTCTGAAATCCTGTGTTCTAAACAGAAGGGCATCTAATTTTGAGCCTAGTGTGTCCCTCCTCCATGACATCTTGATCAGGCGGTGACTATGGGAAGTGCCTATGAGTTTAGAATCCGTGTCCCTGGGCTCAAATTTGAGTTCTAACAAGAAATCACTTGGAAACATGGTAAGGTGGGAAGGACATGGGAAATGGGCTCTGGTTCTCAAATTCTGGGGAAAGTGGGGATCTGTTTCTTTAGTCCAAAGTGAGCAGGGTGACCCGATGAGCTGCGAGGCCCCATGGCGTCAATCGTTTTTATATCTGTGACTGGAAATCTGAACGCGTGAGGCAGGGACTGGGGAGAAGCCAGGCATCGGGGTGTCGAGCACTGTCTGTCCCAGAGGGTCAATGTTTCACCCTCTGTACTCTTCTCCCTGGGGTGGGCAGAACCTAATGCGCCTCCAGTAAGTCCCACCTCCTGGTGTCTGTGCCTGTGTGCTGCGTCCTCCCCGTGATGCCAGGCAAACCCCGTGACTCGCCTCTAACCCAGGGCATATGGAGAAGGTGACGGGGTTTCTCTCCCACGGTGTCCACTCCATTTTAGCATGCCAGAGCTAGAGATTCCGCTTGCTGACTTTGGGAAACCCAGCTGCCCTGTGGTGGGAGAGGCTGTGAGACCCAGGGCAGGAATCTCTAGGAGCTGAGAGCAGACACTAACCAATACCCAGCAAGAAACCAGGGATCTCCATCCCACAACTGCAGGAAGGTAACTCAGTCAACAAACAACCTCAGCAGAATGAGGATTTCCTCAGTAGAATCAGAGCCCAGCCCTGGACCACAGCTTGATGAGACCTTGAACCAGAGGATCCAGCCAACCTGTTTCTAGGCTTGCGGCCTACAGAAACTGTGACATACATGTATTTGTTACATACAAATATTGTTTTCAATTGCTAACACTGTGTTAATTTTTATGCTGCAAAATTTTCATACATCCAACCCTTCTCCATGCCTCACTTGGAATGGGCTCACTTTGCTCTGGCTTTCAGCTTGGCTCAGCATATGAGAACCACTGGGAGACCAGAGGATGACAGGCGAATGAGGCTGGACATTTGTTATGCTGATTCTTTTCTCTCCACACAAGCAGCTTCTGCATATGGGCACCTTTCCTGTAGTCAGGAAATTATTCCTTCCATTTGCACTGCCAGCTCACTTGGCACTTACTTCGGCCCCCAGGATGCCCTCCCATTCCTGGTGCTTTCTCTATCCTCTGATCATACTGTTTTAAGCAGTCCCTTCACTAACCTTCCCCCAGATAGTCTAGGTCAGTGGTGGTAAACCTATGGCATGCATGCTGCAGCAGGCTGTTTGTATTGCTGAAAGCTCTAAAAGGTTCAACATTACTGGCTGAGGTAGATGAGCTACCAGCACTCCTGAGGGACCCAATAGAAAAAGACCCCATGGAGATACATCACATGAGGTTGCTTTCTGGCCCCCAACAAATGTGATGATATTTGAGCATCTACGGAAAGTAGCTTTTGTGCTTAGAGTCTGGTGGACAGCCATTAAAATACTTTTATGGGCATCGTTGAAAGTATTGAATTGCAATTTGAAAAGAAGAGGCTGATGTCATCCATTAATGGAGGCCCAACTTGGCCATTCTTGCAAGAGAATCAGTGATGCACAAACCTCTAAATTAAAGTCCCTTTTATAGTTGTTGTGGTCATTAACTGTGATATGTCAACTTGGCTTGGATGAGAACTGCCTAGCAGATTAGTAAAGTTTGGGGTGGGGGGGTCTGAGGATTGTAAACTGAAAACTGAGGATGTGGGTGGCACCATCCAATAGACTTCTAGCCTGGACAGAATAAAAAGGGTAAAAAAAGAGTCTTCCCATTTTCTTTAGAGGAGATCCAGTCTTCACTGCTGCCTTTGGACGCTGGTCTCTGTGATGGTTCCCATGGCTGTAAAGTCCCTAGATAATAGAAAATTACCACGAGAAAGTATAACTAGGTTACTTACCAAAAATGGACAAAACTTGCTGTGCTGTTCGTTTGTAATTGCTATGTACTTTTCTGCAACTTCCTAGTTCTCTGGCCAACTTGTGCGAAACTATGTAACCGTAGCCAAAACAGTTGAAACTATGTAACCGCAGCCAAAACAGTTGAAACTATGTAACTGTAGCCAAAAACAGGTGAAACTATGTAACCGTGGCCAAAACAGGTGAAACTATGTAACCGTAGCCAAAACAGTTGCTTTCTGTTCCAATCAGGATGTGGTTGTTTGCTTTAAATTCTGTGTGCTGGGAAGACTCCGGGCTGATCTGTAATCTCCCTGCATGGAGTACACAGGTCAGTCGCCGGCTGGCTTAATAAAGGCTCATTAAACTTCTAGATTGGCTGCCTGGCTTTCTATTATGAGTTTGAACCCATAACTGTCTCCATTTCTTTCAGATTTCTAGTGCAGACTCTTAGATTGACACTGGTGACTCTGCAGTAGGTTTTCAGGCCTTTGACTTTGGACTGCTACTGAATTCTCTGGTTCTCCAGAGTGTAAGTGGCCATTTTAGATTCTCCCACCTCTGATTCCATGAATTAACACTGGGACTCTTCCCCTTCTATACTGTGAGACTACCTAATAAATTAGTACAGTATCAATTCTGTTCTTCTAGTAAATCTGATCCATTGATCAGAGGAGGAGGGAAGAAAACAGCACTCACGGATTGTATGTGTGTTTGTTGACCCATGATGAAATGAGCATATTCCATGCTCGCCACCATGATGAAGTGTCTCATTTTGTATTATCTTCATCATTGTTGTCACCTCTTGGGCATCAATCATGCATACTAGTGTGATACCATAGTACCTGTTTAATACTCACATAGCCTTGGACAGAAGAAAGAGCTGAGGCTCAGGGAGGTCCAAGTTCACAGCAGGAGTCACTGGCAGAGCTCTGAGGGAACCCATCAACCTAACACAGCTTTCCCAGTGCCCAGAACCGACTCACATTACTACATGTTCCACCCAAACAAATTGAGTGCATTGGTCAGGCCTTGAATTGTGAAGTGGAAAACTTATTTATTCATAAATGCAATGATTTCTTTTTTTAAGAGTAGGAAAATTTTGCAGATGACATGATACTCTACATAGAAGACCCCAAAAACTCCACTAAAAAACTGCTAGATTTAATAAGCAAATTCAGTAGTGTAGCTGGATAAAAAGTCAATACTCAAAAGTCAATAGCCTTCCTGTACACAAATAACAAACTTACTGAAAGAGAAATTAGGGAAAAAATACCTTTCACAATAACATCCAAAAAAATGAAATACCTAGGAATCAACCTCACAAAGGATGTAAAAGACCTATACACTGAAAACTACAGTACTCTGAAAAAGGAGATTGAAGAGGATATCAGAAAATGGAAAGATATCCCTTGCTCCTGGATAGGAAGAACCAATATAGTGAAAATGGCCATACTTCCAAAACTGTTATACAGATTTAATGCAATTCCAATCAAAATTCCAACAGCATATCTCACAGAATTAGAGAAAACAATCCTAAAATTCATTTGGAATCAGAAGAGACCTAGAATAGCAAAGGCAATTCTGGGCAACAAAGGCAAGGCAGGGGGCATCACAATCCCTGACTTGAAATTATACTATAAAGCTACTGTGATAAAAACAGTGTGGTACTGGCAAAAAAACAGACCTGAAGATCAATGGAACAGATTAGAAGATGCTGAAACAACCCCAGACATACTAAGCCACCTTATCTTTGACAAAGGTGCCAAACACATTCGCTGGAAGAAAGATAGCCTCTTTAATAAATGGTGCTGGAAAAACTGGCTCTGCACATGCTGAAGATTAAAACTAGACTCATATCTTTCACCATGCACTAAACTAAATTCAAAATGGATCAGAGATCTAAATATTAAAACAGAAACATTAAATCTGCTGGAAGGTAGGATAGGTAAATCCCTTGAAGACATTGGTGTAGGCAAGAGAAACCACCAATAGAGTGAAAAGACAACCCACAACATGGGAAAAAATGTTTGCCAGCTGTTCCTCAGACAAAGGATTACTATCAAGAACATATAAAGAACTCAAAAAAATCAGACCTCCCAAATTTAAAGACCCACTCCAAAAATGGGCATCTGAGATGAATACACATTTCTCAGATGAAGAAATACTAATGGCAAATAAATATACAAAAAAATGTGCAACATCACTAGTCATTCGAGAGATGCAAATTAAAACAACACTGAGATACCATCTCACCCCAGAAAGAATGGCTACTATAAAGAAATCAACTAATAACAAATGATGGAGTGGCTGTGGGGAAAAAGGAACCCTTCTTCACTGTTGGTGGGAGTGTCGACTGGTACAGCCACTGTGGAAGTCAGTGTGGAGATTCCTCAAAAAACTAGGGTTGGAGGTCCCATTTGAACCAGCTATTCTCCTTCTGGGTATCTTCCCAGAAGAATTAAAAACATCGTACCACAGTGATATATGTGCACCCATGTTTATAGCAGCACAATTTGTAATAGCCAGATCTTGGAAACAACCCAAATGCCCATCAACTGAGGAATGGATAAGGAAGATGTGGTATTTTTATACAATGGAGTACTATTCAGCCACAAAGAAGGATAAACTGGAGACTTTTATAGGTAAATGGATGCAACTCGAGAAAATACTCATAAGTGAAATAAACCGGATGCACATGTGTAAGCATCGTATTGTCTCTCTAGTATGAGAAACTGAAAGAGTAAATAAGATCCAAAATGTACAATAGACACGGTGAATCAAAAAGAAACTGGTCAATAGGAAAGAGAGACTGGAATAGGGAAAAGAAAGAAGGGAAAGGGAAAAAAAATTGTATATATATATAAGATGGTTAAGATAGATACACTACCAATTTTACTTAGTTCATTGAAGAGTAAGGTTTGAGCCAATAATGTTTGGACAATTGAATGCTAATGTCTGGTATCCTGAATAACTAACTTAAAGATAATAATACGTAATGCATTGACCATTGTTACCCTCATATTATGTTGTTTTGAAAATTTGTTCTTTTTTTTGATTTGTTTTGTTTTTTCTTCTCTTTAAAAAAAAAAAGAGTAGGAAAATTTATTGGAGAATAGGAATGGGAAATAGGAATGGGGAATAGGATAGCTCCTGAAAGATGGGAGGGGTCCCGAATGGGTTGCCCAAGGCAATGATTTCAAACTCAGTACAAGCTATTCAAAACACATAATATGCCTTGACACAGGTGTGTAAACAGGCCTTTTTTCATGAACACATCCATCTTTCCTGTCACCCATGAGGAGCTGCCATACGTCCTTTCAGCTGGATGTATACAGTAAAAAAAAAAAAAAAAAAATCATGTATATAGCACATTTTATGTCTTTTATCAAGATGCTTATTGATTCGAGGAGAAAATGGTGCCCATTAAGTTTTACATTAATTAGAAACCTAATAACCCATAAAGAAATGATTAATTTTTGTTGCTGCTACCAGTGCCCCAGGGGTTGGTTCACTGTTGCCATTGTTGCTTTTATTTTCCCCAGTTGTGTACTCGGAAATGACTTAGGAAGCAAAGCCCTGCTCTGCTACATAGAGGCTGTGAAAGGCGCAGCCCACAGTAATGAGTGCACTGAGACTCTGGGACATGTATTCTTCCGTGATGGTTAACCGTTTATCCTGTAGACATGCAGAATCTGAGAATAATTATAGGAGTAAACACACTGTGTTTTCTCCATTCCTTGCTGTGTCCCAAAAGGATGAAGCCCAGTGACATTGGTGTCATTTTTGGCCTAAGTTCACTGGTGCTCTGATGAACATTTGTCCTGATGGGCAGCAAATGGGTCCCTTAAGTGTGTGTGGGCTCAGCTTTCTGGAAAGGGGCTATGCTGACACATGGCTTTCAAATGATCTAGGCCCAGGCATTCAGGAACTACATGTCTTCCCAGAACAGTGGGACAAGGTGCAATATCGGATTCTCTGTGGGTTTATTAATATGACTTGAAGTAGGGAGTAGGTTAATCTAGATTAATTTACCACTGGCCAATCTATTGAGTGAGAAATTCATCACATTTTCTGACTCCACCAAAGTTCTATAAAGCTTGCTCATTTGACTACTTATGAAACAAATGGGAACTTACACACATTCTGTGGGTTGGTAAAACTAGGTAGAGCATGTAAGTGTGAGGGCCCTGGAGTTTTTTGGTGGCTACGGGCACTCTTTCCTTGGCTCTACTTTTCACAACGATTTGTGTCCCACTCTTTGCCCCTGGGTTTCCCCTACAGTAAGTCCCTGACTTGCAAACGTTTGAGTTGTGAACTTTCACAGGTGCATACAATTCACAGGTGTACTGCATAAGACACACTGTGTCAGATTATGAACAAATCCGACTTATGAACGTTCTCCCGGAATGAAACTCATTCATAAATCAGGGACTTAGTATATATGCTTCCCCATTCCTTCTCAGTTTTCCTTCTTCTGTCCTTTATCTGCCCCTTCCCTGTCTAACCTTCAGAATCTTCTTTCCTTAGTAATCCATAATCTCCAAGGAGAATAGAACAGACTGTTGCTGGCATCTTGAGAGCTTGCGTGGATCCTGCTTAGAGATCTACTTTGGAAAAAGCCTTAATCCAGCCTCTGTGCTGACATCTACGCCAGGCTCTTGCGGTAAAACAGAGCCTCCTTGCTGCATTCCAAATACTTGGAGATGGTTACTTGATTTATGATCTTGCTAAAATCGTGAGTGATAAACAGATGTGTAAGCGGGAGTATAGTTGTCCCTCGGTATCTGTGGGACATGGGTTCCAGGACCTCCCTCATGACCCTGAAACCTGTCGATGCACCAGTCACCAAAATGAAATAGTGTGATACTTGCATGTAATCTGCGCTTGTCCTCCCATGCACTTTAAATCATCTCTAGCTTACTTGTAACCCCTAGTACAATGTCGATGTTATGTGGATAATCATTATACTGTATTATTCAGGGGATAGTGACAAGGGAAAAAGTCCATACATGTTCAGTAGGGGTGCAAACCCTCCCCCCCAAATATTTGCAATCCATGCTTGGTCGAACCTGTGGATTCGGAAACTATAAATATGGAAGGCTGACTCCATATTCACAGATAAATTATATTAAAAATATGCTATCAGATAAAATGACCTACATTGATTATAAAAATGCTACATAATTCCTTACCTTGGTAAAACATTTATTACATAGGATGCTTTGAGCTCTGAGGAATAAAAGCATGATTCATGTTGGATTGAGAAATACTGGACTTCTATTGTTCACAGTCCTGAAAATGTATAGATTGGTTGGAAATCATGCCAAAAGGAACTTTTAGTTCTGCTGTTTTTGGTCTAAACTCTAGATTTTCCCACTGTAGTTTTATAATGGTTGCTACAGTAGCCAGGACCCCTAGCTTTCTGATCTATGCAAAGAGTTCCATCTAAATGGCAAAGGGACTTTTCATTCTCAAGTCGCATGAATATATTCTTGCTTTCACTGATCGTATTTGTGTAGGGTTTTCCATTTCTGTATTAACATTAGCAAGCCGGAGAGAATGATCAGGATTGGTGGAGAACGATCAGGATATACTTCTAGAGTTGGTGGTCAATTTCCCAAGCTTTGTTATTGGTACCCAGTGGGGGAGAATAAAATAGATGTGGAAAGAGTTACACACAATAATCCCTTACAAATGTTTTCTAGCAATGTCCATTTTGTGTTTAGACTTAAATCTTTTTTTTTTTTTTGTGGGTACCGGGGGGTCGACCTCAGGACCTCGCACACCAGCAGGCACCCGTGCCGCTGAGCGATATCACTGGCCCCTTTTTCGTATGTGGGATCCGGGAGTTGAACTCGGGCCCTCGCGCTTGCAAGGCAGGCGCTTACACCACTGAGCCATCTCACCGGCCCTAGACTTAAATCTTATTTTAATTTTAAAATAAGATTTTATTTTATAATAGATTTACAGAACATTTAAGAAGATAATATAAGGGATTCCACGCATACCATACACATACACAATTTCTCCTATATTAATATTTTGCATTGGTATGGTACCTTTGTCACAATTCATGAACAAATATCAATACATAATTATTAATGAATGTCCATATTTTATTAATAAGGATAAATTAAAAAAGCAGATATATAACCTAATGTAAAAGGCTGAGGTACTGACCCAAGATGTTTAGAATTTCTCCTGAAGGTAATGGGAAACCATAGACATGTTTAAAGTAAAAGTTGATTTCTCTGTATTAATTAGAACAAAGTAAAAAATATAATACTGGAGACAGATTTGATCAAGGTGCAGGCTTATTCCTCTCTATCTTGAATATCTAATGCAATGTCTGACACCTAAAGGTATTCTGTAAATATTTATTAAATCCACCTTGGTTCCTTGGTTGAAGAATTAGGGTGAGGAGGATGTCAGGCAGGAATCCAGAAGATGTCACTTAGCATGCATACTCAGAGTTCCTTATACAGTGTCACCAACTCTTATATTGGCCACTCTGAATACTGTGGATAAAAACTATTTGTCTCTTCTCAACCATTGGAGACCCATATCAGATCAATCCTACGAAGTCTAGCACCTTTATTTTGTCCACTTCCCTGGTTATTTGATAAACGATTTGAGGAGTTGATAATTGCAAATTCACAGCAGTTGCTAAGGCTTGTCAATACAATCAGTGAGATTAACTGCCGGCAGGTTGGCTATGGAATAATCAATTATAACCTCCATAATCAGTTCAGAGTTGCAGTCTTACTCAAGGGTGGGGAAGGCCTCACTGGTGGAAGACTGGATATTAAACATGTGAAAACTGGTTCACTTCTGGGCAAGAGCAGTGACCGTGGGGACCATTGGTTTCATGAGTATAGTTGGATTAATAGCTGCAGGTGGAAACAACCTGCATTACCTGCATCTGGGGTGCTCATCGTTCTGTGTCACTGCACTTGAGGCTGGGGTTTTAGACACACAGACACTTTGCATCGTGGTCTTCTGCTGCAAGCACACCTAGGCTTCTGCAGATGGCCACAGCTTGAATACAACTCTCCCCACCCTCAATGCTTCACACACCTCATGCTGTTACATGCCCTTGTTCAGTGTCTTCCTGTTTCGTCAGCATTCCAATATCAACAACAGAACAGAATATCAACAACAGCAACACACAGGCACACGCACATAATTCTAGTTGTCAGCTTGATTTGGATGTTTTAAAGTATAGGTCCATTTCTCCTAGTAATAGTTGCTACATTATCCTTACTCATTCTAGTGACTTTCAGTAGTTTGTCCTGTACCTTGCAATCTAATACATAATCCACCTGACCTGTGGGACTTTTACATCCTGAAGTGTGTGTGTGTTACCTGTTCATCCAGGCCATAGATTTTGCACATGATGAGGTGCCTGACATGGAAAAACAATGTCCAAGTGCTTAACTGTGGGGACGTGTGGCTTCCTTTCCCCTTCCATGAGTTATTTCAGCTATTTGGATATTCAGAATAGCTCAATCTTCTAGCAATGAGCTAGGTTAATTAACTAATAAATAATTATTACATATTTGTTCAAAGGTAGACTTTAGAGTTAGAATTTGAATGGATTCCAGAATTCTTTGCTTCCAATTCAGAGTTGTGAATTCCAAGATGGAAACACCCACCCTGATCTCACTGTGTGTCCTGCTAAGAACTTCCTTTCATACGTTGCAGCAGACAGTACTTTCCCAAACTGGCAGCATCAATTTTCCTGGCCCTTCCTATTCTCCCAGAACCTAGCCACTTATCCATCAAAAGTTGGGGACTGTTTTTTCTCCCCTTGAAATTGAGGAGACCATGGGACCGCATCTAAGTCTACAGTGCAACAGAAGGTGATGCCCTGTAGCTTTGGAGGCCACGTCACAGACAGTACAGTTTCTCCTGGCTTTATTTCTCCTGACACGCAGCCCTCATGTCCTGGGAAAACTCAGGCTACATAGAGAGGCCACAGAGAGGTGTTCCAGAGAGGCCACAGCTATTTCCAGCTGATGGCCAGCATCGCTGCCGGATGTGTGAGTGGCTGAGCACTCAGAGGACCCTGCTCCCCAGCTGGAGGTCGCTTTCAGGCTTGAGTCATCCCATCAAAGGCCCAGGTGTCATGGAGCTGTGAAGTACAAAGCACAGGCAGTCCAAGGAGAACGGAGGATCAGGCCTTGAAATGAAAGTGCTTTGAGTAAATTCCTGAGCCAGAGAAACGATGAGAATTACAAGTGATTATTTTATGCCATTAAATCAAGGGCTAAGTTACTACATAACAGTAGATAGCAGGAACACACATAATCATTTCTCATGGTAGACTGAGTTGTACATAACTCATGAGAGGAGTACACACTGAGTTGTACAATTTAAAAAGAAAGCAGATTATTTGGAAATATACGTTATTGCTCAGTATAGTTTCCCTACTGTGTAGTAGAAAACTGAACTTGTTCCTCATCTATTGTACACGTTACCCACTAACCAATTTAAATGTTTTCACTGTAAACCAATGGTAATGTTCGAGGTGATGGATATGCTAATTAGCCTGATGTGACCATTGTACAATGTATGCATATTTCAAAATAACTCATTATACTCCATAAGTTTGTATAATTATGGTGCAGTAATTAAAAAGAAAAAGGAAAGAGTAAATCATTACTTTGGACTGGTAGGAGCTGAAATTTGCCTGCCCAAGGGTTGCCGTGGGGGGTGTGAATGACAGGCCCTTGCTAGAAGTTCAGTCTTGTGCATCTGGAGATAACAAAGGAAAGAAAAATGTTGCCTACTCCTCGGGGACATGGACTACAGGGAGCCTCACTGTGAGAAATGAGGGATCCGTTTCTCCATTTTCCCTCATAGAGGAGCTTGGTCTGCATTGCCTTGTTGTTTAATTGCATCTTTGTTACTTCTTAGTGGAGAAATAAAACCCAGGCCCGAGGATGTCCTCCAGGTCTCCCAGGAATAAATATGTAAATCGGCGTATGACGGTGATGGCAGAGTTAATAGTTGGGAGTCAGAGTGAGGAAAAAGAAACACGCAGTGGTTTTAGGAAAGGAGGCATCAAAGGAAGTACAGCCCCCAAAGGAAAGGGACAATCAGGGAATAAGGCAGGCAGAGCAGGGCCATCTCACCGGCCCCTCGCTTGCTTCATGGTATCATTTGTAGCTTAAATTTTTATCCAGTCCAGTTTATTTTTTTCTAGTGTTGTTTTGACGTTAGGTGTTACACCTAAGAAATTATTGACAAATTCACGTTCAGAAGATTTACTTGTTGTGTTCTTTGAAGAATTTTATAGCTTTTACATTTAGGTCTATGATGTATTTTAATTTAATTTTTGTGGATATTGGGCAAGAATCCAATTTTCCAGCATTATTATAAAAAAGACTGTAACTTTCCCTCTATTAAATTTTCTCTGCATCTTTATAAAAAATCACCTGACTGTAGATGTAAGTATTTAAGGCTGGGGATGTAGCTCTGTGGGAAAGGGTTTGCCTACCATGCATGAGGCTGTGGGTTCAATTTCCAGTCCCAGAAAAGAGAAGTAAGGATTTACTACCAGAACCTCGGTTCTGTTCCACTGATTTATGTGTTTATTCTTATGCCATACTCTGGTTTACTATTATTAGTATTAACTTCTAAAACTACTAACTGAGAGCCCTTCATTGGTTTTTAGGATAATTTTGGCTATTCTGCATTCCTTACATTTCCACATGAATTTTAAGACCATTTTTGAATCCCCTTATCTATTTCTGCAGAAAGGAAAGACAGCTGAGACTTCAACAGAGACTGTGCTCAATCTGACCTCAATACGGAAGTATTGTAATCCTAGAAAATGTTGTCTTATCTAAAAACCTGGAACTCTTGTCTATTTACTTTGGTCTTTGATTTCTTCCAAAAATGTCTCATAGTTTTCACTGCAGAAATCTTAAAGCACATTTGTTAGACGATATATTCCTACGTATTTTATGGTATTGTGAATGGAATATTCTTTCATTTCTTTTTTAGATTGTTCATTGATAGTGCATAAAAATAAAGTTGATTTTGTGTACTGACCTTGTGCTTTTCTGAACTTACTTATTAGTGTTAATAGTGTGTGTGTGTGTGTGTGTGTGTGTGTGTGTGCATTTTCTAGGTGTTTTTATGTATAAGACTGTGTAATGTATATACAGACAGTTTTGCTTCTTCTATTCAAATCTCAATGCCTTTTAGTGTTATTATTTCCTTTCCCTATTTCCCTGGCTAGACCTCCAGTACAACACTGAATAAAAATGGTGAAGGGTACACCCTTGGCCTGACCCTGTAATCAGAGCTACACGCTCCTTCCCCTCGCCTCCCCTTTTTCATGGTACAAGGCCTTGAACACAGGGCCTGCACACCGACCTACATCTTCAGCCTTTTTTGGTTTGTTTTATTGTTTTTAGATTTTGAGACTGGGTCTCACTAAGTCATTAAACTTTCTTTTTTTAAAGATTTTATTCAATTTATGTCAGGTGAACCACATGATATGTAAATTACTATGACAGTCAATAAAATTAACATCCATTCCCTCACACAGTTACCTTTCTTTACGTGTGTGATGAAAGAGCACCCAAAATTTACTCTCTTAGCAAATCTTCATTATAAAATACAATGTCACTGAAGGTCATCCTTACGCTGCACATTATTCATCATTTACAAATGCAATCTTAGCTCCTTTCACCTATATCTCCCCAGTCCTTTCTTCCCTGATAACCATCCTTCTTTTCATTGTTTCTACTTATTCAACTTTCTTATTTTCAAAACATATGCATTTACAGCTACAATATTCTCTCTGAGCACTGTTTTAGCAGCATTCCATAAGTTCTAGTATATTGTATGTTCATTGTCATTTGTCTCAAAATATTATCTAGTTTAATTTGTGATTTGTTGTTTGGCCTCTTGGTTATTTAGGAGTGTGTTGGTACTTTCCACATGTTCACAAATTTATCAAATGTCCTTTGTTACTGATAGCTCATTAGGGTGAGAAAACATTTTATTAATGTGGTGTATCAAACTTGTTGATCTGAGTGTCAAACCATCCTTGTTTACCAGGAATAAATTTCATGTGATCATGGTGTGTAATCTTCTCAATGTACTGTTGAATTTAGGTCACTCATATTTTCTTGAAGATTTTTGCAATTTTCATCCCATTTTTGGATGCATATCCAAAGCAAATAAAATCACCATCTTGAAGAGATAGTTGCACTTCCTTGCACATGATAACTTTATTCACAATGTCCAAGATATGGCAACAACTGAAGTGTCTGGCTGCAGATGAATAAGGACAATGTAGTATATCTATAAAATGTAAATTTGAAACAACATGGATGAATCTGGAGGACACGGTAAGTGGAAGAAGCCAGCTGTAGGAAGGTAAGTACTACATGATTTCACTAACATGTGTAGCCTAAAAAGTCAAACTCATGATAAAAGCATGGAATGGTTGTTGTCAGGGGCTGGGGTGGGAAAAATGGGAAGATATTAGTAAAAAGACACAAATTTGCAGGTATAATATGAATATATTCTGAAGACCTAGTGCACAGCAGGGTGAATGTAGTTAATAAGAATATTATATATTTGAAATTTGCTATGGGAGTGGATTTTAAGTGTTGTCACCACACACACACACACACACACACAAAGGTAATTATGTGAAGTGATGGATGTTTTAATCAGCTTGATTGTGGCAATCATGTAACCGTTATACACATACAAAATATCAGTGTGTATTTTAAATATATATAATGTTTGTCAGTCATTCCTTCATAAAATTGAAGAAATGCACTTGTACTTTCTTTTACATTTATGTATGTAACTCTTCATTAGAGCTTTTATTTTCTTTGTGTGCATTTGAGTTACTCTTCCCATATCCTTTTGATTCAGCTTGGATTACTCGCTTGTGTCCTCTGTAGGGCAAATGGGCTAGTGATATGGCCTTAGTTTTTATTTATCTGGAAATGGGTAAATTTTTCCTCTGTTTTTGAAAGATATGTTTCTTCAGTGAAGAATCACTGGTTTGCAGCCCTTTCAGCACTTCGCACATGTCATTCTGACTCCATCTAGCCGTCCATGTTTTTTGGTGATAGAACAGCTGTTAATCTTACTGAATCTTTCCTTTTTTTCCTCTCTGGAGATTCTCTCAATGGGTTGATGGATCTCCTTGAGTTTAACCTCCATGGAGTTTATCAAGCTTCTTAGACATGCATTTTTTTGAAAAAAAAAATTTAGGAAGACTCTGGCTACTGTTCCTTCAAATTTTTTTTCTGCATCCCATTTACTTTCCTGGGACTCTCATTGTGCACATAAGACGTGATGTGCCACAGGTTTCTGAGGCTTTGTCTTGTTTTCTTCATTCTTTTTCTTTTTATTCCTCAGACTCTGTAATTTCATTCGAGCCATTTTCAAGTTCACCACTTCTTCATTCTGCATCTCAAATCTGATATCAGCCTCTCTAGTGATTATTTCATTTCACTTATTATGCATTTCAACTCCGGAATTTATGTATGGTAATTAAAAAAAAAACTTATCTCTATCTCTTCACTTCTAGTCTCTATTTGGTGAGCTGTTGTTACATTTGTCATCTGTTCTTTAAACATAGCTTTCTTCAGTTCTCTGAACAGTTGCCATAGTTGATTTAAAGTGTTTTCTAGTGCCGTGGGTGTGGCTAGGTGGTGGAGCCCTTGCCTAGCATGTACAGGCCTGGGTTTCATCTCTAGCACTACTAAAAAAACAAAATATAGCGTGTGACATCTCAGCCTTTTTGTAGAAAATTTTTGTTGACTGTTCTTTTTCTCCCTGTTAATGGACCATACTTTCCTGTCTCTGTACATGTCTCATATATTTTTGTTGAGTATTGGATATTTTAGATACAGAAAGTGGCAACTTGGGAAATCAGCTCTGTTACCCCAGCCACCCCTGCAGCAAACAAACAAAACCCCATTTGATGTCGTTGCTTTTTTTGTGGTTTTCTTTGTATCACTGCTTGTCTGAATTCCATGCAGTCTGAATTCCTTGTCGTGGAGTCTCTGCTCAGTAAGTGGGGTGGTCAGGCAGTATGTGGGCAGGTTTCACCCTCTGGTGGGTGCCTGTGTGGTCACCAAGACAGCTTGAAACCAGGCCCTCCGGAGATGGGGTATGGAGGGCCAGGGACATAGGTAGTAAAAAGGAATTTTACAGTAGCCAAGGAATATAGAAAAGACATGAATTCATTTAGCACTGCCAAAGGGGGACAGCAGGTGAGTTTCCAAGAGATTAATCACACAGTCAGTGTGAGAGATTGGGTTCTTTATAAAGGCTTGAGGATGTGGAAAATGTGATTATCTAAAGAATGTCTTCTCCTGGATCATTTTGCACCTTACAGACCTGGGAGCAACTGTACAGCATTTAATATGTTTACAGTTGCAATTCTGACAAGACCACTTTCTCAGACCTTTAGTTTTAGGTAAGAAGGCTATGAGGACGTATATACCTTTAGAGAAGAGGGGTCAGAACTCTTTGGGAGGAATGAATGGGCCTCACATCAAAAGGTTTGTTGCTGTCTTTGGATTGAGAGCTGAATGTCTGTACCTAGAGTTCTTTTGTTACGGGTTTAACTGGAGTTCAGTAAGGATTTTAATCTGTTAAGATTTTAATCCTTTTCGTTGCCAATAGGAGTCTCATTCGCTCTAACTGGCATCACAGCCTCTGGTAACTGTGACATTTAAGCAACTGTCATTAGCGTTTTGATAAATGGCTTGCGAATGGGGTTTACCCAGAGACCTGTGACACGGGCTCATTAGTGACAGTGTCTGAAGATGGGACTTTCTGAGATACTCCAAACTCTTTCCCATGGTTCTGAGAAGCCTGGTGTTCAAGTCCTGATCTGGGAGAGGAGGAGGGGAGATACCGTCCTCAGCCCTGCCATTCTGACCCATGCTTAGCGCTTTTCCTTGAATAAACTCCTCACATTGTTGTAAGTGTGGTCCATTTCCAGAATTCAGTAAAAATTTACTCAGGTAATCTTTGCAGCTGCTTTTGTTGCTTTTGTAGACTAGCGGAGTTACGATGGGCGACCTACACGAGCTGTAGGTCGGTGATCCGGAATCCCTGCTTCTTTGATCTCGCGTTCTCAGCAGCGGTGTCGGGAGCACTGATATCTCTGTGATGTTGGTGAGCACGGGGTGCCTACTGTGTGCTCAAGTCACCAAGCTAGTGAGCAAGCCCCTTGCTCAGTGTCTGTCTGTCCTTCTAGAAATCTGTGATTTGCCCTTCACAGGCCAAAGTCCTTTATCCGCAAGTTACAAACATCCTTTTAGGTGCCCAGTTCATGTCTGCCTGCTTTGTGTGTGGGGTTAATTAAGTCTGAGACTGTAAACCATGGAGAATCCCAGAAGCAGCAGCCTTGGCTTTTCCTCTAATTCTCTTCACACTTTCTGCTGGTCTCCGTATTCTAGGTGATTTTCCCTTTCCTTTACCAGCTGCTGGAAATAATGAAGTCAGCAATCTAACAGTCATGCCTGCAGCTGCGGTCACAGAGCCGTTACCCACAGCTCCTCTAGTAAATGCATATTTCATTTCATTCCTGCCCCCCCTCCTGGGAGCCGTGCATCGTGCCACTGCACCGCATATTCTGCGGAGTTCCAGGCTCTGTTTAGAGGTGTTTGCTTCCTATGCGTAAAAAGTGTGAAGCTCATTTGATCCATCTGTGGCATTCTTCAGGAGGCAGCTCTGCCCTCCACACTTAGGGGGCTTTCCTGTGCCCCATTACCCTGGCATTTTTTTAGGTGACAAGGCTTGTGGCTTTCAGATTTGTTATTCCATCTCTTGGTGCGCAGACCTGAAGTTTCCTTCCGAGGAGGGATGATCTGGATTCTGCCGAGGCTCAGACACGTGCAGGAGGGATTTGCCTGGCCTCCGTGGGGTCCCACAGTGCATCTCCTCTTTGCTGCTTTCTGCCCACAGCTGGGTGCTCACACACAGGCACCGACACCGGGCTTTACCGCACTGGGTATAGGGGACTGGTGCTGTCTGGGCTGTGTCATTTGTAGGGGGTTTGGCACCTGTCCCTTTCAGCCTTCGACAGCCCAGCTGTCTGCAGTGATCTGGCCAGTGACAAGGCACCGCGCAGCTCCATCTCAAATGATGTGGCCCTACCTCGAGGCCTTGCCTTGTGTAGGGTTCAGCCTCACAGGATCAGGCACTGAAGCCAGCCCTGCGTTGCATTTTGCGCTGCAGATCCCAGTTTGGGTCCGAGTCCATCCTCAAGGCTCTGCCTTACTGAGGGCCATCGGGACAGTTAGAACAGCCTCCCCCACTTGGGGAATGGCTCAATCAGCCTGCTTGGATCCACTTTCACGCCAGGAGAGCTTCATGGTGGCACTGATGCACACGTGGGACATGTGGGGCACGTTGGATCCAGATCTCATCTGGTGCCAGATGCTGCCTTCCTCCCCGGCCCTGATCCTGTCAGTGGAGTTTTCAGGAGGTAAAACGCTCAGATATTTGAAGATCCTGTGGTGCAGGATATCAGACATTTTAGAGGGAAACTTGACCTCCCCTTTCTCCCTCCCTCCCTTTCTTCTTTCCTCCCTCTCTTCCTCCATTCTTCCCTCCTTTTCTTCCTTCCCCCCTTTCTTTATTTGAATTTTAGGTATTCACTGACTTTGTGCATGTTGCTTTGCTAAATAATCAGTGCACAGTATGAACTGTGAAAGATAGACTTTAAGAAGTTTCTGCTCGCATGAGAGAGACAAGGCAGCAAGCAGTCGATGGAGATGCAGTGGGGCGGAGATGGCTTGCAGTGTGACAGCTCACAGAAAGGGGCCCCACCTCATGGCCAGGGCCAGAGGGTGCACAGCACTGGGTAAGAGCTCAGAGTCGCTCTGGAAGGAGGAGCACCTGCTGCACAGGTGAGAGGAAGCATTCAAGCCAGGGAGGACTTGGATGTCCCAAAGAAAACAGCAAGCATGCATTCAGGGGGAAAGCAGGCTAGGGTGGTCCAGGTGAGGATGGTGCATGGTGAGCGAGCAGTCAGGGAGCAGTCAGAGTGGTTCGGGCTGACCGTGTGTGGTTGTAGAGACCAAGCCTGGGGAGCTAAACTAAGGTAGGCACAGGGGTCCCCACCGGGAGATGGCCTGAGGAGATCTACATTTTGGAATGATCATTCCAGGGTTTATTCTTTTTCTTTTCTGAACATAGTAAAACCAAGTTTAGAATTTGATATTTGTAAAATTATGACCATTAAGAAATACACGCATGTAAGAATGATCATTCTAAAATACAGCCTGCAGGGCCGGTGAGATGGCTCAGCGGCATAAGCACCTGCCCGGCAAGCGTGAGGTCCTGAACTCAACTCCAGGTACCCACATACAAAGGAAAACAGGGCTGGTGATATTGCTCAGTGGCACAAGCACCTGCTTGTAAGCGCGAGGTCCTGAGTTCAACCCCCAGTACCCACCCCCCCCACACAAAAATAAATAAAATGAAATACAGCCTGTGGGGTATGGGAAGAGTCGTCCACATGGAAGTTAAAGCTCCCAGCATGGTGCTGTGGTGGATGTCAGGGACACTGCTTAGACTGGGCAGGTGGCACAGGTTTCGCCATCATTGTGTCTTTTGAACAGCCCATTTCCAGGCCCTGCTGAGCTGTGTGTTACAGTGCATGGGTGCAGGGTCAAAGGCCAACAGCTGAGCAAGGAGAGACTCATTAATTAGGCGTCACTCCCTGCTGGTGGAGTGGCTTCCTCACCCTCCTCACCCTTCTCACCCTCCTCACCCTCCTCATCTGGCCTGAGGTCCGGCAGTACTCAGGTTCTGCTGTGCTCTGGCCTCTTCCACAAGCCACACTCTCTACTAAGGGCACTGACCAATGCTACTAGAAAAGAGCACTTAGGTTTTACTATGTGTGTGGACACAGTTGGTCATCATAGGCACAGGAGTGCAGAGAACACTCCTAACTTCTGATAAGGGAAGCTCTGTGTGAGACAGACAGGCCTGTACGTGCTGAGCAACAAATTCAACCAGGCCGACTCTGTGGCTTAGCAGGCGTCCAGGGAGGACTCAGCCCGCTCTTCTATGCCCCAACCCAAACGTAACAGGGGTGCTGGAGTGACCCCTCCTCATGCCCCTGGGCAGAAGCAGTCACACCACCACGCCAAACACAGAGAAGAGGAGCGCTGTCCTCACAGGTCCAGGAAAACGGGCGGCTGATGTGGCTAGCGCAGAGGAGTTTGCTGTTTCCCCTCAAGACTGAGCAGCTGACAGGAGCTGCAGCTTGGTACCTCCACCCACCATCGCGAGGAGGATTGTACAATATTGCTACACCTGGAAGAAATTCTAGTTTAAGATTCCATGCACGATTTCTGCTGAATGTCTATCATTTTCATGCCATTGTAAGGTAGAAAAATTGTAACTCATAAGTCAGGGAATGTTTGTATTTGAATGTTTCTAGGAGCAGATTTTAAGTGTTCTCACATACAAACAAAATGATAAGCAGTAGAGGTGATACATATTTAATTACCTTGACTTAGTCTTTCCACAACGTATACATCAGAGTTCAAAACATCATGCTATGCATCTTAGAAGAAAACTTTATAACCACCTCCCCAAAAAAAAGAAAAGGAAAAAAAAAGCAGCCTTACACATCAGACTGCAGAGGGCACAGGTTCTTATTTTACCAAGAGGCTGAGCGACTCACCTACTCTCCCAGTGTGGCTCTCCCATCTGCAGTGGCCTGGGACCTCCTCTACCCCACAGCGCGTTCTGATGGTGAGGAAGCTGACAGCACTCGGACAGCTCCTTCCTACGCTAGCGTCTCTGGAAATACCCATGGCATCTGAGGAGACCTCTCTCTCTTGTTTGCACTGCCAGTTCTTGGGGGGTGGCTTTGTTGGCAGCTCAGCCTGCTGTCGTCTGAACCAGCAGCCTGAGCAGAAAAGCACACGTGGTGTTTCCACAAAACGGGATTGGACTAGAATTAGCTGGATTAGTCATCAGTTTGGTTTCATTTAAACTCAGTTGAATGAAGCTTTTAATAAAATCAATTCTTATAGTTTTAACACTCCCCACAGGTGCTTAAAAGAGTATTAGTATTATAGCAGAACCATTTGGCATGAATAATAGAAGTGATGTCATTTGAAAATCTTGAGGAATAACCAGCACTGGAAGAGACTAAATGAAATCGAGGAGGGGTCCCAGATCACCTGGGCACAGAGGGATTTCTGATGCTGGGAGGGGAGGGCTCTACCAGCACCAAGACCAGGGGCTGCTGGGGAGGGGGCCTGGCACCAGCTGGCCCCTGTTTTATAGAGTAAACTAGAAGGCACCAGGTGACTTTGTGTCATTCTGATGGGCCTGTGTGAGGGGTGGGGACAGGGCTTGTTTGGGACCGGGTACAGGACACGTGGAAGCGTGAGGTGTCCATCATCTGAGAAGATGGATCTCAAAAGAGGAACTTTTCCATATCTGGAGGCTTGTTTGCACTGAGCAGGGGAGTCGCAAACTTCACTGGACTCTAAAATCTGCAATATTTCCTCGAGTCTTACCTCAGACTTGGACAAGGGGCCAGGGACTCTTGCGTTCCTTTGGGGCCCCCTCACCTCCTTCCACCTGGGCCATTTCCGTGGTGCATTCTTCCTTCTCGACGCAGGCCCTCTTTCTGCCATGCGGGAGCCGTTGCTGGGCTTGTCTCGCTGTGACACTCCCTGTGTCCCAGAGTCTGAAGGTGGTTGAGAAGTGGTTGACGGGTAGGGCAAAGATGGGGCTGAGACGACGGGCTCCAGGCCCAGAGGCAGGAGCACAGTGCAGGACGCAGCTGGTCAGGGGCACATGAAGGCCTGGGGGCGCTGCACAAGCTGAGGCTGTGCTCACCTTGTCTCTGTGTTGCAAATCAGAACCCCAAGTCTAAGAATTTTTCAGGCTGAATCGCTTCTTCTAGGTTGTTGTGAATGCATGTTCGTCAAGGAAGAAGAGTAGAACATAAACAGTGTATTTAGCAATTCATTAATTTCATGTAGCTTTTTAAGCTTTTGGGCATATCATTTATGGTCCTCCATTAATACTCTAGTGCTGAACTCTACAATCCACGCTTTGCCATTTGCCTTGGTTTCCACTCGCTGGGTTTTGTATTTCTACTCTCAGTGACCTCCTGAAGAGGCAGGACTCAGACCTGTTTGTGGACCTTCACATTCATTCTCCTTTGTATTGTAGAAAATCAAACTATTTGTTGAATTATTGTGTTAGCAACTGATGGGTTTCAGGTGTTTTTTATCACATAGTGGGAAAAGGAGCAAAAGAATCCCCAGGTCAGCTGGGCTGTTGTTCTGGGAGCATGCGTTTTCACCTGCCTCTTACAAGACAAATGGCTCTGCTGTGGGGATGCTACCATGGCGTTCAAGGGCCTTGGAGGTTGGTGGAGAAGCGTGTGTGTAGTGAGACCCGAAAGCAGGCACTCATGCTGGCCCAGGGCCCAGGCAGACGAAAGGTGACTGCTGCTGATCAGACACGTCATGGCAAGGCCCTGCCTCTTGGTGGCTACTTCACAATGGGCAGGATTCTTAACCTTTTGTCCATGTCATCTTCCCCAGAGGCTAATAGGAAGACCTATTATTCAAGCAAAGCTACATTTATAAAGCTTATTGCAATAAGGAATAGCACCCCGTGGACTTAGTCTTAGCAGCGTTTCCCAGGGGAAACAGGAGAGGACTCAACCAGGGCTGGAGCTGAATGGGATCCAGCAGTGGATGGCAAAGTGACCTTGACATGGTGGCAAGGGGAGAGGACTGGAAAACAAAGCTATTTCAGCCGGCTCACAGTCCTACCTTCTGGGAGTCTGCGTGTCCTGGAACAATAGATGAGTGTCCTCTGCTCGTTTCCATTGTGCTTTCATAAAGGGACCAGGAAGGAGGCTCAGTAGAGATTAGCTAGAGACAGGGAGTTACGTTGCTTTTGGTTCTTAGTCTCTCAATTGCTTTGCAGGGAGCCTCGGGCCCGGTGACCTGTGGTCGGGGGCGGCCACAGGCAGTGAATGCAGGCAAGGTTCGCCGCAGCGCTGGGGTGGGTATGGTGTGGGCACAAACCTACGCTGTGAGGGTTCACTCCATAGTCTGGGAAGTGTGAACTGGAGGAATAATGCTGAGTATTCTGAGGATTACAGACCCAAATAAGACTTTAAAGGAAAAGTTTACCAGATGGAAAAGAGAATGAAAGTCATTCAAGACTGAGGTCACAGTTCACTCAAAAGCACGTGCTGGAACTAGAATGCTGGGAACTGGGGACTGCAGGGATGTTTCGGCTGCAGCACAGCTGAGGAGCAAGGCAGGTTGTGGGCCTCCTTGGCACGGGGTTTTCACTTTGAGGTCACTTGGTCAGTTGGAAAGGCTCATGATGAAACGCAGAGGTGTAACCTGTGAGAAGCACAGTTTTCCTTTGACATCCGGGGTGCTGCCAGCCTGGGTGAGTTTGTCCTCCAGTGTGCTGGCCCTGAGAGCAGGAGCTGGAGGGGCAGAGCCAGGCTTGAGGCAGAGAGGCTGGTGTGCCTCCCTAGGACCATGGGGATGCTGTGACCTCACAGGAGAAGGGGCAGAGAGATGACTGCAACCTGCTCTTGGCACCTCCGGGATCATGGGATTTGGGAAGGTTGGTGCTGCTGTCAGTTCCTGCATCAGACATGTTCTTGGACTAATTTAGGGAAGGGAGAGGCAGGAGCCTGGGAACATCAGTATCACCAGGAAGTTTGCTGTCATGAGGACAGCAGGGCAGAGGGTGGGAGGTCAGATAAGTGGTCTCGGTTGCTCCCGAAACACACAGGAATCCTCCGCACTTGGGGCCAGGAATCCAGCCTCGGAGCCCTCAAATAGCCACATTTTCCGGGGTATGTACACCAAGAATGACTTCAGATTGTTTTTTAAAGAGTATTATGGAATGATTCCTAATTCGATCAGAAAATAGGATTTACATATACATAGCTAATACATAGCTAATGTCTTTAAACATGCAGGTTTAGGCATCCTTTTGCCATATAAATTTTTGTAAAATATCTTAAGAGGTGTAAATTGATTTTTCTGGGGAAGAAAAGTTTCCCATTATAAAAGTAAGAGGTATTCATGTTGGAAAGCATGAAAAGCTGACTGGGGCCTAGCAGGATGACTCAACCATTGTTAAGATTTTGTTTCACTCCTTTCCTTCTTTTTAGAAATTTTTAATCTTTTAATTTTAATTGTCTCATTGAGATATAATCCACCAATTCCAACTGTAAAATTTACTTCTTTACTACATTTATGGAGTTGTGCAGTCATTGCTACCACCTATATTTGGAACATTTTCACACACCTCCTACCAATAAAAATCCCATACCAATTAGCATTCCACACCCACATTCAAGTACCCAACCTTTGTCAACCACTAATTAACATTATATGGATTGGCTTATTCTGGGTATTTTATAAAAGGAAAATGGAACAACATACAGTGTTCTATGCACTGGCTTCTTTCATTCATCCTAATATTTTCAGGGTTCATCTGTGTTGTAGCATATGTCATTATTTTCCTTCTTATTTATTCTGCCTACATTCCTCCCTGTGTCCCTCCCTCCCTCCCTTCTTTCCTTCTTTCCTTTCTCTTACTTAATAACAATCCATTGCATAGATATACCACATTTTATAATTGATAGACATTTTTTAATTGAAGGACTTTAGGCTGTTTTCATATCTGGGCCATTAGGATTTTGTTATAAAATTTATGGACAATATTTTATGTAGACATGTCTATTTCTTTTGAGAACACATCTAAGAGTGAAAATTCTCAATCTTGTAAAGTTGTGCCATTTTAAATTCCACCAGCAATGCATGTGTTCTTTTTTTTTTGTGGGTACCAGGAGTCGAACTCAGGACCTAACACTTGCCAGGCAGGCACTTATGCCGCTGAGCTATCTCACCAGCCAATGCATGTATTCTTATTTCTCCTCATTCTTGCCAATATTTATATCTGCCATTTTAAATTTTAGCAATATTAGTGGGTGTGATGTAGATTTGATTTGCAATTTCCTAATGACTAGTGATATTGAGCATCTTTTCAAATGCTTTTTGCTTTTTGTATATCTCCTCTAAAGAAATAGCTGTTTAAGCCATCTGCTTATATTTTTATTTGGGTTGTCTTTCTAATATTGGTTGTAAGAGTTCTTTAAATATTGTGAATCCCAATTCTTTGCTAGAGATATAATTCGCAAAGATTTTCTTTCAGTCCATAGGTTGTCTTTCATTCTTTTCATGATATGGGAGCATGGACATTTTAAAATTTGATTAGATCAATTTCCTTCTTTCTTTTTCTATTGTTGTTATTTTTTAATGAAACCTAATCCATAGCCCCTGAGGTTTACTTCTATAGTTTCTTCAAAGATTTTTATGGTTTTTGCTATTCCATTAGAATCTTTGGGACATTTTGTTTTACTTTTTGTGTCTAACATGAGATAAAACTGTGGATTCATCTTTCACGTATTATCATGAAGTTATTCCTGAACCACTTGCTCAAATGACTGTTCTTTCCTGTGGACTTGTCCTGGTACCTTGAATATATAAATGTTTTCATCCACAAAAAAAAAAAAAAAAGAAAGAAAGAAAAAAAGCCAAGGATTTAGCTCAGTGGCACAGCACTTTCCTGGCAAGCGTGAGGTCCTGAGTTCAATTCTCGGTACCCAAAAACCCAAACAAAACAAAGCACAAAACCACAGTTTCTGGTTCATAAGTCCCATAGCTCTTAAATGACTAGAACAATAAGTATCTCTTTTTTAAAAGAAGTGTTCGGCTTTCTGTCCTTGTCTGATACTAGATCATAAGATCCCGATTTCAGAAGGGGTCCTGCCCCCTGCCTGTGTGGAAGCAAAGCTGCACAGAAAAGCCAGGAATCAAACAGCCTTTGCTGGGTTCCCCTACATAGTCTATTAGCAGTAGATCATTCTGTTTTGTTCAGTCGCATTCTACAAGGTTGTTCATGCTTCTCTATGTATGCAATGAAGTCTCCACATGAACCTGAAGGACAGGGTTCAGGAGCCTTCTGGACAGAGGAACGTGTGGAGGGACATAAAAAAGTGAGCAAGAACTCACCCATGTGCTAAGAGAGTCAGGGGCCGGTGAGATGGCTCAGCAGCATAAGTGCCTGCCTGGCAAGCGTGAGGTCCTGAGCTCGACTCCCGGTACCCACATATGAAAAAATGGGCTGATGAGATGGTGGCACAGGCGCCTGCTGGAGCGCATGGTCCTGCGGTCAACCCCCGGTACCCACAAAACAAAAAAAAAAAAAAAAAAAAAAAAAAAAGAGAGTGTCAGACCTCCTAACTCCTTCAGGTCAGAAGCTCCTGTGCTTTGGGTTTTATGAATTTCCTCATCTGGCTATTTATTGTACCTTTAAGATATCTTTATAGTAAATAGTAAATATAAGTAAATGTTTCTCTGAGCTCTGTGATCCACCATGGAGAAGGTTGTGGGATCCCAGTTGGTAGCCAGAGTCAGAAGTCGGACTTGGGATTGGTGTTGGAATTGGGGGCACTCTTAAGGCATTTGACACAATTTCCAGGCAGAAAGCATCAGAATTTAACTGAGTTTGCAGATGCCCAGCTGATATCCACCACAGAAGTGATTGCTTGGTGGCTAGTGGAAAGAAATCTCCACACACTTTTGGATCATAGAAGTGATCTGCGTTATGAACATATGGTAGGAGAAACTGAATTTGAGTTTGTCTTATTTTTCTATCTTCAAGGGAACCTAGTCAAAAGTTACTTTCAGGGGTTAATTTCTGGGCTTTTAATTTTATTAGTCTGTATATCTATATGCCTATTATCATGTCTGTATATCACTGTTTTGATTACTATATCTTTGTAGAAAACTATTATATCAGAAAGTATGAGTTCTCAGCTTTCTTCTTCAAGATTGTTTTGGCTATTCTGCAATAATTTTAGGATCAGCCACTTATTATTGAAAAGGTGTCAGCTTTGGTTTTGAGGCTGATAGTCTCGAATCTGTAGATCAATTTAGAGAGTATTGCCATCTTAGCAATATTATGTACTCCAGCCCATGAATATGGTATATATTTACACTTATTTGTATCATTAACTGATGTGCTCGTTTCAGCAGCACATATACATCATTAACTGAATTTAACAAAATTCAGCAAAAAAGAGCAATAGTGGTTATTACAATATTAGAAACAAGCAGTGAAACAACATTGTTACCAGAGACAGAAAAATATAATTTATAATGATGGAAGTCAAAATATTAGAAAAATATTACAACAAATGTATACATATGTGGCTGGACTCGCAGCCTGGGAGAATTCTCAGATCTGCAGGCTGGTCCCCAAACAGCTCCACAGCTGTGGATTGGAGCTGGCTGTTTTGTTTCCCCTCTGCATGGGACAGCAGATGTGCTGGCCAAACAACAGACGTGATCCTGGACAAAGAAAAAGTCTGGAATGGGGGATTCAACATGGCTGAGTAGAAGAGGATCTTCCCCTCACAGAAGCTGAGGAGAAATCCACTGAGAAGGCGTCCAAAATGGCTGAGCAGAAGAGGAGCCATGTTGGAGAGACTAACAGAACACCAACAAGAAACACAGAGAGGAGACTCTATCATAAAAGTAAAGAAATATAAGGGATAGATTGACCAAACACAATGTGGCGACCATGTCTGAATTCTGCTTTGACAATTCCAACTCAAAGAACGCTATTCAGAGACAACTGTAGAACATTTCATAAGGAAAAGAGAACTGTGTGGGGACTGAGAGAGTGAGTGGCAGTTAGAACCTGCAAGGAAAATGTAGACTATTGCTCCCAGAGTGTCCTTCCACAGTAAACAGTTGGTGAGTGACCTTGGTCCAGTGCCTGCTGCCACAACTGTGGAACAAGAGCTGGTGGGGATGCAACAGCAGGGAGTGGCTCAGCATTTGAAACTAGATCCCAAGCAGCCCCTTGGCTGTTAGCCACACTCCAAATTGCCAAGTTTCCAGAATGGGTGAGGGATGAACAGCCATGGGAGACAGCTGGTGGTTGAAAAGCAGGCTGGAGATGGTCCTGCTGAGGGGCTGGAGCTAGTGGACACAGACCTGGCTCGTGCAGTCGGGGGCCGGGCGCAGCCTGAGTCACACAGGATTGGAAGGTCACATTGGCACCCTGTGCTCATTGTGTGTGGATATCTGTACCCATCTTCAGCATTATTCTGGGGGAGCACAGCCACCTTAGACTTCCAGTGTGAGCAGAATCGCACCTTAGCTTGAGATCTGCTCCTTATTCCTAGGCTGTGGAAGAGTTACACGGCCAAAACAACAGAAAACCATTTAAATTTAAAAATATTTTTTGCTGATTTCCTCTTTTTGTTCATCTCCTCCACTTTTATTCCATTATTTGCCCCCTTTTTCTCTTTTAAGAGTGTGTGTGAATGTGTCCGTGTGTTTCTCTTCCTCTTGCCCTTTTCTCCTAATATAGTTTGCAGAGGGCAAAGGAAGTCTCCCTTGTCCCTTTTTATTCCTTCTACTTTTATCCATGTCTTTTCACCTTTCTTCTCCTGGTTTCTTTTTTTTCTTCTCCCCTCTCTTCATCTGACTCCTTGTAACTTTTTCTATAATATTTATATGAGCCATAGAATCCTTTCTCATTCCCATTCCTCACTACTGATTTTATACCCAGTTTTTCCTGTTATCCCACTAAACACATAACATTCCTCTACCACCATTGGGATCCTTTGCCCCCTCCTATTCCCTCCTTCCCATGCTACATAGCAGAAAACTTAAAAAAAATTTTTTTTCCTTTTCCTTTTCTCCTCCGACCTACCACATTACCCAGTCCTCAACCCTTGGGGCTTCAGATAATTGATTCTATAAAATTAACATTGAATGCTTTTTTTTAACCATAAGAAGAGACATAGCTACCACATTGGTGCATATTAGCTGTGGGTCAGTACTTGGGCTGTTTGGATGCTTACGCTGTAACTGTGGATTTCTCCTCTAGGCTAAGGGAGATCCAAAAGTGGGCCTCATGGGATGTTCTCAACTTGCCCAGACAGATACCACTGTGAACTGATTATTATTATTATTATTATTATTATTATTTTAATGACTGTAGCTGATTTGATTGTGTAGGAACACTCCTGACACAGTGGACAGATTTCTGCCAGTGAAGCAGTCTGCCAATTCCACCATCACAGCCAGGGAGAGGGACAGCAAGAGCTCCTAACCCAAGAACTCAGACTGCAGCAGACTCTGCAAGAATCCCTGCAGCCTGGCGGGAAGAGGCCCTGGGTGTGAGCTGGCCTCAGCGCTGCGGTGGAAGGTGCAGAGGGGTTACTGGGGCGCGAGTGCGCAGACTCTGCCGAGAAGCTGCACGTGAGTCACACGTACACTGTCTCTCTGGAATGTTTAGTTTGTGTTCCCGTTGTATATCTTATGGGTTCGAGTTTTTGTTTCTTGATGTGTGGGGCTATGTTATGTTCTTTTATGCTTTTGTGTATTTATTAGGTTTTTAATTTTGTGTATTTTTCTTCCATTGGCTCTGATTTAATAGCTTTTCTATTATATTTTCTAGCTTTTCTCCCTTGTCTCAGCTCCCTCTCTAGCTTCTTCACCTCAGAACCCCCAAAGCAATACTATTACCATACTTCTTTATTCTTTTTCCAAATACATAAACTCCTCCTCCCAAGTTTTAAATTTCCTGTACTTAGCTCCCCCACAGTCGCTCCTTTCTTCTCTAGTGTCGACCCTCGATCCCCCCATCCTAAGCCTTTGGCTGTCCCGTATCTTCCCCAGCCTGCTGTCCTCTCTGTCAGCAGGTTCTGACAACCACATAGCTCCCCTCAATTTCAAAGTTAAACTCCTTCCTCCCATATCTCACACCTGCCTCCACACATATCCTCTGAAAACTCTCAACACTAACCCTTCAACTCAACTAAAACTCCAGTAGAATCAGGCCCCACTTCAACTTTTCTTCCCATCTGTCACTATCCCCCCACAGACCTCCCCCTTAGTATCTTACACTTTTCATCTCATAACCTTCCACTCTCCTCCCTCCATTTCACATACCTCCCTGCAGAACAATCACAAATAATGAACAGTCATTGTGTGCATAAAGGATGAACAATGGGGGACTATCATATAGAAATGTTGTATGATTGAATCTGTTGATGCTGCTATAACCAGGAGTAAACCTTTCAGCAAAACATAGGGACAGAGTCCAAATTACTTAAAGTAAATAACAGAAGGAGTAATACTTGGGCTGGACATACAAAGCTGAAAATTATTCATGGGGGGCAACATCCTACTAAAAAAACTCCATATAAAACACAAACTCTCCTCACTTTTCTAGTCCTCAACCTGCAATACGGCCCCCAAAAAAGAGGAAAAAAAGAGGAAGACACATATCAACAGAAGATCCCTGAGCTCACCCAACTGGGGCAAGGCCGAGAAAGCATGAAGGGAGAAGAAAACAAAGACCAGGTAGCAGAAATCTATGAAAAGTTCATAGAAGGGATGAAAAAAGTAGATGCATTCAAAGAGAAAATGAACCAAAAGTTCACAGTAATTTCACTTAATATGCCTGCAATGCATTTTAGGAATATATGTAAAAGAAGCTGGATGAGCTAACCAAAACAGTTCAAAATTTGAAAGACAGATTCAACAAGGATTTGGAATCCTCAAAAAAAGTCAGACAGGGGCCAGTGAGATGGCTCAGCGGCGTAAGCGCCTGCCTGGCAAGCGCGAGGGCCCGAGTTCGACTCCTAGAACCCACATACGAAAAAAGGGCCGGTGATATCACTCAGAGGCATGGGCACCTGCTGGCACGCGAGGTCCTGAGGTCAATCCCCGGTACCCACACACACAAAAAAAAGTCATATAGAAATACCTGGAATAATAAACTCTATATAATTGACAAATTGCAAAAATGATCAATGTAAAAACAGCAAGTGTGATATTGAGGACACAATAGTGAATTATGATGAAGAGCTCAAAGAAGCCAAAAAGAAAATAAGAGAACAAGAAGTGATTATCCAACACTATTAGATGACAATAAGAAGACCAATCTAAGGCTAATTGGAGTTAGAGAAGAACTACAAGATAGCACAGATAGACTTACTAACATGTTTACAGGAATCATAGAAGAAAATTTCTCAAATATAAGAAAAGAGGTTAAAATACAAGAGATACTTATAGAATACCAAACAATTATGATAACAAAAGAAGCCCACCAGAGCATATCCATATTATATGCAGATATCTTGCAAAAAAACAAAAGAAGAAGAAGAACAACAAAAACCAGAATTTTAAAAGCAGCCAGAGAAAAACAAAAAATCACATATAAATGTAAATCAATTAGAATCACAGTAAATTTCTCAGCACAAAACCTAAAGGCCAGGACAGCTTGGAATGAAATATTGCAAGACTTAAGAGTAAATAATCTCCAACCCAGATTAATTTATTCAGCAAAGCTATCCTTCAAAATAGACAGAGAAATAAGGTATTTCCATGAGAAAGACCAGCTCAAAAGATATATGAGTACTAAACTAGCAGTTGAGAAAATACTTAAGAATATTCTTGACAGATATCATGAAATGGGCACAGCTAAAAATGCAGGAAATTAATGAGGTCAATGGATAAACAGAAAGGAGAAAATCAGGAAAAGAAAAACAAAGGATTCACCAATAGATAAAGCAATGACAGCAAGTAACCAACGCATCTCAGTAATATCTCTCAATGTAAAGGTCTTTAACTCTCCAATTAGAAGACACATACTGCCAGACTTGATCAAAAAACGTCTGTTCCATTCGAGAAGCTCATCTAATCCAAAAAGATATTCATAGATTAAAAATTAAAGGACAGAAAATAACATTTCATGCACCAGGACCCCCAAAACAAGCAGGGGTAGCAATTCTAACATCAGACATAGTAAAATTCAAGCTAAAACTGATTAGAAGAGACAAAGAAGGTCATTACATACTAGTTAAGGGAAAATTACAAGAAGAGATAACATAGATAAACATAAATATACTGAATACTGGAACACCTACCTTCATAAAACAAAACCTACTGAAATTAAAAGATCAAATAAACACTAACATAACTATAGTAGGGGTTTTAACACCTTACTTTCAAAACAAAGAGATAGATCAACTAAACAAAAAACAAAGAAATATCGGAGCTGAACCACAACCTTGAATATATGGATTTAATAGATATATACAGAGTATTACACCCTTCTGCAACAGAGTATACATTATTTTCAGCAGCAAATGATATTTTTTTCAAAATAAATCACATACTAGTACACAAATCCAGTTTAAGTATATATAAAATAATTGAAACTACTCCATGCATACTATCAGACTACTGTGCAATGAAAATAGAAATCAATGACAGCAGAAATTTCAGAAAAGGCAAAAGCTCCTGGAAAATTAACAACATACTCCTAAATATCCAGTGGATCACAGAAGAAATCAAAGAAGAAATTTAAAAATTTCTGGACATTAATGACAGTGACTGAACAACTCAACAAAACTCCTGGTACACTATGAAAGCAGTTCTAAGATGAAAATTCACTGTAATCAATGATCCCATTAGAAAAACAGAGCAACCCGAAATAAATAACCTTATTAAAAAAGTTAAGACATTTGAGAAACAACAGCAAACTAGCCCCAAACCAAAATTGAGGGAAATTTTAAAGATGAGAGCAGAAATCAATGAATTTGGTACTAAAAAACTGTAAAAAAAAATTAACAAAGTAAAGAGTTGGTTCTTTGAAAGAATAAGTAAAATAGATAAACCCTTAGCCAGACTTACCAAGAGAAAGAGAGAAAATACCAGTGCATATCACATCAGTGCAGTTAGAAATGAAAAAGCTGAAATCATAAAAGACACTGTCGGGCCGGTGAGATGGCTCAGCGGCATAAGCGCCTACCTGGCAAGCACGAGGGCCCGAGTTTGACTCCCGTAACCCACATATGAAAAAGGGGCTGGTGATATCGCTCAGCGGCACAGGTGCCTGCTGGCGCGCAAGGTCCTGAGGTCGACCCCCGGTACCCACAAAAAAAAAAAAAAAAAAAAAAAAAAAAAGACAATGTCAAAATCCAGAAGAGAGTAACTACTTCAAAAATTACATTACAACAAATTAGCAAATTTTGAAGAAATGGACAAATTCCTAGACATATACAAACTACCAAACCTAACCCAAGAAGGCACAAATATGCTTAAGAACCCAGTAACAAGCAATGAAATTGACATAGTAACAAGGGATCTACCAACCAAAAAAAAAAAAAAAAAACCTTGGGACCTGACAGATTCACTGCTGAATTCTACAAAACCTTTAAGGATGTAATATCACCAATACTCCTCAAACTGTTTAAAGAAACTGAAAGTGATGGAGTGCTCCCAAACTCATTTATGGAAGCTAGTATCACCCTGATCCCAAAGCTGGATAAAGACCCAATTAAAAAAGAGAATTATAGGTCAATCTCCTCTAATGATCATAGATGCAAAATCCTCAACAAGACACTAGCAAATAGAAGGCAACACATTATTAAAAAGATGATATATCATAATCAAGTAGGTTTCATATGATATTTCAACATACTTGAGTCAATAACTGTAATACATTACATAAACAGGAGCAGGTCAAAAACCATGCAATCATATCAACAGATCCAGAAAAGACTTTTAACAAAATCCAACACCATTTAATGATAAAAAAAACCCTGAAGAAAACTGGTATAGAAGGATGATTCCTGAATATGATAAAGACTATTTCTGACAAACCAGTGGCCAGCATCATACTAAATGAGGAAAAACTAAAAGCATTCCCCCTAAGATGAGAAGCAAGACAAGGATGTCCACCATCACCTCTTCTACTCACCATAGTACTTGAAACATTAGTCAAAGCAACTAGGCAAGAGAAAGAAATAAAAGGGATATGTATAGGAAAGGAAGAACTCCAACTATCATTATTTGCAGATGACATGATACTCTACATAGAAGACCCAAAGAACTCAATCAAAAAACCCTTAGAATTAATAACCAACCTCAGCAAAGTAGCAAGATACAAGATCAATGCACAAAAATCATTAGCACATATGTACACCAACAATGAAGGGGATAAGAAGGAAATTATGAAAACACTACCATTTACAGTAGCTTCAAGACAAATGAAATACCTAGGAATTAACCTAACCCAGGAAGTGAAAGACCTTTACAAAGAAAACTACACTACTCTAAAAAAGAGATTGAAGAGGACATCAGAAAGTGGAGAACATCCCATGCACAGCTGAGAAGAATGTGTATTCTGGTGTTGTGTGGTTGAACACCCTGTAGACATCTACCAAGTCCATTTGTTCACAGGTTTGGTTCAGTTCTGATATTTCTTTTTTGATTTTTTGTCTAGTTGATCTATCTATTTGTGACAGGGGGTATTAAGGTCTCCCATTACAATTGTGTTAGTGCTTATTTGATTTTTCATGTCTAATATTATTTGTTTTGTATACTTGGGTGCTCCTGTATTTGGTGCATATATATTTATGATTGTTCTCTCTTCTTATCATTTTCTCTTAACGAGTATGTAGTGACCTTCTTTATCTCTTTTGATTAGTCTTGGCTTGAACTTCACATTGTTTACAAATAGAATATCTACCCCTGCTTTTTTCTAGGTTCCTGTCATGTGAGATATTGTTTTCCATCCTTTCACTTTCAGTCTATGAATTTCTTTTTGATTTAAATGTGTTTCTTGTATGCAGGATATTGTTAAATTGTTTCTTGATCTATTCTAGCCTGTTTCTTTTGATTGGTGAATTGAGAACGTTAACATTGATGGTTATGAATGATATGTATTAGCTTATCCTTGTCATATTGTTTTCCTGATGTTGGTGCTCTGTCTTTCCCTTATGTTTAATTTCTTGGTATCTCCCCAAAAGAATCAAAAGCATCATACCACACTGATGTATGAGCATCCACGTTTATAGCAGCACAGTTTGTAATAAATAAATCTTGGAAACAACCCAAATGCCCATCAACTAATTAATGGATAAAGATTTTTTTATATATAATAGAATACTACTCAACCATAAAGAAGGATAAACTTGAGGCATTTATTGCTAAATGGATGGACCTTAAGACTATACTATTACATGAAATAAATTTGACACATATGTGTAAATATCATATTGTCTTTCTGGTGTGAGAAACTGAAAGTGTAAATAAGAACCAAAATGTATAATAGGTATTATGAAATAAGAAATTTTTCAAAAGGAAAGGAGAATTAGGGAGGGTGGAGGGGAAAGGAAGGAAGGTAAAAGAAGAAATGAGAAAAGAAGGATAAAATGGAAACAAAGCTTTGTAAATAAGGAGGGGAAAAGTGGCTGGCAAGATGGTAGGGGAATGGGAAAAAAAGAGGAACTATATATCATGTACAGGTACATATTCCCTATGTTGAATGTGATCATTATGTATACCTAAATTGTATCAATAAACTAAATAAGAAAGAAGAAGAAAATGGAAAGATGTCCCCTGCTCCATGACAGGCAGAACCAATATTGTCAAAATGGCCATACTCCCCAAATTTACATGGATTCAGTGCAGTCCCAATCAAAATACCAACAGCATACTTCACAGAGCTAGAGAAAACAATCCTAAAATTATTTTCATATAGAGCCAGAAGAATCACAGAGTAGTAAAAGGAATTTTGGACAATAGGAGCAAAGCAGGAGGCATAGCAATACCTAACTTCATGCTATACTACAAATCAATAGTGCTAAAAAATGGCATGATACTGGAACAAAAACAGGTATGTAGATCAATGGAACAAAACTGAGGATACAGAAACCTCCCCAGACACATTCAACTATTTGATATTTGACACTGGGGCCAAAAGCACATGTCGGAGGAAAGATAGCCCATTTAACAAATAGTGCTGGGAAAACAGGTTATCTGTTCACAAAAGATTGAAACTGGACCCTTATGTCTTGTCATATACTAAATAAAAATCAAAATGGAACACATAGCTAAACATTAAAACAGAAACACAAAACCTACTAGAAGAAAAAAATAGGTAAACCATTTGAAGGTATAAGTGTAGGAAAGGATTTTCTAAACCTAACCACAATTGCACAAGAAATAGCAAGAATCAACAAATGGGATTATATCAGATTAAAACTTCTGTACAGCAAAAATATCAATCAGTAGAGTGAAGAGACAACCTACAAAATGGCAAAAATTTTTGCCAGCTACTTTTCAGACAGAAGACTAATATCTAGAATATACAAAGAACTCAAAAAAATTAAACCACCTAAAATTAAAGACTCAGCCAAGAAATTGACAAAAGAAATGAACAGGTATTTCACAGAGGAAGAAATACAAATGGTCAACAAATATATGAAAAATGCTCAACATCTCTGGCTCCTAGGAAAATTCAAATTAATACAATTCTAACATTCCATCTTACCCCAGACAGAATGCCCATCATTAAGAAATAAAACAATAACAAATGCTAGTGTGGCTGTGGCGAAAAGGAACACTCTTTCATTTTAGTGTGAATGTTAACTAGTACAACCATTATGGAAATCAGTATGGAGATTTCTCAAAGAACTAAAATTAGAAATTCCATATGACCCAGTTATCCGCTGCTAGGTATCCTCCCCAAAAAGCAGCATACTATCATGATACATGCATACCAACATTTGTAGCAGTGCAATTTACAATAGCTAAATCCTGGAAGCAGCCTATATATCCATCAACAGATGACTGGATAAAGAAAATGTATCTACATATAATGAAATACTATTTGGCTCCAATAAATGATAAATTTGAGACATTTGAGGAAAAATGAATGCACTTGGGAAATATAATGTTGAGTGAAATAAACCAGACACACAAGCTTAAATACCATATTGTATCACATTTGAGTGAGACAAAGTACAAACAAAGAAAATGATAAAAGATGAATAGAAGGGGACAAGGGGATGGACCTCTTGCAATAGGGAAATGGTCCAAGGGAAAAAGTGTGAGGAGGAGGGGAAGGAGAAATAAGAAGAATACAGATATGTCATGTACAGGAACCCAATCATCCTAATTAATGTAAACATTAAATGCTGTAACATGAGCTAAGACAAATATTATCAGCAAGAAAAAAAATGAGATAGGCTAATGAGGAGGAGGGAGAGGAAGGGAAGGGGAATGGGATTAAGAAAAGAAAGAAAGAAAGAAAGAAAGAAAGAAAGAAATATATACACGTAGTTATTCCTCAAGACAATTGTAAAGTGTATGAACTGCGAAAATGTACAAATAAAATAAAAATTAAAAATAAATAAACATACATATATGTATATAACAATAGAATCCTGAAAAACCTGAAAGAAAACTTATGTAACTGAAGAAATAGACAATTCACAAATATTAGTTGGAGACTTCAATACCCCTGTTGCAATAATGGATCCAACTAGGCAGAAGATCAATAAGTAAATAGAAGATTTGAATAACACTTCAGAGAAGCAGCTGTAGAATTCACAGACAGCCACAGATGTACATTTTTCTTAAGTGCATACAAAACATTCTCCAGGGTAGACAATATCATTTGTCATGAATATGCTTTAATAAATTTAAAGGACTTAAATTCATTAAAGAGTATGTTTTATAGCCAAAGTGGGATTAGATTAGAAGTCAATAAAAGAAAGAAGTTTGGGAAATTCACAGATCTGTAAAAATTTATCAACACACACGTAGGTGATGGATCAAAAAGATATCAAAATGGTAATTAGAAAATACTTTGACATGAGTAAAAACTAAAGCACAGCATACCCAATTTATAAAATACAGCAAAAATTGTGGTCATAAGGAAAAACTGTGAACACCTATATTTAAAAAGAAAGAACTAAAATCAATACCCTAGTTCATCAACTTAGGAAACAATAAAAAAGAAAAGCAAACTAATCCTAGAGTAAGTAGAATAAAGGCACTAACATTATTCTAGAAATAAATGAAATAAAGAATAGAGAAATAAAATTAAAAACCTGTAAAGAACAAAGATCAGCCAAGTTGAAAAATATTGGCTAGACTAACCGAGAAAAAAAATAATGAAAACTCATATTACTAAAGCTAGGAATGAAATTGGAAACACTACTGCTAACTTCACCTAAATAAGGACTATAAATGAATAAAATGATGAACTACATGCAAAGAAATTAGATAACCTAGATTAAATTAAGAGACAAAAACCCATACTGACTTAATAGAAAATCTAAATCCTTCAACAAGAGAATAGATTGGATTAGTAATATTTAAATTTCTCATAAAAAAGCTCGTACCTGGATGGCTTCACTGTGAATTCTACCACATATGTAAAACAGAATTAACACTAAATGCTCCACAATTCCTCTAATGAAATAGAAGCTGAGCTAACAGTGACCCACTCTTCTATCAGACCCAGGATAGCCTGATACTCAAAACAAAGAAATCACAAGAAACAAAAATAATTCCACTTATAAAAATAGACATTATTTAAAATGCTACCAAACCAAATGCAGCAACATATAAAGATATTTGTAACCCTTGACCAGTTTGGACTTTTCACAAGAATGAAAAATTGGCTTAGCAAGTGAAAATAAATCCATGTAAAACCATATAAATAAAATTAAAAACAAAAATCGCATGATGAAAAAGCATTTGACAAAGTCCCGACACTTCCATGAGTAAAGCAAACAATAACAGCAGCAGAACACTGGACATCTGGGAAGAGGTTTAACCACACAAAGGACGTCGGTGACAGACCCAAAGCTGACATGAAACTTAGGGGAATAAAGCTGACTGCTTCCCTCTTCCCACAGACTTTTCACATTGGCCGGGGCTCTAACAATCACTTAAGGGGGATTTGGGGGTAAAAACATCAGGAAAACAAAAGTAAAATTGTCACTATTTGTAAATGATGTGATCTGTACCTAGAAAATTGTAATAAATCTACAAAAATGTTGTTAAAACAAAAAATGAGTTTAAATTTTCAGGAAATGAGATCAGCACATGCACAAATTTGTTCTTTTATGTTGAGTGAATGACTTAAGTTAAAGAAACAATTCTATCTGTAATAGCATTAAAATAATAAAATACTTAGGAATAAATTTAATAAAAAATGTAGACACTGAAAACCACACGTCGCCATTGAAAGAAGTTAGAGATCTAAGTAACATTAGTTTCTGTTTAGTAAATCTAATGTCCAGGTTCCTTCAGAATAGTTTCTATGGACCGCTTTTAACATAGTAAGGCAAGAATAGAAATGGTTTCCCTCTCTCCGCCTCCAAGTATTCTCTTCATTACTGTTTGTTGTTGTTGCTGCTTGTTTGTCCAGTGATTTTCCTGAGTGAATGACTGCTCTTTGTCATGTATGTCATTGGAGACTCTGCTAAGTTAGCTTAGTAATCAGCTCATCACTGGACAGAGATTTCCTTAAATGATTTGAGCCACTAAGATTTCCAACTTTGTTGAGGGGCTCCAGGTGTCTTTGGGCACAAGTTTCATTCTCTGACAGGCAGTTTTCATATCTGCCTTAGCCTTCATCAACTACTTATACCAAGTCTCAGGTTGGCCATAGGTGAAGGCCTATGCCGATACTCCTCAGGTCATTTTTCGAGCATGTGCGCAGCCCTGAAATTTCTAGGTTCCAGATATGTCAGAGCTTCTCAAAATCTTCTATAGATACCTCATTTATCATTTTTACTTTTAAGCTGTTTTGTCTGCCTCCTGTTAGCCCCAACTAATACGACTGCTTCAGGCAGCTGAGAAGTCAAATAACGCTACTGGTCTTTGAACTAGCACTCAGGAAAGAGGGCTGATTTCGCAGGGATCTCTGAGTAAGTTTAAATAAAGTCAGGCCCTGAGACTGGAACTTTGAGAGATCTGCCCCTGGCTAAGCATTGAAAGTTGTCTGGGCTCGGACTCTTGGGGGGAAGTTTCAAACCCATCCTCCCTCTTTAGTGTTCCTTGGCTTCCATTTCCCACAGCTACTGTAGCGATAAGATCATTAGTTTTCAGGGATATTGTGGAGCTATGAGAGAGGTATCGGAATACAGCAAAGCAAAATGCCATAAAGTCTGTTTTTATCCAGATTCTGCCATTTTTCTTGAGTTAACACTCCTCAGGTTGTTTTAGAGATTTGGTTAATAGCAGACTTTTGAAAATGCTGATTTAGATATCTTTTATGCTTTTAGTGAGAGGGATTTTTAGAGATTGTTACTCTGCCATTCAGCCATTTTTATAAGCCTCTAAAATCCATCTTCTGGATTTCTATTCATTCTGAATACAAAAGACCTCCTGGAGCTTCACTTCATTACAGCATTGGCTCCGAGTTAATGTCTGTCCTCAGTTATCTGAACCGGGTCCTTGTTAATAGACCTAAGAGTAGGTCCCTTAGTGCCCTCTCGCACACAGCCCCTTGAGCGCTATTCACAATCCGAAGACCTATGAGGAGGAGGGACCGTTCTTCCATCTCCCACATGGCCAACACATAATAGTGAGAACAGATCTTGGTGGGCTTGCTGCCTCCAACAAAATCAGCACAATACACCTCTTGGAGGTAAACAGGTATCCACGCTGAGCCCCCTATAATACTCTTGTGGGACAATGACCGTACGTTTATTAGAAGCCCTGTTATTTAATGGAGAATGTCTGGACAGAATAAGCAGAAATCCTTAGATGACCTTTTGCTTGTCTGTAAGGTTTTTTGAAATGCCTAGTTCCAACATGGAATTGACTTTTGACTTAAATCCTTTTATGATTTGAAAGTTGTTTGTCCTCTGGAGAGGCTGAAGATAAAAAACTATTTTCAAATCAAATAAGTCCTAGTTCATTTGAATTTAATGGTCTATGTTTTATTTCATTTCTATCCTACATATCTTACCATAGACAGGGAGGAGAAGGTGGGGGGAAATATCCATTTCCTGGTTAGATATCGCTATAGTCTATAGTATATTTCCTATGTTCTACGTTTTCATAATCAAGTATTTTGTCAAATTTTCTCCTCCTATTTAACAAGGGTTTTCTTTCTTCTAGTGTCTGTTTGGGCCCTCGCTGTCAGCCTCTTTGTGAATCCTTGAATTATATTCACAATCTCTTCAATGGCTTTCTGGCTGCCACTCACTACCCTGTCCCCGAGTCAATACCACATGCCTTAGTCTTCTGTAATTTTGATAACTCACTTTTTGGGTGAGAAAATATGCATCAGTTATCTCTTGCTTTGAACCAATACCTCCAGACCCTATAATTTAAAAATGGAGTTATGTATTGTGTTTAAAAATTCATAATCTCCAAGCATGTTGTGGATAGCTTGTCTCTGTTCCATGTGGTGTTATGGGGTGTTGACTGAGTGTCTCAGCTGGGACTGAAGGACCCACTCCCAAAGTAGCTCACTCATGGAGCTAGCAATGGCCATTGACCACTGGCTCCTGTCTGCCAAGGCTCACTATGCAGTGGCTAAGCATCCTCTCAACACGGTGGCTGGGTTCAGGTGTGAACATTCCAAAAGACAGGAAGTAGAAGTGGCCAGTTTTTAAAAGCCTGAGCCTAGTTCTTGATATTTCTCCTGCATTATATTAGTAAAAATGTCACTGAGCCCAGAGCCAAGGGGAGGAAAATTTGTCAAAGTATTTTGGAACCATGTTTTAAACCTATTGTCATGAGAAGGGCACCTATAGATAAATAGTGATTGGAAAGAATAATGTCTGGAAAAACTCTCATTTGGGAAAGATTCAGAGGCAATCTGGAACTGGTTTGAGCTTGGGCAAAAGATGGAGTCACAAGACAGTGGCTATGAGTCATAAGTCAAAGGGATAGCACTGAGCTCACAGCCCCAGCATGTTTGGTCACTGACTAATTGTTGTTTATCCTATTTAGTAATGGTCAGTATAAATAGCTAGGTGAGCACTGACGCATACTCTGCCTTAGACTATGTGATAAATAGCATTATATGGAATTTCAGAAAATTTAAACTGGGAAAAAGGACTCCATTAGCAGTTGGGCTAGAGGCCATGTGTGTTTTGCTTTGGAAGAAAATTTTCCATGTTTTCTTCATATCCTGAGACTTAGAGGCAGAATGACATTAAGGGTAGCACACGAATTAGTCTGCCAGAGTAAATTTCAAGGTATCCCGAAGTTCAGGCTGTGGTATTGGTACTTCTGGTGCTATTTAGCCAGATTTACACTGAAAATCAAGAGCAAATGGCACAGGTGCATGATTTAAAAAGTTTTGAGTTTGACCAGAAAGAAAGTTACAGTAAACTTGGAGCCTGCAAAGTTTCAGGGGAGGAGAGCTTGGTTGCTGGAAAGATGAAAAAGAAGCCAGGCACTTACATCAGGATAATAGAAAGGATGCTTTTTGTGTATCCTGGGAACCAGCAATATATCACTCTTCACAGGCTTGAAGATGTAAAAGTGAAAGACTTTGCTTTGAAGAGAGGCCCAGGAGACGAGCTCATTTAGGGCAGTGAGGAAAGAGTTGGCTGGGGCTCAGTAATCCAGGCACTCAGACTTCATCTACAGCCAAGATCCAAAGGGGCCACACTGCTGCTTGCAATGGTGGCAGACCTTGGCATCATCCATGTGATGCTGGTTTTTCAGACCTAAAAAATGCAAGAATTGTGGGGTCGGGGAGGCCTCCACCTAGACTTCAGAAAAAGGCCTGAGAGGCCAGCAGTGTGTCCCTGAGAGAGCAGTGGGTGATGCTTTGAGTGTGAAGCTGAAAGTGTAGTAGAGACCCTAGGAAGTTGGATAAGCCAGGAATGTGGAACATCTGCTGAGGAAGGCTGCAGGCAGTGAGCAAAGCCCCCAAAAGAGAGGCCATGAGAGCTATTCCAACGGGATATGCTAGAGAGGCAAGGCTACTTTAGCCCTTTGAAATTCACATTGTGCTGCAACTTGCCCTACTAGACATAGAGCTACAGGATGTAATGTTTGCCCGCTGGGTTATGGCCTTACTTTGGTCCAATTCCTTTCTATCCTGTTTCTCCTTTTGAAATGGGAATGCTACCCTGTGCCACTGTATGTTGGCAGTGTTTGACTTTGTTTTTGATTTTAGAAGGGCTCGCAGCTAAGAGTCTGCCTTGTGTTTCAGAGGAAACTTTGGACTTGGACTTCTCAGCAATGCTGGAAATGTTAAGACATTGGTGTATCTTTTAAGAGGAATCAGATGTATTTTGCATAAAGAGATGTACGTGATTCTTTGGGGGCTTAGGAGTAGAATGTTATGTTTTAGATCAAGAATGTTCTCAAAAGGCTTCAGTGATCATAGGTGGGGCTTTTGGGAGTTCATTGAATCATGGGGGTGACATAGCTGACTTGCTGCTGGAGGTGCATGTGGTTGAAAGAGATGAGTTACTGGGGCATGATCCGGAAGAGTATATCTCCCTCCTTGTTTCCTCCCTTCTCCCTCTGCTTTCTGTCTGCCACCATGTGAGCAGCTCTTCCTCTGTGATGCCCCTCTGCCATGACATTTTCTGCCTTAGAGTAAGCTGACCGAGGCCTGTAACTGTGAGCCAAAATAAGCCTCTCCTCCTTTAAGCTGCAGGTGTTGGGTATTGTGTTTCAGGACAAGAAAGTGACTAAGACAGCACTGGAAATGGCAATTGCCCTTTTCAGTTCAGAGAGAAATACTTTCAAAATAGAAGACTTTGATTTGTAAGAGCTGGGACTTTGAGCCCCAAAATTCTAAGAATCGGGAACGAAGTATATTTCATAAATATCTGGAAATGATTGCTCAGGCAGTTTCTCCACATGAAAAAATATGACCATTTCTACACTGTGCGGTGTTGAGACAGAAAAGATGGGAAGTAGAGAGGGTCTTTGGAAGGAGTACCATGTCCCCATCAAGGGCAAGATGTTGGAGGCAGAGAGGTGAAAGATCGTAATCCTAGCAATGTCTGGAATCTTTGAGTAAAGAGCTGGCCTTCCTTCTGGAGTGAAGTCTGGCTTGACAGATATCTCCAGAGAGGTCCCACAACCAGGAAAGCCCTAGAACCTGAGTGTTTGAAATAATGAACCCATGGTACAGAGTCTCAGTATGTCTTACAGCCAGGTACGTACTGTGGGACATGTTAGTCACTGGGGTGGTGATGTTGTCCTGTCAGTAAATTTGATAATTCCTCTCCTGTAAGCAAAATGGCTAGCTGTTGTTATTTCCCTTGCTTTAAAAATTTTAAACAAATATATAAAAAGCAGAATGTATTCCCTGGCTAGATCAGGAGGGAAAGAAAAGACCCATAGTGAAAGCAGAGGCCTCTTAGTGCAGATCTCAAAAGCATGTCGTATAAGGAGGCCATCGGATGGGAGGCAGGAAACACATGATGACCGTGGCAATGTGTAGAAGAGTTGAAGGACCCAATGTGTCATCTAATGTCCTTGTCAGTGCTCTCCTGTCCGTGGAAGCATGTGGTGGGCAGATCCCTTGGGACCCTCACCTCATGCTCTTCTTGGACGCTTCCTTCAGTGGAGATAGCAAGAAGCCCAGGGAGAGTCACAGTCCTTTCTTGTTTCTTCCTTGGGAGATGAAACTGGCTTTGGATGGAGACCCTCTAGAATAAGAGGCTGAGGCTCTGTCCCACTTCCCATCAACCCCCTATGCGGCCATCAGTGATTTGTCCAGCTGGTGAGGATCTACGCAGGAAACTTTGCCCTGTGGATGTAATAAATGTCAGACTCATCCTGTAATTCCCATTCCCACTGCAGGCTCCACGGGAAATTTGTGGCACTGCATGCGAGGATTTCATTATGTGCCTGTCATGGCTATTAATGGAAATGGCACAGTTAAATCTTCAGGCACCACTTTGAAACCAGCATTGATGATAACATTTTCTCCATTATTTCTTAAGTAACACGGTGGAATGTCAAAGGAGATGCGACACTCTTGGGAGTGGGGTGTGCAGTATCTTCGAAACCAAATAATGTGTTCACTTTGCTCTACTATAAACTGTTGTATCTGATTTAATAGGTCTAAATGGATTATTTGTAGGCACACAGGGGATAAAAAGAGAGGAACCATTGTGCTAAATGATACCACTTATGACAGTGAAGTCCCCCTCATTGCCCCTAATTTTTCCTTCAGACTGAGAATGATGGTACCTTTCTTTGGGAAGGCAGCTTTTTGGGTTAACGCTGCTCCTCAGGGGCAGCAATGACACAGAAAGTTCAGCTCAAAGCACCTCGAGTGCTTCCTCCTTCCTAACAGCTCATGGAGAGAGAGAGCCCCACACAGTGGTGGAGTGTGCACCAATCACAGGGCAGGATGGCAGGGACGGCACAGCCCTGGGCTGGGGCAAATCCTTAGAAACATCTCTTCTCCAAAAAAAGGCTAATGGCATTATTTCTTTGGCTACAGAGTAGGAATTATTCCTCAGGATGCTGACACTGTGAATGTCAGCCTCCCGGTGTATGGCGATAATTCTGCCTTCCTGTAAAGCACCCAGACTGTAGCTTGATGGGTCTCCTTTCTCTGGGAACTGCATATGGCCTTATCCTGTAGCTGTGTCTCTTGAAGTGAGATGCTCTGCAGATTTCTCTGCTGCAAGATCAGGGATGCCAACAACAGCCTATGCACTGAAGGAGCCCAATCTGGGGCACAGCTATCTGCACCTCGTAGTGCTGTCTGGCAGCCCATGGGTAATGATCAATGGATCATCCTCCCCGCTGCTCACTCTGCCTTCACACTGTCAGCAGTTACTCTTGAAGAGCCTGGTGTGAGCATCCAAATGTGACTGCATCCAAGTCCTCAAGACACTGAAAATGAAAACTCGCAGTTTGATGGAAGATGTGCTATCAGTCGTACTTGTAAAGGAAGGGGGTGGTGGAAAAACAGGGTGTGTTGAGAATGACTGAAGCAAAGTAGAAGCTATTTCTCAGGGTTAGCAGATTCCACTAGAGGAATTAGAATCTGTTATATTCCACTATATCTTTGATGATGAAATATTTATGTCTAGAAATATTTTCTTAGTGCTTTTCTTTTACTAATGTTCAAGAGATAATTGAAAGGAAAATACATTTTAGATCAGGCAAAGTTATGACTTTATGTCTATCTTGGAGTCTAACTTGAGGGGCTCAGGTCAGTACATTTAGAAGAGGCTTCTGGAATTTTGGAGAAACGAAGAAGCTCCTGTGCCTAGCTGAGTCCCTTGAGCTGCATCTGCACACATCAGGAAAAGCAGCCAGATCTATCAGTGAGGTCAGCACCGTATCCGCTTCCACTCTATAAGGAGTGGAGACCTCCGGGAGCCCCTGTGGAGTTTCTCTGACCAGATGCTGAGGGATCAGTTGTCACACCCTTTATTTGGTCTGGTGTCTAGCTCACCCGCGTGCCGTGCACTACTTACAGTCAAATTTCTTGAGGTGCTCTGGGATGATGTATTTAGAGTGAGCACCAGGGCAAGGAAAGCAGTGATTACCGTCCCCTGCTCATTTATGTGCAGCATCAGACAGGTACAGCTGATGACACAGCTGCTGTAAAAGGGGGAAGAGGAGTTTACTACTAGTTTTACTAGCTCCATTTTTAACTCTAGAATATTTTGTGGCTATAACCAAAATGCATATTAATATATTTATTTAAGTCAGGTTTTTACTTTGTAATAGTTTTAGATTTATAGAAAAGTTGCAAGATTTCCTTATACCCAATATCCCACTTCCTTTATGATTTTCAGTAATATAGTATGTTTGTCACTACTAATGAACAAATATGTTTCATTTGTTCTTACCTAACATCCTTTTTCTGTTCTGGAATTTCATTCAGGATATAACATTTAGTTGTCATGTCTCCTGAGGTTCCTGTGGGCTGTGATAGTTTCTTGTGTTTTCCTTGTTTTTGATTATCTTGACAGTTTTGTGCAGCACTGGTCAAGTATTTTGTAACAAACCCTTCAACTGGGGGTTGCCTGGTTTTTATTTTCATGATTAGACTGGGATATAGATTTGGGAGAGAAAACCACAAAAGTGCAATTCTTGTCACAACATATCATATGATTATAATCGTTAATGTTGATCTTATCACCTGACTGAAGTAGCGTTTGTCAAGATTCTCCACTAACAGGTTATTCTTATCTCTTCCTTTCAGTAATAGATGGAAGGAAGTTGCTATTGATGATTCATACTTAAAGGAAGAGACTTATAACCCAGTCTTTTCAGCATGAGCATCTACATGAATTATTTGGAATTATTCTGAATGAGAATTTTGTGTTTTGTTCCACTGTATTTATTCATTTCTTTGTTCAATGCAGCATTTCTTTGTATCAGTATGAATTCTTGGATACTTATTTTATACTTTGAGTCACTAAGCCAAAACTTTTTGTCATTCAAATTGTTCCAGCTTTCATTATTGGGTGCTCTTTTAATTGTTTTGTGGGTACCTTTGATGTACACCATCACTGCACTCCTCATATATGGTCCACTGATTTTAGGCAAAGCACCAAAGCCATTCAAGAGGGAAAGGATAGTCTTTCTACCAAATGGTTCTGGGAAAACTGGGTATCCACATGCAAAACACTTGTGTTAAACCCTTGCTTTATACTATATGCAAAAATTGACTTGAAATGGATTAAAGCTCTAAACAGAAGAGCTAAAACTATAAAATTCCTTAAAGAAAACATGGGGGAAAAGTTCATGACATTGGATTTATTTGGCAAGAATATTTACCAAAGGCACAGACAACAAAAGAAAATAATGAATAAGTTAGGTTTAATCCAAAATATTCACCTTTGGGTATCAAAGGACAAAGGGTGAAAAGACAATCCACAGAATGAAAAAATATTTGCAAATCATACATATATTAATAGAATAATATCTGAAATACATAAAAGACTCCTGCAACTGAACAACAAAAAACAATCTGAGTCAAAATAAGCAAAAAACTCGAATATATATTTTGCCAAGGAAGACATGTAAATGGCTGTTAAGAACGTAAAAAGGTGGTACTCACCAGCAGCCATCAGGTAAATGTAAATCAAAACCATGCTGAGATGCTACTTCACTCCCTTAGGATCATTTAAAAATTAAAAAAATAAAGGGGGAGAAAATATGGAGAAATTTGAACCCTGGTGGGTTTCTCATGAGAATGTTAAATGGTACGGTCTGCTGTTCCTCAAAATGTTCAGTGTAGAATTGCCATATGACCCAGAAATTGCACTGCAGAGGGATATCTTTAAACTAATGGAAATACAGTCTCAACTAAATACTTCTCCACCAATATTCATAGCAGCATTATTCGCAATAGCCAAAAGGCAACCCATGTGTCCACCAAGAGTAGAACGTATAAACAAAATCTAGTTATGTATACAATAAAATATTATTCAACCTGAAAAAGAAATGGAATTTTGATATATACTCTCACATGGATGAACTCTGAAAACGTTATGCTAAGGGAAATAAGCAAGATAAAAAAGGACGACAAATATTGTATGATCTCATTTACTTGAGGAACTTAGAATAGGCAACTGCACAGAGAGAGAAATTAAAATAGAGGTTCCCAGAGGCTGAGGGGAATGGCAAATTAGTGTTTAAAGGTATATTTCCTTTTCATGATGATGAGCAGGTTCAGGAGATGGATGGCAGCGATGGTTGCCAACAGCATGACTGCACTTAATGCCACTGAGTTTTTTGCTTAAAATTGGTGAAAATGGTAAATTATTTGCAAGGTATGTTCATCATAAAAACCTTGGGGACCCCTGCAACCCTCCATATGATGCTAATGTGGGACAGGGTTGATAATCCCTGGCCTCAGCTCTCTGTACCATTTCACCTGTGAATTGCTGTCCTTTCAGGGATCCTCTTCGCATCCTCAGTGTGACAGGCAGGTACAAGCCTCTGACTCGGCAGTGGGAATCTGGCTCTTACCATTGGCGACACACCTTGGGCACAAGCTCCAACTTCCTTAAGACTTCATTGTCTCATTTGTACAGCCAGAATAATCCTTAAGATATCTTTAAAAAATTAAACAAGTCACATCAGACAGAGGGCGTAGGGCTGTATCCTCTGCCTGGTTCACATGTGGTGCTGATGTAAGATTAGTTTTTCCTGAATCAAAGGCTGGGTGTGTGGGTAAGAATGGAGCAGGTCCTGGCTGGCTTAGAGCAATAGTTCATCCATCTTGAGTTGGGGCCAGCACTGGGGAATTTGCATTTCTGGCAAGTAACCCTCCCAGGGATGCCAGTGTCGCTGGGCAAGGAGCACACTCAGGAAGACCCTGGCTATCTAAAGACTGCTACTGGGACTGCTCCTGCAACAAAATGTTAAGAGAGATTTACTATCTTGTTAGGAACAGTCTGTCTTGGCTTGTCAGAGCTATATAACCTTAGCCTCTAGACTTCACCAGGAATCTGAAAAGCGTGTGTTTTTAATAAAGTACTCAAGCTTTGAAGTACTAAACTAACTTAAAGTCTTATGTTCTGTTGTGTAGCAAAATTACTATAGGCAGCTAAGTTAGATAAAAGTGAATATACAGCCAGAAAAGGTTTGAGCCCTCAAGAAAATCAGCACAAAAAATAAAGACATCAGAAGCATGACTGGAGGCAAATCTAAACAGAGCCAGCTGCAGGATGGAGGCACAATGGCCAGGCCTCCTGCCTCTCTACAGGATAAATGGTACTTGAAATTAGGCATCAGATGCCCAGGAGAGCATCTGGACCATCCCTTCCCCAAAAAGCCTTTGTTCGTTCCATGTACCATTGCTACATGACTCATTTCCCTATCAGACCAATATTAGCTAAGCAGCTGTACTTGTAATCCTCTAGGTTGATTGTAGTTTGACTATGGTATACCCGCGTTGTGACTTTGCTGTATAAATTATCCCTGACAAAGAGCTCAGTGGCAACCCATTCAGGGCCCCTTCTGGAAATCCAGGATCTATTCTCCTTTTCATTTCCAACAGAGCTCTCCTAACTTCCTCCTTTGGTTTGCAACTTCCTTCCTCAGTGTTGTGAGACCGCAAACTCGGCACATTTGACATCTAACAGATTGGGATTTATATTTCTTTCTATATCAAGATGACTACAGTTAATAATAGCACATGTAATATTTCAAGACAGCTACAAGAGAGGATTTTATACATTCTCACTGTTAAACAATGATAGTATTTGAAGGACTGGAGATGGTAATTAGCCTGATTTGATCATTCCACAATGATAATGTACACTTGTAGCAAAAAATCATATTGGACCCTGTAAGTATATACTACTTTTTGCCAAATTTTTAAAAAGTTTGGAATCTAAGTCTCAGTGAATTCAGTCATGCAGTTTCTGATAACCTGGAAGATTTCTGAAGCACACTTCAGGGAGAACAAGCCAGCGAAAAATCACACCCAGGAATCCAGGTCTTGCTGCAGCTGTTGAAATCCGTGCTGCCTTGGAGGGAGAATGGATTCCTGCGTGGTTTCAGACTTCTTAACAAACATGCTATCAGTGATTTCCATGTCACCAACTTGGACTCTGAAAAATGCAATGAAACAAGCATGTTCAGGTGCACCGGCATAGGAAACCAGGGGGGAAAGGGCACGAGCTCCTTTCCTGTAAACCCAGAGTGTTGGGTGTGAGGTCTGGGATCCCTGCTTAAGTACTGTAAGTACGTGGATGAGTTATCTGATCTTCCTTAGCATTTGTAATCTCTACCTATTTTGAAGGATTTCTATTGTATTTGGAACAGGGTGGAAACTCAGTAAGTGACTGTTAGTTCTATAGTATTACTTGGTGGTCCCAGACTAGAGATTTGGTCTGAGACTTAATCCTTGCAAGTGATGAAACAAAAGGTCATGTTGATTTGGTTTTCTTCTTCTCCTGTTCTTCCTCCTCTTCTTCCTTTTCCTCCTCTACTTTTTCTGTCTTCCTCTTTTCTCACATAAACATCGTTCCTGCTGGGAAACTCATATAGCTGAGTTTCTCAGCAGGGTTTTGTAAAATGTGCTCACATATTGCCCCCTCCCGCATTTCACCTCTCAGATTCCATTAGAAGGGGAACATTCTCAGGAGCTGCTTGAAATCTGCTCGCACGTCTCTAAAATCAGTTAGGCAAGGCCAGCAGCATCCTCTGCAGCCTCATTGGTATGCCACTCCACTCAAGAGTTCTGGGCACTGAAAATGACACATGAATTATGTATGCTGGGGTTCAGCACCACACTTAGCGTGCCTGAAGCAGCATGCATTTTGAAGGACAGTCATTTTGATTCTGTGATGTATTACACATCCTGGCAGTTAGCAGGAGCCAGGGCTTGTGTGCTGTGTCTGAGAGCTTACTGGGGTGAGCACTCAGTATGACTTCAGCCCTCAGCTCAGCTCAACTCAAGTGGCTGCATCCTCCACCCAGGTGGGGAGGCTGTGCTCGCATCCCTCTGGGATCCACCGTTTGGGTTTAGCTTTCTGTTTTTACCTGTAGTGTGCTGAATTCTCAATCTTTAAGTTGAAGCTCAGTTAAGCTTAACTTCTGACACCAAACACATCTTTGCTCTGCACTGTGCGAGGCTATGACTCCTGCGGTTCTTCAGCAGTGATGCCCAACTCAGGCTCACCTGAATGCAAAGATCCTCTGTGTTCCACAGGTGGGGATGTGGTTTGGACAGCTTATCCACAGAAACAAAGCCAGTCACTCTGTGACTCTGTGTGGCGCCTTGAACATGCTCCCTCACTCTCCTCCCACAGAGCAGTCCTTTTGTAGGGAAAGCCAGCCATTCCCTTCTTTATCTGGAAAACTCCAGGCCTCCTTTAAGAGTCCATTCCTGACTGGTGAAAACTGCTGGTTCACCATATCAAGTTTCACTGTAATCATTTTCCCCTACTGCATTCCTAGCTTTTGGAGGCACAGAACTATGCCCTTTTTATCTTTTATCACTGGCCTCTAACATCACCCCAGTGCTTGAATATTCCACCATAAGCCATCCTCTTGAATTTCTGCAAATGTCATCTTTACAAGCAATAGCACTTGTACAAAGTGATGTACGGCTGGAGACATCGGGCATTTGAAATTAGCGCACCCTGGTGTCAGTGTTGAGATTGTTCTTTACCTTTCGTGACTTTGACAGCTGAATCTAAGCCTACTTGCGTATTTGACCACCGAAAGGACCGAATTAGTACGGTTTAGAACTCCATCCTTTCTTAAGCCACAGGGCAGATGTGAAGGGCTTTCAGCAGTTCAGGGTTATTGGTATATTTACCTGAAGGTTATATTCCATTTACTGAAGTTCTTACTCATTATTTCATTTTAATTGTCCTCAGTATGCTAGCTATGGTACCTGAGAGTTGTAATTAACATCTATCTTTTTTCCTGTGCTAAACAATATTAGAGTAGGCAAAAAGTAACTCAGCCCCTTTTCTTTTGGAAGCATTCATTCCTAGATGGTAAGACTGGAAGCCACATAAACTAGGTTCCTTGTCAAAACTGACTGCCCAATAAGTCATTGCCATTTAAAGACCCCGCCTATCTGTGAGCAGGGATCTAATCTATTATCCAAAATGCTTTCCAGGCTCAACCAGTTCCTTCCTCACAGGCTTTAAGGTGATCAGGTTTATAACCTAAAATGCTTCTGAGGTGCTACTTGAATTCTTTCAAGGTGGTGTTCTTCCTTCTTGCAGCACAGTAATTAACTTAGCTTTGCTGAATCAGCAGTTTTTAGTGGTCTTTGAGAATGTGTCACTCATCTCCTGTACTCACTGGGGACTCACAAGATATGCTCAGCTCTTTAGAAAACGTGCTCTGTATCTTGTGTTTAATTCACCAATCAGAGAATGTCTTCATCCCTTTAAGTCGACTTGTTCTTCTTTTCAGCATCATTCAGGTAGCCTTGTTTGTCTGATTTCCCAATCTATGGCAAATGAAAAACTGCTGAGCTGTAAGGGAGTGAGACTCTCCACTCAGGCCAGAGAGCCAGGGACCTTCTGACTGCATTTGGCTGGGAGCCGCCTGCCCACCATTGCCTGGTCCAGCTTTCATCCTTCCTGCTGACTTGCTGGCCCTGCTGTGTTTTTATCATGATTTTGCTGGTGTTCATGACTCCACAGCCCAAAGCTCTCAGAATTAGACTAGACACTGAAACTTTCTAGAAACTCCTTGCCTTGTCTGCAGCCAAGTTGAAACTTTTGTCCCAAAGAGAACGTTTCCTCTCCTTCCTGAACTAATTCAATTCCATGTAAAGCTAATCTGAAGTGTGTTTGGAGCCCTGTTTCTTATGGGTCTCATCACCCACCCTGGCATCTCCTGTAGACATCCAGGACTCTACCCAACAGCCTGTAGCAGGAACAACATGCCATACTTCTCCAGAACCTTCCCTTGTCCTGCATTTCCCAGTGAATGCAGTTACTGTCCTTCTAGGCATTTGGGAGACGAATCTGGGCACCACTCAACTCCGGTTCTCCTCTCCTGCTGCCCCTCTCAGCACCAAGTCCAGGAGATTTTTCTTCCTTAAGTCTGTTTCTTGTCCTCACCCCATAAGCCTCCATCCCTAGATCGTTTCTGTAGTTTCCTAGTTACTGCTCCAGCCTAAAGTTTCTGTTCTCCACCATCCGTTCTGTGTTCCTGTGAAAGTGCCTTTTTCTAAGTGTAAAACATCATGCTACATTCTAATTAATGCCCGAGAGGAACCCTCACTGAACATTAGAATCTCTTGTCCTGAAAAATATTGATGACGCCTGAGCCCCACTCCTAGAAATTCTAACATGATGGATTGAGGTCAAGTTGTCAGTTTTTCCAGAGCTCCTCCCACAATTCTGACATGCAGCTTGAATTGCAAATTCTGTGCCTGAAGACAGAGTCCGAGTACCATGTGTTCACCCACCGCCACCTCAGGTGCCCAGGCCCCTCCAGGCCAGACTTCATTCAGATCCTCAAAGGCTCCTTCTCTTCCAGGCTCACTCCATGGTGGACGTTTATCCACTTTTGTAAAGGTTGAATAAAGGGACACTTTCTCCCCTATATTACCTGGTCATTTTTTGGCACAGGTTGAACATCCCTAATGTGAAAATCCAAAATCTGAAATGCTCCAAAATCTGAGTGTTCCAACACACAAAAGTGGAAAATCCCATCATGTGAGAGATATGTGTGCAAGGTGCTTATGAAACATAGATGAATTTCCTGTTTGGACTGCGATCCCAGTCCCAAGGCCTCTCATTATATATATACAAATATTCCAAAATCTGAATTAAAAAATCTGAAATCTATAATACTTCTGGTCCCCAGCATTTCAGATAAAGGATACTCAGCCTGAATACTGATTTTTTCCTCCAGTACTCTGACCACATCTTCTAATTTCTTTATTGGGTCACCTGCAACACTGGTAGACACTTATTTGCCATATGTGCCCCAAACCATTTACTGACAGCCAGCTCCTTTGTCAGGCCAATGCCAGTGGTGAACACCCATTGTAGAAATCAGCCTAGTGGGAGGGGTGGAAATTAAGAAAACAACAAGTACAATTGTCATGTGCAAGGCAGGGAAAGAAGTGAGTACCATGAATGAGAACGATGTGGATCCAGTGTCTCCTCCATGCTGTTGGAAGTTCCCTTTAATCTGTGGCATTTAGTCTTATTGCATCAGGAGTCCAATTATTCTGGAGCTTGACATGAGACCAGGTGGGAAGGCAGGAGAACAGCAGCTGGCATGGGCTTGTGAGGCCTGGGGTCCTCGTACAGGTTTTTACATTATTTGCAGCGCAGTACACGGCTGAACTCCCCCATGATGCCCAGCTATTCAGTTTTTCAGTAAGATTTATGGATTCTGGTTGCTCAAGTTATTCTGTTCAGTGGAAGGCAAGGAAGAGCAGCTGGATCCTACACATGGTCTGAGGTAACGGAGTCAGGCACGCACACCAATAGTCCATCAGTGCTACTATAACAAAATACCCCAGCCTGGGTGATTTATAAAGAGCAGACACTCATTTCTCAGAGCTCTGGAGGTTGGATGTCCAAGACTGGGACTCTAGTAGGCTCCACATCTGGTGAGCTGCTTCCAGAAGCACCTGGGACATGCTGTGCTGGCACATGGTGGACAGGCTGCAAGGGAAGAGGACTAAAATCTGGGGACCCTCTTTTGTAAGAGCTTTAACCCAATTTGCCAACAAGGATCTCCATGACCTACTCTTCCACCAGGCTCCACCTTGGGACAACTGTAGTGGAGATTGTTTGCACACCGATTTGGAAGGCATGACTTTCTGACCATGGCAGGTGCCTGAGTGAGGGTGAGCCCTCACCACACACCTGGGCCTGGCATCTTGAGGAGGGATTCGGCTTCACAGCCTGGGGTGGGCAGCAAACACATCAGTATCTCCCAGCACCCAGGGATACTGAGACTCCTCCCTTCCCTCAGCTGGGTCTCAGCACTGGAGGCGCTGGCCGAAGTGAAGTCAGTGATTCTGTATCCTCTGTCCAGGCTGGGCCCAGTGGGAACCTTCTCCTCCTGCTTGCCCCAGGGCACATCCCTGCAGGAAGGAGCAGCCTTGCAGAGTTCACACGGTCAGGCCTGGTGTCTGCCCCAGATGAAGGCAAGGCCTGGCTGGCTTGCGAGGGTCTGTGTCAAGAACCTCTCGTGGCTGTGGTGAGTGGCAATGGAGTACAGCTCTTAACTCAGCCCTGAGCAGCTTTTGAAGTCAGCTCTGCAAGAGCACAGCCAACAGCCTGTGTCCACAAGCAGCTTTTCCTGCACAGTGACTAACAGGCACCCTCAAGATATCATCCTGATCACAGCACTGAGTTCTGCTGCTTTCCATCCCATAATATAGAGCATGGTGCAGATGAGGCCCTGAAAACAGGAATTAATAATTGCATGCTTCATGTCTCTGAAAGTCTACTGGAAAATCAACTCCATCTGTCAGAAAGAGGAGTCGCTACCAAACAAGACACTGCCGGGGAGGCCGACTCCAGTTCCGGGACTCTAAGTGTGGGCCAGACAAGGCCTGAATGTGTCAGCTGGATGTGTCAGCTTTTCCAGTTAAGGTGCACAGAATCTTGTCTTCAATTCTAAAGCTGAGGTTGAAGTAAACAAGTATCTTAACTTAGGTTCCTAAAAACTGGAGTCTGAAACAAAAGTCTGCATGCGGGGCTTATCTGGGAAAGGACGGAGTTCCAGACAGCAAGAGAGGGAATATGGGAGGGCGCTGGTGAGAGGCGGTGCAGGTTTGGCCGAGGTTGCTGTCAGCTTGTCCTGGGAAAACTTTTGGATGAATTATCTACTTAGGGGGCCAAGGGTCCACTGGCTCCTGTCTCCCCTTAGTAGGTGTGTCTTGAAGGTCCCATTCAGAATCTGGGCCCACCATTTACTATCAGGATTTATTTAAGCTGTGTGTGCATTTACTCATACCCCAATGGATAAAACAGTAATAACTATTGATTTGTTGTGGAGATAACCATAGCAATGGTATAAAGCAGCAGTCCCCAACCTTTTTGGTACCAAGGATTGGTTTCTATACATAGGGGATTGGTGTTGGTTTCAAGATGATTCAAATGCATTACATTTATTGTGCATTTATTTCTATTATCATTATGTTGTAATATATGATAAAATAATCATAATTTAAGTAGGATTCTTAGTATACTCTTTTAAATGCAGCTTTTCGTTGTTGTTGGCAGTCCTCGAGTCTTCTATTGAAGTTATAGGGTTGGTTCCTTCCAACCCTTCCAGAAGACTCATCTGTGAGCTTGTTAAAAATTCAGATTCTTATGCCTCCATGCTGCACAGGCCCTGAGTTCAAAATTTCCTTAGGGAACTGCTTCTGTAACCTTACTTGAGAAGAGCTTACTGTGGATGTGTATGTATGAGTGTGTGTGGCTTCTTCTCCCACCCCTTAGCAGGGTATTGTTATGCAGTTCAGACTGGCTTGAACTTGCTATGTAATCCAAGCTCAAACTCATGATCCTCTTCTCAAGTGCTGGGATTACAAGTGTGTGCCACCACACCTACTGTGTGTCACTTTTGTAAGCTGAGAGGGAGGACAGCAAAGCCTTTGTGTTAGTCCATGTTTCATTGTTATGACAAAATACCTAAGAAAATCAACTTAGAAATGATTAATACTGGCTCGTGGTTACAAAAGATTCAGTCCATGGTCACTTGGCTGTGTTGCTTTGAGCCTATTATCACATCAGGAGCATGCAGTGTGGAAAGTCTGTTCCTTCATGGTGGCAAAGAAAGCAAAAGAGAGAAAGTGAGAGAGAGAAAGGAGGCTGGGGCTGGTGTCCCAGTGCCCCCTTCAAGGGCATGTCACCCAATAACCTAACTTCCTCCCATTATCACCTACCTCCTAAAGGTTCCATCACCTCTCCAGAGTGCTGTGGGATGCTGACCAGGCCAGGGGACCTCTTCAAATGATAGCAGCTTTCTAGGTAGTAGACATTTTTAGGATGTTGTCATTTTGGTGTGTTTACTGAGACATTTTTTTCTTAAACTGATAACCTTCAGGAAGTTCCCATGATGTAAGATACCCAAGAATTTGGTTTCTAAAGTCAGGAAGAGCAGGACTGATGGGTAATGGAGAAAGGGAAGATTCCACCAAGACCTAAAACCAAAAGACAACAAATTAAACTAACTGTGTGTCATTTTCTAAGTGAAGTAGTTGGACAAGCAAGCACAGAATCATCCATAACAAAAGAGGCAACCACAAACAATTTCAGGCATGCACCAGTATTCTGTAAGAAGTGCCCTGCTGTATCTCCTTCTTCACAAGGACCACCATGTCTCCTTGGCCCATGTCTCCACAGTCCACTCTGCGAAAAGTGCCTTGCATGCCCACAGTCCTGTTTCTGAAGAGGCCATTGATCAGCTTCTTGGTCTCTGCTCTGGAGGTGAGAAAAGCCCAGGAAATGAAAAGATGTGCAATTCCACCTGGAAGGTGGGGCAGCCTTCTGTCCTGGGTAGTCTCAGGCCCCTGGAGTTTTGTCTAGAAGGAAACAAAAAAAGGGAAGTCCTGTGCAGAGGATGATCCAGTGCCAGCCTACAGGGCTCTTGTCACTGTGGGGAGGGACCAGGAGATCAGCAGGCTGCTCCTTTCCTCCCAGTTACAACTTTGGCAGGGGCTTTTTTCTCCTGCCTCTCTGTTTCTCATCAAGCCTATCTTTCTTAACTCTACTATTGCCTCCCCTATTGCTTCTTAGCCTCATGATCTCCATCCTTATCTGCTTTCTCTTCCTCACATATCCTTTCCACCTATCTTCCACTGTAATCTTTGCCACATCTTTGTCTTCCTCATCACTGATCTTCTCAATCAACTCTACTGCCAGTAACCCTACGTGGCTCTCCTGCCCCTTCCAGCTCTGGCTGAAACTCTGGCCATGATCCCAACCACCCAGCCTTCCCAGGACAGCTCCCTTGCTGAGGCTCCCTGCCTGGCTTGATCTGGACTGCATATCCGAGCACATCTCTCATGGGAAATGTGGGGTGCTGGCCTCACCTGCCTCACCTTCCCCTAAAGGGTGCTGGGATTAGACAAGAGGGCTAGAGGGGACAGACACCAACAGATGAACTTGACAGGGGAAGTACTGACAATCTAAGTCCCTGAATCCACTGGGACCCAGAAAACGTGGAGGTACCTGGGAGCTGTCAGCCCAAAGGACCTGATGTGGAATGATATGGAATGCTCACAGCCTGTCCCCTAGAGGCATACTCAGAGAAAACTTATCCCGGGTCAGAGTGAGGGCTGCCAGATTAGTACATAAATACAGTTGGCTGAATTCAACTTGAATTTCAGACCAACCATAGATAAATTCTGGTACAATTATGTCCTGTGCCATATTGTGGCATACTTATTGTGATAGATAACCCCCCCAAAGATGTCCATGTCCTGATCCCTAGAATCTGTGGACATGTTTCTTTGCACGGCAAAGGAAGGTAAAGATTTCCCATCACCCTAACATGACACTATCATTCTGGGTTATCTGGGCAGATCCCTGGAGTCAGGAGGAACGCTGCTTGTGGAAGAGAGAGGCCAAATAATCAGTGTCAGTGTGATGCGGATGAGAATGACTTTATCCCATTCCGCTGGCTTTGGACATGGAGAGTTCAGGAGTCAAGACAGCAGGGTTTTCAGGAGCTGCTAAGCACAAGGCAATGGTTTCTCTCCTAGAGGCTGCAGGAGGGGTGCAGGTCTGCTGACCTCTCAACTTTACCTAGTGGGAACCCGGTTCAAACTTCTGACCTCCAGAACTGTGAGGTCACAAAGGTGTGTCGCTTTAAGCCACTGAGATTGTAGAAGCTTGTTAGAACACCAATAGGAAATTAATGTTCTACGTTGAAAAAGGGTGGATTGTTTGAAGTGCAAGTCTAAATATGCCACTTATGTTTTCTCTAGAAACTAATCTGAGATTTAGTGAATGGCAAAAACTAAATTAGGGCCGAAAACCGGGTCAAAGCCCCTGTCAAAGGCACTAAGCTTATGCCATGAGGGATCTGGCCTCAGTGTCCTCATTTATAAAATGGGGACAATAGCAAATAAGTTGCTAAGAAAGGTTTTTATAGCTTCCCCACAAGTGCCCTGATAATAATTACTGTAAGTACCAGAGCACTAGTATAGTTTCTGACAGGTCGAGAGCAGTTAAAATGGTTTGGTTCCATTCCCCTGTCCTCACTGCTGATGTCTTCCCACAGTTGAACCCTCCTGCATTTCTGGAGGGCTGGTGCAGCCTCCCAGGAGCAGTCTTGTTTGCCCACATGCAGGTTATTCCCTACTCCCAACACCTCAGCTGTGGGTAGCATCACACCCAGAATCCCCCTGCCAGGGGAGAGGAGTGGGCAGCCGGAGCAACCTCCACGCCCAGGTGGGGCAAACCCAGGGCCATCTGCAGAGGTACAGAGGGTGATGGCACCTCTAACTGGAGAGCCTGTCCCTCACCTGAGGTGTGGGCGACTCTGCCCTCAGAGCTGGTTCCATCTCTTTTCCTAGCCACATTCAGTAACTAAAGAGTGCATCTGGGGCCGGTGAGATGGCTCAGCCGCGTAAGTGCCTGCCTGGCAAGCACGAGGGCCCGAGTTCGACTCCCGGAACCCACATACAAAAAAGGGGCCGGTGATATCGCTCAGTGGCACAGGTGCCTGTTGGCGCGCAAGGTCCTGAGGTCGACCCCCCGGTACCCACAAAAAAAAAAAAAAAGAGCGCATCTGTCGCTAAACCCAGAACAAGGTTTACAAGAAAACAGATCCCTTTGCCTTAGACTCTCCTGCTAAGCCTCAGAACAGCTTCAGAGAAATACTAATCCTTATTCCCGCCCAGTTCTCATCACGAAACTCCATGTATAAGAATTAGGGGGAAAAAATGGAGCCCCTGGGGGTTGACACACCTTCTACTCTCTGCTAGAGAACGCCACTTGGCAGAGCCTTCCTCTCACCAGATCCTCCCTGGGCCCTGCCATAATGCTAGAGGGAACTCGGAGGCTGAATATATGTGCAAAATGGCTATCAATGTGAGCACTCACCCTGGGAAATCCAATGGTGGTTTCAAGACAGGGCTTCAGTGGGCTTTAGAGCAGACCTTCATCTGCATAATTACACCCCAGGAGAGCCAGGCTGGCCCAGCCTCACAAGCCTACTCAGGAAACTCTTGAAAGTGCATATTTCTGCAGGCCCTTGATCTCCACAGGCTTCACCTGTGTGCCCAAAGGTAAACGTGCAGGTAGGACAGTTAGAATATGGGCCTTATCTTGTCACTTGCTGGATTCCTAAGGTGCCTGTGACCATTAATCACAACTGTCAGCTTGACTGTGTTAAGAGATGCCTAGCATATTAGTAAAGCACACTTCTGATAAAGTCTGGGGTGGTGGTGGCAGTATGACTTTGGGGACTATATATGTCCCTTTCTCTCTAGTGTTCCTCCTCCTTTCCTGGTTACCATGAACTAAGCAGCTTTGCTCTTCTAAGCTTTCACCATATTTCTGCTTGGAATCCACCAACAATGAATGGAAACCTCTGAAACTATGAGCAAAAATCAAATCCTTCTTCCTTTAAGTTGTGTATGTCAGGTATTTGATGCAAATGAGGAAAAGTTTACCAATACAATGCCTTGTCCGGCCCTCTGCCTAGTTTCCTGGCTTCATCTCTTGCCATCCCGACTCACAGGGAGCCCTCCCACACTTAGTTTTGCACTACAGCTTTGCAAGCAGCCGTGCTAGTTCTGCCTGAGTTGGTGTGTACGACCTGCTCCTCAGCCATCCACCTGGGGAGCTTTGCTGACTCCTCGCCAGCAGGAGTCGGTGACTACTCAGCTCTTCCTGCACCAGCTCTGGATCCCAGTCAAGCTCAGTTCCACTCATGCTTGGGTCCTATTTGGCTGTTGCTAGTTTTATGAATGGTCACCTACTTCTCTGACTAGGCAGGTGCCCGCCCATGCCTGTCTTTGTCCCAGCTCTGAGCAGAACTCACCTTGCTGGTGTATCTCCTCACTGGCTCTTCATAATACACCCTGACTGCTATGAGGAATCTGGGATATATGGAATGTTGGAATGTTATGGAATTCTGCAAACAAGAATTCTGCAAACATGAGTTGAATACAAAGGAAATAACTGGCCTATTGCACCATCTAATTGAACATGTCACTCCCAGATGACCAGAAAAAAAGGGACAGTCTTAACACAAATATGCTCCCTCCATGTGAGTAAGCAGGTGCGTGCCAGATGTTCAGTGACAATCTCCGGACATGAGCAAGTAGGCCCATGCAGGACTGAAGGCATGGCCCTGCTCAAGCAAGTATGTCCACACCAGAGAAGTGGTGCAGCCCCACTCCTACAGCTAGGAAGTCAAATCTATCCATCAAATCCAAGCTTGCTCTGCATGTTGCTTCCCCTTGGCATGGGGCAGCAGAGGCAAGGACTAACTAACTGACCTGATCTTGGATGAGGAAAATGCCTGGGGAGAGATGGGAGCAACCAGACTCTGTGTGTCTTAGTTACGTTTCTCACAGCTGAGACAAAATACCCAACACCAAAGTTAAAGGGGGAAGGTTTATTTAGCTCACAGTTTGTAGAGACTTTAGTCCATAGTTGGCTGGCTCCAAGGCAGGGTGGCACAGGGCAGAGAGGCAACAGTTCATGGTGGTAGAAGACAGCAAGAGCAACAAGGGAGGGAGACAGAGTTCAAGCCTCTTTCCTTCCCCTATATTGTATGCAGGTTACCTGCCCTAGGGCGAGTGTAGCACTCACACCCTTAATCCCAGCATTGGACCATCAATCAGTCACAAACTCTAGATTTACCTGCCTCTGAAAAGCCCACTCCTATGACTGCATGAGGCTTTGGGGGGACATCCAGATACAAACCATAACACTGTGATTGTCGACATTAAGTCCAACAGTCCACTTAAACCCCCTCCCCACAGTCTGCATCCAGCAGAGACCAGAGGCTGATTATATCTCCCAGCTACCAATGGGAGCAGACACATCTTGGCTTGGATGGTAATCACTGTCACGAGTGAACAGAAAGAGGTACCCTGCTGTAGGGATGACACCTCAAAGACTCACAGACCCTAAAGCTAGGCAAAGAAAATTGTGACTGGCTGGATCCCAAGACTGCAGACCTTGGAAAAAAACCACTCACTCAAAAACCAGGAAATTTTTCTTTGATTTTTCTATTTTTTTGTCATTTTTATATTTCCTTCATTGGGTTTTAGGGGGGATTAGGTTTTTACCCTCTTTTTAGTTTTTCTCCCATTTTTTCTTTTTCCCTTCAACTTTTTTCTCTTCTTTCTTATCTTTATTTTATTTCCTGTATTTTGTCCTCTGTTTATCATTTTTTTTTGTTTATTCTTTGCTGTGACTGCTAACACTATTAATTTCCTTTTACTCCTTAATGGCATCCCATATTTCACTTTTCTCTCCTCCTTCTCATATTCCAGTGATTAATTTCTCAAATTTTGCTTTTTACATTCTCCAGTTCATCTACCCTCTCTACCTTTAGTAGTACAACTACTAAGCTTGATGAATCTCTAGATAGTTAGTTAACTTTACACTATTGCTACTGAATACTGTTCTATTGTTAGTAAAGGTAAAGTTGTTCCATCTAGCACATAAGTACTGTAGGTCAATAGTCAATAGTTGGTTTGTCTTAGGGTTCATACTATAATTGTAGATCTATTTTCTATGATTCATGGTAGAATATTATAGGTTCATAGGGTTTGTTGATACTTAGTTTGTATCTGATGTTATAATTGATACCAATTTTATTACTATAGCCAAGATGACATCGCTTTTGCCATTAACTGGTTTTCATGGGAAGCAAATATCTGGATTGCCTTAGGGTCATTAACAAACTGTCACCAATTCCTGGAGAACTGGGTACTAGGCCAAATATGCTTCAACCTCCCACCCCAAGTAAATGGACATGTTTGGATCCTGGGACAGAGGCAAAGGCCAATAGCTACAGCCAGAGGACACCATCAAAAAGTAAACACTAACTAACAAGTCTCCATACTAGAAACAAAGGTTCCCACTACAGTCAACCCACAGTCCTCAAGCCAAAAACAAACAAGCAATCAAAAAATAGAAACACGAGAAAGTGAGCCCAAAAATGTTTCCCCAAACTCCCAACACCCCCACAGCTGATCCATCGGGCATCAGAGGGAAGAAAATCAAAAGCTACACAACCACATAATTCAAGATGATATCAGGGGAGATAACAAAGCATCAATAAGGCAATTGGCAAGCTCACAGAAGATATAAGTAATAGGATATTGGGCCAAACAAAACAAGAAGCGAGTCTGCAAAAGATGCTAATAAAAAGCTAGCAGAGCTAAACAAAATGATGCGAATGATGAATGACCAACACAGGAAAAAATTAGAACCCATAAAAAGGCTCTGATTAAAAATTAAGGAGATTAACAATTCAATCAAAAATATGGGCAGGCCGGTGAGATGGCTCAGTGGCATAAGCGCCTGCCTGGCAAGCACGAGGGCCCGAGTTCGACTCCCGGAACCCACATACGAAAAAAGGGCCGGTGATATCACTCAGCAGCATGGGCGCCTGCTGGCATGCGAGGTCCTGAGGTCGAACCCCGGTACCCACAAAAAAAAAAAAATGGGCAGCAGACCTGACTAATGCGAGGAAAGTGTCAGAACCAGTAGACAGAGCAGTTGTCAGTGACCAGTTAATGATAGATACCTTAAAACCAAAGAGACAGCATGAAAATGGATCCAACAGTTCATATAAGATACAAAGAAGATTAATGCAAGATTAATTTGAATTAGTGAAAAATCAGAAGATAGCACAAATGGCATAAAATGTTTACTGAGATAATAGTAGAAGTCTTTTCAAATAAGGGAAAAGAATTTAACATACAGATAAATGAGGCATATAGAACCTCAAATAGTCATGATCAGAAAAGAACCTCTCCACCACACATCATAGTCAAAATCCTGGAAGTCCAACATAAGAACAGAATGTTAAAAGGGATTAGAGGAAAGCAACAAATCACTTATAAAGGTAAACCTATTAAAATTGCAAAAGACTTCTCAGTAGAAAATGTAAAGGTCAGGAGAGCTTGGAGTGAAGGGTTTCAAGTCCTCAAAGAAAAAATTTCCAAGCCAGGCTGATATATCCTGTAAAATTATCTTTCAAAGTTGATGAAGAAAAAAGATATCGCCACAATAAAGAGAATCTACAGAAATTCATCACCACCAAACCAGCACTCCAGAAAATTCTCAAGGATATCCTTGAGACAAAGAGACAATGAAGCTCATGGTGACAAAAGGTCTGATAGAATGAATACATCTATGAGGGTGAACAGTTCAGCAGAGTTCAGCAGAGGGGAAAGATAGGAATCAGTAACAGGAAAATAAAGCAATGACAAGAATAAGTTGATACCTATCAGTATAATTCTCAATATAAATGGTCTCAATTTCCAAATCAAAAGACTGGCAGAATGAATCAAGAAGCCAAATCCAACTGTATGTTGTATACAAGAAACATATTTAACCCAAAATGAAACTCGCAGACTAAAAATCAAAGAGTGGAAAACAATATTCAATGCTACGGGAACTTGGAAAAAAAACAAACAAACAAACAGGTGTGGCTAGACTACATTTAGACAAAGTGGACTTCAAGCCAAAACAGATCAAAAGAGGTAAAGAAAGTCACTACATATTTGTTAAGGGAAAAATCCAATAGGAAGAGGTAACAATTATTAACATTTATGCACCAAACAATGGTTCGCCCAGCTGCACAAAAAAAGTACTACTGAATATAAAAGACCAGAAAACAATTTTGGAAGTATGGCTTGGTTCTTCCTATCCAGGAGCAAGGGATATCTTTCCATTTTCTGATATCCTCTTCAATCTCCTTTTTCAGAGTACTGTAGTTTTCAGTATAGAGGTCTTTTACATCCTTTGTGAGGTTGATTCCTAGGTATTTCATTTTTTTGGATGTTATTGTGAAAGGTATTGTTTCCCTAATTTCTCTTTCAGTAAGTTTGTTATTTGTGTACAGGAAGGCTATTGACTTTTGAGTATTGACTTTGTATCCAGCTACACTACTGAATTTGCTTATCAAATCTAGCAGTTTTTTAGTGGAGTTTTTGGGGTCTTCTGTGTAGAGGATCATGTCATCTGCAAATAATGATAATTTAACTTCTTCCTTTCCAATCATTATTCCTTTTATTTCTTTCTCTTGTCTAATCGCTCTGGCTAAAGTTTCCAGAACTATGTTGAATAAGAGTGGGGACAGTGGACATCCTTGTCTTGTTCCTGATTTTAGAGGGAAGGCTTTCAGTTTTTGGCCATTTAGTATGATATTGGCTGTTGGTTTGTCATAGATAGCTTTTACCAGATTGAGATAAAGACCCTCTATTAAAATTTTCTGTAGGGTTTTTATCATGAAAAGGTGCTGGACTTTGTCAAAAGCTTTTTCTGCATCTATTGAGATGATCATGTGATTTTTGTCTTTGGTTCTGTTAATATGCTGTATTACATTTATTGATTTACGTATGTTGAACCATCCCTGCATCCCTGGGGTTTAATGCAATTCCAATCAAAATTCCAACAGCATATCTCACAGAATTAGAGAAAACAATCCTAAAATTCATTTGGAATCAGAAGAGACCTAGAATAGCAAAGGCAATTCTGGGCAACAAAGGCAAGGCAGGGGGCATCACAATCCCCGACTTGAAATTATACTATAAAGCTACTGTGATAAAAACAGTGTGGTACTGGCAAAAAAACAGACCTGAAGATCAATGGAACAGATTAGAAGATGCTGAAACAACCCCAGACATACTAAGCCACCTTATCTTTGACAAAGGTGCCAAACACATTCGCTGGAAGAAAGATAGCCTCTTTAATAAATGGTGCTGGAAAAACTGGCTCTACACATGCCAAAGATTAAAACTAGACCCATATTTTTCACCATGCACTAAACTAAATTCAAAATGGATCAGAGATCTAAATATTAAAACAGAAACATTAAATCTGCTGGAAGGTAGGATAGGTAAAACCCTTGGAGACATTGGTGCAGGCAAAGACTTTATGAATAAAAACTCAACCGCACGGGAACTATCCCAAAGAATCAATAACTGGGATCTCATCTTATTAAAAAGCTTTTGCACAGCAAGAGAAACCACCAACAGAGTGAAGAGACAACCCACAATGTGGGAAAAAATGTTTGCCAGCTGTTCCTCAGACAAAGGATTACTATGGAGAACATACAAAGAACTCAAAAAAATCAGACCTCCCAAATTTAAAGACCCACTCCAAAAATGGGCATCTGAGATGAATACACATTTCTCAGATGAAGAAATACTAATGGCAAATAAATATACAAAAAAATGTGCAACATCACTAGTCATTCGAGAGATGCAAATTAAAACAACACTGAGATACCATCTCACCCCAGAAAGAATGGCTACTATAAAGAAATCAACTAATAACAAATGCTGGAGGGGCTGTGGGGAAAAAGGAACCCTTCTCCACTGTTGGTGGGAGTGTCAACTGGTACAGCCACTGTGGAAATCATTGTGGAGATTCCTCAAAAAGCTAGGGTTGGAGGTCCCATTTGACCCAGCTATTCCCCTTCTGGGCATCTTCCCAGAAGAATTAAAAACATCATACCACAGTGATATATGTGCACCCATGTTTATAGCAGCACAATTTGTAATAGCCAGATCTTGGAAACAACCCAAATGCCCATCAACTGAGGAATGGATAAGAAAGATGTGGTATTTTTATACAATGGAGTACTATTCAGCCATTAAGAAGGATAAACTGGAGACTTTTATAGGTAAATGGATGCAACTCGAGAAAATACTCATAAGTGAAATAAACCAGAAGTACATGTGTAAGCATCGTATTGTCTCTCTAGTATGAGAAACTGAAAGAGTAAATAAGATCCAAAATGTACAATAGACATGGTGAATCAAAAAGAAACTGGTCAAAAGGAAAGAGAGACTGGAATAGGGAAAAGAAAGAAGGGAAAGGGAAAAAAAATTGTATATATATATAAGATGGTTAAGATAGATACACTACGATTTTTACTTAGTTCATTGAAGAGTAAGGTTTGTGCCAATAATGTTTGGATAATTAAATGCTAATGTCTGGTGTCCTGAATAACTAACTTAAAGATAGTAATACGTAATGTATTAACCATTGTTACCCTCCTATTATGTTGTTTTGAAAATTTGTTCTTCTTTTGATTTGTTTTGTTTTTTCTTCTCTTTAAAATAAAATTAAAAAAAAAAAAAAAGACCAGATAAACATGAACACAATTATAATGGGAGGACATCAGTACCACACTATCACACATACACAGATCAAGTAGACAAAAAAAAATCAAGAAAGAAATATCAGAGTTGAGTAAAACCTTCGAACAACTGGACTTAATGAATTTCTACAGAGTGTTTCACCCTACAGCAGAATACCCCTTCTCAGCAGCACATAGAATTCCTCCAAAACAGACAACATCCTAACCAATAACACAAATTTAAGTTAATGTGAAATAATTGAAATTATACCATGCATATTATCAGATCATAGTGCAATGAAATTAAAAATCAATGGCAAAGGAAAACACAGAAATTATGCAAATGCCTGGAAACTAAACTCTTAAATAAACAATGGGTTATGAAAGAAATCAAGGAAAAGAGCTTTTCCAGAATTAAACAGTAATGCCAGTTCAACAGACCAGAACATATGGGACACGTATAAGAGTTTATTGCTGTGAATGCCCACGTCACAAAATCCAAGCAAGCCCATATAATTAGCCCAAAGATGTACATCAAGATCCTAAAAATCAAGATCAATCCAAACGCAAAGCTAGTGCAAGGAAGGAAATTATAAAGATTCGAGCAAAAAATCAATAAAATTAAGACAAAAAAATGGAAAGAATCAATGAACTGAAGAGTTGGTTCTTCAAAAGAATAAACAAAATAGGCAAACTCTTCATCTAACAAAGAAAGGAGAGAAAAGTCCCAAATTAATGCAGTTAGAAATGAGCAATGTGTAATCACAGTAGACACTGTCAAAATCTAAAGGACCGTTAACAAATATTTTGCAAAACTGTGTGCCAATAAATTGAAGAATTAAGAAGAAATGGTTAGATTCCTAGATACATATGAAATACTAAAATGGAAACAAGAAGATTTAACAACTTTGAGTAATCCAATAAAAGGTAATGAAATTGAAATAGTAATAACAATAATAAAAACTACCAACTAAGAAAAGCTAAGGTCTTCCATATGTTTCACCATTCACTAAACTAAATTCAAAATGGATCAGAGATCTAAATATTAAAACAGAAACATTAAATCTGCTAGAAGGTAGGATAGGTAAAACCCTTGAAGACATTGGTGTAGACAAAGACTTTATGAATAAAACCTCAACCGCACAGGAACTATCACAAAGAATTAACAACTGGGATCTCATCTTATTAAAAACCTTTTGCACAGCAAGAGAAACCACCAACAGAGTGAAGAGACAACCCACAATGTGGGAAAAAAATGTTTGCCAGCTGTTCCTCAGACAAAGGATTACTATTGAGAACATATAAAGAACTCAAAAAAATCAGACCTCCCAAATTTAAAGACCCACTCCAAAAATGGGCATCTGAGATGAATACACATTTCTCAGATGAAGAAATACTAATGGCAAATAAATATGCAAAAAAATGTGCAACATCACTAGTCATTCGAGAGATGCAAATTAAAACAACACTGAGATACCATCACCCCAGAAAGAATGGCTATTGTTAAGAAATCAACTAATAACAAATGCTGGAGGGGCTGTGGGGAAAAAGGAACCCTTCTTCACTGTTGGTGGGAGTGTCGACTGGTACAGCCACTGTGGAAATCATTGTGGAGATTCCTCAAAAAACTAGGGTTGGAGGTCCCATTTGACTCAGCTATTCCCCTTCTGGGCATCTTCCCAGAAGAATTAAAAACATCGTACCACAGCGATATATGTGCACCCATGTTTATAGCAGCACAATTTGTAATAGCTAGATCTTGGAAACAACCCAAATGCCCATCAACTGAGGAATGGATAAGAAAGATGTGGTATTTTTATACAATGGAGTACTATTCAGCCATTAAGAAGGATAAACTGGAGACTTTTATAGGTAAATGGATGCAACTCGAGAAAATACTCATAAGTGAAATAAACCAGAAGCACATGTGTAAGCATCGTATTGTCTCTCTAGTATGAGAAACTGAAAGAGTAAATAAGATCCAAAATGTACAATAGACATGGTGAATCAAAAAGAAACTGGTCAAAAGGAAAGAGAGACTGGAATAGGGAAAAGAAAGAAGGGAAAGGGAAAAAAAATTGTATATATATATAAGATGGTTAAGATAGATACACTACGATTTTTACTTAGTTCATTGAAGAGTAAGGTTTGTGCCAATAATGTTTGGATAATTAAATGCTAATGTCTGGTGTCCTGAATAACTAACTTAAAGATAGTAATACGTAATGTATTAACCATTGTTACCCTCCTATTATGTTGTTTTGAAAATTTGTTCTTCTTTTGATTTGTTTTGTTTTTTCTTCTCTTTAAAATAAAATTAAAAAAAAAAAAAAAAAAAAGACCAGATAAACATGAACACAATTATAATGGGAGGACATCAGTACCACACTATCACACATACACAGATCAAGTAGACAAAAAAAAATCAAGAAAGAAATATCAGAGTTGAGTAAAACCTTCGAACAACTGGACTTAATGAATTTCTACAGAGTGTTTCACCCTACAGCAGAATACCCCTTCTCAGCAGCACATAGAATTCCTCCAAAACAGACAACATCCTAACCAATAACACAAATTTAAGTTAATGTGAAATAATTGAAATTATACCATGCATATTATCAGATCATAGTGCAATGAAATTAAAAATCAATGGCAAAGGAAAACACAGAAATTATGCAAATGCCTGGAAACTAAACTCTTAAATAAACAATGGGTTATGAAAGAAATCAAGGAAAAGAGCTTTTCCAGAATTAAACAGTAATGCCAGTTCAACAGACCAGAACATATGGGACACGTATAAGAGTTTATTGCTGTGAATGCCCACGTCACAAAATCCAAGCAAGCCCATATAATTAGCCCAAAGATGTACATCAAGATCCTAAAAATCAAGATCAATCCAAACGCAAAGCTAGTGCAAGGAAGGAAATTATAAAGATTCGAGCAAAAAATCAATAAAATTAAGACAAAAAAATGGAAAGAATCAATGAACTGAAGAGTTGGTTCTTCAAAAGAATAAACAAAATAGGCAAACTCTTCATCTAACAAAGAAAGGAAAGAAAAGTCCCAAATTAATGCAGTTAGAAATGAGCAATGTGTAATCACAGTAGACACTGTCAAAATCTAAAGGACCGTTAACAAATATTTTGCAAAACTGTGTGCCAATAAATTGAAGAATTAAGAAGAAATGGTTAGATTCCTAGATACATATGAAATACTAAAATGGAAACAAGAAGATTTAACAACTTTGAGTAATCCAATAAAAGGTAATGAAATTGAAATAGTAATAACAATAATAAAAACTACCAACTAAGAAAAGCTAAGGTCTTCCATATGTTTCACCATTCACTAAACTAAATTCAAAATGGATCAGAGATCTAAATATTAAAACAGAAACATTAAATCTGCTAGAAGGTAGGATAGGTAAAACCCTTGAAGACATTGGTGTAGACAAAGACTTTATGAATAAAACCTCAACCGCACAGGAACTATCACAAAGAATTAACAACTGGGATCTCATCTTATTAAAAACCTTTTGCACAGCAAGAGAAACCACCAACAGAGTGAAGAGACAACCCACAATGTGGGAAAAAAATGTTTGCCAGCTGTTCCTCAGACAAAGGATTACTATTGAGAACATATAAAGAACTCAAAAAAATCAGACCTCCCAAATTTAAAGACCCACTCCAAAAATGGGCATCTGAGATGAATACACATTTCTCAGATGAAGAAATACTAATGGCAAATAAATATGCAAAAAAATGTGCAACATCACTAGTCATTCGAGAGATGCAAATTAAAACAACACTGAGATACCATCACCCCAGAAAGAATGGCTATTGTTAAGAAATCAACTAATAACAAATGCTGGAGGGGCTGTGGGGAAAAAGGAACCCTTCTTCACTGTTGGTGGGAGTGTCGACTGGTACAGCCACTGTGGAAATCATTGTGGAGATTCCTCAAAAAACTAGGGTTGGAGGTCCCATTTGACCCAGCTATTCCCCTTCTGGGTATCTTCCCAGAAGAATTAAAAACATCGTACCACAGCGATATATGTGCACCCATGTTTATAGCAGCACAATTTGTAATAGCTAGATCTTGGAAACAACCCAAATGCCCATCAACTGAGGAATGGATAAGAAAGATGTGGTATTTTTATACAATGGAGTACTATTCAGCCATAAAGAAGGATAAACTGGAGACTTTTATAGGTAAATGGATGCAACTCGAGAAAATACTCATAAGTGAAATAAACCGGACGCACATGTGTAAGCATTGTATTGTCTCTCTAGTATGACAAAGTGAAAGAGTAAATAAGATCCAAAATGTACAATAGACATAGTAAATCAAAAAGAAACTGGTCAAAAGGAAAGAGAGACTGGAATAGGGGAATAGGGAAAAGAAAGAAGGGAAAGGAAAAAAAACTGTATATATATATAAGATGGTTAAGATAGATACACTACCAATTTTACTTAGTTCATTGAAGAGTAAGGTTTGTGCCAATAATGTTTGGACAATTAAATGCTAATATCTGGTATCCTGAATAACTAACTTAAAGATAATAATATGTAATGTTACCCTCCTATTATGTTGTTTTGAAAATTTGTTCTTTTTTTATTTGTTTTGTTTTTTCTTCTCTTTAAAAAAAAAAAAAGAAAAGAAAAGCTGAGGTCTTGATGGATTTGCTGATGAATTCTACAAAAATTCCGGGGAGATGTAACACCAATACTTCTCAAGCTCTTTAAGAAAACCGAAATGGAAGGACTACTGCCAGAGTGATGGCTGGTGGGTAAAGCCTTCTTCCTCCCTGCAGCCTTCAGCAACTGTGTGTGACTTGGATCCTTGGAACGTTGGTTTGGTGTGTGTGTGCGTGTGTGTGTCCCTTCTATGTGAGGACAAAATCTTGAGGAATCCCTTGCATAATGGAGGAGACCTGGGTCAAGCCTCACAGGCTTGAGTGAACTGATTTGGAACTCGGGGCCATGGTGGGGGGACCACCTACCACCTGGCCACTATGCAAGTGCACTGTTTGAGAACAATCTTTTAATGATTCAACTCATTTCCTGTGAAAAACGACAAGTCAAACATATTGTATTTGAAAAGAGAAAATGTGCAAAAAGAAGATAAGGGCCTGAACTAGGAGCGGGGAGAATTCTCTGTTATTTTTTTCTTCCGGAATTACCAATATAAATGTTCCTTTTTTACATTGCGAACTGTGTGGACACACAGCAAGTTAATCGCATGTTTGTTATCACAGAGGGATGCCCACGGCAGCTGGAACTGCAGAGTTAATCAGGAAGAGAGAATGCAACAGCACCTGCAGAGCTGAGTGAATGTCGGCCTGGAGCTGGGGCTGGGGCTGGGTCAGGCCACACAGAACTCTCTCCTCCTTTAGCTGCCCACGGAGGACGCACGAAGAGTCTCCTCGGGCTTCAGATCTGAGATGTCTGGAGTGCTTCTGTTGATCCCTCAAGGCCGGGTGCTGATTTCCTAAACATTTCTAGATTTCCCTAGCCCCATGTAGCTCCCTGGGAAGCAGGATGGGAGACAGGTGGGCCTTACACCCCTGTGTCTTTAGTCAGCAGCTTTGGGCAGCCTCAGCCTCAGTTGCTTACCTCTAAGAGGTACATAATGCTTACTCTAAGAGTTAAATGAGCTGTAATAGTGAAGTCTTGACTTGTAGACACTGTTTCATGTCTCCTTTCTACACAGGATTTGTGCACATACTCCATACCAAATTACTCATCCATGCATTTATTCAACAAATTTATTTCACATCTACCATCTGGAGGCCATAGTGCTGGGGCCAAGTCAAAAATGAGATGATGCACGCCTCGTAAACAGAGAACATGGCTTTCCCTGTGCATCCTCACAGCAGTAGCAGTGCTCCCTCAGGTCTTGCTCTCCAGTTGGTTCTCCCAGGCCTAGGCTTGAATTCGAGACAATTACTTCAGTCATTCCCTGCTCCTATTAGGTACAGCCTCACCAGTCATATAGCTTCAAGAAGCACCAGTCCTTCTTCAGTATTAAACTTGGTATTGTGGGTTTACATAATTCTTCCATAGGGATGCTCATTCTTTCACCAGAATAAATACAAGTCACTCACCTCATGGTTTCCCAGCCAAGCTATTCCCAGGATGGTCCTGGGTGGGATCGGGTGAATGGGATGGAGGTGACAGGCAGCCCCTGTGTTAGCTTTCTGTCACTGTAATAATACCTGAGATAATCAGCTTTCAAGGAGGAAAGGTTTGCTTTGGTTTACAGTTTCAGACACTGTTGTCCATGCTTAGTGGACTTCTCTGCCTTTGGGTCTGTGGCGAGGCAGAACATCAGGCAGGAAGTGTGTGGTGGAGCAAAACTGCTTGCCCCATAGCAGCTGGGGAGAAAAAGAGGATGGAGAGGGGTCAGGATCCCAATGTCCCATCAAGGGCCACCCCCAATGACCTAACTTCCTCCCATAGGCCTCACGTCCTCAAGGTTCCACCACCTCCCTGTGTACCCAAGCCTTCAGCATATGGCCTTTGGGGGTCATTTAAGATCCAAACTAGAGCAGCACCCAATCTGTGGTTTTCTCATTCATTCATTTGACATACAACAAATATTTGTGGACTTCTAAAAGTCAGTCTTGAAAGTCAATCCAGTAGTTTGTCAGCAAGGGGCCTGGGTTCTCGTGAGTCACCACCCCTTCTGGTGATGACCTGCATGTCCGGTTCTTGTGTGCACAGCTCATCAGCAACGCCCAAGAAGCTGTATCCTACTCCTTAAGTGGCCCTCTGTGCAAACCTTGCCCTACCTCAATTTACTTACAGAGGCAAATGACCTTTGCTTTCCTGTAGTCAAACTGGTGGCTTTTTCTTTCACATATTTTTACTTGGTGACTTGTTTACCTCAGAAATTCTTCGATTTTTTTTTTAAGCTTCAAGTTTTGCTTTCCCCACACAAATTCAAAGCTTACCAGTTGTCCTAGTACCTTCTAGTGGGTTCCCATATCTTTCCCATAATTTGGAGTTAAATCGCTGGCATACATCATGTTTTGGTTTATATGCAGATCTATTTCAGGGTGAATTTTACTCCAATTTTTTCCTGCTCTTGCAAAAATGAGTTTTTTTAATTTGCAATACCAACATAAAAACTTACTCAAATTACCTATGATTTTAATGGATAATTAAATACTTATAATATACCTTGCCTAAAATTTAGATGTTTTATTTCTTTTAAAAATTAATTTTATTGGTACATTTTTGACATACATAATGATCATATTCATCATAGGGAATTTGTACCTGTACACAATATATCTTAATTCTTTTTTTCCCATTTCCCTCCATTCCTTTGATCGTTCCTCCCCTCTCCATTTACAAAACTTTGTTTCTATAGTTTTCCTTCCATTCTTTTAAATTTTTTAAGCCTACTTCCTTCTTTCCCTTTCCCTTCCCCTCTGCTTTGTCCTCTTCCCATTTGAACATCTTATTCCCATTTTTGTCCTTATTTACCCTTTGGATTTCTCACACAAGAGAAAAATGCGATATTTAAACATGTGTGTCAATTTATTTCACTTAAAATTATGTTCTCAAGGCGCACCCATCTACCTAAAAATGTCTCAAGTTCTTTCTTCTTTATGGCAGAGAAGTACTCCATTGTATATAAAAACCACATTTTCTTTATCCATTCATCCGTTGATGGGCATATGAGCTGTTTCCAAGATCTAGATATTAAAATTGTGCTGCTATAAACATGGGTGTGCATATGTGACTGGCATGATGCATTTAAGTCTTCCAGGACGATAACTAGAAGGGAAATAGCTGGGTCAAATGGAAGCTCTAGTTTTAGTTTTCTGAGGAATCTCCATACTGATTTCCATAGACTCACCAGCATTGGTTATTGGTTGATTTGTTGATGATAGCCATTGTTTCCAGAGTGAGATAGGATCTCATTGTTGTTTAGTTTGCATTTCTTGAATGAGCAGTGATGTTGAACAGTCTGTCATATGTTTATTTGTTGTTTGTACTTCTTCACCTGATAATGTTTTATTCATTTCAGATGCCCATTTTTGGACTGGATTTTTAAACTTGGGGGGTCTGATATTTTCAGTTCTTTATATATTCTAGATTTTAGTCCTTTGTCTGAGGAAAAGCTGTTAAATATATTTCCCTTTCTATGGGTGGTCTCCTCACTCTGTTGGTGATTTCTTTGCTGTGCAGAAGCTTTTCAGTATGATCAGATCCCAGTTGTTGATCTTTGTAATATTTCCTGTGCAATTGGAGTTTTGTTCATAAAATCTTTGCCTACACCTATGTTTTCAAGACGATTTTAGCTTAGTGCATGGTGAGAGATATGGGTCTGTCTAGTTTTAATTTTCAGAATGTGGAAAGCCAGTTTTCCCAACCCTACTTATTGAAGAGACTATTTTTTCCAGTGAAGATGTTTGGCTCCTTTGTCAAAGATAAAGTAGCTGATTGTGTTTGGAGCTATTTCTGCATCTTCTATTCTGTCCCACTGATCCTTGGGTCTGTTTTTTTTTCTTTGCCAGTATCATGCTGCTTTCCACAGTAGCCTTGTAGTATAATTTCAAGTTGGGAATTGTGATGCACCTGCCTTGAAATTTCTTGGAATTTCTAAGTGAATGATCATAATATCTCTGACTTTTGTCTTAGCTTATTGTAGATATCATGACCTCCATGTTAAAGAGAAAGTTTTAATGATTCACTGTTATTTCAAATCTTCTTGGTAGGTACTCTGTATCGATTTAAAATTTTTTTTACTATTTCTTACTCACTATAATTGCCTGTTTTTAAACCATGAATAATAAGTGGTAGGCTTGATTTAAGTTATTTTTATATCTATTAGTGCAATCTAAATATTTTCTTGTGCAACACATTAGGTTTTCTTTATTTTAATTATTATATATCATCTATGATACATTTTAGCACTTCTGAAATTAGAAAGTATCTTACAATCCATGTCTTTGCATTTTTAAAGTCTCATCTAATTTCTTTGAGCAATGTTGTGCAATTTCCAGTATCCAAGTCTTAAACTTCTTTTGTTAAATTGTATTATTTTATGTCATTTGCAAGGAATTGTTTCTTAATTTTATTTTTGGATTTTTCATAGCTAACATGTAGAAATAGAAATGATTTTATATACTGGTCTTTTACAGCTAATGCTCGAAAATTTTGGGAGAAGATTCCTTTGGATTATCATGTTGTCTACAAATGAGATAGCTTTACTTTTTGCTCTTTACATTCTAAATGTCTTTATTTCATTTTCTTGTCCAGTAGGCCTGGCTAGACTCTGAGTCCAATGTTGGATAGAAGTACTCAGAGTGGGCCACTAGAACTTAGAGGGAAAGTCTTTTGTCTGTCAAATTTCAGTCTTATATTTGCGGTGATTTTTCATAGCTGGTCATTTTCAGATTGAGGAAATTCCTTTCTCTTCCTCATATGATAGCATTTCTTCATTTTTTTTTTTTTTTTGTGTGGGTACTGTGAGTGGAACTCAGGACCTTGCGCTTGCCAGGTAGGAGCTTGTGCTGCTGAGCCATCTCACCAGCCCAATTTTTTCATTTTTAAAAAAATGAAATAATATTTACTTTTGTCAAATGATTTTTCTGTGTTGATTTTATGATCACGTGGTTTTTTTTGGTTTTATTCTATTAATATGCTATATAACATTGATTAAATTTTACATGTTGAATAAATTATGACTTCTTGGGATAAATCTCAGTCAACATGGTGTAAATCATTTTTATATGAGGCTGGATTCAGTTTGATAATACTTTGTTGAGAATTTTAGTGTCTGTATTCACAAGGGATATTGGTCTAATTGTTGCCTTTTCCAGTGATTTCTTTGGCTGCTTTTGCTATTAGGGTAATATTGTTCTCACGGAAGCATATGTTCCCTTCTTTTCTATTTTTGGAAGAATTTGTGCAGAATTCATGTTAATTCTTCTGTAAATATCTGGTAGAATGCTTCAGCAAAGTCTGCTGTTACTGAGCTTTTCTTTGTAAGATTTAAAATATACTAGCTTAATGAATCTACTTGTTATATTTGGATTTTCTGTATTTTTTAATTACTTTGATAGTGGTGCTTTTCTAGGAATTTTTCCACTTCATCTTGATTATCTGAGCTGTTGCCATACAATTGTTCACAGTATTGCCTTACATCTTTTCTTATTTCTGTAAAGTTGTCAATGATGTTCCCTCTTTCATTTCTGAGTTGAGTAATTTTATTTTCCATTTTATTTTTCTTGGCCAGTTTAGCTAAGGCTTTGTGAATTCCTTAATTTCTCAAAGACCTCCCTTTTGGTTTTGTTCTTTCTTTCTATTGTTTCCTAATTCTATTTTGCTTATTTTCATTCTGATCTTCCTATTATGTTCTTCTTGCTGCCTGCCTTTGGGTTAATTTGTTTTCTTTTTCCAGTTTCTTAAGGAGGAAAATTGGGTTATTGATTTGAGGCCTTTCTTCCACCAACTCCTTCATTTTTGAACAATATTTTTAGGGACATAGAATTCACACAATTCCTTGCTATGAATAAAAATGTTGGTACCAAAAATGAAAAATATTGTGCCACTTCATCATGGCCTCTATGGCTTCAGGCGAGACACCTAGTGCCATTCCAATTGCTGTGCCTTCCGAATTTGTATGTCATTTATATCTGCCTGTCTCATGATTTCCTTCTTTAATTTTCAGAATTTTATTTTGTGGCTTTTGACTTATTTTGCATTATTTCTATCTCGCTTGAGATATGTGCAGGTAGGGCTATGGTGAGGTTTGCTAAATAGAAAGGGCCTAGATGGTTTGTACCTCTCACTGATGCCAAAGCAGGGGCAGCTGGGATTCTTATTAGCTTGCTGTGGTGTGGCGGAGAGGGGAAGAAGAGCAAAGCTTGGAAATGTTTGCAGTGAGTCATCAAAACTGGGGCCAAGCTCCTCCTTTCACTTAAGGTGTGTTTCATACCACTGACTATGCTCCGTCTTGATACATGTTTCATTTGAGCTTGCAAAGAACGTGCACTCTGTTTTTGGATCTGTTATTCTGTAGATATCCATTATATCAGTCTGAGTAATACTGCTGTTCAAATCAACTACATCCTTACTGATTTTCTTCATGTTTGATTTGCCAACTATTGAAGGAAAGATGTTGGAATCTATAGCTATTTTACTGAATTTCTCCATTTTCCCTTGCATTCCTATCCATGTTGTATTTTATCAGTGTTCTATCTATCAACTTTATGTACTTTGACAGTCCTGCCAGGTATTGCTAGGTCTTGGAAAATTGATTCCTTTAATAATGACCCACTTTTCAATTATTATTCTTTCTGTTCTGAAGTGCGATTTGTCTAAAATTAATATATCTACTTTCACTTTCATGTATCATTCTGTACCCCTTTACTTTTAACCTGTGTCTTACAATTTGTATATTTACATTATTTATACTTAAAGTAATCACTGATGTTCTTGAATTACTATCTATCATATTTATAATTATTTTCTATTTATTATATTTTTTTGTCCTCTTCTACATTTTTTCTTGAAATAAGGTAATTAGTTAAGAAGAAGTCATGCTGGATTAGGGTGGGCCTCCAATCCTCTGCAAACTGCAACCTGATAAAAGGGTGGCTATACGAAGACGGAACACGTAGGGGGCAGAATCTAATGCTGAAGTAAGATACTGGAGTTAAGCAGCTATAAACCAAAAGATATCAAAGGTCCTACCACACCACCAGAGGCTGGGAAGAGGCAAGAAAGTATTCTCCTTCAGACCACAGAGGGATCATGATTCTGCCTGTACCTCAATTATAGAATTCTAGCCTCCAGGAAAATAAATTTCTATGGTCTTAAGGCATCCGAGTTTTGGTACTTTGCTATGAAAGCCCTAGAAAACTATTAGATGTGACAATCACATAACACATTGTTACTACTATGAATTTGAACATATAGTTGTATCCTAAATGAATTAAAAAATAGGGGATTTATTTTTTCTTTACTTATTCTTTCTCTGGTTCTTTCCCTTCTGTTTAAAATATATTTTGCTTTTAAGAGCAGTTTTAGATTCCCAGCAAAATTGAGCAGAAAGTCCAGAAATTTCCCAAGTGACTCCTTCCCCTAACACGTACAAACCTCTCTCACTGTTGACGTCCTTCCCCAGAGCAGTGCAGGGAGTTTCGTTACAATTGATCACCTCCCTGGCCACATTATTACTCAAGGTTTGGAGCTTACATTAGGGTTTCTTCTTGGCTGGCACATTCCATGGGTTTGGACAAGTGTATATTGACATATATCTATATTGTAGTGTTATTCAGAGTAGTTTCACTACCCTATAAATCGTCTGTGCTCCACCTCTTCATCCTCCCTAACACCTGGCAAACATCATTTTTCACTGCCTCCTTAGTTTTCAGAATGTCATAGGGTTGAAATCATAGAGTATGAAGTTTTTGATTGACTTCTCTTACTTGGTAATACGCATTTATGCTTCCTCCATGTCTTTTCATGCCTCAATAGCTCATTTCTTTTTGGTGCTGTGTAATACTCCTCTGTCTGGATGTATCACAGTTCATTTATCTTGTGACAAATTGAAGGGAATTTTGGTTGCTTCCAAGTTTTGGAACTTGGGTAAATACCAAGGAGCAGCACGAGTACATCACATAAATGCATGTTTAATTTTGTAAGAAACTGATAAAATGTCCTACAAAGAGGCTGCACCATGTCCATTCCTACCAGCAATGAATGAGAATTCCTGCTGCTCCACATTCTGGCCAGTACTGGGCGTTGAGTGTGCTCTGGGTTTTGATGGGTCTGATAGGCTGATTCATTGTTGTTTTAATATACATTTTCTTGACACATATAAGTGGGGGATCTTTTCATATGCTTATTTGCCATCTGTATATATTCTTTGGTGAGTTGTGTGTTAAGGTCATTGGCTCATTTTTACAATTTAGGTTGTTTTGGGTATTTTCTCTCAGTCTGTAGCTTGTCTACTCAGCTCTTGACAATGTCTTTTGCAGAGCAGAAATGTCAAATTTTAATGAAACCAGCTTATCTATTTCTTTTTACATATACTATGCTTTTGATGTTATATGTAAAAGTTATCACTTTACTCAAAGACATGCAGGCTTTCTCCTACGTTATCTTCTATGAGTTTAATAGTTTTGCCTTTTACATTTATGTTTGTGATACCTTTTGAGTTAACTTTTGTCAAGGACATAAGATCTGTGTCCACATTCATTTTTTAATGTACTTTTGCATGTTCCTGTGCTGTGAGTTAAGAGGTTACTTTGCATCATTACACTGCGATCTTTGCTCACTGTCAAAGATTACCTAACTGTATGTTGATTTCTGCATTCGTTATGCTCTGTTAATTTATTATTCTACTTTTGTCAATATCACACTGTCTTGATTATTGAAGCTTAATAGTAATTTTAAAGCCGGGTAATATCAACCCCCGAAACAAACTTTGTTCTTTTCCCTCAATGTTGAATTTGTCATTATAGATCTTTTCCCTTTTCGTATAGACTTTAGAATTAGTTTGTTGAGATCGACAAAATAACTTGCTAAATTTTGCCATTTCTACTCTCGAGGGGGGGGAGGGGTCCAGAGCAGTGCTCAGTTCAGGCTGATCATCGCCCGCTGTGAAGACAGGATCTGAGAATTCCTCTCAATGACCCACATACCTCATACCCTGGGCTGGTGATGGCGAGCCTTTTAGAGCTCTTAGTGATAACAAACAGCCTTCTGCATCCCACCCACTATGTGACATAGGTTCACGCCTGCCCTAGATATTTGTAGTTTGGCTGTTGAAGTGTTAGAGGTTGGACCTACCTGCAGATGCCAAATGAGAAACTAAAAATAGGGTAAAGCTTGGCATCTATGCCTTCTTATTGCCTCAAAACTTTGGGTCAGATTGCTATTCAGCTCTGCATGTAGACATGTTAATCACTTAAGAAGCAATGGTATTACAAGGTGAGTTAGCCTTAAATTTACCTAACCAATGTCATCTCCCTTCAAGCCTGAGGACAACGAAATAAGAGTCACTAAAGGACAATGGTGTCTATTGCCAGCTCTCATGGAATGATGCCTAGAATTCTCCAGCCATTGTCCTATACCTGCGAAAAACAGAGTAGGGCAGACCACCCCATGATGAAGTTAGCCCCAAGTGGGAGCAATTAGAAACTGAGGCTGCTCCCAAAAGCAGGAACCATCATCTCATGATGCGGACCAAATTGCCCCCTTTGGATACGATGATTCTCCTAGAACCTTGAAGAACTAGTCTTGAAATGCTGGTCCAGACCACAACTTGGCTAGGATTATTTACCCTGCCAGTTAAGAAAAGCCCCCAGCAAAGAAAAGCCTAATTCTTGTCTCTGTTCCCCTTTTCTATAAAACTGAGAAATTTCTCTTAGTCCCTCAAAGACAGAGCTTGAAACTTTCCTCTGTGCAACCTGGTGAGCCTGCAGTGATTAAGACTCCTGTGCTGCCTTCACCGCTGTTCACTGCTTGATCGGCCCATTGGGACTGATGGCCAAGCCTGGTGTGTTGGGACCCCCAACGCACAGGCTTTTGCCCCAAAACTCCTGCAATGGAAATATGCTTTATTTTTGCTGCCGTGTTTCTGTTGGGTCCTCTGCCTTCTTATATTTTGGGGTGGTTCTCTTTCGGCCTCGCATTTCCCATGTATATGTGCTGATCAGCGCTCCGCTGAACACTAGTGGAGGAGCCTCTGGATTTTCCTCTGGGTGTCCCTGTCCTCTTTAGCACTGTGTCCTTTAAAATCTATCTGGCTCGGTTTCCCCATAGTCTCAGTCCTATCTTCTCAAACCAGAATCTAATGAGCTCCACTAAATTTCTGGCCTCCTGTGCATGGCCTGAAAACGCTATGGATATTATAAGCTGGAGCAATTTTGGGGTTCATCTAATTTGTTTCCCATCTCTCAGGGATGCTTGTCCTTTGTTGCAGTGTCTTAAAACTCATAAATTTCATAAAGTTGGTTGATTTTTGTGTTGTTTTACCTGAATAAGTACATTCAGTCTCTTTTAAACCATTTTGTTTGGAAATATAATTCCCGTGATAGTCTTTTTAGATAAAGGTGGTTGAATATTTGGTAGAATGTTCTAGTATTATAGACAGCTAAGTTAGACAGAAACATATATAGTCAGAGAGGGACTGGGCCCTCAATGAAGTCAGCACACAGAAATAATAAGGATATCAGAATTGTGGCTGGGGGCAAATCTGAAGAGAGCCAGACCACAGTAGCCAGGACCATGAGATAAACAGCAACTTGGGATTATACTGTAAACAGCACCACCTCATCCAGTGGACCCAGATAGGTGTCGGATTCATGGGTTATTGACCAGAACAGCTGAACCCATAATCCCCGCCCTTCCCAAGTATTGCTTTGATCTTTCCCCGTGCCCTGCTATGTGAGTCATTTCTTTATTGGACCAATATTAGCTAAGCTACTACACTTGTAATCGCACAGATTGATTGCAGTTTGGCCCATGTTGTGCCCCCATTGTGATTTGCTGCATAAATTACCCCAATAAAGTGTGGCCAGCCCCTGGGGACCCCTCCTGGACATCCAGGAGCTGCTCTTCTTCCCCTTATTTCCAATAAACTCTCCTAACTTCCTTCTTTGGTTTGTGAATTCCTAGCTGTGGTGAGACCACGAACTTGGCACACTTCACATCTAACAGGTCGGGGATTTATATTTTTCCTTTTCACTAGTAAAACTGCCAGAGCCTAAGACTTGTTAATTTTTAGCAGGTAGATTTAAAATTCCTGGTTAACTAATACGATTTTCTATCAAGATTAGAAATCTACTCAGGTGCTTGCATTTATTTTGTGTACTGTTTATTTTTAAATATATTGCCCATTTTTGTGCTTTTAAAACAAATTGGTGTAAAATGGTTCATATACTGCTGTCTTGTGAGTATGTGTGACTTTCTAAAGTTTATATGCTGAAACCCACCTGAAATACAAGACATGAAGTGATAATGAAATTAATACTGAGGCAACAGCACATCTTTCTTGCAATGTATAATTTTTCTAATGATTGCTTTCAGCTTTCTGTAGATCTATTCTATCACTCTTCTTGCATGGTTCAAGATGATAAAGATGATATAAAGGTACATACAGAGTGCTGGTTTTTTAATACGATTAATTTCTCAGATCCTGAGAGTTGAGTTATATTTATAATCTTAGATTCTTCAAGTTCTCCTTGTAATTCTCTCAGTTTTGTCTGTATTTATATTTTAAAACTATGTTATTAGGTACCTAGAGCCTCAGAATTGCTGTAGTTTTCTGGTGAAATTAGTCTTTTTAAAAATCATGTTAAGGGTAGTTTTTTTTTCCAATAATAATTATCACTTTCCTTTAAGGTTTATTTTGTTAAGTCCTTCTCTTTGTTAATATTTTCTTGGTATACATTTTTCTACTCCTTTAATTTATTTTTGTAAGTTACTTTTTATGCTACTTTTTAAAGATATATACTAATTAATAATTATATATGAGGTACAGTGTGATATTTGACATATGTATAAAATGGGTGATGATCAAATCAGGGTAATTAGCATATTCCTCACATCAAACATAACTTCTTTTTCTTAACATAATATTTAATATTTCAAATTTTTCTTGAGCATTGCTTAAAGAATAAAACAGTCATAAATGAGTCAGGTGTAAGCTTGTAATCCTAGCAGATTGTCACAAGTTTGAGGCCATCCAGGTTACATAGTGAATTCAAGGCCAGCCTGGAATACATAGCAAGATACTGCCTCAAAAATACCAAAAAATAGAATAAAATAATAAAATAAAATAGTCATGGGTGAGTGTAGTGGTGAACTTCTGGCATATTTATGCTGCATCATCATGGTGATCTTATCTTCTACCATTCCTGCCACCAGCCCATCTCAGAAATGATTCTAGATTAGAAAACGTTAAAAAGCTTTCATAATCTGGCCCAAACCTGTATTTAACCTTGTAACATTTTGTCCAATATCTTTTTGTTGTTGTTGCGCACGTGAAGTGCTAAGGACCAGTTTGATGCAGGACAGAGCAGGCAGTAGTTAATATTAGTAAATTGGCACAAAAATTGCTTGAGCATCTGTCCCAGGCCTATGTGACTTGTGGCGAGACGCCTGACTGAAAGAAAGATTAATTTTTTTTTTTTTATGTGGGTACTGGGGGTCGAACTTAGGACCTTGCACTTGCCAGGAAGGCTCTTATGCCGCTGAGCCATCTTACCGGCCCAAGACAGATTAATTTTTAAGCCAATGGCCAGAGCCAAAGCTAGCAAACTGTGAAGTTCTGGTGCCTCAAAGTAAGATAATACAGCAGCTGAGGACTTGACTTATGCAAATTCCATCTAGCTCAGCAGTCGCAGTTAGCAGACAATCAGGTTAACCATTATCTGTTCCTGTGTACCCTTCCAAAAATGCATTGTTCCTCAATTCTTGAACCTTGACCGTGTCAGCAGTTCACCCCCACCACTTCCTGCAGCCACCAGCACACCCCCCCAATAATGCTGTGCATCTAACAAAGACCAAGGACAACAGTGCCTCGTGTCCTAGCCCGTCATTGGGCTTTGACTATCGTGGTGCCTCTTGTAAATAAAATATATGCTTTGTCTGTGTTTTATTCTGTCGTTGTACCTCTGAGCAGGAGATCAGTGGTCCTAGGCCAGGACACTGATTGTAAGGATACTTGACATTACACCAGTCATGTGAGTACAATTCACCCAGGCTGATGGCGCCTGCCATCAGGTGGGCTGCTTGATGGCTCTGTGTCCCGATCAGCTCATCTCTTTCCTGTTTGTATTTCTCTCTCTCTCTCTCTCTTTTTTTTTGTATTTCTCAAACTCCCAGTTCAGCAGCTTGCACCTTCGGTGGGGACTGAAGAGAATATCTGTTGATCCAAGGAGCTGGTGCAATCCATTTCCTCTCTGTCGTCCCCACTTCAGCATGCAAACTACTTTCCTTTCCCCAGACACCTGCCTTCATTATGACTGTGGGATTTCATAGAAACTCCCCTCTCTCTGCACCAAGACTGCACAAAGCCTCAGGGAAACCATTTCAGGGATGAATATATCCAGCGACACTTCAAAATTGCTGTCCTAAATGCTTTAGAAATTCTCCAAATTTTTAATCAAGACTTGTAATTTTTAGTGCTTCTCTACCAGGCCCCACCCCACACATATAAATCACATCCTTTTCTTCATTGCTAAGGAAGAAATCTCTCATGGTTCACTTGTGAGTCTGACATGCTCTGCATATAAAATTGATTGCTGAAGTTTTCAAAATAGTAGTCAAGATTGGAGCTGGCTTTTCGCTCCCCTCCTTTCTTGGCTTGAGTCATTTTGTTTTTTCCTCCAGTTCTGGCACCACACAGCCCTTTCCAAATGGAGCACCTGAATTATTAATGCTGCTGTAAGCATCGCAGTGCCCACAAAACTCGTGCATAGCTCAATCTGAAAGGAAGCACTGGATCATTAAACACTGATCCACTGTGGTCCCACGGCAAACCCTGGGACCACACCTCTCCAAAAACATTAATTTACTAAATTATTTCACTAATGTGAAGTTTTTAGATCACTTTGTATTTGGCTCAATTAAATTTACTTTAATATGCATTAATTAATTAATATGCACCCATAATTTCCTAAGAGACTGAGTTAGGAGTTGTGCTTCCTCTGGATCTCAAAGACTAGTGAGGCAGGAAAATATGAAACAATAATGCAAGAGGAAGCCAGTATCTGAAGAGACTCAGGGGCAGCAAACACACAGGCCAGGTTATTATTTCAGAATATGGGTCGGGAAGAAGGATGATGAGGACTTAGAGAATGGTGGCGATGGAACTTGCTTGAGGGCATTTCAAATGATGGTAAAGGCGTAGATAATGTAGCCAGTGTGAAAGTGAGTGAGGAACATTTAACATGAAGCCTGAAGTTGGCAAGGGCAAGTGGGACATTTAACAGTGTAACACAGAAAGTGTCCCATCATCTCTAGTCCCTTCTAGCTTCTTGGCTCACACTCACACTTGGGGCTTCTTTTAACTGTAAAAAGTAAGCAAGGTAAGTATTAACTTGCTACTATGAGAAAGAAAACTGGTTTCAGAAGCGGGAAAACACTGGGTGGAATGAGTCAGGGTTGAGCCCTGTTCACAGCTGCAGACGGTTAGGCCGCTTCACTTCCCTGGGGACTAGAGTCGCCGCTGTTTCTGTGCAAAGATTCTAACATTTTGTATGAATTTCTTTGCCACCACATGGTTGTGTTAATAAAAATATCATTTTTGTATGTAGTTAAACAAAATTGACATGGGCCCTGGAAGCCGATTGTGTAGCAGCAGTGCTTGGGTGAAAGGTGGGCTTATCTGACCTCCTAGAGAGCGCTGGCTTTGGGCTGTCGGGAAGATGCCTTTGCTTCAGCCACAGGTGGAGGAAGCCTTTGTGGCCCATTCTGTTCTTGACTACACACACCTCACCTGACTCTTACTTTCTCACGCTTTCTGATTCAGTCAAGCCCGCCACCCTATAGTCTGGGAGGCTGGCTTTCTATTCTTCCTGAAGTCTTTCTTTCCTCGTGCCATTCTCACTTATAAGATTCCCATCCCACCTCCTCCAAGAAGCCTTCTGGGCTGCATCTGTTCATGTCGACCCCAGTGACACTGGTGGTCTGAAGAATTCAGTGTGTTCTCCTCTCTTATGCTGTGCTGAACTCTAACACCACCTCACCCAGGGCTCACAAGCAACAAGTAACAGACCAGAGTTAGAGCTGCACCTGCCTGCCTGAGAGCCACGGCTGCTCTCTGCAGACTCAACCCCCAGATGTGCCCCTCTTGGATATTTGGTCTTTTTCCTCCCCACATCTCTGAGTGCTTGCAATACCGTTCTGCTTCCTGTGAGGCTTGTCCCCAAGACCATGTTGAGAAATAATCAAGGATTTGTAGAGAGGACTTCAGAGGCAGTCTGATCCAGTAGACAGGAGATGGAGTGTCAAAGTAGGCCAGGAGAACAGCTGTGGAAGAGCCAGTGTTTACCCCAGCCCTCTTGTGTGACTTCCATGTTCAACGGAGCCACAGGAATTTCACCATTGAGTACTGACAGTGCTGGGGGGAGATAAAGGCCTGCGTCACAGCCCACACCTCTGCCCTGGTGCGAGGGAGCAGCGGTTTGGTTGTGGTTGGAACGTGTTTACCCAAGATTCAAGCGGTGGGAGCTTGGTTGCTCTAAAAGTAGCTCCTCATCCACTAGTCCTCGTGTGTGCTGCACGGGGATCTGGGTCTGGACCCTCAGGGTCTGCTCCACAGAGGCCTCCTCCTGCAAGAGCTGAGAAGGGATTGGTGGCATTGGGCTAAGCAGGCCTGGGTTGCAGCTTGCTCACTATGTCGCACTGTGTGACTGGAGCAGGTCCCTTGACCTCCCTGGGACTCAGTTTCTTTATCGATAGTTCTCAGACTATGGACAGTGCTGCTATTCTCACAGAGACGGACATCGTTTCCAGAAGTGCCTAGCCCGGCAGCTCACTGGACTGCCTGCCCCCTCTGACTCCGCTCTGCTCACGTCTGTTCTCCTCCCCAGCACCACCTCTTTGCATTTACACTCGGGTAGTTCGTTGGGTTTCCCGCACCAGGCCCTTATCTAAGCTTGCCGAGATCTAGGTTCTGGCCTGCGTCCTCCTTGATCTCTCAACCCAGATGCCCACCACTGAGGTCCTGCAGGCACCACTCTGTTTCTTGCATCTGGTGGCACCTGCCTTCCTCTTGGCCTCTCACCAAAGTTTCACGTGATGATGTCAGTTAGCCTTGTCTCATTCCCAGTGCAGGGCAGGGCCTCTGTCATGAGCAGGTCTAAGCATTTCCTCTGTGGTGTGAATGCTCTGAAAGGGGACTGTCCCACCGTGCCTTCACCTGATGTCTCGCACAGTGCAAGGAGCTCAGTGGATGTTCAATTCCCTCCATGTGCCCATGAGAAGCCGGGAAAGAGCTGGAGCAGTACAGGCAGGTTGTGCTCAACTCACACTGTTCTGCCCTAGCCAGGAGTCCTGATGGGCTATAAAATAGGGCACATCCTATTCTCTGGGCTGCTGGATAGCTAATCCTTTGGGCCCAGCCTCGAGGTGGTCATGGCAATTTGGAGAGCAGTAGAGGTAGGGCACAGGATTCTGAGGTCAGGTCTGGGATATGGAGAAAGTAGAGATGTTTGCACTCAGTATGTATTTGTAGTTTCCCTTCAGAACAACACCTTTGTAGAGCTCAAAAGAGGGATGTTTTGTAGTTCTGATGGAGAACCACATCTGTGGCAAAGAGGAACCACATCTGTGGCTACTCCTGCCTTGGACCTGTAGGCCTGCTTTCCACAATGTCAGAGCAAATGGCCCAGGTGATGTATTTCGGGAGGGGCATCAGCAAGGGAACCATATGGGGAGACTGGCAGTGAGACGTGAACACTCGCTTCGCAGCTGGTTGCTGTGGCATTTTGTAGAGACGGCCCCAGACTGACTTCCGGCATCAGTATCCACTCACTCCATTATGAAGGGGATTTTGTGCAGATTATGAAATATTGATCATCCATATTCAACATTTTAATTGCACTTCAGAGAACACTGAGCTGTAGTCAATGCTGGGCACCTGGTTTCTCTTTGCCCTCAGGGAAACAGAATCTGGAGAAGCAAGAATGCAAAAAGCAACCTTATAAATAAGCCAGAGGGATTACAGTGAGGACAGCTGCACACAGGCAGATTGGCGGCTGCATTGTAGGCCTGCCTGCTTATCGGAAAGCTGGTGTCCGGGGCGTAGCAGAAAATAAAATCAAATCAGCTTTCTGGTGTGAAAAGTCAAGGCTAGTGCAGGCCCTGTGTTCTTTTCTTGGCCTTTCTTCCCCACAGGTGTCTGGGCTGCTAGTGCTGTCCTGCTGCTTCCTGCTGCGCTGTCTGAGTACAGCGTGAACAGTGGCCTGGGGTCCCTGACCACGTTCCACATGATGTGGGTCCCCGACCACATTCCATGGTCCTGTCAGACCCTACAAAGGCAGCAGGCCCAATGCTCTCCAGAAGAACTGCACTTCTCAGATCCGGGAGGAGCGCAGGTGGGAAGTAGGAGAGAACTCCGAAGAAGGGCAGGTCTGGGCTAAGGGGGAAGCACAGCGTCGTTTCCGCTTGGTCCAGAGCATGTGCTGGTGTGGAGGCCAGAGAGGCAGGGTGCACCGTTGGGGAACCTGCAGGAGCTCTTCCACAACTAAATGAGCCTGGGTGGTAAATTAAACGTAACTGAGTGAAACCTCTCTGGAAGCTGCCTCCAGTCGTGTTGGGCTTAGAAATCTTCCCAGCTCCCTCCAGGCCAGGCATCTTCTTTCCGTAGGTCCTGGTGGAGAGCAGGGGTCAGTGGCTCCATTAGCTTGGCATCTGACAATTTCTGCTTTGTGATTTTCTTGGTGCTGGCTCTTCTATAGTTGTTTAACTTTTCATGAGTGTGCCTGTCTCCCCTTTCAGCCTGCATTACAGGAGTCCCTGAGGTCGGGACAGCACCATATGCTTCAGAATCAATATTTGATCATGTTTCTGGAAAGTCCTTTCCTCTTAGGACCTAACTTTGCTGGTGAAGACACTGACCTGAGGGTTTCAGCAGCGTCCCGAGGCTCTCGGGGCGGTGGGTGCAGGGCTGCGCCATGGCAGGACTCTCCCGAGCACCGAAGGCTCCCTCCATCCCTGCTGCAGACTGAGCTGCTATTTGTGGGTGCCTGGGGAGCAGGAGCTCAGCACAGTTCACGTGTGCAGTAACCATTTTCTTCCTTCTTGTACTCAACAGAGTCATTCTCATTGGCAACCGCATAACAACCAGTAGTCTTATTTTCTTGAGTCATGTTTTAATATTAAGAGTACAATTTTAAAACATAAGTTCAATTTCAAATATATTATTATATTCAATAAATTATCGTGGTGTGATATGAATTTTGTTCCTGCCAAACAAAAGATTTGATGCTTTGTAATCTCTACTGTTTTGCAGTTTTAAATCCTCAACACAGGTGACACTTCATGTGTCGCATAGAGTGAGAGTGCGGTAATACCGCTGGCTTTGCGGGTTTGCCTTACAATTGCTTTGCTACCGTCACTTACTTTGAACGTTCTGTTTGGGAGACTACGCGGCAGCATAGGGCCGATGTCACAGACTGCACCTGGGGAGAGTTTGAATGATTCCCATCTTGTTATTTAGCTGAGTGGGTGTGATGTGGGAGCATGAAGTTTAACACAGAGCTATGTATATTTGCACGGAGGATACTGTATTTATCAAAGGATGCATGGCGCAGTGTGTTAATTGGAAGCTCACATTTACATTTACATTAGGGAAACCCCTCAACAACCGTGATTGATGAACATGAGATGAACATAAGCTCTTCTGGAGGAGGGAAGCGTGTTACAGATCAACGTTCGTAAGATTAACTGTTGTCTTAAATACATGTGCTGCTGCCTACCCTTGGGTGGGTTGCTCACCCACCCCTGGAAGGACCCTGTTGCTACCCATTGTTTACGATAACAATCACGTTGTGCCAGGGATGGAGGACCCCAACCCCAAACACACACTTGCTCCCAGTCTGGCTGCATCCACCCGAGGGGTTCTTCACAGATGAGGACAGAGGCTGGCAACCAAGCGCAGCTGCCGGGCTGTGGCCGCACTGTCCTGAGTGGAGTCACAGCGTGTCTGAGCCACTCAGAGCTCTCGCGTCTGTACTGGAAGGGCTGCAGATCCCAGGATGAAGCCAGCTGAGTGAGCCACCCCTTCAACCGAGCCCTAGTGGACAGGTGTCACTTCCAACTCTGCCGGCAAAGAAGGTCATCCGAGGAGAGGATCAGAGAAGGTGACTGAGTGTCTGCCTGTGCCTGGAGCTCTGCATTCAGGCCAGCACAGCTGCCCCAGACTGCTGGTCTCCAGCCTGGACCCGAGGAACATGTTCACAGAGGGTTCAGAAGAGCTTCGCCACCCAGCTTTTGGATATCTCAAGTGAAAAGTATTTGTGAAATCTTACTCAGACCGTGTGAATGCATGCTCACTTTTATTGTGATAAATATTCTTTACTATTTAAAAATTACTGTTTATTTAAGAAAACAAAGTTTGGAGCAACTTCTTCCCTCTGCATACTGTACCCAGTTGTTCTTAACTCTGGCTGCACTTGTCGGTGCACTTTGAGGAAACTGCAGCCATCAGAACAAACTCCAGGGCACTCGTATCAAATATGTGACAGGGCCCTTCCTGTGTCCTTGTCACACACTCCTAGGCTGTTCCTAAAGTGAAGCCCCATTGACTAGCACTGCTGTATCCAGCAGGAACTTATCTAAAATCCTGTCCCTTGGAGCCACTCCACTGCCACTGCCCCTCACATCCACAGGGCAGGCCGTCAGCTGCTGAAGATGTGGGCCACAGGCTCCAGGCAAATGACACGTGCCCCACTTTCAAAGCCATCTCAACTAAATCACTAACGGAGGCAAAAAAAAAAGTACAAATTTGGAATTTCAGAAAGTTTGAACCAGTCTGAGGCCTTGACACAGCACAGACCACGTGCAGTGCCACATGCGCCACAGCAGGCCGCAGCGGCATGGTCAGGGAAGGAGACTTTGGTGCCGGCAGTGGAGCCCAGCCGAGCAGGAAAGACATTTGGCAGTTACAGAGGCAGGGTCACTTCTGCAAATATGTGCAAGCAGAGAGCATAATGAGAGGTACTCTTTTTATGTGGATAACACATCTTTATTTTTTCTACACTGCAGGATGCTGTTGGTTCTAAATGAACCAGCTCTCCTTCTTTAATTCTCTATCCTGATCGTTCATCATAGCAATTCTTTTATTTCTTTGGTTGATTGTAAAGGTTCACATTTTTCTCGCGATCTCTCTAAGATCCCTGAGATTTTACCACAGCCAGGGTGCTTTGAAGAACCACTTTATGAGAACTTGCTTTGTGAGTTTCTACAAAATTATCTTTGTGAGGTCTCCTTACTGTGCCTTGAGAATCTGAGGAAGTTTTCTGCAATTTAACGAGGGAAACTGCCATTGTGCTCTCGGTTTCTCCTGGCTCCTGTCTTATTTTTGCTGCTTTGAGTTCACAGAGTTCAGCAAATACTGAGCTAATCATTTGAGGCTTCTTTCCTTGGCACCTAAAAAGGCAAGAAAGCAGGATGCTTGTGTCAAAGGCCTCTTGTACCCTAAAGATTCTTGTGTCCTTAAGCTTTGATCAAATAGGACCCTGCCAAATGCGGGGGTCCCCAGTCATGCTGAGTCACTATCCTGGTGGAAACAGCTTCCATGGCTCAAGATTGGGGTTCAAAGTAAACATATCAGAGCACGCGGTCTTCACTGAGTCCTCACAGGGTTAGGGGGAGACTCCCAGCACTGTCATCTGCATGGTTAAGGGGCAGCCTGGCAGAGTAGTGACAGCCGTGCTCTTGCACACAGGGGCACTTGCACTGTGCAGATGGACTCACACGTGAGACGCCCACGGCACCCACAGAGCCAGTCCCGCCACAGCTTCTCCTTCTGTGTTCTAAGTCAGAAGTGTCTACAAAGTACCCGGAGAGAGCTCTGCATCGTTTACCACACCTGGGCCATGATAGCTCGACCTATTTGCCACATTTTAACTCCTAAATGACGCCATCAGCTCACAGACCCATGGGGATGACTTTCATTCAGACGGTATTGCTCTGAAGTGAGGAGCAAGGCAAGAGAGAGGCTGAGGAGGAATGAAAGCAGGGGTCACGCCGAGGACCCCCGGGTTGGGAATAGAGGTGACAGCGCCTCGTTCTGGTCCATCTGATCTTCCATTGTGAGGACAGCACTGGCCCTCGTGGAGGAGCTGCTTTCCTTGAGGTCTGGGGTCCGCGTGGATGATGTCACCGCTTGTTCACTGTGGGAGACAGTGCGAGTCAGCCGCTAAGCAGGGAAGATGAACATGAACCAGGGATCGGGCTGCTGGTGCATGGCGGCTGGAGCGTGTTCTCATGGCCGCAGAGGGCTCTCACACAGCTGTACGGAACGGAGAAAGATCTGAAGAGCAGACCTCCGCCTGCCCAGCAGCCTGCTGCCTCCCGGGGGGTTTGCAGCAGAAGGCACATCTTGAGTCTTGGCCTCCGGGTGCCATGCAGTGGCTGGTCTCATTCCACTCTGCTCCACTCTCTGCCCTGTCCTGGGCGCTCACTGCCGTGACCCAGCCTGTGACACCCCATGGCTGCCAGCAGTGGCCAAGCCCTCCCCTTGCTGCAGGCGAGTCCTGCCATTCTCCTTTCAGCCTGTCACCCCTCACCCCTGCCTGCTGCACACGGTGCTTCATAACACACCAGGCTCCTCGCTACCTTCGTAGGTCCCAGGGAGTCCCTCCCTGCAACCTAACCCAGCTTCCCCTTTGCTGGACCAACTGCCGTTCCTTCTTCCAAACCCAGCTGGCTCCGCCCTCAGCTTCTAAGGAAGCTCCCTGACTTGCAGATGTCTGTCACAGAATCCTGGGCTGGGTCTCCCTCACCACCCCCAACCCCAACTGTGAAATTTCTGAAGAAAAGGGTAAGGTTGATTTGTCTTTTTTTTTTTTTTTTTTGAACATTTAGCAGTTCTGTTGATGTTTAGGAGTTTCATTGATGTTTGTGATCAAATTTGTGTTTTTTACTTTGACAATTTGTTTTCCTTTTGTAGTTTGTCAAGCTACTAAGGATGCAAATGGGATTTGTTGATCAGAGCCATAAGGACAGACCAGGAAACCAGTCAACACCCAACACGGCAGGAGATCGAACACTCTGGACCTCCCTAACCCCAGTTGTCCCTCAGGCTGTGTTCAATTGCTGCCTCTGCAGGGCGTCAGGAGCTGTGTGTGAGGCCAACAGCTCCTCTGTTCTGCGCTGGGTGGCTGTGGGGGGCCCTCCAACAGCCTGGAGATCTGACCAGGCCCTGGAAGCCACTTCTTCAGTTCAGGGGAGTGAACTTAGAAAAGCAGGTTGCTCTATTGTTTTTACTGTTAGTTTCTAATCACTGGCACTCTTAAGCCCAGCTCACAGTCAGATTCAGGCACACAGTGGCTGCAGCTTCCACTGTAATTTATTGCCTCTCACCATGACCTTGGCATTGTGTCCTGCCCCAACCGGGCCTGGAAAGTGAATCCTTTCCTCAGGCAGAATCAGGATACAGAGCCTGCTGGGGAGCCGGGCCTCCCCTTGGAGGGGGACTGGAAAGCTTCCTGCTCCCTGCTCTCGTTAGGATGGTGTCAGAAGAAAGAGGGCAGTTTAATTGGCAATCGCTTCATCCTTGGCACTGCCTGCCTAATCATAACGCCTGTCACCTTCCCTAGTAGGAGCTGTGTTTTCCTCTCATTTGTGTCATCTGTTAGCATGAGGACAGGGGAGGTGTTTTACTCATCACTGAGTTCTTTTCCACTAGCACAGGGTAAGCATCTAAGAAACGGAAAATCAATGAATGAAAAAACTTAGATCATCCTCAGAGGTTTTTCAAGAATTTAATGCACAGCAATTAGAGTTAGATGGCCAACATTTATGTGATAAGTGAGTGTGAAATGCCTTACAAATGCCATCTTTAGATGAAGGGAGCACAGGTTGCACATGGTGGATGTGCTTGGTGTCCTACCAGGCCTGCCCGGGGTGCCGCAGTTTCCCACCTCGGTGCTTGCTTGTGCCCCATCCCTGAGAAAGCATTCTACTTTGAGTGGACACATTCATGGGACGTGTTCCCAAGGTTGCTTCACAGTGAGTGACCTGTGGGTCCTGCTGGACAGTGAGCTCTTTGGAGATAGACAGAAAGGTTTTCTACCTCCTGGCTGCTCCCAGTTCTGCTCTGACTGGGTTGCACAGGGAGGCAAGAAGGGCTCCTAAAGGGCAGGACTGCATGGTGGGATGTGGTGGGAAAGGGTGGTGAAGGCTGGTGGGGGGATGCAGAGGCAGGCAGGGACCTGGGTATTGGGTCAGCAGGGGCTGTGGTCCCCAGTGGGAGATGGAGGAGCCTGGGCATTTTATCCAAGCAGCCACCTCTCAGAGACAAATTCCTGCAGTGTTTGGAGAAAAGCCACACAACTAGTGGACCCACTGGTGACCTGCCTTTGATTTGTGGTGACAGACCTGAACCTAGGAGTATTTCCTTTCTCATGGGGGAGGCATTTTGGAATCAATCATGAAGGTGATTGTGGATTTTGAAAGGCAGCAGGAGACATAACCTGAAACAGAATCCAAGATTGGAAAACGTTTTGGTGGGCAAATAGAAATGGCCACAAGGATGGGGTGTACTTCTTTAAGTCAGGGACATCACTCTTGATCATTTAATCACAACATGCTTAGGTTGTTCAACCATGAGCATTGAGTACATCTTCCATCGCGTAGTCCTGTTCAAGGCAAAAAAAATCTTCAATAAATATTACAGAAATCTGAAGTATTTGACAAGCATTGCATCCAGTTGTCACTCAGTCCTTCTACAATAGTGTTAACTACCATCCTAACATTTGACAGCCAAGGAAGTCAGGCTGACAAGGTTGAGTGTCTTGCTCAGGTACCGCAGAAAGAAAGGTCTAGAATACATTCAAACTCAGGTCCTAGGGACCAGTGTCAGAGCTCAGTGGTACAGCACGTGCTTACCATGCTGGGGGCTCTGGGTTCCATGCTCAGCAACACACACACACCAACCCTTTCTAAAGTTCAAGTTCTAAGCTACTTTGAATATAATATGCAATGTATCAACCATTGCTAACTTCCTATTACCTTGTTTGGAAATCCTGTATCATTGATTTTATTGTTTTTTTCTCTTTAAAATAAAATAAATAAATAAATCTGCAATTTCAAGAACAACAAGTGGAAGAAGGAGAGGGAGAAGGAAGGAAGGAAGAAACAGAGGGAGGGAGGGAGGGAAGAGGAACAAGTCTTTAACAGTCTCACCTTCTCACCGAGAGACAGTCATGAGTACATGCGATGTGGCACCTGATGGCACTGTAAGAATGAGGGGTCAGGGAGACTCGCTGTGGGATGTGGTGCCATTTGGGCAGCCAGCCTGGTGAGGAGCAGGGCTGAGATCCACCAGAGCCCTGAGCCTGGGGAGCTTTCTGTCCATCTTCAGAAACTGCAGGGAACAAACACGAAGCAGCTCTCTGAAGCCTGTCCTCTATCCTGCGTGGGCTGGGCCAGGATACACAATCTGGGGAGTGCTGAGGCCTGAGTCTGCCCCTGGCCAGGCCTCAAGATCTGAAATTGTAACAAATGGAGGCAGTGGGTACACACCAGAAATAGCAGGAGCCAGAGAGACTGGCAGAAGTCACAGAGGAAGAAAAGCTCTGGAATAGAGCCTAGTGAAAAGCAAGAAGCATTGGTAGGGGAGGAAAGCGAAGTGGATGAAGATAGCTGGGAATATGTTGGAGCTATTTCTAGCTGTCACTCAGAAGTGATGAGGAGGCTTGCTAGGGAAGGCCAGACACTCTGGCCATCTGAAGCTCTGCAGTAGGGTTTCTATGGCAGTTTTAGGGCAGCCCCTGTCAGGCTCCTAAAAGGCACTGCTCATGGGGGCACCAGATGGATGTGCATCTTGGTAGCCACGTTGTGATCCTGGCAGGCACCATCTCACAGAGTAGGACACCTGAAGAACAGTGTCCCCCTCCGCCTTTAAACCAGCCACGTGAAAAACCTGTGATCCAGATCTCTTTTACTTTCTTAAACAAGAACAGTGGAAGCAATGATTTTTGTTTGTTTTTTACTTGTTTTGTTTAACTATTACCACTATGCAATAAGTGGGTCAATGCTGAATTATCTGTAGGATGATACTTAAAAGAAATGCAGGGGCTGGTGATATCGCTCAGCGGCACAAGCGCCTGCTTGCAAGCGCGAGGTCCTGAGTTCGACTCCCGGTATACACATTAAAAAGAAAAAAAAAAAAAAAGAAATGCAAGTCGAAGGTCCTCCAGGTCAAGCTACTATCCTAAGCAAGAATATTTAAGCACTTTGCTCTTCCATTTCCTCCCACTAATTTCCTCACATTGTTTCCCACTGAAATAGCTCAACTAGTGTAAAAAGCAAAGTTCTATCTCCCAGCAAGCAGCCATGAAAAATTGAACGAGGATCCGCAGAATCTCTCATATGACTCCTCCCCACTCTCAGTGTGAATGAACCAGCTCCTCCCTCGTGAACGTCTGCAAAGATCACAGAAACAGGAAAGCCCCAGTTCCCGAAGATGGCGCTAGTGTGAGGATTTACAGCACGTGGATTCCTGTCAAATGATGCCACGTGAAAGAAAAAAATGAGAGGATAAAATGAAAACTGAGCTTTGTGAATGGGGAGAGGAAAAGGCTTTGAAAGGAAGGGATGGGAATGGGGAAAAAAAAGAGGAATCAAGTTTTGTCATGCACAGGTACAAATCCCTGTAATGAATGTAGTCATTATGTATACCTAAATTGTACCAATAAACTTAAATAAACAAAAAAAAATTTAAATGATGCCATGGGAAGGAGAGAAGAGCAGGGAAAAGAGGGTAAACTCCACCAAGAGCAACAGAAACTTCAATCCACGTCTTTTCAGAGATGCTAAGAAACAGAGCACATGAAATAGCAGCTGACAGTGATGAAAAGTGGGAACCCCGAGGAGTGTTTTTAGATGAGCAAAAAACATAATCATGGAGGTAAACAGCACAATGGAAACTAAAGAAAAGCAAATTATTGAATTAGCGCAAAGTATTCCCCAGCTGTTCAGATGCCAAAGATAAACAGAGAGAAATTATGAATGACAAGGAGAAGGTGGAGCATCTGCATGAGGAAGTCCCGGAGGACACGGCCAGCCCACATCGGAGGGTCAGGAGCAGGTTTCTGAGCTGAAGGGCTGACTCTCCTGAGGGAAGGGCTCAGGGCACCTGGAGAAAACACTAAATACTGGGCAGCGCTTGATGACGTCTTGTCTGTGTAGGAAAAATTCTTCAACCAGCCAAAAAGAGAGAAAGTATTTTTTAAAAAAAATATCAATTGGAGATAATGACTTTGTCAACTAAAATATTGAAAGTCAGAAAATAATAGAGCACAATTTACAAGTTCTGACTGAAAAATAATAAGGCCCTGGAATTCTTTACTGTCATCGTGTATAAAGAAATCCCAAGATTGTTCCGGAGATACAGAGTCTCGGAAGTTCTCTGCTCTTCGTGTACACCCTCGGGTTGGGGTGGGATGCGCTCAGAGAAATCCTACAGCCAAATGGCCCTGACAGAGGCTCGCTGAAGACAGAAAAGGTCACGTACGAAATTAAGCTTGAAGTCCTGGAAAATAAGAGAATTTGAGGTTGTACAGAGAGGAGTGTTTTTATTTTCATAGTGATGTATTTTTTCATGAATTCAAATAACCTTTCAAACCATTATTTCATCATCCTGAACAAAACAGTAAGTTAATGTCCAGAAGGTCATAAAGAGCAATGTCCCATCATCATGAGTGTCTGTGGCAGACTGGAGTGTGAGCATCACTAGCAGAAAATAAATAATGCTAAGTAACAAAACCAGCAAAAATTAGAGTAATATAAAATGACTGCTTTTAATGATTTTGTGAACCTCCATGCTACATTTAAAAGAGAATACTCAAATTAAATGTTGATTGAGTCTTGGCTGAAGATAACATAATCTGTGTCAGTAGATTAAAACACAAGCACTTACTAGAGATAAACTCCTAGAATTCTTGTGAGCACTGAAGAAAGATTGCTGAGCCTGTGGGAGTCACATTCTGCATCCCGGAATAAAACTGGTTCCACGTGAGCTGCTGTCCGACTAGGACCAGAAACCTGGGCCCAGGGTGATGACCTCCCCGCAGGCATTGATAGCATTTACGTTAAAGGGTGTGGGGAGTTTCAGAGATGAGAGACAGTGCTCTGGAAGTACAGTGTAGCATAAAGATAATTAACTACAGCACTATGTTGGCTTGTTAGTGTATGAGGTTGTAAGAGAGATTCCCCCCATGAGACCATAAAGGAATAAATGTGTTCAGGGGAAAGCTAAGTTTTGTCTAGAGCAAGAGAGTTAATGGAATTTTCAGAGAAAAAATTGGCTGTGCAGTAGGCTTTCCTAGTGACAGTTTGTAGTCCATGGGGCAGAGCTGTAGGGCTTGGGTGATAAGGGCGCATTGAGAGAAAGAACTCCAGGAGGTTCCACGTAACGGGTGCCTTGGGATTCTTACTACGACAAGCTAGAGAGAGGCACACGGTGTGAAGAAATTATTCCTAATGGCCTGTTGGGAGCAAGAGAAAAATCCTTTCCAATTATTTTTCTTTTTCTGGGACTGGTCTCTTAGGCTCTGTAAATAGCGGAGAGGCATAATTGAATTATGTGTCTTCCAAATTAAATAACATCCTTTGCAAAGGATGGAAACTTTTGCCAGATCAGTGTCCATTCCCTCTGTCTTAGGCAATCGTTTAGAATAAAAGAAAATTCAGAAACATGGGTATGATATATACGAAATCTCAGCTACCTATTCTCAGAGATCTGACAATGTTCAATGACTATTCTAATGAGAACGTAATTTTCTTTTTGGTTCTATTTCACATGTTTCTTTTTTCTAAATCTGATCTTTGGATGTCCTTTATTTATACCAGTTTGCCTCACTTTTCCTTGTCCTAACCCAAGTAAGAATGGATTTTTGCTTAGCCCCTGGTAGGAGATTTTTCTGTTTCACCTCCTGGAATGCAAGCTTTCTGCTTGCACAAGAAGAGCCTGGTGAAGCAGTCTGTGTTTTAAATCTGTCTCCCAGCAGCAGCCCATTTCTCATGCCTGCTCCATCAAGAGGAGCTTTCTGTGGTGCCCTGTTGGTCCTCAGGTTTTCCTGTGAGCCTTAGAGAGTTTCAGTGAAAACAGCTTGTGAGGGATGAAATGGTTGAGATCACAGTCATTTCTACTGGTACAGGAGCACACAGCTGATGTTTTAAAAACATGTAAAGGTTTTTAGCTGATATTTTTCTTTTTTAAGCTTTATTTTAAATTGGCAAGTTAAGAATTGCATATATTTATGTGGTAGAAATATTTCAATATGTGAATACATTTTGCATTGTGTAATAACGAAGCAAGAGTAATTAGCATACTAATCACCTCAAACGTTTATCACTTCTTTGTGGTGAGAACATTTAAAACCTCTTTTTTAAAAAGCTGTTTTGAAGTACTCTAGAATACCTGCTTTGTCATATTACTGAGTAATCCAGTACCAGAGCCACCTATTCCTCCAGTATAACTGCAGCTCTGCAGTCCCATTGGCCCACATCTCCTCACTCCTGACCGCCTCCCTCCCCCCCGCCTCTAAACCTCGGCTCTGTTCTCCGCTTCCATGGGCCCAATCTTTAAACATCCCACACGCAATGACATGACGCTGCACTTGTCTCTTTGATCCTGGATTCTTTCAATTAACACCACGTCGTCTAGGTTTATCCTGTTGTCGCAAATGACAGAATCTTTTTCCTTTTTAAGGACTGAATAATATTCATGTACATACATATAAATATTCCTCATTTAATGACCTCCCTGTTTAGTGACTGTCAGACTTACCACCCACTGCTTGGACTCAGGACCCGTGGGTTTTTTGTACAGTCCTCTAAATCTTGTCTATAGAGCCTCAGTGTCTTTTCTTTGTATAGTGCACCTTGTTTATACACTACGACAATGTTTGCTGATTGTACTGTGCAGTACAGCAGTGTGGTTTTATGTTCTGTTATACATTACAGTACTGCCTGTAAGAGTTAGGCAGATAAAAGCAAAATCATCAGGTTGGAATTTCTTTTGATGACTTCTTTGTCCTGAATATTATAATGTACATACTACATACTATTTCTCACTTAGAGACCAAATCTTTTAACAATCCAGGTGCAGGAACTGAACTCGGTCATATATAACACTTTGGTTCTATCTACTGGCTATTATGAATAATGCCTCTATGAACATGAAAGTACAGATATCTCTTTGGCACACTGATTTCATTTCCTTTCATTAGATATTCAATAGTGGGATTGCTGGATCAAATGGTAATTCTATTTTTAGATTTTGAGAAATCATTATGCTGTTTCCAAAACATCTGTAATAATTTACAGTACTATCAACAGTGTATGAAGCTTTCATTTTCTCCACATCATCTTCAAAATTTGTTATCTTTCTTCATTCTGTTTATGTTGATCTACCAGGTTGAAAGTGACATGTCACTGTGGTTTTAATTTGTATTTCTCTAATGATCAGAGATGCTGAGTGCTTTTTATAAACCCATTGACCATAAGTATGTTGTCTTTCGATAAATGCCTACTTAACTCTTTGTCCTTGTTACAATAGGGTTGTTGTCTTGCTGTTGAGTTGAGTTTATCGTACATTTTGAGTGATGTATAATTTGCAAATATTTTCTCCCAATCAATAGGTTATCACTTCACCCAATTGACTATTTCCTTTACTGTGCTGAAACATTTTATTTTGGTGCCATTCTTATTTTTTCTTATGTTCTCATCTAATGGTTTTATAGCATCAGGACTTACATTTAAATTTAATTCATTTAAGATTCTTTTCTATAAACGTAAAAACATCAAATACTAGCAAATAGCACTATATAAAATATGTACTTAATACATTTAATATATTTGTATGAATGTCATATACAATATATAAAATACATAGAAAGCAGCACTATATGAAAAGGATTATATACCTTGAGCAAGTGGGATTTATCCAGAAATTTAAGATTGGTTTAATATTATAAAATCAGTAAATGTATTATATCGTATTCATAGAATAAAGAAAACACAGAACATTTCAATAGATACGGAACGAGCAATTGACAAACTCACTTTTTTATAATCAAACAAGGAATACTCAGCAAATGAGGAATGGAAGGGAATTTCCTAGGTGAAGGTAGTATCATGCTAATGGTGAGACAAGGGATGCTTTTCCCTTCAAAACAGGAGGAAGGCAAGAATATCTGGTCTCACCACTTTTATGCAGTATCATATTAGAGAATCTAGCTAAGATAAATAGAAAAAACAAGAAGCATTTATGTTGGCAAAGAAGGGATAAAATTATTTGTATTCAAAATTACATGATATTGTATGTGGAAAATTATTAGGGAGGAATCCATGAATATATTTCAATTAATAAGCAAATCCAGCAGGATACAAGATCCACATGCAGAAATCAACTTTATTTTATACACTAAAAATAAACAAACTGAAAATAAAATTAAGAAAATAATTTTATTTACGATATCATAAAAATAAACCTTTAGGGCCAGTGAGATGGCTCAGTGGCGTATGCGCCTGCCTGGCATGTGTGAGGTCCTGAGTTCGACTCCTGGAACCCACATACGAAAAAAGGGCCGGTGATATCGCTCAGCGGCACGGGAGCCTGCTGGCACGTGGGGTCCTGAGGTCGACCCCCGGTACCCACAAAAAAATAAGATAAAATAAATAAACATTTAAAAAGAATTTAACAAAAATTGCAAGTATTATGCTCTCAAAATTGTAAAGCATCCATTGAAAAAACTAAAGATCTTGATAAATGGAAAGACATCCTATGTTCAAGTATGTAAATATGGAAATATCCCTGAAATTGGCCTAAAGAGTCAATAAAATCACAAAGTGGTTTTTTTGTTTTGTTTTATTTTTTGGCAGAAATTGACAAACTGATCTTAATTTTCATATGGAAAAGCAAACGATCCAGAAAGCATCAACAATCTTGAAAAAAATTTTAAAAACTACAAGACTCACACATCCCTGATTTCACAACCAATGTTATGGTTTCTATCTAGATGTCCTCCCAAAGCCTCATGTGCTCACAGGTGGGGCTTTGGGGAGGTGAGTAAATCATGTGGTGTCACGCCAGTCAGTAGATTGATTAGTCCACTGAATGCGTTTATAGCTAAATGTGATGCTGGGAGGTGAAGCCACACACACATACACATACTTCATGACAAAATAAGAAGGAATACTCATAATAATTGCACAACTCCTTTGTGTAACTAGTTATGCTTGCTGGTATTCATAACTACCTTCTTACTACCTGTCTTATATTCACTTTGCTTTCAGCAAGCACCTCGGTGTGCCATATTTCCTTACCTGGTGGTGTGATCCAAATGTTCATTCCCCAGGGACATGGAGCACTGGTAGTCCTTCTGGAGTACATGGTTGTAGTTTACCATTGATCTTAATCACAGAGTGTAGCAGTACTAAGAACCAGCCTACTGTGTCCTGTGTTGCAGACGTAGTCTTCCGTACCAGTTGTGTAGTAGCAGTCCATTTTCCCCCTCCTCATCAGGATCAATCACACCAGCCAGCACAGAAATTCCACATTTTGCACATTGTTTCAGAGGTGTGAGGGCCCCAAAGTGGCCAGTGCAGTGGAATCACCGTTGTGTCCCACGGTAGAAGCATTCCATTCTCTGGAACTAAGACCTTTAGGACAGTGCGGCACTAAGTTGTGGAAACAGAAAATAAATATTTGCTAAAGGTTCACTGGGGAGATGGTGAGTGGTGCCACTTCTATTTTTATCCCTTGATCTCTGGACCCTTTGTTATCAGAAAAATAGCATTGCCAGCATGTGGATGTCCCCTCTAAAATTCATCTTGAAACTCAATTGCCACTGTAAACTTATTGAGATACATCCTTTAAGAAGTGATTAGATCACAGGACACCATCCTCATGAATGGACTCAGATTGTGGTTATGGGAGCACACTTCCAATAAAAAAGCAAATTTGAACCCCATTTTTCTCTCTCTGTCTTGCATGCATTTGATTACAGCTGGTGCCTTCCACCTCATTATGATGTAGCAAGAGGGACCTCACCAAATGTGGCCCCTCAATCTTGGACTTCCCAGTCTCCAGAACTATTAGTCCAATAAACTTGTATTACTTATAATTTACACAGCCTATGGTATCTTGTTATAGCAGCAGAAAACAAACCTGAAATCAGAATGTCAAAAAGACATCTGCACTACCATGTTTATGTAGCATTACTCAGAATAGCCAAGATGTGGAATTAACCTGAGTCCATCAACAAATGAAAGGGTAAAATATATGATATATATACACAATGTGTATATGACAATAAGAAAAGAGTAAAATCCTGTCATTTGCAGCAACATGGATAGGCATGGGGATCCCAGTGTCAAATGAAATAAGCCAGGCACTGAAAGACAAATTCGGCATGATCTCACCCACTCGTTGAATCTACTCAGAGATGCAAAGATTACAATAATGTTTTACAGAAGTTGAAAGAGTGTAAGAAAGCAAGGATGGGGAAATATTGGCTGGCAGAAAAACAGTGAGAAGAGGGTTCTGGTGCACTGTTACACAAAAGGATGATTGTATTTAACAATACTGCATCGGGTGAATCAAGACAGCAAGAAGAGATTGTAATAGTATTTTAAAATTACAATTAGTGAATTATAATGAATATGCATATTTCATACTTTGATTATATTCACCTTCCCTATGTCATCTTTTGCTCCCTCTCTCACCTTCTTCCAGGCCTCTTCTCTTGCCCCAAAAGTCTGTCTTCTATTTTCAGTTCTCTTTTTCCAATAGAAGAGAAAATATGCAATACCTACTTTTATATGTCTGGCTAATTTTGCTTAACATAATAATGATTGATTTCACCCATCTTCCTGCAAATGACATGATTTTATTCTTCTTATGGATATATATATATCTTTATATCCATAAGATGTTGATGTGCACCTAGGCTGGTTCCATATCTTGGTCATTATGGACAGTGCCACAATAAACACAATATGAATAGTGCCAAAGTAAACATGGGTGTACAGGCATCTCTTTTGTATGGAAACTTCATTTCCTTTGAGTGCGCACCCAAGAGTGGCATAGTTAGATTGTGTAGCACCTCTCTCTCTTTGGCATCTTGAAGAACCTCCATGTTACTGAATTTTCCATAATGGCTGCACTAACCTGCATTCTTATCAACAGTGTATGAGAGTTATTTTTTCTCCACATCCTTGCCAGCATTTGTTATTTTTCCTTTTATTGATGTAGCCATTCTACTGAGGTGAGACAGAATCTCTGTGAACTTTTGATATGCACTTCTCTGATGGCTAAAGATGTTGAATATGAAAAGGAGGATTTTGAATGTTCTAATCACAAAGAAATGGTAATTGAGATGATGTATAATCTATCATGATTGATCATCACACAATGTATATACTGCCTCCCATAATTACATAAAATACTATAATTATCTGTCAATTAAAAATAAAGTTAAGAAAGAAAGCAACCTAAGACAGAAAATTGGTACTGAGAAGTGAGACTGTTGCTATACTGCATAGAGTGGTACCTGGGTCCACAAACTTTATTCTCTCCACAATTCTGGTTGCAAATCTAACTGGTCATGAACGGAATCAAATTTCCCCGTAAGGTTCAATATAAACAAGGTTAATCCCTTCTGACCCCTACAAACATGGTTGGTCATGAACTGATTTTGCTTGCAAACCAAATCAAATTTTCCCATAAGGTTCAATGTAAATAAAGTTAATCCATTCTGAACCATGAAATATGAAACAAAGTACAGTTCAGCACAATACGAAGAGGGAGAACACTGACCTTGCTTGAGGCAACTTCTGGTGTGGAGGATGGGAAGGTGGGCGGGGAGGAGGTTACTGTTTGGAGGGAGGGTCCCCTCCATAAGGAAATCGAGGCTACCTCCTTCAGGGGTTTCCTTTCTTCTTTGTCTCTTAGCTGCAGGGTAAATTTTGACAAAAAAATCTGTCTAATGTCACTTGTTTTTCCTGGACTGCATAACCCTCTGGAAATTAGACCATGTTATTGTTCATCAAATTCAACATTGTGTTCATTATAGTTAGGTTGGTGCTTCTCGAAGAAATCCCGGCACTCATCCCACTTTCCATAATGGATTTTATGACATCACTGCTGACTTCCTCCCCATCTTCCTCTTCCTCAGTGGATGCCCCTCAATGAGTACCTTCTGCTGCTCACTCTGGAGTTCAACGAGTGCTTCCGTCATCACCTCCTCCTTATGGTGCTCAACAAGCTCCTCTGTGTCTGCACCATTGGTGTCCAGACCCACACTCCTGCCCATGGACACAGTCTCCTCCACTACTGTGCATCAGACCCTTCAAAGTCACGTTCAGTGACACATTCTGGCCATTTCCCTCCAGGCTGAGTTTAAGGTCCAGTATGTGACATCTTCCCAGGCTTCGTCAGTGGGGTCGACGCAGTGGAGGACATTGAAATGCTTCTTCCAGAACTCTTTCAGAGTCAAGGACATCTCTTCAGTGACATTAAGACACCTGTTAAGGACCACTTTTGTGCATAGCTTCTTCAAGTTGCAGATCACTTGCTGGTCCACGGAGTGCAGAAGAAGTGTGTGGTGGGGGAGGAATTTGACCGTTATGAAGTCCTGCTCATCATCCGTATCACCCACCAGGGCTGGAAGGTGTCTCGGGACACTGTCCATCAGAAGGAGGCACCTTTCAGGCAGTTGGTTGTCAGAAAGATATTTCTTAACGGTGGAAGTGAACACCTCATGCATCCATTCCGTGAACCAACTTGTGACCCAACTTTCAAACTGACATGACAGGCAGTCTGACCCTGATCACATTCTGTTCTTTAAATGCACAAGGGGCCTGGGAACAATACACCAGGAGTGGCTTAATCTCCAGATCAGCACTTGCGTTCACACACAGCCAAAGGGTCAATCTGTCCTTCTTGGGCTTGTGCCCCAGCAATGCCTTTTCCTCCTGCATGTCAGAGTTTCCATTCAGCGTCTTCTTCCAGAAGAGCCCTGTTTCATTGCAGTTGAACACTTGTTGAAAGATGTATCCTTCCGGATTTAAGAATTCTGTAAAATTTTTTTCTGGCAGTCTTCTGCAGTGGCCCTGTCAGACCTGGAATCCTCACTATGTCGTATCACACTGTAGACATCACTGCTCTTGAGGAATTTATCAAACACCCTACTGGCTTTAAATTCATCACTTATTGCACTTGTAGAGGGGCTTTATTGCAGTAAATCACTGTGTAATTTCCTGGCATTTTCACAGATCATAGCTACACTAATGCTATCAGCTGCCAGCTGTTTCTCATTCAACCACACTAACAAGTTTTTCCACCTCGTCCAGCACTTGTGTCCTCTACTTGGTTAACAACGTTACCCCTTTTGCCACATCAGCTCCTTTGATGGCATCTTTATTCTTCAAAATAGTCGAGATTGTTGACTTCACCATCTTGTACTCCGAAGCCAGATCTGTCACATGAATACCATGCTCATGCTTTTCTACAGCTTCCTTTTTCAATTTAATGGTTATTTTCCTCAAAGTTTACCACTCTTGTTCTGCACTTTTTTGTTACCTTCATTATTGCTGTACACATTCTTGTAACCTTCATTACTGGTCTGCACTTTCTTTCTTCTTCTTTTTTTTTTTCATGACTTTGTTTTTATTTGCATAACTCTTATATGCAATACTGTGATGTATAACAAAACATAAAACTATAGTACTATACTGTATAGCACAATCAACGGAAATTACAGTACTATGCAAACAAAGTATAATTACAAAAAAGATGTTGAGGCTTTATAAACAAGATGTACAGAACATTACAAATAAAGACATGTTGTAAGTCTGAACAGTTGTTAAACAGGTAAGTGGTTAAACAGGGAATCTGTATAGACAATAATAGACATTGTTCTTTGGAGATTTTTCATTTTTCCTCAGAAATTTTTTTAAAATTCTTTCTGATACACTTATGAATTTCAAGTGAATTTTAAATATATTCATGTGAAATTATTTATCAATTTTCTTATGAAGAATGGTTTGTAAACCTGTACAATGACCCAAATTTTGACCATATTTCATTTTCTAATTTTGCTTTTTCTTCTTGATCAAATTTATTGAGAGTTATAATTTGGTCTTTACTAGAATCAACCTTAGTTTTTAAAAAAGTTTTCTCTATGTGTGAATTTTTAAAGTTTTTTTTTTGTCATTTTATTTCTCTTCTTCCACTTCTTTTCTTAAATTAAGTTTATTGGAACAATTTAGGTATACATAATGATCACATTCACCACAGGGAATTTGTCCCTGTACATGCTACATCTTAGTTCCTCTTTTTACCATCCCCCTCCCCTCTCTTCTACCCCTCTTCCCCTCCTTATTTACAAAGCTTTGTTTCCATTTTATTCTTTTTTCTCTCATTTTTTCTTTTCCCTTCCTTCCTCCCCTCCCAATTCCCCTTTCCTTTTGAGCAATTACTTTCTATTTCACAATGTCTATTATACATTTTGGTTCTTATTTCTGCTTTCAGTTTTTCACACAAGACAGACAATGTGATATTTATACATATGTGTCCAATTAAGAGTATGGTCTAAAGGTCCATCAATTTAGCTATACATGACTCAAATTTATCCTTCTTTATGGCTGAGCAGTACCCCCCTGGATAAAAAAAAATCTTTTTATCTACTCATCAGTTGATTGGCATTTGGGTTGTTTCCAAGATTTAGGTATTATAAACTGTGGTGCTGTAAACATGGGTGAGCATATACCACTGTGGTATGATGCTTTTAATTCTTTTGGGAAGATACCAAGAAGAGGGATACCTGGGTCAAATGGACCCTTTAGTCTAGTTTTTGAGGAATCTCCACACTGATTTCCACAGTGGTTGCACCAGTCTATACTCCCACCAACAGAGAAATGTTTCTTTTTCCTCACATCCTTGCCAGCATTTGTTATTGGTAGATTTATTGATGATAATCATTCTGGAGTGAGATGGAATCTCAGTATTGTTTTAATTTGCATATCTCAAATGATCAGTGATGTTGAACGTTTTTCCATATATTTATTTGTCATTTGTACTTTGTCTTCTGAGAAGTGTCTATTCATTTCAGATGCCCATTTTTTGATTGGCTCTTTAAAACTGGGGGGATTGTTCTTTTTCAATTTTTTATATGTTCTAGATATTAGTCCTTTGTCTGAAGATTAACTGGATAAAATTTTTGCCTACTATGTGTGCTCTTTTTACTTTGTTGGTGATTCCTTTTGCTGTTCAAAAGCTTTTTAATAAGGTGAGATCCCACTTATGGATTCTTTGTAGTATTTTCCATGCAGTCGAGGTTTTGTTCACAAAGTCTTTTCCTACACCTATGTCTTCATGAATTCTATCTATTCTCTATTCCAGCAGATTTAGTGTTTCTGTTTTAATATTTAGATCTTTAATCCATTTTGATTTTAGTTTAACGTATGGTGATATACATGGTTCTAGTTTTAGTTTTAGACATGTTGAAAGCCAATTTTTCCAGCACCATTTATTAAAGAGGCTGTCTTTCTTCTTGTGAAGGTGTTTGGCCACTTTGTGAAAGATAAGATGGTTGCGTGTGTTTGAAGTTGTTTTTGAATCTTCTAATCTGTTCTACTGATCCTCAAGTCTGTTTTTTTTTTTTTTTGGCCAGTACCATGATGTTTTTTTATAACAGTAGCTCTGTAGTATAATTTCAAGTCGGGGATTGTGATGCCTCCTGCTTTGCCTTTGTTGCCCAGAACTGTTCTTGCTATTCTAGGTCTCTTCTGGTTCCAAATGAATTTTAGGGATGTTTTCTCTTGTTCTGTGAGGTATGCTAATGGTATTTTGATTGGGGTTGCATTAAATCTGTAAAACAAATTTGGGAGTACGGCCATTTTTACTATGTCGTTCCTCCTACCCAAGAGCAAGGGATATCTTTCCATTTTCTGTATTCTCTTCAATTTCTTTTTTCAGTGTACTATAGTTTTCAATGTAGAGATCTTTTACTTCCTTTGTTAGATTGATTCCTAAGAATTTAATTTTTTGATGCTATGGTGAATGGTATGGTTTCCCCTAATTTCTCTTTCAGTGAGTTTGTTATTTGTGTACAGGAATGCTACTAATTTTTGTGTGTTGACTTTGTACCCATCTACTCTCCTGAATTAGGTTATTAAATCTAGAAGTTTTTTGATGGAGTTTTCGAGGTCTTCTATGTAAAGTATCATGTCATCTACAAATAATGGTAATGGAATTTCTTCCTTTCCTATCTTTACTTCTTTCTCTTGTGAACTTTCTTTTTATCACTGTGCTTGCTCTGCACTTTCTTTGGAACCATGCTAGATTGAATAATACTGTATGTACCGTATGTGCTAAAAAGCACACAAAAAGCTTCACAGCAGGTGTGCACAGGTGTCTGCAACCACAATCTTGACTAGAGGAAGGCATGACCATGTGTCAGAGCAGGAAAGATGGCCATGTTCATGTTCACGTGGGGAAGATGGCTGCAGTTGTGCTCATCACCTGACACAGAGTTCATGAAGAGAAGCGTGTATTAACTGAGGTATTACTGTATTTGAAAATGTAAAAGTGGTTTTGGAACTGAGTAATAAATGAAGGCTGGAATAATTTGGAGGAATGGGCTAGAAAAATCTTGTCTTGCCTGAACAGAGTATTATCATTCTGGTGAGAATTAAGCAGTCGAGGAGAGCTCAAGGAAAGCCTGAGCCATTTTAGAGATTACTTTTGTGGTCATGACCAGAATTTCAGTAGAAATTCAGATCGGGAGGACACTCTGGTGAGGTCTCCTGTGAAATTGAGGAACAAGGTATTGAAAACTAAAGACCATCCTTGTCACACAGTTGCAAAAGAACTTGCTTCTTCTGTTCTATATGTGTGCCCAAGAATTTTATGGAGCTCATAATTTAACAGTGATGAACTAGTATATCTGGTTGAAGAAATATTTCAGCAGCAAAGTGTTCACCTGTGTAGCAGTACAAGCGATCAAACCCAAGGCCTTGTACTTACCATACCACTGAGTAACAGCCCCAGGCCCCTCCTCTTTTCCCTTTTATAAAAAAAAATCTTTATTTTCAGACAGGGTCTGACTAAGTTGCCCAGGCCGGCCTCAAACTTGTGATTCTGCTGCCTTAGCTTCCCATGTAGCTGGGATTACAGGTGTGTGTCACCATGCCCAGCTCTGTGTGACTCCTTTTAATTAAATAGAGTGAATTTTGAGGGGTAATAAATAGCTTAACAATGGATTTATAACTACAAGGGAAATGGAATGGAAAGATTTGGAAAATTCACAGCCTGGCCTCATGAAGAGTAAAAAGGCATACTTAGGAGAGTAAATGAAGGGTTTGCCCAAGTGACCGTTTGCTAAAAAGAGTAGTATGGATGGAAGGGACCCAGGCATCATTAAAAAAAGAAGAGAAAGTTCTCAAAGCCAGTTTAAAAGTCTTTAAGGCTGCTCCTCTCACAGGGCTGGAGATCTAGGAGACCAGAATGGTTTTAGGGGATGGGTTAGGTTGTTCTTTGTTGGCTTACTGCCCAAGGCTGGCTCAGGGCTCTGCTCCCCCAATTCCAGTGCAGTTCTCCTCAGCCATCCTAACCTTGGCTGAAGGTGGCCCAGGTTTAGCTCCCACCACTGTTCTGCAGGAGGCAAAAGATAATCCCTTGCATTATGTGCATGGTGCTAAGTCTACAGCTTTACAGAATGCGAAAGCTGTGGAAACATGGCTACTTCCACCTAGATTTCAAAGCATGTTGCAAACAGCTTGGGTGCCTAGAGAAATACCACTGGGGAGGAGCTCACTGAGAGCTTCTACTAGGGCATTGCTGAGTGGAAACATGCACAAAGCCTTTACCAGGGCGATGCACAGTGGAGCCATGACAGTGGGACCACACTTGAGACCCCAGAACTGTAGGGCCACCAACATGCTGCACCAACTTGAGGAAGCTGCAGACATGAGATTCCAACTTGAGAGAGCTACTAGGCAGATTGAATCCAGAAAACCCATCAGTGTGCTGTGATGCAGAGTTGAAAGAGATTATTTTCCAACTTTAAGATTTACTATGATATTCCCTGTTGGGTTTGGACTAACTCAGGCGTTGTTATTACTTTTACCTTGCTGACTTCTTCCTTTTGGAGTGGTAAAGTCTATCTAATGACTGCTTCACTTTTGTATTTTGGAATCAGATAATTTTTATTTTTTATCTCACAGGCTTGGATTTGGGAGGGAATTTCTCTCACGATGAATCATTTCTCCAGTCTTACCCATGTCTCATTTAGATGAAACTGTTGACTTTGGACTTTGGGGTTGGTGTTGGAATGATTTCATTTGGAACTATTGAAATGAAATAAATATATTTTATGTGTGAAGAGGGCGTGAGTTTGGGGATCAGGGGAAGAAGTCTGTTATTTGAATGTCTCTTCCAAATTTCATGCTGAAAGTTCATTCACATTGTATGTGTAAAACTACTGCTGTGGGTGCCCACATTGTATTTGTCCTAATCCAACCTTGTGTTCCTTTCAACATTTTCTCACACCCTCAATAAATATTCCCACATACCTTTCTAGATTTCACATATATGATTAGAAAAGTCAATTAGTGAGCCAGGCATGGTGGTGTATACCTGTAATCCCAGCACTCTGAGAGGCTGAGGCAGAAGGATTGCAAATTTGAGCCCATGTTGGGTAACTTACCAACCTAGCAAGAATTATCTTAAAGATAATTTGAAAAAAGGGCTTGGGATTTAGTGCAGTGTGAATGCCCTGGGAATTCCACACAGATGAGAGAAAGGAAGGAAGGAAGAAAGCTAGGCAGGAAGAAAGGAAGGAAGGAAGAAGGAAAGAAAGAAAGAAGAAAGAAAGAAAGAAAGAAAGAAAGAAAGAAAGAAAGAAAGAAAGAAAGAAAGAAGATCAGCTAGTTAGTCTGGTATGTAGCATAGCACTTCATGGGTCTTACTTTGCACCTCATCTTTAGGGGGCTGCTGGGACTTGAGTCTAAAAGCAAAGAGGGGTGGAGGAGGTAGGTCGGGGAAGAACCAGCATTGTCTCATGGGGCATTTGCCTCAAGGTGAGGCCACTGAAGTTTCTTCAGGAAAGGTAGAGATAATCCTCTTGGATGATGAGAAGCTGGGTTCTTCTGAGAAGGGAAGGCCTTTTCCACTGGCAAAGAGCCTTATCAGAATTGGGGGTTCAATAGCTTCAGCTTTGTCAGTCTTCCTATGCATCTTCATTTTATAGAATCCCTTTCATAATTTTGTTTTAAATATACACATAAAAGCATATTTACTGCTTGTTAGGGCTCATATTTCAATGCCCCCCCAAAGACTCATGTGCTTGTAGGTGGGGCTTTTTGGAGGTAGTTGGATCATGGGTATGTAACAAATAGATTACTCCATTGATTTGCTCAGCATAGTTCTGGGGTTACTGGATGGATTTACTGAAGACAGAAGACTCACCCTGGCTGTGGATGGCACCAACCAATAGGCTTGTAGCCTGGATGGAATATAAAGGGAAAGGGAGGCTCACTGCTTCCTGCCTGCTGCCTGCTGTGCCATGGACTCTTTCTCCTCTGTGATGTCCCTCAGTCATGCTGCCCTGCCTTGGAACCAGCCAACTATGGACTGAAACTTCTACAAACTGTGAGCTAAAATAGACCTTTCCTCCTTTAACTTGTTGGTGTCACATATTGTGTTCCAGCAATGAGAAAGTAACTAAGACACTGCTGTTCAGCTCTGTGCAAAGAGACAGTCCTTTTTCCCCTAGTCATCAGATTGTACGTATATTTCCTTCCTGGGACAGAGCAATTTAACATCAATAGGAAAGCTTTTGATATCTAGTACTAGTATTTATTATACCACCAATTAACCTGTCATTTTATATTGCCCTGAAATGTTTTCAACCTCTTTCATTCTTTGATCATATCAAACAGATAAATCATAACTCTGGCTCACTCAAGATGCCAATTGATATAATTGTTCTATTTTATCAGTGTCTGAGATGCAAATTGAAAGGGCAGATTTGGTGCTTCAGTTAGAGCAGTGTTTTGCATTGGAAGGAAGTGATTACTTGTTTTATTAAAGAAAATGAAAGGAGGATGAACATGAATTATTGGCCACAGGAATGAAGGAAGACACAGTGAAGAGGAATGGTCAGATGAGAAGCTCCAGATGTAGAGGCTGGGGACAGTTTTGAGGAGACATTCACTACCTGCTTTTTCTGAACCCCTGATGTCTCTGAGTGGACCCTGGGGAACTGTCACCTTGGACAGGTTTGGTTGCACAGCTGCTGGTCTGGCTGGAACACGTGGTGTCCAACTCTCCTCCCTCCTCATCCTATTCTTCTTCAGCCCCCAAAGTTACGCCTCAATTTTCCAGAGGGGCTCCTAGGTGACAGAGAGCTACTGGGTTGATAGTTTCTATCTCCCTCAAGGAAAACCACTCTTGTCACCTCAGACCTCTTGTCACCTCCGATTTGTAGAGGGAAGTGGGTTACAGCCTGGACATCAACGTGATTTTAAGGGTGCATCCCTCAAAGAAGTTGTGATTGCTGAGCACTGCCTCTAGCAGTGAGCATGTCAGACATTTGTTGTCTCCAATGCAGTCTAACGCTCCCATTTACAGCTAGAAGCACTTTAAACAGGTGAGTCTTTCTCTCATTCCTTGCAAGCCACATTGGTATATGTGTATTTGCAGAGTACATTGCTTTTCTGACCTCTCTGCTGCTTTTCACATGCTACAAGCTCATTGCCGCCCCACATTCTGCCCCTGTGGACCCTCCCACCTGTTCTTTCCTCAGTTGTAGCTTCCAGTGAGGCTTTTCTGAAGACTTAGAATAACATCGCCACTCCTCTACCTGCTTATATCTCCTCCGCAGCACTCATTGCTTCCTATCCACAATCCTGTTGACTTAGTGGTGGCGATGATCTACCCAACATACCAGTCATTTTGGGGAGGGCTATTTGCCTGATTTCTACCAGCGCTGCCTTGCTGTTTCTCTAGCACTAGAAGATCACCTGGCATAAAATGTTGCCTCAGTAAATAGCTGTTGAAGAGAATAAAATAATAAGCTTAGCTTCTTTCTTCAAAGCTCCCACCTTTTTATACATTATGATGATGATGATGATGATGATGATGATGTATATTTCATTTTCCTTCTGTGGTTTCCTTCAGGTTTCTTTCGCTTTTGTTTTTCTGACTTCATGGGCTTTACCATGTCTGTTATATCAGACATACTAATTGAATGGAATTGTCAAAACAATCTTTATTCATAGTGATAAGGAGTACTGGTAGGGTATTTTATAGAATGCCCACTACTGGAATTTGTCTTTGGTTTTTCTCATTAAATGACTGGATTTATGGTTTTATTTTGTTTTTAAGGAAGACTACAGACACACATCACATCTTGGTTCATCTTTTCAGGATGATCTATCACTGCTGAGACTGAACTTGCTCACTGGCTGATCATTTGTCAAGTCTCTCCACCATAAAATGACTTTTTCACCCTTTCATACTTCTCTGAATGGAGGCCACTGTGTACAGCTTATATTAAGGTGTGGGGAGTCATACTTCACATCCTTGATGGAGAACCTAAGTTTTTCAGAATTTTTCTGCAGAAGAAATTTGATTCTTCTTTGTGTTTATTCAATTATTTTCTTATAGAAGTATGGACTTATGGATATTTATGACATTTTGTGTTAAAATTTTGTTTTATGTTATTTTGTTGCTAAAATTATTTCAGCTGTGGACATTGGAAGTTATTTTAGTTGGCTCCTCTGTTCCTTTGATGTACTCCCAACCCTGTGGGTTCATAGTTCTTGAGTACTTCTCATATTATAATATACTCCACATTATGTTTTTCCTGCTTCAGCTTTAGAACTAGTCTTTTCTCCAAGGGACCCTTATTTCTTTTACTGGAGAGCAGTAGTATGGACTAAAATCTGTACACTATATGTACTTATTACTAATGGGATATGGTTGCTTTTTAGGGCCTTTTCAGCTGAAGTAGCAAAGGAATTCATGTGCATGTATTATCTCATGTATATATCTATCTGTGAACACTCCTGTATGCACCTCTCTGTATCACACCAAGCTAAACATTAGTTCCTCATGATGTATCTAACTCCAAACAAATACCCCATGGATCATCCAGCCTTTCTGGGGTGTCATCTCCCACTTCAACAGCATGAAAACTGGCATTCATGATCTGCTATTCATTTACTGAATTCCAATATGGACAGTGGTTAACCTGAACCAACTAGACTACACTGTTTGTACTGCACCTCTTTCACCTTCAGTCCTCGAGGCTCACTCATTTCCAAAGTTGCCCCCCCACCCCTTCACTAAGGTGTACAATACACTTTATAGAGTTAAACTCTATTTCCACCATCTGTATCCAGCATCACCCCAGTGTCCTAAATAATTTTATGTATTGGGATTCATTTCTTGCATTGTAAGTTCTATGGGTCTTGACAAATGTGTATTGTAATGAATCTAGCCTTGTAGTATCACACAATAAAGTATTATACAGCATCATACAGAGGCTAAACAGGTACGTGCTTCTAAACATTTCCTCCCAGTCGATTATTTGTTTTTCTCAAAACTCTTTTAGCATAAGTTTTTCATTTTAATAAAGCATAACTTATGTATTATTTCATGAATAATGTTTTTGCTGTTAAATCTAAAAACTCATTATCAATCCCAAAATCACTTAGATTTTTTCTATGTTTAATTCAATAATTTTCATACTTCTCTTTCATTTTTCCATAGGCTTTTGGTTGTGTTTAGTTTCCTTTTATTCATTTATTAGGTTTATACTCTAGTACTTCATTTTTTTAAAACTATTATCAAAGATAATGTTTCTCTAATTTCAAATTCCTTTTGCTCATTACTGATATATGGGAAATCAATGAAATTTTATGGTTAAACTTTTTTTATTTTATAGAAGCAAAAACAATGTGACAAAATTTCAAAACAAGATTGCAGGAGAGTAACAATGGTTAGTACATTGCATATTGTTATCTTCATGTAGTTGCTTATAAGATATAGGAATGAAAAATTGATCAAACAATATAGGCACAAACTTTTCTTTTCAATGAACTAATAGCAATTAGTAGTATAACTATCTTAACAGTCTTGTGTGTATATATATATATATTTTTTTCCTTTTTCTTTCCTTCTTTTCTCCTTTCCCCCATCCCAGTTTCTCTTTCCCTTTGAACAGTTGCTTTCCATTTCACAATATCTATTGTACATTTTGGATCTTATTTACTCTTTCAGCTTCTCACACTAGGCAGACAATATGATGTTTACACATGTGAGTCTGATTTATTTCATTTATGAGTATGGTCTCAAGTTGGATCCTTTCCCCTATAAATGTCTCCAGTTTATCCTTCTTTATAGCTGAGTAGTACTCCTTTGTATAAAAAACCACAACTTTGTTATCCATTCCTCAGTTGATGGGCATTTGAGTTGTTTACAAGATTTAGCTATTACAAATTGTGCTGCTATAAACATGGGTACACATATATCACTATGGTACGATGTTTTTAATTCTTTGGGGAAAACACACAGAAGGGGAATAGCTGGGTCAAATGGGACCTCTGATCCTAGCTTTTTGAGGAATCTCCACACTGATTTCCACAGTGGTTGTACCAGTCTACACTCTCACCAGCAGTGGAGAAGTGTTCCTTTTTCACACAGCCCTGCCAGCATTTGTTGTTGGTTGATTTCTTGATGATAATAATTATATTTTGTTCTTCTCAATCATTTTTCCTTTTATTTCTTTTGCCTGGCCTATTACCCTAGATAGGACTGCCAAGATAGCTGAATATTGATGAGGTGATAGCACATCCTTGCTTTTTCTTTATCTAAAGATCAAAGTTTTCAATTATTTCCCTTTAACTTTCTGATCATTGTTTAAAATTATGAATACATCTTGAATTATATTAAATATTTTTTCCATCATTGATATATTTTTCTCAGCCTACTAATATATTATCATATTGTATATGTATATATACAATATGATAATATATTGACAGACAGAATATACATATGGATTCTATTCGCTAGTGTTTTATTAACATCTGTAATTTTGTTATAATGTATTTAGCCAGTTTCACATTGGAATAATTCTGGTGTGGAAAGATTATTCAGAAAGCGTTATTCCCCTGTTGTCTGGAAGAGATTGCAGAGAATGTATATTAGTTCTTTAATATTAGAGAGAATGCTTCAGTGAAATTTTCTGGGTTGGTGTTTTGAAGATTTTTAGTTAGTAATTTTATTCTTCTTAACAAATACAGAGTTGTAAATTTTATTAGTCAATTTCCAGCCACTGGGGCAAATTCCTGGTACCTGTGACTTAAAGGAGGAGAGGTTTACTTTGGCTCCTTATTTTGGAGGGTCAGCTGGGGACTCAGCAGAGGGTGTGGGGGATGAAAGCTGCTCAACCTCAGAAGCCTGAAAGCAGAGAGGGGAGGGAGGAGCCTAGGGCAGAGAGATGCTCTTCCAGGTCACACCCCAGTGACCCTCTTCTTCTGAGGCCCCACTTCCTCCCAACACATTCAGCCATGAAATCATCAGTGGATTAATACACTGATCAGTACAGCATCCCCATGATCCAATCACCTTCTGAAAGTCTCACCTATGAACACATGAGATTTGGGGGACATTTTTTATCTAAACCATAACAAAAGTTATCCATTTCTCCTGGAGTGGGATTTGGTAATTTTGTTTTTCCTAGGAATTGGTCCATTCTATCTAAGTTATCACATTTGTGGGGATAAAGTTGTTTGTAGTGTGCCCTTTCAGCCCTTTTCACATCAGTGGGATCGTCTGTTTTCACCCTCTTGTATTCTTATGTTGGTAACTGTATTAGTTAGCTTTCATCACTGTGGCTAAATACCTGACGCACACAATTTAAAGGAGAAAATCTCATTGTGGCTTGAGGTTTCAGAAGGCTCAGTCCCATGTTCAGCTGGTTCTATTGCTGTTGGCAGGCAGTGAATATCATGGCAGCAGGAAGGGTGCAGCCAGCTGCTCACCTTATGGTAGCTGAAAGCACAGGATTGGAGAAGAGCTGAAGAGGAAAGGGCCAGGGACCAGATGGAGTCCCCAAGGTCACACTGGTAATCTTCCAGTGTCTCCCAAGCCAATCAGGTTGACTATCAAGACTAACCACCACAATAAGTATGTCTTATCTCTTTATCTATTGGTTAGGTTGGGAAGAAGATTTTCAATGTCATTGGAAATTTTAAAAGATCTAACTTTTGGATTTATTGTTATTTTGCTTTTTGCCTATTTCCAATTTCTGACTTCTTTTCTAATTATTTCATTTCTTCTGAGTGTTTAAGGTTAATTTGCTCACTTTCCTTTCCTTCTTTTCTTTCTTTCTTTTTCTCTTTCTTTCTTTCTTTCTTTCTTTCTCTCTCTCTCTCTCTCTTTTTCTTTTTCTTTCTTTCTTTCCTTTTATCTTGTGGCACTGGGGATTGAACCCAGGGCTTTGTACATGCCAGGCAAGTGCTCTGCCACTGACCCACACCCCCATCCCTCAATTTTCTAAAGTGGAAGCTTTGGTAGTTGATATTGGATATTTCTTCTGTTCTATGATCCTCATTTAATGGAATATAATTTCCTCTATTGCATTAGCTATTTTGATAAGTTATATTTTCATCTAATTGAAAATATTTAAAAATTTCTCCTGTATTTCTAAATTTGTATTTCTTATTTGGTGCTATTTAGAGATATGCTGTTTAATTTTCAAGGGTTTGGGGATTTTCCAATGATCTTTCTGTTGTTGAATTTTGACTTATTTTTCCTTGACAAATGAGAGCATAATTTGTGTGATTTCTACTATTTTGAATTGTTTAGATGATTTTTATGGCCCAGATTATGTGGCCTGTTGAGGTGGCAGTACTCTATTAGCTTCACAAGAAGGAATGTTTTGTTGTTGGTGGATGAACTATTCTATAAATGTCAATTAGATTAAATTGATTCATGACATTGTTTGAATATACCTTCAGTGTTTTTCTGTCTACTTCTCTATGTTATTGACAAAGTGTTAAAATCATCAACACTGTAATAAATTTGACTGCTTTTCCTTTCATATCTACCAATGTTTATTTGCATATCTTGATGTTCTTTGATGCATGCACATTTAATATTGCTATTTTTTTAGAAAGCAGATGCCTTTGTGATTAATATCCTTCCTTATCCCTGATAATTTTCCTCCCTCTGAAGTCTACTATGTCTTAAGTTAATACAGCTACTTCATCTTCCTCTTGATAAGTGTTAGCAGAGCAGATGTTACTCAAGCTATTTGCTACAAACTTGAATCTTGGTATTTAAAATGGGATTCTTCTAGTTCACATGTGGTTTCTTTTAGTCAACTCTGACAATTTTTGATTTTGGTTGTTTTATTTAGACCATATTTAGATGATTATTGTTCTAGCTAGGTTACTGTCTTATATTTTATGACACTTTCTATTTGCTGTAGTATTTGCTATTTCCTTTTTCTCTCCTTTTGTGCTTTCTCTTGATTTAATTGAACAATTTATATGATTTCAGCCCATCTTTTCTCAGCATGCCGTTATGTTTTAAAAGTGTTGATTTTTTCTAAAGTTTACTATACGCACTTTTAACATATGTAAGTCTACTTTCAAAGAGCACTATACCACTTACCACATATTAACAATTTTTGCTTCTCATTCCTTGGGACATTTCTGTCATTCATTTCACTTCAAATCTCTAATGATCCAGTTTGCTTTAAGCAATCTGTTGAATTTTAATTTGATTGATTAAGAATAAGAATAGGGCTGGGGCCTAGTTCAGTGCTAGAGCACTTCCTAGCAGGTACAAGACCCATATATGTAAATTTACTCCTCATTTATTCCTTCTCTGATGCTCTTCTTTGCTCTCTCTAGATCTAAGTTTCTGCCTATTCATTTTTTCTCTGCCTGAAAAGTTTATACTAACATTTTTTTAAAATAAACATTTTCTAACAATGAATTCTTTCAGTTATTGTTTGAGAAAATCTTTGTTTCTCCTTTGGTTTTGAAATACAATGCCCTGGATATAGAACTCTAGGATAGTGTATTATCTGGTCTACATTTTAGCTATTTCACTACTCTCTTTTTGCTTGTGGAGTTTTTAAAAAGAATCCTGCTGGGCCGGTGAGATAGCTCAGTGGCATAAGTGCCTGCCTGGCAAGCACAAGGTCCTGAGTTCGACTCCCAGATCCCACATATGAAAAAAGGGCCGGTGATATCACTCAGCAGCATGGGCGCCTGCTGGTGTGCGAGGCCCTGAGTTCAACCCTTGGTACCCACAAAAAAAAAAAAAAAAAAGAATCCTGTTATTTTTATTATTTCTGTATTACTTAGAAGAAAGTTTTATGGTTTTAAAAATTCTTTCAACGTTTCTGGTATTTTCTGAATTTCCTTGATCAGTGTTTTGATGCCTGATAATTTTGAAAACTCTCACAGTCATTATTTCAAGTCTTTCTTTTGGGCTGTTCTCTTTCTCCTGGTATTTCAATTACATGTGTGTCACACCTTTTAATAGTTTACCACAGTTCTGGGGCTTTTCAGGGTTGTTTTCGCATTTAATTTTCAAAATATTTCAGTTAGAAAGATTCTGCTGCACTGTGATAGAATCTGCTGATAGTTGGTCATGTTATCCATATTAGATATTCTTCTTTTTTTTTGGCTGAAATTTTTATTTAAAAATTTCCCTCAGGGCCGGTGAGATAGCTCAGCAGCATAAGCGCCTGCCTGGCAAGGGTGAGGTCCCAAGTTCAACTCCCAGAACCCACATAAAGGAAAAAAAGGGGCTGGTGATATCACTCAGCAGCACAAGTGCTTACTGGCAAGTGCAAAGCTCTGAGGTCGACTCCCGGTACCCAAATTAAAAAAAAAAGTCTCCAGTTTATCTTTCTTTATGGCTGAGTAGTATTCCATTGTATAAAAATACCACATCTTTTTTATCCATTCCTCAGTTGATGGGCATTTGGGTTGTTTCCAAGATCTGGCAATTACAAATTGTGCTGCTATAAACATGGGTGCACATACATCATGGTGGTACTATGTTTTTAATTCTTCTGGGAAGAAATCCAGAAGGGGAATACCTGGGTCAAATGGGAACTCCAATCCCAGTTTCTTGAGGAATCTCTGCACTGATTTCCACAGTGGTCAAACCAGTCTACATTCCCATCAACAGTGGAGAAGTGTTCCTTTTTCCCCACTGCCCCTCCAGCATTTGTTATTGGTTGATTTCTTGACAATAGCCATTCATTCTGGGATGAGATGGAATCTCAGTGTTGTTTTAATTTGCATCTCTTGAATGACGAGTGAAGTTGAGCATTTTTTCATGTATTTATTTGCTATTTGTATTTCTTCATCTGAGAAGTGTATATTCATCTCAGATGCCCATTTTGGGATTGCGTGTTTAATTTTGGGAGGTCTGATTTTTTTGAGTTCTTTGTATGTTCTCAATAGAAGTCCTTTTTCTGAGTAACAGCTGGCAAATAGTTTCTCCCACATTGTGGGTTGTCTCTTCACTCTGTTGGTGGTTTCTCTTGCTGTGCAAAAGCTTTTTAATAATATGAGATCCCAGTTGTTGATTGTTTGTGATAGTTCCTGGGCGATTGGGGGTTTATTCATAAAGTCTTTGCCTACTTCACTGTCTTCAAGAGTTTTACCTATTCTGTCTTCCAACAGATTTATTGTTTCTGTTTCAATATTTAGATCTTTAATCCATTTTGAATTTAGTTTAGTGCATGGTGAAAGATATGGGTCTAATTTTAATCTTTGGCATGTGTGGAGCCAGTTGTTCCAGCACCATTTATTAAAGAGGCTATCTTTCTTCCAGTGAATGTGTTTGGCACCTTTGTCAAAGATAAGGTGGCTTGGGGCTGGTGAGATGGCTCAGCAGCGTAAGTGCCTGCCTGGCAAGCGTGAGGGCCCGAGTTCAACTCCCAAAACCTGCATATGAAAAAAGGGCCAGTGATATTGCTCAGCAGCACGGGTGCCTGCTGGCACACGAGGTCCTGAGGTCGACCCCTGGTGCCCACAAAAAAAATATATATATATATAAGGTGGCTTAGTATGTCTGGAGTTGTTTCTGCATTTTCTAATCTGTTCCATTGATTCTCAGGTCTGTTTTTTAGCCAGTACCATGCTGTTTTTATCATGGTAGCTTTACAATATAATTTCAAGTCAGGGATTGTGATGCCCCCTGCCTTGCCTTTGTTGCCCAGAATTGCCTTTGCTATTCTAGGTCTCTTCTAGTTCCAAATGAATTTTAGGATTGTTTGCTGTAATTCTGTGAGATATGTTGTTGGAATTTTGCTTGGAATTGCATTAAATCTGTATAACAATTTTGGAAGTGTGGCCATTTTCACTATATTGGTTCTTCCTACCAAAGATCAAGTGATATCTTTCCATTTTCTGATATCCTCTTCAATCTCCTTTTTCAGAGTACTGTAGTTTTCAGTGTAGAGGTCTTTTACATCCTTTGTTAGTTTGATTCCTAGGTACTTCATTTTGTTGGATGCTATTGTGAAAAGTGTTGTTACACTAATTTCTCTTTCAGTGAGTTTGTTATTCATGTACAGGAAGGCTATTGATTTTTCAGTGTTGATTTTTGTATCCAGCTATGCTACTGAATTTGCTTATTAAATCTAGCAGTTTCTTAGTGGAGTTTTTGGGGTCTTCTACATAGAGTATCATGTCATCTGCAAATAATGATAATTTAACTTCTCCCTTTCCTATTATTATTCCCTTTATTTCTTTCTCTTGTCTAATTGCTCTGGCTGAAGTTTCCAGGACTATGTTGAATAAGAATGGAGACAGTGGACATCCTTGTCTTGTTCCTGATTTTAGAGAGAAATCTTTAAAAACCTTAAAAAAACAATAAAAAGCATCAATGAATCAAAGAGTTGGTTCTTTGAAGGATTAAATAAAATTGACAAACCCTTATCCACCTTATAAAAAAAAGGAAAGAAAAGACTCAAATCCACATAATTAAGGATGAAAAGGGTGATATCATAACAGACCCTGTGGAAATCCAGAAGATCATCTATACCTACTTTAAAAACTTGTATTCTAATAAGATGGAAAATGCAGAAGAAATGGACAGATTCCTAGATACATATGAATTAACAAAGCTCAATCAAGAAGATATAAAAATCCTAAATAAACCAATATCAATCAATGAAATCAAAGACATAATTAACAACTTTCCTACAAAGAAAAGCCCAGACCCAGGTTTTGTCCATTTAGTATGATATTAGCTGTTGGTTTGTCACAGATGGCTTTTATCAGATTGAGATATAGACCATGTATTCATATTTTCTGTAGGGATTTTTTTTTTTATCATGAATGGGTGCTGGACTTTGTCAAAAGCTTTTTCTGCATCTATTGAGATGATCATATGATTTTTTTCATTGGCTCTGTTAATATGGTGTACTACATTTATTGATTTTCATATGTTGAACCATCCCTGCATCCCTGGGATGAATCCAACTTGGTCATGGTGTATAATCTTCTTGATTATTTGCTCCATTCAGTATCTTACTGAGGATTTTTGCATCTATGTTCATTAGGGAGATTGGCCTGTAGTTCTCTTTCTTGGTTGGATCCTTCTCTGGTTTTGGTATCAGGGTAATGCTTGCTTCCAGGAATGAATTTGGGAGTATTGCTTCCCTTTCAATTTCATTAAAGAGTTTCAGAAGTAGTGATGCTAGATCTTCTCTAAATTTCTTGTAGAATTGAGCAGTGAATCCATCAGGGTCTGGGCTTTTCTTTGTAGGAAGGTTGTTAATTATGTCTTTGATTTCATTGATTGATATTGGTTTATTTAGGATTTTTATATCTTCTTGATTGAGCTTTGTTAATTCATATGTATCTACAAATCTGTCCATTTCTTCTGCATTTTTCATCTTATTAGAATACAAGTTTTTAAAGTAGGTATAGATGATCTTCTGGATTTCCACAGGGTCTGTTATGATATCACCCTTTTCATCCTTAATTATGTGGATTTGAGTCTTTTCTTTCCTTTTTTTTTATAAGGTGGATAAGGGTTTGTCAATTTTATTTAATCCTTCAAAGAACCAACTCTTTGATTCGTTGATGCTTTTTATTGTTTTTTTAGTCTCCAATACATTAATTTCTGCTCTGATCTTTATAATTTCCTTCCTTGTATGAGCTTTTGGCTTAGCCTACTCTTCCTTTTCTAGAAGTTTGAGTTTTACCATTAAGTTGTTTATTTGTGCTTGCTCTATTTTCCTGATATGGGTATTTATTGCTATAAATTTCCCTCTTAGGACTGCTTTCATTGTGTCCCATAGGTTCTGGTGTGCTGTACAGTCATTACCATTCAGTTGTAGAAACTGTCTAATTTCTTCTTTAATTTCATCTGTGACCCATTGGTTGTTCAGGAGCATGCTATTTAATTTCCACGTGTTTAGGAAGTTCATGTGGTTTCTTTTGTTATTGATTTCCAATTTCATTGCACTATGGTCTGATAATATGCATGGGATAATTTCAATTCCTTTGCATTTACTTAAGCAGGTTTTATGAGCTAGTATGTGGTCTATTTTGGAGAACGTCCCATGTGCAGCTGAGAAAAATGTGTATTCTGATGTTGTGGGATGGAACACTCTGTAGACATCTACTAAGTCCATTTGTTCAAAAGTTTGGTTCAGTTCTACTATTTCATTATTGATTTTCTGTCCAGTTGATCTATCTTTTTGTGACAGTGGAGTATTGAGATCTCCCAATATAATTGTATTAGTGCTTATTTGATTTTTCATGTCCTTTAGTACTTGTTTTATATAGCTGGGTGCATTGGTATTTGACGCATATATATTTATGATCGTTATCTCTTCCTCTTGGATTGTTCCCTTTACAAGGATGTAATGACCGTCTTTATCTCTCTGAATCCTTCTTGGCTTGAAGTTCACTTTGTCTGCAAAAAGAATAGCTACCCCTGCTTTTTTCTGGGTTCCTGTGGCATGGAGTATTGTTTTCCATCCTTTGACTTTCAGTCTATGAATTTCTTTTTGAATTAAATGTGTTTCTTGTATGCAGCATATTGTTGGATCTTGCTTCTTGATCCATTCTGCCAGTCTGTGCCTTTTGATTGGTGAATTGAGACCATTAACATGGATGGTTAAAACTGATATGTATTGACTTGCCATGTCATTCTCCTGTTGTTGGCTTCCCTCTCTTTTTCTTTTTATTTTTCACTCTCCCTCTGTTTGTTTGCCCTGCCTGGTAGATTCCTTCTGTTGGGATTCATGGAGTTGTAGTCCTTGTTATCTCTTTCTAGAATGTCCTTCAAAACATTTTGGAGTGCTGGTTTGGTGGTCATAAATTTTCTCAGATGTCCCTTGTCGTGGAAGTATTTTATTTCTCCATCTGATTTTAAAGATAGTTTTGTGGGGTACATCAATCTGGGATGAGGGTTATTTTCCTTTAAAACTTGAAATATTTCACTCCAAGCTCTTCTTGACTTGAGGGTTTGTGCTGAGAATTCAGCTGTGATTCTGAGGGGCTTTCCTTTATAGGTGATTTGTTTCTTTTCCTTGACAAATTTTAAGATTCTACTCTTTTGTTGAATTTCTGGAATCTTGACTATGATATGTCTGGCTGAAGATTTTTTTTGATCATGGCTAATTGGAGTTCTCTATGCCTCACTTATGTGCACATCAAATTCTTTTTCTCTACCAGGGAAATTTTCTGCTATGATGTCTGTGAACAGTTTTGTTATATCATTTATGCTATCTCCTGCTTTTTTCTTTGACTCCAATTAATCTTAAGTTATTCTTCTTTGCATCATCTAGCAACTGTTGGATTGATTTCTCATTGTCCCTTGCTATTTTTAAGAATTCTTTTCATGATCACTAATCACAAGCCTGTCTTCTATATCTGAGATCCTGTCCTCACATTTGCTTAATCTGCTACAAATACTTTCAATGGAATTTTTGTTCTCCTGGATATCTGCTTGAACCTGCCTTATGGATTCCATCTCTTTCCTATGCTGAGCATTCATGGCTTCCATGATTTTCTTGAGTTCATCTGTTTTTTTTTTTTTTTTTTTTGGTATCTGCTCTAAAGTCCCTAAGCATGGTCTTCATTGTGGACATCATCTCTGCAGTTACCTGAGAAATTATTTCTGATTTCATTTTTTCCAGAGCCTCATTCAATTTTTTTGTTGTTGCCACTTCAGAGATGCTGGATAGGTGGCTTTCAGATTGTCCCACCTCATAGTCCTCTGGGTTTGCCTCTGGTGAACTGGATGTATGGGATTGCATCTTGTTTAAGTGTCTTCTCATTTTCCTTTCTTTGTTTAGTTTAATTCCTGGGGTGATGTTTGTAAATTGCCTATGGTAGGTTGCTTTATTGCTAGTATTTAAAACATGCAGTAGATGACTACTTCTCTAGGGTATCTTGCAGGTGTAGCTTGTTTTTGGGTTTTGAGTCTGATGTAAGATCCTACCTCTTCAATTTGTTGGACATGAGACGTTGCTGCCTATTCGGCCCAGTCCTTGGTTCTTTGGCACTATTCCACAGTGTTTTCTGTGACTCTTAATCCATCTCAGTCATGGTATAACAGGAAGAAGAGCTGTTTAGAATAATTATGTCACTTTTGGCTATAGTGGTACCAAAAGCATCAAACACAGCCTAGAAAATGACAGACTGAGCTTACCAGTTATTTGCCACTTTTAACTATCTGTGGTTATATAATAAAGTCTAAAACAAGCCAGAAAAATATATGCAGTATAGTAGTCCTTAATATGTCAATTTTGCCCTCAGGAGTTTAAATGTAAAATGAGTTAAGGTTAAAATAGGGCATTGGAAGAAGAGGAAGGGATTAGATGTAAGGCTGGAGGACAAAGTGGGATCCGGCTAGTGTTGGGAAACTGTTGCAGAAAACTGGTGGGGAAAAGAGAAGGAAGGGATGAAAGGAAGAACAGAACAGAACCACAACCACAAAGAAGTTAGAAACTCTGTTTACACTTGTATAAAATCAAGGTCATACAATGAAGGAAAAAACAAACAAACAAAACAAAACAAAACAAAAACACCCTCACCAGAACAAAAAACAAATGAGAGAAAAAAAAATGTTTACTTCCAGGTTTTGACTCTGCTGTAGGCAAACACGGTGTAGAGAGAGAGTCCTGTTCTGTGCAGATCTGTCTCAGCAAGCCAGCAGCAGCCCTTTGGTGAGGCAGTGGGCAGTAGCCTGCACTCTCTGGTGGAGATCAGACTCATTCACCTGCCGCTGTCAGCACACATTCCGAGTCCTGACCCTGGCTGGGAGCCATGGATGGAGCAGTGGCTGCCCTGAGTTCCGAGCTCAGCTGCCCACCGAACAATGGCACCCAGCCAATTGGGATGGCTTGACTTCAGCACTCACCACCAGCCAGCACAGTCCTTCATGGCCGCTGCTTCTCTGCACTGCTGCATGGCAGTCACCATGTCTGCAGATCTGAACTTCCTCTGTCACACTGGGATTCCTGACACAGGGGAAAGGTGCCGGTGGCCACTTCCTTCTTCTTTGTTGGAGTTTCTCTCTTCACTCCCTCTGTGGGCCCCAAACTGTGCTTCAGATCCTTCCTGGGTCCAGGGGATCCACTTCCCTCCTTCTCTTCCTCCCCTAGCCACTATATTCCAGTGTCAGGACAGCAACATTTAGAGAGGTTTGCTGCCTGCTTCTTACAACTCCGCCATCTTCCCACCGGTCCTGTCTAAAACTCTTGAGGTCGTAGGTACAGGAAAAGATTTCCTAAACAGAATGGCAATTGCATGAGAAATGATAAGAATCAACAAATGAGATTGTATCAAATTAAAAGCTCATGTGCAGCAAAAGAATTATTTACTAGAGTGAGGAGACCTACAGAATGGGAAAAAAAATTTTGTCAGCTATTCTTCAGACAGAAGACTAATATCTAATAGAATATATAAAGAATTCCAAAAAAAATTTTTTTTGTGGGTACCGAGGATCAAACTCAAGACCTCATGCTTGTGAGCAGGTGCTTGTGCCACTGAGCGATATCACCAGCCCTTTTTCCCTTTGTATGTGGGTTCCAGGAGTCGAACTCAGGACCTTGTGCTTGCCAGGCAGGTGCTTATGCTGCTGAGCTATCTCACCGGTCCCCTCCAAAAAATTTTGACTACCTAAAGTTAAAGATACAGTCAAGAAATGGACAAGTGAAATAAACAGACACTGCACAGAGGAAGAAGTACAAATGGCCAACAAATATATGAAAAACTGTTTGGTACCTCTGCCCATTAGAGAAATACAAATTAAAATAATGCTAAGATTCCATCTTTCTACAGAAAGAATGAGGATCATCAAGAAATCAAAAAATAACAAATGCTAGTGTGGTTGTGGTGAAAAAGAAACACTCCTATACTGAGGATGGGAATGTAAACTAGTACAACCATTGTGGAAGTCAGTGTAGAGATTTCTCAAGGAACTAAAATTAGAAATTCCATATGGTCCAGTTATCTGCCTTCCATGTGTCTTCCACAAAGGGCTTAAGACACCATACTACAGTGATATATTCATACCAATGTTTATAACAACACAATTTTTTTTTTTTGGTACTGGGGGTCGACCTCAGGACCTCGTGTGCCAGCAGGCGTCCGTGCCACTGAGCAATATCACCGGCCCTTTTTTCATATGTGGGTTCTGGCAGTCGAACTCAGGCCCTCACGCTTGCCAGGCAGGCACGTACGCCGCTAAGCCATCTCACCGTCCCTATAACAACACAATTTGCATTAGCTAAATCCTGGAAGGAACTTATATATTCATCAACAGATGATTGGATAGAGAAAATGTAGTATTATACATAATGGACTAGCACTTGGCTATAAAGAAGGACAAATTTGAGACATTTGTAGGAATATGGATGCACCTCAAAAATATAATGTTCAATGTAATAAACCAGACACACAAGATTAAATCTGTATGGCATCTCTCATTTGAGTAAGGCAAAGCATAAACAAAGAGATCAATAAAGAATGGATAGAAGGAGATGGGGGTATGAATCTCTTGCAAACAGATTCAGGTCCAAGGGACTAGGGACAAGGGATGAAGGGAAGGGAAAAGGGAAATAAGAAGAATAATAATATATTATGAACAGGAAATTAATAACCTCAATGAATGTAAACATTATATAAACATGAGCTAAGATGAATAATCAACAAGAATCAAAATAGAAAAAGCAGGGCTGGTGAGATCAGCGGCATAAGCACCTGCCTGGCAAGTGCGAGATCCTGAGTTTGACTCCTGGTACCCACATAGGAAAAAAGGGCTGGTGAGATCGCTCAGCAGCACGGGTGCCTGCTGGCACGTGAGATCCTAAGTTCAACCTCCGGTACCCACAAAAAAAAAAAAAAAAAAAAAAAAAAAAGCAGAATTAAAGGAGGGAGAAGGAAGTGGAAAAGGAAGAGGAAGGGGATTAGATAACAAACAAGTTGTGCTGTGTACATGTACCCATTCCCCAAGTTGATTATAAATTGCATGTACTGTAAACATATACTAAGAAAAACAACACCAGAAAAATAAGCCCCAAAGTAATGACAAATCCAGTTATGAAAAAAAGAAAGAAAAAGACTGCGACTTTCACAAAGAAAAGAAGAGTAATGGAATGTGTTAATGTAGAAGTAAACATGACCTTTCTCCTTACGAGTTATTTAATAATACTTGTGTTAAGATTTACAACATTGGGCCGGTGAGATGGCTCAGCAGCGTAAGTGCCTGCCTGGCAAGCGCGAGGGCCCGAGTTCAACTCCCAGAACCCACATACCGAAAAAGGGCCAGTGATATCGCTCAGTGGCACGGGCGCCTGCTGGCGCATGAGGTCCTGAGGTCGACCCCTGGTACCCACACACACACACACACAAAAGATTTACAACATTATCATGTATGGTGTTTAATATGTAGAAAATAGAAAGCAATTTTACTTCAAAAAGTGACATTAAAGAATTGAAATGGAAATCAGTTTTCTGTAGTCCACCCAAAGTGGTAGGACATGGACACCTGAAGGATGTGATAATTTACACATATAAATGGTAATAAAAAAATAAAAATAAATACAAAAATAGTAATAAGAAATCCAACCACTAAGATAACTGTAAAAAGTACACTGCTTAGAATAACAAATAATAAATAAAAGTAGAAATCTCAAAAATGTCCAAGAAAAAAAACATTACACAAAAGTGTTAAAAAATAATTATTAGGGCTGGTGAGATGGTTCAGTGGCATAAGTGCCTGCCTGGCAAGCATGAGGTCCTGAGTTCGACTCCTGGTACCCACATACGAAAAAAGGGCCAGTGATATTGCTCAGCGGCATGGGCGCCTACCGGCATGCAAGGTCTTGAGGTTGACCCCTGGTACCCACCAAAAAAAAAAAATAATAATAATTATTAAAATAGAAGATATAAGTCCAACATCAATAATTATAGCAATTATAAATGGCTTAAAAAACTATTAAAAGACAGAAACTGGCAAGGTGGCTTTAATGAAACCACTCAACATTATACTCTATTCATTTAAGAATTTGGCTGGGGATATAGCTCAGCAGCACAAGCACCTGCCTGGCAAGTGCAAGGTCCTGAGTTAGATTCCCAATACAAAAAAAAAAAGAAAATTAAGACTCATAATGCCATCGGGAAATAGAAAGTAAGAGGATGGGAAATGATAGTTAATGGAAACATAAATCAAAGAAAAATAGAGGTGGTTGCATTAATATGAAATAAACATTTCAGAAAAAAGAGAAGTACTAGGTATAAATATGGACACTGCACAGTGAGAAAATAGATCAATCTGTCAAGAGTGTATAGTAACTTAAATGTGTATGCATGGAAAAACAGAGCTTCCAAATTCATGAAACAAAACCCGAAAGTCTGAATAAGAGACATAGTCAAATCCTTAAGCATACTTGGGGACTTCAACACCCCAGTCTTAGGAATTGTAGAATTACTAGAGAGAAAAAGTAGCAAGGTTATGGAAGAACTGAAGAACATGGAGCCATCAAGACATAACTGACACTTATAGGACTCACTGCCCAATGACTGGAAAACGCATGTCCTTTTTAACTGTCTTTGGTATATGCACAAAGTTACATTATTCTCTGTTCATAAAACAAAAGCTAAAAATTTAAAAATTAAGTAATATAGAATAACTTCTTTGATATTAAGTGAATCAAATTAGAAATCAAAAACAAAAAAACAAAAGGAAAACTCCAAATACTTGGAAATTAACATACTTCTAAGAATTCCTAGAAGAAAGACTCAAAGGTAATAAAATATGCATAGAATGGAATGAAAATTTAATGCATAACATTAAATTGTGAAAAGCAGCTAAAGCAGTGCTGAAAGGAAAACACATCACACGCAATTACATTAGAGAAGAAAAAAACTTCAGTTCAACCATGTAAGTTTCTACCTGAAAGCTGGAAAGCAAAGAAGACAATAAACATAAATGGGAAAGAAATAATAAAGACAAGTACAGTAGAAAAGACTGCAGCCAAAGATAGAAAAACAGAGAAAATCAATGAGATGAACAGTTTGTTCTAAAATTTCAAGAAAAACTGATAGAACTTTAACACAATTGACAAAGACAAAAAAGAAAAAATGCATAAAGCCAACATACAAATAAACTATGAGATATTACGACTTATCCAGTAGACATTAAAAACATAAGGGAATATTTATAAAAAAATATAAATTCATGAATTTGCCAACTTAGAAAGAAGCAAACCAATTCAATAAAACAAACAGACATTTCCTAAATGCAGCCAAGATAATTTGAATAGTCTTATAACAATTACATAAATGGAATTTGTAATTAGCTCTGTCACATTCTAATTCACATGATTTTGCTGTAGAATTCAACCAACCATGTAAGAAAAAAAAATCAATATTATTGTGCACAACGTGTATGACAAATAGAAGAGAAACATTTCCAACTCATGTTGTGAGGTCAGATGAACCTCAGTGCCAAGACAAACAGTGCACATGCAAGGATGCAAACACACACACACACACACGCACATACGCATGCACTCATGCACACATGCATGTATGAACTCATATGCATGCATACACACACCTCCCTGAACAGTTATCTCTCAAGATCACAGAAAAATTCATTTTTTTTTTAATGTGGGCACCGGGAGTCGACCTTAGGACCTCGCACTTGCCAGCAAGCACCCATACTGCTGAACGATATCACCAGCCCTTTTTTTTTCCTTTATGTGGGTTCCGGGAGTTGAATGCAGGACCTCGCGCTTGCCAGGCAGGCGCTTATGCCGCTGAGCCATCTCACTGGCCCTCACAGAAAAATCGTAATGAATGTTCACCAAGTCCAATAATCCAATATGCATATACTTTCCTATACTAAGTGAGATATACTACAATAGTGTGAGACTGGTTTAATATTAAAAGAAGTCAATGCAATCCACCATATTAAAATGCTGAAAAAGCAAAAAAAAAAATTCATACGTTTACATCAATTGATATAGAGAGCCCTTCCCAGTCCTCGTCGCAGTCCAGGAAGTTTATATTTGTAATCCCATGGAAATGTTATTGGAATTCTAGCAAGTGAATTCCAATCTACCACTTCCAGTTCAACCCATGGCTAGAATAAGGACACTAAGGCATATTTGCAGTTGTGGGGAGTCAAGGGGGTTCTAAGTCCAGCTAGGATGATGGCTAACCGGAACAAAGGCCTCAACCCAGGACCAAACCCAGGTGTTATTAATGCATGAAGGGGGAGTGGGTTGGGGATGAATGACTGCGAGAGTGGCGGGAAGTATGTGAGAGCTGTGAGCTGGGCAGGGTAGAAGGCTTGAAAGCACCTTTTCAATATGCAGAGAGAGAGAGAGATGCAGAAAGAATAATCTGTATAACACAATTCGAGGTAGTATCTAATGTTTTAAGGTCAGTGCTTCAGCTCTGATGTGTAATTTTTTATGCCCTAAGATGTCATGGCCTCTTTTCTTGAGGTTCGATCCCAGCTGAGAACATGGAGTGTGGCTCTCCCTCTTGCCCGGCTCACACATGCTTCTTGGGAGCTACAGGGTGGGGCAACACTAACCCGTCACTTTACCTTGGCTGGACTGACTTGCATTGCTTAAAGCCAATTGAAGGGATAAAGAAAAGTCCTAGCCAGCTCTGTACATTTCACTACATGGAAATAGGGCCAGGTTTAGCCAAAATGGAGATTATTGCTCTTCTTTCAAGGAGAGTCATCCAGGTGTCCTCCACAAATTGATACAGAAATAAGCATTTTATTAAATTCACATTCAGTCATGATAAAAACTGTAAGTATACAAGGAACAGAGACAACTTTTCTGAGACTTAGAATACTTACAAAAGTCTGTAGCTGGCACCATGCTTGATAGTAAAAGATTGAATGCTTTTTTTTTTTTTTTGCTACCAAAGAAGGCACAGGTTTCTTGTCTCTCCACACTGACTGGACATTTTTCTGCAAGTTCTTGCTAATGAAGTAAACAGCACGGAAAATAAACAGCATGCAAAATGGAAATAAAATTATCTCTATTGGTAGATAACATGATCATCCACATAGGAGATATTAAGGAATTTATAACAATGTTATGACGACAACAACAACAGAACATGCCAGAACTAACAAGAGAGTTCAGCGAAGTCATAGTATGCAAGATAAACTATAAAAATCAATGACATTTCTACTTACTTGTGGGGAGCAGCTGAAGCTGGAGATCGATCACACACAGGCTAAAGCCAGGTGGGTCAGAGAACAAAGAGTGCAAGCCACCTGAACAAGCTGCTCCAGCCCAGAGAACACCTAGCCCCAAGGCCATCCAAGCAATGGGTTTCTAGGGAAAAGTGTCACGTGACACCAACTTGCTAAATGTATAAATAAACTCACTGCTTTGGTTGAGCAGTTCCTTTCCTCCCATCAGGAGAGAGGGCTCCACCTGACCTCGGCTTTTTGTCTCTTCTCTTTGTTTCTCCATCCTGTCGCTGTCCTTCCCCTCAGGAACTTTGAGAGCTGGGTGGGATGTGGCGCTTACTGACAGTGAATAAGCAGAAACCCATACAAAAGTGCAATAGTTGTGCCAAAAATAGAATATTGAATTACAACAGGATAAAATACATACAAGATCTTATGATGAAAAGTTTAAAATGCTGATAAAACAAATCAAGGGCCTAGATGTTTAATGAATCGCCATGTCCTGGGACTGGAAGACTCGACACTGTAAAGAAGGCAATTTCGCTTGCACTGACCTCTATGTTTGACACAGTCTCTACCAAAATGCCAGCAGGGTGTTTTTGCAGATATACATGAGTGTGTTCTAAACTTTGTGTGAAAGGAGAAATCCTCTAAATAGCATTGAAAAGAGTTGAAAAGTGTAAAGCAGGGAGAATCCCTCTCTCCAATGTGAAACTGTGCTATACAGCTACTGTAATCAAACATGGTAGTATTGGCAGGGGGATGTACACATATCAGTGAGACAGAACAGAGATTCTAGACATACATTTATATGCATGTGCCCCATTAATTTTTGACAAAGATGCAAAACCAAACTCAACTAAGGAGGAAGAACATTTTCAATAAATGGTGCTGAAGCAACTGGATATGCAGAGGCCAAAAAAACAAACAAACAAACAAACAAGAATTGTGACCCACAACTTATATGAAAATCAACTCAATGCATCATCATGCTTACATGTAAAACTTAAGAGTATTAGAATAAAACATCAGAGAAGACATTAAACTTGAAATCAAATTGGGCGTCATCAAAATTAAAGAAATGCTTGTGCTTAGGACATGCTAAGAGAATGAATCTACAAATTACAGACTGGAAAAAGTATTTTTCTACCTGGAAATTACCTAACCAATAAAGGACCATGATTTATTTAAAAACTTTTAAAACTCATCAGTAAAACACAAATAATTCAAAAGCCAACAAGCAAAGAAAGGAACAGATATTTTACTGAAGGGATTGTATAAATGCCACATCATACACACAAAGATAATCAACATCTTAGCCATTAGATAATTATTAGCTATTTGATAAATGTAAATTAAAACCACAATTACATGTCAATGCATACATTTTAGAATGGCTAAAATAAGAAACATATTTACTAAAACACCAAATGGTCATAAGAATGCAGAAAAATTATATTTCTTAATATAATACTGGTGGGAATTTAAAATAATATAAACTGGAAAATAGTTTGGCAGATCCCTTCAGAAGTAAAAATGAATTTTCCATAAGACCCAGAAATTGCCCTCCTGGGTGTGTGTCCTAGAGAAATTGGAAGTAATTTCCAGGCAGAATTTTTTGCATAAATACTCAGCAGCTTTATTTACAAAGAGCTCAAGCTGGAAACTGGCTAAATATCCTTCAGTGGATGAATGACTAAACATATCAGTGATGGTCAAATTTTTAGAGACCAAGAGCCCAAACCACAACCCAAAGCCCTCTTATTTATAGCAAAATGCCAACACTGCAATTAAACCTGAATACTGAGGTTTTAGTTCAGAAAAACAACTCATACATCTGGCTCTCATGTCGACAGAGAGGGCTCTGCATGCCCGCTGTGGCACACACGCCATGGGATCACCACCACTGAGCCATACCGTGAACTACTATTCAGAAACAGAAAGGAAAAAGGAAGAATACCAACAACTGCATGGATAAGTCTCACAGAAGCTAAGCCAAGGGGAAAAATCCATTCTGAAAATAATATATATTGCTTAATCCCTTTTTTTTTTTTGTGGGTACCGGGGTTCGACCTCAGGACCTCACGTGCCAGCAGGCGCCCATGCCGCTGAGCGATATCACCGGCCCCTTTTTCGTATGTGGGTTCTGGGAGTCGAACTCGGGCCCTCGCGCTTGCTGGACAGGCGCTTACGCCGCTGAGCCATCTCACCAGCCCCTTAATCCCTTTTATATAATGTTCGTGAAATAAAGCTGCAGATATGAAGCACAGAGTAGAGGCTGCCTGGGGTTAGGGACAAGGGGCCAGGTGGGGGTGTCTATCAGTGGTGGTTTGAAGGGATAGTGTGTTTATTTAGTAGCTGAGCAGATTGACTGTAATAAAACAAAGCTACACGGGTGTTAAAGTTGCATCAAGTCACACACAGAAATGAGTGTGGGTAATGAAATCCGAGCAGGCACCATGGAATTCGTCTACATCAGTTTCTGGGATGTGGTATTGTACTATAATCTGAAAGATGTTGACATCAGAGGAGGCTGGGCGAAGGATGTCTAATATCACTGCGGAAGGTCTTTAGCATTTTCCTATGAAATTATATTAATTTCAAAATAAAAGCTTATTTTAGTGTTGAAAATGTAAGCATGTGGATGTTTCTTAACACCCTTTAGTACTTCCATATCTATCGTGACTCACATTGCTTCATGTGAGAGGAAACGGTGATTGCGTTTAACAGAAAGCTTTGTGCATTTTGTTCTTTGTTAGAATGGGTAAGAACATCAGGGAAGGAAGAAGGCTCCAATATTGACCTCCTGGAGTATTTTAAACTTATCTACAAGAATACTCCCTTCTAGACCCCAAAACACAAGCTGGAAGAGACAGGTCCTTTCCAATGTATTTCCTTTTTTTTTTTTTTTTTTTTTTGTGGGTACCGGGGTCGAACTCAGGACCTCGCGGGCCAGCAGGCACCCGTGCTGCTGAGCGATATCACCGGCCCTTTTTCGTATGTGGGTTCTGGGAGTCGAACTCAGGAACTCGCGCTTGCCAGGCAGGCGCTTATGCTGCTGAGCTATCTCAACGGCCCTGTATTTCCCATTTTTAATGAATGGATTTTCCCAGCACACGTGCGAATATCTCAGCACCCCCTCAGTGTCAGCAGCACCCCTGCCCCTACCAGTCCCTTGGTGTGTTTTCTCCAGATAGCAAGCGCTGGCATTTGGAAGATCGCTCACTTACGCTGCTCGGAACTTGCTTTCCTGGCCTCAGAGCCTCAGCTGGGTTTCATCAATCACCTCCTCGGAGTTTTAAGGCTCAGTCCTCCTAATAATCTTGAGGAATTACTGGGAATAATTGAGAATCCGCAGTTTTAGTTTAAGTGCTCAAACTGCAATGTAGCCACAAACTGCTCATGCTATTTTGATAATGGGGTCACCAAGGCTCAGTGTATTCACCTGCAAAGAGAGGTAATCAGACTTTCTCCGAGAAAGGGTTAAATGCGTTATATGTGTAACACATTCAGCCCTATGCTTGCAAAATAGTGCTGTGCATGCTCAGATGCAATGCACACCCAGTCCTGTTATCTCTTCTTCAATAATAAATATTCCCTGAGTGAGATATAATCTGTGGAAGTAGAGGAAATGAAATAGAGAGACAGATATGAGTAGAATCTTGTAAGTAGCACATTAGTAAATTTGAACTTTATCAGATAGCAAAGGGAAAATTATTTTGAGCTGGAGAGGGCAACCTGAGGATGCAGCTGTGAAGTATCAAGTGCAGTGACTTTGATTTTTTGGAAATCTATTCACTGCCAGGTACATTACTTTGGTACGTCCCGCAGCTCAAAGATGTGTGCCTGTGCATGGGTGTGTCCACGTATACCCAGGAGCTCACAGACGTGTGATTTGCTGGGATTCTTCATGCTAGTTTCTCATTGACTCTTACCACATAATAAGCCACCTCAAACACAGAGGCTTAAGACAATAGACACTGCTGGCTGCACAAGTCCACACGCTGTCTGCGTCTGTGCTCAGCTTCAGCTGGTTAGACACCTCTGCTGCTCTAGTCTGGGCTCCCTTCTGGTCTGCATGCCCAGTGGCAGGAGCTGGTATGGAATGGCCTTGGGTGGAGCCATAGAGCTCTTCTCCAAGACCCTCTTCTACTCATGCACTGTCCCCTCAACAGAGGCGGCCAACAGAGGTTGGCTATGCTATTGTTTTTCTGTTATTATTTTTAATAGGAATGGCACAGAGGCAGAGTGATGTGCAATGTGATAAGCACTTTGTGAAGACCTTTTCAATGTCAGTTACACCACTGATCCTTGTCAAACCAAGACAGATGACCAAGCCTGCAGAGTGAGGGAACTCTAAAGCTAAAGAGCCAAGCATGCAGATTAATGTGATCCATTGGTCAGCCACAATGGTTAAGAAGAAAAAGTAATACTTGCCAGATCCCAAAATCTATGGAGTGTACCCGCAGACTGTGTGGCCTGTCTAGGCACAATGTTTTCAATATATCCTGAGCTGGATGCCCAGCTATGTACTTGGGAAATTAAGAGAGAGTGACTGTTGGAATTCCAACCAGAACCATGTCTGCCTAGAACCAAAACCAACCTCCACCCGTAACACTGTGGAAGGTTGGAAATGGAGTTGCAGCAGATGGAGAAATCAAGGACCACACCCAGGGCTGTCCCCCAAGGCCTGAAAATTTCTGGTTACAATTTAATTTCTTTTCCTCCTTCCCAGAGACGCATTACAACACTCTCAGATGTCTCAAAACACTTCCTCATGGTAAAGGCCATCCACACAATGTGAAACGCTGGTCAGAATGAAGGTCAGAATGAAACCAATGCTTCGAATCCACCAAGGGCAGTTGGGAAGCAAAAAGCATTAACTGAATTCCTTTAGACATGTTAAAAGAAATCTTGTCTCTCTGGTAGATAAAAGTTAATGAGACATCCAGGATGCTTTTATATAATTTAGTCTACATAGAAATGGTAGGATTTCTCAGGGGGGCACAATATTTAAAGTTATATTTCATTACTAAACCATGTAGAGGTTCTGCAAATTACATTTGTTTAATTCCACAGCTATGAAATGTCAGCGCCTTGATGCCTTTGGATAACAGCTCCAAGTACCTTTGAAAATTTGAAAGATCTTGCTTCATTTTCTCCAGTATTTAAGTTTTCAACCAATAAACGTTGATAGAACAAAGAACCCTGGTAATACAAGCCGGGTCTGATGGAGAAGCAATTTTGTTTTGAACCCTCAGAGTCTAATTTCCGTGCAGCTTCTTCCCCAAAGCACTTTGATTTGCATGAGGCAGGGGGACTTCTCCTGAACTGTGTTTTCTTCTTTTAAAGTAACTTATGAAATTTCAGAAGATCTGATCCTCAGCAAGAATGGAATTTGCCCAGTTTTCAATTCCTGGTCCACCGAGAGTTACGCAGCTCAGAGTCTGGGCCCATTTTGTGGCAAAGCCAGAATTTGTGATGCAGAAGACACGTTCCTCCTCGATGCAGCATCTGCTGAGTGAGCAGGTGAAACACTGTTGTGCGCCTTACAACGCTGGAGACGCCAGGGCGGGTGGTGGGAGGGGCTGGCTCCAGCCTCCTTCTGGCATCTTCCCTATGACCTGTCAGGAAAAACTACCATCCCTGGGATCCCAACCCACAGGGAAAGGTCAGGCGAGTTCATGAGCCAATAACTCTCAGGATGAGACGGCGTCCACCCACTTAGATCACTGTAGAACTGAGCCAAACAGCCCCATTTGTCTTATTTGTGAGCCGGTCCCTTTGCATAGCTCGTCCCTCTGTTCGATGTTCCCCTCACCATACATCCACTCCATGAGTTCTTGTTTTAAGCTCTGGCCCAGACAACAGCTGCCTTGACAGTGTGAGCCCATCCTAGGGTTACCAGCTTCTTCTCTAACATCTCAGAGCCCCCACGACCCGACCACCTTCATCATACCCTTCCATTTCTGGCCAAAAGCCTTGTAGGAATCACGCCACTGGTGCTGAAAAGCAGTTGTAAAATTCTTCCATCCTGCAACTCTTTGATTTTACTTTCATCTCTCTTATTGGATTCTAACCAGAGACCACATCTGGCCTCTTATTTTATCCTTGTTTTCTAGTACAAGGTCTGGCCCAGAGTAAAGGCTTGGTGAACGCAGGCCTGTGAATTTACATAAATAATTAATTAATAAAGGCTAGGAATGTAGCTCAGTGGTAGAAGCCCTGGGTTCAATCCCCAGCAACAAAATTAATTGATAAATAATGAAAATATGTTCCCCACAGTTATATACTTGGTGTAGCTGTTTTCTGGGCTGGGTCAAGGATTCCTTTCTTTGCATGGAAGATTCACGGTTCATCAGATGCCTTAGTAATCTTTGTGGGACCTAGATGAGAGGAGTCTCCAGCTCACAGATGGAGCTCCCGGAGCCTGGGTTAGACTCTTGGCTCCACCCCTGCTCTTGTCCTGCAGTTGGCACTCAGGGCCCATCCCTTCTGTTCAGCTGCCCCTCTACCAACAGCCTTGGAATCAGCATGACCTTTGGCTCAGGTTAAGCCATTGGCTCTTCGCAGGAGGGGACAGGCTCAGAACTGCTACCCTGGGGCCAGTGAGGCAGCTGAGAGCCTCTGAGCATTAGCTGTGAGCACGTCTCCTCTCCTGAGTGGACAGCCTTCCTGATGGGAGGTTTAGGAAAATCCAGTGAAAATGCTAATTATTTTGTTTTATTATTCTTTGTATATGTGTATCGAGTATCACATGGTCTGCTAGAAATGCGTGCTATTATTATATGTCAATTAAAAATAAATTCTAGTGGAGGTTGAGCATTCCTAATATGAAAACCTGAAATTCCAAGTGTTCCAAAAACCCATAAATTTTTTAACTCAGATATGAAGCCACAAGTGGAAAATTCCATAATGTGATATTTTTTATACACAAAATTATTGAAAATATCGTAAAAAATATCTTCATGCTATAAAACACCCCAGCTTGTAGAAGGCTGTGTGTATGTGCAACACGAATTTATTTTGTATTTGTGTTTAGACTTAGGCTCTGTCCTCAAGGTGTCTCATTATGTATATGCAAATATTCCAAAATCTGAAAAAATTCAAAATCTGAAACAATTCTAGTCCCAAGCATTTTGAATAAGAGATACTTGACCTGACCTAAAAAAAAAAAAGCTCATTTTTCTGAGGCAGAAATAGCATTGAGACCCAAACTTCTGTAGCCTTCACCACTTACACGGTTTCCTGAACTAAAAACTAAAAGCTATAACAGAGGTAGGACCTGAGGCTGACACCACAGACTTTGCTGGAGGGTCACCCTCTGGGGCCATGGACGCTCAGCCCGCCAGCTCACTGCTCACACGGTGGTAGCAGCTGGGGGCATCGAGCGAGCCAGCCTGCGCCCGTGAGTGCCCCTCTGGTACAGGAGAAGACGTGGCAAAGCTGGCTGTCACAAGACTCAGGAGCCCGTGTGTAGAAGGACAAGACGTGGACGGCACAAAAGACGAGTGGCAGTCAGGAAAAGCCGCTATTGTGTGTGTTTGCATGGTAGCCTGTTTCTCAGATACAGCGTGTACTTTTATTTTTGCTCTTACTCTCTTTTTGTCTTTATTTGGCCCAAGTTAGCTCTGCAAGGCTGGTTTCTCCCACACCCATTTACCGCACACTTTTCAAATAAGTGTTTGGCACTGTTTTTGGCTTGTCTTGTCCAATTTTTGGAGGTAAGAAGAACCTGGAATACTTTTGACTGGCAAGCCCCTTATAAAGAAACTGCCTATAGCACCTCTACAATATCTGGTTGTGGCCTGTGGGATATTTTTAAATCCAGTGTGTTCCTAAACCTCCAGCCCAGAGAAGACACTCCTGTCCCAAGGGATGGACAGGTGTGAATGGAACTGGGGCTGCCAGTCCCAGTCCTCCTCCACCCTGTCCACCCCCTTGCACGCTGCCTCCAGGAATCCTAGCCACCTGGAAGGGTAGGTGAGGGGAAAACAGAGTGACTGCCTCAGGAGAAAGGCAAAAAAAAAAAAAAAAAAAAAAAAAGGTTCGTTCGAAGCTGGTTGAAGAGCTGGGAGTTTCGCTCAGTGTGAGGACACTTGCTTAGCATGCATGAGGCCCTGGGTTCTGTTCCCAGCACAGCAAAGCCAAAACAAAACAAAACGAAATGTGTCAAGGATAGGCTTCACCATCTGTGTGCAGCATGCCCTTCTGCACACAAGGAACTGTGCCTACTTCAGGCTGAACTGGAGTTCCGCTGCCACAAGGGACACCACACTGCTGGGATGGCTGCTTACAGCTGTGGTGCCTTCACGCAAAGGTCTACACTGGGCACCCCCCAGCTGCAGACTGTGAGGAGACACTCAGGGCACCATGGGCGATGCATTCTCTAGAAACATGCAAGGCTTGTGCCTAATCCAGCAGTTTTTAGCAGCATTTGCAGGGCACTGGGCTAAGATCTCAGCACAGAGCTAAGTCTGTGACACCTTTCAATCATTTAATGGTCATAGAAACACTCATTATAGGGGATTCCGGCTCTATTTCTGAACTGAAGAAGAGAAGACTTAGAAATGATAAATGATTTGCCCAAGGCCACACAGCTAACAAGGACCTCAGCTAGGTTGCAGACAGAACTCTAAGTTCTGTTCTTTCTCATTATGCCACCCACTAATAATGATCCCCACATGCTAAACCTCTGCCAGTCTTCTATAAGTCAAGGCTGGACACTCAGGGTTGAAGAGGTAAGAGGGGGTGATGTGATTTCCCTATACCCTTAACAGTGCACAAACTTCCTTTCCATTAAGTGGAGACAAAGGAGAATTTCTTTGGTGTGCACAGAAGCCTAGAAAATACTTCAGGATAGTAAATTTTGCTCAACATCTAGGTCAAAGGATAAAAGACGACACTGTGTGTGTTAGAGGCAGGTGCAGCTGGGCAACTTTACAGAGAGGATAAAGGCCAAGTCCCACAAAGCCAGTGAAGTCCCTGACCTGATGCATACAGCCTCTTTATCTAACCCTGAGAAGAAAAGAGTACAGATGTCCACAGCTCTGTCACAAAATTAGGCTCATCTGAGCCAGTATAAAAGCCTGTTCTTACTCACCTCTTATCCCTTTCAGTCTCCTGTCCTCTCCAAGGTGGAGTTGATGAAAAGAGACCATGCTCACTACCAGTGTCTGAGTCCAGCTTTCCTTGGGGTGGTTGTATACCGGGAGGGGGTGATTCGAGGATGGGCAGATTGGTAGGGTGCTTCTCTGCTCCAGTGCCCACCCCCCTCTCACCACCGACATCAGTGCAGTCCATCAGTGATCCAGTGCTGACCGTTCCTTCCCCCACGGATGGGAAGCGTCTGCCTCAGGTGCTGTTATTATTGTTCTTGCTGTTCTTTGTGGTGCAGGAATAGAACCCAGGGCCTCATGAGTGCAGGGTGATGCAGTGATTTTTAGTGAAACCTGCTGTTGCAGAATGACATAACCGTTGTTTTCTTGAGGGGAGGGAGCGCACAATCACGCATTGCTTACACTCTGAGGCTGGGTGGCCGAAGGCCAGTGATTTAACTACTATGAGACTCAGTTTCTTCAGCTCCGTAAGTCAGGGATATTAGTACAGATGCTGGGCTTATCATGGGCTTACTCTGCAGCAGCTTTCCCCTTTAAATTGAAAATGCAGGAACACACCTTAGTTTCCAAACACCTGGGCTCAGCCTCGCAGTGGAGTGCAGTGATTGTTCCAAGCACGGGGCCCTGGGCGCAAGCCTCTGTCTCCGCAGTGTGGACCTGGGGACTTTACAGCAAACTGATCCTCTCTGAAGCAGAAGTGGTAAGATGTAGAATAGGGATGTTGTTAGTAGCTGTATTTTCAGATTTTTGACTAAAAGTTGACCTTAAGTGAATAAAAATAAGGTGGCACCCAGAGAGCAAACAGGAGACATAGGTCTGTGACATGGGGATACTGGCTTGAAACTGATAACACTGGCTCTGTTGCCCTGGCAAGGGAGACTTCCTGCTTTTTTGGTGGCTTCCCAGTTGACACTTTGGATTTTGTGAGCCAACATTTTCCATTTTAAGCTCAATCTGATTAGTTTTGTTTTAATCCTGCCCAAGGGGTGATCAAAATATGCAGTAAATGCTTAAATTAATTATACTAAGACACACATTGACATTAATTCTCTTCAAAATATTCTCCCTCACTTTGAACACATGTCTGTCATTCTTCTTGCCATTTTCTGAAGCAGTTTAGGAAACTGTCTCATGAATATGTGATAAAAAGTACAGGGAATGCTGCTGCTGACTGCCATCCAGTGAAAAGGCAGGCTTGTAAAAGCATTATGGTGTCCAATCCCCCTTATTCACCAAATCTGGTACCATGTGATTTCTGGCTCTTTCCTGAAATATAAATGAACATGAATGATAAATGTTTTGAACCAGTTTAAGACATCAAGCCACCTGCAACAGTGCAACTAAAGACATTCATGGACGAGGACTTCCGGAACTGCTTCAGAAAGTGGCAGAAATGATAGAATAAGTATGCTTGAAGTGAAAAGGAGTATTTTGTGGGGGACTAATGGCAATGGGTCTTTTACTGTAATAATTTTAAAATTTAAACGTTAACCATCTCTTTCAATCATACGTTATACGTTATCTTTATAAACTCCTGTAGTGTCTTGGCTCTTTAGGCTCACAATTGTTAGTATTTGTCCAGATTCAAAGGTAACAAGGCAGAGCCCAGATTCAGATCACTCTGAGGATGCATTCACCGGGCTTGTTTTTGCTAACTGCTGCACTAGCACCTGGCAGCCTCAGTGAATTAATGTAATGTTTCCTTCTCACTCATGCAAAGTCCAAGGTGGGTGACTCTGGACAAACAGCCCTCACTCGGGCTGCTTCTCCCTGTGGTCTTGTCATTTTGTGAGTTTTCTGTTCTCAGCGTCATCCAACTGGCAGATGGGGAAAGAGTGATGAGATGAAGGAAACTCCTAGCCAGTGCCCAGCAGCCTCAGCTCACGCTGCACATGGATCCACTGGCGACCCTTGGAAAACACCAGGAGCACGGCCACATCTAGATGAAAACAGTGCCAGAAGGTCTGTGCTTGTGCAGGGAGGCCCATCCAGCCACAGGAACTTGCCATGCAAGGGGGCACCAGTCCTTGCGGTCTTCACTGACTCTGCTGAAGACTCCAAGACCAGGGCCTCTCCATTCCACCGTGGTTCAGTGGAAAGGCAAAGGGGCTAAACTCTGCAGAGCCCCCGCTGGAGAGATCTGAGGACCAGCTTGGGTGAAACTTGGTTATATTGTGGAGTGAGAGGAGCCAACCCTTATGACATCATAATCATAGATGCTCTTCTCCATGGGCATGCCCTTGGTCTCTCTGGGACAGGTGGCACAAACATGGCAGCCATTGCACACCTTGGCACGTACATGAGCCTATGCTTCTTTCCTTGCTAATGATGGTCAGATGAAGAAGCAACAGGGTGTAAGTGTGAGAAAAAGAAACCCCGGCATTCTGGGATCTCAGAGTAGGAGGCCAGGAGTAAAATGCACACCCTGCCTTCTAAATTTGGGACTAAGAAGTACAGGTCAGTGCTGCTCCCCCAGTTTTTGGCTTGATGGACTTTGTGATTTTACACTAAAGAAGTTGGAGAGATGCTGTGACTCACTTAGGGAACCTGTGAAGTGTTGTGGGAGCCCAGGGGACTTCTGTGGGGATGGCAGGAGCAACACAGGTTTGAGCTTCTGAGGCAGGTTGAAGGGGACACAACAGGGCCTTTGGAGAAGCTTCACACCCACCAACCAACTTATGTGCACACACACATGCACACACACTGCTGACTTCGTTCGTACATGTGTAGGTGGAAATCTGCCTGCTTGTGCTCTGAATATGAGCCTTAGCATACATGAGAATGAAATTAGTGTGCAAGGCTCTCCCTGAAAGGGTTTGCTTTCCGCCACATAAGAATCCTGCTCTAGTGATCTCAGAACAAGCCCTTTACCTTGAAATAACAGAGTCGCTACTTTTTGAGGATCTTAGTGGCTGTTTACAATATAATTAGCAGGTAATCAAATGCAGTCAATGAAACATAAAAACAATTACTCGTGGCTTTAAACTGGGTGTCATTAAATAATAAAACTTTAGAAATAATGACATCCTGTTTTTCCAGTAAACTCCGAAGCATACTATCTTTCATGAGGCTTTGAAGTAAGAAAAAAAATAATGAATTCATCTCTGTCTGAAAACTTAGCTCATAAACATCTCCTGATGGCAAAAAGCCAAGACCACTATTACAAGGTTTCTACTAAAGCAGACATTTTTCATGCAATTCCCAAGGAAGGAAGGTTGATTTATTTATTTCTGGGGCAGAGATCTATAAAAATATTTTTTTTCCTTCAGCCAGAATTTGGCTTCTGAAGTTCTCATGAAAATAACCAGCAGGATTGAGTTGAGAACTGGTGGCAGTCCATCTCAGCCTCTCCACAGAGGCCTGCTCTGCAGACAGACCTGAACTGGTCACCAGCCAGAAGCAGTTAGTGAACTTGGAGACCAGAGCCCCCTGGATCATGATGGGGCTCGCCTTGGAGCTGCTGTGGGGCAGGCAGGTGTCAGGGGACAGTGTGCAGGCTTGTAAGCAGGGACAGACACACAAAGTGTTCACACAGAAGTGGTACTGGGTTGCAGACTTGCTGTAAAAGATGGCCCATCCAGTGAGGTTGGAGAATTGTATTTAGATTTCAGATGAGAAGTTGTACTTGGCTGGTGCAGTTGCTTGCCCAATGCTACTGACAAGGAGGGCACTAACTCCATATCCCATAATGAGGTAAGAGATTAGGGCATGGCAAAGCTGGCTGGGGAAGTAGGTGTGACCTGTTAATTACAAAATCCCAGGACATATGGATAGAACAGTTCCCAAAGCTCTGCATGCGTACTTCTTATGAAAACTTGAGCAGGTTTTCCACAGGATGGCCTAGACCTGATATAAGTCTGAGGAGTGGGTGATACAAGAAGGACGGTGCACTCTGAGTTTCTGACACTGTACACTCTCTTGTATGGTGACCACCCTCACGCCGTAGGTGCACTTCTTTTCCTACTTCTACTTGGCCCAAACTCACTCAGCAAAGCCTGTTTATTTTCCCATCTTTAATATAACTTTACTACCATTGACACTTGTCTTGACCAAGTCTTTGCTCAGGACAGAAAGCACCTAGAAACCACCTGCAGAAGGAGACTCCAGCACCTAAAACCTGGTAACATATCTGGTTAGGATATGTTAGGAGAGTAGGCGGGGCCCTTTGGGCACATTTTTTTGTTTGTTTCTCTCTAAAATGCCATGAGGTTTTTTTCTTTGCTTTCCCTGTCTCTTTCCCTTAGTCTAGGGAACTCATGGCACTGGGAATTATTTTCTGCTTTTCCAATCATGTGTGTGTGTGGGGGGTTGCAGTGCATGAACTTGGTGTTTTTTGTTTTGTTGTTTTTGTTGTTATTTTTATTGTTGTTGTTTTGTTTTTCTCTTACCCAGTAAGAGGGCTACTGGATCACTTGAAGTTTATCTCTCATTTTCTTCTCTTTCCCATTTTGGTCACTCATTGTGGATACTTTGTCAGTAAAGAACAACCAGAGAACCTTTTACCCAATTGCAGAACAGATCGGTAGGTACCATGAGGTACCATGTGTGTGACCTAGTGTTTAGTTTGCCTTTTTGACCTCATGTTTCTGTTCTGCATAATGCTATGCTCAGCTTTCTCACTCTTTTGGGGAGCAATAGCTGTTGGTAACTTGGTAGCCTGCCTGAGTACCTGCCTTCCCTAGTTCACTCCTTTTTTGTTCAAAGCCTCATCCACGCTTCTCCCCTAGATAGATGTTTCTTTCTCAGGTGGTTATTATCTTAGTCAAGGTCACTATCTTGTCTCATCACATGACTGGATGCCATCTTTTCTTGTCACATGACTGGCTGAATGGGTTGAATCAGCCATGTGTTTTCTGCCATCTTTGTTTTCAACTGACTTCATGGTCACTGGAAACCCTCACCTTTGTAGATAGGAACTAAGCCTCTGACTACCAGGAACATGTGGGCTTCCTCCCTCTTTTCTTTTAATTAGGCTAGATCACTCCCTTGTTCTTATTTCTTCTAATAAAATGCAGGCAATTTAGAAACATACGCCTGATGGCCTGAGCAGAACAAAAAAACAGCCAGTAAAGCTTATTTCAAGTGACTGTGAGTCAAAGGTAGAGCCATCCTCATTCTTAGGATTTTTTTTTTTTTTTTTTTTTTTTTTTTGTGGGTACCGGGGGGACGACCTCAGGACCTCGCGCGCCAATAGGCGCCCGTGCCACTGAGCGATATCACCGGCCCCTTTTCCGTATGTGGGATCCGGGAGTCGAACTCGGGCCCTCGCGCTTGCAAGGCAGGCGCTTATGCCACTGAGCCATCTCACCGGCCCCATTCTTAGGATTTTTAAAGATTACTCTTTTCTTTCTTTCTTTCTTTTCATCTATACTGCCTTAAACAAAGTACCAAAGTTTTTACTATTGGGGTAAATGTAAGAGATATTTTTTCTTAAGTGGCTCCACCCTGCTACGTAGAGCCATCTGTGCCTCAGGGGGCTGAGAGAATCCCAGTGGGGAAGGATTCCACCCTGACCTCATGGGAATTTGCTAGGTAAAACCACCAAGTGGCTCAACACTCCTCCCTGAGCAGTTAGTAGACCCCATATGGAGATGAAAAAGCCCTCAGCAGGGCTTTCTTCTATGCTTCTATGAAACATGACACCATTATCCTAGCTTCAGAAATGCCTGTCTGGTTAATACTTGAGTGTCACAAGGACACACTGTGGGCTCATTGGGCCTCCTCCTTCTGCATAGGATTGCATTTTAAGGAGCCTAGACCTAATTGTCTGTCTCTCTAGGCCCCAAGATGAGCCATGAACCATGCTCTACAGATTCCACTGACTTCACCACTTGATCACTGGAAAAGGTTTGACCCTGCCAATTTAATAAGGAACTGGGTTCAAGTTCAGTGTGAAGTAGGAAATGTCAAGAGATGGGAATGGGATAGCAGTTTAAATTATGAGACTATTTTTCAGTTAAATAGTTTCTGCTTAAAACATAGAACATTGAGTGAAATTGCTGATGTTCAGGCTTTTGTGACCTTTCATCGCAGGGTCTTCTTAACTTTTATCCTCTAAAGGCCAGTATCACTTCCTCCACACTCCCGGTCACTTTGACAGCTAAAATCACCTCCACATTTACAAACCCATTTTAGCATAGTACCTCAGTTTGAGACCCACTGAATCTTCTTTAGGCAGCTGGTTCCAACAGGTGGATCCTGCTGCATGGTATAATGGAATGCCTGACTTAAGGATTAAAAAACTTGCACTCCTCCTAATCCTGCCTTTTTGATCCCTACAGGCCCAGAGGTTAGCCACTCTTGTGAAATAGTGACTTCTGAGACCTATGCAAGCAGGCAGGACATCAGGGACCTGTCCGTCCAAGACACTGAGAAGGTGTGGTTCACTGATGAAAGTAGCTTTGTCCAAGAAGGACATCAAAAGGCAGATTATGCAGTTGTCAGCTCACAACAGGTCATTGAGGCCAACATCCACCAGTGACCTCTGCTCAAAGAGCAGAGCTCATAGCTCTTACTTGGGCACGGATATTAGGAAACGGCAAAAATCTATATATCTATACAGACTCCAAATATGCTTTTCTGGTGCTAAATGCCCACGCAGCTATCTGGAAAGAAGCTTGCTGACTAATCAGTAATCATCTATAAAACACAAGCAGTAAATTCTACAACTCCTAGAGGAGTCTGTCTTCCCAAGCAGGTCACAGTCATGCACTGTAAGGGATTCCAAAGAGACATGTCTAAAGTCTCCTTGAGAAATCAAAAGGATGATAGGAAGGCAAGAAAGGCAGCTCTGCAGCTCCTCAAGGCCCTAGCCTCATTCCCAGTTCCTGAGGAACCATTCTGGTCCTTCCATAAGGGATGTAGTGATAAGCTATAAAAATCCTACATGGGTAATTGTCACCAAAACTTTCACAGGACTAAGAAAAAAGCTATTCCTGAGAATTCCTGAGAGATCTGAGGCTCCTCTTCAGAAAGCGAGACTCCAGTCCGTACTCAAGACTCCTGGAGCAGGTAAGTAGGGTCATTAATGACCCTAATTCAACACAGCTCAACACCTATACTGAGGCTCCTGTTTTTAATTAGATCCATTATGTGAATAATCTTGCTAAGGCTATGCTTCTCAGGCTGTCTATAATTTAGCCAATCTCCCTCTTTGCCGTACTTGGTCCTTCCTCCACAAGAACTGTGGAAATCTGACCTGCTCCTCATATTTGGGGACCTAGTTCCCCAACACAATAGTAGCATTACTCTCTTTCTCCCATCAGACAGTTCAAAAACCACTAACTCTTTTGTCATTGTCTTCTGACAGATTTTTTCTTCATCCTAGCCCTTGAACCACAACACCCCAAGGTAATTGGAGAACACATAGTCCCCAGCAGGCAGGGCCTACAGCCCCTTCAAAATGAAAGCAGCTATAGAAGAGAGCAACCTCCACTCCCTCAGCAGCCCATAAAAAATTATGAGAATTTCTGTCTCTCAGGGGGAAATGAGATAGGAGATTAGGGCATGGCAAAGATGGCTGGGGAAGTAGGTGTGACCTGTTAATTACAAAATCGTGGGACACATGGGAAGAACAGCTCCCCAAAACCTGCACGTGGACTTCTGCCAAGAACTCAAGCAGGTTTTCGATGAGATGGCCTAGACCTGACATCAGTCTGAAGAGTGGGTGACACAAAAAGGACAGCACACATTGTTTTTGTCATTGTGCATTCTCTTGCATGGTGGCTGCCCTCACACTGTAGGGTGTACTTCTTTTCCTACTTTTACTTGGCCCAAATTTGTGCTGCAGAGCCTGTTTCTTTTCCTATCTTTAATAAAAATTTGCTACCACTTGTGCTTGTCTTGACCAACACTTTGCTTAGGATGGAAAGAACCTAGAAACCACCTTCAGAAGACAACTCCAGCACCTCAAAACCTAGGAAAATATTGCTTCCATGGTATCAAGCACCGTCTGGGTGGAGCTCTGAGAATGCTGATCTCCCACGTAGTTGCCTTCTCCAGAGCAGAGACAGCCACCAACTCACCTGCAAAGAAAGTATTCACAGCAGGAAAGATACTGTTCCCATGTCCCACACTCGCTTAAATTTGTGTTTGATTTTTCTACATTATATTGGCCTCCAAGATCTGTTTCTCCTCCCTTTATAATTCTGCAGGTGGAAGTCTGGATTCCAGTTAAATGTTGACTCTATCCTCCATTTTCTGTTTACGCCATTGCTGCAGCTGGCATGCCACTTCCACACTGCTCTGAGCAGATCACCATAACCTCGGCAGCAGCTTCTCATTACTGAGCACTTAGTTTGCCAAGGTGAGCCCTGGAAGGAGGGGATTCAGATTCCCTACTGAGCTTTCTACCAAAAGATTGACTGCCTTACACCAGGACCTCTAGCTTAATTACATTAACATATCTCACCATATATTTGCACTAATTTATTCACAAATTTAAACATGCTATATAGTATTAAACCATGGTAAACCAAAGTTGACTTCCCTCTCCTCACTAACAGAACTCACTCTGAAAATTAATAACAAATTAAAATAGAAGTTTCAATAGTATGGAAAACTTTATTTCTTTTGAATGTATTTTACAGTTAAATTATTATCATCCAGAAATAGCAGAAAGCAGAGTTAATGTTTCTATTGTAATGAATATTCCTGCTTTAAAAATGACAAAATTATGAGTTGATGTTCCTCATGAGCATAGAGTCTAAAAAGTCTAAAAAAGAATTATCAAATGAAGTTCGCCAACATAGTAAAATGATTCATAGCTTATACCATAGTAAAATGATTCATAGCTTATACCATACACAAAATGCAACTCAAGGTGAACCACGGACTTGAGAGGAGAGAACACAGCACACCCTCCAGGCAGAAGGCAATAGCATTTCTGACACATAAAAACCTAATTTAGGGAAGCAGAGTTCAACTCAACCTTGACTAGGTGATGCCATTTCAAAAAAAAAAAAAGCTTGGAAAAACAGAAAATAGCTCAACCTATCAGGTGACCCTGCTTTATCCCTTTCTGTGCAATCACCCTTACCTAGGCCTCCTAAGCCCAGAGCCCTGTCTAGAACCCCTAACATCCCTGGCTGGCCTGGCCCCTAGAGTTCTGACCCTGGTGTATGGTCACCAAGGGCAATTAAACTTTCACTTTAAATTTTCTTTTTTTTTTAAATTAATTTTATTGGTACATTTCAAATGTACATAATGATCACATTTATCATAGAGAATTTGTTTCTGTATATATCTTGATTCTTCTTTTCCCATTCCCCTCCCCTCCCTTTGACCCCTCTTCCCCTCCTTATTTATAAAAGATTTGTTGCCATTTTATCCATTTTCAATCTTTTTTTTTTTCTTTTCCCTTCCTATTTTTCCCTTCTCCCCTCTCTTGTTCCCCTTCCCATTTAAAATTTTTCTTTCAATTACACATTTTGGTCCTTCTTTACCCTTTCAGTTTTGCACACAGAAGAACAATGCAGTATTTAAACCTGTATGTTCAATTTATTTCACTTAAGAGTATGGTTTCAAAGTACATCCATTTATGTAGAAATGTCTCAAGTTTATCCTTCTTTAAGGCTGAGTAGTACCCCATTGTATAGTAAAACCATATCTTCTTTATCCATTCATGAGCATTTGGGTTGTTTCCTAGATTTAGCAATTTCAAACTCTGCTGCTATGAACATGGGTGTGCATATTTCACTGTAGTATGATGCTTTTAATTCTTTTGGGGAGATACAAAGAAGGGGAATTGCTGGGTCAAATGGAACCTCTAGTTTTAGTTTTTTGAGGAATCTCTACACTGATTTCCATAGTGGTTGTACCAGTCTACACTCCTACCAACAGTGGGAAAGGGTTCCTTTTTCCCCTCAGCCTCTCCAGCATTTGTTATTGGTTGATTTCTAGGTGATAGCTATTCTTTCTGGAGTGACATGGAATCTCAGTGTTGTTTTAATTTGCATCTCTTGAATGACCATTGATGTTGAACATTTTTTCATATATTTATTTAATGTTTCTACTTTTTCATCTGAGAAGTGTGTATTCATCTCAGATGCCCACTTTTGGATTGGGTCTTGAAATTTGAATATATTCTTGATATTAGTCCTTCATTTGAGGAACAGCTGGCAAAAATGTTTTGCACTCTGTAGATTGTTTCTTCACTCTGTTGGTTTTTTTTTTTTTTTTGTAGATACCGAGGGTCGACCTCAGGACCTTGCGTGCCAGCAGGCGCCCATGCTGCTGAGTGATATCACCGGCCCTTTTCTCGTATGTGGGTTCCAGGAATCAAACTCAGGCCCTCACGCTTGCCAGGCAGGTGCTTACGCCGCTGAGCCATCTCACCGGCCCCCTGTTTGTTTGTCTTTTGGGTTATTTTTGTTTTTGTTTTTCCTGGCCAAAAGCTTTTTAATAAGATGAGATCCCAGTTGTTGATTCCTTGTCGTATTTCCTGTGTGACAAAGGTTTTGTTGATAAAATATTTGCATATGTCTACAAGAGTTCTACCTATTCTCTCTTCCAGCAGATTTAGTGTTTCTGTTTTAATATTTAGATCTTTGATCCATTTTGATTTTAGTTTAGTGCATGGTGATGTATATGGATCTAGTTTTAGTCTTTGGCATGTGGAAAGCCAGTTTTCCAGCACTGTTTATTAAAGAGGCTATCCATCTTCCAGGGAAGGTGTTTGCAACCTGTTCCACTGATCTTTGGGTCTTTTTGTTGTTGTCGTTTTTTGTTTTTTGCCAATGTCAACCTGTTTTTGTCATGGTGGATATGTAGTATAAATTCATGTCCAGGATTGCGATGCCCCCTGCCTTGCCTTTCTTGCTGAGAATTGCTTTTGCTATTCTAGATATTCTGGTTTCAAGTGAATTCTACATCTTCTTGTTCCAGATGAATTTTAGGATTGTTTTATCTAGTTCTGTGAGGTACACTAATGGTATTTTGATTGGGATTGCATTAAATCTGCATAACAATTTTGGGAGTATAGACATTTTCACTATTTTGGTTCTTCCTACCCAAAGATAAGAGATATCTTTCCATTTTCTGATATCCTCTTTGATCTCCTTTTTCAGAGTACTAAAGTTTTCATTGTAAAGTTCTTTTACTTCCTTTGTTAGAGTAATTTCTAGATATTCCATTTTTTTGGATGCTATTATGAAAGGTGTGGTTTCCCTAATTTCTCTCAGTTTGTTATTTGTATCAGGAGTCTACAGATTTTTGAGTGTTGAGTTTGTATCCATCTACACAAAACAATTTGGTTATTAAATATAGAAGTCCTTTGGTGAAGGTTTTGAGATCTTCTATGTAGAGTATCATGTCATCTGCAAATAATGATAATTTAACTTCTTTCTTTCCTATCATTATTCCTTTTATTTCTTTCTCTTGTCTAATTGCTCTGGCTAATGTTTCAGAACTATATCTAACAAAAGTGGTGATAGTGGACATTCTTGTCTTGTTTCTGATTTTAGAGTGAAAGCTGTCAGTTTTTGACCATTTAGTATCATGTTGGCTGTTGGTTTGTCATAGATGACTTTTATCAGATTGAGTTAAAGCTTCTCTATTTCAATTATCTGCAGGTTTTTTTTTTATCACGAATGGGTGTTGGACTTTGTCAAAAGCTTTTTCTGCATCTATTGAGATGATCATAGGATTTTTGTCCTTGGCTCTGTTAATATGGTGTATTACATTTATTGATTTATGTATGTTGAACCATCCCTGCATCATTGGGATGTATCCTACTTGATAATGGTGTATAATCTTGACGATTTGCTGCATCCTGTTTGCTAGTATCTTATTGAGGATTTTCGTGTTTATGTTCATTAGGGAGGCTGGCCTATAGTTCTCTTTTTTTGGTTGGATCCTTCCCTGGTTTTGGTGTCAAGCTAATGCTTGCTTCCAGGAGTGAGTTTGAAAGTATTGCTTCCCTTTCATTTTCATTAAAGAGTTTGAGGAGTAATGCCATTATATCTTTAAATTTCTTGTAGCATTCAGCTTTTCCTGGATGGTTGGTTTTTTATTTTTTCCTCTTTTGTCTTTTTTTTTTTTTTTTTGTCTTTTTGAGACAAGGTTTCACTATGCAGTTCAGGCTGGCCTTGAACTCACTTTGTAGCCCAGACTAGCCTTGAACTCACAGCAATCTTCCTGCCTCAGCCCCCCAAGTACTGGGATTACATGCATGCACCACCATGCCCAGCTCATGGTAGGTTTTCAATTACATCTTCAGTATCTTTGATTGATACTGAGTTATTTAGAAATTTTATATCTTCTTGGTTGAGCTTTGGTAATTCACATGTATCTAGGAATCTGTCCATTTCTACTTGTTTTTCATCTTGTTTGAATACAGGTTCTCAAAGTAGGTATTGATGATCTTCTGGATTTCTGTAGGATCTGTTGTGATTTCACCCTTTTCATTCCTAATTGTGTGAATTTTTGTCTTTCCTTTTTTTTGATAAGGTTGGCTAAGGGTTTGTTAATTTTATTTAATCATTCAAAGAAACAACTCTTTGACTCATTGATTCTTTGTATTGCTTTCTTAGTCTTAATTGCATTGATTTCTGCTCTGATCTTTATAATTTCCTCCCTCATATAAACTTTGGGCTAGACTTGTTCTTTTTTTTTTTTCTAGAAGCTTGAGGTTGAATGTTAGGTTGTTTATTTGAGCTCATTCTATTTTTCTGATATGGGAATTCACTACTACAAATTTCCCTAGTAGGACTGCCTTTGTTGTGTCCCAGAAGTTCTGGTATGTTGTGTTGGCATTATCATTTAATTGTAAAAAGTGTCTAATTTCTTCTTTAATTTCATCTGTCATCCATTGGTTAGAGTTTCATTAAGTCTGTTAGGTCACCCTTCATTGGTCAGGATGGTGTTATTTAATTTCCATGTGTTTATGAAGTTTTTGAGTTTTTTTGCCATTGATTTCCAATTTCACTGCACTATGGTCTGATAATATGCATGGGATAATTTCAGTTCCTTTGCATTTACCTAAGCATGTTCTATTTTTGTGGAAGAAAAGCAAACTGAGGCCAAAAGGAAAATGCTCTGCACCAAGGAGGCTGGAAGGCAACTTTATTGTGATGCCAGTGGGCTAGTGGGAACCAAGTCCAAATCACTAGCCCTGAGTCAGTTTAGAGTTCAGTTTAAATACATTTTAGCAAGCAGGAAGTACAAGCTGATTGCAGGTTATTACATGATTAGTTACCTGAATGAAATCATAGGTTGCCAGGTAAGCTTATTCTAAGTAATCTTACTTATAAGGAATTGTTTATAACATTCTGGGAAGGAAAGCAGGGGGTCTGAGCTGAGCAGGTAAAGTTCAATGTGTTCTTGAGCAGGCTGGTCTGCTCTGGGCCCAAAGTCCTTGAAGCAAGCTGAAAAACTATAAACATATCCTTTTGGGGAGGACAATACAGACATTACAACTGGACTCAGTCAGGCTGACCTAGCACATTATCTAGAAACTGTAGCTGGACACAGAAAGTCAAGGCTAACTGAGTCTAATTATATGACAGGCAGCATGAGCTTAGGCAGAATCTACTAATTGATTTCTAATTCCTGCTATAAAATTCCTATAAATTTGCTACTTGGTAACTTTGCTCTTACATCCCCCTATTTTTATTATGGGAAAGATTCTTCTTCCTCAGTTTCCCCAGTTTCCTCTGTACTAAGGAGCTGGTAAGGGGAAGCAACCCTTAGAAGGAGTTGATGGTGCATAGCTTCAAAGTGTTCAGTTAGAAAACAAGTCAGAATGTGACTTACACAAGGGCCTAAAAGAAGGACTGTCAGGAGGGCCATCAAAGGTCCAAGTTGAGTTCCTGTCCACAAGAGGAGAAAGTCTAGGAAGAACCCTATGTTGAACCCTATGTTTAAGGCATCCCAGAGCTGTTGGGAGTTTTCTCTTACTATCTCTGACTTTCTCTTACACTATGAGCTAGTATGTGGTCTATCATGGAGACTACCACCTGCACAGTTAAGAAGAATATGTATTCTGATTGTGTGTGGTGGAACACTCTGAAGACATCCACTATGTCCATTTGTTCCAAAGTTTGGTTTAGCTCTGATATTTCTTTGTTGATTTTTGTTTATTTGATCTCTCTGTTTGTGACAGTGGGGTACAGAGGTCCCCACTCAGTTATAAATACATTAGTGCTTATTTGATTTTTCATGTCTGTCAATATTTGTATTAGTGCTTATTTGATTTTTGTATTACAGTTGTATTAGTGCTTACTATTTGTTTTATATAGTTGGGTGCACTGATATTTGGTGCATATATATTTATGAATATCATCTGTTCCTTTCTCTTCACAAGGATATAGTGAACTTCTTTGTCTCTCTTGATCCATCTTGGCTTGAAATCCATTTTGTCTACAAATAGAATAGCTACTCCTGTTTTTTCCAGGTTCTTGTTGCATGGAGTATTGTTTTTCATCCTTTGACTTTGAGTCTGTAAATTTCTTTTTGAGTTAAATGTGCTTGTATGCAGCATATTGTTGGATCTTGTTCCTTGATCCATTTTGCCAGTCTGTTTCTTTTGATTGTGAATTGAGACCATTAATATTGGTGGTTATAACTGATATACATTGCCTTATCCTTGTCATATTATTTTCCTGTTGCTGGTTCCCTGTCTTTGCCCTCTGTTTAATTGCTTGCCTTGACTGGTGGCATCTTTCTATTGGTGTTCCTGGAATTGTACTCTTCAGTAACTCTTTCTAAAATATACTTCAGAACATTTTGGAGAGCTGGTTTGGTGGTCACAAATTTCTTTAGTTGTTCTTTGTCATGGAAGTATCTTATGTCTCCACTGATTTTGAAAGATAGTTTTGCAGGGTACATCAATCTGGGTTGGAGGTGGTTTTCTTTTAGGGCTTGAAATACCTCACTCCAAGATCTGCTTGATAAAGTTTTGTGTTGAGAAGTCTCCTGTTATTCTGATGGGCTTTCTTTTATAGGCGATTTGTTTCTTTTCTTTTCTTTTCTTTTTGTGGGTACTGGGGGTTGACATCAGGACTTCGTGCGCCAGCAGGCGCCCGTGCCACTGAGCGATATCACCGGCCCTTTTTTTGTATGTAGGTTCCGGGAGTCGAACTCAGGCCCTCGCGCTTAGCCAGGCAGGCACTTACACCACTGAGCCATCTCACCAGCCCCAATTTGTTTCTTTTCTGTAACAGCTTTTAATATTCTGTTCTTATGTTGAATTTCTTGAATCTTGACTACTATGTGCCTTGATGTAGGTTTTTTCTTTTTTTTATCATGGCACTTTAAATTTTCTGCAGCTGGTTATCTTGTTAGTTTTGCCAGGTGTATTTTTTTAAGCAGATTGAACATAAAACCTAAACTATATAACTTCTAAAAGATGACAAAGGAGGCAAATTATGTGACCTTTGGTTAGGCAGAGACATTTCAGTAATAACACCTAGACTTATTTTATTAGGAGATACAAATTAAATCACAATGAGATGCCACCAAAGACCCACTAGTATGGTTAAATTAAAAAGCCTGTCCATATTGAATGCTGCTAAGGATTTAAAGGAACTGGAACTCTAATACAATGCTTGTGGGGATATGAAAATAAAAGGAAAAGAAAAAATAAAACAGTCCAATCACTTGGGAAACAGTTTAATGGTTTCTTAAAAAGTTAAATATATAGTTACTCTATGATCTGGGTTTTCTTGTCTGATACCTAGCGCCTTGAAGACCATTGTTTCATATTTTACCTCACTTTGTTTCAAATAGGAAGGTACTTCCTATTATTCATTCTGTCTGAAAATGTAAACTTATGAGAAGTTTTAAGCAACATCGTCATATGCATGGCGTAGCCCACATCTACTAACAAACTCTTCCAAGGGCCCTCTGACTACACTGTGTACTTCTCTTTCCATGATTCAAGTAACCTATTTTTCTACAAGAGATTCAGACTGCATTTGAGTTCAATAGAAGTGTTTTGAGTCTGCATTCTATGTTATAAATTTGGTAAATCAAGGCTATGTGAGAGATAACCATCCTCAATACAGGAAACAGGTAAGCACAACTGAGCTCAGTCTGGGGTAATACAGTGATAGAAATGTGGCCAAACACTGAGGGCTGAGGCACAGCCGTGCTGATGAGAGGTGTGCCGCTCTGCACTGAGTCCCACCCCCACCATCTGTGTTTAGCTTTCTTCAAGCAATGGCGCAGCATGCAGCGCAGCCTGCTTATCTTCACTGGGCTTACGATACTTACAATAGTGGAGTCCAACCAGATGACCACCTCGTTTCTCTCGAAAGAAATGTTGTTAAATAGATGTTATTATCCACCTTCCATAAGAAAAATTGACAGTCAGAAAATTTAAAAAAATATTGCATCACTCTTCTAAGCAGTAGTAAAAATTTAGATGAAAAATGAAATATCTCAATTCTCTACAAAACTTGAATTTTTAGTTGCATATTGCATGTCAAGAGCACAGAACATAGGCCCTAGAACACTTCTATTCATGGTCAGTGTGTTTTAGTCACACTATAAATTAATGTGGCTGGATGGAAAAGAATGAAGTTACACCCTGTGATCTCATTCCTGTGGTGTTCCTTTTCACTATCTTGTCTTAATTCTTTATTTTTTATTTTTTTTTCGTTTTTGGAGACAGGATCCCACTATATTGTTCAGGATGGTCTTGAACTCACTATGTAGCCCAGGCTGGCCTCAAACTCACAGTGATCCTCTTGCCTCAGCCTCCTGAGTGCTGGCATTACAAGCATGTGCCACCATGCCCAGCTCACTTGGTCTTAATTTTAGGTCTTAACTTAAAAATTTCAAAAAATTTAAAAAGAATCCCACACACATATTTTTGTCCACCTATATCAGAGTGACAAACTATAGCCATCCTTTTATATTTGTGGGGATTGTTTCTAGGCCCCTGAGCAAATACCAAAACCTGTGCATGTGTAAGTGTCTTACATAAAATGACATACTATTACATATAACCTATATACATTCTCTCCTATACTTAAATCATCTCCAGATTACTTATAATACCTAATGTTATGTAAATGCTATGTAAGTAATTGTCACACCATATTTCTTAGTGAATAAGAAAAAGAAAAAGCTCCACTCTTTCTGTATAGATGCAATTTTTTCCTGAATATTTTCTTTCCATAACTGTTTTAATCCATGAAGTCAGAACTCACAAATAAAGAAGGCCAACTGTACTACTCATCTTCTATTAATGTAAAATTTTATCCCTCCTGACTATTCCCAAGCACTTCTTGAAACAAATATTAACTGAGCTTTCATTTTGAGCCAGGATATATCTGTTATGTTTTCATATTTTCTCTGATTTCACAGCCCTAGGTATTCTTTTTTTTTTTTTTTTTTTTTGTACCAGGGATCAAACTCATGACCTCACGCTTGCCAGGTAGGTGCTGTGCCACTGAGCTATATCCCTGGCTACCCTAGGTATTCTTAACAAATCTGATTTCATTTTCTTGTTTTCCAAAGACTATGGTTAGCATGTTCATTATATGACACAACAGAGCAGCCTAGAGGCAAGTTTGTGTTCCACTTAATGAAGACAGAGACAGATGACAATGCTCAGAAATTCATTCTTTGATTGTGAAACCAAAGGAGACAGCTTCCCCCTTCACACATTAACCCCTACAGCACCATGGTTCAGAAGAATCCTACCTTAACTCGCCAGAAGCAAGTGGAGAGGCCAGTCCTAGAGGGTGGTTTAGGGAACTACAGTAATGGCCAGGGCTGATACCTCTTGGATATTTGCTATGGGGTGGGTTGGTTGGTGTTGCTTGCTTTTCATGGTTGTATTTGTGCCTCACTGTGAAGTAGGCTGTACTATTTCTCTCCTATCAAAGTCTGGGAACTGAAATTTGGAAGATAACATCACATGCCCAAGATCTCATGTTTCTCAAGCAGCCAAGCCAGATCTGTCTAGCATTTTTGAGTCACTGCTCTTCATCCACAATATGATTTACCAGTTCTCCAGTATGGACTTTACATTTACTTGAAAAGGAGTCCTGGACCAATGAACCAGTAGATATCTGATCTCAGTTATAACACAGAGAGGAAGTGCCTGGCCTTTAAGGAAAGAAAAATTTCTTGCTGCGCATCACGGGCCCCATGTGGTGGCCCCTGCAGAGCCGTCCCACCTCTTCCACCAGGCCACTCTTCCTGCACTGCTGGGCACCTGCTTCCTGGGCCTTCTCGGCACTCCAATGCCTCAGCTGCAAGACCCTGAGCTGCTTCCTCTCTGAGGAGCACTGGGTGTGGATGCCTCTTTCTCCTCTTCTTAAACACCATGTCAGGAGGCACCCAGACTCAAAGACAGACTTTTTAAAGTGTATCCGCAGAACCACCTTAGCATCATATCTCACCTGGTAATCAAACATGTAAATACTACTTGTATTTGTGAGTATTCTACTCATGGCTTTCTCACCCACTAATCTACAGTCTCCTTAAGAAGGTGGGCAACATGTGGCATTCTGCTTGCATAGTTCTTCCAGTATCTTCCATGGCAAATAGAAGATGCTCAGGGGCTGCTGACTGAGTAAGTGACCACTCGTGGACTGTGACTGAAAGAGTACACACTTTGGGCCAAAAAGACCTGTGGTTGTGGTGGGGCTTTGTCACTTCCTGCCTTGAGACTATAAGCAAGTACATGGAGTCTGACCATGAAATAGGGACACAAAGCTGATGAAGAAGTGTATGTAGGAGGGGTTGCATTACACGTCAAATTCTCCTAATGTGGTACCTTGAGCATGGCAGCCCCTCAGTATGTGGTACAGCATGCAGAGAGAGGCAAAGCATTGTAATTGTAATCAGAATGTAGCAGCAGCTTTTTCTCTGACTTCCCCCTTACATTTATGCAATGGAGCTATTTCCTGCAGCCACTGGGACAGCCCACGATCTTTCTGTCACTCTCTGTTAATGAGATTCCTTATAGTCACTCTAAGTTAACCAATACTATTTCAGTAATTAAAAATTTATAATCTCATACATTAGTCAAAACTTCTGACTGTATTTTAAAATAAGGTATCTCCCAAGCTCCCTCCCTGGGAGGCAGTTTAGATGTGATCTGCCACGCTAGCATGAGGTATGTCCTCATTCATGCTGTCCCTTCTACTCCACCAAGTGCCTTCCGTCCACCATCTTATTAAGAAAGGCTGCTGGGAGAAGGAGGAGAAGGAAAAGAAGCAGGAATGTTCCTTCCTGGTTGCCACAGTTGTAAACTGTCTTACTCTCTGAACCTGAAATATATTTAAGCTGATTCCTTGGGGTCTCCCTTAAACTCCCTTATCCTGACATTGGGCTTCTACCCCTATTGCTGAGAGTCCCTACTTGTGACTTCCTGGACCTACACGAGTATACTCTAACACTGGTTCAAGTTGTTTTTTTTTTGTCATAGTAGTTGTTTTGCTTAGTTCATTCTCAGTCCATACTAATTCAAGGATTATCTTCAGGTTCTTTATTGAGAAGTATTTGCCTACACCCCATTCCTCACCTCCAGTGGTCACAATGGGCAGGGTCAAAAAAGATGTGATTTTTCTCTTTCTAATTCTTTCCATTTGGGTGGTGAATGGGGCGCACTCCTGAAGTTCTCGCCATGTAAATCGTTTCACAGGTTCCTGCTTATTTCCAACAATCTAACCTTTGATACTCTGAATGTGGGCAGATGGTCTGAAGTGATGTAAACAGCATCCTTCATAGATTCTGTAGGTGTCCTGACAGTACCTTTGGAATGTCTGCATCTAGTCTCTCACAGGATCCCAGTAGAAACTTCTACTTCAGCCAAAGGTAACCCATGCGGTGGAACCTACTGTGTGTCATATGCAGTGAGGTACACTCGTGAAAAAGCTGCCCTCTACTCTCAGGGAGTATGCAGCCTAAAGAGCCACGGGTGATGCCCACTACTCACTGTTTGGGGTGATGACAGCATAGTCAGCACCGACCTGAACATAAAGGGTGAGTCACCCTTTGAAAGCATGAAGCCTGGAGATAATGGTGTCAGTGCACTTGATACTGGTTACATTGTGTTCCCCATCTCTCCTTACAATCTCAGTCATGACCTCTAATATTAATGCAGCATCCCCACAGATACAAAAACTTGCAAGCAGAGGATGTGAGGAGCCCAGGAAGTCCCTCACCGTGGAATTAGGGCGTTCACGCCTGGGCCTCACAGTCACGGTTAAGTCTCTTTCTATTGGGGGCTCTTGAATTACCTGGAGAGGTGCCAAGCACACTCTCTATTCTCTGTTGGGGGCAGGGAGGGAGAGAGAGAAGCCAGATGGCTCTGCTTTTATTTTATTTTAAAAAATTACTCACTTCAAATTATTTAGTTTCTAATATTAGTGAGGATAAAATAAAAAACATGTAAAATAAATGTTTTTCGATTCTAGGACAAGACAATCTGGAGATACCCTTCCCCATCTTCTTTCTTCTAAACATAATGAAAAGCCTTGGAAATAGTTTAACTGACAATCACAGGAAGACCCTTGAAAGTCAGAAAAAAAGGCAGAGTTGAAGAAACCTTAAGATTTGAGCAACAGCATCAGCAGTAGGTGGGCTCCTTGGGTTTTCTTTTTATTTCCCTTATATGCTGAATTATACACCAGAATCCTGCAAGCTGGAGTTGCTAACAGGTGTAGATGAAAAAAATCAAACCAGTAAAACCGCTCTCTCTGGCCAAAGGATAAGAAAGGATGCAGAGCAGCTGCAAGGATGTGTATAAATGTCTGAATTACAGTCATTTAAAAGAAGCCATAGTAAATATTTTAGAGGATGCACCAATAAAAATGTGCATGTTTTAATGAGCACATTAGAATTTTCAACAATTGCTTGCTAAGCGTATGCAATGACATACGGAACTAACTTAGGAATTCAAGGTCAAAAATGAAAAAGCTTAATGACCAAAGAAGCTTACAACCTGGTCTAGTGGAAGAAATTGATATGAAAAAATATGAGAAGGCAGTCTGATGAGTGCTATGTTAGCAAAGACAGCAGCCACTAGTGGAAACTTCCAAACTAGAACTGGATTTTATGGTGAAAATACGATATTCTGACGACTTTGAATTGTGAAGCTGTATTTGGTAGATCTTGGAGGATTATGCACTTTTCTCCAAGTGTAGGCATATTTGATCTCAGTGCATATTTTGCATAACATGCTAGAAAGCCCAATGAAAGCTGTCTTTTCAGTAAGAACAGTCTCATCCCGCCCAGCAGCAAGCACTGGACAGCGCCAGTACAGGTGAGTTCAGTGACGTCTCTAGGGTCTCTCAAAGGCATTTTGCGTCTCTCTGCTCTGCCTTACTAAGGGGTTATGTTAGTTAACTTTCTTTCACTATGACAAATACTTGAGATTATTATCTTACAATGAATAAATGTTTATTCTTGGATTATGGTTGGAAGGGTTCAGTCCATGTTCAGGTGGCACTGTTGCTATAAGCCTGTGGTGAGGGAGGAGCCTCATCATGGCAGAAGCACAGGGAAGATAGAGCACAGCTGCTCACCTCCTAGTCAAAAAGTGAGAGAGGAGACTAGGGAGAGGCTGGGGCCCTGCAGTCCCCTTCAAGGGCTCACGACCATTGACCTGAAGTCCTCCCACTGGGTCCCAACATCCTAAAGACTTTTCCACCTCTCAGGAGAGCCATGCTAGGGACCAAGCCTGTAATGCACGGACTTCAGGAGACACTTAAGACTCAAAATATATCATGGTGTTCCTGTCCCTCTCCAGTGTCACTGATAACTGCAGCAGATCCTGAAGATATTCATAGGTGAGGTGAAGCAACAAAGAGGCTTTTCTCCTGTGCCTCTCATATTATCTGTGAGGAGAATCTTGGGCAGAAACTGTCAAATTCCCAACAGAGATTACTGGCCAAGCGAGATTCCCGCAAACCTAGACCAAACTCAGTCTTTAGCACGAACAATGACGCCACCATGACTGGTTTAGACCAACCCAAATGTCTCCACTAGAGTAGCAGCTGCTTCCTCAAAGCCTGTGGTGACCCTCAGTCTGGCAATGGTACAATTTCATTAGTGAGAAAGCAGATGGGCAACACTGCAGGTCAGGGAACCAATAGTGCCTGTTGGAACAAAGGGCTGTAACTTTTGTTTTGTCTGTCCCTGTGCCCCAGCATCTATTCTGGTGGTGGAAACACCAGAGTCACTCAGCAATGCCTGTCACTCAAATGGAAATGCTTGAGTCTACTGCCCTGGATAGACAGGGATGGGAACAGGGAGAACAGAAATATTTTCCTTAAGAAGAGAAACTCATTGTATTTGAGTAAATTACAGACTTTTATCATTCCTCCAAAGGAGGACTCTGACTTTGTATGATTGGTCTAAATTAACTTTCTATTTCCATTAGTTTCCATAGCAATGTAGTTCATTCTTTTCCTCATATTTTTCTCTTATTGGTAATTTCAATTCTTCTCATATTATATTTGCCAAGTAATTTGCAAATATTCCTTACCATTGTTTTTCCAGTTGTTTCTCTTAGAAAAGAATACCACTACTTTGAAAACAAACAACAACAAAAAGTTAACTAAAAAAATCTGTACGGTAATCACTCAGAGCTCAATGGCTCTATATGTATCTTGTTAATCAAAGATTAAATCTGTAGAATTCAAATTATGTCCCCTTTATTCTCTCAATTAATTTATATAAAAATAATTTACTGTGATTCAGATATGGTTTGAATGGTTCTCCCAAGATTCATGTGCTGGAAACTTGGTCCCCAGTGCTGTTGAAGTGGAATCCCCATTAAGAGGTGGATTTTTGTGGAAAGTAATTAGATCATAAAGGTGCTGTCTTCCAGAGGGGTTAATGCTGGCCTCAAGGAGTTGATTCGTTCTTGTAAGAATTTGTTGTCATAAAGCAAATGTGGCTGCTTCAGCTGTCTCTCTAGCTTCCTTTGATCATGTGATAAGATCATGTGATCTCTCTCTTATACATACAAGCACACACACACACACATGCACACACACACATACACACATACACACACACACATACACACATGCACAGAGCTGCCACCCACCACATTGTGATGTAGCCAGAAGGCCCTTATTAGAATAAGAGATGTCGACACCATCGTTGGTCTTTGACCTCCAAAATCGTGTGCTAATAAACATCCTTTTTCTTTAGGTATTTTGATACAGCAACAGAAAATGGACCAATAAATCATTCTAGCCAACTTTCATGAGAAGATCTTTGTGTTGAGCATGGATTTTCAGATGTACATGAAGAAAAGTGGCTGTTCTGGGGTTCCACTGTCTGGACTACTCTGTGAGATGCTCTACAGGTTCAGAGAACCACAGAGAGGGACACTCAAGCCAGGCTTGCTGGGGTGATGTGTGTGAGGGGTGCATGTGCGTGCACACACAAGGCATGGGAAAGAAAACAGCAGAAGACAGAAGTCAGGAAGTTGGGACAGTCGTTTCTCCTCAGAGGCAAGCATTGGGCTGGGATCTGTGGGCTCTTTGCCCTCTGCTCACACTCTTCAGAGCTGACCCTGTGTCTGACCCAAGCAGCTTGGCCACGGTGGAGACAACGCCGGGGCTGGAGTTCTTCTCTGCCTCAGACACGTATTCTCCCAGCCCCTGCAGTGCTTCCTTGCCAGCTTCCATGTCTGGATAAGGGGCACAAGGTGCTAAGAGCACCACCACAGATGGCCCAATGAAGCTGACATGAGCACATTGACAAAGAGCCCTGAGAGCAGCTCTTGGCCCGAGTGGACATGCAGCAAACATGAACCACACAGATGCTGTGGGGGAAGGTGGCTGATGCCCTTCTTTTACAGCGGGAAACTGAGATGAACATCTTGACATAACTTACCCTCAAAGCACAGGAAGTGGTGCTGGTGAGCCAGGGTGCATGTCCCAACAACCAAGCTTTTCTCCGGGCCTCAAATTCACCAGCTTTGTATGGAGGCAGACTGTTGAAGACCTAGTCCTGACCTCTCCAAGTATGATCAGAAATGACCACCATTACCAGAGGTCTATCACCTTGTGCTTCCAGGGACAACGTGCTCCTCCAAGAGGTGGCTCTGTGAGTAATCTGAAGAGCAGTGGCATTGTGAGCCATCTTGCCTGAACATCAAATGCAGGTAAGGGGTACCTTCCCCAGGCTGCAGAGGGCTGGATGAGCAGACCCCACCTCATCTTGTGGAAGGGTGTCACATGGGTCTGCTCTAGGCTGTGGGAAGTGTACACCTCAGAGTGTCCAGCAGGACCCCTGACCTGACCTGCACAAGCCCCCACATCCTTGATTTGGGTGCCCACTTAAGGCTGCAGACCATGGGGGCTGGGCTGGGCTGGGGTTTGTGGGTGGGAGAGCAGGAGGGGCTGCAAGAGCCTCCCCCAACCACAGCACTTGTGAGCTACCTGCTCCTCTGCAGTTGCAGCAGCTCTCCTGAGCATCGCCCATCCACTCCCCACCCTAGTGGAAGGCCCTGCTGAGCCCTGGCGCTTGCTCTTTTTGGAAGTGCTCAACTGCCCAGAGGAGCCCTGGAGGGCAGCAAGACAGAACCATTTAATGGAGAGTGTTATGGGGGGACTTGCTTGTTTTACTTAGAGGTGACATGGAAAGGGCACAGGATGCACCCCAGAGGTAAATATGACCAAGTCACATGAGTTAACAGCACCTTCCATGAAATATGTTGTTAGTCTCCCAAGAAAAAATTATGTAAAGGGCCTTTACCAGCATATTCATCGTGGTCCTAGTACCTAACTGCATATTAGGACTAAAATACTTATAAATAATTCTATTCATTCAACGTGGGTGTACACACACATTTACCATTTTGCTGTAAAATTCATTGCTTCCAGAACAGCTGCCTTTCTCTAGCACAGGACTGCAGGCCCGACAGGATAGGAACAACCCCTTTTCTTTCTCAGTGATGCCGAGCACATCTCCAATAGTCAGCCACTCCAGCCTACTCCATTAGCTTAGTGTAATACGCAATCAACTAACTTCGCCGGCACTCATTCAGTCTTCGAGGCCCCAAGTCCAGCGCAGTACACAGGGACTTGGATAGCTTCCCATGTGGCCTCACGCCTCATTCTGTGGTTTCGGATGGTGGATCCTGATCTACCACGTCACGTTTGTACGTTCATTCCCTTTCCGGCATCTTTCTCTAGACTGGAAGGTCCATGAGGAAGGCACTGGTCCATCTTGTCACCTGGAACACGCTGAGGGAAAGGAGGGTCAGTGAGCAGGGAGGACTCCGTGAGAACGCCCGAGAGGGGCAGCACAGGGGGGAAGCGCTGCACTGTAGGAAGTGCTGCGCAGCAAGCCACGGGGGCCTAAATCATTCTGCTGCGGGTGTCAGCAGAACTCTCGCTACAAACAGCTGTGTGCTTTGCCGCTGGACGTTAGCGTTCTCTCACTCTGCTCATCCGGAACACGCATGCTGACCTCCTGGTCCCTGAGGAGGGTCCCCTGGGTTCTCCCCGTGAGCCCCACGACCACGGTGCGGTCTCCATCCACCCACACTTCTTAGGTGCTTGTGTCCACACGCGTGTCTCCTAGGGTGAGAGCGTCACTTTCACGAGATGATCAAACCCTGTGTTCTCAGCATCCATTCCCCAGTACAGCCCTGTTTTAGTTGCCAAGGACCCTAAATATCGGCCATGATCTAATCAGCAGAAGGGAGCACATTTCCCCAGATCTCACCTCTTCCCACCACGTGCCATCCTTGCTTGACTCCTGAGCTGGTGAGATCTACACACGGCGAGCTAGATACTCAGGGATGTGTGCAGGCAGCTCTCCAAACACAGCCTGGAAAACTGCATGTGGCACAGGCTTCTGTTCCAAATTCTAGAAGGCCTCCTAATGTAGTGGTCAGGTCTCCACCTGGAGACACTGTTGTCCCAGAAAAGCCAAGCCCAGGAATCTCTCCTGCATTTTCCCTGTACCTCCATCTCGGTATTGTTGTCTCTCAATTTTCTGTTGTGAATTAACAGAAAGAATAACAGATCATGAAACCCTTCTGTCCTAGTCCCCTAATTCCCATACTTTGTCCTGTGCTTCCCGGGGCTTCTGCCTGGTCCTGTTCCTATACCAGGGACAGAACTCCAGGAGAGGGGGCCTTGCTTAGCTCAGTTGTCACCTAATCCACAAGGGACTGCACCTTTGGGGAGAGTGGAGGATGACTGAGAGTTGGAAGAAATGGCCATGGCAGGGAGCCCTGGGGAGGGGATGGTCTCCAAGGATGTGTGTTTCCATAATAGTGACACTGTCCTCATCTGTCAGTTTGAATCCCCAGCTCATGCTGTTAGGTCCGTTTCCACCAGGGCATCTTAGCAGAAATAAAACTACTCAAGAAAAGCACTTTATGTGAAGCAAGATCATCAAGTACTTTACCCTCCAAATAGAGCGGCAAGCCACTTATCAGTCTGAGTCATGATGAAAAAGTTTCCCAGTGGCTTCTATTAAATATTCAAATTAACACAATAAAAGTTTCAGGGACATTTTATGAGTTTCTTAGATGGCTGTTCTAGAATCAGTAAAAATCTTCAACCCCAAACAATCTGCAGAGCCTGGATGATTTATTTTAAGGATTCACTAATGCTAGAAATAACAAAATTGTGTGTGTGTGTGTGTGTGTGTGTGTAGGCAGGCGTGCATGCATGCGTTGTGTGTCCAGGTGTGACAGGGCTCTTGTGATAGTTTGTGTCCCTGACTGTACCAACCAGCCAGTGAGGAGTCCCAAGTCGCAGAAGCAAGCACATCAGCACACACAATGTGTGGACGCTCGCTCACATCCCTGTACAGGCTGGGCCAAGCTGGGATGGGTCCCCAACATAGGAGCAAGAAAGCTGACGTGTGCCCACTGTCCCAGCTGTGGCAGCTTCCCCAGAGCCCGGGGCATGTCATCCTGCCCCGATACTCTTTCCTCCACCCAGCAACTAATGAGGTCTTTGCCTCAGAATGTCTTCACCGGCGTCCTCAGCTCCCTCCTCCGCCCCTGTGTGAGTCTATCTGTCCCCTCTATTGCTCCCTCCCCTGATCTCCTCTCCTGTCTGATTCTTAGATCAAATTCTTACCTACTCCTCCTCCCAAACAGCAGGCACAGTGACCACAGCCTTTTGAGAATGGACCTTAGAAGAGCCAGGAGCTGCCCGCCCACCTGATTCAGAGGGCTCATGGGGGCGCTCACTGTGCGATGGACACGATGCCCCACCCATGACTTCTAGACAAGGACTCTTGCCAGCTGCAGGAGGTGGCCACCACGCAAGGTGCCTCTGAGAGCACAAGTGGAAAGGAGTACTCTGTGATGCAGAGGGAATCATATGAGGATGCCCAAGACCTCCTGGACAGAGGAAAGAAAGTCATGCCGCGGTACCCTGAAACAGAATTCCAGAATCTGGGGCTTCCTCAAACCCCTGTATGCCTCCCCTTGAAGGGAAAGTGTGAATAGCACAGGTCAAACCCCAAACCAGGCCATTTAATTCATTGTCCTTACAGTGTGTGGTGTAAACAGACCTTTAGTTTCTGTCTCTTTTTGGCAGTGTTTCGAGAAAGATCCCTAGCTGCTTCCTAACAGGGACTACAGGGGTGAGCTAAAATGAATCTATTGTTGCAGTGATTGAAAAGCTTGCTGGTAATGGAAGAAAGAAAGACTAGGGACAGCGAGGCTGCTTTAGTTATACTGGAAGAGATGGATTAGGGTACGGGTGTGGGCTAATTTGGATGTGTCCTGGACACGCTCCCTGTGGACTTAGATTCGTGTTCTGCTACAGCTAAATGTTTGTGTCCACAACCTAAATTCATACATTGAAACCCTAAACCCCAGGGTTTGGGCCCTTTGGGAAGTAATTAGGATACAGCCCTCATGAATGGGACCAGTGACCTTATAAAAGCTCCCTCAGTCCTCCTGCCACGTGAGGACCAGTGAAAAAGCTCCATCTATGAGCCAGGAAGTAGACCCTCCCAAGAAATGGAGACTACCTCGGTTTATACCCAGGCATCTTGGGCTCCCAGCCTCCATAAGAGTGAAATGGGTTATTTATGTTATTGCTATGGTTTGGATACTGTTTGACTGTGTCCCCTGAAGATTCATGCGCTGCAAGCTTCATCCAGAATGTGACAATGTGAAGGTGGTGGAACATTTAAGAGATGTGGCCTGGCAGAAAGTAATTAGGTCAAAGGGGTGCTGCCCTCAGAGGAGATTAATGTGGTTATTTTGGGACGTGAGTTACCTCAAGATTGAGTTGTTAGCAAAAGAGCAAGCCTGGCTCACACCTCTAGCTTCCTGTCTTGCCGTGTGGTCTCTTCTGCATGTCCCTCCACCACTGCGAGGCCATCTATCATGAGAACTTTGCCTAATTTTAGACTATCATCCTCCGAACTGTGAGCTAAATAAACTTCTTTCCTTTATAAAGTCCCCAGCCTTAGTTATCTTGTTGTAGCAAAAGAAAATAGGCTAAGAATGTTACCTAAATGGCATTTGGTTTGACCAGTCTGAACTAAGGTGTCATGGAGTGAAGGATTCTGGGCTTCAGACTAAGAACTGTTTCACTGATGTCTCACAAAAACATCAAAGCCCAAGCTGTGAGACTCTGAGGCTCTGCTGGTAGGGAAGGAAACCCTCCCCCCACACAGCGAAGACAACTGAGTCTTGCGGGAGAGAACAGTGCCTGTGGGGTGAGCCCGCGGGTGGTGGGGTTGTTCTGCACTCCCAGACCATAAAGAGGAGGCGAACAAAGAATGAGTCATGGGCTTCAGCTAAGGGTTTGATCACTGGGGAAGATCTGGAGGTGTCAGAGAACAATCCCAGTCCTGCCCAGCGGACTCTCCAGGGCACTTTCACGCCAGGTGGGTGCCAGTACTTCTCAGGTGGGTCAGAGGCACCTTTTCTTCAGATCATTTATATGAGGCCATCTCAACCAAGATTTTTCGGCATTTCTCACATGCCAAAACACTTATTTTTTTATTTTTTAATTATTTTATTTTATTTTTTTGTGGGTACCGGGGGGTCGACCTCAGGACCTCGCGCGCCAGCAGGCGCTCGTGCCGCTGAGCGAAATCACCGGCCTCTTTTTCGTATGTGGGTTCCGGGAGTTGAACTCGGGCCCTCGCGCTTGCAGGGCAGGCGCTTAAGCCGATGAGCCATCTCACCGGCCCCAAAACACTTATTTTTGTACCAAGGCTGTTCACCATCAATTTGCCCAAGGTCTCAGGTCTTACATCCTTCGTCCATTGTGTTTTGTTTTTCCTTTGTGCTAAAAATTAAGAGCATAATCATTTCCTCTTTTTTTCTTTACCATTTAAGAGACAAATGTGCTATTGTAAATTAAAATTTCTCGAGAATTTCTACTATATTGAAAATTAGACCCTTATCTGTTATCTGCCTTCTCATTCCGCTATCTATCCCTAATTCACCTCCCATCACTGGCTGAGTACCCTCTCGTTCTGAACATGTCACTATGATACTGGAAATGGAGGTGCATGCCATGCCCTTTGCCCTGGAAGACCTTGCTGACGACAGCTTTTGGCCTTGCTCTTGGGCTGCAGTAAGACAGTGTCACAGTTATTCTCCAAATGCCTGCATAGCACCTTCCTGCTGCCATGTGACCTCACCTCTCTGCCTGGCTATGTAGGATTTTTCTGCACTAATTACAAAGTCTATGTAATGTTAAGTGACTTTAAACAGCCACTGTATACTTTACACCAAATCATTAATGGATTTAGCATACTTTTTGATCAGCTGTCTTCTCCATAAATCTGAGATCTCCTTTAAAACAACAAATCATAAAATTAAATTGCTGCAAGAGTACAGAGCCACATCTATTTTGTTATATTCATGCTGTGGCCCTGCAGAGTGCTGGGTACATGGTAGGGATGTGACAGATATTGACTGAGTAAATATCATATAGTTCACAACTATGGTTATTCTAAGGAGTTTAACAGTGTCTGTGAGAAAAACAAGGTGAAACAAAGAACTGAAATTTCCACATTTTGTAGAATAAAACAAGGAAATGAATAAAAGACTGGTTGCACCAGGAAAGATTTAAAAGCCTAGCAATCATAGGGTTTTATGGTTCTAGGGAAATGGGGTGAATAACATGGGAATGAAAGGGAGAGATGTTTGGAGTTTGCATGGGTTTGGCGAGGTTCTGCGTGTGTAGACACGGTGGCACTGCCAGGCTCCCTCTATTGGGGTTCTAGGGGCCTATTCCGTACAGCAAGTTTCCAGGCCCACACTCACTAGAGCTGTTCTCAGCTGGGCTGGTGATGGGGAGAGCACCGCTATGGTCAGGGTGTGGACTCCTGACCTGACCACTCAGCAAAGGACTGTGATACCGAGAGCCCCTGCGACACACTTGCCTGGCGGACTGTAGGAAACACGTATTCCTGTGTTCCTGAGTTAGTGCCTCTGGGAATGTGTCCCTACAAAAAGCAAACCAGAAAAACCCACACCCAGCAACATGAGAGCACTCCGTGCAGCACCATGGAGACTCGACGTGGCCACTTCCCAGGCGTGCATGGATGAGATTTTTTACCCAGTTTCACGGAGACTCTTTTGCTCTGAACATCTGTCAGTACTGCCATGACTTCTTCCCTGTGAGTTTTTGAAAATTCCAGTGAGGTAGCCCATGGAAAGGGGATGTTGAAGTGAAGAACTGCCTTACTTTGGAGCATAAATGTCCCCTAAAGGTGCATGTGTTAAAGGCCCACTCCTCAGGGTGACGCCATTGAGAGTGGTGGGACCATTAGAAGGTAGGCCTCGCAGAAGGAAGTTGGGTCATTCCTTTGTTCGTGGCCCTCAAGGGGATGTTGAGACCTTGGTCCTTCATTCCTCTCTTTGCTTCCTGGCCACCTTGAAGTGAGCAATTTTGCTCTGTCATTCACTTCCAATATACAGCTTTGCCACAGGCCCAAATTGATGAGGTCAGGTGATTATGCACTGAAGCCTCTGAAACCAGGAACTGAAATAAACCTTTCCTGCTTTCAGGTTGATTCCATCAGTATTTTGTCAAAGTGATAAATACAAAAATGTTGCTGAAATCCTAGGCGTTATGTTAGGAGAAAGCCTATGCCTGAAGTCAGTCGATGACTCTGGCTGGAATTTGAGACGGATGTTCTGTTGGTGTCCAACTTATCGTGATAGTACAAGAGCAGTCTTCAGATAATGCCAAAGTGAGCGCCATCAGTGCACGGTGTTAGGGCTTTGGGGAAAGCCAGTTCTGTTTAGGACAGGAGTATAGCATTATTGTAGCAAGTGGTGGAAGGGGCTGCCCCCAAGTAGAGCCAGCTTCATGGAGGAGGAGAAGCTGCCTGCACTCAAGTAGGGAAGGCAGGGGTAGAATGTCCTTCTTAGGAAGGCTGAAGGACCTCTGCTCTGTATTGAAATTCAGGCTAATGACCTCCAAGTTCTACAGTTTTATACTTCATTGTTTTATGAGCCTATAAGTAAGCTTACCAGCCACAAGGTGAGACTGTGTCTTCATAATTTGCCATAAATACATCCATGTTAAAAGAAACTCTTAAAGCTTTTTAAAATATAAATAATAGCTTCTACTGGGAATCAGTAGGTTATAAGGTACTTTGTATCTTTGTGGAATTAAAAGGGAAAAAGATGTTAGATGCTACCCTGACAGCATGTTCTTTTGTTATAAAGTCTTTTTGAAAAAGCCAAAATAACATGTCAAATCAGAACCTTTTGTTTCCAGCATATCACTCCCTGAGTCTCCTCTGATGACAGAGAGCCCACTGTCCTAGGCCTGGAATGCATTCTTGCAGAGCCAGAGCCAGGGGAGGACAACATGGCCCACACAGAGCTGGACTGGATGCCCAGGCGGCTCAGCAGTTCTAGACCTGTGGGGCAGTGTTGGGAACCACCCAGTCCCCTCACAGACATAACTACTGATCCAGTGATGGGCAGGGTGAGGTTCGAGTGGTGCCGGTAGTGATCAGTCTCTGCATAGCTCCCTCTTATGAAGACCTCTGTCGTGAGGGACCTGGAGTTTTCCAAAGCTAGCCACAGAGTGCTTCTGCCAAGTTAAATTCACTATTCACTGATATCAACAGCTGGAATACTCTTCACCTGTTCTCAGAAATAAAACAGCCTATAAATTCAGAAAGAAAGTTAGCTGTACAGGAAGCATGGATCTCCCATATGTGCCCGAAAGTATATTTAGAAGAGAAATCTATCTCATGACCTGGACAGGCTGAGCGAGGTCTTATTCAAGAAGTATTTTGTGGATTACCAAATCTGTAGAATATCTGGAGCTGAAAGGTAAAAAACCAGTGTCACAATCAGGTGTGTTTGGCAGGATTACTCGGAATTCTTTGCTGCAGAGTTTCTTGGAGGCTTTAGTATGGTAACACACTGTACATCTTGCCAAGAAGGACGAGAGAACTTCTCCTGTACGCTTTGATGGTGCCACTCATGGGAGTAATGCTCTTCAAATCTGTATTGCAAAATAGAGACATCGGTAGAAGGTAAAATACAAAGAAAAACATCGCTGAAATTCACTGACACGTGGCAGTGAATAAACAAAAAGATTCTATTGCATTTAATAAGTTAATTCAATTAGTGGGTGAAAAAGACAGGAAATAAGCAAGTAATTTAAGTAATTGACTAGCTTGTACTAAGCCTTAAATTTTGTTTAATGATGGAAGTTAGGGGACATTTTGGTACATAGGGAATCAGAAGAGAATGAAAGTTCTTAGAATGACTTGTCTGTTCAAAAGGATGAGATTAGTTTGGGGGGAAGAAAAAGGAACTTCTTCGACTTGATAAAAATTTTACGAAATCTTATAGCTAACATCATACTTAATGATGAGTAAGTGGATGTGTCTCACCTAAAATCAGTAACAAAACAAAGATATACACTCTTCCTACTCCTCTAGAAGAAGCTCCTATACTAGAAGCTCTAGCAAGTCAATAATCAGAAAAGGGAAATAAAATATACACAGACAAGGAAGAGAGAAATAAAACTGCCCTTCTTCCACACAGAAAATCCCAAAGAATCAACAACAAAAACTCCCTCCTGGAACTAAGTGTATATAGCAAGGATACAGGATACAATGTTCATATATACAATTCAATTGTTTTTAATATATCAGAAATGAACAATTGTGATTTGTAGTTAAAAACACAATTCTACTTACATTAGCATTCCCCCCCAAAAAAATACTAGGTATAAATATAACAGAATATATATAAGAGTTATGTTAGGAAAATTATAAAAACTGATGAAAGAAATCAAAGAACTACACAAATAGAGAGTTTTTTTATGAATGTGAAAAGGAAGACTCATCAATGTCAAGATGTCAATTCTTTCCAACTAATCTGTAGATTCAGTGCAATCCTGGTCAAAACGCCAGCAAGCTATTTTGTGGGCAAATATAAACTGTTCCTGAAGTTTACGTGGAAAGTAAAGACTCCCAAAAAGCCAACACAATATCAAAAATGAGAACACTTATAGGACTAACACTACCCAACGATAACCAAGCCAGTGTGGTACTGATTTAGAAAAGACGAAGAGGCCAATGGAACAAAATAGAGAGCTCAAAAACAACAGAACTATATAAATATAGTCAACTAAACGTTTACAGAGACCCCAAGGGAATATACTGAAGAAGGGAGAGGGTTTTCAACAGATGGTGTTGAAAAAACCAAGCATCCATGTGATAAATAAATAAATAAATGAAGGGAAGGAAAGTATTCAGATATAGATGTTTTATGCCTCACGAAAAATTAACTCAAAGTGGATCACAGTATAAAATGAACAACCATAAAACTCCTAGATGATCACACAGGAGAAAATTTAGATGACTTTTTAGGTACAATAACAAAGGCATACTCCCTGAAAGGAAAAATTGCTAAGTTAGGCTTCACTAGAATTAAAACCTTCTGGGGCCGGTGAGATGGCTCAGCAGCATAAGCGCCTGCCTGGCAGGCACGAGGTCCTGAGTTCGACTCCCGGAACCCACATAAAGGAAAAAAAAAAGGGCCGCTGATATGGCTCAGCGGTACAAGCGCCTGCTGGCGAGCGCGAGGTCCTGAGGTCGACTCCCGGTACCCACATTAAAAAAAAAAAAAAATTCTGATAGAAACCAGAATGCAACTATATCTTTAAAGTCTGAGCGAGGGGCTGGTGAGATGGCTCAGCGGTGTAAGTGCCTGCCTGGCAAGCATGAGGTCCTGAGTTCGACTCCCAGAACCCACATAAGAAAAAAGGGCCAGTGATATCGCTCAGCAGCACAGGAACCTGCTGGCACGCGAGGTCCCCTGGTACCCACACAAAAAAAAAAAAAGAAAAAAAGAATTAAAACCTTCTGATCTGTGACAGGCAGGGTTAACATAATGAAGAGGCAAACCACTGAGTGGGAGAAAATGTTTGTGAAGCTGGTACCTGACACAGGACTGGTATCCAAACATGTAAAGAGCTCTTAACACTCAAAAAGAAATCAACTCACCTTAAAAAATCAGAAAAGATCTGAACAGATGTTTCACCAATGAAGTCAGAGCAATGTTAAATAAGCAGACAAAATGATTCTGAGCCCATATGTCATCAGGGAAAAGAAAACTGAAACAGCAGTGAAGCACCACAGCGCACCTTCCAGAATGGCCCAGGAGTACTGATTGCAGGACATTTCATGATGAGCAAGAAGAACTCCCACTCATTGCTGGTAGGAATGCAAATATACAGTTACTGTGGAAGCCATTTTGTCAGGTTTTTACAAAGCTTAATATACTTTTACAATGCAAACTGATGATTTACCTAAATAACAGAATGTATGTCAACAGAAAACTAGCACACATATTTATAGAAACTGCTAATAATGGTCAAAATGTGGAAACAAGAAAAATGTATTTTAATTTGTGTATATATAAACAAATTGTGGTACATTTACATGATGAAATATTATTTAATGGTAAAACAAAACAAGCTATCAAGTTACAAAAAGAAATAGAGGAAGATTAAATTCATAGAGTGAAAGAAGCTCATCTGAAAATGATAATACTGTACGATTACAAATATGTAACATTCTGAAAAAGGCAAAATCATGCATTTGGGGGAGGGAGAAAAGACTAGGTGGAGCGTAGGAGATTTTCAGTGCAATAAAACTGGGCTGCGTAATACTGTAATGGTAGACATGTCATTATCAATTTGTTTAAACTCATGGAATATGCCTCATGAAGGAGTTCTAATGTAAACCACGGACTTAGTTAATAACAAAGTAGAAATAGTGACTCCTCACATTAATGCAGGATGTTAATAGTAAATGAAACTTGAAGGGGTTGGGAGAGCAAATAGGAGTTCTTTGTATGTCCTGCTTGTTTTTTCCTATAAGCCTAAAACTGCTCTAAAACTAAAGTATGTTAATTAAAAAATACAAAGAAACATCATTGAAATCACTGAGATTTGACAGCAAGTGAACCAAACCTCTCTACCTTATTTAATAAGCCAATTTTCTTCAGCATTTTTATCAAAAGTAAAAATAAATGAAAATAGCAATTCAAAATTTAAGCCTTAACGTTGGTATAATAGAATTTGGGAGAGATTTTGATATATACAGAATCATAGGAAAGAATGAAAGTTCTCAGAATGGCTCACTTGGCTACTGATGAAGAAAGTAAGATTAATTCATGTGGTAAATAACCTAGCAAATGGAAAACTCTTAGCATAGTGTTTAGCACATAGTGTTTACTAAGAAAATCCAACCGAGTGTCAGGCAGTTTCTAGGTGGTGCCAAATGAGTGGAACCCACAATGCATACAATAAAAATAAAGAACTGCAAACCTTTTGTGGACTGTGGTAAGCAAGGAGCCATTCCTGATGGAACTGGAATTGGAGCTAATATAAAAACAAACAAAAAATAAGGAAATCTGAAAGGTAACAGAAAGGTAGGAGGAGATATGACTTTAGCAGAAATATGAAAGTGTAGCCCTTGGCCAGAAATATTGATCGCCCTAGGCATTCCTGCCAAGGAAGTTCTAGAGAGACATCAGCATGAAACTGTCACCAGGCAAGCAGGGCACCAGGTCCTCCACCCGGAGAGGACCTACAAGGGCAGTGGTGGGCAGTTTTAGAACCCATGACCCAGGGCCATCATGTGACATAGGGGATGGTTCTGAATGTCACACAGTGACAATCAGAGAATGTCAAGAGGCACCCAGGACTTCAGTGAAGTCACACAACTCTTCAGGGTATAATTCTTGGAAGTTTCAAGTGCATATAATAGCAAATCAAGGGTATCTCTTTACAAATTTTATGTGGTAGCCCACAGGACACTTCCTCAGTTAAGAGCAAACTGAACCACAGAACATAAATATTAGGATATTACTGCAATTTCTTTTATTTGGTAGTTTAACATTACTTGAATTGTACTGCTCTTTTATAGAGCCTCGTGCTATTAACTATTTAGATTTTTTTTAAACAGCATTATTAAGGTATAATCCGCAAACCATGAAATTCACCCATTTAAACAGTACAATTCAAGGGGTTTTAACTATTTCACAAAATTGTGCAAACACTATTAAAATAAAATTGTAGAATATGTTGATAATCCTAAAAAGAAATCCTGCACCTTAGCAATCACTCCCCTTTCATGGCATCCCCTGGGCTAGGTAATCTATAATCTACTTTCTATCTCTATAGCATTGTCTATTCTGAAGTTTCCAATGAATGGAATCTTGTAATATGCTATCTTTTGCATTTTGATTCTCTCACATGGTATGTTTCCACGTTCCATCCATGTTGTGACATACATTAGCACTTCATTCCTTTTCATTGCCAAATGATATTTACTGCTGTTTATATGCAGCTTTTCAATTACTCCTTCATCTGATAGTGCACCGTTGGTCCATTTTCTGATGGTAGTAACACGATGATGTGGAATAGGCTACCGGGAGCTTGGCCAGGCCCCTGATCTCCTAAAACAAGTGCATGGCGAAAGCTTAAATAAAAGAGACAAGAAATATGGTTTGGGGGAGTCCAGGAAGGTCAGAGCTCTCTTGGAGGTAAGACAAAGGCTTCTCTGGATTGTCCGTATTTATTGGGTCCTTTGAAATGCAGGGGTGTGTAGGAAGCGGAGGGCACATCTGAGGCAAAAGCCTGCAAAAATGAGCAGGACCTTGAGAAGTTAGAACAAAGACATTGAAAGCACTAAATTTTGCTAACTGAGAGAACTGTCTTATCTCTAAGGTTGGCAGTTTATTGCTGCTCTGGAGTAGGGAGGCAGAGCCCATGTTCTGGACTGCTTCAGCTGTGGCGTTATCTTGTCTTCAGAGCACTGTGGTCAGCAACTTAACCCTTATACAACCCAGTCCCCAACACTAAGCAAGTTATAAAGAAAAGAGGTTTATTTGACTCATAGTCCTGGAGGTGCAACATCAAGGGGCTGCGTTTGGTAATGGCCTTATTGCTGGCCCAGTCCTGAGGTGGTGCAGGGCATCACACAGCAAGAGATAGGCAAAACACACACACACACACACACACACACATAAAGCCAACAAAGTGTAATCATGGGTGCACCACGGTGATAAACTAGTACTAATCACTTCCTTAGGTCCCGCCCTGTATACACCATACCTAGATTGAAGTTTTAACTTTCTTAATAACTTAAATGGGGATCTAATTGCAACACATGAAGCCATGAGTAACTCAAACCATAGCACATAGAAATGTGCATTATTTCTAGTTTTCATCTATAAAAAATGCTGCCTTAAACATTTAGGTACAATTTTTTTTTTCATTTTTTTGTGGCTATATCTTTAGGAAAGGAAATACTGGAAATAAGGATAATCTACATTTCACATTAGAAGATTGCCACACTGCAGCCCAAAGGGCTGCATTATTTTGCATCCCTATATTCTTGCAAAAATTTTTACTGATTTTTTATTTTATTATAGCCTCTTAGAAGGTATAATGTGGTATTTCATTGTGATTTTGACTCGAACTTTCTTAAAAGCTAATTGTGCTGAGCATGTTTTCATGTAATTATTGGACATTTGCATATATTCTGTACAGAAATGACTTCAGATTTTTGCTTTTTAAAAAACTGGGTTATGTTTTTATTATTGAGTCGTGAAAATAGTTTTAAAAATATAGCCTAGATACAGGCCTTTATCAGGTGCATGATTTAAAAACATCTTTTCCTATTCTGTAGATTGATGACCATTTTCTCTATGGTTCCCTTCAAACATAAAGTTTTAATTTTGATGAAGTGCAATGTATCTGTTTTTTCTTTTTCACGTTTTTTGTCACTTACATTTTTATTGTTGTAGCTAAGAAACTATTGTCCAACCCAAGGCAGGAAGATTTTTCCTATATTTTCTCTTAAAAGTCTTGTAGTATTAGATTTTATGTGTCGGTCTAGGAATTTGGGTGAATTTTTGTGTGTAGTATGAGGTGGGGTACAATTTCACTCAATTGTGTAAGAATGGCTGGCAGTCTTAGCATCATTTGTCAGACAATTTTTTCCTCCCACTGAATTTTCTTGGCATGCTTGTTGAAAATCAAATTATTACAAATGTAAAGATTTATTTCTAAATTTTCAATTCTATTCTATTGATCTTTGTCTATCTTTCTGTTAGTACCAAATTGTCTTACTTTGTTGCAAATTTTGAAATAGGGCTATGAGTCCTCTAAATTTGTCCTTTTTATTCAAAACTGTTTAGCTATTCCTGATCCCGTGCATTTCTGTATGAATTTTAGGGTCAGCTAGGTAATATCTGTTAAAAAATGCAACTGAGATTTTAACAGGGTAGAAACTGTGGAACAATTTAGGAAAATTGTTACAGTAATAATGTTAAGCTCTCAGATCTGTAATTATGGAAATATTTTCTATTTACTTATACAGCAACTATTCTTATCTTCAGTTTTACTTTCCACAATATCAGTTACTTATGGCCAGTGATAGTCTAAAAGTATTAAAGAAAAATTTCATAGGTAGCGAGAGAGATACAGTTCACATTCACAACTTTTATTGTGGAATATTATTAGAATTGTTCTGTTTTACTACTAGTTATTGCTGTTAATGTCTTACTGTGCTTAATATATATAATTTAAACTTTATCATATGTATACATGTATAGGAAAAATGTCATGTACAGGAAAAATATATATACCATCCATGAATTTAGACATCCACTGGGGTCTTGCAACACATCCCCTATGGATAAGCATGGCTATCATATCTTTAATTTCTTTCAACAATTATGTAGGTTTCTGTCTTTTCTTTTCACTCCTTTTGTAAAAGTTACTCTTAAGTATTCAATATTCCTTGATGGTAATGGGAATGAAGTTATTATCCTAATTTCATTTGGAGTTTATTCAATATTGAGTTTCATATATTAATCTTGTATCTTAAAATCCTGCAGAACCCATTTATTAGCTCTAATACTTTTTACACTGGATTGCTATAGAATTTACATATTGTCCTTTATAGATAAAATATATACTTCATTCTTACCAATCATGATGTTTTTTTCTTGATTATTGTGTTGGCTAGAGGCCCCGCACCACCCTGAGTTAAAGAGACCAGAGTAGGTAGCATTGTCTTTGTCCTGATTTTAGCAGAAAGCAACATTATGTATGGTGTTGACTGTTGGTTTTTTTGTAAGCATCCTTTATTTGGTTGAGAATCTTTCCTTCAATTTCAAATTCTTAGCATAAAAGTGTGTTGGATGCTGTCACTTATTTTTTTCTGCATGTAATGTGATAGTCACATGATTTTGTATTTTGTTCTATTTATATGGTATATAATTGATTTTTAGATGATAAGTCATTCTTGTATTTCTTGGAGATTTTCTACTTAGGCTGTATAAAAATGTTTCTACATTGCTGATTCATTAGAATTTTTAAAAAATATAAAAGATATTGGTCTGTAGGGTTTTTTTTGGCAAAACTGCAGTATAACAACACAATAAACCTATTCATCTTCATACAGCCAACCCAGATTTTCTGTACTTTTGTGGTGTGTGTATGTGTGTGTGTTGTGTTATATTTGTGTGAACATTCTCCAGTTTAAAGACATATGGAATGATTTCATGTTTTGTTATTAAAAATAAAGTTGCTATGTACAGATTCGATGGCAATGAAATTTTCATTTGTCTGGGATAAATGTCTTGTAGTGCAATAGGTTGGTCATATGGAAGTTGCATATTAAGGTAATTTTCTTTTTAACAATCAAACTATATTTTAAAGTGCAGATCCAACGATCCACCTATGAATGATGCTTAAAATCAAAGATGTTAGAGAAAATACAGAGAAAAGAACAAATGAGCTTAGAAAAATGATGGAAACAAAAAATGCCCAACATAGGAAAGAAATGAAACCCATGAAACACTTCCAAACAGAAATCCAAGAGATGGGCCGGTGAGATAGCTCAGTGGCATAAGTGCCTGCCTGGCAAGCACGAAGTTCTGAGTTCAACTCCCGGTACCCACATAAAGGAAAAAAAGGGCCGGTGATATCACTCAGCAGCACAAGCACTTGCTGGTAAGCACGAGGTCCTGAGGTCGACCCCAAGTAACCACATTAAAAAAAAAAAAAAAAGAAAGAAATCCAAGAGATTAAAACCTCCACTGAAAGTATATGCAAGGCGGGGATATAGCTCAGTGGCACAGTGCCTTCCTGGCAAGTGCGAGGCCCTGAGTTCTAGTCCTGGTACAAAGAAAATTATATGCAACAGATTGAATGATGGAGAGGACAGAATTTCAGATCTTGACAGAACTGCAGCTAGCGATCATGAAAATAAAGATATCTTAACAATAGCAATAGACCATGAAAAATCAATCCAACAGCTACAAGATGAAGCAAAGAAGAATAACATAAGATTGATTGGGATCAGTGAGAAAGCTGGAGACAGCACAAATGCCATAAAAATCTCTTCACAGAAATAATGGCAGAAAACATCCCAAGCATGGATAAAGAATTTGACATACAGATAAATGAAGCATATAGAACACCAAACAGCCATGACCAAAGTAAATCTACATCAAGACATTATAATCAAGATCCCAGACATTCAGCTCAGCACAAGAACAGAATATTAAAAGCTGTTAGAGAAAAGAAACAGGTCATCTATAAAGGAAAGCCTATCAGAATCACAGCAGACTTCTCAACACAAACCATCAAGTCAAGAAGAGCTTGAAGTGAAGTATCTTGAGTCCTGAAAGAAAACAAATTCCAATCCAGATTGATGTACCCTGTAAAACCATCTTTCAAAATTAAGGAGAAATAAGATACTTCCATGACAAAGAACAACTGAAGAAATTTATGACCACCAAACCAACCCTACAAAGAGTACTGAAAGATATTCTAGACAGAGATAAAAATGACCACAATTCAAAGAACAACAACAGAAGGAAACCACCAGGCAGGGCAAGCAATTAAACAGAGGGGAAAAGGAGGGAACCAACAGCAGGAAAACACCATGACAAAGATAAGCCAATACATATCAGTTATAACCATCAATATAAATGGCCCCAATTCACCAATCAAAAGAAACAGATGGGCAGAATGGATCAAGAAACAAGATCCAACCATACGATGTATATAAGAAACACGTTTAACTCAAGAAAACTCATAGACTGAAAGTCAAAGGAGGGAAGACAATCTTTCATGCCACAGGAACCCAGAGAAAAGCAGGTGTAGCTATCCTGTTGGCAGACAATGTGAACTTCAAACCAAGAATGATCAAAAGAGATAAAGAAGTTCACTACATCCTTGTTAGGGGAAAACTTCAAGAGGAGCAGTTAACAATCATAAATATGTATAAATAAGGGAGGACCCAACTATATAAGATAATTTTAATAGACATGAAAAATCAAATAAGTAATAACACAATTGTAATGGGAGAACTTAATACCCCATTGTCACAAAGAGATAGATCAACTAGACAAAAAACCAGCAAAGAAATATCAGAACTGAACCAATCCTGTGAACAAAAGGACTTAGTAGATGTTTTCAGAGTGTTCCACCCAACAACATCAGAATACACATTCTTCTCAGCTGCACGTGGGACGTTCTGTAAAATAGAACATATACTAGCCCACAGAATGTGCTTAAGTAAATGGAAAGGAATTGAAATTATCCCATGCATATTATCTGACCATAGTGCAATGAAATTGGAAACTAATGGCAAAAGAAATGGAAAAACTCCACAAACACATGGAAATTAAATAACACCCTCTTAAATAACAAATGGGTCACACAGATGAAATAAAGGAAGAAATTAAACAATATCTACTATTAAATGAGAATGCAGATACAACATACCAGAACTTATGGGATGCAATGAAAGCAGTCCTAAGAGGGAAATTTATAGTGGTGAATCCTTACATCAGGAAAACAGAATGAGCACAAATAAACAACCTAATGTTACACCTCAAACTTCTAGAAAAAGAACAGCAAGAAAAACCCAAAGCCCATACAAGAGATGAAATTATAAAGATTAGAGCAGAAATTAACATGATGGAGACCAAGAAAATAATACAAAGAATTAATGAATTGAGTTGGTCCTTTAAAAGAATAAAAAAATTTTGATAAACCCTTAGCCAACCTTATCAAAAAAAGGAAAGTAAAGACCCACATTCATGAGTTGAGGAATGAAGAGTGAAGTTGCTACAGATCTTGTGGATATTCAGAAGATCATCAATAAGTACTCCAAAAATCTTTACTCTCATAGGATGGAAAACCCCAAAGAAATGGACAGATTCCTAGATAGCATGAATTACCAAAGCTGAATCAAGAAGATATAAAAATTCTGAATAATCCAATATTAGTTAAGGAGATTGAAAATATTTAAAAACTTACCAACAAAGAAAAGCCCAGGTCCTGATGGATTCACAGCTGGATTCCACAAGAAATTTGGAGAAGATTTAATGCAAATACTCCTCAAACACTTTAATGAAATTGAAAGGGCAGCAATACTCCCTAACTCATGCCTGGAGGCAAGTATTACCCTGATACCATAACCAGAGAAAGACCCAACCAAAAAGAGAACTGCAGACCAATTTCCCTAATGAACATAGATGCAAAAATCCTCAATAAGATACTAGCAAACAGAATTCAGCAAATCATCAAGAAGATTATACACCACGACCAAGTAGAATTCCTCCCAGGAATGCAGGGATGGTTCAACATACACAAATAAAAAAATGTAATACATCATCATGTCAACAGAGCCAAAGACAAAAATCACATGATCATCTCAATAGATGCAGAAAAAGCTTTTGATAAAGTCTAGCACTCATTCATGATAAAAAAAAACCCTACAGAAAATTGGAATAAACGGTCTTTACCTCAACCTGATAAAAGCCACCTATGGCAAACCAACAGCTAACATCATGCTAAATGGTCAAAAATTGAAAGCTTTCACTCTAAAATCAGGAACAAGACAAGGATGTCCACTATCAACGCTCCTATTCGAGATAGATCTGGAAACATTAGCCAGAGCAATTAGACAAGAAAGAGAAATAAAAGGAATAAGGCGAGGAAAGGAAGAAGTCAAACTGTCAATATTCATAGATAACATGATACTCTACATAGAAGACCCCAAAAACTCCACCAAAAGACTTGTATATTTAATAACCAAATACAGTAGCATAGCTGGATACAAAGTCAACACTCAAAAATCAATGGCGTTGCTGTACACAAACAACAAACTCACCCAGAGAGAAATTAGGGAAACTACACCCTTCACAATAGCATCCAAAAAAGTGAAATACTTAGGTATCAATCTAACAAAGGAAGTAAAGGATCTATATATTTAAAATTACCATACCCTGAAAAAGGAGATCAAAGAGGATATCAGAAAATAGAAAGAGATCCTTTGCTCATCAATGGGAACAACCAACATAGTGAAAATGGCCATAATCCCAAAATTGTTACACAGATTTAATGCAATCTCGATCAAAATACCATTAGCACACCTCACAGAACTACAGAAAACATTCCTAAAATTCATCTGGAAGCAGAAAATACCTAGAATAGTAAAGGCAATCCTGGGCAACAAAGGCAAGGCAGGAGGCATCACAATCCCTAACTTGCAACTATACTACAAAACTACTGTGATAAAATCAGCATGGTACTGGCAAAACAAAACAAAACAAAACAAAAAAACAGACCTGAGGACCAGTGGAACAGATTAGAAGATGCAGACACAACTACAAACACACTCAGCCACCTTAGCTTTGACAAAGGGGCCAAAGATGTTCACTGGAAGAAAGACAGCCTCTTTAATAAATGGTGCTGCAAAAACTGGCTCTCTATACGCCAAAGACTAAAATTAGACCCGTGTCTATCACCATGCACTAAAGACAAAGTGGATCATAATATCTAAATACTAAAATAGAAACACTCAATCTACAGGAAGAGAAAGTAGATAGAAATCTTGAAGACACAGGGGTAGGCAGTGACTTCATGAACAAAACCCTGACTGCAGGGGAAATACTACAGACAATCAATGACTGGGATCTCATCTTATTAAAAAGATTTTGCACACCAAATAAATCACCAAGAGAGTGAAAAGACAATCTACAGAGTGGGAAAAAATTTTAGCTAACTGTCCCTCAAATAATTTATATATAGAACATATAAAGATTTGAAAAAATCAGACCCCCCAAATTCAAAGACCCAATCAAAAAATGGGCTTCTGAGATGAACACACAATTATCAGATGAGGAAATGCTAATAGTAAATAAATACATGAAAAAACGTTCAACATCATTGATCATTGGAGAGATGCAAATTAAAATAACACTGAGATTCCATCTCACTCCAGAAAGAATGGCTATCATGAAGAAGTCAACCAATAACAAATGCTGGCAGGGCTGTGTGGAAAAAGAAACACTTCTCCACTGTTGGTGGGAGTGCAGACTGGTGCAACCACTGCGGAAATCAGTGTGGAGATTCCTCAAAAAATTAGGATTAGAGATCCCATCTGACCCAGCTGGGGATTTCCCCAGAAGAATTAAAAACATCACACCACAGCGATATATGTGCACCCATGTTTATAGCAGCACACTTTGTAATAGCCAGATCTTGGAAACAACCCAAATGCCCATCAACTGATGAATGGATAAAAAAAGGTGTGTTATTTTTATACCATAAAGAAGGATAACATGAGAATTTTATAGGTAAATGGATTCAACTGCAGTCCATACTCATAAGTGAAATAAATCAGACTCACATGTGTAAACATCATATTGTCTCCCTAGAGTAAGAAACTGAAAGAGTAAATAAGATCCAAAATGTCCAATAGGTATTGTATTGTGAAATGAGAAGATACTGTTCAAAAGGAAAGAGAAACTGGGATGGGGGAAAGGAGAAAAGAAGGAAAGGAAAAGGGAAAAAAATATATATATACAAAATAGTTAAGATAGTTATGCTACTAATTTCTCTTAGTTCATTGAAAAGAAATGTTTGTATAATGCGGTTTGGACAATTTTTACATGCCTATATCTTGTACTCTGAGTAACTACTTTGAAGATAACAATATGCAATGTATTAACCACTGTTACTCGCCTATTAGCTTGTGAAATTTTTAGGGTTTTTTCTCTTTAAAATAAAATTAAAAAAAATAGCTTGAGCTCGTATTTTTGTGCATTTGTGTGGTTTATTTTCTATTATTCTATTCTGTTTTGTTGGTCTGTGTCTAGATCGTTGCCAGCAAAGCACTGTGTCAGTTACTAAAAATATATAGGAAGCCTCGGTGTTTGCTGGAATAAATCCTACCTCTTTGTTCTTTGTCAGGATTGCATACTAAATGAAAATCCCTTCTTATTTAAAATTGAGAATAAACATGTAAATGTACAAAAAGCTTCTGAGATATTGATATAAATTGCACTAAACCTATAGCTCCTCCTGTAGCTTAGGGAGAACTGACCTACCGTCCTAAGTCTTCTAGTGCACAAGCACAGTATTTGCCTTCATTTAGATTCTGATGACTTGCATTATCACTTCATAATTTTTGGCATATAGGTATGAGGTGTATTGTTAAGAGTGTGCTTATGTATTTCATTTTCTTTGAATTTTTTTTTTGTGGGTACCGGGGGTCGACCTCAGGACCTCGCATGCTAGCAGGCGCCTGTGCCGCTGAGCGATATCACCAGCCCTTTTTTCATATGTGGGTTCCTGGAGTCGAACTCGGGCCCTCGTGCTTGCTGGGCAGGCCCTTACGCCGCTGAGCCATCTCACCGGCCCTGGATTGGTTTTAAATGGCATTTACTATGCTTTAAAATTCTGCTTGGAAATATTCAGTTAGTATATGTGACTGATTCTGTGTGTGTGTGTGTGTGTGTGTGTGTGTGTGTGTGTGTTTGTGTGTGTACATGTGTGCATGTTGACTTTGTATCCTATAAACATGCCAAAATCATTTATTAGTCTTGACATATTTTTGTTGATTTGTTGGATTTTCTACATAGACAATCATATCATTTATATGTAAATAGAGTTTTATAATTTTCTTTCTAGTCTGTACCATATTATTATTATTATCATTATTATTAAATGTTGCCTTGTACAATTTTCTAGAATTTTATCCAAAGTTGAATAAAAGTTGCTCTGGGTCAACATTCTCACTTTGTTCATTACCTAAGAGAGAAACCATTTGCCACGCAGCACTAAGTGCAGTGGTGGTTGCAAGGTTTTGTAGCTGTTCCTTACCAAGGTGAGAAAATTCTCCACTATTTTGAACTGTCTGAATTTTTTTCATAATCATTAATTCTATTACATTTTATTTAGCGTGCTGATATTATTTTGTTGGTATGTTGACCGATTTTTCAAATATTAAATCTGCTTTAGTTAATGAAATTCCACTTTGGTCACAAGCAACATATAGATCTTTGTGCATATTTTCTGATTTAGTTTTTATGAAAGATGTTAATTTACAGAGTTTTTTTGTTCTATCTGAAAGTCTGGATATTTGGGTAATATTGCGCTTATAATATGAGTTGGGACATAATCCTACTTTTTAACTTTTTTGGAAGAGACTGTACAAATTGATGTTAAACGTGTAAATGTTTAGTAGAATTTTCTGTGGAACCATTTGGGTCTGAAAATTACTATATTAGAAATTTTTAAATTATGAATTCCATTTCTTTGCTGCTTCATTGCCATTTTGATTGTATAGGTCACCTTGACTAAATTTTAGTCATTTTTGGTTTTTGAGGAATTGGTTCATTTCTCCTAATTTGTTGAAATTATGATAAAGTTTTTCATATTTTTCCCTCACTGAAGTGATATTTTCTATTTCAGTTTTTATGCTTTGTATTTTCCTTGTCTGGCTATGGTGTCCGCATAATCCTAGGGTCAGAAAATGAATGGAGAATTGCTTCCTCTTCTATTTTTTGGAAGGTTTTGTAAAGTTAGCATTCTTTCTTAAGCGTCTGGGAGCCTGTGTAAGTGAAGTTGTGTGAGTCTGAACTTTTCTTCGTGGGATTCAATCTTTAGTTTCTAATGATTCCACTTTCTATTTCTCACAGTTTGTGCATTTCTAGGATTTTTCCCAGGTCATCTCAGTCATTCAAATAATTTCATACAGCTGTTCATAGGACACCTTATATTCCTTATTTTTGTAAAGCTGGTAGTAATGCCCTTTTCCTCACTCCTGATTTTAATAAATTGATTCATTTTTTACAAATCTGGTAGTTGTAGTTAAAGTTTTGTCCGTGTTGTTGAGTTTCAATTTTCTAAACCCTTTTTTTTTTTTTTATGTGGGTACCAGGAGTCAAACTCAGGACCTCGTACTTGCCAGGCAGGCGCTTATGCTGCTGAGCCATCTCACCGGCCCTCTAACCCACTTTAACTGAATTTTTTTCTTTATTTTTCAATTTCCTATTTCATTTATTTCAGTTTCAGTCTTTACAATGTTACTATTTCTGCTTTACTCGAACTTAGTTTCCTTTTTTCCCTCATTTTCTAAATTCAAATGTTAGCTAAATGACTTGAAATATTTCTTTCTTTTAAATGGTGGCATTTATAGATATACCTTTCCTCAAAGAACTGCTCAACCTATAACCCATACATTTTGGTAATGCATGTCCTTGTATTCATTTTAAAGCATTTTCTAATTTCCCTATGATTTTTTCCTTGTACTGGAGATTGAACCCAGGGCCTTTACATGAAGTAAATATCCAGCCACTATTATTATTATTATTATTAATTATTATTTGAGAGAGAGTCTTGCTTGTGATTCTCCTGCCTCAGCCTTCCAGAGAGCTGGGATGACAAATGTGTGTCATCACATTTGGATCCCTGTAGTTTTTTAATTGACTTGGTTATTTAAAAATGCATTATTAAACTTCCACTAATGTGTGAATTCCTCAAATTTTCTTGTTATTTGTTTCTAATTTAATTTTGTCGTGGTGAGAGAACATGCTTTTGTGATTTCGGTTCTTTTCCATTGACTGGGGCTTTTGTGTGGTATATCACACTGTCTGTCTCGGACAGTGTTTTCTGTGTGTCTGACAAAGATCTGTGTCCCACTGCCATTCGGGTGACAGTTCTGTACATGTCCATTAGGTCTTGTAGAAGCATAGCATTGCACCGATCTTCTGTTTCCTTGCTGATCTTCTGTTCAGTTATCCTAATCATTCAAGTGATGTTGTAGCCTCCAAATTATGTTGAATTGTCTATTCTTTTTAGTTCTGTCAGTTTAATGGGATCTGTTGTTGATACACAGGTTTAGAAATCTTATGTCTTCCTAAAATATTAATCTTTATAAGTGTTCCTTCTTCCTATCCAGTAACATCTGTTTCTGTAAACTCCATTTCCCTCTGATATTTGATGATCACTCCAGCTTTCTTATGATTGTTGTTTGCACAGCTTATATTTTTCCACTGTTTTACTTTCACTATATTTGTATTTTTAATATAAAGTGTATCTCTTGTAGACAGTATACAGTTGGGTCTTGTTTCTTTACATAGGTCGAAACTCTAAATTTTCATGGGATTATTTATTTTTATATGGGGGTACCGGGAGTCAAACTCAGGACCTTGTGCTCTTGGGATTATTTATGTATATTCAATATTATTGCTGACTGCATTTAAATTTGCCATTTTGTCTTTTGTTTTCTATGTATCTCCTATCTCTCTTGACACCTCTGTTCCTTCTTATCACCTTCTTTTCAATGGAGTAAATATTTTCTTGTTTAACATTTGAAATTTTAGGGCCAGTGAGATAGCTCAGTGGCATAAACGCCTGCCTGGCAAGCTCAAGGTCCTAAGTTTGACTCCCGGTACCCACATAAAGGAAAAAAAGGGGCCAGTGATATCGCTCAGTGGCACAAGCACCTGCTGGCAAGTGCGAGGTCCTGAGTTCAACTCCCAGTACCCACATTAAAAAAATTTTTTTTTAAATTTTTAATGAATTTTTATTTTACAAATTTTAGTAAATTTTATAGTGGCTGCATTAATGCTTATAAGATATATCTTAGTTTATCAGCATCTACCTCCAATTTGCATTCATTTCAATTAAAAAAATTTTTCCTATACAGCTCTATTTGTTCCTCTTTTATGCTATTGTTGCTTTACTTGTTTTTGTAATATATGTTACAATGTTACAAACTCTAACATATGGTCATAATTATTGTTGTATTTAATTTTGTATCTTTAAAGGAAGCTGAATACATAAAGAACACTTATTTTTTATATACGCAATGATACATAACTACATATTTTTCCATATATACATTTATGTGTAAGTATATATCTAGCAGAAAGGAGAGAGAGAGAGATCTTAATTCTTTTCCTAACGTAGATCAGTATTACCATCCGTTGTCTTCCTTACTGCAGTGCAATAATTTTGATCCCACCCATCTACTTTTGTGTTGTTCTCGTGTGATATCTTGAATTTTCACGATATAAACACACAAAATGATTATACACATGTGGCTTTATGAAGTTACTTTTAAAAATTCTTTTAAGAAAGGAGAAGACATATGATACACTCTGTGTTTTTATAATTTTCTGCATAATTACCTTTTATGTTATTCATTTGTGTGGACTCAGATATATCATTCTCTTATGTCATTTGCTTTCAACCTGAAGAACTTCTTTATTTCTTGTAGGGTAAGTCTGCCAGCAACAAATTCTTGGATTTTATTTCCCTGATGTATTACTAAGTGTGGACTGCTATAACAAAATACAAGACACTGGGTAGCTTAAAGAACAAGAAACTTATTTTCTTACAATTCTGGAGGCTGGAAGTCCATGATCAAGGTCTTCCAGGGCCAGTTTCTGGCAAGACCTCAATTCCTGGCTTGCACTGATCACCTTCATGCTGTATCTCCACACACACACACACACACACACACACACACACACACACTCTTAATGAGAGAGACAGACAGACAGACAGACAGACACACTCTAGTCTCTTCTTATAAAGACAATAACCTAAGGGCTCAGGCCCTCATTTTAACCTTAATTACCTCCCTCGAGTTATATACAAATGCAGTCACACTGAAGATTAGGCTTCAATGTATGATTTGGGGTTCATAAACATTCTGTCATTAATGTTTGAGGAGGTTTTATTTTGGCTTCTTTTTAAAATGCAGTTTTCATGGAAAAAAGAACTTCAATTGAGAGGCTTTTTTTTTTTTTTTCTTTTCTTTTCTTTCAGCACTTTGAATGTGTCATCTTACTGAGTTCTGGCCTCCACACTGTCTGATTGGAAATTTGCTATTAACCATATTAGAGTTCCCTTTTTCCTGATAAGTCATTTTTCCTTCTTTGAAGATTTCTTCTTCACTACAGTATGTTCAGATTTGGATCTCCTTGTGAGTTTCTTGGATATGCCAGTCACTATTTTTCATAGAATTTGTCGTTTTCTCGGCATTTAGTTCTTTGAACAATGTAACTTTTTTCCTTTTCTGCTGTTTTATTATTTTTAAGTTAGTAGACTTAACGTTCAATTCTCAATTCAATTCTCTGAATATCTGTTCATTTCCTTCATTATTTTCCTCTCTTTTGAATAATTTGTATGGTTTGATCTTTCTAATGTTTTAGTTCCTTCTGTCAGCTCAGATCTATTGTTGAGCTTCTACAGTGCATTAGGACTTCTATTTTGGTTCATGTCATGGTTTGGATCTAAGATGTCCTCCCAGATGCTCAAATGTCCCAAGGTAGTGCTTTTGGAAGTAATTGAATCTTGAGGACTCAAACTTTGTCAGTGGATGAGTCAATTGATGAGTTAGTTATACTTTTATGACATTATCAGGAGGTAATGAAGACTTAGGAACTGGAGCTCAGCTGAATGGTGTGGGTCCTGGGGGCCAACATTCCAGATTGTGTCTTGCTCTAGTCCCTTCCTGTCTGGATCTCCTGCTCACCCTGCTTCCTGGCCGCCATGAGGTGAGCCGCTTTCCTCTGCCACCTCCTTCCACTGTGATGTCTTTGCATCACCCCATGCCTGAAAGCAACGGAGCCAGCTCACCATGAACTGAAACCTCCAAAACCATGAGCCAAATAAATAAGTGTTACCTCTTCTAAGTTGTTTTTCTTAAGTACTTTGTTTCAGTGTAAAACAAAGCTATATACTATAATTTATACAATTATATTGATATTTGGTATTTGATTAGATATTATCACCACACATTGCTTTAATTAAACATAATTTCTTCAATCTTTGAGTATATTTATGATAGCTATTTAAGAATATTTGTCTTGTAAATTCAACTTCTGGACACCATTAAAGGTAGAGTCTGTTGCTTGCTCTTTTTCTTCCTGTGTATGGGCCACACTTTTCTGTTTTTTTTGAATACTTTATTTATTTTTTAAATCCTCATACTGATTTCCATAGTGGTTGTACCAATTTACAATCCCACCAAGAATGAAGAAAAGTTCCTCTCCAGCTTTACTATCGTTTTATTTCTTGATAATAGCCATTCTTTCTGGAGTGTCTAAATTTTTTTACGCTATTCTGTTTATTTGTGTAGGTTTTTTGTTAAACAAGAAGTATACTCTAATGCTTATTTAATAGGTAAAAGTTTTCTTTCTCTAGCTTGCTTCAAGATTTTGTCTTTTTTTTCTGTTTGAACATGGTATGCCTAGGTGTGACTGTATTTTAAAAAAAATCTCTGCTTGCTGTTTTCTGAGTGTAATTGCCTAAGTCTCAATTTTTAGATGGCTGTCAGTAGTTTTTTAAAGTTCTCGGCCATTAATATTTTAAACATTTCTTCTGCTCTGTTCCCCCTTTCTTTTCTCTTCCACTCCTGGTGTGGGTGTGTTGCACATTTAGGGATTCCCCACAGGTCTTGGATGTTCCGTTGTGTGCCTTGTGTTCTTGCGTACTGTGCAGTAGTTTTTCATTAGTGCCCTTACCATACTTGCCATAGCTATTTAGGGTCCATCCCACAGTTTCGGCAGCTCTGTTCCCTGACAGCAGCTCAGTCCTTGACAAAGGACTGAGTCTCTTTGGGTTGTTCTTCTTGCCGGTTATGCCCTGCTAGTTTCCTCCGCAGGCTGGGCGTGTTGTTCTCAGGTCGTAGGAACTGGGGTCCCTATAAGGATATGTGTCAGTCTGGCTGGCGTTGGGACACATTTGGGGTTTGGTGTGACTGTATTATCAGAGTCTGCGAATCCTTCCGGCGTCCGGTTCCATCTCTGTTCTTGGCTCAGAGGCTTCTCTTCGCTGGACTCCTCAGGGACAGCTCGCGTTCTGCCGCTCTTTCAGCCATAATGACCCGTGATACGGTCACGTGCAGAATAATGACGTTCCAGTCGGCTGCGGACCACATGCAGGAGGGTGGTCCTACAGGACTGTGTCACCTGGTGACATCGTCACCCTCCTGGTGATGTTTGCGCAACCAAAAATCACCTCACAACGCATTTCTCCAAACGTGTTTCCCCTGCTAAGGAGCAGGCTGGGAAGCCCCCGCGCGGTGGCGGGTGGGGCGGGACGCAGGCCGCGTCTGGATCGAGTCGCTGTCTCCACGTGGGCTGTTTCCCGTGGGTGCGGCCGTCGCGAGGGCCTCCCTTTCTCTGCTTCATTTAATAACGGATTTAATTACTTTTCCATAAGTGAGATGAAAAGCCGGTGGGCACGAGAAGCCCGCCGCTCGCAGCTGGCGGAGGCCGCGGGGGCGATGCCGGCCAGGAAGCCCGCGCGCTCCGCCCGTGGCCGGCGGTCGGCCTCCCGCTCGTGAGCGCGGGGAGCTGGGGCTCCCACCTGCTCGTGGCTCCGCCGGTTCCGGCCCATCTTCGGGACGGCGTCTCTCGAGATGCGCCCGTGCCTCCAGAGCAAGGCGGAGGTTCGCCCCGGGACTTCGCTCTCGGACAGACCCGGGAAAGCTGGGCCCATCCCGCTTCTCCGCCACGCGCTCCCGCTCACCCCGGGGCGCCGAGAGCCGCCTGCAGACCGGAACGAAACCCGTGTGCGCTCGCCTGCCCTGCCTTCGAGCGGGGAATCCCGCCCCGGCGGCCGCGGCCGGCTCAGCCGCAGAACGGTGGACGAAGGGAGGAAGAGCCGCGGGCCCCGGCCACCCGCGCTCGTCAGGGGGCAGCGAGCGGGGCGGGCCCCGCCTCCCGCGCGCGCCGCCGTCTCGGTCCCGGGAGGCGCCGGGGAGCAGAGAGCGCCGGCCCGCGTGCCCGCGCACGAGGCCCCTCCCTCACCACCCCGGTGCCGCCGGGAACGCGTTTCTTCACGTGCAGACGGAGTCGCAGCACACGATCGAGGCACCGCCCGATTGCACGGCCAGGCTGCCGCGCCGCCGCCGCCTGTCCGCTCTGCTCCGCCCCTCGCCCGGCGCCGCGCGCCTCTCTTCCCCCGGGCCCGGGCGGCCTGGCCACTGCGCAGAGAAACCGGTGCGCTTTCCTTCCTCATTAGCAGAGGCACGGCTTTTCGTAAATAGCTGGAGATCCAATGTCTCATTGCCTTTTATCCGTTACTGGCTTCCAGTTATTCTAAATTGCTTCTTAATTAGATTCTTCCCACTGGAAAATGGATGGGAGCAGAGCGGACCCAGAACAGGCCTGGGGTGCAGCGGGCAGTGTCAGGTCCCTCGGGGACGGTCTCCCCGCCAGGAAAGGTTGCTTCAGTGGAAGCTGCTATTTCCCTGCCAGGCTCCTCCCAACCCACTTTTCCAGCCATCTGTCCAAGTGGAGACAAATCATCCTTTACCGGGAAATGTTGCTAGCGCCCTTACAGTACTAGCTCGAGGCCTCCAGGAACTGGGGAGAGGGTGGTTAGAGTCCCCAGGATCTGCTCACGGCAGTTCTGTCTCCTTGCCTGTCACCTCCTCGGTGGCTTTCTCATAACCCTCTGCAAACCAGGGCTTGTATGCTCCTCCCTCCCCCCAGCAGCATAGGACCCCAGGAAGGGGTCCCTTACTTTGCGTATAGATCCTACTCTTGCCAGGGAACTCAAAGTGTTTCTTATAAAGTCTCATCTCTAGTAGCGAAGGAATGCAAGCTTTCTCTTTAACACTACTCAAAGATACATCTGACAGTTTAAGAAGGTAAGCACGAGTGCAGACCAGGGTTAAGCCAAAAGGTGATGTTCTAGTTGAATTGTAGTCGTGACATGCAGATGCTGAAGTTCCAACCCCCAGTACCTCAGAAGGTGACGGCATTTGGATATAGATCCCCTATAGAGGTGATCAAGTTAAAACGAGGTCATTGAAGTGATCCATGATCCAATATGATCGGTGTGCTTATAAAACGAGAACGTAGACTCAAAAAACACACTGAGAGAAAGTGATGAGAAGAGAACGGGGAGAGGTGGCCCTCAGCAAGCCTAGGAGACAGGCCTAGGTCAGATCCGCTCCTTACAGCCCCCAGACGGAGCCAGCTGCACCGCCACCTGTACTTAGCTGTCAGCCTCCAGGATTGTGACACGGTCCATTTCTGCTGTGTAAGCCACCCAGTTTGTAGTACTTTATTACAAAAACTCTGAACAGCTACCACAGATAAAAGTTAAAACAGTGAGAAATTAGACCTAAATGTTCAGTGATTGGAAAATCCTTGAGCGAATGTGGGTTATTTACTTAATGTCATTTTACTCAGCAACTAAATGTATGTTCACCAAGAGATGTCAAAAACATGGAAAAGTAAGAAAAAAATAGGATTAACGGTCATAGGCAGGATGATTACAAATATATAAACCAGGCCCACTCCTCCCCCACACAAAAAAAATACACGGGAAGGTCATTGAGGAAAATGTTCAATCACACCAGTAATTAAAGAATGAAATTTAAAACAACAATAAAATATATCTTTGCCCAGTAAAATTGGGTTGTTAACTCAGGGAGCTGAGTTTTCTCACATGCTTCTGAGGGGAGTATAATTTGGTAGAACTCCTGGAAATAAACTTGGCTGAAAATGGAAAAAAGTTAACATTTTTTGCACTTTATGGGGCAATATTTCAATTTATAAGAATTGAAATAATCATAGTTTTGAGGAAAGATTAGAAGTAGGTTTTTTTCAGCACAGCATAATTCATAATAGAAAAAAACCCAAAAGCAACAAAAATGTCCATAGTACAGAAAGCATTGTATAACTACACTTTCACGAAGTTGTGTAAAAAGAAGCAATTAAATGTTTTTTTTTTTTTTTTTTGTGGGTACCAGGGGGTCGACCTCAGGACCTCGCGCGCCAACAGGCACCCGTGCCGCTGAGCGATATCACCCGCCCCTTTTTCGTATGTGGGTTCCGGGAGTCGAACTCGGGCCCTCGCGCTTGCACAGCAGGTGCTTACGCCGCTGAGCCATCTCACCGGCCCCAATTAAATGTTTTTAAGAATATATTTTCTGCTGCAAGGATACACAGTGCCTGTTTTATAAAATTAAAATCATCAAGTGTGTTTTTAAAGAAATGGACCAAAGTTTTATACTAATTATCCTTGGTTGTATAAATGTGTATTAAAAATTATTTTCCTATTCCACAAATAATTGAAAATCAAAACATATATTGCTTATATAAGATGAATAATTTAAATTTAATAGTCTGTTTTAAACATAAAAACTGAAAAGAATCAATGAGATAAAACTCTGTGTGCACGTGTAGTTTTTGAATGTTCTAAAAGCAGTCCTGTAGTTGATTGCACGCCTTTTATTGATCTTGCAGGACCTGCGTAGAGATAAATAGTTTAGCAGTGAAAGCTCAATTGCTTCCCAGAGGAAAGGAACTCACAAGCAGGAGCAATTGAAATGTTTGCTAGAGTGCCAGTCAGAGGACAGCGAGGCCTGGGACAGGGAGGCCACGTCAGCCAAGGCAGCGCTGCAGGGGGCAGACTGCTGGGGACGCCCAGCGTTGCAAAGCAGGTGGAACCGTGGAGTACGGTGGATTGGGCTTGGAGCACAGTGGGCAGAAACCACAGGGTCCTTAGGACCCAGCACTTTGCCAGTGCATTTGGAAGAGAGAACTAAAACATCGTCCTATACAGCAGTATATGTCCAATTTTGGGGGGGACGGGGCACCGGAAATCGAACTCACAACCTCGTGCTTGCCAGGCAGGTGCTGTGCCGTTGAGCTGTATCCCAGGCCCTTGTCCAATTTTTTGATCTTCAATTCCCTTTGTACTCTTAAAATTACGGAGTATACCTAAGGCCATGGATGTTAGAAACTTACATAGATACATGTTAGTGTAGTTATTTATAATTCATTTAAAAATAAAAAGAAACCCATCTGATAGTAACATAATCTATAAATTTTGTAGAACCAAACTGACTTATCTTTTAAAAAAAGTGGTGAGAAAACTGACATGGATTCACCATTTTGAAAATCCCTTTGTCTGGCTGAATAGAAGACAGGTAAGTTCTACCTGTTCTGTCTGCGTACAATTCATTGCGCTATCGCGTCTTAAACTTCTAAGAAACCCTTTCTGTACAAGTACGATGTAATGACATTAATTTTTTAAAAACCTGCTTGGTATCCTCATGAAAATGATTGTAAATGCATGCATTCATTAAAGGATTTTGGGAATCCCTTAGGGTTCCTGGAACACGTTTTGGCCAGTGCTGCTCCCATCACACGTAGACAAACAGGTGTGTGAAACTGCCGAGAGCGCAGTCTTCAGTCTCCGGAATGTGTTCAGCCATTCTTAAGGAATCCTGGCTTCTTTCTTTCCCAGCACCTGATATTGGTGATTCAGATAACTCTGGAAAACCAACATATGCCCAGGTGAGCCAGAAATCCTAAAAGTAGGAAACAAGGCAGGATCTCCGCATGGGGAATCGTGCATAGGGACCTGCGGTTCAAGACGTAAACACACAGCGACTGCTCAGAGGAGGCCGAGACTGTAAACACACCGCGAGCACGGCGGTGATAGGTGGAAAGGAACTCAGCCGACCCTCAGCGTTTAGCTCGGCTACTGCAATCCTCTGCGGAAGGTCCAGAGCATCAGGGTGTTGTGCATGGGTTTGGAAAATCAGGATTTGGCTTGGCTTGGGTGACATTCTGAGGGACGTGTGCACCCTCAGCCTCCACCCAGGACCCTGCCCGCTGCTGCCGGTTCTACAGTTTGTGGCACTGGAGTCCTGGCACCAGAGGGGTGCAGGCTCGAGCATCATCTGGTGTAGGAATTGCATTATGAAGCAGAGTCAGCAGAGCCAGCCATAACTTAGACATTCTTCCAACAAATGCCTACTGATCAGCAGTCGTGCCAACATAGATAGAGTAGAAGTTATTTAACAATTCTCTGATGAGCATTCAGGTAATTTTAAATTTTATTGACTACCATAATCCCTGCTACAATAACATCTCTTTTTAAAAGTAGGAATAGGGCCGGTGAGACGGCTCAGCGGCTTAAGCGCCTGCCTTGCAAGCGCGAAGGCCCGAGTTCGACTCCCGGAACCCACATACGAAAAAGGGGCCGGTGATATCGCTCAGTGGCACGGGCGCCTGCTGGCGCACGAGGTCCTGAGGTCGTCCCCCCGGTACCCACAAAAAAAAAAAAATAAATAAAAATAAAAGTAGGAATAGTCAGTATTGTTGAATATGTATATAGTGTCAAACATTATTTCAACTTCTCAAGCATACATTTCCTTTTTAAAATTAATTCATCTTAAATTGGTAAATAAATTTTATATATTTACAATGTACAATGTGATGTCTTATGTATTGATATATTGTAGAATGCTAATTCAAGCTAATTAACATATCTAACACTTTATAGGCTTATTATTCTTGTAGTGTATTTAAAATCGATTAAAAAACAATTTTCAAGAATACAATACATTGTTGTATATAAAAGTATACTATGGGCAACCCATTTGGGACCCCTGCTATCTCTTAGAAGACATTCCTATTCCCCATCCTTATTCCCCGATAAATTTTCCTACACTGAAGAAAGGTGTATCTTGTGTTGTACATATGATTTTTGTCCTGTTAGTCTGGCTGTTAATCTGTACCTATGATTAACTTTGTCTGATGCAAACAGCGGGGGAGGGAAAAAAAGAATCAAGATGTGTTATGTACATGCACCAAATCTCCACAATGAATGTAATTGTTATATATTGCAAACATGTACTGATGAAAATTTTAAAAATTAAAAAGAATACAACACATTGTTATTGCCTGTAGTCACTGTGCTGGACAATAGATCTCATGAAATTATTACTCCTGTCTCACTGAAATTCTGCAGCCTTTGATCCAACATCTCCCCCGTCTCTACCCTCCCCCCAGCCCCCACAAACAAGTAGTTACCAACATTCTGCTTTCCATTTCAATGATTTGGGTTCTTTAGATTCCACATGTAAATGAGATCATGCAATATTTGTCTTTCTGCATCTGGTTTATTTCACTCAGCATAATATCTTCTAAGATCATTCATGTGGTTGCAAATTACAGGATTTTCTTATACTTTAAGGCTGAATAGGATTTCATGCTGTATATATACCACCTTTTTATTAGTTTATTGATAAACACTTAGATTTATTCTGTATCTCAGCTATAGAGAATAATGCAGCATGGAACATGGGGTGTAGATACTGATGCCCTTCCCTTTGAATACATGCCCAGAAGTGGGATAAATCATGGGTGGATCTATTTTTCATTTGGGGTAACCTCTATACTCCTCCCGTAATGGCTATACTAATTTGCCTTCCCTGTCACAGCAGTGCGAAGGAGTTTCCTCTTCTCTTCGTCCTCACCCGTGTTCATTATCTTTTGCCTGCTTGGCAGCAGCACTGCAGTAGGTGTGAACTGTGATTTGCATTTCCAGATGAAGGGCGAGTAGGCATTTTTGCATGGGACTCTTGGCCGTTTGGACATCTTTTTTTGAGAAATGTCTTTTCAGGACTTTTGCTCCTTTTTAAAAATTGAATTACATGAACATTGTCATGTTTGCCTCATAGCTCTCTTTAGAGTTGGCATTATTATTACTTATGTTTATTTGTGTAAATGTATCCATAAGGTTCCTTGCTGTAGGTGAACATTTTCAGTAAAAAAGACATGCAAACTTTTCATTTTAATACAATCGGGAAATTGTCTTCTGGATGTTTATGTTTGCTTTTGTCCAAAGTATGTGTCTAAATTTAATCAAATTTGAGCTTCCACCAATGCTGGGTGATAGCTTTAGTTTTCCTGCCAATACTGAATTAATATCAAGATTCTTTTGAGGTATCGTCTCTTTGGTCAGAAAAAAATGACATCTCACTCTGATTTAAATTTTATTTCTCTAATTATTGACAAAGTTGTATTATCCTTTCAAACATTTATTGGACATTTTTAGTTTTCATATATGTAAATTGCCTGTTCATAGCCACCTCCAACACTTCTACTGATTTTTCTTTTTTTTGTTGATATATAGGCATTCTCTATACATCATGAATAATCATTCGTTGTTTTTCTATGTGAATTGCCATTATTTTTCTCCCCAGCTGTCACTAAATCATTCATAAGGCGTCTTTTGTAGTACAAAGGTTTTGTTATTGATGAAGTTAAACAGTGCCAACACTTTCTTTTGTGGCTTCCGTCTGGGGTCTCTCTCTTGCTCAGACCTTGTAGATTGTGGATAATTTTCATTTTGTTTTCGAGGTATCTTTTCCTTTAAAAAAAAGAAGACTACTATTTTACAGTTAGAAAATGCACATTTTAAACATACGCATTCCCAGATTAAATAAACAAGGTCTCGTTGTAGCATAAGGCTTATTCATTTTTGGTTAGCACTGATGAATCCGCCAACTGATGGCTTCATAAATTCATCCACAGCCCTAATAAGGCTTTTGTTGAGTATGGCCAGACAGAAAGATGGATGTCAACACCTTGTCATAAATTAGACAATGTTGGCTGGTGAAATAGCTCAGTGGCATAAGCGCCTGCCTGGCAAGTGCGAGGTCCTGAGTTCGACTCCCGGAACCCACATATGAAAAAAGGGCCGGTGATATCGCTCAGCGGCATGGGTGCCTGCTGGCGTGCAAGGTCCTGAGTTCAACCCCCGGCACCCACAAAAAAAAAAAAAAAAAAAAAAATTAGACAGTGTTCTCTCAGCTGTGCCTTTGGCAGGCTATACCCCTACCCTTCCTCCTGGAGAGGGGTCGGAAGCTCACTCTTGGGTAGATGCCAACTGTTATCACCTGGGAGGTGTTGTAAGGCCATCTCCTTCCTCCCCCTCTCATGTGTGACTATGCTGGGGCAGAGAGGCCCAGAGAATCTGTGACACCTTATCTAAACCTTCCTCTAGGCTAGACCTAAACAGAAGGCATTAGCTCCTAGGTTCCAACAGGCAGCAGCTTGGTCCAGCCCAGAGCACTGGATGAACAGACCAGCTCGGGTGCATGCGTGGGAACGATTCCTTAGGAACTAAGTGAGGCTTTGGGATCATGACGCTATGCTTTAAATATGTCCCCCAAAAAGCATGCACTGGAAAGTTAAATCCCAATTCCACAGTGTTGGGAATGGGGCCTAATGGGAGTGCTCCACTCTCCTGAATAGATGAATGCCAATTCATCTACGAGCCTTGTAGATAGCTGGACTCCGAGTTTGATCTTTTTCTCTTTCTGGCCTTCTCTTTGCCCTTCCGCCATGGGATGATACAACAATGAGGCCCTCGTCAGATGCTAACCCCTCAACATTAGACTTCCCAGCTTTTAGAACTGTGAGTCAATAAATTCCTTTTCACTATGAATTACCCGGTCTCAAGTACTCTGCTACGGTCTAAGACACATAGTCAATATTTTTTCCTATCACGACTGACACAGTGCTGTTATGTATGGTCCCTTTCGCCACGGACGCTATGTTGTACTTTTCTACCTTGGCTGGCTTTTGTGAGATGTCGCTGCACTTCCCATCGTGGGCCAGATGACTCTCCAGCTAGAAGCACTTAGTACCCCTCAACATTTACACCCCATTGTGCAGCCATAAATGGATCACCGCGGAAAACATTCATGGCAACATAAGCCCCCATTCCTTCCAATGAAGGTGTATTCTCAGAGGGCCTCCAGCATCAGCTAGACATTCAGAAAGGCAATGAGATTTGGAATAAATGGAAGTAATTTACTTTCAAGGGATTTCCATCAATTGTAGTTGGGTTAGAGGAAACTTCACCCAAGTTATTTCTTTTAGCCTGAGGCTTGAAAATTTTATCATCTTGTTTACCTAGTGAATGTGGCTGTTGTGGAGCTGAAGTAAAATATATAACCAGAAGTCACTCAAAGCACAAGCTGAAATACGAATTTAGACAGACAAAATATAGTGGGAACATAGGGCCAGCTAACAGAAAATGAGGTAAGGGGCGTATTTGTAGAAAGAAAGATCGAAAGGTGATCTCTACCATTCATTTACCTTTGACACTTACCGCCTCATTTTTTCATTATTTGACCTTATTTTGAAATAATTTTAGATTACAGAAATGCTGTGAAGATAATAGAAAAAGTTCCTCTTCCTTTACCCCTTCTTCTTCATTAGCATCTTACATAACCATACGACATGGACCAAAACTAATAAATTAACATCAGCGCAGCACTACGGTATGATCTAAGGTGTGGATGTTATTCAGATTTCACCGTCTTTTGTACTCATGTTTGTTTTTCTGTTCTGAGAAATGATCCAGCCCAGAACGTCTTGTTATGTTATGTTCACTCACTGTGGCTACTCAGTAAACTCTTCCTCCTGGCAGCCCTTCTCCTCTGGTTTCCATGACTGTCCCTCATTTGAGGAGAACCACAGGACTACTTGAGGAATGCAGCTCGGGACAGGTGTCTAGAACTTTCTCAGAATGAGACTGTGTACATTTCTCATTTTCTCACGTGGTAGGGTACATGATGGCAACATATTTTTCCACTAGGTGTGCGAATATTATCCTTTTAATGATTTTCCACTATAAATTATTCTGTTTACCTCTTCCAATGGGTCATAATCTGGGGTGATTTTGTTCCCCAGAGTACATTCAGCAATGTCTGGAGATACACTTGTTCATCACAGATGGAGCTGGGAATACTTTTGATGTAGCAAGCAGAAGCTGGAGATGCTGCTAACATCCTCCATACATGGGACTGTCCCCCATGTCGAAAGACGGTGCCGAGGTCAAGACACCCTACTACATTAGCAGTGATTCTCTGTGTTCAGCCCACACTCAAAGGAAGTGAATTAAGCTTTAACTTCCAAACGAGTCAGATCAGAGGATTTCTGGACATATGTTAAAGCCAGCGTAATAATTAAACAATTTTTTCAGGAGATATTTTGAGGCTCTGCAAATTCCTGTTTCTCCTAAAGTTCCACCCATTAATTTTAGAATTCATCAATTGCCTGGAGCAGTCATTTACAGTGGTGTTCTAATGGTGATTTTCTATTTCCTTTATTGCTTCTACGTTTATTAAGTCTGCCTTGCATTTTTAATTAGTGTCTCAAGTAGCCTAGTTTGAGCATAAGGAAGTGGATTTATTTGTTGCATTGCTGGTAGAATCAGCCTAAAAAATACCTTCCTGCCTTGTTCATTTATACTCTCATTCATTTGTCCATTCATCTGTTTATTCAACAAATATCTATTGAGTGCTTATCATGTACTATGCATCATTGTTCTAGGCTTTAGAAATACAGTGGAAAATGAAATAAGCATAATCCTTGTTCTTGTCTCTCGTCCCTTAGATAAGAGAAGAAAGACAATGAAAAAGGGAGGGGGTCAAATGTTTTTATGGGGGCTGACAGTGTCATGTTAATCAAAGAAATAGTCTGACATGAATAGCACAACTTCTCTTGTATTTCTGGTTGCAGGTGCAGATTGTTGACTTATTTTCAAGGCGGAAGGGGAAACTATTATCAAGAAGTAAAACAGCAGGAAACTAGAAGGGAGTAGGGGAGAAATGGGCTGCTCTTAGCCTGATGTCACCAAGCACTGCTGGGGCTCATGACTGCTGTTCCACCAGCAGCGGGGCTGCCACCACAGTCTGACGGGTGCTCAGGCCCACACAGTCACAGGGTCTGAGGACTGTGAGCTGTGAATGGGAAGGGTCTGAGTTGGCTAGGACGTGACAACCAAGTTGACATATTTGAAGGATAAATAGTGTATCAGTCAGCATTTCATGGGAAGTGTAATGCATCTAGATAGCTCAAATAACAAGAGTTTAAAGAAAGGACCATCTACAGTAACACAGGCAGAGTTAAAGAAACAGGTAAGGATGCTGATTTCAAAGAACACTGCTACAGTGAGGTTATCCCCACCCTTGGGCTGAACAAATTAGGAAGAAAAGGTGTTTTCTTGACTGAGTGAGGGTCTGGGAGGACAGGCTGCTGGGGGCGGGGAGGACAGCAGTCTGGAGGTGTGGGGCTACTGCTCAAGAGGCAGCACTCAGGCAGAGAATGAGAGGAAAGACCCTGGGGACTCTTTCTCAGCCTCCTACCGCACAGCCTCCTTATGGCTCACTGCAGTGGAGACCAGCCAGCAAGGGTCCCAGCCTCCCGATCACACTCCCAGCCAGCAAGGGTCCCAGGCAATGGCGTGCTGCATACCAGTCTCCAGAAATGCAGAACAAGCCGAAAAAGGTGGAGGACAGAGGCAAAAATCAGAATTAGCATAATCAGGACAAAGAGGCTGTAGCTCCAGAGGTCTTAACTAGGACCCCTGGGTAGTGACTTTTTCTCTGAGGGACAGAAAGCCCACCAACATCACCACTGTGCAACTCTGGACCAGCTGGTCAGGGAGGATGCAGACTTCTCTTCCTTCAGAAACCCTCGTTGCATGGAATGTCGCAAAGCTTGTGCAAAAAGAACTGCTGCTTAAGATCAAAAGTAGGACCATCTGGTTTCCAAAGCTCCTTTGTTTCCCAGAGGTTAGAGCTCCGTGCTGCTGAGTGCAGTTGTAGACTATCCGCATAGCAGAGGATGTGCACAGCTCGAGCAGCCAGATTGCTGGGGATGTGAGAGTATTTCCACTAGTCCCTTACGAAAATGACTCTGTGTGGCAGGGGAGTACTTTTTAAAAAGTGTATAGCCGTGTTCTTCTTTTTTCAAACAGTAAATGAAAAAGATACATGAATTCAGGGAGAGGAATTCAAACAACATCAATATGAAGGTCAATTATTTTACTCTTTTGTAAATAACTGCAAGTGGTCATGATTTCAGACCAGGTGGTCCTAAACCGAGTAACTTTCCAGGTAAACTGATAGATGTCATCTGGCTTTCTACTAACTTTCCTCCAACTCCACATAGTGGGTGCTGTCCTACACATCAATATGTATACTAGGATGGGGAAGAAAAATTATCTCTCTCTCTCTTTAGTTCTTCCCTCACGCATAGTCTTGGCACATTATGATGCTTGTTTTCGTGTGTCAACTTAACTGAGCTAAGGCACACTCAGACGCTGCCAAAACACTGTGCTGCGTGTGTCTTTGAGGGTGTTTCTGCACGAGCGAGCATGTGAAAGGGCAGGGTGAGTAGAGAATACTGGCGTCACCAGCGGGAGCCGGCGCCTTCCAATCTGTTGAGAATCCAACTGGGACAAAAATTGAAGAAGGGTGAATTCACTCTTTTTACTTCGTCTGAAATGCGATCTGCTCCTACCCTGAGACATCAGTGCTCCTGGTTCTTGGGTTTCTGGAGCCACAGCAAGACTCACACTGCCCACTCGCAATTCTCAGACCTTCGAGTTCAGGCAGATTCGCACAAACCATGTTTCCGTCTCTCCAGCTTGCAGATGGCAGATCATGCAATTTCTCAGCCTCTTTTTGTTGGTTTGCCTGATGGCTTGGGGACTTTACAGTGCTATCAAAATGATACTTATTTATGAGAAATCATAGTTGGAATTTTGAGTTTTGATCTTTTCTTTTGGGCTAGTGATATGTGACACGGTACTCCGGCCTAAGCTGGCAGGGGCAGCAAGCCACAGCTCCCACTCGGCCACATGATCATGAGGAGAAACATCAATACCCTGTAATACACGATGTGCTTACAGCATTCAGTAGGATGGATGCGCTAAATGCATTTTTGGCAGGGTATTTTCAATTTACAGTGGTTTTACTGGGCCATAAACTCTTCATAATTCAAGGAGTATCTTTGTATAGTATCTATCGGTTCTGATTCTCTGAAGAACCCTAATACGCTCATGCAGAACACATGAGTGTCAAGTAAAGTGGCCCCGTGAGTGAGGACAGCTATCCGATCGCCAGGTCTATTTGTTTAGAACTTGCAGCACTGGCACATGAGAGAATTTGTCCCTGGACTTAAGCTGGTTCGCCTGAAGTCCTGATGACCTGAAGATCTCTGCTGGATAGATTTTATTAAGTATTTTTCAAATGAATTATTTTTTGTTGACATTTTAACAAAATTGCATGGAAAAGGCAAAGGCTCTGTACTGGAAGCATGCCTGTCTCCCTGTACGGTTCTCATTATTCTCCCTTGCAATGTTTCCTAGCTATGGTAGGCATAGGACAGTACATATATTTTAAGTGTACATCTCGACCAGTCCCCAGATGAAGATATGGAGCATGCCTCTCCCTAGAAAGTTCTCCTATGCTTCTCCCTAGTAAATACTTCCTTAACCTCTTCACCTTTTAACCCTTTCTTGCTCTGCCAATTTCCGTCCCCATGGATTCATTGATACAAGAAGTAAGAGTTCATATAACGTTTTCATAACAGGAATCAGCACCCACACGGTCTGTGTCTGGCTTATTTGGCTTAATGTAATGCTTCTGAGAGTCACATATGTAGTTGAGCGTAGCAATGATTTTGTTGTTTGAACAGTCACTTGGTACTCCATAGTATAAATACGTGATGTATTGTTGATGCATTTCCTTCTTTGTTGTGCATTAGGTTTATTGTATTTTTAACTATTATGAATTTAACAGACATGAGAATTCTTGTTTGTAGCCTTTGGTACACAACAGGCACTCTGTTGGGCATTGTTATTGTTTCAGTTGTGTCTTCCTAAAATTCCTATCTTGAAGTCTTTTTCTGTGTGCAACCATAGTTCTTGCCCTTGGGTGGGGTATATCAGTGGTTCTTCCTTACATGTCTGGTCTTTTGGTTTGTTAGGTTTGAACTAATATTTCTGAGAGAGTATTTACTTCATTGGGCAAATTGTGATAGTTTGAGGTAGATTTCAAGGAACAGTTCAGTTCCCTCTAAGTTGTCAAGTTTGTGTGTAGAGTTGTTCAGAGTGTTCCATTATTGTTGTTTTGAAGTCTGCAGGATCTGTGAAGATAGGAAATCTTTCATTCCTGATATTGCTAATTTGCCTCTTCTCTTTTTATCATTGTCATTCTTGCTAAAGGCTTATCAATTTTATTGATCTTCTCAAAGAACCAGCACTTGAGTTCATTGATTTCTCTATTGTTTTATTTTTTCTTGTCCTGCTCTTGTCTTCAGTGTTTCCATTGTTCTTCTTCTTGTGTCTGAGGAGTCCCGCGCCTGCTTAATGACCCACATGTGATCTTTGCAAGCGCAGCCACAGCCAATGGCAAAGGCGCCGACACCAGACTTGGTGCATGGCCTGTGCACTGCAGGCCCTGAGGGGTCCACAGGAGGTCGCTTGCTCCCTGGCGGCCATGCTCTGACACAAACGTGCTCTCTTAGCACAGCTGCCTTGGTTCACATGCGTCTTTGTGCAAACCTTTAGCCAAGGTCTTGTTCAAGTCCCTCCAGTGAGGCCTTCTCTGTGGGGGAAGAAGAAGAGGCGTCTGGAAGATAACTTTTTCTTCTCTGATTCACTACTCAGTACTTTTCTGTTCCTCAGTCTTTCTGTTCTCCGCTCCCAGGATCCCACATATATAAAATACAGGGCCTTTGGTTCAGGGCCTTTGTTCTCCCTGGTAGGGAGACAATCTTCCTGCCTGCTATTCCTAATCCTTGACTGGGGACAGTGGATCACAGGTAGTATGCTTCCTTTAGTTTCAAACCTTGCTTACATGACCTCGGGATGTGTTTGAAGATGGAGTGTTATTTTCACTTTGGTTTCTTGTCTTAATTGGCTGCTCTGATTCCTGGCAGCTCAGCTTCCTGCAGCTCAGCTGATGCCCTGATAAACTGGCACAAGGAGCGGGGTAGTCAACTAAGTGCAGCTCCATTCAGAGGAGCAGCTTTGGGAGGTGCTAGCGGAGAACACGGGACATTCTAGGGGTGGGCAGCAGGTCATGTGTGAGTTAGAGGGTCCCAAGCGGCACTTTGCCCATGGATCTTAAAAGGTGTCAGAGGATCCTGTGAGGCACTTTGTAGCTGATCCGCTGGACCTCAGGGAGTGCTAGTGGGAGCCACAGGGCACGGGTGGAGGATGCTGGTGCACTGTGCATGTATGGTTTTTGTTACTAAGGGGGATTTTGGTTCTTCTCTTTAGCCCCTGGCTAAGCTTCCTTTGTGGGCTGGATTCGAGTTTCAACAGGGGACTCCAGAGAAAGCAAAAGAAGAGGTTTCTTGGTTGCTGCTTACGCACCCTCACAACAGGACCAGCAATTGCCGAGGGGCTCCATGAGTTAAGCATCTCTAAGTAGCCCCCTGGCACCAGCAAACATGCTTTGATGCAGCAACTTGTTGAAACCTCATAAGAAAAAAGTGTGGAATCCTCTGGAGTTGCTTATCCCAGTAGCCCAAGGGGACCTTGGTGACTTAATTAGATTCCTTCAGAGGTGATCTGAATATAGTAGTAAGGGAGAGAGGCACGGTTTGGGATGCACCCCGTGAGCCCCCAAGACTACCTGATGGCAGCTTTCCTAGGGCAGTGGTGTGCAAGGAGCTCTCCCAAATTAGTAACCGCTGTGGTCTCGGAACTAAGCGGGTTTCTCTGCAAAACCCTGAGTCCTACCCGGAAATACCCGCTCGCTGCCCTCTGCTCCATCGGGCTCTCTGCTCCCCCTGCCCTCCCCAGAAACCGCGTGGCCAAATCCTGTCAGGCGACCCAGCAAGGGTCTGCCTTTGGTGAGTGCCACACTATGCCCAGCTTGTGCATGTTATTATTTTTTCCTATACCGTACTAGGGATTGAACCCAGGGCCTCTGCATTGAGCTACCCCAATTCTTTTTATTACTTTGCGACGTCATATTTTTTTTTTTTTGGTTGCCGCTTTGTTTTTATTTTAAAACAAAAATCCATGAATAAAGGTGATAGAACAGAAGACTTCAAATGAAAGACACTTTCTCCTTGCACATCAGTGGAAACATTAAAAGGTCTTTGTTAATCTGTTTAACTTATTTTTGAGAGGCTGTTTAGAGAGCCTCTCTCTCTAAATTTCCATTGTTTGATCTCCAAATTTCCACTGTCTGTTCTGCTCCTGCAACCTCCTCCTTAGAGATTTTAGTTCAGTTATTGTATATTTCAGTTCTACATTTTAAATTCAGTTCTTTTTCTCTTTATATCATCTTTTTACTGAGGCTTTCTATTTCTTTTCTAAGGTTTTCTATTTTTTAATTTGTTTCCAGAGTGTTCACAGTTTCTTATTAAAGCTTCTTTTTAATGATCACTGCTTTAAAATTTTTTGTCAGATGATTTGAATGTCTGTGTCTTTTCACTGTTGACATCTGTTTGTTGTCTTTTAAAAAACTTGCTATTTCTTGTTATGATGAGTGACTTCTACTGTCACCTGGGCACTTTGACATCACCTTGAAAGGCTTTGCCCTTATTTAAGTCCTGTGTCATAGCAAGCCGATATGGCACAGCTCCTTCGGGGCTGGGGTTGCTTCCCTGTTTCTACTGCAAGGGGGGAAGTCCAGGGTGTCTCCTTTGCCTTCACCTACACCACCCTTTGTTCTTTTGAGTCCTGAGGCCCCTGCGTGCTGTCCATTTTATCTTCACCGTTCAGAGGATTCTTACATTTGCTTTATACAGAGTCCAGGATTTTTAGTTGTATTTAATTGAACAAATAGGATTAAGTGCAATCATCCTATCTTTTCAGAAATGGTATTCTACAACAGTTTCTTTTTATAACTTAAATATTTTGAATTTTCTTGCCAGCTGATAAAATTAATGGCTCATTTTTTTTGGCAGAACTTGGAGCTGAACACACTGTTCAGTGGAACCACTGCATTTTTTTGTTTCTACTTATTAGTGAATCTTTGTCACTTTCTTAGAAAGTTTCTTTCATGTTTTTCCTGTGTTTTGATGTTACATATTTTGTTTGAACCCAATCCAGGTTCCCACATTTTTATAAAGACAATTTAATCAATTAATTTTATTTTATAAGTAATATAATTAGATATATTCAATCTTATTTTTAGTCTCAATATATAATATTGCTAGTTTTTTCTTTTTGTTCTTTTTCTTTTGTTAAATTAACCTATAAGAAAATCACTTGCCTCTTTTCTTATAATTCTGTACATTTATTTCTTTCTTGTCTCATTATTGTTTCGCTTTCAAACAACTTTATTGCTTGGACAAAATTACAGAAACATAGAGAAGTGAAAAGACAAACTAAAAACATCAGTTCAAGTGGATCATATCAGGCATTAATTTTAGTTAATGATTACTAGATATCAGTCAATGAGAAAATTGGGTGAATAATATTGGACAAAAACGAACTCATATGAACATGTCATTTTAAATTTCAACAGTGTTAAATCAAAAATTAAGTGGGAGGAATAATTAACAATTGGTCCACTGTTTCTTTATCATAAAAGATAAGGTTTTCTAAATTATTCTTCTAAAATTAAGGAGAGAAAAAGCTAATGGAAAAAAATTAAGTTCTTACCTACTCTACCCTGCTATTTGAGAAGTATTTCATTTTAGCTGGGCCTGGCTGCCTTACAATGAGAGATGAAGCCACCAGCTCACCCCTCTTTCCTTCTGATGCCCTCAGTCATCTGCTTCCTTTTGCCTCCATTCTACACTGGTTTCTGAAGCAGGCCAGATGCAGATACATCCTTCTGGGGGAGGCTTAACCCTCAAAGCATCCCCACGTGCGTGAGGAAGGGTCCTTGGAGGGCCTGCCTCTGCTCAAGCCATGGGAGAGACAGTGTCCCCACGGGAACGGAGAACACATTTGAAGCAAACAAAAAATAGGAACCTTCAGAAAGGAAGTGGAAAATCTCAGCAAACAAACAGATCTGCCAGTTACTTCTGTGTTCTGTCCGATATGCCAGGATTTCAGGGTGGTCACAGCTCCATCGCCCCCCAGCTCGGGACCCCGGAGCTGTCCCTTCAGACTTCTGCATCTAAATTCTCTCTGTACCCAGCCCACTTGCAAGCTGTGTTCAGGAATGTTGTAGTCAGGGTTTACAAGGGAAAAGCTTTAATACAGGACACATGATTTAGAGGATTATTTCATAATATTCAACCCAAGAGTCAAATGTAAGAGTGCAGGAGATCTGTCCACACACTGGAGACCCAAATAATCCAGTCGAGGACCTGGATCCCATGCCAATGTCGTGTACAAGTCCAGCTGGAGACCTAGAGCCCATGGCAATGTCCTCCATGAGTCCAGCTGGAGGCCCAGAGCCCACGACAATGTCTCATGCAAGTCTGCATCAAGGATCTGCTCTGGGAAGGCCCAAAGGTCAGTGGTGGAAACGAGAAAGTCTGTGCCAGTGGGATGAAGGATCTGTGCCAGCAGGCTGAAGGATCTGCACTGGAACCAGGAAGCGGTGCTCAAGGTAAAGACCAGACCCTGAAGAGAACACCAACCTTCCTCAGCGACAGGGAGGACCTGAGCTCCTCAGACAACGAGAACAGCCAAGTTCATATCAGGAAAACCAGCATGGCAATCTCCAGGAGAATCAACAGCACACCATCTTCCCCACCACTTCTCCTTTTATGTTGTTGGCAACAATCCTCAGGTGGGCCTTCCACACCCAGAGCCACGCTGACTCAGTTCAGCTGGGTTAATCCACCTCAAAGAATAATGGTGACTGCAAAAGCCATTTGAAAGAGCAAAGTTTTGATGCGCATATTTAAGATAATCACTCTTCAGTTATTTCTTTTATCTTTTTATCTTTAAATAATGGGCAACTCTGGCCTTCTCTTCTTCCTGAGATTCCTGTAATCATAGCCTTCTAAATCCATTTGTTCTCTTTCTCTCCTACTTTTAAAAAATCCCTAAATAGTAAGGATTTCCACGCTCCGCCCTGTTCTTTTTACTCAGCCCGCAACCCCACAGAACCTCTCCTTTGCAGCAGCCTCAGGACGTTCAGCCCACAGCTCCAGTCAGCCTCGTTTTCCGGGAGAGAAGTCCTCTTGTGCTGCATCCTGATAATGCTAGCGTGCACCTCCTTGGCTCTTCTGAGCGTGGGAGCAGTCGTCCTTTCGAGGAGAATCATGAGTGAGGCTGATGCTTTAATTTGGGGAATGAGAACATGAAGGCGATGAGCTTAAATCATTTGCTGAAGGTTATGTCCTGACTCAAGGGCAGAAACTGAGATAGATTAAAGCATGCTTTTAAGGCTTGATTAGCTCTCAGGAATACAACTCTTGTGGAGAATATTGCTGAAATTGTTGGTTTTTGTTCTTCCTTCTCCGCAATATTTTCACTGCTGTCATATTTGGTAAGAAGCTGTTAGCCTTTATTCTGTACCCACACACAAGAATATCAGCCTGGTCCTGAGTTATTTCCCACAACATCTGCCTCTTCATCCTACCACTGCTACCATTGCTACCACTACCAACATTAGCACCAAAACTACTGCCACCACCATAAACGCCACCAGCACCCCAAACAACTACAGCATGAACAGTAAACACGAGCATCACCATGATCACACCGATGTCACCATAAGCAGCAACCACAGCAACACTGCTGTTGTTGTGGACATCACTGCAAATAAATACCCTCACTAAGATTGTCACTACCGTCAACATTGCCACAGCCACTAATACTGTTGCCAACCATAAAACTGCTTCTGTAAGTACCATCATTACCACCTTCAGCACCACTGCCAACACCATCGTTATTCTCACCGCCTCCCTCACCACAGCCACCACCACTACATCACTGCCACCACCGACACTATCACCAACATCGTCACCAAATACGGTTTGTCACCACCACGCCAGAACTATTAACACCTCCACTAACACCAGTACCGCCACTGCTGCCAGTGCTGCTATCTACCAATAGTATTGCCGTCATCAACTAATGCCAACACCACCATTGCGGTGACCATCCTTGCCACCACTCCTTTCGCCATCACCATCGTCACTACCACTGCCACCACTGTGACTGCCACCACCGCCATCCCCACTGACGTTTCCCTAAGACACTCAGTTCCATGTTCACAAATGACGTTTCTAAGTCACTTCTAAAATGCAGCTGGAAAAGACTTTACCGAAACCTCTCCACAGCCTCAAGAAGTTGTCACCTCTTTCCTGAGCTGTTTGGATTCTCATCAAATGTCTATGCTGGTACCGACTTCCACGCCGAAATAGGTCAAGTGCCTCCAGGACACAGAACGTGTTATCCACCACCAGCTCATAAACCCCTGGTGAAGAGTGAGCAACCAGCAAATGTCTGGGTGCCTAATTAATATTTACGCAGAAGTATATGGTTTATTTACATTTTTTACTCACTTGAGTACTTTTATCCTAACAACCGTAGTTTTGATAGAATATGATTTTCATTTTGCTATTTGACTTATGTAAAACACAAAACTCGTACCTCCGTTGATATAAGAATGGTGTATGAATGACCCTAAACTCAGTTCTCTCTGTTCATAAATATCTATCCAAAATGGTAAAACACTGAATATGCCATGAGACACTAAGAAAAGAACATAAATTAAAGACTATATTTTTATATTTGGTTGATGTAATACAGTAGTACCAAAATGCATGCACGTATCAAATATCACATTGTATTGCAAAAACATATGCAAACATTTATCAATTGCAGTAAGGATTAAAAAGAAAGTATATTTTAGACTGTCTGAGCTTGTCTAGATTACAGAACTCTGGCACTCTGGCAAATATAGATCACATCTTCATTGCTGTATCAAATTTTTTATTTGGAGATAATTATAGTTTCATAAATAGTTGTACAAAATAATACAGAGATCTTGTATGGTCTTTGCCGAGTTTTACATTTACATTTACAGTAGGTAAATCTGTAATAAAATATAACAGCCAAGACAGTGACATTGATGCAGTCAAATTATAGACCCTTATATCCCCACAAAGAATCTGTGCCTTAAATTGGGCATAATGTTGTGTGCACCTGAAGTCCCAGCTTCTGGGAGGCTGAGGCAGAAGAATTGCTTAAACCAGGAGATTGAGGCCAGTTTTGGCAACACAGCAAGATCTTGTCTCAAAAAATAAAAATAATTTTTAAAAAAATCTCATATTGCATTTTAATAAGCATCCCCACATCTGCCCATGCTGCTGTTAGTCCCTATTCTACTGTCGATTTCTATAAATCTGCCCTTTCAGTGATACGCATGAAATTATATACACACATGAATTATACTACATATAACCTTGTGAGCCTGGCTTCGTTCACCTATCACAATTCACTGGCACTTGGGAGATTTGATTGTCCCTTTCTTTGGATTGCCAAGTAGCTGGGATCATAGGCACATGTCACCATAACCAGCTGGCCTAGCAGTTTTTCAAGTGATTATACCACTTTTGTATTCCTACCAACAATGTACGAATGATCCAATTTCTCTTCAATCTTGGCATACTTGACTTTGACGTTTTTATTTTAGACATTCTGATATGTGTACAGGAATAGCTGATTGTGGTTTTAATTTATATTTTTCCTGATGACTAAAGATGGCAATACCTTTTCATGTACTTACTTGCCACCTGAATTTCCTCCGTGGTGAAATATCTTTTTATATCTTTTTCCTGTTTTTCTAATTGAATGCTTTATTTCTTTAAAGTTGATTTTGGCAAGTTTTGTTATATATTCTAGATAATATTCCTTGGTCTGATATAGGCTTACTAGTGTTTTATCCCAGTCCGTAGTTTTTCTTTTTGTTTTAACTGGGCCTCCCCTGGGGCAAAATATTTACTTTGGATGAGGTCTAATTTATCATTTTTTTCCTTTTGTGTATTGCATGTTTTGTGTCGAATGAAAGCCTCTTTGTTTCATCATAGGTCTTAGGAGTTTCTCTCATTTTTTTTCTAAAATTTTCATAGTTTAAATTTTTATTTTTAGGTCTGTGATGCATTTTTATAGAAGGTGCAAGATTTAGGCTGAGGTTTACTTTCCTTTGCCTATGATATCCCCCTGCTATAGCTACATTTATTGAAAAGGCTATTTTTCTCCTTTTGAAATTCCTTTTGTAACTGTCTAAAATATTGGAATTTGAACAGCTTTATTAATCAACATTATACAACTGATATTTGCAGAATACTCCATATAACAAGAATATACATTCTTCTCAAGCTCACTTGAATATCCTTTAAAATATACCTCATTCTGGGCCGTAGGCCACATCTGAACACATTTCAGAGACTAGAAAGCGTACAAATCATGTTTTCAGATCACACTGGAATTAAACTAGAAATCGATAACTAAAAGATAATTTAGAATTCTACAAATATTTAGAAATTAAGAAATACACCTCTGGGTTGCATATGAATCATTATAAATGACGTATATGTCATCATATGCTTAGTATTGCAGTGTTTATGCTGTCCCGGTAGAAGAAATCTTCACATTGTGTAAACTGATTTTTTCCATTTAATTCTTTTTTTAAAAAATTCTTTTAGCTATTTTGATTCTATTGTTTTTCATTATAAATTTTAGAAGAATAGTCTTTTAAAGAGAAAAAACAATAAAAACAATGATACAGAATTTCAAAACAAGATAATAGGAGATTAACAATGGTTAATATATTGTGCATTGCTATCTTCAAAGTAGTTGCTCAGATTACAAAATATAGGCATGAAAAATGATCAAACGATATAAGCACAAACCGTTCTTTTCAATGAACTAATGGAAATTAGTAGTATAATTATCTTAGCTATCTTGTGTGTATATATATGTATATTTTTTTCTTTTCCCTTCCTTCTTTTCTCCTTTCCCCCATCCCAGTTGTTCTTTCCTTTTGAGCAGTTTCTTCCCCTTTCACAATATCTATTGTACATTTAGATCTTATTTACTCTTTCGGTTTCTTACACTAGGGAGACAATACGATGTTTACACATGCAAGAAGTTGTTTTAACTTGAGCGTCTATTTGGTGATAACTGACACTGTCACTATTTTAAGTCTTCTAATCCATGATCATGGTGTAGCTTTCCACTTATTTAGAGCCCAAGTGGTTTCTTTAATCAGCAGTTTTTAGTTATTAGCACAGAAGTCCTATACAAGCTTTGTTAAACTTATACCCATTTTTTCATAATTTAAGTGACTTAACTGGTATTTTAATTTCAGTCTATGTGTTCATTGCTAATATGTTTGTATGAATGATTAATTATTGTATGCTGATCTAGTGACTGCTAAAATTGCTTATTAAATCTACAGGATTTTTGAAAAATATTGCTTGGGATTTTATACCTATGCAATCATGACAACTCTGGTGGGAATAATTTTATTTATGCTTTTGCCGTCTGGTGGCCTTTTATTTTCATTTTTCCTTTATTGCACCATGAAGAGTGGTGAGAACTGACATCACCATTGTCTTCTAAAGGACAAAGCATTCAGTCTTTCACCATTAGTATAATGTTAGTTATAGGTTATTTGAGGAAGTTGCCTTCTATTCATGTCATCTGAGAGTTCTTATTTTAAATGATTGTTGAATTTTGTCAAATATTTTTCTCCATCAGTTGACACAGTCATGTACTTTTTGGCATGGTGATATAGTAGACTGACCACACTGCTTGACATTCAAACACACACTGTCTCATGTTCCAGAAATAAAGCTACACTTGATCTCTGTGTATAATTATTTTTATTTACTGATGAATTTTGTATTCTGTTAATGATTTTTGTACCTGTACTCATGTTTTTCCCCTATAGGTTAGTTGTTATTTTTATATATAGATTAGCTGCTAATTTACAATTTTCCTTGTTATCCCAGCACATTGTTAGGCTACAGCAGAAGGATTGCAAATTCAAGCCCAGGCTGGGAAAATTAGCAAAATTTAGCAAGACCTTGTTTCAAACTAACAAAAGGGCTGAGTATGTTGGTCAATACAAAGGTCCTGGGTTCAATCCCTAGTACTGAAAAAAATCATTTCTTGGTTTTAGTTTCCAGAAGTTTACATATGATTTATTTTGGTGTGGATTTCTTTGGTTTAAATCTGGTTAAGTATCAATTAGATTCTTGAGTCTATCGGGTTATATTTCTGTTTTCACATTTGGGAGGTTTTCATCCAGTATTTCTTTAAATATGTTTTCAGCCTCACTTCCTCCTCGTCTTCTCTGAGTCCTTCGATATGACTACATGTTTTGTTGTAGTCCTAAAATATCCTTAGACTCTTGATATTTTGCATCCATTGTCCCTCTGTTATTCACACTGTGTAATCTCAGCTGTTCTGTCTTCTAGTTCATGAACACCTGCCTCTCTTCCTTCCATTCTGCCGTTGATCCCATCCTCTCTGCTTTGTGTTTGGGCTATTGTATCTTTGAGTTACAGTACCCACTTGTTTTGTTTTGTTTTTTCTGTATCTTGAAATTGTCTGGTAAAACTTTCTATTTTTACTGAGGTTTTTTCTCATTAATTCATTTCCCAAATATTTGTAATTTCTCTCTGAAGCATTTTTAAGATTGTAGCTCCTTGAAAATCTAGGCAAGTACGTCTAACATTTCCATTATCTTGCTGTTGGCATCCGATTGTCTTTTTTCAGTCAGTTTGAGTCATTTCTAGTTCTTGATATCTTGTGTATAATTTATGAGTCTCTGGATCTCATACAAGCCCTTTGTCTTAGCTGGCTTTCTCTGGCACTACTCTTATGGGGAGGGAGGGACTGTCACCTAATTACTGCCCTGGAGGAGAAGTCCAGATTCCCCACCTGGCCTCGCAGTCACCTGTGGAGTGAAGCTGAGGGCTGTGGCTTGCCTTTAGGCTACCATGTACAGCCCCTTGTCTTGGAGGGGTCAGAGAGGCCATTTTTTCAACCTTCTTCCTCCTGGACTCACTGGTACCAGAGAGGTGGATGACCTTGCCACCACAGTGCCACTGAAAGTCCTGTCTTTCCCGGGGCCTCCTCAGACAGCTCTTCCCGGAGTTGGGGGGCAGCGCCCTCTCGCCGCTCTCTAGTGAGGAACTGGCTGCCTTGCTACAGACTGTCCGGGGTGGACGGCCAGGCTCCTCACATGGTCGGCACTGGCCTGAGCTTTTCCTTCGCGCTCACTTGAGCACGACAATCATTGTAGAAAAGGTCTTTGTCTTGGCAGGCTGGCCTTTTCCTGATGCTTCGAGGGGAGAAAGCTGGGTATTTTGTGACTTTTTCTGCTCTCTATCTTTCTGCCTTTCTCAGTTGCTTTCTTTATCTCTGAGTCTGGGACATAAAATGCAAAAGGAAACCCGGAGAACTCATTACTGTGTTGTTCCTCCGATTTCAAAGTTCTTTGCTGGTTTACCTTCGCTTTGCCTCTTAGAAATGTCTTTATGTTTGTTTTATATGGAATGCCCAGGGATTTTAGTGAACGATAGGGAAAAGCTTGTCTACCGTCTCTCCCCAGAAACTGATCTCTTCTTGTATGGGAGAAGACCAACATTAAAAAGCTTGTCAGTTTCCCCAGAACTCTGGGTAGTTGCAGAAATGAAACTGGAAACTTTTTTTTTTCATTTGAAATAACATGCTCTCCCCAACACATTATACTAGCATGCTTATTTTATATTTGAGCTCTGGATTATGTGTTTAGTTATTTATTAGAAATAAACTGCTGCATTAGTATCTCACTTAATCTTGACTCATTAAAAAGACAGGAAAGCAGAAAATGTCATTGTTAGTGGTACATGAATAGATGAGTGAATTATGGCTCATCCATATGAGCCATACCACTACAGGAAATGAAAATTAATGAACGCTGAGACCTGCAGTGACGTGGACACATCACGCATGCGTTTGCTCGGTGAAGGAGTGATGCTGTGTGCACGATGCTCTAAAGCTGGCAAAACTAAGCTGTGATGAAAGAAATCAGGGTGATGGTTGATTGCAGTAGGGGAATTGCCTGGAAAGGGCTGCAAAGGAATTTCCTGGTGTTATACAAAATCCTGTGTCTTCATTAAGATGTGGATTAAACAGGAGCGTACACTGATCAAATTTATCAATTATACACTTGGAATCTACTAATTTTATTGCATGGGAATTATCTCAATTAAGTTGATACAGGGAAAAGTAAGGTTGGATGCACTGAATTTTGCTATTTCCTTCCCAAGGCAAGGTGATGATGCTTGGTGGTAACATAATGCGTAGGTGGAGTGTAATACGACGGGGGAAATGGGATGGAACACAGTGGAATGGCTGGAGAGAATGGAAGAGAGAGAAGTGGATTTCAGTCCTTGATGAAAAGGCAGGGGCGGGCGGGTGGATAAAGCTTTGGAGTCAGACAACGAGATCCATCGCAGTGTACTTGTGAACAGATGGGTGGTTAGAGGAGAGCCCTCTCTCATGGACTCCAGTCTCCCTGCAAGTGATCCTGTGACAAGAAGAAAAGTAAAAATGAAGAATGCACATACATCATCCCTTCACAGTGGCAAGGCAAGTGCCCGCCTCACACTGACAGTTTCCTGGGACACAAGTGACTCAGACACAGGTAACCCAGTGTGGAAAGCACCTCTCCTCAGAGCTGAGAAGCTTGCTTAGCTATCATGTATCAAATTCTAAGTAAGTTTGTGACTTGGCTGGGATCATAGAGCAGATTCCACTGAAATGTCCGGTCACAGCCTCAAACCTCCTATCAAGGGAAATTTGAGGTCTAAGATACCAGGCCTGGCAACTCTTGTAGGAATGAAAGATGCAATCACGGCTGGTCAGGCTTCAAGGAGGAATCTCATCACCACAGAGCACAGAGGCTTGGGCCACCTGGGCCCCGTGTGAGTCTGAGCTTGTGCCTCAATATCAAAGAATCGAAGCTCTCGGTCCAGGTCAGATGGCTGGCAAACCTCAAGTCAGGTGGTTGAGTGTTAACTGCTGTATAGACTAATGCATGTGCGACTCTCCACTGAGTTGAGGGGAGACTGGGAGAGAGGCTGGCGTTTGAAAATAGAGTGAGATAGGTGGATAAAGGAAGCAACAGTGAGAAGCTGCCACGATTTGTCATTAGCTGATGGAATCCTGGTTGCAGCTGACTGTGCTAAAGAACTCTTGCCCTATGGGCCAGAGCTCACTGCTCCGCTTAGCAGGATTCAGAAAAAAACTTCTTTAGAAAATGCTTCTATTCCTGAAGCCAGTGCTGATGGAGACACTGCTGCATAATAATGCCATATGGCCACACTCCAATTTCAAATCACACCCGAGGCTAGGAAAATGTCCTGATTATTCATGAGGCAACATTATATGGGGAAAACTAATTTGCAATTTCATGCCTGTCCGACAGGGTCATGCTTTTGCTCTCTGGGTGTATGCACAGCCCCATGTGCATGGGGGCACGCATATGCACACCCAGATGCACCTCACCCTCACTCATACAGCTGTAATGACATCATGCCCAGAACACTGCAGCCCTGCCTAGCTGCATGTTCTGTCCCACTGTGCACACGCCTGTCTCCTTTGGTACCAACTCACCATGATGAATTCAGCCTGCTCCAGGTTCCCGAGTAGTAGCGACTCTCAGCAAAACTCCCAGGAGCTGAGTGTGTGATCTCCTTGCAGAACTTTTGGCTTTTCTCTTCCTGCTCCTTCTCCATGGTGGGATCCACTTCTCACCATGCCCCTGAGAAAGACCAAGAAGTCTGGTTCTGCTCCCTGCCTCCAAGGACCCACCTCAGTAAGCACATCGAAAGCCAGTGTTTCCATGGCTTGTGGTCACTTCTACCTTCAGTAAAATCCCAGGCACAGGGCTGTGGTCTTCCTGTGCGGGAGGAACACAAAACCGGGTTCTTATGCTGCCCTGGAGGGAATGGGCTGTCCAGTGGTGGTTTGCAGCCCTGGCCTGGCATTCTTAGAGCGGCAGAGACCCCACTCGCCCAGCTCTGCAGGAAAACTGCCTGTGACGATGGGAGCTATGGAGCCACTCAGAAATTGAGTGTGTTTCAAGGGGGCTTATATGCTGGGCTGGAAATGTAAAGCAAACCCTCAAGCAAAACTAAAAATGGAAACGCAGACCTTTGGGAGTGAGCTGGTGGGCACTTGCCATGGAGAGCTGGGAGTGATTCTGCATGGTCCATGCTCAAGTGCCACTTGCCTGGGGCTCTCCTGGCAACCACCTTTGTGATGCATCAGGTGGGACTGCAGAGGCCTGACTGACAAGCCCACCCAGGACAGCCTCGTGCCCCGCAGGTCAGCAGAGGCCATGAATTCAGCTCAGGGGCCCTGACCACCACTTGAGCTTTAAGGTTGGTGGGCTGGGCCATCCGTCGCTGTGAGGGCAGCCAACTGAGGAGGAAAGGGGGGATCTGAGGGTCATGATACACAACTTTGGTACCAAGTTGGGGCAGGAGGCAGCTGCAGCTGAGCTTTGGGTAACAGCACTGGGGGGCCTCATAATCACCCCAGATCCCTGCAGGGTGGGTGAAGGGGAAGGAACCTCCCTTTGGCAGGTAGGGTCACTGCAATGTGTCACAGTTGAGGACACATTGTGTCAGGGATAGGCGGAAGTGGAGTGGGACATGAGCAGATTCAATTCTAGGGGGGCGGATGACCACACAGGAAGGGCAGGAGTGCAGGGAGGGGTCCCGGGCAGGGGAGGAGCCAGGGTACTGGGTGTCCTGGGAGCTGAGAAGGGGCTCTGTGGAGGCTCCACCCTATCTGCAGCTGCCCAGAGTAGGAGGGACTTAGACAGAGGCTGCTGAGGAGAAAGATGGGGAGGGGCACAGAGACGTGGGTGTCCCTCAGGTCTGGGGCCCCCTGTCCTGTGCGGGGCATATCTTGCATCACAGCTCTGCAGGATGTTCTGATAATCTCTGTGGTGAGAGACCAGCTTGGGGGAGGGTGTGCAGCAGGGGCCACAGGTGCCTGCACTAAACCCAGAAGCATGTGTGAAGCAGGTGTTTGGGCACCGGGGTGGACGTGGGGGTGGACACTTTGTCCGTATCTTTGGGGACCTGGGTCTCTCCTACCTGCAGATTGCATGGAGCAGACCCAGATGTCCAGGTGGTCGAAAGGGAGCCATGGGACCCTGTTCAACTGTGGCGCAGGAAATATTTCTCCAAGACACAGGGAGCCAACCCTTCAAGTGAATGCATGGCCCAGGGGAAGCCTCAGAAAGGAGGCCATGCAGGCAGGGCCCGGAATCAGTCGTAGTTAAGACAAGGGTAGAGTCTGAGCCAGGCTTTAGGGCAGCTGGCGGGTGTTCGGCTGACTCAGAAATCTGGTCTCCTCCATTTTCTCAGTTTGTTTCTGAAGAAATAAAAGAGGCCTCACCGCACTGTGGTGTCAGCTTGTTTGTCTTTGGGGGTGCAAGGCAGTTCCCTCTGTGTTCTGCAGTCCCTGGCGGGAGGTCACCTCGTGCTCTGCTCGTGTCCTCCGCTGTGAGACGGCATTTGCTGTTTAGTATTCAGCCTTTGGTAAAAACTCAGCATGGATGAATTGAATTTGGAGATACCACATGTCATAAATGAGAGCTCTTCTGGTTTACACTGAATGTGTTACTATGATTGAATATTTATTCATTAGCAAATAATAGAATGAATGTTGCCCTGTGTAATTTAAAATCAAATATATAATTAAATCGATTATGTAATTTTGAGTCCACAAGAAAAGCCTTTTCAACACAAATCATTTTAAGTAAGAAGCACATAAATCGTATTACTTACACATTAATTGTGATGGAATTTGAGACAGTTGTGCTGCAGGTTTGTGTTTAGAAAATGACAACTGTTGGTCATTCTCAGGGATCTAATAATTGGCTTTATTAACCACTTACCAGTCCAATTATTTAAATACAGGATGACCAAAAATTGCATATTTTTTCACTGATTTTTATAAGATAATATAACAGAAATATAAAAAAGACAATTTTATCAAGTTTTTCAATACAAGAACTGGCTGGTTGAAATGATAACTGTCCCAGTGACACTTGGGGTAAACTGTTAAGTGGATAAAGCATGTAACATTACAGTTTATGTCTAGCTGTGCCCCCAAAGCCTCATGTGCTCATGGGTGGGGCCTTCGTGAGGTGATTGGATCATGGGTGCCTGGTTCTCATTGCTACATTCATCTACTGATGGGTTTATAGTGAAATGTAATGTTGGGAGGTGAAGCCTAGTGGGAGGAGGTGGTCCCTGGGGGCGTGGCCTGGCAGGGTCTGTCTTCCTTTCCTTTCTTAATCTCCCTGTGCTTCGCACTGCCCTGCCATGGACTGTTTCTCCTCTGCAATGCCCCTCGGCCATGCCACCCTGCCTTGGAGCCAGCCAACTGTGGACTCAAACCTCTACAGACTGTGAGCCAAATAAACCTTTCCTCCTTTAGAGTTGTGGGTGTTGGGTATTTTGTCTCAGCGAGGAAATGGTAACTAAGCCACCTAAGAGTAATGAAGAGTATTTGCCTGGACACACATCCTATCTGGCTCAGATGTTGTGAGCTCCGGGGCTTGGTGCTTTAAGTAAGAAGCACATAAATCATATTACTTACACATCAATCGTGATAGGATTTGAGATGGTTGTGCTGCAGGTTTGGGTTCAGAGAATGACAAGATTGGAAAGCTTCAATTTCTCCCTATGTTAGGTGTTCTGGATTTGACAGTGGCAGTCCTTTCTAGTCCAAGGGCATGATACAGTCAAGAAAGGAACAAATAGAAATCTCACTGAGCTATTGAATCAAAGGCAGCTCCCAGAAATCCACAGGCCCCACCAGGGGACACCACAGACCAGCCAGGTCTCTGGGCCGGTTCTCAGGCCCTGAAGAGGGGCACATGGGTGGGCAAGGAATGTCCGTGCAGCGAATGAGTGAATTACATGACCCACTGCAGCTCGTTCCTCACTTCCCACTTGCCGTTTAGGTTTTATAGGCAAGCTCTGTTGCTGCAAACAGTGTTGAAGTGTGGACACACGCTGACACTTTACACAACATGTGCCAGAGTTTCTTTAGAATCTATTCCTAGATGAAGGTTCTGGGCTGAACGGTATGTGGACTTTTTATGTTAATAGATACAAATTATTTCCCAAAGCTGTACTCCCATGTTCCTTCACACTGATCCAGTGGGGTGGTTTATTTCCCTTAACCTGCTACCTACCTTTTTTCTAAGGACCTTAGATATTTTACTGAGTCTTTCACAGCATCCTTCTCACTCAGCTCCCAACTTCCCTCACAGTACAGTTGCTATAGGTTAATTTCCAGCAAATAAAGTGTTGGTAGGAATCTCTTAGGCCATACCTTCAGGAAAGGAGAGGCCATGTCTTGTAGGGAACAAGTATTCATGTCCATTTGTACCTCAAGAGGCTGCTGGGGAGGGGATGGATGGCTGTCCATGGCTGAGGTCATGTGCAGGTGACGAAACTGCCAATGACAGTGACCCCTCATAGGGCAGTGCCTGGTCTCAGCATTGTCCCCAGAGGACCCAATGTCAGACACTTGGCAGGTGCAGAGCACAGATGTTGAACAGGCTGATGTCTTCACGTAGATATTATGTGTGCTTTGTATTGTGTGACATAAAATCTTTTCTGTTTAAGCTACTATTATTTGAAATTCTGTTACTGATAGCTGGACGCAATCCTGACATGTACAATCCCATATGTGTGACAAGGGCCAGGTCCTCACAAACGCTTGAATATGAGGAGTCTTGGTTCCTGAAAGAAGGTGAAAATGGTTCATTGGTCCTTGGCATTCTTTTCTGTCCTGCCTCCAACCCCACTCCCATCAAATGCTCTTCTTACACGACAGAGCCCAAGAGTCCCAGACTCTGGATTTTATGGGGTGGACGAAAGCCACCATAAAGCTGATGGAGTTGAAAATATCTGCCTAATCACTAAATATCCTATCTTATTGATTCAGCAAAAATTGTTTGCTTTTCTGTGAAATAACTTGCACTGTCAAGCTTCATTGCTTGTTTATGCGTCCCTCTGGCTAAGGGGTTAACTAGGAGTCCATGGGAACTGAGGGGTTCATCTCTGTCCTTTGCACCTGGTATTGTATCTGGCACAAAGTACGAATGCCAGGAGCATCTGTTGACTGTAACTGAACTGCAGGTTGACGTGGTTTAATTCCCCATGAAGAAATCAAAGTCCACTGAGGGAGGAATCATTCTGCAGATCTCACACGGACGTAGCACCGGTGCAGAGTCCTGGTCTTCCCCACCATCTCTCTGTAACCATCCACCCTAGAAGAAATCTACAGGAATTGCATTTGGGGCTTAGGACAGTGTTTTACCTTGGGTCCCTTCTGTATCCCTTAGTGACTTCTATGGGGCTTTGCAAAGACAAGATCACCTAAGCAGGCTCCAGACCCTTGGAAAGAATCAGATTTGTAAGCAGCTTGGGAACACCCAAAAGCAACCATCACCATTTGTAGAGCTGAGGTCCTCAGTGCTCTGCTTAAGCAGTTAGGCTGGTTTCCAGGTAAATGTTCCCTCTTCCCTCTCCCCCACTAACCCTACATGAGCATCCCTGGAAAGGTCCAGGGACCCCTGCCTGGCCCAGATTTCCTGGAAGCATTTCATAGAGATCAACTCCCACAAATTTTCCTTATAATAATTATCTGCCTATCGACATAAATATACATGTACAATGGACCCCGAAATTCATGGGGGTTACATTTCTAGACCACCTGCAAATTATGAAAAACTGTGAATTTCAGATACGGTCAGAAAAATCCTATAAATGTCTATTTTTACAGTTTAAAGTCTAATTATGCTGTGTCTCCACAATTACATAATTTAATTTAATAAAATACTGTGTTAATAAAACCTTAGACGTGCAGGGCTTTGGGGCAGCATCTTAGGGATCTTAGGCTTTCAAGAAGAACAAATCGGGAACACTGGAGATAACTTAGGCATAGTACGGCGGATATGCTGGTGAATCTGCCTGAGATGGGTTACAGGGCAGCAGCCAATCAGCAGCAAGGAGAACTAAATAACGTTTTCGGACTGGCTACTTGCAAACCACCTGCTTAAAAATAAATTCCGTAGGATATTTGAGGTTTCTGAGAAATTGCGGGGGTTTCCATAACCAGTTATTAGTTAGGTTCTAAGGAAAAATCTGTGAATGACTGAGGCTACGAACCCTGGACTATGACTTTATGGGGGTATACTGTAGTTAAACAGATACATAAGACGTGCAGTGTATATTCCTGAGCATGCTGGGCACGTGGAATTACAACTCACAAGATTAACTGCACAAAAGTAGGGGCTAGAAAATGCAAGTAAAGTGGAGGTTTTTTTAAATTACTGAGAAAAAAGTAAAATATTCATTTTTTGTTATACAACAACAAATCAAGAATGCAAATTAAAATGCCTAGGGGAAATTTTCAAAAAAATGAAAGAATGTAAACATAATAAGTTAATAAAAAATAAATAATAAAATATGATTAATCTAGAAGAAGGTAAATGGACAAAAGAGTGATATAAAACAAGTAGGAAACAAGTAGTAAGGCAAAATTTTGTTTTTGTTTTTTTGTTTGTTTGTTTGTTTTAGTACCAGGAATCGAACTCACGACCTCACCCTTGCCAGGCAGGTGCTGTGCTGCTGAGCTACATCCCTGGCCCAGGTAATAGATTTTAACAGCCAAATATATGGGTGTTTCTATTAAATGTAAATGGAGTAAATCATCTATATTAAATAGCATGGTTTCTGAAGATGATTAAAGAAGGATAATTTGATAAAGTAGACAAAAATAATATTTAAAAAACCCCAAAACTTGTTCTATGAAAACCTATATAAAAAGGATGAAAAGGCAAACCATAATTTCGAAGATAAAGGACTTTTATCTAAAATACATAGTAAACTCTAAAAATCTAATAGGCAAAAAATATAGAAACTGAGCAAAGGACAGAACTTCACCAAAGAGGATGTATAGATGACATGAACCTGTGAAATGATAATCAGCATAATTATCCACTAAGGAAATGCAAATTACAGCCACAGTGTGACACCACTGAAAACATATCAAAGTGACTAAAATTTAGAAAAATTAATTTAATAACAAACTGTTAAAATAAGAAACTGGATCCCTTCTACATCACTGTTAGGAATGTAAAAGGTCCAGTTGCTCTGAAAAATAGTTGCTCAATTTCTTCTAAAATAAAACATGTAATTAGCATACAATCTAGTAATTGCCCTCTTGGTAATGAAATAAAATTAAATGACAAAGCTTATATATACACAAAAATGAATGTATAATGAATGTTTATAGCAGCTTTATTCATAACCAACAAATTCAAACAGTATAGATGCCCTTAAATGAGTAGTTAAGCAAACTGTGTTACATACCAATTAACAATAAAAGAATTGGGTTACTGACACATGCAATAATTGGATGAATCTCCTTGGAGTTTTACAAAGTGAAAACAAATGAGCTACTAAAAGATGTTATGTACTATGTGATTTAATTTTATTTTTTGAAGTGACAATTTTAGATATAAAAAGCAGAAAGTTATTGCTAAGTTTAGGCTGGGGGGGGAGGCAGCATGAAGAAGGTGGGTTTGGTCGTGAGTGGACAAGGCAAAGGGTCTTTGTCGTGATGGAATTGTTTTGTATCTTGACCATCGAAATGGATACAAAAACGTGACTATGACAAAATTGTGTACAATTAAGTTCATACCTCCAATGACAAGTAAAACTGGCTAAATATTAATAAGAGCCATTGATTGTATCCTGGGTTGTGACATTATAATTCTGAAAAATGTCACCCTTGAGGGAAACTTGGTAATGTACACAGGATCTTTCTATTACTCTTTTATAGATACAATGATTCTCCAGTGGTCTCAATACAGGAGGCAATTAAAAATCAAATAGGAGTAAATGTCATGGAAGGTGTTTAACAACTCTATACTGAGGACTGTGTGATATTATTACCATAGTTAAAGAACGATATAAATGGGGGTCACACCGTGTTAGGTGACTGGGGGACTCACCATTGCAAAGACATTATTTCTTCACAAATTATTCTATAAAAACAATTGCAGTCAAAATCTCAGGTGGTGTTTTCAGGAAACTGACTCACTGATACTAAATTGTTTAGAAAAATTTAAAATACTAAGAATAATTGACACAATCTTGAAGAACAAAGGGATAATTCTGGAGGACTTGATTTTAAGATTTATTTTTGAATAATTAAGGTTTTTGTAGTGGTGCAAGAATAGGTAGACAAATTAGACAGAACAGGATCCAAGGTCAGATACGCACACATATGCAGTCACCCAGTAGAAGATAAAGGCGATACTAGTGCAGTATATAGAAATTACAATTTTCAATACATTTTTGTAATCAATTGGGTAATACATAGAAAAAAATCAATTTTCACCTCTATGTCCCAGTTCACATAAAAATCAATTTTGGATCGATTGTACATGTAAATATAAAAAGCAAAATCATACAACTTTAACTCTTTGGAGAAGATAACTCAGAGGGGAATAGCTGGGTCAAGTGGAATTTCTAGTTTTAGTTTTTTGAGGAATCTTCATACTGATTCCCACAGTGGTTGTCCTAGTTTACATCCCCACCAACAATGTAGAAGGCTTCCTTTTTCTCCACAGCCCTGCCAGCATTTATCATTATTAGATTTATTGATGACTGCCATTCTTTCTGGTCTAAGATGAAATCCTAGTGTTGCATTTTTCTAATGGCTGGAGATGTTGAGCATTTCTTCATGTATTTATTGGCCATTTGTGCTTCTTCTGTGAAGTATCTATTCAATTCGCTTGTCCATTTCTTGATTAGGTCTTTTATTTTGTGGGGTCTAATTTTTTTTGAGTTCTCTATACATTCTAGATCTTAGATATTTCTCAGTCTGAGGAATAGTTACAAAGCTTTTTCCCATTCTGTAGATTTTTTTCACTCTTTTGGTTGTTTCTTTTGCTGTGCAGAAGCATTTTATTTTGGTATGAGCTCAGTGATAAATGCATACCTATGTTTATAGCAGCACAATTTATAACAGGTAAATCTTGGAAGTGGCTAATATGTTCATCAACAGAGAAATGAATAAGGAAAATGTGGTGTCTACACCTAACAGAGTACTACTCTGCCATAAAGAAAGATAAACTTGAGTTATTTGTAGGAAAATGAGTGCACTTTGCGAACATAATGTTCAAGGAAATAAATCAGACACACAAAATTAAATACCACATGATTTCTGTTATAAGAGAAATCAAATTATGAAAAAGAGCAAAATAAAAGATAGATTAAATAGGAAGTAGGAAGAAAGATCTCTCTCAAATGAAAAGGCAGTAAAAAGATGGAGGGAGTGGGGAGAAAGGAGAGGGAAAGGGGATGAGGAAAGAATGAAGATGTGTTATGTACGTGAACCAACTCCACTCAAGGAGTGTAAACATTATGTACTTCAAATGTGGACTAAAAAATAAAAAAAGATTAAAAATACAAAAAAAATTTCATTTTAAAAATAAAAGCAAAATATGACTTTCTGGAAGGAAAGTATTTCTTAAATGGGGCATAAGAATACTACTTAAAAAAGAAACGGAGGTCAATGAACACAAGAGTATTAAAACTGAGTATTCACATTTATCGGCAGACACTGCCAAGGCAGAGGCCAGTGCTGAGAGCAGCGTTATGCATGATAGACATATCCAGCCAAGACATTTTCCCAAACATGGAATGCACACCTTCCATGGGTAGAGACAAGCACCTCACAAAGAGCATATGCAATGGCCATAAACGTGTACGAAGTGCTAAATCTATTAAAGCACTAGGGAAAGCAAATTAATACCGCAATAATTGTGGTCACATTATGTGGTTTCTTATGTCTCCACAGGCATGTCCCCCTTGCCTCACGAAGTGGTAATATTTATTGCACAGGTACAACTTATGTACACACAGGAGTCCAGAGTGCCTTGAATTTGGAGTGACTGTGTAACTTGCTTTGCCAGGGGAGAGAAAGAAGGGGTGCCGTGTGCCTCCTCGGAGTCCTGCTGTGCCCATGTGGAGAAGCCCTGGCTGGCCCCCTCGAGGGCCTGTGAGCATGGACGGGGGCAGAGGCAGCACCAGCACCAAATGTCCAGCCTGTGCATGTGGCCGTATTGGACCCTTCAGTGCCAAGTTAGCCTCCAGACTAACTACAGCAGCATGAGTGACTCCCAGAAAAATTACCAGCGCCACCCCCCCTCCCCGCTGACCCCAGGCCAATCTGCTTACCTGTGTAATGGTGCATCGCAAAATTCATTGTTATTTGAAGCCTCTACGTTTTGGTGTGCTTTGTTACCCAGCAATCATTAACTGAGTAGTTGTAGCATCACACCCCCATGAGAACACCTAAAATGAAAAGTAGAGACAAGATAAATGTCAATAGCTGGAACCCTTTCCCTCTGTCGATGAAATGTAAAACAGCCATTGTTTTGGAACATTAATGGGTAGAAGGGCGGACAGAAACCCACTCTGACACCAGCCACTCTCTTATTGAGTTCTTACCCAACACGAATGCACCCAAAGCACATTTAGGACTGTTCATTGCAGCTTTACTTATAAATGATGAACGCGGGAAACAACTCAAACACCCACTTAAAACAGAATGGGAAAATAAGTAAATGATATATTATGATACATTCCTGTGTCATACAGCCACAACTATTCACAGCTACTTGGATTGGTTCATTATCACAAACATATCACTAAGAAAGAATCCAGACCTAGGTAAGTGCATCTTGCTTAGCTGAATTATAAAAGTTCAAAGATGAGCAAAAATAGGCCATGGTGTTAGAAGTGAGGAGAGTAACTTCATGGATGTGTGAGCAGGCAACACAGGGAAGGATTTGATGCCGATAATGTTTTATTTCTTAATCTCACTGCTGTTGTATGTATATACTTGCTTTGTGATATGTCACCAAGCTGTAAATTTATGATCTGTGCATTTTTGTGTTTATATGTCATATTTCAATAAAATTTACAAAAATATAAAGCCATTAGTGAAAAGGAGTGACTCCCAGAAGAATTACCAGTGGCATTTTTCAGACAAATACGGGTAACTTGGAGTTAGAGAAGACATTGCTAAAAAATGACTAAACAGCATGCATACATACCAAGAATAAGTATCTATTTTTAAATATCCACATGATAAATGTAAAACTTTTTGTCAGTTTTGCTCTAATGTTAATAAAGATCATATTTTTGGCAAGAATTTTATTTATGTATTTTCCATGGTGGTGAGGATTAAACCCAGGGCCTCATGCATGCTAGGCAAGAGCTCTACTACTAAATTACAACACTAGCCTCCAAATTTTATTTTTACTTATTATCATTTTTTTTGTGTGTGGGTACTGGGGGGGGTTGACCTCAGGACCTTACGCACCAGCAGGCGCCCGTGCCACTGAGTGATATCACTGGCCCCTTTTTCGTATGTGGATTCCGGGAGTAGAACTTGGGCCCTCGCTCTTGCCGGGCAGGCGCTTAAGCCGCTGAGCCATCTCACCGGCCCCACTTATTATTATTTTTACAGATTGCTTCAGTTTTAGCCTGATGCTTCCTAAGCAAAAGCTTGTATATTTAATTTTTATCAAGTTTTCAGGATGAAAACATGGTATTTATTGTTACACATGGAATGACTAAAACAGAAAAAAGCACTTTCCTGAGACAGATGCAGAGTAGGCCAGGCACAGTGACTTGTAACCTCCCCCTCTGTCTACGTCACTCGATTGTGTGTCTCTTGAGATGGCAGTCACTCTGGTAGTGTGGTGTCAGTGCTACCAGAAGCACTTGAGACTAAACCGTCCAGATGTGTCAGTATTGGATATCAAAGCTGTGTAACTGAGAAGTCAGCTTAGAAGCTGGCATTTAAATAGATTTATCTCAGACAGGAAACCTAAAATAGAATAATTTTGTCTCCAGAATTATAATAAAACAAATCAATAATAAAGTCATCAAATTTTACTTCTTTTAATGCTTCTCACTCTCAAAAGTTTCCCAGTTTGAACCAAAAAAAAAAAAAAAAACCCACAAAAAAAACAACAAAAAAGCTGTGTGGTCATCCATCTGCCATACTCCACCTGCTCTTTCATACAGTGCTATTTGATATTTTATGTGTTTGTCGATGGATTCTCAATATTAACTCTTAGTTCTATTTTTAATTCATTTTGCTATGACTATTTTCTCTTCTAATAAGCTATACAACGTTGTGGCTACTGGCAAAGGTTCTCTGCTGGGCAAACTTTAATCAAGCTTCCAAACCTTCTCCTAGCATCCCCGTGCTCTGCTTTATAGAATCAACTTTCAGCAGAGAGCTCTGCTGCATCCATCAAGCAAGAACTTGCTCACTGCAACCCTGGCGATCTTATCTGACCAGGCTGCTCATGCTCTTTTGGGGGCCTCTGATAGCCACAGCCTGCTTCGGAGGAGTCCTGCAGATCAGTTTAACCTGACTTCTCATGCTTCCTCTTAGTCATCTGCCATCCAGCGTCCCCTGTCCTGTTTCTCGGCTATAAATCTCAACTTGTTCATGCCCCATTTTGGAGTGGAGCCTGATCTGTTTCTCCCCCACCTCCAAAATCCCATGGCAGTGGTCCTGATGTGTTGCAGTAGTATTGAATAAAGTCTTCCTTACTGTGCTTTAATGGGGGTCACTGATTAACTTTTTAAACACTATTTACTCAACTTGCTAAAGCCGGGTTGGTTTGGGGGTGCACAGCCTTGCAGCTTTCCCTATAACTTTGCTATTTTGTTTTGTAGATGAGCCTCACTATATTACCCAGGCTGACCTCCAAGTCCTAGGCTCAAGGGATCCTCCTGCCCCAGCCTCCCTAATACATGGGACCACAGGCATGCATTAGCTTCACTGTCTCCTTAACAGCTGAGATTTCCAGCCTCCCTTGGAAATCTCTTGAGGACTTGGGTTCTCTCCAGGAAAGGGCAGGTGCTTCCCTTCTGCCCTCATGAACATTTTCTGGCAGTGTTCAGGCCCATTAGGAGTCCCAGTCTTCGAGAATCCTCTGGTGGCCCTTGGACACCAGTGTTGTGACAGCTGGGACAGCCTTTCTCCTTGGTGGGGAAACATGCTTCCTAGATAGTCTGGTGGGAACCAGGGCAGGGTGTAACTGCCCCCTCCACCTGACCCAGCAGTCCCACTGCACTGCACCCTCACATCTCCCTGATCCCTCCCTCCAGCGTCTCCGAGAAGCCCCACTATCACTGAGAACTCACCTGGCCCCTGTGGCGTGGCACCTCCCTCCTCAGAATGTTCCTGGGAAAGACTTTACCATTTGGGTCTTTGTGTATTTACTCATATAGATTTTACCTGTAGGGCTCCTGTCTTACCAAATTATATTGTGTATTTTCCAGGTTAACACTGTGATTTGAAAGAACCCCATTTCTACAGGATAATGACACTATCAAAAAGAATGACTGTTACTTATTTAGTGCCTAATGGATATCAGACCCTGGACTCAATTTTAGCAATCAATTCTTATAGTAACTCCTCCTGTGCTAATACTGTGATATTGATTATCTGTGAGGAAAATGGTGACCAGGAGATTCATTTGCTGGCCTGTGACCTCCCGACTGTACAGGGCAGAGCTCTGAAACATGCTTTATAGTCTCTAACTCTAGTGCACTCCAGCATTTCACATGAAGAACCTAGGGGATTAGACTGATTTTTTTCTAACTATATTGGCCCCTGTCGTAGCTACTTTCTTGTTGCTGGGACAAAATAGTTGACACTCACATGTTAAAGGAGAAGGTGTTTATCTTACCTCACAGTTCACAGAGGTTTCAGTCCATAGTTGGCTGGCTCCAAGGCATGGTGCTTGGCAGGGGGGGATGGCAGATGAGAAACAGTCCATGGCAGGGCAGGAAGAAAGCAGCAAGCAGTGAGCCTTCTGTTATGGCTTGAATCCAGGTGTTCCCCAAAAGCCTCCTGTGCTCATAGCTTGGGGTTGGGGGAGGTGGCTGGATCATGGGTGTGTGATATTGGATTAGGATGTGTAATAACTGGATTAATCCCCTAATTGGATTAGCATGGTTTTGGGTGTAGTTGAATGGATTTACTGAAGACAGAAGACCCACTTTTGGTGTGAGTGGCACCAACCAATAGGCTTGAAGCTTGGATGGAATAAAAAAAGCAATGAAAGAAGGAAGGCTGCTCCTTGCTGCTTCCTTCCCACAATGCCACAGGCTCTTTCTTCTTTGCCATGCCACCATGCCTAGAAACCAGCTGACTATGAACTGAAACAACTATGAACTGTGAGCCAAAATAAATCCTTCCTCCTTGGACATGTGGGTGTTGGCTATTGTGTCCCAGCAATGAAAAAGTAACTAAGACAGATTTTGGTACCAGAAGTAGGGCTACTGCTGTGACACTACCTGGCCCTGTGGTTCAGAAGCTTGTGGAATTGGTTTGTGAGATGAGTTTGGAAAGATTTGGAGATGCTGGCTGGAGAAGCATCCCTAGAATGCTGTAAGCCACGCTTAATGTGGAATCCTGGTCAGTGCTCAGGAGCCCAGAATGCTGACAGAAATGCAGCTGGTAAAGGTCAGGATCAGGAGGTTTCCACTGGGAAGACGTACTGCGCTGGCAGTTGTACTCCAAGCCACGTGTGTTATGATCTGGCAGAAAGCCTGAATTTTGTCCATGTCCAAAGATATTGTAGGAGACTGAGTTTAAAGGCAGTGGACAAATTAATCTGGTGGAAGAAATTTCAAGGCAGTCTAATGCTGTGGGCTGCTTTTAGCCAGCTGTATCTTGAGAATTGGGAGCAAACAGCCCAGCAGAATGAATAAAAAGGGAATGCAAGAAGGCCGGCTGCTGCTTGCTGCTTCCTTCCTGCCATGCCTCCTCTGCCGTGCTCCTCTGTCATGTCACCCTGCCATGTAGCCAGCCAACTATGGACTGAAGCCTGAACAAATTGTGAACCAAGATCAACCTCTCCTCCTTTAACTTGAGGGCATTGATTATTTTGTCCCAGCAATGAAACGTAACTAAGACATCTCCCTTTCCCTTTTATTCCATTCGTGCTGCACCCTTGATCCAGTGTCACAGATCCATGATCCAGCCACCTTCCACCTGCCTACAGGTGCATAAGGCTCTGTAGAGACATGTAGGTGTAAGCCATGACAGTTTCTTTTGTCATTCAATCCACTCATTGCAAACAATTATTTGGCATTATATAGTGCAGTGGTGGCGAACCTGTGGCACGCATGTTGTTTTTCTTTTAAGATAAAATATGTTAATGTATGAGTGTTTTATTTTATTTTATTGTTATTTTTTTTTCTAAACTGAAACCTCAGTATTCAGGTTTAATTGCACTGTTGGCACTTTGCCATAAATAAGCGGGTTTGGGGCTGCGGTTTGAGCACTTGTCTCTAAAATGTTCACCGTCACTAATAGTCAAATTTTATTCCCTAACTTTACATGATAACTTTTTAAAAACTCAGACACTGTGATAGGAATATGGTTTGTACCCTCTGTAATTTATGAAGAAATTGAATCCCCAGTATGAGACAGTAAGTTGTGGCTCTGGGTGGGACCTTTAGGAGCTGATTAAGGCTCTGCCCTCAAGAATGGGTAAATCCATTTATGTGACAATGGACTAATGGGCTATCTGGGGAGTGGGTCTGCTATAAAAGCAAGATCGGCTAGGGTTCTAACATGCTCCCTGTCTATCCCCATGTGAGGCTTTTGGGACTCTGGCAGCAAGAAGGCCATACCAGATGTAGACCATGGATCTTGAACCATAACCATGAACAAAAACAAATTTATTTTCCTTATATCTTGCCAGCATATGATACTGTGCTATGAGCGACAGACATTAGGATACCAAGGGAAAGACAACTAACTGCATGCCTTTATAGAATTGCTCCGTTAAAAATTAAAGGACAAAAATACACATATGGAGATAACATTGAACATTAGAAGGAGACTTAAAAAGCACCCTGTGGGCCCTGCCTCAGCCACAGTAAACAGACCTTTGGGGAGCAGCTCCATGGTGTCCACTGTGCAGCCATGTCAGCGACGCTGGTGGGGGCGTGATGATAAACAGGAGCCCAGGGCCCCAGCATGTTTGTTTGAGGTGAAGTATTTCAGATATGGGGAAGAGTTGATTTTGGTCCAATGGAAATGCTGTAAGATCCTCTTTTTTCCTGGGTGTTTTTCATGTTTTGCTTTCTCCACGCAATTTGCCCATCTTGGGAGAGCACTCAGCAGAGACAGAGGAGCTGCTCAACAAAATTTGGACAAAGCCGAGTCTCAGGTTTCCCTCTATTCCTGCCTCATCCAATATAAATCATGGTGCGATGTGTCAACTTCAGGAAGACGTCCTGCCACAAGACTGAAATTAATTTTATTTCCTGCAGGAAATGCTGTGAGGTCAGACAAACAAGCAACACAGACTAAAATATGCTCCTAAATGAAGTGAGTTATGGAGGTCTTCAAAAGATACCGATAAATCAGATATGGGGAACCTAGGAAGGTTCTGAGCCTGTTTTTGTAGGGATATAGGAACAGGGATGGGTGACAGTGAGAAAGCAGAGAGGACAGATCAGCAGACACTTGAATCCATAAGGGGCATGGTGCGCACAGCCTGGAGAGGGTGAGAATGGCAGGGGCTGGCCACAGGGAAGTGGACACTGAGCTGGCCACATTGCAGAGCCCATGCAGAGGACTGCACACTGCAGGAGGTAGGACATGGCTGTCAGAGACTTTCCTGGCAAAGGTGCACAGAACTTTTACTACAAGGGAAAGATGAAGTGGTCACGAGGACAGATTTCAGAATGGCAAAGATTCTTCAGCTGGGTGATCATGACAAGACACATGACTTCTCTCAGCCCCTGGTTCCTTACCTGTAGCATCATATCCTGGGGCTTGCGGGAAGGAATAGAGGGGAAGACACGCAGTCTACCGGAGTTCAGAGCCCAGAGCACAGGCAGAGTCCAGTAATTGATCATGGTTAGCACTATTATTTAGGGGGATCTCAGAATTAAGTTTTGCACGCTAGTCAAAAGGGCTTGCTGCCCTGCTGTGCACAAGATTTCCACACTTCATTCAGAGGGCCTCAGAGCCCCGGACTCAAGGTCAGGTGTTAACACAGGACACAGGACACACAGCATGACCACTGTGTTTAGCATTCTGGAGCGACTGAAAAGCCCCACCTCCAGTCACCTTTGCATCCACATCTGTAAATTGCACATTGTCTTCTGATGATCATCACGATTTAAATTTTAATAACTTTTTTTTTGCAAAACAAATCAAGAAATAAAAAAATAAGCTAGAGATACTGCATTTCTCTGAAAGAATGCTAATTAAATGCTAATTAAGATGTTGAAAGCGGTTTCAGCACCATTTCTCACCCTGACAAGTTTGGCGGGTTTACAGATTATCATTCTGGGACTTGGACGTCCAGGTTCCGTCAGATTGCGTGAGTGATCACAAACGTGCTGAGGGGTTGCTGCCAGTGACACAGTACCTAGCAAGACACTCTGAGCCGATTCCAGGAAACTGACCTCTTAGCAAAGGTTTGGAGCAGAGGAAAATGCCGTCCATTGCTCCTCCCACCTCTGATCCCTACTGAGAACAGAGGACATACACAATCATAGAAGACCCAGGTGGAACTCTCGGGATCCCCCCAGTGACATGGGCCATGCCACCTCCTGCAGGGTGGAGCATTTGCTACACCCTGCGTGCCCTGTGGGCACAGAGTACCTGAGGTATTGGGACCCTCTCCTCTGTTTACATCTTGCCTTCTGGGGCTTCCCACCCCAGGCATGGAGCAGACTTGGGGCTTCTCTTGACAATTTCAAAGCCCTTGCAAACACCAGAACTTCAACTTCAGCAAGACCAACAAAGCAGGAGTTAGTGTGTCCACCTGCTTCCCCGCAGGTCTTCACACTGTGTGTCATCGTGGAAACCACATGGAGAGGACAGCCATGGTCCCTCCACTTTACTGCTGATAAGTAAATTCGATCATTCAATCCACAGAGATTAAATGACTTGCTTCCAGCCACACATGTACTCAGTGGCTGATCAGGGACTAAATAATGACCCCAGACCCTGTTTAACATCTCACCAGAATGAAACGAGCTCATGATTTTGAAATAAGTTCCAGTTCATCCACATCCATAAATCTGGAGCTTGAAGCCCTGAGTTCCACAGGGCAACCTGGGCCACCTAGGATGGCGTCTTGAAGGCAGCCACTTAAAGGAATGGCGTCTCGTTACAACCACGTTCAGCTAGTTCACTGAGCCTCTGTCCTCTGGGCCAGACTCTGTGATAGGTAGAAGAGATTTAATTAAGAAATACCAGAAAATGAGCAGGTACATGCAGTGGGAGAAATGCCCCAAAGGATCAAGTACTTTGTTAAACCAGGAGGAGGGTGCTCTCCTTCAGTGTAAAGACCCTCCTACAGGGCCACCTGTCATGTGCCAGGATCCACAGTGGCCCGGGGCTGCAGAGCGGACCCTGCTCACACTGTGACGGCCTGCCCTTAGCCCTCTCAGTAGGATGGAGTACACCTGGGTGTCATTATCAGCAGTTTCTATAGTTTGCACATTTCAATAGGGTCCCCTAATTCATCGCTAGCCTGCAGTAGGGTGTCCGGTGGTGGCAGGACATGGGGTGTTGGTAAATATTTGGTATAATGCAAATACTGAAGCATTTCCTAAGCCATCGTATGACAAATTAAGGATGACTTAAGTCTATTAAATAATATTTTATTAAAGACTATTTTATTTGCATTAAAACTATTATTTTTGGCAGTCATGAGAGCAAAATAGTGGCCTTAGCTAAGACTAAGTTCCCAACCCCCAATCCCTGAGCTCAGGATCCAAGCCATGGTGTCTATGTGTTAGGATCCTTCCAGGATATTTGGATCCAAGCTGAAAGTGAGGTACATATCTAGCATGAGGTGCTCCAAATATACACTTGTCTAGCAAATAGGCCAGTTAAGAGAGTTCCTTCTTTTACTATGCTCTGCAGCTGCCACTGGGCTGGCTGAATCCCCATTGTCCACGAGGGATGAGCAGAGCTGCTCGAAATGTCGCTCCACCGGGACATTTTTGATAAGTTGGGAGACATAAACTCAGTGTTAGATGACAGTATTTTCCTCCTTTCTTTTTTTTTCCTCCCCTTCCTGTTCTCCTCTTCCTCCTCATCTTCTTTTTTCTTACTCATATAAAGCTACCTTGTGTTGACAAATTTAGTGTGCAACTATCAATTGAATGAGAAGAGGGAGATTCAGGTTGAATTTCAATAGCATACAGGACATTATTAGCCATGCAAACTTCAAGGAAAATTTGGAAAGTAGAACCAGAAGCAAATACAAGCATAGCTTTCCCTGTCCCTTTTCCACAAGTACATCCTCCTTATCCTTGTGTCCTCGGGTAAGGACTTAGTAATCCTAGGATGCATGAAGATATTGACATCTACCACACTTTGGATTCCAACTATAAGCTGGATAAATTATGCTCAACAACTCATTTAATTCTATCATCCACCTTGTAAATTATCTTATTCTTATATTTCAGAGAGGTATAAAGAGGCTCACAGACATTAAGTGACCGTTCTGGGTAACACTGGTAATAATCAGCCGGTACACATCCAGGGTCTGGGTCTTCTGAGGACCGTGTATTTTGGCTGGTCCTGTTTCCTCACAACACAGAGTCGCCTGTATCTGATGATTCTGCAAAGGGCACAAGTTGTGTCTCTGCTCTGCATCATAAATGCCTACACAGTGAACCCACAGCAGGTGTTCGACATGGGTTTATTGAAAGAATGAGCAACTAAACAAGGAAAGAGCAAGCAAAGCTGCCACGGTCCGAATCATCAGTGATTGAGCGTCTGTTATCAACTAGACCAGTTTTCCTGCACACAGAACCTGTGATTTGCACACACTTATTTCGTGAGGCAGTGAAGTCTGCAGAGAGGGGAGAAGGAAGAGGGACACAGCAGGGTAAAGAGCTCAGCAAAGACAGGGTCTCAGCTGGAACCTAGAGTCAACCTGACCCCTGGGAGTGCTGGAGTGTGAATTGTACCGAAAAGTGCAATTAGGCCCTGAGCCAGGCTTTCATCAGTTGTCATTAGCTGTGAGCCACCCATGGGAGAGGGGCCATGGCTCCCCAACCAGGCAGTTTCTATTAGCCAAGGGCCACAGTCCCATGAAAGAGGCAGCTGTGAGCCATTAGCAGCTAACACACAAATGAGCTGGGGCAGGGCAGGGGGTGACCAGGAAGGTAAAGGGAATCCGAGCAGAAACTGACAGCTTTTCCCAAGGCAGACTTTATTAGAGCTCTCTAGCCATTTCCACTGGGGATTCCCAATTAGTGTGTACCTTTAGTGCCTACTCCATCACTGTGCCCCAGGGCTGGTCTTAAGACCAGCTTCGCCATGATTCCCCTTGTACCACCCCAAGCCACGTGGATCTCTTTTCCAAAGTCCTGTAGTACATCTCGGAACCGAGTGCTTATACAGTTAATCATTGCATTTAAATACCTTCTGATTGTTAAACAACTCCTGATTATTATACCTGCATAGAATTATTTCCCTATGTTATTGTTAGGATCCAGAATGTTCCCTAAAAAGCTCATTGCATTAAAGGGTTGGCTGCTGGTGAGCTTTTGGGAAGTGACTGAATCACGAGGGCTCTGACTTCATCAATTGTTTTTGACCCACTGATGGGATCAGGCTTCATGGCATTATTGGGAGGCAGTGAGCATAGGAGGTAAAGGGAGTAGGTTATAGGGGCACGGTCTTGGGGTTCTATCTGGTCCATAGCTCCTTCCTCTATCACTCTTCCCCCTCTCTCTGCTTCCGGGCTACCATGAGGCGAGCAGCTTTCACTCACTCTGCCTTTGCACTGAGATGGCTCTGCCTCACCACAGGCTGCAAGCAACAGGACCAAGTGGGCATGGGCTGAAACCATGAGCAAGAACAAACCTTTGTTCAAGGGGCTATTTTCAAATATTTTGTAATAGTGGCAAAAATCTGACAACACACTTCGCCAAACCCTAGAACTCTTCGAAGGCACACATTGTGGCATTGAGAGGTCATCCTTTACCTGGCAGCCTTGTTGCACACAGTCCTGAGCAGGATGCAGAGAGAGACACAGCAGAAGGGAAGGGTCTTTTGCAGTGACAGATAAGGACAGACTGGATAGGACCCTATCATAACATATTGTGACTACAAAATATTTGCCAGATAGTGTGCTACACACTCACAAGCATTATTTCATATAATTCGCACATTATTTCTATTGAGTGGCCTTCTTACTATTAAAAGACATTTTAGCATCAGATAAGAGAAAAATCTCTAAGCAGAATGGCTTTAACAAGTTAAGAAGGTATGTATCCTCCATATCAGACTGGAACGTGTACATGCTACACCTCAGGAAATCTGAAGATATTCTCTCTAGCAGTGGCTCCATGGCTGTTCATGATTCTCTCGTCCTTTTCCATGTGCCTGTTACTCCTTGGTCACTTAATGGTTGCTGCTGGCCCAGAAATCACATTTACACTCATAACTGAAGAGCTATTAGCAGCTAGATCTGCCCCTTTTTTCAAATAAAGTAGAAGAAGGCACAAGGAAACACCCACTTATATGTTACAGCCCTAAAATTCTGTTCTAGGATTAGCCTTTTCAGCAAGGAAGGTTGACCAAGTATATATTTCATCTTAGATGCTAGGGTACAGTGGGATGAATTGCAGCGAGGGAGAACAGGAGTTCACCTGTGGATGTTATTGGCTGCACTAAACTTATTTGCATCTCACAGATGAGCAAACGAAGCAAGGAAGGAATTTTCCAAGAACTGGCAAGTGTCAGCCCCATGTGCACGCTCCCCCCTGACTCCACGATCTGCAGTGTTGGGCACAAGCCTACATGACTTGTAGTCACTACATGTAGTGACTGCCGGTTAGTGCCTCATTTTACCTCAGAATCCCACCTGCAGGATAATCATAATCTATAGCTCTACCTGAGAGCATTCAACACTGACAACAAAAATAAAAAAAACTCTGAATCCTGTTCTCCTTTCTGTTTCTAAACTCCAGATACCAGAAGGCTGGTTTAAGTTAATACAGGACAGGTCATCGCAGTGGGGGTGTGCAGTTAACAGCTGAGCGCTGCCACACAGAGGGGCACAGTGGACAAAGGTGTAGCCTCTTCCACATTGAATGGCGATGACAACTTAATTATCCACTTTTCCTTTGACCTGGGAAAGACTGCCATGATTCTACTTGATAGCAGAATGTCTAGGTGAGTTTTCTTATATCATCATTTCTATAGTTTAAACCATTCTAGTTTAGGCAATTTATTCATTTTTGGTGTTATTTTCTAATATTTCTGCTACAAGACAGTTGGCGGAAGGTCTCTTGGCAGAAGGCGTGGTATAAATGTGAAGTTCATGAAGTCACCAAAGGCACCATCCTCTACTTGGGAGGTCAGAGTGAGCTCCAGGGCACAGGGCGGGGCAGTCCAAACCGGGTGGAGAGTGCCAGGTGCCAGTGCCAGGCCTCCCACTGTGGTCCCAGCCCTGAGCCTCTGACTCCTTCTGACTCACAGTACCCCTTTCCAGCATCTCCTTCCACCTCTGTGTTCAGTGGCACCACCCTGAAAGCTAGAAATCCGCAGCGGGGGTGTCTTTGCATGGACATCATCAAATACTACAAATAAGGACGTTTTTCTTTGAGAACCTGTTGTCATGCATTTGCTAGCATACTGCTTGTTGAGCAGCTGTGCAGTCATTCAATGAATACAATAATGTTTCCAGAAACAGAGAGAGAGAGAGAGAGAGAGTGCGAATCTGAACAGCATGACATCAGGCCTGTCTAGGATGCGGGGAAGACCTCAGATGTGAGCTGCTCACTGCTGCACTTCCCTCCCTGTTGTTAACAGGCAAAGCCATGTCTTTTTTTTTCAGCAGGGCCCTAGAGCTCTGTGGAGCACTTGGTTGGTTGTGAACTGGCCTTGGTTCCTTTAATCAGTATTTATCTCTGCTTAATGCGCTCACTCTTGGTAATCAGAAAGCCAACAGCATGTGGTTATGTGCATTATACATTTCTGAATGCTGCAGGGCAACTTTAAATGTTATCAAGTTCTCAGAAGCAAACTATGGACTTACTTTGCACACTGGAGCTCAGCTCCCCCATTCATTATCTCTCTGGCGAAATGGTCTTGCACAGGTGATCAATAGCTAAACTGATAAATGGGAAGGCGCCTGTAAAATCCATTGCTTGATTGCTGAGATTGAATGTTTTTTTAATTGGCAGGTGTGATTTATCACCCGGTAGCAAGAAGAGTATTGTTCCAGCTGTTCTCACTGACTAGGTACAGCAGCCAGGCTTTCTGCCTTATTCCGTGCAGCAGACCCAGCTGTTGGTTGGGAGCTGCAGCTATAATTAGCATATTAGGTCATTAGCTTTCTGCAAACAATCTGGGCACATTATTCTTTCCATTGTTAATAATTAAACTCTTCATCCAGGGAGTTGCAGTGCAGAGGGTGTTTGATCCTGCATTCAGATTCCCAGGACTATGCAGAGTTTCTGCCCATGTGGAAAGGGGCTACCTGGACTGGACCCAGCTTCCCAGTGAAGCAATTAGTGGAACCCCATCACCGAGGACCTGCTCTGAGCTGGACAATCAGGCCATCAGATGTACACACACATACATACAGATGTATTATACATCTAAGATTTGCAATAACTCTGAGATCTTTCTGATTCCCTTTCTTATCATCTCCAGGGATACACAACGACAAGCAGCACCTATCAATTCAATGCAGGAAGCAGAACTACTAGGAGTGATATAGGAATAAGGGATTTATTGTAGAAATACGATGGTATCCCTCGTAGAAGCTGGTTAGCATCTATGTGTGGCTATTGATCCTGAGGTTATAACCATAGTCAGCAAGGTTTCTGCAGGCAAAGAGGAAGGCAGAGAGCAAGGACAACGGAAACCACAGGGACCAGGCAGAATCCCTGAGGATGAACCAGAAGCTGCACTGGTCTCTTACCAACTCCACGCCTCTAGCTTCTGTGCTTCATTCACAGAGCCAACCACAGATACGGCTCAGGAGTCAGAGAAGCTGAATGAGAAGTTCTTGGTAGGAGGTGAAGCATTGCAGACCCGGCCCCCAAGAATGGACGCAGAGGAAAAAATACATCTGGCAGGAGCCATGGTTGCTGGCTGGTGCCCTATGCCGAGGATCATAGGATCAGCAAAGTCACAGTGAGCTACAGCAGACCCTGTGGGGGAGGTCATTCCCAGTCTGGCTTCTCCGGCTGCTAAGCCATCTGCCTGTGTGTTGTTGTTCTCACTCCCTGATGGGTGGAAGAGAGAATTCTGCTTGACTCCCACCGCCCAGGCTCTTCAGCACACGCCTACAGAACCAATCCGGCCTACAAGCCCGAGGGGCTGCAGGAGCATTGGTTCAAGGACGCAGATGTTGGGGCTCCAAATGGCTTTGGATCTCACTCAGAGTCCTCGTAATGATCTTATTCTGGTGTTGTGAACTCTGAGGCCAGCTACGTGGGCTGTAAATGAGTTGTAAACGATACTCTCTGACCTGTGTGAGGTTTCCACAGGAAGAGCCTTTCAAAGCAGGCTCTGTAGTGTTTGGAATGTGGCATTACTGCACACTTAACACGCCCTGGTTGGTTCGTCTTCATTGTCTTTCTTTTCTTTTTTCTTTCTTTCTTTCTCTTTCTTTCTTTCTTTCTTCTTTCTTTCTTTCTTTCTTTCTTTCTTTCTTTCTTTCTTCTTTCTCTTTTTCTTTCTGTCCTTCTTTCTTCTGTCTTTCCTTCTATTTCTTTTTTATATGGCTATCCACTTTTTCCAACACCATTTACTGAAAATCCTTTCCACTTTGTTTCCTTGGTGCCCTTGTCAAAGATTAATTGCCCATATAAGCTCTGTATTATTTTTCTAACTTTGTATTCTGTTCCACTTATCAACGTGAGAGTCTTTATACCAGGGCCATGTTATTTCAAGTGATATATATTTGTAGTAAAATATGAAATTAGGGAGTTTTGATGGTTCCAACATTTTTTCTCTCTATTTAGATCTTTCATGGTTTCATATATAAATTTTACAATTTTTTTCCTATTTCCTTGAAAAATGTCTTTGGCATTTTGATAGGGCTTGCATTGAATATAAATACCATTTTGAAACTTATAGATATTTTAACAATATTTATTCTTACAATCCATGAACAAGGGATATCTTTTCAGTGATCTATATCTTTTTTTATTACTTTCATTGATATTTTATAGATTTCATGTGTAAATATTTTACCATCTTGATTAAATTTATCCCTGAATAATTTGTTCTGTTTGATGCAATCATAAATGAGGTTGTTTCTTTGATTTCTTTTTCCAATAAGTCATCAGTGTGAAGAAACAAAGGTAGCATCCTTTCTGATTTACATGCCTTTTCTCTTTCTTGTCTGCTGTTCCACTACTATTTTTAATGGAAGAAACAAGAGAGAAAAGTCTTGTTTTCTTCCTTTAAGGAAAAGCCCCATCAAGTATGATGTTAGTGGTGGGCTTGTCACAGATCTTCTTTATTATGCTGATGTATGTTTCCTCTGTGTTGGTTTGTTAAGAAGTCCTGTCAGGGATGTTGAATTTTGTCAAACAATGTTGCTGCATCTATTGAAATGCTCTGGTGATTTCTATCCTTCATTCTGTTAGTATTGTGTGTCATGTTCATTGCTTTGCAAGCGTTCAACCGTTGTTTCATCCTGTGCATAAATCCCACTGGATTGTGTTGTAAGATCCTTTTAATGTGCTGTTAAATTTGGTTTAAAACATCATATTGAGGATTTTTTTTGCATCTACATTCATCAAGTTTATCATTTTTATAGTGCCCTTAATATGGTTTTGACTTGACCTCAAGATGGCGGATGAGTAAGAAGCAGGCAGTGAAACTCTCTCTAAAAGTTACCATTGGAACACGGGAATATAGCGACCCGGAAAGCGCAGGAGGGGGGGAGATGCCTCCCCGAAACCCAGAGAAGTTCTGAAGCGCAATCTGGGACCCCCGGCACCAGTGACGGGTGACTTCCAACAAAGAAGAAGGAAAGAAGGAGCAGACCGCGCGCGTGCACCTTCTAATATCCCGGGAGTTGCAGCCCCGCGGAAGCTCAAATCTACGGACACACGGTGGCAGCTGGTGCCCAGGGAGCCCCCACGGAGGATCCTGAGACAGCGGCGGGGCAGGGGAGCGGCGGAGAACGGCGCAGACCTGCGGTGAGTGTCTCTCAGCCACAGCTGCCCCGCGCCAGAGAGCGACCGGCCGGGCGCCAGTGTGGGGGGTGTGGCGAAACTCAGAGCGGCTCGAAAACTGCTCTGGGAACTTGTGCTCCGGACAGGGCAGCACGGGGCCTCTCAGGCCCACGAAAGTGTGTTGAAGTCAGCAGGCGAACGAGACTGGACTCTCAGCCACACCTGTCCCGCGCCAGAGAGTGACTGGCCCAGTGCCATTGTGGGGGGCGTGGCGAAAAACCAGAGCGGCGGGAACCAGTGCAGGGAACCCGCGCTCCAGACAGCGCGCTGAGCCTCTCAGGCCCAGGGATCGTGAAAGGGCGCTGAGAGCGGAGGCGAGCTAGCCTGGTCTCTGCCTGAAAGTACGCGCCTCTGCTCACCGCCCGCCAGAGGGCGCTCCTGGCTTACTGGGACGGACCTGCACAGAACAGGACTCTCTCACCACAGGGTAACTGCCTACAGCAGAGTCAACACCTGGAACTGATTCTTTTTATTATTTTTATTTTTATTTTTATTTTTTATTATTATTTTTTTTTTCTCACTGATTCGTTTTTTGTTCTGGCGAAGGGTTTTTTTGTTTTTGTTTTGTTTTGTTTGGTTTTTTGGTGGGGTTTTATTTTTGATCTGTCTGTTTTATTGTTTTTATCTTCGTTTTTGTTTCTGTATGTGTATTTGCTCTTTCCTTCATTATTCTCTCTGGTTTTTTATATGAGTGTAAACAGCGCCTCTAACTTCTTTCTGATTGTGGTTGTGATCTGTTCTTCCTTTTATCCCTTCCTTCTCTTTCTACCACCTGTCCTCTGCACTAGTGTCCCAATTTTAGTGGGATCCCTCTTGGTCCTCTAACCTTACATCTAATTCCTTCCTCTTCTCCCAATACTCTATTTCCTCCTTAACTCATTTTAAATTTAAACTCCTCAGGGGAAAAATTGACATACACAGGACTTGTATACTGCATATAATTTTTCTGGTGTGTTTTAGATTTTGTTATATAACCGCAACTCTATACAGCTAAAAGTGGTAAATAACTGGTTAGCTCAGTCTGTCATTTTCTAGGCTGTGTTTGATGCTTTAGTTAACATTATAGCCAAATGTGAAATAATTGTTCTAAACATCTTTCCTTCCTGATATTTCATGATTGAGATTGACTAAGGGACACAGAAAATACAGTGGCACACTACCAAAGAATCAAGGACTGGGCCAAACAGGTAGCAACTTCGCATACCCAACGAATTGAAGAGGTAGGATCTGGCAGAAAGCTCAAAACCTAAAAGCAAGCTCCACTTGGAAGATACTGCAGAGAAGTAGTCATCTTCTAAAGATCTTAAACACTAGCAATAAAGTAACCTACTATAGGTAATTTGCAAACATCACCCCAGGAATTAAAGAAAGAAAAAATGAGACGACACTTAAACAAGATGCAACCCCACACATCCAATTCACCAAAGGCAAACCTAGGGAGCAACGAGGTGGGACAATCCGAAAGCCACCCACCTGGCCTATCTGAAGTGGTAACAACAAAGCAACTGAATGAGGTTCTGGAAAAAATTAAAACAGAAATAATCTCACAGATAACTGCAGAGATAATGTCTACAATGAAGACCATGCTTAAGGACACTATAGCTGATACAGACAAAAAAATAGATGAACTTAAGAAAACTATAGAAACCATGAATGCTCAGCATAGGAAAGAAATGGAATCCATAAGGCAGATTCAAGCAGATACCCAAGAGATAAAAAATTCCATTGAAAGTATTTGTAGCAGAATAAGCCAATGCGAGGACAGGATCTCAGATATAGAAGACAGGCTTGCAATTAGTGATCATGAAATGGAAAAATTCTTAAAAATAGCAAGGGACCATGAAAAATCAATTCAGCAGCTGCTAGATGACTCAAAGATAAACAACTTAAGAATAATTGGAATAAATGAAAAAGCAGGAGATAGCATCAATGACATTAAAACCTTGTTCAAAGACATAATCAGGGAGAACTTTCCTGGAAGAGAAAAGGAATTTGACACCCCTATAAGTGAAGCTTTTAGAACACCAACTAGACATGATCAAAAAAAAACTTCAGCCAGACATATTATAATCAAGATCTCAGAAATTCAACAGAAGGGCAGAATCTTAAAAGCTGTTAGGGAGAAGAGACAAATCACTTATGAAGGAAAACCCATCAGAATCACAGCTGACTTTTCAGCACAAACCCTCAATTCAAGAAGAGCTTGGAATGATGTATTGCAAGCTCTAAAGGAAAATAATTTTCAGCCCAGATTGATGTACCCTGCAAAACTATCTTTCAAAATTGATGGAGAAATAAAATACTTTCATGACAAAGAACATCTGAGAAAATTTATGACCACCAAACCAGCACTCCAAAACGTTCTGAAGGACATTCTAGAAAGAGATAGGAACCCCAACAGAAGGAATCCACCAGGCAGGGCAAATAATTAAATAGCCGGAAAGCAGAAAAACAAAGAGTGGGAACCAACAACAGGAAAATATCATGACAAGTCAATACATATCAGTTTTAACCATCAATGTTAACGGTCTCAATTCACCAATCAAAAGGCACAGACTGGCGAAATGGATCAAGAAGCAAGATCCAACAATATGCTGTATACAAGAAACACATTTAATTCAGAAAGAAATTCATAGACTGAAAGTCAAAGGATGGAAAACAATACTCCATGCCACAGGAACCCAGAAAAAAGCAGGGGTAGCTATTCTTTTTGCAGACAAAGTGAACTTCAAGCCAAGAAGGATTCAGAGAGATAAAGACGGTCATTACATCCTTGTAAAGGGAACAATCCAAGAGGAAGAGATAACGATCATAAATATATATGCGTCAAATACCAATGCACCCAGCTATATAAAACAAGTACTAAAGGACATGAAAAATCAAATAAGCACTAATACAATTATATTGGGAGATCTCAATACTCCACTGTCACAAAAAGATAGATCAACTGGAGAGAAAATCAATAATGAAATAGTAGAACTGAACCAAACTTTTGAACAAATGGACTTAGTAGATGTCTACAGAGTGTTCCATCCCACAACATCAGAATACACATTTTTCTCAGCTGCACATGGGACGTTCTCCAAAATAGACCACATACTAGCTTATAAAACCTGTTTAAGTAAATGCAAAGGAATTGAAATTATCCCATGCATATTATCAGACCATAGTGCAATGAAATTGGAAATCAATGGCAAAAGATCCCACAAAAACTCCCTAAACACATGGAAATTAAACAGCATCCTCCTGAACAACCAATGGGTCACAGATGAAATTAAAGAAGAAATTAGTCACTTTCTACAACTGAATGATAATGACAGTACAACATACCGGAACTTATGGGATACAATGAAAGCAGTCCTAAGAGGGAAATTTATAGCATTAAATACTTATATCAGGAAAATAGAGCAAGCGCAAATAAACAACTTAAGGGTGAACCTCGAGCTTCTAGAAAAAGAAGAGCAGGTTAAGCCAAAAGCCCATACAAGGGAGGAAATTATAAAGATCAGAGCAGAAATTAACGTATTGGAGAATAAAAAAACAATACAAAGAATCAATGAAGCAAAAAGTTGGTTCTTTGAAAGAATAAATAAGATTGACAAACCCTTATCCAACCTTATTAAAAAAAGAAAAGAAAAGACTCAAATCCATGCAATTGAAAATGAAAAGGGTGATATCACGACAGACCCTGCAGAAATCCAGAAGATCATCTATACCTATTTTGAAAATTTATATTCTACTAAGATGGAAAATGCAGAAGAAATGGACAGATTCCTAGATTCGTATGAATTACCAAAGCTAAATCAAGAAGATTTAAAAATCCTAAATAAACCAATATCAACCAATGAAATTGAAGATGTAATTAAAAACCTCGCAACAAAGAAAAGTCCAGGCCCTGATGGATTCACTGCCGAATTCTACAAGAAATTTAGAGAAGACCTAATGCCCCTACTTCTCAAACTTTTCAATGAAATTGAAAGGGAAGCAATACTCCCAAATTCATTCCTGGAAGCAAGCATTACCCTGATACCAAAACCAGAGAAGGACCCAACTAAGAAAGAGAACTACAGGCCAATCTCCCTAATGAACATAGATGCAAAAATCCTTAATAAGATACTGGCAAACAGAATCCAACAAATCATCAAGAAGATTATACACCATGACCAAGTTGGATTCATCCCAGGGATGCAGGGATGGTTCAACATACGTAAATCAATCAATGTAATACACCATATTAACAGAACCAAAGACAAAAATCACATGATCATCTCAATAGATGCAGAAAAAGCTTTTGACAAAGTCCAGCACCTTTTCATGATAAAAACCCTACAGAAAATTGGAATAGAGGGTCTTTATCTCAATCTGGTAAAAGCTATCTATGACAAACCAACAGCCAATATTATACTAAATGGCCAAAAACTGAAAGCCTTCCCTCTAAAATCAGGAACAAGACAAGGATGTCCACTGTCCCCACTCTTATTCAACATAGTTCTGGAAACTTTAGCCAGAGCGATTAGACAAGAGAAAGAAATAAAAGGAATAATGATTGGAAAGGAAGAAGTTAAATTATCATTATTTGCAGATGACATGATACTCTACACAGAAGATCCCAAAAACTCCACTAAAAAACTGCTAGATTTAATAAGCAAATTCAGTAGTGTAGCTGGATACAAAGTCAATACTCAAAAGTCAATAGCCTTCCTGTACACAAATAACAAACTTACTGAAAGAGAAATTAGGGAAACAATACCTTTCACAATAACATCCAAAAAAATGAAATACCTAGGAATCAACCTCACGAAGGATGTAAAAGACATCTATACTGAAAACTACAGTACTCTGAAAAAGGAGATTGAAGAGGATATCAGAAAATGGAAAGATATCCCTTGCTCCTGGATAGGAAGAACCAATATAGTGAAAATGGCCATACTTCCAAAATTGTTATACAGATTTAATGCAATTCCAATCAAAATTCCAACAGCATATCTCACAGAATTAGAGAAAACAATCCTGAAATTCATTTGGAATCAGAAGAGACCTAGAATAGCAAAGGCAATTCTGGGCAACAAAGGCAAGGCAGGGGGCATCACAATCCCCGACTTGAAATTATACTATAAAGCTACTGTGATAAAAACAGTGTGGTACTGGCAAAAAAACAGACCTGAAGATCAATGGAACAGATTAGAAGATGCTGAAACAACCCCAGACATACTAAGCCACCTTATCTTTGACAAAGGTGCCAAACACATTCGCTGGAAGAAAGATAGCCTCTTTAATAAATGGTGCTGGAAAAACTGGCTCTACACATGCCGAAGATTAAAACTAGTTCCATATCTTTCACCATGCACTAAACTAAATTCAAAATGGATCAGAGATCTAAATATTAAAACAGAAACATTAAATCTGCTGGAAGGTAGGATAGGTAAAACCCTTGGAGACATTGGTGTAGGCAAAGACTTTATGAATAAAAACTCAACCGCACGGGAACTATCCCAAAGAATCAATAACTGGGATCTCATCTTATTAAAAAGCTTTTGCACAGCAAGAGAAACCACCAACAGAGTGAAGAGACAACCCACAATGTGGGAAAAAATGTTTGCCAGCTGTTCCTCAGACAAAGGATTACTATCGAGAACATATAAAGAACTCAAAAAAATCAGACCTCCCAAATTTAAAGACCCACTCCAAAAATGGGCATCTGAGATGAATACACATTTCTCAGATGAAGAAATACTAATGGCAAATAAATATACAAAAAAATGTGCAACATCACTAGTCATTCGAGAGATGCAAATTAAAACAACACTGAGATACCATCTCACCCCAGAAAGAATGGCTACTATTAAGAAATCAACTAATAACAAATGCTGGAGGGGCTGTGGGGAAAAAGGAACCCTTCTTCACTGTTGGTGGGAGTGTCGACTGGTACAGCCACTGTGGAAGTCAGTGTGGAGATTCCTCAGAAAACTAGGGTTGGAGGTCCCATTTGACCCAGCTATTCCCCTTCTGGGCATCTTCCCAGAAGAATTAAAAACATCGTACCACAGCGATATATGTGCACCCATGTTTATAGCAGCACAATTTGTAATAGCCAGATCTTGGAAACAACCCAAATGCCCATCAACTGAGGAATGGATAAGAAAGATGTGGTATTTTTATACAATGGAGTACTATTCAGCCATAAAGAAGGATAAACTGGAGACTTTTATAGGTAAATGGATGCAACTCGAGAAAATACTCATAAGTGAAATAAACCAGAAGCACATGTGTAAGCATCGTATTATCTCTCTAGTATGAGAAACTGAAAGAGTAAATAAGATCCAAAATGTACAATAGATATGGTGAATCAAAAAGAAACTGGTCAAAAGGAAAGAGAGACTGGAATAGGGAAAAGAAAGAAGGGAAAGGGAAAAAAATTGTATATATATATATATATATAAGATGGTTAAGATAGATACACTACCATTTTTACTTAGTTCATTGAAGAGTAAGGTTTGTGCCAATAATGTTTGGACAATTGAATGCTAATGTCTGGTGTCCTGAATAACTAACTTAAAGATAGTAATACGTAATGTATTAACCATTGTTACCCTCCTATTATGTTGTTTTGAAAATTTGTTCTTCTTTTGATTTGTTTTGTTTTTTTTTCTTCTCTTTAAAAAAAAAATATGGTTTTGATATCATGATGATACTAGTCTTATAAAATGAGGCTGGAAGTGCTGTCTTTACTTCAGTTTTTGGGAAAATTTTGAAGGATTATCAATAGTTTTTAAATATTTGATAGAATTCACCAGTGAAGGTGTCTGGTGTTGGGTCTTTTCTTTCATTAAGAAGTTTCTGATTAATAATTTAGCCTCTGTAGTCCTTATTGATATCTTCAGGTTTTATATTTCCTCATGATTCAGTCTTGGAAATTTTTATGGTTTTAGGAATTTATTCATTTCTTGAGGATATCCTATTTGTTGATGTAGAATTGTTCATACTCTCATGATCCTTTACATTTCTGTGATATCAGCTGTAAAGTCTTCTCTTTCATTTATAAATTTGTCTTCTCTTTCTTGGTCCCTCTAAAAGTTTGTCAGTTTTTTTCATCTTTTTAAAAGTATGCTCTCCTGATTTTTCTGTTGTTTTTCTAGTCTGCATTTCATTTATTTCAGTTCTTTTGGTTTTTTTTGTATTTGTTTTTGCTTTGTTTCATTTTGCTTTGATTTTTGAGACAGGGTCTTGCTGTGTAGTCCTGACTGGCCTTGAAGTCACTACGTAGCCCAGGCTTGCCTCAAACTTGTGGCGATCTTCCTGCCTCAGCCTCCTGAGTGCTGGGATTATAGTTGTGTGCCACCAGGCCCAGCTATTTATTTCAGTTCTAATCTTTGTTGTTTTCTCCTTTCTGCTAATTTTGGATTTATTGTTTTTTCAAGTTTCTTAAGGTATTAATTTAAATTTTATTTAAGAAGTTTCTTTTCTTAATGTATGAATACATTAAAATTCCTATAAAATTCCTTCAAGAATTATTTTGTTATATCTCATAAATTTTGTATGTGCGTTTTCATTTGCATCGAAATATTTTAATTTCCCTTTTGATATCTTCTCCAATATATTGTTATTCTCTTGATCATTTGCAGTTTAATTTCCACATGTTGTAAATTTCACAGATTTTTTTCTGCTCTCTTATATTTCTTGCTTCAGCCATTTTGGTTAGAAAACATTGCTGATATGACTTCAGTCTTTTCGTATTAGTTGAGAATTTTTCTGTGGCCTAACCTAGGACCTGGTGTCTCGTGTGTGCTTTTCAAAATATTTATTATGCTTCTTCGGGTGAAATGTGTCTGTCTGTTGGGTCAGTTTGATGTATAATGTTGTAGAAATCCACTGCTTCTTCACTGATTTTTTGTCTGGATGAAGTGGATGAAGTCCCCCGTTGCCTTAGTCCATCAGGGAGGTGATAACAGAAAACCACAGCCTGAGTAGTGCACAACAATGGAAATATATTTATCAGGCTGGGAAATCTGAAATGAAGGTGAGCAGCTGCAGTGTCTGGGGAGGGTGCCTTCCTGTCCCCCATGAAGGACACTGATTCCATTCACAAGGCGGGGCTCTTGTTACCCAATTGCTTCCCAGGGTCCCCACCTATTAATGCTGTTGTAATGGGGATTTAGTACTAATATATGACCTTTGGGGAGATCCTAACATTCAGGATGTAGCACCGTGTTTATTGCATTGTTACATATTTCTTCTTTTAGTTCTGTTAATATATGTTTTATATCTTTAGGTGCTTTGATGGTGGAGATATAAATATGTGTATATGTATTTTCAATTGATATTTTCTATTGAAGAATTTATTATTATTGTTATTTAATTTTTTTCCTTCCTCAGAGTTCTGACTTAAACTGCATTTTGCCTGACATAAGGGCAGTCATGTTTGCTTTCTTTAGTTTATCACTTGCAAAGAATATCTTTTTCTATTCCTTCACTTTTTTTCTATTCCTTCACTTAAAGCTAAAATAAGTCTCTTATTGGGAGAATTTTTGGATCTTGTTTTTTAAATCCACTTAGCCACTCTATGTCTTTTGATTATGAGAATGTAATCCATACATATTCAAAGAATGATTGATAGGTAAAAACTTATTTTAATTATTTAGCTGTTTTCAGACTGTTTTCTTGCTCCTTTGTTCCTTTCTTCCTCTATTACTATCTTCCTCTGCCATTTGATCTTTTTTTATTATTATTAAATTTATTGGTACCATTTAGATATACATAATGATCACATTCACCATAGGGAATGTGTACCTGTACATGATATATCTTAATTCCTCTTTTTTTCCCATTCCCCTATCCTCCCTTCAACCCCTCTTCCCCTCCTTATTTACAAAGCTTTGTTTCCATTTTATCCTTATTTCTCATTTTTTGTTTTTCCTTCCTTCCCCCTCCATTTCCCCTTTCCTTTTGAAAATTTTCTCCCCATTTCCCAAAATCTATTATGTATTTTGGTTCTTATGTACACTTTTAGTTTTTCACAACAGAGAGAAATGCAATATTTACACATTTGTTGGATTTATTTCACTTAAGATAATGGTCTTAATGTGCATCCATTTAGATATAAATGTCTAAAATTTATCCTTTTTTATGGCTTATCCATCATATTAAAAAACCACAACTTTCGGGCCGGTGAGATGGCTCAGCGGCATAAGCACCTGCCTTGCAAGCGCGAGGGCCCGAGTTCGATTCCCAGATCCCACATACGAAAAAGGAGCCGGTTATATCGCTCAGTGGCACGGGTGCCTGTTGGCATGCGAGGTCCTGAGGTCAACCTCCCGGTACCCACAAAAAAAAAAAAAAAAAAACACAACTTTTTTATCCATTAATTTGTTGATAGGCATTTGGGTTGTTTCCAAGATTTAGCTATTAAGTACTGCTGCTGTAAACATGAGTGTGCATATATCACTGGGAAATGATGCTTTTAATTCTTCTGGGGAGATACTAAGAAGGGCAGCTAAGAAGGGTCAAGTGGGACTTCTAGTCCTAGTTTTTTGAGGAATCTCCACATTGATTTCCACAGTAGGTGCACCAGTCGACACTCCCACCAACAGTGGAGAAGAGTTCCTTTTTCCCGACAACCCCTCCAGCATTTGTTATTGGTTGATTTCTTGATGATAGCCATTCTTTCTGGAGTGAGATGGAATCATAGTGTTGTTTTAATTTGCATCTGTTGAATGACCAGTGACGTTGAACATTTTTTCGTATATTTATTTGCCTTTGTACTTCTTCATCAGAGAAGTGTGTATTCATCTCAGATGCCCATTTTTGGATTAAGTCTTTAAATTTGGGGCATCTGATTGTTTTCAATTCTTTATATGTTTTAGATATTAGTCTTTGTCTGAAGAACAACTGACTAAAATTTTTTCCCAATCTGTAGGTTGTTTTTCACTCTGTTGTGATATTTTTTGTTGTGCAAAACCTTTTTAATAAGATGAGATCCCTGTTGTTGTTGATTCTTTGTAGTATTTCCCCTGCAGTCAGGATTTCGTTCATGAAATCTGTGCCTACACCTATGTCTTCAAGAGTTCTACCTATTTTAACTTCCAGCACATTTAATATTTCTATTTTAATATTTAGATCTTTGATCCATTTTGATTTCAGGTTAGTACATGGTGTCTTGTTTTAGTCTTCAGCATGTTGTAGAATGTCAGTCTCTCCAACACCATTTAGTAAAGAGGCTTTCTTCAGTGAATGTGTTTGGCCCCTTTGTCAAAGATATGTGACTGAGTGTGTTTGGAGTTGTCTCTGCATGTTCTAATCATTTCATTGATTCTTAGTTCGTTTGTTTGATTTTTGCCACTATCATGCTGTTTTTAACACAGTAGCTCTGTAGTATAATTTCAAATCAGTGATCCTGATGCCCCCTACCTCACCTTTGTTGCCTAGAAATGTTTTTGTGATTCTAGGTCTCTTCTGGTTCCAAACGAATTTTAGGAATATTTTTCCTAGTTCTGTGAGATATGCTAATGGTATATTGATTGGGATTGTTTTAAATCTGTATAACAATTTTGGAACTATGGCCATTTTCACTATGTTTGTTCTTCCTACCCAAGAGCAAGGGATATCTTTCCATTGTCTGATATCCTCCTCTTTCTCCTTTTTTGTGGGGCGGGAATCAGGAATAGAACTCAGTACCTCACACTTGCCAGGCAGGTGCTGTGCCATTGAGCCATATCCTCAGCACCTATCTCCTTTATTCAGAGTACTGTAGTTTTTAATGTAGACATCTTTTACTTCCTTTGTTAGATCGATTTCTAAGTATTTCTTTTCTTTCTTTCTTTTTTTTTTTTTTGCTGCTATTCTGAAAGGGGCTGTTTCCCTAATTTCTCTCTCAGTGAGTTTGTTAATTATGTACAGGAATGCTATTGTATTTATATCCAGCTATGTGTCTGGATTTGGTTATTAAATCTAGAAGTCTTTTGGTGAAGTTTTTGGGATCTTCTATGTAGAATATCACTTCATCTGCAAATAGTGATAATTTAACTTCTTTCTTTCCTACTTTTATTTATTTTACTTGTTTCTCTTGTCTAATTGCTCTGGCTAATGTTTTCAGAACTCTATTGAATAGGAGTGGTGATAGTGGACATCCTTGCCTTGTTCTGATTTTAGAGTTAAAGTTTTCAGTTTTTGTCCACTTAGTATGATGTTAGCTGTTTGTCTGGCATAGATGGTTTTTATCAGCTTGAGAGAAAGACCATTTATTCTGATTTTCTGTAGGGTTTTTTATTATGAATGGGCATTGGACTTTGTGAAATGCTTTTTCTACATCTATTGAGATGATCAATTCACTAATCAAAATAAACAGACTGACAGAATGGATTAAGAAAAAGATCCAACAATATGTGCATACAAGATACATATTTAACTCAAAAAGAAACTCATAGAGTGAAAGTTAAAGATGGAAAACAATACTCCATGCAATAGGAACCCAGAAAAAGCAGGGGTAGTTTTCTATTTGCAGGCAAAATAAACTTCAAACCAAGATTCTTCAAAAGAGACAGAGATGTTCACTACATACTTGTTAAGGGAAAACTCCAAGATGAAGAGACAACAATCATAAATATATATGCACCAAATACAGGTGCACCCAACTGTATAAAACAAATATTAATGGATACGAAAAATCAAATAAGCACTAACACAATTGTAGTTGGGGACCTTTATACCCTACTGTCAGAAATAGATAGTTTGACGAGGCAAAAAAATCAACAATGAAATGTCAGAACTGAACCAAACCTGTGAACAAATGGACTTAGTAGATGTCTACAGAGTGTCCCACCCCACAACATCAGAATACACATTCTGCTCAGCTGCACTTGGTACATTCTCCAAAATAGATCACATACTGGCCAATAGAACATGCTTAAGTAAATGCAAAGGAATTGAAATTATCCCATGCATGTTATCTGACCATAGTGCAATGAAATTGGAAATCAGAGGCAAAAGAAACCACAAAATCTCCATGATCACATGGAAATGCAACACCCTACTGAACAACCCTACTGAACAACCAATGGGTCACAGTGGTAATTAAAGAAGAAATTAAATGGTATGTACAATTAAATGATAATGACAATAACAACACACTGAACCTTATGGGAGGCAATGAAGGCAGCCCTAAGAGGGAAATTTATAGCAGTGAATTCTCATATCAGGAAAAGAGAACAAGCTCATATCATAACAACAGACCTAAAGACAAAATCACTTTATCTCTTTAGAATTACGTTTGACTCCCTTTTCTTTGCCTATTATGTATGTATTATAGCTTTTTTGTTATTATCCTGATGCTTACATAAAACTTCTTATAATCATAACTGCCTATTATAAGCGGACTCCACTTCTATCACACAAAAAAACTCTAAATTTTTACTCTCCCATTTTATGTTATTGATGAAACTATCTACAACTTTTTATAATGTATCTATTAATGAATTATTGTGCCTATAATTACTTATTTTGTCTTTTAATTTTCATAGTATTGTTTAAAATGATTAACAAACCACCATTAGTGTATTAGAGTATCCTGATCTTAACTATATGATTACTATCTTAGTTACTTTTCTCTCATTGCTGAGACAAAATACCTGATGCCCAAATTGAAGATGGAAAGGTTTATTTAGCTCACAGTTTGTGAAGGTTTCTGTCCATAATCAGCTGGCTCCAAAGCAGGGTGGCGTGGCACAGGGGCAACACTTCAAGGTGGCAGAAGACAGCAAAAGCAGTAAGAACAAAAGGGAAGAGCTAGGGAGCAGGCTCTTTCCCTCCCTTATATTGTATGCAGGCTACCTGTCCCAGGGTGGGTGTAGCACTTATGCCCATAATCCCAGCACCGGGACAATGAATCAATCACAAACTCTAGAAGTCTGCCCCCTTGACTGCATGAGGCTTTGGGGGAACATCCAGACACAAACCATAACATTCTGCTTCTGGCCCCCAAAGATTCATGCACATTCTTTATGCAAAAGGCATTTAGTCCATCTCTAAGAGTTGCCAAAATCCTAACAGTTTCAGCATTGCTGAAAAGTCTAAGTCCCAAGTCTGCTCTGATATGTAAGGCAAATTCTTGGCTGTAAGCCCCTATACAAATGAAAAGGAAGTTAAACACTTCCAACATTCAATGGTACAAGATAGACATGTCCATTCCAAAAGGTACGAACAGGGGGATACAAAGGAATGGGACCAAAGCAAGTGCAAATCCAGCAAACATTAAGTCCTCTAGTTCCATGTGCAGCATCCGAAGCAATCTGTGGCAAGATGTGAATTCCATAGGGCTTGGGTGGCTCCACCCCTATGGCACTTCCTGTGGTTATAGCTCCCATGGCTTCTCTCTTAGGCTGGCTTTGCTCCCTCCTTGCAGGTTTCCTCAGATGATCCATGTTCCTGGCTTTTCCAAACTTCTGGGGTCTCCACTGCATCTTCAGCTTCACCCTCACAGCTTCACATATTGCCTTCTCAGGAGTACACTGCCTGGCCTCCCAGGCCTTCTTCTGAAACCTGGATGGAAGCCTTTTTAACCTCAGAACTCTTGCATTCTACATGCACCTGAAACCAGTACCACATGGATGATGCCAAGGTCTGCTGCCAGCTAGAGCAGTAGCCAGGCTTTCTTCTCTCTTGGATGTAGGTGTTGAGTGCCTGGATTGCTGAACACTGTGAATCCAATTGTGAGGACCAAATTCTCTATGCCACCACCATTCTGGAACCTGGCACTCTGCGGATTTCTCTTCAAAGCAAACTCTCACTTTTGCAGTTTTGAGGATGCAAAGGGTGGAGACTTGCTGCTTTTTCTGATACCCTCAGGCCATCCTTTATATTACCCTGCTCCTTGTCAGCAATTGAGATCTTCTCTGCTCTATCTTTGCAGTCCACAGCTTTACTACAGCTTCCCTTCTGGCTAAACTCACAACATTTTCAATCATTCTGCTGGGCTCTCTGCTCTTGATTCTCAACATAAATCTAGCTAAAAGCCCCCAACCATAGCCATGCCACCACCTCAACATTCAACTGCCTTGAAATTTTTTCTGCCAGTTTAATTAGTCCACCACCCTTAATCTTAGTCTCAGGATGTGAGCAAAATGCAGACAAATTTTTTGCCAAGCCATAATATACATCATCTGGAGTCCAGCAGCCAATATAGTCCTTCTTCCCAGCAGAAACCTCCTGAGCCTGGACTTCACCAGTTTTCTGGTCTTCTTAGCACTGACCAGAATCTCCCATACAGAACAGACTAAGGCGTTCCAGTGCTACTCTTTCAGGTGGCATCTCTGAACCTTTCCAAACTCTTCCCACAAGCCATTCCTGAAGGCTCTTGAACCACATGGTGAGGTGTAATCACAGCAACAACCCCACTTCTCTGGTACCAAAGTCTATCTTAGTTAATTTCTCTCATTACTGAGACAAAATATCTGATGTCCAAATTGAAGAGGGAAAGGTTTATTTAGTTCACAGTTTGTAGAGGTTTTAGTCCATAATCAGCCTGGCCCCAAAGCAGGCTGTCATGGCACAAGGGCAACACTTCAAAGTGGCAGAAGACAGCAAAAGCAGCAAGAACAAAAGGGAAGAGCTAGGGAGCAGACTCTTTCCCTCTCTTATATTGTATGCAGGCTGCCCACCCCAGGATGGGTGTAGCACTCACACCCATAATCCCCGCACTAGACAATGAATCAATCACAAACTCTAGAAACCCACCCCCATGACTGCATGAGGCTTTGTGGGGGACATCCAGGCACAAACTGTAACAATTACTTTTACCAGTAATTTTATACTTTTCTATGTTCTCTTGTTTCTCTGTTGTTTCCTACTCTTTCAACTTGAAAGACTCCCTCCCCTTAGGATTTACAGTAGGGCAGGTGTGGTAGTGATGGATTCCCACAGCTTTTCTTTAGCTGGTAAAGTCTTTATCTTTTCTTCATGTCTCAAGTTCAGCTTTGTTGAGTAAAGTATTTTTGTCAGAAGGTCTTCTTTTTCCTCTAGTACTTTAAATATATCATCCCTCTCTCTGGCCTGTAACATTTCTGCTAAGAAATTCACTCACAGTCTGAATAGGCTTCACTAATAGATGATGTTTCATTTTTTCTTGCCATTTTCAAAGTTTTCTTTTTATCTTTAAATTTGAACATATTGTATATTAGTGGGATCTCTTCATGTGCAGCCTTTTTGAGGATCTTTGGGAACACAGATCTGCATGCTTATTTCTCTATACAGACTTGGTGGTTCTGCCATTATTTTGGTAGATAATTTTAACATCACTTTCTCTTTCTCTTTTTCTTCTGAGAACCACAATATTTTTTCTGTTGGTGGTATCCCACAAGTCATACAGGCTCTCTTCATTCTTTTGGGTCCCTGTCTGGGAAGTTTAAAATGATCTGTCTTCGGGCATGGTGACCCATTCTTCAGCTTGATTGGGTTTGCTGTGGAAGCTCTCCATTAGAGTTTTCAGTTCAGTCATAGTCTTCAGATCCAGAATTTCAGTTAGGTTCTTTTTTGTAGTTTCTACCTCTTTGTTGAACTTCCAATTTTGTTGTCTACATCTTCTTTTCCTGATATCATTTATTTGTTTATATTCTCTGGTAGCTCACCTGAGTTTGTTTAAGATAATGATTTTGAATTCTTTGTCAAGCAATTTGTAGAGCTCTATTTCTTGGAAGGCCTTTACTTTTTTTTTCCCCTTTTGATGGTGTCCTATCTTCTTGATTCTCCATGTTCATTGTAGTTTGGGCTTGCTAGACTCACATTTGAAGAAGCAGTCCCTTTCTCCAAGCTTTGCTGACAGGGAGAGAGAGATTTTCAGCATTGGCCCACCAAGAGATTTGGGAAGTCTCTCAGATTTTGGATGCATCTGTGCAACTGCTCTGTTTTCCTGGGGTGGGGTGTCTTAGGATTGCATGCTTGTCCCAGTCCTGCAGAACTGAGCCAGCTCCCTGTGAGTGCTTCTACATGATCCTCAGAAGCCCACCTGCACTATCTGCAGGGCACATGCACATTACCTGCAAAGGTGTTTGAACATCACCTCAGGGACTCCCATGGAATGTTGGAGTATATATTGGCCATTTGGGGGAGTATGCAAGTGAGATGGCCCGCAGGGTGCATGGGAAAGCCTCTTGATGGATTATACAGGCCAGTTAGCAATGTATTTGCCAGATTTGTAAGTCCTTTGGTGGTTGCTATGAGCACATAGCCCTTTTCCCCATTCCTAGCTGTCACCAGATTATTGAGCTATGCTTTTCCTTTCAATGACTTGGGTGAGGTGAGGAAGAAGGAGGACTTCTAAGAAATATTTCTGGAGTCTGGGGAAGCACTATGTTCTCACTATGTTTTTGCTGTCCCGAGTGAGAGAAATTACTGGATGAGGAGGTTTCCCTGTGTACTGACCTGTGTCACCTTGGCAAAGGGATATTGTAAGGAAAATGAGCTGTTCTTATGTAGAGGACCACCTGGATGGCTCTCCTTGAAAGAAGAGCAATTATATTCATCTTGGCTGAACTTGGCCATATTTCCACGTAGTGATATGTACAGAGCTGACTAGGACTTTTCCTTATCTCAATTGGCTTTAAGCAATGCAAATCGGTCCAGCCAAGCTGCTGATGTGTAGTCTTTGAAGCAAGCTACAGATCAGTGTTTCCCCGCCCCTTTGCTCCCAATACATGGTTGAGCCTGGTGGGATGGAGAGCCGTGCCCCATGCTGTCAGCTGGGATCGAGCCTCAAGAAAGAGGCTATGACTTCCCAGGGCATAGAAGATTACACATCAGAGCTGAAGCACTGACCCCAAAACATTAGATACTATCTTGAATTGTGTTATGCAGATTACTCCTTCTGCATATCCTTCCCTCTGCAAATAGCAAAGGTGATTTCAGGCCACCTACCTAGCCCAGCTCATGGTACTCATGTACTTCCTGCCACTCTCACAGTCACTCATCCCTGAGCCACTCCCCTCCTCAAGAATTAATAAAACTCAGGTTCGGCCTTGGGTTGAGGCCTTTGTTCCAGTAGCCACCATCTTGGCTGGACTTAGGACCCCTTGGCTCCCCACAACTATAAATATGCCTTAGTGTCCTTATTCTTGCCATGGGTTGCACTGGAAGTGGTAGATTGGAATTAACTTGCTAGAATTCCAATAACTTTTCCATGGGATTACAAATATAAACTTCCCGGACTGCAACGAGGACCAGGAAGGGCTCGCTATATTCTTACTTTCTTAACTGCATCTCTTCTTGGAGGCCTTCTCTTCTTGTTGCTAAAATAATGTGGTATAATCTTTCTCCTTGATTCCCAGGTTTCCTTGGAAGTATTCTCACCCACGTGGGATTGTCAAAGTCATTGAGCTTATTGGGTCTGGGAAGGTTGGCATCTCCTCTTCTTTCATCTTGCCAATGGTATTTCTGTTGTGAAATATTTTATGCAGTTTTATTTATTAATGTATTTTTACCAACTGTCTCAACTGTGGACCCATACTGTGTTCAGATATGCTACTCTTGTTGTTGTTATTAGTTATGTACAACTGTCCCCATCTCTGTTAATATTAACTCAGTTAAATTTAATATTAAAAAATTCCAAAGTCACATCAGCTGTCTTTTATTCTACATCTTCCTCTAGCTCTCTGGGTTTCTCTTAAAAGTCCTTATCCTGTATTTTTATTTTGAGAGTCAAGAAAGCCTTTGATAATGAGTACCATAAGATATTAGAATTCAAAGAAAGCTATAAATTTTTCATCTCCGGTTTTGCCAATGAGGAGGAAAGAATCAGAAAAACAGCAGGTCTGTCCCACTATCTTGGTTAATAAGGGCCACGTTGCAATAACAGACTTTTTCCCCTCCTGATCCTTTCAGTTGCCCCTGACTCCCTCTTCTCAGCAACACTCACTCATCTCTCAAAATCAGACAATGCACTGAAGACTTAATCAAAGATTTTTCTAGAAACCTCACTTTTCCTTATTTGTTCTCAGTAGATGTAAATAGCAGCAACTTCTTGCATAACATGTAATCTACCTTCAAAGGTGTGTATGACACTCTTTGCTACCTCAAAAGTGGTCAGAGAAGCAAGGTGAAAGTTGGCTGCACCAACTCCAGGAAGTGTATTCAGGTTTTGTCACCTTTTCTCCCAAAACTCCCAGAAGAGAGCCACACTCAAGACACAAGGAGTGGCTGTCTTGGGCTAATCATAGACAGGTTCCAAGTGTCAGTGTGCCCTTCCAGCTTGGCCTGGCTAGATCACATTCCTTAGCATCTCATGAAATTTCTTGCTCCTTCCTAAGTCTTCCCAATGGTAGAACCAGATCCCTAGAAATGCCTGATGGTACAACAACATTAATGTAAGAGGAAGATAACTGATAGAACAAGATGGCCAGCCACATTCTGGTGGAGGGGGGGGAGAGAGAGAGAGAGAGAGAGAGAGAGAGGTGTCTCTCTTCTGCTGCCAGGAAGCATGAGATATTCAGTGTCTTGGATCTCCAGCCATTCTGCTTAGTATCTTTTCTTCTGTTGGAAAGAACAAAATAGGGGAATGGGGAAGAAGAAGGAGAAGGAGGAAGAGGAGGAGGAAGAGGAGGGGGAGGAGAAAGAGAAGGAGAGGGAGAAGACAGACTCACCTCCCTATTTGGTCTCTGAGTTGAATCTTTTATAGGATTTCTTTAAAATATTTCTTGATAATGAAGAAATATTAATGTAGTTGTCTTTCTACCTCTCAGCAAAAAATGTGAGAGGCACAAAAAAGATAGCAAAAAAGAGCAATATAACTGAATACGAGGGGGTAGGAAGAAGAAAAGAATAGTAAAGTATGGGGTGGAGCAGGAGAAGGAACAAGCAGGATGGAGTTTGGGAAGGTCTGCTACCAATGCTTGGGAGGCTGCTGAGTGGGCCATGCTGGGGGAGCATGCCCTATACTCAGGGAAATGGCCCTGCAGTGGAAACAGCAGTTAGCTACTGTTGGAGTCTGTTCAGTTAGTTATAACAAAATACCACAGCACTGTGGCTCGTGAACAACAGAAAGTGATTTCTCAAAGTTCTGGAAGCTATGAAGTCCATGATCAGGGTGCCAGAAGATTCGGTGTCTGCTGATGGCCCTGTTCTGGATTGCAAACCACTGTCTTGAGTCCTCATATGGCAGAAAGTGGGTCAGAGAGGTCTTGGGAGTCTTTTACAAGGGCACTAATCCCTTTCATGAAGGTTTTGTTCATGACTTTATGCCTCCCCGAAAGCTCACCTGTTAGCAGCATCACCTTGGGGTCACAGTTTCAGCATGAATTTTGGAAGCGGGGGGCACCATCGCTCAGGCATAGCAGGTGTGATATTGCTCCTTTGTAGCTTTCCTATCTCAGTACAGCCTTCCTGTACATCTCTGTAGCCACTTCCTCCTTTTCAGGGAAAATGAGAGTTTGAAGATGCTGCATGCATAGTCGACCCACATCTGTATATTTTAGGTACAAAGACCAATGCTGGTCTGAGGTATGAGTCCAATGCTGGACCCTGTCTGTGATTAACTAGCCCACCTTCACACTCCTGGGACCCAGTTGGATATTTCATGCCCAGAAAAGAAAAGTAGTGAACTGTTTTTCATCTTAAGGTTCTCAAGGCCTTCTCTCTTTCTTTGGATCATCGTTCCAAGTTCTGATTCCAGGCCACAGCCTCTGTGCTTTCCCTGACCCTCAAGAATCTTCTCCAGGTGCCATGGCCCAGCCTCCATCTTGGTCTCATGCTGAGTGTCACTGGGTCATGGGATGTGTAAGTTCTGCAGAGATTCCCTACATTCCTCACCAGTCATTCTCACTCTTACTGTTCAAGATCCAAACTCCACCCTCTGTAACCCCAGGGTGGCATCCTCAAAAGAAAGAAGGAAAGAAAATTTACATCAATAACTCGATGAATGGTCACTTTCTGAACATCCCATTCTGTGGCCCATTGTATTCCTTTACTCGAAGGCAGTTATCCTGGCTAACACTGCTATGCCACAATATGTGCCAGGCATGGATACCTTTACATCATCAGTTTTTAACCCTCCTAGCAACCCTAGGAAGTGTGTATTGTTAACATTCATCCTTTTTTATGGATGGGTTAACTAAAGCACAGAGAAATCAAGTGGCTCAAGACACCTATGAGTAGGTAGCAGAGCCGGGAAAAAGCAAAACAGGTAGCTCTTGAATTCCTGCTCCACTTGCTGAGCTCTTTCTCTTATATTACTAACCAGTGACTTTATCACATATAGGGAGCTTGTGTCTGCATTCTGGTGGGCAGAACTTTTCAAATGCCAATATCTAGATGCCAAAAATGCTACCTATTATTATTAATATTAATTTTATTGGTGCATTCATAAGACAAAGGTTTGAAAAAGAATATTTCCAAAAATCTTCAAGATGAGAATTTTCAAGGAAATTCTACATCCCACCATTTAGTTTCATAACCCTACAATAGCCCCTTGAACATGGTAACCACTCCTTGCTATGGAGAAATCCACCAAGATTTGGAGAAAATTGGAGTGGGCACTCACAGTGAATGAGAACAAGAAGGATGACCAGCCTTGGAGTTTAAAAACAGATGTGGGTTGCAGGGATTCTACAACATCCTGTTCTGCCTGCAGTGGTCTCCAACAGAAGAAATAACTAGTGGAATAAAAGCACCCAGTGAAATGCAAGTCGTGTGGGAAGAGAAAATAAGGGTGCTATTGATGCAGTGGCTGTAAAAATTACTAAAGTATAGTAGTTTCCTCTCTTAGCTTCCCACTAATTGAGTATTTCTAATTTAATTAGGTCACATTTTATATCCTTTCTGTGCACAACATAAATTTCTGTGTGCTTGAAAAGCAGAGAACTTCAAAACTGGTTGAATGTGAAGAAAGCTGACTGAAAGAAGAGGGACTGACAGGCCCGGGCAGCTCCAATCAGCCTCTCTTCACAAAAGGGCTGCCATCACTGACCGTGTGCATCTTGTATTCCAGGCTATTTAGGCTGCACTGCACCATCTGAGTGTTAATAAATTAACTGAGTAAATAAGCTGGCAAGAGGCTGGCTAGAGCATGCAGTGAGGTGTCAGTGTTTACATGTTGGCTAATAAATAAACCATCACTACAGCATAACCCATCTACAATACTTAGTGTTCTAAGGTGAGAATAGATTTTCAGTAAGAAAACTGAAGCTCAAAGAGGAAAAGGAAGATTTTCCTGAATTTCCAGAGGTAGTTATTGTTAGGGGTGAGGCTACTAGTCAGGACTCCTTATCAGATTCTCTTTCACTCCCTCGTGTGACGCCACCCAAATCCCAATGTGAGGTAATATTTCCTGGCCTGAGTTTGTGGTTTGTGATGTTTCACTGAATGCTCAGATCAGGTTTGGGGAAGGAATATCTAAGTGGGTGCTTCCAAGGAGTCAGGATGAGGCCTCACTAAGATGGGGTGGTGGTGGTGCCAGTCTTCAGGGCCTTTGGTGCAGTAAGAACTGCTCCCCATTTCAGAAGCCAGATTAACTGAAACAGAAGCCCAAAGCCTCAAACACCTGGTAAAATTAGTTGTTCTTCCTCCTAATTTCTAGCTACTGTTCACCATTGCTGTTGCAGTTTTTGCACACATTAAAACATCTTTAACACTCTGAATTCACCTTGTGAAAGAACCTGAATTGGGCTGCAATGCCCTGTGAGAGGCTGATGCCAACACTCCTTTTAGACAAGTTCTGTTGGCTTTGTTTCCTCTTGGTGTATAATGCTAGCTGCCTATTTATAATTTCTTAAGTACTGATCACTTCCTCATGTTTATTTCTCCTGGCTAAAAGCAAAGAGAAAACCAGGAAATACTAGGACACAAGTATCCAGAATAATCTGTTTATTCAAAAGACACAGGACTGTGCTCCAGTGAAGAGCCCACAGCAGGGCCCCAGGCAGACATAGCAAAAGTATTTCCTTCACTGCACGCAGCATCCAGCCCAGAACACGGCCACCTCACTGGCACTGCCCTCACCAGCTCACGTCAGCAGTGACACTGTGGTTTCCACGCATGCTCTCCTAGCCAGAGCTGGTCTGCAGCTCCGACATGCTGCACGGGCTAACAGCAGGGCCCCTCGAATCCTGGAAAGGAAAGAACAGAGTACTGTGGACACGAATGCTGATGACTGCCCTGGGTGATTTCTAAGATATTTAAATTTCCAATTTCCAAACAAGTTCTTCTCACTGACAGGGGACACTAGCTCGAATGTGTACATTTACCTACTTTGCCTCTTATTTTAACTATTAGCTTCATCAAAGACATATACAAATAAAGGAGGAACTAGAGAAACTAGAGAAGAGGGTGGTGTGTCTGCATGTGTACATATGTGTCCTGACTGGGGAAATATTCTATTCCCATGACAGACTTGGGTTATTACCATTATATCAAGAGCGCTTTCAAACTGTAAAAAAAAAAAAAAAATAGTGATAAATATCTCAAAAACAAAACATCTCAAAGTGGAGGATATGCACAAACAATTCATACATGGAGATCTACAAATAACTAATAGGTTAAAAAAAAAACAAAAAACCTGTGCAAGCTGATCTGTTAAGCCATCTTCTGTGGCACAAGAAAGTCCCCTGTGTGTGGAAGCCTTGAAACAGCAATTGTGTGGCCAACCCAGGGCCAGGATCAGGGCCTTTAACATGGTAATCAAGGAAACAGGACAAAAACTGCAATGGGAGAAGAGGCGGGGATCAAGAATGCTGCAAGGTCTTGGAGTGAAAAGTGAAGGTAAATCAAAAATGCTTTTATGTGTTTATTACCTGTCTTGGTTACTTTTCTCTCATTGCTGAGACAAAATACCTGACACTCAAAGTTAAAGGGAGAAAGGTTTAATTAGCTCACAGTTTGTAGAGGTTTCAGTCCATAATTCGCTGGCTCCAAGGCAGGGTAGCTTGGCAGAGGGACAACAAAGAAGAGAACCAGTTCATGGCAAGCAGAAGACAGCAAAAGCAAGCAAGGAAGGGGCAAGACAAACCTCTTTCTGCCCCTTATCTGGTATCCAAGCTACTGGGATTAGGGTGGTGGCAAACCAATCAGTGGGTTCCTTTAGTAATCACACACCCTTAATCCTAATACCCTTAATCCTAGCATTGCACCATGAATCAGTCACACACTCTAGATTCAGCCACCTCTGAAAAAGGCCCACCTATGACTGCATGAGGCTTCGGGGGGACATCTAGACACAGCCATGACATTACCTGAAATGTCAAACTTGCTGTAACACATGGACTGCATACCAGGCATACTTTTCAAACCTTAGAGGGCGGTGAAGAGACCTGAAGACTCTTGAAGGCAGATTTGTGGTTTACATATACATAGAGGGGAAATTTTATGGGGTAATAAATATCAAAATATTAGTAGTATCTGTGAGTAGAAAATTTATTTAGGGATTTCAATGTACTGTTTAGTAGTTTTCCCAACTTTACCATTGCTTATCTTATGTATTCTTTAATTAATAGGTATTACTTTTGTAATAAGATAAAATTTTAGTTAGAGAAAGAAATCTTGTCAGCTGAAAATCCTAAGACCTGTAGAGCCTACTGCCCTCTACATTTCTCCAAACACGGAAGTATGTAGGAGGTGTATCAAAGAGTCCACTTAACCTGTGCTACGCTCATAGCCCTGTCCCCATGCACTGTTGCTCCTCTCACACAGCCTGCCTTCGTCAGTAGCCGTCATCCCTACACCTTGGAGGAGATGATGTTTTCTTCAACTCTCCTCTCCCCATTGGATGAGAAAACTGGTCCTGTGAGCCCTGCCCCCCTCATTATTTATAAACACTCTGTGTCCTCATGGTTTAAGGTCCTTACCAGCTCTCTGCTAGATGGCATACGCACTAGATGCCTTTAGTCATGTTTTATCCCAGTCCATCTTCTATTCTGTGCAAATTTTTCTTCTTTGAAATGCAAACTCAATTCTGTTTTTCAACTTCCTAAAGCCTGAAGACATTCCCGCCAGCCTCTAACCTTCAACCTGAACTCTTTAGGACAGCTCCTTTGTATCCTCCACCAGGTCTCCTCTTCTAACTCAATCTCATCTTCCACCACTCCTCATTTTGATCCCCACGCCTGGGCTTCTAGGATGGCTCGCAAGTGCAAATCTCCTTGAGAAGCTCTATGCCTTCACACAAACCTCCTTCATTCCCTGGAGTTCTCCTAAACCATTCTTAATGCATCCTTCCAAAACTAGCTCACACACCATCCCTGTGCAAAGTCCTATACACGCTTGAGGTAGGGACCCTTCCTCTGCCATTCTTTTTATCTCTACCACTTGTTATGGTTTGTGTCTAGACGTCTCCCCCAAAACCTCGCGCAGTCATGGTGGGGCTTTTCAGAGGTGGCTGGATCGAGACCGTGTGATGCTGGGATGAAGGATGTGATGCTCGTATTGATTAATGATATAACGATAGGATTAAGGGTGACCTACACTGCGTGTGACTGCTACCCGCCCTAAGTGTGCGTAGCCTGGATAGAATATAAGGGACATAAAGAGGGCTGCTGTTGGTTGCTGCTTCTTCACTACTTTGCTGTTTTGCTGCCTTCCGCCCTCCATGAGCTATTTCTCCTCTGCGATGCCCCTCTGCTATGCCACCCTGCCTTGGAGCCAGCCAACTATGAAGTGAAACTTCTAAAAATCTATGAGCTACAATAAACATTTCCTCCTTTAACTTTGAGTGTTGGATATTTTGTCTCAGCAATGAGAACAGTAATCAAGACACCACTGATGACTTTGAACTGTATTTTAATAATTATTTCAATGGCCATTCACTTGAAGGTAGGGCCTGTGATTTACTACCATATATCTTGTGAGCCCTGGCATAGGCTTTGCCACATGGTGTACATTCAATCAATGACTGTAGAATGAAAAACTCTGACTCACCTTCTCTTAAATGGTAATGAAGCTTTTCAGTAGTCCTAGCCTGTGTCATGGTTGTGTGTGAGTGTGTGCGTGTGCGTGTGTTGTATTTGCATGAGTATCTATGTGTAACTAAATTTCTAGCCTTCTGAATCATTAGTAGATGTCCATCTTAGTTGAATACTGCCTGCAAGGTGAAAGTTATAGAATGAATAAAAGGGAATGGTTGTCAAACTTTGTGGCTAGCCAGGAAGAGGTTGGAGAAAAGTCCTCCCAGAAGGCTCTTCGGGCCACTGCTGTCTTGTTTGCACCTCCAACAGGTTGGGGTTGGAATGCGAAACTTTTATGAACTTGAGAATCATCCAAAATCTGCCTGGATATCAGGCTTTTGTCTTCAGATCTGGAAATATTCCTACAATGGAGGAGGTGACTCACCTTTTAGTCTCCCCTGGACTAAGCTAGGCAAAGACAAGGTCACAGTGCTCTACTACAAAGAGAGGATCAGAACAATGAGTAAACTGGACTTTTCTCTGCCCACAAACTTCTTTCCATGAAGGGAATCTGGCTTCTTGAGCATGAGTACCCACAGCTCTGATGACCGTATCTGCACATGGGACCATCTGATATTTTTGGTATCGGTACCAGCAAAGATGACCGTGCAGTACTTTCACTGGTACATAACAGCCTTTGTCCCAGGCAAAGGCAGAGCTCACACCTGGGCAGATCATAGATGTGAAGTGTTTCTCCACTGGGGTCAAAGACAGTGTCATCCAGAACAGGGAACAGAGAGCCTCTGTGACATTGGGGTGTGGAGCAGTGTAGGGAGGGAGTCACGTAATTTCTTGAATTTCTTCAATGTGGTCTTCTGCAGAATGAGGACAACTGCTCTTCTTCACCCCAGTTTTGGAGATTTTTTAAAGTGAGGAAACTGCAAGTGTCTGAGACCATCACCAAGACATTTACTTTAGTAGATGACCATGGGGAACCCTTGGTTGGTCATCAGAAAGAGCTTTCCGAAATGGACATCAGTGAGGCCACTGCTGCCTAAAAAGCAGGGACCACTTCTCCAGCCTCACACTGAGCCTCGTGCTCTCAGATGGCTGGCAGGAGCTGCCCGTGCTGGTCTGTCCTGACTGCCTGACCTCCCTCTCATTCTAACTGCATGTGACATTTCCCAGACACGGTGCCCTTCCTGCTGCCCCAGACTTCCATGTCTCACTGAGCCTTTTCTTTCCTCACTTGTAGACTATCATCGCAGTTCATGCCTCCCTTCCCACCTTCCCCCAGCTCCTTGTCCTGCCTTCCCCACACCTCTCTTCTCTGCCCCTGCCTCACCTTGTCCTGCTCCATCCCTGAGGGCTCAGTGATGCTGCCCCAGTCTGTTTCTCTTTGCCTGGAAGGCCCTCTCAGTTGGCCACTGGGCCTGACTCATCCTTCCTCCCCATAACAAAGCTCCCCATGCCAGGAACCCCTTGTGAGAGGGTGAAGGAGCAGGTGGGCAGCTTAGTGGCTGGGAAGAGAGTGCCTAGCTGGGTGCAGGTGGGGGGACGAGTCTGCAGGGGAACAGCGTGACGGGGTGGCATAGGTGCTAAGGGAGTGGACAGGTGATTGGGTCAGGCACGGGGGCAAAGGAGGGGCTGGCGAGTGGGTGGGTGTGGTGGGTGAGCAGTCAGTGGAATAGAGAGAGCCACATGACAAGCTCACAGCTATGCAAAGCCAGGAAGAAACCTCTTCTCCCTGCCAGGTACTCTTCCCAGCACCGTAGGCTGTCGCAGTCCTTTGTCTGTGTGCTTGCTCATGTCCATTCACGTCCTTGCTCCCTTCATCTTACTCAAATATGTGTTGCAAGGTCATGTGGAAGCAGAAGGTAAACCAACCAAATGGGGGCATCTGTGGTCCAAAAGCAGGCACGGAGGATGGCACTTCCTGTAGGAGCCTCCCTCACATCCTCTGGTCAGGGAAGAGGGCACTGAGTATAGCAGAGGGCATCTCTGCTCTGACTGACCGTGGCACCAGAGCAGTTCTGCAGAGAGGGGAAGGGGCGTGTGCACGGGGGACCGACGAGCTAACGCACACGAGCTCTCAGATCAGAGGCAGTGCCGCTCATCTACCTGCGCATCTGCAGCACCCACGCTGAGCTACAGGGTTGGGGCTCAAAGGCTAAAATGATGAACTGAAGGGTGGGATGTCCACAAGCTGAAAGTTCACTAGAAGAAATAATTGCTGTTCCTGATGGGAACAAAAACTTAGGGGAACTTCTATTTTTGGAAAATAAATTGTAACTGAAAAGCTAAAGGTATTAGAAAGAATTATAATGAGCTGGGTGGTCTTTGGAATCTCAGCTCCCAGTAAGAGTGACTTCACAAGCAGTGAACCTGGGTAAGAATATCTATTTTCTCAAAGGTGGGAACTTAAGTAAAACACATTTGGAAAGTTAATGAGGGGGAAAGAGGCAAAACGTAACACAATTTATTTAAAAAACACATGCAGGGAAGAGTCCTTAACAAATTCTCAGCAGTATGAGTAATCCTGAGTGATATTGTGTGCAAGGACAAATCACTACTCATGTAGGCCTGTCCTACTTTTATAGGCAGTTACAATTCCACAGCTTTTGTTAACTACTTAAAGTATTATTTACTTGACTGAATGACAGTTCTGATCGTTAATGCTTTGGCATGGAAGCCAGGTTAATGAAGGGGAGAAGCCGTGGCAATGCCCTGGTCATCCTTATGAGGGCCCCACCAATGCAGCTGAGCTCACGGTGACAAGTGCCATGGAAACAGCAGGCCCGCAGCAGTGTAAACAAGTTACACGGTTTGTATCCAATGGCTCTCAACCATCCCTGTTCTATAGAAAGGGTGACAGGACTTCCTTTAGGGCTCCTCAGTGCCCTGTGTGTTACTCCAAGGTTGAGGAAGACAGGGCCCAGAGTTTCTGGAATGCTTGGTGAGCACCAGTGCTTTGGGGAAGTTATACCCTTGTTTTAAGGGGGTGAGGCACAGGTTCCTACTCTGTATTTATAATGGAGTAAACGGAAGTTGGAGCCATCAACTGACTAATCCACGTTCCACGCCTTGTCAGATGGACTCGTGTAACTCAGGTCCCCACACCAGTCTTTCAGGAGATTTCTGAAACATCAAAATAGGGAGCAAAGGATCTGAGATGGAGGGGCCGTGTGTATTAGTTGCTTTTCTCATTGCTCAGACAAAATACCAGATGCCCAAAGTTAAAGGAGGGAAGGTTTATTTCAGCTTACACTTTGTCGAGGTTTCAGTCCATAGTCACCTGGCTCCAAGGCAGGGCAGCATAACAGAGGCATCATAGGGGAAAATAGTTTATAGAAAGCAGACAGGAGAGAGCAAAGCAGCAAGCAGCCCAGCAAGCAGCCAGCCTGCCTTTCCCTTTTATCCCATCCAGACTACCCTTTGGGTGGTGCCACTCAGAACTATGCCAATTCCAATCAGTGGATTAATTTATAACTGCACACCCTTAATCCTAGTATCACACACCCTAGATCTAGCCAACTCCAAAAAAACCCCAGGTATGAGTGCATGAGGCTCTAAGGGGACATCTAGACACAGCCACAACAGCGAGTTTCCCATTTCTGCAGTGTCTCCACATCCCTAGGACCTCTGCCCCCAGTCCAGTCATCACGCAGATTTAAAGGCCTGTTTATATTACGCATCAAAGGACCAAACTCCTCCAGGAAACTTCAGCCTGGAGCAGAGCAGGGCTGCATTGCCTGCACAAGTGTGTCTTTCTCCTGATGAGCAGTTGCTGCTTCAGACACCTCTAGAGTCTCTTTTTTTTCCTTTTACAAAAATCACACACAATGCAGTAACCATCTGGACCCTTTATTTCTCAGTGGAGTTGCGTGTGTTCAGTGCTGACCTCCCTGGCCTTGCATTTGGCTAGAAGCAATCCTCTTATTAAATCAGAAACCAAAGAGGACCCCTGCCCCTACCACTGGCCCAAGACAAGCCTGAAGCTGGCCTCATTCTGACTTCAACAGACTGGCTGGCATTTAAATGTCAACATTTCTCCAAAGAAGAGAGATGGAGGAGGTAGGCTGGGCACAATTTTTTCTACTTCATTTCTCATTTTTAAGAAGAAAAGGAAAGGGAAAATGTCATGGAAATTCAGTGCAGAAACCCAAGGCTGTTACTTGGCTGGGCAGAGAGCCAATGCCTTTGGGCTGGGATGTCCCACCCCTTTGGGCTGGGGTGGTTCATGGAAAGGTCGAGCCCCTTCCAACTGTAATTAGCTCCAGCTGCTGCCTTCAATCTCCCCATCACTGTCGGTGGCCTCTGCAGTGGACCACAACGTCTGTGTGCCAAGGTCTGTGCTTGATGCTTGCATGGAGCACACCCCTCTCCTGAGAAGCAAGTACCTTGGTGAACCCAAGAAAGACAGACTTGGCAAGGTGAAGAGAAGACCTGCTGCCTGCAAGGCGCATGGACTGACTCGGTAGATTCTCCACTGTCCAGAGCCTGGCGATTGCCCTGCAGCTTCAAAATCTGAGTGTAGAGGATGGGGGATTTACAGATCAGAGCCAATGGGCTATACGCCAGTGCTTTTCCTTCAATGGATGACTCAATGCAGGACAGCGATGAGAAGCAGCTGAGCCAGCTGGGACTCACAAGAGCGAGTTCACCCCAGGAACCACACATCCATGGCAGCCTTCAGCTGAGCCAGCTGGAGTCTCCTACCACCCGTGGGGTATTTGGTTTCCCCTGGCCACCCTGCCAGGGGAACTCCTTGAACTTTTTTTCTTCCCACGTCTGCTTTTGTAGCTCCTTGACATTGACAAACCTGCTGACTGACCCAGTCTCTCTGTAGATGATTTATTTTGACCTACTCTTTCCCCGGTCTGGTTTCCCTTGAAAGCAGGGACTTAAGGTACTCTTTCAGCTTGCCTGAAGGTGTTTCCTTTTTGAAGCAACTTTTCCTGTTTCTGCTCTTATGCACAGACATAGTGCCACGAGAGTCCCCAAGTCAGAGATGCCCCATTACCAACCGATAGATACAATGTGATTCAGAAATATTAAGGCATTTGCTTCAGTGTGCTGAGCCCGTAGATGCCGAGCCCACATCACCACTCTGCCTCCTGGGCTCTTGGACTTCAGGAATTTCATTTGCTTTTCCTTTGGATTGACTCAAAGTACTCTTTTTTCTTTTGTTTTGATCTACTCAAAAATACTTCCTTCTTATTTTAATAAGCCTTTGCATCCCTCATCTTAGCCCACGGAAGAGACTGTAAGTACCTTAAATTTGCTTTCAGTGTCCCTGGAGATATGGCTCAACCCACATTTCCTTTCTTAAAAAATGCTTTATTAAATAATATGAGATAATTGGCTGTTGTTAGAATTTCTCAAAATCTCCACAGTTTGCTACCTCTGCTCTTTCAGGTACTTTGCATTTTCTCTACCTCTATACACTCTAAAATTTTGGAAGAATGGGCACAGGCTGGAAAAACTTTGAAAAACACTATAGAAAAACCCTAGGCTACTTTGAATAGATTGTTCAATATGGAAAGTCCTGAAGTAAGAGAGAATTTTAGAAAAATCCTAATCACCTTAGGAAAAGCCTAAGTTTCAGGTATAGAATATTAGAAACCCTATGTGTGGAGGCTACTGCTGGCAAAGAGCAGAAGGAAGTGAAGAACTAGTTATTGGAAACTGAAAGAAATGGAACCTTGTCACAGGGTGGCAAATAGCACAGAAATATTGTGTCTTGTATAATTAAAGAGAGATTTGAAAAGTGAGGAAGACTAAGTGAGCTTTTGCTGGCTTGGGGATTGAGAGGACAATATGATGGGAATACCAGTGGTCTTAAAGACTTGAAGGGAACCCTAGCTGATAACTACAGGAAATGGGGGCCTCGGCTCTGCGCCTGCGTGGAACAGCCTTCTCCTACAACCTAAAGAACTCGTGGCAAATTCTCCCTTGGAGCCTAAGAGTAAGAGCCTGGCTAGTTGACGTGTTGATTTCAGCCTCGTGAGACTCTAAGCAGAGGAACAAGGTGAGCTCACTTGCTGGTCTGACCTGCAGATCTATGAGATATAAATGCATGGTGTTTTAAGACATTGATTTGTAGTAATTCATTATAGCAGCAAGAGGAAACTACACACTGGGGTTCATAGTAGATTTTCTAGACTTCTTGAGTCTGTTGTCATATCTTTTGTTTGTTTTGGAAAATTCTCATCCTTTCCTCATTTGTTTCTTCTGACCCATTCTTTCTGTCTGCTACTCCCGGATCTTTAATCAGATAAATGTTAGGTGTTGTCATCATTGTTTTATAGGTCTTACACCTTAAGGTACTGTTTTAATGTGTATTAATCATCATTCCTTCTTTCTTATGATACGCAAAGCTTATTCCTCATGCTGTCTTCCAGTTCACTTGTCCTCTTCCCAGCTTTTGTCTAACTGCCATTGAGCCCACCTACTGGGTCTTAATTTCATTTTTGTACCCTTCAGCTATAGAAATGTAATTTGATTCTTTTTGTTTTATTCCATTTTTCTTGTGAATTTCTCCATCTTGTTACCTATTTTCTTTATACACTGACAATAAGTGATGATTGATGTATTTTCCATTGCTGTATTCCTGTTGGCTTTTCTCTTAGCCTGATTCTTGTGGCTTATAATGCTAGGTCTGAAGATAGTCACTGTGCCACACATTGCAGAGCTCAGGGTGATGTCACCTTCCCTTGGCCCTGGTTCAGCACAGATTCTGGCAGGGGCTGCATTGAAGGCAGACCGGTCCAACACCGTATACATCTGAGCACACTTGAGACTGGCTTTGGGCCTGGGCTATTTCAGATTCATGCTCATTACAAGATAAAGGTCCAAAGTGGTACCTTTTGAAACTTTTGCCCCACCCAAAATGGGCTCACTTTCCTGCAGCCCCTGGGGCCTCTCTCTTAGGCCTCATCCTTCACAATTCTTAACCTTAGTCCTCTTGTACCCTGAGAGGGCTCCAGGGCATTTGTGGGGTGGGGCTCCTCACTGGTGTAAGCCCAAGGATGTCAGACCTTCTTCAGGAGCTGCACTGCCTGCCAGGATTTGGGCCTCTGTTGACCAAGCTCAGGCTCTCTTCAGCCCCCAAGCTGTGTCAGTCCTTGGAGAGTGTTTTCCTTTGCAGATAAGGAAATAAAGCAGGTTTGAGCTACATGAACTCCGGAAGTAACACAGAAGGCTTTTGTCCATAGTACACTAGCGAGACCTCAGTCACATGATCACACCAATCACTTGAAGCCTGGCAAGTGTAGTCTGGCACGTCTGTGCCCAGGAAGAAGAGGGATTGGTTTTATGAACTGATGGAAAACTACAGTGGCATGGTCTAGATTTAATAATGTGAGAGATTTAATTTGGGGAGGTTAATGACTTTGGAACCGTGGAAGATGAGCTGAAAGACCTCTGAAGTCACCTCCAGGGCCCGTGACCCTGTTCAATCCTAGGTGTGGTTTATTAAAGAACTGTCTACAGCACTTCAATAAAGAAAAACACAAGACAAAGACATCCTGCTGTTTCAGGAATCAAGTGCTGCATTCACAGTATCACTGCACTTTCTAGTCTGAAGTGCCAAGATGGTGATGATGATTTAGAATTTACAATGGACTTGATAAAAATACCATTCCTATACAATTTAGTTCAGTGAGTCCGCTGGATATTCAGCATCAATGAGCTGGAATAAATGTTCCCCGGGTGAGGGATAACTCAAAAATTTCATCTAGCATAAGGCTAAAATGCCTTTGTACCCAAGGGGAACATGAGATGATCTCAAACTTTCATTGTTTCCTGAAGTTTCCTGAAGATACGGCACTTTAGCTAATGGAACAGAGACAAAAAAAAAAAAAAAAAAAAAAAAAAGAAGATAAAGTAAAACAGCTAGAAACCATAAACATTTTAATCTGAAAACAAAAATCATGTTATGAGGGCTATTACTACTGTTTTTTAAAAATTATTAGACTTTATTTTAGAGCAGCTTTAAGTTTACCCCCAAACCCAGCAGATTATACAAATAACTTCCATATACCCGTCTCCTACCCCATTTCAGTTTTTATTACATCTTGCATTAATGGGCCCCACTTGTTACATTTGATGACAAACACTGGTATATTATTATTAACTAAAATCTGTAGCTTACATTAGGGTTCCTCCTTTGTGTCATACAGTTACATATATTTTTACAAATGTATAATGTTATGTATCTATCATTACAATATTAGAAAGAATAGCTTTTCTTGATTGTTTTAATTTATGGTTTCCTGATAACATGATATTGAGCATCTTTTCATGGGCTTAAATGCCACCTGGAATGTTTTTCAGAGAAATTTCTGTTCAGATATTTTGCCCATTTTTAATTGGATTATTTGTTTACATATTGTTGACTTTAAAGAGTTCCTCTCATATTTTAAATATCAGATCCTTTATCAAATATGTGATTTACAAATATTTTCTCCTCATCCATGGCTTATCTTTTCATTTTCTTAACTGTATCTCTTACAACTGAAAACCTTTTAATTTTATTGAAGTCTAGCTTATCTATTTTGTTCTTTCATGAATTGTGCTTTTATTTTAGTATCAAGAAGTCAAACTCATGGCCACCCAAATTTTCTCCTATTATCATTTAGCAGTTTTATTGTCCTATGTTTTACATTTAGGACTATAACTCATTTTGAATTAATTCTGGTAAAAAATGAAAACTCTGTCTAATTAAAAATTTTTTTTGCCTGTGGATGTCTAGTTGTTTCAGCACCATTTGGTGTAAAGCTTTTCCTTTTTCTATAAAATCGTCCTTGTTCATTCTCTGTGATTCTGTTTTTTGGCTCTGCTTTTTTGTTTTATCAGTGCATTTGGCTGTTCTTTCACCAGTACTACACTTAATTGCTGTTGCTCTATTGTAAGTCACGAAGTCAGGTAGTAGAAAGAGTCCTCTTGTTACAGAAATCTGATATCAAACCAAATGGAAGACTCTTTGTATCCAAGGAGTTGGAAGGCAACCTTTATTACACTAGCAGGCTGATGAGAAACCGGGTCTCAAATCATAGGTGTAGGGCAGGTGAGATGGCTCAGCGGCATAAGCACCTGCCTGGCAAGCGCGAGGTCCTGAGTTTGACTCCCGGAACCCACATACGAAAAAGGGGCTGGTGATATCGCTCAGCAGCATGGGTGCCTGCTGGCGTGCAAGGTCCTGAGGTCGACCCCCGGTACCCACAAAAAAAAAAAAAAATCATAGGCGTAGAGTCAGCTTAGAGTTCAGCTTAAATACATTTTTGCAAGCTGGAAATACAAAGCTGATTGCAGGTTATTATATGATTGGTTACATAGGCTAAGACATGTGTTGTCAGGCAGATTTGTTCTGGGAAGGCTTTGCTAGGGAGGGGGCTGTCCGAGTGGGTGGGTGAAATTGGGCAAGCATGTCCTTCACTGGGTTATTCTGTCCTAGGTGGAAAGTTCCTGGAATGAGCAAAACAAGCAAAACAGAATATGTTTATGGGCTAGAAAGTATGGGCAGTGCAGCTGGATTCAGTCAGATAAGGCTGAGTGAAACTGCCTCTGAGTTACAGTGGTGGTCAAGGCCAGCTGAGTCTAACTACGTGACAGGCAGCAGGAGATTAGGCGGAGGCTACTAACTGATTTCTAATTTCTGCTATGAAATTTCTATAGGTTTACCATTACATTCTAACTTGGCTCTTTAATTATTTCCTTTTCTTTCTGTCTGTCATATTTTTGGAGGGTGAGTTGGGTGGATAGATATTAATCTTGTCTTTATTTTCAAAGGACATGTAAAATTCTTCATAGATGTGTCATACCTATGAATGAAGTCCAGATGCCTAACTGACCTATCTATTTCTTGCTTATTTTTTGCCAAACCATCATCCATCAACCCAGTCATACCTGCCCATTTCCTGCTCCTCCTCGAATCCCTCTTGGGCTCACGTGCCTCTCTTTCTCCTGCATGCTGATCTCTCTGCTTGGAATGCCCTCTGCTTTATGTTCACCTGGATACATTGTTGCAAACACTGGGGACAGACAAGTGTCTATTGAATTTACTACCTCACTAGTGATATATAACCTTGAGGATGGCAAGTTTTTCAAGTGAAAACCTGGTCAGAAAAGAAGGAAAGACTGAATTGTATATGTGGAGATTTAGACATAGCCACAAAGAGAAAAGAAATGAGAAAGGAGTAGGAGCTGAAAACATGTGGGGAGTTTAAAAGAATATTTTGGCTTTTAGATGGAGTTACTAAAATATGGTGGTTTTTCTGGAAGATGCCCTCCCTTTAAACACTCGTGGGAACCTATTTTTCTTTGCTCTGTTCCCTACTTTAGGTTAAAAGTGACTGATTACATGCGCCAGTGATATCGCTCAGTGGCACAGGCACCTGCTGGCGCATGAGGTCCTGAGGTCGACCCCCGGTACCCACAAAAGAAAAAAAAGTAACTGATTACAGGATCTCAGGGGTCCACCAGGGTGTCCTGTGTGAAACAGCCTCTCTGTGAGTGCCGTGGAATGAGTAAGAGCATCAAGCACCAACGACCAAGGTTAGGAGCCTGTGGAGTGTGTGGAGGGGGAGTGGAGGGGAAGTGACACAGGGAAGCTGACATCCTAAGCTACTGCCTGTGAGCTACACTCATGCTCACAATGCGGTCTGAGAGGCAAATCATGAGTGTTCAGTTTTCAGAGGGAAATCTGTGGCTGTGCTATGTGATGGCTGACTTCAAAAGCCATTCCTTTACCCAGCTTTGTTTGCAGCAGTAGGTGTCTGGGGCCAGGAAGTCTGCAGGCTGCATTCACTCCTTGCTTCCCTTGCAGCTACAGCTACAATGACTGAGTGCCAGCCAGTGAGAACAAGAAACATCCTTGGAGGCTTCTGAGAAAGTTTTTATTTTTTGATAAAAGAAGAGAACATTTATCTCCTTCTACATCCTGGGCATTTGGGATTTTGCATGAAAATGTAGCCTCAAACTGTGGCAGCTGTCTTGGCTTTGTGAAGTGATTAACATGAGGACAAAATGATAACAGACCGGAAGGAAATTGATCCTTGATGTATTCATTGAATAAACCCTTAAACTGCACATCATGTAACTGACTATTGAATAAATGATTGACATCCTTAAGGCTCAAGACAGTGCATTTTCTGTGAATTGCAGTTGAACACATTCTGACTAATCAATAAGCCTGTCTGCCAGAGTCATGGATGCCACAGAGTCAATCTTAGCTTTCTATTTAGGTTTTTGTTGTTGTTTTTGTTGTTCTCTCAACCTTGTAGGCCAGTTTCTTCTTTGTCACTAAAAACAAATTAAAAGAAAAAGACTCATGGGCCGGTGAGATGGCTCAGCGGCTTAAGCGCCTGCCTTGCAAGCGCGAAGGCCCGAGTTCGACTCCCGGAACCCACATACGAAAAAGGGGCCGGTGATATCGCTCAGCGGCACGGGTGCCTGTTGGCGCGTGAGGTCCTGAGGTCGTCCCCCCGGTACCCACAAAAAAAAAAAAAAAAGAAAAAGACTCATACCTTTTTTTCAAATTTTATTTTAAAGAGAAAAAATAAAACAAAATTTCAAAACAAGATAATAGGAGAGTAACACTAGTTAATACATTGTGTATTGTTATCTTCAAAGTAGTTACTCAGAGTACAAGATATATGCATTCAATTGTCCAAACAATATTAGCACAAACCTTTCTTTTCAATGAACTAAGAGAAATTAGTAGTGTAACTATCTTAACTATCTTATACATATGCATATATTTTTTTCTTTTTTTTCTTTTTTTCTTTTTCCTTTCTTCTTTTCTCCATTCCCCCATCCCAGTTTCTCTTTCCTTTTGAACAGTTTCTTCCCATTTCACAATATCTATTGTACATTTTGGATCTTATTTACTCTTTCAGCTTCTCACACTAGGGAGACAATATGATGTTTATACATATGAGTGAAAGACTTATATCTTAATTTTCAGAGACTTGGTTTTTGAGTAGAAAAAAGAATAAACATAAAATTAAGTTTGATGGATGAAAGTAAGATCAATTTTTATTCTCAGTGGCAGCTCTTCCTCCCAGCCATTGCTGCTCCCATCATGACCAGTGAGACTAAATCCAGAGCAAGAAACACTATTATGAAACTGCAACCCAGGAGAGAGAGCTGGTCCAAGTGACTTCAAAGGAACCACACTAGACTGACAGCAGGCTGCTCTTCGCAGTAAGGAGACCAGATGACAACATCCACAAGATGAAGGTCACTGAAAAAAAGATGCTTTTGAACAAAGACTAAGTTAAGCACTAACAGATTGGAAAAAAAAAAAAACTAAGTAAGCATATGTTTCATGGTGAAAGAAACTAAATCCCAAAGAAAGGACTGAGATAAATAAGGAATGATAGAAAGGAAGTGGCCCATCTAACAAAAAATGTATTTATCTCTCTGGCTTATTTTTATTAGCATAATTCCTTCCAATTCATTACATGTCATGAAAAACAGCAGAATTTCATTCATTTCTCATGGTAGCAAAATAATCCAAATATCCATTGATAGATAAATGGATAAAGAAAATGTGGGTAATGCATCCAGTTCAATATCACTCAGCCCTTAACAATAAGGAATTATAGAATTTTTTAAATGTAATCATGGTTAAAAAAGAGATGATAGACATTGGCAATATTAAAAAGGAATTCTTGCAATGCCACTTTCAAATTGCTACATCTGGTGGTCGAACCCTGGTCTTTGTTTCACTCCCTCTACTACTGCTTTGTGGCAGGTGGCTCCTTCATTAAACCATTTTATTCCCTGGTCCTTCAGAGTTAGAACAACTAACCAAAATATCAATAAAGAAATATCAGAGCTGGACCATACCCTTGAACATGTGGACTTCATAGATATCTCCAGAGTATTCCAACCCACTACACACGGTACACATTCTTTTCTGCAGCACATAGTGCTTTCTCCAAAGTAGATCACATACTTAAATAAATACGAAAAAATCAAAATCACCTCCTGTGTACTAAAAGACCACTGTGCATGAAAATAGAAATCGGTGACAGAAGAAATCACAGAAACTGTAGAAGCACCCAGTATATTAGTAACACATTTAAAAAACCAATGAGTCACAGAAGAAGTCAAGGAATAAATTAAAAAATTTCTGGAAGTTACTGATGATGTTATACAACTCAGTGGAACCTCTGGGACACAATGAAAACAACCCTAAAAGGAAAGTTCATTGCAGTCAATGCTTGTATTAGGAAAGGAACCTCAAAATACTTGAGAAACAAGAAGCCAGGCCCACACCAAAATTAAGGAGGGAAACCCTAAAGATTTGAGCAATTGATAAAATCAAGACTGGAAAAGCAACACAAAGAATTAAGCAATCAAAGCACTGGTTCTTCAAAAGAATGAACAAAATAAATGAACTTTCAGCCAAACTTAAAAGAGAGAGAAAAGACTCACATAAATGCAATTAGAAATACAAAAGGCAAAACAGACACCACTGAAATCCAAACAATAGTAACTACTATGAAAATTTGTATTCCAACAAATTAGGAAATTTTGAAGAAATGGACAGATTCCTAGACTCATACAAATTACCAGAGCTAACCCAAGAAGACATAAAAATGCTGAACAACTCAATAACAGGCAATGCAACTGTAGAGAGCCATGAAGGACCCAGCTTCTGAGCATGCGCTACCCCTGCCCACGCCAATCCTGTGCCAGTTAGCGGTCCCTCCCACTTCCCCCCAAAGATATATAAGCCATGGCACTTCCTCAATAAACTCTCTCTCTCTCTCTCTCTCGCTCTCACCTTCAAGCTGCATGTGTGTCTTTCATCATCCCCATACTGTCTCTCGGGTTATGCGTTCCTGCCCCTGGGAGCTCTGCTGGTCGGAGCCTCTGCGGGTCATGACATTTTGGCGCCCAACGTGGGGCCCAAGAACGACAGGTTCTATGAGGGATCACCTTACAAAGGTTTAAAAGAGTGCCCGGCTGGCCTTTGACCTAGATGAAATTTTTCCAGAGGACTTTCCCTCAGCGATCCGCACAAAGACTTCTCTCTTGTCTCTCATCTGAATCACGGTAAGCATACTCATATTGTAGGGTGTAACATGGGACAAAACCTCAGTGAACATGAGCTCTTTGTCTCAGGGCTCTCCAAATCTCTTAAAGCCCGGGGAGTCAAAATTAAAAAGACTGACTTAACCGATTACTTTACCTTTATAAATAAAGTCTGCCCTTGGTTTCCGCTGGAGGGCACGATCAGTGTTAAGGTTTGGAGCCATGTGGGTGATGCGCTCCAAGACTACTACCAGGTCTTCAGACCTGAAAAGGTTCCTGTAACTGCCTTTGCTTATTGGACTTTAATCTCAGAATTATTACAACAACACCCTTCTGATCCCCACATAACACAGACTATAGCTCATGCAGAAGCTTCCGTGTGTTCCAACACCCCCGACAACAGTCCCCCAGCCTCTGTGGTTCTTGACACACCTGAAGACAAACATGGCTGCCCTTCTCCCGCTCCATCCTTGTCTGCTTCCGCCTCCCCACATGATGACGGACCTCCATCTTGTGGGCACTCGCTCAATGAGCCACCATCTTGTGCTAAGCCACCATTTTGTTCTGAACCCATACCTGCCCCCCCTCGCTTTATCCTACTCTCCCACCACCGCCATCTTCCTCATTGCCTTCCGCTCCTCCACCCCATTTTACAGCACCAGCATTTCAAGTTCAGTTCCCCCCCTTTACCCCCCATTGCCTGCCACTCCTGCCTATGACTCTTTCTTGAGGAGTCTTCTATCTCGCATTGCTGCACTTGAACAAGAGGTCCACCACAAACACCTATCCTTCAAACTTCAACAATCACACCCACCTGATCCCCTCCCAACAAGCCCCGGCTTGCCTTCCCCATCTCGGAAGTCCAACAGGCCCCCACTGTTGAGGGACAACCGGCCCCTCCCCCTCAACAAGCCAGAGTTCCCTTCCCCTTAAACTCTCTCAAAGAGCTCAAAATGGCGGTCACTCAATACGGCCCCACTGCTACCTTCACCCTTGCAGTACATGATAGCCTCTCCCAAGGATGGGTTACTCCAAATGAACATAAAGAATTAGCGAGAGCTGCCCTTTCTGGAGGCGATTTTTTGCTCTGGAAATCTAACTTGTTGGATCAATGCGAAACAATTGCCAAACAAAATCAGGAAAGACAACCCCCCAACCCGGTTACGTTCGCCATGTTGTCTGGAATGGGTGACTTTTGTACCGATGAACAACAAATTGGTCTTAACCCTCAAGCATTTGCTCAAATCTCCCTGGCAGCAAGCAGAGCCTGGCATAAACTCCCATCTAAGGGAGAGGGCCCCACCTCTCTAACCAAAATCCGACAGGGCCCAGACGAACCCTTTTCTGACTTCATTGGCAGACTCACCGAAGCAGCAGAAAGAATTTTTGGGGAACATGAAAATAACAATACCCTCATACGACAACTTGCTTTTGAGAATGCTAACTCTGCATGCCAAGACATTATTAGGCCCCACAGACACACAGGTTCCATTGAACAACTTATCCGCCTATGTGCAGATTTTGGCCCCACCTATAATCAGGGCGTCATGCTTGCCTCAGCACTAGAAGACACTCTCAAAAAGGTTCTAGATCACAATAAGGACCCCAAACCAACTTACAAACATCCACTCTCATCACTTCGTTGTTTTAAATGTCATCAGGTGGGACACTTTTCTAAAAATTGCCCCACCAACACCTCATCCACACATACACAGCCCCAAATCCACCACCCCCCACCCAAAACCAGCTGTCCCAAATGCAGGAAGGGATTTCATTGGGGCAATGAATGTAAGTCTCACTACACTCTTGAAGGTTCCCCCATTCAAAAAAACTTCCTGTGGGGCCCTCCCCTGGCCCCACTTTCAGGCCTACAACTGACTCAGGGGACAATGGAGTCAAATACCCCAACACAGCCCGATCTCAATCTGTCTCAGACCTCTTCAAGGCGACCCCCACTAGCCCAGGATTGGACCTCTGTGCCTCCTCCCCAACAGTATTAGACCATACTCTTCCAGTACATGTGATCCCAACCAACGTCTGAGGACCACTACCTCCCGGATGTTGGGGCCTCGTGTTGGGCTGTGCATCCTCCACTATTCGGGGTATCCATGTTCACCCAGGAGTCATAGATCCCACTTTCCAAGGCCACATCCACCTCCTCGTCTCCGCTCCTGATGGCCCCACCCTAATACCCACGTCACTCCCCATAGCCCAACTCCTACTTATTCCTCAGGTCCCAACACCCAATAACCCCTCCCTTTCCTCCCATCGTCACTCCTTGCCCCCCGGTGTTTCCCAATCATACTGGTCACAGACCATCTCTGCTCAAAAACCTATGCTCGACCTTTTCATCAATAACAAGCCCTTTCAAGGCCTTATTGATATGGGGGGCCGATGTTTCCATCATCTCCTCCCAACACTGGCCTAAACAATGGCCCCTATGTCCCTCAGCCACCCACCTCCAGGGCTTGGGATACCTCCAACAACTTCACCAGAGCACCACTCCTCTCACATGGCATGATTCTGAAAACAATTTGGGCACTTTCCAACCCTTTGTCATTCAAGGTCTTCCTCTTAATCTATGGGGCAGAGATCTTCTCTCACAGATGCAACTCATCATGCATAGCCCTAACACCACGGTCACAAAACAGATGCTCAAACAAGGCTATCTCCCCAAACAGGGCCTTGGAAAACATTCCTCAGGCATTACCTCCCCCATTCACCCCCGGCCTCTTGTTCCCTGCCAAGGCCTTGGTTATACCAACAATCCTCCCCTCACATCACCCCCCGATCCTCAAAATTTTTAATAGGGACCACTGATCCTCCTGTAACCCATGCACAAAAAATCACCTGGCTTTCGGATGATCCTGTCTGGGTTGATCAGTGGCCCATCATAGGCCCCAAATACTCCTCCCTTTTGCAGTTGGTACAGGAACAACTTACAGAGGGACATATTACCCCCAGCTCTTCCCCATGGAACACTCCTGTTTTTGTTATTCCAAAAAAGGACAATAAAGGTTACAGGCTGCTACAAGACCTCAGGGCTATCAACAAAACTATGGTCATTATGGGCCCCTTACAATCAGGTACACCAATGCCAAGTGCTGTCCCTTTAAACACTCATAAAATCATCAATGATCTCAAGGATTGTTTTTTCTCCATTCCTCTACATCCTCAAGACCAACAGAGGTTCGCCTTCACTGTCCCTATGCCCCGTCATTCTGGACCTGCCTCCCATTATCAATGGACTGTCCTCCCTCAGGGTATGGACAATTCACCCACCCTATGTCAACAGTTTGTGGCCCAAGCGATACAACCTTTCAGACAACAATGGCCTGATGTTCACATATTCCATTATATGGATGATATTCTTCTAGCACACCCTGATAAATGTACACTTCTTCAAAGTTATGCTCATTTACAAAGCCTTCTAAAAACTTGCGGCCTATGTATTGCCTCCAACAAAATTCAACTTACCGACCCTTATGTTTACTTAGGATTTCAGATGACACACACCCATATTCGAGCACCTAGACCTCAACTTAGACTTGACACTCTTCATTCCCTTCATGATTTCCAAAAACTCCTCAGTGATATCAATTGGCTCCTCCCTTATATAGGAATCCCAAAGTCTACACTTAAACCCTTATATGACATCCTTCGTGGTGATCCAGACCCCTCTTCACCTCGACACTTCACTCCTTCAGCCCATAAAGCTCTCCAATGTGTTCAAACTGCCATCAACAACCACATGCTTACCTTCATAGACTATACACAACCCCTCCTCTACATTGTCCTCCCTTCCCCAATACAACCTACCACCCTCTTCTGGCAAGATGCCCCTCTCCTATGGGTCCACCTATCTATCTCCCCAAAAAGGGTCCTAAACCCTTATTATGACCTTGTGGCTCAATTAATCTTGCTGGGATGCAGACAAGCCAAAAGTTATTATCATAAAGAACCTGACACCATAATATTGCCATACTCTGATCAACACATTACATGGCTTTTACAAACCTCAGATTTATGGTCCCTTGCACTTGCTGCCTTTCCTGGTCAATTGCTTCACCAATACCCTCACTACAAGCTTCTAACCTTCTTTTCTCATCACCCCCATATCTTCCCAAAAATTACCTCCCATGTTCCCATTGCCCATGCAACAACAGTGTTCACAGATGGCTCCTCATCAGGTAATGCTGTCTATGTCTGCCAGAGTCATGATCCGGTTGTTGTCCCTACCCCCAGACTTTCAGCTCAACACGCTGAGCTTCAGGCTATTGTCCAGGTCTTCCAAGATTTTCCTGAGGCCCCTCTCAACATATATACCGATAGTCATTATCTAGCCACATCTGTCCCACTTCTAGAAACTCTTTCCTGCTTTCACCACCAATCAACAACCATTCCCTTATTTACTCACCTTCAAACACTCATTCATGCTCGTACTTATCAGTTTTTTATTGGCCATATTCGTGCCCATTCAGGTCTTCCTGGACCCTTAGCTTCAGGCAACGCACTTGAGGACCAACTATCCCGTTCGGTCCCTGTTCATGCCACATTTTCCCCTCCCCTCACTTCCCCTTCCTCCAATATTCGCCGAGCACAGTCCGCACATGACCTACATCACCTTAATGCCCATACCTTGCGCCTCCTTTTTCAATTAACTAGACAGCAAGCCAGAGCTATTGTCAAACAATGTCCAGCCTGTGTGACCCACCTTCCCTCTCCTAATCTTGGTGTTAACCCTAAGGGTCTCGTTCCCAATGCCCTCTGGCAAATGGATATCACCCACATACATTCATTTGGTAAGCTCAAATTTGTTCACGTCTCCATAGATACGTGTAGTGGATATATCTTTGCCTCTCTTCAATCGGGGGAGGCCACTAAACATGTCATTGCTCATATGCTTACTGCCATCGCCCACCTGGGTTGCCCCACAAAACTTAAAACTGATAATGGCCCCGGCTATTCGAGCAAAGCCTTTAAACAGTTTTGTCACTGTCTCAACATTTGTCATGTTACTGGGATCCCTTATAATCCACAAGGCCAAGGCATCATTGAAAGAGCTAACCACACTCTTAAGCTAACCATCTCTAAGCTCTCAGAAGTGTCTTGTTACCCCACCGTGGGGTCCCCCCGCAACACTCTCAATCATGCCCTTTTTATCCTTAACTTTCTTTCCTTGGATCAAAATGAACGATCTGCTGCCGACCATTTTTGGCACCCCTCTACAGCCACCTCATTCGCCACAGCACTTTGGAGGGACCCCCTTACCAACCGCTGGAATGGTCCTGACCCCGTTCTCATATGGGGAAGAGGTTTAGTCTGCATCTACTCCCAGGCTGACCATAAGGCACGCTGGCTGCCTGAGCGCCTTGTAAAACAATTTAACAAATCTACCCAGGGAGGCGCCCCTGAGGATTAATGTTTTTTCTTCACAGATGCATTCAACAATCATCTTGTATATTCTCATGATACTCCCATTGATCGGCACCAATCATCGCCATGATGTATTCACATGGACAATCAGTCGTTGGGGAGACCATCAAAAATTAAGCAAGTGGACGGGCCTTGGACAACCCACCTTATCCTGTAAGCTAAAGTCATACCATCACCAGACAGGCCTATTCCCCCAAGACCATCTTGAATTTTGGCACCCTGTATATACATGCCCCCTCGGTACCTGAGGCCATGCCTGGTGTGCCGACCCCTCTCATGCCTATTGCCCAAAATTGGGATGTGAATCAAACATTGAAGAAAATGGTGGAAAGTTCCTTCTCCAGATCCAGATATAAAAATTATCCCTAGAAGTTGCACATGGTGTCTCCAAGGAGAACAAAAGGCCAAAGCTAAATGCCCAGGGTGCAATAAGTACAAGTGCACCCCAGACCCCTGTGATAATTTCACTGTTACCATTACCAACCCTGATGACCCTACATGGTTTCAGGGGAAAACATGGGGACTACGTTTGTATTCCCCAGGGATTGATCCCATGACCTTCTTCCACATAATAAAGACAGCCCCTAGCAAGACTCATGCCTCTAAGGCCCCATCCAAACCCCATACTCCACCACCCAATATCACCTTATCCCCTCATACTCGTCCTATAACCACTATCACCCTTCCACCACCCTCCCTTCCTCGCTTCACCCCTTCCTCCAGCGACCTCATTAAAATGGTCCAATCTATGGCTCCTTGGCTTAACGCCTCCCAGACTAATCTCACTGCCCCATCCTGCTGTCTTTGCCTTCAGGCTTCTCCTCTGTTCTATGATCCCTATGCCATCTCCAACTTCTCTATTATCTCATCTATGCAACCCACCACAGGACATTCCCAATCCAATCTCTCCCTTTTTGTACCCTTCTCTTCCATCCAGGGTAAAGGCATCTGTGTAAATGGTTCATCAACAAATAAAAAAAAATGGACCCTGTCACACTTTCTATCCAATCAATACATCCAACATCTACCTATACACAGAGAGCTATCATTGGCTATGCCGTCACGCAGGACTAACCCGCATCCTCTCTACTAAAGTCCTCAGAGAACAACAGGACCTCTGTGTGCTCGTTGTGGTCCTCCCTCGTGTCTCCTATCACCCTTCCACATACCCCTTTATGCTTGACCCTGACCCTAGGGATCCACCTCTAAGCCTGACTTTACTTCGCTTCAAACGTGAACTCACCACCACCGTGTCTCTTCTCATCCTTGGTACCGCCTCAGGAATTGCCCTTGGCTCCATGGCCTTGGCCCTCGGACAAACCCAATATAACACCATACTCTCTGCTGTTGACCAGGACCTTAAAAATGTTGAAACCTCTATTCGCGCCCTACAAACATCACTAACCTCCCTCTCTGAAGTTGTTCTCCAAAACAGGCGCAGCTTAGATCTTCTTTTCCTCAAGGAAGGTGGCCTTTGTGTAGCCCTCAAAGAAGAATGTTGTTTCTATACCGACTCCTCTGGTGTGATCTTACACGCTATGGATAAATTAAAAGATGCCATAAAAAAGAGAGAGATAGCCAGAACACAGGCCTTATTCCCCAACACTTGGTTCTCAACTATTCTCCCCTACCTTGCCCCCTTCTTGGGCCCCCTTATAATCTTGGTCCTTGCTTTGGCTCTTGGTCCTCTCCTATTTAGGAGACTTATCATCTCCGTCAAAACGGCCCTTGCTCCTGTGTGGGAAAGACCTCTCCAAGTTCATTATCAGCATCTAGCCATGGCAGACGCTGATGAATACAAACAAGCCGAACCCTATGATGATATTGAGGCCCCAGCACATAGAATGATGGCCAAGGATGGTTAAGATTGAGTCACAAGTCACTAGCACTCTCAGGACCACCTAAGACAGAGCCCCACTCTTTGCTGGGATGCTGGCGATGCTAGTGGTCAGCTCGATGATGGGTAAGGCCTGAAAAATCAAATGCATAAAAACTAAAAAAGACTTGCAGTAACCTCCACAACCTAAGACAGGCCACATTCAGGGTCATACAAGCACTCATGGTCGGCAGTATTTTCTTTTGGAGAAAAAGGAGCATATGTAGAGAGCCATGAAGGACCCAGCTTCTGAGCATGCGCTACCCCTGCCCGTGCCAATCCCGTGCCAGTTAGCGGTCCCTCCCACTTCCCCCCAAAGATATATAAGCCATGGCGCTTCCTCAATAAACTCTCTCTCTCTCTCTCTCTCTCTCTCGCCTTCAAGCTGCGTGTGTGTCTTTCATCATCCCCATACTGTCTCTCGGGTTATGCGTTCCTGCCCCTGGGAGCTCTGCTGGTCGGAGCCTCTGTGGGTCATGACATGCAACTGAGACACTAATAAAGAACTACCACCTAAAAGAAGCCCAGGACCTGATTGATTCACTGGTGGATTTTGTAAAGCTTTTAAGGGTATTATATCTCCTCCAGCTCTTCAAAGAAATCGAAAGTGTCTGGGCCGGTGAGATGGCTCAGTGGCGTACGGGCCTGCCTGGCAAGCGCGAGGGCCCGAGTTCGACTCCCGGAACCCACATATGCAAAAAGGGCCGGTGATATCACTCAGCGGCACGGGCGCCTGCTGGCGCACAAGGTCCTGAGGTCGACACCTGGTACCCACAAAAAAAAAAAATTGAAAGTGTCAGAGTGCCTCCAAACTCATTTATGGGAGCCATCATTATTCTGATTCCAAAACCAGATAAAGTCCCAACTGAAAAGAAAACTGTAGGTCAAATTCTTTAATGAACATAGATGCAAAATCCTCAACAAGATATTAGCAAATAGAATGCAGCTAATCATAAAAGAGATTATACATCATGACCAAGTCAGTTTCATCCCAGAGATGCATGAATGGTTCAACATACAGAAATCAATAAATGTAATGCATCATAGAAACAGAAGCAAGGTCAAAAACCACTTGATCATATTAATAGATGCAGAAAAGCTTTTGAGGGGCTGGGGATATAGCTTAGCGGCACACCACCTGCCTGGCAAACACGAGGTCCTGAGTTTGATTCCTGGTACCAAAAAAAAAAAAAAAAAAAGTAAGGAAAACCTTTGAAAAATTCAACAGCCATTCATGACAAAAACACTGAAGAAAAGTGGAGTAGAAGGACCATTCATGATAGTTTCAAGAAAAATGACATATTCAGGAGTTAACCTAACCAAGGAAGTGAAGGATCTCTACAAAGAAAAGTACAGTACTCTGGAAAGGGGGATTGAGAAGGACATCAGAAATTGGAAAACCATCCCCTGCTCCTGGATAGGCAGAACAAATATTGTCAGAATGGCCATACTCACAAAATTGTTACACAGATTCAGTGCAGTCCCAACCAAAATACCAAAAATATACTTCACAGGCTTAGAGAAAACAATCCTAAAATTCATAAGGACCAAAAGAGACCCAGAATAACAAAAGCGATCCTAGGCAACAATAGTGAAGCAGGAGGCATCACATTATCTGACCCCAAGCTATACTACAAAGCAACAATAATAAAAATGGCATGGTTCTAGAACAAAAACAGGCATGTGGATCAATGGAACAGAACGGACGATACTGAAACATCACCAGACACATTTAATTTGATCTTTGACAAAGAGCCCAAGAGCATACATTGTAAGAAAGACAGCTTATTCAACAAATGGTGCTGGGAAAACCAAGTATCTGTTTGCAGAAGATTGAAACTGGACCTATATATCTCACCCTGTACTAAACTAAAATAGTGGATCAAAGATCTAAATATTAAAACAGAAACATTGAACTTTCTGGAAGATAATATAGGTAAAACTCTTGAAGTTATAAGTGTAGAAAATATTTCCTAAACAGAATTGCAATTGCACAAGAAATAAGAGCAAGAATCAACAAATGGGATTACATCAAATTAAAAACCTTCCACACAGCAAAGGGATCAATTAGTAGAGTGAAGAAAGAATGTACAGAATAAGAAAAAAATCTTGTCAACTATTTCTCAGAGTATTAATATCAAAAATACATAAGGAACTCAAAAAATATTAGACTACCTAAAATAAAAGACCCAGTGAATATATGGGCAGGTGAAATGAACAGGCACTTCTCAGAGGAAGAAATAGAAATGGCCAACAAGTACATGACAAAATGTTCTACATCTCTGGCCATTAAATAAATGCAAATTAAAACAATGCTAAGATTCCATCTTATACCAGAAAGAATGGCAATCTTCAAGAAATTCAAAAATAATAAATGCTGGCATGGCTTGGTGCAAAAGGAAGACTTCCACATTTTTGGTCAGAATGTAAACTAGTACAACCATTATGAAAATCCATTTGGAAATTCTTCAAAGAACTAAAATTAGAATTCCATATGACCCAGGTATCCTCCCTTCTAGGTATCTTCGCTAAAGAGCTCAAGACATCATACTACAGCAAAACATGCTTACCAATGTTTATAGCAGCACAATTTATGATAGCTAAATCCTGGAAGCAGACTGTAAGTAGAAAAATGATATGCCATGTACAGGAACCTAATAACCTCCAAGAATGTAAACATTGTATGTCACAAACATGAGAGAAGTTTAATAACATCAACAAGAATGAAAATGGGGAATGGGAATTTAGAGGTGAGGGAGGTGGGAGGGAGCGAAGAGGATTTAAAAAAAAGAAGCTGTCTGATGTACATGTACTCACTCCCCAAGATGATTACAAATTGCATGTAATGCAAATATGTACTAATGAAAAAATTTTAAAAAAACAAAGAGAAAAAAATAAAAGGCTCACACTTGACATAACCTTTAACCCATCGATCCATTAATTCATGAATGGGCCAATCCAAGAGAAGAGCCCCCATGACCTGATCACCTCTTAAGGGTCCTACCTGATCCCACTTCCTAATCCTTCACAGTGGCGATTACACTTCAGCATCAGTGTGAGTGTCAGTAGGGCATTTATAACACCTCCCGGACCCAACCAGAGGCACGCTTCACTCTCACTCTACCTTGTGGTCTCCCCCAGGGCAGTGTCACCTCCTGGTGCCCCACCTGCCTGTACCCTCAGACATCGGCACTCCGAAGGCAAGAGAATGCACGTCTTCATTCACTACTGAGTCCTTGACAACCAGAGCAAGGCACTGAGCTCATCGTAGGTGCCTAATTAATACTTGTTAAATGAATGGAATAATGAAAAATAATAGTAATAATAATAGTGCCATATAAAAATGTGTGGCTGCACGTATTCCTAAAATACAATCCTCTTACATGCTTATTTTAGCAATGAAAATACACTGAATATTAATAAACCAAGCATTTTAATTCAAGAAAAGATAAAAACAACATATTTAATGGAACACAGGAAAGAAAAGAAATTTAGAAACAAGACCAGAAGTGGATAAAATGAAAGCAGCAGGAAAACAGAAGTTGGTTCTTTGAAAAACTTTGTCCATCAGTAGCTTCTGGGCCATGAGAACGCTCTGTGCTGTCTATCAGGGCAGCTGCTGGGTCCGGGTGCCATTGAATCCCTCAAACATCGCCAATCCTCCGCCTGAGGACCTCGATCCTAGCTAAGTGAAAATGATTTTAATTAATTTAAATGACACTGAGTCGACAGTGCAGTTTTAAAATATTCTTATATACTGTACCCAAGTTCATGTGCGTAGGGATTATGGAAACAAAATTAGGGGTAAGGTTAGTCCGTTAGAGTTTTTGTTACTATAACAATATACCTGGGATAATCAAATTACAGATGGAAAGGTTTATTTTGACTTGCAGTTGCGGAAGTTTCAGGGTGACTGGTTGGACTGTTGCTTTTCGGCCGATGGTAAGGCAGACATCACAGCAGGGATGCACTGGGAAGGAAGCTGGTTACGTTACAGTGGCTCGCAATTGTGCGTTCGTGCATGCATGTGTGTGCACGTGTGTGTAGGAGAGACAGAGACAGAGACACAGAGAGACACCACTATTAAGGACATGGCCCACTGGTCTAACTTCCTCCCACAGACCCCATCTCTCAAAGACTCTCCCACCTTCCAGTAGCACCATGGGTTTACGATCAGGACTTTAACACACGGCTCCTTGGAAGACACCTGTCCAAGCCACAGCAAGGGTAATTAGACACGCAGTAAGTGACCATTAGCATTAAAATGATAAATACATTGTGATGTTCATTATGATGAAGTTATTTAACTTTAAAATTTGTTAACTAGAGCTGCTGGGTTGAGCAATAGCACACGCCAATATTCAGTGGTTTTAACCCTGTAGCAACAGCACTTTAGAACATTTCTGCCTAATGCGTCTATGAATATATTTATGTTTCAAAAATATTCCCTCCAAGGTAAAAACGCAAATTACATAATGATATTCACAGTATCATATTATACGTTGTGAATTACATCTGGATGTCCCCTGAAGTCTCATCCACTGATAGGTTGGGTTTGGGGAGGCGGCTGGATCACGGAGGCGTGATACTGGACCATGGGTGTGTGATGTTGTTTACACTGCGATGTTGTATTTGTTGTTATCTACTAGGACCAGGAACTGTGTTCTAAGCAGTTTTCATTCATTGCTCCTTTTGCCCTCCCACAGTAGCATGAGCTAGAGGCTTCCTTCTCCGTAATAGAGATGACAGTGTCAGTGGTGGAAATCCAAGACCATCTCAAAGCCAAAACTCATGCCACTAAGGAGGCTCTCCCTGTGGCTGCACTGTCCTGTGGAGGAGGAAAGGCCATGAGCTCTGGGGACAGGGCTCATACATGTGCTATGTCACCTCCACAACTGCGTGGAATCCAGATACCATAGGGTGGTCCTGGACACAGGGATTAGGAGTGCCACCATGAGCAGCCATGCATTGCCTACACTGTGCCCTGCAAATGCAGCCATGAGGGAGAGAGTGGGAAAGGGAGGAAGAGCCAATAAACAGAGCCCAATGTAGGACCCTCACCCCTACTCCGGCCTTTCTGGGTAAAGGCCAGCCCTGGGCAGGACAACAGGGCCAGACTATCACAGTCCTCTTCCCAGTCGTCTGTCATTCTAGTAGAGTGATTGTGTGCCCAGAGCCAAAACTAATTTATCACGCAACAATGTCTGTTTAATGAGCACAGACATTTGCTTTAGAGCATAATGAAAATAAACGTCTGCAAAGCATTTTCAGCTGATTGCTCCATTTAGAGTCTGCCATATTAACATGATTTTCTTCTTTAAAAAATAAGCCCATACTAAAGCACACTTAGAATCCCCAAAAGGTCTTTTTCTCTGTCCCATTTTGATTTCAACATACGGCTTTCCCCTGGTCCCCTTCTGCACTGTGGCAGAGGGTACTCACACTCTGGGATGCCATGCCTTTCAGCCAGCCAGCCAGGACCACTGCAAGTGAGGTCCTGGCTTCCCCTATCTCCCAGCAGGGCTAGGGCTACACAGAAGAGCAATCCCAGCATGGGTCTGCTGGGCCAGTGTCTGTGTGGATGAAGATGTCCCTTGCCTCTTGCCCTGTGGCAGGAAAGCAATGATTCAGGATACACAAAGAGAAAGCATACCTCACTCTCCAAGCCTCGCACAAAACTACAGCAAACAGGGGCACAATATATGACCACTGACCATTGAACACCCCACCTTTTATGCATAGAAGGCTCATCTTCTTGAAATTGTCGGTACAAAGGAAGTGCTAATTTATTTTCACAAATTATGGCAGAAGTAAGACTGGGAGCATGCTGAAGTTATGGTTGCCAGCCCCATTTTCCAATGTTTTATCATGAAAACTTTTAAACAGAGAAAAGTTGAAAGAATTTGAGAGTAAACACCTGCATACTCATCTTCTAAATTCCACAATTATTATGTTGTTTTATTTGTTTTAATCAATTCCTATTTATCCACCCATACATGAAACCATCTTATTTTTCCATTATTTTCAAAGTTACTTGTGACATCCTGACAGAGCATCCCAAACACATCAGCAGATGTTGTTTAACTGCCACTCTAAATGTTTGGTTCATTTCTCATTGGTTAAATTTGCACAGAGTGCAATGCACAGACTGAAAGGGTAGATGAGCATAAATCTTATCTATATGTAAGACAAGCCATCCTCAAAATGCAAAACACAATTTCAGCTCAAAATGTGCCCCCAGCTTTGCACATAGCTCTTTGTCTCCACGACTGCCACCCCATAGTTCTGATTGTTTACAGAAGAAGAAACATCTTGTCTATTCTAGAACTTCACACAAAAGAAATTATCTATTATGCAGTCCTCTGCATAAGGATTCTTGCATTCAGCATTAGAGATTTGATACTCATCAATTGCTGCTTGTGTCTGTAGTTTGTTCCTTGTATAGATCCAGCTTGATCTGACCTCTACCATCTTGAATCCTACATGATATGAATGAGTAACCCTCATCCCTTTCCCCACATAGTTTCCAAGCATACTACAAATGAATAAAACTGTTAGAGTGGTAAGCAGAGATTTACAACTAGATTCTGGCATCATCAGAACAAATAATGAGCCTGATGTACTTGTTATTTTGAGATAAACCAGGTAAAGTCTAGCATGGATGAAATCATTTTTGTCCCAACTACTTTCTAACCCTTTACTTCTGATCCCCAAACTGCAGGGATCCACTAGTCTCTCTGCTACTCGGGACCATGATTTTGGCCTTAAGTCCCCTCCAAATCACCCCCTGCTCCATCTTGGATCTGTTTCTTTGTTTGGTTTTTTAAACTGGATATTCTTGGACCATTCTATTTGATTTTCAGGTAGTATTTCATCTTATAAGTATACCACAATTTGTGTAACCAGTCTGCTGTTGATAGACACCTGTGCTATTTCTGGATTTTTTGGGGGGGGCTATTTTGATATAGTTAACATAAAAATTCTTGTATAAGGCTTTTTGTGAGCATGTTTTTATTTTTCTTAGATAAAATTAGGGCTCCCAGACATAGCAAGTTAAAACAAAGAAAAAGATTTGAATTACATGTAAACAATGAATTTTTTAGTATAAGTGTGCCCCCATATGGTATTTTATTGGAACATAATTATACAAAAAGTTAATTTTTTCCTGAAATTCAAAATTAACTCAACATCCTGTAATTTAGCTGGCAACCCAAGTAGCAGTGGAAATGCTGGGTCATTATATACACAACTATTTACCTCTACGAGACCTCCACATCTCCCCTTTCACTCCAGACTGGCTACACCCTTTCATACGCCCGCTGACTACGCAGAAGAATTGCAGCTCTTGTATGTCCACTATTCCACTGAGCATATTGTTGTATATTATGAGGTTGTAATGTGTTTCCCGTACTATGGAAGAGACCAGTGCTTATTAGAGAATCCTGAGTTGTTCAGGAAGTTAGAAGGTAATTAGAAAAATCTGTGGTCAACAACACAGCAAAGGTTTAAATCAGTGGTGGTGAACCTATAGCACGGATGCTGCTGCGGGCTGTTTGTATCATTGAAAGCTCTGAAAGGTTTGCTATCACAGGTTTAAATGGAAAAAGGAGACACTGGAAAGGCAAAGGTGGGCCAAAGATGTTGCCCACTCCAGGAAAGAGATGAATGAAGATCAATAAAATGCGACCAGGAAACCACTTCCATCATCCCAGAGAAGAGGCCAAAGATGTTGCCCACTCCAGGAAAGAGATGAATGAAGATCAAGAAAATGCAACCAGGAAACCACTTCCATCATCCGAGAAGCAGAGGGAGAATGGAGCAGAAAGGGTGGGAAGCTAAGGGAACCACATTTCTCTCGAGGCAGCACTGGGGCTGGAGGTGCAGGGCTTAGGGAGAAGAGGGGACTTTAGTCCCAGCCCTCAGAGCGTGATCCCCAGGTCAGCAAGGACAGAATCCTCTGGGAAGCTGCTATAAGTGCAAATTTCCAGGCCCCACCCAGAATTAGTCAGACCCTGGGGTGAGGCAGCAATCTGCATTTTAGAGGTTCTCTGGTGATTTCGAAGCATGCTCAAGATAGAGAACCACTACTGCACACCAAGACTCCTCCCTACTTTGATAATTTCACATTTCATGACCCCAATGTATCAAATCCAAGGTGTTGTTATTATAAAATTATTTTGTAACTCACTCTGAAAGAAAAGTATTATATAAGAGTCTAGGTCAGTTGAGTGCTGACAGCCCGGGATGGGGACTGGTCACAGGAAACAGCCAGGATTACAGGCTTGGGACTTTCAGACCAAGAAGGGAGAGATCTGAGTGCTGAGTTGATCACCAATGATGGATGATAGAATCAACTACACCTACATGGTGAAGCCAGGTGGCAGGGCTCCAAGAGCTCCTAGACAGCCACGCACAACATGGAGGGCATGGAGGGTAACAAGTGGAGAAGGCCCGGAGACCCCGTGCCCTTCCCACACACGGCACATGCGTGCTTCACAGGCAATATCCTGGACTGTCCTTGGTAACAAACCGATAAATGTAAATAGAGTTTCCCTGAGTTCTGTGAGATGCTGTAGAAAGTTAATTGAACTCAAGGAGGCAGTTGGGGGAGGCCCAAATTGTAGCTGGCAGGTCAGAAACCCTGGAGGCCAGGACTTGCTCTTGGGTCTGAAACGGGACTGAACCTTCACACTATGGGGTCCGATGTGATCGCCACTTCGTGTCAGAAATGATTGGACTACAAGAAGCTCAGCTGGTGTCTGCTGCCACAGAAATAATTGCTCTTTTGCTGGAGTGGAAAAATCCCCACACCTCACGGTCACGGAAGTCTTCTTTGTGGATTGTTGAGGCAAGAGAACAAAGAAAAAACAGGCATTCTGTTTGTCCTCACACACTTGGTGTCTTGGAAAGAGTAATTGCTTATTACCAGTCATCGCTCTTGCATGGACTGACAGCACAGTGCTCTCTCTCGGTCTCTGGAGCAGTCAAAGTCACGATGTGTCGAGGCTGAGTGAGCACACCGGCCCCTCACTCATGAGTTGGAGCGCAGATGCTGGATGGCTCCTCGATGGAGATGCCGGCCGGGAGTCCCCCAGGCAGTGTCTCTGAGTGGCCAGGGCTCCTCACAGGACAGCAGCTCGGGTCCAAGGCCAGGATTGCAAGGCAGAGAAAGGCAGCTGGAAAGTGTAACTCCTCTTGTGATCCGGCCCTGGATGTCCCCAGGGTGACCAAATCCCATGCAACTGAAGGGAACTCCTACGTGCAGCCAGCTCACATTCCAGGGAAAGGATCTGACTTTGCCTTCTGCCAGAATGCCCATCAAGTAATTTTTAGTTGTGGATTAAAATCACCACAGTTTTGAAAGCTCTATGCACTCTCCCTCTGGAGGATAACAAAAGAGGTAGAATTTACATTCTTAGAGATCCGACCTGCAGATAATACCAGCACCGTGTTTTCTGTCAGGGTTTGCAGAATGAAGAACAGTCCTTAAGCATGGCTGCTGTGCCTTGTGACGTGGTCTATCTGGGCACGTGCTGTGGTCACTAATAAACCAAAAAGGATCGGTGTACTCACTACTCGGTGTGACTCACACGGCAGTGGAGGTGGGACAGTGAGCTTCTGGCATCCTTGGGAGGACGGTGGGTGGTGAGCGCCAGGGCTGAGATTCTGGGCAACCTCTGAGGAATGGAAGGTGATGGCCGACGGTGTCCGTAAAGGGTGGGAATCTAATCTAAAGGAATTTACCTTTACTCATGTCATGTGACATCCCCAACTCTCCAGCCTGTTTCTAATTCATGAGGCGGAACCTCCCCCGTGAGAAGAGCCACTGGCTAGGACAATGACAGCAAATGCCTGTGTCCTGGGTTTCCAGTTTCCTTCCTCTGAGTCCCGGGCAGACATTACTGGCTAAGCAGGTTATTCTTCCCTTGTTGTGCCCACATCTGAGTGTGTGTATGTATGTGTCCTTGTGTGTGTCTACCCCAGTGTGTGTCTCCGTGTTTGTGTGTGTCTGTGGTGTACCTATGTGGCTATGTGTCTATCTATGTGTGTCTAGACACGTGTTTGTCTGTGTGTGTGTGTTTGTGTGTCTGTGCCTCTGAGTGTGTATCAGGCCAAAGTCAGGAATTTTAAGGGAGAGAAAGTACCTATTCCATTGAGCAAGTTAACTTCACTTTTCTGACTGCTTGTTTACTTACCTATAACAGAGGATATTAATGCCTACCTGTAGATTTCCTGTGTGAATTAAATGGGTGGCAGGGGATTTTTGAAGCAAGAAGAGCTGCTGTGCATTGTGCAGAGCTCTGCATCATAAGAGGCAGAAGAGTAAACCGCAGGTTTCTGTGGAGGAGCTGCTGGAAGAGGGACCCCAGGGTAGCAACACCTGGCACTCTTGGTCCTCTGGGGGATTCGGATCCAGCAAAAACTTCCAAGGCTGAGCTGTCAGCCCTCTCTCTACTCCTCAACTGAATAAACACCTTTCTTGTCTTAATTAACTCCCTGGAGGCTGGGGGTGCTGGTTCTTAAGCTAAAGGGCCAGAAAGTTGAAGAATGAGAGCTGTTATGAAAAAGCATCTCCGTGGCCTCATGCACAAACAGAGAAATACGCATTGTTACTGTTTAGATGTAAAGTGTACCCCAAAAGCCTCATGTGTTTGTAAGGTGACTGGATCATGGGGGCTACTGATGAGTTCGGTAGCTGGATGTGCTGTTAGCAGGTGGAGCCTGGTTGAAGGTGGGTGTATTCTCCTCTCCAGCTCCTCTTTTCCTTCTGTTTCCTGGCTCCCATGGGCTGAGTAGCTTTTCCTCTGCTGTGCTCCTCTGTCATCCTGTTCTTACCTTTGAGCCAGCTGAGCATGGACTGAAAGGTTTATTTTACCTCAGAGTTTATAGAAGTTTCAGTCTGTAGTCAGCTGGTTCCAAGGCATGGCAGCATGGCAGGATATGGCAGGGGAGAAGCAATTCAACTCCCTTCTTTTTCCCTTTTTATTCCATCCGAGCAGAAGGCCTATTGACCTATTCCCTCTTCAGTAAGTCCATCATCCATAACCCAGAACTATGCTAAACCAATCAGTAAACTAATCCAGTGTCACATACCCATGATCCAGTCACTCTCAAAAGCCCCACCTTGCCGGTGAGACGGCTCAGCGGCTTAAGCGCCTGCCCGGCAAGCGCAAGGGCCCGAGTTCGACTCCCGGAACCCACATACGAAAAAGGGACCGATGATATCGCTCAGCGGCACGGCGCCTGCTGGCGCGCGAGGTCCTGAGGTCGACCCCCCGGTACCCACAAAAAAAAAAAAAAAAAAGCCCCACCTATGAGCACATGAAGCTTTGGAGGGAATCTAGGTCTAAGCCATAACATACAGATAGACACGTACGCACACAGATACACACATAAACACAACCACCAAGTAGCCCCTTCTCATAATGATAAGAACCTCATGTGTGCCTTTATCATTTTAATGACTTCTATCCATGTCTTCCTCTTCTCCCACAATGTATTTGGTCTGTTTTGTTGTAAAACACTTTATTGAAAGTAGAGCTGTGCAACATGGGAATTGACTGATTCACTGTGTTCTTCTGATTGGGTGGGGATCCCAGGGAAAAGGACAGAGGTGAGCTAAAGAAGCAATTCTGCAAAATGCTGGTTTCCCCTGGAGTGTGGCTGAGCAATAACAGGCCCAAAAAGGCCCGGAGAGGAAGCTCCACCAGGCAGGTGCCTTGCTACCGGAAATCTAGCCCACCAGTGAGCCCCTCACTCTCAAAACCAATCTGATCTGGTCTCCAAAAAGCAATAGGAGGCCTTTGGAATCCCTTTAAACCATCTAATCCAATGGCTTCTGTTAACAGGTGCAGAGTCCAAGGTTGCTTGACCACTTAGGTGAGGCACAAAGGTTTGGAAACCAAGTCTCCCCATTCCAGATGCAGAAAAGAGCTGTGAACACAATGAAAATAGGTAACATTTTAAAAGTGCGCACTTTTTACCAGCTCTGCACTAAATATATTGAACCACATGGATCCTTTTAAGCACTCTATACATGGTAACCACATAGTTTAACCCCATTGCACAGAGGAAGGTCAAGCACAGAAAATATAAAGCAAATCACCCATGTTTAGATGCTACAAAGCAAGGGGGCCAGGCCAGCATTACCCCAGTAGTGTGTGCCAGGGCATGGTGTTTTATCTACTATACTATGACAAGAGTCTAATCATGATAACAGCTGCTGTGATTGATATCCCAATATGGAGCAGGCTGACCCCAGAGGCCCTACAGGAACCATCCCCTTCAGCCTTTACTCTCTTACAAATGATAACAGCGAAACTCCAGCGTGGAACCTAGGACCTCTTCCATTTACTTCCAGTGCCCTGGAATGGTGAAGGTGGCACATTTCTGATTCTGTGCTTCCTTGTTTCTTTGTCCTCAGGCAGTTACAGATGAAGAGCTCTATTTGAATCTTTTGAATAATTTTAAATCTCCTTGGATCACAGAAAAGAAAGTTAAAAATATACCACTACCTGTGTTAATCAGCTTTCCACTGCAATGAGAAAATATGTGAGAAAATCAATTTACAAGGAGGAAAGATTTATTTTGGCTTACAGTTTCAGAGGTTCCAGACCATGGTCTCTTAGCCCTGTTTTTTTGGGCCTGTGGTGGCATGTAAGTCACAGCAGGAATATGTGGCAAAGGACCTCCAGGTGCCTGGGAAACAAAGAAATAAGGTCCCCAAAATCCCTCCAAGGCTACACATCCCACAACTAACTTCCTTCCACTAAGCTCCACTTCCTGCCACCTCCAGTACCGGCTACCTTGGGGTTCATGTTGCTACTGTAATAACCATGACTTTGTTTCTTAATAGCTCATCAAATAGTAGCATTTTTGCAATAGTTAGTGTCCACTCAATAAATTAGGAATCTGGGCATCTCTTCCCTTAAAAGTAAATTGGAGAAGATGCTACTTCACTCACAGAATCCACAAAAGACAAAATAAGAAAGCATATATGAGATGATCATAAGCCTACAAGGAAAAGTAAAGATTTCATTAAGTATTCAATATTATAATTGTTGGAATGACTGTGATTGGTGTCACCCCCTGGAAGGCCGTGGTGTTGAAATGGAGAGTTTGTAACAATTTTACTACTAACCTCAACATTTTCTTTGTCACCTTTGAACACAGCAACTGTCCATACATTGCAGCTGTGATCTCCGTCCACACTGCTTCCATCTGTCTGTGTGTCAGTCCTCCAGCCATCCTTCACCCACTATCCTCCCCTCATCTAGTGATTCCATTAACATTTGTTGAGTTCTCCTTTTCACTTTACACATTTTACTTCTAAATATGCTCTGTTACCTGTGTCGATCCTCATGAGTCCATTTCCATGTCCTAATAAAACAAACAACCCCTTCTAGTCCAGCCCTGTTAGACCTGTATGGTCAGTTATTTTATCATCTTCTATTTTTCATCACCCTCTAGATTGAATGAAACCTATTTCTTTCACCTTCTCAGAGGGGTCTTCTTGCACAGTCTATTTTTCATTTCAAAAAATAAGCCCTTGGAGTAAAGGTGAGGAAAAGCAATATCAGCAGAGCTCCTGGGACCAGGACACAAGCACGGCTTGCTTCCCCAGGCCCTGTTCCTCCAAAACTCCCCCCCTGAGCTGAGGGAGCTCGGCGTTAGTGCCCCTAGGTTAATAGTCTGGCAGAGGAGGCAGCTGAGTAACTTGCTCAAGAGTGTTATTGCCTTGGGAAGTGAAAGGAAATTAGAAAGATCCTCCTTTGACCAACGGCCTACATTTTGAAAACTGCTCGAGACAGAGACTTTCCAAGAAGGGAACGTATCTGCAGGATGCTTCTGACATTTGCATGGAAGGACTTTTTTTCCTTTTACTTGCCTCCAGCACCCTTTCTTGCTTTCTGTTTTTGAAAGAATTAAATGTTCTCTGCTCCCACCTGCAAGACAGACGCGAGGAGATGAAGGAGGAGAGCCATTACCTCAGCCTCCGTTTCTGCTGTAGCACGGCAACCCATTTGCAAATACCATAGGCAACAGGTTATTGGACGAAGAGGGGTTAAGGTTGGGGAGCTTTAAATCTTTAGGAGAAAATATAATTAAAATATTTTGTAAATGTTTCTATCCTTGCACTTTTCTGGCACTTGTTTTGTCATTTTCCAAAAGTAATATGGTAAGTTCCCTTGCAAACCAAAGATGCGCTTTTGCAGACAGAGAGCGGAGGACTGGCTTTCGAGCAGGTGTGTTAGTTGGCCCGAGTCATACAGGCAGTGCATGGCAGAGCCACGAGAAAAACCAACTCTCTACTCAACTAGTGCACTAGTCTTCCTTTTGTCAAACGTGTCAACATGCAGCGTTTTCAAAGCAGAAGACATCCAGAGGAAAATGAACCCTTCTTTCCACCCCTTCCTTTTCCTTACAAATGCCTCAAATCGAAGTGCAGGGACCTCCCTACTGAACTCTAGAAATAATTTCTTAGTTGGTTGCTTTGCTTTTCATTTTCTCTCTTTCTAGTTCTTCCTGAACACAATAATAACAGCGACTATTTATTAAGTGCTACTTACAGCGCTGTTCTAAGAACTTTAAATGTGTGACCTCATTTCTCTCACCAGCTCTTTGAGGTAGGTGTTGGCTTCCTTTCACGTGTCAGTACTCAAAAGCCCACGGAATATTAGGTAGCCACTCACATTCACAAGAGTAGTAAGAGATAGGGCTGAGATTCAAATCTAAACAAGTTCAATGCTCTTGATCATGAAATATTTTATATTAATCTTTCTCTAACACAACCTTTTCTAAGACCACTCTTCTATTAGAGAACCTTCCATAGCTCCCTACTGCTAAAGGATGGTGGCCTTCAATGTTTTCTACACCCTAAGTCAACCGTTATCTCTCACCCTGTCTCCATCTGCCTTGGTCAAATCATCCATCACTAAGAGGGAGGTTTGTGCTTTTGCAAGACAGTGTGGCCTCAGGCCCTTCTCCTAGACCTTTCCTGTCTCCACCATCTCAAAACCTAACTTACTTTTGCTTTCTCCTGCCAAACAGTGGATGCAACCTCTTGTGTGAGCAGTCTATGACAAGCCTAGTGTGCAGATCGACATGGTCCTCCTCTAAAATCCCTTACTACTGTAGAATATGGATAATTCCTCTCATTTTGCTCTCATAATGTTACATTCACTCAACTAAACAATTTAGCCAATATTTTTTTCATATCCATCTTCCCCAGAGTGAACTCTACCCACTCTGGCTAGTGTAGAGTAGATACTGAGAATGTATTTGCTGAATAAGCCAATGAACTACTGCAGAAGGGATCACCTTCTGCTCACGTGGAACCCACATCATATTTTTCAAGGGGATTCATAGAGCTGACAGCAATGATTACTCACAGCAGCAGTAGATGCCATGGTTCCCTTCTGTCATGCCTGCCTTTTATGTCACGTCAAAGCTACAAAGACAGGTAATATCCATATTTTACAGTTGATGCCTCTGGGTCTATGAGGTTAAACTTAGCTTCCAGAGCCAAAACTTGAACCAAAAATCATCGAAATAGCACCTTGATGATTACTTTTCTCTGTTTCCCTGTTTCCCAAAGATAAACATTGTTCAACAATGTCCTGCTTCATTTTTTTATTTTTGGTAGAAGGAGTAAGATACACATGACAATCCTGCTATTTTTTAATTAATTCACAAATATCTTTATATATTCACCATGTTACATGGTAATCATAATTATATAGAGTTAAGCCTTGTCATTTACAATTGATATGTTTTATAAAATCACAGCCAGCACTGAATTAGTGAATAGTAACCCATTGCTCCTAAGGAAATACATAGTTATATGTGCTGTGGTCATAATCTTGTTTATGTCTGTTTCTGTTTAAATATACCTCATTTAGACCCAGGTGCAGTAGTACATGCCTGTAGTCCCAGCACTCTGGGAGACTGATGCAGGAACATCCCAACTTTGAGCTCAGCCTGCGCAACTTAGCAATTTAGCAGGACCATGTCCCAAATAAAAATAAAAAATGTGCTGAGGATGTAGCTTAGTGTGAAGGCCCTCAGTTCAATTCCCAGTAACACAAAATAAAAGTAAATTTAAAAATATAAACATACTTTATTTATGAAAATTAAATTTCTTTATATTGTGGTAAAATATGCATAAAATGAAATTCATCATTTTAACTAATTAAATGTGCTATTTTATGGCACTGAGTTAATTCTCATTGCTGTGCAACCATCACTACCATTCATTTTCAGGATGTTTTCATCTTCCCCAGCTGAACCTCTCCTCCCCTGAGACACTGACTCCCCATTCCTCCTTCCCCGAAGTCTCTGGAAACCACTGTTCTCCTTTCTGTGTCTGTGAATTTACCTACTCCAAGTACCGCACAGAAGCGAAACCATGCAGTGTTTGTCCTTTCGCAGCTGGCGCACTGCCTTTCGCACTGTGCCGAGGCTCCTACCTCTTGGGCGGGCATCAGAAACTCCTTCCCAGGTGAGGCTCCTTGGTATTGCATTGCACATACCTGCTACCACATTTTGTTTATCTCTTGTTTCACCTGTTGGCTGTTGTAGTGCAATGAGGATGCACGGATCTATTCTAAACCCTGTTTCAACCTCTTGTACATATATTCCAATAAGTGGCATTATTGGGTCATATAGTAAGTCTGTGTTTGGTTCTTTGAGAAAATTACCATATCATTTTCTGTAGAAGCTGCTCCAGTTTGCATTTCCACCAGCAAGGAAAAAGTATTACAATTTTTTCACATCCTAGCCAGCAGTGTTATTTTGCTTTTTTCTTTTAAAAAAGCCAGCACCCGTCCTAATGAATGTGAAGGGGTATCTCACTGTGGTTGTGATTATTTTAAACATATACCACCGTAGAGCTGCCGAGCATTTCCATCGCCTCGAAAGAAAAGCCCATACCAAATTTTAGTCATCACTCTTCACTCCCTCGCCAGTCACCGCTCTGCTTTCCGTTTCTGTAGTTTTGCCTGTTTTTAGTGCTTGTTCGCAGCACACAGGCCCACACACCCCGCACGGAGCCAGCTCGCACAGGGCACACCTCAGTTCTCTCCGCGTCCTTTCCCTATCTCCCATCTCCCTCCTCCCAGCGAGGGAGATCCGCACCGCCTGCACTGCGTCCATCCTCCACTTGCTCTCCCCGCCAACACACAAGAGAAACCGCGCATCCCACATCCCCACGCATCTGGTTTCCAAGGCTCATCCATGCTCCAGCATTTGTCAATACTTGTGATGGGTAATTTTGTCGGTCAAATTTAAACACATATGAATGTTGCTGTGCAGCCATTTTTCAAATGAAACTAGCACCCGAATCAATAGACTGAGTACAGTGGGTTGCCCTCCGCAATGCGGATGGGTCTCATCCTACCAGCTGCAAGAGAAAGACCGCGCTATCCCTGAGAGAGAAGGAATTCTGTTAGCAAACCGCTTCAGATTGCAGCTGTAACATCGATGGGCTGGGTCTCCAGCCTGACAGCTACCATGAAGATTTGGAACTTGACGGTCTCTTTAACTCCATGAGCCACTTTAAAGTAAATCTTTATTGTACATCTTATTGGTTCTGTTTTTCTAGAGAAACTTGATGCTATATAATACAAATTTATCTTTCATTTCCTCTTTTTTTGTAGTACTGAGGATTGCACACAGGACCTTTGCACGGAGCTGCGTCCTCAGACTTTATTTTTTTCACTTCATATTGACACGGGGTCTTGCTCGGTCGCTGCGATGCTCAGGCTGGACGTGGGCTTGCGATCCTCCCACCTCAGCCTCCAGGAGTGCTGCAGGGGGGGACACGCGCCTCTGTGTCCAGGTCTCAATTCCTTTTTGTGAATGAATAATATGCCATTGCATAGAAATATATTTTGTCTATCAATTTGTCATTTGTTGAGTATTTTTATTTTTTCCTATCTTTGACTATTGTGAATAATGCTTCCGTGAAGATCAGAGAACAAGCTTTTGTTTGAAACTTGTTTTCAGTACTTTGAGGTATACACCCGAAATGAAATATGTAACCTTCGGAGAAATTACCAAACACTTGTGTTTCTTTTTTTCCTTTTTTTTTTTTTTCCATAGCAGCTTCACAATTTCACATTCCCTGTAACAGTACTGGCTACACATTTTTGCCAACTCTTCTTCCTTCCTCACTTCCTTTTTTTATTATAGATATCCTAGTGGTCATGAAAAGTTTCATTATGGTTTTGACTTGGAACCCTTTAATGACAAATGATGTCGGGCTTCTTTTCATGTGCTTCTTAGCCATTTGTACTGGAGAACCGTGTAATTCAAAAGGGCCTGTTGCAAGTGAAAGTTTAGTGAAAAACACTTTAACTTCCTCAGGAAACTCAAGGGAGGAAGGGCTCCTTGCTCTCAGTGGGAAGCCACCTGTATTGGGAAGCTCTGGCGATTTGTTCCTGCTCCTCCGTGACCTCTCCTTGCTTTTCCAAGTCTGAAATGGGGGTGTCTCCGCAGAAGCTATTTTTAAATCTGAAGGTGTTGAGTTTTAAATTTTAGAAAATATTCTTCTCCATATTATTTAATCTTCGCATCCTGTAAGATTGGCATTGTAACCCCAATTACAATTGAGAAAATCTATTCAAAGATTAAAGAAATTGAGAAAAACTGAAAAGAAGAAAACTTCATCTCCTTCCTTTTTAGAAAAGCAGCGACCTTATAGGAAAAACTTAATAAACAGGTTTATGAAGATGTAATTTACATGCTATACAACCCATTCAAGCGTGCTGTTAAAGGATTTTTATTATTTTCTCCAAGTTGGACAAACTCTTCAGACAATGCAAGGGAGGGAGGGCTCCTTCCTCTGAGTGGGAAGCTGTCTACATCGGGAGCACTGGAAAAACAGAAATGGCATAACACAATGTGTGGGCTTTTGTGACTAGCTTCTTTTCACTTAAAAATGTTTTCAAGGTTCATCCATTTCGTAGCTTGTATTAAAAAAAGTGCATTATTTTTAATTGCCAAATAATATGCAATTGTATGGCTATTCCCTACTGTATTTACTAATTCATAAGTTGATGACATTTGGGATGCTTCCAATTTTTGTCTATTGTGATGAAAGTCCTGTACAAGGAAGTTCCCACTCACATCCCTGCAGTTCCTGGTTCTTTCTGTTTCTATGGATTTGCCTTTCTATGTACCTTATTTGAGCAGAACCACACAATTCTTGTTCTGTAATTGGACAGACCAGTGTTATAGTTTATATCTAGATGACCCCATGAGCCTCATAGTTAAGGCTTTTGGAAGGTCATTATTGTGGGGTGTCATAGCTGAATGTGATGTTAGGAGGTGGGGCTTGGCCACAGGAGGTGGTCACTTGGGGACAGACCCGGAAGGGTGTATCTCCCTCCTCTGCTCACGGCTTTGCTCTTTGCTTCCTGCGGTCCATGACATGAGCATCTTTCCTCTGCCTAAATGCTTCTGACACACCATTTCCGTGTTTAAGCCTGACTCGCCTGGACTGGGATTTCTTAACCACGAGCCAAAACAAACTCCTCCTTCTTCAAGTTTCTGATGTTCAGTAGTGTGCCCCAGCAATGAGAAACTAAGACAACCAGCAAGTCTTTCTCTAAGCCTAGGAATTAGCACCCAGTGTTAGTATGAGATCTTCTCAGGTATTTCCTGAGTATGCCTCAGTCCTTTACATTCTAAATTTCCAACTGCATGGCTGAGTTTGAAAGTCCTGAATTCTCAGGCTCACTGCAGCTTCTTCTCCAGATCTCAGAGGCCTGTTTTACGTCTCCCCCGGCATCTGTGGAAGTAAATCCTGCTGAGGACTTATGACCAGTGTCTACCACTTTTTCTGCATGCATTGAGAGTTATTCAAAACAGAACTGGTGAGTCTGTCCTGCAGGTGGCCCTCCGAGAGACTGGAGTGGATGAACTCACCAACTTGCACCTGAGGGCTACTCTTTCCCTCTGGTTCCCAGGAGGAGCCCGGGAATGAAACTGTTACTACTCATGCGCCACCCACCACAGCCCTGGAGGGGGAGGAGAGGGGGAGTAGAAATTCCACAGATTTCCTCCAGGGTAAATGTGGATTTTTCTGGATTGGATGTTTACTTGATTGCTGTAAAATTTTGAATATGTTTTCAGAATTCCAACAAAGTCAGTCTAGACAGCTTTAAATTTTTTTTTAAATTTGCTTCATATTTTTCTGTTTTGCTGACATCCTCTAATTTTAAGATCTTTTTTTTCAAGGCTGTTTTGAGTATTGAATGCTTCTTGAATTTTCACAGAATTTTAGGATCTTGTTATTTTCTGAAAAAAAAAATCCTACTGATCATAAAAGATCAGATAAACATCAACATAATCATAGCAGGGGCCTTCAGTAGCCCAATATTACAAATATTCCTATCGACTAGGGAAAAACATGAGCTGAACCACACCTTCAGACAGATGGACTTAATGGAGAGCTATGTTTCACCCAGCAACAACGGAACACACATTCTTCTCAGCAGCTCACAGAAATTTCTCTAAAATAGACAACATACTAGCATATAAAACATGTTTAAGTAATACAAAAAGAATCAACATTATCCCATACATATTACCAGATCATAGCACAATGAAACTAGAAATCAGTGGCATAAGGAACCACAGAAATTATACAAAGAAATCGAGATTAAACAAAATACTCTTGAATATGGGTCACAGAAGAAATTAAACAGCTCCCAGAACCAAATGATAATACAACATACCAGAAACTGTGGGACACAATGAAAATACTCCTAAGGGGGACATTTATAGCTGTGAATGTCCACATTAGAAAAGTAGTGTGAGTCCACATCAATAAACTAATGATACACCTCAAGTTTCTAGGAAAAAAAGAACAATCCAAATTCAAAGTTAGTATAAGGGAGGAAATTATAAAGATTAGAGTGGAAATTAATGAAATTGAGACAAAAATACAAAAATATATGAATAAAGAGCTGGTTCTTTGCAAGTATAAACAAAAGAGACAAACTCTCAGCCTAACTTACTAAAAAGAAAAGAAAAACTGTATTGATGCAAATACAAACGAAATGAACAAAATCACAAGGAACCCTGCTGAAATCTAGAAGATTTTTAGTAACTACTTTGAAAACATGTACTCAAATGAAATGGAGAATCTAAGAGACAGATTCCTAGGCACATATGAATTGTCAAAACTGAATGAAGATATAAAAATCCTAAATAATGCAATAACAGATGATGAAAATGAGGCAGTAATAAAAATCATACTAAGAAAAATCAAGAATCCAATGGATTCACTGCTGAACTCTACAAAAACTTCAGGGAAGATCTAATGCCAATATTCCTCAAACTCTAATGAAATTGGAAAGAGTACTGTACTGCCAAGCTCATTCCCAGCAGCTGCCATTACCTTGATCTCAAAACTAGACAAGGACTCAACTGAAAAAGAAAACTACAGGCCAATCTGTTTAATGAACATAGACACAAGGTATCAATCTGCTGGCCACAGTTCCCTCATGAACTCTGGGTTGTCTCCTAATGCCATTTCACATGTGATCTCTAAAGTTCCACAGCCCAAGAGGAGGGAGTCGTACACTCTGTGCTCCTCACCGTCATCCTGATCTGCCTGTGACAGTTGTGATGCAGACGAGGTCTCCTGGCCAGAGAGTAAATGGTGTGGCAGGTGAGGAAGATCTGACTTGGAGGAGCTCATACTCTGGACCTGCAAATAGAATGCTGTTCACATTCAGGAAGGAATCTAGGCTGAATGTGTTTCCTAAACTAAGGTCATCGGCTTTGGGCTCCCTTCACAAACACAATAAAAGTGGGAGTGAATGCCAATTGGCTAATTCCAGCCCTAGGGTCACTGAGGCTTAGAGAGCTATTGTTAATGGGGGGAGGGGCAGTAGTGAGTCCCCATGATGGCTAGAGGGGAAGGTTATCTCTGTTTAAAAAACCCCAATGTACAAAGTAGGCCTTGTCTCTGAGGTCATGTTTCTGCTTCCACAGAATACAGCCAGCCTGGTGAGGGTACTGGTGGAAAATCTCAAAGCATGGGAGATACTAGCAGCAGTTGGTCCTGATGGAAAAGGCTGGGAACAGTGTGGAGGTGGTTTCTAGACCAGAATCACTTGGTGGAGTTGATCTTCGCTGGTGCTGAAGGTCAAGCCGTGATGGCATGTGGGGAGCGGCTGAAGGTGGAGATGGGTCACACATGTGGGGCTGGAACAAGGCCGGGCCTGAGAACACAGAGCGCCTGAAGTGAGCCACATGAACAAGCTGTCTCAGCCCCGAGAGCATGAAGTGTCCCAGGCGAGCCAGGCAAACTGGCCTGAGAACACGGGGCATGAGAGGCTAGCTGGTTGTTAGGCAGAACATCAACCTGCCAAGTGTATTAATCAATGTGCTGCAGTTGTTGGGTGGTTCTTTCTCCACTGAGAGAGAGCTCCACCTGACCTCAGCTTTCTGCATTTTCACTCTTGCTATAAAGGGAATTCTAAAACTTGAAAGAAATTTTAAAACTTACAGTCCGCCACTATATTCAAGGACAGGTAAGGCAGGCACAGCTCGTTCCCATAATTAGAAAGTGGTAAAACTCTGCTAGCCTTGGCATTCCAATGCCAGCTGCAGCATGTACGATAAGTGTACCTCATACAAAGTGCACCTTGTTGTGTTAACCCATTTTGAGGTTTCGGGGAATTATCACTCTGAGACAGCTCGGCTCAGTCTAAGACAGTGATTGATTCCTCCTGCACACCCTAGCCCTGACCTTCCTGCTATAGGATAGAAAGCCCCCAATTAACTTGCCCGAAATAAATCTGCCTAACATTGTATGACAAGACAATATGTAGCCAACTATAGAATATCCTGTCATCAGCCTTTTGCATTTACTGCTAACAACCTGTATAAGTGACTGTTTAACCCTAAGACAGGGCTGATGATTTGGAAACACAGCTTTCCCCCAGCCCACCAGCATAAATAAAGCTGTTTGCCTTCCAAGTGCCTCCGGTGCTGCGTGTCTTCCATCTGTCTTGGTCCCATTTTCCGCAACACTGCCTTCACTTCTTCACGCTCGCCCCCTGGGAGTTTCTGGAGAGCTGTGCTGGATGCGGCAATGGCACTGGTGGGAAGGAAGCGCCACTGGTACCCTTCAGCAGTAATTACGCTGCCCATATCTGAGCCCGTTGGTAAGGTTTGTATCTTTCAGACCAAAGAAATTTTATGCTAAGCAGATGCCGATACAAAGATTCCAAACTCTGGCTCCAGAGGGGGTGGGGTCAGGTCACCATACATCACTGCAGCAGTCACAGAGAGATTTCTATTCCCCTGGTAGACAGGGTTAGCTGCCCCAGATCAGCTTCAAAGCAGTTTCAGAAGACAGACATCACCCTTCAGCTCCCCTTAAGATCAAGGAGGATGAAAACTCACAGGAGAGAAACAGGAAGAAGGGAAGTGCCTGATGCTCCTATTTCACCCATGCAGCTGGAAAAGAGCATGGCTTGGCTGGCGGCCATGGTGCCCACCCCCTCACCTCCCTTTGTTCCTGCTCACTGCTCCCATGGATTAGAAAAATTAGCCTTGGTGTCCTGGACCCCTTATTAACATACCCCAGGCTCACACATCTACAAGAAGTGAATTCTTTCTGTTTTTACTTACCTGGAGATGGACTTCTCTCTCCTTCATTTGCTTACATACAGTTTGGATGGATATAAGATTCTTGGTTAAGAGGATCCTTTTTCTTCTTCCAAATGTGTAAATCCATTGCCATGGCTTCCACTGTTTCTGTTGAAAAATCAGGTGTTAATCCCATTAAATTTCCCTAGTATATGGCAAGCCATTTTTCTCTTGCTGTTTTCTAGACATTATTTTTTTTATCTATACTTTCCAACATTCATACTACAACCCTGGCTCTCCTCAGTGCTCTTTTCCCTACAAAACAACCACAGGTCACCTCTAACATGGAGTCCCCACATGCATGCCAGTCTGTGTCTTTGCTCCTTCATGTAATTCATGTAAATCCATGTTACTGTTGGGGTTGAAATGCATGTGGTATATGGTAGAGGAGTAACTGCTGTGTGCAGTTAACCCTGCACATGATATGATATGATATGATATGATATGATATGATATGATATGTATTATCCCTCTGGTGGTCCTTGAGACTGCATAAGCAGGAAGTTAAGGCTAAGACATGGGTGAAAACTACCTCTCTCAGTGCTAAAGTTGTGACCCAAACTACACATAGCACCCCTGCTGAATGTGGGGGACCACCTGGGTGGCTGTCCTTGAGAGAAGAGCAACTATCTCCACCTTGGCTGAACTTGGCCCTAATTCCACCTATTGATATGTACGGAGCTGGCTAGGACTTTTCCTTATCTCTTTAATTGGCTTTAGGCAATGCAAATAGGTCCAGCCAAGGTCCTGATGTGTAGTCTTTTAAGCAAAGCGACAGGCCTGTGTTTCCCCGCCCTTTGCTCCCAATACATGGTTGAGCCTGGTGGGATGGAGAGCCATGCTCCATGCTGCCGGCTGGGATCGAGCCTCAAGAAAGAGGCTATGACTTCCCAGGGCATAAAAGATTATACATCAGAGCTGAAGCACCGACCCCAAAACATTAGATACTATCTTGAATTGTGTTATGCAGATTACTCCTTCTGCATATACTTCCCTCTGCATTTGCAAAGGTGATCTTCAGGCCTAGCCCAGCTCACGAGACTCACGTACTTCCCGAGACTCATGTAATTCCCGCCACTCTCACAATCACTCATTCCCGAGCCACTCCCCTCCTTCAGAATTAATAAAACCTGGGTTCGGCCCTGGGTCGTGGCCTTTTGTCCCAGTAGCCACCATCTTGGCGGGACTTAGGACCCCTTGGCTCCCCACAACTATAAATATGCCTTAGTGTCTTTATTCTCGCCGTGGGTTGCATTGGATGTGGTAAATTGGAATTAACTCGGTAGAATTCCAATAACTTCCTTTTGGATTTACAAATCTAACTTTCTGGACCATGACGAGGACCAGGAAGGGCTCACTATATTTGGCGCTCAACGTGGCCAGGATGCACGACCTTCTTGGCACAACGACCACTATCCAGAATCACTTGCCGGCAATCCACTGGACCTTGCGTGACCAATTTGAAGGTAAGCGGAGCATTTTACTAATTATAGTGCTCAGACGCAAGTAGCAAATAGGAGTCTGTTCGTCAAGGGTAACAATGGGGCAAGCGTATTCTTTATCTGCAGAAGAGAAACAATTTAGCCAGTTGATTATGAAACTGTTAAATGATGCAGACATTAAAGTGCCATCTAAGGAAGTTTTTAGATTACTCCAACAGATTGCTACATTCCATCCTTCCTTTCCCAAAGCCGGTACACTCGATATCAGAGTTTGGGATAAAATAGGTGACAGCTTTTATGAAGCTAAAACCCAAAATAAAAAAATCCACCCAAAAACTGTAACCACATATAAGCTAGTGAAGGTGGCTCTCTTATCTTTGCAACAGAACTTATCAAAGAATAAAGTAATTGAAAGAGAAAAGGACCCTGAGATAACCATAACAAAAGAATCAGATCACCACGGTAATGTGCTCCCAAATGGGCTGCTGGAGAAAAACGAAGCTTGTTTAAAAAGTGTAGATGATCAAATGAATTCACTTTTGCAAGATATTCGTAAAGAAATGCAAAACTTTTCCAATTTATTCACATACTCAGCTTCATCCTCCACACCCAATTCGGACGGTAACATTTCTGCTGTGCTTCCCACAGCTAAAAAGCCAAAGTATAGTCATATGAGGATGTGTGCACAGCCAGTTTGCTTTCCAATCACTAAAGAGACAGACCCAAGATACCCTGCTCATAAATGCAATATGCACACGGCGTTTAACTTTTTGATTTTGAAAGAATTGAGGCAGAGCGTACTAGACAATGGAGTCCAGGCTCCTTATACTCTTGGTTGTTTGGATAACATAATTCAAAGTTTTCAGTTGGTGCCAGGTGATGTGACCCATCTCGCTCACACATGGCTGTCCCCGACACAATTCCTACATTTTGAATCACAATTAAAGATACTCATATCAGAACAGACACAGAGTAATCAAGATAGTGAGGATGAGAATACTAAAGCTATTACACATGAAATGCTATCTGGTGTGGGCCGATATGCTGACTTGAATGTTCAGGCCCAGGCCCCGCCCCTCCTTTTCATGCAGTGTAAAGAGCTCCTACGACATGCGTGGATTGCTGTCCCAGAGGATGGTACACCTAATAAGTCCTTTACCCAGATATTCCAGGGTCCTACAGAAACTTACACCCAGTTTGTAGCATGATTGCAAGAAGCCATAAATAGGCAGAATTCTCACAACAATGTAGCTAAAATACTCTTTCTTCAATTAGCATATGAGAATGCCAACGAGGACTGTAAATGAGCCTTGACCTCAGTACTTCATACTAAAGATTTATCTGTTTACACTCGTGCATGCCAAAATATTGGATCTACCGCTCATGCTTCTGCACTCATGGTAGAGGCTATATCCCAAAACCTTGCCAATAAATTCCACCTGATTAAATGTTTTAATTGTGGCAAATGGGCACACACTAGCCAACACTGCACAGCCCCTCTAAAGGTGTCAGCTCCTTCAGCTACTCAAGCTGCTACTAGACTAGGTGCCGATTTACCACCTACTCCATGTCCACATTGCATGAAAGGTTTACATTGGCAAAGACATTGTAAGTCTAAATTTCATAAAAATGGCACACTCTTTCAGAGAAACAAACCATGTGCCCAAACCAAGGGCCCCAGTGAAAATAAAAGGCAGGTCACTCAGTACTCCAATGATTCTGACCCAGTTAAGCCAGTTATATCCAGTTCAAACCAGACAAACAGCAGTCCCTCTGCCAGGATGGGTGCACAGCACAAGCTTGCTTCTCTTGTTTCCCTGGTCCAGTGGACCAATCAGAGTGCAAAATTAGATTTACCAGCGGCTTCTGGCATTCATTTGTTTGGGGGAGAAAAGCCAAATTTAATTCCCACTGAAATTTCCATTCCTGCCCTTAACCCCATGCATAAACCTGGTAAAGATGAGCCTTTAAGTAAGAAACTTTATTTTTCCCAGGGTATTTCAGTTCATAGACTTACTTGTACTATTAAGCTCAATGAGAAATCTTTTATTGGATTGATGGATACGGGAGCTGATGTCACCACAGTAAATAGCCAATCATGGCCATCTCCTTGGCTGACTAGACCCGCCCCCACAGCTTTGATAGACTTAGGCTCCCCCCAGTCTGTCTCACAGAGTACACCGCCACTCCCTTATGTAGGCCATGATGGACAGACAGGCATTGTAACAAAGTTTACTGGACCCTTTCCTGTCAATCTATGGGGCATAGACCTTGTGAAAGAATGGGACACTCTCTTAGTTACTTCTGACCCTCAGAGGTGTGTGTCACTAGCTAGCAAGATGATGGCTAAGATGGGATATCAGGAAAGCAAAGGTTTGGGTAAAAATTTGCAGGGCTCTACTCTGCCAATTGCACCTTTCATTAAACAAAATAGATCTAGAATTGGATCTATAATGGAGGCCACTGGTACTTTTCTGCAAGAAAGGTTGAGGATTTTATTAACATTGGTAGAAGAACAACTACAATTGGGTCATCTAAAGCCTACTTTATTACAACTATTTTTAAAACTGCTAAGGGCTGTATTAAGTAGAACTGCTTCATTCTTTATTGATCATATTGGAACCCATTTTAATCTCCCAGGCTCGTTGTCATTAGGTAATTATAATGCAGATGCTCTTGTAAATCTAGTTTCCATTTTTAATAAATTGAGACAATCCCATGAATTTTTTCACCAAAATTCTAAATCTCTGCAAAAGAAATTTAAAATTACCAGAACAAAAGCTAGAAAAATCATAATGTCATGTCCTACCTGTCAGCTCATTCCTAAGTCTATTCCTCAGCAGAGTTGCAATCTCAGAGGCCTTCAGTTATGGCAAATAAATATTACCCAGATAGCTTCTTTTAACAAACTTAAATATATTCATGCCTCTATGGATACCTTCTCACATGCGATCCATGCTACCTGTCACTCAGGTAAACAAAGTCAACATGTCATACAGCATTGTGTATCAGCCTCTGCTAACTTAAGAGTGTCACAAACAATAAAACCTGATATTGGTCCTGCTTATATTAGTAAACATTTTCAGAGTTTTCTTGATAACTGGAATATAAAGCATGATACGGGGATCCCCTATTATCCCCAAGTTCAAACAATAATTGGACGCACTCATCTTAAACTAAAAAATCAACTAGCTAAACAAAAGAAAGGGGGAACACGGGGTCAAAACTTTGCCACCTATGTTCTAACTTTTCTGAATCCTGCTTGGTGCAACCTCCAAACAAGTGTTTGGAATGGTCCAGCATCACTTTTAAATTGGGGCCGAGGACATGCTTATATTTCCACAGATAATCAAGAGACATTACGACCATCAGAGCTGTTCCGTGGCCAGAATCCAACCCACCTGAGAAACACGTCAAGGCCCCTGCCGAGACCTCAAGCAATGAACCTGACAGCGCATCATCCACTGTCCTGGGAAGGCCTGCAGCAGACCATTCATGAGGCTTGCCACCTAGTTAACAGCCAGGGTTTGGCTCAATCACCTAAAAATTTTTTCCTTGCAATCCTTGCTCTCCTAGCAGCTACAGTGGGTGTTCCTGTGGTTCAGGGAAAAGAGTATTGGGCCTACATACCTAATCCACCATTACTTAGACCCCTTACATGGATGGACAGGCCCCCAGAGATTTTCCATTCTATAGAGAACAGTAACCCCACTTATACTATTCTGCCTGGGCCACAAATTTTAATGCATTTACAAGAACAGGCTAAGCTTAACATTACCTCTCATTTTGTATATCCACCTTTATGTGTAGCCCATCTACAGCAAGATTCCAGCCCTTGTATGTCAGCTGTGGCTCAGATTTGGAAAATACAACTGTCTAAAGGACAATTTGCCTTATTAACCTTAAATTCTATTCCCTCAGATGGTAACTTTGTAAGAGATTTTAAACATAATATTCCTATCTGTATTCCAGAAGCTCATGCCCCTCATTTTGAGGAAGGAGATCTGGGCCCCTGGCAGATTTGCAGGGATCCATATCATGGACGGGCCATACACAAATTTAATTATTCCTTTGTAGATTGGTCCCCCAGAGGATTCCTTCTGGGAAAAGATTGAAATTGGCATGTGATTTCCTTTGCAGGCTCTCCCGATTGTACCATAACCTCAGAGGCCTTGTCCAATGTTACATGGTCAGGTAGAGGCCTCAATCCTCCCATCCCCAGACTCATTATCAATGACAAGGCTGGACCCATACAACATACTTTATGGAAGTTGGCCCTACCTTTTCATGCTGGGCGACTGCAGACTGGGTATCTGCAGCTGGTAGTTGGAGGAAAAGTCAAAGTAGTATTACAAGGTCATAGGTATATAAAAGTAAGCATATGTGTATATGATCCTCATGTACTGCTGATAGGGAAGATAGAATGGCAACAAAATATGTTCTCATGTACTAATTGTTATCTAACCCATTGCGTCATGCCTGAGCAGCTTTCTAATGACTCCACAGTAGTGATCATGGGCAGGATGCCTGGAGTTTGGCTTCCGGTCAATCTGACAGAGCCTTGGTATCATTCATCTACTTCCCTCTTGATAGAGACTTTGATTAAGAGATTTACTAATCGTACCAAGAGGATGATTGGATTAATTATAGCAGGAATAACCTCCCTAGTGCTTTTGATAGCCAGCGCAGCTATTGGCTCTGCGGCATTAGCTCATTCAATGCAAACTGCTCACTTTGTAGACAATTGGACAAAAACTGCTGATGAAAGCTGGAAAATTCAGCACGAAATTGATATAAAATTGCAAACCCAAGTAAGCATATTAGAGACCTCCATCCTTTGGATGGGAGATCAAATTGAAAGTTTGCAATTGCAACAAGGTTTAAAATGTCACTATAATATGACTCGCTTTTGTATCACCCCTTTACCCTATAATAAAAGCCTACATCCTTGGGGAAAGGTCAAAAAACACATACAAGGAGCAATCCATCAAAATATTACTATAGATATAGATGCTCTTCAAAGAAAAGTGCTGTCCATGTCACAACAGGCAGTCACATTCGATGCCCAAATTAAAGATTGGGATAAGTTCGCTGATGCTATAGAACAATTGAATCCATTTGCATATCTCAAGGCTCACTTCTGGTTTTATGTTGGAATTAGTGTGCTCATCCTCTTGTTTATAATTCTTCTCATTAAAGTGTGTCACAGAGGATTCACAACCAGGAGACGACTTGAGGCCATACAGCCACGACTGACCCTGCTCCAGCTTCTTCAAAACAAAGAAGGGGGAACTGTGGGGGACCACCTGGACGGTTCTCCTTGAGAGAAAAGCAACTATCTCCACCTTGGCTGAACCTGGCCCTAATTCCACCTATTGATATGTACGGAGCTGGCTAGGACTTTTCCTTATCTCTTTAATTGGCTTTAGGCAATGCAAATAGGTCCAGCCAAGGTCCTGATGTGTAGTCTTTTAAGCAAAGCGACAGGCCTGTGTTTCCCCGCCCTTTGCTCCCAATACATGGTTGAGCCTGGTGGGATGGAGAGCCATGCTCCACGCTGTCGGCTGGGATCCACGCTGTCGGCTGGGATCGAGCCTCGAGAAAGAGGCTATGACTTCCCAGGGCATAAAAGATTATACATCAGAGCTGAAGCACCGACCCCAAAACATTAGATACTATCTTGAATTGTGTTATGCAGATTACTCCTTCTGCATATACTTCCCTCTGCATTTGCAAAGGTGATCTTCAGGCCTAGCCCAGCTCACGAGACTCACGTACTTCCCGAGACTCATGTAATTCCTGCTACTCTCACAGTCACTCATCCCCGAGCCACTCCCCTCCTTCAAAATTAATAAAACCTGGGTTCGGCCCTGGGTCATGGCCTTTTGTCCCAGTAGCCACCATCTTGGTGGGACTTAGGATCCCTTGGCTCCCCACAACTATAAATATGCCTTAGTGTCTTTATTCTCGCCGTGGGTTGCATTGGATGTGGTAAATTGGAATTAACTCAGTAGAATTCCAATAACTTCCTTTTGGATTTACAAATCTAACTTCCTGGACCGTGACGAGGACCAGGAAGGGCTCACTATACTGAAGGCTAGGAGATTTACTGAACCATGGAATTTAAGGAAACATTGATAAAATCTTTCGATGACCACTAAGACTTCAGTGGCCATACATGTCAAAGAATATGAACTTCACAGAATTATTCAGGAAAGTCACTAACCAAACAAACAACAATGTGGTATTATCAAAAGATAGATATAAAGATCAATAGACCACTATTCAGAGTCTTTAAATGAACCCTTATGTATAGGTTCAATTGGTTCTCAAATGGCACCAAAATAATTAATTAGGAAAAATAGTGCTTTCGATAAATTTTGTTGAAACAATCGGGTATTCACAGGCAACAGAAAGGACTTGAACTCTATTTGACCACACAGCTTATCCTTATTTTACCTAAAGACTCCCTTCCCTTCCACGCTGTTCTAGAGCAAATCTGATATAGTGTTATTTCATCCACAAAACTTCAACAACTCTAAAATATAAGAACTCTTAAAAACACAGCTGTGATACCATTATTATAATGCAAAAACAGTGGATGTTTTTAAATCATCAAATATGTAGTCAGTGCTCAATTTATTGGGCCGGTGAGATGGCTCAGCGGCTTAAGCGCCTGCCCGGCAAGCGCGAGGGCCCGAGTTCGACTCCCGGAACCCACATACGAAAAAGGGGCCGGTGATATCGCTCAGCGGCACGGGTGCCTGCTGGCGCGCGAGGTCCTGAGGTCGACCCCCCGGTACCCACAAAAAAAAAAAAAAAAAAATCAATTTATTTGTCCTATTTTCCTTTAAATGTCCTTTTCTTCATTTTGTCAATATGTTGATAGGTTTCTCTCCTGAATTACTATTTTTCTCCCTTGCAGTTTACTCACTGAAGAGAGTAGACCACTAGTCCTTTGGAGTTCTCACGTTTTGGATCAAATGATTACATCCCCGTGATGCCTTTAAGCTAGTTCTATTGCCCACTGAATCTCTCGTAAATGGGAAGCTGGATACAAAGGGCTGACTGCACGCACATTCGGCACTTTGGTAAAGCACTGCGTGCTTCCCTCTGAGTCTTTGGGTGTAACCCAAATCGTTTCTAAGAGCTTCCCTGCTTGCATTTGCTTTACTGTGTGCCATTTCTTCTCCTCTCCAACCTGGACTTCTGTACCATGAATGTTAGCCTCTTTAATATTTTTCCTCAAGTCTCTGTTCATTTTATTCATGATTTTTGTCTGTTACTAAGATTTTAAAATTTTTATTGGTCTACCTTCAAAACTTTTTTCACTGTCCTCTCATTCTGCTGAACCCATCTAGCATTTTCGTTTCAGATATTATAGTTACATTTCTGATCTCTTCTTCCTAGTTTCTATTTCTCTTCTTGAGAATGCTAATCTTTCTACTCATTTCAAGGTTTTCTACCTGGAGCCAAGTTATAATATCTGCTTCATTAATGATTTTGCCTGTTTATCTCAATATCTGGGCTTTTCAGAGTTCATATCTCTTGATTGTCTTCGTCCTTGAGAACTGGTCACATTTTCCTAGTTGCTCATTGTGTAATTTTGAATTGGATCCTGGAAACAGTTAATGTTATGTTGTACAAGTTCTGGGCTCTGTTATAATGTTCTGAAACATTTTTACTTTTCTTTTAGAGGTCATGTTCATAACACAAAGCATTTTGTTTAACCTGAATTTGGCTTCAAGCTCTCGCTGTGCTGCTGCGTGCCTGTCTCATGCGCCCCCTCAGGGTTTAATATGACACTTGTGCTGTGCCATACAGCAGTTCAGTTCCCCAGACCTTTGCTATGCTTGTTCAGCCTGTATCCTGCATGTGCGGCTCAGGATGACTCCGTGACCAGAGGGGATTTGTGGAGCAGATGGCGGGTCTCTTCTCAGTGCGCTCTTCTCTGGGCCCAGCCCACGGGTGCTCCCCAGGACACAGGAAGCTTCTAGTAGAGCTCAGCCCATGCTGTGCCTCAGGGCTCCAGGGTCAGAGCCTGCCCTTGCCAGAGAGTTGCAGGGATAAACAAACAGCCCTCGCCTGCACCAGGATCTAGTCTTTAGGTTCTGACTCTGTTCTACATTTTTCCTGCTCTGTTTAATTTTTCTAGTCCGCAGCAAGGTGTTCTGTGTGGCTTGTCCTGATGTTTTGGCTGTAATGCAAGGCAGCTTGGTTGTAAAGCCACAGCAAAACTGCAGATTTACTGTTATTTAAATTTTTTCTTTGTCATTGATTTTCAGCAGTTTATCTGAGTGAATTTTTTTTTCTGTTTAGTCTGCTAGTAGCACAGACTTCTTAAATGTGTGTATGTAGGTTGTTGATCCATTTTAAAAGATTTTTATTAAATCTGTCTTCAATTTGGCTTCCTTCTTTTGTTTTATGTGATGTGCATGACTCATATTTAGATTTTCTCACCATATCCCCTGTCTTTCGTTATTTCTTCTCTATTTTTTACCACTTTCTCTCCTCTTGTTTTTAGTTTTTTTTATTATTGTGTTCAAGTGTATCTAAATATTTATGAAACTTATCCACTGAGTTCAATTTCAATTATTTCATTTTTTATTTCTCAAATTTATATTTGTTCTTTTATAGTTTTTAATCCTATTTGTAAATTTTCAACTATTGTTATTTTACTTAGTTGAGAAATAGTTTAATATTTCTGTCTGATTTCATCCATATTGTCTGTTTTCTCATATGTCCACTTGTTTCTGATTATGTGACATATACTTTCTTAGTTTACTTGTAAAAATAGTTTGAGGCCTGCTGGGTGTGGTGCCACACGCCTGTAATCCCAGCACTCAGGATGCTGAGGCAGGAGGATTGTCACAAATTCAAGGCTAGCCTGGGCTACATAGTAGCCCAGGGGCAATCTGAACTACATGGCGAGAACTTGTCTCAAAACAAAACAAAACAACAACAACAAAAAAAAATTAGTTTGAGGCCTAGAAGAGTTTTATATTCTTTCTGAGACTGCTTTTATTTTTCATTTTCCCAAGTAAAACAGAGTCACCTCAACCCAACTTCCAAGTCTGAGGATATTTAAAACTAGATTGCTTTCTGGGCACATTTAGTTCATCTTTATTGCTGGAGACCATTCTTGTGATTTCTAGCCCAGAATGTTGGGGGTTAGCAGGGCCCCACTGAGGCTGATTGCATGAAGAACTCCGAGCCGCCACTGTGAAAGCAAGAAATAGTCCAGGTTACAAACGGCTCTGCACACCACACTGACATCCCTGGGTTTCACCTTTTCCTAGACAAATGCATGGTGGCTCTTTACTATTTTATTCTGTCTAATGCCTTCAGTCAGCCTTTAACGGTATTTGCTTTTGTGATTGTCTTTAGGACTGCCCGATGTCTTAGCCCACCATGGTTGCAGAAAACCCCAGAACTGACATCTATACTTCCATGTATGTGTGTGTAAGGAAGGACATTGAAAATAGGCTTGACGCCGACCCACCTGCTACTTTATCAGCGTTAAACTGAGTATTTCATGTGACTAGCTAAAATGTGTAATTCCAAGTTCCCTTTTAGTTACAGTGCCCAGAAGGGAGGGGGGAAGTGTCTGACTTATTTTTTGAAGAGAATAGTCATAACTTCCTATCTTCCCTCCCTGTTTTCACGGAGTGGGATGTAAATGTGGGGTTGAGCTTTATCCTCGTACGATAAGGCCGTCATCGTGAGGCACACAGGCACACTGGAAGCGTCATAAGTCACTTGTGCTCTATCATCGTTGTCCTGCTCTAGCCACCATGCCATTCGCTGACTGCTGCAGGAGAAGGGGGTCCATTTCTATTTAGTTTAAGTCATTGCACTGCACTGCATTTTGAGACTTCCTATGATGTGTCTCACTGTACTCTGATAAACACAAACTGTATGACTAAAAGTGGGTTGCTGCTAAGATAAAATCAAATGTGAAATGCAGACAACCTCTGGAAATTGGAAGAGACAAGAAATTGAATTCCCTTCTAGAGCCTTCAGAAAAGAATGCAGATGCCAATCCTTTGAATGTAGTCTTCTTAGATCCATTCTGAACTTCTGACCTTCATAACATTAAGACAATACATTTGTGTTCTTTTTACATCAACAATTTTGCGATAGCTTGTTACAGAATAATAGGAAAAGGATAAGCTGAAGTCAAATTAAGATCCAGGGTGTTAGTCATGTTTCTGTCACTCTAACAATCTCCTGAGAGAGTTAACTTATCAAAAGAGAAACAATGGTTAACATAATACCTGCAAGAAGCTGAAATCTTTCCCTCTTAAATAAGGAACAAGATAAGGATGTCCGCTATCACTTTTGTTCAACAAAGTTCTTAAAACACTAGCTATAGCAATTAGACAAGAAAAAGAAATAAAAGGGATACACATAGGGAAAGAAGAAGTTAAATTACCATTATTTGCAGTTGACAAGATCCTCTACTTAGAAGACCCTAAAAACTCCACTTGTAGACCCCTACACCTAATAATGAAATTCGGTAATGGAACAGGATATTGTATAAGGTCAAATCTCAAAAATCACTAGTGTTTCTATATACTGATAACAAACTCACTGAGAGGGCAAGTAGAGAAATGATACTTTTCACAGTAGCACCAAGAAAAAAATGAAATACTTAGGAACTAACCTAACCAAGGAAGTGAAAGACCTCTACAATGAAAACTATTGTACTCTGAAAAAGGAGATCAAAGAGAATATCAAAAAATGGAAAGACATCCCCTGCTCCAGGATAGAACCAATATCATCAAGATGGCCATATTCCTAAAATTGTTATATAGATTTAATGCAATCCCTATCAAAATGCCAATAGCATTTTTTACGGAACTGGAGAAATCAATCCTAAAATTCATTTGGATTCAGAAGAAACCTAAATTAGCAAAAGCAATTCTGAGCCACCAAGGGCAAGGCAGGGAGCATCACAGTCCCAGACCTCAAGTTATACTACAAAGCTCCAGCGACAAAAACAACACAGTATTAACAAAAAACAGACTTGTGAATTGATGAACCAGAATAAAAGATATAAAAACAACTTCAGGCACACTCAGTTACATGATCTTTGACAAACAGGCCAAATCTCTTTGCTGAAGGAAAGACAGTGTCTTTAACAAATGGTCCTAGGAAAACTGGCTTTCTACATGCTGAAGGTTGAACCTGGAGCCATACCTCTTAGCATGCACTAAACTAAAATCAAAATGGATCAAAGATCTCTACTTTAGAACAGAATAACTCAATCTGCTGGAAGACAAAATAAGTAAAACTCTTAAAGACACAGGTGTAGGCAAAAACTTTCTGAATAAAACCCCAGTTGCACAAGAAATAATACCAAGAACAACAAATGACATTTCATTAAATTGATAAGCTTTTTCCACATCAAAGGAAACCACCAACAAAATAAACAGACAATCTACAGAATGGGGAAAAAATTACCAGTTACTCCTCAGACAAAGGACTAACATTTAGAATATATAAAGAATTTTAAAAAATTAGACCACCCCAAATTTAAAGACCTAATCAAAAAAATGGACACCTAAAATGAATAGACACTTTTCAGGTAAAGAAATATAATTGGCCAATACGTGGAATACATGGAATATTGTTCAACACCTCTGGCCATTTGAGAAATGCAACTTAAAATAACATTAAAATCCCATCTCACTCCAGAAAGAATAGCTATCCTCAAGAAATCAACCAATAACAAATGCTGGTGAAGTTGTCGGGAGAAGGGAGTCCTACTTCACTGCTGCTGGGAGTATAGACTGACACAACCACTATGGAAATCAGTATGGAGATTCTTCAAAAAACTAAAAATAGAAATTCCATTTGGCCCAACTACTCTCCATCTGGGTATTTTCCCAAAAGAGTTAAAAACATAGTACCACAGCAGCATATGTGTACCAGTGTTTATAGCAGCACAATTCATGAGAGCTAAATCTTGAGATCAGCCAATATGCCATCAACAGATGAAGGGATAAAGCAAATGTGGCACCTATACACAATGGAGTACTACTCTGCCATTAAGGAAGATAAACGTGAGGTATTTATAGGAAAATTGATGTACCTTGAGACCTTAATGCTAAGCGCAGTAAGCAGCACACAGCATGTACATCATATGGTTTCCCTTATATGAAAAAATTAATGGGAAAGAGGAGAGAGAGAAAAGAGAAAGAAGAAAGTAATTATATTCTAAGTATGTCGCTGTTGCTGGTCTCTGGTTTCACTCTAATGTGGTGTGAGGGCTCACTTTGCAGGATTTACATTTCTTTGGATATGTTAAGGCCTTTATTGTTGTTATGAGTATGGTCTATTTTTTTAAAAATCCCCAGACTAGGAAAATCTATGAAGACAGAGAGTAGCTCAGCGTTTACCTAGATTTAGGGGAAGGGATTGGGAGATGATTGTAGGTAGAGGGTTTTGATTTAGCATAAGGAAAATGACCTAAGTTTGAGTGTGGGTATAGTTATATAACTCTGTTAATATGCTAAAATCTATTGAATCTTACATTTTAAGTTTTAAATTTTGTAGTATGCAAAATTTTAGTTTGATAAAGTTGTTTTAATTTTTTTTTTTTTGTGGGTACCAGGGGGTTGACCTCAGGACCTCGCACGCCAGGAGGTGCCCGTGCCACTGAACAATATCACCAGCCCCTTTCTTGTATGTGGGTTCCAGGAGTCGAACTCAGGCCCTCGCGCTTGCCGGGCAGGCACTTAAGCTGCTGAGCCATCTCACCGGCCCCAGTTGTTTTAATTTTTAAGAAAAAGGTAAGGTTTATATAAACTTATAGTTTTGGAGCTTCTACTCATTGGTCAGTTGGCTCTGTTGTTTTCAGGCCTGTGGTAAAACGGAGCACCAAGGCAGGAAGATAGAGCAGAGCAAAGCCATTTACCTCATGGCTGGGGAGTGAAAGGAGGAAGAGGTAGGGACTGAGGTCTCCATGATTCCTTGGAGGCCATGCCCCCAATAACTTGAAGACCTCCCCCCATGCCCCATCACTTCCCTCTAGTGCCACACCGGGATTAGACCTTTAATACATGGTGACTTTTTTTTATGTTATAGAAAATCATTGGTTAAAATAGTTTGTTGTGAAATCTTGGAAGGCAAATTCTAACAAGAATTGCTGATAAATCTTAGAATATTGATGTGTGTTCAGTCAATTCTTTCTACCCTAACCAGAGTCTTCAAGGGAGACACAGTGGAGCTTTTGAAGAACTATCTCTGAAGAAACAGTCTTTCCAGTGGATGGCTTGTCATTTCAAGGCAGTTTGTTGCATCTGCTATGAAGATGCTTATCTGGATAATGGGGCTATCACTGCGCCATCAACAGAAAAGAGTACTAGTGCTCATGCAACCCTACATTTCAGATGGCCTCAAGAACGCCACCATCAACAGAGAGAGAGAGAAGACAGAACAGAGGGCTGTTGAAGAAAGACCAGAAGTTTTCAGAATGGGAACTATATTTAGAGAACTCTTTCGCTACAGATGCAAGTAGATTGAGTACATCATGCTTTCAGGAGCTGATATCTGAAGAAATTCCAAGTCTCACCTGAGTCTCCAAGCTTCCAACATTCAACATTCTAGAAAAGTGTCTATGAAAAGCAGCAAAAAGGCCTTGTTTCTAATGCCATTTCAATTTAGGCCATGGAGCGTAAAATATAAAGAACAGCATTTCAGAGGATAAAGCCAGGAGCCATGGAAGACAACAGACAATGCATTCTGAAAACAAAATATGGGGTGGCCCTGTGGGCCTTCTGCAGAACAAACTCCACTGTAGAGGCAGCAAGTGTTTTCAGTTCCTGCAGTTATGAGCTCTGCAGCAGCTGGATAGGGCTTTGAATTATGTTTCTTGGAACAGGAGTGAATATGATGTATGAGTGGGATAAGATGCTCATGGGTAACTGACTTGAAAGAGGTAGACCTACCCCAGTATCCATAACAGAACCCTTTTTTCCCCTAGGTCCATGATTGTCCAACAAAAGATGGCAGGCCTCATCTTCTTTTGCAGCTAGATGTGGCCCCTCAACAAAACTCTGTCCAGTGAGGTGCCCCTACCTCCTGTCCTGCCCACTCCCTCTGGGATGTGGGAAGGCACTGGCCACCAAGGGTGATGTGAATGAGCACACATCTCAGGCAGGGCAGAGATTCAAGTAGACGGAGCCTGGCAGTCAGCACTAATGACTGTTTGCAATCTTCCTTGTGGTTACTTTTGGAAAAGTAAAATCCTGCCCTGCTTACGCCAGTCTACTGTGGAGTCTCTTATAGGAACCTAACCTGTATTCTAACTATACCTACAAATCAACATTATGTGCTCTGCTTTTGATTCAGTAAAGAAGAGAATAGTTAAATTTGAGAGCACATCAAATTGAAGCCACTAAATGTATGTGTTTGTATTCAGCATCCTCTTCCAAGAAATGGGCAGTGAGTAAACATCTGCCTTTCCACATAAAAGTACCCTATCTCTCGCACGAAGTTGTTTATATGACTTTGGAGAATGTAGGCTGAGATAAAAAGATACCTCTTCTGATATTGAAAATGTCAGCAAAAGTCATTTACATGATTTGAAGAGGCATGTTTCGGAGGTATATCATATCAGTAGATGGAAGAGTTTGAAAAGCCTCAGACTTACTTTTACAGATGCAGGAGTGTTAAAGCTCAAGAAATTGGGTTTGTGTAGTTAGACTAAACCATGGTGCCACCTGCTCAGCCATGGAGTCTGGCTTGTCCTCGGTACTTAGTGCTTTCTTTGCTGATAAAGAAATCAGCCATGTCTTCTTACTGGAAATATTTAAAAGCCACGACCAGTTCCTGTAGTGGATCATAAGAAAGGAGAATCAACACTTAATATAATTATATGGGGAGAGAAAGAGTTAAATTGCCACTCTATTTTGACCTTCCAGCTTTCTACATTTAATGTCTGCTGAAGCTTTTAAAGTAGAACTTAAGAATAGCTTCTACTTAATATTGGGCAGACAAAGATTACGTGTATGTGTACATGCACGTGCATGTCGTGTGTGAACATGGAAAGTATGCGATTCACCATTTCTAGGATGGTCACCCATAATCCTGACCTCTGCCATTGTGTGAACCCCGCTCATAAGTGTGAGCAAAATCTGGGAAACACTTCTGATGACTGTAGTGAGGGCAGGAGATGAGGCACTGTCTATAATTAGGTTAAAGTAAACTTCTGTGACTTTTGTCCTGATGGCAACCTCTCTCTTTCACTGGCTGTCATGAGCACACTGCCGCGTTGCCAGCTGACTGCAGTCTCCAGCCGATACTCACCCGGCAGTTTGTGAGGAGCTATTCCCGTTGTCTGTTGTTGCGTGACTAACCACACACACAGAGAAAGACTCACTGTAGCACACACTGGGGATGCCACAGTTTCCGGGGCTCACTGGTATGAGCCCTGGGCCCCAGAGTCTCTCCCATGTCTGCAGCGAAGACTGAGGGCTCACTTGAAGCCTCAGCTCAGGAAGGACGGGAGTTCAAGCTCCGTGGTTCTTGGAGGCCGCAACCCCTCAAGAGCTTTTGGGGCCCTCAGCTTTGGCAGAGGCGTCTCTTGGTTTCTTGTCATGCAGGCCACCCCAAAATGGCATCGTGTTTCAGAAAGCCAGCAATGGAGAAAGGCTGCAGGCCAAATACAACCTCGTGTAACCTACTTCCCACAGTGGTACTCTTTCACCTTTTCCCTTTACAGCCAAATCTCATCCAAGATTACATCTTTAAATTTCCTTATTATTTCTTCAAAATTTTATGAAAATAGTTGTGTACTACCTAATATATTGCTTTGCTTGGTATGTCATGTTTTAAACTTTGCATAAATAGAAACACACTGAATAAAAATAACTTTCTTGACTTGCATTAAAAGTATTATGTTCCTGAGATTTGTCTGGGATGTTACATGACATTGGCTCCATTTATCTATTTATACTGCTGAATACCAGTGTGTTGTGTGAGTATAGTACTGTTTGTGACTAGAATTTGGCTTATTTCCATTTCTTTGCTACAATAGATACTGCAACTATAAAGCCATTTCTACTTCCGGGTCCGTGTATTCAAGAGCTTCTCTGGGGGTAGAGTTGGTTAGTCGTAGAATGCCTGTTTTCAGCACTAATGGATTATGACGAGTTACTTTTTAAAGAAGTCGAACTATTCATAAACCCACTGCTCATGTAAGAGGGTTCTACATATCCTTGACAAAATTTGACACTGGTTGACTTTTCAGTTTGTTTTCTAAACTGATGAGCATGAAAAGGCATCTCATTGTGTTTTCAATTTATGTTTACTGGTGGAGTTTTGAAAGGTGATTATTGCCAAAATGCTTTCTATTTCTTTGAGAGTCCTTAAGTCTCTTCTTTCATATTTTCTTCTAATTGTTCTATTTTATTAAATAGTTATTTTTCTTTTTTAATCAATTCATAAGAGTCTGCATACACTAGAGCCTAATCTTTGATCAATCATTGATAATTACATATTTTCTGCCATATCACTTACTTTCTGAAATACTTAAGTGGTAGAATTTATGAATCCTTACTTTTGGGTTCTTGCTTTGTTAACATCAGTTAAGAAATTCCTATACTCTTACTCCAAGATAACTGTAGTCTTTTTCAATGTAACCTAATTTTTTTTAATTGCTTTTCACACTGAGGCCTTTTTTCCAATGTGTTCTTTTTTTAGATCATTTTCTTTGTTAGTACAAGTTTGCAGTACATAATGTACACATTTCTAGTGTGGCATTGGCACATGTCCATAACCCATCTTTCTTTCTTCATCTCCTTTCCCTTCCCTCCCTCCTGATTAAAATTACCAATGAATCGAAGTTTTTTTTAATCCACTACCGATGCAATGATCCTTTTACTGCTTTTTCATCCTTATAATCTATTGACTTCTGTATCAATAGCTGAGCCAGCTTTCCTTTGTGTTTGTATTTGTAGACACTGTTGTAGCAAAGTCTTTCGAAGAATATAAATGAATGTGTATATGCTTCTACCTATTTCTCTTGTGTAAAGAAAGGCAGTTGAGTTTCCTATATGGACAATGATAAGATAAGGACATAATAGCAATTTTATTACTTTTACAATCTTAAAAACTTTTATAACCATTTTCACTTTAATCAGCCTAGAAAATTTAGCACAACTTTCAAAAATAAAACATAATAGTGAAAACTTCCTTATTTTTATGTTTTATCAGTATGTATTTGTGATACCTAGTAATTACATGTGTTTGAGGGAATTAGTGCATGCATATACATTATATCTTGATCAATTTTGATCCCCTTTACCCTCTACCTTCTTTTCCCTACCCCAGATCAACATCCCCATCCCCAGAAAGTTTACCACCCTCTTTCCTATCTTCTCTTTTTTATTTTGGTCTTATTATACTTTGGGTTTCTCACATAAGAGAAACCATGTGATATTTAACCCTCTGTTGGAATTACTTGACTTAACATCATAGTCTGAAGATCAATCTATTTTCATATAAAAATGACTCACATTTATCCTTCTTTATGGCTTGGGAATATTCACATGATGAGCATACAGGCTGCTTTCATAATGTAGCTACTGTGAACTGCACTCCTGTAAACACGGGTGTGCGTGTCCACAGCAGTGTGATGCCTTTACGTCTTTCAGGAAGATACCCAGGAAAGGTACATCCAGGTCAAATGGAATTTCTATTTTCAGTTTTCTGAGGAATCTTCCATACTGATTTCCATGGCATTTGAACAAGTTTATATACCTAGCAACAATGTAGAAGTGTTTCTTTTCCCCCATATCCTCATAAGAATTGGTTGTTTTTTGAGTCCTTGATTGAAGTCATTATTACTCGAGTAAAAGGAATCTGAGTTGTTTTCATTTGCGTTTTCCTAATAGCCTCAGATGATAAATACTTTTTCATGTATTTATTGACATTTGTATTTCTTCTTCTGAGAAATGTCTGTTCATTTCAATTGACTTTTTTTTTGGACTGGATCTTTTATTTCTAATTGTTTTTGGCTGCTTCGTATATTCTGGATATTAGTCCTCTATCAGAAAAGTATCTGGCACTTTTATTTTCCCATTCTGTGGGTTGTCTCATCACTCTGTTGGTTTTTTTCTTTGGTGTACAGAAGATTTTTTAATTTGATATAATATTCTTTGTTGATTTTTAAAATTATTTCTTCTGCAATTGGGATTTGTTTCAGGAAGTGTTTGCCTATGCCTATGTATTCGCATGCTTTATCTATTTGATCTTCCAGCACATTCAGTATTTCTGTTTTTATATATAGACCTTTGATCCATTTCGATCTGATTTTAGGGCTGAGTGAGAGATATGGTTCTAGATTCATTTTTCCACACGTGGATAACCATTTTTCCCAGCACCATTTGTTAAAAAGGATATATTTTCTTCGGCACTTATTTCTAGTCCCTTCGTCATAGATTATATGGCTACAGGTGCAAGTTCTATGAAGTATGCTGTTTGTATTCTGATTAGAATTGCATTAAATCTATATATCAGTTAGGATAACATGGCCATTTTGACGGTATTGATTCTGCCTATCCAGGAACAGGGGATGTCTTTCCTGTTCTCATATCCTCCTCCCTCTGTTTCTTCAGAGGACTGTAGTTTTCTCATAGAGGTCTTTCACTTCCTTGGATAGGATGATTCTTGGTATTTAATTTTTTGGGGGGTGGCTACTGTGAATGCAATTGTTTTATTGGTTTCTTTCTCTATACATTCATTAATGACTTTCACAAATGCTTTTGATTTTTCTGCCTTGATTTTGCATCTTGCCACTTGCTGGGTTTATTAGTTCTAAGACATTTCTGGTGGAGTTTTCAGGTGGTGTATGTCAAGGATCATCTCATCTGTAAATAGATAGTTGGACATCTTCCCCTCTATTCACAGCCTTTTATATCTTTCTCTTGTCTGATTTCCCTGGCTAAAGTTACTAGTACTATATAGAATAGGAATAGTGGATACCCTTGTCTTTTTGATTTTAGAGGAAATGCCTTCAGCTTTTAGTATGATGTTGGCTGTGGATTTTTCATACATGCCTTTTATTAATTAAAGGTAAGGTTTTGCTATACCCATTTTTGTCATGGTTATTCTCATGAATATATGTTGGGTTTTTCTACATCTATTGAGATGATCATGTGGTTTTTATCCTTATTTCAGTTTATATGGTATATAACAATTATCGATTTTATTATATTACACCATCCCTTCATCCCTGAGGTTGAAACTGACTTGCTCATGATGTGTGATCCTTTTAGTGATATGTTGCATTCTGTTTGCAAGTATCTTGTTGACGCTTTTTGCATTTATGTTCATTTAGCATATTGGCCTGCAGTTTTCTTTTTTATTGAATCTTTTTCCAACTTTGGTATCAGGGTAATGCTGGCCTTCAGGAATAAATTTGGCAGTGCTCCTTCCCTTTCTATTTCATGGAAATTTTGAGGAGTATTGGCATTAGTTCTCTGAAGCTCTGGTAAATATAGCCATGATTTCATTGGGTCCTGGGCTTTTTGAAGTTGGTAGAATTTTTACTGCCTTGATTTTATTGCTTGTTACTGGTCTATTCAAGATGGTTTTTACACCATCTTGGCTCCATTTTGGTAAGTCATATGTGTCTAGGACTTTATTCATTTCTTTCAGAATCTCAAATTTATTGGAATATAAATTTTAAAAAGTTTCTTATAATCCTTTGGATTTTAGTGGTGTCTGTTGTGATTTTAACTTTTTCATTTTTAATTGCATTGAAATGGGTCTTTTTTTCCTTTCTATTGGTAACATTGCCTAAGGGTTTATTGATCTGATTTGTTCTTTTAAAGAACCAACTTTTTATTGATCTTTTGTAATTTTGTCTTGATTTCATTGATTTCTGCTCTGATTTTATATTTTTTTCCCTTCTACTAGCTTCAAATTTGGATTGCTGTTGTTTTTCTTGGAATTTGAGATGCATCATTGAGTTATTTATTTGGTAATGCACTATTTTTCTAATTTAGGCATTTGCTGCTATAAACTTCCCCCTTAGAACTGCTTTCAGTGTGTCCCACTGGTTTTAGTATGTTCTATTGCCATTGTCATTTTATTCTAGGTATTTTTTAGTTTCTTCTGTAAGCCATTGATTATTCAGGAATGTATTACTTAATCTCCATGAGTCTGCATAGTTTCCATGTTTTCTTTTGCTGTTGATTTCTGGTTTCATTCTATTGTGATGTAATAGGATGCAAAAGACTATTTCAATTCTTTTAATAAATATATACTTTATAGCCTAAGATGTGGTCTGTTGTGGAGAAAGTTTGTTGGGCTGCTGAGAAGAATGTGTATTCTACTGTTGAACAAAACACTCTATAGATATTGGTTAGATCCATTTGTTTAACTCTAATATTTCCTAGTTGAACTTTTGTTCAACAAAACCTGCTGTTATTCTGACAGGTTTGCCTTTCTAAGTTACTTGATGTTCTTGCCTAGTGGGTTTTAGTATTCTCTCTTTGTTCTGTATGTGGTATTTGGACCATTATATGTAGTGAAGAGGTTCTTTTCTGGTTGTGTCTATTTGAGTTCTAAATGCCTTATTGATCTGGGTATCCATTTCAACATCTATATTTGGAAAATTTTCTACAATGATTTCAGTGAATTAAAATTTTTATACTTTTATTATCTTTCTCTAGCACCTCCCTGGCTCCTGTAATCGCAGGCTAATTCTTTTAGAGTCATTAATAAGCTCTCGAATCTACTTTTCACAATGTCTTGATTTTTTAGAGTGTTGCTGAAAAGTCATCTACTTGATCATTCTTGTCCTCTATTTCTGATACTCTCTTCTGACTGGTTGTATCTATTGGCTTGGCTTTTTATCATCTTTTTCATTTACAAGATTTCTGCCTTATTCTTTTTCATGACCTCTGATTCTTTCTTAAAGTGGTCATTCATATCCTTTGTTATTTTTTAATTCAATAAATTGTTTGTTTCTTAATCTCATTGAACATCTTAGCTAAATCCTTTACCTACTTATTTATATCCTCTTTGAGTTCACTGACCATCTTATGTACTTGCTTACATATTTGCTTACTTACTTTTTTCTTTAATCTCTTCAAATATCTTAACCACTTGTTTTTTAGTTCTTTGCCTAAACCTTCCTCCACTTTAGTGCCCATGGGATGAGCTTTTGGGGAGTTTTGAATATTTGAGGCATCTTATTGTCTTGTTACCTCATTATTCCTTTGGTGTTTTTATTGCTGTTGTCACTGAATTTTGTAGATCAGGTTGGCCTACAAAAGAAAGCTCTTCCACTATGGTATAGATCCTCAGCACTGAGTTGTAAGGAGAGAAAAACCACAAGTAATATCAATTTCCAAAACAACCAGTCACTTATCAATATATAACTTTGAGTTTGTTTAGCAAGTTTTCTACTCTTTCAATAACCCTGAAATACAAAGGATAAGTAATGGAAAGGTCTAGAAGATAGGAGTAGGTAAATAGGATTTGGAAATAAGTAAAAGAAGAGAAATTGAGAAAAACTGCAGTTTACTAGCAGAAACCCAAAGAGGCACAATAAAGAGAGAAAATAATTTTTGATACTATTTTTATACCCGTAAGGAAGTTGGGGAGGGAGAGGGAGTTTGAAAGGATAGTGTGGAAGCGGGGGGGGGAGGAGTAAGGGAAGGGTTTTTAAGTAGAAAGGAGGTCGGTCTTCATGGAGGTTGTATCCCATTGGTAAACCAAGAGAAACCATGTTAGAGGACTTGATGAAAGACCTTTGGCGAGGAAGAACCTGACAGCTGTATGTAAAACACTGTGGAAACAAAACAGTTAGTGCTCAGATACAGTTGCACGTAAACATATGCTCCTCACATAAATTCTGCAGTAGAAAAAAGGAAAAGTGAAGTTTTTATAGCGGTTTTCATAGACCAGAAAAGAAGGAGGCAGGTGGAGAAGGGGAGGGAAGGGAAAGGGGGCAGCGACCTTAAGCGGGAGATGCAAGAGGAGGCAGGGGCTGAGCTCTATTAAGGGCCTGACAGAAAACTCGCTTTAGAAATCCCGTAAAACAGCCGTGGTGAGGGGAACCAAATGGGAGTGGTAAGATGCTGTATTTCGATTAATCATAATCATTTATGCATAAAAGAAATAGATGAAAGAGAGAGGGAACAAACAAGAAAACTAAGAGAAAAATGGTAGGGGGAGGAGCTGAGAGATAAGAGCGGTTATGAAGGGGAAGATGATGAAGGTTAGGAGAGGACCAGGTTGTAGTTGGGAGGTGAGGGGTGGGGTCAGACGCTGTATCGGACCGTGGACTCACAGTGATGACACCCGCAGCAACCCCACGCGTGGGCCTTGGACTGAACTGCACAGGACGTTTCGCATTCTATACACAGGGCTGCGGCCATACACACGTGTATACAAAAGCCTGCCCTCAAATAAAACAAAACAAGCAACAAAGAAAAACACACACACACACAGTCAAAACAAAACAAAATGCCAAGGGTGCTACGCTCTGGAGCCTCGGTGCTCTCAGAATCTGAGGCCAGGTGCAGCCCGCTTTCCTCCGGGCGGCTGTAGCCTCAGGTTTGTGGTCGAGCTCGGCCACAGGCTCCACTTTGCTCTTCCCAGGGCACCTCTCAGCTCCCCACATTGTCCATTTGTGGCTCTGTCTCCATTCCACCCTGTCCGTCTCTGGCTGGCGACTTCAGTGGTCTCTAGGGTCAGGCAGGAGGCAGTAAGCCTGCCTGGGCACCATTCTGGTGCTTTTTCTCTGCCCCTTTCCTCCCGGGTCACAGCAACACTCCTGCTCACCAGATCTCATTCTGACCTGGAATTCAGTGGTTTCTGGGGCCTGCAGGATCCGCAGGTGAGCACCTGGGTTGCATTCTCCATGCCAGTGATCCTGCATCCCAGCTGTTCTGCTTCTGGGGGAGGCTCCTTCCAGCCTGCTGATTCAGCACTCAGGGCTGGGTGGAAGACAGGCTTCTGTGTGCAGTTCAGTAGCATTGGGGGGGTAGAAAAGTGCCCTCTGACATCTTTTCTTCTTACCCCCGGGTCCACCAGTAGCAACCCCTGCAAACTTCCCCCACCCTCTGGCTTAGACGTCCTTCAGTATCTGGTTCCAGGTCCCTAACCATGACCCAGCCCTTTGCTCTTCTTTGCCCCTGGGGCTCACTGGTCCTGACTCAGTTGCTGCCTTCAGTGATTCTCTGCGTGCGCGTCCCTAGTGTCCTGACGTGGGGGCCCTCTCTGGTGCGTATCTGGCTCTCAGGCCTCCACTTTCCAGGGCACTGGGCAGGAGCTCTGGGCTGGGAACTCACTTCTGCACTCGGGGTATTCGAACCTTTCCCAGGCTGATGTGCTCACTGGACCTGGGCTGTATGCAGTGCGGAATCGAGAATCAGCCCTGCTTCTTACTCTACACACCCTCCTTACCGGATTTCATCTGATGGCCTTGTCCTTCAAGTTGGCGTCTCACGGTTAGACTTTTTTTTTTTTTTTGTACATGTTTGCAGTTTACAATCATCTTGGAGAGCAGGTACAGTACATTATACAGCTTGGTTCTTTTTAAAATCCTTTCCCTTTTCCTCCCACCTCCTTCCCTCCTCCTCTTAAGCCCCTTTCCCCATTTTCATTCTTGTTGATATCTTAATCTTTGCTCATGTTTGTGATTTATAATGTTTATGTCATTGAGGTTATCAGGTTCCTGACCATGGCATAGCTTTAGTCTACTTATTTTCCCTCCCCTCCTCCTCGTTCTCCAGGACCCCTTCCCATGGTTGAATTTTATTTGCCTTCCATATCCGAGGAGCTGCTGACTTGGTATTTTCCAAGCATTTCATGCCTATAGCCCACCATGGTAATCTCTCTGTTTACTTCCTTACTACAAAGAAAAATGTTTAGGATTTCATGGTGTGGAGGATGTTCGCTACATACATTGCTGATAGCTTTTGACTTCACAATAGTTCTAGACAGATGGAAAGTTGCAAAGTCAGTGGAAAGAATTCCTGCACACACTGACCCCATCTCCACATGGCTGGGATCTTCCGCTAGCAAGGCACATCTCCTGTGACTTTGTGGCCCTTGCTTCGCATCACGTGAGCAGCTGGAGGGGAACTAGTCAGGTACTTTGTAGGATGCCCTTCAGATGGGATTTGTGGGATTCTCCTCATGACTAGGCTCTGATAACAGATTTTTGGAAGAAAAATCTCAGGGGATGAGAAAATGCCATTCTCATCACGTCCCACAAACAGTACACCTATCAACATAGCATATCACTGCTGGAGCGACCTTGAGCGTCTAGCTGAGGCAGTTTCGCCTGGAGTCTCCACTTTAAGGTTACTCATTATCCAGCCCTCTCTGCGTGCCGTACTCTTCAGAAAGATGTCTGCACGCAAAGCCCACAAGGGGACACAGGAGTTGTGCTTTACTTCCTTAAGACAGAAATATTTGCACAAAGTATTTTTAATTTTTCTTCAGAAGAGATTTTTCTCTTACCTTCCATTTTTGTGTCTCTCATTTGTGTATTAGTTAGGCTTCTGTAGAGGAACAGAATCAATAGAAAAAATATATATATAATTATATGTGGGGATTTGCTAGATAGGCTTAGAGGCTCATAGCCCGGAGAGTCCACCTGTGTCCATTTGCGAGATCAGAGGCAGGGTGGTCCAGTGTCCTTCTGCATGCTGGAGAGCCAGGGGATGCAGTCACTGCTCCGCCCAAGAAGATGGAAGCTGCAGACCAAGAGGGATGCAGGCTGTAGCACCAGCCCAGGGTGGAAAGCCTGGGCCTCAGTGGAGGCTCGCTGGTGCCAGTCTGAATTGAAAGGCTGGAGAAACTGGAGGGTGAAGACTGGAATGCTTTAAAGATGGGCACATGCCCTCCTCTGTTCCCTTTTTACTCCATCCAGGCTACCAGCTATTGGTTGGTGCCAGTGTAGGTCAGGAGGGTCTTTTCTCTTCAATTTACTATCCTGCATATGAATCTTCCAGACACACCCAGAACTGTGCTCTACTAATCTGCCAGGTACTTCTTAACCCATTCAAGTTAACAGTCACAACTTATCTGTTTATACTGATGTAGACCTGGATATCGTTATGGCTTGTGTCTAGATGTCCCCCCAAAGCCTCGGTGGTCATAGGGTTTTTATCAGAGGTGGTTGAATCTAGAGAATGTGACTGATTTGTAGTGCAATGCTGGGATTAAGGGTAGGTGACTGCTGGATCAGTGCACTGATTGGACTGGCACCACCCTAATCTTGGTAGACTGGATGCAATATAAGGGACAAAACAAGGTTTGTTTTGAGTTCCTTTGCTTGCTTTTGCTGTCTTCTGCCACCAGGAACTGTTGCCCTCTGCCATGTGCCACCCTGCCTTGGAGCCAGCCGAGTATGGACTGAAACCTCTGCACACTGTGAGCTAAATAAACCTTTCCCCCTTTAACAAGGGTGTCAGGTATTATGTCTCAACAACAAGAAAAGTAACTAAGACAGGTATTTATTTCATACTTTGAGCTACAAGTTTCTTGCATTTTATGCATTTTGGCTCAATTTATTTTAAATATTAGCCATGCATGATGTTTCGGTTGTCTCCTGGTATGCCTGACACACCCTCCTCACTGTGCCTGTGTGTGCGCATTCGGTCGGCACTGCCTTAATTTTTGGTACTATAAGATGCTCCAAGCTCATCTTGCATATTCCCTGCCCTGTTCTAAACCCAGCACTTCTCTATAAAGTCCTGATTCTTTTTATTGGAGAACTGTATTAGAAATCAAAACATGAGCCCTAGGTGTACTTATTGCTACTGCTGTTGCATCAGTGTTTCTGGGCCTCCTTAAAGGACACAGCAAGTAAACTTATGTGTTTTTATTAATTTATGCGTATACATATCTGTTATGGTTTGTGTCTAGATGTCCCCCCAAAGCCTCATGCAGTCATGGGGTCAGGCTTCCAGAGTTTATGATTGATTCACTGTCTAGTGTTGGGATTATGGGTGTGAGTGCTATACCCACCCTCGGGCGGGTAGCCTACATACAATATAAGGGACAGAAAGAACCTTCTCTTGCACTCTTTTAGCTCTTGTTGTTTTTGCTGTTTTCTGCCGCCATGAACTGTTGCCCTTTGCTATGTGCCACTGCCTTGGAGCCAGCCAGTATGGACTGAAAACTCTACAGACTGTGAGCTAAATAAACCTTTCCTTCCTTAATTTTGGGTGTTGGGTATTTTGTCTCAGCAACAAGAGAAAAGTAACCAAGACAATATCTATAAATATTTCTGTGTATACCCCACTGTAACAACATTAAGCTACACACAATTTTATACTGACTTTTCCAACTGCTATCCACTGCCACATGAATTATTCTGTTATCCCGATTTTTCAGGAGTGCTCTTGCTTAAGTAACTCCCCACGCAAACAGGGAGAAGGCTGGCTGCCACCATCTGGCCTCAATTTGCTTAATTGTTCAATTCCAGTAGAGCGGTGCTAGAGTTGTTAATCTATTGCCAGGGAGAAACCATCTGACCAACTCTTGTTGCTGTACACTGTCTTTGAGATCGGGCTTAGAGATGCCACTCATTTCCAAAGTTGACTAGTTCAGCATTCCTCCCTTCACCCACTTTGGGGGGTGATTTCGCCCATTTGTAGTACAATTACTTTGCTTGCTCATAGTGTGCCTTCCACCCTGGAATTCCTCCAGACTCCTTAATGCCTTCTTTAAATATGCACGCATAAGGGTTCTCTGTGCTATAAAGTCCCATGGGTTTTGACAAATGTAAAGTCACATATACATTATTATAGTATCACACGGATATATTTACTTTCCTAAATATATCCTGCCTTCATTTATTCAAACCCCACTACAGCGAGATGAACAAGTCAGGGCCGGTGAGATAGCTCTGCAGCATAAGCGCCTGTCTGGCAAGCGCAAGGTCCTGAGTTCGACTCCTGGAACCCACATAAAGGAAAAAAAGGGCCGGTGATATCGCTCAGGGGCACAAGCGCCTGCTGGCAAGCGCGAGGTCCTGAGGTCAACTCCCAGTACCCACACACACAAAAAAAATCCACTACACCCACACACAGAAACACACACACACACACACACACACACACACACACACAGAGAATCTGGTTTCCTGTCTCTGTGTTGGCTTTTCACCCGAATGTGCTGTAAATGTAATCATAGTGTATGTGGCCATTTTAGACTTTTTTCATTTAACAATATGCATTTAAATTTGTTTCTCTTTTCATATCCTGATAGCCTATCCCTTTGTATTTCTGAGTAGCATTCTGTGATACAAATGATATCATACTCCGTTAGTTCATTTATCTGTTGAAGGACCTCTTGTTTTCCTCTAGTTTTTGATGGTTATGAATAGAGCTCTTACAAACATTTGACTGTTGGCTTTTTATGAACATGAATTTTTAACTTAATTGGAATACAATATTTATATCCTCTAGTTAGACCATATTTGACTTTGTAAGAAATAGTGGCCGAATCATTTTACATTGCTACCAGTAATGAATGAGATTCTGTTGCTTGGCATCCTGTCCAAATATTTGTATTATTAGCTTTTATCTGTATTTTAACCATTTTAGTAAATGTGCAGTGGTATTTCATTACTGTTTTAATTCCCAATTGATGATGATACTGAAAATTTTTGTATATGTAATTTTCATCTGCGTATCCTTTTTGCTGACCTATCTATTAGATCTTTTGCCAATTTTTCAATTGTTTTAAAAAAATATTCTTTAATAGATACTTTTTATCAGGTCAGAAAATTTTCTACTTTTTGCAAAGAATTTTTATAATAAAAGCTGACTTTTATCAATTTTTTTCCAAAATATTGAGTTGATTATGCATAATCAGTTTTCCCTCAAGCTGATAATGTAATGCAGTGGGCTGTATTAATTTATTTGTGAAAAACCTAAATTTCACTTCTAAAATAATTCTGACTTGGTCTTGATGTATTATCATTTTCCTACATTGCTGGTTTGGGTTCTGTAATGTTTTATTTAGATGTTTGAATATATTTTCATTAAAAGTGATGTTGCCCTGGTTATAGATATTTTCCATTTTTCTCTCTTTCCTATGCCTATTTTTAAATTATAATATATTTCTTTCATAATTACTGATTTACCAGTAAAGTAATATATTTCTGGAAATTTATCAATTTTGTCTAAGTGACACTTTAGATATAAAATTTTCCAAAATATCCTTCTCTTGTCTTTTTGTGTATTTGCTGTTTAAGTTTATATCTGCTTTTTCATTGCTGGTATCATTTATGTGTTTCTGTTCTCTTATTTTCCTTGATCAGACTGCCCAGAAGTTTAAGAATATTTTTGATTGTTTTATTTTAAAAAATTATTCCGTACCACTTGTTAGAGCAGCCTTCATTCAGGACACTCACGATGGGTACAGGGACCATTGCACCGGAGCTTTGCAGTGCGGCAGGGAGCTTATATCAACCCTCAGTGCAGCCAAGAAGCAGGGCGGAGATCAGTGATGGAAAAGACTATGCAGACATCTTGGGGTTCAGGGGGATTCTGGCTAAACCTACCCATGGGATTCTTGGTGAAGAGATGCCGGGGAGACCTGAGGGATGGGGGAGGAGGAAGAACCTGATCAGACATCCTGTACAATCAGATGTTCAGGGTGAGAACCCTTCCTGAAGTGACCAGCAGTGTTGTTCGCTAACTGGATTTTATAAGGAAGATAGGCCTAGGAGAATATTCAGAAGTCTGACTTAAATTTTGCTGAGCAGAAAATCTTTGATAATTTTCATGGAACACATTTTTTGCTTTGTTGACTCTACTGTATGTTCATTGTATGCAGTAAAGCTATGATCTAGAATTATTTTTTCCTTTCTTTTACCTTCTTTGTACCACTTTTTGTTGATTTTTCTTAGTTTTAAATTGGACATTTATTTGTCATTTTTATTCTTTTCATCCTTTTTATACTATATACATTTAAAATTAAGACTTCTTTAACTATTACATTTCTCATGCTTAAAAGTTTTCTAATATGTACCATAATTTTCATTTGATTTGCTTCTTTAGTAGGATATTCAAAAATTTCCTACATGCAGAAATTAATGTTACTTTTAGTATTCACTTCTTGAAATTATTTTCATTTTGATCTGAGGATGTGTTCAATATGCACAGGAATATTGTGCTGAAATGGAACTGTGCAGTAAACCTCTTCAAAATCAGTGGTTTCTAACGAGCGCGCGCTTGGCATGTGGCGTTAGCAGACATTGGTCTCGGCTTCACATGACATGGAGGCTCATTGTACCCCGTAAAAGGATTGAGAAGTAGTCAGAAAGAGAGACTTAGTAAAGAGAAAGCACGCTCCACAGAGCGGGAGTGGGCCGATGAGGAAACTCAAAAGCAAGTTTGACTCAGAGTGGCCACCATTTGTTTTAGGTTTGGGATTAAAGTACACTTGAAAGAGTTCTCTGTGCACAGTACCAAGGCTTCTCTTCTTTTCCCAGAATTTGGGGCATAATCAGGGATGGTAACTAATTGGGTTTCTTTCCAATCAACTGCGAGTCTCCACCCTCACACTGGGATGGAGAGTTTTTGAATTTATACGGTCACAGACAGAACGAGCATGGTTACCAAAGCCCACAGCAGGTGTCAAAACCACAAAGCTAATGACATTGGCATGGCCACGGGGTTGTGTTTTACTCTGGAGCAGTTAGAACACATGCTCCTCGGGCGCGTGATGAGTGCTGGAGCATCTCTTAGGGTCATGCTGAATGTTAAAGAAGTGTGATTAGGATAGGAACATACCTTTTAAGCTTATGCCATGATGTTAAGTGTGGTAAGGATAGGACCGTATTTCTCGGGCTCATGCCAGGATGTCAGGAAGTGTGGTTAGAACAGGATGCTCTTGTAAACTCGAGAACCAGAAGGCCTCCTCCTGTTCTAAGATGAAGACCAGGATATTTTCCAAACTATTTCCTGCCTCAGTGGATCTGCAGGTAAGCTGAGAAGTCTTCCTGGTCTTGATGGGGCTTCCTCACATTCCCGGGGGAGACCCGGCTGACACTTTATGTAGGATGACCAGCCTGACTCAGCACCAGTCCGTCTGCAACAGGCTGAGCCAGGCATGCCCTGGTAGGGGCAGTGAGCCGGAGAGAAGGCAGGACACAGCACTGGCCCAGTCTACATGGGGGGAAATGGAGTTTGCCGCTTTACCAAGAGGAGTGGTGAAGGATACAGGGAGGGGCGAAGATCTGGATTATACTGCAATCAATCTACCACAGTAAATTATTAATTTTTAAAATATTTTTGAGGCTTGTATCATAAACTAGTATATGCTCCTGTGGGGAAAAAGGAACCCTTCTTCACTGTTTGTGGGAGTGTCGACTGGTACAGCCACTGTGGAAGTCAGTGTGAAGATTCCTCAAAAAACTAGGGTTGGAGGTCCCATTTGACCCAGCTATTCCCCTTCTGGGCATCTTCCCACAAGAATTAAAAACATCGTACTACAGCGATATATGTGCACCCATGTTTATAGCAGCACAATTTGTAATAGCCAAATCTTGGAAACAACCCAAATGCCCATCAACTGAGGAATGGATAAGAAAGATGTGGTATTTTTATACAATGGAGTACTATTCAGCCATAAAGAAGGATAAACTGGACACTTTTATAGGTAAATGGATGCAACTCGAGAAAATACACATAAGTGAAATAAACCAGAAGCACATGTGTAAGCATCGTATTGTCTCTCTAGTATGAGAAACTGAAAGAGTAAATAAGATCCAAAATGTACAATAGACATGGTGAATCAAAAAGAAACTGGTCAAAAGGAAAGAGAGACTGGAATAGGGAAAAGAAAAAAGGGAAAGGGAAAAAAATTGTATATATATATAAGATGGTTAAGATAGATACACTACCAATTTTACTTAGTTCATTGAAGAGTAAGGTTTGTGCCAATAATGTTTGGACAATTGAATGCTAATGTCTGGTATCCTGAATAACTAACTTAAAGATAGTAATACGTAATGTATTAACCATTGTTACCCTCCTATTATGTTGTTTTGAAAATTTGTTCTTCTTTTGATTTGTTTTGTTTTTTCTTCTCTTTAAAATAAAAAAAAAGGAAAAAAAAACTAGTATATGCTCAATTAAAAAAGTTCCATAATTTTTTAAAAGGATCATGTGATTTTTCTTTAGGGGAAATTGAAAATTCCTATTTAATTGAACTTTTTGCCACCTGCGTCTTTTGATAACAGGTTTCCCTTTGCCTTTGTCTCCACAATCCCACAGCCTCGACTGATTCACACACTGGCTTCCATCAAAACACCTTCGTGTGTTCTTTTAGAGTAAAGCTGTACTGATTGTAGGTCCTCTATCCAGGAGAGGGTCAAGGTGTCTTTAAAATGCAGGTATTTCATCAGCATTGCTACAATCTTTGTAGGGTCTCGTTACTCATTAGCACAGGTTTTCAGCGGTCTGACCCAGTGCATTTTCACCTTACATGTGTGGTTTGAACACCAGGTTTTAAAAACTTGCATAGTGAGATACAGAAAACCCTTGATGTGTTCCACCTTTTCCTACAATGTGGTGCAGCATGGTGATGAGAAACAGCAATGATGGCATCAAACTGAGGGAGTCCTGTGTTCCTCTCTGACTGTCCCTACTCATTGGCTCGGGAAGCACCCCTACCAGGTGCCGTCCTGCCAGCTGCAAATCTCTCCCTTCCTCAGCCCCATCTCTACTCACTTGGGGTCCCCAAGCCCTGTATGACTTCGTTCTTCTCCTTCTCTGCCCACTCAAGGATGCTGTCGGTCACGTGCTTCCTTCGCTGTATCAACTTCAACTCCACGGACGTTCATGTCACAAATGTCTTCCTGGCCAGGCCTGTGGGTCCAAGGCCCATGCTGAAATGCCCCCTTCCCTTCAGAAACCAGAGAGGTGGGTGGGCTGCACTTCCCTTTCCAGTCAGAAAAACTGCAACCAGTACAGGCTGAGCAAGTGGGAGACTTGGTAAAGAGAATCGGGTTGGGAAGGCTGGAAGAAACAGTGGGAATGTTGAGTCACCAGAGGGTGATAACTGTAGGAGGCAGCTGTCATAACTCGTGCTGCAGGGAATGAGAGGAAAGGGACAGGATCAAGAGGAAAGGATGGGTACCTGAGCCCAGTGCCTGGGAAAGGCGTGGCACAGTGTTGCTGGTGGTGATGCGGGGCCAGCCCCAAGGTCAGTCCTAATCACTGTTCCTGGTTCTGAAGCTTGATATGCAAGCTCGCTGTGCAGGTGCATCCACCCAGACAGCTGACGTGGAACTGTGCACATAGTTCAGCTCACGCCCTCGGCCACTTGCCCTTCACCCCGCACATTCACAGGCCATGCCAGCTCTGTGGGTCCGCCCAGTTCCTCCAGGGAGCCATGCTGACTCTCACTTTAAATCTACATACACTCTTCCCTAGATCTGAATTCCCCTGTGAGGCTTCCCCACACCCTGCACAATGCAAAGCCTCCTTCTTGAAGCCATTCCTCCCTCCGGAGTTTATTTTCATCCTCCCTTGCCGGGCCTCAGGCATTCCTTCTACTCCGCCCCAGTGTCCTCTCTTGTAATTCCATGCCGTCTGTATTTATTCCTCCCAGCACCACAAAATCAAGGTGTTCATTGGACCTCTCTCTCCCTACCTGCCTCTTCACCGCCTGGGGGTCCTGGGCAGTTCTCGGCATTCTTATCTCTCTGTATCGCTCCGAGCTCTGCCACATCTTCCCGGGCTTCCTCCCCTGTCCTTTCCCACCACACCGTACTCTCTCTTAGGGTCAGAGTGCCACCGACTACATTCCCTACCGTAAGCAATGGCCTGTAATGCTCGACACAGAGTAGATGCGCGGTCAGTATTGAATGATGAATGGATCTTTCTGAAGGCAATGTTTCTGAGTAGCAAATTATTTCACCTCAGACCTCAAGATTCGTAACTCAGTGGCTCTGGTGACGTGCCTCAAACGCAAATCCCAGGTCCAGAAAGGAGCAGCAGAGGGAGATGCAGCAAAGCTCAGAGCTGAGGTGAGGATTAGATTAAAATGGAAATTCCTGCATATGCAGCAAAGACTTAACTCAGTAGGCTTGATTGCTTTCACCCTCTCACTCTAAAGACAGATCTGCTTAGAAGCGGTCTCCTTGACCGGCTTCAGGTAGATAACTTCCCAGTCATGTGCTGACAGGACTGTTTTTGTACACCTGACATCTTGGGTCATAGTCTCGGTTTCATCCAGTAATTAGAGATAGCAATGTGATTCACGGTGGATGCTATTTTGGATACCAGAGGTCCCGGGGGCCACATAGCATCAGTTTGACTTTTGAGGGGCTAGAGACAGTAACTGAGGTCTGTTTTGCCAGAGCTGCATGTCTGGGGGACCAGGCTCCAGGGCTGGGGTGAGTGTCACTACAAGGGGACAACTGGAAGCTTGCATCCACTCTTTTCTGGATGTTGGCTTTGCCTTTGTGGATTTTAATCTATACATTTTCACTGTGATCAACCATGACACTGAGGATAATAACTTTCTTCCAGGTCCTATGAGTCCTTCTAGCAAACTGTGGGTCTCAGGGACCCGGCACAGTGGAGAACAGTCAGGTGTGCTTCGCAGATGGTGGTCGGGATCAGGACCCTTGGCACACAGCAGGTGTCTGAGAAAGCAGCACGCGAATGACTGACTGTGGTGGTTCACAGGTCACAGTTCCTGATGCTGTGGGTGGGATGAAGCTCTGTCAGACTCATCTGGAGGCTGAGCTCAGGGTCACCCAGCCCTGCAGCCCCCCAGGCTGAGATGGGCACTCGCTCCTCTCCCTGTGGCCTCTGCTTGGCAAATCTGCTTCTCACCTGGTTGATACTTCCTGGGGCCCGGGGCTACAGCGCCTCCTGCTGGACCAGTTTGTGCTAAGCTCTGCTATCAGGGGAGGAGGAGGCTGCCTGCGGGCCCAGGCCCTGTCTGCCCTCAGCTTTCCCTGGTCTGCTCTGTGAGGGCATGAGGTGTCTTTTGTGGGCAAGCAGCATCAGAAGAGGGAGATGCCAGTACTTCTGCCATCTGCCTGGTGCTGGGCCGTGCTGCAGTCACCGCTGAGTCCTGCGGGGCTTCCAGCTCATCCTATTTCCCAGGCCTCGGAGACACGGCCTCGTTCTTCCATTCCTTAGCTGGTTTCCTGCTTTGCCAGACTCTGTGCTGCCTGCCTCCCCAAGTGCAGGAGTTTAGGAGCTCAGCAGTTTCCTCTTTCCTGACAACATCTATCTTTAGGCCTGTGAGGACCTCTGAGTTCCCACCAGGTGACCATGGGTAGCTGGGAAACAGCAGGACCTCGGTCCATGAGCAAAGCCATGTCCACATTGCCCACGAGAAGGACCATGAGGCCAGTCAGACAGAGCACACGCTCCGGACTGTGTGGACCTGGCCGAGGACGGCTCCTTCTCAGTTCCAAGCCCCTTGCACGTTGCAGGACGCAAAGGTCACAAGCACAAGGGAAGCGGGACAGTGTGGCTCAGCGGGACCCACGCTCCTAGATGCCGTTCTTATGTGCCTGCCCAGTTAGTGCTGGCCCTATTTCGTACACCCTGAGGATAGAGCCGGGCTGCAGCACTGTAGCAGCTCATGCCTGCTGTCACCATCTGCAGCTCACCTGGAGGCATGGGCATCACCCAGAGCTGCATGTCAGTGGTTTCCTCTGGATTTCTTCCTTCAGCTTTTCCCAGGCCTGGCTGGCAGAGAGGCAGTGCTGTGGCTCCCTCAGGCCACCGCCTGCATCAAGCTGGTTGGGTAGAGCAGTGTCCAGTTTGCCCTTGACCTTGTGCTCATCAGTTTCATTTCTCCTGCCCTGGCCAGCTGACCTGTGGAGGGGCTCACGACCTCGGGCTCCACACTGGACACAGTCGCAGCCGCCTCCTCAGCATCCCCCAGCTCCCACCTTGGGCAAAGTTCAGCTCCAACACCAAATCCCTACCTCTACCTGTCAGCTGTCCTCTTTCTGGTTCACCACTGACTGACACAGGATGGAAAGTTGCTTCCTTGGGTGGGAGTGGGGGCGTGGGGTGGGAGACAGCAAGGAAGCTGCACAGAGAGGGACACTCAGATCTGTCCCAGGCGGCCACGGCTCCCCCATCACGCTGTCCGGGAGTCTGTGTGGTGCAGACCACATAGTGTGGACTCCTTCAGCTTGCTTTGGGCTCCCGGAAAGAGCACAAGTCCCTTCTGGGGAGCACCCAGGACACTTGGACCCAAGCTGCCCATCATAGAAGTGGCTCCACCCACGCTGCAGTGCCTCGGAGCCCAGGGATGGGGCACTGCTCCAGAAAGCCAGGGGAAGTCACCGCCCTCAGCCCCTAAGTTCCACCTGAGTGCAGAAATAATCCAGAGTCCCGTGGGGCCCTGTAATGGGTGAGGTCCATCAGCTGCCCCTCCCCCACCAGTGGGCCCTGCATGGAAAAGTTCATTTATTTGTGTTTTGTGGCTTATTTTGTGGGAAGAAAAATCAATAAAGACATTCATTTTTACGGTTTAAATGTGCCAGGCAAAATCAGAGCATCATCAAACCTGTGCTTTATGCCTTCTATTTCCACAGGTGAATGGGTGTAAACAAAATTACACTTTGACTTGGAAAGCACTCCAGGAAGGGCTCTTCTGCCTCAAGCTCTGATCCTTGAGATGAAGCAGATGGAGAGGCCTGGTCCCCAGCTGGAAGCCAGCACTTCTGTCACCAGCGCCTCCCAAGTCTGGAGCCTGTGGCCGCTACCATGGCAAAAGAGGCACTGCAGAGCTGGGGTGCCCCTGCGCCTGGCCACTCCACCTTCCTTAGGGGAGAGCACACGAGACCTTATGCTGGGCTTTGTACATGCAGGGAGCTGCACAGTCTTGTACAAAGTCACTTTTCCACAGCTGCCAGTATCCCCTCCCTTTGACACTCCTGCCTTGCTTTAAACTGGCACCAACAAATGAAGAAATGTTCATGCTGCCTCTCTCCAGGAAATATGAACTGCGCGCCTGCTACGTGCCAGGCACTGGACCAACACTTGCCTTCCAGAACCCACCTTCACAAGCAGACCACCAAAGGGCATCTCCTCCTTGCTCTCTCCTCTCCTCCCTTCCCCTCCCCTCCCCTCTCCTCTCCTCTTTCTTCCCTCTCCTCCTCTCTTATCTCTCCATTCCTCTCTCTCCTTTCCCTCCCTTCCTCCCTCCTTCTCTAGCTTCATCTCTTCCTTCTGTGGATGCAGCTGACCCCATAGCCTGCCTCTTCCCCGCACTGCCTGCAGCCACAGACCCACCTGCATGCTGGCTGGCTGCGGTCAGGCTCGCTGCCTGCCCCCGCGCTGCGCCTTGCACTGGACTCACAGATCCCTGCTTCATTTTTCCCTGCCTTTCAGGGCCGAGTCCAAGGGCAGCTTTTGGATATCCTGTCTTGTTATTTCCCTGACAGTGGACACGGCTGACCTTCCCTGCTGCCCACCACACGTCGTTCAGGTCTGTCACATCGCTGTTGGTCCACCTTCTCTCTGGCTGCTATGCCGGCTTTGTTTTTGTCACCTGTCACTTATGCATGGTTTCCTCAGGGATTATGCCTCCTCCCTCTTCACTTCTCCTTCATTCTTTGTGGTTAATTCATTCTCAGAACTCAACTGCTCGCACTCAGCCCTCTGGTCAGTGTTTCTAGTCCGTCTCTCCCATGTGGCCTTGGGACCCCTCCTCTGAGGTCAGCTTAGCAGAAAGTGGTTCTTGCTGACTACCACCCTACTCTCGCTCCCACCCAGGTTCCTCACTCTCACCAAGGGCAGGAGCCTCCAGGAAGGGTTATTGCAGGCTCCCTGCTGAGCTCCTGCAGACCCATGCGACACCTCAGGAGCCTGGGACCTATGGCATCGTCTCCCCCACACCAGCCTGCAAGCTCCCCAGGCCTAGACCACATGAGAGCAAATGTAGACCCTCTGCATTTGAATTAGGGCCTCATAAGTACTAGGAAGGATAAGTGTCTTCTTCCCTCACAGGTAAATGAAGTACAAGAAAGAAGATACCTATGATAAGTTGAACCTTGTTTTGCTGTGTTTGAGATAGGATTCATTATGTAGTCCAGGCTAGTCTTGAACTGTGTAATACATGCTTGCCTCGAACTTGTGATTCCCCCTGCCTCAACCTCCCTAATACTGGGATTACAGGTAAAAGTAAAAGTGTTAGGCAATAGACTTGATTCATATTCCAAAATGTTACTGGAGGACAGGACTAATTCTGCCAGAGGGAGAAGGGTGAACTTTCATGGCAGCAGAGCTACCTGAGTTGAAGTGAAACCAATAAGGAGAAGCCAACTGGACAGAGGCATTTCAGGAAGAGGAAACAAAATATGCGAAACAAAGAGAAACGTTCTCCAAATTTGAGAACTAAGTGGGACACGAACCAGGAGGCTGAGGCGAGACTTGCTGTCTCCCCTAAGCTGAAGGTGGAGGGACGTGCTCAGCCCACAGCGGAGCTGGGGCATTGCTATGAGGCCCCTGCCAGCAGCGCCTCGTGGTTGGCAAGGGCCTGGCTAGCGTGACATGCACAGAAGGAACGAGCTTGCCAAAGCCAGTGGGCGCAGGGCGCAAGCTGTGCTTAGCCCACCTGAGAGAGGACACAGCCCCGTTAGGCCAGTGGTGCTGACTGAGAAGAGGAGCTGGGAATGCCGTCTTTCAGACTCCAAATACACAGGGATGCACTGGGAAGCAAGAAGGATGGGTGTGATGGAAATGCCTCAGAGACTCCTCCTGTGCCCTGGGGGACATTAGCTGTGTGGCAGAAATGGGTACTATCTGGAAGTCTACTTAAATTGCAGGGACTTCCTCATGCATTATTTGTAATTGTCAAAAGTGTATCTCTAGACTGAAGGCTTTGATTTTCATGTTTAGAGCAGTTTTTGCTGATTTATTTAACACATACCCCTTACGACTTTTATTTATATCTGTACCAGACAACCAGAATCTGAATAGCTTTATTCGTCCGTAGTTTATATGGATGAAAATGCAATAAGCTTGACAAATATTCTCTCAACGCAATAAATAGCTTCAGTCTGTGTCCCTGAACTTTCCAGATTTGATTAATTTACCCCAGGGAGTGGGCCTGCTCTCTCTCACACTGATCACTTCAGAAACAGCCAGGGAGGTGTCCACACTGTGCCACCGCAATCCAGGTCTCCCAGCCTCTGGCTTTGTGAAGGAGCCAATCCACCTGCCATCTGCCTACTTCTGTTCTAGACCCTTACGGAAACCGACCGTAACTCAAAGGAAGCAGATCTCAGACTTTAGACATCGCCCAGGTCCGGAAAAATAGCTCATTTCATCAGCTACTCTTTTTTTTTTTTTTTTTTTTTTAATGTGGGTACCGGGTTCGAACTCAGGACCTCGCACTTGCCAGTAGGCGCCTGTGCCACTGAGCCATATCACCGGCCCTTTTTTCCTTTTTATGTGGGTATCAGGAGTGGAACTCAGGACCTGGCGCTTGCCAGGCAGGCGCTTATGCCGCTGAGCTATCTCACCGGCCTCTCATCAGCTACTCTTGTCTGGCTCATAATGAGACAGGAATAGAAGATCCAGTGGGCTGTGAGGGTGGGAGGCAGGAGGCATTCTGATGGGCGTATCTTGATCTTGCAGCTGATGGTTGCTGCGAAGGAGCATCTTTTCATTTCTGTGTTCGGATGCAGTGTGTGTTGTCTCTAGCACTTTCCCTCCAGGCCTCTGAAGGTCTGACACAAGCACTGGGTGCCAGTGTGAGAATCTGAGGGGTTCAGGTGGGTCTATGACATTTACCAGGAAGAGGAGGCTGCATGACCTCCCATAGATAGTGTCTTTGTAACAAAAGAGCCCTTTAGCCTAGTATGATAAATCTCTTGTTTCAGTGACAAGCATTTGGAAGAGTTACTTTTTACTGAGGCATTACAATTAAGAAGAAAATTCAGACAGGTGCGTTGAATAAATGTTTGAATGGAAACTTTTCAAATAACCATGGGCTGGAAAAGTAGCCTAAGGGAAGACAAAGAAAGAAATGCATTTTGGGCAAATGCCAATAGCTTCCATAGCTAGATGAAGCCACTTCATGAATATGAATGATTTAAAAACCTATCACTAATGGGAGGAAAGGGACTGCTCACCAGTGTAAAGAAACATTCATCGTGCAGCATAGAAAAATGCACATTGTACAATCAGCTCTCAACTGTTGGCTTCAAATCCACAAGAATGGAAAAATGGGTTCTGAGTACTGAGTCTCAACAGCAGCTAATTTTACATGGAAGAGAATAGATGGTTTTGATAGACTATGTTATGCCAGGTACTGGGCTAGCAGTTTTAACCATACTTCCCTAAGGTATTTTAACACATACTCTCAGCAGAATTGTTATCCCATCTACAAAATAGTGATGATCATTTCCATTATTGTTTTTAATCTGTGGATAAAGAAGCTGAGAGCAAAATATTTTAAGTTCACATTCTCCAGGACACACACGGAATGTAGATTAATTCAGAACAGGATTTGAGTTTGTCTCATAAACATGGATCCTCTAAACCTCCACAAATTGCCTCAAAAGTGAATTTTCAATATTTAGCAATGATTCCAGGAAATGTAGGAAAAACACAATCATGTTAGTTTAAAAATGTATTGGAGCTTCTCCTTCCACCATTCTACGGCACTGGCCAAGTGAACTAGAAAGCGTACATGAGAAAAGGCTCTCAGCCATTGAAAGAACAGCACAAAAAATGGATCACCAAGAGAAGGGAGAACACAAGATGACCTCTACCATTGCTTCAGTTTCTGCTGAAGACACAGGCACTGCAAGCACAACACTGGAGTTTCCCTGCATTGAGAAGATAAGGAATGCGCTGGGCGGGTAGAGCGGGCCGGACATTCCAGGGCACACACCAGACACAGAAATCAACTCAAAATGGATTAAAGACTTAAACCTAAGTCCTAAAACTGTAAAGCTACTGGAAGAAAACAAAACATAGGGAGAAAGCTTCAAGGCATTGGGCAATGAGTTTTTGGCTATGACCTCCAAAACACAGGCAACAGAAGCAAAGATATAAAATGGGATTACAACAAACTGAAAAGCTTCTGCACTGCAAAGAAAGTAGAACACAGTGAAGAGGTAATCTATAGAATGAGAAAAGTATTTGCCCACTGTACATATGATAAGCAGTTAATAGCAAAACATGTAAAGAGCTTGTATAGCCCAGGAACAAGAAAACAGTAACCTAGTTTATAAACGGGCAAAAAATCTAAATAGACATTTCTCGAAAGAATATATAAAAGAACCTATAAAAGAATATATAAGGAATATATAAAAAGAAATATATAAAAGAATATATAAAAAGAAAATATACAAAAGAGTATATAAGAATATATAAAGATATATATAAAAATTAAGAGGACTATGAGGAATGTGCAATATCCCTGGTTATTAGGAAAATGCAAACAAAAACACAACAAGATATGACTTAGCATTTGTTAGAATGGCTATTAAGAAAAATATTCAAGATGAGCGCTCGAAGAGGGAAGAAAGGGAAACACTTGCACATTGTTGGTGGAAATGTCAGTTAGTAGATCATTGTGGAAGATGATTTAGAAGTTCTTCAAGACGTTGGAAATAGAATAACACAGGACGCAGTCAGCCCACTGCTCAGCATACGTGCCACTCACTATGTGAAAGACATATCTGCAGCCCCATCCTAGTTGCAGCATTACTCATAGTGGGCAAGACACAGAGGGAAGCTAAGTGTTTGTCAGTGGGTGAATGGGTAAAGATGTCTCACAAAAGCTGAGTACAGCGGCACCTCCATGTGATAGAATAATGCTGAACAACTGGAAAGGACAAACTCTTAATTCACGAAAAATGTGTGTGAATAACTGCATTCTCTAGGTGAAAAGGTCATCCAGATGCAGTATTATATGCTAATGTTTGTATGGCATTCTGTAAAAGGCAAAACTATAGAAATGAAAAATAAATCAGTGATTGCTAAAGATTGTAGAAAGGAAGAGAGATTGACCACAAAGGGGGTACACAAGGTAAAATTTTAGGGTGCCAGAACTGTCCTTTGTGTTGGTGCGCAGGTGAATACATTCTGTACACTTATCAACCTCGCCTTCCTGCAAAATGAGGGGCAACCTGCTCCCTATTTACAGAGAGCAGAACTGTCTGTAAGACTAAGGGCACCAGAGGAACTTTACTGGGGTTTTTGTTTTTATTGTTGTTTGTTTGTTTACTTTGTTTTGTTATCCTTTTTATGTCTTTTTTCGGGTGTTGTTTAGGTTTTCACTTTTATTGTTTGCTTTATTTTGTTCATCTCTTTTTCTCTCTTTCCTCAATTGTCTTTCTTGATTTTTTGATATTTTTATGTAAGTAAACATTGTCTTTAGTCTTTCTGGTCTGCTTCAATATCATTTTGCTTTCTCCTTCATTCTTTCACTCTGTCCTCTTCTCCAGTTTCCCAGAGCTTGGGTGATCATCCTTTGTCCTTCAGCCCTGCTTCGACTATATTTCTTTTCATTTGTCTCTCTATTTTTTTCTCTATCCCTCTTAAACTTAGCCCCCACACACAGATGAAAAATCACTCTACTAAGGAAAATTTTTGCATACAAGTTCCTGGCATATGTTGGATTTTGTTATATAATGGTAGATCTTGCTCCTATAGTTAAAGGTACCAAGTTAATAGTTACCATAGTTTGTCAGTTTCTAGGCTGTGTTTGATGCTACTGTTATTGCTAACTGTACTACTGTAGCCAGGACGTCATACTTGTTATAATCAGTTGTCGCCCTTGCATGACAACACTGTGATTGTCTAGGGTCATAACTATCACCATAGTCCAGTACCAAATTGGGAAGGTAGGCTCTTGGGACAAACACAATCTCCTAGATATCTGTTTGAATGCTTCATGGATTCCATCTCTTTCCTATGTTAGGCATTCATGGTTTCCATCATTTTCCTAAGCTCCTCTATTTTTTCATCTGTATCTATTCTAGATTCACTGAGCAAGTCCTCCATTTTGATCATCATCTCTCTTTTTTTAACCTGAGAGATTATTTCTGATATGGTTTTCTCTATAGCCTCATTCATCTGTTTCTTTTTTTTTTTTTTCTTTTCTTTTCTTTTCTTCTGTTATTACCATTTCAGAAAATTCAGGTGGATGTTTTTGGATTTTCTCTGTCTCCTTGTCCCCTGGACTTGTCCTGGCTAGGCTGGAGGTCTGAGATTGCATTTTGCTTCTGTGTCTTGTCATTTTCTATTGTTTTATTTTAATTTGTTTTCTGTCTTGATACTTGTAAATTGTTTATGGTAAGTAGCTTTATCACTGGTATGGAGGCTTCCCTAGGAAATGTCTGTTCCTCAGAAATGTCTTCTAGGTTTAGCTGGTGCTTGGCCCATTTGTCTGACCCAAGATCCTACCTTCTCAATTTATTAGGGGTGAGAAGTTGCTATTTGGCTCAGGACCCAGTCCTTTGGTACTGGACTATGGTTATGGTTATGACCACGGACAATCACAGTGTTGTCATACAAGGGAGAATAACTGATTATACAGTTGTGACACCCTGGATAAAGTACTACAATTAGCAGTAACAGTAGCATAGAAACTGACAAACTGTGGTAACTAACTACAGGCCAATCTCCTTAATGAACATAGATGCAAAAATCCTCAATAAGATACTGACAAAGAGAATGCAGCAAACCATCAAGAAGATTATACACTGTGACCAGGTAGTATTCATCCCAGGGATGTGGGATGATGTCTTAGTTACTTTTCTCATTGCTGAGACAAAATACCTGACTCCCAAAGTTAAGGGAAGAAGGGTTTATTTAGCTCACAGTTTGTAGAGGTTTCAGTCCATAATTGGCTGGCTCCAAGGCAGTATGGCATATGGAGCAAAAGTTCATGGTTGCAGAACACAGCAAAAGCAATGAGAGAGAGAGAGAGAGGACAAGCCTTTTTCTGTCCCTTATATTGTATGGAGGCTACCTGCACTAGGGCAGGAGTAGCTCTCACACCCTTAATCCTGGCACTGGACCATGAATCCATCACAAACTCTAGATTCAGCTGCCTCCAAAAAGCCCACCCCCATGATTGCATGAGGCTTTGGGGGGAAATCCAGACACAAACAATAACATTCCACCCCTGGCTCCCCAAAGATGCATGTGCATCCCTTTATGCAAACAACATTTAGTCCATCTTCAAAAGTTGCCAAAGTCCTAACAGTTTTAGCATTGCTGAAAAGTCCAAGTCCAAAGTGTCCTCTGAGATTTAAGGCCAACTCTTAGCTGTGAGCCCCTGTGCAAATGAAAAGAAAGTTAAACACTTCCAACACACAATGGCACAAGATAGATATTTCCATTTCCATTCCAAAAATTACAAACGGAGGGATATAAAGGAATGAGACCAAAGCAAGTCAAAAATCTAGCAGGGAAAATATTAAATCTTGTAGTTCCATGTGCAGCATCTGAGGAAATCTGTGGCAAGATGTGAGCTCCAAAGGGCTTAGGTGGCTCCACCCACATGGCACTTCCTGTGGTTGTAGCTCCTGTGGCTTCTCTTTTGGGCCCACTCTGCTCCTTCCTTGAAAATTTCCTCAGACGATCCACATTCCTGGCTTCTTTAAGCTTCTGGGGTCTCCACTGCACCTTTGGCTTCACATTCACACACTGCCCTCTCAGGGGCACAGTGCCTGGTCTCCCCAGCCTTCTGAAATCAGGGTGAAAGTCTACCTGACCCCACAACTCTTCCATTCTAAAATCAACACCATATGGATAATGCCAAGGTCTGCTGCCAGCAGGAGCAGTAACTAGGCTTCCTTCTCTCTTGATTGTAGAGGTCAAGTGCCTGGGTCACTGAGCACTCTGAATCCAATTCCAAGGAACAAATTCTCTAGGCTGCTGCCATTCTGGAATGCGTTGTAGCTGCCACCATTCTGGATTATGGTGCTCTGCGGCTCTCTTCTCAAAGCAAAGTCTTTCACTCTTGCAATTTTGAGGCTGCAAAGGGTGGAGTCCTGCTGCTTCTTGTGATGCCCTCAGGCCACCTTTTCTATTCTTCTGTTCCTTCTCAGTAATCAAGATCTCCTCTGCTCTGTCTTGCAGTCCACAGCTTTACTGGAGCATCTTTCTGGCCAAACTCATGTGTTTTAAATCATTCTGCTGGGCTCTTTGCTCTTGATTCTCAACATAAATGTGACTAAAATTTTACCCCTAAAAGTATCCAAGCCTCCACCTCAACATTCAACTGCCTCAAGATTTCTTCTGCCAGATTAATTAGTCTGATGTCCTTAATCTCAGTCTCAGGCAAAGTCTCTGGACATGAGCAAGATGCAGACAAAGTTTCTGACAAGCCATTACACACATTGTCTGGAGTCCAACAACCAATGCAGTCCTTCTTCCCAGCAGAAACCTCCGGAGCCTGCTTTTTACTGGCAGGATTTCTATCAGCCTTCTGGTCTTCTGAGATCTGACCAGAATCTGCCCTACAGAATAGCCTAAGGTGTTCCAGCTCTACTTTTTCAGCCAGCATCTCTGAACTTTTCCAATCTCTTCCTACAAGCCTTTCCCAAAGTCTCCTGAGCCACACAGTCAGGTAGAGTCACAGCAATGAGCCCACTCCTGGTACCAAACTCTGTCTTGGTTACTTTTCTCTCATTTCTGAGACAAAATACCTGACACCCAAAGTTAAAGTCAAAAAAGTTTACTTAGCTCACATTTTGTAGAGGTTTCAGTCCATAATCGGCCATCTCTAAGACAGGGTGGTTCATAGCAGAGGGGCAATAGTTTATAGTGGTAAAAGACAGCGACAGCAATGAGAAAAAGGGAGAAGACGAGCCTCTTTCTATCCCTTATATTGTATGGAGGCTACCTGCCCTAGGGCAGGTGTAGCACTCACACCCTTAGTCCCACTATAGGACCATGAATCAATCACAAACTCTAGGTTTGGCCACCTCCAAAAAGCCCCCCACCCCATGACAAAAGAAATCATCAATAGAGTGAAGAGATAACCCACAGAGTGAGAAAAAGTTTGCCAGCTGTTCCTCAGATGAAGGACCAATAACTAGAATACATAACAAAGTCAAAAAATCAGACCCCCCAAATTTAAAGGCTCGATCCAAAAATGTGCATCTGAAATGAGTACATGCTTCTCAGATAAAGAGATAGAAACAGCAAATAAATATATCAAAAAATGTTCAACATCACTGGTCATCCCAGAGATGCAAATTAAAACAATGCTGAGATTCCATCTCACTCCAGAAAGAATGACTGTTATCAAGAAATCAACCAATTACAAGTGCTGGCAGGACTTGGGGAAAAAGGAACCCTTCTCCACTGTTGGTGGGACTGTAGGCTAATGCAACCACTGAGGAAATCAGTGTGGAGATTTCTCAAAAACCTAAAACTAGAGATTCTATTTGACAAGCTATTCCCCTTCTTGGTATCTTCCCAAAACAATTAAAAGCATCATACCACAGCAATATATGCATACCCACATTTACAGCAGCAAGTTTCTAATCACTAAATCTTGGAAAACACCCAAATGCCCATCAACCAATGAATGAAAAAAGATGTGGTTTTTTATATGATGGAGTACTACTCAGTCATAAAGAAGGTTAAACTTGAGACATTTTTAGGTAAATGGGTGGACCTTGAGACCCCCACCCCATGACAAAAGAAATCATCAATAGAGTGAAGAGATAACCCACAGAGTGAGAAAAAGTTTGCCAGCTGTTCCTCAGATGAAGGACCAATAACTAGAATACATAACAAAGTCAAAAAATCAGACCCCCCCAAATTTAAAGGCTCAGTCCAAAAATGGGCATCTGAAAAGAGTACATGCTCTTAAGTGAAATAAATCAAATACACATAATTAAATACTACATTGTTTCTCTGGTGTGAGAAACCAAAAGTGTAAATAAAGACTGAATGTTTAGTAGATATCATGAAATTGGAAGAAATTGTTCAAATGGGAAGGGAAACTAGGGAAGAGTGAGAAGGAAAGAAAGGAAGGTGGAAAAAGAATGAGAAAAGAAGGAAAAATGGAAACAAAGCTTTTATATATAAGGAGCATAAGATGGACTGAAGGGATGGGAGGGGAATGGAAAAAAAAAAGAATCAAGATATATCATGTAGAGGTATAAATTCCCTATGATGAATGTGATCATTATGTATATCTAAAGTGTACAAATAAACTTAATTAATTACAGTTAAAAAAGAAAATGGAATAATATGGAAACAATATGGAAAGTATTTTACAATATTTTATGAGAAATGAAAGAGAGTAGTCAGTGGGAGGGAGACAGAGAGACAGAGAGATGGAGAGAGAGAGAGAGGAAGAGTACACTGTGTGGTACTGTTTCTATGCAGTTTTAAAACAGACAGAATAAAGCGTTGGTATAAGGATCCTCCCTAACCATCACTGCCTGACATGGGAGGAGCTGACTGGGAAGAGGTGTGAGAGAATTCTGTGAGAGACTCACGTGCTCTCTACTTGATTGGCTTAGAGCTTTCGTGGGTGAATAGATTTGTGAATACTCATAACTACACTTACATGGGTGCATTCTATCATAAGTAAATCATTACTCAAAATGGATGATTACAAAAAAACACATTTGTACATCTTTTTCATGAATGGGACTGTTTTTCTGCAAGCTCTTTTCTGGAGGAAACTATATGCACTGGTAATTTATACTGAATGGACTTAAAATGTAGATTAATCAAGGATGCTGTCATTGTTTGAAGTGTCAAGGAATCAATGAACTCAGAAGTGGATATGAAAACTTTCTATAGAACTGCGTCAAGCCCGAGAAGATGAGGGAATGTGGTCGCGGGTATGTCTATGCTTGTGGTGGGCACAGAGGGATGATATTAGGAACAGGAAGGAGGTATTTACATAACATTCAAAATCTACCTACTCACTTCGATCTTCCTTATCCATGTGACCACTGAAAACTGTGGCATTTTCTTTTCTGGAAAAAAAAAAAGAACATAAATAAGAACACTTAATATTGTCTTGGTACTGAAAAAGTCACAAAAAAGTACAAAAGCACCCCCACCCCATGACACTTACAAATATGTAGCTCCTGTTGGGCAGCTGGAAACTGCCATGCTGTATCCCCATGGCAGAATTTGGGCGGGAGGGATGAGTGCTGATTTGGGCTGGAGTTACCTCCATCTGCTCAATTACGCTTTAAATGGTCCCTTTCTCAGGACGTATGGCCAAGTGCAAAGATCTAAGAAAGAAGAAAAAATGGCTCCCCCAAAAGGCATGACAATGTTGAGGAAATCTAAAATGAAGCCAAGGAAACCACTGAGGTCCAGGAGGAGTGAAGTTTTAATGATGATAATAATAATAATAAGCTACATGCAAGAGGATGACAATGTCAGGAATCAGTGTGAGTAGGGGACAGGTCTCCAAATGGTCTCCAAGGGCCAGATGCTAGATGTGTAAGAAAAGCTCCCAAATGCCAGTCCACTGTCCTCTGTCTTTCTATCTGTTTATTGATGAAAACTGTTCCCCAGCAGCTCTACATGTCCGTTCTACTGCACACCTAGGTTGTGCACCAGAGGACACGTTGGTCTTGGAGTCCACCAGAAATGATGTCAGCAAGCCTGATGGGCACAGGTGTGACCATGCTCACCAGGATGCAAGGCCTGAGGTGGCAACCAGGAAGGAGGTCATCACGTGATTGGCTGAGGCTGGATGGGAACAAAGGACACGGGAAGGTGCATGGCGCTCATCTATGAACACACACCCACCTCTGAACCCTGCAGTGAGCAGGTGGTCCCAGCCCACTCCTTTGCCATGTGTTTCTAGGAAAAGTTCACAGTAAAGAAAGACAGAAAGAAGCTGGGAAAGGCAGACCATTCTGGCTGATTGAATCAATTCAGGAGAAACATTTGGCCTTTGGATGGGGAACTGTACAGAGATACAGAATTATGATATTGGAAAGGGTTGGATTAAACATGGAGTGTGTGGTGCCGATGCCAAGGAAAATAGAAAGAAAGCAGACTGAGCAAGCTGAATGAAGAAAGCTGTGCAGGCAGAATGTCAGCCCACTGCCTGGCCTTCAGAGCTTCAGTAAAACTGTCACATGTCTAGTACTCCAAGCACATTTTAATTTTTGGTGTTAAATATAAGCGAAGGGTCAGAGTCTTGGGTCTATGATTAGCACGGGATTAAAACTAATATTGTTCATTAGGTCTGGGCATCCTGCTGAAGACCAAATGAGAGACCCAGTGTGTACTCCATTTTCTGAAACCCAGAAGAACCACCTCAGAGAGCAAGAGGATCAGGAGGTCCCCAGGTTACCTTTCAGGGCACAGAGTGGCCTTGCAGACCCAATGGCAGATCCAAGGACACTGCAGGACACATGACAATCAGGGCACTGACCACTGGACAGGACCCCACACCTTCACCCTACGCCACCGTGTTGCACATTTAGGGAGGGGCTACTGAGGCTGGGGCAGCCCAGCCCCACGCAGTTTCACCAGGAATCAGTGGGAAAACGTGGGAGGCACACTGTAGCCTTATACTGTTTAGGTTCAAGTTTAAAATGAAAGCTTTTGGGGAAAATGCGAAGTGTATGCAGTGTTAAGGGAAATTAGTAGAGTTTAAGGTATTACCTCATGAAGTAGAAGACTAAAAACATATTTTTTGAAGAAATTAAGAACTGCCTGTCTGATAAACATCCAAGTCATGTTTATGCTCCTCTCCCTGTGTTATCAGTAGCATCTTACCCTCTGGAAATGGCTGATTGCAGAAATCTAAGAAGCTAGCTGTTGAAATCCCCAGCTGAGGAGTACAGTGCCAGGGAACTGACAGAAGATTCATTTGAAAATTTAACTTGGGCTTTTTCATTTATGTTATATAGAAACAATACATTTTTCATGTTCACATGCAACCTTGCTACACTCACTTATTCTAGTAGGTTTTTAAAAATAGATGGATTTAATTTTCTATATAAATGGTCATGTCAAATGTTATGTGTGAATCAAGATGGTTTATCTTTTTCATTTCTGACTTACCATATTTCCCCCCAAATAAGACCTAAACAGAAAAAAGCCCTAGCATGATTTTTCAGGATGCTGGTAATATAAGCCCTAGCCCCAAAATAAGCCCAGTTAAGATCATCAGGCAATCGGATGCGTTTAGTACACGCATTGTGACACATGCTGGAGGCACTAAATTATAAAATAATAATATTAATATATAATTAAATATAAATACGTGATATTATTGACACTAATACTTAAAATAAATGATAATATATATTATAATTAAGTTTTTGTAAATACCCAAGCAGGAGCCTTTGGACAAGAGGTAAATGCTTTCCTTTCTTTTCTAATCTGCTAATAGCGTGAATCACATTAACTGATACTTGAAATGTAAACCCATTTGGTCTGTTATGCAGAATTGAGATTGACTTGTTAAAAGTGCATTAAAAATTTTTGCATGCATGCTCATTGGCAATATTTACCTGTTTGTTATTGTTGTGTTGTTATTCTACCTTAGACTGGTTTTGGCATCTGAGTAAAGAAGGCGACAGAAAAGCATGGGAGAGCCTTTCTTCCTGTTCAGTTTCCTGGAAGAGTTCATGTAGAACTGACATAATTTTTCTTCATTAAATGTTTGTTAAATCACCAGCGTCTGGACGTGAGGTTTCTCTGTGAGATATTTTACAATCTCAGGTGCAATTCTTTGACTGGTACGGTTCTATTCTTGTGTAAGCTTTGCTAGTTTGTCTTTCAAAAAACTTGTCCATTTTATCCAAGTTGTTGAATTTATTAGCATAAATTTGCTCTTACTATTTTTTAATTCTGTTTGCACCTGGAAACTATATTAGCAATGTTATGTCTTTCTTTCCTGGTATTAGTAAGAAATTTTGTCTCTCCTTCCTTGTTCAGTTAGCTACACGTTTATGTAGTTTTACCTCCTAAACATTGCATCTTTTCTTGATTTGCAATTGGAGGTATGGCCTATTTTGAGTTAATTTTTGTACAATGTTTCCTTTTTCTTTTGCGTAAGGGCATCCAGTCTTTTTTTCTGCATTTAATTTTGTATAGTTCTTATTGCTATAGTTTTTATCCAGCACCACTGACTAAAAAGGCTATACTCTATGGAATTTCTTTTATACATTTGTCAAAAATCAGTTAGCTAGAGTTGTTTAGGTCTACTTCTAGGCTCTTTATTTCATTCCATTGATATCTGTAACTATCCCTCCACCAATATCATATGGCCTTGTTTACTGTAGCTATGATTAATCTTGAAATCAGGTACACAGTTTCCACCTTCTTCTACAAAATACTTTTATCTATTCCAGTTCCTTTGCCTTGACAAATATGTTTCAGTACAAAGTTTACTGTAAACTTGCCTAAATCTAGGAAAAACTTGCTAGGATTGTGATAGGTATTGAATTAAATCTCTATATCAATTCTAATAGACTTTATTAGATCCACTTATTAATTTGATGTTTTCATTTTTCTCAGTTTTTATTTGTTCATTTCTTTCTTTTTTCTTTTTTCTTTTCTTTTTTTTTTGCACATTTTCTTATTTACTTTTTCATCACTGAGATGCAATACACACAATTTAAAGGAGGAGAGGTTTATTTTGGTTCACATTTGTAGAGGTTTCAGTCCATTGTCACCTGGCTCAAAGCAGGATGCCATGGCAGAGGAGAAAAGAGTGCATGACAGGGAGGCAAGAAGCAGAGAGAGATCAAGAGAGGAGGGAGGGAGACAGACCCTTCCAGGCCACGCCCACATAACACCCCCCCTTCACCTCCCAACATTACAGCTAAATTAACTCATGGGGTACTAATGCACTGGTGAGTTCCACACCCCATGACCCAGTTACCTCCAACAAACCCCACCCAGGAGCCCAGGAGGCACTAGGGGGCATCTAGGTGTAAACCACATCACACATTCTTTAGGGCAGCCTACATTAATAGTTATGTCATCTGAACATTAAGGCAGATTTACAGCTTCCATTTTAATCCCTGGGTCTTTTCATTCCCTTTTCTTTTGCTGTATAGGGCTTCCAGCACTAGGAGCAACAGAAGCGAGACTGCAGAAATCCTTAGTTTCTTGCCAGTCTTATGGGAAAGCACTCAGTCTTTTACCACCAAGCAGGAGTTTAGATAAAAGGCCTTTGAAGTTGCACTTAATCAAATTGCAGATATTACCCTTCTTTTCCATTTTTCTGTTATTTTATTTCTATCATAACACTGTAGTTGCTGAATTGTGGTGTGTGCATCTGCAAATGGAGCTGGCCATGTGATTTCTATTTTCAGCCTGTTAATATCATGCAGTATATTGGTGAATTTCCGAATATTGAACCAGCCCTTACATCCTTAGAATAACCTCTTCTTGGCCATAGTGCATAATTACATAAGCTATATATGTTATTTAGTGCTAAGTTATATATGCTAATATTTTTCTAATGTTTTTGCATCAAATTTATTAGTATATAGCTTTCTTTTTATATTGTCTTTGTCTTGTTTGATAATAGGGAGCTATGGTTCACAAAATGAATTGGAAAGTATTCTCTTCCTTGTAATTCTTTGGAAGAGTCTCTGTAGAATTGGCGTTCCTTGTGTAGAATTCTCTAGCAAAACCATCTGGACCTAGAAATTTCATTTCAGTTGATTTTAAATTAAAAATCCAATTTCCTTAAATTTATAGGGCTGTTCAAATTGTCTATTTTATACTGTGTGAGTTTCATTACCTTGTGCTTTCTGAGAAATTAATTTATTCTCTCTATACCATATATTTACGTGTGTGGAGTTCACGTACGTTAAAAAGTTATTCTCTTGGTGGCTACAGTGTCTATTGCAAAATTCCATATGCCATTCTGATAGTGATAACTGGATAGTTTTTCTCTTTCTCTGCCTCTCCCTTTTTTCTGTCTCTTTCCTCCCTCCCTCTCTCTTTTTCCTATGTATCTACTTGTAAAAGATTTTTTGATTTTATTGATTTTTCCAAAGTATTAGTTTTTTGTATAGTTGATTCTGTCTGTTGTTCTCTATTTTTGGTTTTTCTGACTTCCCTTTATTCCTGAAGGGAATCTCAGGAGCTCAGAGGAATTCTGCTAATGGTTCTTTCCTTTGGCACTTGAGAAAAATGTCGAGCCACTTCCTTCAGATTGCCACATTTTCTGATGAGAGATATACTGTTGTTGAATTGATTTCTCTCTTGCTGCTTAACTAATTTATCTGTATGAGGGGTGAGAGAGAGAGAGAGAGAGAGAGAATTATGAATGCGTGAGTGTGGGTTTGGGTGTAAGTAGATGTGGTTTACAGCCTGATTCGTTGTTTCTGGGCATGGATTTCCTTGAGTTTGTCATGTTTGGGTCACAAGCATCTTCTTGAACACTTAGATTATTACTTCATTTTGCCAAATTTGGAAAACTTTAGCCATTTTTTCCTCAAATATGTTTTCATCTCTATATTCTTTCTCCTCCTCTTCTGTCATACTGATAACGTAAATATAGGCTTTTTATTATAATCCCACAGGGTTCTGAAGCTGTTTTACATTTTTTGCTTTCTTCCTCGTTTTCAGATTACAATTTTATTTTTCTACCTTAAAATTCAGAGGTTGTTTCTGAGTCATTTTCATTCTGCTGTCAAACTCACCAGTGAGTTTTCTATGATTATTATATTGTAAGTTGGACAAATTTCCATTTTATTCTCCTTTATAATTTCCATTTATGTTCTGAGACTCTATTTTGTCTCAAGCATGTTCACAATTGCTTGTTGTGACATTTTTATGAGGGCAGCTTAAAATCTCTGCTGGACAATTCCAACAGTCGTGTTCCCTTGGCTTTTGTGTCTCCTCACAGCCTACCCTCACTCAAGCTGAGATTGTGCTAGTTCTTGGGATGGTTGGTTTCAACTGTATACAAGAGGTGATTGAAAAATATAGTGAGTGTTTAAATTTAAAACAAATTATTACTTTAAAAGACACATTGTTATCAATTCCTTCCTAATACTCCCCCTCAGTCCCCTACACTTATTTCAGCATTCTTGCCATTTTCTGAAGTAGTTCTGAAAGTCCTCTTTCACTGGTGTCTTTATGAGACATGATCAAAACTTCAGTGAATGGCTGTAATCCAATGGAGAGGCAGCCTTATAAAAACATTATGATGTATCCTCATCCACCTTATTCACCAGATTTAGCACCATGCAACTTTTATCTCTTCCTCAAAGTCTAAATTATTAAAAAAAGTAAATGTTTTGCATCAGTTCAAGGTATCAAGGCAACTTCAATGGCACAAATAAAGACATAAAAATGGACACCCAGAAATAATGGGATTAATGGCAATGGGACTTTTATTGTTAATAATTACTTTGAATTTAAACACACACCACATTTTTAATCACACCATATATTTTGGATACTACAATAAGAAATCTGTCTCTAAGTGGGTGAGCCAGAGGTCGGCGAACTCTTTGGGACTAGAGCAAAGCCAGTCCCAAGAACATGAAATACCAGAGGCAGACCATGTAAACAAGGTGACCTAGCTCAGTTGCATATCAGGAGGTGTCTGGCCTTGGTGTCCTCTTTGTTGACTACAGCACAGGTAGCTCTGAGAATGTTTTGCTTTCCGTGTTCTCAGAAACACTGAGACCTTGCACTTTCCACCCCATCATGCGCTCCCGCCTTTTTACTTTGTGTAAATAAAGACACTGGGGCCAGCCTGGCCCTTCATCAGAGGGCTGTGCCACACCCGATGCCAGCTCTCCTTTACTTATGTGCCTCTTCTTTTCTTAATCTCCAGTCGTCCCCTCTCAGGACCCTGCTGGCAGCGCAGGATGTGACATGTGTCAGCTAGGCTGCTCTGATCTCCAGCAGATGAGGGACGGAGGGAGGGCGGGAGGGAGGGCAACTCCCCATTCTGCTGGCAGGGTGGACCCCAGGTCATGCATTCTGGTCACGTGGATGCACTGGCAAAGAGGAGATCCATTGCTGCTGAGGAGGTGGGAGTTCTGGCTACCAGGGGGACCCTTGCTGATCTAACACTCACCCAAAGGAGAAGGACACCTCTGCTTCCTACATGCACGCAGAGACCATGGCCAGACGAAGGGCCTCGTTACTGTTATGTAGGGAGGAAAGGCCCAATGACTTCCCTTGCCCTCCCCCTAGTTAGAGCTTTTGTTTGTCTGTGTGGATTCATGTTCCAGATGCCAGCTCCCTCAGAATGAATCTGGGATGTATTAGGCAATGACAACAACAAAACACCCAAAAAATAATCACCCTTTTGTTCCTGAGGCCCCAGCCAGGGAGGGGATCTCCTCTGTATCTCTCAGAGTCTTCTGTGTGTCCTTTGTCCAAGTGGATTTTAGCCAAAGGAAAAATTCTTATCTATAGTTCATTCTATTTTTTCCAAACCAATAAGATTCCCCTGACCACAGTGGTAGTAACCATGAGCTCTTCATTTCTTTTGCTTCTGGAGATTCGAGAGCTGCCACAGGGCACTGTTTATAGAATACAACCAAGTCACGTGCTCCTAACTTTCCAGCAAAGTCTAAATCCTGGCGTAAAAAGAAGAGAAATTAAAATCGTCATCTAGCCCGACTGTGCCTCGATGCTGCTGATTATTCTCAGGAAACTGAAAGTCCCAGCCTGGCCGCTGGTGACCCATCTGCAATCATGGCTGTGTGGTCACACAGCAGTTCCCGGGCAGCCGCTGCGTCTCTCTCATCCCCTTCTCTCACGACGATGCCCATTCTTGCCGACGCTGCGTCTCTGGTCTTGGAATCTAAGAGCGAAGGCCTTCACCATGGTTAACGTAGTGGCCTGAAGCATCTTACATAACTATGTAAGCAAACTTACAGAACTAGGCCAGGCATTATTTGATAGAAATGTATTTGCATACATTGGTATTTCCAGTTACTTCCAGCCTTACATGAACTTTGCTTCCACCGAACTCCTTTTGGGGCCGTAAACACCACCTTTCTTTCTGTCTTGTGGAGACACACACACTACTGCCTGGAGAGGAGCTTTCTCTCTCACAATGGGCAGCAGGTTTCACAGCCCCGCAGAGCACTTCTTGCCCCCGGGCTCAGCATGCGGGGTCACGGGCAGCATCGCAGCCCCCTCGCCTGAATTCCCACTTGCGCGATAGCCTGTGGTCAGCCATCCCTCAGCTCCGTCTTGTGAGCTCTGGGAGTGCATGGGGCACAACACAGACCAACACAGAGAACTCACACTCTGCTTCCAGATACACCTGGGACCAAATCCTCCCATTGTGGATAAATAGCATAATCAACAGGATGGATTATTAAGGGTTCTCATGTTAGCCTGCTTCTGTTGCTGTAACAAAACCCCAAAGAATTCTGTACTTTTAAAGAAGAGAAGCTTATTTGGCTCATGCTTCTGGAGGTGAGGTGCTGGCATACGGCAGGGCCTTCCCGCTGTATCATCAGTACGTGGCGGGGACACCACGCAGTGAGCCAGAGCAAGTGTGCCAGTGAGTCTCTCCTCTTCTTATAAAGCTATTAATGGTACCGGGGGACCCCACCCTCATGACCTTATCTAACCCTAGTTACTTCTCAAAGGCCTCAAGGGATTGCAGGAGATAATGTGTGCCCACAGGTTTCAGTGCCCAGCAGTGTTCACGTCCCCACTCTTTCTGAGTAAGTGCAGGAATAGATTCTATTTTGCCTCGGACCTCCAACCGTTGGTAGCAGCTGCCGACCTGCCCTGCTGTGAAGGCTGCTGGGGCCGTGGACCCCGGACTGCAGGTCATGGGGAGTTCCCACCTTCCCTGCCTGGCACCAGTCACCTACTCACCATTGCTGCACAAGACCATCCCCCATGACAGAGACCAGAGCTCACTTTACTGTGTGCCTTATGCTTAGCACACTGCTGCCATTTGTGTTGGGTGGACAGCTAAGCGACTGAGCCAGTGGCTGAGTGACACGTCTGCATAGTGGACGGGTGGAGGCAGAGGGTGGCAGATGAATTCTCACACATTTCACTGCTTCCTGCTCCCTGTCTCCGAAACCAGGTTTTAACCCCTGCACCCACGACTGGTTCCTTTGCTTCCACAAGGACATTCTGTGTCTTGTCCCTGGCAAGACTCTTCACTGGCTGCCTGGGCTGTGTTTGTCCCATGTTGTCAGCTCATGGCCTTGGTCTTGGGAGCAAAGAAAACTCCAAGATGCACTTGGCAGTGGTGACCCTGATACTGGTGATGGTGAGTGAAACCACTTCTTCAACTCTGCTCTGTTCCTCTCTGTGCAAATGGTTTGCAAAGGGGAGGAGAATGACCGTGCCCTGTGCTATTAGAGGCATCCCCAACCCTAGCTTGACAACTGGAGAAAGTGAGTTTGGCTTCAGTAACTTCAGCCCAGTGGTTCCCAAGCTGTAATCTCTGCCAGACTGGTAATTATGAGACCATTGGGTGGTGGTGGCTGGGGTTTGTAAAGTAAGACTCTGTTGGCATCATCCCTGAAAATTCTGATTGTTGAGATTTTTAATAAGCTGCTGGGTGACCCTGGTGAGGACCGGGTTTGGGTCCCTGGCTTACCGTAGGCATGAAGTCCTGTTTATATTTCCAGCACCAAAACTCTAGCCCCTTGGAGGAAGTACCTTCCTGCCTACACGGTGCAGCCCAGTCAGATATCCGTACACAAATCCTTTGGGGCAGTGTGATGGGAAGATCAGGATTCCTGGACCTAGCATAGTCGTGGCCAGCACCCACTGCCAGCTGGTCCCTCTCACATGTTCTCTTCATCCAAGAGCTTGTGATCTTTGGTCCTCACCTGTGGCACTCAGCCTGTGCCAGGCAGGGGGGATAAATTATCTACATCTGTACTGTGTATTTTTATGCTAATTTTCTACTACGTAAGGGAGTCAGTTTCCTTCAATATGGATATTTCTCTTTTGATGACATTCTTTCCCTGGGGACTTACTATCTCTCTGTTGTACATATCTCAGCGACTCACAGTGGCAGAAATACACCCACAGAGAGAATAATTTTACAAGCCCTGGGGCAGTAGCCATAATTAATTACCTCTTCTTCTACCATACTTCAGTTTGAGAACTATTCTTGGGACTGGAATTTTCACAGTAATAAGGCCCTGTGTGGTGTGTAACTGTGGTGAAGCACATCTGATACCCTCAAGGAGACAAGAATGGGTCCAGGTGTAGGTGGGCAGGAGCTAGGGCTCAGAGACATACAGTATTAATTCCAAGAAGTGGCTTGGATCAAAGCTAGGGCCAGGGACTGGGCATCGGCAGAGCTGAGGGCCAGCATACTGCAGGCCTGGTGAGTACAGCAGAGGGAAGTGGATATTGCGTTATAAATGGAGATGAAGCAGGGGCATTGAGGTCCACTGAGATTCGCTGATGGTGGCAAGAACTGTTCCAGCATGGGCAAGATGCCCAGGCAAGCAAGTCCTGGCAGCTGCAGGCTGCAGTCCTTTAGACTGGTCTGGACCGAAGGGGTGGAGAGGTGGTCTAGCACAGCTTGGGACAGCACAGGTCTGCGGGGAGGCAGCCTGGGCAGGGGGAGTGGGGAAGGGACTTCATCTGGAGAATGCATCTCTTGGGCTGATCTCTTGCTCTTGGAGAGTCTCGAGGCATGAAGGTGGACCCTACTGCGGAGCGTCCATCGGGCACCAAAAAGGATGAGAGCTATGAATACAGAACTGGGAGTGAAATCATTTCTGACTTTTTGTGTTTTCTATCTTTTCTGTGCTTTTATTTTTGATTTATTTCTGTCAGTCATTCTTGTAAGGAGCACACAGTTGAGTCTTGCTTGTTAAAATCCAATTTGACAATTTCTGCTTTTCAACTGAGGTGTCCAGCCATTGCCATTTAATGTAATTGTTGATATATTCCCTATTTGTCTCATTTGTTTTGTTGTTCCCTTTTCTCTCTTTTTCTGTCTTTTTGGATTTATTTTTTTTTAATGATCCCATATTATCTTGTTTGTTGGTTTACTAGATATAACTTCTTATTTACTGCTTTACTGTTTGCTTTGGGGATGATAGTATAAATCTTAATTTATCACAACCTACCTTCAAGGGATATCAGTGACATTTCCTGTGTCATAATAAATAATATATTTTCATTTCTGGCCTACATGTTGTCTTTGAGATGCATTTTACCTTTACATGTTATTAACCGCAAGATGTATGGTATTACTTTTATTAAAACAATGAGTTATTATTTAAAGAGATTTAAATCACAAGAGAAGAATCTCATGTGCTCACCATGTAGTTATCACTTTTTGTCTTCTCCAATTTTTGTGTAGAACTATGCTATAATCCGGTTTGCTTTTCTGTCTGCCCAAAGGACTGCTTTGGACATCTGTAGCACCCAGTGTTTGTGATGGTTTCCCTTCAATTTTACATGTCTGAAGAAAGTATTTCACCTTTGAAAGATATTTTTGCTGGGTATATAATTCTGTAAACACATTGCTTCACTAGCTTCTTGACTGAACTATTTCCAGTGAGGAACCTGCTATACTCTTTGTCTTAGTTTATTTGTGTTGTTGTACAAAGTAACTGAGACTGCATGATTTATACAGAATAGAAGTAGAGACATGGTTCTCACAGTCCTGAAGGCTGAGAAGTCTGGGATCAAGGTGCCATCGCTCAGGTTGTGAGGACCGCTGCTTCCAAGATGGTGCTCTGCTGTTGTGTTGTCATGTGATGGGAGGGGTGGGCACTGTATTCTCACATGGGAGATGGCAGAAGGGCAAAAAGGATCCATGCTTGTTCACTCTGTCCCTTTTAGAACGTGTTTACCACAGTGAGGCTCTTGTGACTTCTTCATTTTCCCTAAGGCCCCCTGTTTTAATACCACCTCAATGGGGACTAAGTTTCAATGTGAATTTTGCAAAGGGCTCATTCAATTTGTAGTATTGCATCCTCACCTTTTTTTCTTTTTTCTTCTAGTTGCTAAGATTCTTTTTATCACTGGTTGTGAACAATCTAATAATGATATGTATTCATATAGTCTTATTAATTTACTTGTCATGTATTTGAGGTTTATTGATATTTTTGGATCTGTAGGTATATAGATTTAATCAAATTTGAGAAATGTTTAGGCATTTTCCCCTCAAATATTTTTCTCCCTACCTCCCTCCATCACACCCTTTTCTTTAGCAGCTCCAGTTGCATGTACATCAGGCTATGTGAAGTTGTCCCTCCGTTCACTAACACTTCTTTTATTTCTTGAAGTTTTTCTGTTTTATTTTTCAGAGTTTCTAGTACTATTTCAATTTCAACAATCTTTTCTCTGCCACATCTAATGCTGTTAATCTTATTCATTGTATTTTTTACCTCTAATATTGTTATTTTAAACTCTACAAATTTAATTTTGGTATATGTAAAATATTTCATGTTTTACTTAGACTTTTTAACATATGAAATAAAGTCATATAACTGTTTTTGTAAACTTGTCTGCTAATTCTAATATCCATGTCAGTTCTGGTGGGTCAGTTTTGCTTGACTGAGTTCTTTACCTTTACTGTAGGTTTATATGTTCTTAGTTGTTGGAGCAGTGTGTAATATTTGACGGGATCCCTGAAATAGTGAATTTTACATTTTAGATAGCTTTTTGTTTATTTAGGTATTTGTGTTAGGTTTTCATCATTGTGAGCAAGTGCCTGAGAAAATCAACCTAAAGGAGGAAAGACTGACTTTGGCTCACTGTTTCGGAGGTTGCAGTCCATGGTTGGCTGGTTCCATTGCTATTGGCCGGCGGTAAGGCAGAGCATCCTGGTAGAAGAGGCTGATGGAAGACAGCTGTTCGCCTCATGGAGCAGGGAAATAGCAGAAAGAGTTCATGCTTACAGGGCTTTCTTGTGCACTTATTCCATCTGGATCCTCACCCTGTTAGACGGTGCCACCCACATTCAGGGCAGGTCTCCTGTGTCACATGCCATGTTTCTGTGGAAACACTCACAGATGCACACAGAAGTGTGCCTCACTAATGTCCTAGGTGTTTCTCAATCCAGTCACCTTGACAGTCAATATTAACCATCACAGTATTCCTGAGATGTTTTGTTATTTACTCTCTCATCGCCCCCTCCCCCCCGCATGTGTGAGTTTCTTGGAAACAGTTTGAACAATTTGGTCCTTTTCCTGGTTTCACTTGACATTTGTTGGGCAGGAATAGCACAGTGCCCTGTGGAGGGAAGACTGCTCCTCTCTGCTGTGATACCACCTTCCTGAGGACTGCACTCAAGGCCCAAGAATTACATGTTTTCTACCTTGGTTCATGGGAACAAGCATCATTTGCTACGGGAGTACTAGCACTGTGCCCTGTAGTCCTTTGGGCTGTCCTTTCATTGTTCTGGACTAATCTCCTTGCTCAGATTGGACATATCAGTGAGGCCTATTGGGGTGACCTTTCCACAATATGGCCCTCTGAGCAGCCCCCTTCACTTTAGTGCTGTAGCCTGTAAGTTCCCATGTCTTGGTCTCCCTGTCTGAAGAATGCAGAGAGAGCTCTCTGCTCTGCCTCAGTTTCCCCTCTCTCCCCCAACACCTGGAAAGCTTCTCAGATCAGTTAGCTGGGGCAATTACAGGACTCACCTCATTTTCTTTACATTTACCAGGGATCTTTCTCTTCTTGCCTAGTGCCTCAGTTTAAATACTGTTCCTTCATAGGTTTGGTCCACTTCTTTCTAATGGAAGGAGGCATCTGGGTTCTGTGTCTCTATCCTGGTTGGAGAAAGGAGTCACAAAGTGTCACTTCTGCATGGTAATTCTTGGTATATTTATATTCAGCTCCATATTCACTGAAGTGTATGTTCTGCATCCAAGTGGCAGCAAGGACCCTCATGCACTTGACACCACTGTTTTATTCTCGATGCTTATGGACAATCCTGGATGCAAATATTGCTGTCCTCACCTCAGTGATTACATCACAGGCTCCCAAAAGGTTAAGCAGTGTATCAAGGATAGGAGTTAAGTGGCCATTTGTCTGGATCACTGTAAACTTGAAACCAGGTCCCCTCTCTTATGCCAAATTGCTGAGTTGTGAGCAAACCACTTTCTGTAAATCTGTGCCTTGTGACATAGTTTGTCAAGTTTAAACCTAATTGCCAGTAGTCCCCAAGTGGACTGTATGAAGGGGTATCCATGGTGATCCAGGAAGCTCTGTCCAGATACATCCTTGATACAGATGCAGACTGGAGAATTTCTCTCTTCACTGACTTGGGGCAATGACAGTAACCACAAAGACAAGTGCTTGTCTGTGGGCATGAAGAGGTGCCAAGTGAGGCTGCCTTCACACAGCTACTGGAGTTCTGACCTCTGCAGACATGTGGGGGCGTAGCCCTGCTGATGAAAGGCAGCTGCCAGCCACAGCCTGTGCACCCTGCATGCTATGCACCAAGCTGGCAGGACACACTAGCTGCTGCCGCCTGATGTCATGTCGGAAGGTAGCAGGCCTCTTGGATGGCTGTAATCAAGGAAAGTAGCTTCCCCCACTTTTCCTTTTGTGGCAAGCTGATTTTCTGCAAGAAACTAGAAAAAATTCTTCAAGGACACTGAAAATGACTGTTTCCTAGGCTGCAGAAAATTTCTTATCAGAGCCTACAGTGTCAGCTCAACAGGAGATCCCTCTTTCAGCATCTGGAGGAGCTGCCAGAGGAACAGGCTCTCGACTCAGCTGCCAAATCTGGACTTTTTATCTGTATGTAGTTAGATGACAGAGACTGTTGTGCTCACCTTGTGCAATGGTCATGAAGAGATGTTTATTTATTCATGTATTCAACAAATGTTTGCCAGGTCCTCTGGAGTCTAAGCTCTGTGACACAAGTCGGGAAGATGATGAGGACTCCCCAGTCAGTGGAAGTCCACAGCCAAGGGAGGTGGTAAGGCAGTGTCTTGGTTACTTCCTCATTGCTGGGGCAAAATACTTGACACCAGAAGTTAAAGGAGGAAAGGTTTATTTTAGCTCATAATTCATAGAGATTTCAGTCTATAGTCAGCTGGCTCTAAGGCAGAATAACAAGGTACAGAGGAGAAACAGTCCATGGCAACACAGGCAGGAGGCAGGGAGCAGCAACCCTCCATTCCCTTCCATCCCATCCAGGGTACAAGCCTACCAGATGGTGCCACCTGCATCCAGGGTGGGGCTTCCCATTTTCCACAGCCAGAACTATGCTAAACGGATCAGTGGACTAATCCAGTATCACACACCAGTGATCCAACAATTCCCCAAAGCCCCATCTGCACATGAAGCTTTAGGGGACACATTAGATATAAACCATAACATTCCACCAGTGGCTGCCAGAAGACTCGTGTGCATCCGCTTATGCGCAATGCATTTAGTCCATCTCTTAGAGTTACCAAATTCCTGACAGCGTCAACATTGCTGAAAAATCCAAGTTTAAATACTCCTCTGAGATTTAGGGCGAACTCTTAGCTTTGAGCCCCTGTAAAAATAAAATTAAATAGTTCCAACACATAAAAGCACAATATAAACATTACCATTCCAAAAAGTACAAATAGGGGGATAGAAAGGAATGAGACCAAAGCAAGACCAAAATTTGGCAGGGCAAACATTAAGTCCTGTAGTTCTATGTCCAGCATCCAGGGCAATGTGTAAAAAGATGTGAACTCCAAAGGGTTTAGGTGGCAGTGACAATAAGCACTGCTGGTGGTTGTACCTCTCACATCTTCTCTATTGGGATGGCTTTGCTCACTCCTTGTGACTTTTCTCAGACTATCCATTTTCCTGGCTTCTCCAACCTTCTGGTGGCTCAACCACACCTTCAGCTTCATACTCACAGCTTCACACACTGGCCTCCCAGGGGGACACTGGCCTCCCAGGCCTTCCGACATGTGACTGGAAGCCTTCCTGACATCACAACTCTTGCATTCTGTATATAACTAAAACCAGTACCATGAGGGTGATGCCGAGTTCTGCCACCATCTGGACCAGTAGCCAGGCTTCCTTCTCTCTTGGCTGTAGGAATTAAGTGCCTGAATAGATGAGCACTTAGAATCCAATCCCAAGAAACAAATTCCCTAGGCCACCACCATTCTGGAACATGGTGTTCTGGAACTCTCTTCTCATAACAAAGTCTTTCACTTTTGCACTTTTGAGAGTGTGAAGGGTGGAGTCCTGGTGGTTCTTGTGATGTCCTCAAACTATATTTTCTATTGTTTCATTCCAAAGTACTTCCCTTTTATTGCTAATTTTTTCAGCAACCAAGTTCTCCTCTGTTCTATTTTGCAGGCCACAACTTTACTGGAGCTTTATTTTTGGCCAAACCCAAAACTTTTTAATCATTCTGCTGAGCTCTTTGCTTTTGATTCTCAAAATCAAAAGCTACTGCCTCAATGTTAGAGTGCCTTGAACTTTCTTCTACCAGATTAATTAGTCTGCTGTTCTTGATCTTAGTCTTTCACAAAGTCTTCAATGATGAGCTGAATGCAGACAAATTTTCTGCCAGTACACAACAAACATGGTCTGCAGTCCAACTGCCAATGCAGTCCTTCTTCCCAGTTGAAACCTCTTAAGCCTGGTCTTTTCCAGCTGCATTTCTATCAGCATTCTGGTTGTTTTAGCTACTTTTCTAGTTGCTGAGACAAAATACCTGACACTCACAAGTTAAAGGAGAAAAGGTTTATTTGGTTCACAGTTTGTAGAGATTTTAGCCCATAGTTGATTGGTTCTAGGGTGGGGTGGCCTGGCAGAGGGGCATCACAGAGCAGAAACAGTCCACGGTGTTGCAGGCAGAAGGCAGCAAACATCTAGCAGCAGAAGCAAGCCTGCCTTCCCTCTCTCCCTTTATATTCCATCTAGGCTATAAGCCTATTGATTTGTGCCATCTACACCCAAAACTATGCTAAACCCATTTAGTTACCACACACCCTTAATCCTTGTATCACACACCTTAGATCCACCTTGTATCCACACACCTCTGAAAACCCACACCTTTGAGCATGTGAGGCTTTGGGGGACATCTGGATATAAACTATAACATTAGTCTTCTGAGGTCTGACCAGAATCTCCCATCATGTTCAGCTCACAGCATTCTAGGGCTGCTTCTCCAGCCAGCATCTCCCAACGTTTGCAAACTCTTTCTGCAAGTCAGTTCCAAAAGCTTCTGAACCACATTGTCAGGGTAGCATCACAGTAAGGACCCCACTACCAAAATCTGTCTTAGTTACTTCCTTGTTGTCAACAAAATACCCAACACCTACAAGTTAAAGGAGGAAGAATTTATTTTAGCTCACATTTTGTAGTGGTTTCAGTCCATAGTTGGCTGGCTCCAAAGAAAAGCAGCATGGCAAAGGGTCATGGCAGAGGAGAGACAGTCAATGGCAGGGGAGGCAGGAGGCAGTAGGCAGCAAGCCTCCCTTTCCCTTTTACCCCATCCAGGCTATAAGCCTATTGGATGGTGCTGCCCACACCCAGAGTGGGGCTTCCCATCATCTACAACCAGAAGTACACTAAACCAATCAGCGGACCTATTTTGTTATCACACCCTTAATCTAGTATCACACACCTATGATGCAGCAACTCCCCAAGGCCCCACCTGGGAGCTCATGAGTCTTTGGAGGGACATTTTAGATATAAATCATACCAGGCAGGAAGTAAATTATTTTGTACACATGGGATAGTTCTAGGGAGCCCAGAGGGGAACGTGGGGTCTTCCAGTGAGGGTTTTGGAGAGTTGTCACCAAGAGGTGAATCTTAAGATGACAATGGAGTAAGGAGTTGGAATTAATAATAAGAAACTGAGGCAGAAGTTAGAGGATCTTCAAAGATCCAGGGGTCTTCAGAGCTCAGATGTATGTGCAGGGTCTTTCACCTCTTTGCTCCTTTCCATCTTCATCATCAGTTCCAGCAACAGCAGCATCCTAACAGTCCCACCTTGGTTTGAAAAAAGTTCCCGAGCCCTCAGCTGGAGCAATGCAGTTATTTCAGAAGTGAAAACCACAGTCGGCGGTGGCTGTTACGCCGCCAGGTTTTATCCAGCCTTTCCTCGACTTCGCTACTCACCTTTCGTTGTAAGATCTTGATTTTTCTGCCTCACACAGAATAGAAGTATTTTCAGGCATAAGACTTTGAGAAATAACCTCTTTCTCATTTCTCTTTATTGCAGGAATCTATCCTGTATCATCCCTGCCAGGCCAGCATACCCCTGCAGCTCAAGCTGTGCCCTCAGCAAAGACAGGAACTTACCCCTTCTCTTTTTAAAACAATTGTTAGCATATGTTTGTGACGTATAATAAATATATTCATCACATGATATTGGTACATTGTACATATCATATCTAGATCCTTTTTAGTTTCCCTTACCCTCCCCTTCTGTCTAGAGGAGGGAATTCTTGCCCTTGAAAGCAACCTCATGCAATGGGAGGCAGGGCCAATGATGAGTGCCCTGCATCCTATCTTCAGAGGAAGGAGGCAGTCCCAGCAGGGGTTCTGCTTGCTTCCCATTGGTTCTGGTAGAGTCATCCTGCATCTCACTCATTTTTCTCCCTTGTCCCTGATTCCTGGGATCACCTCCCAAATGATCACCTTAACCTAAGTGCTTGTTTCAGGCTCTGTTTCCTGGGACCCTGTAGAAGAAAGGCAAGTGGGGTCTGCATAGCTATAGCATTTCCACCTCTGCCCCATAGAGCCTTCTATCTCCCAGTTGCATGTATGCACCTGCCTTCAGGAGGCACAAGGCAATCTGCAGCATGGGCCTCCTCTCAGTACCTCAGCCCACAGGGCTCTGTGCCTTACAGTACATACTCCTACAATATCTTATCACCATGACAGGTGACACGCCTTTCAACCTTCCCATGCATCACTTATGATTCTTATACATCTATACCTTGCACATGTTCATTATGGAAAGATACCTACTAAAATGTGACCATAGGGGTCTGACACTCTGGGCCCTTATCTTGAAAATGAAGACAGTGAAAATCACATGCCAGGATTGTTACACAAGCAGCACATGTTGATAGCAGTGTGAGTGCCCAGCCCAGTGCCTGACTGGCACAAAATATTGTCTGCCAAACTTCCCCCTTTCCATGTTTATCCTCAAGACCAGTGTGCATGGCATTATGTTATCAAGAGCATCCTGTGGCAAAACGATAGTGAGTACAGATCATTTTTATAAGCCAAGAGGGGGTAGGAAAGGATACAGGGTTATAGAAGGTGCTTGAAGCTGGAGGCTGACTGTCAAGAGGGCTTCCTCGGCAGAGCCCAGGGCCTTGCCAGATGTCTTTAGGTTAACATTAAGACATGATTGCTATCATCCACTAAAAATGTTAAATGTTAACTAAATGTTAAAAAGCTTAAGATCTTAAAGAAAACATTTAACTCTCATAACAGTCAGGAAGGTGAAGTTTGCACACTGGAAAGCAGCACCCAGAGAGCCGGAGACTCGCCCCTTGCTGGAGGCAGCACAGCATCTCAGAGCATCCTCTGCCTTCGTGGTCCCCCATTTCTCCTGCAGTGGTCTCCAGAGAGAGCACCCCAGCCCACTTGGCAGAAGTTCCCCAGGAAGGTTCTTCCACCTCTAAGTCAAAAGATTTTCCCTGAAATAATGCATGCTTCCTGGATGAAGAAATGATTAGTCTACTTGCAATTTTTTGTTAGTGACTTTCTCATTTGGGGGGCCTTTACAAAATCTCATTATTGCTATTATTTTTACTTCAGAAACTATCAAAGAAAGAGACTAAACTTAGTTTTGTAGCCAGTATTTGCAAGAGAAACAGACTGAATGCAGGACACAGAAATTAACAAGATTAGCTGACAATATCCACCCACAGAGTCAAATGTAGAAGAGTGTAAGAGATCTGTCCATGATCTGGAAAATCCAGCAGAAGGCCTGGAGACCACTGCAATATCCCATATAAGTCCATACCAGGACACCAAGGAATCTGCTATGGAAGACTAAAGGGAATAAGCCAATGGGAGGGATTTCTCATTGCAGGGCCTGAGATCGGCTGATGACCAGGAAGGGTGACCACCCTGTGTCTCCAGATGTCCCCTGCCCCTGTCCTGCCCTGTGCTGAAACACTCTGGGAGCACCCCCAGCACCTCTCTTTAATGCTTTCCCAGTGCTCTTCAGGTCAGTTAAACTTCCTAAGCCTTGGTGAGCTCATTTAGGATAATCAAGGAGAAAATAAATGGGTGTGCAGAGTTCTCAAGATTCTTTTTCTAGGAGGAGGAAAAAAGATGGCGGTTGAGTAAGAAGCATGCAGCGAAACTCTCTAAAAGTTGCCACTGGACTACGGGAATATAGTGACCGGGAGAGTGCAGGAGGGGAGGAGATGCCTCCCCGGGACCCAGAAAAGTTCTGAAGCGCAACTTGGGACCCCCGGCACCAGTGAAGGGTAGTTTTCAACAAAGAAGGAGCAGACCCCGCGCGCACCTTCTACCATCCCAGGAATCACGGCGTGACAGAAGCTCAAAGCTGCGGACACACAGTGACAGCTGGCGCCCAGGGAGCCCCCACGGAGGATCCCGAGACAGCAGCGGGGTGGGGGAGTGGCGGAGAACTGCGCTGGCCGGCGGTGAGTGTCTCTCAGCCACAGCTGTCCCATGCCAGAGAGCGACTGGCCGGGCGCCATTGTGGGGGGTGCGGTGAAAATCAGAGCAGCGGGAAAACAGCGCTGGGAACTCGTGCTCCGGACAGGGCAGTGCAGCGCCTCTCAGCCCCATGAAAGTGCACTGAGGACGGCAGGTGAAGAGACTGGTCTCTCAGCCACACCTGTCCCGAGCCAGACAGTGACTGGCCCGGCGCCATTGTGGGGGGCGTGGCGAGGATCAGAGCGGCACGAAATCAGTGCGCTGACAGCAGCGGGTGAAGGAGACCGGTCTCTGCCTGAAAGTCCACGCTCTGCTCACCGCCCTGCCAGAGGGCCGCTCTTGGCTTGCTGGGACGGACCTGCATGGAACAGGACTCTGTCATGACACGGTGCCTGCCTACAGCAGAGTCAACACCTGGAACTGATTATTTTTATTTTTTATTTTTTACTTTATTCTATTTTATTTTTTTCTCTCTCATTAGTTTTTTGTTCTGGTGAAGGGTTTATATTTTTTTATTTTTATTTTTATTTTTTTTTTCTTTTGTGAGGTTTTATTTCTGTTTTGTCTGTTTGCTTTGTTGTTTTTGTCTTCATTTTTGTTTCTGTTTGTCTATTTGCTCTTTCCTTCATTATTCTCTCTGGTTTTTATATGAGTGTAAACAGCGCCTCTAACCTCTTTGTGATTGTGGTTGTGATCTGTTCTTCCTTTTATCTTTTCCTTCTCTTTTTCCCACCAGTCCTCTGCACCAGTGTCCCAATGTTAGTGGGATCCCTCTTGGTCCTCTAACCTTACATCTAATTCCTTCCTCTTCTCCCAATACTCTATTTCCTCCTTAACTCATTTTAAATTTAAACTCCTGAGGGGAAAAATTGACATACTAAGGGCTTGTATACTGCATATAACTTTTCTGGTGTGTTTTAGATTTTGTTATATAACCGCAACTCTATACGGCTAAAAGTGGTAAATAACTGGTTAGCTCAGTCTGTCATTTTCTAGGCTGTGTTTGATGCTTCAGTTACCATTATAGCCAAATGTAAAATAATTGTTCTAAACAGCTTTCCTTCCTGCTATTTCATGATTGAGATTGACTAAGGCACACAGAAAATACAGTGGCACAGTACCAAAGAATCAAGGACTGGGCCAAACAGGTAGCAACTTCTCACATCCAACGAATTGAAGAGGTAGGATCTGGCAGAAAGCTCAAAACCCAAAAGCAAGCTCCACTTGGAAGATACTGCAGAGAACAAGTCATCTTCTAAGGATCTTGAACACTAGCAATAAAGTAACCTATCATAGGTAATTTACAAACATCACCCCAGGAATTAAAGAAAGAAAAAATGAGATGACACTTAAACAAGATGCAACCCCACACATCCAATTCACCAAAGGCAAACCTAGGGGGCAATGAGGTGGGACAATCTGAAAGCCACTCACCTGGCCTATCTGAAGGGGTAACAACAAAACAACTGAATGAGGCTCTGGAAAAAATTAAAACAGAAATAATTTCACAGATAACTGCAGAGATAATGTCCACAATGAAGACCATGCTTAAGGACACTATAGCTGATACAGACAAAAAAATAGATGAGCTTAAGAAAACTATAGAAACCATGAATGCTCAGCATAGGAAAGAAATTGAATCCATAAGGCAGATTCAAGCAGATATCCAAGAAAACAAAAATTCTATTGAAAGTATTTGTAGCAGATTAAGCCAATGTGAGGACAGGATATCAGATATAGAAGACATGCTTGCAATTAGTGATCATGAAAAGAAAGAATTCTTAAAAACAGCAAAGGACCATGAAAAATCAATGCAGCAGCTGCTAGATGACTCAAAGATAAACAACTTAAGAATAATTGGAATAAATGAAAAAGCAGGAGATAGCATCAATGACATTAAAACCTTGTTCAAAGACATTATCAGGGAGAACTTTCCTGGAAGAGAAAAAGAATTTGACCCCCCAATAAGTGAAGCTTTTATTTTATTTTATTTTATTTATTTTTTTTTTTTTGTGGGTACCGGGGGGTCGACCTCAGGACCTCGGGTGCCCAACAGGCGCCCGTGCCGCTGAGCGATATCACCGGCCCCTTTTTCGTATGTGGGATCCGGGAGTCGAACTCGGGCCCTCGCGCTTGCAAGGCAGGCGCTTACGCCGCTGAGCCATCTCACCGGCCCATAAGTGAAGCTTTTAGAACACCAACTAGACATGATCAAAAAAAAAACTTCAGCCAGACATATCATAGTCAAGATCCCAGAAATTCAACAGAAGGGCAGAATCTTAAAAGCTGTTAGGGAGAAGAGACAAATCACCTATAAAGAAAAACCCATCAGAATCACTGCTGACTTTTCAGCACAAACCCTCAATTCAAGAAGAGCTTGGAATGACGTATTTCAAGCTCTAAAGGAAAATAATTTTCAACCCAGATTGATGTACTCTGCAAAACTATCTTTCAAAATTGATAGAGAAATAAAATACTTTCATGACAAAGAACATCTGAGAAAATTTATGACCACCAAAGCAGCACTCCAAAATGTTCTGAAGGACATTCTAGAAAGAGATAGGAACCCCAACAGAAGGGATCCACCAGGCAGGGCAGATAATTAAATAGCAGGAAAGGGGAAAAACAAAGAGTGGGAAACAACAACAGGAAAATATCATGACAAGTATAAGTCAATACATATCAGTTTTAACCATCAATGTTAACGGTCTCAATTCACCAATCAAAATGCACAGACTGGTAAAATGGATCAAGAAGCAAGATCCAACAATATGCTGTATACAAGAAACACATTTAATTCAGAAAGAAATTCGTAGACTGAAAGTCAAAGAATGGAAAACAATACTCTATGCAACAGGAACCCAGAAAAAAGCAGGGGTAGCTATTCTTTTTGCAGACATAGTGAATTTCAAGCCAAGAATGATTCAGAGAGATAAAGGTGGTCATTACATCCTTGTAAAGGGAACAATCCAAGAGGAAGAGATAACGATCATAAATATATATGCGTCAAATACCAATACACCCAACTATATAAAACAAGTACTAAAGGACATGAAAAATCAAATAAGCACTAATACTGTTATATTGGGAGATCTCAATACTGCACTGTCACAAAAAGACAGATCAGCTGGACAGAAAATCAATCATGAAATAATAGAACTGAACCAAACTTTTGAACAAATGGACTTAGTAGATGTCTACAGAGTGTTCCACCCCACAACATCAGAATACACATTCTTCTCAGCTGCACATGGGACGTTCTCCAAAATAGACCACATACTAGCTCATAAAACCTGCTTAAGTAAATGCAAAGGAATTGAAATTATCCCATGTATATTATCAGACCATAGTGCAATGAAATTGGAAATCAATGGCAAAAGAAATCACAAAAACTCCCTAAACCCATGGAAATTAAATAGCACCCTCCTGAACAACAAATGGGTCACAGATGAAATTAAAGAAGAAATTAGACAATTTCTACAACTGAATGATAATGACAGTACAGCATACCGGAACTTATGGGATACGATGAAAGCAGTCCTAAGAGGGAAATTTATAGCATTAAATACTTATATTAGGAAAATAGAGCAAGCGCAAATAAACAACTTAATGGAAAAACTCTAACTTCTAGAAAAAGAAGAGCAGGTTAAGCCAAAAGCCCATACAAGGGAGGAAATTATAAAGATCAGAGCAGAAATTAATGTATTGGAGACTAAAAAAACAATACAAAGAATCAATGAAGCAAAAAGTTGGTTCTTTGAAAGAATAAATAAGATTGACAAACCCTTATACAACCTTATTAAAAAAAGAAAAGAAAAGACTCAAATCCATGCAATTGAAAATGAAAAGGGTGATATCACAATGGACCCTGCAGAAATCCAGAAGATCATCTATACCTATTTTAAAAATCTATATTCTACTAAGATGGAAAATGCAGAAGAAATGGACAGATTCCTAGATTCGTATGAATTACCAAAGCTGAATCAAGAAGATTTAAAAATCCTAAATAAACCAATATCAACCAATGAAATTGAAGATGTAATTAAAAACCTCCCAACAAAGAAAAGCCCAGGAACTCATGGATTCACTGCCAAATTCTACAAGAAATTTAGAGAAGACCTAACGCCACTACTTCTCAAACTTTTTAATGAAATTGAAAGGGAAGCAATACTCCAAAATTCATTCCTGGAAGCAAGCATTACCCTGATACCAAAACCAGAGAAGGACTCACCTAAGAAAGAGAACTACAGGCCAATCTCCCTAATGAACATAGATGCAAAAATCCTTAATAAGATACTGGCAAACAGAATCCAACAAATCATCAAGAAGATTATACACCATGTCCAAGTTGGATTCATCCCTGGGATGCAGGGATGGTTCAACATACGTAAATCAATAAATGTAATACACCATATTAACAGAACCAAAGACAAAAATCATATGATCATCTCAATAGATGCAGAAAAAGCTTTTGACAAAGTCCAGCACCTTTTCATGATAAAAACTCTACAGAAAATTGAAATAGAGGGTCTTTATCTCAACCTGGTAAAAGCTATCTATGACAAACCAACAGCCAATATTATACTAAATGGCCAAAAACTGAAAGCCTTCCCTCTAAAATCAGGAACAAGATAAGGATGTCCACTGTCCCCACTCTTATTCAACATAGTTCTGGAAACTTTAGCCAGAGGAATTAGACAAGAGAAAGAAATAAAGGGAATAATGATTGGAAAGGAAGAAGTTAAATTATCATTATTTGCAGATGACATGATACTCTACACAGAAGACCCCAAAAACTCCACTAAAAAACTGCTACATTTAATAAGCAAATTCAGTAGTGTAGCTGGATACAAAGTCAATACTCAAAAGTCAATAGCCTTCCTGTGCACAAATAACAAACTTACTGAAAGAGAAATTAGGGAAACAATACCTTTCACAATAACATCCAAAAAAATGAAATACCTAGGAATCAACCTCACAAAGGATGTAAAAGACCTATACACTGAAAACTACAGTACTCTGAAAAAGGAGATTGAAGAGGATATCAGAAAATGGAAAGATATCCCTTGCTCCTGGATAGGAAGAACCAATATAGTGAAAATGGCCATACTTCCAAAATTGTTATACAGATTTAATGCAATTCCAATCAAAATTCCAACAGCATATCTCACAGGATTAGAGAAAACAATCCTAAAATTCATTTGGAATCAGAAGAGACCTAGAATAGCAAAGGCAGTTCTGGGCAACAAAGGCAAGGCAGGGGGCATCACAATACCCGACTTGAAATTATACTATAAAGCTACTGTGATAAAAACAGTGTGGTACTGGCAGAAAAACAGACCTGAAGATCAATGGAACAGATTAGAAGATGCTGAAACAACCCCAGACATACTAAGCCACCTTATCTTTGACAAAGGTGCCAAACACATTCAGTGGAAGAAACATAGCCTCTTTAATAAATGGTGCTGGAAAAACTGGCTCTACACATGCCGAAGATTAAAACTAGACCCATATCTTTCACCATGCATTAAACTAAATTCAAAATGGATCAGAGATCTAAATATTAAAAGAGAAATATTAAATCTGCTGGAATGTAGGATAGGTAAATTCCTTGAAGACATTGGTGTAGGCAAAGACTTTATGAATAAAAACTCAACCGCACGGGAACTATCCCAAAGAATCAATAACTGGGATCTCATCTTATTAAAAAGCTTTTGTACAGCAAGAGAAACCACCAACAGAGTGAAAAGACAACCCACAATGTGGGAAAAAATGTTTGCCAGCTGTTCCTCAGACAAAGGATTACTATCGAGAACATATAAAGAACTCAAAAAAATCAGACCTCCCAAATATAAAGACCCACTCCAAAAATGGGCATCTGAGATGAATACACATTTCTCAGATGAAGAAATACTAATGGCAAATAAGTATACAAAAAAATGTGCAACATCACTAATCATTCGAGAGATGCAAATTAAAACAACACTGAGATATCATCTCACCCCAGAAAGATTGGCTACTATAAAGAAATCAACTAATAACAAATGCTGGAGGGGCTGTGGGCAAAAATGAACCCTTCTTCACTGTTGGTGGGAGTGTCGACTGGTACAGCCACTGTGGAAGTCAGTGTGGAGATTCCTCAAAAAACTAGGGTTGGAGGTCCCATTTGACCCAGCTATTCCCCTTCTGGGCATCTTCCCACAAGAATTAAAAACATCATACCATAGTGATATATGTGCACCCATGTTTATAGCAGCACAATTTGTAATAGCCAGATCTTGGAAACAACCCAAATGCCCATCAACTGAGGAATGGATAAGAAAGATGTGGTTTTTTTATACAATGGAGTACTATTCAGCCATAAAGAAGGATAAACTGGAGACTTTTATAGGTAAATGGATGCAACTCGAGAAAATGCTCATAAGTGAAATAAACCGGATGCACATGTGTAAGCATCGTATTGTCTCTCTAGTATGAGAAACTGAAAGAGTAAATAAGATCCAAATTGTACAATAGACACGGTGAATCAAAAAGAAACTGGTCAATAAGAAAGAGAGACTGGAATAGGGAATAGAAAGAAGGGAAAGGGAAAAAAAATTGTATATATATATAAGATGGTTAAGATAGATACACTACCAATTTTACTTAGTTCATTGAAGAGTAAGGTTTGAGCCAATAATGTTTGGACAATTGAATGCTAATGTCTGGTATCCTGAATAACTTACTTAAAGATAATAATACGTAATGCATTGACCATTGTTACCCTCATATTATGTTGTTTTCAAAATTTGTTCTTTTTTTGATTTGTTTTGTTTTTTCTTCTCTTTAAAAAAAATATTCTTTTTCTGTAAGAGAAAAATCAGTTCAATCTGGTTCCACGCCAAGGGAATCCTTCCCTCTTACCTGAAGGAGGCTGCAGAGGGCCAGGAGCAGCTCAGGTCTGGGCTCCAGGCTCTGCAGGGCTCTCGTCTGCCCCTGTCTTGCTGTCCCTGTGTTGCTGAATGTCCATCCACAACCCTGGGAGCCCAGGGCAGGCTTCCTCGTCCTCACTCAGGGAGGGGAGAAGTAGCATCCTGTCTCTGCTAGTCAGAGCCCTTGGCTTCATTTTGATGGACCCGACTGAGCCAAGTCTGGCCCAAGAAGCACCACACACCACCTGCTTGGACCTGAGCCAGCCATCATTGACAGGATTGTGTCAACCAGGCCTCCACTGGCACATCTATCCTCGCTCCTCTTAACCAGCTGCCGCGCAGTGTGGGTGTGTATGCAAAGGAAACTTGGAGCTGCTAAGAGGGGAAGGGTGACACACACCACATGTTTTCACAGTCTACTAGCTTAAAAGTATTGTTTACATAATATTTAAAGTTATTGTTATGGACTTATACTCTGGTGCACTCATCTCATCTTATTTAACCTTTCAGCTGACCTGGTGAGGGGGCCCCTGCACCCCTGTTGTGAGCCAGGGACTGTTGTTCTCAAAGCCCGAATGGCTCACCTGTGCCCCACAGACCATAATATTAGAGGCAGAAACAGGAAGCAGGGTCAAAGCTGGGTCTCCCAAGTCCAAACTGAGTGCTGTTTCCATTACTGCTGGATGCTTCCTAGAGACACAGTAAGGAAATGAACAAGAAAAGATGTCACTGTGAATTTTTTGGTCTTTTAAAAAATCATCTTTTTATTGGAAATACATTGAAATTAATTACAGATTCATGTGTAGTGTGGTGTATAATATTCAGCTTCTCTGTGCACTTTATCCAGTTTTTGCCAATGTAATATTGTGAGAAATTATAATGTCAAAACCAGGTACTGACCAGTACCTGAGCACTGGTACACATGTCATACACATGTCTTACAGTTGTACTGATAGTGGTTGATCTTACGCAGCTGAGCCACGTTAATTGTACTCATTCATCTCTAGACAAATATATTTAGCACTGGACAATTTCAGTGCACATGTAGCACCATGCTTTCACCACTAGAGCCAACATATCAGACAATCGCGTGCTAAAATATCCCTCCACCTACACTCTCCCCAGCGTCCCCCTGACAGTGCCGGCCCACGTCCCAGGGCTAACCCTTAGAAGCCACTACCTTGTTCTCTACTTCCATAGGTTCACCATTTCAAGCATAAATGGAATTGTACAGCACATAACCTACTGATATTGGCTTCCATCTATTTGGACTATTTCTCTGGAAATTCATCTAGCCTGTGACATATTTCAGTGTGTTATTCCTTTTTATTGTTACATAGTATTCTGTGAACTTGCACACCACATTTGTGAAACATTCCCCTTTGAATGACTTCTGGGCTGATTATTACAGATAAAGCTGCCATAAACATTCATTTGCATGTTTTTTATATGACTATAGTTTTTAGTTTTGAGGTTTTGTGGATTTTCATTTTACTTTTCTGTGATAAACTCAAAGGCATAATTAGTATATCACAAGGTAATTACAAGTTTTGTATTATAAAAGCTGTCAAAATGTTTTCCAGAGTGGCTGTAGCATTTTACATGCATCGGTAATACAGTTTCTCTGCATCTTCATCAGCATTCACTGTTGTCACTATTTTTATTTTAGGTGTTACGGTAGACATAAGGTAATATCTCATTTATTTTTATTTTTCAGTTCACTGATAACCAATTATTATGTTGTACATCTTTAGATGTGTTTATTTGTCATCTGTATGTCCTGTTGTTTTTTAAGATGTTCATCTCACTGGTCCATTTTTTCATCGATTTCATATATATTTTTATTTCTCAGTTTTGAAAGGTCGTCATATGCTCTAGATAGGCATCCTTTCCTGACCGTATGTTTTTCAGACGTTATCTTCCAGTCTGCCACTGGTCACTTCATCCTTTTCTGGTGAGATTAAGCTAAGCAAAACTAAAATTTTGATGAGGTCCTATGTATCATTCTTTACGTTTTAGATCATGCATTTGGTGCAAAGTTGATATAGTCATGATTACTGTAATTTTATAGTAAATGTTCAATTTTGGATCGATTCCATGTAGATCATGTTGGGAGTAATTTTCACCTTTAATATGTTAAGTCTTCAAAGTATGACTATAATATGTGTCTACATTTATGTATGTCTTCTTTGATTTCTCTCATCAATATTTTATAATATTCAGCATCTGTATGTTTCTTTAGGAGGATGCCTAAGTATTTAATTTTCTTTAGTGAAATTATAAATAGAATTATGCATTTAATTTCAGTTTCCATGTGTCAGTTGTTAGTATATATATATGTGTGTGCCTGGTTTTTGTGCATTGCTCTTGTGTGTAATGCAACGTTGCTGCTAGAGACTCTTATTCTTAGGGTGTTTTCCTTTTCTTTTCCATTAGATTCTTCAGGACTTTCTACATAGAAAATCATATCTTCTGCAGATAGGGAGGATTCTATATTTCCTCTCCAATCTTTGTGGCTTTTGTTTCTTTGGCCTTCATTCTACTCATGTAGGGTATATTTTGTTCTTCACTTTCTTGTTTCTGGAGGTAAAAAATTATTTTATTTGTGAGGGTTTGTTTGTTTGTTTGTTTATCTCCCAAAAGTTAATTATGATGTTCCTGGCATGGGTTTCTTTGCATTTATTCTATTTGGGGATCGCTCAGCTTAAGTCTTTTGTCAAATTTGTTTTCAGCTATTTTCTGCAAGTATTTTTTGTCTCTCTCTTCCCTCTCTCCTTCAGGACATAGATGATGTGAATGTTGGGTTTTCCTCACACAGATCCCTGACACTGTAGATTCTTCATTTCTGTCTTTTCCTGTGTTACTCAGATTAGGAAATTTACTTTTCAATTTGTCCTCAAATTCACTGACAACATTCTCTCTTCTCCATACTATTTAATGCAGTTTTTAAAATATCTGTTATTGTAATTTTCAGCTCTATGATTTCTATTTTTATAACTTCTATTTTGTTTCTGAGATTTTCTTGTTAAAATTTTTTAGGATAACTGCTTCAAAATCCTTGTCAGATAATTTCCACATCTCCTTAATCTCAGGATTGACATCTGTCGAGTGTTTTTGTTTTTGTTTTCTTCTCATTCAAGTAGTGATTGTCCTGGATCTTAAATGACAGGTAGTTTTCAGTTACATCCAGGTCATTTTTTCAATTCTGCTGGAGGTCTTGTACCTTAGCAGGCACACAATCTTTTTAGGTGTAGCACACGGGCCCTGGGTACCTTGGTTCTTGCTGGGCTGTGGTTCTAAAGACGGTTCAGAGACTTGACAGTGCTAATTTTGCTGACTGCGTTTTCTAATACTGATAAGGCAGTGCTGCCTACGGGGCAGACAAGGCTAACCCTTGCCCAGGGACTGGCAGTATTAGGTAGAGAGAGCTTTGCAGGGGTCCCCAGAGAGGGCCTTATGTGTGCCTAGGTAGTTTTATTGGGGTATAATCAATTTGTGCCAAAAAGGAATGCATTTAATGTATACATTTTGGTGCATCTGGCCACACGCATATCCCCCAACACCATCGCCACAATCAAGGTTCTCAGCACGCCGACCGCCTCCAAAGCCTTCCGTATCTTCTTGTATTGCTGCTGGGTGTGTGTGGCGTGGGAGCAGTAAGGACACCTTGCATGAGATCTCTCTTCTGCATATATTTTGAAGTGCACAGTCCTGTGTTGAGAACAATGGGCACTAAGCAAATTCATTCTTAAAGACATCCGGAAGGAACGTAGGATGGATTGTTGGGCCTTTATAGAGGATCAAGCACAAAACACCTGTTGTTGGCTGCTCTCTAGCATGCTTGTTCCTCCTGCCTTTGACCACTGTCTGTGTCCTGCTGACTCCGTTCCCCTCAAACCAAACCCTGAGTTTCCTCTCTTCCATGGCTGTGAAGTGGCTCTCTGGGTAATCTTCCGTGAGGTGGGGTTTATTTCTGTACCCACTCTACCTGATCCTGCGTTGTCCCTGTCAGTGGTCACTAATGCATTTCACCAGAAGCTGAGACTCTCGTGGCAGCCACATAGCTCGTGTGTGGGAGACTGCTGTGAACCCAAGGCCAAGGCTGGCTTTGCACTGGAGCCATCACTGAGGCAAAAGATGATGCCCTCATTACCTGTTTTGAGAGTTTGAATCCTTTATATCAGGTTATGAGAAAGTAGGCCCATTTCTGATAAAGTGTGTTTTGTGTGTACTTTCCTGGGAGTGGAGGGGTGTTTTGGGAACCATGTGTCTTTTGGAAGAGTTGGTGCAGGGCTTATTTGTGAGGCTTCTCCACTGATCATCCTCTGTGCTGCACCTAGTGGCTGCCTCAGAACCCCAAGGCACTATCGCCATTGCAAAGGGAAAACAAACCTCAGGTGGTGAAAGCAGGAAGAAGCAGCAGGAACTAGGTTTCTCAGCAGGTGCTCCTCCTCTGGCTCCATATATAAACTAGGTTAAAAATCAAGAACTCAGAAGTCCCTTAGGCAGCCATGCAGGTTGAGGTGGTGACTCCTGGACTCTTGATCTGAGCGCAACCCCAAATGACCCGCATGGAGCAGGGCCATCAAAGAGGACACCCTGTCCCCACCTCAATGCACGCTCATTGTAAAACTCCAAATTGTCCCCCAAAGCAAAACATCTTAGGGTCTTTTATGAAAATGAGTACATCAGTTTTTAAACTACTTTGTAGTTTAGGCCAGATGGCTATCCTCTTTTCTATTCATAATTTTCTAGGTGTTGGTATTCAAAGAGCTTGGAAAGAAGGGAGAAATCCAACGTTGTTCGAAAAGTCTGGTGGGAATACTTTTATAGACAGCATTTACCTGGCTACTCCCCACCATGCTATGAAGTGAGAAACATCAGCCTCATTTAGAGAAGAGGTAGACACGTGGGGCTTAGGTGGGAGAAGGGTGAGAGCATGGCAGGGGTTCCTTGTTATGGGACCAGCTAGTTTATGAGGGTGCTTTGTCTCCTCCACAGCCCTGGGTCTCCTCCATGGGTAACCTGTCCTCTCAAGCCATCTTCCCTGGTAAGTCTGAGACTAGAGATGAAGCTGATTTTTCTTCATGTAGAACCTGAAAGTGGAAGAAAAAAATCCTAGTTTCCTATCATTCTATTAAACTGAAATTGTGCAGGCTTAACAAAAGGTGAGAATGAAGGAATATCTTAATTACTTTCACATTTCTGGGATGAAATACTCAGAATAGTCTGCTGGCTCCAAGGCAAGGCAGCATGGCAAGGGGGCATGGGAGAGGATAGTCCATGGCACGGCAGGCAGGAAAGAGCAAACAGTGAGCCTTCCTTTCCCTTTTATCCCATCCAGGCTACCAGAAAGCCTATTGGGTGGTGAGTCTTCCCATTGGCCATAGTGGAACAATGTTCAATCAGTCAGTGGATTAATCCAGTTATCACACATCCTTAATTCAATGTCACACACCCTAGATCCAGCCACCCCTGAAAAGCCCCACCTATGAGAGCATGAGGCCTTGGGGGGACATCTAGATACAAGTCATAACAGGGAGGGAAAGAAGAAAAGATGTAGAAATAAAGGAACAAATGAGAGACTAGGTCTGAGATAAACTAATGTAGGACCAGGCAAAAAGGGGTTCCTGGTCTCCACTGTCTGTTCCTGATAGAAACATGTGCATTCATTCATCACAGAGCCCACCCTGAGTATGGAATGCTCCTGGCACTGCCTCCTCCATGCTGAGTCTAGAAGAGGAGTTCAGCTGCTTGCACACTGCTTTTGTGTTTGTGCTTTGTGGGCTCCATCTCTAATGGGCTCCTCTGGGAAGAGTTCTGAGTTCAGTTTCTTGTCCCCACTCCATACAAGAAGGAGCATGCAAGGTGCTGGAGGTAGCTGGCTTTGAAAGCAGGTTATTTTAGGACATAGGGAAAGACACATGACAACTGTAAACCTAAAATAAGAATCTTTTCAGATTCATGTAAGTGAAGCAGCTACTCAAGCCTGGGAGTGACAGCATGTCCAGAATTTTCCTTTATGTTTCGTGATGTGTCTATGCATGCTTGGCGGTGTCTATTCATTTTCCTGATAAATCAGGAGATGATCTGCAGGCACCACAGGCTCTGTGCCTGCTGTGAAATGCAGTTCTGTGCTTTCACTTCCTCTTTTTCCTCTGGAGAGATGGAGTCAGCAACAGATGCCGTGCCGCACTCCAGTTTGATGACCTTTTCTCTTTATTGTTGGTCTCATCACTCGCGTTTTCGATACAATTCAAGTCAACAGAAACATTTTGAGCAGCTGCTATGTGGGAAGGCTACACTGACAAACAAGATAAGGGTTCTGTCCTCGTGGGGATTAAAGGCAGCTCAGAAGGCCGTGCCCGTGGTAGGGTGTGGGGTGAGAGGACACTAAAGGGCAGCGGGCACTGGGCAGACTTCCTGGAAGAGCCACCATGGAAAATGTGCTTCATGGATGGCGGGGCTTGAAGTCAAACACAGGAGAGTACAGCAGAAAAGACTTTTTCTCTGCATTACAGCAAATGGGAAGATACAGAAGTTCAGGGAATATTTCAGTGACAGGGATGGTTCTGGTATAATGCTAAGCTGGGTCCAAATTTTCAGTTTTCATTAAGAATCATCTGAGATGCTGCTATAAATGCAGGGGTTTAGGTTCCTTTACAGACACGTGGTCTGCAACAGAAGACAGTTGGAATCTTTCTCTCAAAATGCACAGGGACTCACCGAGCTGCGCAGGGAGTGACGCCCTGTGAGCGGCAGTGGGGTCGACTGGGTCTAAGGTCAAAGAGAGACATGAAGGGCAGCAAGAGAGGCCAGGCCTGTGGAGCACCTCGGTAATACCGGGTGGAGTTGAATTCCCTTCTCCACGTAACTGGAGACTCTGTGTTTTTAGAACTAGATAGAAATGTATTGCATCAGTGTAGACAGCAGTTTGTAAAAGCCTAAGTAGGCCTTTATCACTGAGGGTGAAAAGGAAGGAAGGGGTGTTAGGCATAGTGCAGAGGTCAAAAGGAAGAGAGATAAACTCTGTACTCCCCAGACCCAAAACCAGCTCTGCCACTAACTAATCTCCTGGCCTTGAGGAAGGCACTGAACCTCCAATTCTGTAAACCTCGACTTACAGAGGAAGGTCAGAGCAAACAGGTATCTTTCATTCCCCAGAATTCATCTTTCTGTGTTTTGAGACCTTCAAATCTGTGGCTCATGGATGGCAGGGCCAATTACTCCCTCTGTCGTTCGCCTCCCAACTGAGTGTGACTGTGTCCCAGGCTTGACCCAGCCAAGGTCACACCAGGGTCTCTGAATTTTGTGGGAATGGCACAAGTCTGGAAGAACAGAGGAGTTTCTCACGCACTAGTGATACAGAGTCCATTGAAGGCTGTCACGTGGATGGGTAGCAAGGCACCAGAGATGTTCACACAGCTCAAGGACATTGGTGTCATATACCCAGGGGCTTTCTATCTGGGCCGTCACCTGCATTGGTTCACTGCTGACCAGCCCATCGGATTTCCTTCTTCTCTTCTTGCAAGTATGATTCTGCAGCCTTCTCAGTGATTTTGTGGACAGCTACGAGGTATCTTTTTTCTTTCTTAATCAGGTACAATCAGACATTTACTATTGCTTGTTGGAACTAATAACTCTGATTAATGAAGAACATGAATAAGAAAATGCATTATTCGTGAGGTCACTTTATAAATGGTGGACGTTTTCCGTTGGCTAACAAGATGCTAAGCTTCTAAATCTTGGGCGTTTAAAATAAGAGTAATTAATCTAAGGCAAGTAAGTTTGGAAAAGTTACTGAGGAGTTTGACACAATTAGTTTCAGATGTGCGAAGTTTGAAGCGCCTTTGGCACAACCGCTCAGGCAGATGGGAACCCGGATGTATTAATGAGGACTGATTCATCTGTGCTGTAATGAAACATGGGCTTCAATACACGGCAAACTAAACTCCATCCTTTGCCCATGGCAGCAGGGAACATAGAGAATAAAACACTGGGCCTCACACCTGAAGGAAGTTGAAGCATCGTTGCCCCCTCTTCAAGCAAGGGCAACTCACAGCGCTTCCTCCCACCAACACAGCATCGAAGGAGGAGGAAGAGCCACCCCCCGGGTAGCACACCTGGCAAGTGCTGGCTCAGTCAGGGGGCAGTGCTGGTGTCAGTGGTGACATTTCTTCCCCCAAACCACACGCCCCAGTCTAAACATGCAAACATTATCAGATAGGACCCACATGAAGTCCCAAAACACATAACCGGCCTTCTCAAAGTCATTAAAAATTGGTGATAAGAACATGTAAAATAAGGTTTATCCTTCTAGTAAATGTTAAACATCAATCCAATAGCATGAACTATGGATGCATAGATATTGGTATCTATGACTTGTTCATTTTTTTTTTAATGTGGATACTGGGAGTTGAACTCAGGACCTCGTCCTTGCCAGCAGGCGCTTGTGCCGCTGAGCGATATCACCAGCCCTTTTTATCCTTTATGTGGGTACCAGGAATCGAACTCAGGACCTTGCACTTGCCAGGCAAGTGCTTATGCCGCTGAGCTATCTCACCAGCCCTGACTTGTTCATTTTGTATAACTGAAAAATTACACATTTTGACTAGTATCTGGCCTTTCACCCTCTCTCCAGGCCTTGGTAACCACCATTCAAAATAATGGTGATGATGATGATGATGATGATGATGATGGAAACATTGGGACATGATGTATATATTTACAGTAGACCTCGTGGTGATGGTTTCATGGGTGTATGCTTATCTCCAAACTCATTAAGCTGTATGCATTAGTATATACAACTTTTTGTATGCCAATTATGCTTCAGTAAAGAAGTTTGATAAAAGATAAGGAAAGTCATAAAGATTGTCACAACCAAGGGAAGCCTAACGAAGCAACAGTTAAATGCAATGTTTTATCCTGGATGAAATGTTGGGACAGAAAGGAGATACTAGTTAAAAACTAAAAAATCTGAATAAAGTGAGGACATTAGTTAACAGTAATGTGTTGATATTGGTTTATTAGCTGTGACAAATTTACCACACAAATCTAAGATTTTAATAGCAGCAGATCCCAGGCATGGGGTATATGAAACTTATACTGGCATCACAATATTTTGAAAGTCTAAAGGTATTTTAAAATTTTAAAAAGGAAACTGGATTTTAAATATTTTGGTTCAATAGTGAGACAAAGTAGTTTAGCTAATGTTACTTTGGTGAAACCCAATCCCATGGTCCCAACCAACCTCTGACCTAATGCCAAGAGGCTGGGAAGAGTCCCCCTGTGTACCTGGGTACAGGCAGGACCTGGAGATGCTAAGCATGTCCAGTGGATAGAGCTTGTGAACTAGGTTCACACCAAAGTATCACTTGAGAAAGCAGGCGCAGACGGGGCAGGGCGGATGCTCCCTCTAGGAAGCAAGAGTGCAACCACGGGAGAAAAAGGCCAAATGGAAAGGTGCAAGCACCTGGGGCTGATTGAAGAATCTTAGCCACTGAGGAACATGCTAGAGGCTCCAGAGAAGTAGGGAGCTTATGGACTAAGGGTGAGCGGGAGAACAAGGACAAAGGAGAGGTAAGAGACAGGAACTTGGGAAAACTCCTAACCCTAGCCCTCAGGAAGGCTCCCTTAGGAAGGCCTTGGGGAGCCTCCTTCAGGAGACAGCAGGGTGCTGGTCTGCAGTGATGTGGGCAGTAAGTGGGAGCAAATGGAGGAGAGTGTGTAAATGTAGGCTAATGTTCCAACAATTAGCAGTAACGGAAAACAAGAAGGAAAGTTCAGTAGCTGAAAGAAAAAGATAACAATTTGTGCAAGGGTTAATCACAGAGGAAAATCAAGCCTTTTATTCTTTCTGTTTAAAATGGCAATTATATTCTTCACCATGGCTTTCTTGACCTCCTTCTAAATTGATGTTTCAAGGTCCAAAATGATGTAGGCAATGCTTTTTTAATAAGACCCCAAAAGCACTAGCAACAAAAATATAAGTAGGTGACTGAAATTACACCAAACTAAAAAGCTTCTGCACAGAAAAGGAAATAGCTGAATGAGAAGTCACCCTACAGGTGGGAGGAAATGTTTTCAAACTAAACTACATAAGTCATACAACTCAATAGCAAAATAAATGAATAAACCTATTAAAATGGGCAAAGACCTGAATAGATAGTTCTCAAAAGAAGGCATACAAATGGTCATATGAAAAAGTAGTCAACATCATCAATCATCAGGGAAATGCGAATCAAAACTACAACGAGACATCAGCTCACACCTTGTAGAGCAGCTGTTATCAAAAAGATGAAAGAAAACAAGTGCTGTTGAGGGCATGGAGAAAAAGGAAACCATGCACTGTTAGTGAGAATGTAAATTGACAATAGCCACTACGAAAATCAGCATGGAACTTCCTCAAAAACTAAAAATAGAACCATCATATGACATAGCAGACTTATAGGTATATATAAAAAAGAAATGAAATTATATCTTAAAAACACCCGCATACCTGTGTTCATTGCAGAACTATCCACAATAACTAAGATAAGGAATCAAAGTGCCAATGGGTGGATGGATGGGTGGATGGATAAAATGTGGTATAAATATACAGTGCTGTAATATTCAGCCTTTTATAAAGGAAAATTGTTATTTGCAATAATATAGATGAACCTGGGTGCCATTATGCTATGGGAAATAAGGCAGACACAGAAAGACAAATACTCCATGACCTCATTTACATGGAAAATCTGAACAAATTAAACTCACAAAAACAGAGTAGCACAGTTGTTACCAAGGGCTAAGGAAGGGGAAAATGCAAAGAAGTTGAACAAAGTACACAAAATTTCATTCACATAAGATGAATAAATTCTGATATCTAATCTCCAATATGTTGAATATAGATAATAATACTGTCTTTTATACTACTTTGCTAATAGGGTAGACTCATATTATGTGTTCTCAACATAAAAAAGAAGAAAAATTAGTAACTACATGAGATAATGAATATGTTCATTAGCTTGATTGTGCTGATGATTTTACAATGGGTCTGTATATCAAAACATCAAGTTGTACATCTTAAATATACACAGTTTTAATTGTCAATTATGCCCTAATAAAGCAAATAAATAAGAAGAACCAAGTATAATCAACAATACAGAGAACAATTGATGTTATGTCTTCTGCCCTTGCTGTGGAAATCCACTGGGGTCACCAGCTACAGTCAATAGCCTCACATCTGGGAGTGCAGCCTGTTTGACTGTGGCTGCCAATGCATCCCGGGGGCAGGGTGAATGGAATGTGCCAGACTTTTTATATTTCTCATCCACTTAGAAAACCAGGCCATTGAATTATGAAGAGATTTCCAGAAAAAACATCCTGCATGCTTTAAGGAAGTGGGAATCATACTGGTAGCCAGGAACATTGAGCCTCACCCACCCCCACCTCTGAGAAGGAGGGTACTGGCCAGGAAGCTCAGTGGAGAGCTCTGCCACAGGGGTCCAGGGAGGTCTTTCCTGAGGTGAAGGGCAATGAAAGGTAGAAAAAGATTTTTGTCAAGAAATGGAAGTCTGTTTAGAGGTTATCTTTTGGTGTCCTCAACAGGTTGCAAAAAGATAACTTCGAAACAACATAGTATAAAGGTAATTAGCCAGACAGGCAGAACTGGAAAGTAAACAGGGAGATAGTAGAATTCAAAGACATTAAACACTGAGGATGGAAATAAAAGATGTGTTGGAGGCAGAAGAGTGCATAATTGGCAGTTTGGAAAATTAAAATGACATCAAGAACAAAGTTGAATATCATTTCCTGAAGTAGAACAGGCAGAGATAAAAATGACAGAAATAAAAATGTTGGAAATTGAAAACTCAAAGGGACGTTCAATCTAAGAAATGCAGGGTATATTTAGGAATAATAGAAGCAATAATTGGGGGCTCAACTGCAGAAAGTGTGTTTCTTAATTTTACAAGATGCTCTGAGAGTACATAGTTTCACTGCTCCCACTGTTCCTGGGCTATAGATCAGGCCTCAGGTAGAGGCCAATAAAGGCTTGAATGAAAGGCATCTCTGACCATTTTCCTCGTTTCTTACAGTAAAGATATAATTGAAATATTGCATTATATTTCAGGCTGCCAAGGGGTGGCTGCATCTCATTTTTCCCACCTGGATACATAGGCCATTTTTTTCTTTACACAGGTATATAAAATGATCTCTTTGAAGGATCTTAGAGTAGAACTCTTCCCAGTGGTTGAGGGTGGAATTAGAAGGAGTAGGTGAGGCATTTCCCATAATGGGTCTATAAATAAGAGGGGTAGAAACCAGGTTTTGTGATTCTCCATGTCCGTTCCTGGGTCAGTCCCCATTACTGGGGACCTGACAAGGCATCTAGCCTTTCAGCTCCAGGGGCATAACCTGATTCGGCCGGATTCCTTGGGATTAGGACATGGAATCTTTATAGAGCCATTTCCTGGGTTAGTTTCACATGGAAACCTGACTGGCAAAGCAAAAAGGGTTAGAATTGCAAGGGAGAAGACAAATTACAAAGAGATGACATAGACTAATATTCAGTACCTGGTCATCTAAGAAAGATGGTGGGTGATATTGGCACATTAGCTTAAGTTCTAAGGAGAAAAATCTTAAAACTTGGATTATGTACCTAGATAAATTTAAGAATAAGCCATGCAAAAAGAGCTCAAGGGAATCCAGAAGAGAATGCATGAACAAAACAAAGTTATCAATTAAAACAAAACCAGACTATGTGTTAGGCTGCGTGTGGACTAACCCGAGATGACACACCCCTGGGCGTTGTGCTTGGGAGGATCCCCAGGGATACTTTCTGGGGTTTCACCTCTAGGAACCTCACCAGTAACTCAGGGCAAAGGCTGGAGAAGGAACACCTCCTGCCTTTGATAGGATAGGAAAGAAGCCATCCTGTGAGATAGTCCCATAACATCCCCTGGAACACAGGCCTGCTGTCTGCAGGAAACTCCCTCCCAGAGCATTGTCTCAGCTAGGCACAGCTGTGCTCCCCTCCTCCACTCTCTAGGCTGACTCTCATCAAGCTTTACACCTGGAAAAATACATCTCCACAGTCACAGCCCAGAGAGACACACAGTAATAGACTGACGTGAATCCTGAGATGATACCACGCTTCTCTTCCCTTTCCTATTTCCATCCCCCAACACATGACTCCAACGCAGTAACAGAGGATACACTGAGTGACCTCTGAGACATGAACTGGCTGAGAAAAGGAAGAGTAGGGAAGAACAAAGTCAAAGTAGGAGTCAAAATCAAGGAAACCAGAAGACTTGGGGTCTTTTGGCAATTGTACCTATCAGAAGATTGACATAAATCCTCACATAAAGGGCCTCTACCTGTCTGTAGTACTTCATGCATGTCTGCCTTCCAATAGAACATCAGGCACTATGCCAAAAAAAAAGAAGAAAGCAACCAATGTCACATCCAGACTCTGGTATAGCACTTGGGAGGCTGAGGCAAGAGGATCACCATGAGTTTGAGGCCAGCCTGCACTACAAAGTGAGACCCTGTCTCAAAACAAATATGGATTTCAGCAGTGTCTGTTTTGATTTCAACTTTTTCATTACTAATTGCATTGGTTTAGGTATTTTCTTTCATTTTTTGGTAAGATTGGCTAAGGGCTTGTCTATTTTTTTCATTCTTTCAAAGAACCAGCTCTTAGTTTCATTGATTCTTTGTATTTCCTTTTAGTCTCCATTTGATTTCTTTTGCTCTGATTTTATAATTTCCTTCCTTCTACTAGATTTGGATTTGGACTGTTCTTGTTCAAACTCATGGTGAACTCATGGTTCATCACAAGATTATTTATTTGGGCTTTCCATGTTTTTGTGATGTAGACATTCATAGCTACAAATGTCCCTCTTAGGACTGCTTTCATCGTGTTTTATAAGCTCTGGTATGTTGTACGGGTCTTATCATTTAATTCTAGGAACTGACTTATTTCTTATTGATTTCTTCTGTGACCCATCTATTACTTAAGAAAGGATTGTTTGATTTTCATGTGTTTACAGAATTTATGTGGTTTCTTTTCTCCACTGACTTTTAGTTTCATCACACTACGATAATATGCATGGTATAATTTTGATTCTCTTCATTTACTTAAGCATGCTTTGTGGGCTGTTATATGGTCTACTTTGGTGAAAGCTCCATGTGCTGTTGAGAAGAACGTGTATTCTGTTGAGTGAAAAACTGTAGAGATCTATTAAGTTCAAAGGTTTGGCTCAAATATCACATTTCTTTATTGATTATTTGTCTAGTTGATCTTTCTAATTATAATGACACCCCACTAAAAATGTTGAGATATTTATATGATCTTTTATGTTCAGTAGTACTTGGTTTAAGAAGTTGGGTTCATCATTGTTTGGAGCACATATATTTATCATTGTTATCTCTCTCTGTCGAATCATTCCCTTAACCACCATGTAGTGACCTTCCTTGCCTCTTCCAATCAGTTTTGGGTTAAAGTCTACTTTTTTCTGAAAGCAGGATAGCTACTCTGTTTTCTAGTCACATTTCATGGAATATTGTTATCCATCTTTTGATTTTAGTTTATTAACTCCTTTTTATATTAAATGTGTTTCTTTTATACAGCATACTGTTGGATTTTGTTTCTTGATTCATCCTACCAGCATTTGTCTTTTGATTGGAGAACTGAGGCCATTCACATTAATAGTTACTGCTAATAGGTATTGACTTATTCTTGTTATTACATTATTTTTCCATTGTTGATGCCATTTCTTTCTCTTCTGTTTAACTATTCTCCCTACTTATCGTATTCAATATACTAAGCCTTCTGTCACTGTGAGCATAATTGTTGCTTTCTAGTATATCCTTGAGGAATTTTTGGTGTGCTATTTTTGTGGTTTTAAATTTTTAGGTGCTCTTTATTGTTGAAATATCTTATTTTTCCACCAATTTTGAAAGATTGTTTTGCAGGATATATCAGTCTTGGTTGGAAGTTGTTTTCTTTTAGGGCTTGAACTTCACTCCAAACTCTCCTGGTCTTTAAGTTTTGCTTTTTAGAAGTCTGCTATAATTCTAATGTGTTTTCCTTTATTAATGATTTATTGCTTTTTTCTAACAGCTCTTAAGAATCTGTTCTTATGTTGGACATCTAGGATATTAACTATCATGTATTGTGATGAGGTTCTTTTCTGGGTATAACTATTTGGGGTTCTATATACTTCACTCATATGTATGTTATATTCTTTTCTTATATTTGGAAAGTTTTTTTGCTGTTATTTCTGTAAACAGCGTGCTCTTTGCATCTGTTCTTTGTCTTGTTTTCTGCTCTTTGTCCTGCCTTCTGATTAATCTTTCATTGTCTTTTTTGCATCATCTAGGAACTATCGGACACATTTTTCATGTTCTCATGTTTTTTTAAGGTATCTCTCAATAATTGGTCACCAACAACAGCCCTGTCTTCTAGTTCTGACACTCTGTCCTCACATTGGTCACTTCTGCTGTCTGTACTTTCAATACAATTTTTAATCCCCTGAATTTCTGTTTGGTGCCTTTTCATAGATTCTAATTCTTTTCTATACAGGGCAGTTATGTTTTGTATTATTTTGTTCACATCAGCAAGCTTTTTTAGTGTCCTTTGTAGACTCACTGATTGTTTTGTATATTGGGTCCATTATCTGTTCAGTTATATCTTATTTGAACTCACCAAACATCTTATTCATCTTTTTCAAAATATCTTGTTATTTTTTTAACAGTTGTGTAGATGTTGTTTTCCTCAGCTTTGTGGAAGTTGGGGGTTTTGGAGGCATTCTGTTGCCTTGTCTTCTCATATTTCTATTTTTTGTTTGTTTGTTTTCTGTGCTGTGGCTGGTGCATTGATAATAGTGGAGATGTCTTTATTTAATGTCTGCTTTTCAGTGATGCCTTCTGGTTGTGGCTAACTGTAAGCCTGTGCCTCTATTCCAGAATCCCACCACCTCCATTTATTTGGCAGAGGAGACTGCAATGTATGTGATTCAGTACCAGGTTCTCCAGGAATGGGCTGCAGTGCAGTACTGTTACTGACACTAGGGGAATGCAGATATTGCCATACAGAGTAAAACAAATGATAGCAACAACTATGTCACCTTGGCTATAGTAATAAAATCAGCAACAATGATAGTGTCAAAGACAAACAGGAACACAATGGTATATTATTCTGCCATAAAGAAAGGTAAACTGGAGACATTTGTAAGAAAATGGATGCAATTTGAGACCGTAATATTAACTAAAATAAGTCAGACACACAAGCTTAAATAGAAGAGCAAAATAGTAGAGCAATAAGCAGGAAGTAGGGAGATACTTTTCAAATGTTTTAGAGAATAAGAGATGGAGGGAAGAGGGAGGGAAGGGAAAGGAGAGAGAGGGGATAAAAAAGAATTAAAGGGGAAATGATAAAAATTGATCTTTTGCAAATGGGAAAGGGAGGAAAAGTTAGAGGGAATGGGGAGGAATGGAGAAAGGTGGGAGATAAAAAAAATAAAAAGAATTAAGATTTGTTATGTACATGTACCAAGTCCCCACAAGGAATGTAATCATTATGTATTGCAAACATGTAGTAATAAAAAAAATAAACTGGATATTGACACCCTCTAAGAACCAGTAATATACCACTCTTAACCATAGAAAAGGGATGTACAATTATAGTATAAACATTAGTACAAGCCAAATAGTAACCTACAGTAAATATCTACTAAATGGAACAAGTGTAACTCCACTAACAATAGGACAGTATTTAACCAAGCGGGGCAAATTCCAAAGAAACCCTGCAGTTAGGTATATCGTAGTAAAACTACAGGAAAGCAAAGACAAAGAAAAAATCTTGAAGAAAGCCAGAGGAGGAAAATAATAATTTATCTATGGTAGAACAAATTCAAGAATTGCAGTAGAATTCTTGTTAGAAACTGTGAAAGTAAAGAGAATGGACTGAAATGTTTCTGTAAAAATAGGCAGCCAATATCAAATTCCATATGCAGAAAAATAAAATGTATTTTCACACAGGGGAATATTATTCTGTCATAAAGAAAGATAAACTTGAGCTATTTGTGGGAAAATGAATGCACTTTGAGACCATAATGTTATGTGAAATAAATGAGACACACAAGCTTAAATATCACATAGTTTCCCTTATATGAGAAACCCAAATTATAAATAAAAAGCAAGCTAAAAGATAGATTAAATAGGAAGTGGGGAGATAGATCTTTCTTAAATGGGAAGTGGATCCAAGAAATGGAAGGAGGGCAAGAGAGGGTAGGGAAAGGGGATGAGAAAAGGAATGAAGATGTGTTGTGTACATGACCAACTCCACACAAGGAATGTAAACATTACGTACTGCAAATTTTTAGTAATAAAAAAGAAACAAAATTATTCTTTACATATAAAGGGGAAATAATTTATTAGATGAGTAAAAATTAATGAAATACATTGCTAGAAAACCTACCTTCCAGGAATTATTTTTGAATGGTATTTAGAGGGGCTGGGCATGGTGGCACACCCCTGTAATTCCATCACTCAGGAGACTGAAGCAGGAGGATAGACATGAGTTCAAGGCCAGCACTGCATAACAAGACCCTGTCTCAAACAAAACAAAACAAACAAACAAAAATTTTTAAAAGTTATTTAGAGGGAAAAAAATAGCACAAGTGAGAAATTCAGTTGCACATGTCAAAAGGCATAGTGTTCAAGGGGGAGATTAATTAAAATTTTTTTCATTTTAAGCTAGTCTGAAAGAATACTAGTAATGTAACAATGCACTAGGTATTTATAACACAGATAAGTGACAAGAAAAACAGCAGCATGAAGATGGGAGAGATGAGTAGGGAGAAGCCACTGTGAAGTGCTACTGCACTATGTGTGCACCGTGATGTGCTGTCTAAAGAACTCTGATTACTAAAAACTTCAGAGCAACCACTGGTTTTATAAGTGTAACTGATACATAGAGAAATGAAGTGAATGTAAATTATGTAAAATGTTCAATTAAAGAAGAAAGAAGGGGGACAGTGAGATAGCTCAGCAGCATAAGCACCTGCCTGGCAAGCACAAGGTCCTGAGTTCTACTCCTGGAACCCATATATGAAAAAAGGGCCAGTGATATCACTCAGTGGCATGGGCACCTGCTGGTGTGAGTGGTCCTGAGGTCAACCCCTGGTACCCACAAAAAAAAAAAAAGAAAGAAGAAAAAGAGGAAGTAATAAAAAAGTAACAAAAAAGTTACAAGCATGAAGGATATTAACTTGACTGCCTCAAAGTTCACTTTAAGTGGATGTTAAAAGTAACCCAACTGGAGCAAGAAAAAGATGGCGGAATTATAAGAAGCAGGCAGCGAAACTCTCTAAAAGCTGCCATTTGGACACTGGAATATAGTGGCTGGGGAAGCACAAGAAAGAGGGAAGTGGCTCCCCTGGACCCAGGAAAGTTCTGAGGTGTAGTTCGGGACTCACAGAGCAAGTGAAGAGTAATTTCAACAAAGAAGAAGGAGGAGACTGCAGGAGCCTTCTCCCTGTGCCAGGAATTGCGGTGCAACAGAAGTTCAAATCTGCACACACAGGGTGACAGCCAGCTCCCCAGGGGGCTTTCGTGGAGGAACGCGAGACAGCCAAGGTGCAGGGGAGCAGTGAAGGACTGCGCTGGCTGGTGGTGAGCGCCTTGGAGGCTCAGCCATCCTGCGCGATAGAGCGATTGGTTGAGTGCCATTGTGGGGGGGGGTCGGGAACTCAGCACGGCACCAGAACACAGCGCTCGGAACTCAGCGTGGTGCCATGGCTTTCAGGCCTGCAGAAAGTGTGCTGATGGTGGCAGGCGAATGAGATGGGTCTCTGCCAGGGAGTACAGGCTGCTGCCCACTGCCCCACCAAAGGGCTGCTGCCAGCTTGCTGGACAGATCTGCACAGAACAGGACTCTGTCATCACATGGTGCCTGTTCACAGCAGAGTCAAAACTTGGAAGTGAATTTTTTTATTTTTAATTTTTTTATTTATTTTTCTCTCATTCGTTTTTTGTTCTGGTGAAGGTATTTTTTTGTGGGTTTTTTTTTGTTTGCTTGTTTTGTTGTTTTTGTCTTTGTTTTTGTTTTTGTTTGTTCTTTCCTTCATTATTTTATCTGGTCTTTATATGAGTGTAAACAGAGCCTTTAACCTCTTTGTGATTGTGGTTCTGATCTGCTCTTCCTTTTATCCCTTCCTTCTCTTTTTCCCACCAGTCCTCTGCACCAGTTTCCCAATGTTAGTGGGATCCCTCTTGGTCCTCCAGCCTTACATCTAATTCCTTCCTCTTCTCCCAATTCTCTATTTCCTCCTTAACTCATTTTGAATTTAAACTCCTGAGGGCAAAATTGACATATTAAGGACTTGTATACTGCATATAATTTTTCTGGTGTGTTTTAGATTTTATTATATAACCACAACTCTATACGGTTAAAAGTGGCAAATAACTGGTTAGCTCAGTCTGTCATTTTCTAGGCTGTGTTTGATGCTTTAGGTACCATTATAGCCAAAAGTGACATAATTGTTCTAAACAGCTTTTCTTCCTGGTATTCCATGACTGAGATTAGCGAAGGGTCACAGAAAATACAGTGGTACAGCACCAAAGAACCAAGGACTGGGCCAAACAGGCAGCAACTTCTCCTGCCCAACAAATTGAAGAAGTAGGATCTTGCAGCAGGCTCAAAACCCAAAAGCAAGCTACACCTGGAAGATACCACAGAGAAGTAGTCATCGCCTAAGGATTTTAAACACTAGCAATAAAGCAACCTACCATAGGTAATTTACAAACATCACCCCAGAAATTAAACTAAAGAAAGAAAAGAAAATGAGATGACACTTAAACAAGATGCAACTCCACACATCCAGTTTACCAAAGGCAAACCCAGGGGGCAATGAGGTGAGACAAACTGAAAGCCACCCACCTGGCATTTCTGAAGTGGTAACAACAAAGTAGTTGAATGAGACTCTGCAAGAATTTAAATCATAAATAATTTATCAGATAACTGCAGAGATAATGTCCACAATGAAGACCATGCTTAAGGATGCCAGAGCAGGCACAGAAAAAAAATAGATGAGCTTAAGAAAATGATGGAAGCCATGAAAGCTCAGCATAGGAAAGAAATGGAATCCATAAAGCAGCTTCAACCAGATATCCAGGAGAACAAAAATTCCATTGAAAGTATTTGTAGCAGATTAAGCCAATGTGAGGACAGGATCTCAGATATAGAAGACAGGCTTGCAATTAGTGATTATGAAAAGAAAGAATTCTTTAACATAGCAAGGGACCATGAAAAATCAATCCAGCAGCTGCTAGATGACACAAAGAAGAATAACTTAAGATTAATTGGAATCAAAGAAAAAGCAGGAGATAGCATAAATGACATCAGAACCCTATTTACAGATATTATCACAGAGAATTTCCCTGGTAGAGAAAAAGAATTTGAGGTTCAGATAAATGAGGCTTATAGAACTCCAACTAGCCATGATCAAAAAAATCTTCAGCCGGACATATCGTAGTCAAGATCCCAGAAATTCAACAGAAGAGTAGAATCTTAGAAGCTGTTAGGGAAAAGAGACAAATCACCTATAAAGGGAAGCCCATCAGAATCACAGCTGACTTTTCAGCACAAACCCTCAAGTCAAGAAGAGCTTGGAGTGATGTATTTCAAGCTCTAAAGGAAAATACCTTTCAACCCAGATTGATGTACCCTGCAAAACTATCTTTCAAAATTGATGGAAAAATAAAATACTTCCATGACAAGAAACATCTGAGAAAATTTATGACCACTAAACCAGCACTCCAAAATGTTCTGAAGGACATTCTAGAAAGAGATAACAAGGACTACAACTCCAGGAACCCCAACAGAAGGAATCCACCAGGCAGGGAAAATAATTAAATGGGGGGGGAAGAGGAGGAACCAAAAACAGGAAAATAACATGACAAGTATAAGTCAATGCATATCAGTTTTAACCATCAATGTTAATGGTCTCAATTCACCAATCAAAACGCACAGACTGGCAAAACGTATCAAGAAGCAAGATCCAACAATATGCCGCATACAAGAAACACATTTAATTCAGAAAGAAATTCGTAGACTGAAAGGCAAAGGATGGAAAACAATACTCCATGCAACAGGAACCCAGAAAAAAGCAGGGGTAGCTATTCTTTTTGCAGACAAAGTGAATTTCATGCCAAGAATGATTCAGAGAGATAAAGATGTTCATTACATCCTTGTAAAGGGAACAATCCAAGAGGAAGAGACAATGATCATAAATATATATGCAACAAATACCAGTGCACCCAACTATATAAAACAAATATTAAAGGACATGAAAAATCAAATAAGCACTAATATAATTATATTGGAGGATCCCAATATTCCACTGTCACAAAAAGACAGATCAACTAGACAAAAAATCAATAATGAAATATTAGAACTGAACCAAACTTTTGAACAAATGGACTTAGTAGATGTCTACAGAGTGTTCCATCCCACAACATCAGAATACATATTCTTCTCAGCTGCACACGGGATGTTCTCCAAAACAGACCACATACTAGCTCATAGAACCAGCTTAAGTAAATGCAAAGGAATTGAAATTATCCCATACATATTATCAGGCCATAGTGCAATAAAATTGGAAATCAATGGACAAAGAAATCACAAGAACTTCCTAAACACATGGAAATTAAACAGCACCCTCCTGAACAACCAATGGGTCACAGATGAAATTAAAGAAGAAATTAGACACTTTCTACAACTGAATGATAATAACAGTACAACATACCGGAACTTATGGGATGCAATGAAAGCAGTCCTAAGAGGGAAATTTATAGCATTAAATACCTATATCAGGAAAACAGAACAAGTGCAAATAAACAACTTAATGGTAAACCTCAAACTTCTAGAAAAAGAAGAGCAGGCTAAGCCAAAAGCTCATATAAGGAAGGAAATTATAAAGATCAGTGCAGAAATTAACATATTAGAGACTAAAAAAATAATACAAAGAATCAAAGAGTTGGTTCCTTGAAAGAATAAGTAAGATTGGCAAACCCTTATCCAAACTTATTAAAAAAAGAAAAGAAAAGACTCAAATACATGCAATTAAGAATGAAAAGGGTGATATCACGACGGACCCTGCAGAAATCCAGAAGATCATCTACACCTATTTTGAAAATTTATATTCTAATAAGATGAAAAATGCAGAAGAAATGGAGAGATTCCTAGATACGTATGAATTACCAAAGCTGAATCAAGAAGATATAAAAATCCTAAATAAACCAATATCAACCAATGAAATCAAAGATGTAATTAAAAACCTCCCAACAAAGAAAGCCCAGGCCCTGATGGATTCACTGCCAAATTCTACAAGAAATTTAGAGAAGACCTAACACCACTACTTCTCAAACTTTTTAATGAAATTGAAAGGGAAGCAATACTCCCAAATTCATTTCTGGAAGCAAGCATTACCCTGATACCAAAACCAGAGAAGGACCCAACTAAGAAAGAGAACTACAGGCCAATCTCCCTAATGAACATAGATGCAAAAATCCTCAATAAGATACTGGCAAACAGAATGCAGCAAATCATCAAGAAGATTATACACCATGACCAAGTTGGATTCATCCCAGGGATGCAGGGATGGTTCAATATATGTAAATCAATAAATGTAATATACCATATTAACAGAACCAAGGACAAAAATCATATGATCATCTCAATAGATGCAGAAAAAACTTTTGACAAAGTCCAGCACCTTTTCATGATAAAAACTCTATAGAAAATTGGAATAGATGGTCTTTGTCTCAATCTGATAAAAGCTATCTATGACAAACCAACAGCCAATATCATATTAAATGGACAAAAACTGAAAGCTCTCTCTCTAAAATCAGGAACAAGTCAAGGATGTCCAGTGTCCCCACTCTTATTCAACATAGTTCTGGAAACTTTAGCCAGAGCAATTAGATAAGAGAAAGAAATAAAAGGAATAATGATTGGAAAGGAAGAAGTTAAATTATCATTATTTGCAGATGACATGATACTCTACATGGAAGACCCCAAAAACTCCACTAAAAAATTGCTCGATTTCATAAGCAAATTCAGTAGTGTAGCTGGATACAAAGTCAATACTCAAAAATCAATAGCCTTTCTGTACACAAATAACAAACTTACTGAAAGAAAAATTAGGGAATCAATACCTTTCACAATAACATCCAAAAAAATGAAATACCTAGGAATCAACCTCACAAAGGATGTAAAAGACCTCTACACTGAAAACTACAGTACTCTGAAAAAGGAGATTGAAGAGGATATCAGAAAATGGAAAGATATCCCTTGCTCCTGTATAGGAAGAACCAATATAGTGAAAATAGCCACACTTCCAAAATTGTTATACAGATTTAATGCAATTCCAGTCAAAATTCCAATAGCATATCTCACAGAATTAGAGAAAACAATCCTAAAATTCATTTGGAATCAGAAGAGACCTAGAATAGCAAAGGCAATTCTGGGCAACAAAGGGAAGGCAGGGGGCATCACAATCCTCAACTTGAAATTATACTATAAAGCTACTGTGATAAAAACAGTGTGGTATTGGCAAAAAAGAAAAGACCCAAAGATCAATGGAACAGATTAGAAGATGCTGAAACAACTCCAGACATACTAAGCCACCTTATATTTGACACAAGTGTCAAACACATTCACTGGAAGAAAGACAGCCTCTTTAATAAATGGTGCTGGAAAAACTGGCTCTGCACATGCCAAAGATTAAAACTAGACCCATATCTTTCATGATGCACTAAACTAAATTTAAAATGGATCAGAGGGCTGGTGAGATAGCTTAGGGGCATAAGCACCTGCCTGGCAAGCGTGATGTCGTGAGTTCGACTCCCAGTACCCACATACAAAAAAAGGGCCAGTGATATTGCTCAGTGGCATGGGCTCCTGCTGGCTCCTGCTGAGGTCCTGGGGTCGATTCCTGGTACCCACACAAAAAAAAAAATGAATCAGAGATCTAAATATTAAAACAGAAACATTAAATCTGCTGGAAGATAGAATAGGTAAAACTCTTGAAGACATTGGTGTAGGCAAAGACTTTATGAATAAAACCTCAACTGCACAGGAACTATCACAAAGAATCAACAACTGGGATCTCATCTTATTAAAAAGCTTTTGCACAGCAAGAGAAACCACCAACAGAGTGAAGAGACAACCCACAACGTACAAAAAATGTTTGCCAGCTGTTCCTCAGACAAAGGATTACTATCGAGAACATACAAAGAACTCAAAAAAAGCAGACCTCCCAAATTTAAAGACCCAATCCAAAAATGGGCATCTGAGATGAATACACATTTCTCAGATGAAGAAATACAAATGGCAAATAAATATATGAAAAAATGTGCAACATCACTAGTCATTCATGAGATGCAAATTAAAACAACACTGAGATACCATCTCACCCCAGAAAGAATGGCTATTATCAAGAAATCAACTAATAACAAATGCTAGAGGGGCTGTGGGGAAAAAGGAACCCTTCTCCACTGTTGGTGGGAGTGTCGACTGGTACAGCCACTGTGGAAATCAGTGTGGAGATTCCTCAAAAAACTAGGGTTGGAGGTCCCATTTGACCCAGCTATTCCCCTTCTGGATATCTTCCCAGAAGAATTAAAAACATTGTACCACAGCAATATATGTGCACCCATGTTTATAGCAGCACAATTTGTAATAGCGAGATCTTGGAAACAACCCAAATGCCCATCAACCGAGGAATGTATAAAAATGATGCGGTATTTTTATACAATGAAGTACTATTCAGCCATAAACCTGGATAAACTGGAGACTTTTATACGTAAATGGATGCAACTCGAGAAAATACTCATAAGTGAAATAAACCGGACGCCGATGTTTAAACATCGTATTGTCTCCCTAGTGTGAGAAACTGAAAGAGTAAATAAGATCCAAAATGTATAATAGATATGGTGAATCAGCAAGAAACTGGTCAAAAGGAAAGAGAGACTGGGATGGGGGAATAGGGAAAAGAAAGAAGGGAAAAGAAAAAAATTGTATTTATGTATAAGATGGTTAAGATAGATACACTACTAATTTTGCTTAGTTCATTGAAGAGAAAGGTTTGTGCCAGTAAAGTTTGGACAATTGAATGCTGATATCTTGTACCCTGAGTAACTAATTTAATGATAACATTGCATAATGTATTAACCACTGTTACCCTCCTATTATGTTGTTTTGAGATTTTGCTCTTTTTTGTTTTTTTTTCTTCTCTTTAAAAAAAAAAAAAGTAACCCAACTATATGTTGTCCATAAGAAATCTACAAAAATTATAGTGATTTAGATGGGTTAAAGTAAAGGGATGATGAAGAAAAACCATGCTAACTCAAATCAAAATAACTGTAGTGGGTATTTTAATTTCAGGCTAATCAGACTTTAGGGTAAGAAAACTTACTAGGCATAAAAAGAGGTGTTACATGGGCCAGTGACATAGCTTAGCGGCATAAGTGCCTGCCTGGCAAGTGCGAGGTCCTGAGTTCGACTCCCGGTACCCACATAAAAGAAAAATAAAAAGGGCTGGTGATATCCCTCAGTGGCACAAGCACTTGCTGGCAAAGCGTGAGGTCCTGAGGTCGACTCCCAGTACCCAAATTAAAAATAAAAAAAAAAAAAGTGTTACATTTTGGTAATGTAGTCACATCTACAAGAAAACAACAAGCGGTGGTGAGATAGCTCAGCAGCATAAACACCTGCCCGGCAAATGCAAGGTCCTGAGTTTGACTCCCGGTACCCACATAAAGGAAAAAAGGGCCGGTGATATCGCTCAGGGGCACAAGCGTTTGCTGGCAAGTGCGAGGTTCTGAGGTCGACTCCCGGTACCCACATTAAAAAAAAAAAAAAAAAAAAAAAAAGACTTCCATGGGCATGGGTCTAACAAGAGCACATCAGAATATGTGAGGCAAAAATTACAGCCTATACTTGCAGACTTTGATATCCTTCTATTTGTAATTGATAGCTCCTGCAGGCCAAAAAATCAGCACAAAAATAACACCATACATCAATTTGATTTAATAACATTTATAGAAAAATACATAAGGGCTGGTAAGATGGCTCAGCAGCATGAGGTCCTGAGTTTGACCCCTGGTACCCACAAAAAAAAAAAAAAGAAGAAGAAAAATACATCCAATAACAACAGAATACATATATTCTTCCCAAATTCACTTCTCAAATACATTCACCAAAACAGACTGAATTCTAAACCTTAAAATATACCTTAAAACATTTAAGAGAGTGGAAGTAATACAGTGTATGTTTTCAGATTACAATAGAAATAAATTAGCAAATGGTAACAGATAACCAAAATATCTCTAAATAATTAGAAATTGTTTTTTAACACATGGATAAAAGAAATCTCAAGAGAAATCTTTAAAACTATTTTGCACAAAATGAAATGAACATACGGCTCATCAAAATTTGTAGACTGCAACAAAAGTAGTGCTTAGATAGAAATTATAACATTAATTTCATATATAATAAGATAAGACTGAAAACTGATAATCTAAGTTTCTACTTTAGGAAAGGAGAAAGAGGAGACATTTAAGCATAAAGCAAGAAGGAGAAAATAGAATAAAACTCAGAGCATAAATTGGTGAAATTGGAAACATGAAATCAATTAAGAAAATCAATGAAACCTAAAGTTGTCTCTGTGAAAAGATCAATAAAATTGATTAACCAATAGCTAGACTAACTGAGAAAAATAGAGAGAAGATACAATTTACTGACATAAAAAGTGGATGAGAAATCATCACTACTAATCCAGTGAAAAGAAAAACATCAACAGCACAACACCCGATAAATTACATGAAGAGTGTACAGATGGCTTACAACGAAACGCACTGGAAGAAATAATATTTAAAGGGCTATACCAATTAAAGAAATTGAGTAAATAAAAACTGTGCTCTAAAGAAAGGACTACGCCTTGCTGACAGAGCAAGGACATTTGCGTGGACTTACTGGCGTATTTGGGGAGGTAACCATCGGTATGTACATTAAGCCGTGTGAGTTTATACTGAGGCCTTCAGCTCTCACCTGTCACCACAGGGGTCACTGAGGCCACTCTCTTTTATTTGCAACCGCCCACTCCAATGGCGAGCTACCTGGCTCTTGTCATCCACCATCTGTTTACTTACTCTATATTAATTTCTAAGTACTGTTCCTATGGTAACTGCAAATGCATCTACAGCATGGAGAGGGAGTGGGCATTACTTCAGCTATGTTTGTATTTTCCTGTTTCTTGTAAATTGTGTTTTATTGTTATTAGAAGAAATAACTCTGTTTCTTTCTCCCAGTCATCAGAGTTGATTTTTAATTCTCTTTTTCCTTTAAGCACTCCACTTGGTATTAGGTCAGTCCTTTGCACTTATATTTGACACATGGTGAGCAATAAGAAGTCACCGCATTTTCTGGCAAATATTGGTCACTGTCATCTAAAAGTCCCAAGGAACTGAAGAAACTTGCTCTCTTACAGCACCTGAGCCTATGTGCCAGGTCTGAAACAGTCTACATTCATTTCAAGGAAATACTCAATATAGCAGGATGAAATAGGAGGAATAGTAGAGGAGAGCAGGTTGCGGAAATTTTCTCAGAGGGATTTCTCATTCCCATGACCATGCACTTTTCAGTGTCCGCATTCTGTAGCTCTCTGTCCAACCCTAACACAGCACAGCACCTAGTCCACACTAGCTCATCTTTCCCCACCACCCACCCTGTGGTTTTCCACCCAGGAAGCTAAGTGCATTTCTTCATGTTGGCAGGTAGAGTTTGACAGTGTCTCCTGAAGGAAGCACTAGAGCATAGGTATTAGTCAGAATGTAATAAATGATGTAGTAGCAACCTTACCCCTAAGTCTCAATGACTTAATGGGAAGGTTTATTTCTCATTCAAGTCAATCCACATAGGGGACCCTACTCTATTTTCAATCCATTCTACCATTGGAAACATGGTCTCCATGGTTGTTGCAGGAGGAACAGAAAGAACTGAGGATCATGGAAGATGTGTTTGAGAATTAGATCTAGAAGTGGCTTATATCACTTCAGTCCAGTTAGAAAAGCTCAACACAACTACAGTGAGACTGTGAAATGTGAGCTTTGTGTGTGCCCTAGGAAAATGCCAACATGGCCGAGTGCATTGAATCAGCCGCAGTCCACGGGACCCAGAGCGGGTTTCTGTTGTCAACTTGCTGCATTCCTATTGGTAAGGTATGCAAACTTTCAGAGCTCTGATTTTGACTTTCATGTATTTGTTGATTAACTTTTATCACTTTACAATTATCATGCCAGCACAGTGGGCTAGCACTCTGCAAGGAGCTAGTAAGTAAGACATAGTTTGAAGGAGTCAAAAGGTAGGGAGAATTTCCCGATTCAGCGCATCCTACAACAGAAATGTGATCAATGTGTTTTGGGATCACAGAGAAAGAAACAACCAGGATTCACAGGGGAAGGCAGGATGAACTTCAGAGGAGAGGAGTTGAGTAGGGGCTTCAAAGACAGGCAGGCACTTTCCAGAAGGCTCAGGCCTCCCAGCACTGCACGTACGTAGAAGAGTGTGTAGGAGGTAGAATGCGGTGCTCACAGAGATGAAGTAAGTCAGCCGGTGCAGATCCAGGTTGCTAAAGACTCATGTGCAATGACTGTGTGTGTGTGTGTGTGCACATGCACGTAACTTGATGATTCATGAAACTTACCTTTAAAGACTCCGGTAGACATTTCCTTAAAAGAGGATATTCTCTCAAATAGCCACAGTAGTGTTATCACACCTAAAAAAGGTACTTGTCATTCTTTGATATAAACCAATAGCTAGTCTTTATCCAAATTTCATGCTTTTGAAATACATCCTTTGATAGATGTTTACTTTCAAACCAGATCCCATCAAGATTTGTGCACGGCAGGTTAGTGTCTTATCCAATCCATTTCATTCATAGTAGGCAGCTTTCCCTCATTTTATTTATGACACTATATTTTGTAATAAACCCAGATGTTCTGTAGATTTCTCCATTTTAAAGTTTTCTGATTTTTTTAGCAGTGTAATCTGCCTCTTCCTCCACTTTGGGCTGTACTTCTTGTAACTAGGAAAGTTAAAGGCAGTAAGAGTCAGCTTAGAGATTCTGGGCACACGTTGTTAGTAGTTGATGCTGGGCTCACTACACCTACTAATAAGGGTGTTACTTTAGTTTGTCTACTGCAAGCGACACTCAGTAGATTTACTCAGTTGATGGGTGGCATTTAAATCTTCTCTCATTGAAGATATACACCATGATATTATTAAAATAATATCTTTTCCTAATCTTTCACCTAACAGTTTTAGCATCTTTTATCTCAGTCTAATGTTGCAAACATAATTTTTAAAATTTGATCATTTTGTTTTTATTACAGGTATTTTCTATAAAGGAGGGCCTTCCCACATCAACAAAGAATAAACTACAGTATCTCCAAGAAATGGTTGCATAAATACTTATTATTTTAGCTTTTATTACTAATTTTAAGAGCAAATAATTATAATAAGCATTTATTTAATAAATACAATAAGCATTTTCATTGGCAGTATTTTGGTTTTTTCCATTTCTGTGTTTTTGATGTTATTGTGGGTTAATGATGTTTTACTTAATATGTTATAATATTTGTATAGATTTCTAACAAATTAGTATTCAACTTGCCTCAAATTTGTCAAGCAGGAGGCTCTCAGTCTGGCTCCCGTGTCCTGTTGCTAGGTACCCATCCATCTTTGAATATTCCCTTACTTTCTTTCACATGGGTTTTCAAATTCCCATTGCACTTTCCTTGCCCCAGATGTTCAATGAGCCACTTGTTCTAAAAGCCCTACCTCCCCTAATACCTTATGCTGAGTTTAGAAACCAAGCTGGCTGCCAATGCTGTTCAGCATATTCTGTTACTGTGGCATTATTGTTCCTACCACCTTTCAGGAGAGGGAGGTGGGAGAGATCTGTTATTTAGAAGTATAGGGGAGTGTGTGTGTGTGTGTGTGTGTGTGTGTGTGTGTGTATGCACATACTAAAACTGGAGACAAGACAATGAAATAAGTTGTTCAACTGACCTTCATTAGAAATGAGCAGGAAGTTAATAAAGATAGCATAATTCAATTAAATAGAAATAGTTTGAGAAAATGTGAAAATATTTTATGAACTTGCATGTATTTGAGAAATATACCAAATTTGACATGTATAACAAAATTGCTATAATGACAATAACAAATGATCATGGGATATCATTGAATTAATATCAAATTTTTAACCAGAAGTCACAAATTTAATTCCTAGCCTGGACACCCCCAGCTTTATGAACTAGCTTTATGAACTGTTCATGCCCTGAGCCTAATCTATTGAAGTGAATAATAATGCTCACCCTACTGGTGAGAAGATCAGTGAGATGATTTATAAGCATTTTGCAAAGTGTCAAGTATTACACAGAAATAAGAAACTATTATTATAATCCATTTCCTGTGTCTTGTGTAACTCATCACACTGCAGGACAGAGTAAACACAATATATTAAGAATGATGAATCGAACCATCTAGGGGAAAAGAGAAAGTTAAAGAAAATTATAGCAAAAGAAGAAGGAAAAAGGAGTTATAAAATATTAGCCAAAAGAAAAAAGAAGAGGTGCACATTTGGAGGATTCCCTGACAATACTAGTGTGCAAATCTACCTTTTTGGAAACAAGCCTGGCTGACCTGTGTTCTCCAGCCAGAGTCCAGCTGGAATGCAGCAAAAGTTTCCACGGCACCCTCTCCACATGGGACTGCAGGTGTGAGAACTGGCTCACAACCTAGGTGCAATGGGGGAGCTCCACAAGGTGTCCATAACTCATTCTTCAGAACAATTAGATACTTAGATCTGAGCTGGGTTGATGGAAAAGAAACAGAAGGAAACAAGCTCGCTGTTCAGGAGGTTGGCTGCTTCTTGAAAGGATGGGTGGGAGCTGTGGAAGGGCGATCGGCCCTTCAAACCCACCTCCTCCTTGACCTATCATGGACGTGGTGTGAAAGGAAGTGCCTCGCTCTACTTGCTGGGCCAGCAGTCCCCGTGTGATCCACACACGAGACTTATGAACCACCCGCCCAGCAAAGGGGCCGTGACTCTCTAGTAGGCTCCTACTCCTAAAGGAGTTCAAGAAGCCCTCCAGTCAGGACAAGATTCAAACATGGATTTTATCCCAGTTAGATGGCTGGAAGAGTGGGGAAGTCTGTGGAGTGACTGTGTGCAGCCATACATAACAGACAGGAAAGGATGTGATGATCCCTGAGAGAGAAAGCGGCGTGATGGTGATCATCAAACCAGTGTCATTAGCATATCCATTATCTCAAACGTTTATCATTGTTTCATGATGAGGATAATGGGTTCTTAGGATAAAAAAGCACAAATGTGAACAAAAAGTAGATAAACTGCACTTAGAGAACTCATAGCACAGTAGAGTATTTGTAAATAATATATTTGATGGGGGCTTGTATGCAGAATATGTGATCTTTAGAACTCAATAAGCAAATATTTAAAAAATTAAAATATCTTTAACAGACATTTCTCTAATATAAATATACAAGTGACCACTGAGCACTTGAAATGAGGCTCAACATCATTAGTCCTCTGGGAAATGCAAAGCAAACTACAATGAGATATTTCTTCTTATCTACTGGATGGACTTTTTAAAAACAGTAAGTGCTTGTACAGATGTGTAGAGGCTGAAAACTTTGTCCATTGCTGGAGGGATAATAAAATGGTGCAGCCACTTTAGAAATAGTTTGTCCAGTCCTCAAAAAAGTCAACATAGAATTATCACATGACCCAGCCATCCTCCCGTTAAGTGTATACCTAAAGTGTCTTTATTAGCGTATGTTTGTGATACGTAATGATTGTATTTGTTTTGAGGAGTTCATGCACACACATAGCACACGCTCATCTTCCTCACTCCCTTCTTCCTCCATCCCCCCACCCCGCTCTTCTCTTCCCCAGATCCCCTTCCATCTGCTGCCCCTTCCCCCAAAGTTCCACCTTCCTATTTCCTCCCATCTTTTTCATTTTGCTCTTTACTTATACTTTGGGCCTTTTGTATAAGAGAAAAATGCTACTTTTTAACCTTCTGTGTCTGATTTTATTCACTTAGTATTGTGGCCTCAAGATCCACCCCCTTTTTCCTATAAATGACTCTCATTTATCCTCCTTTAAGGCTGAGAAATATTCCATGGTTTACTTATACCACCTTAATTGTTGAGTGGCACACAGGTCACTTCCATACTTTAGCTATTATGAATCATGCTATCAATATGAGAATGCATTTATCACTGTAATGTGATGTATTTAACTCTTTTAGCAAGATACCCAGGAGAGGTATAAATGGATCCAATGGAATCTCTGTTTTTATTTTTTTGGGGACACTCCATACTGATTTCCAAAGAGTTTGTACTAGTTTACATTCCCACCAACAATGTAAGTGTTCCTCTTTCCTTACATGCTCACCTGCATTTGTTGTTTTAAGAGTTCATGATGATAGCAATTTTTACTGGAGTAAAATGGAAGCTCAGAGTTGTTTCGATTTGCATTTCTTTAATGGCCAAAGATAACTAAAAAAATTTTTTTAAGTACTTATTGTCCATTAGTACTTCTGAAGGTGTCTATTCATATCAGTTGCCCATTTTTTGATTGAGTCTTTTGTTTTTAGGGGTCTAATTTTTTGAGTACTTTTGAGAACTAATATTCTAGATATTAGTTGTCTATCTGAAGAGTAGCTGGAAATTGTTTTCCCATTCTGTAGGTTGACTTTTCACTCTGTTGATTGTTTCCTTTGCAGTGCAGAAGCTTTTCAATTTGATATATTGATTCTTGGGATTATTTCTTGTGCAACTGGGATTCTGTTCAGAAAGTCCTTGCCTGTGTGTATGTCTTCAAGAATTTTACCTATTTCATCTTCCAGCAGTTTCAGTGTTTCTGTTTTTATATGTGGGTATTTTGTCCACTTTGATAAGATTTTAGCACAGGATGAGACATATGGCTCTATGTCCACTCTTCTGCCCTTGGATAACCAGTTCTTCCAGCACCAGTTGTAAAGAGGCCATCTTCTCTCCAACATGTGTTCATAGTCTCTTTGTCAAAAATCAGATGGCTGAAGATTCCTGGAGTTGTTTCTGCATTGTCAATTTTATTGCATTTGGCACCACGTCAATTATTTTTGCCAGTACCATGCTGATTTTATTACTAGAGCACTGTAGTATAACTTGAGATCCAGGATTTTGATGCCTTCTGCTTTGCTCTTTTTGCTCAGGATTGCCTTCATTCTTTTTTTTTTGTGTGGGTACCGGGGGTCGACCTCAAGACCTCAAGTGCCAGCAGGCGCCCGTGCCACTGAGTGATATCACCGGCCCTTTTTTCGTATGTGGGTTCTGGGAGTCGAACTAGGGCCCTGGCGCTTGCCAGGCAGGCGCTTACACCACTGAGCCATCTCACAAGCCCTGCCTTCATTCTTTTAGGTCTCTTCTGGTTACACCTAAAACTTAAGACTGTTTTTTCTAGGTTAGTGAAATATGCAGATCGTATTTTGGTTGAAATTCCATTAAATCTATATATCATTTTTGGTAATATGGTCATTTTGACAATATTCATTCTGCCTCTCCAGAAATGTGATGACTTTTAATTTTCTCATGTCCTTTTAAAGTTTTTACAAATTTCATTGTAGAGATTTTTACCTTCTTTGGTTAGATTAATTTCTAGGCATTAAAATTTTTTGAAGCTCTCATAGATGGGATTTTTTTCTGATTTCTTCCTTGGTAGGTTCATTATTGGTACACAGAAATACTATTGATTTTTTTGTTGTTGTTGATTTTGTATCCTGCCACCATGATAAATTTTTTTATTAATTCTAAGATTCTTCTGGAGGGGTTTGTTTGATCCTGTGTGTAAAGGATCACGTCATCTGCAAATAAGGATAGTTTGACTTCTTTTTCTATTCAAATCCCTTTTATTTCTTTCTCTTCCGTGATTACTGTGGCTAAAGTTTTGAGTTCTACATTAAACAGTGATGAAGTGCATACCCTTATCTCATTGCTGATTTAGAGGAAAGCTTTCAAATTTTCCCCATTTACTATGATGTTGATAGTGAGCTTGTCACAAATGAATTCTATAGGTTTAAGGTAAATTTCTTCTGTACATATTTTTTTATCAGGGTTTTTTCATGAATGAATGTTGGATTTTGTCAAAGGCTTTTTTCTGCATCTATCAAGATGATCATGTGATTTTTATCTTTACTTCAGGTTATGTGGTATATTACATGTACTGATTTATATATGTTGTACCGTGCTTGCCTCCTTGGGTCGATGCCAACTTGATGATTCAGTGGCTGGTTGCATCCTGTTTTCTGGTATCTTGTTGAGGATTTTTGCATCTGTGCTAATTAAGGATACAGATCTGTAGTTTTCTTTCTTTTTTTGCTGCATTATTGTCTGGCTTCAGTATCAGGGTAATGCTGGCTTCAAGAATGAGTTTGGCAATATTCATTACTTTTCAATTTCATGGGATAATCTGAAGATTATCACCATTAGTTTTCTGAAGTTCTGGTAAAATTAATTAGTGAATCAATCAGGTCCTGGGCTTTTCTTACCATAGTTGGTAGACTTTTCCTGCCTTAATTTCATTGCCTCTTATTGGTCTATTCAGAGTTTTTATATCTTATCAGTTCAATTTTCATAAGTTATATGCATCTAGAAAAGTATTCATTTTGTAGACTGTCCAATGTATTAGAATATAAGTTTTTAAAAGAGTTTCCTCTGAATTTCAGTGGTGTCTGTTGTGAGTTCACTTTTTTCATTTCTAATTACATAGATATGGGTCTTTTCTTTCCTTCTTTTGGGAACTTTGGCTAAGGGTTTATTGATCTTATTTATTCAGTCAAAGAACCAACTTTTTGACTTATCATTTATTTTGGGGGATTTTTGTCTCAATTTCACTGATTTCTGCTCTAATCTTAATAATTTACTTCCTTCTACAAGATTTGGGTTTGGATTGCTGTTGTTTTTCTAGGACCTTGAGATACATCTTGGGTTATTTATTTGGCAATGCTCTGTTCTTCTAATTCAGGTATTCACAGCGACCGACTTCCCTCTGGAAGTGTTTTCCTTGTGTCCCACAGGTTTTAGTATGCTGCACTGCCATTGTGATTCAACTCCAGAAAATTTTCAATTTTTTTCTCAGATTTCTTCTTTGAAATCTGATTTCTTTCTTCCATGAATTATTCAGGAATGTATTATTTGATCTCCATTGGTTTGCACAGTTTTCTTGGTTTCTTTTGCTGTTAATTTCTAGTTTTATTTCATTGTAATCTGATAAGATACAATTGATTGTTTCAATTCTTTTGCATTTGTTTGAACACTCTCTATGACCTAAGAGATGGTGTATTTTGGAGAAAGTTCCATAATTTTTGTACTGCTGAGAAATACGTGTGCTCTGCTGTGGTTGTTCTGCTCTATAATATGTTATTTAAGGCCATTTGTTCCATAGCATGGCTCAACTTTCATATTATCTCGCTGGTTCTTTCTCTGGTTAACCTATTTGTAGAGTGGGGTATTGAAGTCCCCCACTATGATTGCATGGGTGTCTGTCTTTTTCTGTCCAGTAGTTTTTGTTTTATGAAACTGGGTGCAATTAGAGTCAATGAATATGAACTTACAATTGCTACCTCTTCCTGCTGAATTGTCTTCTCTACCAGTATGTAGAGACCTTCTTTGTTTCTTTTGATCAGTTTGGCTTGAAGTCTAGTTGTTTGAAAACAGGATGGCTACTGCTTGGTTTGGGGCTCTAAGGATTTAGCTATTACAAATTGTGCTGCTATAAACATTGGTATGCAAGTGTCACTGTGGTATGATGACTTAAGATCCTTGGAAAAGATACCCAGTAGGGGGATAGCTGGGTCATATGGAATTTCTTATTTCAACTCTTTGAGAAATCTCCATACTGATTTCCATAATGGTTGTAATAGTTTGCATTCCCACCGACAATGCAGGAGGGTTCTTTTTTCACCACAGCCACGCCAGCATTTCTTAGTGTTTGATTGCCTATCATGGAATCTTAGCATTGTTTTAATCTGCATTTCTCTAATGGCCAGAGATGTTGAATATTTTTTCATATATTTGTTGACCATTTGTATTTCTTCCTCTGTGAAGTGGTCATGAATTTCTTTATTTTCTGCTTGTTATGGAACATTTTTATTTCTTCATCAATTTTGAAAGATAGTTTTGCAGGATATAGTAATCCAGCTTGGCAATTGTTTTCTTTTAGGGCTTGAAAAACTTCATTCCAAGATTTCCTGGCCTTTAACCTTTGTGTTGAAAAATATGCTATTCCTATAAGCTTTAATTTATAAATTACTTGACTTTTTTCTCTAATGGTATTCTCTCTTTGTTCTGTATTTCTGAGGCTTTGGTTATAATGTATCATGCATGGGTTCTTTTCTGTTTGCATCTATTTGGGATTCTAATTTCATTATTTATCTATTTCAACCTCTAGATTTGGAAAGTTTTCTGAAATGATTTTGTTGAATAAATATTTTATACTTCTTACTTTTTTCCAGCCCTTCTTTGACTCCTATAATTTTTAGGCTAGTTATTTTGTTAGTCATTTACGAGCTCTTGAATCACTTCTTATGATTTCTGGTTATTTATAAAGTATCACTGAGTAAATAGCATACAACATGATTTTTGTACTCAAGTCCTGATATTCTATCTTCTGATTGGTCCTGATATTCTATCTTCTGATTGGTCCTGTCCATTAGTGTGGGTTTCAAATGTGATTTTCATGTCCATGACCCCTGCTCAATTCTTTTTCATAACCTCTGATCCTTCACTAACGTGTTCACTCATATTATGTTTTGTCTTCTAGTTCAAGCTACTTTTGTATTTTCCTTAATTTCATTGTGCATCTTATTAATTCAGTCCTTTATTGCTTATTTACATTCTCTTTGAGCTTATTGAGCATCTTAAGCATGTGCCAATTTGTTTCTTCTTTGACCTCTTCAAACGTTATGCTTTATTAGTTCTCTGACTGTAACTTACTGCACTTTGGTCCCCATGAGATCAGCTTTTGGGGAGTTAAAGTCTCTGGAGACATCTCGTTGCCTTGTTTTCTCACATGTCCAGTGTTACTGTGCCAAAAGTTGAAGATCAGTTAGGTTAGAAAACTGCATCACTACTGTGGCAATCTCTTAGTTAGTGTGTGTCTCCCTGGATTGTGACCTTGGCTTTGGGTTTGATCTTCATGCACCAATTCAACCTGCTCAGCGTATCACAGTCAACCCCATCCCTGTTTTTCAAGGAGAGAGCGATACCCATTATACCAGCATCTACAGAATCAAGCATACATCCACATATCATTTAAAACTTTCACACTTCTTTTTGAATAAACCTGAAATACAATAAAATCATACTGATGAAGAGTAGATTGGGATGTACTGGAGAGGACAGGGGAAGGAAAAAGAAAAAGAAGAAAATAAATTCAGAAAGAAGGGAAGAAGAAAAAGAGACAAGAGCAAATGAAAGAAAGAAAAGAGGACTTTGGTGATACTATTTTTATGTCTGGAGTTAAGGAAGGGAAGAAAGGGGATTTGAGGATGGATCTGTTGCTATGGGAGAAGGGAAGGAGATAAAAGGAATATAACTGGAGATTGAGGGAAGCAGAAAGATAGTTGGAATTAATTAGTAAGCTGGTAGAAAGTTTGTATTTGACCCTCCATACACAATTTTTAAAATTTTTCTTTTATTTGTACTTTCATTGTGGTAGTTGGTACCTGTACATGATACATCTTATTTCTTTTTACATCCCCTTAACTTCCCCCTTCATTTCCCCTTCCCATTTGCCAAAGATCTACCTTCATATATTTGGTGAGGTTTAACCTGCTATATCAATAAAATATATAAATCAATAATTAATTGTATTTATTCCACATATGTCAGTATCTCACATATGCATATTTTAAAAGTAGAAGGGAAAGAAAATATAAAAATAAATAAAAATAAAAACGGTGTGCTGATAATGTTTGTGTCACACAAAAGCAGTGGAGAGGGAGGTCGGATTTGAGAGGGTTAAGAAGGTAAATGATAGGAGGGGAGGAGAGAGCCAGGCCCAGGGTAGAAGGCGCTGGGTGGTCTGACTTATGACCTGACAAGAAAAGCGATTTGGCTTACCCCTGTGAAACAACCTTCATTGTGGGAGGACCTAATGTGACTAGGTAAGGAACTACAGAGATAAAAGTCTTAAACCTTAGACCTATACTCTTAGTATCACATCCCCAAACCCCTAGTTCTTACTAAAAGTAATACTAGTCAAAAGAGAAATAAAAAGAGAAAGAATAAAAGTAAACATTTAAGAATAAATGAAAATAAATGATGTTAATAGTATTTGTGTAACACAAAAGAAGGGAAAGGATGGGATATTTGAGAGGGTGTGAGAGGGGAAATAAGTAAAAGGAAAGGAAGGGGGAAATTTAAATGGGATGTTGCAGAGGGTACAGGAAGTTGAGACCAATATATGACTGTACCAAGTTGCTAATAAAGTTAAACCTCTGAAACAACCCCCGGTTTAGAAAACATAACATAGCTTGGTGAGAACAGTATCTCAGATTCCTAGGCTCTTACTAACACACAGGTGCCCCATTCTCAGCTCTCTAAAACAGCAATACCAGGCAAAAAGAAGAAGAGACACACACACAACACACACACACCAAGTCCTCCGTCCTATTTATACCGGTCAGAATTGAACCGGTATGCTGTCCTCTCGGTTTGAAAGCGGAGAGGCCATGTGTTGCAGCGCTGGCAGAGAGCTGCTCTGTTGTTGTGACTGAGAATTTGGCTGTGGTAACTGGGGCTTGGGCTGATTCCTCTCTCACAGCTTGTTCTCTTGCCTACCAGGGGCAAGTAAAAGTAATAAAATGGGTATGTATAGGAAAAGAAGAACTCAAATTATAATTACTTGTATATGAAATGACCCTCTACATAGAAGATTCAAAAAAATCCACCAAAAGATTCCTAGAATTAATAACCAAATGCAGTAATGTAGTAGGATATAAAATCAATGTATAAAAATCAATAACATTCACAGGAACCTGCCTTACTGCGTAGCCACTAAGAGAACACTGATGGTAGATAAGGCAAGGATAGGATGATTTGGGCTGGTGCTTTTGATCTCTAGTTTTCAAGGCCGGTTATTTTCTAGCTAGGTCCTATTCTCAGGGAAAGAGGATATTGGATCTTTGACAAAGCGGCCAATACACGCACTGGAGGAAAGATAGCATCTTTAATAAATGCTGTTGGGAAAACTGGCCACCCATATGCAAAAGATTGAATCTATATATCTCACCATGTACTAAACTAAAATCAAAGTGAATCAAAGAATTACATATTAAACCAGAAACTCTTAACCTGCTGGATGACAAAATAAGTAAAACTCTTGAAGTCATAGGTATAGGTGAGGACTTTCTGAACTGACCCCCAGTTGCACAGGAAATATTTCTGAAAATGAACAAATAGGATCATATCAAATATAAAAAGGTTCTCTACAGCAAAAAAAACAACAGGGTGAATAGACAATCTACAGAATGCAAAAAAAAAATGTTTCCAGTGATTCCTTAGAAACAGGACTCATTCCATAAAGAACTCAAAAAAACCAGGGCACATAAAATAAAAGAATAAAATGGGCAAGTGAAATGAATAGACACTTCACAGAAGAAGTACAAATGGCCCATAAATACAGTGAAGAAATGTTCAGCATTGGTGGCCATTAGAGAAGTGCAAATAGAAACAACATTGGGAATTCATCTTACAACAGAAAGAATGGCCATCACCTTAATCAAATAATAACAAATGCTGGAGAGGCTGCAGGGGAAAAGGCACACTTCTACCCTGCTGGTGGGAGTGTAAACTGGGATAACCACTATGGAAATCAGTATGGCAATTCCCCAAAAATCTAAAACTAGAAATTCCACTTGACTGAGCTATTTCACTTCTAGGTATCTTTCTGAAAGAATTAAAGGCACCATATTACATCAATCCATGCATACCTATGTTTATAACACCACAATTCATAATAACTAGATCTTGGAAGTAGTCTATATGTCCATCAGCAGGTAAATGGATAAAAATGTGGTATTTATACACTACTCTTCCATTAAAAAAGATAAACTTGAGTCATTTGTAGGAAAATGGATACACCTTGATATCATAATGTTAAGTGAAATAAATCAGACATGCAAGCTTAAATACCATATAGTTTCTCCTATGAGAGAAACCCAAAACAAAAATAAAGATCAAAATAAAAGATAGATAATAGGAAGTAGGCACATAGATCTTTCTCAAAGGGTAATGGGATCAAGAAATGGAGGAAGGAAGGAGGGAGGGAAGGGATAGAGGGTAAAAAAGGAAGTGGGATGTGTTATGTACATGTACCAACTCCATACAAGGAACGTAAACATTATGTACCACAAACAGGTACAAAAAAAGGAAAGGAATCAAGTGATGAATGGAGGGGGAGGGAGGGAAAAAGGAATGAAAAAAGGCATTAAAATGTGTTATACACATGTACCAACTTCTCACAAAGAATGTAAATATTACGCACTACATAAAGGTACTAATATACGAAACTTTCAAAAAAGAAAAACTTTAGAGATGGGTGATAAAAGGATTAATCTACCAAGAAGTTATGATTATTTTAAAACTTAGTTTCTGTACTCCCAAATACAATAAATAAAAGTTGCTATTGCTAAAAGTAAATAAAAGTAAATCTGTAATAATAGACATTTCAGTATCCTTGTCTCAATAACTGGTGGAACTGCTGGACAGGAAATCAGCTGAGATGTGTAAGATCTGAACAACACAAGTAAGCAAGAGGACATAATATGTATGCGTAGAGTGTCCCGCCCAACAACAGCGTACACACCTTTTCCTACCACTGGTGGATTGTTAATACTGATAGATCCCACACAGGCCCATAAGACCAACCTCAAACATTAAAAAATACTGAAAACATGCAGTGTGGTTTTTTCACAGTAATGTAACTAAACTAGAAATTACAACAGAGAAAGAAAAAGAAAATCTTCAAACGTGGAGAAATAAAACGATACACTTCTTTCCCATTTTTATTAAATTTGTTTAACTGATACATAAAACATGACAAAAACATGAAGAACTATGTGATGTTTCAATATATGTGTACACTGTGTAATATCTGAATCAAGTGAAACCTAGCTCCTCAAACATACATTATTTCTTCATAGCAAAAACATTGCAAATGCTTTATTCCAGCATTTGTGAGTACGTAATTGCTCTCTGTAGTCACCGCACTCTGCAATAGCACCGGGGAACTTCCTGCTGCTATAATTTATGCTACAACTGAATGCTCAGCGATGAACCTCTCCTCAGGCTCCACCCCCAGCCTCTGGGAGCCACCACTCCCTTCTCAACTTCCCTGAGATCAAAATGTTTAGATTCTCTGCATGAGTAAGATTTTTCTTACTTTCAGTTCCTGGCTTAGTTCATTTAACATAATGATCTCCTGTTCCACTCTTGTTGTTCCAAATGGCACAATTTCATTATTTTTATGGCCAAATAACAATCCTTCGTGTATGTGCACTGCATCAGTTGAGGGACACTGAGGTGGGTTTTGTATCCTGGCTACTATAATAGCACTGCAATAAACAAAATAGTGCAGCTGTCTTCTCAACATTCTGATTTTATTTTTTTTTTATATATACCCAGGAGTGGTACTATTTAATCATATGGTAATTGTATTTTTTATTTTAGAGGGAGGGTTTATACTGTTTCCATATGGCTGTATCAATTTATACTCCACACAGTGTGCAGGGTAAGCAACACACTTCTAAGTAATGCTATTTGACAGGATACTTCAAAGGAAACTAAAATATATATAGTGATAAATGAAATAAAAACACAGCATAGTAATATCTACGGGATGCAACTGAAGCTGTGCTATGAAAGCAATTTATAGCACTAATTGCTTTCATTGAAAATAAAAAGCCTCAAACTAATAACCCAAGTTTCAACCAAATACTCAATAAAAACAAAACCTAGAAATTTAAACTCAAAGCAAACAAAGGAAAAAGCAGATATAAACAGAAATTAATCATATTTATACAAAAGAAAATAAATGAAATAAAAAGCTGTTTTTAAACTATACCATTAGATATCTCCACCAAGATTGACAAATACGAAAATAGAGAGCACGCAACTTAGCAATATGAACAGGGACACAGTGGCTATCACCACAGGTCCTGAAGCCATTAATGAGATACTTAATGATAGTGAGTGGGAACGTTACACGCAATGTAATATTCATAAGTGTAACAACCTGGAAGAAATGAACAGAGTTTTTAAAAACACAAACTATCCAAACTCAACCAAGATAAAGTACACAATGAATAGCCTTATAATCATCAAAGAAAGTGAATTACAGGGCATCATAAACCCAAAAAAAGCAAAATGAAGAAAGTAGTAATGATAAAGATGAACTGATTAAATAAAACACCAAAAAAAAAAAATAGGCTCAGTGAAGTCAAAACATGTTTTGCTTTGTTTTTTTAATAAAGAGCAGTCATTAGGGTCTGGATGAGGCCCCGAAGGTCCAGGGGGTAAAGGCTTGGTCTCCAGCGTGGTGGACTGGAGAGTGGTGGAGCCCTTGCGGGGGGCGCGAGAGGCCCTTAGGTTATTGGGAGCGCGCCTTCCAAGGGGACTGTGGGGCCCTAGTTTCTTCGCCTTTGCTTCCTGGCTCATGAAGTGAGCTGTTTTCTCCACCATGAGCTTTCTGCCATGATACACAGTAAGTCCCCAACTTACGAACATGCGAGTTGAGACCTTTCATAGATACCAATGAACCTCACATTACAAACATTCGTAGCTGCGCACAGATTGCAGAGGTAGCTCACATACCTGCTGGGCATCGTCGGGGTTGTGCTGCTGCGTGCTGACTGCACGGTGCCCTCCCTCCCCAGTTAGTATCTGCCCACGCAACCCCATGTGCCAGCTGTTGTACTGTACTGCAGCACCATTTTAAGGTAACTGTAAAAGTAAAAGCCGTTTACTTATAGTACTTTTGTCTGTGTGTGTATTACATTGTGTATTTGTGTCAAAGGTGTATAAAACTCACTTTGTCAAACTTACGAACGAGTCCAACTTACGAACATTCTCCCGGAACAAAACTCATTTGTAAATTGGGGATTTACTGTGCTTGTTCCACCACAGGCTCAGGAAATACAGCCGCTCAGTCCCAGACTGGAGCGACCAGACTCATGCGCCAAGATAAACCTTTTCTCCTTACCAGTTCTCTGCCTGAGATATTTTGTTATAGTGGTTGAAAGCTAATGGTCAATAAATGTATACGTATCATATAAATAAATTCAAAAAAGATACATTATCAATAACAGTAATGAAAGACATCACTATAAATCATCTCTTTAAAAGGATGATTGACTTATAGTAATTGAAGAAACTTAGATTGTCAAGTTCCTAGAAAGACACAATCTATTTAAGATTAAATACTTAGCCTGACTTGCCCTAGTCTACCGAAGAAAAGACTTAGCAAACATATTTCTCATAAAGAAAATTTCTGACGCAGATATCTTTGTTGATGAACTTCATCAAATTCTTTTTTATAATTTTTATCATATTAGTACATGTTTGCAGTACGTAATGATTACACTCCGCATGGGGCGTTTGTACATGGACATAACACATCTTAACCTTTTTCATCCTCTCCCTTCCCATCCCCTCCCCACTTCCTCCACCTCTGGGTCCCCTTCCCTTTTGCAAAAGATCTATCTCCTTGTTTCCTATTATCTATCTTTCATTTTACTCTTTATTTATATGTTGGATTTCTCATATAAGTCAAATCATGTGATAATTAAGCTTGTATGATGGATTTGATATAGTTTCTACACAAATTTCCAGAAAAAAGCATAAGCAGGCATGATTTACAAATTATTTTATAAAGAAAGCATTATCCTGATGCCAAGCCTAGGCAAAGAGCAAATATTACTGGAAAAAATAATCTAAAAACAATGTCTCATGATATTGCAAAATCCTCAACAAAATAGTCGCAAGTTGAGTTCAGTAAAATGTAAATAGAATAAAATTATCGATTCAACACTCCTCACCCACAAAAAGAAAAATTCTCATTTCGACAGTCATAAGATACTGCAACGGTCACGTGAAAGAGCAGCAGAGACGCGGAAGCCTCTCCGGTGAGTCTTCGGAATTGTGCTGCAGAAGTCACCCGGGACTGTCCCTGGCGGGGCAGGTAATCAGCACACAAGGGAAGGCGCTGACACTGCCGCCCGACAGCAGAGGAGCTGCTCCGGGCTGAGCTGCCACCTCGCTGCCTCTTCCTCCTCCCACACGGCAGACCAGAGGTGAACCCGGTCCGGGTTCCACGAACAGGTGTTTGTGCCCCGTGCCCCGGCTGCTGGGCCTCGTCTCCTGTACAGCGGAAGAGAGACCTGGGTCTAGGCGTGTGGACGACGCTGTTAAGATAAACCACTTGAAATTTCTAGCATCCGACTATTTTTAGCTTAGGAAAGTCGTCATTTTATCTGACTCAGCCCAGTGTTAACAGTGCCATAACTATCTGCTGCCGCCCTTTGCCAGCCTCAGGCCGTCAGGGGAGCAGACCCGGCCCTCGGTAACTGTCAGCCTACCGCACGCAAAGCTCACAGGGGGCAATTAGTGTTGTTTTGCCCACTGAGGTATTCCCAGTGCCAGGCGTAAATACATACTTAGTAAATAGCATCATAAGATTAATTTCTTTTCCTCCGGAAACCCTCAAACGTACCCACGAATTGTTTAGAAAAATACTGTACTTTTAACAAGTGCAGATTGTTGTCATTGCTGTGGGAAGGCCATGGAATTATTATAACACCAGAGGCAGAAGTCCTGGCACCTCCCTCGTCAGTAAGTAAAGACTCAAGTTAAATCAGAAATTTTTAACGCCATAAAAGAGATCTTGAAGTGAAAGTAATGGCACCAATCACTGGTGTGTTTCCTGGGGACTTAGGGAAGGTACTAGCAATGACCCCGATTGGTAGATGTTATGGGGGGTGTGTGATGGCACCCCACCTCAGGACTTTCTCCCCAAAGAACTCCAGACCACAGAGGAGGAAAACATTGGATTTTACCACTTTAAAAACTTGCCTGATTATTTTTTTTCTAGTTCTGTAAAATACGCCATTGGTATTTTGATGGGGATTGCACTGAAACTGTAGATTGCTTTCAGTACTATGGCCATTTGAACAAGGCAGAATGACTATCATCAAGAATATAAAAATAATAAACCCTAGTAAGGATGCAGGGAGAGAGGAATCCTTTTACATTGCTGGTGGGAATGTAAATGAGTACAGCGTCCCTAGAAATTAGTATGGAGATCCTTCAACACCTCAAAAATAGTACTACTGAATGATCCAGCTATACCACTCTGTGGTATATATACGAAGGAATTAAAGTCAGCATGCCACAGAAATCTGCAATCCCATGTCTATTGTCGTGCAATTCGCAATAATCAAGTTATGGAATCAGTTTAGGTACATAAAAAGATAAATGAAATAATAAAGTGTATATATAAACAATGGAGCGTTATTTTGCCTTAAAGAAAAATGAAATCATATCATTTGCAGGAAAATGGATGTAACTGGTTATTATCATGTTTAGCAAAAAATGTCAGACTCAGTAAAACAATGTGTTTTCTAGGGGGAAAAGATGACCTAAAAGTAGAAGAAAGAACATTAGACAAGAGGAAGGGGGTGGGGAGGGGAGAGGGAGGATAAAGGAGGTTCGTGGGGATGGAAATGATCGAAGTGTGATATCTGCATGTGTGAAGGGCCACAAGAAAATCAAGTATTCTGAGCAATTAGTATGCACTAATAAAGTACGTATGTTAGGGGAAAGTGATCTGGATTTTGCATTTTACTCCAGGATGTTTTTCAGATAATTTTAATGTAAGAATACTGCATGTCTTTGTGTTTTTATTTTTGGTGAAATAGGCTCACTGGCGTGGAGCACCCTGTCTCACCTGAGGCTCTGCCTGGGCTGGGTCCATCGCCCTCTGCCGTGGGGAGCACAGAGCGGGAGGTCCAGGGGCCAGCAGAGTCCTCCCCTTGAGGTTTCCCATCAGCCAGCTGTGTCTGCGTAGCCATGTAACCCTTCCTCCCTTTGTTTCTTCCCTTTCTTCTTTTCTTCCTTCCCTCACTGCACCCAAAATCATGTGTAAAGTATCTGTTCTGCATCTCACATCGAATTCTGAGGCCTAGATTATACAAACCAGTACCTGCTTCTCTACTTTCTGAATTTCACATGGATTCACTAAGAATTTCATGAATTTCAGGTGAGAAGAGAAAAGATATACAAATTTGTAAAAGAATTAGACATTTAGTGATAAGAAAATTAAAATTGAACAAATCTGATAAGTAAGTAGGTCATATAAATACTGAAAATATTTCATATTAAAAATAGGACTAGTGGGCTGGTGATATGGCTCAGTGGCATAAGTGCCTGCCTGGCAAGCACGAGGTCCTGAATTCGACTCCCAGTACCCACATAAAGGAAAAAAAGGGCCAGTGAGATAGCTCAGTGGCACAAGCTCCTGCTGGCAAGGGCAAGGTCCTGAGTTTGACTCCTGGTACCCACATTAAAAAAAAAAAATAGGACTATTGCATAGGTAGAGGTTACTGGGTGACAAAGGTAAGGCTTGATCTGAGCCTCAGAAAGAAGGCAAGGTTGGCCCAGGAAAGGAGAAAGAAGAGAACAACCTGGCAGAAGCTGGAGTGCTACTTGGATGTGGCATGATAACTAAGTGGAGTGCCCTGATGACCAGCTGGACATTTGTCCCCCCTACCACCATCTACCCCAAGGTCCATGACAAAGATGATGTTGGCACTGTGATCCCTCCTGGCTGTCAAGATGGCTGCCCACACCCCAGCCCTCAAGAGGGCCAGAGGCAAACAAAGCCTTCACCCCCACCCAGCAGCAATGAGATTCACCAAGGCAGGGTCTTGTCTCCACTGCCTCTCTACCATCAAGCCATTCATGGCATCCCCAGCTTCACACACAGACAATCACAATCATTGCTGAATTCACCTCTTTATATAGGCACGCCTCTTCCCTTCTTCCTGAATTCTTCCCCTCTTTTTGGTTTACAGCACCGATCCTTCAAGATTTGGCTCAGGTTTCATTGTACACAAGCCATCTGGGTGCCTTTGGGCTGGGCCAGGTGCAGCCCAGTTTGTGCTGACGCAGGGCCTCTGGAACGCGTCATGCAGTAATATCAGTAGCATCAAGGCGGCTTCTGGTCTATTCCCCTGTGATGCAGAGCTGAGTCTGATGTCTTTCCACCCCCTGCATCTAAGCATAGGTCAAGGCCCCAAGTGACGGCAACTAGAACATAAGCGCTCCGTGCAGTGGGCATCATTGCTGCCCTGCTGATGCTGGGGACTTGCTCAGTAAATGTTTGTTAGATGAATGAATGAATGTCTGTCTACAGGAAAAAATCAATACACATTGTGAAAAGGATTGAAAAGAGAGAGAAAGGGCAGCTGAAGGGAGGTTATGTCCTTCTCATCTAGACCATGTAAACATATACTCCCGGGGAGCTGCTTTTTATGCCCTGTGAGCCCCCACGTTTCCCAGAAAACACTGCTCTGCCACAGGCAGTCATAACCGTTCCATTGGACAAATGTCTGGAATAAGGTCTTTCACTCCATTGTTTCCTGAATTAAATAGCCTACCAGTTTTTTCTGTATAACACCAACACTCCCAATAAGTCCAGCGAAGAAAATTATGAAATTTACTAATGGATTTCTAAATTCCGTGCAGCTTTATCTGTAAATGTCTACTTTCAGGCTTTAGGAACGAAGCCAAATAGGGTGGTAGTATATTGAGTGCAGTCATTGTAGGATCTCGTCGTCAATGTCATGAGGTCTCAGACCTCAGTGACTCTGGGCTGCTGGGTTTGGTCAGGAAAATGACCTTCTGTGCCCACGAGGGGTGGCTCGGAGTACAACAATCTCAGATAATAGCCTGGGTGTGGAAGCGAGTTTCCAGGAGCTGGGATGAGAACCGGAATGCTCAACCTATGAGCACAGTGAGTAGGAACCAAGCAAAGCCCGCTGCAAAAGCTCAGGTGTAAGTGCCGGAGGCAGTGTTCTCTCTTGATAGCCGTCCATGTGCTCCACGAGCACTTCCTAAGGAGGTATTAAATGCTTATCCCGTGCTGGGCTACACATTCTGAAAAGATAAAGACTAAAATAAATGTTGAAGTTGGTAGACAGAGTAACGCCCCTCCAGAGATACCCAGGCCCTAATCCCCTGAACCTGTGACTACGCTACCTTACAGGGCAAAAAACAAACAAAAATGGCTTTGCAAAAATGACTAATATTACAGACCTTCAGACAGGAAAATTATCCGGTATCACCCATTTGGGTCTGATTTAATCACATGGTTCTCTTTAAAAGAGAACCTTTTCTTCCCTGTGGCCAGAGAATTGCAACACAGGGAAAACCCAACCCTCCCTCCATGGCTTCGAAGGTGAAGAAAGAAGCCATGAGCCATGGACATCTAAAGTCGGCCTGGCCCTCACTTCCCAGCCATCAACAAGATGGAGCTCAATTCCACCATCCCAAGGAAAGGAGCCCCAGCACCTCCCAGAGGAGCAAGGAAGGGGACCCCCTTCAGAGCCTCCGGGGAGGAATGCAGCTGTGCTGATACCTTCGTATTCACTGGTTCACGACCTACAGAACTTACAGATAATAAATGAGTGTTGTTTTAAGCCACTATATTTGTAATAATTTGTTACAGCACAGATAAAATAACTATAATAGAGGTCAAGAGTACAAAGCTAAGTATAAACAAAAGCAAAGCCAAAGCAGGTTAACCAGTTGCAAAGCTGGGCCTTGGAACTGCCTATTCCTGGGTGCGGATGCCTGGCCCAGAATAGGGCCTGGATTACAAGGAAGAATGCCAAGAGAATAAGAGGACCCGCCAAAATTTCTGTCTTATTCCCAATCTCTTGGGACCCTGTTCTTGGTTATGATTAAAGGAAAGCATAGCAGGGCAAAATGTGAAATTCACAGGAAATGAAACACAAAATGGACACAGAATTGCAAGAGCCAGTGGAGATCAAATCAAAAAACTGAAACAAAACTAACCGCCCCAAAGCACTGGTTTCTAAGGCAGCAGTTCTCAATGCTGGGGGCAAATTAGGAACACCTGAAGAACTCCAAAAATCTACAGACTCTTGATGATCTTCTGCTCCAAGGGACTGTCATTCAGCTAGTCTGGCCAATAACTTTGGGATAGGTTTTTTTTTTGAGAAATCTGGCTTTAGGGATGTCTGGTTCTTGAGCTTTAGAAAAAGATTTGATGTAAATTGCATGTAGATGAAGGTCAGTGTAGAAAATCTGGAGAAGACATGGTTGACTGGAAAAGAAGCCTCTGTCCAGGGAAGAAGAGGTTGGGAGGAGCAGGGCAGAAAAACAGGATACGTGGGAAGAGTAATCGCCTTGTACCGAAGCTGGGTTTGCTTTGTGGACACATATCAGCACCGCAGGGGAATGGAGCAACAGAAGCAGAGAGCAGTCCTGTGTCTCAAATGTTCCCCACGGCTTCCCTTTCCCAATCCCTCCTCTCCCCTGGCGGGACTATTCTGGCTGAGCCTTGTTCCTAGCTGGTCCACAAATACTGATGTGCGCCTGACCTCCTTCATGACCTTGACCTCGGTGCCCTTCTTATGTCCTCCCAGACTGTGAGAAGCTCAGGATTCTTCTCTGTGTCTTCCTGGAGAGCAAGCTGAGCACCAGGCAGTGCTTTTATAATATTTTTGTGAGAAAGACAGCAAGTTATGTGTAAAACGTTCAGAAAAACTGCTAAAATGAACTGTTGGTATGGCTAAGAGAAGTGCAGGATCACTGCCTCGGAGTCCCGCAGCAATTCCGAGGATGTGGGCTATCACCTTCACTCACCACTCTCACTCAGAAGCATCCAAAGTGGTGAACTTCATGCCAAGCACGCAACCGCGTATCGATGACAGTGCTGACCAACCAGACACTCATGGAACTGGTACAGCAGAATGGTAAACGTGGGATTCCCTGTTACTATGGTGACCTTCAAGTAAGGGCATTAGAGAATACTGTGCAAGAACATCTCCGAAAACACAATTGTGGAGCAAATTCAGTACTGGAGATTCAGGCTAAACCCAGGACTGTTACATAATAAATCTTCATAAATTACCCAACTAGCCAATTTAACATAAAGAACGCTCAGAGTCAGGTATGGAATATGGCCAATGTCGCCCAGCCAAGTTAGGAAGCTAAGCCACCGCGTGATGTTTCCCTCAGAGCATGAGCTTCCTGTTATGGCCAGCCTCTGGGGGCATTGCGCTCCAGAGGGAACGGGACACAGCATTCCAGACCCCATCTACCTTCCACAGCCTCAGCTGTCCCAGAGCCCAAGGCAGAAACAGCCAAGCAGAATACTGCATCAGGAATGAGAACAGAGCTCTGTGCTTTAACGCTCTCTGCTGAGCCGGGTGAACAGAGGCTGCGGAAGTGTGAGTGGAAGCAGGTGTCAGACGTCGGTCACCCGTGAGCTGATGGAAGAGGACAGGGGTGATGGACTGCACTCTGGCCAGCTGCGCCTACATGTAAGTGACACTCACCCTGAATCTTGAAGCCCTGGCTACAGAGCTCACAGATGTCCACTACGGTGGCAGGGGCTATGTCCAAATCACTAGCTTCATGCAGCCACCAAGGCCTGGAAATAAATTCAGGCCATTCTAATTCCAACTGATCTGCTGTTGCACTAGTTAGGCCATTTCACTCTTGCTAAAATACTAGAAATTTTATGTGCAACCCACACACACACTACCGAAGAATGCACATTAAAGATTAAGTCTGGAGAAGACCATTTAGCTCAAAAGTTTGCATTTCTGATGCTTGTTGAAGTTGCATAATTTGATCATTATGCTTTCAGATATTGTTTTCTGTTGTCAAAGATAGTTTTTGCTATTACTGTTACACACATTTAAGCGCCACAAAATAATCATCATTCAACACATACTCCCCCAATTATTTATGCTGTGGTTAGACCATAGAGGATCATTTGGCCTGATTAGTGATTCTCAGCTTCTAGTAAATTAGCTGAGTAATCTCAGCTTGTCTTACTCTGTGAGTCCTCTGCACAACACTGGAGGAAAGTGTTCCAGGAAGGACACTTTTGCTGCTTTTGCATTTGTATTGCAGCCACCAGAACTTTATTAATAAAATTTGGGGCTGCTCTAACTCCCTTAACCTTTCAAAGTTCATCTGTGATAGATCTGTGTTATCTATGATGCTACTCAATGCAAGCCAAAGGAAAGACATTTTCCACAATTCATTTTCCTAAAAATTAACACTTCATCAGAGCCAGGAAAACTGCATTCTATTGTGGAAAATGAAAGCACAAGGCAATTACTAACAGGTCACAAACCTACCAAGTTGCGATGAGCCCTGAATTACAGCTGCTGCAATGTGTGCTGCACAAGTTTCCCAAAGAAGAAAAGATGAGATCATCTAGGGTAAAGATGTTCATTCAAAGTCCCAAACCAAAATTATTCCACATCTTCGGAAAATGAAGAGTTTAGAAATACTCGTTGTATGATTAATGTTATTTTCCAAAAACTTGGTGGCTTAAGGTAGTGTTCCTCAAAATATGATGTATAATTGCTGACTTTGTTACCTACTTACTTCAGTTCTAAAATGCTATCATAGGAAATAATGATGACAATGACATATACAAATGTAGGTGTTAATTGCTGCAAAATTTATTAGTACAGTAATGCCTCAGTTCACGAATTCTTCTGTTTGCAAACAACTTGGTTGACAAACAGAAATGTTCAGCAAAATTTTGCTTGTGTTTGCAAACTCCACATCAGGTGACAAATACAACCACGGCCATTTTCCCCACACAAACACAAATGTTGCTATCTTCTCCCAAATCCTAAAGCAAATTAAGTTCGTAAACAGAAGTAGCACTGTATTTAAATATATAAAGGTAGAGTAATATTTGGAAATAGAAGATTGAAAACAGCTGAAAGTTTTTCCTTCCATTAAAGTAATGAAAAAATGTCAAAATCAAATTTTCAGAACTCGGGAAGGGAGTCCACGGCTCACAGGAAAAACATCAGAGTCATGTTGACTTCTGTAGTATTTTCATTTACCTAATCCCATCACCACTTCCCAAATTACTAGTAGACTTGAAGATAAAAACTCTTATTAGCGGTCCCAAAGGAGCATAAGGAACATAATTGCTTAAGATTTTCAATGTTTGATTTGTCTAATGGTTTTCTGAAAAACATCACTTGCAATGCCAGTTAATTGGCACTTGGTACTATGTTTTCCCAAAGGACGATGTATTTGTTGAAATATTTGCTGGAGAGTATTCTCAAAATATGGCTAAATGAGGAAATAAATAATAGTTTTGGCCAACAATTGATTATCCAAGAACTTTAAAAGGTAAAGCCAAGTAGTCCACAGGAGCTTTGAAAACTCCTACATATTCCTGGAAATATAGAAGACATACATGAAGGTCTGAAAATCCTGAAAATTCCCAAGATCTCATCTCTGACTGACCTTGAAGCTTTGGGCAGGCAGGAAGTGAAAGGTAAGGCAGCATCGTCAACTGCTTTTCTGAGTGTCAAATGTATAGCCCAATACGCACACAGAACCACTTGGGAAATCTGAGATCTTAAGGAAATCTGTGTGCATCATCAGCTGATCACTAATCTAACCAAGAAGTGACTTTAGCCACACACAGTAAAGAATAGAGAATATGCAGAACTCGTTCAGAAAATCCATTAAATAAACACCACCACCAACAGCAACCAACAGCAACAATAGGTGGGGGAGGGGAGAGTCTTATTCCAGAGTTACACATTACATGATTTGAAATGGTCACATTTCAACAAAAAATCATAAGATGACAAGAAATTTTAGAAGTATAGTGTATACGCATGAATACAGCAATTGATAAAATATGTCCCTAGGGAGATCAGATGGTGGACTTAACTAAACAAAGAGTTTTTATCAGCTATTTTAGTTATAGTCAAAGACCTTTAGAGAGCTGTGTCTAAAAAACAAGGGAAAGTATTAGGATAATTTCTCCCTAAGTAGGAAATATCATCAAAAAACAATTATAAAAGCAAACCAAGTAGAAATTCTTGAACTGAGGAGTATAAAAAGTGAAATAAACAAAAAGACCACTGAAAGGGCTCAACAACAGATTCAAAGAGACAAGAGGAAGAAGCAACAGGCTTTTTCAGCATGATGAAGAGAAAATAAAGAATGAATAAAGATGAACATATCCTAAAAGATACATGGGACATAATTATACCAACACGTGGAAGAATCAAGCAGCCAGGAAGAGGGAAATATACCAGAAGAATATTTAAACAAATGATGTTGAAAATTCCCAAATTTAATGAACAGTAACACACACATCCAAGAAACTCAATAAACTTTAACATGATAAACTCCAAGAGAGCCATGCCTACACATAGTGTTATAATCCAAGTGCCGAAAGCCAAACAGAGAACCTTGAAAGAAGCAATAAATCAGACACACAAGCTTACATATCACGTGGCTTCTCTTATATGAGAAACCCAAAATGTAAATAAAAAGCAAAATAAAAGATACGTATTAGGAAGTAGGGAGACAGATCTTTCTCAAATGGGAAGGGGATTGAGAGATGGGGGAAGGCGGGAGGGAGTGGAGGGGAAGGGGATGAAAAAATAATTGAGATGCGTTATGTTCATGTACTGACTCTGCACAAGGAGTGTTATCACTGTGCACTGTAAATATGTACTAATAAAAAATAAAAACTGAAAAAAGAAGCAAAAATAATTTAGACACAGGGTATCCTTCATAAGATTAAGAGCTGATTTATCAGCTGAGAAATGAATAATAAAAAGCAGTGGGATAATATATTCAAGTGTGAAAAAATTAAGAAGTCTATATCCAGCAAAACTATTCTAAATAATAACAAAAAAATTAAGACATTCTTGCAAAAAGAAAAAACCTGTCACAGGCAGATGTGCCCTATCAGAAATATTTAAACAGAAGGACATTAGATAGTTACTCACATCAGCATGATGTGAAAGGGTTAGTAAAGGAGTGGGTGAAGAGAGACATATAAGAACAAATAAAACATTCACAAAAAACAAAGAGTAACAACAGCAACATCAAAACCAAAAAAAAAAAAAAAACTATTAGGGTTCAGAAAGATTATAAGATGAGAGACTAATATAAAAACATAGCTGAAGTTCTATGAACTAGTAATGAATGACTTGAAATTAAAGAAATAATTTCCTTCAGAATTCCATCAAATAATTAAAAACTTACTTTGGAATAAGCTAAAGTTCAAGGTTTGTACACTGAAAACAACAAAATGTTGATGAAAGGAATTAAAATCTACATAAGTGGAAAAGCATTTTGTTTGCATGGATTTCAAAATTGAATATCGTTAAGATGGTAATACTGTCCAAATAGATCTAGAGACCCAGTAAAATCACTCTTAAAATGCTAATGGCCTTTCGGGGGGCAGTGATTGGTAGATTGATTCTAAAATTAGTATACCTACTAAAGGAACCCAGAAAATCCAAAACAATTCTAAAAAATAAGTGGGAAGACTCACAATTCCTAATATTAAAAGTTACTGCACGGTTACAATAATCAAGACAGCGTAGCACTATCATGCAGGCAGACATACAGAACAAGGGAATTGACTGGAGAGTCCAGAAATGAGCCGTACGCTGGTGGCGAATTGATTTTTGACAATGGGGCCAGGATTAATCAATGGCTGAAAAATAGTTTTTCCATTTAAAAAAGCTGGAGCCTTAAATATCCACATGGAAAGGGTGAATTTGGATCTCTACCTCATCTCATACGTAAAATTCAACTCAGATTTTACTGTAAGACTTTAATGTAAAAGCTGAGAGCATAAAACTAAACTTTTAGAAGAAATACTGATGTAAATTTTTAAGACCTTCGACTAGGCAACGTTTTCTTAGAGATGATACTAAAATAACTACAAAAAAAAAAGAAAGAAAAATGTAAACACCTTTTAATCGTGGAAAACATTTTAGCAATTCTTTAAAATGTTAAACATAAGGTTGAATACAACCCAGCAATTCCAGTCCTAGTAATATACCCAATGAATAATGAAAACATATATCCTTATACAAACTAGAAGAGAAATGCTCATAAAAGCTTATAATAATGCTTTATTCATAATATCCAAAATACAAAAACAGCAGATAAATGCATAAACAAAATGAGGAATAGGGACTGACCACCAGTAGGAGTGAAGTTTCTTTCTGGCATAATAAAAATGTTCTAAAATCAGGTAATGATAATGTTTGCACAGATCTGAGAATATACTAAAATATTGAATTGGGCATTTTTAAATTTTATCGTAAGAGGTAGTAAAATATATATATTTATTATGTATAAAATGATATTTTGAACATGTAGACCTCATGGAAAAGCTAACTTAAGCAAATTGGGACGTGCATTACCTCACATACTAACCTTTTTTGTGAGAACCTTCAAAAGCCATTCTCTTAGCGATCTTAGGAGTCCATGGTCCCCAGGTTGCCCCGAGTTAGTTGTACTCATGTGAACTGGATCTCAGGAAAGCTGTCTTTAAAGAAGTGCTGGGCATCTCGAACATTACCCCGACTGACTTTCTTCCATGCTTTCCCTGGGATGCTGTCACTGTCTGGCCCACAGCAGAGCAGGAAGCAAGGTGCCAGCACTGAGTCAGCAAGCTGAGGACAGGTCCAGAGAGGACAGCGGTGGGGGGCAGGAGGGTCTGAAGGGGGCTGGGGTTGGCAGAGCTCTCAGAGACCCCAGGAGTAGGAGCACTGGGGGTCGTAGTGACCTGATAGAATTCCAGGGACAAGAGAACGCTCCTCACCAGGCCCAAGTCTCTCCCTTGATCTGAAGAGCCAGTGCCCAGGCCCTGTGTTTCACACGCTGCGATGGATCGAAAGGCGATGAGCCTTCCTGTTTGGTGCTGCGACACAGTGAAATCCAGGGCCCCAAAAGACACTCCCAAGGCAGGAGCCCTGGCTTTAAACATCGAATTCATCCCCACACTTGTCAAATACCACCAATCCCCCTTCTGTCTTCCTCCCGCCCAGGTAAAAGCGGTCGCTTCCAGTCTCCACCAGGCCCATTTCTGATATTCTACCAAGAGCGAAAGCCCATTATTGCGTTGGTGTTTGTCTGACCAGTCCTCTTCTTGCACCCCTGTCCTCCGCCTTACAGAAACGGTTCACACGCCCCAGCACCCTGAGGTGGAGTTAGCTGCTCTGTCTGCAGACGGACCCTGCGAGAGAGCTCCAGGACCCTACTGCGACACCAGCCTGCAGCTGTATTTGTCCCTTGGCCCTCTGGCACCCCAAACACCACAGGGGTGACTTCGTCACTCTCTTAAGACCCAACACCAGTGCTGTCCCAGGGGCTCTGTGTTAAAGCGCCTCTCCCTCCACACCCGCCACTGCCTGTCTTTTTCCCATTCAGTATCTTCACTTCCTAAGTCTCTAGAAAGCACCAAGTGAGGCTGCACTGTGCGTGAGTGTGTCTCTGGTGCAGACACCCGCACACACAGAGTCTTCTCCCCAGATGCTCGAGAAAGTCATTCGAATTCTACATGCCTCAATTTCCTCATTTGTGAATGGGAATGCGTAGTATCATGGACTTTACAGAATTACTGTGAAAATGAAATGAGTTATGTAAAGTGCTTAAAATGATATCCACCAGGCACTAAGTCATGAAGGGACAGCAAGTGTGGGTTTAGATGCGTGGAAGGAAGGGTGCCTCCTGGACTCAGATATGTGAGGCTCAGGAAAACGCTCTGGGCTGGAGGTAGCAGCAACTTGGGTAGAATATTCATTTGTGGAGGGGTTGGGAGTGATGGGAGAAAAAGGAAAGAATTTGGAGAAAGGCAGTGAAAGACAGCCGTCTATGTAAGGTGGGGCGGGAGAAAGGCAACGCTAAGTTCAAAGCCTGTGGAGGACGCCACGCAAAGATAAGCAGAAACATGAGAGGAGGCAGGAGGCTGAGGGTACACAGGGGCCAAGGGAAAGACGCCAGCCTGGGGAGGAATAGGGCTGCCGGATATCAGGCACGCTATTCATGGATGCCAAGGAAGTGGAGGAAATTACAAGTGTGCACACAGAAGGAAGAACGCTCACGGGAGGAGAGTCAAGTCAGATCTGAAGGCAATGCCCAGGGGTGCACAGTAGGAAAGATGAGTGAGAATGTGGAGGGACAGAGCGCAGGACCCAGGAGATGAGGGACAAGAGTGACAAGGCAGCCTTGGGGACCCAGGACTTGGACACAGAGGGCGGAGGGAGGGGAATGGACCAAAATGTGTAGAGTGGCATGAAGAACAATAAAAAAATGCAGGGAAGACAGACTCGGTATTAAGAATGAGCTTTAAACCAAAGGCATGAAGATTTTACAGAAGAAATTAATCTGGCAGGACAGATAAAGCTGGAATAAGAATCTGAACTACTGGCCACGGCCTCAGGAGAGCTCCTCAGACAGACTTTTCTGTAAGCTGGGCAGTCACTAAGCCCCCGGTGGGAGGGTACGGGCATCTGCTGGGGTTTTCTGTTACAGTTTGTGTGGTGCACAAGTGAATCTATGAGTGGGAAAATTTTTCCACTATGATTCTATGACAAGAGAATGATTCTAGATTCTATGACAAGAGTAAGAGGAAATTCTATTTTGGAAAAAGCGAAGAGCGGCTGGTTAACTCTGCACAATGGGCATATGAACGTGTGTACTAGGTGAAATACGAAGATTAAATACGCCAGTGGTTGCAAACCCCTGAGGGCTGTGCTCAGCAAATGGCAGACTCATCAAACGGTCACGCTGCTGCCCCTGCATCACGTACGGGTCCACTGTTTCCCTACACGAGTGTTACCTGTGTAAACTGAGGACAGAAAGAACAAGCTGGGTCATATCCATTCTTAAAAGCTGAAGAGGCGATAGATACACGTGACAGGGAAAAGGTAGATGCTGTGAAAGCAAACCTCTGTCCATTAAAAAGTCATAACAAATTGAAAAGACTGGGCCGGGGACATAGATCAGTAGTGCAGTGCCTGCCTGGCAAGCGCAAGGCCTTGAGTTCGATTCCCAGTACCAAAGAAGAAAAAAAATTCTCAACTTGAAAAGACCAGCCAGGAGAGTATATTTATGATACATAAAGAATAAATGAGGGCAGGTGAGATAGCTCAGTGGCATAAGTGCCTGCCTGGCAAGCGCGAGGTCTTGAGTTCGACTCCTGGTACCCACATAAAGGAAAAGAAAGGGCCGGTGATATCTCTCAGCGCCACAAGCACCTGCTGGCAAGTACGAGGTCTTGAGTTCGATTGCCAGTACCCACATGAAAAAAAAAAAAAAGAATAAATGGTAAATATCAAAAACTAGAGAACTATAATCAATAATAAGGCAAGTAATCTAACAAAAAATGAACAAAATAATTGAATAGGAATTTCACAGAATTTTATATTTATTTTAGTTGTCTTCTAAAAATTGAAAGATGTCTTACCACTTTGCTGACCAGAGAAATGCAGTAGAAAGTTCATTTTCCACCCAATAGAGTCATACAAATTAAAAGTCAGACAAAATCTAGTGTTGGTAAGAATATAGAGCGATGAGGGTTTTTATATTCTGCTGGAGAATTATAAGTTGGCTTTTGAAAATCCTATTTAGAAGGATAAACTTTACTTCATTTAAACCTACCAATGCCGAGCAAGATTCTCCTTTTGATGGTGACAGGTAGTTTGTTCAGATTAATCCTTATTTTAAAAACAATAAAAAATAGATTTACTTTAAAAAAAAAAATCTGTTCAAAACAATGAAAAGCCACCCGGACATCGAGTCTTTGAGTGACCACCACCCCAGAGAGCAGGGAAACACAAGGCCACATATCCACAGTGGCATTTTACTCTTGGGGCATCTCCAAATTTTTATCATGAGGTACCGAGATGGAGTCTAGAACAATCCTGCATCTCTTACAGCACCATCCTGGGCCCGGGAGATGGAGTCGGAACTCAGGGCCAACAATATGGTCAGGACTGCAGGCCCTGGAAGGCCTTGTCTGAGCAGCCAGCCTGGTGATCTCAAAAGCTAACATAAGAGCATAAAATTAAACTCCAGAAAGTAGGAAGAAGAAAATAATGATGATAGCAGAATACTGTAAAACAGAAAGCAAGGGTAAGATAGAAAGAAAATCAACACCAAAAACAGTTTTTTTTTAAACAGCAAAGGCAATAAATCCAGAGAGAGACGAAGAGAGAAAAGAGAAAGGAATGGAAGTACAGTAGGTACAGCGCGCAGCATCGGGGCTCAGTGACTGCGTCGTGACCCATTCTGTAGACATAACAAGTAATTAGAAGGGACTGTGAAAAGTTTTGCACCAAGTTTTTGAAAATCCAGATATAATGGACACATTTTTTACTTTTTAAAAAGGCTTACCAATTATGACCAAGATGAAATAGAAAATATGAATATTTCTATATCCTTTAAATAAATTGAGCCTATAATTTTAAAAAGTTGTAGATAAAGGAAATTTCAGGACCAGATGGCCAAATTGTGAATTCGTCCAAATACTTATAAAAAAAAAAGCATTTTCATACAAATTCTACCAAAAAGAAGATGAGGAACTACTTCCACACTCAATTTGTAAAGCTATCAAAATGTGGATATAAATATCTCAGAAAAACATAAGAAAGGAAAATTAGGAAATAATCTCTCATTAAACTTTCTCATGAGCCCGGATGCAAAAATCTAACACAGAATATTCACAAACTGAATCTAATAATACAATTTTTAAAATGCAGTTCATCCCAATCAAGTTGGGCTTATTCTAGAAATTTGAATCTATTTTAACATTTAAAAAAATAATGCAGCTTACCACATTTGTAGGAAATGAATTTTAAGACGTTCATCTCAAAGGTTACAGAAAAACATTTCATAAAATTCAACACCCATTTATAATAACAAAAATAAACCTACCACAGAAATTATACTTACAGATGATATATTAAAAGATTTACCCCTGAGACAGGACTCAAGAAAATGCTTCCGCTTCCGTTCAACAACTGCATTTTCCTAGACAGTGCAGTAAGGAGGGAGAAGGAGGAGAAAGGGAAGCAGGAGCAGGAAAAGGAGGACAGGAAGAGGAGGAGAGGAAGAGGAGGAAGGAAAAGAGGAGGAAGGGAAAGAGGGAGAGGATTTGAAAGAAGGGAAAACGTCATTATTCAAAAATAATACAGGGGACCCATACATACAGAGGGCCCAAAAGAGTACTTATACAGATTGCTTGAGTTAATAAGCAAATCAGAAACTTTGTAAATTAGATTTGTTTAGCAAGTACTTGCTTCTTCTGCCTCCTTGGAAGCAGAGAGCCGTCCGCCTCACCGAGGCTGAATGGCCCTGTGCGCTTCTTTGGCCGGCGGGCTGCGGGCAGACGCGGGAGCGGGCTTAGAATCCCTTAGCGGCCCCAGGGATCCCAAATCACACACCTTCGCGCAGAACTCCACCAGCTTCTCCCCCGCTGCCGCTGAGCTTTGGAGTGACTTTCATGGAGCCTTTTTATGTTAGGGGTTGACAGTTACAAAATAATACCAAATACAGTGTCAACATGAAAGTAGCATTCAGCTGCAGTTCTGTATTAACAAAAAGCATTAGAAAGGCTATTTTAAAATGCAATGCCATTTATAAGACTATGGATCTCAAATTCTTAGGAATATGTGTAATGAAAGATGCGTAAAAGCTCTACAAAGAAAACCGAAATTACTGAGAAAACGTAAAGCAGATTTGAATAAATGGAGCGATAAGCCATGCATATATATTAGAAGATGTCAGTGTGACAGTCAGAAAGCACTCTGGGGACAGAGAACACACTAAGTCCTGGGTCCTTCACCTCATTAAAAGCATGACTTGTATTTCCTTTTGAGGGAGTCAGGAACTTAAAACCTGGTTTTGCTTAAAAACTCTTTGTTTGGGCAGACAGATGCCCACAGGTAACTAAAAGCAGAACAAAGCTTGACCCGTATTTTGAATCTGTCCCTTTATTACCTTGAAACTCATGGGTCTATCGACTTCTGAAGTAAGGATTCCAACACAGGTCTCTTAAGTTTCAAAAGAGATGTCCTTGCTGTCCTGTTACATGGTGCCCTGATCACAGAGCCGGAAGATCAAACCCCTGAAACAGAATATGTGATGTAAAGAAATGTAAATGTGTTCTGCAACCAGCCTCACCAGACCTTTGGGCTCTCGCATTTCCAGTTTTCTCAGTGAGTGCAAGAAAGCCTGCACAGTGTCCAAGTTCAAGACTCACCTAGCTTTCTTCTCCTTTGGGGTCAGGACACAGCAACGAACTTTTCGTACACGTTCAAGCATAGAGCCCAGGGCTCCATACAGACCACATGCAGTAGGATTCAAGGCCCATGCCAGGCCCTGCTTTCTGCTTGGAGTCTTTCTTGATCCTTCCATCCATTTCAAATTCCTTTCTCATTGTCATAGATCTTCGACGGTGAAGGACTGAATGTGCAGACATGGACCAGACCGGAGCAGAACTCTGACCACAGCCTCGGCTGCAACCAGTCCAGGACAACCCGGCCTGGACGGGCGACTGCCAGCTTCCAGTCTCTGCCCCTGCCTTCAATGCAGGATGGAGCAGAGAAGCCGAGTTTGCGCCCCAAACCAATCACAGAGTGTCTCAGTCTCTTCAGGCTGCTGTAACAAAGTACTACAAACCCGGTGGGTTATAAACTGCAGACATAGATTTATTACACGCCTGCAGGCTGGAAGCCCAAGGTCAAGGTACCTGCGGACACGTCCTGATTCATAGATGATGTCTCCTTGCTGCGCCCTCCCCTTGAAGGGAGATGATACAGCCTAGGTAAATTTAGGGTTCATGAACAAGTTTTAGACAGACATTGCTTAAATGACTGACATAGCCACATGCAGACCCGAGTAGGGTTGGACCCAAAGTCTTCAGGTAATGAAGAAGACAGATGCAAAATGGAGGCAGAGATGCCGAGCAACACCCTGCACTTAGCTACCCACTGGGCATCTATGATCACAAGTGGAAAGTCAGTGTTTTTTTTTTTTTTTTTTTTTTTTTTTTTTTTAGCAAAAGCAGCTTTTAAGGCCCTGAATGCTTCAGAAAAAAAAAGTACAAATTGTTCTTTTAATGAAGAACAGGCTGACAGCCCAGAGGTTATTTGTCCTTGTCCCCCATCCCTCTGTGGTGATCCCCAATGGTTCTATCCTCTCACCCAGTTTATTTTATTCTTGGAGACTCTAAGGCAAAGGCGTTCTGTCTTTAATGACGCACCTGGCCAGTGAGATTGTTTGGGAGAGGGGAGGGTGGGAAAGAACTCTTGCTGTGCTGTCAATGGGTCACGGGCCCTGGGCAAGGGCCCGGGGTGCATCTACCCTTTGTCCTCGAAGTGGTCCCTGACTGCCTCGCTTGTTTGCTTTTATCTCTGCAGATGAAAGAGTGACTGCTCTCCATGTGACTCTTCCTCGCATCTTAACATTAACACAAAGTACTTACCCAGTACATTCTTTCCACAAGGCAGTTGATCAGACGTTGTGGAACACAGCAGTGCCCAAGCCACACTTGCCGCTTGCTCGGGATTGGCGGAGAGAAGAGTCGCAGGCTCAGACAAAGGAGAGGATGTCACACGATGTTCCTGACCAGGGCACGGAGGCGAGCGTTGCTGGACTTTGAGGGAAGTGAAAATACGCAGCAAGCACAAGTAGAACTGGTTAAAAGTATAGTTGTTTAAAAATCATTATTAAACCAACGTGTTTGTTTACCTGAAATTTTGCAGAACACAAAAATAGTAAAAGAAGAAATCCCTGTTAGTGCATATTCTAGGAGTAGTTGCTACCAGCAATGTATTGATGGATTCTCCTTTAGTCTTTGTGGGTACATTAAATTTTAAAAGTATTGGCTAAAGAGTTAGAATCAGTAAATATATGTACATATACACACACACATATATATATATGGCTTTAGTTGCTCTTTTCAAAAAATTCATGGCAAGCATTTTCCTATATCACTAGAAGATTCTTTTTTTTTTTTTTTTTGTGGGTACCGGGGGTTGACCTCAGGACCTCACTCACCAGCAGGCGCCCGTGCCGCTGAGCGATATCACCAGCCCTTTTTTCGTATGTGGGTTCCTGGAGTTGAACTCGGGCCCTCGCGCTTGCCAGGCAGGCGCTTAAGTTGCTGAGCCATCTCACCGGCCCTAGAAGATTCTTTAGTTACAAATTAAACACATGTAATATTTCTCAAAATGCGTGCAGTAGAGTTTAAAGATCTTCTGTCAGTGGTGGTCTCAACTTATTACATTGTTTGTGCCATCCTCTATTATTTATGTTATTTCTATTTTTCAGTATTATGTATAAAGCTGAAAGTAAGGCAGCATGTGGTTTTTTTTTTTACACAGAATCCACTTTTCTGAAGTTTGGATTACATCTTTAGATTGCCAAAATTGGGCTTAGTGGGTCAAAAGATAAGAACATCTTGCCTGTGCTTGGTACATTTGGGAAAGCTCTGCACAAGTTTGGGGTACCTCAGTTTTTGCAGGGTATGCTGGCACCCTGGGGCAGGAGGAGAGGTTCCAGGAGGATTCTGGGAGGTGGAGAGGCCACCCAGAAACAGACATAGCATGAGCAAGTAGGTGGGTTCCATCGGCAAGACTCCTAGCATGGAGAACCAGGCCTGGTAAGTATTTGATGACTAAACGAAAGCTGAAAAGCTGAAGGACTGTAGCCATGTTGGTAGAGCAGAATGGAAATGTTCTTTTGGGGGGTTAGAAAAATATTGTGAGATACCTTTGGGGTGGACTGTGGGGTGTTTTGAATACCCAAGTGAGAGGTGGGGATTTTAATCTGGAAATCAAGGACAGTCCCACTAGCATTTTCCAAGAGCACAAGTTGAGCATGATGAATTTTGTAAATAACTCGCAGGTAGCTGGAAAGGCAGAATACAAAAGGATAATTTCTTGGGAAGTAGCTAGAGTCTAGGGGCTGCTTTAGGCTACTGCCCAAATGTTATGTAAGAATTTGGGGATAAAAGGGTGTGGTGGGGATAGAAAGGAAGCGGTGAACACAGAATCCGCAGGAATTCAGTTCACTCAATATAGAGGGGGGTTGGGCCTCTATTATCTGTCCTGAAAGGCAGGGGCACCCTCCATAGGGACGAAAGGCCTAGGAGAAAAGCTGTTGGAGCCAGAGAAGTTTGGTTTTGGACACATAGGTGTTGTGTGGACAACTGATATCTGGAGTGTGTGTGCATGTGTGTGTGTGTTGGGAGTTAACTCAGAGCCTTGTGCATGCCAGGCAGGTGTGCTGCCACTGAGCTGCACCCACAGTCCTAGTGTCTGGATTTTGAAAGAGATCAAAACAAACCTGCTGATATCTAGAAAGTTCCAAGTGATGGATTCTGCTTAATAATGGATACAGAAAAGCTGAGGTTAAATACAGGAGACTTTTTATGAATCAAAAAGAATCAAAAAGAAACAAAGGGATAAGTAATAGGATGTTTATGGAAAATGTGGTGGACAGTAACTATGAACGTGAGGGTTTCGTTTGAAAGATTAGGGATACCCATCATACTAAGAAAGAGACCAATAAGACTAATGCTTGTTCTCATTCTCTCTCTCCCTCTCTCTCTCTCTCTCTCTCTCCCCCTCCCTCCCATGCCTAAATAGGGCTACAGGACTGGAGGACAGGCAGGAAAGTCAGCTCCAGGGACTAGTGATCTGTAAAGCCAAGAAAAATCCTGTAATCATTTAATCGGTAAACAATCTGCAAATCCTTGAGGGAAGCAGAGGCCAAAGGATTATTGCATTGGGAAACCAGCGGGGCTCGGGGAAAACACACACCGAGGACCTTGTTAGAGGCCCTTAGCTCTTGGCCAGCTGTTGGCAGCAAGGGCCACCTCCCGTCTTCACCACAGGCATCACCACAGGGTGCTGAGCACCACACCCTGGCCACCTGGCAATGCCAACAACACTGCACATGTGCACAGCCTTTGCATCATGTTCTCATGTTCATCATCCAGATTTACTGCTCAGCTCCCCTCGGAAGATCAGCGTAACACAGGAGAATGGCCACCTGCATAGATGCTCTGACAGAGGAGGACGAGAGTGGACTGCAAGACACGTCCAGTTCAGAGGAGCAGTTCAGCTACAGAGAATGAGATGTGAGCTAGCAAACTAAGTGTGCAGTCCTGGAGGGGTGGGCTGCATGAGGGTCCTGGGCAGTGATGGGCCATGGACTAATAACTCGCCTGAGTCCATGTCCTCTGTATCATTTCAGCCGACTCACAGCTTCTGCACCTTGGAAAAGGGGACCTTGAAACTGAGGGTCAAGCTTGGGGGTCCGGGAGTCCTGAGCATGACCTCGGCATGCTCTGGTTAGGAAGATAGAGTGTCCAGGCCTTCCCCACCTGCCCAGCTGGGGCTGGACTTGTGTATCTGAGGTGCCACCTGGCCAGCACAGGACTTCAGTGCTCTCTCTAGTGACAACACATACTTATGGTAAAGTGAGCTTGATGCAGGGGGCTTGGCCAGGAGCCCCAGCATTTCTGCCCACCAGTGCCAAGGCCTTGGGAATTTCACTTCCCCTCTCTGAGCACTCGCAGCAAGAGAAGGGAAAGTGGCAGGACGAGAGGGGCAGCATCTGAGGCCTGCCTTCTGTACCTGATACAGGGCTTGAGTGAGGACCTGACGCAGGGCTGGCCCTGCCCCGCCTGTGCTAGAAATGAGAATGTCCACCTCTGGGCATGGTAGAGACGAATGGAAAGTACAAGCGGAAGTGCTTTCTAACCTTGTTTGTGCTATCCATGGCTGGAACAGAGACTTTCTAAATGGGTAACAAGTAACACACATCTTACATGGTGGAGATGGACCCACTCATGGGCTCCATCCAAAGGTGACCCCTTGAGGAGCCCCATGCTCAAGTAAGTGACACAGGTGTCCTGGGCCTCCCTGGAGTTTACAGACCAACCCTAGCGGGAAGCCTCTGAACCCACTTAAACTCCTACAGAACCCAGAGTGTTGCCATGCGAAGGTGTGGGGAAGTGGGGCACGCATGGTACAGTTAGGTCGCTAAGAGTGGCTGCTATAAATGTGAGTCCAGCCCCTTTCGCTTTCTCCTCTGCCAGCGCTGCTCACGCTTCTGCTTCTCTGCAATGAGACAAAGCATCACTGAAGTCTCACCAGAAGTTGAGCAGATGCCAGCATCACGCCCTTGAATTTCCAGGCTCTAAAACTGGGAGCCAAATAAACTTCTTTCCATTATAAGTTACCCAGTCTTGGGTACTCTGTTACAGCAACAGAAAACAGACGAACTCACTTGAGTGATATCTGTAAATGCCTGGCATTCATGGAAGCCATGTAATGACTGGGAAATGGGGAGCACCAGGAAGTACCTCTGGGGCCTTGGATCATCCCCACAGTCCCTGCCCACCAGTGCAGCGGGACAACCCCCAGGGCTCCCCGAGGACTCTGCCTTGCCTTTTTCTCCATCGAATCTGCCCTGAGTTCCTAGGGGACAAGGAGGTTGCTGAATAGCGAGCTTACTCTTTCGGGGTGCCTTCAGAACCATGGGAATGTATTTCATACCTTGGTGATTGACCTCATATTTGACCAAAACCTCCTCAAGGACACACAGGAAACCTAGTGAATCACAACTTGAATGCTGTCTCCAAAAGCCTGCCCTGCATATTCTTCTGTTTTGCCTGATTAAACAGGAAAGAGGGCTGAGAGTGTAGCTCCGTGGTATAGCACTTGCCTATCATGGTCAAGTTACTGGGTTTCACCCCATCGCACAGCAAAAACAAAAAAACAAGTAAACAAAAACTGAGAGAATGGACTCTCAGACAGTCAAGTGACTTAACGCCCAAGGCAGCATAGCTGACGAACAGTGGGGCCGGGATGCAGACTAAGAGAGTGCAGGCACTGGGCCACACAGCCTCTGCACCACAGCCTTCGAGGCAATGAAGGGCACATCAGGCTACGCCAAGCACTCCTTACTGTAGTGTGGTTTCTCCCTCTCTCTCCCCGTCTCTCCCTCCCTCCCTTGTTAGGTCACTGCCCAAAGGAAGCTCCCACGGACCCATCCTTCCCAAGAAGCCCTCTGGCTGCCCTACACCCGTGTCCTCCTCAAGCTCACATTGCCTCCTCTCTGTGTGCTCAGTCGGGACTGGCTATTTATACCACCAATCTACTCAGAGGGTCCTGGTCTCTTGCTGGAAAATCTGAAATTCATTTCCTAGCTCTGGGGACCCCTCAGGCTGAATAACCTGAAGACTAAACTTGGTTAATATGAACACCGGCGAGAGCTGTGTGAGGGAGCTGAAGGAGGCAGCGTGGCCAGGCAGGGGACGGGCACGAAGAGCATTCCCACTCCCCTCGGGTGGGAAAATTGCAAAGATGTGGGTGATTTGGCTTTGACTGGATTTCCATTTGGTAGAACAATGAAGTGCCTAAGAAATTTCAGGGCACACTTGGCAGAGAAATATTATTTTCCAAAGTCATTCAGATTTTCATAGGCGAAGACTAAGGTATTTCTAAGAGCCGAGGTCCTGGATAGCAGAATGGAGGTCAGCGTCCTTACAGAGACAAGAGCCCCAGCCCTGCTCTGAGTAACCCTGCACTGGGTTACCCCACCAGGATATGAGTGTGTTTCTCATCATGTTATCTTCATAGCAGGTGCACACCCTACTCAAGCCTCAGCCCCTCACAGAAGCTGCTGCCTCGCCAGGGTCACTGCAGAGCCTGAATGAGAAGATAGAGCTCTGGACTAAGGAGCAAAGTGGTTTCCATCTCACCTTGCAGCCCTCAGCTCCAGAGTCCACCCAGCCTGTGCATGAAGGCAGCCTGGTCCGGGGCCCGGCTGCTGCAGTTTGTAGGCCCTGGCTGGCCCACAGCCTGGCTTCCTCTTGTCCTAGCCTGGAGCCACCCCACCCAAAGCTCCAAGTCTCCATTCATCATTTGTGAATGGACTGGGGTCCCCGCCTCCAGATGTACAATGAGTGTGTAGGAGAGACAACAGGGGCAATGGCCTTGCACATGGCAGGTGTGACAGGAAGGGCTTTCCATTCGGTCCCCAGGCCTTTCCTCAGCATCTCTTACACTCCAGACCCCAGGTGGGTACTGAGGAACAAAGGCAGCTAAAAAGAGTTTCAACTTCCAAAGGACTCTGAGCCCAATGGAAGCCGGAAAACCACAGGCCCGTGTGCTGCAGGAGCCATAAGGAAGTCCGGGAGCACAGGCTGGGAGGCTCCAAGTAGAGCTAATGCCCTGTTGGCGAACCAAGCTCCAGCACTGCTCTGGCTGGCCAGGCCGCAGCACCCGAGGCTCTCACTGTGCCCCCCAGCCTGCCTTTAGCAGCAGGAAGTCACTGTTGGGGTGTCATTATTCAAACATGGCCAAGGTCTCACCCCTGCCCCTTAGAGCTTTGCAACTAAAAATGACTCCACATACCTACAATCCCAGCACTCTGGAGGCTGAGGTGGGAGGGTCGCTGCAAGTTTGAGGCCAGCGTGGGAACTCTCTGGTACAGAGAGTTCAGTACCAGCAGGAACTACACAGAGACCCTGTCGCTAAAAAACATCTTACCAGGAAGAAGTTATTCTCTAGCAAGCCCAGAAATACAAACAGAACTGTGTTTTTCTTTGGGGAAATGCCATCTTATGCTATCAGTTTTTAGTGCCTTGGTGAAATCCAGTTAATCAAACGTGCCTGGTTGGCAGGGAGGAGCACTCTAGTTCAACTCCAGCTCCGAAAAGCCTCCGCTGACTGTTCTCTTTAGGTTTGTATTCATTCACATCAGGAAGATTCATCACTCTCTGCAAAGGACCTTCCGAGAGTGTGACCCTCCATTTTTATAGCGTTTGTCCTTGGAGTGGCTGTCAAGATAGACACAGCGGTGATCATTTCAAATACAAGGTAAATGATGCCAGCAGCGGTGGGGGTCAAGTGTTCAAAGCCTGGAGCAGAAATAAGAAACTGAGCGAGACACTGTCACACCCTTGAAGGAAAATAAATACAGCCGCAAGGCACATTCAGATCTGTGACTGATTTGTAGACTTTCCACCAGATGTTCAGTGTGTGTGTGTGTGTGTGTGTGTGTGCGTGCACATGCACACGCACACACTTATTCATCTCACTAGCTATATCAATGTCACTAGACACCCACAGTCATGATTCTCAAAAATGAATTATCTGTAAGAAAAGGAAATTTCTGATGACTCATAAATGAAATATAACTCATTTCTTTTCACATATATTTTGAAATAGATATAATCAATTCTGTTTTAAATTAAAAGTATCATCAGTTGAGCTATGTACTGTATTGAACCATTTTGTCTGAAATAAAAATAAATAAGGAAGTTGGTGTGGCTGAAATCTGTGTCTTCAGAGAGGGTGAGGGTTTGCTGCACGAGGGAGGAGGACACCATAATTTCTTGGCCTTCTCCTTTGCCAACTTGACGCTTCTGTCTTAGAGACTTACAAGTGCAGAGGGGATGAGCTACAGCCTCCCAAGGTCAGAGCCACTGTGGTTTCCCAAGCGATCATCTGACAGCTGGGCGACAGCCCTCCCACACCTGGAAGTAGAGACGAGGGAATCATGATTAGGCTTCAGGGGCCTCAAGAGCACATCGCTGTGCTTCTTGGGAAATGTTCTTCCATCGAGGTGCTCGACCTTCTCTTTTCTATCTTGTTTGGATTTTTTAAGCAAAGGCAGAGCCTGCAGAGAGAACTTGGGACATGGACCCCAGCTGGGGCTCATCCCTGCCCCTGGGGGCAAGGGCCGTCCTGTGACAACATTCCCGGGACAGCTATGATACACGGGTGGGGGCTGGGCACTGGGAATGTAGAGATCAGGAAGACCCTCTATCTTGCCTGTGTCCTCTCTAGACACCACACTGCTGTTCATGCTTCCGTGCTGGCCACAGTCCCCTTCTCCCATCGGCTGCCCATGGTTGGGGGCTCACTTCACATTTCCCGTTCATTCCCAGTAGAAGGACAGCCTCCTTTGGGGAGGGCTCCACAACGGCATGGGCCTGCGCCTGACTCAGCCTCCCTGTCCGCCTCTACACAGATCGCTGTATTCTCCTCCACTGGCCACCATGCCTTGCTTATCTCTGTGCCTCCAGGGCTGGAAGGCCAACTCAACTGTACTGCCCTGGGGTCTGCCCTGCTGAGATCGCCACACACACCAGGCCCCTGAGGCCATCTGTGCTGGAATCAGAGTCCATCCTAAGCCCTTGCTTAACTCAGCCCCCCTCTCCTCCCATCTCCTGACCTCCACACCCCTCTGCCCTACATTTGCGTTTGACTAACTGCCGTGTTCTAAGGTAGCGAACAGTGTACACAATATGGGTACCATCATGTGGCTCCATCCCTTAGTTCATCATTTAGCATCGCTGCTCCAAGGAGCTGCTGAGTCTCCAGGAGGCCCAGTGGCCAGGTGTAGCCCAGCCCTGGGACACCCAGATCACTGTTTCAGTGACAGGAGCACCTCAAGTTGCCTTCCAGCCCTGGGAGCTGAGTGCTTCTTCCTCATTTGACTCCCCCAGCCCAGCCTCTACCTGGGACCCCCTTCCAGCTCCGCCGGGACTCAACTGATTCTGCTCTCATCTGCTGATATTTTTCATGGCGATGCTACTCCTGTAATAAGAGCCTTTGGGTAACATATCCACCCCTGAACATGCCCACACATGTGCACAAACAGCCACACACGTGATGCAGGTATGTATGCAGACACACATAATAACATATCCATAAGCAGACATTCATACATGCACATGTTAGACACACATGCACCCACATTCACATACACATGCAATATATAGAGACTCACAATCACAGCCATACTCATATATGGTGCACACACATACTCAATCAGCTCTTTTTATTTGAAGTGCTTTTATTCCTGCTCTTCTACTGTACCAAGAGCCTAGGATGCAGCCAGCCATGTGGATGTGGTAGGTTCAAAGTGAAGAACAAGTCCATTCCATTTGATTGCCAAAGCAGCCAAGTTTTTCCAGGATGCAGTGTAGCCCACAACCCCGAACGCCCAACTGCAGCGTTTACGCCAGCACCTGAACAGCACCGCACAGCTTCCAGTGAGCCAAGTTTGTGCCTCCGTTGGACTTCTGGAGCTATTCTTTAGAGAAACCTTCCAGGACTTCGTGTTGCAAGGCTTCTCTTCAGAGCAGAGGCAGCCAAAAGGTGTTGCTTTGTCTCCTTCCCTTGGAGTCTGAGTCATTTTGTAAATAACCAGGGGCTGGGGATAAAGCTCTGTGGTAGAGTGTTTGTCTAGCCCTAAAGCCCTGCATTTGAACTCCAACACTGTGAAATACATAAATAAATAACTGAATCTATGATGGACATATATTGTTACGCATTTTTCCAAACCCATAGTGCTATGGCAAACAGAAACACCGAAACAACACCTAGGATTTAGAGGCGAATTTATTTACATTGATGGGCACTGATCGGGATCATTCCCAGAATATCAGGCCCTGATCTCTGGTGGTCTAGGGCTTATATGGGATAAGCAAACAGGAAGTACATAGGCCGGATGGCTTGTCAATTGGGGACTGGTTCTTACAATATGCATCATAGTGACCAGCTATGCGTCACAGTGGCCAGCCATTTCTAAGAAACAAAAGTAACAGGAACTGTAACCAGAACTATTACCTGGGCAACTAACAAACTGCAGTATACTGGCTGGAAGGGCAGGGGGCATCTTCTGCTACAATAGGGCTAGAAATGTCCAGGAATCATTCAGCTAGAATTAAAATTTGTGTTGGATGATGCCTATTGCTTATAAAGAACTGTGTGTGGACTTTAGATACTGAAGCAATGAAAGACAAGGCATAGACAGGCCACAAGAAAGCTGAGAAGGAGGGTACGCAGTGAAATAGGAAGCCACTGTGTCTCCTACAGACCTGTGTAGGGGCTCAGAGGAGCACACGCAAGGCTGTTTGCCACAGGATGTAGCAAGTGGGCTAAGCGTCCGTCAGGTCTGAGTGCAGCTCATCGCTGTGATGCTGCTGTACTGCAGAGCACTATGCAGCCTTTATAAAACACAGGCGGCCTGAACTCCAAGTTATGGGTTAGAAGCATATCTAGAAACACCGGTGAAAAGCAGCCCTATTTATAGGATATACACACATGAGTGTGTCCCATGCCAATCACGACATCCTGGGAGTAATTTTGTACTGGGAGTGTGTAGTGAAGGTGATTTTCACATTGTTGTGCTTTCAACTTTAAGTGTGATAATGTTTTTGTACACTATTTTTTAAAAATTATTAAAGGCAGAAATAGTTTACTATGGATAAAAATTTTGCAAAACCAAAATCATTTTCATTTACGACTTACTGAGTATCTACTGCACATGAGGGACTAAATACCAGTTATTTATGATTTTCATACATTATCAGGACAAGTTAGTATTGTCATCTCATTTGTAACTGAATGATCTGAGGTCACAGTTAAAGGAATCTGCTCAAGTTCAAAAAGCTAGGACGGCCACCGAGGGCTGCGGGTTCTGCCACCTGAGCTTTTTCCGGCTCATCGCCCATTCCTCAACCAGATGCACCACGGAGGCGCTGAGAGTTTTAAGAGCACAAAACTCTCCTGCCCACAGATGCTTCAAGACAGTCAAGGCAGACAGGAGGGGGTCTCAGTGCAAAGCTATGGCATCATTGAAAACTAACCCTGGATTCCTATCATTTTATTTTAGAAGGTCTACCATAATCTTCTTCAACTGCTGGCTCCCTGGGGTCCTACTTTATACCCTTACCCAGAATCTTACTTTGTTAGTCATTGCCTAGGTTCAAAGTCTAATGAGTAATATGAACTTATTAAGTATTTCCCTTCATCTCACTAATATTTACAAACCTTTCATATTCTGGTCAGTATGCTAAGTGATTGGCTAAATACAAAGAATGTGTAGCCCTTCCTTTCGGCACTTTAATGTGTATGGGGGAAACAATTTAGGTTCCATTAGGTTCAAATGTGTGCATTCAGGCAATACAAATAGAACTCCATGCTAGGCGATAACTGGGAACGAAGCCACATCAAAAGCTTGAGGTGCTTAAGATAAAGCAAAAAGTAACTGAGCCTCATTTTCATTCGATATTTTACTATTTAGCAAAGCAGTAACTGAGGAGCACTTATTCTGTGGCTGACACCTCTCTAAATACCTGGCAATCTGACATGCAGCGCACAGCACTCTCCCTCCGGGCGGTTAGCATGCAGGGCGGGGAGGAAGGTCGGATGGCAATGGCAGCTACAGTGCGGTTCTGACTTGTAGCTGAGGCACTGCTTAGCTCCTGGAGTGAAACACACTGTGCATGGTGGCAGTCAGTGCACCTAGGAGAGAGGCAGCATTTGCCAAAGCGCAAGGCAGCTCATCTGCACCCTTGAGCAGCACCCATGAGAGCTGCAGCGTCCTCGCTTTTTCCAGGATCTGTCCTGTGCGCCCACCCCAATGCACTGCAGAGTAATCCTCATCAAAGCGGACGTTCTCATCGAAGGGCTCCACCGCTCTCTGTTTCAGGGCAGAGGCAGACCTCATGGTCCAAGCTATGATCCTAACTACCTTTCCTGATTACAGGAGCTTTCCTCCTGCTATGCTTTCTAAGCCGAATAAGCAAAACTACCTCTTCGCCTGGCAGACTCCAGAGATACATAGCTTTTCACAGTGCCGAAAGCAAGACCCAGTACCAAATTTTGTCCTAGCAGACCTCCCTGCCAACTCCATCTCTTCAGAATGTCCTTCCCAGTTCATTGCCCACCTCCTCTTTGGCAGCCCATTTATATCTGCCATCATGCTGCCAGGTGATTTCTCAGAAAACCGCCCTGTCGCGGGAGCTGCTGGGATGACTCATGAAATGTTTGCTCTCTTTTTAATCAACCCAGTTCCATAGTGACTAATAAGATTGCTACCTTGCTCTATAGCAGTCTTTTCAGCACGGAAAAATAGTCTTCCATAAGAGCACAAAGTCTCCGATACCAACATGAAGGACACCACAGGCTCATAGTGTCGCTCACACTTCACAAGCGCAGCGACGGCCATCGTAAATAATGCAAAGGCGTGGTGTGCCCAGGTCCTCTGTCACCAAGCAGGGCGGAACTGCAGAATGAACATATTTCACTTGGGGTGCGCTGTACACAGCCATACATTTGTCTGTGTTTTTATAGCCCTTAAGACTCTATGAATATAATCAACCCCGTGTCCTCCCACAGACTGAGGCCGTTAGAGTTTGCATAATAAGGCAGGTCTGATGACACACTCATCGCCCTTATTGTGGTGACAACACTGGTGGCACTGCAGTTAAGGGTCTGCTGGCAGCTTTATTGGGTGTAATTGCTGCTGAATTTTACAAGTTGGCAATGAAGAAAAAAGTTTCTTTGAAATGAAATTTGTCGTATTAGGATACATTTTTAAAAGCTGAAATTCTAAAACAATTTGACGTGGTTGTTTGAAAAGTGACACCATGTTATTAGTGCTAAAAGTTATTTGGCTCATGACATTTCTCTGTCACAAGAAGTTCTAAACTATTTTATCCTCTACCAAAAATAAGAACTGGAACAGCCAACCCAGCCCCCTCTTGTGGTCCACACAGAGATGTTTTAAAAGGTAACTCAGAAAAAGCATTGAATCTGGCCTGAGAGACAACAGGAACATTTCTTGGATCAATTTTTCCACTCTTGGTTGGAGAAATATATTACTTAATTGATGAAGTGAAAGTCTAGTTTTACAGTTATTCAGAGAAAAATAAAAAGAACCGAAAAACCTTCATCAGTTTCCTGTCACCAGTTCCAAATTTGCACTTAGTCTAAGAAATACATTTTCTACTAGTTCAACTCTACCCACATCATGGTTCTCCAGACTGTACCTCATCAGCCATCTCAGCCTCTCAGGTATGACTTTGAAACATGCAGTGCATACTCATCCCCAGCTGGCACCACTGTCTTCTACAAGGACAGGTGGAGAGAGGGAGGGAGGGAGGACTGGATAGGTAGGTTGGGGGACAAATGGATGGATGGATGGATGGATGGATGGATGGATGGATGGATGGGTGGATGGGTGGATGGGTGGGTGGGTGGATGGGTGGGTGGATGGGTGGATGGATGGGTAGATGGATGGTTGCATCGCAGGATGATGAAGGACATATGAAGGGATGTGTGCAGTGCATAATAACTGTGGCTGTAAAGTAAGGCAGTCAGCTTGATTTTGAATAAATCAGCCTTTCCTTCGTGCATAACCTACCCCTCCACAGATTATAATTCCTGAACACAACCTAGCTTAGCTCAGGTACTCAGAGCATGTGGACAGCAGACACTGGGTCATCACTGTTACCACGATGAGTATGTTAAACTCGACTCCCCCTGACCACTGACCTTTCCCGACCTTCAACACATCTATGCAAAGATCTTCATTCTTTTCCAAGTAAAGTCAACCTAGTTTGTGGTGATTTCACTCTTTTTTCTAAACTTCTGCCCAAACTCTCCTTAAACACACACATCTCTCTTCCCCCGAGTAGCATAGGACTCACTGCACTGACACTCACCTCCCCAGAAGGCTTCCGGGTAAGCACGGAGTCACAGCTCTCCCTGCACATCTGTGACTCAGCCCTGCATTCGATTTCACCTCCCATGGGCGATGTTGGGCACAGGTCCCAGTCTCGTTCCATGCCATCAAGTCTGTTAGACTTCCCGTGGGCGGCCAGACATGAGGGTCTCATGCTTCTCCACACATAGCAGAAAAGCAGAAGGGCACAGGGGTGTTATAAAAGAGAAGGGGAGAAAGGGAGCAGTGCTTTAGAGCAGCCCACTCTCACAGTAAATAAGCCATTCTTTTGCAAACTCTACGAATCCTTCATGATCCAAACATCTTTCAGTGATGCCACCACCAACTCGTCCGCATTGGGGAATTAAGCCTCCACATGACACTTGGCGGGGATAAACCACGTTCATGCTACAGCATAGGCAGATTTGTGCTACAGCTGTGAGTGATCGGAGTAATTTAACATGTTAACAGTTGGGGAAACTGAGTGGCAGGTATATGGGAGTTTTATGCTGTCATCGAAAATTACCTATCAATCTAAAACTATTCTAAAGCTTAAAAGTCTATTTTTAAAAAGTCAATGTATTTTCTCCCAGAGCTTTACAATGCACAGGTTTTTACTTGTGTTTTCAAATTCGAACACGTGATTTTGAGTACTATCCTTTAAGCATGTATACTAAAGTGAGCTGTTATTTAAACTATTTGTAAATATTATATAAATAGCTTGATCATGATTAGCACACAGATGCATAATAGTTTCATTACCATGCATGTGTAATGCCTATGTTGAAGGCTTCAGAAAATATTTAAAAATGTTTCATGGGAGAGGTTTATTATACGGAAACCCACTCTGGGCCAGAATCTATTTCCTTCCTGGACTAATGGTTGTAGGTGCGTGATATTTCCAGGTTGAGCTGCTAATGATAAATTTAGCCTGGTTTTTACTATCTGGGTTAATATTTTAGAATATTGCATGATTCTGTGATCTGACTTTCCTCTGACAATGGTTCCCAGAAATCCATGTCTCTCATTTAAGCCAAAAGAGGTACAGACTGCCAAAGGACACATCGTACCACTGGGACGTGATCTGCCTCCTCACTTAGTCCCATCCCCGTGCCCCACTGCGTTCATCGCAACCCCATCTCCCTCGTTCTCACAGGCATAATGCCAGTGAGCTGTGTTTCTCAATGCTCATTCTTTCTCCTGGTCATTGCAAATGTGTACGGGATAGAGATTGTTTCTCATCCCGAGTTATAATCTACTGTAACTGTTACCTGACAAAAGTCTTTCAAGTGGAATTGCTCTTGTTACTGCTCTAACAAAATCTATCAAGAAGATGAAAAGCCAGCCATTACAGGCTCATCTACCCTTCTTTGCAGGTGGGATCCTCACACATAGAAAGTTTTACAGCACATTAACATTTTTAATGTTTTCCCAGGTTTGCAGTTTTAATAGGCAGGAGAGCACTTGAGCACATGGGTGGGAAGCTACAGAAACACTAAGGGGTGGAAGCCAGGTCCTTCTCTTCAGGCAGGCAGTGGCGCTGTGGCCCTGCAGGATCCACTGCTTCCTTCCCACCCCAGAGGACCACATGGTGCAGAGCCAGCCCAGACCAGCCTGATCTTCAGGTATTCCTAGGCCTGCAGAGGTCGGCTGAGGATGGGGAAGCAAGTCCGCCCAATAATGGGTGGGAAGATGCCAATTAATGTTCACCTTTGCTGTACATGACAGAGCCTTTGGCTCTGTCGTCATGTTAGAAGGGCTCCATGTTTCCTCTGTGCTCAGTGCCCACAGCGCTGGTGAGCCATGTCTTGTTGCAGAGCTGAGGGAGTTGACGTGCACAGACTCTCAGCCCTGAGTTTTCCATCCCTGACCCAGGAAGCCATCCTTATTCTGTATCCTTGTAAAGATGGAAAGCATCAGCTGATACAGAGCAATGAACTTGTTCTGCTGGCCCTGTCCAGGCTGGGCTGTGGATGGGTGGATTGTCCCAGTTGGCACCAAGATACTGCCACACTCTCCACAGTTTCCCAGTGGGAAGAGCAGCATGAGTAGGAGTAAGGAGTCTTGAATTGTCACTCCCCTACTCTTTGTTTTTTTTTCACCAATGATTTAGTGAGCATGAACTCTGGGCCACGCCATGTGCTAGACATAAATGAAAAGACACAACCCTGACTTTGAAAAATAGCCGGCTACTTCTATCTGCATCTTAACACCAGCATTACACATTTTCACTGAAGCGCCTCAGGAGGAAATCTTGGCGTGTTCGCCTACCTCATGGGAATGTGGGAAGGATGAGCATGGGTCAGACACCAGGCAGGTGCTGGAGACCCAGCTTGGAGGCTGCATCTCTACCTGCAAGAGGCTTTGGGTGGAGGGTGGCAGGTGTGTGAGGCTTCCGGGTGCTCCAGTAGGAACCTGTGGAGAGACATGGGAAGACACAGGCAGGGCACTGCTACTTGGGGTGGGCACTATGCTCAAGAAAGACTTCAGAGTCCCCCTGGAGTAGAATCTGAAAAGGTGGAGTCCCTAGTCTTCAGGAAGAAAGTGGATATTGGTCATAGTAAGAAGACTGTGAGCAAAGTCCCAGGGTGAGGAAATGTATCAGCTATGTGCAACTTGTAAATGGTTTTATATGGCTGAGTATAAATGGCGCTAACACCCAGGAAGCCTGGGGAGCCTCAGACCAGATCCCTGGAGCAGAAAACCTTATGAAACTTTCTCACTTGAGTGTTTTTGTGTGTGTGTGTGTGTGTGAAGTCCTTGCCCATTTCTTTTCAGAGGTCAGCAGAAAGATCCCTAGAAAATAAAGGACCTGAATGCTGGCTCTGAGGGAGAGGGGAAGGGAGGAGCCCATGCTTACTTTCTTCAGCAGCAAGCTTCTAAACACACGCTTTCCCTACAGGAGATGGACCTCCCAGGGAAAAGCCAGAGATCACACCAGGGCTAGACCAGAGCCAGCTAAGGAGCCAGCCATGGGCTCAAAGGTGAGTCTTCACCTGGGATCCACTGTGGAGAAGCCAGCACCCTCGGTGCATGTAATGAAGGACAGGGACTTCATGTATGACTAACTGTTTCTCATTGCAGACTTCTTCCTCTAACTCCTTTCTCTGGGATTTTTAAATTTACCTTCTGCTTTAGCCTGTCTGCCTTATGCAAGGGCAGCTCTCATTACATATCCATAGATGGTGGTGCTGTATTGCATGGGTGAGCCATGGTTTTGTGCAAACTTGACACCTCCTGGGTCAGATTCCTGTCACAGGAAGCACGATCTGTCCCTCCAGGAAGGACCCACAGATGCTCTCCAGCTCATCCCAGATCCTCTCCGAGCCACACCAGCAAGATGATGCCCATCTTGGTGGTCTTTAAGCTTCTTGTCACCCATGCTCACATGGCTTTAGAAGAGGCACAAACTTGCCACATACCTATGTTTCGCCTCGTGGACACACATACCGAAACCCGGACATCTGAGGCACCTGACATACCAGGAACATCCAATCAAGCCCACACTGCTGAATCTATGCTCTCATCCCCACTTCATTGCAGAGTTCTTCTCATTCCTTCTCTCCAAGGAGCAAGAACAAAATATAGGGTCCTCTTTTCCAGCCAGAAACCCTAGAGTTTGATGGGGAAGAAAGCAAATGCTGGGAAAGAGCTAAAAGGGAGGTAAATACCTGAGGGTCTACTCATGGTGCCTCCTTACATCGCCTCTGTGAGGTGGGGACTGATGAGTCCCCTTGCAAAGATGAGTTGGTTTTGTCCATTAACCAACAACCTAAAATCATATAGGAGGCGGCGGCAGAGCCACACTTGTGCTTGGGATATCAGCTCACCTCAACTGCCCTGAATATCTGTTCCTCCCTCACACTTCCCACTGTAGGCACTAGGGACCCCACACAGGGACAGCAGAGGGAAATGATGACACAGGAATGCAGGTGGAGCACACAGTGCAGGTGGGGACTAGAACTCAGTTCAGAGCTCTGAGGAGCAAGCAACCTGAACCACCCTGCACAGCAACTCTGCTGGTGCGGATCACCAGAGGGTCCTGCCCACCTCAGACACGAGGGCTCATGGCTCCTCCCTGCAGGCTTAGGGGAGACTTCTAGGTAGGGGAACATGAAATTTTGTTTTCCCAAGACAATTGGTCCAGACAAAATACTAACAGCACTTCCTTTCATGCTCAAAAGTAAACTGGTTTGGATACAGCTTTATCCTATTTGCAGAGAGAATGGCTACCCATCAGCATTCATTCAAAAGCAGCCAGGTGCTGGCCCTGTATCCCAGAGCAACACTCCTCCTCTCCATACTGACTGGGTCCACGTCACACCTGAGTCTACACCAGAGGAGTGGGACCTGGCTGCCCTGGCCTTCTTACCCACAAGCTGTGTTCTACTCAGTCACATTTCTCACTCACTCTAAAGCAGCCGCCCAACCCGTCACATGGTTCGATGTCCTCAGAGGCCCTTGTTCTCAGCTCTGTCCTTGCTCTCATCATATTGTTGGGGAGGGAGCTCCCTTGAAGTCAGCTCAGGGTCCCTGTTTTTGCTTCACATGGCTCATCCTTGTTGGGCCTGATGCATTTATGGAAAGATCTCAATGGCTTTGTCCACCACAATGTCCCTAAAAATCTCACACAGGCTGACACATTGGAAGAGCTTAGAAAAGGCTGTTGAAAGGATGAAGGAAGGAATGCTTCCTTGCTTCTTCTGTCTTCCAGAATTTTAGGTCCCACTTATGTCTCCTAATGCCCATTCAAGAGCCTGATATAGTTTGTTTGGCCTGAAAATGCCTGCTGAATTGGCTGACATCTAATCCTAGGCAGCAGCATCCCATGGCGTCCTGGGCAGAGATACACCCTCTACTGTTTGCATCTCAAGGTCAGCGGTGGACAGAAATTTCTTTCTTAAGCCAGGATCAGCACTGTTTGCATCAGTGGTGAGAGGACTAGAGCTTAAGGATTTTCCTCTACTACTTGGGAGGTGCGAGACTTTGAAAAAATCAATTAAACTTTCTAGCCCTCCACTGTTAAAGGTGAGCATAATGTGCCTTGATTTACCTTAAGATTTCTTAGGGAACCATGCCATTGCCCTATTTATCCACCCCAAACCATCCATAGCTCCCTGTTGCTCACAGGAGAGCTTGGAGTCAAATGAACTTCTAGGATTCTGCACAAAGGTCAGGTGCAGGAGTCTATGCCCCACATTGTCCACCCCAAATCTTGAGCTCACCTTGCTGCTACCTGGCAGTCTGTTCTCTCCTGCACTTGAACCAAAGCCCCCTTGTCCTCACGTGCACACCACTCCTTGCACACTCATCCTCATCTTCTCCTCTGAAGATGTGACTTGTTCCCCTGACCAGCGCCCTCACACCTACACTGTAGCATGTGTGAGTCACTGGCTGGGCCTCCTCCCTGTGGGGCTCTTTGAGGAGTCAGCACGGGCCCACGTGGATGTCCTGGGAAGAACAGGGGCTCCTTGATGATGGGGCTCCAGTTGGAGCCTTTGTCCATGGTTTGATCCCTGTCCTCCTTCCTCATTTCCAGGGACTGCTTGCCACCCCAGGTGTCCTGGAAATGCATACAACCCAAGGTCCCCTCTAGCACGTTCATAGCCCAAGGCCTCACACACAGCACTCATGGTCTAGTGGGTCCCAGAGCATGCTCACCACCCAGGGTCTCTTGGAGAGAGCTCACAGCCCAGAAGTTTAAGCGTCAGGGACAGGAAAGAGCAAGGACATGCACTCAGCCCCCAGAGTGCTTCCATGTCACATCCTGGGCGTTTCAAACTCCTGCTGCTTGGTTCTGATCATAGCTGAGTGTGGGCCTAAAACAAGAGGCATGGGTCAGCTCAGATCAAAGGCTCCAGGGCAGGGGTGGCCGGAGGCTCAGGGTAAGGGGCGTGACTTTTCTGAAATGGACCTCAGAAAGGAGGCAGATGGTTGCCTGGGTTTGAATCCACATTGTCATACCCTTCCTGTCCTCAGAAGGGCGATGGAGAAAGCACTGTCCAGGCCTTGGGCTGGGAAGGAAACAACCGAGTCTTCAAGGTGACCTCTTCACAATGTCTGAGAAGGAATCATCCTCTCGAGACGGAGATGTGGGCTTCACCCCGTGCCACAGAAAGCAGGCACGCCTGGCTCACACGCCCTGGCATCCCACCATTCCCTTCTGCAAGGCCTTAGGCTGTTCCCCCGCTGAGAGTCCTTCATGCTCGTCCCACCGTGAAAACCTGGCTGACACTAAAGGACGGGCTGAATATGTGGGGCAGAAAAGTCAGAAGCGGGTGGTACTGAGGCATCACTGTCTAGAAGGCATTGGGGTGGGGGCCTGGGCACAAGACCCCAGGCCACACCCACCCACCAGCGCCCTGGACAACTCAGACAAGAAGATGTAACGGGGCCGCGTGTGCGAGAACATTTTCTAAACTGCAGTGTTTAGAACACTTTCTAAACATTTCTAAACTATGTATGTGTGATGAAGCTTTCAATTCTTTGATGACCAGAATTTTCTTTAAAAAATAAACTAATACTTCAGAAGCATTCATAAGCCATTTGGTAACATGCTTAAACTGGAAGGGATATAACTGAATAATTAAATGAGACCATTGCCCCAAAAGTATGCCCTAGTTGCACTCCAAAAGGCAGCGGAAAACTGTCGTAAAAATGTCTCTTTAGCAAGCACGCATGCCTGGAAATAATATTGTATATAAAGCGAAACAGAAAAGAGCTACAGTGGTGCAAGGAGAAAGCCACCCAATTAGAACAAACCAAATGAGGATCTCGGAGAGTCAGAATTCTCGAGTAACAACCTCGCTCCATTTTCCTTTGTAAAAATGACTGAAATAGATACCAGCTAAAACATGAAATTAACATGTCTTTTCTACTATTAAACGTGTTTCATTATGGGAAAAATCATCCTGCCTGCTCCTCCGGTTTGTGTATTTAAATTTATAACCTCATCAGTAAAGTTCCAGATTTTGTCACTCAGGGATTTGTTGTCTTTGCTGCTAAATATAAGACTGAAAACTAAATACCGACCGAAATGAGCGTGGCTCGGGTGTGTCAGTCGGGATGAGGAGACATTAGACAGGCACCCCAGGGAGCCGGATGTCAGCGAAGGGCTGCCCAGGTAGCTGGGGGCTCCCAGAAGGCAGGAGGCAGATTGAATTAATGGCTTTGCAGCCTCATCCTGATGAAATGCCAGCCCAGAGCTGTGCTGCACGGGAAGGGCTTTCTGTGATTTTGCTCACATATCCATTTGTGGAAGTAGCAAGAAAGCAGGGAAGAATGATTATTGCGGTTCAACCAGAAGTCTAAAGATAGGCATAGGAAAGCATCGTCCAGAAAATGAGCTCCCGGGGGCCTGTCCGTCCACTCCTTAGCCAACTATTCTTTGTCCCTTCTTCCTTCTTTGTTATTTTTAACAGCTTTAGTGAGACATAATTTATATATAATGAAATTGGCTTACTTAAAATGTGCAAGTTGGTGTTTCTCGGTATTCCACAGAGCCATGCAGCAATGGCTTCAATCTACTGCTTTCGAACATTTTCATTGCCCCCAAATCCACATGGCCTTCACTTTCCTCCCCAACCCTGGGCGAACATTAACAGACTCCCTGTCTTGTGGATTTCCTTATTTCGGACATTTCATGTAAATGTACTCATAGAACGTGTGCTCCTTCGTGACTGTACTCTGCATATGGTTTTCAAGGTTAATCTATGTTGTAGCATTTATTTGAACTTCATTCCTCTGATACTTCATCATATAGATACACCAAATTTTATTCATTCATTAGTTGATGAACATTTGAGTTGTTTCCTCTTTCTAGCTAGTATGAGAAAAGCTGCTACAAAAATACATCAGCAAGATTTTTACCGAAAAATGTTTTCTTTTTTTTTTTTTTTGTTTTGTTTTGTTTTGTTTATATGCCCTCCAGTGGAACAGTGGAATGCTGGATCACACGACAACTCTATGTTTAATTTTTTTGAGGAATTTCCAAACTGTTTTCCACAGAGGATGTACCAATTTACATTCCCATGTGAAATGTACAAGGATTCCTATTTTTCCACATCCTCTTAAACACTTGTTATTTTTTTAATTATTAGTATAGCCATCCTAGTGTACGTGTAGTGGTATCTCACTATTGCTTTGATTTCCATTTTCTTAATGGTCCATGACTTTTAATATCTTTCACAAGCTCATTAGCCATTTGTCTTCTTTGAATAAATACCTATTCAAATCCTTTACTCATTTTCAAATTGAGTTCTCTTTTCGTTGTTGAGTTACAGTTCTTCATATACTCTGTATATTAAAGCTTATCAGATATATGATGCTCAAATATTTTATCTTCACTTTCTTGCTAATGTCCTTTCACACCTGAAAGTTCTAATTTTGATGAAATTCAATTTATTTATTTCTTCCTTCATGGTTCACACATTGGTGTCAAGTCTAAGAATCAATAGATCCTAACTCAGGGTCACAAATTTTTATATCTATATTTCTTCAAGGTTTGTAGGTTTAGATCTTAAATGTAATCCTGTAATGTAGTTAGTGTGAATTTTTGAGTATAGGGTGAGGGAGGGGGTTCAACCTCACTGCATGTAGAGGTCACATTGTCCAAACCTCTATTATTTTAAAGATTATTATTTTCCCCATTGAGTTAACATTCTTGTTAAAAATCAGTTGACCCTAAATGTCAGCAAGAGTTTACTTCTTGACTCCCAGCATATTTTGTTGATCTACATGTTTATCCTTATGCCATTCCACACTCCTTTGATTTTGGTAGTTTGGCTGTAAACTTTTATTTATTTATTTTTTTTGTGGGTACCGGGGGGTTGACCTCAGGACCTTGCGTGCCAGCAGGCGCCCGTGCCACTGAGCGATATCACCGGCCCCTTTTTCATATGTGGGTTCAGGGAGTCGAACTCTGGCCCTCGCGCTTGCCGGGCAGGCGCTTAAGCCGCTGAGCCATCTCAACGGCCCTGCTGTAAACTTTTAAATTGAGAGGTCTCCATTTATGCTTTTTTTCAAGATTGTTCATGCTATTTTGCATCCTGATAGTTGTGTATGAATTCTAAGATCAGTTTATCAACATATATGATGAAGAAGAAGAGGAAGAAAAGAAGGAGGAGGTGAAGGAGAAGAAGGGGATTGGAAGAAGAGGGTGAGGAGATGGAAAAGATTTTGATATGGATTGAGTTGATTCTATGGGACAATTTGAGAAGTGTTGCCACCTAAACAATATTAAATATTCTGATATATGAACATAAGATTTCTTCCATTTAGATTTTCTTTAATTTCTTTAAATAGTGCAATTTGTACAAATCCTTTATTTTTTTATTTAATTTCTTCTTATGTTGTGATAAACAAAAGTGCATACTTAATTTTAGTTTTTTATTGCTCATTTCCAGGGCACAGAAATTAGTGTCTTTCCAAACTTTTACTGAGATAAAATACATATATAATAAAATTTACCATTGTAGTCATTTTAAGCATATAGTGCATTAAATATGTTCTGACTCTTGTGCACTCATCATCCAACTCCACATATCTTTTCACCTTATAAAGCTGAAAATCAATACCTATTACACAATAACTCCCTCCCCCAACCTCTGACAGCTGCCACTCTACTGTCTGTCTCTGCGATTTTGACTATTTACCCAGTGTTAATGGGATCATGGAGTATTTGTCTTTTTGTGGCTTGCTTATTTTATTAGCATAATGTCCTGGAGATTCATCGTAGCGCATGTCAGAATTTTCTCCATCTCTAAGGTGGACTAATATTCAATAGTGTGCATATACCATGATTTGCTTATGCATTCATCTGCCAACACACACTTTTGTTGCTTCCACACTTTACCTATTGTGAAGACTGCCGCTAGGACCGTAAGTATACAAATATCTCTTCCAGATGCTCTCTTCAATCCTTGGAGGCATATACCTAGAAGTGAAATTGCTAGGTCATATGTAATTCTGTATTTATTTTTTTGAGGATGTACCATACTGTTTCCACAGCAAATGCACCATTTCTCATTCCCACCAACAGTGCACAGCAGTTCCAATTCCCTATATCCTTGCCAGCACTTGTCATTTTCAGGGGCTTTTTAAAATAGTTATCTCAGAGGTTGTGAGGTAATATCTCAACATCCACATCCGAAAGAACTAAGTTGGGGACTTACCTAAAAAAGTAGACAAAAATTAAGAAAGTGAATCAAAAAGCTAAATGTAAAACTTAAAACTATAAGATTCTTAGAAGAGGGCTGGCGATATAGCTCACAGCTTAAGCACCTGCTTGGCAAGCGCGAGGTCCTGAGTTTGACTCCCGGTATCCACATAAAAAAATAAATAAATAAAAAAATAATGAAATTTTTAATTTTTTTTTTTTTGTGGGTACCGGGGGGTCGACCTCAGGACCTTGCGTGCCAACAGGCACCCGTGCCGCTGAGCGATATCACTGGCCCCTTTTTCATACGTGGGATCCGGGAGTCAAACTCGGGCCCTCGCGCTTGCCAGGCAGGCACTTACGCCGCTGAGCCATCTCACCGGCCCTTTTGTTTTTTTAGTTTTCTTTTTTTTTTTTTTTTTTTTGAAATTTTTAGAACAAACATGCTAAGAAACTTCACAGCATTGGAGTCAGCAATGATTTCTTGGATATGAGATCCAAAATCCAGACTACAAAAGAAAATTTTTTTGAATTTCAAAAAAGATTAATGCATTCATCAAATGACAATGTCATCAGAGTAAAAAGACAACCCACCAAATATGAGAAAATACTTGTCAATCATACGTCATAAAACTCAGCGAGAAATAAACAACTCAATTTAAAAATGAACAAAGGGCTTGAATAAACATTTCTCCAAAGAAGATGGGCAAAGTGCCAGTAAGAAAATATATTCAACATCACTAATCATTAAAGAAATGCAAATCAGAAACACAAATGATTTTTGCATATGGATCTTTGCATATGGATCCCGCAAATTTTCTGACTTCTTTATTGGATCTATGGAATTTTAGTGGAATCTTTAAGATCTGTTATATATTAGATCATGTCATGTGTGAATAAATATAGCTTTACCTCTTCCTTTCTAATCAAGATGTCTTTTATTTCCTTGTGAAAGGAACACTACCTATGCCCAGTCCGCACAGGACACTGCCCTTTCTTCCGTGATGTTCTTCCCATAACATTAACATCACTGTAGAAGAGAAACACTCAGTGAGATTGTGTTGTTATTGCAGAACATATATTGAAAATATGCTCAGAGCTGAGAGGCAAGAAATTGAAACAGACGCATCATCATAAGGTGGTAAGAGAAAAGAACAGGTATGATAGTTTTGAGTCTTATACTTTGAATTCTTAGAACCTTAAAAAGGACATCAAGTGGGACAACATACTCCCATTTGATGCATGCAGATATAGAAGCATAGAAACATTGCAATCAGTGGTCCAAAGTTGCACAGCCAGCATCTCTCACCTCGTTGGGAATGCGACGAGTTGGCTATGTGAGCTCTCATGCTGGTAGTGCATAGTTTTAGTCAATATTTGTTACAAAGACTACTTTTGGAAGAAATAGAAATAGAAATGCTTCCCTGAAGAACATCCAGTGTTTTCAATGCCAACATAAAACAAGAAATCCGGTGACTACATTGATAAACAGAACCAATTTGTTGACTGTTCTAAGCGTCATTGTGTTTTACTATAAGAACTAGTGGAATATAATTTAGATAGTCTTCTCCATGTCATACTGTTTCTCATTTTGGGTAAAATTTCTTAGGACTGCTAACAAAACCAGATGGGAAACTTTCCACTCTTTTATGAGACAATACAAAAGCACAATATTACATAAAATAATGGATGTTCAACCTTATATAACCTTCTCAAATGGAAGCATAGATGTCCAAGAGTCTCCTCTTTGAATTTTCCAGTTTGTAATCCCCAGCAATCACAAGAAGACAGGTACCCCGATCTTCTCGAGAACTCCAGAGAAGTAGGATGTTGTTTCACAACCTTCGGTTGCCTCACACCCATTTTAAAGATGCATTTAACACTTGTACCAGAAGGAGGACTCAGTCACCCTGACAAAGTTTCCAAAGCTATAACCCACTCTACTGGCTCCCAGCAGTGGCCAGAGACAAAAGCTTAAAGACACGTAAACCCACTAATTAGAGTTCCCCAGGGGAAACCTGTTTGAATAAGGCCCAGACCCAATAAATAGTTCGTTTCTGGTCCCCCTTCTCCAGTCCCTCCCCACTCCCTCCTCTTTTGCTTCCTTTTCCTTCTCCTCCTCTTCTTTCTCGCTATCTCTCTCCCTCTATGCCTGTGCTGCCTGACCTCTGTGAGGGTCTCCAGTTATGCCATGAATCCCCCAGGGGTAAGTACTTCAAACCCTTGATCTTTCATGCTGTGCTCCCATCACTAAGGTCTCACCTGTGACCTGACCCCTGATCATCAGGCTGCCCCAGGGAGACTCACACGGTGAGATCCTCTTGGAACCAGCCAGCTGGGCCTTTGACAGCTTCTGGCAGCAGTGGCTACCTGCTAAATCCGTAAAAAGAACCTCAGCTTTATCCAAAACATGTCACTAACAGCAGCAACGACCTGTCAGTTGAGGCATTGCTGATAATTACAGGTCATACGTCAGATTCTGATGGATCAGAACTGAAATGCAAGTCCTATCTCCTTACAAGGTCTTCTTTTCTCAGCCAATAACTGGTTTCATCCATCTAACAAATATTTATCAAGCAGGTAGTGTGTGCAAAGCTCTGGTAGAAATGCTGAGGACATCAAGTTGAATGAGGAATTCTAAACTCGGTGCACATGTTGGAAGCTTCCTGCAGAGTAGGCACATGGTGAATGGCATACAGGAGCCCAGGGAGGAAAGAGTCGGTCGCTGAGAAAGTCTCTATCAGCCATGCCTCCCACAGAGGAGAGTAGGCTCAGGCCTAAGTGGGCAGAGCGACCCATGCTTTGTACAGCTGTCAGGAAGACCCATCAGCTGCCTGACTTAAAGGACCCAGCACATGGTCCAGCAAATGCCTGATTGTCTTTCTCCCTCAAAACCCACAACCAGAAAAGCTCAAGTAGTCCAACTTTAGATGTTAAACACGTTGATTATAGCACAATGGGTTTTGCTGCCTGAGCCTATTCCCAGAAGCCCTGGGTATTCCCTGGCCAATCCCAGGCCAGGGAGGGAGGGCGGAGCTGTGAAGGCACAGTCCAGCCCAAGGGGACACCAAAGGCCCCAACCCCAGGCCTAGCTTAGAGCTCCAATTGTGCATAAATAAACACTGTAAGGTGTGGCGAAAGGGCTCCAGGAATAGCTCAGTGGCAGAGTGCTTGCCTGACATCTGCAAGGCCCTGGGTTCAATCTCTAGCCCAGCAAAAAAACGTTATTTAAAATGAACTGGAGAAACTTTAATCTCATGGATGTCCCTAATGATAAGTATAATTAAAGTAATACCAAGGTAATATTGAATAATATCTCATAATCGGTAATAATATCTCATTCTCACAGAAAGTTGTCACTAATGGAGCGCTCCCCACATGCTTCAGATAAACTATCCCATCTAATTTAACCTTTGCAGCAGTCTGGGCATGTGGCATTGTCCTTCTGATTGACAGAGGGAAGTGAGAGGGTGCGAGAGTCACAGGGCAGGTGATAGGTTTATTACAAGGGGCAGAGCTGGACCCCAAATCTGGTCTTGCTTGTTGGACTTGGTCACCACTGTATCTGCTGCAGACCTTTGTCAGCAGGAACATAAGGCTCTGATGGGAACCTGACAGGCATCTATGCGTGCTTCGCAGCTTAGTCTTAACCTAACTAGGACTCCTTTGCCTGAACTAGGCCCATACATTGTCTTTACACGCGGGGCAGATCCAGGCTAGGTACATCGCCTGTGCGTGGAAGGGCAGAAACACTGCTCTGGAATGCAGACTCACAGAGGCCTCTTGTAATACACTCAACTCCTCCCAGCTTCCCACCTCACACAGCCTCTGGGGATTTTCTCCTCTGTAACTGGAAAATCTTTCAGGCCAAGGGCTCCTTAGAGGAAGAGGCAAATATCATTTCGACCTGATTTGCAAAATCACGGTTGTACCATATACCGCATGCTCAGTGAATACCTATTAAGTTGAACCTTTTAAGTAATAACAAATTTAGGATCCTTCTTAAAATATGGTCAGCTTTTATCAGCACATAGTTTTGTGAAGCTTAACATGTGTATGGCTTCACAGAAACACCATAACCTGGACACAGGACTGGTCGTCACCCCGTGCCTTGCATGTTCTGTGACGTCACATTCTCTTTCCATTCCTGACCACTGACCTGTGCTCTGTCACTAAGCTTTGTTCTCTTGAAAACCCCAAGTAAATGAAACCATATGAGGGCAACATTCTGAGACAGGTTTCGTTCTCCCAACACCACGTCTCCGCAAACCCCTCCAGGTATCCCGTGTGTCGGCCGCGTATGCCTCTGCGTCGGCAACGAGCTCCCGTGCGTCGGCAGCGTGTCGATGGTATTCCAGCACATGAACAGGCTGCAGCTGCTCAGCAGACTCCAGCTGGAGAGTACACGGGCCATTTTTAACTGCTGAGATTATGAGTAGAGCTACATGAACATCGTGCACAGGGTTCTTTGTGAACATAAACTGTCAATTTGCTTAGGTAAATACTTAAGAGTGTAATGGTTGTGTTGATAGAGGGGAAAGAAACTCCCAACCTGTTAGATATCCAGTACAAGTTTGTGTTCTCTAAAATCAAAGAATGAATCCTAGGAGCAACGGAGGTTAAGAGCAGAATATATTTATTGGGGAAAGAAAGCTTCTTTCTGAGAGAGACAGAAGGGGTCCAGAGCAGGTTGCTGAGGACCCTGCCTTTTCTACGGATTTTTATAGAGCAAAATCACGAGGTGAGGCGGGTCCAAGGTGGTGAAGAATGGGCAGTCGCAAGGTGGGCATGAGGTGGGACAAAACTATGGTCAACCAATAAGAGTAAGAGCATAATTGCTCAGGTAATATTGGTTAAATCGGGATCAAATGGGGAAGCAAGTTATGTAGCAAGTGGGCGGGTGTGTAACTGAAGTGGGGGGCTTTTCCTGTAGGGGGCTGGGTTAGTGGCTGTTCCTGGCTTTCTCAATGTGATCGGTGATACCCATTTAGAATATGAATCCCTGATGTTTATCCTTAGAAAGTATGCAGGAGCATCCACTTCATCTTTTGTGTTGAGGTCTGGCTGTCAGCTAGAGGTGTCTATCTCCCCCACAGTTGCATTGTATCCCATCTTCTGCACTGGCTCCTTTGAGGGCCTAGCCCTGTCTGACTGCCTATAATATTTCTATCTAACTTAGTTGTCTATAACACTGTCATGTGGCAAATTCAATTGTCCCTCAGTATCCTAGGGACAGGCTAACGTTTCCTAGGCATTTATGTTTCTGTGTCTTTAATTTTTTAAATGATAGGAAAATGTACATAATATAAAACTCACTACTTTAACTATTTTTAAGTGTACAGTTCACTGACATTAAATACATTTCCATTATTACATAGTTATCACCACCATCCATCTTCATAACTTCTTCATTCTCCCAAACTGAAACAGTTTTAACTTCCAATTTTCTACTTCCCCTACCCTTTAGCAACTGTCATTCTATTTTCTGTGTCCATGAATTTCACTACTCTAGATCTCATATGCATGGAGTCACACAGTGTTTCTCTTTTTGTGTCTGTTTTATTGCACTTAGCATAAATTCTTAAGGTTCATCCAGTTTGCAGCGTGTATGAGAGTTTTCTTCTCTTTTAAGGCTGAACAGTGTTTCATTGACTATTATACCATGTTTTGCTTACCTGTGTCTCGATCAACAGACCTTCAGGTTATGAATGATGATGCTATGAACTTCAAGGTATAAATGTTTATTCAACTCCCAGCTTTCAATTATTTTGGATATAAAACTGGTAGCAGAATTGCTAGGTCATAGGAAAACTCTGCATTTAAGCCACTAAACTGTTTTGCACATGGCTACCATTTTATTGTCCCCCCAGCAATTCACAAGGGTTCCAGTTTTTTCACATCATTGCCAACATTTGTTAATTTTCATCTTTTATAATAGTCACCTCAAACCGTGTGAAATGATGAGTTACTATGGTTTTGATTTGCATTTCCCTGATAATTACTGATAGCAAATATTTTTTAATATGCTTATTGGCAACCCGAATGCCTTTGGAGGAATTTCTGTTCAAATTTTTGGTCCATTTTTAAATGGAATTGTTTGGAGGCTTTTTGTTGTTGACTTGTAGAATTTTTGTTGTTGTTGTACTCATATTTTAATTCAAAATTCCATTTTCTCCTTTTATTTCTTTACTGAGAGTTTTTTCTTCTCCTTCATTTCAAGAGTGTTTGTCCTTACTGGATAGATAATTTTTACAATGGCTGTTTTTAAGTTCTTGCCAAAATATATTTTTCCCATCATTTATGTCATCTAAATGTTGGAGTCTACTGGGTTTTCTTCATGAGCCTTGAGACTTCTCTAGTTTATATGCGCTGAGATTTTGGATACTACCCTGGATATTTTGTAAGTTCGTTTTGAGATGCTGGGTTTATTTAAATCGATAGAAGAAATGGTACTTTTTATTTTAACAGATCCATTTTGATGTGGATTGTAAGTTCTAACCAACCCTTTGCCCATTGTCACTACAGTTACGGCTGTCCCACCTATGAGCCAGCCAGCTGCCATGGTGCTCAGTGGTCTCCTTCCCAAGCTCTGCCTGCCTTTGCTCGGATTAGCCCCTCCTGCAGTACACACCACGTGCTCAGTGGTTTCTCCCTGGAGAAAAACAACTTCATGGATCCTTTTCCTGAGCTTCACCTTCTCCTCACTGTTATAATGAACGAAGGAATGAAGGTAATGGCCAGCTGCAGTGGAATGTTAAACACATGCGTGGAAGGTTAAATGAATTACCATCTCCATACTTTGGAGTATGGACTCAATCCCAGAACCCCTTTAGGGTCCAGGCTGGCTTTTTGGGGAGGTCTGATGGTTTCTCTGGATGTGACAGGAAGACTAGCAAAGATGCCTCAGGATGTGTGTGTCAGGCCCACCTGTGACCATACCCTGAGTGTGTTGGTGTTTGCTGTCACCGGATACCGCTTCACAGGGAGGAGCAGTGCTGTAAGGCAGCAAGGCCAACCTAGACGACACCCACACGCTGACCAGCTCTGTCCAGGTGCACCCTAGGTGCAGCTTTACCTCCAGGTTCCAACAGCGAGTTTTCTTATAGAAATGACTGTATTTCTGCCTCGTCCTGTTTCTGCCTCTTCCTCTTCACTGCTGGCACCACTATTATGTATGCAGATAAAACTGAAATAGCAATTCTCAAAAAAACAAAAAAGCATTGTCATGCTGCACATCAATTTTGGGGAGGTAGTATGGAAGAGGGCCAGAAAACTGGCCTACTTACTGTTCTCAAAATTTCATAAATCTCTCATTCAGTCAGGTGCAAAAGTGGGTTATGCGTATTAGTGCTCCTGGAACTGTGAAAAAACCTTTAGATTTATTGCTAGCCATATCTGCAAACTATCCCTGGCAGAGGAATGAAGCCTAATTGAGTCACGGCGGCCTCTTTTGTTCTGCTGTGTTTGGGGTTTACACATATGCATGTGTTTTAAAGAAAATAGGACAGCTGCCTGACTCAGCCCACTAGAGAGGAAGAGAGCCCACTTTGAACCTTCCCTCTTGCAGCCAGGGCTAAATATCCTTTCCAGAGCCCCCACCCCATATTCTTGTGGTCTAGGATGAGCTGACCCAGGGAGGAGCTGTCCACCACTCCTGGGGTCTTCCTCAGATGGCAGAGTGAGTGAGGGGCACCCTGGGCATCGGCATTGCGTTGTCAGTATTTATAGAATTGTCACACCTTGCCTTTTGTGAGTACACTCATTGCTTAGAGGGACTGCTGCAAGATCTGGCCCTTCCTTCTGTCTCCGCATCAGCAGCTCTGATCCCACCCAGAATAAAAAAATTACTGTCCCTCCTCAAAGCAGGGACAGACCATCACTGGGAAGCCCTGTCTCTCCAGCCAGACAGCCTTCTGTGAAGCAATTCGTCTGGTTCTTGTGGTGCAGACAGACTTTGCATTCAGCGTGGGGCCCCTCATTACCTGTAGTGGAACCCCAAACAAGGGGCGCCATCCGCGGAGCCCAGTCCTTGTCTGTGAAATCATAAGGAGGATGCCACCTCTGGAGGCTGCTCAGGGGGTCACATAACTCAGACGTGGTGCCTGCTGCAGATGGGGCTCAGTGAGCAGCAGACCCTCTTGGGTATAGAAATTTGCCCTCCCCTATCAGAACAGCCAGCCTGAAAACTAGGACGGCGATTCTGGAGCTTATGGTATCATGGTCTCTCTCACCTGTAGGTGCTGTTACCCTGATTAAAAACAAAAATAAATGAAACCTCTGTCCATCCTAGCCTGGAGCCATCAGAGTATCTCCTGTTACCCATCATATCAGGAAGGGAGAGTGCATTTCACTTTTATTATTAAATTGCATAGAAAGTTTCTAAATCCAGATTCTAGCTCAGGACAAAGGATGCTGTGGGTGATTAGTGTCTTGGTTACTTTTCTCTCATTGCTGAGACAAAATAACCGAAGCCCAAAATTAAAGAAGGAAAGGTTTATTTATCTCACAATTTGTAGAGGTTTCAATCCATAATCAGCTGGCTCCAAGGCAGCATAGCGTGGCAGAGGGGCAACACTTCAAGTTGCAGAAGATAGCAAAAGCGAGAGCAAAAAAGCAGGGAGAACAAGCCTCTTTTCCTCCCTTATATTGTAAGCAGGCTATCTGCTCTGGGGCGGGTGTAGCACTCGCACCCTCTCTGAGCCCTCCCCTCGCACAGGCTCAGGATGTTTACAAAGTGAGGACCCTGGCCTCCTGCTGAGCCACTTAGTTAAACTTCTAAATTTCTCAAGTTAACACAATAAACAACATCCTAGAGCAGTAAGGGCATGTCCTCTACACCCTGGGATGTAGAACTGCTGAGTTACTTAGCTAGGCTTCTAGACTTCTCAAGTTGACACAATGTATCAACCATTACAATTAGTGATGTCTGTCTGGGTCAGAGGAGGAGTGATATAGGCACCTATGGTACAGGTTACCTATTCCTGAGGTGACACAGTGATTTTCTCAAAATCTAGCACGTGCACCAGCAATCCTATTGTCTTCAGTGCCCAGAATAAGCCTGGCACGACTAATATCACACCCATTTACAGATGGATGGAACCATCCTGAGTTTTATAAGATTCCCACATGGAGCATGTGCACAGCCAGCCAGAGCCTGAAAGTCAGGGAGAGTCCCCTGCTGAAGGTGGAAATGCTAGCAAGAATAAGGGTAAAATTCTTTATGAGTGACTGCTAATTATGTTCAATTTAAGGTAGAGAAGGGAAAATTAAATCAAGGTCCAAACTGAGATTCTCATGTCTGAGGGCATCTGTCTATGGAAAGAGACCCGGGCGTGGGTCTGAGAGTGAGGGTTGAGAATGGCAGCCCCCTCCACCTCCGGCTCCTCTGGGGGGAAGGTCTGTCCTGGGTGATTTCCAGTCTCCCCAGCCCTGGTGACTCTCATAATCCTCCCCATGATCAGAAAGAGCCCCTTTAATTAAACTCTCAGCTAAGGCTTTTAAGGGTGGTGTCTACTTACTGCCAGAACTCTCTTTTGCTAGAATAAGTAGAATAAGACAAAAAAGTAGCGATGTTGGTGAGGGTCGTTGAATGAAATGAGGTTTGCTACATCTTGCCATGTTAAAATAAGGACTTGAGGGTTCATGGATTCTACTTTTGAATTCATGTGTAATTTTTCATGATGCAATTTTTTTTCACAATAACATTTTAGACCAAATACTTTGCTCTGTAGTGAGGTGGTGCATGTCCAGGCCTAGCTTTGTTCGCTCCTTAGTGTCCCCCATTAAGCAGTCGAGGATCTCTAAGGGTCCTGATAAGCAGACAGGACATCTAGAGGTGTGATTATAAGGCTCTGGTAGGGAGTACTCGCAGGAAATGTGGCCACAGCAAACATGCTACCAAGCAACTTATGTTGCTTATAAACAAAATGCTTCACTTCTAGAAAGTTCTAATATTTTCTTTGAAGTCAAACACAATTTGCAGAAATTTGAAGGTAATTTTTGGAAGAAGATTGTTTGGAACAGTCTGGTTTCTTCTTTGTCAGGAAAGAGGGAGAAGTCAAGGGAAGCTGGTATTGATTTTGCAGATGTCCACCAATGCCAGAAAAGCAGTGTGGCCAGGTGACATGAGCATGACATCTTGATATGGCCACTTGTGTGACAATGTGTCCTCATCTTGTTGGCCTTTGCAGGGAGCCTTTGGAAGCTTAAAATCTGATTTTTTGATTGGCACACAGCTTTGGCAAAGAGCAAGCATGAAGCCTGGGGGTGAGAAGTCTCCAGGAGTATGAGGGTTGTACTGCTGTAAAGATGGGTCCCACCCATGACTGGGATGCCTGGGGTTGTCTAGATTCATTGCCCCCATTCCCCACTATGGTACAAAGTGCTGGGGTTTCTACTGCACAAACTAGAGAGTCTCTTCACAGCCCTAGGTGGCTGTGTCTCTAGAGCACAGATTAGAAAGTTGGCCCAAGCTGCATTTGGAGAAATGAGTGGAGCAGTTGCCCATTCGTTGCTATGTTAGGCGGCTCCTCAGCACTGTTGGAGCAGAAGGCACCTCTGCCCTCCTCTTCCTTTACCCCTGCAGAAGATACCCCACGTCCATCTCTCACTAATTCCTCCTTCACTCCCTTTCTTTTCTCCTTTTTAAAAATTGTCCCTTATTCATTTTTCTTCTTTGCCTTTTGCGCTCCCCCTTTTATTCATTTTTGAGAGACATACATTAATTGTACATCTATAAAAGGGTAGAGTGTGAGGTTTTGATACATTTATACTTCGATCAAATCAGGATATTCAGGTTATTTGTCAACCTATGAAAGAACATTTTTCATTTCTTTGTGATAAGAACATTCAGCGTTCTCTATTTTGAATTATATAATGCAATATTGTTAATTATAATCACCCTTCTGTATAGTAGAAGAGCAGAACTTGATTTTTTAAATTTAAAAACAACACAGGACTTAAAAAAAAAAAAAGCCAAGCCATACAGACATGGAACAGGGTATGCCTTTACTCTATGTCTATAGCCCTCCAGAAGGAAGGTCCTGATTTACCAGAAGAACTTTAGCAAACAGCTGAAAAAATGGCTACTGTGCCCCCCGATGTCCACGTGGGAGTGTCTTGTCCTGAGTAGGATTTTTTAAGTCTTGCTGCGCACAGGCATTATTTTCCTGGATAATAAAAATTGGAGACACACATTCCTGTGCAGCCTCCCCATTTCCTTTCCAAGAAGGCCTCTGGAAGTGGAGAAAGGCAGGTCAGCAGTGGACCCAAGAACGACTGGACACTGTACTCAACGGGAAGAGAAAGAGCAGAGCAAATAGAGAAAATATGAGAACTGCCTGCTCTGCATTGGCTCAGTTATGCCGTGACCTCACAGGACAATACAGGACTCACTTGTAAAAGGCACCCTCAGACTTTCACCCCCACCTTGGCCCCCATCCCTCCCCATGGGGCGGGTGTCTCTGAGGGAGGGATCCCCTCACAGGCAAGAACGCAGAGTACACCCAAGATCACTCATGGATATACATCCTGCTCTTTCAATTATTCATAAAAAGAAATTAAACTTTAATAAAAGAATGCCTTTATTCGTTGGATAAATTTTGCTTGAATTAAATAATATTTAAAACTTAATAGATTCTCAATAATCACCATGAAATTCTTATGCAAATTAATTTTAGGTATGTGTTTTAGTTTTTGCATGCAGGGCTCTAAGATTGCATGTCTTGTGTTAATAACCCTCAGGCAAAAATGGTTAACTCTGCATGGGCCCACGGCTGAGGATGTCCATCTCCACATCACTTGGGAATGTGGGGGTAGAAGAAGGCCTGGACATGCCAGGCAAAGAGCACTCTTCTGCTAAGCTGATGGCATCTCTATCTGAGACTCGGTGCCTTCGGAGAAGGACACTTATCCATGTAGGGTCGGAAATATGAAATATGTCCTGGTGTCTGAGTTCACCCTCCAGGCCCCCATGGCAGAGGCTGAGCCCAGCATCCCAGTTGGGCTCGTGAGTCACTGGCTCTGCCTGTGAGCACAAGAGCAGGAGCAAATGTGTGTTCACTGTGGGGATCCCCTCTTCTCTGCAGCATCTCCTGAACTCAAGGCTCCAGGGCCAGCCAAGGTCACTTATTTGGTGGGGGGCAGGGTAAGTCTGGGAGCTGGAATCTTCCGGCTGCATTAGGGCTGCCATCTCTATTGCACTTGTGGATTTAGTGGATGAAGGCCCAGTGCTCTCTCAGAACAGGGCTGAGCTGCTACGGGAAGTTCATTTCAAGGTACAAGGTGGCTGCCAAGGGACACCTTGGCAAGGGACAGAGCAGGGGACAGAGGCTCAGAGCAAGGCAGTTAGGCAACTCAAAGCCTGCGGAGCAATGAGAAGGTATGGCTTAGGTGACAGCTCACGCACTGACCGAGGGGTCATCCAGGAGCTTGGCCAGAAGACAGGGCAGAGCCGGAGCTTAGGTGACAGCTCACGCACTGACCGAGGGGTCATCCAGGAGCTTGGCCAGAAGACAGGGCAGAGCCGGAGCCAGGAATGTGCACAGTTTTCCCTAGGTGGTTCCCTGGGACCATGACAGAATCCAGCACCAAACATAACTGTGGGCACGATTGCTCCAGAGTTCACTCTCTTGCCCACTTCGCCTGTCAGAAACCACCACACATTGCCAAGAGCAAAGGGTAGTGGGTCTGGGCACTATGTGTGGTTGATCCTAGCATAGGGAGCAGAGGCAGGCTCGGACCCTTGATCGCCAGCAGCCCCACTCCCCCAGGACCGAGGCTCACTCTGGGCATAGACAGCACCCAAGGGGGGAAGCCAGGTTCCATGCATTCGTCACACAAACATGAGCTGCTACAAGCATGAACTCTAGATGCCAGCAGCTCACACAGAATCAGTCTGTTTCTCGCCTGTGTGCAACTGTAAGGGTTATGGGGCATGGGTGGTGGGGGGCTTCTTCACTCAGGTTCCAGGGACCTGCACCCACAGAGCCTCTGCGCTCTTAACCAGCACCTCCTGAGATCATGATCAGGTTGTCCTCCCTGGGCAGGCAAGGAGGGCTAATGGAGAGGTTCTTACACAGTAGGGCTCAAAGTACCATGGTTCTCTTCCACCTGCCTCAGTGGCCTGCGGCCACACCCAAGTGCCAGGGCATCTGTGAAGTGTGCCAAAGGGGAGGGAGAAACCTGGATCTGGGGGTAGTCACCCACTTCTGCCACACCCCTTGTCTGCATGCTTCAGTTCCAACCCCAAGCACAGGACCGCAGTGGAGGGGTCGTTACCGTAAACTAACCAACCGATGCCTGCTCTTCTGCTCCCCTGTCTGTAGCCCACCAGAGGACCACGTCTGACCTGCACGATGATTTTATTTAGCACCAGAATATGTGAAAATGTATCTGTAAAGTCAACCACATGGAAGCAATTTAGTTTTGGCTTCAGCATTTAAAATCTGGAGGTTTCACTGGGACTGTGGATTTCCTATCTCCTGCGTGACTGAGGAACCTGACCCCGCACGATCTTTCTGCGCCGAGGCATCCCACCACACATGGGCTGCTCCCCATCGTCCCCGGAGCCAGCACTTCACACAGGTCACCTGTGGGCGTGGGAAGGGTGCCTCTAGGCCACCCAGCCAGGCTCCATGTACAGTGTGGGATGCCTCCTGGGGCGAGGTGCTGGGACCTCAGGGAAGGACACCCACACCCAGCCAGCAGCCTGGTAAAGTCTCCGGAGCTGACTGATGCCGGTGCTGTGCTTTGAAGTCCATTGCTTAAAGAACAGAAGTGGTCTGGGGGCTCTGTATGCAACTCCAAAACACAGAGGGGAGACCAGAAGGCAAGCAGTATAGGGCTGGGAGGGGAAGGCTGGGGTGTAGTAAGCAGCTAGAAATGAAGCAAAAAGTGTAGGAAAAGCCAGACCAAGTAGGACTCCAGTGAGGTAGTGTTCTTTTACTTACCTTGCAGGAGATGGGAAGGCCTGGAACCACATTAAAGGGAAAATCTGTGACAACATCTGCATTTTAGAAAGCTCATTTCCTTTATTGTTGACTAAAGGATATCCATGGTGCAAACCGGAAAGCAGCTGTGGAATTCAGGGCAAAGTGAGGAGTGTCTGTTCTCAGCCGACTGAGTGGTGTACAAAAAGTCTATTCGACCAAGACCAGAGAGTGTGGGGCACCAGGTCCTGGTCACACAGCGAATGTCACTTGCCATGACATAGAGGAGTAGAGGAGCAATGGCAGCATCTCGTCTGGAAGTTTCCATCTGATGTAGGGCCTGAGGGACTGGCTCAGAAGCCATCATCACCAAACGAGCTCCTGAGCGGGGTTTAATGTTTTCCGATGGATCACACACACTCAAGCAGTAATTAATGATTTGATTCACTGTGCTTCAGGGAGCCACTGTCCAACAAAATAATCCAAGCAATTTAAATCCGCAATAAAGTAGGAGTGTGACAACATTTCAAGGCTGCACACAGCAGTGATTTGCTGGAGAGGAGAAAAAGAGCAAGCGTTTTTATTAGAGCCATATTGAAATAATCCATAGGAAAGCAATATTGAGTTCACGAGTGATTTGATTACATTCCTCCGCAATAGCCCTCCAAGGTAGAGTCACGTCCAAATGCATTTTGGTGAACGTGCATAATACCAAAGGTTCAGTAAACCAACACAGCGCATCAAAGTTACTCTGGGTGTCTGAGATAGAAAACTCAGAATGTTAACCACTTTTTTATTTGGAATACATTTCCTCCACTATTAGCGCCTGGCATCTGCAACTGATACCAGCCCAAAGCACCCCCTGTAGAGTCAGGAGCTTCCTCTATGAGTCCCTTTCTGTGTCCCTAGCAGACAGCACCTGTGTGCAAGCTGTCCTGTCTTTCACATTCCCAAGGAGGAGCTGAGCTTCCGGGCCAGGCATATCCCTGACTCCAAGCATATCCAGGTAATAGAGGCAGACAGACAAAGAGATGGACAAAGGCCGTTCTGGGAGGTAGGACACCCTCAGGGCCTATTGCAAGGGCCACCTGGGTACAGGGGTGCAGGAGAGGTTGGCTAGGCGGGCAGCAGTGGGGAAGGCTGGGTATTTCAGGGGCACCCAACAGGCCATCGTGATGGAAAAAATACACATTTCTTTAATAGGCCACTGAAGTCTTCATTTAATTTAGAAATGAAATTTCTAAATCAGGAACTTGTTACAGACTCAAAGAGTCTTTAAGGTAGGGGGTACCCAAAGGGTCGCTGTGGAGGCTTGCCTACCCTGTTAACAAATTCCTGTTCGTGGCGTGGCTGCTGTGTCCCAGGCACTGTTCTAGTTGTGGAGAATAAAGGTGAGAGAGATGGGAGGAGGAACAAGTGCTGAGCTCCACTGCACAGGAAGCGGAGAAGAAAGGACTGGGAATGCTCTCCTCACAAAGAAACAGTAAATGTGTGAGCACTGATGTGCTGGTTACCCTGATTTGATCATTATATAATGTAAATGTGTATTCTAGTCCCGTATCATGCTCCATGAATACATGCAATCATTACGAGCCAATTAAAACGATGGTGAGAGCAGGGCACAGCCAGTGCCTGTCTGCAGAGCTCACATAGAAGGGGGTAGAGAGGCAATCTGTCAGTTATTTTGATAAGAACCAGGCAGGAAAGACAGCAAATAACCTGGGAGGAGGCACGGCCTCGGGGTGGCAGGTGTTGGAGTCTGAGAAGACTGCTTGTTATAGGAGGTTGGAACTGTGAGAAAGAGCAAGCAGGGGAGGGAGACTCGGAAAGCAGAGAGGAGCACCCAGCTTTGGAGCAGGAGGGCTGGGCACCTTCCCGGCATGGCCTCAGTGATGCAGGGGGGAGCAAGGGAGGCTGGACCCTTGATGCCAGCTGCCCACGGCTCCAAAGGTGTCTCCCAGAGCAGGACCCTCCTCCCGGATGCCTTTCTGTCACCATGAATAATGAAGGGGTAGCCACATGTCCAGGGCCACTCCCTGTGTCACTTACAGTAATGCGCTCTCCTCTGATATAAAAACATGCTCTAGTTTGGATTATACACTTCATGGTTCCTCTAGCTGTGAACAAGAGCGCATTCTCCAGGCTTATCCCGTCACCACTCAGCAGGCTCTCACTCCCTCCCTCCCTCCTGCGGACACCAGGCCAAGTCCACAGAGACCCAAAACACAGCACCTTGGTGCAAATCAGAAAACCCCGGTAGGGGACGTTTTGGGGCTGACATTACATTTCACTGTATCTGAAGAGTTGAAAGAGAGAGAAGGAGAGCGCATGTGTGACTTTTTTCCCGAGTTCAGCTTTCACCTGTGAGCATCTCCAACTTCCTTCTATTAAGTCTGTGCTTCGTGAGCCAGACGCTGCTCAGCGGGGCCTGCATGCATGATCTCACTCGGCCCACGCACACGCGCCCCACGTCCCACGGAGGACTCGGCCGTCTCGTCGGGGCTCAGGCTGACACAGAGCTCAGGACAGCGGCCGCAGGGCTGTTCCTGACTCCGGCGGCCTCCAGTCCAGCCTCTTCTTCTGAGCTTCGCGCTTCCTCTCCAGCCGAGGTTTCTAGGCGCTGCTCACTCTGTGCTCTAAACCGGACCCCGTCTTTCCTCCGCTCCCCCTACCGCGTTGGATGGCATGGGGGAGCGGTGCAGTCCTAACCTGACTGCGTTCTTTCGATGCCCCACGCACCTGGCTGGACTCCCAGCCACTTGCCCATTGCCCAACCCGTGTTCAGGGTCCTCCAGCCTCCTGCCCCTTACTCATCATCACCCGTTATTGCAGCTCCCACCGCAGCCCGCGCTTCTTCCCCCAGCCCAGGCGCTCCCTCCGCCCGGGACCGCCCCATGCCTTGCCCGGGTCTCTGGGGCCTGACGGTCTCGCCTGCTGGGCCCCTAAACAGCCTTTGGGGTGGCCCATGGCAAACTAGAGAGAGCAACTGGAGGAACTCTGGAGTCTCATGGGCGCTCAAGTCCCGGCTCTGGGACCGTGAGCAAGGAACTTAATGTCATCGGCCTCCCCCGAGAGCTCGCTCTTCCTTGGCTTCCGGGGAAATGAGCAGTGTCCACGCAGCTGTCCACTGAGTAGAAGTTATCAGTGTACTCTTACCTTACGTCTTAAAACATGAAAACACTATTTTCCTTTCCCCTTCTCTCTTTAAATTGAGCACTTACTATGTGACAGCTGCTGCCCTATGGGTTTTTCAAAACTCCTCAACACCACCCTCTGAGAGAAATGCTATTCTCCCATTTTACAGATGTTTTGTGAGTCACTGGCCTTATTTGACAGCCACCTGAACAAAGCAAGGAAGGCAATTTTTGTCTCACAAATTCACTAACTATCAATTCAAAGCACAGAGCAGCAGGTGATTTGGCACCTGGAGGAGAGCCCATATCCCAGCCCAGCTTGGGGACGGTAAGGGGAGAATGACAGAAGCAGAACAGCCAGCAGCTGCATGACACTGTGACACATAGCCCAGCACCTTGGCTGCAGGGGGAGGAGAGCCAGCACAGACGCGGGGTGTGCATGCGCCGGGCTGTACACTGGACACCTTGGGGCATTTTTCATTTACTCTGCAAAACTGAACTGTGAAAACTACCAGCCACAAGTCCCTTAGGAGCTACCCTTGCTACTTTTGAGGTGAGTACCCGTGACAAAAGGGAAAACAAAGACTCAAAGAGATTAGGCAACCTGGCTGAGATTAAACAGCTAACAAAGCAAGGACAATGCTTTAAATTTGGCTCAGAACTGATTGCGGGGTAGACCCTAGAGATGAGCTCGGGTGCTTGATCCAGCACTGTCTGAAACAGTGCTTAAATTAGAGGGAAAAAGTCCTCCTCTGCCGGCATCAGCAACATGAGCTCAGTCACCTCCTAGACACGGTGAGAAGGAAAGATGCTACGAACGGGACCCGCTGGGGTAGAAATAGCAGGAGAAAACAAGAGAGCAAGAACATTTGGAATGGTTGCTGGGGGGCCCTCACCCCTCTAAATCCATTTGGCAGAGCAACTGTCATCCACCCTCCCAAGCCCCAGTCTGCATCAGACAGCAGAGCATGGGGATAGCAGGGAGGGCAGAGCATAGGGACATCCCTGAGCAGATGGAGTGGTCACAAAGGCCACTCCCAAGTGGACCTTTCCTTCCAAGGTTGGACCTCAGGTGGCCCCCTCATCTCGGCAGAGCAGCTCCTGGTTTCTCTGTCTAGAAACCCAGGCATCATCTCGACCCGCTCTTCCCTCACTTTCCATATTCATTCACTCAGCAAGGCCATGGCTCTGCCTCCAGGGAGAAGTAGGCTTAGGACCGAGAGGACAGCTGGGTATCACGCGGGCCCCATGTTTAGCCCAGTCTGGGGATGAGCGGTAACCACAGACAAGGTGGAACTCTGGAAGCATAACAGCCGGCGGCCGTGTAATGCCCAGACACGGGCCCAGCTGAGCCCCAGGGGTTTGGTCCTCCAAAGTGCAGCCAGTGCTCATCTCTCCCAGGCCTCCTGCCCCTCGCTGCCCCTCTGCAGGTGTCTCCTCCCCAGCAGCCAGAGACAGCCCTCAAAGTTAAACCACACCGCAGCTTGCCCTGCTCTACACTTTTGAATAATGATGTTACCTTCTGCACAGAAGAAAACTCCAACTTATAAACAAATCCCAACTTGCTTGGCCCCTGCTGAACACCTCGCCTCAGTTTGCACCACTGCTTCCATTATTCTGTGGCTCCTGGGTCCCCAGAACTACTGGGACCCAGCTCCTCCCTCCAGATGTACTGGACCATGTGCCTCCTAGGGGCCCACACAGCCCGTCTCCATATTTCTGTGCTGTATTTGCTTCCTAGAACTTAAAGCTGTGGTGTTACCTATTAATTACCTGAATTCCCCATGAATCCGCTCCCGAGAGCAGAATTGTCAGCTCCTCAGGTCACAGTAGTGTGTAACTGACCAAATACAGGATGGGGAGACCTGGGCCTTGTGACCACAGCTAGGGAAGAGTGTCCCTGCTGGAAGAGGGGTGCTGGGACCTGGGTGGGGGGTTTTCTGTGCTGGGGCTCCTCCTCGCTGCCCTCACTCACTAGCACACAGCCTTGCCTCGCACAGCACCCATCCCGCAGCACACCTGTCCCACCCTGTACCCCCGGTGCCTCTCCGACCTGACACCCTCCTGGATGGAATCCCCCAGGGGCAGGAGCACGTCCGGCATTCGTCCTGACCTTGCGTGCAGCAGGCCCTTGAGGCTGAGTGCTGGGCCCCACTCAAGCAAAGGCGGGAAAGTCAGCTGCGGGTGGTTCCAGGTCAGAGACGGTTTGCTGCACCTGTTACCTTGGCTGGGTGTCCCTGGTTTCCCAGCCTTTGCGTGTTGGGGTTGGCTGGGCATGATCCCCTGGCTCCTTCTCTCTTTGCTCCTCTCCCTGAATGATCTCTACTTCTGCCAGCATGATGCCCAGGCTTCATCTGATCTCTGGACTAACAGAGGTCACCTGTCCAAACCTGAGCTCTTTTTTTGTGGGGGGGGGTGTACCAGGAATGGAACTCAGGACCTCACACTTGCCAGGAAGGCACTGCACCACTGAGCCAAATCCCTGGCCCCAAACCTGAGCTCTTGATCCCCTCTGCCCTTGCCTGGTTCCACTGCATTCTTCCCCAAAGTTGCTCTGGATTCCCCTTTTCCTCTTGCTCTCTGATGTGAAGCCCGCCAGGGGCTTTTGTTTGGAGCCCTTCCTCCTCCTGCCACCACGACTGTCACCTGGCCCAGCCTCCTTGGTCTTTGCCTCACTTCTGCAGGAGCCTCGCAGCCTGTGTCTCTTCTTGAGCTGCTAGTCCCTCACACTGGCCCAAGAGCAGAGCCAGAGGGCTGTTTTCTGAAGTCGGGTCAGATCGTGTCATCCCTCTGCTCCAAACCTGCATGGATCTTCCGCCCCCCCTCAGAGAAATCCCCAAGTAATGGCCGCACCTACCTCAAAGCTCACACACCCTCATCTCAGGGCCTGCTTTCCCTTACCCCAGGCGCTGACCCTAGGGTTTGCCACCTGCTTCTCACTGCTCCCAAGCACTTTCTAATCCTTAGAAAGACAGGTGGAAAATCCTTAGGAAGCCACGTGAGAAAAGCTGTTAGAGGTGTCGAAGGGCCCTAGGGGGTGCAAGTCAACCAGGGTGTGGACTAGTCAGGGGAGCCCTCCCAGGGACATTCTGGGACGAAGGCCCAGGGTAAGGAGGAGGTCAGTGGGGGTGCCCAGAGGAGAACAGCCAGGGAACCAATGCACAGGGTCAGTGGGGTTCTGTGCTAGAATGAGTTCAGGGATGAGTCTCGGGGTGCCTTGTATTTTGGGTGCAGTTTTTCATGGAAGCACACACGGGTGAAATACTAGTCTGCTCTGCCTTTGACCCCAAGGTCCCCGGTCCATTTAGAGCCTCTTACTGAGTTCTGGTCACTTTGGCTTCCGACTGAAACATGCACACACTGGGTGATTCCTGACTCTCAGCTCTTGAGTGACTTTGGTGCAAGCCCATGCAGCTCCCTGTGCCCCAGACATTCCCTCCTCCCAAATCCTAAGCTTCTCTTTTCCCAGGGGAAAGAGCAATTTGCCCACAGGCCACATCATTTCAATCCTGTTGGAATTCTAACCCTGGCAACTTGATAAGTCTGAAGCATCCTAGGTAATGTGTCCAAGGGCACCTGCCATTTTGAAGCCAACTAGACCACGCCTAAGCCACGGATTCTGGCTGTGTGGCCCTGAGGTCTTCGCTTCAGTAAAGCTGACCCCAGGGGCTGTGTCCCTTCACATCCATCTGACCTTGCGGGCTCATGGAGGGAAGGAAGTTTAAAGCCCCTTTAATGCTTTATGTAATGCGTCTTAGCTATGCTCTGGTAAGTTTGTGTCTTAATTGATGCCGAGCTGAATCAGAAGCAGGTCAGACAGACTGGTAAGCCGATGCCAAGGGTTCAGTGAAACTGAGTTCACTCTGTAAATGCTATTCCTTTTAAGTTAGCACAACATCAACGTTATCTAATCAGACAAACAAACAAAAGCTGTGGAGCTACATCTCAGGAGAACCAGTGAGGGTCTGGGTTCTGCCATTCTAGGTGAGCGTGGAGCAGGTGAAGGGTTATGAATCTTCTGCTTTAGTAAAGGGGACGGAAGATGGCACGACTTCCTGCCAACTCCGAGGCACATCCTTCCTTTCACTCAAGAGGAGCCTCATCAGGGCCAAGAGGTCCTCTATGTCTGTAACAAATGGGGGACAGTCTAACACTTGGGGAGGTCTCCACTGTCAGCTATGGGTGCAATGCAGAGCGAGGGCCCAGCGCTTCTTCCTGTCCCTGGGAGGAGTCTGTCCAGGGTGGTTCCTATTAAGCTAGACCACTGGAGATTTTTTCAGGAAGCATTTGATATTGCCACTCTTTGACCATTTTGACCTACAAAGCCAACCACTTTATATAGTTCAGCCTAGTATTTAAGGCTAGAAATAAAACTTGAGTGGACTAATAATAAATAAAGGCTGAATATGGCATTTCTTTATTATTGCTTATGACTTTCTTGGAACTACACTACAAATAATCTTGTAGGAGTATTAAATTTTATCCTAAAAGGATGTGATGTTCAGTGTCACATAGCATGCGCACAGTCCTAGGCACTGGCATGTGGCTAGGGCCAGACCTCGGTCAGGCGGAGAGCTGCTGCTTCATCTCTATTGGCTGCCATATTAGTAACTGATGGGATAAAAACAACAGATAAAGAACACTGTCCTCTTAAAAAGTGGTGCAATATGTATGGTCTAGTGTATTCCACCAGCCAGGAGTTTGAAATTCAGGCAAGTTTCCCTGATCTTGCTGAGACTCATTTCTCAGTTTTTCAATGGAGAAAGATGTGATTTTACTGAGCTCCTTGATAGGGTGTGGATGCTTTCAGTGTGTGCCCCATAGGCCCCCATGCTGGACATTCGGTCCCCAGCATAGTAGTGTTGAAGAAAGGAGCCCCGAACAGGTAGGGTGGAAAATAACCGAGCCTTGAGGCTCACGAATGCATGAATGCTGCCTCGTGACGTGCGTGACCTCTTGCAAGAGTGGGGTGTTAGGAAAGAGCGAGCCTGGCCCCTCCCTTGTCTCTTGCTACCTTGCTGGTACACAGAGAACTTCTAAACGTGGGGAGTTCCCTTTCTTCTCCACCACGTTGTGATGTAGCCTTGGTTGACAAATGCTGGCGTTGTGCTGTTTGGGCCTTCTGGCCATCAGAATTGTGACCCTGAAACAAACCTCTTTCCTTTATAAAGTACCCAGCCTCATGTTATTCTGTTACAGCAACATTAAACAGACTCAAATATTCCTCAGTCCTAAAGTCTTCCAAGAGATACTGCTAACAGAAGAGAGCCAGCATAGTGGTGCCACTGTTCTGTACTCAAATACGATGCCCGGCCCCTTAGGATACGCTGGGGAAGTGGTGAGGGAAGGTTTAGAGGTCCTTATCTGCACCTCAGGCTGAGAGCCCATGTGGCTCTGTATTTGCTCCCCTTACTGCCCCCTAAGCTGGACAGGGATGAAGGCCTGTGTCACTGGGGCCATTGTAAAGGAGTTAGTAGGAAGACCACAGACCGCTCGCTGGCACTTCAGAAGTCCATTGCCTTTGCATCTTTTCTTCTGGCGACACTCTGAGCTCCTGTCCTCAAGGTACAGCCCTGCTGGCTTTTCACCTGAGGGCATCTTGGGTGAGATACCTCAAGCCTTCTGAAGTCTGGCTGTCTTGCCACAGCCACTTGACCGCAGGAAGCACTCACATTCCTGAACGGCAGGGCACAGCTTGTCCAGCAGCAGCCCTGGCCCTGGCCCATTGTCCCTGGACACCCAGCTGGCCCGCCCACTCTCTGACTTCTCCAGCCAGAGACAAGTGCCCGACTCCTTTAAGACACACACATCAGGAGCTGCCACATGAAACCTGACCTTGCCCAGGCTCCTGAGAAGTCCCTGTGTAACCACCGGGTGCAGACAAGTGCGGAGCAGGGCAGTGGTAGGAGAGCTGTGTGGTTGACCCTGCTCCACTCACCCACTCTGATCCTCGGTTTCCCTCTCTGCAAAATGGACGCAGTAGTGTCATCATCCCTCGGGTGGCGGGAGGGTGTGGACTAATGTGTCAGGCTGGGTACTCGGGACTCAGTAGATGGTCAGTAGCCACCCCAGGGGTTCAGTAAAAGAGCTACTAACACAGGGCAGGAAAATTCATGATCTATTTACACAATAGAAACCGGCAAAGGAATGCATTAGAGGCCCATCTTCCCACGCAGATTGGGAACTTGTGAGCGCCGATGTTTTCTTTTTGTTTTGCCCAGCATCCAGCACAACGTGCACCTCTGAGGAGATTTTAGCAGGCTGGTGCACAGGGAGTGAGGGAGGCTCAGACCCTCATCCCCTCTCCATGTCTCAGAGTCCCGCCTGCAAGGTGCTGTACACCATGAAGCCCCTTCACTTGATGAGGAAGGGGTGGCGCACATGATGGGCCCTGGAGTCCAACCCATATTTATAAAGAGCACTTTAAGTTAACCCTTCAAAGGCTGTGTCCAGCTCCACTCCAGGATATATTGCAAATACCCTGACCCTGATCGAGGTCTGACCAGCAGACATGGAGATTTCGCATGATCTGATATAGGCTTCCCAGGGTTGGGAAGGAACTTGTCACCAGTACCAAGATACAAGTGTTTTATAGGTGCCTTTCTGGAGGCAAAGAGAGGGGAGGATAAACTGGTACAAATATTCTTGATGCCAACCCAAAAACACATCCAAACCTTTCAAATGCCCTTTCTCTTCCACCTCTAGGAATCTACACTTAGAAATCAAAGAAAGATCCATGCACACAGATGTCCCTGCAGTGTCATTTTTTTTATATGCGGGTACCAGGAGTCTAACTCAGGACCTCGTGCTTGCCAGGCAGGCACTTATGCCGCTGAGCTATATCACCAGCCCTGCAGTGTCATTTTTAATAGTGACCCTTTAAGTGACCTAAACAGCCAGTATGGGAAGTTGTTCAATAAACAATGGTATTAAATCATAGTTAAAAATATTTTATGGGGCCGGTGAGATGGTTCAGTGGCATAAGCGCCTGCCTGGCAAGCACGAGGTCCTGAGTTCAACTCCCGGTACACACATATGAAAAAAGGGCCGGTGATATCACTCAGTGGCATGGGAGCCTGCTGGCACATGAGGTCATGAGGTCAACTCCCGGTACCCCCACAAAAAAAAAATATATTTTTTTTTCATGATGTGGAAGACTGGTATATAGTTGATTAAAAAATAAAGCAGGATCTAGGCATGGTGGCACATGCCTGTTATCCCAGCACTGAGGAGGCTGAGGCAGGAGGATCACTGTGAGTTTGAGGCCTGGGCTACATACGCAAGTTCAAGGCCAGCCTGCACTACATAGCAAGACCCGGTCTCTAAATAAATAAATAAATAAATAAATAAATAAATAAATAAATAGCAGAGCACAAAGTTCTTCTTACAGATCATTCCAGATGTGAAATGCATAATATCCACACTTGAGAAAGGTTTGAAAAAACTCAATGCCAACAGTAGTTATCCATGAGAGATGAAATACTGGCTGTCTTTTATTGTTTTATTTATACTTTTTGGGTTTTAGATGTTTGCTACATCCATTATTTATATAACAAAATATATGTTTTCCTAAAGAAGAAAACATGAACTTTGTGTAGTGAAATATTGGAAATTGAAAAGTTTTCCATAAAGTACAATTACATTTTTAATATTTTATTCTGCATGGACTTTGCATTGTTAATGTATCATCTAGAAGGGCTGAAATTGAGTTTCAGAAAAGGCAAAAATAGCCTTTTAGTCTATCTTGCAAAAGGATCACAATGATTAAGGCAAATTTTACTTAGTGAAGATCAGATTGCTGTCACTTACTCTTAGTCACTTTGTAAGGGCACTTAATCATCTCCCAAATCCTTTAATATCATCACATTGAGCAGTTATGATTCCAACATATTAACTTTGAGGGAACACACATTTTCAGTCCATTGCACTTACTTTAGATAAACTTAAAGGTGAATTATTAAAATTACAAAAGACGGATTGAATATGCTGTATTACTTTTGTTGTTACGTATTACAGGCTTTGGTTACCAAAGCCTACTAGCACTGCTATTTGGAAAAATCGAATAATGTGAGAAAATATAGCAAAGATATCAATATTCTTATCTTGGGTTACCTACCCAAGATAAACAAAAGTTTGTGTGTCCCTGTGTTAGTTGACTTTCATGACTTTTCTTGGAAAAATTAAGAACTACTTGATCATGTGTCCCTGTTAAGAAAACATTGCTGTCATCACTGTTTTGTTGTAGTATTTGTCTCCTGGATACCTGCAGACCAACACCCAGAATGCCTTCTAATGGATACATGCTAGAAAGTGCAAATTTAAAGAAAAGTGTAAGAGATTGAGAGAGAAGAGGACACAGGAAAGAGTTCTATAAAAATATTCAGCACGTTTAGATGACCCAGGCATGGTGGTACACACCTGTAACCCCAGCACTCTGGAGGCCCAGGCAGGAGGACCCCAAGTTCAAGCCCTGCCTGGGCAACTTAGTCAAGTAGAAAGAACTTGTCTCGAAATAAAAAATAAGAAGGGCTGGAGACGCAGGTATGTCCGTTCCAGTCATGCCCCCTAAGACACAGCTCTTGTGACCAGGCCCCACCTCCTAACAGCAAGCCAGCTGCAACGCCCTGACAATTCAATCACCTTTCAGAAGCCCTACCTGCGAGCGAATGAGGTTTGGGGGGGGTCTCTCGTTACAAACCCTAAGAACTCTCTAAGAGTAAATAAATAGTATTAGGCTCTCTGCTGGTCCGAAGCCTCACGGCAGCACTGCAGTGCCCACCACAGCAACGGGCAGGGAGCGAGGAGCCGAGCGGCTCTGAGGAGATATGGAGTTGGCATGGAGGAGCAGAGTCGGCATGGTCAACCTCCCGGCTGACCGCCCAAGACCTCTGTGGGTCTGTCGGCTTGCCTAGGCGCCTCTGCTGCTCCAGAAGCCTGAGCAGTGACACCTGAACTGGGAGCCCGTGTACACTGAGTCTTTTCTTAACTTCTGTACAGCTAGTTTCGGAATCAGTTTTCTTGGATTTGTAAAAATACTTCACACTCCTGTCTGTGCTTTCCTGCTTTGACATGGATTAGGTAGAACTCACATAACAACTGAGACCCTGTGCCTGCCCGTAACCTTCACCTCAGAGATCCCAGGACTCTGGCAGCCCAGTGTCCACCATCCAGGCAAGAAAGAGAACCAAGTTCTCTAGAAGACTCGGCCGGCTCAAGAGAGAAGAGTGGAAAACACCAAAGCGGGGGCTCTCCAAGGAGGAAGCCCAGCCGCCGAACATCTCTGTGAGCCTCGCCGGCAGGGAGCTTCGGGCATCCTGCACCGCCTTCCACAGCCTTGCGACTCTTCACTGAGATACAGTCAGAAAACCAGGTATCACAGATGCCTGAGGGATATGGATAATGTGGACTTAAAGATCGAAACTAAGACAGACATTTTTTAAAAGTCAAAGGACATAGAGACCATGCCAGGAAACACCACCACCAAACTGTCATACATATCCTCAGAGGTATAATAGAAGATACCATATTAGGGAAAATTATGGATGCTATGAAAATGGAATATGCAAATAAGAAAAAAGAGCTCTTAAAAGCTAAAATAAGGCAACAGAAATAAAAATACAATAGAAGGGTTGGCAGATAAAGTTCAGGAAATCTCAGAAGGAAAGCAAAAAGTGGAATGGAAAAAATAGATATGAAACTTAGAGAACCACCCAGAGCAGCCAAAAAACTAAAGTAAAAACTTCAAGGAAAAAGAATGGAGAAAAATGTGGAGAAATAAATTATCAATTAAACAAAATTCCCCTGAAGGAGATAAACGTTCAGCTTGGAAAAGCTCACGAAGCAGCCGCCTCAGTGATAAAATATGTCACCAAGACCCGGTATCATGAAATTTCTAACACTAAGACCGAGGAAAGTTCTTGTAAGATTCTAGAAAGAAGAACAAGGCTAAATATAAAGAATCCAAGAGTACGTATCATTTGGGTTTGCAACAGCCTGCCTGGAAGATAGAAGACAATAAATGGGCACCTTTCAAGTTCTGAAGGAGTTCTACACACAGTAAACTAAAACTCAAATGTAAGGTGTAGAACACATAAATTTTCCTATAGATGTACCTCAAAACTTGATCCCTCAGGGGCTCCCTCTCAGGAAGCTACTGAAGGTAAAGGAGTACAGTGGACCCCAAAATTCATGAGGGTTACATTCCTAGAGCACCCACAAATTGTGAAAAACCACAAATTTCAGATATGGTCAGAAAAATGACTATAAATTCTTATTTTTATAGTTTAAACCCTAGATATGTCTCTACAGTTATGTAATTTAATTTAATAAATATTGTATTAATAAAGGCTTAGAATGTTCAGGGCATTTTCGTGGCATCTTAGGGATCTTAGGGCTTTAAGAAGAACAAATTGAGAACACTGGAGAAAGCTACATGCGGTACAGCACCCTGCTATGATGCGGGAATGCTGGTGCATCTGCCTGAGATGGGCTACAGAACAGAAAAAAAAAAAACCGTGGAGGATGTTTGCGGTTTCCCCAGCAATTATTAGTTAGGTTCTAAGGAAAAATCCGCAAACAGCGAAGGCCGCAAAGTCTGAACTGCGACTTCGTGGGGGAATACTGTAATCCCAGAGATAAGACCGGGAGGAAGGGTTGAGTGGGGCACGGGGAGGGGAGGAACCTGGGTGGCTTCAGGACTGTCACAGAAACACCTTCCAGGACCTGGCTGGGTGGGCAGTGCAGACAGGAACAGAGAGTGCTGGGGATAGCTTTTCATAACATCAATACGTGACTGGTTCATCTGAGCATTTTCCAAGAGTTTGAAGCCAAATTTGTGATCAGTTCACAGAAAATGCATAGGGAGAGAAACTGAGAAATGAATTCCCCAAGAAATAGAAGAAAAGGAGTGAAGGGTGCAGGGGAGTCACGGTGCACACGCCTTGGTTTGGCCAGCAGTGGCATCTGTGTACCTCGAGTAACACGCTCGTGGGCTGGAGGTATGCGGCGCAGATGCGGGAGAGAGAAACCTCCATCTGATACAGAGAAGGGCCATGGGCTCAGTGCCCAGCACAGAAGCATCAAGAGGCAACACCACGCACATTTTATTTAGAGATAGAAGTAAACACCCAAATCAAACAGAAAAAGAGAACAACAGCTGCAACAACTGAAACCAGTTGCCTCTGTGGAAAGGGAAACGGGAAATTACGGGGAAAGAGCGTCCACTCTTTTCTGAATAAATACAGTGGAACAATGTGACTTTTAAATTTCCTCGTGATAAAGTTTTTTAAAGGTGATATTTGAGTTACCAAATTCAACAAAAAGTTAATTTTGTTAAATGCTCCTCCTTTTCTCAATAATATGGGAAAACTTGCTTGGAGCAAGCCTTTCTTGATTTCCCTACTATGCCAGAGGACAAAATACATGAAACCAGCCCTATGGGAGAGCTGTGAGTTATTTCACCTATAGATTTACTCATTCATTCATTCCACACCCATTGTGTTGTATCCCTGTACCAGACATTGGACAGGCCCAAGAAATCCTGACCCATAAACAGATTTACACAGGAGGTAGATAAGTAGATGATGGATAGATGATTGCTAGGCAAGTGACAGACGGATAAACAGATATATAGACAAAGAATATGCAGCTAAAAAGATTAATATATCATAGATAAGTGAAATAAATGATAGTTAAATGAATGATAGATGGTAAACATGTAATAAAAGATAGATGATAGATAGATGGACATATTCCATGTGTGATAAGTTGAACTAGATATCTGTGACCTATATTCCTCTGATTTGAGCAGTTCTAGTGAGCCCCAGATTCCAACTGCAAGATCTGTGTTTCTGTGGCTAACAGCTTTTTCCAGAATTTTATAAGGTCACTTTGTGCACATAGAGAAGGAACACACACACACACACACACACACACACACACACACGCACACACACACAGCCCTCAAGCAATGAATGTCAAGAGTTGATGCACAGATAACCCAGCTCCCTCACTCCTTGGGTGGGAAAATTCGGAGTGTTTTACACTGGTCACCGTCACCCTGCAGGATTAAGTTTCATTTGCCCATGGTTGTCCGACTTAGTAATGCATCTTTATTGGCCGTCTTTCCTTCCTGGCACCCCAAACTTCCCGAATAAACTATTGTTCTCACATCCTTGACTCAGGATCTGTCTGGGGGAATCTACTGTGAAATGTTAGGACAACAATAAAGAATCACTGAGTATTTGGAGAGCATAGAAGAGAACGTCCCCAGGCTGGGAGTGAGGGGAGCGGGTGTCGGGATCAGGAATCAAGGAGAGCTTATGGGAGTGGTTACCTCCTTTTGGAAGAGGAAATTCCAGTAAATCTGGTTGTGCAGACTGTGGCACTCTGGATCAACAATGGTTCAGGATGCTGGTTCCTACTACTTAGGCAGGTTCTGCTTATAACTTGAGCAAAGGAAGTGGCACTGTGAAAATAGAAGCGAGGTATAGATAACCTGACTGGTTACAAATCAGGTCTGTCCTGTTTGAACTTCGTGTGAGCAGCTGAGTGCTCATCACTAGCTAAGACTCAGCTACTTGTTACAAGAGCAGAATAGTCTGTCTATAATATATATATACGCAGAAGCTGCCTCTGCCAGGGAGCCGCCACTGGCCTGGCTGATTTGGCCTCTCCCTCCTCCATGCACTTACTTCCCTCAGATCCCTTCATCATCTTCCAGCACTTCTCTTCCCTCTACTTGGGCTCCTCTGTTTCCAACAATCCTTACATACTGGCCCTCTGAGGGCTGTCTCAGGCCCCGTCAATTACGGATTCTGTTCCGCTGATCCCATCTCTTGGCATTGCTTCAGCTATCATCTATGAGCCAAAGGCTGCCAATCCACATCTTCACCCCAGAGTTATCTTTACATTCCAAGAGATACCCAACAGCATCACTCCAAGAAAACCCACGAGTGCTTTCCACATAGCAGCGCTTGAAACAAGTGGTTACTGACATCAAGTGCGGTGGATCTCACTTCTCTCCTGGTGCACAGCTTTCTTTCAAATCCAGTACATGCCCATCTCAGGATGGTTGCATGAATTGTTTATTCTTGGAAAAGCCCTCATCCTGTGTCTTTGGGTTACTGAGTGAGATTACTGAAGGGATCACTGTCCATGGACCCAGTCTTGTAAAGCCTGGATGATTCTTGCTCCATCAGCAGCTGCAAAACCCTTCTCCATAAAGGCTTACCCCTACTGTCCCACATAAATTAGGTCTCTTTCTAATCCTTGTATTTTCTTCTCAAGGTAAACATCATCTTATTTATTTGTGTGAGGACATGGGCCGTGTCTGTCTTGCTCACTATTCTGTAAAGAATCCTTATCCAGTGTCTACAATACAGTAAAAACCCAATCAACTCATTGGATGTATTGAATTAACCACAACCCAATTTACTCTGACCCTGGCACACTGCAAATAAAGTAGAAGATAGAGATGAACATAGCGTGGTTCCTGTCTCCAAGACACTCATACTCTAGTGCAATATGAAAAAGTCCTGTTACATAAACATTAAACGATTCAGAGGCAGCAGAGGAAGGAGCAGGAAGAGAGCAGGATAGGTGTGGCTGCTCAGGGCAGAGAAAAGAAGTCAGTAGCACAAAGCGGCCTGCCTCAGGAGCCGGTGCTGCCCACGCCTGCGCTCACCACATAAAACGGCACTAAATAAAACCAAGTTTCGAAGATGCTGTGGTATTAATGATGACATAAAGGTTTTATGGGCAACATGGGCTGTGACCAAAATTTTGCTACAAGAAAATCAATGGAAACAGAATTACCATGGTGAGGGTGAACATCTCATCACTTGCAGTGGGACAGAGCTGGCGTTTATAGCTGTCAGAGAGTTCAGTTTAAAGTGTGCGAAGTCCTCGTTTTCTTTAGGAGATAATCTCAGGGTCAAGAATGGCAGAACCACAGTGCCATGAGGAGACCCTGGATAGCTAGATATAAAATCATTGGAGTTTATATACCAAGTCCCTTGTTTCTGTCTATGGGATGGGAGAGTAAAGTTATTTTCAGAGGTTTTTTTGTTGTCTTTACAAGGGCATGCTGTGCAGTCCTGGCTGCTCTGGACCTCAGCCATCTGAGTACTAAGTTTATAGTCAAGATCACCGCACCCAGCTGAAGATTGATACGTTGTGGCAAAACCACAAGCTTACGGGTTCCAGTAAGAGTCAATATCCTCCACAAATCCAGATGTAAGATGTTATCGCTTTTGTGTCATTAGCAAACTACCCCAAGACTTGATGACCGAAATCAACAAACATTTATTACTCTGTGATAATTCTGTGATCAGCTGGGTGGCTCTCATAGCCTGGGCTGGCAAGGCTCGAGCCAGGTCCGTGTCGAGCAAGGTGACAGGAATGACATGACCTCGTGTCTCCCATTATCCACGGCTAGTCCTGTTCATGTGGCAGTGGCCACAGTTTCCTCAGGGTAGCCGGAAAGAGCGAGACTCAGTGGGCAGACACATTTCACATTTCTGCTGCGATCCCCTCACTATTGGTCTTTCAGCAGCACCCTTGAAAGAGAGAGAGAGAGACCCAAGGGTGAGTAAAGCGAAGGAAACCAATGTGACCATTTTTGCAGTCTCCCACACAGATAACTGAAGAGCATGTGCAGCAAGCATTGCTGCAGTTGGAGTCCACGTGTCTGAACTTAGGAAAGTTCTCATCCAAAATCCCCCTGGGCAGACCACGTCCAGAGCTGGAGTTCATCACCCGGAACGTGACCCACAGTGGCACTAGTCATTCTGACGACGAAAAGCAGCTCTGCCACCTCTCATTCCCATTTTGATCCAGAACCCAGGTGCAGGTAGGCAGGGGAGGATCAAGGGAAAGTGCCTAGCTTTGCCGGCCGGGACACTGGCTAACATGACCGCTGCTGTGGGCCTCTCCAAAGGGCCATCCCTGTACAGTCCATGGTGTGGGAGGGCAGAGAGCGAAGTTCTCACAGGAAGAAGCCAGAGGGGAGAGGACTGAGCGGCTTCTCTCAAACTTTCAGTCACAGAACGCAACCACCTCCTCCACCCCAAAATTCCCAGCTTTTTATTTCTCAATATAATGGGCATAACCGTGGTGCTACTCTCAACCAACCATATGGCTTCTTACGCAGTTCGTGACACATGAGGCCACTCCCTTGTGCAGTCTTCTAAGGTTGCTACTGGGTAGTGTGGTTTTTGTCCCCTGACAGCTCCAAAGTGGAACTGAACTCCAAGGCCACTCATGCCATTATGACTTGTATTTGGATGTCCCCCCAAAGCCTCATGCAGTTGTGGGGGCGGGTGCTTTTCAGAGGCAGCTGAATCTTGAGTTTTCGACTGATTTGTGGTCTAATGCTAGGAGTAAGGTGTGAGGGCTATACCCGCCCTAGGGCTGCATACAATGTGAGTGACAGAAAGGGGCTTGCTCTCCCCTCCTCTCTTGTTGCTTTTGGTGTCTTCTGCTGCCATGAACGGTTGCCCCTCTGCCATGTGCCACCCTACCTTGGAGCCAGCCAATTATGGACTGAAACCTCTACAAACCATGAGCTAAATAAACCTTTCCTCCCTTTAACTTCGGGCATTGGGTATTTTGTCTCAGCAAGGAGAGAAAAGTAACTAAGACACATACCAAAGCTGAAATAAATTAACTCTTTCATTCCCAGTTCTAAATGGTGTCCAGCTGCTCTAGTCACTGCAGCTCATCCAAGTTTTAAAATGATGTTAAAAATCTAGTGATGGGCCGGTGAGATGGCTCAGCGGCTTAAGCGCCTGCCTGGCAAGTGCGAGGGCCCAAGTTCGACTCCCAGAACCCACATACGAAAAAGGGGCCGGTGATATCGCTCAGTAGCATGGGCACCTGCTGGCGCACGAGGTCCTGAGGTCGACCCCCCCAGTACCCACAAAAAAAAAAATCTAGTGATATTTCAACTATAAAATGATGACATTCAACATTTGAATATAAAATCAAATTTGAATATAAAAATCCCTCCCATTATAAAGTCTCAGCAGTTAAAATTGAAACAAAATGTAAGTAAATTAATCTCCAAAATCCAATTTTGTTCTCAATATCCACAGAATTTTTAGTTGAAATTTTTCATACATAATTATGCATTCACAGGCAATGTTAGCCAATAATATAAAAAGATCCAGTGTATCTTCATAGAGTTTTCCTCAGTGATATAATCTTCCAAAACTAAAGCATAATATTTTACAACCCAGATATTGACATTGACGCACTCAAAATACAGAATGTTCTCTTAGTTTCACAAGATCTCCCAGGTAGCTCTTGTATACCCACACCCACCTCCCTCCCACTCTTACCCCTCTTTAATCCTTGACAGTCATTAATTCATCCTGTAATTTTATCATTTCAAGAATATTACATTCATGGAATTATTTAGTGCATAACACTTTAGATATGTTTTAATCCGCACAATTTTTGGAAGAGTCACCCAAATTGCTGCAAGTGTCAGCACAGTGCACTTTATCCTTGACTAGTATTTCATGGTGTGAACACAGCACAGTTTGTGTCATCATTCGCACACTGAAGGAAAATACAGTTGTTCCTAGTTGCCGGCTGTCAAGAGTAAAGCAATGCCGGCAAGCATTCATGCGCAGGTTTCTGCATGAACGTCAGTTTTTATTTCTGTGGGATGAACGTCCAGCAGTTCAATGACTGGGTTGTATGATATCTGCATGTTTAGTGCTTTAAGAAACTGTAGAACAGTTTTCAAGAGTGCTGTGCTATTTACATGCCCACTAACCGCATAAGGGATCAGTTTTGCCACAGCCTGGCTAGCGGTATGGTGGTTATTTTTCATTTTGGACACTCTCATAGGTGTGTAGCGATAACTCATTGTGATATTAATTTGCATTTCCCTAATGGATAATGATACTGAAACTTCCTGTCTAATACCCTCTTTGGTTAAATGTTTCTTCATGTTTTTGCTCATTTTCTATGGATTCTTTTCGTTTTATTTTTTATTGTCGAGTTTTGAGAGCTCTCTTCATACTCAAAATACTATTTCTTTGGGAGCTGTAACGCTTTGCAAACATTTTCACTCACTTTGTGGGTTGTCATTTCACCAGCTTCATAGGGCATTTTTTGCAAACCAAAAGTTTTTCATCATAAGGAAGTACAACTTACTATTTTTTCCAGAGTTCTACTTTTTATAACAAGTCTGGGAACTCTTTCCTAGATATAAATTCCAAAGATTACCTCTTGTATTTTTCTAAAATTTTACATTTTTGATATATGCCTATGTTTCATTTGGAGCTGATTTTTCATACAATAAGAGATTTTAGTTGAGGTTCATTTTTTTGGCCTTTGTGTGGCCGATTCCTCCAACACCATTTGTTTAAATCCCTATTGAATCACTCTTGCACCTTTGCGGAAAGCCAGTTGGGTGTATTTGCATAGGCTGTTGCTGGTTTCTCTGTTGGGTTCCATTATCTCTGTGTATTTCCCTCCCCCAGACCACAAAGCCTTCATTACTGGGGTTGTACACTACATCTTGACGTTAGGGGGCTCATTCCTACACTTCATCATTTTTCACAATTGTCTTAGTTAGCGATTTACATCCAATGCCTTTCCTCATAAATGTTAAAGTAACCTTACCTATATTTACAAAGAAACAATCTTGCTGAGATTTTTATTAAAACTACATTAAACCTATAGATCAATTTAACACTCGTCATGATTGCTGCGAAGCATCTTCAAATCCAGAAATGTCTTCCATCCTCTTGCTTGAATCACTGGTTTCTTTTATTTATACTCTGTAGTTTTTAGCATATCCTGTACATATTTTGTTAGATTCACTGCTGAGCATTTCACTTACATTTGAGATTTGGACTTAGTTACAGTCATACTTCTGATGCCCATGTGTTCATTGCTAGTATGTGGAGATACTATTGACTTTTACATTCATCTTGATTACTATGGGTTTGTTGAATGTGCTGGTCAGTGCTGTGCTGATCTGTGGATTCTTTAATGTTTTCTACATAGATAATCATGTCATCTTTGGGGCATTATTCACGTCCTTCGATTGCTTCTCTCCTCTGCACTGATGCTAGCATTAGAAGTTGAGGAGAGGGTGAGGGCAGACAGTCCTGCCTTATTCTCACTCTTTGGGGAGAAAATACTAAACTTTCACTCTTAAGAATAATGTTAACTGCAGGATCTTTGTAGATGTTCTTCATTGGCTTAAGGAAGTTATTCATTATTCCTAGTTTTCTGAGAAGGTTTCTTGTTTGCTTTTAATCATGAATAAGTGTTGATGTTTTATTAAATGCCTTTTATGCATTGGTTGGTATAATCATTGATTTGTCTTCTTTAAATTGTTAATATGGTGGATTACACTGGCTAATTTCCAAATATTGACCAGCCCCCATCCCTAGACTAAGCTCCACAGTGGGTTGTTCTTGTATATTGCTGAGTTCTGTTTGTTAGTATTTTGCTAATGATATTTGTATGTATAGTCAAGGGGGATATAGCTTTTTTGTTCCTTTTGTTTTGTCTGTTTTAATTGTTCTTGTTGGGGACCACAAATTCATAATGGCTAATTTTGCATACTTCCCTAAGGGATAAATGGAGGCTTGGGATTATCGGTATCACCCTTTTGAGATTTCCCATTAACTCTTCAGGGATGGGCCATCCTCTCCCACCCACTAAGACTAAACTAAAACCACTAAAAAAACACTCCAGGGCAGGATCCTTCTTAGCATAAGATCATCTCCGCCCTCTTGTCCTCTGAATCTTCTGTCAACCTTGAATCTTCCGCTTAACCCTCCCATCACTGTGTGCACCCAGTAAATAGCGGCTCGCTTGGAGGGTCTTCGTCTCTGCCCGTCCTGAGGCACTGACCTCCCAGCCCCACTGCATGTGTTGCTAAATGTGTCTCTGTTTCTTATTTCATCCTTTTGCCGTACCCATCATACAGGCAGTTGGGGATCTTGCACAGGTCCCCGATAGTTCTTGGTTTCAGTGTCAGCATAATAAAAGCATAAGACGAATTGGGAAGTGTTTTGCCATCTTATAATCTGTAAGAAAATGCATAGAATAGAATGAATTTTTCTCTAAATGTCTAATAGAATTCTCTAGTGAAACAACTTAACCCTGAAGATTCGCAGGGGTGGGGAAGTTTTGAACTGACAAATTCAGTTTCCTTAATAGTTACATAGGGATTCACACTATTTCTGAAAGTGAAGTTTTGAGGAGCTGGTCTTTTGTCTTAGTTGTATATGTGTGTGTATAAAGTTGTTTGCAGCATTTCCATATTATTCCTTTGTTGTCTGAAAAAACTATAGCAATAACCTATTTCATTGCTGATATTAGTGATTTGTGTCTTCTGTGTTTTTCCTGTCAGTTTTGGAGCACATTTGCCAACTTCTTTTATCTTTCTAAAAACCTGCCTCTGTTTCATTCTTGTTTTTCTATTGTTTCTGTTTCAATTTCATTGGTCTCTGTTCTTATCCTTATTATTTCTTTCCTTCTGCTCATCTTTGATCATTTCACTTTTCTAGGTTCCTGACATCAGATCATAGATTATTTATTCATTTTTACCTTTTTCTCTTTTCTAATATATCCTCTTAGTATTATAAATTCCATTCAGCATTGTTTTAGCTGTGTTCCACAATTTGGATGTGTTATATTTTCATTTTCTTTCAGTTCAGTGTTTTTTACTTTATTTCTTTTGAGACCTTTTCTTTACCATGAATTATTCACAAGCATGTTTAGTCTCTACTCTGCTGATCTCATCTTTTAACTGGTGAATTTCCATTTGTCATAATTGCTGATATGTTAAGGTTTAAATCTATCATTTTATTTTTGTCTGTATCTGTTGCAATTTCCACAAGTCCTAGATAAATTAGGTAAAAGGAAAACCCATGAAATTCTCCACTGTGTTGTTTCTAAGGTCTTGAGGTACCTAGTCAGTGTGCTTTCTATTCTCCATTTCTTAGAGTTCCATGGATTGTTTCCTATAAAATATCCAGGATTTTTGTTTCAATTAGCTAGAGAAATAAGGGAAAATACAAGGTATTAGTCATCTTTCTATTTCTGTAACAACATACCTGAGAAAGTCAACTTTCAAGAGGAGAGATTTATTTTGGCTCACGGTTTCAATGTTTCAGTCCATTGTCAGTTGGCTCCATTCATTTTAGGCCTGTGGTGGAGTAGAAACATGATGGTGGAAGGTGTGATGGAGGAAAGCTGCTCACCTCATGGTGTCCAGGAAGCAGAGAGAAAGGGAAGGAGCCTGTGGTGATGCCTCCCCTTCCTCCTCCTCCCCATCCTCCTCCACCTCCTCCTTCTCCTCCTCTTTCTCCTTCTTCTTATCCTTTTATTCCATCTGGGCCCCCACTCCACTGAGTGATGCTGCCCACACTGAGGACAAGTCTCCTCCTCAGTTTCCTGCCCCACATTCCAATCATCTCTGAGGACACCCTTGCAGACAAACCCAGAAGTGTGCTTTACTAATTTCCTGTGCTTCTCAATCCAATCAAATTGACATTCAAGATTAACCATCATACTTTTTTTATGACTTCCCAATAACAGGATGTCTGAAGAACTTTATGTTATCTCCCTGCTTTCAGTTCTACTCAGAATTATGACTCAATGTTTTCTCACCCCGAGACTTCCTTAATGTCTGAAAGTGGAGCACAGCTGTCTTCATCCAGGAAATGGACCCTTTCCTTGAGCAACCCCAAAGTCTAATCGACCCAGTCCATAATCTCTAGCCTTGTTTTGGTAATAAATCTGAGCAGTTAACAGAACATGCACAAGTGTCATAATGCTGGCCTCACACCCACAAAATGACAGGGAGAAAAAGATTTTCCCTAGCTCCTAAAGTGTTCACCGAGGTAATATATGTTCTCAGAAAAAAATGTCAGTCCCTGCTTCCCAAAGGACGTGTGCCCAAAAAATCAATGGGAGTTGAAGAAAGAGAGAGAAAGGAGTAAAATTCCCCTTCTTGTGGATGTCCCAAGGCAGCTGTCCCTATCCTCTGGTGTCCAGAACCCATGCCTGTCACCTGGACACACTTTAGCTGTGATAGGTGAATATGGACAGCAATGAGCAGGGATCTGATGGGAAAATGAGTTACAGGTGGGAAGGACAAGCACATCAGTGGGCAAAAAGGCCAGGAATAGATGAGGGAGAGAAGGGAGAGAACAGATTCAGTTCTCAGTCATGTGGCATCATAAGCACCGTATGAACCTACATGCACAGAAGCGGTTGTATTGGTGTTACATTTAGAAATACAATGGTAAGTGTAAGACAGATAAAAATGTTGAAACAGGGGGGTAGAAAGGGATACACTGAAGCCTTGCTGCTTTATTATAATGTTTTGTTTTGTTTTGTTTTATTTTGTTTTGTGGGTACCGGGGGTCAACCTCAGGACCTCGCGCGCCAGCAGGTGCCCGTGCCACTGAGCTATATCACCGACCTTTTTTTTTTTGTATGTGGGTTCCGGGAGTCAAACTCAGGCCCTTGCGCTTGCCAGGCAGGCGCTTATGCCGCTGAGCCATCTCACTGGCCCCCTATCATAATGTTTTTTGACTGGAGAGTGAACCCAAAACCTTTGTGCTAAGCTGCATCCCCAGACTTTTTTTATTTTATAATTTTTTGACAGGCCCTCAATATGTTACTAAATTGCTCAGGCTGGGCTTGAACTTGAGGTCTTTCTGCCTCAGCCTCCTGTAGTGTGTGCCACTACACCCTGTTTAGCATAATCTTTAGAGTGTTCTATGATAGTACCTATGTGCATGCATTACAAATCTAAACAGAAAATCAATGGACTGCCTGCTCTGGTCTGCCCTCTGCTTGTATCGGCAAAGGTATGCCCACCTCTTCTTACTGTCCCTCTTTTCTCCTACATGCCAGCGGAGCTCATGCCATGTCCCAGTATCAGTGACCGACAGGCCAGAACACAGGTCATATCAGGGCAGCATTTTTCAAGCTGTCCAGTTGTGATCTTGGCTTTGAAACCCAGATTCAAGTCAAATCCAATCCAATCAGCCAGCGTTCATTGTGAACCCACCACAAGGGATGCAAGGTGGCGTGAACCTATCCCTGCTAGTCACAACTGAATCGTGCACACTTTAAAAAGGTAAACATGGGGCTGTAGGTACCCTCAGTGTGAACACTGGTTGTAAGAATGGCCACATGTAGAATAAGCAGGACTTAGAGCCTGTTCATTCGGTGCAGTAGCCCAGGCCGGAAAGGAGGTGTGCCTGCAACACAGCTGCTCCAGATCCCCACACTCAGGTGAGCTGCAGAAAGTCAGGGGAGCCCAGCAGGTCCAGTATATCCAAAGCCATTGCTGCGATGGCTGCAGACGGGTCCTGGAAGGAGAGAGGTGAGAGGGGCCTTGAACATTGGGTAGCTGGAGATCAGGGCCTCAGAGGATGGGAACTTGACCTTTTCAAACAGCAGCACTCAGGAGGCTGAAGCAGGAGGATCACTGTGAGTTCAAGGCAAGCTGGGCCTACAAAGTGAGTTCAAAGCCAGCCTGAGGGCTGGTGAGATAGCTCAGCAGCATAAGCACCTACCTGGCAAGTGTGAGGTCCTGAGTTCGACTCCCGGTACCCACATAAAGGAAAAAAGGGCCGGTGATATCGCTCAGCGGCACAAGAGCTTGCTGGCAAGCGTGAGGTCCTGAGGTCGACTCCCAGTACCCACATTAAAAAAAAAAAAAAAAAAAAAGCCAGCCTGAGCTTCATAGTGAAACCCTGTCTCAAAAAGACAAAAACAACCAAAACCGAAACCAAAAAACAATCACCAACCCCTGGCCATTTCCTGTCCTGGAAAAGCATGGTCTAGAGTCTAAAGGCAAAATTCCCTGGGTCGCTGTGCTTCTTTCCTTATCCCTAGGGAACAGATGGCCTGTGCTTCAGCAGGCTCTAGGGCTGCTCCTATTTAGAGGGGTCAGCAAGTTTCTCAGAGAGACTTACAAATAGAGACCCCGATGGTGTCCTTGACAAAGCCAGGCAAGGACCAGGGGGACCTCACAGGAGCCAGGCTTCCTGACCCCAGGAAACCCTTGAAGAGAGCACAGCTGTGGAAACTTTTCCCCCTCATAGCAGGGTGGCACGGTGGAGCAGGGGTCCCACAGGGTGGTGCAAGGTTAAATGTTCTAGACATACATGCGCACGCCTTCTCCAGCTGTGTGTCCTCGGATGTCTTTTACCTGGCTCCACGCACAGCCGATAGGAAAATTGGGCTGCCAGGCAGTAAGATGCAATGATCTGTAGAAAGGTTCCTTGAGGGGCTGGCATAGAGACTGCCACTGTCAGGGCTGAAGCCCACAGCCTAAATGGCCAGGTTGGACTCCATGCAGGATGGGTGGAATCTGACTGTGACTTCCAGCAAGCTGCTGCAGATCAGGCTGCGAGGATTATGCAGTTTAGTGGTGGAGGTGGAGAGGCGTGGCTGAGCCTAAGCCTGAGGGAAGATGGCAAGCCCAGCGCTGTGGGCACTCTGCGCAAGGCAGGCACACTCCCGGTGTGGGAAGCTCTCACACAGACAGCTGTGCTATGCTCAAGTCTGTGCTGCTTCCAACAAAGGAGCTCTGCGAGGACACCAACTGCCTGGCCGAGGTCATGGACAGGAGAAGGAGCCTAGGCAGGTGGGGGCTCAGTAGGCTGCAGGCTATCTCCCGGGCATGGCCCAGCTCCAGGTGCCATCAGGCCCGTTTTCCCATCTCCGTTTTACCCCCCACGCTCTGTTAATCTTTTTGCTTCCTGCAGACCTTGCCAGACAAGTAGGAAACATGCAAATGCCTGCCCCTCCCTCTGCCAACCAGGTTTATGTCTCCTGGCAAGACCGAGTATAAGTGCCAAATGCACGCAGCTAATTCCCCGCCTGGCAGGAGTGGCCACAAAGCATAAAAAGTGAGTCAGCTCCTCAGAATCATTTGTCGCAAGGGAATGCATGACAAAGTAGGGGAAAAATATGTTAATTTGGCCAGGGAAAAAGTGTCTTTCAATGAATCATGTTCACAGAAGGACTTTGAATTAAACCACTCATGTATTGCTGCACACATTCGTCCATTCATTCACTCATTCAGTGCACACTTAGAAAGGATCAGACCTTATGCGGGACACTGGAGACACCAACCCCAAAGAGAAGCTGGGGCACAAAACTCACCCAGGTCTGAATTAAAGTTCTTTCATTTTCTTGATCAGTAGCCTGGAATAAGCTGTTAACATTTCTGAGACTTCCTTTCTTCATCTGCGAGATGGGGATGGTGGCTACTTCCCAAGGTGTTGTTCAATAAAAATGTGTGAAACGTCAACACAGTGTCAGCAGTGGAAATCGCCATTATCGTTATGATTATCATCATCATTATCATCCCAGTTCAAAGAAATAATAGGTTGCCCTTAAGGAATTCTAAGATACGGTGTTTGCAATATAGCCTAATACTTCCCAACGCCGCCTCTTCTAGAATGAGAGAGGAATGTGACAGTTGAGAGACACAGGACACAAACTCGGTAGTTTCAGTAGGAAGCACAGGCTGCCCTTTCTCCTAGAGTTTCCATAATTCATTTTTGAAATATAAAGACTGAACATGGCCCACAGTTGAGGACAGTGAAAGAATACTTGATACGTGTTTGTGTGAGGACCTGGGCCCAGCAATGGGAAGGGAAGCATCGATCTTCTTTTGATGATCGAGGGCATAGAAGGATCAGAGATGCTGAGAAACCTGTCTAAAGGTATAACCTGTCTCGCTGGTGAAGCCAGTGTTTTATCATGGAGTTTTCTGACTCCAAGCCAGAGTCTTCGCACTGAAACAACTGCAGGACACTGCGAGTCCCCCGTGACATCCATTCTGTTGCAGGGGGGGGTGCTGTCAGGAAGAGGTATCTTCACGGAGGGCTGCAACCAGAGCCTGGTATTTCAGTAATGCCAGCTGCTTCCTAAAACTCTACCCTGCCAGAGACTTTCTATTCACTAAAACTATGAACTTTGAACCCTACTTGGAAGTATTTAAACTCCATCCAGCTGTACATTGCTTCCCAAGATTAACAGGCCACCTCCTAAGCTCCATGTGTGAGCTCACATTGAAGGAGCTGTTAGGTTTGGTGCAAATAAAGACAAAAGAAAGAGATTGAGGGAAGCCTTCATTGCAGGCGTGGGAGGGCTGCAGTAGAGTGCAAGAGACCCTCTGAGGAGGTGGCTGCGGGACAAACCATTTATTGGGTTTAGCTGGGGGTGGAGTCTGGACGGGAGAGCAAGGTGATGTAACGGAAGGGAATTGGGGGATCTTTGATGAGAGTGCAAGAAATGGGGAGAGGAAGTTCATCTTGGACTGGGGAAGAAGAAGGAGGAAGTGGGTGATATGCTGTTGTTTGGGCTCTCCGCCATGTTGGAACACCACCATGATGACTAAGCAGCTTTCATATGGGCAGAAACCCATCAGGAGCCACTTGTGCTAGATCTGACCAATGGTTATGAAGCAGATGCTATCACCCCAGTTTATAGAGGATGATATTGAGGCTCGTATAGTTTGAACTTCTCCAAGATCTCACACTGAATTCAATAATGAATGAGAATTTGAGCACAGAACAGACAGGCTCCACTACTATACAACCTTCCTTTATTAAAAATTCCTGATAAAGTGCCAGGACATGGATATTTTGTGAGCATTGTGAAACTTGATCTGACTCAGAATTCCAAACATTGTCTGGCCACAGTGACAATGGCAGGTCTGGTTCTATGTATTGAGACACTTGGAGAGGCCGAGTGGGAGGTGGAAGCCCCGTGCCTCTCAGGTCCCGTAGAGTGACTGGCCACGGCTATGGCAGCCTCACTTTGTCTGCAATGCGAAGACTACATGTCCAGCAGCCTTGACCCCCAGATGCAGCCTACAGCCAGGCCCCGTCTCTTTGCACCTTAGACCGGGTCTCAGAAGGTTTCACCTCAGGGAGCAGGCCTCCACCCTCAGTGTCTTTCTTTCTCTTTTCATTTTGGCACAGGGTGGCTCCTGGCACAGGGTCCAGCTGAGGCCACCTCAACTGTGGGCATCACTGTGGCTTTGTCTCCAGGATATTGTCTTATATAGTCCCAAATTCCATTCCACAAGGCAGTGGATGGTGACAAGTCTGCCTCAGTGCTTGGCTGGACATAGGTCCCAAAAGCTGTCTTCTCCTAAGGTTCACTGCCTGGAGATCTTGGCACCTGACACCCCAGGAGGACATTTGCCTTCCTCAAAGGTACCCCATGCCTTTGCTTCCATTGCCCACTCTTCTTTCCCCATGACACTGAACTGTCCTGGGAGACCTGGTTTTGTGACTGAGCTCCACCTGCTGTCTCGAGAATCAAGAGCCCCAATTCTCCAGACTGAGGGTGTCTTTAAGGGTAAAACAGATGAGGGAAATGACTACATGTGCTGGGCAGCTAGTGACAGGGTGAGAGCAGCTGGCAGGATGCAGCCCTGACTACCAGTGAGGCAGCCCCAGGTGAGAGGTATCCGCTTCTCAGCTCCTATTTCTGCCCTGCCCTTTCCTTCCCTGGTAGATACAGACCCACTTCTGCATTCAAGGCCTCCCTCCTCCACTCGCATCCCTAGAACTGACTCCCACCTTTCATGAGGGAAGAGTCTTTTTCTCAGAAATGATCATGTCCCAGTGGCTGCTGTGGCGTCCCTGCTACAGGCAGTAGCAGACACAGGCAGTTGGGAATGTGTGGTCTCAGCTCCCTAAACACGTGCTGAGCACCTACTGTGTGCCAGGCCCTATTCTTTGCTTGGTGTGTAGTTGGGCATCAGACACAGCTACAGCCTAAAGAGAAGGCAGGGCCTAAGGTAGGGGTCCTAGTCAGCTCAGGATGCCATAGCTAAATACCACAGTGGCAGGAGGGGCTTCAACAACAGATATTTCTTTCTTACAGTTCTGAAGGCTGAAAGTACAAGATCAGGGTGCAGATGGGATCCAGATCTGGTGAGGACCTCTCCAGGATTGGATTCTGCACTGTATATTCATATAGTGCAGACAGAGAGAGAGAGAGAGAGAGAGAAAGAGAGAGAGAGAGAGATCATCAGGGCACCAGCTGACCCACTGGAATATCTGAGGGTATTACTACCTAGAGCTTGGTTAGGCCTGAATCTAGACCTGGTTCTCTGGGTTTCTGGGCTCATTCACTTGTCTGCTGGCAAATACAAGAAAATCTCGTACAAATGAAAAAGTGAGTTTATTTACAATTTGACCAGATTGAGAGAGCAGCTAGTCCATTCCGTTTCAAATGCACAGAAGCACTTCCAATTATTCTATATGTAGATTTAGTCAAGCCTCAGCCCAGAGGGCAAGAAGTATTGTGTCCTGCCTGGTGTCAGGCCTGGCAGGTGGCAGTTTACAGTCTCAGCATGAGGAAGCTTGGAGAAACAGTTTATCTTTAATAAAAGTCTTAAATTTTAAAAATCCATTTTAAACTTCCATTATATCCCTGGCCTGCTGTCTCCACACCTACCCATGCCTTGTATAAGTAAAGTCTGCATTACTGTGCTTTAACCTGGAGAGTGTAACACTGGGTTCCACAAACACATCCCTTACATTTCTACTTTAAAATTTTACTTTAGCGTAATAGTAGCTGGTTGTGCATCTCATTACCTTTGCCTGAGGGATACAGGAAGCAATCTTTATGTTTACCCACTTGTTACAATGAAAGGCAAGGTGTGTGCATGTGTGAAAAATGTCAAACCAGGATTTTCACTGACATAATGCTCCCTCTAACAGGTTTGGCATGTTTACCTGAGCATCACAGAAGGTATAATACATCCACACCATTCTAGTATTTGTTTTAAAAATAAGATTTCGTTTGAGTTTTCTGGTAGAAAGAAGCAGCCCAATTCAACACAGTGGCACATGAAAAACCATATTTTCAAGTTTTGGAGGAGGTCAAACGTGAGTCATCATATTATTCATGCATAGATGATGAAGATGATCCATTATGGTAAAATACATATTTTCCTAACAGAAGAGTTGTGTTGGTGTATGATGATGATGATGTTGATGATGATGACTTTGCAATTGGCCATGTGTGCCAAAGTTCCTGTGACAGTGAAATGGAGCAAGAATCAACTGATACAGATACATGGAATGCACACCTCCTTGATTCAGATGACGAAGAAAACAGCAATGTGAGTACATTGGTTGAAATGTTGCAAAATGGTCACACAAAATGGAATGATCCAATGTTAGAACTATTTCTGAAAATATAGTGCAGGTCTTGGCAGGGTTGAAATGTATTAGACAGAATGCCACCACTGCCAGTAAATAGTGGAAATTGTAATAGACAAAATGCTACAAGATACTATGAAATACACAAAGTCTGAAATACAAATAAAACATTGTGTATGCACCAATAACCATATTCAAAAATGTATTTATTATGACCTCACTAGCTGAACTGAAAGTATTCATATGTCTGTTGTACTTAGCAGGAATTTCTCATGGTAATCACAGGAATGTAAAAAACTTATGGAAAAGTGATGGTTCACAATATAGCATAAAAACATATGCCCTTGTAGATACAAAGACTTATTATGCTTTCAGTTTAGAAATTTATCCTGGAACTCAGCCATCAGGTCCTTATTCATATAGTAATAAACTGAGTAATATTGTGAACAGACTTGTTTCTCCCATCTCCCAAACTAATCAGAATGTGACATTTGACAATTGTTTTACCAGTTTCCAATTGATGTTACATTTGCTAACAGAGCACAAGTGTACCAGCACAAGAACTGTACACAGGAACAAAGCAGAAATTCCAAATGAAATGGTGCAATTTCAAAACAGAGAATCTTTGGATTTCAGAAAGATTTACATTGGCTTCATATATGGCAAAAAAAACAAACTGGTAATGCCGATATTAACATTTCACCATGATGGAAATATTAATAGGGAAACCTCAACAAAAGGGAAGCCTGAGATGGAAATTGTCTACAACAAAACCAAAGGTGGAATAGATGTTGTTGATGAGTTATACAGCAACTATGACATCACTTGAAACACAAAGCGCTGGCCAATGGTTGTGCTTTACTCTACCCTAAACATGTGTGACATAAATAGTTTGATAATTTACAAAGAAAATAACAAGTACAAAATGCCTTGGAGAAATTTTCTTAGAGGATTGGGACTGGAACTCATAAAAGATCATTTACAGCAGAGGAAAACAAAATGTTTCTCCCCAGGAAACTACACAAAAAAAATTGTGGAGCACACTGGTGAGCTGACAGGTGACCAGGCAGGCACAGCATCCAAAAGACCTACTAAGACAACAGGAAAACCAAAAAGATGTCAACTGTGTCCTACAAGAAAGGACAGGAAACAAAACATACGTGCTAGCAGTGTAAGTGATACTTGTGTATGGAACATGCAATTTTCATGTGTAAAGAATGCCTTGGGTGTGATAGTTGAAGCAAGGATTATTTTTGTTTTAGAGTTCTATTGGTATTTTCATTGTAGTTCACATAGATTTTTTATTTCTGATGTTATCTCTTAGGTTTTGTAAGCAAGTACACAGCTGATGTGAAAATGTTGATGTCTATTCTAAGCACTCATTACACGTTTGATATTTTATTTTATTGATATCTTATTTCCCTGCTAAGTGCATGTTGTACAACACAGCAGGAAGCTCCTGACAAAACAGGAAGAGAAGAGAGGTGACAAGACTGTCACATAGAAAAGGAAAGCTAAGCTCACGTGATGTCCATGTAAGCAAGAGGTGTGCATGGAGCGTGCAGTTGTCATGTGTAAAGACCGCCTTGGGTGTAACAGTTGAAGCAAAGATTATTTCATGGTAGACTCGTGTTTGCACTGTAGCTCACATAGGTTTTTATTTCTGATGTTATCTCTTAGGTTTTGTAAGCAAGTACACAGCTGATGTGAAAATGTTGATTTTTATTTTAAATGTGCAATACATATTAATAATTTAACACTTTATTTTATTGATATTTTATGTTCATGTTAACTGTACATGGCATAATATAATAAGAACCTCCTGACAAAACAACAAGACCACTGAAATGTCAAGTATGTCCTACAAAAAGGCCAGGAAAGCAAAACACATGCACTGTCAGTGTAAGGGATACATGTGTATGGAACGTGTTGTTGTCAGGTGTAAAGACTGCCTTAGGTGTGATAAGCGAAGTAAATATTTTTTATTATAGAGTGCTATTGGTATTTTCATTGTAGTTCATATAGGAATTTATTTCTATTGTTCTTTTTTAGACTTTGTGCACCAAAAGCCAGTTGATGTTGAAAATTTTGGTGCTTTTTCATAAACATTCAATAAATATTAAAAATACAATGCTTTACTTCTGTGATATTTTTTCCTGTTAAGTACTCATCGTTTAATATAATAAAACTTGTAAAATTAAAATTAGTGATTCATCAACAGAAATATTCTAAAGAATAAACGTGGGTTTGACACACCATGTTTATGGGCCTTTATGACAAAAAAATGTGTTATGCTCCATTAAAATCACTGTTATTGGAGTCCTCAGCCAGAGGTCTGAATCTGCAGGTCCTAGCACATCAGATCTGGCCACTCGTCATAAAGAAATCAAGTGGAGAGTGATGGTGGAAGGTGAGAAAGGACGTTTAATCTGTACAGCTGTATGTAGAAGACAAGGAGACCAGCGCTGGCAGCCCTATCTTGGGGGTAGTAGCAGGACCCCCCGGATAGCATGGGCAGGGTGCCAGGAGCAGGCAGAGTTCAGCAGCCTTGCCGGTGCTCTGGCTGATCACTAGCTCACGACGCTCAGGCCAGCCCCCTCTGCAACTAGGATAAGCAAGTTGCAGATGCCGGGGAGTAGTTTTGACTCATCACAAGCCATTCATCAATCAGACCTGTTGTCCTTGGGATCCAAGGTGACTCCAGAGGAACAACTCAGAGCAAAAATGGAGACAGAAATGTCAAGAATTTATCTCGTTTGGAGTAACCCATTAGACATTTGCAGGTTCAAGTGAAGAGTCAACTGTTTTTAGCAAAAGCAGCCTCTAAGTCCTCGAAATAATATTTTTTCATTAACAACACCATAACAGACTACTGAGAGACAGAACTTTCCCTTGATGCTTTAAGGTTCTACTGGACAGAGCAGGCCTGGAAAGCAGACGTTTGGTCTCGCTCTGGAAAGTGGAGCCCACTTGGTAATACAGCCCCACTGATCTGCGGCTACGCAGGATCCAGGCTTCATCCCCCGTAATCATCCCCACCATGCGGCAGGACTTAAATGCTGGTTCCTTTTCCTACCTGAAAATGGGGCATGTGCCTGCACTTTCTCACCTCCTAAAGGTAATGGAATAAAATATGATAAGACATGCAGAAGCAATTTAGAGCTGTATAATATCTTTCTGACTAAAACTCAAAAGTATCTTCATGTCCCTCAGGCACAATGCTTCCTCCTTTTTTAGAAGCATAAATATTCAGATACCCATGCAATCCCTTTTGAATGAAGACCTACATTTATATGTAATGGCTTTAAAAATCCTACTGCTTTTTACTGGTGCTGTTATCAAAATGATGCTCCTATGGCTGTCTTGCCTACAATTGCCAAGCAAATGTTCTTAAAATATTAGTTTTCCCAGGCCTCTCCCTGCTTAGTAGCTCCCCACTGGGTCTAGTCCCAGTTCCTGCTCACTCAGGCTTTGTGGCCCCCTCCCTTGTGCCAAGCACTCCCACTGCACACCCCTGCACCCCATTACATGGAACTCATCTTTGCCTCTTCAGCACAGCAGAGACGGCCACGCTGTGTGCTCTTGGAAAGATGTCATGGTCCACAACAAGGACATCTGTACAAGACAGGAAACTGAGGCTGCATTCCCACCACTGCCCTTGTTCACAGACCTTCTGCTTCCTTGTCACACCTCATCTGTGTGACTGTTTCATGTGTTTCATGTTGCACAGAGTAGATCTGGGAACAGGAATACCTGAATGCAAGCAAACTATACATTCTCTCAATTTTTCTCCTCAAAATGTCTCATCAAATGCACAAGTTTGCCTAACCACCAGCTTTCCTAGCTGTGAAATGCTGGGATGTGTGTCCTGTCAAAGCCATCCTTCCTGGCACCCTCAGGTCAATACCCAAAGCTCTCCTCGTTTGTGTCTTGTTCTCACATTTAGTCCTTCAGCGGCTTACCTCGACCCCTGCATGGAGCCCCCAACTCCTGTGTGGCGTTTGAGGCCCTTTGTACTTTGCTCTTCAAATTCATCTCTATTGCTTCTTGTACTTGTACTCGCAATTCCAACGTGGCCGGACCCCTGTGTGGGTTACACTTGCTCTCACTCCTCATCTTCCTCCAAAATCTGCTGAACATTCTCCCCATTTTCTTCTCTATCTCCACCACCAAGGGCTACATCGGCTACCTTTTAACCCATGGGAGCATCCACCTCCTTGCCACAGCCTCTAAAGCTCTCTGTGGCTGGGTCCGTCTGCCCCTTAGCCTCCTGTCACACCTCCCACAGTGCCCTAGGAACCGGCTACAGCCACACTGACCTCGCTGTCCTTGGCTATGCTCAGCTTGTCGTAGCCTCGAACCTTGGCACGTCCTGCCAAGAACACTCCACCTCAGTCCCTCTGTGTACAGCACTCTGCCATGTCGCACTTTCAGCCATCACTGTGTAACATCGCATATTTACTACTGGCCACGTGCCAACCCCAAGTGAAAATTACGAGAGAGCGCAGCCTGGGCCATGCTGGCTTTGTGGTCTCGGTGCTCAGACACATACAGGGCACTCCGAGGCATGTGCTAAATGACCAGGGCTGCCACTGAGGCAGCGGGCAGCTCATCTCTCTTCCATTTACACATTTATTACATAAGGACGCTGCACTATACCATCGGGAGTCATCAAGCCACCTGTCTACTGTTCCCCCAGGCTGTGAGGCAGGATCCTGGTCACGCGCACACCACTGGCCACACAGTGCCTGGCACAGCGCAGATGCAACACAGCCGCAAAGCCTGTGCATGAGTAATAAAAACTCCAGCAACCCTATCACGGCCTGGAAACAGTGGCATAATTTTGGCAAGGGTCAGGAGGTAACGAGATAAACCTCACACTTTGCACATTAAGGATACAAACCTTGATGTAATTACATGTTGTGCATATTTTTCAAGTAGAGGAATATTAATGAGCAAAGCTAGTCAAACAAAAATGTACACTGTCCTAGCCCCTTTATACAATGTACTTTGGCAAAATCAATCTATGTGCTTAACATCGGGATAGTTATAAACATGGAAGGAACAGCCACCAGAAAGGGACATTGTGAGGTGATTTGTGATGCCAACCGGGTGAGGCTTCTCCATCAGGTCTTGGTTACCAAGACATATTTACCCTGTGAAAAGCCACCAATAGGTGTGATTATCAGTATTTATTTCATGCTTCAATAAAAAGTACGAAAACGTAAGGATAAAGAAGTTTTCAAATTAACAAAAATCGAAAGACTACGTTCCCAGCACTCCTGACTAAGGGTGCTCTGTAGGCAGGAGAAAGAGGCCCGTGGACAGAGCTCGGTTTACTCTCTTCTGCATGGCAAACATAGCTACTACCTCAGTGGCTCACAGCCGCAAATGTGTATTAGAAATCAGCAGCAATGGGATGTGAAGAATATGCTCATTTTTATATAAGAATAAAGAGCAAAATGTGAACTCATATACCATGTACAAAATATATGGTGAATGTTTATAGAAAAGATGCATTGCCATTAATCCCCCTCAAAATATTCCTCCTCACCTTGAACGGACTTATCCCATCGTTCTCGTCATTTCCTAAAGCAGTTCTGGAAGTCCTCTTTCATGTCTTTATAAGGTGTGATTTTACAAAAGACACTGAATGCTGCTGCTGAGAGCCACCGAAAGGAAAGGCAGGCTTGTGAAATCTTTACAGTGTGTCCTTATGTACCTTGTTCACCAATCTGACACCATGAAATTTCTGGCTTTTCCTCCATGAAAGGCAAATGTATTGAATCAATTCAGGGCATAGAGGCAGCCACAACAGCACACTTGAAGACACTCGGGAGAAAGGACTTCCAGAACTGCTCCAGAAAGTGGCAAGCATGATGTGATAAGTGTATTCAAAGCTATCGGGGGTATTTTAAGGGGAATTAATGATAATGCATCTTTTACTATGATAATTTGTCAAGTTAAGCATTCACTGTCTTTTTTTATCATACCTTGTAACATTTTGGGGTTAGTTTTTTAATTACTTTAGCATAATTCCTTGAGATATAGCCAATCTATTGTGTGTCTCAGTCATTCTGTTTCTTTATATCATTGCTAAATTCCACAGTTTATAATCATTTCACCTGTAGAATGTAGTAGCTGCCATGCACATCAGGTACTGTATAGGTTTCTGTGTGAAGGTAAATTTTCATTTCTCCAGAATAAATGTCCAAACGTGTGGCTGCTGAGTGAGACATGAAGAAATGGCTAATGTATAAGAAAGTACCAAACTAATTTCCAGAGTGGCTGCACCATTTTATCTTCCCATTGTAACATCAGGGAGAATGGTTAGCCATTCTGATAGATGCACATCAATAGCTGATCATTCATATTTCCTGTTGCTGATGTTGACATTTAACAACTTTTCATCCGGTTGTATACAGATAGACACAACTATTTTAGGCAACGTCTTCTTATATCTTTTGCCCATTTTCTACTTATACACTTTTCTAAGCCGTTGAGTTCTGAGAGTTCTTTGACAGTCTAAATATGAGTCCTTTATTGGATATATGGTTGTTAAATATTTTGTCCCAGTTTGTGCCTTGCTTTTTCATCCCTTCTACGTGATCTTGCAGGGAACCAATTTTCTGATATTGATGAGGTTCAATTTATCATTTTTTTTCTTTTATGGATTGCTTTTGTTATCAAGTCTAATAATTAGCCCGAACACTGTCTCTGTGATTCTAAACAATTTATTGGTTGATGTTTTATACTTAAATTCACGATTTGTACACTTTTATATAAGATTTGATGCTTAGTTGAGCTTATTTATTATTTTTATCTCTGGCTATGTACCTTAGTCTGTTTTACGCTGCTATAACACATACTTCAGACTAGGTAATTTATAAAGAATGGAAGCTCAATTGACCTGGTCCTGGAAGCTAGGAAGACCAGGACTGAGGTGATAGCACCTGGCGAGGTATCATACACATGGCGGCAGACATCACATAGTAAGAGAGAGAGCAAGGGGGGCCTGAACTCAGTGTACACAAGAAGCCACACTCAGAGTAGTGAAGCCACCACCTCAAGAACCATGCTCATCCCCTTGCGAAAGCAGAGCTCTGATGGCCCAGTCACCCCCTAACCACCTCGCCTCTTCATGCAGTTACAGTGGCGATCCAGTTCCTAACACACCCTTTGGGGTGCTCGGGCCATAGCAAGTTCTAGCTGCTCCAGCACCACTTGAGCTTGCACCTTTCTCAAAAATTAGTTGAGCATTTGCACCAGCAGATTTCTGTGTTATCTATTTTGTTCTGTCGGTCTGTTTGGCCTTGTACAACACTGCCCAGCTGTTGAGTAAACCCTGATATCATAGGTCAATTCCTCACATTTGAAAAGTTCATTTGAAAAAGTAATAGTGAACAGTGAGGGAGAAGCTGGCTCTGCAGAGCAAGCTTGGACTGAGTAAAAAGGGAAAAACCAAGATAAATGTAGACCCTGGAGGATGCAGGGCAGGACATCCTGAGGAAAGCCACGATTGCCCATTTTAGTTTTCTTCGTAAAAAAAAAAATTTTTTTTTTTGTGGGTACCGGGGGTTGAACTCAGGACCTCGTATGCCAGCAGGCGCCTGTGCCGCTGAGTGATATCACCAGCCCTTTTTTCGTATGTGGGTACTGGGAGTCGAACTCAGGACCTCGCACTTGCCAGGCAGGCGCTTATGCTGCTGAGCTATCTCACTGGCCTTGTCAAAAATTTTTAACTAGTCTAGTCTTATGCTTTTCAAAGAGATTTTAAAATAAGTTTGTCTGTGTTGACAAAAATCTTTCTTTCTGATATACCAGGATTTCTTCTCTTATTATTTCATATTTGAAGGACTTCCTTACCCAGTCTTTAACGGTACGTCTGCTAGTGAAATATTCTTTTAGTTTTCCTTCAAATGAAAATGTCTCTATCTTCCTTTCTTCCTGAAGCATAGTTTTTACAGTTTCAAATTTACAGTTTCAAATTTACAGTTTCAAATTCTTTTCTTTCGGTGCTTAGAAAATACTCCACCAGTTTTACCCTGGCCTCTAGTTTTCAGCTCAGATATCCATTTTTACACTACTTTGAATCGTTCTATAAGAACTGTAGCACAAATTTTGGGCTGCTTTCAAGATTTTTCTTCACCTTTAAATTTCTGAAATTTAATTATCACAACTTTTGGCATGGATTGTCTTGAGTTTATGAAAAACTCCTGCTTAAATTTCAAGTTTCTTAAATATGTAGGCCATGGCTCCCATTAACTTTTGGGGCATTTGAGCCATCACATCTTTGAACACTCTTTATCGGCAGTCTCTTTTTTCCTTCTTGGACTTTGTCATGAATTTTGTTTTTGTTGTTGCTGTTATTTTTTAAATCATTACCCCACTTGTCCCTGAGGCTGCATTTATTTATTGCTAGTTTTCTACACGTTGCCCAGAAGGAGTAAATTCTCCTGGTGTCTGTTCTTCTTCACTGATGCTACGTGCTGTTGTTTCCACTTTTCTATAAGCCCAGTCAGCAAGTTCTATTTTAAATTTCTATTATCTTAATTTTAGTTCTAGAATTTCTATTTAGATTTTTTTTCATGGATTCTATTTCTTCATTAAGACTTTCTTTTGTTTCAAGAGAACATTTCTGAAGTCATTTTTTTTAGCATGACGGTTTTAATTCTTGGTCAGGTAATGCCAACATCTGATTGATCAGGTGTTCGATCCAGTTAATTATCTTTTCTCGCTGAACTTGTGATTTTCCTAATTGTTCTTAGGATGGGCAATTTTTTTATTATATCCTAGATTTTTGAGTATTATTTAGGCACAGGATTCTGCTTAAGTCGTTATTTACTTGGTCATCACTGTTTACATTTATCACAATGGCCCTTAACTACTTTTACAGTCTGTGTTTCCAACCACTCTCTGACTATCAGAAGTGTTGGTTTGCTCTTTTGTCCCGCTCGGGTGGGGTGGAGCCCCGAGCTCTCCCTGGGCTGCTCTCCCTGGGTTCTGTGTCAGCAGGGAAGTGGGGTCCATCTCTGGGTGTGGACAGCACTTTCCAGGCAGGGCCTTCCCCTAGCAGGACCCTTCTGTCCACTGTGGCAGTGGACAGCTGCAGGTTAAATGCAGGTAGAGTACACAGGCGCAGCCCACTCTTCCTGTCGGGAGGAGAGCGCGGGGCTCCTGCCGCGGAGGACTTCTCAGACTTCTTCCAGAGGAGAAGCAAAGCCGAAGACAGCGTCTGCACTTCAGCACTGCTCCTGGGTGTCTGTTGCTCCTCTGACCTGCACGGCCCCACTCGCGGCTGCAAGCTGCTGGGTCTGAGAACAGCCTCTCTCTCTCTGAAGCTCATTCTCCTGAGTGGTGTAGAATCTCCACCCAAGGCTGTTAGGCGTTCTGTGAGGAGCTAAGAAAATACTTCCTGGGCCGTCTGATCCTGTAACACAACTACGGTCATCAGGCACTGATCACTTCTGCTGTGAGAAATGCGTGCTGTGCCAAGGGTCCCTTACAGGACGAGAAATTAATGCAAGGCTTGTCAGCGTTACAAAACATTGGCAAGGCTAAATTAGCCCATGCAGGTGCAATCTCTTAACAAATTGTAAAGTAATGGCTTGATGTTCGCTATTGCTATCTTTACGCTCCTGCTTCCAGCATCGTCGTGTTTCTCTTGTATGTTCTTACCTAGTTTGCAAAGCAGGAAAAAGGAAGCCTGACAATTTGAGTTCTGAATGCCAGGCTGCTATTTCATCCAGCTTTAGGTGGAAAGCTCTATGTTGCCATAAAAGTGGCATTGGGACACTCTGGGTGCCTTCATGCCACACCCGGAAGCTAGATGCCAGCTAGCATGAGTGAAGGAGGGGATGGAAGTGAGGCATTTCCAAACGTGGTTTTCCAAAGGAAGAAACTGTAAGGCCTGCTCATCAGAGGAAGTGGATTTCTCCTCATTCCTGTTGTAAAAGTTATGAATCCAGCCCAAATGTCTACATAGGCGTGATGGACAGCATGGGAATTATCCATACTCTGTGACTCCTTTTGTCCCTGGGCTGCTGAGGAGCACTTTGTCACCTGGAGCCAACCCACACGCCTGGCCAGGGCAGAGCCTCCTGCGGTAGAAGGAACCACCCGGAGTCCCCGAGTGCCTGCTGTCACTCAGCCCCACACAGGCCGCCTCGCAGTCATTTGGCGGAGCAGCTTGTGTGGCTCCTCTGTGTACTGCAGACAAGCCAGCAGCTGCTTGAGTGAGCTTGGACAATGAGCCACGATTCTCCACGGCCCGTGTTTTACTGTCCTTTAGAGCCCTGCTCTTGACTGACAACCATCTTTTTATGGGAGTCCATTACAGTTGATTAGATAGCACTGAAAGCAAATCCCATCTCTACTGCCTTACAGCCCAGGCGCTCTCTCTCCTGGGAATGCAAGAGAAAGCAAAAATAAATACATCATGGAGGGGCAGCATCTGGCAAGCAGGGACCGCTGGGATGGGGAGGAGGGATGGCAGGAGGCTAGGCCCACGCCACCAGGCAAGGCTTCAGACAGAGCTGAAGAAAGAGGTCTTCTAGCACAGCATGGTAGGTGCAAGAAATAGACCCCCTACACCCCTGAAAACAGACTTCCTTTGCCTCCAGCCTTTCCCTTCCCATGTAGGCGTCTCATGCTACCATCCCGCCATCTGCCAGCAAATCTACCGCCTGCCCACCACATAATCAAGGGAACTTCAAGGTCCTTCCTTCCTTCCCAGTCCATGCCATATTTGTGGCACATTGTAATAAGGTTGTCAGCAAGGAGATAACTTATTTTTTCCACACCATGTTCCATTTATTAAGACAGGTGTGTCACTATAAGTGTGACCCTATGACACCTAGTCTCAGACTGGGGCATGGAGACATAAAGAGACTCCACTCTTTGGCTCATCCTCCCAAAATAGGATGTGAGGACAGAGTTCTGCAAGAGTCAGGAGGGCTGGGGATGGAGTGGGTTTGGCTCAAATCCACACGTACAGGCTCTTCTTACCAAGGTCGAGTGGCTATCACTTAATGAATACTTCCCCATTTGCTGTATGTCCTCAGAATAATTTCCCTGGGTTTGATCTTTCATGAGTTCCTCCTGTTAAATGATGCTTTGACTGGTGACAAGTGCTGTGGCTTTGTTCCTCACTTTTCCCTCCTGGAGCTTTGTTGCCATCAGGAAGAGTGTGAGGTGACAGGAGTTAGCAGCCGAGTCACTGTGTCCTTCCAGAAACTGCACTAGAGCCAAGTTATTCATCCTGCCTCACATGCTTATACCCTAATCCCACACTGACCCCAGCCACTTGGCACATCCCCATGAGCTCAGGGCTGAGCCCTACAACAGCAGCCCTGGAGCCCTTCCTTGCTGTGACTTCAGGGAGATGAGGTGACCTCTGAGCTGTGATGGCAGTGATACTTTGCTTTGGTGCCTTGAGGACTTGGATGTGCCCAGCCCATCATTCAAATCACTGCCCCCTCCATACATCTTTTCCTCTCACATCTTCTGCAGCAAATTGTGCAAGGACATGTAGTTCTTCACTCAGTGTGTGTGGCACTGGGGATGGAACCCAGAGCCTTGCCCGTGCTGTGCACACTCCCTACCACTGAGCGATATCCTTCTGTGTGTTTCTTGAAAAGCAAAGGGAAATCAGGACCTGGCCCCCTTGTCCTCCTCCTTTGGAGATCCAGGGTCTCCAAGACCTCTCAAAAGTGGACCACAGATAGGGATAAATAGGCTCCTAAATGGGCAGTTAACGTACATATTCTCAAGCCCTTCCACATATCTGCTAAATCAGAAAAAGCTACAGAGACAAACAGCCTGAGCCTGAACAGGCCCTGCAAGTGACTCTGATGCAGCTGAAGTTTGAGAAGCTTTGGTCAGGGTCAGCCAAGAAGCAGAAATGACCCTCCTCCCAGAAGTGGGCTCTTCCTCGGTCCAAACACCCTTTAGTCCCCAGCACTACCTGGAAGAGGAAGTCCTGGAGGAGAGGGTAGAGAGCAAGCGAGAGAGGCAGGAAACCATCAGAAAAAGAAGGCATCATTTCATCATCTGGGGGCAAGTGGCCTGGCAGCCCACCCACTGGTGTTATGAAGCAGACCTTGGAGGAAGGCACCCTGTCCCTTGCTGGGTACCGAGCACCACCCGCTGCTCCACTCTGGCTTGAGGAGCCCCGGCTACAGAGAGAGTGGAGTGCTCCTCACCCAGTAGGTTCCTTTGTGGCACTGAGGGATGACTCACAGTGTACCTGTGAGTACTCATTGTGGAGTAAGGGGTAGTCTCTTACTTTTCTAACTGCTGAGACACAATACCTGACACCCAAAGTTCAAGGAGGAAAGGTTTATTTTGCCTCACACTTTGTACAGTTTCAGTCCATAGTCGGCTGGCTCCAAGGCAGGGCATGGCAGAAGAGCACTGAAGGGGAGCAATAGTAGTTCATGTCATGGAAGGCAGGAGGCAGCAAAAGCAGCAAGCAGCAGCAGCCCTCTTTCTGTCTCTTACATTCCATCCTGTCTACCTGCCCTTTGGGCAGATAGCACTTATATCCAGAGTGGGGCACCCTTAATCCCAGCATCACGTCATTAATTCCAACATCATGTCCTTAATCCCAACATCACATACCCTAGATCCAGCCACTTCCAAAAAGCTCCACCTATTACATGAGGCTTTGCAGGGACATCTAGATACAAGCCATAACATTACACCCCTGGCCCCCATAAGACTCATGCTAATCCCTTTATACATAAGCCATTTAGTCCATCTCCAAGAGTTACCAAAGTTCTAACAGTTTCAGCTTTGCTGAAAAGTCCAAGTCCAAAGTCTCTTCTGAGATTGCATGCAAACTCTTAGCTAACAGCCCCGTACAAATGAAAAGAGAATTAAACACTTCCAACATACAATGACATGAAATAAACATTACCATTCCAAAAGGTACAAATGAGGGATAAAAAGGAACAGATCCAAAGCAAGTCCAAAATCCAGCAGGGCAAATATTAAGTTGTGCAGTTCCATGTCCAGCATCTGAGGCAATCTGTGGCAAGATGTGAACTCCAAAGGGCTTGGGTGGCCCCACCCTTATGGCACTGCAAGTGGTTGTAGTTCCCAAAGCTTCTCTCTTGGGCCCACTTTGCTCACTCCTTGCAGCTTTCCTCAGATGATTCATTTTCCTGGCTTCTCCAACATTCTGAGGTCTCCACTGCACCTTTGGCTTCACAATCACAGCTTCACACACCGCCCTCTCAGGAGCACACTGCCTGGACTCCCAGGTCTTCTTCTGAAATCTGGGTGGAAGCCTTTCTGACCCCACAACTCTTGCATTCTGCATGCATCTAAACCCAGCATTATGTGGATGATGCCAAGATCTGCTGCCAACTGGAACAGTAGCCAGGCTCCCTTCCCTCTTGGCTGTAGAGGTCAAGGGCCTGGGTCACTGAACACTCTGAATCCAATTCCAAGGAACAAATTCTCTAGCCTGCCACCAATCTGGAACATGGTGTCCTGGGGCTCTCTTCTTTAAGCAAAGTCTTTCACTTTTGCAACCTTGAGGTTGCAAAGGATGGAGTCCTCCTGCTTCTTGTGATGCCCTCAGGCCATCTTTTCCATTGTCCTGGTTCTTCTCAGCAACCAAGTTATCCTCTGCTCTATCTTTGCAGTCCACAGCTTTACTTGATATTCCTTTCTGGCCAAACTCAAAACATTTTAAATCATTCTGCTTGGCTTTTTACTCTTGATTCTCAACATAGATTTGACTAAAATCTACCAACAGTAGCCAGTCTAGTGCCTCAATATTAGACTGCCTTGAAATTTTTTCTGCAAGATTAATTAGCCTGCTGCCCTTAATCTCAGCTTCAGGCAAAAACCTCTGGACACAGGCAAAATGCAGACAAACTTTCTCCCAAGCCAGAACACACAAGATCTGTAGTCCAAATGCCAATGCAGTCCTTCTTCCCAACAGAAACCTCTTGTGCCTGGTCTTTACCAGAGGCATTTCTGTCAGCATTCTGGTCTTCTGAGTTCAGACCAGAATCTCCTATCAAGTACAGCTTAAAGCACTCCAGGGCTGCTTCTTCAGCCAGCATCTCCAATCCTTTCCAAACTCTTTCCACAAGCCAGTTCCAAATGTTCCTAAACCATATGGTCAGGAAGTGTCACACCAACAATCCCACTCTTGATACCAAAATGAGACAAAATATCAGACACCCAAAGTTAAAAGAAGAAAGGTTTATTTTGCCTCACAGTTTGAAGAGGTTTCATCCCAGAGTTGGCTGGCTCCAAGGTAGAGTGGCATGCCACAGGGTCACCACAGAGGAGAAACAACAGTTCATAATGTGGAAGGGAGGAGGCAGCAAAAATAGCAAGTAGCAGCAGCCCTCTTTCTGTCCCTTATATTCCATCCAGTCTACCTGCCCTTTGGGTAGATAGCACCACACCCAGGGCGGGGCACCCTTAATCTCAGCATCACATCCTTAACCCCAACAGCACACACTCTAGATCCAGCCACCTCCAAAAAGCTCCACCTATGACTGCCTGAGGCTTTTCGGGGACATCTAGACACAGGCATAACAGGGTGAGTGAGTGGTCGTGTAAGAGTCACTGGTATCTTGTCCCTCAAGGCCATCCTGAGGGATCCTACTTTCTCAAGCGTCTTAGTTTGCGAGAGGTGCAGACTAAGTGCCACAGAGGAGAGGCTTCCATCTGAAAGGAACAAATTTGTTTCTTCACAGATTTGTAGGCTGTAAGCCTACTATCAAGGTGTGAGAAGGGTTTCTTACTCCCAAGGCGTCTCTCCTTGGCTTGTAAATGTCATCTTCACTCTGTGTCCCCACGTGGTCATCCTTCTGTATGTGTCCTGTGTCCTAATCTCTTCTGATAAGGACATGAGTCATACTGGATTGGGCTCCACCCTCATGACTTCATTTTATCTTAATCACCTCTTTAAAGTTTCAAATAGTCACATTCTGAGGTCCTGGGCATCAGGACTGCAGCATATGAATTTGGAAGAAGGGAGTTACAATGGTTGAACTAAGTAACAGAGAGATTCTCTTAAAATTAATGCACTGAATTGGGAATGAACATTGCCACAGTAATGCATGTGCCACAATAAACTATGGGCATATCCAAGGAGGCAAAGGGAAGCAAGGGTTTTTAAAGATAATGTGAGGAAGGTTGCATAAGTTGTTTTGCAGCAGTTCTCCCTGGATACAAAGATCAGTAATGAGAGTGGCACTGGTCCAAGGCTGGACAGACAGCTTCTGGGTAGACACCCCTGCATGAGTCTTTGTGTATAAGCTGCTGTGACCTTTGGGCAAGGCTGTGGTTCTGGCAGTCTTTTGGGTTCATTCTTGTTACCAGACAGACATGCATGAGATTCCATCCTTCATTGCCTTCCATTTTTTATTTCATTTTGTCATTGTTAGGACTTGACACGAGTGACTCTGTTTTGATTCTGACAACTTTCACACTTCACTGCACAATACCAACCTTCCGGGAAGTCTGAAGCCAAGAGAGGCTGCTGCCCACGACTGCTCAGAGTGCTGCTAGCCATGCAGGACTTAGCTAGGCCCGCCGTCTCCACAACGCTGGCCAGCCCTGTCTCACTCAGCTGCTTCCCTCCCACCTATCCCAGCTCACATCTGGCTGCTCAGAGGCCCCAGGCACAGCTGGTCCACAGGGCATAGTCTTGTACAATTAGCCCCTGGCTAAGCCCAGAATGCATCACCACAAACCACATCCACACTCAAGCAGAGGCTGTCGGTCAGTGTTTCTCTCCATGAATCCAGATGAGGGACTTAGGCTTTACTGGAGAAAGGACATCACAGGCCCTGTGGTACCCAGTGAGTTCTCACAACAGCCTCTAGCTTTGTTCCCTCTCTCTCTCTCTCTCCCTCTCCCTTTTTTTTCTCTCCCTCTCTCCCTTTCTATCTCCCCTCCACTCAGTAACCATGTAATGATGAATGTCCTGAGAGCCCCCTTGCTCATCCAGCACCATGACACAAGCCTCCCCTGTCTCTGACCCCAGAGCACAGAGGTGACACCTGAGCCAGTGCGTCTTTCTACACTGCCTTCGTAGTGAAACCAACAACTTGGACAGATTGTTATTGCGTCTGCCCTCACTGTCCCATGCTGAACAGACCCAAGGTGGTGCCTCGTGAATCTGTCTAAAAGGGGTTCTGAATTTAAGTTAATCACTTTCCAACCCAAGAAACATGCGTAGCAAGAATGCTAATTTCTTTAGGACATACATCTGTGCACCTGCTACTCTACTGTCATCATCAAGGTGTGTGTGTGACAGGGCTGTGGGGCATCAACCAGATGCAGCCAGATCCCGACAAGTGTCTTTGTTCTCTGTACTTCTACTTGAAAAACATGTATAAGAAAGCAAGAAAAAGACTTATTTTATAATACACACAACAGTTTTGCGAGTTGATGATTTGGTGCCCTTGCTGAAGATAGCCATTTCGCTCCTCCTCCTCTCGCAGTTAAGATAATTGCTCAAATAACACCTTTGCACCCTAAAAGCTGAGGTTGGATCGCAAGCTGCAAACCACTTCTCAGAGCCTGAGGTAAAGAGCGCAGCCCATTTGCCCAGGCAGCTCCATGCGGGATATGCTGTCCAGCTGGTTTTGTTAAAGTCTTAATGAGCACATTCTAAGTTAACTCTCTGGCAATTATTTCCCAGTGATGTATGACAAGTTGCTGTTTGTACAGGCTATGAAATGTTACCGAGTTTCATTAATTTGCCCTTCATTAGCTGTATAATTTTGCTAATGATCCCTTCCACACAGAACACTCTGCCCTCAGAGATGCCGGCTCATTGACGAAGCCTTAGAAATAGTAAGTAGCACATGCGGCCCTTGCTCCTATGATACCCACCAGTGACCCCAGAGCTCTCTCCCTCTGCATCTTGCTTCAGCTTCTAAGTGGAGCAATCTCATATTGATGAATGAGTAATAACTCTGCATATGAAATTGCATGTTCGGCAGAAGGGTAGGAATGTGAAATTAGGAAATCCGTTAATTTACACAATTGCCCTGGAGGGATGAGGCTGTTCGTCATTGACTCTCTTTCCTCAGGGCAGGCCTAGACACATCTCTGCTCCTGGCATGGTTCCTGTGCTGGTCCAGTCCTGGACAATGATGACTACAATGAGGGAGGCCACTGATCCATCGGGGACAAGAGCAGGGGGCGTGGAGGCTGCGGAGGAAGCAGGGTGTGTAGTGCTGCAGAGCAATGAGCTCAGAATTACTCCAGCCTGGGAAGAATTTCTGACCCTGCCGCTTGCTTCAAGACTTTGAAAGGGTCACTGTGCTTTCTGAAACTCTTCTTTTCATCTGTGAAATGGAGACACACTTCACAGGGACGCTCAGAAGGGTGAACGATGGAATTATGGGAGGCGTTTGGGAAACAGCAGAGACCCAGAGAAATGAGTTGCCACTCAACCATGAAACAGGAAAAAAAATTAACCAAGTCCTGACAGCAAGGAGCTGAGGAGAGGGAAGGACAAGGTCCCTCATTAACCTCCAAAGCTGAAACACAAGTGAAAGTCTTGTTCTGTAGTGCCGGAGATTGAATTTAGGCCCTTGCACATCCCAGGCAAGCACTTGAGCACGGAAATATACCTCAGCCCTTCTACTAAGTTTTTATTTTGAGACAGGGTCTCATTAATTCGCACAGACTAGACTTCAAGTTTTGATCCTCCTGCCTCAACCTTCCCAGTAGCTGAGATCACAGTCATGTGCCACCTCACCAAGCAAAAGAAAAAAGGATTTTTTTAAAAAGTGAGGAAAGTCCCCAGAGGAGAGAAAACCAGATGAGCTCTGTTTGCACCACCTTCGCCTGCAGGAACATAATTGTAACCCCAGCAGGCTGAGGGCAGAGGCCGGGAGCACGCCTAAGGTCACGACAACTGCGATGCACCCACGGGGTCTGACGCCACCTGTGTCCACAGACAGAACTCAGAGAGAAGCTTGGCACTGCCAGGTCTCCATCTAACCAGTGGGACACTACGAACTGTCATGGTGGCTGGGGGAGCAGTGCAAGCACGGGGCACTGTGGAAATCCCCAGGTGAGACGCAGCGGCCCCGGAGTGTGGAAAGGAGCAGGAGCGTGGAAAGTGACAGTGGAGGCTGCTTGGGAATCTACAGAAGACTCGCACCGAGCAGCAGAGTGTTAGAGCCGGGACGGAGTGGAGAGGGGACTGGAGAAGGGGGACCCAAGGCTCTGAGCCCTCTGAGCCCTCATTCGACAGGACTCACTCCTTTTCCTCTTTTTCCTTAGGTTTATCAGGAAATATTTCAAGTCAGTGTAAGGCAGAGTGAGTAACATGGCGAAGTGTCAGTGTCTGGCATGTGTGCTTCATGTTTTGTTTTACAAAAATATCAGATTTCGGGCCGGTGAGATAGCTCAGTGGCATAAGTGCCTGCCCAGCAAGAGCGAGGTCCTGAGGTCGACCCCAGGTACCCACGTAAAAAAACAAAAAATATCAGATTTCATGGCCACATTCTTTGCATCCTTACCAGACCCCACCTGCCTCTTCCTCCCCCTTCCCCAGGTAATCAGCGCTCTGGAATCAGCGTTTTTATAACTGCACCCTGTATACGTAAATTCATATGCAACATATGGTATTTTTCCAGGTGCTCACAAAATTCACAAAAATAGCATATTGCACTTTTTCTACACACAAGCTTTCTTTTCTAGGATTTGTTCATGTGGATCTGAACCACGCATCTAAATCTGTGTGGAATTTAGGTGAATGAATATACCACGACTCACTTGTTTTCTCACTGATGACGTGTTTAGCCAGCTTCCTGTCATTCTAATGAAACACTGAGGTCATCAACTTGAAAAGAGAAAAGGTTTGTTTTGACTCAAAGTCTGGAGGTTGCAGCCTGTGGTCAGGTAGCCCCATCGCTTCTGGGCCTGTGACCAGGCAGACAACGTGGCAGGAGCACGTGGAAGAGGAAAGCTGCTCACTTTGTGGCAGCCAGAAAGTAAAAAGAGAGAAAAGACCCGGCTCCCACATTCCCTTGCCAGGGCACACCCCCAGTGACCTAAACTGTCCCCCAAACTCATCTCCCATAGTCCCACGCTGAGGACAAACTTAACCCACGGGCCCTTGGGAACATCCCAGATCCAAACTATAGCAAGAGTTTCATTTCCATCTTGCTGATTAGAGCATTTGCAGATGAGCCCCTTTCACCTGCCTCCCATATTCACCAGCACAAGAGCTGGACATGATTTTCCTGCGTGTACCACTGAGCAGGGTGGGGGAACGTGCAGCTCCTAGGTACAGGCGTTTGCACCACACCAACGCAGCGCCAGGCCTGCCTCCTGGCTGACACATTGCACTATCAGACTTGTTTCACCCCACCTGGACAAGGATGAGGTAACATCCTTCTGTTGTTTCGAATGCATTTCTGATTCCCGAGTGGCTTAAGCATCTTGTCAGATGTTGATGGGCGAGCCCAGCCTTCTCTCCTCTGAGTCACCGGCACGGACCACCTCTGTTCACTGTGGTGTAATGTTTCCATCTTGATTTCCAGAGCCCCTTATCTATTCTCATGATCACAGCAAATTTGCTTGTCAAATATCTCCCTCTACCCCATAACCTTTCTTTAAAAAATTTTGTTTGTTCTAGATTTCTGAAGCATCATTTTATTACTCTAATACATCAGCTTTATCAATGGTTCCCTTTGTGCTTGTACCTTTTTGTCTCTATTATAACATCTTTCCCTACATTAATATAATAAAGGAGTATTTTCTTCTAAACTTTTCAGTTTTTATTTTTCACATTAGGTCTTCAGCCTCTCAAGAATACATCACTTGTGTAGTGTGTGTTAGAGATCTACTTTTGTGTAACTTTTCTGTAACAGAGCCCATTGTCCCAGCACACACATTGAGCAGCTCATCTTCCTCCCATCTATTTGTGATGACACATCCTTACAGTGTACATCTACCCGAAGATTCTTTGAGCTCAAGATTCTGCTCAGTTCTGGGGTCCAAGACACCCTGTCATGTCTCTGGAAGCTTATGCGAGGGAGCGAGGACAGTGAGGAGACAGCAGCCAGTGCTGGGCTTGGGATAAGGACCGCCGCCCTCTCATTAGTTAAAGTACCACGCTGCCATCTGCCTTATATCTTACAGGAAAAAAAGTGACCGTCGTATGAAAATCTCTGGCCTCTCCTCTCTTCCTCTGGACAGGAGTCAGTCCACTCCTTTCTCCCGCCCTCCTGGGAGGAACAGACTTTCCTGTAGACTGGAACTGCAGTGAAACCAACCAACAGCAGACGCAGACAGCTGGGCCACAGTGCAGCAAACTGCAAAAACTAGCTACTGGCAAAAGAGACACACTGCTCCAGAGCAGAAGGTGCAGAGAGACTTGAAGGCTAATCCAGTCCCCATGTCCCCAAAGTGCATCTGTCCTGAAAATTTGTACTAATCACCTAAAACGGAAGAGAGGAAAACTGAGTGGCCCTTCTGGTGTCTGTGTGGTATGAAGGCAGGGACGGGTGGGGATGGGGAGACATGAGTGCGAAAGAGGACACTGCCCCACAGCACTGTTTCTGCTGTGTGCTCATGGAGTTTGGAGAAGATCCCGGGCCCAAAGGCATCCCTCATGGGAAAATTATTTGTCCTCAGCTCGCCGAAGCCCAGAGGAGGACAGGAGAGGCCCCGTAAGGAGAGCTGCATCGCGGAGACCTATGGCTGTCTGCTGTGGACACTGAGTTCCTGCGGGTGCCTCCCAGCCCAGTGCTGCAAAGATGCCAAGACCCAAAGCCCTGCCCCTGCCTTCCTGGCGCACCGAGGAAGAGGAAGGAGTCAGCTTCAGGAAGTGTGGGAGAGGAACTGTGTCACCCACGCTGCACCTGGCCTGGCGGGAGGGAAAGAACGTTGGGCAACTGTGGAGAACTCACTGTGCGAAAACAAAATAATAGAATGAAGTGAAAAAATAAATAAATAAAAACGAGTATAAATACATGTAACTTATCATGTTACATAAAAACACTATGAAAAGCCAGGCATGGTAGTGCATGCCTGTAATCCCAGCACTTGGGAAGCTGAGGCAAGAGGATCCCAAATTTGAGCCCAGCCTGGGCAATTTAGGGACTTATCAAAATGCTATTTCAAAATAAAAAAGGGTTGGGGAGGTAGCTCAGTCCAAAGACCCTGGGTTCTACCCCACTACTGGGGGAAAAAAAAAAAACCTAAGAAAAGAAATAAAAGGAAGGGGCTGGAAATGTGGCTCTGGGTTTAATCCCCAGCACTACAAAAAAAGAAATACAGGAAACGTATGAATGTTTCTTTACTTGACAACATAGATTAATGAGAACACAAATCCAAACTACCAGAGAAGGGGCAATAAGGCAACAAAACCACAGATGAGACCAAAGAAACACTGCAGATGAGGGCACAAACCAGAGACCAGAGCAGCATGGTGACCCAGTCCTGAGCAGAGCCAGACGGTGGCCTGACACCTGACGACAGCAGAAGCCAAGCGCAAGCGACTGGCAGTCAGAAGACAGTCTGTGGGAAGAGACACGGGGCGTGTGGCCTGAGGGTCTCCAGGCCTCCGTCGAACGGGACCAAGCATGCTCTCACACAGGAGAACAACTCCCCCAGGGGGTGAACCTTTTTCTTTCCCTTAGCACAAACATACATACAACATTCCAGGGACATGGAGCACGTGAATTAACCCCACAGAGGTCATTGATAAGGTGTGTGAGCAAGGAGCAGAGAAATAGCATCAGATTTCTCTTTGCTACCATTCAATGTGATAGGCACAGGAAATTAGCTCCAAATATTCTGAAGAAAAGAATATTCAAGTAAAACCACTCTGGAGGAATCATCTCAAAGGCCATTCATCTCCAGAAATAACAGTTATCTTCTGCCCAGCTCAAAAAGGAACCAATAAGACAAAAAGCCACTCACAGCAAAGGGCAGCCAGTTGAAAATGCAGGAAGGAAGAAGCCAGAATAGAGTATGGAGCCGTACTGTATCAGTGACGAAGATCCGCGGGAATTCTTTTCACAGACGTAGAATGTAGACACGGTGGATGGGGACTGGCGATGGGACAGATACGATGACCGACTATGGCCAGGAGTCACGAGGGGGGCAGGCACGAGAGGACAGTGCCCCGCCTGTGTATCCCCAAGACCTGTGGTCATGACCGCGGCCTCTTCACGTCTTTCACAGCCTCTTTTCTTACCCTCAGGGAGATCTACTATACAATAATCAGATTTCCTGTATGAACAAACATGTAAGTGAACACCTACTAATTTTACCTCCACACCTTTTTATTCTATTAAATTCAAGTGAAAATATTACCTTTACAATTTCCTACTTTTTTTTTTAATGTGGGTATCGGGAGTTGAACTCAGGACCTCGTGCTTGCCAGGCGGGTGCTTATGCCGCTGAGCTATTTCACTGGCCCCAATTTCCTACTTTTTAAAGACTCAGTGTACTTATCTATATATCCATTTCACTCTCATAAAATGATGTATTCAACATGGTACTTGCCTAAATTACAGTAGGTATTTATAATTTATGGGATTTGAGGAAAATTATTTTTTCAAATATCTGTTCCTTTTCATACGGGTTAATTTCTTCAAAATAAACATAATGGTGTAGGGGGAACATATGTGTTTTATTTAAAGGGAAGGAAGAAAAAAGTATTATATTAATCGTGGTCAGAAGAAACATGGGAAGTCTTTGTTTTGTTTGTGTGTTCATTCGTTTGTTTTTTCAATGCTGGAAATACAAGGCCTTTTTGCTAAGCTAAAGGCCTTTTAACATTTTTATTTTGAGACAGGGTCTCACTGTGTCGCTAAGATGCTCAGGCTGGGTTAGAATGTTCAATCCTCCTGCCTCAGCCTCCTACAGTGCTTGGATCACAGGTGTACACCAACATGTCTAGCTTCCCTTTTTCTGTACTAATTTGCATTTTTAAACTTCGCTCTCCCCCAGTGACTGCGCATGTGCAAGCAGTGAGGCGCCAGGAGGAATGCATGCCGGCACCGTTGAGTTGGCCCTTTTTGAAAGCCCTGCTGTCCTCGTGCCACACACAGCACCCTTGCAGCCCCCACCACTGAGTCCCTTGCCCTGACGCGGAGCTTCTGGGCAGCACGCACGCCTCAGGGAGGTCCGTTGTCCCCTGTGCCAGCACACGGTGCCCAGATGACGGCGGCAAAGGCTCTTTCCCACAGCTCACTATAAACAGTGCTCTTGGCCGCTCCAATGGGCTTGGCAGAGACTGGAAGGCAGCGGCGAGGGAAAGCTCTAAATAGAGGAAAGAAGGGAGGGCTTGGACGTGCGTTCGTCAGTAAATCTAACTCTCTGGCAGGGAGGAAAGGCAAGGGAAAATGTCAGGCACTGGAATCCTGGCTCTGCAGGGGCTATGGCTTGGCTCCCTGGCCCGGCTTGTGGGGTACACAGCTGAGTGCTAGCACTGCATGGTCTGACCACTGTCCATTTCTGTGTGTGGCCTGGCCCGGAGGTGACCAGCCACCTCTGCTCCACAGCCTCACCTCCTCGCCCTGGTAGCAAAGGGGACGCTGATGAGAGAGGACCTGCAAGACACCCGCAGGAGGTCACTCAAGGGGGGTCCACAGTCAGTGTGGCATCACTCGGGTAAGTTGATGAGGACAGTAAGGTGTGGGAAGGGTTCAGGAAAACTAAAAACGTTTACCAGAGCCTGGGGGTAGAGAGGAGCCAGCTTGCTTGGCAGCATGCCAGGGGACAGACAGAGGCTGCCCAGGAAGATGGACGCTTGAGCCCAGTATCGAAGGGCCGGGCAGGCAGTGGGCAGCAGAGGAAAGTAGGAAAGAAGGGGGCAGCAGAGGCTGGGGATCCACAGCAGGTCACGGACAAGAAAGGGCCGGAGGGAAAGGAACACACACAGTAGTCATTGTATTGGAAAGAAGGTCACCCCTGCAGGGATGGTGGGAGCCCCAAAGGCGGGGCAAGTTGGAAGGGAGGAGCAGCTGTGAGGAGGGGAGGCTGCAGATGCAGGGGAGAAGCAGAGGTGGGGGATACAGGGAAGGAGAGCCAGGACTTGGGTTCAGATCACAGAATACCTATAGCCACACCAGAAGCAATGCCAAAGAGCCAAAGAGCCCGAGGGAGGCACGGGCAGGCAGCACAGCCAAGATGACCCCTGTGCAGGTGATGTGGAAGGTGGCAGGCATGCAGCTGGTGCCTCCCCTCTGTGGGTCAGGTGCCCCAGGGAGGCCGTTCCCTGTGCTGCTCACTCCTCCACATGGAAGCGACACCGCGTAGTGCTCAGGTCTGCTTCACAAAAGATGACACAACATCCACCATGTTTGTTAGATTACTCCTCAGAATCTGCAGTGGTCCCCAAAGCAGCCCAGCTGCCCGAAGGTGCCCACGCTTTGAGGAAGCCCAAATTAGCCCACTGTGGCGACGACTTGGGACATAATAACAGGACAGTTGCTGTCGTGAGCCACTAGATTTGGAGACTTATTATGCAGCAATAGTTAACCAAACCCCTTTAACACAGGTCACTCCTCATTTAATCTACGAGGAAGCTGAGGTTCACGGAGGTGACTTCCGTAAGATAACGCAGCTATTAAGTAGAAAAGCCAACTTTCATCCCAGACTGTCCCATTCCAGAATGCATGTTCCTAACCAGCATCCTATAGTGCTTATTGGAGAAGCCAGAAAGAGAAAAGAGGTACCTGGGGTGTTAGGGTTCCTATCTAGATGTCCCCCAAAGCCTTGTGTGCTTATACGCGGGGTTTTTAGGAAGTGATTGGATCATGGGGGTGTGATACTCACAGGGGGATTAGTCCACTGGTGGGTTTATAACTAAATGTGAGGTTGGGAGGTGCAGCCTGCTTGGAGGAGGTGGTCACTGGGGGCGTGGCCTGGCAGGGTCTGTCTCCCTCCTCCTCCCTTGATCTCTCTCTGCTTCCCACTGCCCTCCTCTGTGATGCCCCTCTGCCATGCTGTCCCACTTTGGAGCCAGCAGACTATGGACAAAAACCTCTACAAACTGAGCTAAATAAACCTCTCCTCCTTTAAGTTATGGGTGTTGGGTATTGTGTCTCAGGAACAAGAAAGTAAAGGAGGGCAGGGGGCTTGTGCAGGGACCCACTGTCATTCAGGGCCTCACGTCATCACAGACTTCGAGCCTCAGAAGTGACACCTGTGATGCTCCTAGAGCCAGCGGGTGATCCTCATGTTGTCCTCAACGCTCTTTTGCTTGCTGAAGTTTTTCCTTTCAATGCGGCAGTGACTGTTTCCTAAAGGGCAAAACACAGTGTGAAAACCTGTTCAGTAAAATACATAATCACATCGCATTTCTTAAACAGATTCAGTAATAATCAGCACCAAACTAGACAAGGGTAATCACAGGTGGAAGAGGCCCTTTTGTCTCGGGGCCATTCCTCCCCCAGGGAATGATTCTGGAGCCAGCAGGAGCTGAAGGAAAACCAAACAAGTAAGCAAAATCTTTCTGCAGAGAGAAGCGTTGTCTTCTAGATTCCTTCTGAGAGAAAGCTTCCTCCAGCCCTGAGGCCCAGCAGCATCGCTCCTGCCCACCACCAGAGACTGGGTCTGGGCAGCAGAATCGCAGTGCAGGCTGCACCCATCCCACGTCCCCTTGTCCTTCTCTGCTGCTACCACAAAACAGCCCCTGTGGAAGTTTCTGTGCTCCACCACGGAGTTGTCCTAGAATTTTTTTTTAATGAGCGGTTTAAAAAATTAGATCTTTTGTTCCTCTTTGAGTACATATAGTAGAAGGAAAAATGCATATGCTTAGCTGCGTGTCTTTCAACAATGAGCCTCCAGGGAGATTCATTGCTCGCACAGAGGTGTGGGGGGAACAGAGGGAAAAGGCGAGGGAGGGCAGGGCCAGGCCAGTGAGGCGAAGCACTTGGAAATCCTCTCCGGACGGCTGACCCAAGACAGTGAGTTGGGAGAACACACTTCAAATTGCCCCTCCTTGGCTTCCCCAGAAACAGGCCGTGCGGCACACTCCTGCCAAGGCGTTCCGTGGCATCTCTATGGCTGTGCTCTTCCTGCCGTGGTCAGCGATGGGTGCAAGGAAGCGCGGACTGGGATCTCCTCCCCGGTGTGGAGAAGAAAGGCTGCCCAGGAAGTCAATGAATCATTTGCGATGATGGAGACAAATCTCACCTCAATGACTTATTTATTTAGCGGATCCCTCTTATCTTTATTAGGAGATGTTGCACAATGCATCACTGTTTAACATTTCATTGTAAGATAATTTTTCATACCAAAATAATTTTGCAAGTAGCACACAATTCCGTTAAGATTTATGATAATATACAGAGAGGACCAATTGTCACTGTGGCTAGCAATGTCCTTACTTAAAAATTCTTGTTCTCTGAGAGACATAGTGCTCCCCAGAAGTGTGTCATGTAATTCAATTACTGTGTGAGAAAAACATTTCCACTGCAGAAATGCTCTGGTGGTTCGCAGAAGTGAGTGGAAAATATCTGGTCAACACAAATTTACGTAATTGGTACACATTTTCACGGTGTCTCAGTCTGTTTTCTGTTTCTCTAACCAAATATGCAGACTGAGTAACCTCAAAAGAATAGAAGTTTATCTGGCTCACAGTCCCAGGGCCCTGGAAGCCCAAGAACACAGTGCCGGCATCTGCTCAGCCCCTGTCGGGCGTCTCCTTACTCATAACATGGCACAGGGCCTCACGTGGTGAAACCCAAGCGCTGGCTCAGATCTCTCTTCTCATAAAGCCACTACTGCCATCCTGAGCTCCAATCCCACAGACTCATCTCATCCTATTACCTCCCAAAGGTCAAACCTACAAATACCATCAGCGTATTTGGGAATCGAATACCATCAATGATTTGGGAATTAAATGTCCAATGCATGAGCTTTGGGGAACATATGCAAACCACAGCAAAGTGTAAGAACTAAGGCTTACTGGAAGACCAGCCATCGAAACTGAGGAGAGTTGAAAGAGCTGCGGTGTAGCGTGATGACCCTCACCCTCACTGAGCTGCAGCAGAATCTCCTCCCAGCCATGAAACAAGGTTGCCGGGCCCCGTTCCCAGAGCTTCTGGTTCAGCACGTGTAAGCTGGGAACCAAGTGTACATTTCTGATGAGACCCCAGCTGATGCCCTTGCTGGCAGTGAAAAGAAGCCCCTGGCATTAGGGTGACACACTCACCTTGATGTCTGTCTGTCCTGGGTTGTAGCCCCTTAAGTACTTGCAGGTCAACATGACTGTGTTATTTCTCTAATTATTGTTCTCTTCTCTTATTCAATCCAAAACAGCTTTCAAGATAATTGTAAGGATTAAATGAGATTGTGTAAATGTCTGAGATGAAGGGCTACAGTGTAGGCATTTAATCAGTAATCATGGTTTTACTTACTCTTCATTAAAGGTCTTAGCCTATTAAATATTTGCCTTTTAGGAAGCTATATAAGAATATAGAAGTCTCTCAGTATTTAATATATCATGCATTCTTTAAAGAAGCATTTGAGTGTGTACTATGTATCAGACATCAGGCTGGCCACTGAGATTGGCCTCGTCATTGGCCTAGTCATAGCTTTATTAACTAGACAAGAAGCTTCCCTTTTGCACAACTTCTGCTTGGAATAAGCTAAGTAGCAGCGTGGGGAATCTCCATAAGCAGGATGTGAACTGGCTTTGCACAGAGAACTGGACTTGAGGCTGTCAAATCCCCCTCATAGGCAGGAAGTGGAACAGGGCATGAGGGGAACCACATTCCCTGAGCAATAAATACTCTTGAGATGCGAGCATGGTGCAGGTCGGTGGTTTAGCTCTGTGCACCTCCAGTTTGTGTGTTGGAAATTTGTGGTTTCTCCCCTTACAAAATGACCTGAACTCAAAGACAAGTACTTCTTCCAATGGGCTGGAAATGGTTGTTTCTAGGCGGGCATTAGACACACTCTCGAAGAAAGCATTTTGCTGATATAAACATTGAAGTAAAGGTGACATGCAGAAGCTGTTAGCCTGGTATTTTGAGTCTCCCCCCATCCCTTTCTCCTGGCTGACTTTGGGGAAGTGTCTTGCCTTATCCTTCTCCTCTGAAAAATATAGGAAATTAAATTTAATATTTGCAAGACTCTTGGAAGTACAGGAACTAACTCACATGAAGCAGCTTTATGATTTTTTTTTCCATGCTTAGAATGGAAATCAGGGCCTGATGCACACTAAACAAAGGGTCTACTATCTGTAGTTATTGCTGTGACATTTAAGGTGCACACGTGCTCCTTGATTTCAGTGTATCTCAACCCCAGGGCTTTCTCAACCTCAGAATTCATTTATCTGTGTTTGTCCTAAATTCTGCCTATTTCCTTTTCCAGTCCCCTAAACCTCCCCAGCTGAGGCTCTTCAATCATTCCACCAAGTTATTTGCCATCCATGTAGGATGAGGTCAAAGGAGGAGATGGGTTTGGCTGAACTCCATAGACTCTCGGGATCCCAGAATTTCAAGAGGACCCATAAACACATTTCAGGGTATCCTACATCTTCCCTCAGTTCTGCCTCTCACCTGATGCTTCAGCTGCCCTGGAGTGTGGAGACAGAGTTTACCAAAACCACCTTCTCCAGACTAACTTTCACCGAAGCCTGGCTGTGAGGCAGCATTGCCTGTTCATGAATATATTCATAAAAGCCAGTACTTTAATGGCACTACTGTTGCATGCTTCCCTGGAAACCCAGAGGCAAGGGAGATTTGGGGCTTGGCACTGCAGTCGCAAAAGACACAATCCCTAATGCCATACTCTCAATGTGGAAATCCCAAAAGATCAAATCCTTAAAGTTCTAAATGAGCAAAATTCAGAAAATATAATTCTAGAAACTATAATTTTAAAAAATTATTTTAAGGACATTTGTTTACATTTTAAAGGAAATTATTTTGAGAAACATAAAAACATGACAGAACACTTCATAGGGCACTTTACATAATAAAATAAACAATAATGACATACATTTCTGTAAGCTATAAGCACTAACAATAGTCACAATTTCAGAAAAGATGAACTGTATTTATTTTAAAAATAGGTCAAAAAGAGAAATGTAAAAATATGCATCATCGTGGTTGGTAACTGTGTGCATACAGCTTTGTAACCAGGCTCATCTGAAATACCATGATGGCCAATCTTAGTCTTTTAACAAGACTGATCCAAAACCATCGTAGGTCACCATCACATGTACAAAGATTTCACTCCAAAGTACAATCTCCAGAAATACTGTCCATCTCTCACAAAGGCAGTTGTACAAACAGGATATCTCTCCATTTATTGACGAAGTTTCAAGGTTTGTATGCATGCAGTGCTTGACACAATCAATATTGTGAAAACGTACTTTCGGAGTCAGATTTGTAAGGAATGTAAAACGAACTAGCGGTTTCTAAAGTCTTTACAGTTTATACCTCCAACATTGAAAATGACACCAAGATGAAAGTGGATTATAAAAAGTGGTGCTGACAATTTTAAATAATGGGAGAAAACTTCAAAAAGAAAAAATAAGTACTTCTCCCAAGAAACAAAAGAAAATTTGCTAAAAAGAAAATTTGACAAAAAACAAATGTATCGCAGGGCTAGATTATGGGCACTGGCAAAGAGGTAGTCTAGCCAACTTTCAGTCATTAACTGTCTTTTGAAGTCTTGCATGACAATGAATATCTGCTTTTCTTTTTTTTTTTTTTTTTCTTTTTTTAGGGCATAGCTGTCCTCAAGGAACACATTCACATTCATTTCCTATGTGACATTGCTCTTTTTGCAAGTTATTCTAATTAGGTATACACCAACATAGGCATTCCCTATTAAATTTCCCATCTTCTGTGCTATGCTTCTATGTTGATTTGAGCATGCAGAAATTCATTGCTCATGCACTCATATACAGACCACAAATTTGGCAGAATCAGCAGTGGTGATCGAAAAGCAACACCGTTGAGTATCTTCTTATCCTTTCATGCACATAATTATTTGCCAACTAGTCAGTAACATGGCTGGCTTCTTCAGGCAAATGCAGCTTTAATTCATTAGAAGCTCCTGGAATTTCATCAGCTGGAAGGAATGCCAATGCAGAGAAATGACACATTTTTAAACTGAAACTCCAAAATCTGCAGAGACAGACCTTTCAGTGCGAGACAATCAGAGATCTGTTGCAACATAAATGGCAATTTTGACATATTGTTGGAGGCTAAAGACGGACTAGACTGACTGAAAAAATGAGGACTACAACCTGAGGTGACCCTAGAATTTTGTGGGCTGGATCAGAGAAAGTGAGGAAGCATCGAGGTAAAGGAAGGATTCAGCAGAGCTGTCATTCCAGGGGTGGAAGGAAATGGCCCCTCCACACTTGAAATTTTATGCACGAGGCCTCTCAGACATAGACTGGCAAAGCTGCAGCCGGGGAATGGCACAGCAGACAGCGTCAATGGAGAAATGTTTGTGCAGGCCACAGTCCAGGAAAGAACTGCGATTTTGAAAGCTGATTATAGAATGCTGTCCCTAAGCCATACTTTACCATTACACCAGAAGGCTCCAACATGACAGAGCAGCAATAAATTAAACGTGAAAGAGCTACAAGGCAGGTACTCTGAAAAGGCATACACAGGGAAGCTCTAGAATCAAGTAAGCACAAAAACACGGTCATAAGAGGAGTTCGAAGGCCTTGGTACATACAGCCACAGCAAACATTAAACACAGCCACCTACTAACCAGTTAGCGTAAATCCTCAAACAAAGGCCTGTTTCCTTAAGGTTCCACTGCCCAATTCAAAATGGCGGGATTTCCACATAAATTGAATTTCATGCCAAAAGTCAAGAAAAAAAAATAGTCTGAATGGGGGAAACTTATCACAGCCAGGTTCAGATATGACACAGATGCTGGAAAGACCAGACATGGAATTTAAACAACTACAATAACTTTGTTAAGGCCTGTAATTGGAAAAGTAAATGGCATGCAAAGAAATGCGTACTGCAAGCAATAATAGCAATTCTATGAAAGCATCAAAAAGAAATGCTGTAAATCAAAAATACTGAAATGAAAAGGAAAAGTGTTTTCAGTGCATTCATTATACTTGACATGGCCAAAGAAAACATCAGCCATCTTGAAAACAAGACTAAAGAAACTTCTCAAAATAAAACACAAAGAAAAAGAAAATTAAAGAAAAAAGACTCATAATAATATTAAAATACAACAAACCCCTCAGGAAATGTGAGACAACATTAAGAGGTGTAACATATGAGGAATTAAGACAACAGAAAAAGAGTAAGAAAGTGGGCCAAAAACATTTAAAGTAATGATAGCTGAGAATTTATCTTTCAAACTGTAAAATAAATACCAACTCATAGTTCCAAGAATATCAGAGATCACCAAGCAAGATAAATACTGCCTGTTCTAAGATACATACAGACATATCATACATAAACTTCAAAAAAACAAAGATAAGGAGAAAAGAATAAAGCCCAATAGGGGAAAATTACATACAGAGGAACAAGATTAAGAATTAAAGTGACTTTTCATTAGAAAAAAAAAATCCTACCAAATTAGAGGTCTATATTGAGGAAATATTGTTTCAAATGTGAAATAAAGAAATAAAGACTTAGAGGACCTGCATTGGAAAAAGTGCTGAAATAAATTCTTCAGGAAGAAGGAAAACAAGGCATATCAGACATTTAGATCTAAATAAAGTATATCAGAATATGAATAAATGCATATAAAATTAAATATTTTACTTCCCTAATTTGTAATTGATCTAAAAAGTAACTTAGTTTCATGGAATAATAAAAACATATTGTATAATTACGGCACATAGAAAAGTGAAATTGGGCCGGTGAGATAGCTCAGCGGCATAAGCGCTTGCCTGGCAGGTACAAGGTCCTGAGTTCGACCCCCAGTACGCACATAAAAAAAAAAGAAAGAAAAGTGAAATGCATGACAACAATATCCAAAAGGGTGAGGAGGAATGAGAAATGCTCTAAGTTACCCGTGTTTGTGAAGCAATTTAATTATTTAAAAGATGTATAAAAAGCATGTGATAAAATTCAACAATCTCATACAAATTAAGTGTAGCAGGAATGTACCTCAAAACAGGAAGTCCATTTATGACAAACCTAAAGCTTACTTCATCTTCAATGGAAAAAGTTGATAAGCTTTCCTCTAAGATCAGGAAAAAGACAAGGATGCCTTCTTGCATCACTTCTATTAAACACTGCACTGGAAGTCCTATCCAGAGCAATTAGACAAGAAAAACATAAAAGGTATCTACACAGGAAAGAAAGAAGTAAAAGAAGTGAAATTGTCTCTGCGTACTGATATTATGCACAGAAAACCCTAAAGACACCACTAAAAAGTTTTAGAACTGATTTTTGAAAATCTAGCAAAGTTGAAGTTCACAAAATTAATAGTACACATTAACAATTATTTTTTTAAATGTATTAAGAAAGTTCCATTTATAACAGAATCAAAAAATAAAATAAGACTTAGGAACAAACTTAACCAAGGAGGTAAAAAAATCTGAATGCTCCATTGGACCTCAGCCAAGTCCATGCCTGCGGATTCAGAGCCCTGGTCAAGGCCACCCACCAACGCTGAGCCAGCTCTGTGCTTCGTTTCCCCTTGCACGAGGCACCAGGGGCACTAACCAACCGACTGACCTGATCTTGGACAAGGCCAGAACCTGGGGCCACAAGAGGAGATGATACAGCAAGCTGCTGCCTGGCAGCAGCCGTCCACCAACTCCAAGAGGGCTCCATGCTGTGCTTCCCCTGGCACATGGCAGAAGAGGTGCAGAGTAACCCACTAATCCGATCCTGGACACAGCCAATGCCTGGCAAGAAAATGTAAGCCTAGAGGGCCAGGGACCAAGGGATAAAGTACGGACCTGTCCAGCAGCTTGAGGGATTCCAGTGTTACCCCTCAAAGTGACTGAGTAAGAGACAACCCAGAGAGACCACAACAGGAGAGAGGGCTTAGACAAAGACCACCTGAGAAATTTAACATCAGGCCAGGAAGGACATGGGCCCTGCCCTCCATAGTGAGAAACCAGGCACAGCAAGTGCCGACATTAAGTCCAGTGGTCTGCTCGAACCCACACCCCACATCCAGCACAGGTCGGAGGGCTGACCCCCACGAGCAAGGACACGCCTCAGCGAATGACCGCCGCGGTCTGGGGCGGACAGAGGAGTCTCCGGTGCAGGAGCGCGCGGCACAGGCCCACAGGCCCTGAAGCTAGGTGAGAAAACTGAGATGTGATCGCTGAATTCCAAGACAGATTCTGGAAACAAATTACTCTTTGAAAAACAGAGAATTGTTTTTGACTCAATCTTTTTAAAATTTAAAGAATTTTTTTTGTTTCTCTCTTTCCTTCATCAGTTTTTGCATGTGTTGGGTTGTTTCTCCCTTTTTTATTTTCTTTCTTTCCTTCTTTTAACATTTTCTTTTATCCTATTTATCTTTCTTTTATTTCCAGGATTTTGATCTCTGTTTTTCTTTTTTCTTTCTTTTTTTTTTCTTGTTTGTTCTTTTCTGTGACTATTTAACAATACTATTAATATCTTTTACTCCTCAAAAGGATCCCCTACCTCATTTTTCTCTCCTCTTTCTCTCTTTCTCATTTCTCCTCTCCTCTTCATTGATTAACTTTTTAGATTTTACTTTTTTTCCTTCTCCAGTTTCCAACCCCCTTTACCTTTGCTTGTGTAACTATTAAGCTTTATGGATCTTTAGATAACTAGGGAACTCAATGCTGGTGCTGTTGCGTACTCTTCTACTGTTAGTGGAGGTAGTTATTCTATTAGTATATATATACTTTAGGTCAATATTTGGCTTGTCTTAGGGTTGTACTATAATTATAGGTTTCTTTTCAACAGTAAGAGTGGTACATTATTGGTTCATAGGGTATGTCAATCTTCAATTTGTTCTTGATTTTACTATAGCCAAAGTAACAGTTATTTCATAGTTATTAGCTGGTTTTGCCTGGATGCTAATATGCATATTGTTTTTATGTCATGAACAACAGTGCAGCCCATTCCTGGGGAACTGGGTACTGGACTAAATATGCTGCAGCCTCCCTTACCAAATAAATACGGATAGCTGGATTCAGGGACAGATGAAAAGGCCAATAGTTAGCCAAGTCCAGTGGGCATCACTGAAAGTCAGACATTAACTAAAGAGGTCTCCATACTAGCAACAAATTTTTTGTCTGTAATCAATCCATGAGCCTCAACACAACAAACAAATAAACAATCAAAAATATAGAAACATGAGAAGACATGGAAGGGAAGTGCCTCCAAAAATTCCCAACTCCCCTATCAAAAGGGAAGAAATCAAAAGCCACCCAGCTGAATTATTTGGAATAATAACAGGAGATAAGAAAACAAATCAATAAGGTGCTTGGTGAGCTCAAAGGAGTTATAAGTAAACAAAGTAAACAGATAATGGGCCTAATAAATACAATGATAAGCAACTCCACAGACGACATTAACAAAAAGCTAATAGAGCTACATAAAATTATGCAAAATAGGAATGGCCAGCATAGAAAACAGTTAGAGTCCATTAAAAGGCTCCAAATTAAAATTCAAGAGATTAACAATTATGTCAAAAGTACAGGCACTAGAAGTGACCAATGTAAGGACAAAGTGTCAGAAATAGAAGACAGGCTGTTGTCAGAGAGTAAGATATCATTTAGATACTTAGGTATCTAAATGATAGATACCTTAAAAACAACAAAAGAATATGAAAAATAGACACAGTGGTTACTAGATGACACAAAAAGACTAGTCTAAGACTAACTAGAATTAGTAAAATATTAGAAGACAGCACAAAGCCTGTTTAATGAAATAACAGCAGAAAACATCTCAAATACGAGAAAAGAATTTAACATACAGATGAGTGGGAAATATTGTGGTGGATTAACTAATGGTCAACTCGTAACACCCAGCTGAACCAAGTCAGCATGGTGCAGGGGTGGAAGGCCCACCTGAGGATTGTTGCCAACAGTGTAAAGAGAGAACTGGAGGGGAAGATGGTGCACTGTTGATTCTCCTAGAGAAGCTTGTCACACTGGCTTTCCTGAAATGAACTCGGCTGTTCTCATCATCGGAGGAGCTCAAGTCCTCGCTATCACTGAGGATGGCTGTGGTTCTCTTTGGGGGAGCTCTGGTCCTTACCTTGAGTGTCACTTTCTGGCTCCAGTGCAGATCCTTCAGCCTGCTGGCACAGATCCTTCATCCCGCTGGTGCAGACTTTCTAGCTTCCACCACTGACCTGTGGGCCTTCCCAGTGCAGATCCTTGACACAGACTTGCATGAGACATTGTCGTGGGCTCTAGGCCTCCGGCTGGACTCGTGCAGGACATTGCCGTGGGATCCAGGCCCTCAGCTGGATTCTTTGGGTGCCTAGGGCATGGATAGATCTCCCACATGCTTTTGCATTTGACTCTTTGGGTGAATATTATAAAATAATCCTGTAAATTATGTGTCCTGTATTAAATCCTTTCCCTGTAAACCCTGACTACAATGAACATAGAACCCCCAAATAGCTACATTCAGAAAAGAAGCTCTCCACAACACATCATAGTCAAAATTCCAGAAATCCAACACAAGCGCAGAATCTTAAAAGCTGCTGCAGAAAAACAAGAAGTCACATGTAAAGGAAATGCCATTAGAATTACACCAGACTTCTCAACACAAACTCAAAGGCCAGGAGAGCTTGGAGTGAAGTATTTCAAGCCCTAAAAGAAAACAACTTCTAATCCAATCTGATATATCCTGCAAGACTATATTTCAAAATTGATGGAGAAATAATATCTCCATGATAAATGGCACCTTAAGATATTTATGACCACCAAATCAACACTCCAAAAAATTTTCAATGATATCCTATAAAGAGGTAACAATGTCAAAGTTCTAATAGAACAAATGGACCTGGTAAGATGAGCAGTTATATAGAAGGGAAAGAAAGGGAATCAGCAACAGAAAAATAATGCAATGACAAGAATAAGTCAATACCTATCAGGAATAACCCTCAATGTGAAAGGTCACAGTTCCCCCAAGCAAAAGACACAGGCTGGCAAAATAGATCAAGAAACAAAAGCCAACAGTATGCTATACACAAGAAACACATTTAACCAAAAAAACAATAGACTGAAAATAAAAAGATGGAAAATGCTATATGCAACATGAACCTAAAATAAAGCAGTTATAGCTATCTTATTTTAAGACAAGGTGGATTTCAAGCCAAAACTAATCAAAAGAGGCAAAGAAAGTCACTATATATTGCTTAACTAACCTATTCAATGGGGAGAGGTAACAATTATTAATATATATGCACTGAAATACAGTGTACCCAACTTCATAAAGGAAGTACTATTGTATATAAAAGATCAGATAAACATAAATACAATTCTAGTGGGGGGGTGCTGATATTCCAATATAAATAAAGCAGATCAACTAGAAAAAAAATAACAAAAATATCAGTCTTTGAAAAAATGGACTTAATAAACATATACAATGCTCTTCCCAATGACACAATACACATTCTTTTTGGCAGCACATGGTACTTTCTTCAAAATAGTGTTTATACTAGCTAATAAAGCATGCCTATGTAAATAGAAAAGATTCAAAAATTTACCATGCATATTATCAGATCATAGCACAATGAAACTAGAAATGAATTGCAAAAGAAAACATAGAAATGATGCAAACACATGGGAATTAAGCAATACACTCTTAAATAACCAATGGGTTGCAGAAGAAATCAAGGAATAAAGGAGACAGTTCCTTGAATTAAACAATAATATCAGTACAACATAGCAGAACTTATGGAACCCAATGAAAGCAGTCCTCAGAGGGAGGAAGTTGGTAGCTGTGAATGCCCACATTGGACAAACACAGCAAGCCCAAGTAAATTACCCAATAATGCAGCTAAAGGTCTTCAAAAAACAAGAACAACCCAAGTCTAAAGCTAGTACAAGGAAGAAATTTATAATGATCAAAACATAAATCAATGAATTTGGGAGAAAAAACAATATAAAAAACCAATAAATTGAAGAGCTGCTCCTTGAAAAGAATAAACAAGGTAGACAAACCCTTAACCAAGGCTACCAAAAAAAGGGAAATAAGATACCCAAATCAATGAAATTAGAAATAAAAAAGATGAAATCACAATGGACACTGCTGAAATCCAAGTTATTAGCAACTACTTCACAAATCTGTACACCAATAAATTGGAGAAGTAAGATGAAGCAGAAAGATTCCTTGGTACTTATGAATTAGCAAATCTGAATCAAGAAGATACAAAAATTATGAATAATCCAATATTAGGCACTGAAATTGAAGCAGTAATTTTTTTAAAAAACCTACCAAATAAGAAGAGCCCAAGTCTGGAAAGATTCACTTCTGAATTCTACATGAACTTCAGGGTAAATCTAACACAAATATTCCTCAAACACTTTAATAAAATTGAAAGGGAAGCAGTGCTTACATAGCCATGCATGGAAGCCATCATTAACCTGATTCCAAAAATCAGACCAGGATCCAACCTAAAAAGGGCACTGTAGGCCAATCTCTTTAATGAATGTAGATATAAAATTCCTCAGCAAGATACTGGCAAACACAATTACCAAATCATAAAAACAAAATTGTACATCATGACCAAGTAGGTTTCATTGCATGGGTGCAGAGATGGTTCAACATATACAAGTTGATAAAGGTACTACATCACATAAACAGTGTTCTCACATCATCTCAACAGATGCAGAAAAAGTCTTTGACAAAATCTAATATCCTTTCATGTTAAAAACACTTAAGAAAACAGGTATAGAAGGAACTTATTTTAATCTGATAATAACCATTTATGACATAACAACTCTATTGCCAGCATCCTATTAAAGAGGGAAAAATTGAAAGCTTTCTCTCTAAAATCAGGAACAAGACAAGGATGTCCACCACCACTCCTCCTGTATTTTCAACATAGTACTTGAAACATTAGGAAGAGAAATTAGACAAGAAAAAAGAAGAGATGTATAAGAAAGGAAGAAGTGAAATCATCATTATTTTCAAGACAACATGATCCTTTACCTAGAAGGCCCAAAAGAATTTCACCAAAAGATTCCTAGAATTAATAAACAATTGTACAGTGTAGCAGAATACAAAATTGACACACAAAAATCAATAGCGTTCCTGTCCACCGATGATGAACTCACTGAGAAAAAAATTAGAAAAATATACCACTCACAGAAAACTTGAATACTTAGAAATTAACTGCACCAAAGAACTGAAAGAGCTTTACAGTGAAAATTACAGTACTTTTAAAAAGGAGATCCAAAAGGACATCAGAAAATGGAAAGATACCCCCTGTTCCAAGATAGACAAAACCAATATAGTCAAATGCCCATACTTCCAAAACCGATACACAGATTTAATGCAATCCCAATCAAAATACCAACAGCATTTTTCACAGAAATAAAGAACCCAATCCTAAAATTCACATGGAACCAGAAGAGACCCAGAATAGTAAAAACAATCCTGGGTAATAAGAGCAAAGAAGGAGTCATCACTATCTCCAGTTCGAATTTATATTACAAAGCCACAATGATAAAAACAGCATGGTACCAGCACAAAAACAGCCATGTGAATCAACAGAACAGAATAGAGGCTACACAAATAACCCCCATCACATACAACTATTTGATGATTAATAAAGTAGCCAAAAACACACACTGGAGGAAAGACAGCCTCTTTAATAAATGGTGCTGTGGAAATGGCTATCCAAATGCAGAAGAGTGAATCTAGACCCATCTCTCTCACCATGTACTAAACTAAAATCAAAATGGATCAAAGATCTAAATGTTACAACAGAAACAACCTACTGGAAATAAAACAGGTAGAACTCTTTAAGACAGGCATAGGCAAGGACTTTTTGAACAGTACTGTAGTTGCACAGTAGGAAATACTACCAAAAATCAACAAATGGGATCGTATCAAATTAAAAAGCTTCTGCAAGTAAAAGAAACAACAGAGTGAAGAGACAACCTACACGATGGGAAAAAAATTTGCCAGCTATTCCTCAGACAGAGGACAAATATTCAATATACAAAGAACTCGAAAAAATTCGACCCCCAAAGCAAAAGACCCAACAAAAAATGGTTAGTGAAATGAATAGACGCTTCTCAGAAGTACAAAAGGCCAAATACGTGCAAGAGGAAATGTTTAACATCACTGGTGAGCAGAGACACGCAAATGAAACCAGCCCTGAGGGTCTGCTTCCTGCCCAGCACTGCGTGCGCAGCTCAACCAGACCCTTCCACCACGCATTCTCCACATCGGAGCTGGCTGACCAGGGGGTGTCAGGGTGAGCCCAGGTAAACACTGCCTGCTCTAAGTTGCAATTGCAGGTATTGTGACTCAGTGACCAGAAAAGTGAGTCAGACAGTGCAGGAGACGTTAAAGAAGAGGAACCCCGTGAAAATTCACAAGAAATGATTAACAAGTGCTTCACAGACCTTCACGAGCTCCTCTTTTCAATCTGGACCCCAACACTGAAATGTTTTTATTCATAAAGCGGAGTATTAATGGTGCATTACCTGCCTACAAGCAACTCTATGGTGGAAAAGTAAAAATAAGCCGTACAAACCAGTATGGGCATGTTTCTGAAAAGTGTGCCACCGCCACGTAGAACCCCAGGCAGGTGGTCCGGGTTCCGCAGAAGGCGTGGCCACCAGCAGTGGTGACCGCTGCGTATGTGCTGTAGCTCTGAGTCCCTTCCGGTGGGACAGGTGTCGGGGAGCCAGTGATGCCAAAGATCCTGACCTTGTGCTGGTCTAGGGCAGTGTGTGTGGTTCTATCTTCGCTTTTAATAAAAGTTTAAAGAGCAAAAACTTAAATTTTTAAAAATAGAAAACAAAATTATGAAATATTTTGTACAGTGCTACAATTGAATTGACTTTTAAGCTAAATATCATTACAAGAGTCAAAACTTTAAAAAATAAAATTTTATGGAGTTAAAATGTCACAGTAATTTAAGATTATTTATTGTTCATGAAAGAAAATATGTTTTATAAATTTAGTATAGCAATTTAATATCGGTAATATAAGCAGAAAACAAAATTGAATAGAAATCATTTAAGTCAAAAATAAGGAACTAGGTATGTGGCTTACACCTGCAATCCCAGCACTCTGGGAGGCGGAAGACTGATGATCACAAGTTCAAACGCAACCCGAACCATTTTCTTGGGATCCTTTCTCGAAAACTAATAATAATAATAAAATTTAAAAAATTAAAGTGGGTGCTGGGAGTGTAGCATAGCGAGAAGGCACTGGATCCATCCCTAGTGCTGGTACAAAAAATAAATAAAAGAAAAGGGAAAAAAGAAATTAAAAGACAGCAATGAAACCAAAATGTGATTCTTTAAGTAGATCAATCAAAATGATAAAGCTCTTGTCATGCTGACCTACGGAAAAAAAGTAAAACAATTTTCAAATTGTAATGTTTGAGATAATATCATTACTTATGCACTGAAATTAAGAGAATATTAAAAGCTTTGAATATTTCTGTTCTCTCAAATTGTATAATTTAAATGAAATAAGGTATTTCCTTGAAAGAAGAAAACTACCAAAACTCACACAACATGAAAGAAACTAAGTAGCCCTACATCTATTAAGCATATTGAATTATTAAGTACTCATTGTCCAAAAAAATTACCAAGCTTAAATAGTTTTATTGGTGGATTCTTCCTAACTTTTAATGAAAAATGTTACCAAATCTCCACGGTCACTTTGAGAAAATAGGAGAGGGAATATTTCCTATTTGTTCTATAAGGCAGTCATTACTCTAACACGGTAACGACAAGAAAAGAAGATTGCAAACCACTGTCTAACATAAGCATAGTTGTAAAAATCCTCAACAAAATATTAGCGTGTTGCTGGGTGTGGTGGCGCTTGTCTGTAGTCCCAGTTACTTGGGAGGCTAAAGTAAGAGGGTCATGAGTTCAAGCCCAGCCTGTGCAACTTAGAGAAAACCTGTCTCAAAAGGGCTGAGGATGCAGCTCAGTGGTAGAACATTTGCCTGGCATGCTGAGGGCCCTGGTTTTCACCCTCAGCACCACGAAGGGGTGGGGGGAGCGAGGGAGAGAGAGTGGGAAGGAGAGAAAGAGAGAGAGACAGAGGGAGAGAGAGAAACAGAAACAAAACAAAGAAAGGAAAAAATAACAAGTTAAAAACAACAGTGCAGGGCCGGTGAGATGGCTCAGTGGTGTAAGCGCCTGCCTGGCAAGCGCGAGGGCCTGAGTTCGACTCCTGGAACCCACATACGAAAAAAGGGCCGGTGGTATCGCTCAGCGGCATGGGTGCTTGCTGGTGCGCGAGATCCTGAGGTCGACCCCCGCTACCCACAAAAAAAAAAAAAAAAAACAGTGCAAACGTAATTATGCTCCATGACCAAGTGAGACATATTACAGCAATGTGAGCCTGGTTCAACATTCCAAAATCAATCAGTTCAATCTACTGTATCAACAAGATTATAGAAGAACAATTTCAAAACCATATCACCTCACACACACAAGAAAATTCAACAAGCTAGTAAGCTAGATACATAGGTGAATTTCTTGGCCTTGAAAACATCACCAAAAATCTACAGTTAACATCAGACTTCATGGCAAAAATCTGTTTCCTTCCTAAAGCCAGGAACAAGGTAGGATTGTTCTACTACTTAGATCATTTTGGCCTGGCAAGCAAAAGATCAGATACATGAAATAGACATCTCGAGAAGGTAAAATAGACAAGAAAGATATGTAGATTGAAAAAGAAAATAAAACTAAAGATAACATGATTGTTACAAAGGAAACCACCAAAAATCTGTAAAAACAAAGCAAAATCCTAGTACTAATGAATGCGTACAGCAAGATCAAAGGGTACAGGGTCAACATTTTTAAAAAGCCAATTGTTTTCCTATGTACCAGCAGTGAACAATTGGAATTTGAAATTTTAAAAGTATTAATTATATTAACGCTTTAAAATGAAGTGGTTAGCTATAATTCTAACAATATATACACAGAGGAGGATCTATGCTTAGAAAATTTAAAAGCTTAAGGAAAAAAAAAATTAAAGTTCTAAATAAATGGAGAGATTCTCCATGTTTACAGATTGGAATGAGGTTCAGATGTTTGCTGCTTCCCAACTTGACAAATTCAGTGCAATATAAAGGAAAAACTTGGCAAGTTATTTTGTAGATATTGACAAACTAATTCTAAGATTCATCTAGAATAGAAAAAGAAGGTTTAGTGTGAAGCCACAGAGGTTAAGATGATGCGGTATTGGTGAGAGCTCAGGGAAGGAAATCAATGGATCTGAACGGGAAATGGATGCACGGCGCTGTAGCCAACTGATATTTTCAGTAGGGTAAGAAAATAATCACCAAATGGGGCAAGGATGTCATCTCCAACAAATGGAACAGTGTGACATCACATGATTTGACGATCTTGTCTTCACCTCACTGGTGAGGAGGATCCCCCAACTTGGCATTATGGCTTTGCCAACCCCAAGTCATGGAACCCTAGACAGGTGAGGCTGACAGGAGTTCATCTGTTACAAGTGCTCACAGCCTGGCAGTGCAGGATGCTGAGCCATGCACGGTTCCAAAGGGGTTGCACTTGGAGATGCATAAATGTGCAGAAGCAATAGAAGCAGGGTGCATAGAACAAGAAGGGGGAAAATCCCTGGTTCTTTCTGGTGGGTGTGATTGGTCTGACTGAGTAATTCCATGGGCTGGCAAGATACTGCAGCCCCCCAGTTAGGATGAGTGCCAAGATGCCTGGCTCCTGAGGGAGTGGGTCTTTCAGGTAGGGGACCATATCCACACAAGCAGAGTGCCACTCAGGCCCTCACAATTTGCAGATATAAAGGAAGTGCATAATATGGAATTCTAATTTCAGAACTTTCACCACAAATAAATGATCCTCCACAAAAATCTTATATGCAGACAAAACACATGCAAAATTATCATAAAATTACCTGTAATAAGAAAAACTTGGAGAAAAGAAACAAAATCTAAGTGACTTTGGTTCGATACCTTTTTACATATAACACCAAAAGCATAATCTACATAAGGATAAAATGATAACTTAGAATTTATTAAAAATTTAAAGCTTTTATTCCATGAAAAACACAGATAAAAGTACAAACTTACGGGAACGGGGATATAGCTCAGTGGCACAGAGCCTGCCTGGCAAGTGCAAGGTCTTGAGTTCAATTCCTGGTTCCAATTTAAAAAAGTACAAACTTACAAACCACACACTGGGACAAAGGATTTGTAAAGCCCGTGTACATAAAGAACTTAAATCTAATATGTATAAAGAGTTTTAAAAGTCAGCTGTTAGAAAGCAAACAAGCTGGGCTTGCAGCTCAGTGCTGGAGCACTTGCCCAGCACCCATGAGGCCCTGGGTTCCATCCTTAACACTGCAAAAAGAAAAAAAAATTGGAGAAAGAAAAACTGGTTCACCAGGTGTGATGGTGCGCAACTATAATCCCAGCTACACGGAGGCTGAAGCAGAAAGATCACAAGTTCTGAGGAATTTAGTCAGATCCCATCCCAAAAGTAAAAAGAGCCAGGGAAGCAGTTCAGCAGCCCTTAGGCTCAGTCCCCAGTACCACAAAAAGAAAAGAAAAATACTTAACAAATTTGCTAAAAATCTGAACACACATATTCCTAAAGAAGATATACAGGCTGGAAAAAAACATGTGAAAAAAATCCTCGACATCATTTATCATTAAAAATGCAAATCAAGGGGGCCGGTGAGATGGCTCAGTGGTGTACGTGCCTGCCTGGCAAGCGCAAGGCCCCAAGTTCAACTCCCAGAACCCACATACGAAAAAAGGGCCGGTGATATCGCTCAGCGGCACGGGCGCCTGGTGGCACGTGAGGTCCTGAGGTTCACCCCCGGTACCCACAAAAAAAAAAAATGCAAATCAAAACAATAATGAATTACTACTGCACACTTAAGAGAATGTCTAAAATTAAAGTTAGTTTTTGAAACCCTGGGCATAGTAGTTGTAGGCTGCGGTGGATGTTAACACTCAGCTGAACTAAATCAACGTGGTGCTGGGTGCGGAAGGCCCAATTGAGGATTGTTGTCAAAATGACATAAAAGGAGAACTGGAGGGGAAGATGGTGTGCTGTTGATTCTCCTGGAGAAGCTTGTCACGTTGGCTTTGCAAATATGAACTCAGCTGTTCTCATCATCAGAGGAGCTCCAGTCTTTGCTGTCGCTGAGGATGGCTGCAGTTCTCTTCAGGGGAGCTCTGGTCCTTACCTTGAGCATTACTTCCTGGCTCCAGTGCAGAGCCCTTAGGCTGCTGGCACAGATCCTTCATCCCACTGGTGCAGACTTTCTAGCTTCCACCACTGACCTTTGGGCCTTCCCAGTGCAGATCCTTGACACAGACTTGCATGCGACATTGCCATGGGCTTAGGTCTCCAGCTGGACTCATGCAGGACATTGCTGTGAGATTCAAGCCCTTAGCTGGATTCTTCAGGTCTCTAGTGCATAAACAGATCTCTTGAGCTCTTCTGCATTTGACTCTTTGGGTAAATATTATAAAATAATCCTATAAATTATGTGTCCTGTATTAAATCTGTTCCTTTGCATATCCTGACTACAACATTGGCTATAATAAGAAACAACAGAAATTCTCATTCATTGATGGTTGAATGCAAAACTGTACAATTGCAGTAAAGGACAGTTTCACAAATTCTTACCAAAAATACTTTTGCCATATATGATATATTGGCTTATTATGGCTGCTTTAGCAAATTATCATGTATTTAATGACAACATAAATTTGTTCTTTTAAAGTACTAGAGGCTAGAAGCGCATAATCAACTTCAGTGTGTTGGAAAGATGGCATCTGTATCCTTCTAGGGTGTATAACAGAAAACCCGTCTCCTTGTCTTTTCCATTTTCCAGAGCTCCATCTGTGGCTCTTGATCCTTTCCTCCATCTTAAAAGCCAAGAGTGTGGTTTCTTTAAAACTCTCTCTCTCTCTCTCTCTCTCTCCCTCTCCCTTTCCCTCTCCCTCTCCCCTTCTCCAACCCTCTATTTCTCTCTATTGATTTACTTATACTTATCTATTTTTCCCATTTGGTCACATCATCTTCTACACTACAATCAATTCTGCCTCTACCCTACTTCTAAGTGACAGAAATCAGTATAAAAAGGCTGTTGATTCCATTTGTCTGGTATAATGAAAAAGTCAGAACTGTGGGGATAAGTAAGCTAATATTTTCAGGGAGTGGAATGTTGAATAAGATATGAGAAGACATTTTCACTAGATGGAATCTGTTTTGCATGACACTGTAATGGTAGACACACAACACTAAGGCATTTTCAGACTCAACAAAATAACTGAAAGTGTGAACATTTATAACTTTTTTAAGAATTAAGAGGTTAGCACATCTCAGGGTGCAATGCAAATTGCAATGAAATAATATATTTTCTTTCTTTCTTTCTTTCTTTCTTTCTTTCTTTCTTTCTTTCTTTCTTTTTTCTTTTATATGGGTACCAGGAGTCAAACTCAGGACCTCGCGCTTGCCAGCAGGTAATTATGCCACTGAGCTGTCTCACCGGCCCAATATATTTTCTATTACTGAAGAGAATAGGAGAAAAGAAGATGTAAGATCTCAGGAAGATTGAAGTAACTATGGAAATGTCTGCAGTCCTTAAAGACAAAAAGAACTTCATAAGAAGAGGAATATAATGGTAAAGTAGTTTTATATAGGATGTAGGTTAAATAATTGTCCAACCACATACCTGTGTACTGAAATTTTAAAAGTAAATAAATACAGTGCAGATGGTGAGATCCAGATTTTTCAGGGTTGGAACGGGAGATTACAGACAAGCGGGGGAAGAAGGCTTGATCCATGTTGAAGGTACCAGTATGAACCAATTTTTTATAGATACAGACGGTAAAAACATATATTTATCAATGTGAACATCTACACGAGATAGTACACACATGCGTACACTTTGCTCTGTCCGATGAGAGGGCCTAGAAGCAGTGATACCCGATGGCAACGAATACACCAAGCACCCAGACCAAGGTTTCTTATCCTATTCCCCCGTGAAAAGAACCATGTATCCTTGGGAAAATCAGGGATCTTTCATAAGGTACGAAGTGCTCCAGCAAGCAAGTCCTAATGACAGGGACATGTGACAGTGACATAGGAGTCATCAGAAGGAGCCTCCCGTGGCCAAAGCTGGAAAGAGTTAGGTAGAGAACAAGTGAGTTGTATTGCATTCGTAACCCCAAGTATAACTGAAATACCCATGAGTCCATACTGACGTAAGAGAATATTTGAATTAATAACACAAGGAGAGTATGGATAACTCAAGCAAGAGTTCCAAAACTTGCATGAAGATAACGATGTCTCATAATGAAGCTGCGGAGCTTCCTGCCTCCTACACAGGCTGTGCCTCATGACTTCTTCCAAAGAGTTATTGAAAGGAAGAAAGGGGAAATTCACACTGTTCTCCAACAGGTGGTCAGTATCAGTGTCGGCAGGGATGAGTAATGTTCATAACATGTGCCCCGGACAGGAGAAGGTGGAGCTGGCTCCCTATGTCTGTGCTCTTCCACCCCCAAACTCCGGTCCAATCACAAAGAAAGCACCAGCCCAATTTCCACTACAAGTTCTTTTTCACCAGTCTCTGCAAAACTGTCCATCAACACCAAGGTAAGCCTGAAAACCTGCCACAGTCAAAAGGAGCCTAAATTTACCTGATGACTGCAAGTAATGTGTTATCCAGCATGGGATCCTGGAACAATTCAGATAAAACCAAGAAATTCTAATTGAAGTGCGGACTTTAGCTTGTAATGATACATCACTGCTCTATTCATTGTGAGAATTCATCATACTAATTTAAGTTTTAATAACAGGGAAGCCAAAGTCTTGTATGATACATGATAATTTTCCACATTCTATTGCAGCTTTTCAGAAATAATAATGCTTTATAAAATTGCTCATATAACAAATTAAAAAATGGCAGTTCATTTTTAATTTCATGATCATCCCAGCTAACTCTGGACTATTCCTGTCAGGTCTGGGATTATTGCCTTCCTGAAAATAGCATGCTGGCATCCATAGTTCTGCAACTTCCCGCTGGATCTCCCAGCTGCCGTGAGTTTTATCTGCGCAATGAATATCTGCATTCAGCAATCCTTCCTCTCTATGGAAGATCAAACCAGACTCACATCTAATTAAAAGTCTCCATACAAGGGACTCAGCAGGAATTGTGGCGAGGAGTATTTCATCATCCCGTGTCCAAGGTGACCATACAGGGAATAACACATCATCCTTGAGAATAAAAGCTCACTTCTTCTGATAGCTCTTAAAACATGGGCTGCTGTACATCTAGCACATATCAAGAGGTTTTATTAAAGCTTGCAATTTTATGTTTTCCAGTAAATACTACAGAAGCATTAAATGTGGCTCCTCTTTGAATAAAAAGATAAAATACTTATCTACTCTTATCATCATAACTATGTATTTGAGGATGAGCAGAGCAAAAGTAAGTATGCCCAATTACTCATATACAACTTTACTACTTCAACAATTCACCCGTGCTTTACAAATTAACTTCAGAAGGATCAAATTCAGAAATTCTACATCAATGAAACAGAACGAGATTACGATTTGGCTCAGACGTTTTCAGAAACCACCAGTTCTGCTCCACTAGCTTTAGAATGCAGTAAGACCATATTCGTGCAGAAGACAGTTGCTAAGATTGTTCCCGAAATTATAACATCACTGACTTAATAGAACCCTACATACCTTGAATATTTCCTGTTACAAGAACCTAGAATGCTATAAAACTATTTAATAAATGCTACATTAAATAGTTTAGTTTGCACGAAAGAATGTGAGTGGCAGAAAAGTACTTAGGATCTAAGAGGAGGGAAATAAAGTCCAGACAAATAGACCCAAAAGCCAACATAGCAACTGCTCAAGTGGAGGGATGAGCTGGAGGCTCACCTGTGTTTGCACTTGGGCTGCAAGGCCTTCGCGGGGACAGTGCCGTTTGTTCGAGCAGAATTGGAGAGAAAACGAACTAAGGCTGTAAACTAAATATTCTGCATCTGCAGTGAATTACTGAGTCTGAAATAATTCAATCACTGTCACAAAGAGCTTACAAAACAACCACAAGGGCCACTACCACAACAAAAACTTAGCTCATTTCACCTGGGCTCAGGGTAAGAGAAAAAAGAAATATCCCTTAAGAGATAGCTAGATGATGGATGGATGATATAGATAAAAATAGATAGGTAGATAGATAGATGATAGATGGCACACACATTGGTTCAGACCTGGCATTAGATTTGGGTTTTCTCTCCCAACATGATTATAGTGGTTAATTTTGTGTGTCAACTGGCTGAGGACACTGAGATATTTGCCCAGACATTATTCCGCGTGTTTCCGTGAGGGTACTTTTCAAGGAGATTCTACAGTTACACCAGTAGACTAAATAAAGCTGCTTGCCCTCAAAAGACTTGGTGGGCCTTATCCAGTCAGTTCAAATGATGAGTAGAACAAAAGATTGACCTTTATCTAAGTAAAAGAGAACTCTCTTCCTGAAGACCTTTGACATGAAGTACTGTTTCTTCCCACCCCACGGTCTGCAAGAAGGGACACCTGCTCTCCGCAGTGTTACGACAGCTTCTGGCTGTCAAACTCGAGCGTGTGTCCGCTCTGCAGATTCTGGACTTGCCAGCTTGTCGTAACGAATCACTGGTACAGTGAACCTGTTGCTTCCGGGTCTATGGGGAACCCTGACTAATCCACGATCTCAAGCTGGTGAAGCTCCTGGAGCGTCCGCAGGGACAACTCGGAGCTCTGGTTAGGAAAGCCCTCCGTGCAGCTGTGAAGGACCCTACGGACAATGTGTTACTAACAGTGAGTCTACCATCCAAAGTGATAGAATGCATGAGAAAAATAAATGTGCATGATCTTTCACAAGGATCAAACTTAAGAGCAGATTAAGACTTCTCCAAATTACAGCTAGCAGAAGAATATGAAATTAGTGTATTTGAAGTGGTAAAACACAAGCTGGGCATGGTGGTACACACCTGTGACCCCCGCACTTGGGGAAGCTGAGGCAGGAGGATCACAGGTTAGAGCCCAACCTGGGAAAACTTAGTGACTTAGGGACATGCTATTTCAAAATTTTAAAAAAGAAGCAAATAAAAAGGGCTGGGGTGAAGCTCAGTGTGAAGGCTGGGGGTTCAATCCTCGGTACTACAAAAAGAAAAAGAGAAGAAAAAAAAAGGAAGAGGAGGGATGGAGAAGGGAAGGAGGGCAGGAGAGAAACACATAAAAAGAAATCAAAACTGTAAGAAAAACAAAACACAAACATCTTCCAACTATTAAAAGGGAAACAAGAGTAACTGAAAGGATTGCAGAACTATAAAGAGAAGTTTGAAGGTTTAGAAGATAAATACATAATATCCAATTTCTATATTGTTTGAGTTCTGGAATAATAGACTGCAGAAGTAGTTTTAAGCAAAAATGGCTTAGAAGTCTAATATTTGGTTCAACACATATGTATCATATTCAAGAAATGTGATGATTTGCATCAACTAAATATAATAAATAGATTATATTAAAATTGAAAAATATCAAGGCATTGGAATCTTTTTTGTTTGTGTGAGTACCGGGGGTCGAACTCAGGACCTTGCGTTTGCCAGGCAGGAGCTTATGCTGCTGAGCCATCTCACCTGCCCAAGGCATTGGAATCTTAAAGGAAGTTAAATAAAAAATTGTACTGACCGTATGAAATCATAATTACACTGCTGGCAGACTTATCAGCAGAAACAACAAAATCCAAAAAATCAGGAGTACTTTCTTTGATGTACAGAGGAAAGATAATTGTCAGTTTAGTTATTCATATTCTTCATCTATTATTCAAGAACGTGGGGAAATACCAATATATTTTTGGAAAAATCCTGGGACTACAGTATCACAAAGTCTAATAAAATAGCCACCAAGCAATAAAATTCACTGAGAAAAGAGTGTATCCTAAAGGAAAAAGTATAATAGAAAAAGAAATGAGTAAAGCAATTGGCAAATAGCTGCATAAGTCTGAATAATTGGCCTTATAAAATAATTATTACAACAATAACAACGATGCCTAATTTGAAAGATAAAATGAGGCAAAAATAATATACTACTCATGTATTACAGAAGAGGATAATAATTAAGCACTCTTAAGTTTTTATTTTATGCAAGAAATACTACAGACCATTAATGAACAGTAGAAACCAGTTATGCTAGCACATGCCTGTAACCCCAGCAGTCTGGGAGGCTGAAGTTGGAGGATGGCAGGTTTGAGCCCAACCTGGGCAATTTAGTAACTTACTAAGAGCATGTCTCTAAATTTAAAAAAATAAAATAAAATAAGAAAAAGTCTGGGGATGTAGCTCATGTGAAAGCCCTGGCTTTAATCCCAAGTACTACCCCCATACGCACACATGCACACACATTAGATCAAGTGTGAATGTTAAAAACACACCAGTAGTTATGGGAAGCAAGAAAGTAGGAAGGCAGTAAGGTAGACAAGACACACCCTCGAAGTTAGTCAGCCCCGCCCCCTCTACTTCCCCAGTCTTCTACTGGAGGTGAGGAGGGAGGCTGAACTTCGCTTTGTGCATTTCGCTCTCTGTGTCTTGCTTGCCAGCTTTTTCTCTGGTCTTTTGGTGCAAGTCCCAAGGCCATTTGGTACCTTTCTTCATGGTTTTTTCTCTTTCTCTACCCATGTCCTTGAGACTGATCCCAGGGCAATTTCTCTAGTAAAGGTTTAACTCCTTCTAGTCAGGGTTAGCTAGAAAACTAATGAGGCCCTTGTCCTATTCTCTCCCTGCTACAGACCCCTTTCTCCTATAGTCAAACCTTAACAGAGGCCAAATTAAAAGAGTAGCCAACTTGGAATTTCAGCTTCCAAAATATAAGCTAAACAAAACTCTTTTTTAAACTTGATTCTATTTCATTAATACATGTTTGCAGTTCACACAGTTTACAATCATCTTGGGGAGTGATTACATGTATACATTACAACTTGTTTTTTTTTTTAACTTTTTTAATAAAAGACCCAGCCTTGACTATTCTGTTAAAGAAACACAAAATGGACATTTTATGCAAAAGCTTGGCTTTCTTTGCCCTACCTCAAAACTCAAAGTGGAGAAGCAGCTATAGATAAATTTCTATGATGTATAATTTTGTATTTTACATAACCTTTTTGGAAGTTTTGTCACATTATTTCTTCAACTATTCCTTCTATCCTCTCAACTTTAAAGATTCTCATGATGTGCTTGTTGTTACATTTAGTGGTGTCCCACAAGCCTTAGGTCTTTTTTTCCCTCTCTGCTTCTCAGACTGAATAATTTTACTTGGCTTATCTTCAAGTTTACTGATCCTTTCTTTTGCCTTTTTAAACCTGATGTTGAACCCCTAGTGAAGTTTTCATTTTAGTTATTATAATTATTTCAATGAATCCTCTTCAATGTTTGCCTGCATATGTATTGTTTCTCCATTTTAGAGGATGGTTTTGCTACACCTAGAGTTCTTGGTTAACAGCTTTCCCTTTGTACTTGCAGCAATTTAACTCTGCTATTGCGCTGAACTCTTGCCACCCAGGTTCTGATGAGAAATTACCTGTTAGCCTAACTGAGGATCCCTTTTCTCTGATAAGTCACTTGCTTCTGCGGTTTAAAATGATTCTCCTTGTCTTTTGCTTTTGATAGTTTGATTAAAGGTAATTCGGTGTGGATCTCTTTCAGTTTATCTTACTTGGAGTTTGACTAAAGAAAAGAGAAACTATCTGAATAAACATATAAGAAGACATTAAACCAGTAGTTAAAAACTTCACAACAAACAAAATCCAGAATCAGAAGAGGCTGGCAAATTCTACCAAAGATTAAAAATGACTTAAAGTTTGCTTCCCAAACCTTTCCCAAAAATGGGCGAGGAGGGAACACTTCCTAACGCATTCTATGAGGCTAAAATTACCATAATAACAAAGTCTAAGAAAGACTTCAGGCTACCAGTGTCTGTGAATACAAGTGCAAATTAAAAAAAAAAAAAAAAACACTAATAAAACTAAAGCTGAGGTATAGTAAAGGTATAACACACTATGACCAAGTGGGTTATTGATAAATGCAGTGGTGGTTCAATAACGTATAAACAAGTCACTGTAGGGACCAGAGGTGTAACCGAATGGAAGAACTCTTTCCTAGCCGGTGTGAGGTTCGGGGTCCAGTTACCACCACACACACGCACGCACACACACACAGACACACACACACACAAAAGATCAATGTAGTACACAATAATAGAACAAAAGAAAAAAAGCAAGATGACAATCTCAATTAATGCACAAACAATTGGAAAATCCAACAATCTTTCTGCAAAAACGAGACATTCAACAACAGTGAATATTCTCAACATGACAAGAGAATATAGGAAAAACTCTTAACTATATACTCAGTGGTAAAAGGCTGAAACCTTTGCCCTTATGTCAGCAGCAAGACCAAGATGCCTCCTTTTGAAACTCCTATGTAAAATTGTACTAGAAATTATAGACAAAGCAAGATAAGAAAAGAAAAGAACAGGTATCCAAATCAGAAGGAAAAAAGTAAAACTTGCAGGTGACGTAATACTAGATCTTTTGCAAATGGGAAGAGGACTAAAGGGTGAGGTGGGGGTGGGTGTAAAAGAATTAAGATGGTTGCTGAAAATGTATACTAATAAAGAGAAAATTCTAATAGACATCAAAAAACTATATGAGCTAATAAATAAATGCAGCAAAGTTATAGGGTAGAAGACGAGCATAAAAAATTAGTTGTATTTCTATATACTAGCAATGAACAATCTGAGAAGGAAAGTAAGAAAAAACTTTCATTTGCAATGCATGTAAAGGAACAAAATACTTGAATAAATTTAGCAAACAATTTGAAGATTAGTACACTTTTGACTGCAAACCATTGCTGAACAAAAATAAAGACCTTAATAAATTGAAAGAATCCTATATTCATATATCAAAAGAATTAATATTGTTAAGAAAGCAGCACTCCCTAGACGAATGCACTGATTCAAAGCAGTCATTATCAAAATCTGAATGGCCTCTTCTGAGGAAATTAAAAAGAAAAACATAAATCTAACACTAAAAATTGTTTTGGAATTGTAAGGGACCACCTCCAAGTAAGCAAACCAATTTCAACAACGAAATTGACTGAACAAAGTCAGAAAGTGCACACTTCGCAATTTCAAAACTTATTACAAAGCTACAATAATTAATAAAGTGTGGAATTGTGTTGAGGACCACAAATTCTCAATGGCTAGTTTTACATACTTTCCTAAGGGATGAATAGAGGCTTGGGATTATTCATATCACCCTTTTAAGATTCCCCATTATCTCATTAGGGGTGGGCCAACCTCTCCCACCTACTAAGACTAAAACTGAGACTACTAAGACTAAGACTAAGACTAAGACTAAGACTAAGACTACTAAGACTGAAGATGCTCCAGGGCAAGATCTTCATTAGTTTAAGATCGCCATCATCCTCTGAGTCATCTGATAATCCCCTCACCATTTTCCTCAATCAACAAATGCTGAGATTCTGGCTGTCTCCTGGAGATTTGTCCCCCATTAACAACTGGTCATCCCAGATCCCTGCTGCACGGCCATTTTGTCTCTTGCTCTTTCTTTCTGCCATGAACCATAATACCTGGCAGATTGGAGCCCACTGCAGGAGTCTCCAATAGAATTTTCATGAGGATAGATACACAGGCCAGTGCAACAGAATGTAGGACTCAGAAGTAAAGCTATACATCTATGGCCAACATGTATTTTTTTACCACTATAAAAAAAGCCACATCCAGAAAATAGCACCCAACATTCATCCCAGCTATAAATTAGCTCACCCAGGGTAGAAATGATGAAGACCCTTTTCAGAGTCAATAGAGCATCACTAGAGGAAATAAAAATAGTTGAGGTAAGGGCAGTAAGAAGTGAAGGAAAATAAAAGAGACACTGAATTTTTAAAAAAAATCCCTCCCTGTGAAAACAGAAGGAAGGGCCGGTGATATATCTCAGCAGCATAAGCACCTGCCTGGCAAGCACGAGGTCCTGAGTTCGACTCCCAGTACCCGCATTAAAAAAAAAAAAGAAAGAAAGAAAACAAAAGGAAGACCTTAAGTCAAGAAAATGAGGAAGGTGACCATAACATCCAGAACTATAGTTCTGTGAATCAGTGACACTGGATGAGTGAACTTATTCAATAATTAATACTAAAGCTGCATACTTACAATGGTAGAATAATTTTTTTAAAAAGCATAGCAGAGCCTATTAGAAACAGAATAAAGTTTAAACAACATGTTTTTTAAATGAGCAAGTTCACTTAAGAAAGAACATGATAAAAATATTTAAAAAAGAAACCTAACAGAATAGACAGACAATAGGAAAAAAGTTAACTAGAAACCCATAGATTTCAGAAAATAAAAAAAATCACTTCGAAAATGAAAACCAGGGCCAGTGAGATGGCTCAGCGGCATACGCGCCTGCCTGGCAAGCGCAAGGGCCCGAGTTCGACTCCCGGATCCCACATACGAAAAAAGGGCCGGTGATATCGCTCAGCGGCATGGGCACCTGCTGGCGCGCGAAGTCCTGAGGTCGACCCCCGGTACCCACAAAAAAAAAAAATGAAAACCAAATAAAAGACAATTGACACCATTGAATCCATATAAAATTATATAAAAGAAATATAAAAATGGATACAGAATTGAAAAGCAACAATGAAAAGGATTATATCAAAGATAATACGTATAGAAGATAAGCAAAAGGTATTAAACATATGTGCGCCTGCAGGTACTGATATCAAAATAAAAGTAAGGAAAGAGAATACTTAGAAACAAAAACTCAAAATCTTACTTTGGCTATGAGGGAAATGGATACTCGGTAACTTTGAAAACAAGTGTAATCTACAAGACTAAAGTTAAAAGGAACTGCACATAGCACGATACTCACATATAAAGTCGTTACCGGTGGGGTACGGCTCAATCATGCAGAAAAACCTATGCATTTTCAAAGTGAATAATTAAGTAAGTCGATGGACTCCTACTATTGAAGCAGGAAATTACAAAGAAGTGATGGACAGAATGATCTGATCCATGGCATAATAAATATCATTTATGAACACATGTGTATATCAATATAGATAAAGGATACATACTGAAATATTTATAAATATGTGCATATATGCATTACTGTATCAACATATTCCCTCTCTCTCTCAGCTGAGAGGACTGGGAATCAAAGGGCACAGCTAGTGTGCAGGACGTGGTTTACAATACCGGTCTCCAGGGAAAAGAACCCGCCTCCTCGGAGAGCTGGCTGACCTAGGACTTGGTACAGAGAATATTCAAGGTCAGTCTAGAGAATTTTGTGGTTTCATAAAGTTAGAAAGTCCCTTCCAGAAAGAAAGTACATCAAAGGGGGACAGAGAGAAGCCAACTAGAATATTTCCCCACAGCCTGAACTAGGAGAATTTACACAATACAGAAAAGGAAAGGAAAGAGGAAGGGAGGAAAGGAGAGAGAGAGGGAAGGAGACAGGGAAGGAGGAAGGAAGGGAAGGATGAATAAATTATAACCTATACAATAAAATAAATTTCTGCAGGTTCATACACATATGGTTAAATTATTTTTAAAAGTATGGAGGATAGAGACATTCCTGTGCATAAGAAGCTAAGCAATTTAAGTAAGGAATTTGCCCTTAAAATAGTGCAGCGTAACTTCGTACTTCTTAACTGTGCTTTGCATGTTCTGATTTCTATCTCAGACCAGTACCAAAAGGAGGGACTGTAGTAACTTTGCCTTGAAGAAACTTAACAATCTATCTCAACTTCCAGTTTAGGAGTAGAGAGGACTTCAATCTCATAAAAAATAACAGCAGCAGCATTATACAGCTAGACTTCTAGTTATTAGTGACAAAAATAATGTCTTTCCCTAAGATCAGGAATGCATTCTTCAACACTTCTATTCAATGTAATATTGTAAGTCCTATTTCAAAAAGATAAAGAAAATGAAGCAAAAAATATATATTGAAATAAGTAAATCATCTATCTTAAGGATGACCTGATTTTATATAGATAGATAGATAGATAGATAGATAGATAGATAGATAGATAGATAGATATAGATATAGATATAGATATAGATATGTAAAAAAAAACTTTCCAAATAATCAACAAAACACTTCTTGGAAATATAAATATAACAGAGTTGCAAAATACACATTATATATACAAAATAAATTGTTTTTATACTGTTACAGAAATCTGAGGGCAGGTGAGATAGCTCAGCGGCGTAAGTGCCTGCCTGGCAAGAACGAGGTCCTGAGTTCGACCCCCAGTACTCACAAAAAAAAAAAAAAAGAAATATGATATCTAACCAAATGGAAGACTCTTTGCACCTGAGGAGTTGGAAGGCAACCTTTATTATGCTAATGGGCTGAGGAGAATCAGGTCTCAAATCATCAGCCCTGAGTCAGCTTAGAGTTCAGCTTAAATACATTTTTGCAAGCCAGAAATACAAAGCTGATTGCAGGTTATTATATGATTGGTTACATAGGCTAAGGCATGTGTTGTCAGGCTGATTTGTTCTGGGCGGGCTTTGTTAGGAAGGGGGCTGTCCGAGTGGGCGGGTGAAATCAGGCAAGCATGTCCTTGACTGGGTTATTCTGGCCTAGGTGGAAAGTTCCTGGAATAGGCAAGCAAAACAGAATATGTTTATAGGCTGGAAAGTACGGGCAGTGCAGCTGGATTCAGTCAGATAAGGCTGAGTCAAACTGTCTCTGCGTCATAGCTGGCATGGTGGTCAAGGCCAGCTGAGTCTAACTACATGACAGGCAGCATGAGCTTAGGCGGAGGCTACTAACTGATTTCTTTTTTTTTTTTTTTTTTTTTGTGGGTACCGGGGGGTCGACCTCAGGACCTCGCACGCCAACAGGCACCCATGCCGCTGAGCGATATCACCGGCCCCTTTTCCGTATGTGGGATCCGGGAGTCGAACTCGGGCCCTCGTGCTTGCAAGGCAGGCGCTTATGCCACTGAGCCATCTCACCGGCCTACTAACTGATTTCTAATTTCTGCTATGAAATTTCTGTAAGTTTGCCATTACAGTACCAGCAAAGAAAAATTAGAATTTGAAATAAAAAGTAATTGTCCATCTACATTAGCAATGAAATTTTAAAAACTTAGGATGTAGCTCATTGGTAGAATCCTCACCTAGCATGTTCAAGTCCCTGGGTTCAATCCTCAACACTGAAAAAAAAGTCTAATGACAAAATATATACTTACATATGCTCACAGACATGCGCACACGCACACACACACACACACACACACTCATATATAGTGTCTTTACATGGAGTATGGAAAAATATTTGTGAAAAACAGGACACATAAATAAATCAGAGCTATTCCATGATCGTGGATTATAAATCTCAACATTGTTGTCAGTCCTCCCTCCCAGGTTGATCTACATATTCAATAATCCCAATCAGAGTTTCAGTAAGTTTTGTTTTGTTTTAAATTGAAACTAATTGATTTGAAAATGTATGCCTACATTCAAACCTGCACATTTATATGTTTACAGAAACTTTGTTTATAATCAAAGCTTAGAAGCAACCAGAATACTCTTCAGCAAGTGAATGGATGAACAAACCTCTGTGCATTCATTAAATGAATGAAAAAAAATCAGTAATGAAAGAAATTGCCCATAAGTCAAAAAATATATGGGTGAATCTTAAGTATGTATTGTTAAATGGAATAACTCACCCTGAAAAGCCAACATATGGTGTGATTCCATTATATGGTGTTCTGGAAAAGACAAAATTACAGACACAATAAAATCAGTGGTTGTCAGAGGTTTGAACTGGAAGAGAAGATAGAATGCATCAACTGAAGGGTAGATCTTAAGGCGATGTGACAATTCTGTATGATACAACAATGGTCGATGTTACGGGCTGAACTGCATCTCCCACAAAATCCGTATGTTGACATCCTTTCCCCAGTACCTGTTTGGACATAGGGTCTTTAAAGAGATGATTCAGTTCAAATGAGTCCGTTATGGTGGTTCCTAGTCAGGCGTGACTAGTGTCGTATAAGAAGAGAAAACTAACACAGTACAGGTAGGACAGCCACAAGAGGGTACAGTGAAAAGCTGGCCATCTACACACCCAGGACAACGGCCTCCACAGAACCTCACCCTGCCTACATCTTCCTCTATTTTGTGCTATTTTGTTATGGCTGGTAGAGGGGATCTGTAACATTTTTTTTAAACACATAGAACTTTAACACATGAAAAGTAAACATAAATATATGCCAAATTCAGGAATATAAACCAAAAAACCTTCCAAGCCCAGTATGGAAACCCAAATGTGACAGAAGAACCCAATTCTGGGGAACGAGAGAGAAGGGCTGGCCTGAGTGATGTTCCATACCTGTGGCTTCCGTGGCAAAAGCACTTGCACAGAAGTGCTACTAAAACTGTCTCCCACAGGGGAAATAAGATGGCCTTAAAGGCTCCCTCAGCTTGACTAGGCTTTAAACAGGCTTTTCTGTTGCTCAGCCCCTGAACTCCCTATCTAAACTTACAACAGTTTTTAAAGAAACCTTTTATAACTGTAAATCCCTTGTCTGCCCCTTTGAAATGTATATGAATCTTTTCCCAGCTAGTTTTACAGTACAAGAAATGTCTGTCAAGTACCTGGATACCACTCCTTTGAAATGTGGTTATCAAGAAGCTAACTGAAGAATTTAGGAGCCTAACTTCGACAGGTTCTGCTTAGCAAACACACATGGCTGAGACACAGAAAACACTGAAAGCAGGGAAGACTCAGCAGGCTGGAGCATCCCCGGAACACCTTCTCGTCCTCGGCACTTTGTCACCGACTCATTCCAGCACCCAACTGCCCTTGCACCTTTTGTTCAGCAGACTTCTTTTGTGCAACAGTTCTGATTAAAATCTTCCCCTCTTGTTTAACCACGTTCACGGCAGTTTTTTATTTTGATAGGGGTATGAGTTAAGACTGTGGGTACTACTATACATTTATACTGAGATTAAACAATTAAGTAACTTGGCTGATGGTGAGGGCCAAATTCTACATGAACTGTGTGTTTATGAATTAGAGCAAGAGCCACACTGTGAGCTCATATTTAACTACATATATATATATATATATATATATATATATATGTATATTTGCATTTAGTGATGTATAGGTGTGTACATATACATGCCTTAGATACACCTACCCTAGGTATGTTTTTGCTGTCACCTGCAAGGGATTAACAGCAATGAGACCCTCACAGCAGTGAGTACCCCAGTCCTAGGCCTTGGTGTCCAAGAACATTCTCCCATCAAAGGAAGCAGATCTCCTTAGAGATGTGACTGACCCTGGGCCTGCAGTGGTAAGACACAAGGTGAATGTGGAGCATATTACAGTTCCAAAGAGAAGAAGTGCTGCTATCACTTGGATCTTAAACAACCCCAACAGACCGTATGTTAAAGGTCTGCAGCCTTGGAGCTCCTGGAAGGTGGTGGAAACTTTAGGAAGTGAAGCTCAGTGGCGAAATTGGAGGGGTGGCCTTGAAGAGGGTATTGGGACCTGGCCTATACTGCCCTCACTCTCATCTTCCTGGCTTCTGTGAGGTGAATAGGCATCCCCCTGCCATGTGCTCCTGCCGTGATGAACTGTGCTGCCATGAGGCCCAAAGCCACAGGGCCACGCAACCATAGACTGAATCCCCTAAAATCATGAGCCAAAATAAACCTTTCCTCCTTTTAAGTTGATTGTCTCAGGTATTTTGCCATAGTTGCAGAAAGCTGACTAACACAGGTGCTAAATAAATAAATAAAATACCGCAGTGATGGGGAGCGTATTTCAAAGATACACGGGAGGAAGGCAAGAGCGCTCCCAACTGCCCATGCAGAAACGAATTGAGTGGCTTTCTGACCGAGAGTTCAGTGTGAAGAGAGAGGAAAGACAAAACAACGCAGAACCTTCCGGTTGAGAGGCCGGCAAGCACCACTTCCATCATTAACATCAAGAGTAAGTCGCTGGGGTGTATGAACATTTGCTGTGATGTGATGAAAATGACGTTATTTCCTCCGAGCTCTTCTTCCAAAGACATATTACCCCAGTCTAACCACGCAAAAAAATCAGACAAATCATGGTTGAGGACATATGCGGAATCTGCTAAATCTCTATACTATCTTTATAATATTTCTGCAAATGTAAATGCCCTAACTTATGAAATTTTATAAATTTTAATTTTTTAGAAAATTGCAATCATAACAAGATACCCATATATACCTATTAAACTAGTTAAAACAATTTTTAAATAACAATACCAAGTGCTGCTAAGGATGCAGAGCATTTAGAACTCTTATATGTTGCTAAACAGAATGAAAAATTGTAAAACTGCAGTGGAGAAAAGCATGTCTGTCCCTTATATTTCAAACATATCATCTGACAGCACACCCTCTCTTAGGCATTTGTCTGACAGAAATGGAAGTGTATGCCCACATAAAACCTGTATGTGACTATCTACTACGTTATTTATAATGTCCCAAACTGAAAACACCTCAAATATCATTCATTGTTTAACGGATAAACAAACTGTGGTGCACCCACACATCACAGCACTGCTCAACACTCAAATTAATGAATACACGCATTGTCAGTGCATCTCAGAGGCTTCACTGTAAACTGAAGAAACCATCTCCAAAGCTGGCAGAGCCTACGACTCCATTTACATGGCAATCTGGAAAGATTAACACTGTCAGATCAGAGAACACCTCAGGGGTGGCTGGAGATCAGAGGTAGAGAGAAAGGAAGTTTTGGAAGGGCTGGCAGACAGCAGTATTTTGGGATGAGGGAAGTTTCCAGTATTTACAAACTATATTCCAAAACACAGTCCATTTTACAGTATATAAATTTTAAGAAATTTAAATAGTAAAAAGAGAAAAGATTAACAATAGTTTCCTCCAGTAGTGGTATTTTAGGTTTTAGTTTCTTTATTCTGTTTTCTGTAGTTTAAAACTTTTAAATCACATTCGTGACATTTACACTTTGAAAACTATGTTATTAAAGATGTGGGCATAAAAATTAAAAGAAGAAAGCTATCAGGATTAGAGAAGTGACAAAAGCTACATCTTAACAGCACTATACATAGAAAATCAAAGTGACACTTAATATAGCCTACATAGAGAATCAAAAGGGAACTCTTGATAAACATAAAACTTAGGGAGGTTAACATCCTGTCTAGATACACAACATTCAAAAATAAAAAGTGTTTCTACATAACAATAACTACCAATTAGAATATATAACAAAAGTTCCATTTTCAAAATAGCTATGAAAGCTATAATATCTGTAGGAACACGGTGAATAGTGAAAACAATTACAGGGAAACCCAACAATTGTGACTGAAGCAATTAAAGGAGATGACTACTTGGAGAGGTATAATGTAAGTATAGATTTGAAGATACAATGTTATAAAAATGTCAATTGCTTCCAAATTTATAAATTTGATGTAACTAGTAGAAATCACAAGTTTTCTTTAAATTTGAATGGACTTATATCCTATATGAGGGACTCAAAGGGACAACAAGGACCAAGATAGTTTTAAAGAGGCAGCACATGGGTCCCCAGCCTTTAGGTGGTGACCCACCTTCAAACTTCGTGGTGCTGACGAAGGCCAGAGGTGCAGACTCACACGTGGGAGAACAGCAAACCCAGACACATAATCATGTACGCAAAGTACACAAAGTACAGAAAAGTCAGCAGGTAAGGCATGGGTGATCCCCGGATGCAACAGAGCTAATTAGTGCTTTGAATGCTCAATAGAAAACATGGAGAAATGGTTTCCTAGCTTCCAGATGGAAGGATTCCTTAGAAAGGCTTCAAAAAGAGCAATCTGTAGAAAAAGCGATAGATCATTTTTGACATGTTAAAATAAAAACTTACACGAAATAATAAATAGAGTGAAAGGAAAAGACAGACAGGGAAAAGATTAGTTATAAATATAACAGAAAAGGATTGACATCAAATATACACATGTATATGCCTAATAAATAATTTTTAAAAACAAAGAACAAATGGTAAAAGATATGAATAGGCAACTTAAATAGGAAATAAATATGGCTAAATGTTCAACTTGCACCAGTAGTCTGGGAAAGACAAACTAGAATCATAGTGGGATACAGTTTCTGACCCATAAAGCTGGTCAAAAAGATGGGGTTGGGAGATAAAAATTGCGATGAATCTAGAGGTATCTGGCAAATAGGAAGACCAAGCCCCACATGTGGTCAGCAGCTGCCTCTTGAGGATACAACTAAATCTATGGCTTCCACATTCCTCTTACCTGGACTTGTGTAGGAAATCCATTTTATATCATCTACCAATATACAGCACACGTATGTGTATATGGTGCGTATGTTTCTGTGTGCATGCATTCCCATGAAAAATATTTCTCCTTACCACATGTGATAGACTATGATTTTTTATTCTATCATACCATCTTTCTGTATAATAATCTTCGAGACTTACTATTTGAGAAGCAATCTGCTCCCAAGGCTCTTATTACATGTCCTAGAGGACATATACAAGAATATTCACCATAATTTTGTGTATACTAAAAATCAGAGTATTCCCATATATACATATATATGTGGGTATATATGCATATATATATATAAATAAACATATATATACACATATGTATTTGTAGTGAAAGTTTCTGACATGTAGTGAAAGTTTAAGAAACACATACAGAAGTGTTAAATGCCAAAGTTAGACCAGGCATTCTGGGGTGGGGGCAGGGAAAGAAGAGACACAAAAAAATCTTCAAATGCATATCTAAACAGCTGTGGTTTGCAAAAAAAAATTATGTGGGAAACATTACAAAATGCTCACAGTTGGCAGAGCATATCCTTTTGCATACTTTTTGTGTGTTATGGCTTAGAAAGAAGTGTGAATTCAAATGAGCTTGGTTGGAATGGAGGGGAGGGGATGCATGCAGTAGTGAGTAAAACGACTGCTGCAGAACCAACCTGGTCAGGCTTGGCTTTGCCTGCCTGGCTCATGTCTGGAAAGCTTGAGGCGTGGGCGCTCTTGTGTTCCAGTACCTCGCCTTTTGTCCCTTGTCCTTTCCTCTCAGTGGGTCACAAGTGATGGAGATTGTCTTGGAGCTCCTGCAGGGCTTGGCATGCAAACTCTGTCTTGCCTGGCCACTTTCAGGCATTTCCACCACAGGGCACTGCCTCCACTTCCACCAGGGCAGCATGAACATGAGGCTTGGTGCTAAGTGGCAGAGTGTAAAAGCAGGCCTCCCTTCCTAAAATACAAAAAAGCAGAGGCCACTTCCTACAAAGCTTGTGTTCCTGGGACCTCAGTAGCTGTGTAGGAAAGCCACCTGACAGCTTCGTACACAGAGAAGCCCTGGGCCTCTCTGCTCAGGGCCCGGGCATCTTCGTCAGGAGCCTCACTCAAGTGGTACCCTGAAAATCAGCCTAAACTCTGTCTCCCGCCTAGGAGGAAGCACTGATGCAGGGAGGCTCTGAGGCCTGGGCCAGGAGCACAAGGCCCTGAGAGCAGCCCGGCTGTGCTGGGTGTGTTTGCTTCTGCACAAACAGGGCAGGTGCCAGGTGACCTGTCTCCCAAGGAGGGTGCTTTGGAAACACGCTGTGCACTGTAACATAAGATGCATTTGGAAGCTATCCTTGTCCTTGGCAAAACCACGGTTCGAGGCAGGAGTCTGTGCCTTCTGAGAACCAGTTACCACTGGGGGGCACTCTCCCACTGAACCCCATCTCTCCCCCTTCCCTCAGCACCCCTACCCCGCTGAACCAGCTCTACTCCTGTCCGGCGCTTGCCACGTGGGGGCTCTGTCCTTCAGTCTCCACCGGTCCCAGATTTCAGACCAAGAGCTGGGGCAGCAGAAGGGTCTCTCTCTGGCCAGAGGGGCTCTGCCCTCTTCCTCCAGCTGGGCTCAGCTGCTGAAAGACAATATGGTGGCATCTCTGCGGTCCCGCTCCCTCTTCCTGGACAATGCCATGACAGAAAACGAAATAAGTGCAGAAAAGTGATAAAGGGCTTTTTAAAACTGCAAACCCTAGAGTCTGGGCTCCTATACAACTGACAAGAGCTGTGAGTTCCTGTGAAGGACATCCATGGGGAGTGCTTATTTCACCCATCGAGCTCAAGGTTCCTTTCTCTGGGAGCCAAAACCATTTTCCCTAAATACCAGGAAAGGCCTTAGATCCCGAAACATGGTCTTGTCTCTCAGAACTGTCACATTTTCTCCATCGCCCTTGCAGAAAAGGCCACAGCTGGGCGGCTTGACAGCAGAAGAGCATTCCTCACTGGTCTGGAGGCTGCAAGTCCAAGGTCAAGGTGTGGGCAGGGCTGGTCTCTCCTGAGGCTGTGCTCTTTGGCCTGCAGAGGCCACCATCCCCTGTATCATCACATAGTTGTCCCTCTGTACGTGTCTGGATCCCAATTCCTCTTACAAGGACATCAGTCACGTTGGATTAGTGGCCACTGGCATGACTCCATTTTACCCAACTCCCTCTCTAAAAGGTCCCGTCTTTGACCTGGTCCCTCCCAGCACTGGTAGTCGCGGAGTGCTCTATTGCGGGAGATGAGGATGCCCTGCCCCTGGCCATGGCACAAATACCCACTTCTCATCACCTGGTCCGCAGTTTCACACACTGTCGCAGAAGCATAGAGGCGAGTTCATCTTCGAAGTCTCATTCCTACAATCAGAGTCTACATTCTCACTGGGAAAAACTCAAGACACTTAGATTTTTACGCGTCCACCTTTCACAGCTCAGACACAAGCGTGCGAGTCTTTCTCGCCACCTGCCTTCCGTACCCGCTACCTCTCAGGCTCCTTGCTCCCGGGCTGATGTCCACCAGCCTCAGCTCACACATCACCTTCTTCGGGCCCCATCTTCCCACCCAGGTCCCCCTTGAATACCGCAGTGGGTGTATCTGTCTCTCTCAGGAGGCTGCTACTTCTGAGAGCGGAAAACCTCTCAGATTCAACCCAACATGACCAGAGCTTGACACAGTGCCCCATGCAGGAGTAGATGGGTAAAGGAGGCCCTGGGTGAATAAAGACTGCATCCAAATTACTTTGGTCCTTAAATATCTGTCAGAGATTGGTTCCAGCACCCTCTGAGGACACCAAAATTGAGATGCTCATTCCATATAAAACATGGTGTTGTATCTGCATGCAACTCACACACATCTTCCCATAGAATTAAAATCACGTCTAGACGAATGTAAAATACCTAATTCAATATAAATGCTACATAAATAGTTGTGTACTGTATTGCTTAAGGAATAATGACAGGAGAAACTTACACACATGTTTAGTACAGACAATTTGTTCCGAACACTTTCAATCTGCAATTGGCTGAATCTGCAAATATGGAAGCACAGATATGGAATGCTGACTCTTTCCTTTCCTAAGTAGACTTTACACATGTCTACCTTTGAAATTTTATTTGCTTCTCTCTACCCAGAGTTTACCTTTTCATGAATGGCTAAGAAAACTTCAATCTTATTCAAATGTTTTCCAAGAATGAAGACAGCATCTGGCACACACCAGCGAATTAACTTGTGATGTGAAAACTTACTTAGATCACTCCAAACTCTTAAAGACCCCTCCCTGTCGATTACTGCAGCGCATTAAAATCTATCCTTCATTCATTCAACACATATGTTGACTGAACTGTAGGCTACAGCAACAAAGATGTAGTCTTTTCCTCCAGCAATTTCTAGGAATGTAGGCAGCTTTTTTCACAAACAAAGATGCACCCCATTACATATTCAGGTTTTGAGTGAGCAGTCCTTCAAAGGTCCAGAGAGAGTGTCGGGAAAGAAGTTCTGACTTCCGCCAGAGGCGTATAGACAGAGTGGGCGCTGCATCTTGCACAGATGAGCCTTGAGACAACTTGAGGAGCAGGCAGAAGATGTGACACTGGGCACATTCCGGAGATGCCTGGGAATTCAAGATGACAGGAGCTTGGCGGGATCTGGAAGGATGAGGGTGATGGGGCCAGCAGATGAAGCCAGAGCAGAGACAGGAGCCCTCCTTTATCCATGAAGGACACATTCCAAGACCCCAGCAGGTGCCCCAAACTGTGGAGAGTTCCAAGTCCTACATATATGATGTTTTTTCTTATATATGGCATTTTTGAGAAAATTAATTTACAAGTCAAGCATAGCACAAGATTAACAACAATAACATGACTTACACAGCAAAGAGGCCCATGTGGCATGTCCTGCTGGGAAGCCAGCATGCCCTCCAGTCCCTTCTCATTTTCACGCACAGTGGTCACACTTTGTCTCTGGTTTTGCTTCCTCAGGTTTCAGTTACCCATGGTCAACTATGGTCAGATATCAAATTAAAAAGTGTAGAAGTGAACATTTCATAAGATTTTCATTTTATACCGTCCTGAGTAGCTGCTCCATCCCACCTGGGGGATGTGATTTATCTCTGTGTTAGCCAGCTCATTGCTGTGATAAAATACAGACATGAACAGCTTAAGAGGAGAAGAAGTTTACTTTGGCTCACAGTGTCAGAGGGTTCAGTCCATGGCAGCCTGACTTACCACTTTGAGGCCTGTGGGAAAGCAGAAGAGTCACGTCAGAAGGGCATGGAGGAGGAAATCTGCTCACTTCACAGCAGCCAGGAAGCAGAGGGAAAGAAAGACAGCTAGAAATTGGAAGGGCCCATGCAAGAGACCTTCACAGGCCTGGGCCCAGAGACCCTTCTCTTCCCACTGGCCCTACCACCTAAAATTTCCACTGCCTCCAAATAGCACCGACAGCTGGAGACAAAGCCTTTAACACATGAGTGAGTGTTTGGGGGACATTCCAGACCCACTGTAACTACAAATACTACATACATTCTCCATCCATCAGTTATTTGGTAGTCATCTAGATTGTCAAATCAGCCATCATAGTATCGCAGTGGTTGTGTTCAAGAAACCTTTATTTTACTTAATCATGGCCTCAAAGCAAGGAGTAGCAAGTGATGCTGGCAACTTGGATATGCCAAAGAGAAGACAGAAAATGCTCCTGTTAAATGAGAAGGTGAAAGTTTTCAATAAGTAATGACAAAAACCACATATTGAGGTTGCTAAAATCTATGGCAAGTTATTGTTAATCTTGTGTGGTGCCTGATTTATACACTACACTCTCTCATAGGTTGTATGTATTGGGGGTAAAACATTGTTTATATAGGGTCTGGTACTATCTAAAGTTCTGGGTATCCACTGGGGGTCTTGGAATGCAGCCTTCACAGATAACCTTCACAGAGGCAAACCTGGCTCTGCTTTGGCTTCACGCACAGCACCCAGACAAGTGGAGTCCCAGAAAAGGGAAATACAGGGGACATGGCAGAGCAGTGTGGAAGGTGAGCTGGGGCAGAGACAGGACGGCTGGTCAGGAGCCAGGGCACGGCAGAGGAGGGCAATGTGGGGGCCAAAGACAGGGAGACTCTGGGGAGGGGCAGCTTCTGCAAAGCTGCATTTATTTGCCTTTGAAAGTGTTTATTCCACTCTTGATCCTTATTACCACTTCCTTGTACTGTAGATATTGATGAATCCCCGTCCCCGGTGGATGGTGAATTTTTGGAAGGCAGATACTTGCTTTATTCACCTTCACATCCTGTAATTCCTAGCACACTAGGGAGCCCAATAAAACTGTGTTGAATGGATGAGTAAATGGTGTCCAGTGAGATGTCGGGCTGATTTTCTTTCAATCTCCCTAACTTTCTCTTAACTCAAACAAGGCCTAGAATTCTGTACAGACATATAAATCAGCAGTCATTTGATGCACAAGAGGCCAGGGGAGGTTCCTCCAAGAAGAAAAGATTTTGAAAATAAAGTCAAGGCAAAGAATATTAGATTTTTATTTGCTGTGAGCTCATGGACAGCAGAGGCCAGATCACACACTAGGTTGCCATTTAGCACATCCACTTTATGCAGGAGAAAGTCCACGCTTGTATATTGTGTGAATAAAAAGTATGAATGGGTCAATGACAATGATACAGATAGAGAAAAGTGAGAAGCGTGATGCATAAGTTGGTTTCATATAATTGTCAAAGCTGCCTATCTGGTATGATGAATCCTAAACCCAACCAAAGAGCAAGGCTTTCAAAGGTGTTGATCAAACTCCGAGCTACTGATGATGAATTTGGTTCATCTTGATTTAAGGGCCTAGTTCTCAGGGGCTGGTCTGCCCTCAGTTTTCTTTGGGTGTGCTGCCACTGGTCCCCAGCCAGGGGTTTCCTGCCGCATCACAGGGGTGAGGAGCTCGGAGCAGAGGGCAGAGCCTCAGAATGGAATAGCGATTTCTGCCATGGCACTGAGATGGTGGGGTCTAAGTCCATCTTCTTTTATTTCAGCTGAATACCACAGACTGAATAATTTATAAAAAATAAAGGTTTATTCAGGTCAAAGTTCATAAAGGCTGAGAAGTTCAAGATGATCAGACGGCCTCCTGTGGTGAGATCTTTCTTGCTTGTGGGGACACTCACAAGTTCCCAATGAACACAGCACATGACATGGTGAGACCAAATGTCGCACCTCCACTTCTTCTAAGGCCACAGTCCCCCTGGACTATGCCCCATCCGTGTAGTCTCATTTAGCCTTGATTACATCCCCAAGGTTCTGCCTCTAAATGCAAAATTAGATTAAGTTTAATACTTACAATAGGGGTACAATTTCAGCCTGGGTTTTAATAGAGACCTTCAGACCATAGCAGGGAGCCACATAATGTTATTTTGCCAAAAGTACAGTAAGTCCTTCAGTGTGCCAGGGCCTAGAAACTTCTTTCCACATCTCAACTTTTGGCCCAACCACTCAATCTGAAAATGTACATGTGCTGATGAATAGGGAAGCCATTCAAAAGACCAAAGGAGATTGGTATGCAACCAACCCGCCACTCACAAGCTGGGGACCGTGAACAATACATTCAACCACTCCCGGTTCCATTTTTCTCCTGAAAAATCGGGATCCTCGTTTGGTCTGTACATGCTATGCTGGCACACAGGAGAGCCCAGGAAAATAGCATTGGACCAAAGTATAAATGAGCCAGCAAATAAATAAAAGGTATAAAATTGTACAGAGTGTACTCAGTGAACACGTCGACTATTGTCAGCTTTCCTTTTCATTGATGTGCTTTGGACTCATGCATGTTACCTGCACAATGGAGCAGCCAGAGCAGCAGCATCAGGTTGCTTCCTTCAGAACAGCAGGTGGTGGACAGATCACTGAGACCACTCCAAGTGCCCAGAGGACCATCTCCCAGCCACCCATCACCCCTAATGTAGTGCCCTGTGCAGAGACCTTGTAGATGTGAGTTAAGTTCTAGTCAGCTGACTTGAGAAAGCCGTATTAGTACCCAGTGGTCAGATCCAATGACACGCAACCTTCCAAAGGCCTCAGCTCTTCTTTGCAGAAGAGACTGGAAGGGTGAGGGGGACTCAGCTTTAGGGAGGTCTCACGCTGCTGACTTGGAAGATGCAGAGGCCTCTGAGGACTCAGTGCAGCACATACCAACAGCCAGCAAGAAAAGAAAGCCTCAGTCCTACAGCCGCAAGGATTGGGCTTGCCACAACCATGGAGCCTGGAAGGGAATCCTGGACACAGCTCTGCAACGCCTTCTTCAGACGGTGAGCAGAGAACTATGTGCGGTGCCCGCACTTCTGACCTTCGGAACTGAGATGTGTGCTTTTAAGACACTGAGTTTATGGCCATCTGTTATGCAGCAGTAGAAAGCGAGCGTGCCCTTCCTTTGCCTTTCACTTTCTTATGCTTTAAAAGCTTTTCTACCTTAAAACTGTCATAATGATGTTTCCAGGGGAGACATATCTTAAGACAGCTCTCCTTTACCATCTTACAAAAGGTGTCACAGTGAGACAAAAAGTAATCCCACCGAGGAGCTGTCTTCCCCTCATCTTGCGATGACCAGCGTGTTACCTTCCTTTCTTTTTATAGTAGTGTCTATGGTTGGTTTTCTAAGGACAAAGTTGACGTGTGCTTATAGAAAAGTTTAAAGTCTCAGAAAAGTAAAAATAAGAAAACACAAATCACCAGTAATCCCACATTCAGAAGCCAAACTTGTTAACATATTGACGGCATGTATTTCTTTTCAATATAGTTACACTTCTATTTTAACAAAGTTGAAAATGTAATACGACTTTTAGAGTTTCTTTGACTGCAGCCCAAACATGTAGATTTTGTACTACTTAAAAAAATTCACAAAACAATACTTTCTTTACTAATTGCAACAAATTCTGAGTTTCTATTCTGTTTCTTAAAAAAAAAAAATCTTCATCAACTACTAAACTGATTGCAAGATCCACTAACGTGTTATTACTTCATTTCAAAAAATATTGCTATATGCAATTTTTGTATCCCACATTTCTACTTCACATTATTTCCTAACATCTCCAAATGCCATTAAATAAAACCAAAGTTTTTCATGGCTTTATGATATTAAATCTTTTTGAGATATCATGTTTATTTTTATTTACTCATTATCCTAGGTTTAAAGATTTGATTGCTTCATATTTTCTAACATGAAATAAACATATTTTTACCTGTTTATCTTTTGACTATTCCTTGACATTGTGAAATCACTTGAACTTTCAGATGAGTGTCTCCCTTCCAAATAGTGTTGAACCAGACAAGGACCCTGTATGAACTACTCAGGTCACTTCCAGCCTCTTCCCCTGAACCCCACTGCGCTCACACACTGTGCCAAGGGAACCGACTAGAGCACGCAGTTCTCTGGACCTGGATGGCTGGCGGGTCGGAAACCCCGGGGAAGCACTGTAGGGTGAGGAAGATGACACCAGAGAGGCCCTTCGCTGCGCTGCCAGCGCCTGACCAGTGCCATCATCAGCTCCCCCACGGCGCTGCCAGAACGGCTCCTTGCTAGTTAACCACGAGCACTGTTAGTCCCCAAGAACATGGTTCTTGCTGCTGGCAGTCAAGCTGGCAGGTGTCCTCTGTTCTGCACCACAGATGGCTCAGAAAGACCAAAGCCCACCTTGCTTTTCCAATAGGAAAATTGATACCAATTGCTCTCCCCTTCCCCGTGGCCTCCAGGTGCTAAAGGTGTCATTAGTAATTGTACAGACTAGGAAGTGTCCACCTTATCACATATACACAGACAGGTACTCTTTGATTTATGACGGGGTTACATCCTGACAAGCCTGTTGTAAAATGAAAATATTGAACTTCAAACACGCACTGACCCTACCTAACCTGTGAACACCTTCGCTCGGCGGCACGGAGTTCTGTGAGGCTCGCTGTGCCCCCGCGAACTCACAGCTGACAGGGTCTCGGCGCGCGGCTCCGCTCAGCATCCACAGGGCATCACACCGCGAGCCAGGAGAAAATCAAAACTCAGAATTCAAGGTATGGCTTCAACGGAATGCATATTGCATTTCTACCATGTAAATTAAAAAAAAAAAAAAAAAAAAAAAAAAAGACAAAACAAAGACAAAAACAAAAAATACATGAGCCAGACCATCACAACTTTGGGGGTTGTAGGCCTGTAAAGTATTTCTGTCTTAAACAACAGAAATCTGTCACCTCGGTTGTTGAGCCTGAATTTCAGGACACGGTGTCAGGAGGGCAGGCTCAGGCAGGGTCTGAGGAAGGGTCTGCCACGCTCTGTACTCGTGTGCAGAAGGCCCCTGTCTTCACGTGGTGCCTCTGGGCTCTGTGTCCTGACCTCCTCCTCTCTACTGGGTTAGGCTCACCTTCATGATCTCAGCTCAATGACAGGCATCTGGGAAGCACCCTATCTGACTGTTGACATAATCTTTTCATAAAATATTACTAACCATATCTGCAGTGACCCTATTTCTGAATAAAGACACATTCTGAGGTAGCTGGGGTCTTTATACAGATTTCCAGGGGAAGATAACATATAGCATAAGCTAAGTGACGACCAAGATCATCCGCCCGGGGACCCAGTGCCCGTTAGATCTGGTTCCAGTGCTGACTTGGGCAGAGGGCAGCAGAACGGAGGAAATAGGATGGCGTGGGGCAGCACAGTCCCTGCACACTATTTTTCTATTACTATATTTCTATTACTACTTTTCTCAGAACTTTGAACAGTGTGATTCTCTTTATACTCTCACACAGTATGTGCTGGTGGCATATATTTATTTGTACATGTTCTCATCTGCACAGTGCCTTGTATCATTGTTGCTCTTAGCAGTCAACAGTCTTTGTACATGTGGGTATGTATGTACATGTGCATATACATGTGTGTGTGCACACACTTCTCTGGTGCTCATTCATTTAATTTCCTGTAGATTCTTGCTCTGGCTGGTATTATTTTTTGCTTAACTTGCAGATTTTATTATTTCTCTGAGGGCAAGCTTTGCTGGCAAACAAATGTTCCTAACTTATGTTTGTCTGAAAATGCCTTTATTTCAGTTACAAGTTTGCAGAGAATCTTTACTAGATACAGAATTCCAGGTTAGAAGGTTTTGCTTTTCTTTCAACAGTTTAAAGATTCCATTTTGGCCCCCTGTCACTGCAAAGGCACAGTCCTTGGCCACGTCAGGTGCCCCCACCCCCGAATTTAGCTCTTGCTTTTGCCCCTTGTCTGCTGTGTATCATTAGAAAGCCACTTCCAGCCTCCAAGGCCATATGCTGATTTCCACAACAGAAAGTATTTTTAAACATTTATTTAAATCAAATAAGGAGCAATAAGATTACAGTTGGATTCAATGGCAGCTGAAATAAAGCCATGCCCAGAGGAGAAGGCATTGTTGCCCATTACATTAATCAGCATTAAAAAGACTCTAATTTTCTTCTGCCAAATCAAGTGAGAATTCTTATTTTTCACTATCATGTTTAAGAAGCAATATTTCTATCTTTTCCACGGAGATCTGTTCTCAGTTGCAGGCATCATCTTCTTGCTCTGTCTGCAGAATGCTGTTGAACTGTCCCTAAGGGATGCAAGCGACAGAGCTCATCCAAAAACTGGGGAAACTGAGGCCACTGGTGATACTGATTCCATCTCGTAGTGGTTGTTGGAGGCCTTCTGGGGGCAGAGGTGACCACTCTTCTCCCAGCCTAAAATGAAACAAAATGAATCCAGCTGATCGCTGTAACTTCCCAACACTTTCATTGATCTGTCTCCCCCACACTTTCCCATTGCCCCACCATCCAGCAAAGGCACTTCCCCAAATAGAATCTAAGCAGGAGGTTGGTGACTAATCCCTCTAAAAAGTAATAAAACAAAGACTTTCAACCCAGCCAGGATGTATACAGTAAAAACAGTTGAGTCCTTCCATTGCAACAACTAGAAACAAATCAAGTTAGTGGGTAAGGGTCTTAAAATAAGTGCTAACATTCTAGTAAATAATCTCAAAGAAAAGATGAAGACAACTGATAAAATAGGGAATTTCAATGTAGAAATAGAATTCTCAGAAAAATAGATACGGAATTTAGCAGAAGTAAGGACATAGAAAAAAGGACAGTGAACTGCAAGACAATGCAATAGAAATGTGTCATACAGAGCCAAAAGAAAGAAAAAAGAATGAAAGACATATAGGGCAGGGAAAAGGGAGAGGAAGGGGTATTTGAAGAGGTAACCTCTGCAAAGTCTCTGGCACTGACAAAAGACATCAACTAATTGAGTCAAGTAGAAAATAACAAGAAAAATACACATAGCCACATCAGAGTCAAATTGCCAAACACTGGAAGTGAAGACAAAATTTAAGAGTATGTTCCCTCCACATACACAAAAGATGTTATATTAAAGGAAATAATGATGACAATGGCGAGCATATTGACAACATGAATCGTGGAGGCTGGCAACAAAATGGAATCTTTAAACTGTTGAAAGAAAAGCAAAACCTTCTAACCTGGAATTCTGTATCTAGTAAGATTCTCTGCAAACTTGTAACTGAAATAAAGGCATTTTCAGACAAACATAAGTTAGGAACATTTGTTTGCCAGCAAAGCTTGCCCTCAGAGAAATAATAAAATCTGCAAGTTAAGCAAAAATAATACCAGCCAGAGCAAGATTCTACAGGAAATTAAATGAATGAGCACCAGAGAAGTGTGTGCACACACACATGTATATGCACATGTACATACATACCCACATGTACAAAGACTGTTGACTGCTAAGAGCAACAATGATACAAGGCACTGTGCAGATGAGAACATGTACAAATAAATATATGCCACCAGCACATACTGTGTGAGAGTATAAAGAGAATCACACTGTTCAAAGTTCTGAGAAAAATAGTAATTTAAATAGGTTATAAATTAAACCTATTTTAACACTAGGTTTAAATTGCATAAACACTAAAGTTAAAAGGCATCACTAAATAGCTGGTATAGAATATAAATGATATAATAAAGTTCCTAAATTTTAAAAAGCAGGAAAGTAAGAACAAAGTAACAAGGAACAGAAGGGCAAATAAAACACAAATTGCAAGATGTTACACTTAAACACTGCTATGCTGGTAACTACATTAAGTCTAAATGGTTCAACAATCTCATCTACAGACAGACATTGTCAATGTGTACATAAACAAGACCCAATTATATGTTGCTTACAAAACACAACTTACATGAAAGAACAAAGCTAGCACAAAGTTAAATGGTTGAAAAAATAAGTAGCATGCAAATATTACCACAAGAAAGCTGATGTAACCCTGTTTAGTATCAGATAGACAAGGAAAATTGGAGAGTCAAGTGAGAGCATCTCATTATTATAAAAGGATCAGTCTATCTGAAAGACATAGATGTGCCATTTCTAAATTTCTATGTTCCTAGTAAGATAGCTCCACAGTAAATGCAGCAAAATTGGCATATCCAAACAGGGAAAATACAGAAATCCACAAACAAAACCACACAATTTTGCCTACCTATCTAAAAAAAATTAATAGAAGAGGAAGACAAAAAATCAATAAATATAGAGGAAAATTGAAAAATAATATTAAACAATTTCTCCTCATTGACAACTATACAACTGTATGTCCAACCATTGCAGCAATAAATATTCCTTTCAAGTACATGTAGAATATGCTACAAAATAGGCCAAATACTTACCTGTGATGCAAATCTCAACATGTCCCAAGGAACTGTAACCGGAGTGTGCTTCTAGACTGGAATGGGATTAAGTTTAAAACCAGTAAAACAAAAAGCTAGAAAGTTCTCAGAAGTTTGGAAGTTGAACAATGGATGTATTAATAAATAACCCAAGAGACTAAAAATCAAACAGAAATTAGAAAGTATTTGGAATAAAACAAAAAATAAAGGTATACATAGCAAAATGTGTGAGATACAGCTGAAGCAACACTTAGAGGTAGATTTATATCTCTTCATACCTACAGTTTATACTAGAAAAGAAGAAATGCTTCTCCCAGAGGAGAAGGCATTGTTGCCCATTACATTAATCAGCACTAAAAAGACTCTAATTTTCTTCTGCCAAATCAAGTGAGAATTCTTATTTTTCACTATCAGGAAAATTATTATTTTGTTTTCCTCTCAAAAACTTGAGGGAATCTCAAACAAAGACAAGTAAAAAGGAAGGAAATTTAAAGACAAAAGTAAATGATGAACTAGAAAACAAAAACTAATGAATCCAAAATTTGGCTATTAATAAAGCTTAACAGAATTAGAAACTTTTAGCAAGACTTATTTAAAAAAGAAAGAAAACATAAATTACTAATATGATAATGGTAACATTACAACATTTAAAAATTAATAGAAATTTTACAATGGTGAGTAAGGAGTTGGAAGGACTCTCTTCTCAACAAAGCAGCTCTTTAATTGGACAAAATGTCTTATTTTTAAATAACAACTAAAAACCCTCTGTTTCTCACTTTTCTTTAGTCTGTGAAGACTCAAAAGAGTATACAGAGAAGTATTTACTCACAAAAGCTACAATATACTAAACCTCAGTACTAATAGCAAGATACAGCATTCGAAGCACAATACACTCTCGCCCAACCTCAGGTCCAATATGCTACAACCTGCTCCAAGACTTCATCCATGTGAGGAAACCAGGAAGACAGGTGTCATTTTCCTCCCATCTCCCAACCTTGGGCCACAGGTCACTATGGAAAGGTCCAGGTCATGGCCTGTCTCCTCTCCTCCAGCTTCCGCACTACAAAAGCGCTATTTGGACAGGCTCAGAGGTGAAGCCCGACACCCCCATATAGGGTGTAGCAGAGCACAGCAGCTCTGCTCTAGACGTGGTAGATAAAAATGCTGGAGTCAGATCACAGTCACCTCCCCTGAAGCTCACTACTCAGAGGGTATGGGGTCCACGTCAGGAGCAAGCAAAGATGACCACAGCTACCACCCACCCATTAGCGCCCTGTCATAGACAGTGGTGTCACTCTGGGGGAAGTGAGAAGCTGTCCTCTGCAGAGATTGTCTGTGAGAGGAGAGGCAGGCGGCAGCAAAGAGCACCAGAGTCATGGCTCAGGGAGTTTGTTTAGAGCATTTATAATACCTGAGGGTGCTAAAAAGAAAAAGCAAGGGGAGATCAGAATGTAAGATTGGAATGAAGAGAAATCAGGAGAGCCGGGCGCTCGAGCTGCATGACATCAACAACAGCAGGCAGAATAGCAGTGGGTGTTGGACTGTAACAGAGAATCAGTGAAAGAGAAGGCTGGAAGAGCCCCTCTGCAGTCAGCCACCCTGCCCCCTGGGGCTCCTGTGTGCACCTCCTAGGCCAGGCTGCATAGGTGCAAGGCTGACCGAAAAGCATTCTTGCAGTTGCATCTGCAGAGTCTGTTGCTCTCGGTCACCAGAGGCGTCAGCTCAGCCTCTCACCAAAGACTGGCTCAGCAATAAGCTTTTCTGACCTCAGGGCAGCTCTAAAGCTCAGTTCAAAAATAAAACCACACACATACCTGGCAGTCTGGAGTCTGTGCACCCACACATGGCTGAACCCACTCAAAAGTATTCAGAGAAGGAAAATACAAGCTATTCTGCCTGGCTAAATGAGCAGCAGAACAATCCACAAATCATGATGGCAGATTCCAAGTCCCACACATGCCCCATGGTGAAGGACAAATTCGCACTTTGCCAAGGGGCCTTTGCCCAGCCATTAACTAAAAGAAACAGGGCTGACCCAGGCTAAAGACTAATGAAAATGAAGTAAGTAAATCTGATTGGGAATAGCAGAGGCTGGGTGCTCCAGGATAGAACACAGAGTAGGCAAAGCCAACCTCAGCCACTTGGAAATCATGCAAAATACATTCTCCAACCACAATGGGACAAAACAACAAGGCAAGGAAAGTTGTGAAATTCTGGCAATTGTAAATTGAGCGACATTTCACAATAACCAATGAGTCAAAGAGAATTCACATGGAAAATCAGAATACACCTCGAGATGAATGGAAATGAAAACGCACCATCCCTACCCTTAGCGGACACAAGGACAGCAGCCAGCGCTCAGCTGGAAAGGCGGCTGTGCCTCCTGCGCTGGACGGAGGACCTCGGAGCGGCGACCTGCGGGAGCGACTTAGAACTGAAAAGCAGAGCCACATGAACAGGAAGGAGAAGAAAGCAGATAAACATCACAGCAGAAATAAATTAGACAAAAAATAGGAACTTAATTTTAAAAGCAGGTTTTTTAAAAAGCTAAAATTGACAAATATTTTGCTACATGACCTCAGAAAACTAGAATTACCAAAATCAGTAATGAGAGAAGGTATGAAGCTATTTCTGACCTTACAGAAATAAAAAGGATAATAAGGAAATATGAACTCCATTTACTGAAATTATTGGTAATTTAAATGAAATAAACAAATTCCTAGAAAGACACAAACTAGCAATACTAACTCAAGAACAAATGAAAAATCTGAGCTGACCTGTGATAAGAAATTTAATCAGTAATTTAAAAATTTCTCCCAAAGAAGAACTGAGCCCCAGTTTCAGTGGTGGTTTCTGTTGAATTTAATAAAGAATTAATGCCAATCTCTTACAAAATCTTCCAAAAAAGGAAGAAGAAAAGAAAGTGAGAGGGTATACCAGTGAACTCATTTTGTGAGGTCATATTTACCCTGTTAGAAAACAATGAAACAATGAACAAAGACATCACTTTCAACAACAAACCAATACCCCACATGACTGTAGACCCCAAAATCCTTTACAAAGTACCAGTAAATGAAATCCAGAACATATATAAAGAATCATACACCATGACCAAATGGAATTAATCTCAAGGATGGGAGGTTGTCCTAGCATGAAAATTAAACAAAAATATAAATAATGAAAGTTATATGATCATCTAAATAGACAGTGGAACATTTGACAAAATCGATAGTCTTTCATAATTTAATTACAACCAAAAAGCTCAATAAAATAATAAAAAGAAAAAAGGAAACACAGAAGTTTCTCAACCCAATAAAGGCTTCTCTTTAAAACTCCACAATTACCATACCTAATAGTGAAAGATTGTATCCTTTCTCTGTAAGATTAGGGGCAAAGCAAGTGTGTCTACTTTTGCCACTTTAATTTAGCATTGCACTGGAGGCAATTCAAAACAATTAGATATGAAAAAGAAATGTCTTATTTATAGAAAATCCAAAAGGAATCCACCAAAAAATGAGTCAAGCTAATATCAATTTTGATAACTTTGAGTTATCAGACCAGCAAGGTTGCAGCATGCAAGATCAATATACAAAAGTCAGTTGTATTTTATGTATTACCAATAAGCAATCCAATAACATAACTAAGAAAAAAATTCCTTTTCAGTAGCATCAAAAGGAATAAGATATTTAGAAATAAATTTTAAAAAATAAATGTGGGACTTTAACATTAAAAACTTCAAAGCATTTTTGAAAGAAACTGAAGACCTAAATGGAAACACAGCTCATGTTCATGGATCAGAACAATTAACATTGTTAAAATGGGACAAATTCCCAAACTGATGTACAGATGCAATCCCTATCAAAATCATACATTGCACGTTAGCTGTCAGTATTGGCAGACTAGTGATAAAATTTATGTGGAAATACAAGAGATTAAGAACAGCCAACTGATGGAATAAAACAAATAAATTTAGAAAATTCATATTTCTGAGCTTCTAAATGTATTATAAACTACGGTAACTAAGTATGTTACTGGCATAAGGATGGATATGGAGCAGAGGCACAGAATAGATAGTTCAAACATAAATGCATATAACTGTGATCAAGCAAATTTTGACAAGGAAGGCAAAACAAGTCATTTGGGGAAATAATAGTTCTTTAAAAAAAATTGTTGAGCAGTTCACTTCAGTTGTGGCAGCAGTGAGGGGTGAGGCCATCTCTGGGCCTTCCCCCAAGCTTCACCTGGATTACAGGGGTGCAATCTCTCAAGGGAAGGGCCGTTCTCTCTCAACCATTTGAAGCAGACAATTTAAATGGTTTAGAGGGCCGTTGAGATAGCGGCATAAGCTCCTGCCCGGCAAGGGCAAGGTCCTGAGTTTGAATCCCGGTACCCACATAAAAAGGAAAAAAAGGGCTGGTGATATCGCTCAGTGGCACAAGCGCCTGCTGGCAAACGCAAGGTCCTGAGTTCGACTCCCCAGTACCTACATAAAAAAAAAAAAGATTTAGAAAAGCAAATGAAATAGGACATAAATACTTTATTGGAAACCAAGAGATTATTAGAATTTGAAATAGCTCAGCATTGGGGCTGGTGAGATGGCTCAGCAGCGTGAGCGCTTGCCTGGCAAGTACGAGGGCCCGAGTTCGACTGCTGGAACCCACATAGGGAAAAAAAAGGGCCGGTGACATCGCTCAGCAGCACGGGCGCCTGCTGGCACGCGAGGTCCTGAGGTCAACCCCCCGTACCCACAAAAAGAAAAAAAAAAAAAAGAAATAGCTCAGCATACAAAACAATACAGAGGAAACGAAGGAGAGATGCAGGAGCTATAAGATCAGCTTGAAGCTGAACAGTATTTCTTGACACTTGGTAAAATCCAAGGTAAAGGAATTTAAAGAAGAACTTGAAGGAAAAAGGAGAACGACTAAAGATACAGAAACTGCAAAATGAAAAGGAAGCTCTTTCAACTCAGCTGAGTGTAGCAGAAACTAAAGCTGGATCTGAGCAGCTGGCTGGAGGACTTCAGGAAGAACAGTATTTTGAATGGACCCAAAAAAGCAAAGAAGCTGCTTCAAGAAAAAGACAAGACATTACAAATAAAGAGCATGCTGTTAGCCTGAAGAAACAAGCAGCATGCTAGCCAAGACACCAAACCACGAAGAAAATGAAGAGATAACTGAAAAAGTGAAGAAAGCAAAAGAATATAAATTGAAGGAGGAGGAGATCAATAATATTAGGGCTGCCTTTGAAAAGAATATCGGGGTAGAACGAGCCCTTAAAACACAGGCTGCTAACGAGTTGGCAGAAATAATGAATCACAAAGATTTGGAAATTGATAGAAAGTTAACACACAATATTGGAGAAAGAAAGGGAAAATCAAAAGCTACAACTGGGCCTGAACCAAGAAATGCAACCAAATGATAGTCAAACATCGGAAGGAACTGAATGAAATGCAAGTGCAACTGGGGGAGAATACACACGTAGGAAGGAACAATCTTCGGATGCCACTGACCAGAAAGAGAGTGACACTGAGCAACTGTGGGTTAAACTTTTGGACCTTTCAGATTTTACTAACGTTGCTGGTTTTCCAGGTGCTGATGAAATGGATGGAAACCTTCCAGAGTCAAGAATCAAAGGCTGGCTTTTGGTACCAAATAGGGGAAGTAGCAAAAGATGACTGGAAGAAACAATATGCTGTCATAAGCAGGAAAAAAAAAAAAAAATATATATATATATATATATATGTATTCTACAATGATGAACAAGATGAGAAACAACCCAATCTGTGTGTGGTATTGGACATAAGTAAATTGTTTCTTGTTTGACCCATAACCCAAGGAGATGTGTACAGAGCTGAAACAAGAATTTCCTAAAATAGGGCTGGTGATATACCTCAGCAGCATAAGTGCCTGCCTGTCAAGCATGAGGTCCTGAGTTCGACTCCTGGTACCCGCAAAAAAAAAAAAAGAATTTCCTAAAATATTCCAGACACTGTATGCAAATGAAGGTAAATGTTGAAAAGACATAGAGATGGAACCAGTACAACAAGCTGAAAAAACTAATCTCCAAAATCACAAAAGTCGTGTGTTCATTCCTACAGTCCACCACCTCCCTGCCCACTGCGAGGCCTGTGCCAAACCCCTCTAGGACGTTTCCAAGCCACCCCTGCCCTCAACTGTCGTAGGCATCACCTTAAGGGCCACAAAGACCATTTAGACAAGAAAGAAGACTTCATTTCTCCGTGTGAAGTACGTTATGATGTCACATCAGCAAGAGATGCTGCTGTTGGCATGTTCTCAAGATGAACAGAAAACTCATTTAGCGAGATCCCTAAAAATCCACCGTCTGGTTTTGTTCATGCTTCACCTCAAACTCTTTCTACAAGATCCACTGCAAGTCCGTCTTTCTGAAAAGTGGTTAAAAAATAATCTGGAAAAAACAGTTTAACCACGTGACCTGCTGCCTGTGGAGTCCCATGGGATGCGACCTGAGGAGCCAGGCCACTTTAACTGTGCAAAGGGACAGGCTGCTCTTTGACACAAACATCTCAGGCTTCAGGATTCACGTTGCTGTTATTCTGTCCTCGCTGTGCCACAGAAACACACGGAAGGTTTGGTTTTAATTGCGTGTTTGCCTACGGGTAGATTATATGGATTACTGTGCAATGCAAGTACAAGTGGGGAAAGCTTAGCTAGATCTGTTTTTCTAAAAAGGTGCTGCCTTTTGAATTTGTAAGTAAACGCCTGTCAGTCATGATAGAACACAGCTTTCCTCACGCGTGGGAGGAAGGGACTTTCATGCTCATGTGGGATGGCCATCACTATCAAGATCAGCCCGTGGAAGGAGTGAAGGAAATACCTCACAATGAAACAAACTGCGGTTACCTTCTTGTGCTCTTGCGAGACTATACAAGACTATTTTAAGAAAAGAGCGAAATCTCTTTAAATTCAGTGCCCTTACTTTTAGAATTAAAAAGGCTCATTGTTGATTGCCCATGGCAAACTTGGTGGAGGAATTAAATATATCATGCTTTATAAAATACTATATAGGTCTCCGCAAATTTATAGAGTGGGGAATGGGAGAAGACAAGAAAATTACATTTAATCTATGCATTTTTGCCAACTCGTGTTGAGTTAATTACTACCAGGGACATTAGGAACTAACTGTACAAAAGAACCAAGTTTAGAGCATTTTGTGGGCTACATCGTTTCTGCAATTGTATAATGTACCTCTTTGTGGTTTTAAGTGATAAAGGCATAAAGTTAACAAACAATAAGAAATGTATGCACTGTTTGAAATGTAAATTATTCATTGAGCACTTTCATTGGGAGTTGTATTGCCCTTTTAGTGCCTTAATTTGAGAGAATAATTTTACTGCCATAAATAAGTATAGACATTGCAAAAAAAAAAAAAAGGATTTTCAAAAATTATATGTGTCAGTGAGTTTTTCATTAATAATTGGCTCAATTTAAAATATTTAGAAGTTTGTTGGACTTTCATAAACTAGCACAATCTTTTCATCAAACTACCTGTTACAATAAAGAATGACTTTATAAAACTATCTACAAAAATATACAAGATTGCACCAATATACAAAGGAAAAGTATGTCAATACATCCACAGTGTTTTCGGTGAACATGGGAATTACCAGATTAATACTGTTAAACTCTTGTCCAGTAATGAGGTTTTTTTTAATGGGTAGGACGATTTATTGTTTTATAACCAAATATCTCTTCAGTAATTCACAGAGGCTTTGTAGTAATGTTTATCAAATAAGCAACACCAGAAAACTGCTTGTCTCTAGCATGATACATATGTTTTAAGGGGTATTGAAAGCCACACTGATGGATATGCAATAATAAACATGTTATTTAAAAAATACATTTTATTGTGCACATTTTAGACATAAAACATTGCATTATAAGATACATATTTACAGTAAAATGGTTGTTATAGTGGTACAAACCAACAAATCTGTCCTCTCCCATAGTCACCCATAGCCACCACAATCACCACGCTAAGGGCCACTATTATTACTCATTTACCAAAAATCCTGAATGTAATTGTAATAATACTATTATTAACCATACTCTTCCTGCAGTACATTAGAATTTTTGACTTGCTCACCCTATGTATTTGCTACTTTGTATCCTTTGAATGCATATATACAAAATAAATTGTATACAAGGGTGAATTTCACAGTACATAAGTTCTATGTCAATATTATGTTTAAAATGTAATAAAAGGTTTTAAGTAACTCTGCTAACAGATGTGACAACTCAGATGATATGGACAGAATACCACAATTTATCAAAACTAACACAAGAAGAAATAGAAAATCTGAATTAAGAGTGGGAAAACATGAAGGATTAAGAAATTGAGTCTCTAAGGAAACCTTCCAATGAGAAGAAACCTAGCCCCAGATGGTTTTGCTGATGCATACTATCAAAGTAGGAAAAAAATAGCATGAATATTCCACAAACTGCTTTACAGAAAAAAGAAAGGGGGAATATTTCCCAACTCATCTTCATGATGCCTGTTATGGTTTGTGTCTGGATGTCCCCCCAAAGCCTCAAGAAATCATGAGGCCAGGCTTTTGGGAGGCAGTTGAATCTAGAGTTTGTGACTGATTCATGGTCCAATGCTGGGGTCATGGGCATGAGTGTCATACCCAGCTTAGGGCAGGTAGTTTGCATACAATATAAGGGACAGAAAAAGGCTTGTCTCTATCTCTCTTCCTCTCTCTCTCTCTCATTGTTTTGTTACCTTCTGCTCGCCCATGAATGTTTCTCTTCTGTGATGCCCCCCTGCCACACCACCCTGCCTTGGAGCCAGCCGATTACGGACTGAAACCTCTACAAACTGTGAGCTAATTAAACCTTTCCTCCTTTAACTTTGGGTGTCAGGTATTTTGTCTCAGCACTGAAAGAAAAGAAAACTGAGAGAATGCCTATATAACTATGTGACAAAAATCTTGCAGATATCATGTTAAAAAGAAAATTAGCAGTCAGTATTTGTCTTGGTCACTGTCTTAGTTACTTTCTTGTCTCTGAGGTGCTATACTCAATACCCACAGCTCTAAGGAGGAGGAGTTTATTTGGCTCACAGTTTGTAGAGGTTTCAGTCCATGGTCAGCTGGCTCCAGGGCAGGACGCTAGGGCAGAGGGATATAGCAAAAGGGGAAAGAACTCATGGCATGAGGATCCTAAAATGACTGAGGAAGTCCCAGTTCAGTGGAACTGCTGTTGTGCTTCCCAGTGCAAGCCTTCCTCCCTCTGGAACTGAGACTTCTAGGCCAGCAAAGCAAAAGGCTGGAAGAATAGGAAGCAAAAATTTTGCTAGTGGGTCACTAGGGGTAATGGATAATGGTATCATTCTCACTTCCATCCCTTGATTCTGGGCCCCATAAATCCAGGCTATGGGAGACACGGTACCATATAGTGGCCATAGACTCAAGCCATATATGGCCTTTTCAAGAACCTTACCCCAGCCCTGCGAGTTATTGCCACCTAGCTTGCACTGTAACTGTGTCTTCAAATGGTCATTCAACCTTTCTATCAATCCAGCCGCTTCCGGATGGTGAGGGACATGGTAAGACCAAGGAATTCCAGGAGCAGGAGCCCATCACCTCACTTCTTTGTCCATGAAATGTGTTCCTTGGTCAGAGGCAATGCTGTGTGGAATTCCATGATGGTGGATAAGGCATCCTGTGAGTCCACAGATGGTAGTTTTCGCAGAAGCATTATGTGCTGGGAAGGCAAATCCATACCTGGAATAACTGCCCATGCCAGTAAGGACAAAGCGCTGCCCTCTCCATGATGGAAGTGGTCTAATATAATCAACGTCCCACCAGGTCACAGACTGATCACACCAGGGAATGGTGCTACACTGGGACTCTGTGTTGGCCTCTGCTGTTGGCACACTCACTGGGCATCAGCTGTGGCTGCAGCCAGATCAGCCTTAGTGAGTAAGAGTCCATGTTGCTGACCCCATGCATAACCTCCATCCCTGCCACCACGACCACTCTGTTCTTGAGCCCACTGGACAGTGACAGGGGTAGCTGAAGAAACAGGTTTACTGCTACCTACAGAATGGATCATCTTACCACTTGATTATTAAAGGTGTCTTCTGCTGAGGTCAGTCACTTTTCTCATCACTGGGGCAAAATACCTGACACCAGCAACTTAAAGGAGGAGAGGTTTATTTGGCTCATGGTTTCAGAAGTTTCAGTCCATGGTCAGCAGGCTTAAACACAGAAATACAATGGTGGGAAGGCCTGGCCAGGAAAAAGCTACTTCCCTTAGGGCAGCCAAGAAGCAGAGAGAGAAGGGATGAGCCAGGAAGGGAGTTGTACCTTTCCAGGTCACACCCAGTTACCCCACCACCTCTGACCAGGGCCATCTCCTAACAGGCAGTCAGCTGTAAGCCCCATGGTTCAATAACCTTCTAAAAGCCCCACCTAAGAGTGTATAAGACTCTTGGGTGACATCTAGATGTTAATCATAACAGTATTATTCTTGAACTTAGTACAGAAATCCTAAAGAAAATAATGCATCCCCAGATTCAACTGAACAAAATATTTAAGTATAATGCATCATGGTGATTAAAGTTTAAGGCAAAAATGCAACATTTAACACCAAAAGGTCAATCATATATATCAGAATAAGGAAGAAAATTTCATAACTTTAATACATTCAGGAAATGTGCTTGACAAAATTCAATACAGATTCACCTTTAAGTGTGAAAAAATTCTAGCAATTTAGGATGTTGCATAATCTGAGCACTTAAATGATAGATTAACAGACAAATAAAACAAGGAAAGAAAGAGAGGAAAGAAAAAAGAGAGAGAGAGAGAAATAGACAGTTAAAGAAGTGCACTGGTCAGAGGGAGCTTTCAAATTCCCATGGTCTGTGCAGTGGTTCTTGAATTTAACTGCACTTAAAGTCAGCTGTGGGCTTGATGAATCACAGAACGCTGGGTGCCCATCTCCAGGGTTTCTGATTCTGTAGATCCGGGGTGAGCCCCCAAGAATTCACATTTGTGCTGTTCTGGGGACAACTGTGGTGCAGCATCAATAACTATGCCACCACGTGTGATTTAGAGGCTAGGTGACTAACTATAAATACATCTTCACCTGCTCGCTCCTTATGATATCCAGCTAGTCACCCTTCCAAATTCCTCAGGGGCAACTACCTTATTCAAGCTTTCTATTTCTTTTTGAAATTTTGACTCTAAATTTTTCTAGGAAATTTTTTTTGGTTTTTTGTTTGTTTGTTTTTGCCAGTTACACAAACCATTTTCGTAATTTTGTTCTTCTGTGTTTATAGTTTTGTCTTTTTTCTTAGTCCTAATCTCTATTTTTCCTGAACTGATCTTGTTGGAATCATCCATTTTGTTGATCTTTAAGAACAAGCGAAACCACATTTTTCACTTTTATTATTTTAGTTTACATTTGTTTTTCCCCAAAATTCAATTCCTTCTCTTTACTTGCTCTTCATTTCTTTATCCCAGTCTTTCCCTTTAATAATAAAGACATAAAAGCTTTAATTTCATATCTGCATGTCATGCAGACTGTGGCTCCCAGAGTGCATTCTCATTACGCATCGATTTCTAGATTCAGTCACGCCTCCCTACATCTGGGTTCCACATCTGCAGACTCAAGCAAACATTGATCAAAAATATTTGAAAACAATTATATCTGTACTGAACATGTACAGACATTTTTCTTTTCCTTATTCCCTAAATAATACGGTATTACCACTATTTATACAATGTTTACAATGTATCAGGTGTTATGAGTAATCTAGAGAAGACAAAGTTTATAGTAGGTTGTATGCCGGTGTTATGCAAACCTTCCAATTTTATACACAGGATTCAGTGGATTTTGATGTCTGAGAAGGGCTTCTAGAATCAACCCCTCATAGACAGATTCCAAGGGATGACTCTGCTCGGCAATTTCTGTTTTACCTCTTTGAATCCGCGGGGCATCCACGAACATCTTGCTTCTGGGCTGACGAGAGGGCATCATCTAAACTCAATGGAGGATCCTTGGGCTGCGATCTAGTTTCTATAGTGAGCTTTTAAGGTTATTCCACTGCCTTTTAGTTTCCAATATTGCAGAGAAAAAAAAAATCCTGATCTGATTAATTTCCCTTTGTTGATAAGCTGTTCTTTCTGGCTGAGCTGCCTGCATGCAAGCTTCTTGTTATCATTGGGCTTCAGAAATTTACCCGGAGAGGTAACCATATTGCCTGGAACTCAGCCTTTTTAAATCAGTGAACAGTTTTCCTTCAGATCTGTGGAAATTTCCTGTTATTTATTTGACCATTACCTCTTCTCCATCTGTTCCTTCTCCTCTCTTACCATCCATATGCTCTATGGGTCTCTCCTTTCCTCCCACGTGATCCCCATGTCTCAGCATTTTTCCTCTGAGACCAGAAATACTGCTTTTCCCCAGGCTTCCAGGATGCTTACTGGATCCTCGCCAGTCACGCCAGGGAGCATTCTCCTAGAGATGACGCAGCAAGCAACCGGGGTCCTGTGGGCCCTTGAGAGCCAGGAAGCTCAACAGCTCTGCCGGAAACACACTGTGCATGAAGCACTCATGCACACATACTCCTCCACATGCACAAGCAGCATGCTGAACTCCGGCCATACATTCACGTGCAGCGTGCCAGACACACACGCGCACACACAGACACAGACGCATCCACACGTGCACACATATTCCTCATCGTTCTGCAAGGAAACTCAGGCTTTCTGAAGACCCGGTTCCATTCCTGAGACCCTGGTCCTTGCCCTGTACATGGCTGCTGGTCCCCAAGTCATCCCCAGAGAACACGGCCCTAAGGCTGTTCTCTCGCAGACAGACTCGAGCAGAGCCCAGTATCCATCTTCCCAGCCTGGCTGGCGTGGGATGAGAAAGTTTCCTCCCGCTGCACCCCCAGGGCTTCCTAGCTTGACTGGCCTCTGTAATCACCCAGTTGTACAGCAAACACTAGGTGGGCCTGGAATAATACCCTGACCTCCACTAACAGAACCTGACAGCCAGTTACCCAGGCCTCTCCCACTCAGGAAGTCACTCTGGGGACTGGGAGGCTGGGTCAGACAAAGATCCCCCATGGAGAGACCCCCATCGCGGCCCTTTGAGCAGCTCTGAGAGGAAGGAGGGGTTTATGCAGAACTGAGTAGTAAGGAAAGCAGCTGAAGTGCTGCCAGCAGATTCCTGACCCTCTGTGCAATGTGCTCGGGTTTCATTCTGCTTAGAGCCTTCTACGCCACACAGACTTGTCCTGTGTCCGATATGCGCTGACCACTGTCTCACGTGGTCTTTGTCACGCAGGGACTGGAAGTCTGTTAGCACTGCCTCCACAGCAGATGCGTTACCACAAGAGGACCAGTCTGCGAAGACCGCCTCAGATCTCTTCCCCCAAACAGTACTGAAACAGAACCGGAAGCAAGAAACCCAGGCCGTGTTTCACAGACCTGTCAGATGCCCAGTAGCTCAGATATGCGGATAAGCTCATCTGCTATTTGATTTTTCCTAAAGCCCATGGTTTTCATTAGCCTACGGATTTGTGCTTTTCCCAACACTTCTGTCCTTTCAAATCACTCTCATAAACAATTATTTCCCTGAGTCTCCTGTAATTTCTGTTAGCCAGAAGATAAGGTGCCCTTAGCCTTATCTGTCCAGGGAGTGAGCATATTTGTGCAAACCTTTATGGCCTGAGACAGCATCACCAGGGCAGGACACTGACTCCCCACCCTGTCTGTGCTACCCCCCCACACACACCAGCTTCTGGTGCCGCACCAACTGCTGGACCTTCCTTCAGGTCACAGTCATGAAAACTGGGCCCAAACACAAGAGGGCTGCTTATGGCCCATATCAGCCCATCTAATCTTCAAAACCAGTGTTGTTCAAGCTCTCAGCAATTTCTCTTTAATTCTCAGTTTAATGGCCCTGTCTTATAGCTTTCTGGAAGATGCTGGCTCTTACCCTGAAGAAGCCTGGCCTGGCATAGGTCACTGAGAATGCAATGTCCAGGTTAAGACACGAAGAGGCGTGCCCAGCTTCAAAGGACCTCCACTTTGATCATCAACGCCTGCTAATCTTCTTCATTTCTTTGTCTTAAAAATAACACAAGCAAGCAAAAGTGAAGCTTGGCTTCCTTGCTTAGCAGTTGTGATTTATTAGAAGTGAGACAGACAAGGACCTCCTATTGAGCGCTTATAATCAAAAGCTGTCAACTACATCAATATCTTTACCGTATGGACGCAGTCACTAGGATGGGCCTTTCCAATGCAATAGTGGGGAAATTCTTCTGTTTCCCTCACAGTAAAGACAAATAGCAAGCCATTTACAGTCGTTGACAGCCCTATTAGCCTGCTAATGTCTTGTTAGAAATAATACTGTGTTCACACATACAAACACACACACACGCGCGCGCGCGCGTGCGTCATAAGCGCAACTTTTAACCAGCAGCCCTCCAGCTCTGTGTGCCAGCTCTATCCATTTATTTATCCCATAATTCAGCGTTCTGGATGACAGCTAATGCAAACTGGTGCATCTACTAGATGTATTGTCCTTATCGTCTGATGCATCAAGATTGTTTATTAGTGGGAGATTAACATAGAGAAAGAAAGAAATGGATACATTTTGTTCATCGAAATGAGAGATGCATAAAATATTAGTTCTGGATTTGCCCATTCTCATAGCCACCTTGCACATGGGGTCCGTACACCGTCTCTTATTTTTCCTTGAAGACATGTACTGATGCTGCCTGCTGAGGCTTTGCAGTCAATCAGGTATTAACATTGGGAAGCACATTGGCTTTTAAAAAAGGCGACAAATAATCTATGTATGGCTAAATGCAAAACCATAAGTGCGTTGTAGCGTAAGGGTGTCTTCTTTTGTGACTTCCACCAGTGAACCAGAGCTGGCCTTGCAGCAAGTTATTTTTGAAGGTCTTTATGGTTTGGATTTTTTAAGGGGATGGGAAGAAACCATTTAAGTAATGGCGCAGTGCAAAGGAGGCCCCTGTGGAAAATCACACCTCTAATGAATGCATCAGGCTAACAGACCATCTGTGAAGCAGTGCTGAGACTGAAATGAAATGCTTTCCTGGCACCCTCCACAAATTTGCTTGTTTTTTTTTTTTTTTTCCCCTGCTTGGGGCCAACTACCCTACTGTTTTTTCATTTCTTCGGAATAGTTAATGTGTATCGCAAACTCCCTCCCTATAAGGGCATTTTTTAATGACCGAGGTTAATCCTGTTTATATCCTCCATTAAAGAAAACCATGCACCAGGTTATCTCCCTCAGCAAAGGTGCTAACAGTGTCGACAAGCGATGTAAGGTGTCCTAGGAAGTATGATGAGCCGTGCCAGAACCAGGTCGCCCAATAGTCCTGCCTTGACCACAGCCAAGGAACTGGCCTGGCCATCGGGATCTCCCGGAGCGGGCTAAGAGAGGATCCCTTGCTCTAGGGCATTCAGGGGCTGCGGAAACAAAAAGCACAGGTGACGTGCTTCCGTGTGAACTCGCTCCTCCCTTCAGTGAGTGAGGAGTGGCTGAGGAAGGCAGCCCACCTGTCCGAGCGAGGAGCGTCGTTATCCACAGGCTGCTCTCCCCCCCCACCCGACACCCATAGCCACAGTTCTCTTGCACAGTGGCACATGAGAGATGTGACTGCCCCTGCGGGTGGCTGTCCTGGCTTGCTGTTCCTCAGGCCCCTTCTCTTGGTTGTGGGGCCCCCTGCATGATTACAGTGAAGGCCTAGTGACCCAGTGCTATGGTCTGAACATACTTTTCCCCCCTAAGACTAGTGATGGAGTTTAATCCTCACCGTGAGGCATTAAGAGGATAGAGATTTAATCTGTTTATGGTATTTGGGGTAGGGCCTTTGGGAGGGATTGGGACTTGGTGAGGTCGCTGGGGGGAATCTTCATGATTGAGTCCTGATGGTTTTATAAGAAGGGGAGACAGCAGACTCAGTATGTACGCACCCAACGCCCACCTCGGACTCTGCCAAGGCGACAGCACCACCAGACACAGCCCTTGACTGTGGGCCAAAATAAACCTCGTTTCTATGTAACCTACCCAGTCTGTCGTATTATTAACAAAAGAAAATGGACTAAGACACCCAAATCCAGACAAATTATGATGCTGCTTTCTCTCGAACACAGTGAAAGCTCCAGACATCAATGTGTACCTCAAGCAGTTAACATTAATAGCATAAATATACATGTATATGTATGCACACATATGTAAATGTGTATGAATCATCCGCAGCATGAGAAGGAAAGTATCAAGAGCCAAGAGATAGAAAAATGCAGAGTGAGCAGGATAGGGGCGGCCTCGCGCCCTGAATTACTTAATTCCTGAAGCTCAGCCTTCCTGCGGGTTTCCCAGTAACGTGAGCGAACATCCCCGTTTGCTTGTGCGGGTTTGAGTGGTTTCCTCCACACACAGCTAGGAAGAGTTCTGACCACTTGGTGTCCAGCTCCCAAATGAGGCAACGTAGAAGGGAGACCCAGACGCCCCTGGTCAGAAACCACACACTGCGACCCCGCAGGGGCTTCTGTGGCAGAGGACGCGAATCCCCCACTCATCAGGCGAGGTCACGTCTTTCTTCCCCTACACCCAGGAAGTCTCCTCCATAGCGTGAGGCGTAGAAAGAATTAGTAATGCAGTGAGGAGCAGGACCAACCACAGCGGCAGAAGCGGGTCACAAACCCACCCCCGCACTCACTCATAAGCAAAGAGGGGCAGCTTCCCCTGGGGCTGCTGGCTTCTGACCAAGGGTTTTTGAAATTTAAGAAAAAAGACAAGGGGCTGGGATACAGCTCAGTGGCATAGTGCCTGCCTGGCAAGCACAAGGTCCTGAGTTCGATTCCCAGTGCCCCAAAAAAAGAAAAAAGAAGACAAGACAATGTGCGCAAGATGGCAAGGAAAGTCCAGGATCAAGGAAGGATTTCTACATAGGGCTTCAAAAGCTAAAAACAGGCAAACTCTAAATCAAGAATTGAGACACGGCAGCTCACCAAGGAAGAGCAAGTCAGAAATACACGTGCTCAGCCTTGAGCAATCAGCAAAGGGCAGTGCCGTCTGCAGAGGGCCCTGGGAGCACACTGGGGAGCCAAACTACTCCTGGAGGGGGAAGGGAAGGGTGGAGAGGCCTCAGGCCTTCAGGGCCCTTTAACAACAAAAACAATGAGCAAAACCCCGAAGAGACACAAATGCAACACAGAAGGCCCTCAAAAGAACAGCCCTCGACATGTGGAAGTAGTCTTCTGTGATTTAAGGAAGAGCTGCATGTGAAGAAACCACTGTCCACAGCCCACTTTCCTCTGGCCTCCCTGCTCCAGAGAGTAGCGATCAGTTCTCGCGAGGGCAGACAAGCCTGTTCTGACAGCCACCGAATCCACGGCATTAAAGGATTTTTCATGCTACAGTTGTGATTAGACTGAGCATAAAGCTCACCGCCCATGATGAAGCGCTGGCCCGGAATAGATGGCCACAGCCAGCCACATCCCTATCCCTGGTCAATAAACACAGTGGCATCTGCAGAAGCTTAGGGCTCTAGGGAGGGGAGTCACTCTGTAATCTAGGTATTTCCAGTGGCAGAGAAGACCAGGGAACATGCATCCATCTCCCGTGCATCCTTCACAGGGGTCAGGCAGGAGATGACACACCAGGACAGCACCAGAGAGGAACAATGGACAGAAAAGTAGCACCTGTGGGCCAGGCAAGCACCCACAAAGGTTGTGCAATCTGGAGCTGAGTGACACAGCTGGGAGCCCTCCCAGCACCAGCCGCGGGTCATGCAGCACTTCCTAAACATGCGCACAGTGAGGGCCAGTGGCTTCTTAACTGTGGGACTCTTTCAGAAAGTAGTGACTTGTGGCCATGGAGCAGACACACAGGAGCCTGTGGGGTTAGGGAAGCTGGTGGGTGAGGACTGCACAGCCCTGGTCAGAGCTTCGGAATCTCCTTAGCCCGGAATTAAGCCTCCCAGTACTGAAAGTAGCTTCCAAAGTTCTCGTGTATACAACCCTGGCGATCATAACAGCTTTGTGGGCTTGTGGTGAGGATTAAACTAAATGAGGAAACTGAGCATAGATTCCAACTGACTCTGGACTGCAGAGTGGAGGCCTTCGGGGCCTCGGAGGACAGTTACACCTCACGGCGGCAGAGGCTGAGCCTGGCAGACAGTCACACACAGAGCGAGGGCCCGCGGGTCAGGTGTAGGGTGCGGGCATTGTTCGGATACCCCTTGCTCCTCCTGGAAAGCCAGATCCTTCCAGAGCTCCATCCCACCTCCTTTCAGAGCTCAGAAAACAAGTCTTGCCCAGGCCAGAGCTGAAAGCTGCACCAGCAGGTGGGTCCTTACCAAGGGCAGAAGGAGCTTCCAGAGCCCTGTCCACGGAGCAGCTTCCGGACCCACATGCAGCCCAGGGAGGAATCCAGCAGGAGCAGGTGGGTCTTCTCTTCATAGGAAGCCCGGACAGTCAGCTGTAGACCAAAAATTCAGGCCTCCCAGGATGCAGGCATTCCATCCAGTCAGCTACAGGGGACCAGAGGCCAGGCCCACAAGGCATCTAAGCCTGCCACTGGCGTCCAGAGAGCCCTCTCTCCCAGCAGTCAGCCAGGCCAAGCAGCTGACCACAGTCAAGGTTTTAGGACAGTGAAGGATTAGTTACTCAGCTGAGCTGTTTAAGGCACAGTCTCCAGAGGAACCACCGTCAGCTGGTCTTTGGGGACACACTCCTGGGCTGCCTGTATCCCTGGCATGGAGTCCCGCAGGCCTGGAGAGTTTACGCTCACCGTTTTCCATTATACAGTTCGGAATTAGCAGCCCATCCCTCTGCTGATCACGGCAGAGGTTTGTTTGCAGTGACTTGAGGTCTGCGGAGAATTCCCCTCGTGGGGAAGACAGGGGTGTCCCCTCCGGTAGACGCAGTTAAACACCTTCCGTGAGATGCCATTGCTCTGGGATGCTACTAGGATTCTAACAGACTCGTGGGATCTTGGTACCACATGTGGCACGAAACGCATAAACGCCATTTATCTCTGCGTGGTCGTTGCGCTGTCTCCGAACACCGCTCATGTTGGGGAGCTCATTGGCTGTTAAACAGCACGAAGAATAAAAAGGGGAAATGAGTTGGAGTGGATGGCAGGATAGAAGATTTGACCATGTAGATAAAGTGTTTCACATTCCAGCTCTGCCAGGTGGGCGCTGTGGGTCCTGGTAAACTGTTTAGCCTTTGTCTATTTCCTATTCTTTATAATGTGGATGATAGAGCCTACCTCACAAAGTTGTTATAAGAATAACTTATACAAAGTTCTTATTTCCCTTTCTGCCATGTAAGTGCTCAATAAATATCCCTTCAATAGTAATTCTTTCTTCTCATTTTCTTCTTCCTCTCCTCCTCCTCTTCTTCCACCACCTCCTCCTCCTCTCCCATCCCCACTCTCCCTCCTCCTCCTCCCCTTCATTGTGGAGGTAGTGGTAGTAATAGTAGTTAAACCAGGTTAAACGTTGTCTCTCTCAAGTGATCTTTCTACTTTTTCTCAGTTCTGCCATCAGGGACTCCGCAGCAGCAGCAGCAGACCCAGCACACGATGAAGCCAAACAGATCAAAGTTTGAGTCCTTACAACTGTTGCAAATTTTTGTTGCTGATTTTCTGACAGGATAAAAGGTAAATGTACAATTTATATTTTTTAAAACAACCAAACGTAAAAGGGGAAAAACAAACTTACCTCTAAGGTCTTAGTAAAATTTAGCTTCCAAAACAGATCTTGCTAAAATTCACCAACAAAATAAAAATTAAAAAAATTTTTTTTTAATTTTTAAAAAAGGACATGTCTATTTGGGAGGAAATACAAGGAAATTTAGTCCAGGCTATATTTAAGATCTTCTGAAACAAAAAACCATCAAAATAAATCAAAAACTTCCATGTGGAGGCTGTTTTTCCTCTTGATTTACGTGATCTGCTGTCAGCACCAGGGTTTCTTTTGTGCCACTAGTGAACTGCTCCAGTTCCCAAACAGCCAGGTCAACGGAGGCAGAGGGCTCAGCGAGCCTCGCGCTGAGTCTCCAGAGTGAGCGCCGGAGTGGTTCTCACGGGCGATCCGTGGTCATCAGTCCCAGGGAAACCTCTCTGAGCTTCTGCCCAGCCTAGGTTGCCCTTCTCCCCTTCCTTCCTTCCTTCCCCTCCCCCTCCCCTTCTTTTCTTTTCTTTTTTCTTTTCTTTTCTTTTCTCTCTGTCTCTCTGTCTCTCTCTCTCTTCCTCTCTCTCTCCTTCTCTGGTAAAATATTGACACATACATGGCAAAATTTGCCATTTTAACCATGCTTCAGTCACACGGCGTCGAGTGCACTCACACTGTTGTGGAACCGTTAATGCCATCCGTCTCCAGAACTCTCTCGTCCTCTCAAACAGAAACTCTACCCATTAACATTGCCCCATTTTCTCCTCCCCAGCCCTGACAAATACTGGTCTCTTTTCTTTCACTGAATTCCACTGCTCTAGGATTCTCATATAAGAGCAATCACACAGCATTTGTCCTTTTATGACTGACTTATTCGGCACAAGGTCCTCAAAGTTATCCAGGTTTAACATGTATCGGAATTTCTTTCCATTGCTGGATCCGATGTTACAAAGCTTCCCCTCCGGTTTCTTACGTCCAGGTCTTTGAATGACGCTCAGTGACCTGATCCTCTGCATTACCACCAGCTGCTATACCAGTACACACAGCCTGGGTGACTTTAAAAATGGACATTTACTCCTCAAAGTTCTGATGTCTGGAAGGCCAAGAACAAGGTCAGCAGATTTAGCATCTGGCAAGGGTCCTCTCAGTGTGCCTGGGCTGTCCTCACGTTCTCACCATGCGCCCATATAGATGCCTCTGCCAGTCTTCTTAGTACGGCACCAATCCCAGCATGGGGACCCCACCTTCATGGTCTAATCTAAACTTGATCACCTTCAAAGGTTCCACTTAATACTATCTCACTGCAGATACTGCTGCAATATATGAATTTTTGGCAGGACATATTCAGCCCATATCACCCTCCACACCGGAAATGCTTAGAAGAGGCTAGGTACCTGCCCAAAATGGGCCAATGGGAGCCTTTGTTTATACATTTGTATTTGGGCAAAGAGTGAAAGATAACCTTTAATGATAATGAAATTGTAACTCACCCGTGGGGTGCAGGCTGCCACATGCCCAGCCATGTATTCTAAGTGGCTGAGAAGCCCAGGACACTCTAAGAGATGAAGGAATTATGTGTAGGCAGAGCATGAGACTCCCTGAATGCAAACAGATTACCAGTTATTAACAGTGGCTCAAAGAAATACTTACATCTATGCCTTTGTACTCCTAGCTACCTACCTATTATATGATAGGGTTGTGTCCCATCCTAAATGTACTCAAAATACATTTGCTACACCACATCTACCCACATCCTAGCTTAGCAGCACATCACACTGTAGCGTGTTGGTTGTTTCCCCTCCTGATCGTGTGGCTGCCTGGGAGCTGCAGCTCGCTGCCACTCCCCAGCACTGTGAGAGAGGGTCGTACCCCATATCACCAGGCTAGGAGAAGATCTAAATAGAAACTTCACAATATACTTTCTACTGAATGTATACCTCTTTCCCATCATCAAAAAGTCAAGAAATGTGTGTGTCTGATTTATTTCACTTAAAAGTATGGTCTCAAGGTGCAACCATTTACCTAAAGGGAGGTGGGGGAAAAAGGAATTAAATTATATTATGTACAGGTACAAATGCAATGCAATGATGAATGCAATCAATACGTATGACAAATATATACAAATAAAAAATAAAGTTTAAAAAACATTAGGAAATCATTGAGTGGAATGATTGCAAATAGAGTGCTGTCTGTATACATGCACGCACATATATGTACATGTAGATATATGGGTACATATACATAAATATGTATGCACACACATTTACATGTGGGCTGTGCATGTGTGTGTGTGATTACCCACACTAGCTAAGGATAAGTTAAACCAGGACCGACAAAATATGCCCTGCAGCCCCGAATCTAGCCCTCCTCCTCCTTGTATGTAAAGCTTTATTGGAACACAGCCTTGCCCATCTAATTACATATCATCTATGACTACTTTCTTTTTCTTTTTTTTTTTTTTTTTTTTGTGGGTACCAGGGGTCGAACTCAGGACCTTGCGCACCAGCAGGCACCCATGCTGCTAAGCGATATCACCAACCCTTTTTTTGTATGTGGATACTGGGAGTCGAACTCAGGACCTCGCGCTTGCCAGGCAGGTGCTTATGCCGCTGAGCTATCTCACCAGCCCCAGTGACTACTTTCATGCTAAAACAAAATTGAGTCATTGTGCCTGAGACCATGTAAGACCATGAAACCTAAAATCTTTACTAGGTGGCCCTTTACAGAAAGTGTCTACTGGAGGCTCTGGTTTACACTATTAGCGTAAATACACACAACAGATGTACTCTGAAATCCACATGTGCTAAGTATTATGTCAGGTGCTATAAAAGTTTTATATAAGTTCATGTACATCTCCACTTTCAAGTACTTTGTCCATAAGACCCCTGAGCAATTGCCTCCAAGCATGGGGATTTCTCAGACAGTCTGCTCTTTTTCTTCTCTGTTTTTACACGGGGCACTGCTGCATCTTTTTATAGAGTGCACGAGCTCTCTTGCCACTGAATAAACACAATTCATTGCAAAGCTTCCAGACCTAACACTGCTTTTGCCCGCTGAGCTTCATAAACAGTGTGCAATTCTAAACCGAGGCAGTGTGTGCCTCGACTGGAGGCAGACTGGAGTTCCAATCTCGTTCTCTTAATTTGAGAAGGTTCTTAACCTGTCTTTGCTTGAGTTCCCTCATCTATAAAATAGGATAAAATAGAGTTGATAAAATCATTATATAAGTTAGTGCATGGAAACCAGTTAGAATAATGCTGTCTGGAACAAAATATTCAACTAGAGCTAGTGGCTATCGTATTGCTGAAACTATGCCAGGAAATATCAGTGTAAATAATTCTGCAGGCCTCAATAACAGTCCAAATGTTCTTTCAATCCCAGGGTAGACAAACCTCTTTAAGAGGTCATTTTTTAAGTAAAATTTAGTAGGGTTTTTCTCCATACAGGTAATTGTGGACCCATGTACGTGTTCAATTGTATTCCTACAGTGTCATATTTCTCCAGTCTCCCTCCAAAGTTTCTCAGCCTTGTTTCTGTTTCATAGCCTGGAGACATTCTGACCAGCTAATCTGCAGAATGCCCCTCAATTTGAGCATGTCTAATGCTGGTTTTTTATGATTAGACTGGAGCCATTGATGTGCCTGGGAAAAGACATCTGCAAAGGTGAAACACTTTCTCATGAAGTCCCTCCAGGTGTACGAGATGTCTCTAGTGATGTTAACCTTTATCACTCGGTTAAGGTGGTGCCCACTGTATTTCTCCAACTCATAGATACTATTTTTCCCTTTCTCTACTTTATCCTTCCAATGCAAAACACCGTACCCAGTGCCAAGGGAGTGGTGTACATTAATAAGTGTTTCACTTTAATTATTATCAATTTGCATCTCCATACATTTGATTGGTCAGTTTTGATTGCGCTATTTCTCCTCACACTTCCAACCACTTATTTTATGCCCTGAAACACATAACAGCCTTATCTTATGTTTTGAATCTGGGAAGGGTTTGTGTGTGATCTGCAATCATTTGTTTCTGCTGACTCTCCTGCATGGCTTAATGACTTTTTCTAAATCATGAACTCAAGTTCCTTAGAGCTCCACCTCTGAGAACCCTTGAGGGAGACACTGAAAGAGCACTCCTCCAGAGAGATTTTCACTTTGATTCTGGTGGTATCCACAGTGCTACCAACCCAGGTTACTTCAAATTCTTAGCTCGAGGTTTCTAAGGCCTCATAGATCTCATCTAAGGTCTGGACCTAATCACACATAATTATGGGCTAAGAATTCTCAGCTGGAGATTGTTTTTTATTCACTTTGTTTTCTTCTCTACTTTGAACTAAATCTGAGATAATCAAGTCTCCTTCCAAGGAGTAGACTTTTCCTCAGCTCCCCTTTGGGGAATCAGAGATTTGTGCGGGGCTGGCATTGCCACCCTTATGGCCCTTAGCTTTTCTTTCTCACAAGCTCAGTTCAAGATTTTAGCTCATTTTTTTTTTTTTCCTTTATGTGGGTACCGGGAGTCGAACTCAGGACCTCGCACTTGCCAGGCAGGAGCTTATGCAGCTGAGCCATATCACCGGCCCAAGATTTTAGCTCTTGCCAGTACCTGTCACACTGGAAGTCTCAACTCATTAATGTCTCAATGAATAAGCGAGTTATGACCAGGATCACTGTGAAGTGAAGTAGAACTAGAATACGGAAGAAAAAGATAGTCTACCTTGTGACTACCTCAGGGGAACCCCACTTTCTCATCCTTCCAGGACACCCCCTAGCATGTTGTTAGAGATATATCTCCTCATCTTTATTTAGAATTTTTTCTAGGGACTATAATATATATATATATATATGAAACTTTTCACAATCTAGTAACAGTTTATTATTTCAAATAAAACACATGGGCCTGTTTTGCCCAATCCCCTCAGTGCAAGAGTTGCTGTATATTTTATATCTACAAGTACTGAAGCTCTCCAATGTTATGATTCTTCAACATACATTTGAAAGAACTTAACGGAAAGAGATGTTTGTTACAGTTGCTCAGAGCTTTGCCATTTCTGCCTCCCCATTCTTGGGGTTCCAACTCTGCCCAGTCTGACCTCTGACTGTGCTGAAGAATCTCCTTCATCAGTGAGTTTACCGGGGGTCTGCCAGTGACTGGTTTTCAGTTTTCTTTCACCTAAGAATGTTTTCATTGTGCCTTCATTCCTGAAGGTTATTTCACTGGGCTTCTGAGTTAACAGTTTCACTCTTTGGGACTTCGAGCATCCTGTTCCACTGCCTTCTGCTTCCATAGTTCCTGATGAGAAATTTGCATACATAAAGACAGTTGTTCTCCTGCAATAATATGCAGGGATATTTTTCTGAATGCATTAAAGTCTTTGATTTTTTTAACAGTTTGATGATAACATGTCAGGGAATTGTATTCATTTTTTACAGTTTTAATGAGATATAATTCACACACCGTACAATTCACCCACTTAATATAATACAGCGGTTTTAGTATATTCACATTATGTCAATCAATTGTACAATACCTCCACTACTCCCAAAAGAAACACCACTCTCCACCGTTACCACCTCCATCAAATTCTCTTTCCCCTCTGGCTGTTGGCAACCACTGATCTACTTCTACCTTAGATTTGCCATCCTGGCCATTTCATCTAAGTGGAACTATGCAATGTGTGGTCCTCTATGACTGGCTTCGCTTAGTGCAGTGTTTTCAAGGTTCATCCAGGCTACAGCTTGTGTCAGTACTTCATGTTTTTTAATGGTCAAGTAACATTCCACTGTACAGATGTACCACATGCCATTTATCCATTCACTGAATCTTGGACATTTGGGTTGTTTCCACTCTGTGGCTATTATGAGTAATGCTGCTAAGAACACACTGTGCAGGTTTGTTTGCATCTGCCTGGTCCAGATGGGCGGATGTTTTCATTTGCCTTGGAACATATATTAAAGAGCGACATGGATGGATCACGTGGAAATTCCATGATCAACACTTTGAGGAACTGTGTAACGGTTTTTCAAGGCAGCTGCACCCTCAGTAGCATCGTGTGAAAATTCTAATTTCTCCATATCCAATTTTTGTTAATTCTCTTTCATTTTGATTATAGCCTCCCTAATGGACATAAGGCAGTATCTTATTTTGCTTTTGATTTGCATTTCCCTAATGGATAATACATTTAAGCATCTTTCTATGTCCTTGTTGGTCATTTAAATATCTTATTTTATAGAATTGTCTATCAGATTATCTGGCTATTTTTAATAATTGATTTGCATTTATTATTGAATTTTGTTTGTTTTTCATTCTGGATGCAAGTCCTTTATAAGATATACTACTTGAAAATATTTTCTTCCGTTCTGTTCATTCTTGATGGGATCTTCTGAAATGCAATGCTTAACAATGTTGATGATACACCACTTATCTATTTTTAGTTGGTATTTGTACATTTTTGTTACATCTAAGAAACCACTACCTAATTTAAGGTTATTGAGATTTATGTCTATGTTTTCTTTTAAGGCTTTTATGATTTTGACTCTTAAATTTATATCTATGATCTAGTTTGAGATAATTTTTGCATATGATATGCAGTAGAGCTCTTATCTCACTCTTTTTCTTGGGAATGGTATAATTTGCATTTAGCCTGCTGGGATCTTACTAACATTTTTAAATGTACATTTTTCACCAAATCTAGAAAGTTTTCAACTTTATACCATCAACTTTTTCCAGCACTTGCTTGCTGTTTTACCTCTTGTAGAGATTTCAAAGACACAAATATTTTACCTTTTCATGTTCTCACAGGTGGGAATTCCTCCATTTGCATCTGTCTCAGAAATGCCTGTCTGTACCTCATGGGCCACTGATACAATGCTTGCTCTACATTTTGTAGACAATTACAGCACCTGGCTCATGTCAGAGGTGGTCTTAGTTGGATGTATTTTTCCCTTGAGATCCAGTCACATTTTCTGAATATTTTAAATATTAGGTAGTGCAATTCTAGGTCACATTAAAAGTCTCTAAATGATGCCTCCTTTCTGTTCATTTTAGCAAGTGATTAGCCACTCAGTTTAGACGTCGAGCTCTGCATTATTCCTGAGGTGGGGTGGCAGTCCAAGTGCTGGCCCAGTTTCCAGTCTTTGTTGCTGTTTGGACCACACTTCACTCCAGTTTCAGTCTAGGCCCAGGGCTGTGGGACACCAGCTCTCAGAGACAGGGCTGGGCTTACCTGGGTGTGTTCTGCCCAGGTGCAGCATAACAGCGCTCCTTGCATAGATTAAAAATCTTTCTGCAGTCTCCCCTGGCAGCAACTCCCTCACAGTCCCCACCTCCCAGGCATCCCTTTCAGGGCTTTTCCAGCCACAAGGCTTCCCCCCACTCAGAGCTTGAACTGCCTGTGCTGTTCGGAACAGAGTGGACAGAGCAGGGATCTCACTCACGCTTTGTGAAACACTCTATCCCAGCCCTCTGCTTCTCAATGCTCAGGTGCTCACAGGGACCCCAAGGTGACACATGCACCATGTGCAGGGCTGGCATCTGCGTGGTGTGGGCATGTGGGGAGATAAGGAGAAAAACCCAGTTCTCTCTGTACCCACTGACAGATGGGGAGTTTTTGCCCTACCCTCCGTCCTGCATGACAAACTGCTTTGGAGTTTTTGCTTTGGCCTCTCATTGGGTCAAAACTGAGAGTTTTTCAAAAAGAGAGAAGTCCCAAGGACTCACAGCTGCCACATTGGTCTTCGTGCTGGGGTGCTGGCTCTGCTCCCCAACCAGACTGCTGTCATGCACTTCTCAGTCCTCACATCACTAATTTTGTCCAACACATCTGTTTGTAGCCACAGTCAAAAATCATTTCCAGTGGGTTATCTCTACTGGGCTTAATTCATTTTGGTCAGAAAGGACTATTTCAAGGAACTTTTAATAATGTGTAATCTACTTAACTGTTTATTTATTGACTGACCTCTGTCTCCAGCTTGAAGTAAGACTTATAGGCAAGGTTTTTGTTCTTAATTTAATGCACTGCTAAATTCCTAGCACACAGAAAAATATCTGGTACATAGTAAACCCTCAATAAATATTTGTTGAACAAATGAATCTTCATGCATCATACTTTTTTCTGCATTTTAGGTTTTACTTAGGATAAATTTTTAGAATTTAAATTATAGGCCAAAAGGTATAATTATCTTTTAGGTTGTGCTCATGTTGTCAAATTCTTTCCAAGCATGGTCCACTCCACGCTAATAAAGAAGAATGCCTGTTTCATCACAATACAAAAGAGATTTTTTTTAAAACATTTTCTAATTTACAGGTGAAGATGTTACCCCACTGCTTTTTTAATCTGTACTTGATCTTTTCTTTTCTTTTTTTTTTTTTTTTTTTGAGACAGGGTCTCACTATGCACTTCAAATTGGCCTTGAACTTATTATATAACTCACTCTGGCTTCAAACGCATTATGATCCTCCTGCCTCGGCCTCCTGAGTGCTGGGATTACAGGCGTGCACCACCACACCTGGCTGTATATCTAATATTTTAACACAAACACCCCTGGACCTCTAAAGAAATTTGTATCAACAAGACAAGGCCATTCTCCCCGGGGGCTCCGTTCCTCTGTCTTCGAGACTCCGCTGAAACCAGATCTCCTGAAGATCCTCCTACTGGAGAAAGGAGAGGACCAAGAAGCTAAATCATGAATATCCTTTAAAAAAATCACAAGATCCACTCCCTTCTTAACCTTTTCCATCCAAAAAGAAACCCGGGGACCTCACCAGGGAGTTGCAAGATTCTGATGAAAGTCACCACATAAGCTGTGAGCACCTATTAGAGGAACTCAGGAATTCTGCCCAAAAAGCTATTGATCAACATGCACGTGTACAGATTTTAGCAGAACACAGCACTGTCGATACAAGTTCACTTCCTCCATCCTCCCATATTTTCAAACACATTTGTCCCTGGGATGAACTGCACGTTAACTCGCTAACAATCTGCAGAAGGAAGAAAAGCCACCACCGCTCTCCTCAGCCCCACCTCACTCTTTTTCAGAACTAAGGAGACACAGAGGAAATGGGATCTTATTCTTCTGGGCCCATGTTTACTATTACATAGTATCACTGTATTTTAAAGGCATGAAAGTATCCATGACCTCGTCTGACATCAGTGGTACTCATGACCCCAGCATGAACCAAGAGCCCAGACATGCCCAGGGCTGTGCAACGAACTTACTCCCCAGCCACTTCATCCTGAGCACTATGGACTGTTGGTATTCCTTCTGCTCCAGGACTGGAGACTGTGGGTGTCGGCCCTGAGCTGTGTGTTCCAGTCTGGGAACATGCGTTACACGGATTGAGGGGCACTGAACAAGTTACTAAAGCACCACTGGGTCCTAAATGTTTGCGGCTGTGGTTTGAGTGTGTCTCTCAGAGGCCCACGTGCTACACTCCTGATCTGTGTGGCATTGTTGAGGAGGAGAGACCTGTAAGTGGTGGGGTCTGGTGGGAGTGACAGGGCGAGGGGATACTTGTTGGAATGGATTGGTGTAGTTCCCTTGGTTAGCTTGCTGTTTAACTCTCCAAAAGAGCAGATTTTTATATGAAGAGAATGTCTGCAGCTGAATCTCTCTGCTTCCTGTATTGCCACGTGATCTTCTCTGCACACAGTCACTCCCTTCCCACTTCCACCACATGGGACACTGGCTGCAGGTCCTCAGCAAAGGCTAAACAGAGGGGGCTGCCCCATATTGGACAACCAGCCTCAAAATGGTGAGCTAAGGAAACCCTTTTTCTTTCTAAAATATCCAGCCTCAGGCTTTTTGTTATAGCAACAGAAAACAGACTAATACATATATCTAGAATTTGATGACGTGTATTAGAAGATGAGCCTTGGTCAAATACTATTAAACTTGTAGAACTACACTCCCATTCACAGAAGAATCATTCAAAAAGAGTTTTGATGATTTCCCTATGTTCTTACCAAGAGCAGCTTCTGTTTAGTCCATAATTTATTGTTTTTGCAAAAGTTTGTCTTCATTACTAGACAGAAATCAAGATCAAGAACATCGTCTTATGTCCTGTATCCACAAACTTATCAGTGTCTGATAAATAGCTGCTCCTTCTTTCATTAATAATCTCACTCATCAAAGTCTCAGTGAGCAACTACTGTGTAACAGGGACTGCTGTGAACATTATTCTAGTAACAAACAGAGCAGTCAAAACTCACTTCCTAAATGGAAATTCTTTTTTTTTTTTTTTTTATTTTAAAGAGAAGAAAAAACAAAACAAATCAAAAGAAGAACAACTTTTCAAACCAACATAATAGGAGGGTAACAATGGTTAATACATTACGTATTACTATCTTTAAGTTAGTTATTCAGGACACCAGACATTAGCATTCAATTGTCCAAACATTATTGGCACAAACCTTACTCTTCAATGAACTAAGTAAAAATGGTAGTGTATCTATCTTAACCATCTTATATATATATATATATATATATATATATATATATATATATACAATTTTTTTTCCCTTTCCCTTCTTTCTTTTCCCTATTCCAGTCTCTCTTTCCTTTTGACCAGTTTCTTTTTGATTCACCATATCTATTGTACATTTTGGATCTTATTTACTCTTTCAGTTTCTCATACTAGAGAGATAATACGATGCTTACACATGTGCTTCTGGTTTATTTCACTTATGAGTATTTTCTCGAGTTGCATCCATTTACCTATAAAAGTCTCCAGTTTATCCTTCTTTATGGCTGAATAGTACTCCATTGTATAAAAATACCACATCTTTCTTATCCATTCCTCAGTTGATGGGCATTTGGGTTGTTTCCAAGATCTGGCTATTACAAATTGTGCTGCTATAAACATGGGTGCACATATATCGCTGTGGTACGATGTTTTTAATTCTTCTGGGAAGATGCCCAGAAGGGGAATAGCTGGGTCAAATGGGACCTCCAACCCTAGTTTTCTGAGGAATCTCCACACTGACTTCCACAGTGGCTGTACCAGTCGACACTCCCACCAACAGTGAAGAAGGGTTCCTTTTTCCCCACAGCCCCTCCAGCATTTGTTATTAGTTGATTTCTTAATAGTAGCCATTCTTTCTGGGGTGAGATGGTATCTCAGTGTTGTTTTAATTTGCATCTCTCGAATGACTAGTGATGTTGCACATTTTTTTGTATATTTATTTGCCATTAGTATTTCTTCATCTGAGAAATGTGTATTCATCTCAGATGCCCATTTTTGGAGTGGGTCTTTAAATTTGGGAGGTCTGATTTTTTTGAGTTCTTTATATGTTCTCGATAGTAATCCTTTGTCTGAGGAACAGCTGGCAAACATTTTTTCCCACATTGTGGGTTGTCTCTTCACTCTGTTGGTGGTTTCTCTTGCTGTGCAAAAGCTTTTTAATAAGATGAGATCCCAGTTATTGATTCTTTGGGATAGTTCCCGTGCGGTTGAGTTTTTATTCATAAAGTCTTTACCTACACCAATGTCTCCAAGGGTTTTACCTATCCTACCTTCCAGCAGATTTAATGTTTCTGTTTTAATATTTAGATCTCTGATCCACCTAAATGGAAATTCTAATGTGATGATAGCTGATATAAAAAACTTAAAGACAAAATATTCACTCTATGAAGGATCGAGACTAAGGAGAAAAACAGAAGAGATAACGACAGGGTATGCCAAAGCCAGCTCAAACTGGCTCACAAAAGACAATTGTTATAGTTTCAGAAATTTCGCAAGGCAGTTATCTGCACTGTGGTGGCTGACTTGGCCATGGTGAAAGTATTTACATTATGGAAATCAGCAAGCATTACAAATTGGTGTGGCTCCTTTTCCAGCCTTGACCTTGAATAGGTGTTGAGCATTTATCAGACCATTGTATATGGCGGGATGCCATGAGCAGGAGCAGGAGGGACTTCCTGTTTTAAGGTGGCTTACGAAGGCAACCCTGACCAAAGGATTGACACTGTAATTCAGGTCTGAAAGAAGAGCAGTCTCCTTCGGTCTTGGAGGAGGTCAGTCTTTTTTCCTAGTAAGTCCTTCAGTTGAAGTTCACAAACCAAGTTGGATGAGAACTGAATCAAATTCGATGGTTAGGTTCAATGTTGACCTTATGGGGAAATTTGATTCCATTCTAGTCCAGTTTGGTTTGCGATCAGAATCGTGGAGAGGGTTGAGTTCAAGAATCGAGGTGCCATTGTCCTAGGATAATGCTCAGCTAAACATCTGGGTGCTGTGGTCCAGCCAAGTTAGTACATGAAGTTAGTACGTTAGGACAGAAAGTGTCCCGGGGAGAGCACTAAAGTCAAGCAGAGAACTGGGCCGTGTGGCTACCAGAGGAGCGAGCCTTCCCGGCAGAGGGCACAGCAGGTGTGAATGTCATAAGGCCAGGTGGCTTGAAAAAGGAACAACAGTGGGAAATGAAGCCAACAGGTCACCAAGGTAGGACTCCATGTTCTTTCAGGGCATGCAATGCCCTGTCTGACTTTTATTCCAAGCAAGATGCAGTCACAAGAGGACTGAGCAGAGTGGTGACGTGATTCATTAACACTGCAGGGGGCTCCTTCCGGCAGATGTGTTGAGAAGTGACTGAAACAGACAAGGCTGGAAGAAGTGGGCCCAGAAAGAAGCGACTGCGGTGACCTGGGGGCCCTGGATAAAGGGTGGCTACGGGAACACAGCACAGTCTAAATGGAGGTGGTGAGGTGTGCTCAATTCTTGCCTCTGTTTTGTAATAGAACCTGCAGGCTTGGCTGAAAGATCAGATGATTCTGAATTTCCTTGGCAACTGGACGGACTGAGTTGCAGTTTACCAAAATGGAGAAGATTGAAAAGGACAAGTTGGAGGTGAAGTTGGGCTAAGGTTGGGATGGAGGGCAGCCCATTAGCTCAGAATTGGGCATGTTACATTTGACATGTTTACTAGCATTCTAGTTAGTGGCTACCTTCAACACATGACTTACGTATGTCCACACAGACTGCCCTCCTTCCACCTCTCTGTGACCTCCACGCCTGGAATTATGACCTGCTAATCAGTAACTCCTCTGTGTTTGGAGCAACAAAAGAAAAAGTGTCTGTTTTTTTAGCCAGCTTTCTGTTATTGTGACAAAATACCTGAAAAGGTCAGCTTTCAAGGAAGAAAGGTTTATTTTGGATCCTAGTTTCAGAGGTTTCAGTCCATAGCCACTTGGCCTTCTTGCTTTGGGCCCAGTGAAGCATTTCATGGTAGGAATACATGGTGGAGGCTTATTCACCTCATGGTAAAGAGCCAGGGAAAACAAAGAAGAAGAGGAGGAGGAGGGGCTAGGGCCTCGGTACCACCTTCAAGGCCCCAGGGACCCAGCTTCCGTCCATTCACCCCCACCTCTTCAAGGTTTCACTACCTTTGCCCGAGCACCACTCTCGAGCTGGGTCTAAGCCTTCAATAGCCAGGCCTCTGGGGAAAATTCAAGACTCAAACTGTAGCACTTTCATCAGTGTCCCAGGCAACAGCCCCACATGTGGTGAGAATATGCTCAACCATCTCCAGCTCAAGTGATGAGACAATCAAAGAAGGCATACCACATGAAAGAGGGAAGCAAGGGGCAGAGCACTGTGACATCAACATTGAGAAAATGCAAGAAGGCAAATGAGCATCTCGGGGAGTTGGCTTGTACGTGTGGGCATGCAATTCTACAGCATCCATCTCCCCTTAACCCAGCTTCTAACCTTGAGGCAACATGGGAAGAGAGGGAAAGATTAACATGCAGCCAGAGTTTGGGCTTTATGCCTTCATGCTGTGTCTCAATTAATCAAAGATTTGCCATAAAAGTTAACTGGCAGTGCTCCACTCCAAGTCCAGTCATAAAATATGAACTGATTAATTTCCTTCTAATTTGTATGACAATTAAAATACTAACTTTTAAATCCATGCATTGTCCTCCCACAAGGAGTCCAATCAGGCTTTCCTGAAGCACCCAGTGACAGTCCTCTGCCAGAGGGTAGCTCTGTATGGTGCAGCGCGTCCCTGTCATTCATCAAGGCCCAGAGACAAATGTGTGCTTATCGCTCCCACCTGCTCTGACATGAGCCAGTGAGGAGCCGAGCCTGGGCCCATAAATCAAACACTGGAAGTCATTTGGTATTTCATCAGAGTTCCAGCCTAGCTCTGCGAATGTCCCTTCTTCTTAATGAGCAATTAACTTGCTAAACACAGTGAGGCCCCAAATCCATCTGAGCCGCGCAGGGCAGGGCCAAACCAGGAGGCAGTTTTCACATCAACATCATCAAGGAAGTGCACTCTGCTGCGTTGATGATGAGCTGCTAAAGGGCAGCGACATCTGTCCAGACCCTTCCTCAGAGCGCAGGAAAGGAGAGAGGAAAGGAGCCAGGAGATAGGTTCTCTGCAAAACATTATATTGCAGGGCTCCTCTTTACTCCAGAAGTGCATAGTGCATTCACACGTTACATATTGCATGAGAGAGATTCATCATGTTCACCCAGCACTGAGGAACAGCAAGGTAAAGTGAAACTCTATTGTCACGCAGATTGAGTAAGAGAATTTGAAGTCAATTCTATACGATGGCAAAGATCTTAAAATCCTCGTAGGCAGCCCATCCATGCACAGAAAATATTCCTAATTTGCTGAGCACCTCCGATATGCCAGGTATAATTCTGTAAGCTTTAAAAATATTACATCTAGGGCCGGTGAGATGGCTCAGCGGCTTAAGCGCCTGCCCGGCAAGCGCGAGGGCCCGAGTTCGACTCCCGGAACCCACATACGAAAAAGGGGCCGGTGATATCGCTCAGCGGCACGGGCGCCTCCTGGTGCACGACGTCCTGAGGTCGACCCCCCGGTACCCACAAAAAAAAAAAAAATATATTACATCTAATATTTACACAATTATCAGACCTCATCATCCCCTTGTGAAACCATCAGTGAACTATCAAACTTTAGTTCCTAAATAGATTTTATTTTAAATATAGGGCACACATGAAGCAGAGCCAGTCCGATAGAACACTAATATTAAATAAAGTTAATAAGTTCTTATATAGAATTTACTAGCACCTTTATTCTGTTAATGGCCAGTGTGAAGTCATACTGCAGGACAACATAAAGTTTATCAAGGTCTGTGGCATCAGTGTTTTATTGGATGACACAATCCAATGGCATTCTGAAGTTCTGGAATCTGGTGTTCCGGAGGATACATGCTGCACAATACCTTCCAGTGTATTCCCACAAATCCCTGCCACTGCCCCATGACAGTATGGTCTCATCTGCATCTTCCTAGGTGGAGACAAGGGCCAGCTAAGTGACTTCCCCCAGGAAGCCTTGATTGCCTAGAGGGCACCACTGGAAGAGACAGTATTGGGCTCCTGCCCAGGTTCCTACGGTTCACAACGGTGTGACCTTTGGCAAGTTACTAACCCTCTAAGCCTTGGTTTCTTCATACTGAATGTTTTTATATGTCAAGTCATAAGCTATATCCTGCTCTACTTCTATTAGCTCCTTTAGTCCTCTTGACAGTTTTGTGGAACTCATCACCATCATCATCATTTTGTAGATTAAAAACAGAACTCACAAGGTGAAGTAATTTGCTCAGCATCATAAAGTTAGTGTTCATTAGAGCTGGCCAGTGCCTGCCTTACAGAGCCCAAGGAACAGTGGTTTGCTAATGGGTATCTTTAAGCTAATGTATTGGTGCAGAAGAAAACATGATAAGAACAACATCCTTATAAACCAAGAATGTTGTCAGGGACACCAAGGGTGACGTCTCCTTCTACCCAAAATGGATCAGACAAAATGTATCGCTCGCTGGTTTTAGAACTCAGGACATCAGACAATGCAGGATCCTCATCCCTGAGACAAGAGAACAAACTCAGTAATTCCCTCATATTCTCCAACCTGCTGCTTGAGTTTCTAGATGAATCACAAAAGCAACAGAAGCCCAGACAGTCCTCGATGGTCTCCCTAAATTGACAAGGGGACAACAGCAGCAAGAATTTGCATGAAAGGTTTCAAAGAAAGGAGATTTCCTAGAGAAATGCGAGATCCACCAAGGATCCTCATCAGTATTGGCAGACAGCTGATCAGAATTAGCATGTATAGTGATTACCTTAGGGCTGGAAGAAATACCTAAAAGAGTGTGTGTGCTGGCTGCAGTGTCTGTTCCCACTGGCTTGATTGGAAAACTCTCACTCCTGGGTCAGTGGGAAGACTATTCTATTCATCAAGGTCTTGGTTTCCTAGTGGTGAAGAACAACAATGTAATAAGAGTATTTCTTCTGATACACCTCACAAGTTATAACATTAACACCTGAAATGAACCAACTGGTTCCAAGTAATTTAACTATAGGTCAAGAGTACTTAAAGAAATACAGAAAATATTCGGCATCCTACAGGATAAAATTCACAATGTCTGTCATCTAAACAAAGATTTACAGGCACATAAATGAACAGAAAAACATGAAAAAAAAAATAACCGATCAAGTACACTAAACTAGAAATGACAACTCTTAGAAGTAGCAAAGAATTTAAATAGTTGTTATTGTCCTATTTTATATATTTTAAGTGGTAAGTAGTGACATAGGAAATGCATAAAAGACTCAAACCAAACTTTATAGATTAAAACTTTAGTGCCTAAGGTGAAAAATACATTGAGTTTGATGAAGGGATGATTAAATGCAGTTAAAATATTGAACTGAAAACATAGTGTCATAGTGAGGGTTTACAGGGAAATAATTTAACACAGGACCCATAATTTATGGGATTACTTTGCAATATTCACCCAAAGAGCAAAAGAGTGGAGGAGATCTGTCCACACGCTAGAGACACAAAGAATCCAACTGAGAGCCTGGATCCCAATGTCCTCCGTGAGTCCGCCTGGAGGCCTAGCACCCAGGACAATGGCTCATGCAAGTCTGTATCAAGGATCTGCACTGGGAAGGCCCAAAGGCCAGTGGTCGAAGCTAGAAAGTCTGTGCCAGTGGGATGAAGGATCTGTGCCAGCAGGCTGAGGGATCTGCACTGCAGCCAGGAAGCAATGCTCAAGGTAAGGACCAGAGCTTCCCCAAAGAGAACTGCAGCCATCCTCAGTGACAGCAAGGATCTGAGCTTCTCTGACAATGAGAACAGCTGAGTTCATATCAGGAAAACCAGTGTGACAAGCTTCTCCAGGAGAATCAACAGCACGCCACCTTCCCTTCCAGTTTATTATTTATTTATTTTTTATCATCAGGTGGGCCTTCCGCACCCAGCCTCAGGCTGATTCAGTTCAGCTGGGTGTTACAAGTTGACCATTAGTTAATCCACCACACATGCAATAGAAAATATCCAAAATGAAATAAACAGGAAACAAACATTAAGAAGGGTATTACTGACATGAAAAACTTCCAGCAACCTAAGACACAGAGAGTCCCTAAAGGATGGGGGGGTACAGAAAAAGAAGTATTTGAAACAGTAATTGCTGAAATGTTTCCAAATTTATTTAAAAATATAAAAGCACAGGCCAGTGAGACGGCTCAGCGACGTACGCGCCTGCCTGGCAAGCGTGAGGGCCCAAGTTCAACTCCCGGAACCCACATACGAAAAAAGGGCCAGTAATATCGCTCGGCGGCACAGGCGCCTACTGGCACACGAGGTCCTGAGGTCGACCCCTGGTACCCACAAAAAAAATAAAAATAAAAATAAAATAAAAGCACAGATTGGGCCGGTGAGATGGCTCAGCGGCTTAAGCGCCTGTCCGGCAAGCGCGAAGGCCCGAGTTCGACTCCCGGATCCCACATAAGAAAAAGGGACCGGTGATATCGCTCAGAGGCACGGGCGCCTGCTGGCGCGCGAGGTCCTGAGGTCAACCCCCCGGTACCCACAAAAAAAAAAAAAAAAAAAGCACAGATTAAGAAGTTCAGTGAACTCCAAGCACAAGAAATATGAAGAAAAATGTTATACCACGGCTCACCATTATCACACTGTTCAAAATCACTGATAAAAGAAAATCTCTTAGTCTAGAAGGGAAAACACACATTCTCAATACAGTAAGTCCCAAACTTACAAACAAGTTCTGTTTTGGGAAAATGTTCACTAACTAGATTCGTTTGTAACCCCTGCATCAGATGAGATATGGACCAAAAGATGGACTGTTAGGCAGCAGAAAGGCAACTTCATGGTGAAACTCAAATATTTCTACCATTTAAGTATCTTTTCAGTTGACTGATTTTTTCAATAAAAATAACAATGCCTTTGGGGTTTATTATATTTATTATATGTTATTATATATGAAATAACATAAGGCAGAGATAAATGAAAGTATATTACTGTATTTCCTTCTATTATACATAAATCATATAATATTTAAGGTAGACTATTTTAAGTTAAGGATTTATATTATTATTTATGAAATTTACACTATCATATTATTATAGAGCCATTATGTTACATTATATTACATATTATCATTGTATTACATGATTATTTTTATCTCATACTATCATATTTGAAGGTAGACTGTTGATTTTAAAATATATAAAATAAAGCCTAAAACTATCACCACAATAACAAAACAAAAAGTTGTAGTTAATATGCAAAGAAAATAAAATGGCATAAGAAATACTCAACTAATTAAAAAGTAAACAAAAAAGAGGGAAATAAAAAAAGAATAGAAGAAAGAAATAGAAAACAAATAGCAATATGATGGATATAAACTTAATCATACCACTAATTATAACAAATGTAATTGTTCAAATAGCCCAATAAAAATTAAAATTGTTAGACTGGCTTACAAATCAAGAGTTAACTATATGCCATTATTTTAAATATAGGGATACAAATAGATTAAAAGTAAAAGAATGGGAAATAATACACTATGCTGACATGCTGACACCAAAGGCAAAAACAACAATAACAATAACAACAAATTTTAAAAACCTATTTTAGCATCAAGCAAAGTGGATTCCATGGGAAAGTATATTGTGACAGTTGAAGGTATTTTCATAGTGATAAAATAGTCAATTAATCAAAGCATATTATACTCCTAAATAATTATGCACTTAAAATACAGCTTCAAAATGCATGAAGCAGCCTGGTGGCAACTGGTGGGAAGAGTCTGAGATCGGCTCCCCCTCCACCCATTGATGGGACTCAGAGACCGGAGACTGGCGGGAATGCCAGCAACACAGTAGGACCCCAGCTAGAGTGCACACAATGGACAGGAGGGACGAGTGGCACAGAAAAGTCCAAAGCAACAGTAACAGTACGAGCTAGCAGGTGGTAAGTTAGGTAAACCAGCTTTGAGCGTAGGGACAAAGACCCAAGGAATAGAAGCAGGTGGGTAGAGGCACCCCTCTTCTTTTCTTTTCTTTCTTTTCCCTTTCTTTCTTTTTTCTTTTCTAAATGGCTGGGGAGAACTCCAGCCACAGAAAACTAATCCCATCCCCCAAATCCAGAAACAAAGATCAGACCCAAATGCAGCACAAATCCACCTGCAATCTTTGCTGCAACACACATTCTGGGATCAGATTTGGACCTACCAAAGAACTGTAGGCACTAGGGGGATGTCACTACTTTTATTTTTCTCTGTCTGATGGGTTCTCTTCTTGGTAGTCAGCTGGGTTAGTTTTTTGGGGTTTTTTTTGTTTGTTTTTTTCTCTTTTTCTCTCTGTTCTGCTTTGTCCTGTTTTGTTTTTCTTTCTGTATGTTTGTTATTTTTTGGTGTGTGTGGTTATTTTGTTTCCTATTTTTTCCTTTCTTTTTTCCTCTCTTTTCTTTTCTTTTTCTTTTCTTCCTTTTCGTTCTCATTCATGATTTCGATCTCTAAACTTTATTTTTGTTTTATTCTACTCATCCCTTTCCTCTCTTTCATCAATTATCTCTCTTGATTTTATGATACTTTCATGTGAGTAAACATTGTCTCTTCTCTTTCTGATTCACTTCAAAACTCCTAGGCTTTCTCTTCCAATCCTTCCCTCTTCTGTCCTACAATTACCCAAAACTTGGATGATCATCCTATACCCTCCAACCTTGCTCCTACTATATTTAACCTCATTCATCTCTCCATCCTATCCTCTATCCCTCTTAACCTCCCCACACAACAGGGTAAAATCACTCTACTAAGTGGAAAAACATTGCATACAAGTCCTGGTATAACTTGGATTATATTATAAAACTGTAGAATTTAATCCTACAGTTAAAGATATCAGGCTACCAATTACCACAGTTTGTCAGTAGCCAGGCTTGAGTCTGTTGTTATTGCTAACTGCACAACTTCAACCAGGATGCCATATGTGTTACAATCAGTTTTTCTTCCCGTATGACAACACTGCTATTGCAAGGGGTCATAACTATCAGCATAGTCCAGTACCAAAGGAATAGTTCTTGAGTCAAATAGCAACTCCACTTTTGTGACATATTGGGAAGGTAGGTTCTCAGAATAGACATAAAGACCAAGAAACACCTACATCTAGAAGACATCCTGAGGAACAGATATCTCCTAAGAAAGCCTTGACACCAGGGATAAAACTACCTAACATAAGAAACCTACAAGTATCTACACAGAAAACAAAACAAAATAGAAAATAGAAAATGACAAGATGAAGAAACAAAATGCAATCCCAAAAGCCCAACCCACACAGGACAAGTCCAGAGCACAAAGAGATAGGGGAAATCAGAAGCCAACTACTGGAACTCTCTGAAATGATAGCAGCAGAAGTGAAAAAACAAATGTAAGAGGCCATAGAAAAAATAATCTCTAAGGTGGAAAAAGAAATGATGATCAAAATGAAAGACATTAAAGCAGACAACGATAAAAAATTGAGGTGCTCAGGAAAACATGATGCCCAACATAGACAAGAAATGGAATCAATGAAACTGATCCAAACAGGAATCCAGGTGATTAAAAACTCCACTGAAAGTATACACAACAGATTGAATTAAAGAAAGGATAGAATATCAGATCTAGAAGACAGGTATACAATTAGCGACCAGGAAAAAAAAGATATCTTAAAAATAGCAAGGGGACAAGAAAAATCAACCCAACAGCTGCAAGATGAAGCAAAGAAGAACATATGATTGATTGGTGTCAATGAGAAAGCTAGAGACAGCAAAAAGCCATAAAAACCTCTTCACAGAAATAATGGCAGAAAACTTTCTAAACATGGATAAAGAATTTGGCATACAAATAAATGAAGCATATAGAACTCCAAATAGCCATGACCAAAATAAATCTACACCAAGGCATATAATAATCAAGATTCCAGAAATTCAACACAAGAACAAAATATTAAAAGCAGCTGGAGAAAAAAACAGAACACCTCTAAAGGAAAGTCCATCAGAATCACAGCAGACTTCTCAACACAAACCCTCAAATCAAGGAGAGCCTGGAGTGAGGTATTTCAAGCCCTAAAAGAAAACAATCTTCAACCCAGATTGATGTACCCTGCAAAACTGTATTTCAAAATCAACAGAGAAATAAGATACTTCCATGACAAAGAACAACAGAGGAAATTTATGACTACCAAACCAGCTCTACAGAATGCTCTGAAGGATATATAAGAAAGAGATAATGAAGACGACAAACACATGAACACCAATAGAAAGAAACTACCAAGCAGGGCAAGCAATTACACAGAGGAGAAAGACAGGGAACCAACAACAGGAAAATAGCATGGAAAAGATAAGCCAATGCATACCAGTTATAATCACCAATATAAATGGTCTCAACTGGGCCAGTGAGATAGCTCAGTGGCATAAGCGCCTGCCTGGCAAGCGTGAGGTCCTGAGGTCGACTGCCAGTACCCACATAAAAGGATAAAAAGGGCCGGTGATATTGCTCAGTGGCACAAGTGCTTGCTGGCAAGTGCGAGGTCCTGAGGTCGACTCCCGGTACCCACATAAAAAAAAAAAAAAAAAAAGATCTCAACTCACCAATCAAATGGACTGGCAGAATAGATCAAGAAACAAGATCTAGCAATATGCTGCATTCAAGAAACACATTTAACCCAAAAAGAAATTCATAGACTAAAAGTCAAAGGATGGAAAAACAATTCTCCATGCCTCAAGAATCCAGAAAAAAGTAGAGTTAGCTATTCTATTTGCAGACAACATAAACTTTAAGCCAAAACTGATCAAAAGAGACAAAGAAGGTTACTACATACTTGTTAAGGGAAAACTCCAAGAAGAAGATACAACAATCATAAATATATATGCACCAAACACCAGTGCACCCAACTACATAAAACAAATATTAACAGACATGAAAATTAAATAAGCATAAACACAATTGTAGTGGGGGACCTTAATACCCCACTCTCAAAAATAGATAGATCAACTAGACAAAAATAAACAAAAAATTTCAGAATTAAACCAAGCCTGTGAACAAATGGACTTGGTAGATATCTATATAGTGTTCCACCCCAAAACATTGGAGTACACATTCTTCTCAGCTGCACATGGGATGTTCTCCAAAATAGACCACATGTTAGCCCACAAAAAATGTTTAGGCAAATGTAGAGAAAATGAAATCATCCCATGCATACTGTCTGACCATAGTGCAATGAAACTGGAAATCAATAACAAAAAAAAATCACAAAAACTACATAAAAACATGGAAATTAAACAACACCCTTCTGAACAAACTATGGGTCACAGAGGAAATTAAAAATGAAATTAAATAGTATATAAAATTAAATGATAATACTGATACAACATACTGAAACTTATGGGATGCAAGGAAAACATTCTTATGAGAGAAATTCATAGCAATGAACTCTCACATCAGGAAAACAGAACTAGCTCACATAAACAACATAATGTTGACCTCAAGTTTCTAGAAAAAGGAGAACAAATCAAACCCAAAGTTCATACAAGGGAAGAAGTTATAAATATAAGAGCAGAAATTAATGCATTTGAGACTAAGAAAATACAAAGAATCAATAAATTGAAAAGTTGGTTATTTGAAAGAATAAATAAAATTAATAAACCATTAGCCAACCTTGTCAAAAAGAGGAAAGAAAAAACACAAATTCAAGCAATTAGGAATGAAAAGGGGGAGATCACAACAGATCCTGCAGAAATCCAGAAGCTCATCAATACCTACTACCTGTATTCTAATAAAATGGAAAACACAGAAGAAATGGACAGATTCCTAGATACAAATTGCCAAAAATAAATCAAGAAGTTATAAAAATTCTAAATAAGCCAATATTAGACCACAAAATTGAAAATGTGATTAAAATTTTACCAACAAAGGAAAGCCCGGGCCCTGATGGATTCATTGTTGAATTCTACAAGAAATTTAGAGAAGAACTAATGCCACTAATGCTGAAACTCTTTAAGGAAATTGAAAAGGAAGCAATACTTCCAAAATCATTTCTGGAAGCAAGTATTACCCTGATTCCAAAACCAGAGAAGAACCCAACCAAGAAAGAAAACTACAGGCCAATCTCCCTAATGAACATAGGTGCAAAAATCCTCAATAACATACTGGCAAACAGAATGCAGCAAATCATCAAGAATATTACACATCCTGACCAAGTAGGATAGATTCCAGGAATGCAGGGATGGTTCAACATACATAAATCAATAAATGTAATACATCATATCAACAGAACCAAAGACAAAAATCACATGATCATCTCAATAGAGGCAGAAAAAGCATTTGACGAAGTCCAACACTCATTCATGATAAAAAACCTACAGAAAATTGGAATAGTTGGTCTTTATCTCAATCTGATAGAAGCCATCTATGACAAACTGACAGTCAACATCATTCTAAGTGGTCAAAAACTGAAAACTTTCACTCAAATCAGGAACAAGACAAGGATGTCCACTATCACCACTCCTATTCAATATACTTCTGGAATCATTAGCCAGAGCAATTAGACAAGAGAGAGAAATAAAAGAAATAAGGATAGGAAAGGAAGACGCTAAATTATTATTATTTGCAGATGGCATGATACTCTACATAGAAGATCCCAAAAACTCCACAAAAGACTTCTAGATTTAGTAACCAAATTCAGTAGTGTAGCTGGATACAAAGTTAACACTTGAAAATCAATAGAATTCCTGTACACAAACAACAAAATATTTCTCTCTCATTGAGAGAGAAATAAGGAAAACCACACCTTTCACAATAGCATCCAAAAAAAAAAAAAAACCCTAGGAATGAATCTAATAAAGGAAGTAAATCTTCACAATGAAAACTACAGTACTCTGAAAAAGGAGATGGAAGAGGATATCAGAAAATGGAAAGATATCCCTTGCTCATGGATAGGAACAACCGACATAGTGAAAATGGCCCTACACCCAAAACTGTTATACAGATTTAATGCAATCCCAATCAAAGTACCATTAGCATACTTCAGAGAAGTAGAGAAAATGTTTATAAAATTCATTTGGAATTAGAAGAGACTTAGAATAGCAAAAACAATTCTGGACAACAAAGGCAAGTTGGGGGCATCGCAATCCCTGACCAGAAATTATACTACAAAGCTACTGTGATAAAATCAGCATAGTACAGGCAAAAAAACAGAACTGAGGATCAGTGGAACAGAACAGAAGATGCAGACACAACTCCAAGCACGCTCAGCCACTCTATCTTTGACAAAGGAGCCAAACATATTCACTTGAAGAAAGGTAGCCTCTTTAATAAATGGTGCTGGAAAAACTGGCTTTCTACATGCTGAAGACTAAAACTAGACCTATGTCTATCACCAAGCACTAAACTAAAGTTAAAATGGATCAAAGATCTAAATGTTAAAACAGAAACACTAAATCTACTGGAAGAGAAAATAGGTAGAAATCTTGAAGAGAGAGGTGTAGGCAGAGACTTCATGAAAAAAACCCAAACTGCATGGGAAATACATGGAGAAGAATCAACAAATGAGATCTCACCTTATTAAAAAGCTTTTGCACAACAAAAGAAATCACCAACAGAATGAAAAGACAACCCACAGAGTGGGAAAATATTATAGCCAGTTGTCCCTCAGACAAAGGACTTATATCTAGAAAATGTAAAGAATTTTTAAAAAATCAGACCCCCCCCAAATCAAAGACCCAATCCAAAAATGGGCATCTGAGATGAATAATCACTTCTCAGATGAAGAAATACAAACAGCACATAAATATATGAAAAAATGTTCAGCATCATTGGTCATTCAAGAGATGCAAATTGAAATAACAGAGATTCCATCTCACTCCAGAAAGAATGGCTGTCATCAAGAAATCAATCAATAACAAATGCCAGAGGGGCTGTGGGGGAGAAGGAACCCTTCCCCACTGTTGGTGGGAGTGTAGACTGGTGCAGCCACTGTGGAAATCAGTGTGGAGATTCCTCAGAAAACTAGGATTAGAGGTCCCATTTGATCCAGCTATTCCCCTTCTGGGTATCTTCCCAGAAGAATTAAAACATCATACCACAGCGATATATGTGCACCCATGTTTATAGCAACACAATTTGTAATAGCTGAATCTTGGAAACAACCCAAATACCCATCAACTGAGGAATGGATAAGAAAGATGTGGTTTTTTTTCATGTAATGGAGTACTACTCAGCCATAAAGAATAATAAACTTGAGACTTTTATTGGCAAATGGATGCAACTTGAGACCATACTCCTAAGTGAAAAAGATCAGACCCACATGTGTAAACATCATATTGTCTCACTAGTGTGAGAAACTAAATGAGTAAATAAGATTCAAAATACACAATAGATATTGTGAACAGGGAAGAAACTGTTCAAAAGAAAAGAGAAACTGTGATGGGGGAAAGGGGAAAGGAAGGGAAAAGGAAAAAAAAAAAAATATATATATACATACAAGATATTTAAGATAGTTATACACCTAGTTTCTCTTAGTTCATTAAAAAGAAAGGCTTGTGCTAATATTTTTTGGACAATATTTCATGTCTATATCTTGCACTCTGAATAAGTTAACAATATGCAATGTATTAGTTTTACTCTCCTACTAGCCTGTTTTGAAAGTTTTATTGTTATTTTTATTTTTTCTCTTTAAAATAAAAAAAAAACCAAAATGCTTGAAGCAAACACTGATAAAACTGCAAGAATTAGAAACACCCATGATTATGAAGGGTTTAACCCCTTCTCACATATTGATAGAACAAATATATAATGAGCAAATATGTATAGCAAATTTGAACATTATGAAGCAGTTTGACTTAATTGACAATAAAAGGACATGATATCCAACCAGGTCAGAATACATGTTCTTTACAAGCACACGTGGAGAAACTCACCAAGACACAATATTCTTGGTCATCAACAACTCTCCAAAAACTTAAAAAGGTTCAAATCATATATAACATGTTCTCTGATGAAAACCAATTAAAATATCATGGTAATAACAACAAGATATAAGGAAAATCTCTAAATATTTCTCAGGAACTGATGGGCTAATGAGGTAAAAAAAAATTTAAAGTTAGGTTTAAATAAATATTGATAAAACAAAGTTAAATTCTGGGATGCCATTAAAGTAGTCCTTCCTGAAAAATTTATAGTACTAAATGTCTGTATTAAGGCCGGTGAGATAGCTCAGTGGCATAAGCGCCTGCCTGGCAAGCACGAGGTCCTGAGCTCGACTCCCGGTACCCACATACGAAAAAAGGGCCGGTGATATCACTCAGCAGCACAGGTGCCTGCTAGCACTCGAGGTCCGGAGTTCAACCCCCAGTACCCACAAAAAAAAAAAAAAAAAAAATGTCTGTATTAGAGAACCAGAAAGCCCTCAAACTGATGACTTCAGGGTTCTCCTTATAAACTAGAAAAAAAAGAGGAAATGACAATGAAGTAGCACAAATGTAATAAATAAACAAGGAAAATACATAATCAGCAAAGTTGCAGGATACAAAATAAAAAGTAAAACTCAGTTATGTATCTATGCACTAGTGATAAATGATCTTAAATAGTTATGAAACAATTCTGTAGTTCTGAGAGGTTGAAGCAGGAGGATCACAAGTTCAAGCCTACCTTGAACAACTTAGTGACTTAGTGAGACACCATCGCAAAATTAAAATTTTTAAAAGGGCTAATGATATAGCTCAACACAAAGATAGCTACAAAAATAAAAGTAAAAATATTTCATTTAAAATAGCATAAATAAATAAAACACTTAGAAATTAAGCCACTGAGGTAAAAGACATATTTACTGAATACTATGAAATATTGGGAAAAGAAACTGAAGACACAAATGAGTGGAAAAACACCTATGTTCTTGAGTTAGCAGACTTAATATTATTAAGACATTGATACTGTTCAAGGCAATCTACAGCTTTAATGCACTCTCAGTCAAAACTTTAGTGACATTTGTTCTCTTGCAGAAACAGAAAACACATCCTAAAATTTATATGGAATCTCAAGGGACCCTGAATAGCCAAAATAATCTTGAAAAAGAAGAAAATTGGAAGTCTTGTGCTTCTTGATTTCAAAACTGATTCCAAAGTTACAGTAATTAAAATATTATAGTATAGGCATAAATGTAAAAAGACAAATGGAAAATAATAGAGATGTCAGAAATAAACCCTCACACATACGGTCAAATGATTTTCTATCACAGCATGCACAGGATGACAAAACCACTCGGGGAGAATGGGCAGTCTTTTCAACAAATGGCACTGAGAAAAATGGATGCCTATATGCAAAAAAAAAAATAAAAGAAAGAAAGAAAGGAAGAAAGAAAGAAAGAAAGAAAGAAAGAAAGAAAGAAAGTTAATACTCGCCTTACATCATATAAAAAATTAGCTAAGAATGATCCTAGAGTGAGAATTAGGTGAAAAGTTTGATGACAGTGGATTGACAATGATTTCCTGTATATGACGCCTAGAGCACAGGCATCAGCAACAACAAAATACAAGCTGGATTTCATCAAAATTAAAAATTTCATGCATCAAAGAGCACAGTTAACAAAATGAAAAGCCAACTCATAGAACTGAAGTAAATATTCACAAATCATACATCTCATAGATGAGCAGTATCCACAATGCCAAGTAACACCTGGAACTCAACAGCAACAATAACAAAACAACTATCCAAAAATGGTCAAAGACTTTAGCAAACATTTCTCCAGAGAAGATACACAAGTGGGCATTCAGCCCATGAGAAAGCTCAACATCACCAATCATTATGGGAATACAAATCAGAACCGCAATGAGATACCACTGCACACCTGTTAGAAATAAATAGCAAGCGTTATAAGGATGTGGAGAATGGGAATAATTGTGCATTGCTGATAGAAACATAAAATGCTGCACTCACTATGGAAAGCAGTTTGGTGTTTCCTCAAAAAGTTCAAATTTGAATTACCATACCATCTGGTAATCCCACTTTTGCATATATTCCCCCCAGAATTCTAAAGCTGGGTCTGCAAAGCAGGGAGGTAACAAGAGAGCTAGGGAGGACGAACCTTGAGCCCTCCACAGGCATGGTTGGGCTTAGGTTTCATTTTCTAAGGTTTGGGTATCGTTTTCCACGTCTAACAACAGGCACGCAACAGCAACCTAAACAATCCGTTTCGCTAAAACATGATTACACAGGTATCCTTTAACAACCTGCCTGTTCAATGCTGCTTGGACTTACAGGCCACATTCAAACTTACAATGCAGGAATGCGAGGGACAGTGCAGTCCTGTGGTGGCTTCTTCCACAGTACAGTACTGTCATTCTTGCTGATTGTACCGTAAAGTACTGTAGTTTTATGTTCTGTTATACATTACTGCATGTAAAAGTCATGCAAATAAAAACAAAGTCGTCAAGACAGAGTTTCCTGTGACCATTTCTTTGCCTGAATATTGTCACACGTATACTATATACAGTTCTTCATTTAGCGACTGATTCATTTAACGACCAAGTCGCAGGAACAGAACTGTATCTTAAAGGAGGAATGTCTGTATAGGACAAGCGGGGCGGTGGGAAGGTGAAGGTTTCTCAGAGTGACACTGACTGGGAGGGCGGGAGTGTGGGGAGGGCTCTGGCAAAGGGAGGCACACAGAAGGGACAGCCAGCCAGGGAAAGGGCCAAGCCGCAGAGGGCATCTGATGGCCCAGTGGAGAGCAAGAGGGCCAGGGCCATGGCTGCAAGGCAACAAACAAGGGCCTCATCGGATTGGCGGGATTTTCTCACCCAGAAGTAAGATATTCATACCTCTCTGAAGAATGTCCTTATTCAGCTAGTTTTACAAAAATGCTTACAAAAATACACTCGCTACATACACTGAGCAACCGTAGACCCATTTCTAAGTCAAACTTTTCCACTTGTAACCTCAAAGATTGACCTCAACTCAGCTGAGGCATAGTCATTTTTGTGTATAAAAACCCCTAGACAAAGAGTCCCAGTGGCAATCGGTTCAGGTCCCCTCCTGAGTTCAATAACCTCGGGGCTTTTTGCTTTCACTTTACAATAAGTGCTGGTTTCTGCTTTCACTCTACAATAAATACTTTTGCTCGGTCCTCTTTTGACTCTCTATCTTGTAATTCTTTCTGGGTGGAGAGAAGAACCCGCCAGCAGGATGGTAACCATCCAGAACATATACTTGTATACTTGTGTTCATAGCAGCATTATTCACAGTATCTGAAAAGTGGAAACAACCTAAGCATCTACAGACAGATGCATAGATAAAACGTGGTGTATGTGTTTGTGTATGTTTACATACTTACACAATGGAGTATTATTCAGCCTTTAAAAAGGACACTGATTCATGTGACAGCATGGATGATTCCTGAGGACATTATATTCTTAAATGAAATAAGGTCATCACAAAAAAAGTTTGTGTCATTCCATTTATACAAGAAATTCCTAGACAGAAAGCAGAATTATGGTCACCAGGGTTAGAGGGTGGGAGAGCGGGGGCCTTCTGTTTACAAGGTACAGAGTTTTAGTTTCCTATGAGTGTGAAAAAGTTGTGCAGATGAGTATTTCTAACGGCTACAAACCCAGTACATGTGCCTGATGCTAACCCAGAAATGTTTACAGTGGTACATTCAGTCACATACTTTTGCCAAAAATATATTTTTTTTAATTTTCAAAAGCATATGGAGTAACTAGAACCCTCAAAAGTCTACAACTATTTTATGAATACTATAACTACTTTGGAAAAAGTTTTGCCTTTTCTTAACCACTTACCAGTCCAATTATTTAAATACAGGATATCCAAACTTTGCATATTTTTTCATTAATCTTTATAACAGGAAATATAGAAATAATAATTTTATCAAATTTTTCAAGACAAGATGTTGAAATGACATCTTCCTGAGCAACACTCAGGACAGTCAGCGTGTAAACAAACACGCTGCCCAAGTGACACTCTTAAGTGGTTAAATAGTTAATCACATACCTACTACATCATCCAGCTACCCCATTCCTAGTATTTACAAAAGAGGTAAGCAAATATATCTGTATAATACATTATATATTATATATGTATGTATTCATGCCAGCTTTATTCATAATCACCAAAATATGGAAACAGCCCAAATGCTCATGAACAGGAAAGTGGATGAATGAACTGAGATGTATTCATGTGGTGAAATATTACTTGAAAAAACAAAGAAATGATTGATGATACAACAACTTGGATAAATCTCAAAACATTTCTGAGTCAAAGAACCATACCAAACAAGAGCACACACCATTATAAATGGTATTCTATAAAACTCCTATAAATTCCTATTCTAGTCTATAAATTCCTGTTCTGTAAAACTAGAAAACACAAAGTAATCGATAGGGCCAGGAGGAAGGTGAGTGTTTGCCTAGGGAAAGGGATGCCTCTAGAGGCAGAAGGGTTATGGAGAGGCACGGGAACCCTTGGGGTACTCGGTACGTTCACTCTGTTGGTTGAGCTACCCCGATTGATGCAGACAATCTTATCTTTATCTGTGTTCAGTTTACTGTGTACCAGTTATACCCTCAGCAGACCTGCCCAAACACTACCAGAACTCAGCGCTCTACTCTGTCTCACCTCCTCAGCACACGGGATGGTTTCACAGCAGCCCCTTTGCTTCTGAATGGTTCACATACTTCCCTCATTGACATTTACTCAAATTTTACTTTCTCAGTGAGCCCTCAGTGTGTTTCCTACTCCTAAGTCAGTAGCTTAGAACTTCACACATTTTTCTCCTCCTCCAGCTCTGTAGGTCAGGAATCCAGAAGGGTCATAAGAGGATGCAGCCAGGCGTAGGTGGAGCCACTCCTTCTGGAGGTTGCACAGGCTATGGGGGCAGCTGGCTTTGCTGGGTTCCTGGTCGCACACCCCCATCTCTGCTTCCATCATCACCCTGCCTTCTCCCCACGAAAAGACTTGTGCTAGCTTTTAGTGCCTGCCTGGATAATGGAGGACAAGGTCACAGCCCAAAATCTGCAAAGTCCCTTTTGTCATATAAAACAGAGTATTCACAGGTTGAGGGATTGAGGTATGGACATGGGGGGCATTACAGAGACTGTCACCAACCTCCCTGCTCAGCCTTTGGGAATTGCTACACATACAAACTCTTCCTATCTCTCCTACATGCCCTACTTCTTCTCTTTGGCAGTTCTTAAAATCTAAAATGATGTATTTTTAATTTATTATTTGTCTTCTCCAAAAAATTGTCAACTCTCTGAAAACAGATTTGTCCACTGCAGTGCTCCTGATATCAATACTAGATCAGCACCTGGGAAACGTGGTGTCAATAAGTGCTCATTAGATGAGAACAGGTTCTTCCTTGGCAAGCCTCACACAGCTTCCTCTCCATTTCCCCCATCCAGGCAGGGTCTCGGGCTGGCCATTCTTGCCGCTTGCAATCTGTGTGGCCACTCTAGTAGTTGGCCCAGAGACTTCTGGGGACTTGAAATATGAGGAACATAACCTGCACCTCCCAACTCACAATCTTTTGCACCAGCGTCATGAGGACAGTGATGTGAAAAGCATAGAGTCTGGTGGGTGCCAGTGCCATCACTGCAGCAGCGGCTGGAGCCTCAGCCTCACTCAAAGCCTCCTCAGCCCCTCTTGGTCAGGAGCAGCCAGCAGGAAGACCTTGTCTTAGCTTTCCTGAACAGCCTCCCTCCCAGGAAAGTTCAGCAAATCCTCACTGACTTGAATCAGGTTGAACGCAATGAACCCCTTGCTCATTCTTTCTTGTAATACAATCGCTTTGGCCTTAAATTTTCTTTTTTCCATTAATTTTATTGGTACATTTTAGATATACATAAAGATAACATTCATCATATGGAATTTGTGCCTGTACGTGATATGTCTTGATTCTTCTTTTTTCCCCTTTCTCTCCCCTTATTTGCAAAAGCTTTGTTTCCACTTTTTTCTTTCTATTTGCTTTCTTTCTTTCTCCCTTCCCTCTTTTGCCCCTCCCTCCTCCCTAGTTCCCCTTGCCATTTGAAAAATTCTAGCCTATTTCACAATATCTTTTATATATTTTGGTCCTTATTTACACTTTTGGTTTCTTACACCAGAGAAACAATGTGATATTTGAATATGTGTGTCTGATTTATTTCACTTAAGATTATGGTCTCAAGGTGCATCCATCTACCTAGGCATGCCTCGAGTTTATCCCTTTTTATGGCTGAGTAGTATTACATTGTATTAAAAAAAAAACACATCTTCTTTATCTGTTCCTCTGTTGATGGGCATTTGGGCTGTTTCTAAGACTTAGCTATTACAAAATGTGCTGCTATAAACATGGGTGTACATACATCACTGTGGTATGATGCTTCTAATTATTTTGGGAAGATTCCAAGAAGGGAAACATCTGGATCAAATGGAATCTCTAGTTTAAGTTTTTTGAGGAATCTCCACACATATTTCTACAGTGGCTGCACCAGTCTACACTACCACCAACAGTGGAGTACCCACAGTCCTGTCAGCATTTGTTGATTAACTTCTTGATGATACATAGCTATTCTTTCTGGAGTGAGATGGAATCTCAGTGTTGTTTTAATTTGCATCTCTCGAATGACCAGTAATATTGAACACTTTTTCATATATTCATTTGCCATTTCTACCTCTTCTTTTGAGAAGTGCTTTTAGTTTAGCACATGGTGAGAGACAGGGGTCTAGTTCTAGTCTTCAGCATGTGGAAAGACAATTTTTCCAGCACCATTTATTAAAGACTATCTTTCTTCCAGTGAAGGTGTGTGACCCTTTTGTCAAAGTTAAAGTGGCTGAGTGTGTTTGGAGTTGTTTCCACATCTTCTAATTTGTTCCATTGATTCTCAGGTCTGTTTTTTTGCTAGTGCCATGCTGTTTTTATCATGGAGGATTTGTGGTATAACTTCAAGTCAGGAATTGTGATATCCCCTGCATTGCCTTTGTTACCCAGAGTTGCTTTTGCTATTCTAGGTCTCTTCTAGTCTGAAATGAATTTTAGGATTCTTTTCTTTAATTGTGAGGCATGCTATTGGAATTTTGATTGAGACTGCATTAAATCTGTATAACATTTTGGGAATATGGACATTTTCACTGTATTGATTCTTCCTACCCAAGGACAAGGGATATCTTTCCATTTTCTGATATCCTCTTCCACCTCCTTTTTCAGAGTACTGTAGTTTTCATTGTGAAGATTTACTTCCTTTACTAGATTCATTCCTAGGATTTTTTTTTTTTTGGATCCTATTATTTTGAAACCTAGTATGGTTTCCCTAATTTCTCTCTCAATGACTTTGTTACTTTTGTACAGGAATACTATTGGTTTTTGAGTGTTGACTTCATATCCAGCTATGCTACTGAGTTTGGTTATTTTTTTTTTTTTGTGGGTACCAGGGGTCGACCTCAGGACCTCACGCACCAGTAGGTGCCCATGCCGCTGAGCGATATCACCAGCCCTTTTCTCGTATGTGGGTTCCGGGAGTCGAACTCGGACCCTTGCGCTTGCCAGGCAGGCGCTTATGCCGCTGAGCCATCTCACTGGCCCCTGAGTTTGGTTATTAATCTAGAAGTCTTTTGGTGGATATTTTGGGGTCTTCCTTGTATAATGTCACCCACAAATAATGATAATTTAACTTCTCCCTTTCCTATCCTTATTTTTTATTTCTTTCTCTTGTCTAATTGCTCTGGCTGATGTTTCCAGAACTACACTGAATAAGAGTGTTGATAGTGGACATCCTTGTCTTGTTCCTGATTTTAGAGTGTCCTGATTTTAGAGTGAAAGCTTGCACCATTTAGTATGATGTTAGCTGTTGGTTTGTCATAGATGCCCTTTATCAGATTGAAATAAAGACCATCTATTCCAATTTTCTGTAGGTTTTTTTTTTTTATCATGAATGAGTATTGGACTTTGTGAAATGCTTTTTCTGCATCCATTAAGATGATGATGTGGTTTTTGTCCTTGGCTCTGTTAATATGGTATATTGTATTTATTGATTTGCATCCTTGCATCCCTGGGATGAATCCTACTTGACCATGGTGTATAATCTTCATCATGATTTACTGCATTCTGTTTACCAGTATCTTATTGAGAATTTTTGGTTCTGTGTTCATTAGGGAGATTGGCCTGTAGCTCTCTTTTTTTTGGTTGACTCCTTCTGTGGTTTTGCTATCAGGGTAATACTTGCTTCCAGGAATGCATTTGGGAGTATTGTTTCCTTTTCAATATCATTAAAGAGTTTGAGGAGTTGTGGCATTAGATCTTCAGATCCAAGGCTTTTATTTGTTGGTAGGATTTTAATTATATCTTCAATTTCATTGACTGATATTAGGTTATTTAGAATCTTTATATCTTCTTTCTTCAGCTTTGGTAATCCATATGTATCTAGGAATCTGTCCATTTCTTCTGTGTTTTCTGTCTTATTAGAATACAGGTTCTGAAACTAGGTATTGATGATCTTTGAGGTTTCTGTAGGATTCTTTGTGATTTCACCCTTTTCATTCCTAATTGCATGGAGTTGAGTCTTTTCTTTTTTTTTAATAAGGTTCACTAAGGGTTTGTCAATTTTATTTAATCTTTCAAAGAACAAACTCTTCGGTTCATTGATTCTTTGTGTTGTTTTCTTAGTCTGAATTGCACTAATTTCTGCTCTAATATTTATAATTTTCTCCCTCAAATGAGCTTTGGGCTTGATTGCTCTTCTTTTTCTAGAAATTTGAAGTTAAACATTAGGTTATTTATTTGAGCTTGTTCCATTTTTCTAATGTGGAAATTTATTGCTATAAATTTCCCTTGTAGGACTGCTTTCATTACATTCCATAACTTCTGTTATTTTGTATTGGCACTATTTTTTAATTATAGAAACTGCCCAATTTCTTCTTTACTTTCATTTGTCACCCATTGGTTGTTCAGGAGAGTGTCATTTAATTTCCATGTGCTTATCAAGTTTTTGTGCTTTCTTTTGCCACTGATTTCCAATTTCATTGCACTGTGGTCTGATAAAATGCATGGGATAATTTCAATTCATTCACATTTACTTAAGCATGTCCAGTGAACTAGTATGTGGTCTATTTTGGAGAATGTCTCATGCATAGCTGGGAAGAATGTGTATTCTGATGTGGGGTGGGACACTCTGGAGACATCTACTAAGTCCATTTGTTCAGAAGTTTGGTTCAGTTCTGATAGTTCTTAGCTATTTTTTGTCTAGTTGATCTATATGTGATGGTGGAATATTGATATCCCCCATTTCAGTTGTATTAGTGCTTATTTGATTTCTCATGTCTGTTAATATTTGTTTTATATAGTTGGGTGCACTGGCATTTGGTGCATATATATTTACAATTGTTATCTATTCCTTTTGGATTGTTCCCTTTACAAGGCTTTAGTGATCTTCTTTGTCTCTCTTGATCAGTCTTGGCTTGAAATCCACTGTGTCTGCAAATAGAATAGGTACTCCTGCTTTTTTCTGGGTTCCTGTCATATGGAATATTGTTATCCATCCTTTGGCTTTCAGTCTACATATTTCTTTTTTAGTTAAAAGTGTTTCTTTTATGCAGCACATTGTTATGTCTTGTTTCCTGGAACATTCTGCCAGTCAGTCTTTTGATTGATGAATTGAGACCATTTACATTGATGGTTATAACTGATATGTATTGACTCACCCTTGTCATGTTATTTTCCTATTGTTGGTTCCCTTTCTTTCCCCTCTGTTTAATTACTTGCCTTGTCTGGTAGATCCATTTTGTTGGGGTTCATGGAGTTCTAGTCTTTGTTATCTCTTTCCATAATGTCCTTCAGAACATTTTGGAGTGCTGGTTTGGTGGTCATGGTGTGCTTTGTCATGGTACTATCTTATTTCTCCATGAATTTTGAAAGATAATTTTGCAGGATATATCAATCTGAGTTGGAGGTTGTTTCCTTTTTCTTTTAGGACTTGAAATACTACCCTCCAAGCTCTCCTTGACTGAGTGGTTTGTGTGGAGAAGTCTGTTATAGTTCTGATGGGCTTTCCTTTATAAGTGATTTGTTTCTTTTCTCTAACAGCTTTTAATATTCTGTTCTTGTGTTGAATTTTGGGAATCCTATTATATGTATGCCTTGGGGTAGATTTTTTTTTATCATGTCTAATTGGAGTTCTATATGCCTCAATTATCTGTATGTCAAATTCTTTTCCCATGCTTGGGAAGTTTTCTGCCATTACTTCTATGAACATGTTTTTTGTGTCATTTGCACTATCTCCTGCTTTTTCATTGACTCTGATCAATTTTATTTTATTCTTCTTTGCATCATTTAGCAGTTGTTGGGTTGATTTTTCATGGCCCCTTGCTAATTTTAAGAAATCTTTTTTTCATATTGCTAACTGCAATCCTGTGTTCTAGATCTGATATCCTCTCCTCACATTGGTTCATTCTGCTGTGTATACTTTCAATAGAATTTTTTTTGTGTGTGGGTATCGGGGGTAGACCTCAGAACCTCTTGCGCCAGTAAGCGCCCATGCCGCTGAACGATATCACCGGCCCTTTTTCTGTATGTGGGTTCCAGGAGTCAAACTCAGGATCTCGCGCTTGCCAGGCAGGTGCTTATGCTGCTGAACCATCTCACTGGTCCCCTCAATAGAATTTTTAATGTCCTAGATATCTGTTTGAATATGTTTCATGGATTCCATTTCTTTCCTATGTTGAACATTCATGGTTTCCATTATTTTCCTAAGCACCTCTATTTTTTAATCTGTACCTTCTCTAGATCCATTAATCATGCTCTTCATTATGGTCATCATCTCTGAAGTTACCTGAGAAATTACTTCTGATTTGATTTTTTTCTAGAGCTTCATTCAGTTTCTTTTTTACTTCCACTGTTACCATTTCAGAGAGTGCAGCTGGGTGGCTTTTGAATTGTTTCACCTGATTGCCTCCTAAGTTTGCCTTTAGCAAGCTAGAAGTCGGGTTGCCTCTTGCTTCCATGTCTTTTCACGTTCTGGTTTTTTTTTTTTTTTAATTCCTGCATTGATGCTCATCAATTGTTTATGGTAGGTATCTTTATTGCTAGTATCAAGAACACTTAGGAAATGACTACTTCTCAGAGATGTCTTCCAGGTGTAGCTGGCTTTGGGGTTTTTAGTCTGTTGCAAGATCTTACCTCTTCAATGTATCAGGGATGAGAAATTGCTACATATTTGGCCTGGCCTCTGGTTCTTGGCACTGGCCTACATTATTGTTCATGACCGTCAGGCAATCTCAGTCTTGTCATACAAGGAAGAACAACTGATTAGAATAATTATGTCACCTTTGCTAAAATAGTAAAATCAGTAATAATGATAGCATCAAGCAACCCTAGAAAATGACAAACTGTGGTAACTATTAATTTGCCACCTTTAAGCATATGAATAGGATTTGTAGTTATATAACCAAATCTAAAACACACCAGGGCCGGTGAGATGCCTCAGCAGTGTAAGCGCCTGCCTGGCAAGCACAAGGGCCCGAGTTCAACTCCCAGTACCCACATATGAAAAAAGGGCCAGTGATATCACTCAGCGGCATGGGCGCTTGCTGGCGCATGAGGTCCTGAGGTCAAATCCCAGTACCCACAAAAAAAAAAAATCACACCAGAAAATTGTCTACAGTAAATATCCCCTCAATATTTCAATTTTACCCTCAGGGGAGAAAATTTAAAAAGGGTTAGGGGAACAAATAGAGAAATAGAAGAAAAGAAAAGGATTAGAAGCAAGGCTGGAGGACAAAGGAAGATTACACAAACTTTGAAACTGGTGAAGAAGACAAGAGGGAAAGAAAGAAGGAAGAAAGAAATAAAAACAAAACAAAGAAAACAAAATTAACTAGAATCAGTGTTCTCATTCATATGAAAATAAGAACAATCGAAAAAATTTAAAAATTAAAATAAAAAAGCAAAAAAAGGAAGAAAGGCAGAAAAAAAGATGTCCACTTCAGGGCACGTCTCTGGTTTCACTGGTTGACAGGGGGCAGACAGAGCCCAGATCTGTGTTAACTGATCCCAGCGAGCCAGCAGCAGAATTATGGGGGTGGTGAATAATCCCAGCAAACCTGGGCCTTTTGTTCCACTGAAGTTCAGGCTGCTCCTGGTTTCTGTGAGGTTGGGACCTGAGTTATTTGATAATGAATTGTTAAGTGGGTTCCTTTTAGCAAATGAGGAAAATGGAGTTGCTTGTATAGAAGTAGCTACCTTGTTCAAGTTTGCGTAACAGTCAACACATGCATTAAAGTCTCGCTGACCCCAGAGCTCTTCTTTTTCTCAGACTTCATTCGCCCAGCCTCTCTCTCGGGGGTGCCAGGAAGCGCAAACCTTTTCCCAGACCCTTGAGGCCAGGGAATCTTGTGTCTCTGACTAGGAGCAGGGCTCATCTCTGGGCCCCACTGCTCTGCAGTTGTATGTGCTGCCTGGTGTGATGCCCACCAGCTATCATCAGGGAATAAGAAAGAGAGGGCCCAGAATGCAAAAAACATTGATCAGGGATCCAAAGACTTTCTTGGTTGTCTTCTCATGGACGGTTTGGCTGCTGGGCTCCGCCCTCTTCTTCCCTACTTGTTCTTTAGTGCTTTCAAGCTCATCTTCAACTTGAATGAGCAGCTGGGACCTGAAATTTTTCCTGTCTGGACATACAGAGCCTACTTTTTCCCATACTTATACCAGACTCTTGTTTCTGGGTCCTTTGAGGGCAGTGCTGATCAATTACTGCCCACACTTTTGGGTATCTCTGGAAAGAGCAGATTCAGAGGAGCCAGGGTGCCCATGAAGGGTGAAGCTTCATGTGCTTTTGAGGTGGTTGTGGACATGGGAAAAAGGAATGGAAATAATCAGAGCGGAAGCTGGAGGCAAGTAGGTCACTCTGCCATCCTGGAACTTCTGGTGTTGGAATGGCCTACCAGCAAGCTTGCTATGTCCCGGCATTGACGATCATATTCTGAGGAGGCAGAAAAGTATAGGGTCTGCCTTCTTGTTCATGAGTGACTGACGCATATAGCTCCTCTTTGCTGGCCAGCAAGAATCAGTATCAGTAGTGTGTAGAAAGAGTAGAAATGACACATGAGCTGTGATAGAAGTATGCAACAAATACCAGCTCTGAGCTCTTACTCTTGAAAGTATTTCTTTTGGGGGAGGCAGGTTTTGTGGAGGGATACCCCTCACATTCGTATTGTGTACCATCAACGTCACTCTGTAACTGAATAATTATTACTGTGTGACTGAAAGAATGAAGAAAGGCAGGAGTTAAACATTTAAAGAGGATCTGAGTTCAGTTGGCATGGTCCGGGGGCTGAGAAGGCAGGCAGTGGGACTTTCACCATTCTCTTCATCTTCATTGTCAACATGACTCTTAACTGTCATCATCAGAGTCCTTCAGTATTTCTCAGTGGCCTTCCTTTGTCTTTAGTGAGGTGATAGAAATAGCCTGATTTGGGATCCACTGGGCCACTTACCTCACCCCCCCGAGCCTCCTCCTTCCTAGTCTCCCTGCCCTTCGTCAGACAACCTGTCTGCACCATCGCAGGCCTTTGCACACATCTTCTCATCACCCCTCCGCCTTCCAAAATGCAGGGCTCTTCAGTACTCAGTCCAAGTGCCCCTAGGAATGCATCTGCTTCCTCTGGTCCACGGTCTCATCTGGGGTTTTCTCCCAGTGCCTATGGCATACGCGCACACTCAGTGTCAATGAGACACTGTCCCCAGGGCCACTGAACTACTTCACATCCATTTCCTCTCTAGTAAGACATTTTTGCAGCACATTTTATTTATATCCATATTATAAACTTTGGAGGAAGTAAAATAAACACGTAGAGAAGAAAACAAAATAATTCTTACCCTGTCACTGAGAAACAACTACTGTGGACGCTGTTATGTTTCTTAAGTGTATTTTCTGTGTGAAGTTATGATAGTCCAAGCAGTTCTCTAAATAAAATTCAAAGTGTGTTTTTATTTACTTTTGCTACTGTCTTTAGAACCTAGCAATTTTTAAAATGCTATTTGTTATCAATATTATTTAAAATTCAGAGACAAAATAGGATGATGTGAAGAGAAAAGACTTTGGGATCAGATGTCCCTGCATCTACCCCTCAGATTTGACGGCAATCTGGAATATTTCTGTTGAATTTTCTGATCCTAATTGTACTTACTGGCAAAAAGTAAGTTTATTCTAATGGTAGTTGTAAAACTTGGAAAGAAAAAGACACATGCACTGCTGTCCCTGTCATAGGTGATAAATTAATTGCTGTATCATTAATAATAATTATTAAGAGCGAAGTTAACTCATGCTTAGAGTGAGAAAATGAATCCTATGGAAACTAGCTGATAAACACAGAAGAACATCCCCACATCCTAACAGCTGCCCTGGAGATTTTCGTCAAACACACACATACAAGGTCTGATCAGAAAACAGGTTGTTTTCAATGAAGAAAAACTTTATTACAGTAAAAAATCCATTGCCATTAATACCCCTCCTCACTTTGAACACACTTATGCCATCATTCTTGCCACTTTCTGAAGCAGTTCTGGAAGTCTTCTTTCATGAGCGTCTGTCTGAGATGTGACCAAAAATACAGTGACTGAGGCTGCCAAGTGCCATCCAATAGAAAAGCAGGCTCGTAAAAACAGTATGGGATGTTCTCATCCATCTTATTCACCAAACCTGGCACCTTGTGACTTCTGGGTCTTCTGCTAAGTCAAATGACCACACTTAGAGTCATTTCAGGACGTCAAGACAGCCACAACAGCACAACTAAAGACACTTACAGAAGAGCATTTCCAGAACTGCTTCCAAAAGTGGCAAGAATGATGGGTGAGTGTGTTCAAACTGAGAAGTATTATAAGAAAGAGTAATGGGAATGTGTCTTTTATTGTAATAACCTTTTATTTAAACACTCACTGTATTTTGAGATCATTCCTCATACACTCAACAATATCCCTAACAAAAATGCATATTTTACTCATTATCATAGTATGTCTGCTAGCTTTTCATTAGGAAGGACAAATGTGTTAGGAAAGTACGAACTTTAATCGAAGAAAATATTTATATAAATTTTTGAAAGGTAAACTTCACCCAATTACGATTTAGTGGAAGTATGTTACATTCTAGAAATATTAGTGAAGTTTTGGTAGATTCCAGCATCAACCTCAATACAAGTTCTGGCCAGTTCATGGACTTGCAAGCATTCTTTGGTTCTCTGCCCTACTAAAAGGACGACTTTGAAGAAAACACCAACTATATCAACATCAAGCAAACCAAGTAGGCTCAGCCGGCCAGAAGGTTTCTTGGAGAAGGTAGGTCTTGAAAGATGAGTTGGATTTTCCTGCAAGGAATGGGGGAGAAAGGCCTGAAACAGGCATTGTGTCCCAGCATGGGAGAAAATGAACAAGATTTCTGGCTCTGAGGAGGAGCTGCCCCCAGCTCCGGAGTGTGGAGGAGGTGTCTCTCAATCTCAGCCTTCCCAGAGCTTTCTCAGAGCTGCAGAGAATCATCCCAGAACTTTAGAAATGCAGATGCCCAGACTACCACAGGCTGGTGAAAGCAGAATTTCTGCGAGTGAAATCTAGGTAATGGCACTTTATAAATATGCGCTGTCTGTGCTGTGAGTGATTGACAGTAGTGGTTGGCTTGACGCATTGTCCCCACCCTCAGTCACCTGCAGCACAAAAGCTCAGGTCCCCTGTGTGCTGCTCATCTTGCTGGTGATGCTACCCAAGGCTCCCCGACAGCACCGGCCCTGCGTTGGCCGCTGACCTTCAGCACCACTCGGTCCTAGACATTGTCACACCACCATTGCCGCCACTGCCTGTCCACCAGGATACCATGAGTGGGGCTCATGTCAGACACTTCTACAAATGTCCAGCCCTCTCTATCCAGTGTGTCAGAGGAAATCTAATGAGCACCCCAACAATAGCCAGCAGTTACTTGTCTTTCTATGGGCTGAGGGTGTAACTCAGTGGCAGAGAACTTAACCAGCATGGGTGAGACCCTGGGCTACACACACAAACACACACACAACACAGAAGGCATGCTACTGTGGGCTTCCTCCCTACACTCATTCGTGGAAAAGTCTGTGGTCTGAACAGTGCTGGCTGAGAGCTGGCAGCCCCTCCTCAATCCTTAGCACCCTGACAAGAGGCTGGGCCTTCTCTTCCTCTTTGCAGTCGTAAAGGGCCTTTTCTTTCTTACCACTTCATTTTTAATTGACATATAATTTTACATATTTAGGAGATAAAATGAGATTTTTTCATACAGGTATATATTGTAAAACATTTTAAAATCCTGTCTTCTATTTTTAAACATACAACACTATTATTGTTAACTATGTGCAATATCATAGCACAACTCATTCCTCCTAGTTGTAACTTTGTACCTGGTGACCAGCTTCCCCCCAGCCACTGCTTTCCGGAGCCTCTGGTAGCCACGTACAATTCTGCTTCCCATTTCTATGACATCAACTTGTATAGGTTCCACATAATGAGTGAGATCACGTGGTATTTGTCTTTCTGTGTGCCTTATTTCACTTATAGTGTTACCTTCACCCATGTTGTCCCAAATGACAGGATTTCATCTCTTTTTATGGCTGAGTAATATTCCACTGTGAATATGTACCACACTTTTTAATCTGTTTGTCTGTTTTTAAAGGGCCTTTCCTCAGAATACCATGTCCTTGCCCTGCCTGCAGCTGACCAGGAATTATGAAGGCCCCATGCTTTGGACTCCTGGGATCTGGAAGTTGGCCTTCACAGTACAGGAAAGAGAGAGAGCCCAGAAGTCCTCGCCAGCCCCTGTTTCCACCTGTACACAGCTGCCCTTGGACGTGACCTGCCTCTACAGAGGAACACTGCTGCTTCTCCAGGGGCCCACACCACAGCTGACCAAGGCAAAGCCGAGACCGAGGACTGGTCCTCCAGCTGGTGAAGACCTAGAGCCTCTTCTGCATTTGCTCATTCATTTCTGACAGTGCTGAGAGGTGCAGCTCCCCCATCCTTGACCCACACACCAAGAAGGATGACACTGGCACAGAGCAGACAATAGCCGGGCACAGGTAGGGACACCAGGTCCTGCGAAGCCCTTTCTAGCTGCAGCTGGGGGTCTCCAGCTTGCGACTCCATGCTGATAAACTGTGTCTTGACACCTCTGGGGTAGGGAGGCCAGGAGGAGAGGGTCTTGAGCACCTCCTTGCAGGCCTCTGCCTCTGCTGCCCGGGAGGACCACAGGGCAATCTGTTGAGACTCAGGTCCGCAGCCTGTGGCAGACTGGCCAGTGTGGGAGGTAACAGCACCATGGCAGAGCTGTCCCCACTGGGCCACACACCCTCAAGTGCACTCAGCCTGTCTCTTCCTGCTAAGCAGATGTCCTCGCTGCCTGCCCATAGAGCAGAGTTGTGCCGCAGAGTGAAGGAACTCAGAGGCCGGACCTCTAACGAGGTGGTCATGGCTCCAGTGTGGGGCAGGGACAGGAGAAGGAGGCAGAATGAGGGTATGCAGGGCACAGAGACAGGCAGATTCCAGAGCTGTCTGGAGGCAGATGAGATGCACTTCTTAGTCCTGATGGCCTGTGGAGGCAGTGAGGGATGTAGATGGATGCCCAGGCCTCCAGCGTGGGGGCACTAGGCTCCATTCTTTGAGAGAGGGAGCACTGGAGGGAGCCCATTATGGGGACTGTGGTGAGCTCTGACCTAGGCCCTCTGCACATAAGTTCAGGGCTCCCACCAGCAGTGTAAAAGGATTCATTCTCCTTGCCACCCTTCCCAAGCCCACCCACTGGCTGTGCACGTGCTGGCTTGCCCTCTCTGGGTTATGATGCAGCATGAGGCTCACTGGATGCTGGCACCATGCGCTTTGTCTTCCCAGCCTCCAGTACTGAAAGCCAGAAAAATGTTATCTTAATTCATTTTTAGTTGCTAGGACACAATACCTACAAGTTAAAGGAGGAAAGGCTTATTTCAGATCACAGTTTGTAGAGGTTTCAGCCCATAGTTAGCTGGCTTCAACTCAGGGTGTAGCAGCAGAGGGGCAGGGCAGAGGAGAAACAGTCCACGGCATGGCAAGCAGGAAGCAGCAAGCCTGCCTTCCTTCTGTAATTTTTTTATCCCATACAGGCTACAAGCCTATTGATTGGTGCCACCCACACCCAGGGTGGGACTTCCATTATCCACACCCAGAACTATGCTAAACCCATTTAGTTATCACACACCCTTAATCCATAGTCACACACCCTAGATCCAGGAATCTCTGAAAAGCTCCACCTTTGAGCACATGAGGCTTTGGTGACACATAGAAATGAGCCATAACAAACATTTCTTGCAAAAACATTGCCCAATGTATGGTATTATGTTAGAGCGGTAGAAAATGAACTAAGACAAGAAATGAAATGTAGTCCACAAACAGGATCAGTAGGGGAAAGGGTATTGGAGAGAGAAGGAGCAGCCAGTCGGCCCCAACAGGCAGGGGAACACCAGATGCTCAGAGGCCCACAAGGAATGGTGATCAAGGGGTCCATACGGAGAAAGCACCCGCAGAGCTGTGCACCTCGTTCACAGCACGGTGGCCAGGGAGCTCCAACGAGCCACGGTCTCGTCCCCTACCACCTCTGCTCTCCCAGGCAGCCTTGATGCGTCACTTGGAGAGATGCCGACAATTCTGCCCCAAAGCAGCACCCAGTATGGGCAAAGTACGCAGATGGGGGAGTCTGAACCTGGAGACAGTGTCCAGGAGGAGAGGAACGGGGTAAATGACAGTCCTTCATCAATGGTCGTTCCCTCACTGCAAGGACTTCGAAATATTAGTCCTGTGCGTTATAGGAAAGTTATGTCTGACCACGGGTTTGCATAGTGGAAGGGGAGGGAAATTAGCTCAGTGTCAGGTAACACTCAGGATTCTTAGGCGTATCTAAGCTTAAAACACAAGATGATTCTCATCCTCAGAGACACTAAAAGTAGTGAATCTTGACAAAGTCTTCCCTTTCCACCACATTAAATCACACCGCGGCTTCTTGCAGTGCAGTGTTCAGACACCTGGCATCAAGCTTCCTCTGGACACAGGGTCACCTGGGGTGGCCATGAGCCCCACAGGCTGTGGGAACTTCTCCGCCCTGGGCGGCCTCCCTTCTCCACACAGCCGCGTTTCCATAGAACACAGACTCTGGGAGTCTTGTTTCTAAATTGTGAAGAGAGCAGACTGTCGGGGTACCTTGCATGCTCTGCATCTGCATTTTTGATGAGGAGGCCCCTGCAGGTGACTTCTTGGCTTGCTTAAGCACACCGGAGGGCTTCCGGCCCCACGCGCTTAGTGACATGCATGTAAATTCAGGTTGCTTTGTTACCAGCCATATGCGTGCTAAGAGACTGCCTTATCTTCCATATAAATGATCACACTTTTAATTTTTTATTGTAAAATTAATGAATAATCATTACTTTCACTTTGGGAAATATAGAAAATAGAGTCACATATAAATATGCTTTTGAAACAAAGCCTTTTGTCTTTCACTTCCATTGCACAAGCCCGGGTCTGCCTCTCTTGAGTCCTGCAGGGCCCAGCATAGCACAGCACCCCGCCTCAACTTTCTCTGCATTTCCCAGAGCTGCTGGACCAGCTTCCCCTCCTTACAGCCTCTCCTCTATGCCCTTAGAGAGTCCCAGCCTCCGGGGTACTTCTTCCAGACTCCGCATTAAGAGTGACTCGCTCCACGTTTGTACAGAAGCCAAAGCCACGGGTGCCCCAGCAGGCGCTGCCAGTGGCGCTGCTTCGGGGCTGCGCAGGAGGGACGCACGTCTAAGCGGGGGTGTCGTGTCCAGTTAGCCTCTGCTGCTCTTGAGCTTCCCGAGGCTGAAGGCCAACTTTTTGGCTGGTGGCTGCATGGTATCTTTCAGGACCTGTGAGTCAGCTAGGAAGGACAGAATCCATGAACTGAAAACTGTCAGCAGCCTTTCTCTGATGCTACAGCACGGCTGGGAAAAGTCCAGTTTATGGTATTTATTAGCACAGAGCTGATGTCAGGGAAAAACACGTTTTTTTCTTTTCCACTATCTCTCAGCAAACCTTATCTACTATTACTTACATTTAGAGTGAAATAGAGTGGAAAGCTAAGGCCATTATCCAGCTGATTTGAAGTGGAAAAAGAATAAGCCGACCGCTCTCGCTGACAAAGGCGGGTCTAAAGCCAGAAATGTTCCTATGTTCTCTGCTGACCAAGTCTAACAGGCGCACTGGCCACCTTCAAAACGGTTCAGTGAGGTTTCATAGAAAAATTACAGGCTCTATCATTACTAGGATCTGGCTCAAGTGGCGGCTCCACCACGAGCTGCCCGGAAGACCTCGGGAAACTATCGGTCTCAACAAGCTATCATTTTCCGATCTACGTGCTTTGAATACAGGAACATTCAATTGAGAGGTCAAATAAATAGAACATAGCACATGCCTGCCATATCGTAGGTGATCTAAACGCACTCCTTTCTAAAGTGTAGCCACCGAAAACGCTGTGAACACTCGCGGCCTGGCTAGAAAACGGAGCGCACGGACATCACTTCTCGGACCTCCCTCTCCCTGCTGTGTCTGCGCAGAGGCGCTGGGCTCTGCTTCAGGCCGTGGTGTCTATTCTGTGTCTCCAGACTCCCCTCAGAGCCTTGCGGTCCGCACTGGGGTCCAGCGTCGCCACCCGCTCCGTGGCGGCCACGCTGGCGTTCAGCCCTGTCCCTGACAACTGGGCCACGCAAGGCTTCTGTCTCTCAGCCACGCTCTGCTGTCCCCACTGGGGCTGTGCTGTCCCGAGCACTCCCGGCCCTGCGGTACTGTCTTAGTCACTTTTCTCATTGCTGATACAAAATCTGCGGTACCCAAAATTAAGTAGGGAAAGTTTTATTTAGCTCACAGTTGGTAGAGGTTTCAGTCCATAATTGGCTGGCTCCAAGGCACGGTGGCTTCACAGAGCACAGTTCATGGCAGCGGAAGACAGCAAAAGCAGCAAGAGACCTTAACAGCGTCTTTCTGCCCCTTTTATCTTATCCACACTACCGGGACTGGGGCTGTGCCAAACCAATCAGTGGACTGATTCACCAACCACACACTCTTGACCCTTGACCCAAGCATCATGCACTTGAGATTTAGATACCCCTGAAAAAGCCCTATGACCACGTGAGGCTTTGGGGGGTCATCTAGACACAGCCAGGTAACTACATCAGAGTTTCTTTCTCTTCATCAGAAATAGGGTTTCCACAGGGGGGCTCTGCAGTACAGTGAACCCCGTAGTATCTACACTGAGTTCTGCGGTTTCAATCACCCTGTGGTGTCCACACTGGATTCCACAGTCTCCACGTCACTTCACTGCTTCAGTGAGATTCTCCGCTTTCCCTCCGTCTGTAGGGTGTGTACTGGAGTCTGGAGCTCCGCCAGCACTGTGTTATCTGTAACAAGGTTCTGTGCTCCCCATCAGCCCTCTGGTGTCCACGCTGGGATTCTGAGCTCTCTGTCAGTGCTGTGATATTCACACTAGGCTTTGCTGTGGTCACAGTGGCCTTGTTTAGCCGTCTATCCGGTGTATCATTATGAAGTACCACAAGGTGATGTTTTCAAGACAGGCTCCTGTGACAAGAAGTGGCTATGTAAAGATGCAGCTGAGTCCCTGCCCTCAAAGACAAAGTAGGTGTCAAAGGATGTCAGTGACTCTTGCTGGATGGCCCAGTGTCAGAGTCTGTCTAAAGAACCCTGGTCTCACGCTGAGAGTGGGCTTGACGAGGCATGGGCTCTACACACTCCTGTGCCCCGTCTATGCTCTTTACTTCAGAGCACCTACAAACTACTGCTGTGTAACTGTAATTTAACCAGGTATCACCTTATTCTAGACACCAGTATGGAAAAACCAAAGGCAGATACACCACAAACTTCAGAAACTCTATGGAAAACTAATCTCTAATTGAGAAAATGCATCTATGCACTTTGAGAAGGAGGAAGAGATTAACAGCACTACCCCTTGGCTCAGCTTGCTCCTCTCCAGATTTAAGCAGGAGCAGCACTCATCAACTGCAAATATTCCGGCTCTCTTGGAAAACTAATTAACGAGGGGCTTATGATATCACAATGCACAGCCCTATCTTTAAGTGGCCGTAGTCTTAGGAAGGCTCACCACCTTATTAATGATGTGGAGATCAGATCAGGCCCCTGAAATTCAAATAAACAGTGAGACTGAGTTCATTCCTCACTGAGGGGCCCAAGTTATATCCATGCAGGTGCAGAGAATTGAAAAGACCCTTTGTCTCATGCCCCACCATTTGTGGTTCTTTATTTTCTGACCCAAACAAGGGATAGCATTAATCCTAGAAAGCGATGTTTTCTAACATGGTTAAAATATAATTGCATCTCTGCTGGAGCATGTCCTCAACCAGTCTTTAGGAAGGATGAGACATCTGTGGCAATGATGGTGGTTTTGGAGTGACTCTGAGGAGTTCTCCTCAGGAACAAAGTATAAACTCATAGTTCCATTTGAGAACTTGGCCACTTGAATCTGCCTACCTATGACGTGGTGTGTCTACCCATTTACCTTGGGCTCCTCTAATATCTGAATTGTTTTATGTTTTCTCTTTAAGATCACACATTTCCTGTTACTGGAGTCTCAGATTATTCCCTGTGGTCTTGACTTCTATTCTATGGCACAAATCCACCATACTTTGTTTACACCTTCACCTACAATGAACATCTGCCACCAACACTTATCTCAAAGTCACTATACAGACATCAGCCCTCATTTCTCTGAAGATGATCCCTAGGGGTGTAATCAATGAATCACATATTAAAGTGAAACTTCCTTAAATGTGTATGAAATTTCAAGGGGTCTCCAAAATGACACTTGACATTCATTTAATATGGCCATGAGCAGTGTGTATAAAAGTTGCAGCTTCATCACATTCTCTCCAACACCAGGTGTGGACAATTGTTTAAATTTTAAACTGTTCTAACAGATGTGTAATGGTGTTATGGCTTGTATCTAGATGTCCCCCAATGCCTCATGCACTCATAGGTGGTGATTTTTGGAGCTGGCTTGATCTAGGGCATGTGATACGGAGATTAAGGGTGTGTGGTACTAAATTACTCCACTGATTGGAATCAGCATCAAAAGGCTGGTAGCCTGGATGTGACATAAAGGATAGGTGGGCTGGCTGCTGCTGTTTGTGTTTTGCTGCCTCCTGCCCGCTACACCATGAACTGTCCCTCCTCTGCCATGCCACACAGCCTTGGAGCCAGCCAACTTTGCACTGAAACCTCTACAAACTGGGAGCTGGAATAAAATTTTCCTCCTTTAACTATGGGTGTTGGGTATTTTTGTCTCAGTAACAAAAAGTAACCCAGACAAATGATATTTTGTTATATGATTAAAATCTGTTTTATTGATATGTAACTGCACATATATAAAGTGCACAACTATATATGTCTTGAAATATATACATATCTCATATATTGTATATATATCTATATACATCTATACCACTCACACATATATATGGCATGAAACCATATCTACAATTAATGCAACGACCGTAGTCATCGCCCCAGCCATTTCCATGTTCTCCTTTGCAGTTTGTCCTTCCTACTGCTTCCTGCCCCGTATGGCTCCAGGGAAGCACGGATGCTCTTTCTGTTACTATAGATGAGTTTGAATTTTTAGGTTTCACAGAGTAATGGAATCCACAATCTGAACTTTCTTGGGAGACTGGTGTCAGGCCTCTTTCACTCACTGTCCATTTGCAGGCTCATTATGGTAGCATATATCAATAAGTTACTTTTACTGCTGAATGGTGTGTTCCAATCGCATGAATAGACTACAGTTTACCCATTCATCTGCAGACGGACATTTGGGTAGTTTCTGATTTGGGCTATCACAAATAAAAAATTGGCAAATATTTCTGTGCAAGTCTTGGTGTCAACATATACATTAAATGTACCTGAGAAAATGCCTAGAAACAGAGTAACTGGATCATACGGTAGATGAATGTTTACTTTTTAAACAAACTACCAAACTCTCACCAACAGTGTAGGAAAGTTTAGTTTCTCTACATCCTTAGGAGTCTTTGGTAATGTCAGTCTTTTTTGTTTTCCTAAATTTTTTACTCTGATAAAATATTCACAACATAAAATTTGTCATTTAAGCATACAAGTCAGCAGCATAAAATTCATTCACACTGACATACACCCACCACTGCCGCCCATCTCCAGAACCTTTTCCTTCCCCGTCTGAAACTGAAGACATAACCAACAGCTCCCATTCCCGCTCTCCACAACCCCTAGCTGCCATTCTGCATTGTCTCTATTAATACAACTATTCAGGTTTTCCGTGTGAGTGGAGTCACGCAACACCTGTCCTCTTGTGACTGCCTTATTTCACTTATGTCTCCAAGGTTCATGTTATAGCACGCATCAGAATTTTGTTCCTTTTTTACCATGAATAATGTTTTACTGTAGACACATACCACATTTCACATATCCATTTACTGACCTGTGACTGAACTCATGGTCAGTGCTGAAGGACGCCACCCACCAGAAGTGTGTTCCGGGGTTGGGGGGACTGTCCTGTACGTGTGTGGTAGTTGGCTTATTATGTTGTTCAAGTCTTTAACCCTTACTTTTTTCTATCTGGTTTTTCTGCCCATTACTTTCAGTGGAATATTGAAGTTTCCAAATATTATTATACAAAGGACCAAAAAGACCATAAACAATAGGCCTCATCCCAGATATGTAAGGATGGTTCAACATATGTGAATCAATCAGTGTAATTCATCACATAAATAGAAGCAAGGACACAAATCACACAATCACTTCAGTAGATGCAGAAAAAGCCTTTGACAAAATCCAACATTCTCTCGTGATAAAAACACAGAAGAAAACAGGTATAAAAGAACTTCATCTCAATCTGATAAAAGCCATTTATGACAAACCTACTGCAGCTATCATATTAAATGGGGAGCAACTGAAAGCTTTCCCTCTAAAATCAGAAACAAGACAAGGTTGTCCACAATCACCATTCTTGTTCAACATAGTATTCAAACTAGTCAAGAAAAAGAAATAAAAGGGACATGTATAAGAAAGGAAGAAGTCAAATTATCATTATTTGCAGGTGACCTGATCCTCTACATAGAAGAACCAAAAAAGTCTTAGAATTAATAGCCAAATTCATTAATGTAGTGGAATACAAAATCAACACATAAAAGTCAATAGCATTCCTGTACACTAATATTGAACCCAGTGAAAAGGAATTTAAGAGAAAAATACCATTCAAAAATCACCAAGAGGGCCGGTGAGATGGCTCAGGGGCTTAAGCGCCTGCCCGGCAAGCGCGAGGGCCCGAGTTCGACTCCCGGATCCCACATACGAAAAAGGGGCCGGTGATATCGCTCAGTGACACGGGCGCCTGCTGGCGTGCGAGGTCCTGAGGTCGTCCCCCCGGTACCCACAAAAAAAAAAAAAAAAATCACCAAGAAAGACTTAAATACTTAGGAATTAACCTAACCAAGGAAGTGAAAGATCTCTACAGTGACAACTACAGCACTCTGAAAAAGGAAATCAAAGAGGACATCAAAAAATGGAAAGATACCCCTGTTCCTGCTTAGGCAGAACCAATATAATCAAAATGGCCATTGTTCAAAAATTGATATAAAGATTTAATGCAATCCTAATGAAAATACCAACAACATTCTTTGCAGAACTGGAAAAACAATCCTAAAATTCACATGAGACTAGAAGAGATCCAGAAACAAAAGCAGCCCTGGGCAGCAAAAGCAAAGCAGGAGGATTCGCAATCTCAATTTCAAGTTATATTACAAAGCTACTGTGATTAAAGCAGCATGGTTTATTATTTGCATGGAATATCTTTTTCCATTCTTTCATGTTCAATCTATTTGTGTCTTTGGAATTAAAGGGAGTCTCTTGAAGGCAGCCTATATTGTGGTTGGACCATGTGTCTTTTAAGCTCCCTACCAATCTATTTTTTCATTGACTATTTTAATCAATTCAAATTTAATGTTATTACTGATAAAGAGTGATTTACTTCTGTCATTTGGCTATTTATTTCCATATGTTTTGTAGATCTTTGTTCTTCATTTATTGCATGACAGTCTTATTTTATGCTTAGATGATTTTTATAGTGATACATTCAATTCTCTTCAATTTCTTCTTGTGCATAATCTACAGCTATTTTCTTTGTGCTGACCTTAGGGATTACATTTAACATCCTAATGTTATAACACGAATGTGAATTTATACCAGCTGTAGTTCAACATAAAGTAAAAACTCTTCTCCTATACAGTTTTGACCCCAGCCCAGTTTGATTACTGATGTCACAAAATCAAATCTTAATGCATTGTGTCCAAAAACATAGATAAATAATTGTTTTTTCATGCATTAGTCTCTTATATTGTATACCAAAAAAAAAAAAAACCTGCATAACAAACTAAAATTACAATCATACTAGCTTATAACTGCCAGGTGTTTCTCTTCACAGCAGTCTTTATTTCTCCACGTGGCTTCAAGGTGTTGCTCGGCATCTTTCCCTCAAACCTGCAGGACGCTTCTCACTACTCCTGTAGAGTGTGTCTTAGGGTAACAGAAAGCTTTTGCTTATCTGGGATTGTCTTAACCTCTGCCTCATTTTTGGAGAAAAGTTTCCCACATACAGAATTCTGGTTGGCAGCATTTTCCTTTCAGCATTTTAATATGTAACTTTCTGGCCTCCAGACTTCCAGTGAGAAATCTGCTGATTATTGACCCTGAAACCAGCTGTTTCTAGGGGGCTGTTTTCAAGATTCTTCTTTTTTTGTCTTTAGCTTTTGACAGTTTGATGCTAATGTCTGGCTATGAGTTTTCCAGCATTCATCCTGCTTGGAGTTAGTTGAACTGCTTGCATATTTGTACACATGGTTTTTAAATCATATTTTAGTTGTTTTAGACACTATTTCTTCATATAGTCTCCCTGTCCCCTTTTCTCTTCTCCTGTGGAGACTCCCATAGTTTACAGGTTGGCCCACTGCATGGTGCCCCAAAGTTTCCTTAGGCTGTGTTCATTTTTGTTCCAAGTTCCTTCTTTCTGTTGCCTAAATGTGATATCTTCAATTGGCCTACCTTTGCTAATTCTCTCTTCTGTCTGCTCAAATCTGCTTTTAAATTCCTCTATTGGATGTTTCAATTCAATTGTACTTTTCAGCCTCAAAATTTCTTTTTGTTTCCTGCTTGTGGTTTTTATATCTTTATATTTACATTTTTGTTTTTTAAACATGTTCTTGACTTTGTCCTCAGCCTCTGTCAGTTTTTTTGCACATCTTTAAGACAGTCGAAAGTCTTTGTCTAGTAAGTTTGCCATCTGGTCTTCCTCAGATGTCTTCATTGAGTCATTTTCTTTCCTTTAAACAGGCCATACTTTCCTGTTTCTTTATTTTGTGTTTTTTGGTTGTTGAAATCTGGATACTTGAATCGTATACATGGTAGCTTAGAAAACCAGATTCTCTCCTTTCTCTTGGATGTGTTTGTTGGTTGATTATTATCAGTTACTTCTGTCCTGAAAATTAGTGTAAAATGTAAATGTAAGCTCTTTTCAAGTCTATTCTGAGCCTATTCTTTTCCCTGGAATGCTCAGTGGCTTTCTAAATTTCCTGTATATATGGTTGCCTTTGAATATCCTTTTAAATACCTGGCTTCCAAAGTTGAAAAAGAGAAATACAAATAGGAAATGGGGTGTGGACTTTTAAATCCTCTCAAGCTTCTTTATTCAGAGGAGATTGCAACTGAGGCCATGGGGGTTGTGACAGTGTCTCCCTCCGTCTGGGTCTGCATCTCTACAATCAGAAGCAGCAATCAGCACACAAGTATTTGGAGGACAAAGTCCTAGTGTACACTCTGGCTACAGCCAGCTATGTAAGCTGCTACGGGAATAGAGGTGCAACTGCTACCTTGAGCTGACAGCTGGCAGAATGGGTAACTACCATCACTTAAATCTGAAATAGTCTGAAATGAATAGGCATTCACCATTTAGAACTTCCCTTGGAAGCTGTAAGCCTTCAAATAAACTCCAAAGTTTATGTGTAAGGTAACATCTCATTGTGGTGTTACTTTGCACTTACCTAGTGATTGATGATGTTTTCTGTTTTTATTTGTATATTTTATTTGGAAAAATGTCTTGTCTAGGCTTTTGGTGATTTTTTTTAATTGGGCTGTTTGTTTTCTTGTTATTGACTACTGGAAGTTCTTTATAAATATGAATATAAATTACTTATCAGATATAATTTTTGCGAATATTATTTCTCAGCCTATAGCTTCACATTTCGTTCAGTGTCTTTCAAAGAGCAGAATTCTTTTGTTTAACAAAATTCTCTCTCATCGATACGTTATCTCATAGGCAGCAATTATCTCCTAACACAAAGTCACAAAGGCTTTTTTACCCTGCTGTTTCTTCTAAAAATACGTAGTTTAGGTTTTGCATTTAAGTTTATAATTCATTTGGAGTTTTTCCTATCCTAATCCTGTTGAATTTCCAAGTAAACATTAGAATCAGTTGATCATTTTTAATAAACATTCAGCCAGGTATGATGGCACATGCCTGTAATCCTAGCTACTCAGGAGGCTGAGGCAGGAGGATTGAAAGTTCAAGGCCAGCCTGACAACTTACGGAAAACTTGTCTCAAAAGAAAAAAATTCTAAAGGGCTGAGGATGTATCTCAGTGGCAGATCACTTGTTTAGCATGTGAAAAACCTTAGGTTCTATCCCTAGTAACCCTCCGACAAAGTAACCGTCTCGTGCTGAGGTAATATTGAGATTGAACTTGAGTGTGGAGAACCATAGGAGAAGAGCTACAGTCGCAGTGGTGTCGAGACTTCTCATGAGGTTAGCGTATCTCTTCATTTCATTAACAGCTTTTTAATATTTCTTTCAGGAATTGTTTCTAATTTTACCAATAGGTTCTTCATAATTTTTGCAAATTTGCCTCCAGGTGACTGTCCTAAGTGGTACTATTTTTTAATTCAATTCAATATCTATTACCAGCATATACATATACAATTAATTTCGTATATTTTATCTTGAAATCTTGATAAACTCATTTACATGAGTTCTTTTATACCTTCCATCAGATTTTGTACCTGATCATGTCTGAAAATTATGACTGCTTGCTTTTCTTGTTAACTTATTTCGTTACTGCGTGTCCTGTTTTCCCCTCGCCTTGCTGTGCTGCTGGGAGTCCGCAGGACTTTGATGAGCAGTCTGGTGAAGCAGACTTCCCCCAAGTGCCCTGTCCCTGAGCTGCGTGCACCCCTGCCTTCCCTGCTTCTCATCTTGTGGAAAAACAGTCAGTCTTTCACAGTCAAGAATGTTGTCAGCTGCAGGTTTCTTGTTACATCTTTTATCCAGCTGGAATCCCCTCCATTTCTTGTGTACTGAGTTCCTTTATTAGGAAAGCTTGCTGGATTTTGTCAAACATATTGGCTAAGTCCTTCAAAATTATCATATATTCTTTTTTACTGGTATGACAAATTATATTAATCAATTTATTTTTTTGTGGGTACCGGGGGTCGACCTCAGGACCTCATGCGCCAGCAGGCGCCCGTGCTGCTGAGCGATATCACCGGCCCTTTTTCGTATGTGGGTTCCGGGAGTCGCACTCGGGCCCTCGCACTTGCCAGGCAGGCGTTTATGCCACTGAGCCATCTCTCCAGCCCATTAATCAATTTTTAAATGCTAAATCAACTTTGTAATTCTTGGGAAACACAATGTTTGGTCATAATATATTACACTTTTTATATTTCATTGCATTTGGTTTGCTGAAATTGCTGAAGTCGTTAGTGACCTGTTAAAAGTTGTTAGTGTCTCAAATTCCTGAATCCTTTCTTCTGCACTGTTGATAGCATAATCCATTCAAGTTTTACTGGCATCTTTAAAGATATATCTTGTGATTCAACTTCACATACTAGTCTTACTTTCCACCACCTGTCCGCCCCATTCCTCTCCCCACTGTGGGCCGTGTCCTTGGCCTCTGCGAGCTGCAGCGCTGGCTGTCTCTGATTCTTGCTGAAGATTCTCTGCCCACTGGCGGCCCTTTCCTCATGCGGCATCCCACACTCCTGCCCCTTTGCCTGGACTCGGGGAGGCCGCCCGCGTGGCCCAGCTGTCCCTCCTGGGCAGGGAGTTCTGGAGCCTGGGACTCAGCTCGCTTCCTCTCAGGGCTGCACACCCGGTTAAGCAGAGTCTACAGGTCCTGTTTCGGTTGTCTTGTCCTTTGGATTAGCTGTTCCGGGAGGCGGGATAGATTCAATTCCTGTTACTCCACCTTGGCTGATAGCGCAAGTCTCCTTAAGGGTGAAAATAACCTTACTTTTAGTCATCCTGGAAACTGTTTTTATTCCAATATATTTAAACAGATCATCTGTATTTTCCTATGCAGTCACTCTTATCATGTCCCATAATGATGATCTGACTTCTTTTCCTCATCTTTGTATCTTTTCTTTTTTCTTTTTTTATTGCTCTTCCTAGAAATCCAAAATGGTATATATAAATCCTGAAAATGATCTTTCTTGCCATATTTATTTATTTATTTATTTATTTATTTTTATTTATTTATTTTTTATGTGGGTACTGGGAGTCAAACTCAGGACCTCGCGCTTGCCAGCAGGCACTTATGCCGCTGAGCTATCTCACTGGCCCATATTTATTATTCTAAAGTTAATACTTTCATTGTTCCACCATTACATATGTTTATAGTAGATTTTAGTGCATGACCCTTATGACTAAACTTTTATTTTCCTTACTCAACAGATGTTAATCATTAATGATTTATTGTTACTAACTGCTTCTTTTATAATTATTGACTTTAACATCTTATCTCTATCAAACTGCTAATGCAGTGAATTGCATTAATGTGATTTTTGTTTGTTTGTTTTCTCTTTGTTTGGTGCTTGCTATTGAACCCAGGGCCTTGGAATGCTGCGAACATGCTCTACTCCTAAACTACGTCCAAACCTCATTCCTATCTTTTCTAATGTTAAGTCAACTTAGTCACAACAGATTCTTTTTAAATTAATTCTGGATTCATTTAGGTAATGTTTTGTCTAGCATGAGTAATGGTGTCTTGTAATTTTCTTCTCATTCTGTCTTTATTTTATTAAGTATCAAGGAATTTTAGTCTTATAAATTAAAGTGGAAGTGTTTTTTCTTTAATCTTTAGAAGAGTTCTGAATTGGAATTATCTGTTCCATGAAAGTTTTATAAAACTTACTTCCAAAACCATTAAAGCCTAATCTTTTTCTCATAGAAAGGTATATAATTTCCCAATCAATTTACTTAATGGTTGTATTGCTGTTCAAGCTTTCTGAGCCTTGTTAAATTATATTTTTAAATATGTGTCAAAGTTCTCAAGTTTATTGACACAACTCTTCAGGGTGTTATCATTTCAAAAACACTTCTGTTCCATTTGTAATAATTTCTTCTTTTTATCTTGATCAATCTGTCAGAATAAAAAATTAGTTTGATCTTTTAAAAGGCACAACTCAACATAATTGATTCTACTCTATTATTTCTATTTAAGAAATGTTTACTTTTATCTTTATCATTTTTCTCTTTCACTTTGATTTTAATTTTTTCATGTACCATCTTAGTAAGTTGAATGCTTAACTTATGTCATTATTTTTCTAAATTTATTATCCTAAGAAATATATTTAATATTATGTTTCCTTTTAAAATATATATAACTGCATCCTGAGGGTTTTTATAGTAGTGTCTTCAATATCATTTAAGTCAAAGTGTTTTAAATTCCATTATGGTTTTTTGTTTGAATTTTATATTATTTATAAGTGTGTTTTAAATTCTAAATAAATTAAAGTGATAATCATTTTTATTTATTTGTAAATTAATTGAAAAATATTGTTCATATGATTCAACTCTACAATTTATTGTGACTATAATTTAGTGTTTGATCATATTTATAATATTCTATTTGTATGAGAATAATGTATAATGCATAGCTTTCAACATAAGAGTCTATGTTTGTTATATCAAACCTATATATTATGTTGTTTAAATCCCTATTAATCATTTTATTTCTTATTTATCACTTGAAGGAATTTTGAGATTCTCCATTGTTTCATCAACTAGTCTATTTTTCCATGTAATTCTGTCAATTTTTGCTTGAACAGGTGCATTCAAATTTAGAATTGGCCTTACCTCTCAGCAAAATAAATTTCTTATCATTGTGAGTAGTCTTCTTTATTCCAAAATAATGTTATTTGTCTTGGTAGCTTTTATGCGTGTATTAACTGTATAGAGTTGAATTTTTTTATTTAATACAGTTATCTCTACATTTTAATAGAGATTTTACTCTAAATTTTTTGTCAGATTTGTTTCTGCCAACTTCTTTTAAGTTTTCTGTTTTCCTGATTTTTCTGTGTGTCTTGGTTTACTTTTTTGTATTAATTGAAGGTTATATTTCTTATAGAGCATGCTCTCTTTTTTGGGTGCCAAAGAAAAATCTTGTGTTTATGGTGTACGACATGATGTTTTGAAATATGGAAACACTGTGGGATGGCTACATGAAGATAATTCACATATGTATTCCCTCAAATGCTTATCACTTTTTGGTCATGAGAACACTTAAAATCAATTCTCTTAGAGATTTTCAAATACAGTGCATTGTTATTAACTACAGGCAGCAGGTTGTACAATGGATCTTTCCAACACATTCCTCCTAACTGAAAGTTTGCAACCTGGCACCAACATTCCCCTCCTCCAGCTTCTGGTGGCCACCGTCCTATAGTACAGTTAGACAACGGAGCTGAGTGAGTCACTCCCTCTTCTCCATTTAATTCTAAGCAGCACTCTATGGTCAGTCCTGTGCCCACGGTCCTAAGAGAGGTAGAAAAATAAAACAACAAAACCCCAGGAGACCTCGGATGCTCTAGGGAGAGCACGGGCACGTTGGATCTGCTGGACTGGCTTTCAGTCACCTTCGCCCCACCCCACTCATTAAGGGTCATGCATGTGACTAAGATCAGAGTGAATCTGGGCCAAGCCTGCATGTTGAGACCCTCTGAGATGACTCAGCGCATCAGACATGCTTGTCAGTCACACCCAGAGACTCAGGGGGAGGCACCTGGGCTGAGGTGCAAACCCTTCAAGTTCCAGAAGCCTGACTTATCCATGCACTATTGCTGTTACTGTTTCCATGTGCCACGACCTGTGTGTACCGCTTTAACTTTTCAGTCACCCTGCATCTTTTTCGGTCTGTGCCTTATCTTTGGTCAGCACAGACTTGTCCTGAGCACAACTTCCTGTGATCTTCAATAAATGCGGCTACTCGCCACTTGCTACTGGGTGTACACTCAGCAATTCTTTCCCCATCGGACACCGTGGCCTGGATTACAGAGGCCCATTCCACGATAACACTACTCTGCGCTTATAGGAGATCAACTTTTTCAGATACTACCTATTAGTCAGATTATGTATCATTTGTCATTCTGCATCTGGGTTATTTCACTTATGATAATGCCCTTCTAGTTCATGCTGTTCCTTTTTTAAGGCAGATGGTATCCATGTGTACACACACCACATGTTCCACTCCATCATCTACTGGTGGAAACTTCATTTGATCGCATATCTTGGTTATTGTGAATAATACTGCAATGAACATGGTGCAGGCACCTGTTTAATATACTGATTTCATAGGATCCAGCAATCAATCACACGACTTGGTCTGTAAAAGGGAAGTTAAGTTTGTTGCTATGGCACTTTAGATAGTCTATGCTTTGGAAGGTAAAACTCTTTGATGCTTTTTAAACTGGGTACACCATTGCAATTTTTTAGCACTATTCAAAAACTTTTAATGTATAGACTATACTTGGCAAAATAATGCCTACCCTCATCCACCAAAAATATGCCCACATCCAAATTCTGAAGCCTATACATACATTACCTTATGAGAGAGAAGGGAATTTGCAGATGTGATTACGGGTAAGGCCCCTGAAATAAGCAGATCATCCTGAACTAGTCAGGTGGGCCCCACCCTTATTCCCTAGTGAAAAGAGCCTCTCGAGGCTAAGGCCAGGGGGAGATGTGACTGGAGGAGAATGGTCAGAGAGACACACGGTTTTGGTGTTGACGGTAGAGGAATGTGGCCATGAGCCAGGAAAGGATGGACTCTTTTTAAACTGGAAGACTCAAGGAACTGGATTCTATCTCTGAGTGACCATGAAGGAAAAGCCCTCCCAACCCTGAGCTTCGCCCGGTGAGACCCATGTGGGGCTTCTTGCCACGACATGTGTGGCAGTTTGCTACAATAGCAATAGAAAACTAATACATACGCTGGACAAAATAAAGAGCATCAGCTGACACGAGCAAAATGACAGATGAGGAAGCCCTGCATCTTCATTTTCCCCATAGAAACAACAAATGAATCCACAAAATATAGATGAGATAATTAGAAAATTGTAGAAACCAATTAAGTGGCTTTAGCAGCTAGGAAGAAAAAGCTGCATTCTAATTGGTAGGGAATTTCATAGCATTTCACTCATCCTCACCCCGTTTATGCTGTAGAATTGGGAGGGGACCTAATAGCCGATTCTTCCCTCCGGAAGGAGAGGTAAAAGGAAATTACTTGCAATATTCTGGCTTGTCTGGACACTGCCCAAGGAGTCGTTTCTTCCTCACGTTACTCAGCACTGACGGTAACATGACAGGCTTCATGTGTCACTTCAGAGGTTGCAGCACAGTGGCAGGTACCATGGTGCCTCAGGGCTGCGGGGCTCTGCAGACCCCCGGGAGCCTGAGAGCGAGAGATCCTGAGGAAGCAACTAGCCCGAGAAAGTCAGGGGTGAGAGTCTTCGGGCAATTGAGACATTTTAAGTTAGTCACATATGTGGAAAAATGGAAAAAGCACACACACATACGCACACACACAAACACACACGTGTGCACACACACACCCAGGGAAAACGCATCCCTGAGAAAATGTCTGAAAGGAGTCTGAGTCCCCACACTGGACTGTTTAGTAAAGTCTTTCCCTGCACAAAACCAGTCTGTGAAGACAAGGGGAGGTGGCAGATTTTTCAAGTCTTATCTTCACCGGAAGAGTTCAAGACACGCAAATAAATAGGACAACGTGACCCATTTGAAGGAAAAAATCAAATCTCCAGAAAATGACTCTGAAAAACAGGATTCCGACTTAACAAAAATTTGTAAACAACTATTTTAAATATCCTCAGCTAAAAAAGAATATACATAATATAAAAATCAAGAAAATAATATATGAAGAAAATCAGAAAATTGACAAAGGCTGAAATTATTTTAAAAATATAAAACAAATTCTGGAGCTAAAAATGCAATAAAGGAACAGCAGGCAACATTATAAAGTTTTCCTCCCATATTTTCTGCTAAGTTGTTATACCTTTAGATCTCATGAGTCCATATTTGATCCACTTGGCATTGATTTTTGTAGGCAGTGTAATGTAAGCACTCAACCTAATTCTTCTGTATGTGTGTATCCAGACTTCCCAATTCAATTTGGTTTGTGAGAAAAACTGCCATTTCGACAATGAGTATTATCTTATCCCAGAAAGAATGGCCATCATCAAGAAATCAAAGAATAACAAATGCTGGTACGGCTGTGGTGAAAAAAGAATCTCTCCTACATTGTTGGTGGAAATGCAAACCAGTACAACCATTATGGAAGTCAGTATGAAGATTTTTCAAAGAACTAAAGTTAGAAATTTTATTTGACCGAGCTATTCCCCTTTTAGGTATCTTCCCAAAAGATCTAGAGACATCATATTACAGCAACACATGCATACCAATTAATAATAGCACAATTAATAGTAACTAACAATAGCAGCACAATTCATAATAACTAAATCTTGGAAGTAGCCCTTATGTCCATTAGCAGATGAATGGATTTAAAAAATGTGGTATCTATACATAATGAAATACTATTCAGCTATAAGGAATAAATTTGAGACTTTTGTAGGAGAATGGATGTACCTGGAAAATATGTTGAGTGAAATAAATCAGACACAGCTTAAATACAGTATAGTATCTCTCATTTGAGTAGGAAAAAGAATACAAAAAGGATGGATAGAAGGAGACAAGGGGATAGATCTCCTGCAAATGGGAAGGGATCCAGGAGACCAAGGGGGAAGGGAGGGAGGCAGGGAAAGGGGAAGTAAAAAGATTTAAGATGTGTCACTTACATGGACCAAATGCGCCTAATGAATGTAGTATTGTCCATCACAAACATGAACTAAACATGATAATAATAACAATAACAATGCAAATGAGGAAAGGGGATTTAGAGGAGGATAGGAAGGGGATTAAAAAGAGTCAAGGTATGTTATATACATCCACCTACTGCCTTAGATGAATGTAAACTTCATGTACTGCAAACATGTGCTAATAAAATAAAAGGTAAAAAGATTTAAGGCATATAAAAAACAAACCAATATGACAGTAGTAAGTGCTTCCTTATTTGTAACTACTTTACATGTAAATAGATTAAGCTCCCCAGTTAAAAGATGGATTGCAGAACGGATTTTAAAAGACAAGAGTTCGGGCCGGTGAGATGGCTCAGCGGCATAAGCGCCTGCCCGGCAAGCGCGAGGGCCCGAGTTGGACTCCGGAACCCACATACGAAAAAGGGGCCGGTGATATCACTCAGCGGCGCGGGTGCCTGCTGGCGCGCAAGGTCCTGAGGTCGACCCCCCGGTACCCACAAAAAAAAAATAAATAAATAAAAATAAAAAAATAAAAGACAAGAGTTCAATCCTATGTTGTCCATAGAATATGCACTTCAGATCTAAGAATATGCATAGGTTGAAAGGAAAAAAATATTTTAAAAATTATTGCCGGATATCCCTTGCTCCTGGATAGGAAGAACCAATATAGTGAAAATGGCCATACTTCCAAAATTGTTATACAGATTTAATGCAATTCCAATCAAAATTCCAACAGCATATCTCACAGAATTAGAGAAAACAATCCTAAAATTCATTTGGAATCAGAAGAGACCTAGAATAGCAAAGGCAATTCTGGGCAACAAAGGCAAGGCAGGGGGCATCACAATCCCCGACTTGAAATTATACTATAAAGCTACTGTGATAAAAACAGTGTGGTACTGGCAAAAAAACAGACCTGAAGATCAATGGAACAGATTAGAAGATGCTGAAACAACCCCAGACATACTAAGCCACCTTATCTTTGACAAAGGTGGCAAACACATTCGCTGGAAGAAAGATAGCCTCTTTAATAAATGGTGCTGGAAAAACTGGCTCTACACATGCCGAAGATTAAAACTAGATCCATATCTTTCACCATGCACTAAACTAAATTCAAAATGGATCAGAGATCTAAATATTAAAACAGAAACATTAAATCTGCTGGAAGGTAGGATAGGTAAAACCCTTGGAGACATTGGTGTAGGTAAAGACTTTATGAATAAAAACTCAACCGCACGGGAACTATCCCAAAGAATCAATAACTGGGATCTCATCTTATTAAAAAGCTTTTGCACAGCAAGAGAAACCACCAACAGAGTGAAGAGACAACCCACAATGTGGGAAAAAATGTTTGCCAGCTGTTCCTCAGACAAAGGATTACTATCGAGAACATATAAAGAACTCAAAAAAATCAGACCTCCCAAATTTAAAGACCCACTCCAAAAATGGGCATCTGAGATGAATACACATTTCTCAGATGAAGAAATACTAATGGCAAATAAATATACAAAAAAATGTGCAACATCACTAGTCATTCGAGAGATGCAAATTAAAACAACACTGAGATACCATCTCACCCCAGAAAGAATGGCTACTATTAAGAAATCAACTAATAACAAATGCTGGAGGGGCTGTGGGGAAAAAGGAACCCTTCTTCACTGTTGGTGGGAGTGTCGACTGGTACAGCCACTGTGGAAGTCAGTGTGGAGATTCCTCAGAAAACTAGGGTTGGAGGTCCCATTTGACCCAGCTACTCCCCTTCTGGGCATCTTCCCAGAAGAATTAAAAACATCGTACCACAGCAACATATGTGCACCCATGTTTATAGCAGCACAATTTGTAATAGCCAGATCTTGGAAACAACCCAAATGCCCATCAACTGAGGAATGGATAAGAAAGATGTGGTATTTTTATACAATGGAGTACTATTCAGCCATAAAGAAGGATAAACTGGAGACTTTTATAGGTAAATGGATGCAACTCGAGAAAATACTCATAAGTGAAATAAACCAGAAGCACATGTGTAAGCATCGTATTATCTCTCTAGTATGAGAAACTGAAAGAGTAAATAAGATCCAAAATGTACAATAGACATGGTGAATCAAAAAGAAACTGGTCAAAAGGAAAGAGAGACTGGAATAGGGAAAAGAAAGAAGGGAAAGGGAAAAAAAAATTGTATATATATATAAGATGGTTAAGATAGATACACTACCATTTTTACTTAGTTCATTGAAGAGTAAGGTTTGTGCCAATAATGTTTGGACAATTGAATGCTAATGTCTGGTGTCCTGAATAACTAACTTAAAGATAGTAATACGTAATGTATTAACCATTGTTACCCTCCTATTATGTTGGTTTGAAAATTTGTTCTTCTTTTGATTTGTTTTGTTTTTTCTTCTCTTTAAAAAAAAAAAAAAAAAAAATTATTGCCGGTGAGATGGCTCAGCAGCTTAAGCGCCTGCCCGGCAAGCGCGAGGGCCCGAGTTCGACTCCCGGAACCCACATACGAAAAAGGGGCCGGTGATATCGCTCAGCGGCATGGGCGCCTGCTGGCGCACGAGGTCCTGAGGTCGACCCCCCAGTACCCACAAAAAAAATAAATAAATAAATAAAATAAATAAAAATTATTTTCATTTAAATAGTAGCCTACAGAAAGAGTCCAGGTAGCTATGTTAAGATCAAACAAAATAAGCACAATTACTCAAAAAGGGACATTGTACAATGACAAAAAGGTCAGCTCAGCAAGTCTATAAACATTTACGAATACCTGCAGCAAACACCAGAGGTTCTAAATGGATGGCTCCACAAGAGAAGAAAATGTCAGCATTCTGCTTTCAACGAAGGGTAGAACGAGAGAGAATATCTGCTAGGAAAAGGACGTGGACGACAGACCAATGTACCCTACACCCCACCCAACGGCATCAGGATGTTCCGGGATAGACTACACACTAAAGCTAAAACAAGTCTTAATACATTTTAAAGGATTAACCGTACATGCCTTCTCTTCTGATAGCAAGTGAAAGAAATTAGAACTGATTTACAGAAGGAAAATGGAAAAATCCGCAAATACATAGACATTAAACAACACCCTTAGTTAACCAATAGATCAAAAAATGTCAATGAAAATTAGCAAATACTTTGAGATAAATGAAAATGAAAATACAACATATCAAAGCTTATGGGATGTAGAGAAATACTAAGAAAGAAATTTATAACAAGAAGCACTTACATTAAAAAAAAGAATATCTTTAATCAACAATCTAATATTTTAAGGGACTAAAAAAAAGAACAAATTAAATAAAAAATTATCAGGAGAGAAAATCATCAAGACTAGAGCAGAGATAAGTCAGAGACAAGATCAGCAGAAAAATCAATAAATCCAATTAGTTCTTTGAAAACATCAATTCAATTGACAAAACTAGTTATATTGACTAAAAATATAGAAGAAACAAACAACATCAGAAATGAAAGAGGAGGGCCGGTGAGATGGCTCAGCGGCTTAAGCGCTTGCCGGCCCGAGTTCAACTCCCGGATCCCACATACGATAAAAGGGGCCGGTGATATCGCTCAGCGGCACAGGCGCCTGCTGGCGCGCGAGGCCCTGAGGTCGACCCCCCGGTACCCACAAAAGAAAAAAAAAAGAAATGAAAGAGGAAATATTACAATTAGTTTTATAGAAATAAAAAGATTATTAAAATGCTTTGAGCAATTACACATCAACAAATTGATCACTCTAGATTAAATTTTAAATTCCTAGAAATATGCAGTGTAACAAGACTGAAGCCTGAAGTAGAAACTCTGAAAAAACTGTCACTAGTAAGGAAATCAAATTAGTAATCAAAACCTATAAACAAGCTGGGTGCTATGTTTCAGGCCTGTAATCCTAGCACTCTGGGAGGCTGAGTCAGAATCACAAGTTTCAATTACCCCAGGCAACTTACAAAAACCCTGTCTCACAATTAAAAATAAAAAGGACCAGCTTTGTAGCTCAGTGTGAAGTACCTGGCTTCGAACTCCAATACTGCAAAGTAAGCAAAGAAAAGCTGACAGGTAAGTTCCACTGTTTTTTTTTTTTTTTTTAACAAATTATTAACATCGACATTCCTGAAATTTTTCAAAACAATTAAAGTGGAATAAACATTATTAGTGGGCCGGTGAGATGGCTCAGTGGCATAAGCGTCTGCCTGGCAAGCACGAGGGCCCGAGTTCGACTCCCGGAACCCACATACGAGAAAAGGGCCGGTGACATCGCTCAGCGGCACGGGCACCTGCTGGCGTGCGAGGTCATGAGGTCAACACCCGGTACCCACAAAAAAAAAAAAAAAAAAAAAACATTATTAGTAAACTCAATCCACAAGGCCAGTGATAACCTCATACCATATCCAGACAAAGGTATTATAAGCAAACTACAGACCAATAAAATTTATGGGTAGTAAGGCAAAAAACCTGAACAAAATACTAGCAAACAGTATTCACTGATATACAAAAAAGGATCATACACCATGACCACATTAGAATTATTTCTGGAATGCAAAGATGGTTTAACATATGAAAAACAGCTAATATACTACATTACATTAACAGAATGAAGATAAAAATCTGCATGATCATTGCAAGTGACAGAGAAAAAGCATTTAACAATATTTAATATTCTGATACAGCAGTATGATTTTATAATTTTTAAAAAGTGACAACAAACTGGAAATGGAAGGAAACTAATTCTTCATAATAAATACAGTCATACCTCGGTTTACAAACTTAACTTGTTTTATGATTCTGGTGAAGATGGTTGCATTTGTGCTTGTATGGGGAAGACGTCCATGGTCGTGTTTATCACCCGATGCAGAGTCTGCAAACAGAAACAAAATTTTGCCAAACACTTTTGTTTGAGAACCAAATTGTTTGCAGACAGAAGCGTTTGTGAACAAGGTATTACTGTACCATATGTCAAAATCCCACATTTAATATCATAGCCAATAATGAAAGACTGACAATTTTCCTATAAGATGTATTACAAGACAAGGCTGCAAGCTTTCACTATGTCCTCATAACACAGTGCTAGAAGTCCTAGCCACAGCAATTGCACAAGAAAAAGTAATAAAAGACATATGTACAAGTTGGAAATAAAGAAGTAAAATTATCCCTCTACACAGAAGGCACAATATCATCTGTAAAAGACCCTGAAGATCCCTCAGCCCCAAAATACACATATAACTAATGATCAAATTCATCAAAATTGAAACTTTCAAAATTAATACTAAAAAATGGCATCTGTATATACTAATAATCAATAATCCAAAAAGGAATTATGAAAGAACACAATTCCATTTATAATATCATCCAAAGGAACTTGGGCATAAATTTAATCAGGGAAATGAAAGACACAAAACTATAAAACATTGAGGAAAGAAATTACAGAATACATAAATAAATAAATAAATACATCTCTCTTTTTTTTTTTTTTTAATGTGGGTACCGGGAGTCAAACTCAGGATCTCGTGCTTGCCAGTAGGCACTTGTGCCACCAAGCGATATCACTGGCCCTTTTTTCCTTTATGTGGGTACCGGGAGTCGAACTCAGGACCTCGTACTTGCTAGGCAGGCACTTCAGCTGCTGAGCATATCACTGGCCCACCACATCTCATTTTTATAAACAGGAACACTTAATTCTGAGAAGATGTCAGTGCCACCCAAAGTGATGACAGATTTAATACAATCTTTATCATAATTCTCATTGTGATATTTTTGCAGAAAGAGAAAACTCCATATCAAAATTCATATGGAATCTCAAGGAATCCCGTATATTCAAAAGCAATTTTGAGGGCTGGTGAGATGGCTCAGTGGCATAAGCGCCTGCCTGGCAAGCGCAAGGGCCCGAGTTTGACTCCCGGAACCCACATACCAGAAAAGGGCCGGTGATATCGCTCAGCGGCACGGGCACCTGCTGGCGCGCGAGGTCCTGAGGTCGACCCCCGGTACCCACAAAAAAAAAAAAAAAAAAGCAATTTTGAGAAAGAAGATTAAAGTCGAAGTCTCATATTTCTTGATTTCAAAACTTATTACAAAGCAATAGTAAACAAAAAGACATGATACTGACATTAAATTAGGCTAATAGAATATGATAGGGGATGTAACAGTCAGCCCAGAAATAAACCCTCAGTAAGATGGCCAAATAATTTATAAGTGTAAGGAGATACTCATTGTGGAGATGGTAGTTTTTGCCACAAACAAATTGGGAAATCTGGACATGCACATACAGAAAAATTAAGCTGAGCCCTTACATTATACTAGCTACAAAAATCAACTCAAAAATCAACTCAAAGTGGATTAAATATGGATACAAAGGAGCTGAAACTATAACAACTGAGCAGAAAATATTGGAGGAAAGCTTCATAATAGTGAGCTTGGCAATGATTTCTTGGGTACACCAAAAGCATAGGAAACAAAATAAAATATAGATAAACTGGACTACGTCAAAATTTAAAACTTTTGTGCATCAAATGACAGAATGAACAAAAGGAAATGACAGTTTTTGGAATGGGATAAATATTTGAAAATTACATATCTGATTAAAAATAGGGTAAATCCAGAATATGTAAAGAAATACTACAATTCAACAACAACAAAACTCCATTAAAAGTGAACAAAAAAGGGGATGATAATGTTCAAAGGATACGACCTCTCTGGACACCTATTTATAGCACGCTAACTAGTTACTAATAATACGTTGTATAGTTGAAATTTGCCCCCTAGAGTAATTCTCAAGTGTTCCCACCACAAAAGGAAAAGCATATGAGATGATAGGTATGTTAATTAGAATCATTTCACAATGTACAAAGGCTGATTGAAAAATACAGTGAAAGTCTAAATTTTAAAAATTTATTATAGTAAAAGGCATATTGCCATTAATCACCCACAAAATATTCTCCCTCATTTAGAACACACTTTTCCCATTGTTCTTGTCACTTCTTGAAGCAATTCTAGAAGTCCTTTTTTCTGAATGAGTTGTGATAAAAAAAATATATAGATATATAGATACATAGATATAGATATAGATAGATATATATATGGTGAATGCTGCTGCCAAAAGGCAGGCTCCTAAAAGAAATACAATGTGTCCTCATCCACCTTATTCATCAGATCTGGCATGTGTAACTTCTGGCTTTTCCTCAAAGCCAAGAAGACCATGAAAGATAAATGTTTGTTTGAATTTAGGACATAGAGGCAGCCATGGCAGCACAAAAACACTCATGAAAAAGACTCCCAGGACTACTTAAGAAAACGACAAGAATGATAAAAAGTGTGTTCAAAGTGAGCAGAAATATTTTGAGGGGGACTAATGGCAATATGTCTTTTACTGTAATAATTTTTTAAATTTAAACACCATACTTTTAATCACACTGCATATAACATATATCATAACATCACATTGTACACCTTAAATATATACAATTATTTGTCAGTCATATTCCAGTAAGACTGAAAAAAAATCTTAAAAAGTAAAAGTCTGAAAAATTCAGAAGTTACAAAATGAAAAATGGGCTCATGAATTGAATAGACATTTTTCCAAAGTAGGTATACAAATGACCAAGAAGTATATGAGAATATACGCAACATCACCCATCACTAGGGAAATATAAATCAAAACAACATTGATATACCGTCACACATCCATTAGAATGACTTTTAAAAAAAAGAAAATTACAAGTGCTGGCAAGGGTATGGAGAAGTCGAACCCCATGTGCAGTACTGTTGAGAATATAAAATGGTGCAGCTGCAATAGAAAACAGTAAGATATTTCCTTAAAAGAATAAAAAATAGAACGACCATAGGGTTCAGCAATTCTATTTCTGGTAACATATTCAAAAGAATTGAAAGCAAGGTCTTGAGTAGTTCATAGCAGCATTAACAACAACAGTGCAGAGCTGGAAGCAACCCAAGTGTCCACTGACAGAGTAACAGAGAAACAAAATTTGCTGTCTACAGAGGATGGAATACCAGTGAGTCTCACGTGAGCATGATGCTAAGTGAAATAAGATGACCGCAAAAAAGACAAAACTATTCTAATGTGTATTTGCAAGGTATGTATGCTTTTTTGGCAGAGACAGAAAGTCGAATGGTAGTTCCCAGTGGCTACGTGAGCCGGCATGGGGAGGTATTTAATAAGTACAGAGTTTCCAGTGTGCAAGATGGGGCGTTCTGGAGGTTGGCTGTGCAACCATGTGAATGTACCTCACATTACTCTACACTAAAAAATGGTAAAGATAGTCAATGTTGTGTTATGTATTTTACCACAATTGAAAAAAAATTAGTATCTTAACCTTCCTCCTTAGCCATACAAAGACATAAAATTTCTGGTAACTGGTCGACCCTCAACTATCTTCATGCAAGTTGGGCTTATTATTTAGCTCTAGCCCATTTTTCACACCCTTCCCAACCTCACTGAATGTCACTGTCTGTGGTGCTTATTTTTTTATATGGTGCTTGTTTAGATTTATCCACATTTTATCCATAAAGTCCTGTCTCAGTTTTCTTAGAGCATTTCAGGCTCCCATTTGATTATTTTTCCTCCCTGAAATTCATCCCTGAGAAATCCATCAGTGAACGTTATGTTGGTGTTTATCTTCCATGCTCTTTACTTGAAAATGTTTTTATTTCTTTCTCTTTGGTTACCTAAATCTAGCAGTCTCCTTTACTTTTACAAAAGCTCTATCTCCCTGCTTTGTATTATCTTTTATTTTGCTCTTTATTTATATATTGGATTTCAAATATAAGAGAAACCATGCAATAAAAAATCATTTTGATGATTAGAAAATGTTATGCCGTCACCTTTTCTCAGTATTTGAAATCTTCCATATCTATGGAGAAGTATGCTCTGAACCTCGTTATTCCTTTATACAGTTGAATGTATTTGCCCCCAGTTGCTCTAAAGACTTTCTTTTCACTAGAATGTATTTAATGGTGATTTCTTTTTTGGATTATGTTGAGTTTATTTTTATCTGTGGGTTTGTTTCTTCACATCTGGAACATTTTCAGCCATTATCTATGTTGTTTACTTTTTTCCTCCTCTCTCTTTCCTTTTTTTGGGGTGGAGGCTCGGGGTAGATACAGGACCATGTGCCTGCTAAGCACCTCTCTGCTCTACCTCCTACACCTCCAGCCCCATCTTTTCTCTTTTTTCCCCCTGGAGCTCCAATAAGACATTTTCATTCTCATTCTATCTTCCATGCTACTTTACCCATTGTTCAAATTATCCATGATCTGTCTCTCCATGTCATATTCTGGGAAGATGATCCAGAATTTCTGGTCTGTTTTACTTGAAGTGTAAATTTCAGCTTACAGTTCTACATCCCAGTAAAATATACCTGCTTTGGGAATGTACGTCCATTGGAAAGTGGAGTCAGATGGGCCCAGTACATCTCAGGGCCCAACTGGGTGGATTCTTCAGACTTCTACTTGCATGAGAAAACTAGCACTATCACAGGAAGTCCTCAGCCCCAGAATGTAAGACGAATCTGAACACGGGGGATGAGTGGTGCTTACATTGTCAGTGGGCCTCTCTCTACCACCATAAACCAACCACCCCTTAGTGAGCGAATTGAATCCAATCATCTTTTTATAAGACCTACTTTGTGCATACATCTCATGGGGTACTTTCTGCACTTTATCGAGTAAGGTGCCTAATGAGACAAAGGAAGGACATCCCCAGCAGTGGCCTGAAGGAGACTAGCAGAAGCAGGGGAAAGGTCGCTGCTAGGCAGCATGAGGCTTGCTTCCCAGCAGCCAGAGCCTGACAAGGGCTGTGCAGTCTTCCTGGCCTCCCTGCACTTCTCTGGTTCCTGCAGTGCATCTCCTAGCTCCCGTGCTGTCCCCATCCTTCATCCCCACTGTGGTTTCCAGCTGCTCTGGATGAGACCAACACCATCCTTTGGTTCCGTGTCTTTGAGATGAGTTTCTGTTCTCTGCCCTGCTTTCTCAGAGAATGTGCCTCAGTCAAGTTCACTAAATCAAACCGCATCACACAGCCTCATCACCTAGGATCTTTGCTCAGCTACTTTCCTCAGGTGCGATCATCCTGCAGAACTTTTCTCCTAACATCTTCTCCCAACACCCTCAGCCTAGCAGCCAGGCAGTGAAAAGGTCGCCCTGCTCTGCCACTTTCCAGGGCCTGAGGCAGCATCTGGCACTCAGCAGGCACAGTCACATATTTGCTGAAGGTGTGGTCAGACATGGCGATGGCCCACGGTCATGCCAATTTAGCTCCAAAGGGCTGGGACCTGGAAATGGAATGGACGGGAACGGAGCCATCCCATGTTCCTTCCTCCTGCTACCATGACCCCATCCCATTCCCAAACATATCACTTTGGGAATCCTTCTCTTGTCTGATGCAAGTCTCTCAGTCCTGGAAGGTGTAAATACTGTGACTGCTTAAGTAATAGAAATAATGTCAGTTCTCTTTACTCACTGTTTACCATGTAAGACTTATTTTCATTCTTGCTAATCCTCCAAACAACCCTGCAAAGAAATTACCTCTAACTTTCTTGTTCAGCTGAGGGAGGTGGTTGATAGGCTGTACAACAAAAGACCCTAAAACGTAGCTGCTTAAAACAACCCTCCATTGATTATATAGCTCATGACTCGGGGGTCAAGATGCAAGAGGTGGGGCCTGGCTGGGTGACTGACTGTCTGCTCCTTGACAAAAGTCATCCCCAGGGCCGGTGAGATGGCTCAGCGGCGTAAGCGCCTGCCTTGCAAGCGCGAGGGCCCGAGTTCGACTCCCGGATCCCACATACGAAAAAGGGGCCGGTGATATCGCTCAGTGGCACGGGCGCCTCCTGGCGCGCGAGGTCCTGAGGTCGACCCCCCGGTACCCACCAAAAAAAAAAAAAAAAAAAAGTCATCCCCAGAGTTACCAGGTCTCATTAGCTGGCAGATAGCCAGGTCTGGAAGATCAAAACTGGCTTCACACCCATGTCTGGGGCCTTAGTGGGGACAACCCAGGGGATGCGAGAGGCCAGAGTGCCCATAGGTGGCCTCCCCAGATGGCAGCCCCCTTACGTATGACTCAGGGCTCCAAAAACTGCCCCAAGAAGCCTACGCAGAAGCAGGGAGGCTTCAAATATAGTACAAGTTTGGCAGGCATCAAACCTCACTTCTACACCATCTGTGTGTCAGGTGAGTTATCTCAGACCCGTGGAGTCAGGGGAGGACACGATCCCCAGTGGGAGCAGAACCACAGATCCTGCAGCTGTTTTCAATCCACCACCAATAACCGGCGGCCATGGTGAACAACAGCTTGCCTGTATCTGCGTAGCGTGGAGAGGCGGGCCTGGGGCCAGACACAGGCTGCAGGCCACCCACCACCTCTCTGCACTCTTCAGACACCCATAAACTTACTTTCTGAAAGTTACCCAATCTTCCTTTTTAAAAAATTATAACAAAATAAAGGTCTTTTTTTTTTTTTTCCTTTGTGGAAATTAGGGCAGAGAGGAGAAACGTTTCTAAGATTCCGGGAGCCCTCCATGGACTGGCTGGGCTGGGCTTCTCTGCAGGGTCCACTGTGCCCTGCAGCAGCTTTAGCCAGCCTGGGTGCTGAGCAACAAGGCTGCTGGAAAGGAAAGACAGGTCACCACGGCAGACACATCCCTAGGATCGCAAAACCAAAAGTAAGTCACTCCTGTTCTGGCCAGATGCTCCTTTGTCTTCTTTGCACAATCTACACAGAGAAAGCTGCAAATCAATCTATTATGGGGTCGTTTTGATGCCAAGACACTGAAGTTTGTCCTTAGGTAGGCATCCTTGTGGGCTGGGGGAACATTCCTGATCACCATTCCTCAGGCCACGTGTGTCTAGATGCTTTGAGAAAGCTCTAACAGTGAGGCTTTCAACCTGGACAGCGAGAAGGAAAGCAACTTCTACAAAATCATTTAAGTGTCCTCTTGTAACTTGAATACCAACTGGGGTGCTGTAGAGTCACTCTATTCCTGGAGGGTCATTCACCCACCCTCTTCATTCACACAGCCACCTGTCCTATTTCTATGGCCTTTTACTTTTACTCTACCTACATCTATTTCCTGACCTTGGCAGAATCCTTGTGCTGTCTGGGCCCTGACCTTTGAATGTCAGAGTTAACTTTTCCTATCTTTCTGAATCTTGGTTGGAGGGCTACAGGATCTCCCTCTAGACTAAAGAAGTCTAGAAATCCTTCACAGCAGGGCTCTGGATGAATAGGAAATGGAGAGGCAAGGTATCCAAGGAGGTCCCTGGTCCTAGTTGTGAAGATTCCTGGGTGCTGCTTCAGAGCAGCCATAAGGCCAGGGAGAAACCGAGCATCCAGGGGCCTGGGCAGTGTGGGACAGGAGCTTCCTTTCCAGTTGCTTATTTGGGAGTGAGAGGAGGTGCTGCGGCACTGTTTTTGAAAATCATGTTCTTTGGCCCAAAAAGAAATTTAGAAACCACCGTAAGAGGCCACTGCACAGGCTACTTCTCTTTCCACCAGTGACAAATCATTCAAGAGGCTGCATCCTCTGGGTGATACTAGAAATGGCAGAGAGCAGGATGTGAGCAGCAAGGGCTTGGAGAACAGAGGGCCTGACACACACACACCTCAGGATTCCCATCCAAGGCCTGGCCCAGAGGGTCAAGAGATGAGGGCTCACAGCTCCTGGTGGGCTGAGGTGGCCCTGTCATGAGTGTAAAGTCGAGAAGTAGTAACACAGTCAAGGAGACAGAGGCGATGCCTCCACTGTGGAGCAGAGATAGCCTTCAACAGAGCTCCTGCGGGCTGGGCAAACGTTCCTGGGATAGACCAGGCAGAAGACCTGCTTCAGGCAGAGAGGTCAAGGCCAAAACACTGGGAGGGCAGGACCTGGAAAGGAAGGTCAGGTAGGACACCAGAGAGTGGAATGCAATTTCCACCCCTGCGACTTAACAATGCTGAGACGATGGGCAGGTTACAGAGCCTGTAAGGTCCTGTCCTTCACCTTCCACCAAATGAAGTTCCCAGCAAATGGGGCACCTCTGAGGAGGGACTGAATGGAGCAGCAGCACAGTGCCAGATCCAGGGAGGTGCCTAGGAGGTCCTGGGGCCGTGGTCCCGCTGCCTGGGCATGGCAGCGAGGGTCTAAGTCTTTAATTAGCATTCATCAGTTGTTGAACAGAGCTTGACTGGATGTATTAGAATTCTGTTTTGCATAGATGTTCAAGGTATTATTTGCCTGAGTGTGTATGTCTGTAGTATTTGTTTGTTTTTAGCTTCCAAACACTTTAGTTCCTGGGAGCCCCAAAGAACAAAGCTTTTCACTTCGAATCTGGCACTAGGTTTATTTCTGTGAGTCTGAGTGTGACCCCCTGGAGCTGAGGGGCTGATGGGCTCAGCAGTCGAACACTAAACACAGAAATCCATAATGACCTCCATAATGGGGACAACTACAAATACTCATTTACTTAAAAAATGCAAGTGAGCCATTTGCAGCCTGTTGGTTGGATTTATCACTTAATTAGCATTTTATGAGGATTGTTTGTTAAAGACGAGGAACCAGCTTGCTGGAATGGCCTTCTTTCCCTTTTGATTCCTTGAAGGGTTTGGAGAAGTGAAGTCTTTGGTTATCAAATCAAAATCAGACTTAAGACATGGCAGCAAGTGGTCCCCAAGGAGAACTGTTCCAATATTGCTGGGATGGGCTGCATATGACAGCCCAGAAAAGGCTTATAAGGATGTAAGCACATGAACCGCAAAGTTCTTAGTGCTTCGTATATTCCCATGAATTCCCTAATAAAAAGGTTTGAACAAAACTGTTTGTGAAATTAAGAAAATATAGGTCAGGTCGGGAACAGTGCCCTCTTCCTCCAGTTAACTCGACTTGCCCATCCACTTGACAACTATCACCAGGTTCCCACCTGTCCCCAGCATTCCACAATCAACCAGACAGACAGTGCCGTGGCTTTCAGTACCCTGGGAGACCCCAGTATGAACCAAGTAATCACACAGCACATGGCCAGTGTAGGAAAGAGACACTGATCTCTGTTGAGGATCAGGAGAGATCTCAGAGGAGGGTCTTGGAGCCAGCAACGCAAAGCACAGGGACACTCAGAGCAAAGACCGCTGCCTAAGGGAAGGGGATGGCGAGGAGGAAAGCCCCACAGTGGACAGAGATTACATTCAGGGGACCAAGAGCGCTCCAACGGGAGAGGGAGCGAGCTCACAAGCTGGAGAAGTCAGAGGATGGAAACACGGCCTTCAGATATTCCGCATTTGGTCTATGAGCACAGCCTAAGGGAACCGAAAGGAATTTGTGACAACTGGAACCCCGCAGGAAGCAGGCACTGGACAGAAGTACAAGTGTAAACTATTTATTACTATCTTAATCTGTTTTCTGTTGCTATGTTAGAAATACCCTAGACCATGCAATTTATAAAGGAGAGAAGTTTATTTTGGCTCACAGTTCTGGAGTCTGAGAAGTCCAACACCATGGCACAGCACTGGCTTCTGCTTGGCTTCTAGTGAGGGCCTCGAGCTGCTCCATGACATGGTGGAAATCAGAAGGGTAAGTGAGGCTTGCAGAGAGGCAGAACAGGATGGGTGGCCCCACTTTATAACTTTATAGATACCACAAGAACAAGAACAAGAACTCATTCCCTGGAGGCATTAATTCCTTCATGAGAGTGGATACCTCATGACCCAAATACTTTTTAAAGGTTCTACCTCCTCTTAGCACAGCTACATTGAGGACCAAGCCTGAATATGAGCTTTGGTGGGGACAAAACATATTCAAACAGGTGATAAAGGGACAGGGGACGGGAATCATCAGGATGCACCAGAGGTAGAGGGAAGTAGGAAGCCCTCAAACTGAAATGCAGCTCTGAGGAAACCTGGTCCAGTGGCCCACGGAGGAACCCTGCCCTGACCATAAGGGTGCATTGCCTAGCACCCCATTGCTGAGTGACTGCCAGCATTGCAGAGAAGCCTGCAGCCTCTGCTCAGGGTTGGTCCACGGAGGCACCAAGCTGCAGGCTATCAGACAACTGCACTTCTTGCAGTGAGGATGCTTGAAGGTAAACTTGGGTGTCATACCTCCTTACTTCCACATGTGTCCGTGTGCTTTTCATTACTATACAAAATACCCAAGGCAGGCTGTCTGTGTAAAGAAAAGAGATTTATTCTACTCACAGTCTTGAAGATGAAAGTTCAGAGAACACAACCCAGGCTCCTTTGAAGGACCCATTTGGCTGCTGCCTCTTGGCAAATGTCAGTGATGGGAATGTGTGTGAGAGAAGGGGGTCACAGGGCCAAAGAGGAAGCCGATAGTCTAGGTGGGGCCACATTCAGGCTTTATAACAATGTTCTCCTGAGCAGTAACCAAAATCCCACAAGAAATACCTTCATCCCTGCCAAGCACACATTCCCACCAACTGTGGGCCTAAATCCTACCTGCCAACTCCACCACGCGAGGACCAAGCCTCCAACACATAAAACTTCAGGGAAAACCACATCCAAACCTTAGCGCCATGCAAGGGCTTCCTAGAGTTTGGATGTTAGATGCCCCACAAGGCCCATATGTTAAAGAGTTAGTCCCCAGCGTGGCCTACTGGGAGGTGGTGGGAGGTCTTCTGCTCACTAAGCAAGCTCCCCTCAAGGGCTGAGTAAGCCCCCACTCCCTTCCCCCTCCTCCCTTCCACTCTCAGCAGGGTTCCTGCAAATGACATCAACAAAGGACTATTAGCTAAGACACATAAAGAACTTTTAAAAGTTCATCAGTTAAAAAACAAATAATATTATTTGAAGAGGCCCAAAAGACATGAGTAGACATTTCACTGAAAAAGGCATATAGGTGGGAAATAAGCACAGGAAAGTATGTTCAGCATCATCAGCCATGGGAGAAATGCAAAGTAAAAGTGACAATCCCCTATTCCTGCACACCTATCTGAATGGCTCAAATAAAAGTAGAAATGATGACAAATGCTGATGCGAACATGGAGAAATTAGCTCATCTGTCCATTGCTGGTGGAATTTAAATGGTAAACCTCTTTAGAAGATAGTCTAGCAATTTTTTATAATGCTTAACATGCAGCTACTGTGTCACCCAGCAAGTGAACTCCTGTGTATTTACCCCAGAGAAATGAAAACCTATGTTCATGCGAAGCCTTGCTCACAAGCATTCGTAGCTGCTGTGTTCACAGTTAGCCAAATTATAAACTCTCATCTCCTTAAACAGATGAATTGTTAAACACTGTGGCAATTATATACCACAGAATACTGCTACGAAATAAAATGGAAGAAATTACAACAACCAGGTGAATCTCAGAGAAATTACGATGAGTAAAAATGTCAATTTCAACAGTTTAATGTTGCATGACTGTTTTGAAATTGTTGTATTACACTAAGGGAGGACAGTTTAGTGGTCGCCAAAGATTTGGGAGAGCACTGCGGGTGAGTGGACATGAGAAGGGTGCGGTTGTACAGGGCAACGTGGGTGTCTTTTTAGCGATGGGACTGTTCTGTATCTCAGTGCTGGTCATGGGGACACAGAAGCACACAAGTGACAAAATTGCATAGAAGTAACACAGGACACACCAATGAGTACAACTAGATTAACCTGAATGAGATTGTTACCTTGGCATTGATACCAATATTGTGGTTGTGATTCATGATATAGTTTTACAAGATGTCGCTGTTGGGGGAGACTGAGAAAAGGGCACAGGGATCTCTTCATTTTATTTTCTACAGCCATGAGGACCCACAATATCTCAACATATATTTCTAACACACAAATGAGAAATAAATAAATTGTGTTAGCCTTCTGTTATTCCTGAGATAATCTGTTATTCCTGTTAATCTGTAATTCTGTTACTCTTGAGATAATTGATTTAAACAGAGGAAAGGTTTATTTTGGTTCCAGTTTTGAAGGTTTTGCTTGACTTGACTGCTGCTGGGCGGGAGGCAAGGCTGCGCATCAGGACAGGCGTGTGGTAGATGGCATTCGTAAGAGAGCCCAGTGGAGCTTACCTTAGCCTTCTTCCATCCTCCGCTCCCAGCTCCAGCTTCTGTCTTCACTTCTGACGTCTAACCCGGTCTCGCTTCTGAACTTAGTCTGGATTGAACGCGCTAAAATGGAGCTGAGAACCGGCACACGCTGTGGAGCTCATATCAAGAGCGAGGGACCGTGACACCCTCCAGAATAGCGAGAAGTCGCGAGTGGGGCTCCGTGGGGGCCGACGTCTGTGCTCCTAGGGGTCAGGATCAAAGGGTCTCATTCAGTCTTCACTCTGGGCACCATAACTGTTATATAATAAACTTACTTATGTTAAACCTTTACATATAACTTATTTGTACAGTCAGCAATTCATGAATGAGGTAGCAGCAGGTTATAAGCAGTTTAGCACTCACTATGTGGGGTGAGAGGAGAAAGTTTTATAAAGTGCTCACGGAAGCAAGATAAAGAAAAAGATGTTTGGGGAGATATTTTCTAAAATCTCAGGTAAAAAGTATACACCATTTAAATCCTAAGGAAAGAAAAGAAAAGAAATTACATCGATTACTTAGATTGGCAAGTCTCTAGTTAGAGGTTAACTGGCAGCTTCTGTTTAATAAAGTCTCTAGCTTTATCTGCTTACATTCGGGCTTTGGTTTACTTTCATAGGGATTTAAAGTGCCAGAGCAACCCCAGTCTAGTGGCAGTCCAATTAAACTTCTTAAAAAATAAACCATACTCTTCAAGGGCACTGAGATGACTTCCTCTGATCTCTCATCCCAGTGGTCTTCCAGAACCTCCAGTGGCGCCAGGAGCCTTGGCCACTGTCTTAGTTACTTTTTCTAGTTGCTGGGACAAAATACGAGGCACCTGAAGTTAAAGGAAGAAAGGTTTATTTAGTTCGCAGTTTTCAGAGGTTTCAGTCCATAACTGGCTGGCTCTAAGGCAGGGTGGCGTGGCAGAGGGCATCGCAGAGGAGAAGCAAGCAAGCAAGCAACAAGTAACCACAAGTCTCTTTCTGTCCCTTACGTTGTATCTAGGCTACGCACCCTTAGGGCGGATAGCGCTCATACCCACTCAAGTGATAGCCACACACTCGAGGTTCTGCAGGCCCCAGGAATAGAAACCCAGGTGCCCTGTACTAATCTCCTGAAGTGGCCTCTGGAGGAGGGTTAGGAGACAGAAGGTGGCTGGGTGGACAAAGATGTCACTGCAGGAGATGACAAGATGGGCATGACAGGTTAGGGTCATGGATCTCCCCCCTCACTTTACTCATTGCTGAGAGAAAATATCCAACACTCAAAGTTAAAGGGGGAAAGGTTTATTTAGTTCACAGTTTGTAGAGGTTTCAGTGCATAGCTGGCTGGCTCCAAGGAAGGGTGGTGTGACAGAGGGGCAGGGCAGAGGAGAAACAGTCCATGGCAAGCAGAAGACGCTAAAGCAAGCGAGCAACAAGTGCTGAGCCTTTTTCTGTCCATTATATCTTATCTAGGCCAACGACCCTTAGGGCGGGTGGCACTCACACCCTCAATCCTAGTGCCCTTAATCCTAGCACTGCACCATGAATCAATCCTAGTGTCACACACTCTAGATGCAGCCACCTCTGAAAAAGCCCCACCTATGATCGCATGAGGCTTTGGGGGTCATCTAGACACAGCCATAACACTCTCCGCCCCATATTTTCTCTGTGTGTGTGTGTGTGTGTGTGTGTGTGTGTGTGTGTGTGCATGCAGAAATGACCCTGATGAATACAGGTGCCCTTAGGGAACTCACCTACAACCAAAGCGCCTGATATCTCAGCACAGCAGCTGCCACGAGGCACCATTGTTAGTTACATCATGCTGTGAGGAGCCGGAAGAGTTTAACAGCAACAGGTAACTAACATTTGTGCTGTGTTTCCTGTGTGCCAGAATCTACGCAGAGCACCTTACACTACCGAGTTATTTATTTCTCATAAAACTCCACCAAGCAGGTGCACTCTTGCCCTCATTTCTTAGAACAAATGGTCACACAGAGCCAGGGTGTAGAGCTTGTTTCCAGCCAGACACAAGTGCAAATGGTCTCTAGCGATTGCTCAGCTGTCAAACAATTGCCAAAGCCAGGCCAGCACACACAGGGAAATAACAAGTTCACACCCAAACCTCAGCTCCAAAACCTGAGGAGTCTCTTGCCCCCACCACGCTTCATCATGATTGCACGACCAACCAAGTCCTGTGCCACTGAGAGATTAAGTAACAGCGCTGCCCATTCTTGTTACTGTTGCTCTCACTGTTACCATTGTTCAGCCGTGACGCCGGCGTGTCCTCCTCCAGCAGAGAGATTTCTCAGTGTACCACAGTGCATCCACGTCAGCCTCGTTTGCCAGGAACATCTCCAGGTAGTTTCTCCTGCTTACAATCACATTTCCTTGCTGTGCCCTCTCAGGCTCAGTCAAGACAATCCAGCTTACCTCTCCTATGAGATTTGCCTTTCTTGACTCACAAGCTACTTGGTGGTTGCTTTGTAAGAAAATCCCCAGTTGTTGCCATTCTTCCAAAAGCACACCTGTGCATCACTAATGTTAAAGTTACACTCCTTTGCCATTCCCATTTCTTCCTGCGTACACAATTAAGTTTTGTCTTATTAATATTCTCTTTGGGAGATATTCTTAATGGTAATTAAACTCAAAAGATACGGTACCCACCACGTGTATAATACAGCTAAAGAGACACTAGCTATGAATAAGGAGACCATGCAACTTGTCATCCTATTTAACACATCTGAAAATAAAAGTGGTCCTGCAAATAATTAACACAGGTCAACTGCCATAAGCTACTCCAGCCAGGACCAAGTTCGCCTGTGTGCAAGAAGTGCAGCCCATTGCAACTGTCACTGCCTGGGCCCGTGGTTCAAGTCACTGTCACTTGTGATGTGCATTATCTCTGATGGCAGAGACACTGAAATTCGGGGAAAGGTCCATCTTAGCATCAGTGCACTGGGACTTCCTTGACATTTGGAGGCATTCTCATCCCGCCTCTACGGGATGCTTCCTCTGACTGCTCTTCTCTCACCTCATCACCCGTAACAGTCACTTCCCATCTGGGGAGCTGCTGGGTCTCATGACCTCATGGTGCATTCCGAAGGCAGAGCTCTGGTCCATGGATCCCTCCTGTTTGAATGACGCCCTCTCTGTCAACACGCGAGCCAAGCCTCAGTCCCGCAGGCACCGTGGAGAGCCACCCAGCTCTACACACCTCCATCTGCGGGCACAGTGCTGCCCAGATCAAGAGCAAGCTCTTCTGTGACAGAGGGGAAGGGGGGGCATCCACAGGAGGCAGGCGGCACCTCTCGCTCTGACCCCCTCCTCTAGTCCGCAGCCTTTTCTGTTCCACGCACCCACTTGGCACCAAGTCGCTGGTCTCACAGAGGAGCCGTAGCCACTGGGAAATGTGTAGACTCTGACTCAAGCAAGTTCAGAGCAGGCTGCAGTTAAAGGCGGGCCTCATTTTCTTGCGCCTATTTTACTCACTTTGCAGATACCGTGGGTTTTACAAATGGAGCGTCTGTGGCAACTTTGCATCCAGCCAGTCCCTGTATCAGTTTTCTAACAGGATGTGCTCATTTTATGTCTCTACAGTTAAATGTGTTGCATTTTAGTAATTCTCATGATATTTCAAGGTATTTTGTTCATTATATGTGTTATGGTGACCTGTGATCAGATCTCTGACATTGCTATTATAATTATTTTGGGGTGCTGCGACCTGCACTCACATGGCAGTGAACTCATAGATGGAAGTTGCTCTGACCGCCCCACCAACTGGCCATCCTCAGGTCTCTCCTGCTACTTGGGCTTCCCTATTCTCTGACATGCAACAATATTGAAATTAGGCCAATTAGCAATGGCCCGTGTCGGAGTAAAAGGAAGAATTGTATGTTTCCCACTTTAAATCAAAAACCAGGAATGATTGAGCTTAGTAAAGAAGACGTGCTGAAAGCCAAGACAGGCCTAAAGCGAGGCCTCTTTCACCATTAGCCAAGTTGTAAATGCAAGGAAAAGTTGTTGAATAAAGGAAAAGTGCTACTCCAGTCAACACTGAACAAGAGGAGACCCAAGCACCCTCACCGCTGGTGTGGAGAAAGGTTCAGTGGTCTAGGTAGAAGATCGAGCCAGCCACCATAGTCCCTTAACCCAAAGCCTCGTCCAGAGGGAGGCCCTAACTCTTGTCAGTTCTGCAAAGGCTGAGAGAGGCAAGGAAGCTGCAGAAAGTTTGAAGCTGGCGGAGGTTGGTTCAAGAGGTCTATGGAACAAGGTCATCTTCCTAAGAGCAAAGTATAGGGTGAAACAACAAGTGCTGACAGTGAGACAGTGGCAAGTGATTTGGAATATCTAGATGAGGTGACAGGTGAGGTGACTGGTGACAGTGGCCACAATGAACAACAGATTTTCAGGTTAAGTGAAGCAGCCTTCTGTTGGAAGACGATGCCTCTAAGACTTCTAGAGAGAAGTCAATGCCTAGCTTCGGATCTTCCAAGAACTCTCTGAGCCTCTGGCTAGAAGCCAACGCAGCTGGTGACTAGAAGCTGACGCCAGTGCTCATTTACCATTTACCATTCCAAAAATCCTAAGAATTATATGAAACCCTGAAGAATTATATAAAATCTACTCTGCCTGTGCTCTATAAACGGAACTATAAAGCCTGGATGACAGCACATCTGTTTACAACATGGGTTACTGAATATTTTAAGCCCACTGCTGAGACCTACTGCTCAGAGAGAGAGAGAGAGAAAGAGAGAGAGAGAGGCCTTTCTAAATGTTACTGCTTACTAACCATACATCTGGGTTCCCCCACGAGCTCTGATGGAGATGTGTAAAGCAATTAATTCCATTTCCAGGTCTGCTAACATGACACCCATCCTTCAGCGCAAGGAGTAACTCCAACTTTTAAGTCTTTTTCTTTGGAAACATATTTTGTAAGGCAATAGCTGCCATAGATAGTGATTCCTCCGATGCATCTGGGCAAAGTAAATTGGGAACCTCCTGGAAAGGCTGGACCATTCCAGTGGTCATAAGAACATTGATGACTACTGGGAGGAGGTCAAAATATCGGCATCTACGGGAGTTTGAAAGAAGTTGATTCTAACCTACGTGGAGGAGGAGTCTGAGGGATTCAAGACTTCAGTGATGGAAGTAACGGCAGATGTGGTGAGAATAATAAAAGCCAGAAGTGGAGCCTGAAGTGTGGCTGGATTGTGGCCATCTCCAGATAAACATTCACAGAAGAGGAGTCGCTTCTTGTGGTTAAGAAAAACAATGGCTCCTTAAGACAGAATCCGTTCCTGTGAAGACACTGTGAATGTCTTTAAAGGACAACGGATAGAATATTGCATAAACTTAGTTGATAAAGCAGCAGCTGGATTTGATAGGACTGAGCTCTGTTTTAGAAGACCTTCCACTGTGGTTGAAATGTCATCTAACAGGACTGCATGCTTTGGAGAAATCTTTCATGAAAGGAGCAGCCATTGGACATGGCAAGTTCATTGTTATCTTATTTTCAGGAATTGCCACACACACCTTACCTTCAGCAACCTGCACCCTGCTAGTCAGCAACCATCAACGCAAAGGCAAGGCCCTCCGCCAGGGAGGAGATATGGCTCTCTGAAGGCTTAGGCCGTCGTTAGGCTTCTTCAGCAATAAAGTGTTTTAAATTAAGGTATGACGTTATTTTAGTCGAAATGCTATTATGCACTTAATAAACCATGATATGGTGTGAACACATTTATATGCACTGGGAAACAAAAAAATTCACTTGACTCGCTTTATTGCAAAACCAAGTTTATTGGGGTGATCTAGAACTTGAAATACAAGGCATGTTTTATGTGTTATATTGGCTTTGCTACTTGCAAAAAATTATCAAGTTGCTGATATGTGTTGCATTTCCTCCAGCTGCCCTTTCCTCTGTCCCTCTGTCCCCCTATCCCTCTGTCTGTGGGACTGCCTCCTTCTACTCCACCTCACAGTGCTGTAGCAGAGCCCTGCAGCCAGGCTCCTGAGCTGCAAAGCCAACCTGCTCCTGGATTTGGGTTCCAGTCCCCACCCTGCTGCTCCTATCATCTGTGAATTGGTCGCTACAAGCAGTCCTTGTGCTGGAGCTTTGGTGAGGCTCCAAGAGTTACTGTCATAAGTCACTGAGGACAGTGGCCAGAGAGTGGTCAGCATGCTGTAAGCATCATTTGCATTTGCTTAGTCAAGGCGTTGAATGCTTTGGCTCTCAGCTCAAGTGCCATATTCCTAAAGAGGCCTCCTGCTAAACCAGACCAGGCCAGGCCCCTGCTAGAATTCTAAGGCACTTCCCCCTCCACGGCGTTCACCACTGTTTGCTATTCAGTTTGCACCCTCTTAATCACTTTATTAGTGCTTATCTGCTCCCAACAGATGCTGAGCTCCCTGAGGCCAGAGTCGGTGTGGTCCCATTCATCACATGCCCCACTGTGTTCCCAGCACAGTGCCTGGCACAGAACGTGCTTACGTTAAAGATGTCTTGGGTAAATGAGTAAATGATTAATAGGTGTTGCACACATATGTATTGTATTAAAATAGACCTGCAGGCTCCACTGATTCAGGTAGGGAATTGTGAGCACTGATACGTGCCTGGATCCTCAGGCCATTTCAGAGGCCCACAGGACCTTCACCGCTCATCAGCACAGAAAACCTGGAAGGTTCTACTGCTGTTGCTGCTGCTACTGTTTCCCAGTCAACCTACAGAGAAGGGAAAAGCTGGCAGGCCGTAAGGATGTCCTTTGTTTCTGAATGCTCCTGTTATTTTTAGCCCACAGCCTTATCAAGTGAAACCAGTTAGCCCAACCCCACAGTTCCTAGGGCAGTGAGTGGACGGGGGATGAGACTGCTGGTGACCCCAGCTGCCCCTGAGGATGCGCCCAGGACTGGTCTGGTAAGGTTTCACTTTCTTCATTCAAAGGTAAAACGAGGTAGCATTGCCAGACCCTGATGGGCTGTAAGCTGCTGGGGCATCTATGTACAACCTGGTTACTGATCTGGGATGAGGCCCAGAGGGCCAGGCCTCCTGCCTCTAAGGCTGAGGGGATGAAGCCCCTCTCCAGCCAGCCTCAGACCACTCTGTCACTCAGGCTTTTCCACCTCTCCAGAGCAAGGCAGGACGGGGCACACAGAGGCCCAGTGATCAGGACCAGGAAGGTAGCATCGCCATGCTGATCACTGGCCACATCTAATTGGATTTGCCACAGGAAGCTGGGGTAAGCGCTGAATCCAGCGTGAGGAAGTGCTCCCGCACATTCACACCCCACATTCATGTTGGGTTTGACAGGGGTGTGCGTGGTGGGAGGAGACAGGGTTCTGTCCACCAGATTATGCACCCACCTGCTTGGCTTCTGTCATTTCACACTGCTGTCCCTCCTTCAGGTCAGGCACAGGGGTCTACCTCACTCTAAGCAGTGGTTCTCACTTGCTCTGCTTCATCCCACACCTCCTTGGTGGCCTTTGCTCACGCAGGGCAGCAGCGGCTTGCTGATCCCGTGTGAGACAGGAAGTAACCAGAACCCAGAGGTCTGAGCTCCCAGCCTTGAGCAAACCACAGCTCATCCAGGGCGGCAGCTCCACTCATCCACAAGGAGGAGGCCCTCCTTCGTGAACTCTGTGTTCGCTGAGCGCCAGACAGGACAGATGGAAAAACACTGGGAGAAACAGAAGAGCCAGCAAACTGCAAGCGTGCGGGGTTATGGAATCTCTACTCAGCACTGGCCTCCCACTTCCAGACACCTCTATGGGTCTCTCATTTAGGTTAAAGATATAAGATGGAGGAGGTTGAACCTGGACAAGGAAACCTAGTGTGCAGTTTGAAAGGAATTGGCCTGTTTTTCTGATGGACAAGAGAAGGGCAGAGAGGTAAGAAGAGCTGGAACCTCCCCTCAGTCTCACAGAGGCTCTGTCACCCTGGTCCACTGACATGGGATTATTCATGGGGCTGGACTCCATCCGCGCACCAGGAACTGTGTGTCAGCTGCTCTGTGCTCAGTGCTTGCATGGAGAGCTGAGCAGCAATGGGGAGAAAGGCTCAGGGCCAGCTGAGGCCCCGGCAGCTGCAGTGCATGCTGGGACATTGTCAGTGAGGTGGCCCTGGGCGTACCATTTCATTGTGGGCACTCCTGAGCACATCGGTTCGGCACCTCTGCATGGTAGGGGCTCAGCAAACCCTTGTCCTGCCCCATGGGTGAAAAGCTTCTTGCTCGTGAGTGCATCGACCTTTGCTCAGTTGGTCACTGGTTCAGCAGTCCTGTGTAAGAGCAGGTGATCTTCTCTGTCCAGAGCCCATCCAGGCTCTGAGCCCAGGAATTCAGGGACAGGCACAGAGATGGCCCAGCAAGATCAGTGTTTGTGCCATTAAGCCCATTGGTACAGAGCCTGTGGTCAGGATGAATCAGTAGCATTCATGGGATGAGGTTTCGAAGTCAGCGCCAGCTTCCCTTTGGTATTCTCAATCGGGCCGAGTCCTCGTGGCTGTGGCATCACCAGTCACCCCTCGCTCGTCCTCAGGAGCCCTCCTCCACAGGAGCCCTCCTCCACAGGAGCCCTCCTCCACAGGAGTCCTCCTCCACAGGAGCCCTCCTCCACAGGAGTCCTCCTCCACAGGAGCCACTCCAGCCTCCTCCACGCGAAGGAGGCCTGAAGGAAATCGCAGCGAATGCCAGCCAGGAAATCACTCACACCATCCCAGTCGCCCCTGAAGTCCTGTACTAGGCAGTTTTCTGGTGCTTTCTGATGGAAGAGCCACAGCCCTTGGAAGCTAGCTGGATATCCAGCCACCCTGATGGCCACTGTCACTTTCACCCAGTCAGTAGCTGTCCTGACATCCAGGGCCAGCCCTGCCAGGGACTCTTGCCCCGCATCTCAGGGGAGCGTTGCTCCCAGGACGTGCCTGCTATCGGCCCTCACAGGGCCCTCCCCGAACATGGGATCAGCGCCTGTTGCTGGTGCCCACCTAGAGCTGGCTCATCTGGGAAACATCATTACCCACAGCCGCAGCCACCTCTAGATTGCAGGCTGTGCACAACCTCCTGATACTCCTCACAGGGCCCTCGTTGGCTGGCCCACCTCTTCCCAAGACCAGCCTTGGGCTGCCCTGAGCACAGCAAGCTGTGCTGCCTTCTTCCACCACAGTGCTCCTGTCTTCAATTCTTTGCCTGGATGCTCTTATTAGCCCTTGCGACCAACCCACAGGGACCTTCCCAAGAAGCCACCAGCACCACCAGCTGCCCAAACCCAGTCAAGGACTCAGAGTGGCCTTCAGGGCTCTCAGCAAAGTCTTCTTGGATGCACAGACATGTCCTCCTTGCTGCAGGAGGACAGGAAAGTGCAGAAGTAAGAGCAGGAGACGCTAGGCCCTGACACAGATATCCCAGTTCCTTCCGCAAAAGGATCTCAGTCACTCTCATCCCTCTGTGAAGCAATCCAACGTCGCCATGTCTGCCTGGTCCCTTCCACAAGGGTTCCCTCTGCTCCTGCTGACCCTGGCCTCTGTGAATATGGACAAGGGCGTCCTGATGTGGGCCCCCCAGAAAGGGAGCCCAGAACATGGGAAAGCTACTTCTCATAGCATCCACAGAGCTGAGTCTTGCTCCTGGCTGAGGAGCCTGGCAGAATAGAGGGCAGTGTCCAGGGCAGAAAGCAGTACAAGCAAAGGCATGGCATGGATTTAGGGAAACTGAGAGGCTCCTTGTGGAAGAATCAAAAGCCAGCAAGTCACACTCAAGAATGAGCTAAGCCCTGTGTCTTGATCTGACAGGGTGCAAAGCAGCGTCGCATAGCCAGAGGCAAGCAGAAGGACAGGGAGAATATGACCCATCCACACACACACTTAGACACACACACCGTGTAAGTGGGTATTTGTGTATGCATAGAAAGGTCTACAAGTTGTGTGGTCAGCTGGGATTTTGCGGGGGGGGGGGGAGTTTTCATTTTTATAAAATGGACTTCCATATTACTTGTATTTTTATAAGCAGAAATTATACTTATATTTTCCAAAACAAATGTAAAGGCAAAGTATGAAATTTCTATTAGTGGGATCCAATCAGCAAGAGGCTCAGGACCACCCAGGGGACTGCTGGCCTTTCTCCACTGCCCTTCTCCAGCCTTTTCTGAACCAGCCGGGTGGCCAGAGCCTCCTTCCACAACAGTACAGCCATGGGGTCCCCTCCCTCAGCCTCTGCCAGTGAGGATGGTCAGCCACGCTGAAGATGAGTGTGTGGAGGAGGGAGATGGGCTTGGGAGCTGGAGCTTTGCTACCACATGAGGATGAGGCAAGTGGGTGAGGAGAATGTCGGGCCAGGCAGGGGCTGTGGTGGGCAAAGGTAGAGCTCTCGGGACACCAAGAAGGCGGGGATTTGCTCAGATTGATGCTTAGGAAGACCCCTGGGTTTCTAAGTGGAGACCTGTGGAGACAACTGCAGGCAGCCTTGGGGGAAGCCAGTAAGGAGAGGTTCTGGAAACCACGGCACAGCGAGCACGGTGGAGAGAGAGGGTGACTTCGAGAGAGACTGGGAGGCAGGTGAGGTGGTGGACTGGAAGTGGAGGGGCAGGGAGCTCCAGGCAGGGGCCCTGGCCTCCAGCATGGACCACTGGGTAAAGGTGGAGCCAAGGGAGCCGCTGCTGGGAAGGAGAAGCTGGGCCAGCACTGTCCCAGCACGGGCATCCGGGGTCAGCTCAGGAGCCTTCTGCCTCCACCCTGCACCCTCCAAACTCCACCGCCCAATCTGTCAAGATGCTGGCATGGTGGGGCCCTCGCGCACCGTCATGACTGTCCATGGACAGTTAGGAAACCGACACTTGCAGAGACAGTCACCAGACAGTCAGCGGTGTCGAGATGCCAAGCTGTTCTAAACCCTCGCGTGAACGCAGAGCCCAGCTGACCTGGAGCCCGCTCATCTGTCCACCTGAGAACCCAGCCACACATCCTAGAGAGTGGAGAGAAGGAAGAAAGAGCCAGTAAGACCTGCAATCTGTAAAGCGCTCCACAGTGTCCCATACAGCACAGTCTACCGCACAGCTCTGCCGTGCGAGACCCAGGGAGAAGAAGAACGCACAGAGGGAAGCAATGAGATTCAGAGGAAAATGAGCTGAGCACTTCCACCATTGAAAATACTGCCAGTGGCCTTGGGGACATGCAGATATAAACCGTAACAGCAGCATGTTCACAATAGCCGGAAGGTAGAGACAACCCAAGTGCCCACCTGCAGATGACCAGGTAAACACAATGCGGCCTGGCCTTGCAGTGGAATATGGTTCGGCCTTAAGAGGGAAGGAAATTCCAACACCAGCTACAACATGGTGAGCCCCAAGGACACTATGCTAAGTGTAATTATGCACTCCCGAAAGGACAAATACTGTCTGGTTCCATTTATACAAAGTCCCTAGAGTAGTCAGATTCATAAACACGAAGTATAATTGGATTTTCTGGAGGCTGATGGAAGGGGCGCGAGGAGTTACTATTTAATGGGTACAGAGTTTAGTTTTATGAGATGAAAAGTATTCTGGAGTTGGACGGTGCTGAGGGTTGTGTAACTATGGGAATGATCGTACAACTTTAATGCTACCGAGCTGCACACGTAACATTGGCTGGGATGGTGAAGTTTATGTTTATCACAGTTTTTCAAATGTTAATTTAGAAGACAGGTGTGCCTGAGCCACACCTCCCACGGCAGCTGCAACCCTGGCAGATGCTTCACCCCACTGCTGCCACTCCCCCACTCCCTGTGCCCTGGGAAGCCTGGCTTTCCCTGTAGGCCTGGGGGTGAGCGCACCCCTCTTTAAATTATTTTCAATTAAAAGGTAATAATACTGCCATGAGAATCATCTCAATCTCAAGCCCCACAGGAACCTGCGCCACGGTCTGATGGGATTCTTCAGGACCTGTGTGACAGCAGCAGCGCTCGACAGCATCTGCTCTGCACGCTGCTGAGGATGCTGTCCTTATAGGCCAGCCGTCGCCTGCTAGCCGCGGGGTCTCAGCACATTGCAGAGCAGCGCTGTTTGTGCTCCTCTGGTCCAGGAGTACCGCTCTGCGTGGAAGCATCTGTGACACCTCGACGGATGAACTCCAAACCGAGCAGGAGGACTGAGTCCTTGTGATCACAGGAGGAGCCCACTGTACGTGGGGCCTCCCGCTGACTATGACTCCTCAGTGAGATGGACTAGAAGAATGAATTGGGACATGGGACATGAATGACTGTGCGACCATAGAGCAGAGTTAATGAAAGAAGTGCCTAGTGGAGACCGCAAGGTTGGTGCCCAGACAAGGGGCTGATGTGGCGATGGGGTTTGTGGGACGATGATCCTGGTCCTCCACAACCCACCTGGGAGCATAGCAGCGTCCTCCTTAGAGCCCATGGGCGGCAGGTAGCGGACGTAGGCTAAGGTGCACCTGTGTCCTCCTGCTCTTTTCAACAGCTCAGTGATCTGCCATGCCCAGCTCCTGGCCACTTTCTAAGCAGAGCCAGCTCCTGTGGCTTCTGTCCCACCTCGTGCTCCCACCACCTGTGTCCTACCTTGGCTGTCCCTCCACATCCCTCAAAACTCTGCTCAGTGGTAGCTGCCACCCCCCACCCGGAAAAGCCTGGGCTGGGTACTCCTGTGCATCGCAGCCCTACCTTTCTTTCCCGGAACTCGCTCCACCTGTTGGAGGAGAGGCTGCGACCCCCCACGGTCTTGGTATCCAGAACAAAGAACAGAGCCGGACACACAGAAGTAGAAGTGAATGCACAGATTTATTAGCCCAGGTACACTCCTCAGGGTAGGAGCAGGCCAGTGAAAATACCTCACAGGTCACAGTTTCTAGAGAGCTTATATTGGGCCTCCTAAAAGCCTGCAGCTCTGTGCCCTCTCGTCTTTACCAGCTGTATTCCAGCTGTTAGAACAAGTGTACTCTCATGGTTTTTTAGAGAGCCAGCTTCCTCCTTTTTCCCTTTACCCTTCAGAGCCTCTGCTTCTAGGAATTTCTCCTTTCTACCTTCTGCCTCTCTACACCCAGGCCTGTGGAACTGTTGAGGATATCAGACATGCCAAGGTTGCCGGAGCTCGGCCTGCTGGGGAATACAGCTGGAGGTTGCAGGCCCTGTGCTGAGTTTCAGACTCTGAGGCTGAGGTCCCTGACCTGTGGGGTCTGCGGAGTAAGTGCAGGCTTCGCAAGGAACAGGGAGGCCCACTGCCCAGAGGCCAGCCCTAGACAGACTTGCATACACAGAAAACGGACTTCAAGAAACGCAGACTTCCCCAAGGGCCTCCAGGGGATAAAACAAAGCTGACTTCTGTCCAGGAGATGACCAGGAACAACCTGCACCCTGGACAAGACTAAACAGTAAATTTAGCACAAAGCCAAGAAAAACCACAGTGACCCAGAGTGCACAGCAGGACACTGGACCTCGCTCAATAATTGTGAATGAGATTAAATGAGATTTCATTTCTCTGAAGAGTGACTCAGCCCTGTCATGCTTCAGAGAAATGCAAAAGCAGCACAGGCAGAAACATTTCGTATTTCGGTGTGAACAGTACATTTCGGTTTATGTGACCTGTGTTCTGTTGCACTGCTGACGAATCTGTAAACCAGAAAGTCTCTGTCCAGGCCAGGTAACGCTCAAAAGGAGGTTTGGGAACATCCCCCAAACAGCCTTGAGAAGGTGAACAGAGGTGGGCCTGGATCCCAACGGGACTGCATGAGGGACACAGAGGAGGCGGACCCGAGAAGGCCAGCGCTCAGAGGGCAGGTGGCCACACCTCCCTGCCCAGCAGCCCGGGCTCTGGTCTCAGACCCTGGTCCCCTTTCCTCCAGAGCACCAAAGACCAGGCCGGTCTTTCACCAAACAGCGCTGTCTTCCAGTGGAGCCTGGGATCGCTCGGTCCTCTCCTCTCTCCTGTGCAGACCAGGTCCAGGAGCCACCCAGGGTAACAGCAGGGCTCTCCTGGGGAGGACGGGCGCTCACAGCAGAACATATGCAGAGTAATTGGAGCACCCAAGATTAACAAGGAAGAGGAAGAAAAAGTGGTGAGAGCCGTGACATTCATAGCCAGCCAAATTCAATCACAGCATGAGTTTTAATCACCCCAGGAGGTTGGAGAAATGCGGTAGTAATGCGTCTCTTACAGCCTGCTGGGGGGCTGGGGGCTAGAGTGCTGGGCTAGAAATGAAGGCAAACAGGCCTCCCTCCCTGCCGGGCCTCCCTCCCACACTGAGAACACCAAGGACAGCGTGTCTCTGCCTCAGTTTCTCCACTGCTCTTCGCTTATGCTGCTGAGGGGGAAGAATCAGAAACCACATCCACCCTGCAGCGAATTTTCTGGTAAGCATGCTTGGGAAAATCCTTCATCATTTTCTCTGAGGTAGAGATTTTCTGTGACTGCAGCTGAAATGCTTTACTTTAGAAAATGTCAGTGAACAATGGGACAACGGGAACACATTGCCAGGGCCTCCTCAGAACGGTGGGAGGGATGTGTCCTGGGGGCGCCTTCCCAGTGCATGGGTGAGGGTGTGCAGAAAACCAGCACACGGCTGACCCGGAGCGGCCACCAGGGTGGAAGAGGGGCTGCTGCACTAGTGCGAGCAAACAGGGACACAGATGCATGTACAAACACAAGCAGAGACACACTTCCACAGATTAAGAGGATGTTGTACACACACCCACTTTTCTGTACACTCACTCTCAGCCATGCCCCAGTGGTCACATAATTGTCATCAAAAGGGGTTACTGAAGAGAAATCTTTCTTCAGATCCTTGTGGTAGTAGAATAAGTCATCCCCACAGTTCAACGGCACATTGCTGGTGCCTAGAACTGGTAATGACCTCACAGGTGTCACCAGAGGTGCAGGAAAGACTATCAAGAGACCTGCTGACCCTGTACACCCAGCGTTCCCTGCACCACTGCTGAGGATGACCAGCAGCCATCTGCCATAGCACCATACAGGTCCTCCTACCAGGCCACATCCTTCCTCACATGCCCAGGATGATGCTGCAAAAACCTGAGCCCACGCCCATCTGCCCCCACAGCCAGGCAGCCACACTCGTAGTGAAGTCCAGTCAGGTGTCCAGGGTCAGGTATGCCACCACGTGATGCTAAAAGGAACCGTGTGCCTCTTTCCGTTGTCTCTGTCTGTCTGTGAGCTGTTTAACAAACACAGGGTACGGTCCTGGCTGCTGCTCCAGGTGGCGAGGCTGCATTCCAGGCAGGACAAAAGAAGGAAAGATGCATATCAGATTAGCACGTCACTTTTCACCAAACAACAAAGATTTTTATCTAGCATTGGAGGAGGAAAAAGTGTTTACTTGTATCTCACTGATGTGAACCCGGTCACAAATCCATCTGTGCGGTGAGGGGACCCAGCAAGAAGAAAAGAATGGAAATTAGATATGCAACTAGCAACAAGGAATTTCAGAATTCAACAAAATAATTATAAATTCCACCTATAAAGAAAAGAAGAAAAACAAGAAAAAGTTGAATATTGAGAAAGAAATAGATCCTGCCAGATAGTCAAACATTTGATGCACTACTTGGGACAATGAATTATTTTAGATCTCACCCTTTTGTCATGAATAAAACAAATTACAGAGGAACAAAAGCATTAAATGTAAAAGTAAAGCCACATAATAATGTAACAGATATATACATGACGATTTACAGAGTCTTGGAGTAAGGACATATATTTTTAAGTATGATACCAAAAACAAAACTATTTTTTAAAAGAGTGATAGATTCAACTGTATTAAGAGTAAATTGTTTGAGATGCAAAAACACAAAATTATAAAGTTAAAAGATAAATATTGTTTAGGGAAATATTTCCTATGTTCATCAAGTTGTTAATATCTTTCAATTATCAACTTTTCTGCAAATCTATAAGAAAAAGACAAGAAGCAAATCCTTAGTTCATAAAAGAAGGAATTTAAATGTGCACTACAAAACAACAGAAAAATCCTAAACTCCCTAAAAGTCCAGGGAAAACTAGTTATAGTGACAAGAAACCGCTATCTTTCGCCTCCCCTTCACACGTATTTTCCATCAGTGATCCGGGGCTGTGGGATTGTGGGTAGTTAGTCCTCCTGCGGTCTGCATTGCCTGACTTCCTGCACTTTAGATGGATCCTGCTTAGTATGCCAAAGAGGTACTTCAGTGCAGCAAAACGTGCCCCACCGCCACAGTTGGCTTTGGCACGGCCTTAGCCCTTCCCGGCCACTGCGTGACTTCCTGTCCCTCCAGAGGTACTTATATCATGCCTGTGATGCCTGTGGAGCCGCGAGCAACGTGCAAGAGTGAGGCACAGATGCCATCACAGAACTCCAATGCCCTGTCCTTATGTCCTCGCTCCTGGGGACTCCGCCCTCTGCCACAGCCGGGCCACCACACTGAGCCAGGTGTGTGTGCCTCTCAGAGCACACACTGCCCATTAACTGCACCTAAGGAGGTTAATGCACTGCCCCTGGTCCATGCAAGATATGACATCAAATCTCCCTGTCCAGGCGCAGCCCTCCTGACATCCCTGCACCCCTCTGCATGCCTATACCTCAATCTAAGCTGGATAACTTTCCCATCAGCACCTTCAGTGTCCAGAGCAGGCGTTCAGCTCACCAAAGGGAGCAGCGAGCAAGGAAGGAAGGGTGAGTGGCAGGTGCCTGTAACCTGAACAGACAGTGGCCAGGGGAGCTCAGAGGAGGTGAGGCCCCAGTGTGTAGGGAGACAGGGAGCTTTCAGAGGGCAGGAGGCCCGAGCTAGACTTACACAATGAACGGACATGCAGGGTGGAGGGAGAGGGTAGGGCAGCACTGAGGCAGACCAAAGCCTGGCATGGGGGAACCCAATACCGGGAGCACATGAAACATGGGGACCAGCAGCCCTGAGCTCTGGGGCCTAGGAGCAGGTGTACAGAGCCCGAGGGCACAGCTCAGGACGCAGACAGGGCATTCCAACGCCACCCTGGGCCAGGCAAGCCTCCTCTACCTCAGCCTAGAGACACGGCCATGTTCTCTTCCAGAGCCTGTGAGCAGAGGATTCCCTTAATATCTTGTTGACCCACGGCAAGGTGAGGCTCTCGGCAGCACAGAGCACAGTTCCAAGTCAGTTAAGAGAAACCTGGGCGCTAGCCAAGGCACAAACACCAGAGAGAGCCAACAGGCTCACCTGTGGGTGAAACGGTGAATATTTACTGTGTCCTCACTATGCAGCCCCCAGCATGAAGCTGGAAACTGGGGTCCCGGGTAAGGGCTTGCACCCCACGCTAAGGAGCTCAGAGCCAACCCCTTCAGCCAGGTGACCCTGGCAGCATCTCCAGCTGGGTATCAGCAAGGTCAGAGTCCGTTTTGCAAAGGCCACCCTGGAGCCACGCGGTGGAGTGGATCCAGGAGAAGTGCCCAGGAGCGGAGGTGCCAGGCAGCAAGGACCAGGCGGCAAGCTGAGGTGTGCAATGAGCAGCTAGAGTGTGGAATGAGCAGGAAGAGTTTTCTGGGAAGCAGCCACGTGGTTAGACCAGCAGGGTCCTGTTGCAGCCCAGGGAGGTGTGCCCAGTCAGGACTCCGGCCTGGGTGGGGAGGTGGGTAATAAATCCAGAGGAGGCCCGCTTCTGCAGGAGGGCAAACACCCAGCCTGGCTCCTTGGATGGGCTTTTGATGCCAGACTCCCAAGGTCTACACTGTGTTGTCAGGCACTTAGCAGTGTCAGAGAGAGCTGGGCCCCCAGCCTTCCCCCTGCAAGGCCGCCCCACAAGCTCTGTCCTGAGCCAAGAAGACGTTCTTAACCACAGAGCAGGCCTGCAGTGACATGTGGCCATCTGGAAGGCGTCTTCCAGGACTGTTTCCGTGCTGAGCAAGCCGCCCACGGGCACACACGGAGGAGCCCACGGGCCCCCGTGCAGCCTGCATTCCCTCCACCCCCGGAGCTCAGGCTCCCCTCGCTCCAGCGCCTGCCCATTCACCCCATTTTCCCTTTCTCCCCATGACTCCCCCCTCCATGAAGGAGAACTGTGACCACATGTTTTCCATGCACCCCCAGGACTGTGCACAGGGGTGAGGACAGCCCAGGAACTGCGGGCTGAGGGCCCAGAGCAGACTCGCTCCTCTTGAGCCTGGCCATCCGCGCATGGATGTGGGTCTTTGCAAGCTGTGCCCGGGTGAGGGTCCTCAGTCCTCGCAAGGGCAGCATCACCCTCAGGATGGGACACTTTGCTCACTGCAGCCAGGGCTCCTTTCTGCTGAGACACCTCATCACCAGGTGCAGGCAGCAGGTGCTCCGGGTCTCACCTAGCTTCAGGGTCCTCTTATCCCCAGGTGCCCCACCAGGGGTGCAATGGAAAGGGACTAATAGGGGATTTCTAACACGGTCTGACGGTGTGGAGGAGAGGATCAAAGCACCCTCCTTCCCACACACGCACACTGGAACACACAGGCGGCAGGGTCCCTCATGGAAGGGCAGGATGGGGCCTGAGCCCCTGCTCCTGTTGTTTTTGTTGAAAAGGGCCCGCGTGAAGGCACAGGACCCTAATAACACAGACTGAGGGCTGAGGGGGCTTCTCCCAGGGACCCCTGCAAAGTGTTCTGTGTGCAGTGGCCATGCTCTTCAGCCCTGTCTTCTGGGTCCTTTTGTGAGGTGCCTGCAGTGACCAAGCAGAAGCACTCTTCAGAAGCATCCTCCAGAGGCTGCACCAAGCTCTCCATGCTCCCGCCCCGACACCTCCTCTGCTGGCTGCGTCCTCACTTACTCCCAGGTCTCCACAGCACCGTCCACGTCTCTCCCATGCTGTAAGCTTGGGCAGCTTCTCCATTTCTTGCTCCCCCCACAGGGGGTCCCCACCAAGGTGTCCAATGACAGCCCCTTCCTGCCCTCCTCTTTCTGTCTGGCTTTCCTGTCCCAGCGTGCTCACCTCTCCTCTGCCCAGACACATCCAGCTCTGCTTCAAGAACTCCTTCTTAGCCTTCAAGTCTCCACTCAGGCTCCCTCTGGGCACATTCTCTGCCCCTAGACCCAGGGCCCTTTCCTCTGGTGCTCTGGATGGTTTCCTCTGCTCTGAGCCTGACCACTATAGTTTTGGTGACTGTGCCCTTGTTGGGCTCCCTCTGGGCTGCTTGCTCCTCAGTCTGGACCCTCAGCATAGCGCCTGGCCCTGCTCAATGAATGGAAGAACAAATGTGAGCACTAAAGATGCTGCAGGCTCTCTCTCTATCAGCGGCTATGTGTGCTTCGTCTGCGGCTTTGATCAGTGTACCTGGTTAACACTCCTAGATTTACACTCCCCAGATCTCTGGATAAAGAGCAGCTATTACATGGCTTGCTCAGGACAGTTTCCTTCTCCAGAGGCCCACAAATTCTTGACTGCAGAGCCCTGAACTTCACCTGAAGGCTACCTGTAACATTAATAAAGTCATATCACTTACATAGGATGAAAGTTTTCAGAATTCCTTTTGGCACTTCATCTTGTCTATAATCTTTCCTACAATCAGATTCAGATGTATGATTCCTTCCTCCTGTTCCTCCTTCTCCACTTCTCCTTTCCTCTCTTCTTCCACTTGTTTTCCTACTTACTTTGTAACCCAACATTGTCTTTTCTTACCCCTAATACAGTGTCTTCATAGTAAATCTGAAGGTGCAGAGTTCTAAGCAAGGTTCAAAATTTCAACATTAAACCAATTATTATGTCCCACTAAAGAAGGACACTCCGTCCCCAAGCGTGAATTCACTGTGCGAATCTAAGATCCTCAGTGTAAGCAGCCAGCTGACTCTCACAGCACAGAGAGACGATCTGATCGATCCGATATCTGATCTTATCTTTCTTGAGCGGAAGTGGAAGGTTAAGTCCAGAGGCCTGGCAGGTTTCCTAGAACGTATCTTCATATGTAGCAATATTTTTATAAAATTAATATGAAAAACTTCCCGAATGTCAGAGAAGGGTCTGCAAAACTCCACTCCTTCATCAAACTAATAAGATCACTAGCCATATCATCTTTTTCAGAACTCTGAAAATTAACAAAAAGCTTACAATGATTCGAGAAATACTCATTCAAGAAAAGTGGCAAACTCTATAATGTTTCAGTCTGCCCTGTTCCCAGCCTCCTTCTGGCTTTAAAAATGAGCAATTTTGCAGTGTTAGTAGTTTTGGGGTTTTTTTTGTTTTTTTTTTTTAATTAAAAAACAGCACCACAGTAGCAATTAAAGGGGCCAGCAGGGTTCAGTGAGCCTCAGGAAGTCTCCTTATGTCAGTTGTACCCAGCTCTGTCTTACGGGCTCTAGCAGGACTGATCAGGAAAGAATGATACAGACTGGAAAGAAAGAAGTAAAGCTACTTTTGTGAGTGACATCTCTGACACATAAAACTGAGGTGGCCACACACGATCAGGAAGTTTAGCAACATGGTAGGTTACACAATCAGTTGTATACGACGTACTGCAGTGAATGACCTGAAAATGAGATTAACAATCACATTTATAAAAACATCACAAGAATAAAATACTTAAGAACAAAGATAACGAAGAAATCCAAGACTTGTACACTCAAACTACAAAATATTGTTGAAAGGGATTAAATAAAATCTAAATAAATGGAAAGATATTCTGTGTTCATGGATTGGAAAACTTAAAACTGTTCAGACAACAGAGCTCTCCAGTCTGATCTACAGATTCAGTATAATCCCATCGAACTATCAACTTGCTTTTTTTTTTTTTTACAAAAATTGGCAAGTTGGTCCTAGCATTTATATGAAAATCCAAGGGACCTAGAACAGCTAAAAGAATCTTAAATTAGAACAAAGTTGGATGGCTTATCTTTTCTGATTTCAAAATCTTACTACAAAATTACGCTAATCAGGACATCACAGGACTGACAAACATATAAGTGAATGGAAAAGAACTGAGAGTCCAGAAATAAACTTTCACATGTATAGTGGATCGACTTTTGCCAAGTGTACCAAGACTACGCAATGGGGAAAGAACAATGTCTTCAACAATTGTGCTCTAGATGTCCTCACACTATACACAAAATAAACTCAAGAATAAATCAGAGGCTTAAAAAATAAGAGCTAAAACTGTAAAAAGAACTCTTTGGAAAAAAGCATAGCAGTAAATAGTACTTACCTTAATTTAGGAACCCATTTCTTAGATCCGAAATTCCCATAACGTAAGGAAAATAAGCAAATTTAACTTCACTGAAATTTAAAATTTTGGACTTCATCAATAAAAGAAGGACACCATTGATAAAAGCAAAAGACAATTCACAAATTGGGAGAAAATATTTGCAAATCATGTCTGATAAGGAACTTGTAGGCAGATTACATAAGGAATACTTGTAAGTCAACACTGAAAAGACAAATAACCAACTGAAAATGGGTAAAAGATTTTAGTAGTTTCCTAAAGAAGAAACACAAATCACCAAAAACCACATCAAAATATACTTAGAGTATTATTTCTCATGGAAGTGTAAATCAAAGCCACAATGAGATGCTACTTCATACCCACTACAATGGCTAAAATAAAAATGTCAGAAAAGTATTGGTGAGCACGCAGAGAAATTTGAACTCTCATGTACTGCTGGGGAGATGGAAATTGCTGAAGCCACTTTGGAAAGCAATTCCTCAAAAAATTAGACAGTTACTAAGTGGCACAACAGTTCTACTGCTAAATATAGAGTCAACAGAAATTAAAACATACATCCACATACATACATCTGGAGTTTGCTTCCAGAAACACCTGTATGTGCTATCTTTCCCCACATTGCCAACTAGAGTTTACAGATAAATAAAATAATTGCTAAGTCAAAAGAGACAGGCTTGGGCCAGTGAGATAGCTCAGCGGCATAAGTGCCTGCCTGGCAAGCGCGAGGTCCTGAGTTCGACTCCCGGTACCCACATACAAAAAAAGGGCCGGTGATATTGCTCAGAGGCACAGGCGCCTGCTGGCAGGCATGCGAGGTCCTGAGTTCAACCCCCAGTACCCACAAAAAAAAAAAAAAAAAAAAGAGAGAGACAGGCTTTTTAAGCTGTTTGTATGAGCACCAAAATATTCTTCAGAGCTACTGCAGATTTTCATACCCTCCCCACTCATAGCATAAATCAGAAGGTTCTCCTCCTTCCTCTCTCCTTCCAGTGCTAGAAGCTGCCAAGCCCTACTGTCCCTGAGACAGAGGTTGAAAGGAAGATCTCCAAGAGTCATTAGTGGGTCACAGTTATCCTCTCAAGAGTGACAAAGAATACATCTACGCGCCTTTTCACGTCCAAGCTCTGTGTCCCAACATGAGTGGGCCTCAGTGTCAGATCTCCCCTTTTCACTGCTGTTCTTGTTCATTTATTGGTTCTGTTATGAGTCATGCAGAGACTGTTCCAAGATTTCATAGATTAGATTTGCTCAAATTCTGCTCGAACAGTGCTGATTCTAGACAAACTTAGCAGGTAAGTAATTTGATTTCAGAGCTGACTAACTTCATTATTCTAGCCTCAAAGAATTAGATCAGACAGGCTGCACTTTAAATCCCAGTTCTCAGTAGTTTTAGAACTTTGGACATATGCCTTTCTTTGCCTCTCTGAGTTTCTGAAAAGTGTAGCTATTCCCTATTTCTCAGGGGAAGGAAGTGGGCGTTACATCCGAAGTCACATCAAGGGTATGGCCTTCCACTGTGGGCCCACATGACATGCTGGTTCCTCTTTCCCTGTTCTTCTCTCCGTGCCCAGAGAGAAGAAAGATCCATGCGTCCTCTTTAGGCCAGGAGCCCTTCCCTGTGACATATGCAGATTTGACATATGCACCCAACCAGCCAGTGAGTTTCCCGTGGGGCGCAGTGATTTGGTTACTTGTGAGTGCGCCAGCCCGTCAGGGAAGCAAACCTCTGGGGAGTTTGAAATCTTCTGCCTCTACTTGGGTGCCTACAAAACCCTCATCAAGTTCAGATGGTTTTCAGAGAGGTCCTCACACTCCTGCAAGCTGTGGGGTGAGGATGAGAGTGACCCAAGCCTCAAAGGATGTTGTGTTTGGAGAGGGGCAAGAGAGGCCAGAGGACAATATAAAGCTGCTTTGCCATCTCCCTGATGGTCCGCATGGAGATTTATCATGATAAAGCGTAGAATACCTCCTACTACTGATCTTTGTTTTCTGTCTCTGTTCACTAGAAGGCAGGCCCTGTAAAGGCAGAGATTTTTAACTCTGTTCTCTCTGCTGGATCCCCAATGTGTAGAACTTAGCTGGGGCTTTTTGACTCTCCAGGAATGTTTGTTGAATGAATGATAAGTGAATGAATAACTCAAGCAGCCGAAGAAACAGGAACAAATGCATACATGTATTTTTGGAGTAGGCAAGAGAGGTCTGGTGGAAGCAGAGGTGAACTTATACAAAATAATGTCTATAAAACGCACAGTATGGCTCCAGACCCCTAGTGGACAGTCAGTAACAATCACGGACTCTGGTTATGATGGTGACGCTGTTGCTATTGTTGCTTCCTGTTCCAGGAAGGTTTCTGATGACCTTGGGACTTGCCCTATGTGTGGGCACGGTTCAGACCAGAAGAGGGTTTGAATTCTGTCCAGAGGCCTAATTCCTAGGCGTGGAAGTATGTAAGCAGCTCATCCAGGAAGAGGGAACAGGCAGCATCCTGATATGAAGGAGAACATGCTGGTGCTAACAACCCTGTTTCACTGCCAGTCATTTTTCTTAAACCTTGCAGCTTGCACTGATGACAAAAATCAGAATGTCCAGAGTAAAGTACATGTTCACCGTGCATGAGGCCCTGGGTTCTAGCCCCAGCACCAGAAAAATAAATGAACAACCAGAAAGCACATTGTCCCCAGCTTTACCCTTTACCATAGCCAGGGCTTTTGGCTCTATTTGGAATATAATGAAACACACAGACATTAAATTCAACAATTTAATTAAGCAAGGAAAGATTTACCAATCAGACAGCCCCCAGAACAAGAATAGACTCAGAGGTGCTGCAGGGCTTCCATACGCCAGGATAACATTCACAGGCAGAAAGAGGGAAGCGGTATATGGAAAGCGAAAGTGAGATGCAAATATACCCGGACTGGTTCAAAGTTGTCCTTTGCCTAATATGAACCTGGCTGCCACAGCTGGCTGCCTCTGGGCCACAGAAGATGGGCTGCTATGAGTGGCTGAGATGTAGCTACTTGTTACAAAAGTAGATTACAGTCTGCTTACCCCTCAAGTTAAGGTACAGTTCACAACTACTTAGAAATATTTAGGCTAAATTTAAACTCTGTATGTATGGAGGCAGCTTTAGGCCAAACTTAATTCAGTTTAACAGTGGTCTGGTCACCCAGCTTCTCCTCCTGCCTACCCCTGCAGCTTGGCCTAGATGAAAGGCACCAGCTGGGCTTCCTTTAGGTTGTATCTCACGCTGTGCATCTGCTGCATTTTCATGTGATCAAAGTGATTCCAACATCTTCTCTCCCCATGTGGAATTTAATTTCCTAACTGCAATTTTATATAGTGTAAAATAAAGTTGCTATGCCTCTGATCTTACACCTGTGCAAGAGCATGGCTCTGAGTGCTGTGTTAGTGGGGGGAACACAGTCCTGGAAGGATGTCAGGTGCTTCTAGATGTACACTGTGACCCAATTCTGACTGCCGTGGGCTTTGATGTTAAATAACATTGGATATCGCTGGAAAGAGAGTGAAGCCAGATCACAGATCTTCTCTCCAACAGAAAAAGACAAAAGTCAGCAAACTGTCTTCATACAGGGGACAGGGACTATCATTCCGTAGCTTAAAAATGGAAAACCATGTTAAAAACTCGGTATTCGAGCTCAGTGAGGCACTTACTCTCCCCCACCTGACAAAAGTCAAACTTAGCAGAGAAGTTTAAAAAGCCCTCTAAAAGTTCTTTCAGTGTGACCCAATTTGGCGATTATGGAGTAAATGGGCCACCACAAAGATGAGGGAAAATCTCACTGGCTGCCCTCTGGCTCTTAGAGTCAAGAGAAAAGCCAGGGTTCATTCTCACGGAAGCTGGCCCTAGAGATCCCAAGAATGCCCCACCATGGCAATAGGGTAAAGGAACAAAGTGGTATAAAACACAGTATGTTGGAACTGGGACTCCATGAGGAAGGCAGTTAACAGCAAGAAAGGCAGAAAGAATGTCAAGGAAATTTTGCCTAATGATATTACAGCCAATGGAGTTAGAATGAGACAGATGGAAATGGTATTGTAAATAGACACACATACATAAGGAGAAGTGAAAGGGGAGGAGGGCCGAGAGCACACAGAGCCTGACAAAAGCAGACAGAGTGAAAATACTCCCAGGTGACAAAAAGAATATTCCTTGTGATCCTTTCACACTAGAGAAAGACTGTATCAAAACTGAATGAATTACAAGATGAGATTAAAATCAATAAGATAAGTTGAAAGAGAGCTTTTTAAAATTGAGTACTAAAGCAACGTTACTAACCAAACTGGTAAATTAATAAGAACAGTGAGGAACAAAGAAGACAAGGAGCTAATGACACAGAAGCAGACAGGCGTGAGATTGTACCTGTGTCTATTACTCACTTTCCTGTCTCTGGGACAAAATACCTGATACCCACAACTTAAAGGAGGAGAAGTTTATTTTTGGTTCACAGTTTCAGTGCATTCAGTCCATGGTTCACTGGCTCCCAGGCAGAACCAGGCAGCACAGCATGGCAGAGGAAAGCTGTTCACCACATGGCAGCCAGGAAGAAAAGACAGAAGGGAGGAGCCAGGGATGAGAATATATCCTGCCAAGTCATCCCAGTGACCCACCCCTCAGACCAGGCCCCACATTTGTACATGACATGTTGAGGGACATTTTAAATCTAAACCATAGTATTTCACCCCTGGCTCCCTAAAATCACATGTCTAACCCATTACTCAAAATACATTTAGTCCATCTCTAAGAGTCACCAAAGTCTAAAGAGTTCCAGCATTGCTGAAAAGTCCAAGTCCAAAGTGTCCTATGAAACAAAGTGTCCTCCCAAGTACTGGGATTATAGGCATGTGGCACCACACCCGGCCTAGCTCTGCTTTTTGTTCTTGATTTTCCTGTAGATCTGGCTAAAAGCAACCAGAAGTACCCATGCCACAGCCTGAATTTTGGGTTGCCTTGAAATTTCTTCCTCCAGAAAAATTAGTCCACCATTCTTAATCTTAGCCTGCTGCGAAGTCTCAGAACATGAGCAAAATGAGACAAATTTTCTGCCAGACTGTAACACACATGGCTTTTACCCAACTGCCTATCAGATCTTTGCTCCCAACTGAAAACTCCTGAGCCTGATCTTTACTATCTGCATTATCAGTATTCTGGTTTTCTGAGCTCTGATCTGTATCACACATTAAACACTACTCAAAGTATTCCAGGGCTTCTCTAGCCTGCATCTCCAAACTTCCAAACTCTTCTGGCAAACCATAAAGGCTTCGGAGATTCCAGGATGGTCAGGTAACACGTGGTCAAGCATAGTAACAGCAGCAGCCCAATTCCTAGTGCCAATTTTCTCTATTTATCACTTTCCTGTCACTGGAACAAATACCTGATATCCCTTAAAGGAGGAGGAGTTTATTTTGGCTCACAATTTCAGAGGGTTGAGTTCATTGTCAGCCAGCTCCAAGGCAGAAGTGGCATGGAAGAAAAGCTTGACAGATGAAAGTGGTTCACCTGTTCACCGTGCAGTGACTGGGAAGCAGAGAAAGAAGAGAGGAGCCAGAGACAAGAACACGTGCTTTCGGTCCACACCTCCAGTGACCTGCCCCTTCAGTCATTCCCCACATCCAAACGTAAGACTTTTGAGGAACATTTTAGATCTAATCTATAACATTCTTCATGAGGAAGAAAATACTTAGAAATTCAAACAATCAGGAAAAAGAGAAAAGAAATGCAGGAGAGGTAAGGAAGAGACAAAATATGAGTAACTGGTGTCCCTGAGAAGAAACTCCACAAAGGGGACAAAATATCTTATTAAAGATAGGAATAATAGTCACAAATAAACACATCAAAAAATAGGCTGTAACTATGAGACATTGCAAAAGTAAAAAGAAAAAAATGTCAGCTCACAACATGAACCAAAAAAAAAAAAGTAGGCTTAGAGCAAGACATAAAATGAGAACACAAATGATTAAATTAGCAAGTGTTGTCTTATGTATATTTTACCACAATAAAAATTTTTGAAGGAAAAAAGAAGCCAGGATGGAGTATGGACTAAAAAATTCTGAAGGAAAGGAAAAATTGTTCTCCTAGCCATGTTTTTCTTTGATGGTAAAGGCAGAAGATAATCTGGGAACATCAGACATTTAGGAAAAGAACATCTATAAGAATTTTTCAGGGAAAAGGGAGAGGCAGAAGTGTTCAATAATAAAAACTATCAAGCAAGCAAAGAAAGTGAAATAAATACCGTGCCAGGAGATTAAAAGCTGTTATAAAAAGAACTCACAGGTATCAAATCCACCAAATATGGAAAAAGGCTAAAAACCAATAGGAGTAACGGTTACAAAACAGAATGCAAGGGCTATTAACCTTGACAGAGTACATATTTTACATATCACCAACAAAATTCAAGAGAACTGGTAAAACAAAGGATAGGAAAGCTGATAATAGAGTTAATTAAGGTTTTCTGAAATTGAAACACAGAATTAAAAACAGAAAAGCTCCAACCCCTTAATGTTTTCCATATTCTTGTTCTTAACTTTACAGGGCCCTTTTACAACATAGAATCTTTCATGGCGAGGTAACATATATTTCAAGATCAGCAATTCCTTTCATTTAAATATCACTTGATTTTCTTCTCTTGAAGAAAAGTTAATAAAATACCTTTATATTGAAAACAGTAGGTGCCCCTAATCCCATTTTATTGAGGGGACTTCTTTGCTCAGCTCTGCTTATCCCCTTCCTAGTTTCTGCGTCTGAGGCGAGGGCCACCCACAGCTCAGCTGGTTCCTGAAAGCCGCTGGGAACACGGTAATTTTTTTTCATTTTTTACATTATTTCCATTTTTATCATAAATAGGCTTTCTGCTTACCAAATCAATACAATTTGAGAAAGATGAATACATAAAAAGAAGGAAAATCTCTAAAAAGTAGGACTGAGACAATTTTCTGTAACACTATACTTTTTTCCTCAGATTTGCAGGACAGGGTTTAATTCTGTCCTGGTGCGAAAGCGGACCTTCACAGCCACCATTATAATTCCCTTCTCTCAAGTCACCAAGCACATTCTTTTGAGTTGATGTGAATTCTTAAGCTCACTCTAGGTCAGGGTACTGGTGGAACCAATAGCTGAAGAGGGTTGCAGCTAAAATTCAGGTCATGGCCTCCCAGAAAATAAGCTTAAAAGCTGAGGGAGGAATCAAGTATTTCCTTGCGTGCTGCCTTACCTGAGCTCGGGTGTCTGAAGTCATAAAGTCGCAGTGACTCGGGGCCCAGGACCAGCTCTGGGCTGATTCAGCATGTCCTGACTGGAGAAAGGCGAGTTCCCTGAGCCTGGGTCCAGGAGGAAGTATGCTTACCCCAGCCAGAACCCCGGCACGAGCAGGCTCCATCCTACAAAGACTCGTTCCGGCCTCTCCTTGCTGCGTGTCTGACACCTCTCGTTGACCCTAAGAGGTCAAGAAGATCAAACGCAGAGTCAAATGTAAGGAAACAGACTGCACCTATTTAGCTGAGAAAGCTGCAAAAGCCACGTGGTAAAAATCACATGAGAGGAAGTCTGAACAGACCCATGTGTATGGGTCCATCTGCTATGGAAATCATTTGTACAGTGTGTTTCATTTTTTAATGTGTGAAAATAAAGAAAATTAAAGGATTTCTGTACAAACTGCAAAAAAAAAAAATTGTGTGGTAGAGGAGAGGTAGAGTTGGTTTCAGCGTATCTCTTAGCCCATTTTGCGCTGCTATAAGAGAATGCCACACACTAGGCAACTTAAAGGAACAGAGATTTGTTTGGCCCACATTTTGGAGTCTGGGAAGCCCGTGCACCTGGTGAGGGATCGCTTGTACATCATCCCATGGCAGAAGGGGAAGATAGAGGGGAAGGGGAGCGGCCTCACACCCCCGTCAGGCCCCCACACCTTTGTACTGGGGATTAAGTTTCAAAGACTAGAACTATGGGAGACGTTCAGACCTTGCCTCTGTAACCCTGTAAACTCGTCCTGTTGAAAGCAGTTCACTCTCATCAGAGGCTTCACTTGCCGTTTCTAATTACCACGGTCAACGGGGGTCCAAATATTTTAAATGGAAAGTTGCAGAAATGAGCAATTCCTAAGTCTTAAATTATGTGACATTGTGAGTAGCATGATGAAACCTCATGCCATCCCACTCCATCCTGCCCTGGACAGGAGGCATCCCTTTGTCTTTATGTATGCTAACAGGCGCATTAGCCACCTAGAAGCTGTCCGGGTTATTAGACTGGCTGTCAGGTACCACAGGGCTTGTGTACAAGCAAGCCTTATTTTACTTAATAGCAGTAACAGCACTCAAGAATTTAATAATTTATTCGCAAAATACTATAGCTTCTATCATTTGTTAATCTTCTATGCCAGGTTCCCTCAGTTTTTCTTCTGCATTTTCTGTTCCATTTGAATTTAAGAAATCCAGTAGAGATTCTGTTGAAATTTTCTGCAAGTTAATGGAAAGAGAGTGCATTTCTTTAAATACTAAGTTTTCATCCAAATACATAGTACCTATTTATTTAGATTTCCTCTAATGTTATTCCCTTATACTCTATAATTTTTGTAATTTTCTCATTCTACATCTTGTATATTTCTTGCCAGGTTTTTACCTAATTATTTTGTGTTTAAGTTTGCTGAATGCATGAAAATTATACTTTCATTTTAATTTTCTAACTGTTTACTGCTGATCCATAAGAAAACATTCTACTTATACTTCATTTATATTTGGCTGATGGATCACATTATTTATTTTCTTGGATACCCTTAGTATATAGATGTGTGCAAATGTTGCTGCTCATTTCCAACACTATAATTCATTTAAAATATTCTGATTTGTTCTTTAGCCACCAGCATAACGATGATAGGGGAAATTCTCATCCCGTTCCTGGCTTAATACTAATGTGCTACCATTAAAGTAACCATGTGGCTCCCTCAGCTCCCTAACTTTTTTCTTCCTCCGGACTGAGTGCCTTGACAGCTGTGTGACCCGACCAGCTGTGCACCTTCCCTGCAGATGTGAGTGGAAACTGGGCCCTGGATGTTCTGATAAAGTTGTTTAGGCTGTTGCTGAAGACAGCGAGAGATCAAACGTATTACCAAACCATGGAAACTCTCTGCAGACCTGGGCCGGATTCCTTAGACCCTCCCCTCCCCCTCTTTGCAGACACGCCTGAGTGGAGCCCCTCCTCTCTCGCTGTCTGTTGCTAGGACACGGACGCCCTCTGCATGTAAATTCCTCTAATAAATGCTTTGGACTCATCGCTCTGATATTTACTGCTTTTTTCTTTGTACTCCCAACATTTTAGCCAAATATATAGTGGTCAAGTGATTGTTTCTCCATTAATGTTCAGCATAGTGAACTATCTACAAATTTTCCTCATCTATACCTGAAAAGGCTTTTAATGCTGATTTTATCACCTTTCATGTGCCAGGGACAATTGCAAATATGGGACATGTACACATCATTTTATTTGTTTCCTGCTAATGACATATTATATTTGTTATGCAATAGTGCATCTAATTTGTTGATATGTTATTGGAAATTTTTACTGTGTGTTTTAAATTGTCTTTTTCTCCCCTGTTCTCATCCAGGGAGTTTCTCCACCTTGTGGAATAAATTGAGAAGCTTATCAGTCATTTTCTATGCTACATGATTTGAAAATTTTTATTAATATACAGTTGTCTTTTCATTGAAGACTTGGCTTTTTGGTTCTCCCATAAAACTGTCTAGACACATGGACTTTTTAGGGGTACATTTCTTACTGCTTTTAAAATTCCATATATGAGTTTTCTATTGTTCCTAAATTCAGTTTTGATCTTTACATATTCCTGGAAAACCATGTATTTTATGTATCATTTTTAAATTAATATAAAGATTTATATGTCTGAAATGTTAATATCTCTTCCATATCTGTAGTCTGTCAGGGTAAGTTATTCTTAGAGTTTTCTTTTTGTTACACTCAGACCTAGAAAGTTGATCTATTTTATTGGTCTTCTTAAAATACCAGCTATAATTTTATTGTTGTTTTAATTAATATTAGAAATTTTGTCTCTATTGGAATTTCTGTCCCTAATTTATTTCTCTTACTAAAACTGTTTACATTTTTAAACAGCCTTTATCTTTTTTGTGTTTTTAATTCTAAGTGAAATATGTTTATAGGTATTATAACTATGGCTTTCTAGTACCTGGTCTTATAGTGTGTACCTGGAAACTGTGTTTCCATTGCATGAATTTCTGATTCCTGTTTCCTCTTCTAGAATTATAATTTTTACCCTGGAGTATCTCAGGTAGAAAGTGATGAAGCTGTGTCTCTGGTGGTTCTGTGAATTGCTGTGTCTGTCAGATCCCCAGGCACCTGCACGCTGTCCCCATCCCTGCCTGGTTACTGTCCCAGCCAGTGGACGTGAGCAGGTCCACTTCATTTTGTCTGATATTGCAAGGCCACCTTTCTTCATTCTAATGTTTCCCATTATTCTTTCACTGGCTTATTATTTCCAACTTTCACTGTGTGCTTTCATTTTTGATATGTTTCTTATAAATTTCAACCTGACATTCTTTATCTTTTAATTAGGATTTGCCTTATTCATATTAATAATGGTAAATGATATATGTGGACTCATTCTTGTGATCTTATTTAATGCTTTTACTTCACAAATTTTTCTAGTATTTCTTTTTATCATTTTTGCCTTTATTGAACTAATCCTATTTTGTCTGTCAAGTTTTTATTGTTTGTGTTATTCAGACTTTATTCAGCCAACTTCCATTCTCTAGTGGTCACATTCGAATTGTAACAGTGTCGATTTTGTTCCATTAATGTCTAAAGAAAACCAGCACCCTTCAATTCTAGATGTGCATTTCACAATCTTTCTTATACTCAGCTCTGGGTTTTGATGGTTTGTTTAGCAGTCTTTTTTAATCATCATGTCTTTCTCTAGGATACAGTCCCTCTGGAGAAGACAGAGTCCTTCTGTGCTGCTGCGCATCAGAAGCTTTTTCATTTGTCCTTCCTGGTTGAATGTGAGTTTGGCCGAGGGCAGAATTCTCAACTCGTCATTAGAAATGTCCTCACAAAGTGTTTTTCCACTGTCCTCTTGCATCTGGTCTTGCCAATGACGAGTCAGTTCTTTCTGCATGGATGTCAAGTCTTTGGAGTATTTTTAAGGTATTCTTTTTATTCTGGAAATTCCTTGTTGATGTCTCCAGTGAGAAGGTTTTCCATGTTCTTGCCTTTTTTGCACTTTCACACACAGAGCATGTCCTTCTACCTTCTCGTCTTGAGTCTCATTTTGTGCCATTAGGAAACTTAGTCATCCTTGTCTCTTAAATTTTATTTTTATTGCTTTCACCATTTTTTCCTATTGTGCTCTTTTCTCCAGATAGTCTTATGTGGCATCTCCAGGTCATTCAGACAATCTTCAGCTCTACCCATTCTACTCTGCAACCATATATTAAATTTTTTATTACCAAGGCCATGGTTTATCATTTTATTTTCATAGTGCTCTGTTTTTGTTCCATGGAAGCAGTTATTTTCTCATCTCTTAAAGATATTGATTGGACTTGTTTTCAGGCCTTACATTTTGTGCTCTAAGTCTTTTTCCTACCCTCTTTGTGGAGGATCAGGGCTTTGCTGCAGGATGAAGATGGATACGCCAGGCCCTCCCTTCCCAACCTGGGCTCTTTGTTCTTCCTAGAGGTCACCAGCCCTACAGGAAAGTCCCTGCCTCTCAAGACCAAGCCCCACACTCATCACGCCACCAGCAGGGAGGAAATGATGGTTGTCACCGCTTGGCAAGAATTGGTGGAAAAAGAGACTGTCGCCCCCATGTGCTTCTCACATGCTTCATTCTGTCACACATGGAAACAGGGTCTCTCCAGCTGCTTGTGCCTGCCATGTTTGAAACTAGAAGATTCCTAACAATTTTCCTCTCTTTCATTCTAGATCCCCTAAGTATCCATTTTGGACTATAGTTTTCTTTGTTAAATTGGTTCCACTTATATTTTATGTTGTAAGAATTCCTCCATGTGGCTCTGTTAGAGACAGCATCCTCTTGTCAAAAGTATTGCCTAAATAATCTTTGTTAGATATATTCATTTTATGGTTTCCCAGGACAAGGTAACAGAGAAGTTGGTACATATGACAATCCACCTTGATCTAAATCCTCTGCCTCAAGAAGAGGAAAATGAGGAATGAAGAAGTCATAGATTTTGGTCCAGACCTTACCACCCAACAGTTGGAATGGAGCCTGCACGTCAGTGGTGCCACAGCCTCTGTTCTCATCCCACAGCGCAAAGGCCGTGTGCCTGATGCTAGAGGGCAGTCTTGGGTGCATGGAAATGTGTGTGGACTCTCGGTGTGGTTGTTACTGGGAAGAGCAATTGGTGATTAACAGTAACTGTAGAACTAACTTCTGAGAAAGTTCTCTTTAAATAGAGCAGGCATGGAAGGACGTGGCCACGATGCCAAGCTCAGCATTGAATAGAAGCACCCTGGGAGTTCAGGGGCTGCTCTGGGCAGACAAGGAAAAGAACACACACACACGGGCACACACACACTCACACGCACACATGTACGCACACACGCACCTTCAGAAAGCTAAGCTGGGGCGAGGGGCTCGCACATCTTTCCACATCTCCGGGTGTAGAAGAGAGCGACTCTGGATAGAGCGTATGGCAGGCATGGGCTGACTGCTGTTCTTTGGTAGAGCCAGAGAGAGAACACACGCAGAGTAGGTGTGCACACACACCTAGGCACACGTGGGTCCATGCAGGCACACAAGTGCACACACATACACACCAAGAAAGCAACACAGACATTAAAGTATGTATTTAGAAGCCAGAGTCGTGGGGAACAAATTCCCAGAAATTGACTCTGAGGTTGGTGGAGGAATGTGAGGCATGACCTGCGGTGGGTAAAATGAGGCTTGGGTGATTGTGTGTGACTCCCACACTCGCTGCTCCAAAGGACCAGGGCCCCCAGGTTCTGGGTTCATGGGCCATAAAATACTGAAGTTCCCCTTGGGATATCAGAGTCCACCTAGAAGTCAAGGACATGGGAAAGAAACTACTGTCTGTTGGACATCTGCTTGTGAGGCCCAGAGCCAGGCATTCGTCTTCAGACCTCACTCCACTTGCTCACTAGCGCATGAGGAAACTGAGGCTCTGGGCTCTGAAGATCATCTTGCCTGCACCAGCTCTGAAAGGGGCACTGGCAGGGAGAGCAGGGCACCTGGATGCTCTGCGTCCTTATGGCAGCACCCCAGCTGCAGCCTAACCCTGAAGCGCACACAGCCACTACCACATCCCTCAGAGCAAAAGGCACACTGATGTGGGTTGCGGGGCCTTTGGAAACTTCCAGTTGCAAATCAAACTGTGATTTAATGGAAAAGTTATTAGAGAAATCTTGACTTTCAATAATGAAATAAAAGTTTACGAAAGTGGCACAGTTGATTGTCCTCGGAATGAATAATAATTTCCATTTAATTACAGAGGCAGTGCTCAGCATTAGAGTAGCGCCAATTAAGCTACCTGTTTCTCCTCCACTATATTTCAGGGATTTGTGGCCCTAAAAGATTCATCCTAGAAGGTACGCATGGTTATAGCGATTTAAATGGCACCTACTATCTCAGTCAACTATTAAATGCCTGCCCTGTGTGAAAGATCAGGGTGCACACAGCCCAAGAGAACAAGACATCTCTGACTCGTCCCTTCCAGAACGCTAGCCTATTTCTGCAGAGAAGAATGTGATTACTCCAGTCCCGCAGGCCTAGCACATATAAATGAGCAGTCAGGAAGAAAGGTGTCAGCATGGAGTGGGGTCTTCAAGGAGGGCTCATGGGGGATCTGGGACATGAAGTTTAAAAACTGATCTGTGTAAAATACAAGTCCATGGGTGATCCTGCCCCCAGTTAAAAGCCCTCTAGTGACTGCCCTGCCTGCGGGCATGGCAGGACCTCTGTAGTGTGATGGCAGAGTTGCTCCTGGACTGTATCCTGTCCAGTCGCATCTCATCTCTTCACCCACCAGCCGCCTTATCCCAGCAACACCAAACCCATTTCAGTGCTTGCCCACACAACGATGCTACTTCCCCAAATCTTCATATTATTCCTTTTGTACGATCTTCCCTTTGGCTCCCTACCCGAGCTTGGCTAATCCTCGGCATCCTTTACCCCTAGTGAAGGGAATCAGCACGTGACCGCATCTCTAGTGCCCCCACTTGATGCTACATCATGAGCCTCACCCCTGACTCAGCCAACTCCACACCCCTTTAATGACTGGATAGGGTTCAAAGCATCTCATTCACACTGCTGTAGGCTACAGGCTTGAAGGCAGCTTCTCAGCCAAGATTAGCGTCCACACGCTGAGCCTCCTGCATCAGAGAAGCTCTTCGTGGCCATGCGAAGCCAGCACGTGGTGTGGCGCTTCCGGGAGACACAGGTCTACTCGGCCCTGAGCTTTGTTTGGAGGCAGCATAGGTGATTGGAGGCTCGGCTATGTGGACACCTTGGATGGACCCTGTACACCTTAACAGTTGGGTTACGCGGGAAGGACACTTCTTTGCTTCTCAATGTAAAATGAGAGCAGGAGAATCGACTGCCTCCCAGGGCGGGTCAGCGACCTGCTAAGGACGTAATCTCTGCCCAGCACTGAGGAAAATAGCAGCCCCCTCTTTCTGGTTCAGGCCTCAAGGATGAACATGGCCAACTGACCAAAGAGTCAGGCCACATCCACAAATGGGCTTGCCACTGATACTGACCCTCAGGGACTGGGGAGTGTAATTTCTTGTGTTTACTGCGAGAGTCCGTCCTTTCTCTTTCCATATCTCCTTGTCCTCAAATTCTGCCTGGCACCATCTTGTGGCCCAAATGGGAACTGCAGGCTGGAGCTTGGCTCTCCTAGGCAGTGGGACAGAGCGGAGCTGTTCTGCTGCACCCCGTAGAGCCGTTCTAGATGTTAGTGAGGTTAAACTTGGTCGCAGGCTTCTAAGGATGCAAATGCCAAAGCCCTTAGTTAGACTTTGCTGAATCAAGCCATGTTTCTAAGGCCACCCTTGGCTGTTGGTCTCAGGGTAGATGGTTCAGGCAGCCCAGCTGTCTGGGGATAGAGGCACCAGGAAGGACAGGCCACCAGCACTTTGGGTCCCATCCATCCGGTGATGCGGAACTCAGGAGAGATGAGCAATCTCCCTTGCCGACATCCTCCCACATGCCCAACCCCGTCACTCTGCAGATACATTGCATCCGCGTCCTTTGGTAACACGTGGTTCTTCGATGTCTGAAGTACGGAATGGGTTTGCCAACCCAGGCAACCCATCTGAGCCCCAAAATCATCCTCATGAGGCAGAGAGAAAGGCAGGAGGGAGACCAAGACATGGAGGAGGCAGACACAGCCTAGAACTGAGTGTCTCCCCAAGTCTGTCTTGAATTCTAGACCCCCACATCCAACACCCCCATCTCTACATGGCATCCAAAAGGCCACGTGCCTAGCTGAATTTACCGATAGCCCCAGACCTGAATCCTTCAGGGTCCCTGGTTCATGACACAGCACCACCCTGTACAAATGTCCAGGCAACTTGGGCTCTCTGAGAGCAGGCATGGACACTTGTAACATAGAATGCCTTCCTGTTTTTTCAATAATCCCAGAACCCTGAGCTGGATCAAGGTGACAGTATTCCCAGGCAAGCATTTACATTTGCCCAGACACTTGGCAGTGAAGGATGACCCTGAAATAGAATCCAGCAAGCAAAATTAAGCAGTCACCCCTGAGAAGCTGCTCTTTCTAGAATAAAAGGAAAAGCCCCAGAAAGGAGTCTGTCCTCCCTTCTCCCCATTCCATGTGCTACTAACCCGGGGCCTTCCAGGAAAGGACCATCCTTCCCCCTGGAACAGCAGGCCTGAGACAAGGCCTCCATTGAAGACCATGGAATGGAAGGCTAGGAAGAGCCAGGGCCCAAGGGGCCCACCGTGTTTGAACCCTGCACTGCAAGTTCCGCAACACGAAGCACGCATGTGCTGTCTGCAGAGCCTCAGGCTTGGCTTTGATGCTGTAGGAACCCAGGACATGCACAGCTGGTCCTTCGCCCTCATCCTTTTCCTCATCCAATGCTGCTCTGCAAATCTCATCTACCCCTTCTCCCCATGAGCTGTCACGACCCAACAGCCTGTTCACTCTCACTAAGTCACCACACGGTAGACAGAACTGTGCCAATTACCAGAATCAAACTGAGGTCCCTGGTGTCAAACCCCAAGAAAAAACTCATAGAGCCCCCAGGTCAGCAGAAGATCTCAGGGCACCTCTGCCTGATGACCAGAACTACCGTAAGACTTTGCCAGAACCACAGCCTTGCACAAAGGTCTGGTGCAACTTTACACGAAAAGTACTTCAAGGACAGTGCTCAGCTGCCTGATGACCAGAACTACCGTAAGACTTTGCCAGAACCACAGCCTTGCACAAAGGTCCAGTGCAACTTTACACGAAAAGTACTTCAAGGACAGTGCTCAGCTGCCTGATGACCAGAACTACCATAAGACTTTGCCAGAACCACAGCCTTGCACAAAGGTCTGGTGCAACTTTACACTAAAAGTACTTCAAGGACAGTGCTCAGCAGCTGCCAATTCACCCTTGAACTGGTTAGAACTGGTTATGGATTTTGCAGCAATCTTTTTTCCAAAACAACTCACATAGCCTTCCTCATTTTACCTTTAAAACTCAAGTGTTCCTTTATCTTCCCGAATACGCCCAGTTTACTGTGGTCTGTGTATTCCCATTGTAATATTTATTCCTGATTAAATTCACTGTCTTTGGAGACTCTCTCTCTCTTCTTGTCACTCAAGCAGACAGCACATGCATGCTTAAGCCATTCCCAAATTCAGTCCTGATCACACAGCCCCTCCACTTCTCTCTCCTCCACTCATGCACTTCCTGAATTCCTGGTAATGCAGCCCTTCAGCCCAACACCTGGGGAGCTGATGGCTGGGCTGACCCTCTCCTCCAGGGAAGGCTTTATTCCTGGAGCCCTTTTTGCTTAATAGGACAGATAGCCCCAGAAGCATAGCCTATGTGGTTGTGAAGATCTACACTAGGGCCCCCTGCTAGACTTCTTCATGCACCATGAACACTCAGAACCTGGGAAGGTCAGGTTTTTCTCACCCATAGAAACCACGATTCCAAATCCACGGGACAGTTGGCACATTTGGACCAGGGAGCACATATTTCCCGTCACACTGGTTGGTGGAAGAGGTTGACTGTGGTCAAGGACAAGGGGACGAATGAGCTGGCAGAAGGCTGAGACTTCACTGGGAGTGTGATCTGGTTCCTCGGAAGGTCCGGGAGGGAAGAGGTCCTTTCGCACTTGCATGGTGAGGGCTTTTCCTCCAGAAGGAATGCTGTGCTGCAAGAGAAAAGATAGCAAGTGGGGAGTGTGGATGGATTCAATTCCTGGGCTGCTGACTCAAGGAAAGGACTGGGCAACCCTGCTCCTCTCCTAGGCCCCACTTACGACACACAGAAGAAGGGGTGGAGTGGCTGAGCTCCAGGATCCCATCCAGGCCTGCCAGTCCCTTGTTCATGAGCACACTCAAGACCCATTTTTATGAAGGCTTTAAGACCTAGGGCAGTCAGAAGAAATGAGTCAACCAGTGTTGAGCAAGAGCTGGCAGCGCCCAGCCTGGCACTCTATCCCTCCTGCAGCACTTGGAGCTGCACCCAGCTGTGCACCGTGTCACCTCAGACACTGCATCAGCAGTGAGGCATTGCCCACACCTTGCCAGAGAAGCCAAGCAGGTGGAGTCACAGGTACTACAAACAAAAGGAGCCTTCCAGACACAATCCTAATACCTGAAATAAAACAGCCAGACAAGCAGCCTGGTCCCTAGCTTGGGTCAGAAAACAATTACCTGCGCTCGAGATACATCTGAACAGCAGGGCATCAGGTCCCTTCAGGGGTGGTCTTAATTATATACAAAAGTAAAATATGACTTCTCCCATGAAATATGGGCCAAATCCATTGGAAACCAATCCTGGCATGTGCTGGAGGCATCCACTGAAGTGGGCTGGAAAGATGCTGGGCTCTGAGTCACAGTGCTCCCTTCCAGAACCTTCTTCCCAGCAAGGTCCAGATGCTTGCATCAGACTCCCAAGCGGAATGGCAGGTGAGGAGAAGGCGGAAGTGAGGAAAGCCTGGGAAAGCAAACGCTGCATTAATAAACGGGAAGGAAATCCAGCGCCGGCGATTAACAGATTGCAGCCCCTGGAACCGCCTGTGAGAAGGATTCTAAGTACAGGTCCTCAAGGACCCACTTTAATAAATTGATAAGGCCTATTTTCAATTAGCTCAGCATTTGTATAACAACAATTAATTTCCTTAAAGCCCTCAGACTAACGTTGCCTTTTTAATGAGGTTAGTTGCCCTTTCTGGAGTCTTTTTCCTGCTTAACCGTGCCTGGCAAATGCTTTTTGTCACACCCCAGGACACTGTGTTGTGCCAGCTTGTTCTGCATTCACATTGACTTCTGCAACAAACATCTGCAGAGGGCCTGGAATAGCTGGGCCTCGGAGGTGGAAAGGCCAGGATTACTAACCGTGTGTGTGACTGTCCTGGGACAGGCCCTAAGAGCAACAGAATCAACACCTGGTCACCATGGCCAGGGCTCTCTGCCAGCCGCTGAATCGTCACGCACTCTGCGTTGAAGAATTTGACCGGCTACTTTCTGTCGTGTACTACCTCGCTCCCTCAAGATGCTATCTATGCCAGTACAGATGGAGCAACACTAATCTGAAAATACAAAATGTTCTCAATCCAAAACTCTTGAGCAGTAACAGAGTGCCACAAGTGGAAAAACCCACACCATGGAACTTTGCTTCATGCATAAAATTATTAAAACCATTGTATAAAATTACCTTCAGGCTATGTATATAAGGTCTGTATGAAACATAAATGAATTCCTGTTTAGACTTGAGTCCTATCCTCTAGATACTTCATTCTTTATATGCAAATATTCCAAAATCTGAAATCCAAACATTCCTGGTCTCAGGCATGTCAGACAAGAGATATTCAACCTACAGTTAGCAAAGCGAGACTCGGACCCCAGCAAGGTCTTATGCAAAGCATTCTCCCAACTCTCCTCCAGGTATTCCCGTTTCTATAACCAGGTTCCACACCGGAGACCACACAAGAAAACCAAAGCAGAGATGACTAATGACCTCCACGTACGCAACTTCCTTCTAACCCTTTCACTAAGGGTTGCCACCAGCTAAAAATTGTCCATAGCACGTTCAGTGGGAGCTCATGTGAGCTTCGTATGGAACGGAAGCAGCAGCGTGGAGATGTGTGACCTCCAGAGCATTTCCTCGGAGGAAGTTGCTTCCACTCTACAGTACTTACTTCTTTCCCTTTTCTCTCGGGCAGGACTGGGATAAAGTGTGTGGAGCAGGAGGCACCTCAGACCATACAACGAAGACAGGCTCAGAGACAGAAGGGACTTGGGTCCCTGCAAGACCTTGATGAGCGAAGATGCCACCCACCTGCCGCCCACTGGCTCCTTCTTTTATAGGAGGGAAGCACAGCCCTCGCATTTCCTTAGGTCCCTGTCATTTGGTCTCTGCCACAGCTTCAGAACTGATGAAGAACTGGGGTTTGTGTACAAGGAGTCACTGCTCATGGGCTTTCTTCCCTTTGCCCCTGCAGAACAGGGCTCCACATCCTGAGACCTGCCCCTCGGCTGGTAACCCACATAGACGACAGCATCTGGCTTCCAGTTTGCCTACTGGGCGAGAGGTCCTGGCAGGTGATGGAAGAGAGGAATGAGTCCCCTGCCTGGAGGCTTCAGGGCCTGCGCTGTGTTCCTTTACCTAAAGTCACAGCTTCCAGTGGTCTAACTGTGGCCCCTCTTACTGCTGAGAACTTCTCCCCTTTTCCTTCAGGACCAGAGTGGGAACAATGTTAAAAGCTCCCCTCTGCTCCAAGGTACCCATCCTCTGTTGGTTTCTCTCTACTTCTCCTTACTCAATGCCTTTACAGAGCTCTCTTCAATACCATGCCATGCTGGCGTTTCCTGCCAGTCCCCTCGCTAGCCGAGCAGGAGAGAGACCAGTGTGCAGTTGCTCCTTCACCACAGGCAGGAGATCTGGGCTATTCTGGCCCTAGTCTTGACCACCAATTGCCGATCAGTGAGTTTGACACATCATCCAGCCCTCTGGGCCTCGGGTCCCTCATCCCTAGGATGGCACTCAGTGATTTCTAACCCTCCTTCCAATGCTGAATTCACCATCACCATGCTTCTAAGAGTCTGGGTGCTTTGGGCTTATTGACTCAGCTCTGCTGGGAAACAGCAAAGCTGTCAGGCCCATTAGGTGGCACTGCCCTTGTTTTTGTCCCTGGGCCTCTAGAAAATGACCCTCCACTAGTTTAGGAAGTGCAGAAGCCCCACACACTTATCCATGGGGATAAATTCTAAGATCCCCCAGTGGATGCCTGAAAATATGAATAGCACTGAGCCTTACATATACTTTGGTTTTCTATACATACAACCTATAATAAAGCAAATTTCTAAATTAGACACAGTAAGAGATTAGCAAGGCCTAATAATAAAATTGAGCAATTATAACAATATACTGTAATAATATGTGACTGTGGTCTTTCTGTCAAATATCTTAATGTACCTTTACCTTTTCATTTAAAGAAAGTAACTTACAGTTTCTTTTTCTCCACTGGATCACTAGCATTTACTGAGAGCTTTCCACCTGCACAGCCACATTCCTGCATCAGCTGTGCAGAGCTCGCCCTCTCTGAAGGACCTCAGTGCCGCGTGTGTAGTGCAGAGAGATCGGGGACTGCGCAGTTGGGTGTGAGGTGCTTCAGAGCAGACCTGGGTTTGAGTCCTGGCTCTCGTATTTGCTGTATGACGTCAAGGAAAGTCCTTTATTCTTCTCAGCTTTGATTTCTCTACTATGGGGTTAACAATAGGACCGACTGTTGGCATCTTTATGGTTGCTTTTGTTATATCTAAGTTGCACCATCATTATTCTCGTGCTTTAGTGCCATTGCTAAGTAAAGTAAGGACTCCTTGACCATGAACGCTGTGGTCCCGCAACAATTCATCTGATAACCAAGACAGCTACTTGGTGACTAACACGAGGGTACTTATACGGTATGTCACACAATCTAAAATTTGTGAGTTATTTCTGGAACTTTCTATTTAATATTTTTTGATTTTGAGGTCGACCTTGGGTAACTGAAACTGCAGAAAGTGAAGCTGCAGCCAAGGGAAGCCACTGCGTGTCCTGGTGAGGGAGTGACCGAGGAAGGACAGGTGTGCTGTGCTAATCAGTGTGCCCACACTTCCACGCCCATGCCCACCAACACCTCCTGGTTATTCATGCCAAGTCACTGGCACTGTCCTCAGCAAGGCAGGGGCTTCAGTCTCGTATGGCCGTTGTCTCAGCACAAGGCCTTTGCCTTTGCTGCCCCAGGTGGAAGCGAGGTGGAGGACTGCACAGGCTTTCTCCCATCCCTGTTCCCAGAATGGTGCCTATAATTTCTGTGCATTTTTAATCGGTGTCAATTAATCACAAGGCTCTCCCTAACTGTAACTTCTGCGTACACAGGAAAGGGGAATGTGAACCAGAACCTGCTGAATGTGAGTCTTGGCTTGGTCCAGGCCCTACAAGCAGCAACTGTCCTAGCCCTGGGGGTGCAGGCTGTTCTCCCCCGAGTGGAGCCACCTGCCTCCAGCGCGGAGGTGGGCAGTGGAGGGAGGCCCAGTCACTGGGGCTCACTTTCCTGGCTCTCTCAGGCCCACCCAGCCCCATGTCAGAGGAAGTAAAAGATGGTTCCTGTCCCTCCGGGTCCCCCATGAAATTTCCGAGGCTATTTTTCTGGCAGGATTAACATCAAGGGCATTACCTCCTGCCCTTCAATTTCTCCAAGGCCAAACACACATCTACGTCTCCAGAAAGAGCCTCCTCCCCTCAAAAACTATGATCTCATCTGGCTCTGTGGAGACAAATAAAGAAGAGAGAAGCCAATCTGGAGTCCAGCCCTCATTACAGGGCAGAACCATCACGGTGCTCTTGTAGAAAGAGGAAGGGGACCTCACTGGGAGTGTGTGACTGTGCACATCTCAACCGAACCATGAGGTACCTAAGGGGAGGGGAGAGCACGGGAGACACTGCAAAGGTCCTCCCTCAAGCCACTGACCAGTGCTCCAGCCCTTACCACGCCGTGTGGTACTGCAGAAACCCAGCTTCCTTCGGTCCTCCTGCTAGGATCTGCCCCTCTCGCTTGTTTTCCAAGCCATCACTTCCGCCTGGCGGTCAGCACAGGTCCCAGTCCCCAAGGGGATGGCATTGGGGAGTCAGGTCCTTTGGGAAGTGGCTAGGTCACGATATGGATGAGCAGCCTTACAAAAGATACCTGAGAGAGACAGCAAGCAAACACATGGGTTTGCCTCTGGTAAGTGTAAACCTATAAGGCCAGTCAGTAGACAGGAGGGGGGAGGGAGGTTTATGACTTGCAACAAGTAAGAAGAGCAAGAGGGATCATTCCCAAAGCAGTGTCCCCCACAAAGAAAGCAAGGGGCTGTAGCTGGAAAGATGCACAAGTGCGTATTCACACTGAAAAGAAGCAACATAACGTGTCTCGTCATCACGTGTGGGGGGGCGCATTCCTGAGTAGGCTCGGTGTGAGGTCATGCTTCTTCATACATCACACATCAGAAATGGCAGACAGAAATGTCTCCTAGACAAGACCTGAGCACTACAATGAGCACATCTTCCTCTGGGTCACTTAGAAGAAGGTCAGAGTGACTCAGTGATTGGGGTTGGTTTCTTGGGGTTTTCTCTGCAGGCCCTTAGCTGAAACAAACATACACACTGAAGGAGTGCTAATAGTCACTCAGAGGGCCCCAGGACAAGAGCTCTCCCTGAAAGCTCCTGCTAGCAGGCAACAAGAACCCTCACCCAATGCACATTTTTTCATCAGTAAGTTTTTCATCATTTTAACTGAAAATTGTAACATACCTGTTAGTTTATACCTTTTTTATAAGTACTATAGTAATGCTAATTTACTTTCTCCCTCCTGAAAGGAAACCAGTATGCACTTTCTGTCCTCTAGATGTATCCCCTTTGTCCTCTGTATTATTTTGATATAGTATTTTATACATCTTAATCATAAACTCGCTGTTCCCCTCCATGGACGGCTTCACATGGAGCCTGGTTCCCGCTGCCACAGGGCCTAAGACCCAGCTCGGTGTCCACTTCTACACAGCGCTGAAAACCTTCCCGTGAGGACCGGTCCAGCCACTCCCACGCTGGCTGTCCTTTACAGCTTTGAGTCCCTCCCTTGTTTATGCTCCTAGTGATCTCTCTTTCCTGCATTGACGCTCAGGCTTCTTGAATTGTTTCGTCTCATCCGTCTTGGGTAAAGACACTCAAAATTCTAGTAAAGAAAGCAAATTGACATGTCTAGTAAAATGTCTAATAGACGCCTCAATCTCTCCCTGGCCACAACCTGGCCAGTCAGTCTGTTCTGTACCAGAAAATGACACTGACAGTCATCCACTTGCTTGGAGCCTCAGGAAATGAGAGTTTTCAGCTCTGTTTGGTCCAGTGCCAGGACCGGAAGTCTGAGCTCAAGCCATGGTGGCTGTCACTGACCGTGCCATCCACCAGCCTACGTTGCTCCTCTGTCATGAAATGTACCGTATTCATCCTGCTGTTAGGTGACAGGTCCCTCAACCAGTCACCACAATCCCCTGGGCGCCAGCCCAGGATGTGCATTCAAAAGAAGAAGCAAGATCAGCCTGGCATTCCTTAGCACAAGAAACTGTTGGTTCCTAGTAGGTATCACAGCCGTTTATGTAATCTCACTAGAAATCATCAAGCCCTCTGATTTGCAATTTCCTACACCTATTCTCACCTCTTAAAGACTGGTCTAACAGAAACCTGCTTGGCATCTCTGGAAGCCTCCGATTGCTCTGGGCTCTGTCACAGATGTCAGCCCAGTCCGAGGCTGCCATGGTGCTGACCTCCTGGTCCTCCTTTCCCTGCTCCAAGCTGTGGGGCCTCCTTCTTGCCTTCTCATGTGGGCTGGCTGCTTCCCTAAGCATGTTGCACCTACCCGTCCCATTTAGGAGGTTTTGCCTTTAAGAGCAATTGCAGAGGGCCGGTGAGATAGCTCAGCAGCATAAGCACCTGCCTGGCAAGTGCAAGGTCCTGAGTTTAACTCCCGGTACCCACATAAAGGAAAAAAAGGGCTGGTGATATTGCTCAGTGGAACGGGTGCCTGCTGGCGAGCGAGGTCCTGAGTTCAACCCCCAGTACCCAAAAAAAAAAAAAAAAACAACAATCACAGCAATAGAACCGGAAGTGGGGCCCTGTGCTTTCTCTCTATCACCTTCTAACTTGACTCCACATGCCATTAGCAGTTGGACTCTGTCAACAAAATATTTTAAATACTTTTAAATTTTTTAAATATGTTGTCTTCTATGAACTCCTTGTGATCTCTAGCCTTCCTTAGAACTTTATTCCAGATTCTTGCCATGCTGTGGCGTTTATCTTTGGTGACACTGATTCTTTCTTAGCTCCCGTTTCAGAATGTTCTCTTCCTCCTCTGCTCTTGCTGAGTCTGATTTGGGGCTTCTCTTCTTCACCCCAAGTCACCGTGTTGTTTCCCAGTACAACAGGAAGTCCTGGGCTTCCCCGGGAATGGACTCAGACGTTTCTTTATAAAGCTCTGGATTTTAGTGGAATATAGCACTCAGAGGCCACAATATAAGCACTAAGAATACTCACTGCTGTTGATCTGTCATTGTTTCAAGAACTTTTCAATAGACAGAGCAAGTAAACATTTTTAGAAAGAAAAATCATAAATCCAAACTGGTATTCGCAATTTTAATTTAATGCTAGAGTTTTGAATCATCCGTTTTGGTTTTATATTTCTCTTATATGAAAATTTTAGAGGGCCGGTGAGATAGCTCAGTGGCATAAGCACCTGCCTGGCAAGCGCAAGGTCCTGACTTTGACTCCTGGTACCCACATACAAAAAAAGGGCCGGTGATATCGCTCAGTAGCACGGGCGCCTGCTGGTTCACGAGGTCCTGAAGTCGACCCCTGGTACCCACAAAAAAAAAAAAGGAAAATTTTAGCTCCTAGCTACATTAATATATTTACCTATTTGCTTCTTGCACAATACACTTATAGAATAGTGTTACTAGCTGACTTGTGTCCTCCTCTGAAAGTCCATATGTGAAAGCCCCAACCCATCAATGTGACTGCTTTGGACAATAGGGCCTTTATCAGTCAGTGTTTACTAGAGAGACAGATACAACACAAGATACACAAATACATACGAAATTACAAGACTGACATGCAATGGCCGCCCATAGAGTCGGATGAGGAAGCGTGCAGAGGGCGTCTGCACACTGGAGACAGAAGGATTCAGTCCAAGGTCTGCAGCTCACTGCCGTGTCCCCTGCGAGTCTTATCAGGAGGCCGATGGGTCTGCGATGGAAGGCTGAAGAGTTTACACCCGAGGGCTGAAGGACCTGCACCGGAAGCTGAAGAGTCTGCGCCAGAAGCCAGGAGATGACGTCCAAGGCAAAGGCAAAGGCAAAGGCAAAGGCAAAGACCGGAGCTCCTCCAAAGAAACAGAAGCAGATCCGTTCTCCATTTCCCCTTCATACCATCCAGGCAAGGAGCTGCCCTAGGGTGGGTCTTCCACTCCCTAGGATGTGCAATGGCAGGGCCAATTTAGTTGAGCTTCTCTTACTAAGTTGACACAGTCAGTCAACCATCACAGGGCTCTTAAGGGTAAGGCCCTACTCCAATCAGTCGGGCTATCTCATAAGAGGATGAAGAGCCACTGCGAGTGGGTACACCCCGAGAAAAGTTCAGGTAAGGACACAGCAAGGAGGTTCTGCCCTCACACTTGCCTGATGGTTTAGCTGGGCACAGGATTCTAGATTGGAAATTGACTTTTTAAAGTCACTGTTCTACTATTGTCTGGCTTCTATGTCTGATGCATTCTTGATTATTTTGTATGAACCCTCAGGTAGGAGTGTAGATCCTTTATAGATGCTTTTAGTATCTTTCCATTGCTTGTGGAGTTCTGTGGACCCCTTACATTTCAAAACATGTCAGCCCTAGGACAGTTTATCGAATTATTTTATTACTTCCCCCCCATCATTTTCAGTTCTTGCTGAAAACACTGTTATTCTTCACTTGGATCTTCTGATTGAATCATCTAATTTGCTTTTCTTTCTTTGCCTACTTTCTGTCTTTTTTTCCACTTCTTCAGACATGTCTTCTAACACTGCTGAGTTATTTTCCCTTTTTTAATCATCTTTTTAATGTCCAAAGTTATTTTTTTCTCTGCATAATCCTTTGTAAAATAATGCCCTATTCCTGTTTTAGGAATGCAGTATCTCTCTTTACCTCCCCAAGAAAACTGATGTACTTTTGTTTTCTTCTCCCTGCATTGTCTAATTTATTCAAATCCAGTTTTGTTTTGTTTATTTTTCAGGATTTATTTTTTCTTCATCTGTGCCTTTCATATTTCACAATGGTATCGCACTTCCTGAGACCCTTGATTAAGAGTGAGGTAGTGAGAGGAAGATGGAGACTTTCTGTTTCGTAGGTTTATTGTCTGTCTTCTCTATGGGAGGTCTGACTCAGCCGTGTCCTCAGGAAGCCCCTTCGTTCGTCCCTTTCAGCATTTATTTCTTTTGGACCAGGCAGAGCCTGCAGAGAACACTCTCATGTCAGAAGCACCCCTGTCAATGCTGCGGGAGCCCAGTTAAAACAGAGACCCGCGAACAAGCTCCCTGTTGTCCGTGTCACACAATTTTATTCTGTCCAAAACCTGCCATCCACTCCAGAAAGCCTTTGTTTCCTTCTTGCCATGTTCTCAACCTCAGTCTCCTGCCAGGGTAGGGGGAGAAGTCACCCCATCACAAAGACCTGGGGAGGGGACCTGAGAATCTGTCTGCTCCCCAAGTAGATGTGAAACCATTTCTCTTGGTTTGGTAACTTTCCAGAGGTATCTTGTGCTAAAAATTCTAGGGCCTCTTCAAAACTCAACATAAACCAGGTTGCTTTTTGGCTTTTATTTCTGCCAGTGAAGTTTCATTTTCTCAGCTGAGCTACATCAATTGCCACTCACCATCTGCTTTCTAGTTCCCTGAATTTTGTTATTTTTGCCCTTGTGGGTTTATGCCTTTTAAAAATGTTTCTAATGGAAGCATAATATATAGTCAGGAAATTGCACATGTCAGAAGAACTCAGTGCAACCAATGTTCAAAAACAGAGCAAAATCATGTCACCAGGATTCACATCACAAAACAGAACACTGCCAGGGCCCCAGAGGTGCCGCTGTGATACCCCTGGTCTGTCTTCACCCCAGCAGTGGTGCCCACCAGCCTGACTCCTGACAGCACAGATGAGGTTCATTCTGCTTTGTTTGTACTCATGTACTCACGTACTTTGTTTACACTGAGTAGTTACAGGTGGTGGTAGATAATTCATTCTCATAGCTGCACAGTTTTTCCACTGTGTGACTATGCCACAAAATATCCATTTTTGATGAACATTTAGTAGTGTCCTCTTTGGAGGCTACTGGACATAGTGTCACTCTAAACATGCTTGTGTGTATTCTTTGTTGAACATATTATGCGTTTCTACTGGGGACACATTTGGGAGTGGAACTGTGTCACGTGGATATACTTGGTTTTCACAGATACCACCATTGTTTTCCAAGCTGCTGTATCCATTTACCTTCCTTCCAGTCTTGTATGAGATTCTAGGTGCTCTGTTTCATTAGCAATACCTTTTTCACTGTAAACTTTCTGAGGAGGGTTGGTTTGTCCATTTAGAAAATTCTTCCAGGGCTTGAGGACATAGCTTGTTCCACACCATCCTATATTGCCAGCATATGGGAAAAATAAACCTGGGCCAATCATTTGGTGCTGTAATTTCGGGGTTAGAGAAGCTTCAGAACTGCAGTTGAGTCTTATTTTTTTATTTTATTTTTTTAAGCACAGGATTCTATCTGTACTCCTACACACTGAACATATCTACTTGGATGCTACTGAAATTACCAGCTAGGCCAGAAGCAGGCTTAGCCTTCACTTCCAAAGGATTCTCCGAGTCTTCTAGCTTCTGGCTCAGCTCACTGTCGGACTCATCTGAACACCTTTCTGCGGGTGGCAAGGTACAGCTCTTGCTGGGTTTGATCTCCAGCACTGAAGACAAACAGAAAATGTTTTGCCATTGTTTCAGCAGAGATAGAAGAAGGAAAAGAGTTCAGTGTGTGCTCGTGTAACCATGTTTAATGAAAAGCAAACTATATTAAGCAGTTTTCCATTGCTAAACCATAACACCAGAGATAATTAACTTGTGGAGAGAAGTGGTTTACTGTGGCTTACAGTTCTGAAGGTAACGCCCATGAGCAAGTGGCCTCCTTGGTGTGGGCTTGGGATGAGGAAGCACATCATGGCGGGAGCGTGTGGCACAGCAAATCCACTGAAATCACGAGCCAGGGGTCAAAGAGAAAGAGGAAGAGGTGGAGGCTTACCCCACCCCATCAAGGGCACACCCCCAATGACTAGGACCTCCCAGCTGGCCCCACCTCTGAACCTTCTACCACCTCTCAATAGTGCCACCCTGGGGACCAATCCTTAAACTCGTGGCCCTTTGAGGGACATTCAACATCCAAGCCATGAGCACCAGCCAAGGTTTCGCGTCTCTAAAACACAAATTTGATCCCATCTCTCACCTTTGCTGAAAAGCCTTCCCTTTCAAATGTCTTTCCTGAGTCCTCACCTTACGCATTCTGTGAGCTCTTCCCATCTTTTCCTATGCACAGCTGTACCTACTGAGCATCGGTTACTCACCAAGTCCAGGGTGCTCTTTCGTGCGTGTGTCCTTCAGCGGTCTCGGGGCCTCTGTTCTGGCCCTTCCTCCACCCCCATGTGGGGCTGCCTCCTTTCCGTCACTCCTATGTCAGTTTCAAGTCTCTCCTCAGAGTCTGTCCCTGGCCTCACAGTCACCCTCCACCGCAGCACGCTCCTCTAATTCCCTATGCACAACTTAAAACTGCCTGTTCCCTTTATTCTTCACATAGGGTTCTTTCTGTGTCTCCTAACTAAACCCCATAAGAGCAGAGAATTTTCTTTTGTTTTTGTTTTCTGCTTTGATAGCCACATGACTCCTTTAATCCAGATTGTAAGGCCTGGCCGAGAGTAGGTGCTCAATACACTTATTGAGTGAATGAATAAGTAAATTGTGGGAAAATTAAAAGTTGAAGAATCTCAGAAAGGTAAATGTGGCTTTCACTGACCACACAACCCAGCAATTGCCTTTCCAGTGACTTTAGCCACAAGAAATGAAAACGTATGTCCACAAAAACATTTTTACATGACATATCTTCATAACTGGTTTATTTAAAATAGGCGATAACTAGCCGGGCATGGTGGGGCACATCTCTAATCCCAGCACTCGGGAGGCTGAGGCAGCAGGATCACCATGAGTTCAAAGCCAGCCTAGGCTGCATAGTGAGTTCAAGGCCAGATCCTATCTCAAAAAAAAAAAAAAAAAAAAAAAAACCCTAAACTAAAATAGGTAATAACTAGACACAAACCAAAAAGCCATCAGTAGAAAAATGATAAGTTGAAATATAGTCAAAACTATCACATGATGATAAAAGACAAGGGATCCTCCAAGTGAAGCAGCAGGTCACACAGTGGCCAACTGGAAACGCTTGAGGAGTGATGGGCATGCTGGGAGCGCCCTTCACCTTGGCAGCACTCATGGCTATGGAGTGTGTGCCTCTGTCAAAGGCATCGGAATCTATCCTTGAAATAGGTACTTCTTACAGGCTCAATAAATTTAACTTAAAACTGCTTTAGGGGCCGGTGAGATAGCTCAGCAGCATAAGCGCCTGCCTAGCAAGCGCAAGGTCCTGAGTTCAACTTGCGGTACCCACATACGAAAAAAGGGCCGGTGATATCACTCAGTGGCACAAGCGCCTGCTGGCAAGCACCTGCCTTAACACCTCCCAGGGCCTGATCCACCAGTGCTCTGTACCTGGTGCCCCCGCCAGCAGCCTGGCCTCCCCAGTGAGCTCTGGCACCTTTCCAGCGCTGATAGTTGGCCCTGCAGGGCTCCGCCACACAAGCCGCTGGGTCATCCTGGCAGATGACCCAGGGCCCTGCTCCACTAAGTGTGATTGCAGTCCAGCAGCAAGACACTTACTTCCTAGTCATTCTCAGCAGTGCCCCAGCTATACTGACGCCCAGTCTGTACTGTACCATGGTCCTCGGGTGACAGGGATGCTCATTAAATTTAGGAAGCACTGAGCTGGCCTTTCTGAGCTTGCAGACCCCGCCTCCATTTTCATGCTACTGGGAATTGAACCCAGGGCCTTCACACTGAGCTACATCTCCAGTCCTTTTTATTTTTTATTTTATTTTATTTATTTTTATTTATTTATTTTTGTATGTGGGTACTGGGAGTCAACCTCAGGACCTCCCACTTGCCAGGCAGGCACTTATGCTGCTGAGCTATCTCACCGGCCCTTATTTTTTATTTTGATGCAGAATCTTGCTTGGCTCAAACTTGTGATCTTCCTGCCTCAGCCTCCCAGAGTGCTGAGATTATAGGCATGCACCACCATGCCCAGTTTCCAATGTTTCTTCCATGGAGACAATCTCATCTGCCTTTCAGGTTTCTGTCAGGGCTGGATGAGGTAACATCACAAGGCAAGCAGCCCAAAAGCTGACACTTGGTGGGATTCGGTGAATGTCTATCTTCTCCTTCCTGTCCAGGTTTCTGGTCATTCCTGGTTAGCCTTGGGCCTGGCTAGAAAAGAGGCCCAGTGACAGATCAGGAGGGTCACTGTGGACAGCTGGGCACCAGACTTCACAGACTGTAAGACGCCATCAGAGCCACCTGCCCACACAGTGCAGCAGGGCTATTTGTCAGCATCTCATTGCACACCCCCTGGTCCACCATGTGCTAATAATAGCAAGCACATTTCCTTATGAATCAAAAAGTGGCATTTACAATTGGGATATTGTCCCCAGTATGTCACCTCTCTCTGAAGGTGAAAATTAGATTTTTGTACCCAAAGCCTACCATTATTCATCCACCTGCTGACACCAAGACAGACCTACCTCGGATGGGAGACAGTGCTGAATCAATTTGGAAAAGCATCAGCACCGCCTCCTTTCCTGACCCTGCCCAGTGTTTCTTCCCCTCCTCCTCTGTCCCTGTGCAGCCTCCTCCCCTGCTCCACGACCCTCCTCTCCCACACCATTGCTGCATATCCCTGGGGCCATGGTTTCCCGTGTAGGTCGTCTTCACTAACTATGGATTAGAGTGAAGATTAGGTCCCAGCTCAGGGAGAGTCTTCTGGGCTGCATTCAGTGTTGTAGCCAAGGCGTCCCCATCTATCACAGGTGCCCCAGGCTCCTCTGTGGTACTCACATCACTGGAGCCCAGGGAAGCCTCCCAATGTGGACAGAAAGCAACCACCATAATGGCAGCACCTGCCCTGCCTCATTCTCCCTCCTGCTCCTCAGAACCTATGTACTCTTCCTTTATGCCAGGTAACTCCCAAGATACTCCAGACCCAGCACCTGCTTAAGCCTCAGAACCCCTCTGGAATGTTGAAAGAACCCCAATTCCCAGGTGGACCACAGGAAGGTTAAACACTTGGCCCAAATTCACATATTCACAGGAAGTAACATTCACTGTCTCATTGTCTTAGATACTTTTTTCATTTCTAGACTAAAATACCCAACACCCGAAGTTAGAAGAGTGCTATGGTTGGTGTCTGGATGTCTCCCCAAAGCCTCATGCAGTCATGGGAGGGCCTTTTTGGAGACAGCTGAATCTAGAGCTTGTGACTGATTCACAGTGCAATGCTGGGATTAAGGGTGCTGGGATTGGCCCAGTGAGATGGCTCAGTGGCATAAGCACCTGCCTGGCAAGCACAAGGTCCTGAATTCGGCTCCCAGTACCCACATATGAAAAAAGGGCCAGTGATATCACTCAGTGGCACAGGCACCTGCTGGCACGTGAGGTCCTGAGTTCCACCCCCAGTACCCACAAAAAGAAAAAAAAAAGGGGTGCTGGGATTAAGGGTTGGTGATTCCTGGATCAGTCCACTGATTGGATTGGTACCACCCTAATCCCAGCAGTCTGGATAAGATAAAAGGGGCAGAAAGGGGCCTGTTTTTCCCTTTTTTGCTCTTGCTGCTTTTGCTGTCTTCCACTGCCATGAACAGTTGCCCCTTTGCCATGCCACCCTGCCTTGGAGCCAGCTGATTACGGACTGAAACCCCCACAGCTTGTGAGCTAAATAAACCTTTCCTACCTTTAACTTTGGGCGTTGAGTAGTTTGTCTCAGCAATGAAGAAAAGTAACTAAGACAAGGTGGAAAGGTTTATTTTGGCTCACGGTATGTAGAGGTGTCAACCCATAGTCGGCCAGCACCAAGGCAGGGCAGCATGGCAGAGGCCATCACAGAGGAGAAACAATTCATGGAGGACAGGCAGAAAAAAAGCAGCCAGTCTGTCTTCCGTCTTTCCCTTTTATCTCATCCAGGCTACAAACCTATTGGGTGGTGCTGTCATGGCAGAAGCGAGGTGTACACTCACAGGAGACCAAGAATCGAGAAACAAGTGAGTTCATTAGAGAAGCTGGCAGCCAGCAGGTCACTCATAGGAGTTGAGCCTTTTGACCTCGAGCCTTTGTTTCACAGTTCCTTAAATACAATCTGAGGGTTTTACAAAATCTCTTGGCTGACATAGAGAGACCACATTTTACTACATCATTTCTTTGGGATGTCATAGGACCCTTCTTGAAACACCTGGTCTGTTTGTCACCCAGGATGTGGGCAACGGTCAGCCTGGCCATTGTTCGCTGTAGCTGTTTGTTTCTCCTTCTATGTGTTTTATGGTTAACTGGGAGGGGTCTGAGGAGTGAGTTTATCTATGGGTCAGTGCCTTAATATCTAACAGGGCTGGGGAGTGAGTGCATCTAGGGGTTAAGTGAAGACAAACTGGAGTCTAAAAAGAAAATGGAGTCACTTTAGCCATATCAGTGCCACACACACCCAGGGTGGGGCTTCCCATTATCTACACCCAGAACCATGCTAAACCAATCAGGGACTAATTTAGTTATCAAACACCCTTAATCCGCTATGGCAAACAGAAACACCGAAATGACACCCAGGATTTGGAGGCAGATATATTTATATCAATGGTCACTGATTGGGATCATTCCCAAAATATCAGGCCCTGATCTCTGATGGTCTGCGGCTTATATGGGATAAGCAAGCAGGAAGTACAGCGGCAGAGTGGCTTGTCAATTGTGGAATGGTTCTTATGATATGCATCACAGTGAGCAGCCATTTCTAAGAAACAAAAGTAACAGGAACTGTAGACAGAACTATTACCTGGGCAACTAACAGACTGAAGTATACTGGCTGGGGGAGGTGCGCCTTCTGCTACTTTCCCCCCTCTTTTAGTTTCCCTGGCAAATCTTTGCTGGGCCTATTACATGTGATCTCCTGAGACAAGGCCCAGCTAGAAGCAGTTAGGGTTGTCAGTGATCCTAAGATAGGCCCTACCCAAGGTCTTATTACAGAGTTTTTCCGTAAGTTGCTTTTAGGAAGAGACATAATTTAAGCCTGTCTGTTCTGTAACATTACTCTGGCAAGGTAGTGAGGGAGTTAATCTGATCGAGGAGAGGGTCCAATGTGCCTTGGACACTCATCAAATCTTGGTCAAGTGTTTGATTGATTGTTCTATTTTCTTGGGGCAACCATCTATAGAGTTTAAGGAAAAAACCACAGCTAGTGGGGAGCAGGGAAGCAAGGATTGGGGTAATCAGCCTGAAAAGACACCAAAGTCAAGGGGAGTAATGTATTGAGGTATGGAGAAATTCTGTGAAAGGTGTCCTCAGGCTTCTGCCTTGTGTGCATTCGAGTGCGTTATCACTTCAGAGTGAGCCCCAGAGGAGCTGTCTAGTCCAGGTAAATTCTCCAGAACTCTGGAATGATGGATCTAAAGCTGGATTTCTGAAACTTGTAGAGGTAGTTAATATGCACCTGGGTTATATGTGTATGCAGGAGTGCCTGCAGGTATAGCTGATCTTTCAGCTAAACTTTCATGGAGCTAGTTACAAGCTGTTTCTGTAGGGTTATGTTTTATTTTTGTGTAATCTATCTATCTATATCTATATCTATCTATCTATCTATCTATCTATATATATATATATATTACTTTTTATAAATAATATATATATTACTATCTATCTATATATATTACTTTTTATAAATAATATATATATTACTTTTTTTTTGTGGATACCGGGGCTCAAAGTCAGGACCTCATGCACCAGCAGGCACCTGTGCCACTGAGTGATATCACGGGCCATTTTTTGTATGTGGGTACCGGAAATTGAACTCAGGACCTCGCACTTGCCAGGCAGGCACTTATGCCACTGAGCTATCTCACCATCCCATATCTATATATTTTTAACTGGGGAGAGTCCACTATATTTCATGAGGTCAGAACCAGTGACATAGACACTGCAGCCTAAGCTGGCTGCAGGGATACAGGTGCCAGCGCTGTGGCTTGAGCTTGCAGAACAAATGATGGGGGCATGTCTGCGTCTGATCTTCTGGGAGTACCAGGTAAAGTTTTCTGGCCGGGGTTGACATTTCAGTCAATTGGATCCCCAGAGGGGGCTTAGGAGAGCAGGTTTGGTGTCCTTAGTAGCAGGTTTTCAAATAGCAGCAGAAAGCAGTAGCAGGAGAGCTCTGGCCAAAATAACTTTGTCCAAGGTGACCACAGCATATCTAGCCTGTCAGACTTCATTCCAAACAGAACTACTTCCATTCATAAACTGAGTGTACTCAGCATCTATCAGGGGGTTTATTTTTCAGTCATGGCCTGGTGGGTCCAGTTGGTGGGCAGATACACGGCAAGATTGAGTGGTCTACAGTTATTCAGGAGGCCCAGTACAGCACGTGGCAACTAGACAGTTAGGTTTTGGCCTAAGATGAGCTTGTCAGCTTTCTCGATGAGAAGGATAGTGGCTATTAGAGCATGAAGGCAAAGGGGGGAGGCAGCCCTTAGTGACTGGATCCAAGTATTTGTACAGGTAGGCCACTGGGCACTCCCAGGGGCTGACAGTCTGAATAAACATCATTGTTTTTGTGAACTCAAGGATCCAGATTCTATAGAAGCCAGCAGCTCCAAGAAATTTGTGGAGTTTCTTTCTCGTAACCAGCTTCTGCCAGATATTACAGAAGAGTTTTGTGCCTTTCCAGCAGACAGCTTGGGTGTCATTAATCAGAAGTGCAGTGATATACTGTGCTGGGAAACAAGTTTTTGAACCTCTGGAGGGTTGGGTCAGGTCAGTTGACTTTTGAGTTCAGAACTGGGGTCTTTGTGAAGAAGGGCTGGCTGACAGAAGTCAATCAAAGGTAGAAGGAGGCATTCTTTAGGTCCAGGCAGGGGTACCAGCAGGCTGTGGGTGGCAGAAGACTGAGGCAACATACACAGAGGGCAATCATGCTGGCATTGGCAGCTCAGTGATCTTGAATTGGCTTTAAGGCAAGAGAGGTGTATTTTAGCAGTTTGACATTTTACAGTTTTGTAGCCTCATTTGTTCTTTCTCAGGGGACTGTGATGGAGCTGGGAGGGATAGAGAAACAGGCTGTCCTGGAGCCAAATCTGTTGCTAGGGTCTCCCCAAAAATGGTGGGAGAGTTCCCAAATCCTTGTGATAATTGAGTAACAGTCCAAAAAGGGTGTAGAGGTTGGGAACCGCAGAGTGCAAGGTGATGGTTGTGTTGTTGATGGCATGGAGATCTTGCCCAAGGTGACTAACAGTCTATCAGGCTGATGTGTGGCTGGATGCCTGTTTGTGTTTTCCATGACATCTGACAGCAATGGGGGCTGCGGTGAGGTAGCATGGTTGATGGCCAGGCTCAGAGGTGAGTCTTTAGCCCATAACTCTGGGAGGAGAGTTTTCAGAACTTCAGGATCACAGTTATCTGCCTCAGGCTGATGCAGGCCTCATCTTCCTCCTGGGGCTAGCTGGAGTCAGGAGCAGGGGGTGAAGCTGTTGGCAGCAACTGCGGCAGCCAATGAGGGTGCCAAGGTGAAATTCTCAGGAAGACTGGACCTCTTTTTTCCCTTTTTTTTTTTTCCTTTGAGACACAGGGAGCGGTTTGGTTTCATTTTTAACTCCGTAAAAGCCCTTTTTCCTGCAGTCAGGGACCGTGGGTTTTGACTAATTAATTTCCATCTCTGACTTCCTACCCATGTGCTGTGTGCCCTTGAATGATGGTGCAACAGACAAAGGGTGGGTGCCCCTCAGAGAGAGACCATTCAGATGCTTGCCTGGCCACTCCTCTCACAGGGACTTAGGCATGACTTAGCTAAGGAGGGTGAGAGGCCTCTGTTATGCCATATGTCAATTGCCATGGAACCACAGGTGAGGGCCCAATCAGCCACCACGATCAGTGCTTCCCAGTCTTAGTGCATAGACAGAGCAGCCTATTGCTAATGCTGTCTGTTCCACTCACTCACACATTCATTCAACAGGCACTCAGAGGTTAAACATTCCAACCCCCCTTCCCTCGAGGGTGGTCCTAACAAGAGTTGATTAGACTCCCCTTGTGGTCCAGCTGAGCAGGACTGACAGACAAACTGGGATGCCCCCAGGGGTCTTACCAGAATCAGGCAGGCAGGCAGACAGACAGAGAGACAGACAAACTGCATCCTCCTCCCTTTGGGGTCCAATGTGAGCCATTCAAGCAGGGAGCCAGAAATCCTCCTCCAGACCTTTGAGGGGACTTGAGAAATCTTGAGGGTGTGTCTTCCCATTGGGACCTGGAGAGGTCCTTGCTGCATCCATGAGGGACACAACCAGTAACCAAAGAGGTCAGCATGGTCAGTCTTTCCGGACAATGCACCAGATTCTACAGCAAACAGAAACACCAAAATGACACCCAGGATTTGGAGGCAGATTTATTTATATCAATGGGCGCTGATTGGGATCATTCCCAAAATATCAGGCCCTGATCTCTGGTAGGCTAGCGCTTATACGGGATAAGCAAGCAGGAAGTACAGAGGCGGAATGGCTTATCAATTGGGGATTGATTCTTACAATATGCATCATGGTGACCAGCTATGCATCACAGTGATCAGACATTTCTAAGAAACAAAAGTAACTGGAACTGTGGCTGGAACTTTTACCTGGGCAGCTAACAAACTGAAGTATACTAGCTGGTGGGGACATCTTCTGCTACAAACCCATATTCACACATCCTAGATCCAGGCAGCTCCAAAAAGCCCCACCTATGAGCACATGAGGCTTTCGGGGGACCTCTAGACACAACCCATCACACTCATCCAACATCCCACATGGGCCCTGGGCTGAGGGCTGGTCTTCACCTGGCAGAGTGGATCAGCCTCTGCCTCCCCTGCTCTGTGGAGAAGGTGGAAGTGAATGGTAGATCTGAATTCCTTGGGGGAAATGGGACAGGAGTACTGGCTATGGAATGGTGAGGCACCTGGAAGGATTGGGGTACCCTGGGTTCTCATGACTCCCACAACTCTCTTCCTTCTCAGGACTCCTAGGGTCTTCCTAGTGTGTCAAAGTGATGATCAGCATGACCCTTGTCCTCTAAACCTCCAGACAGTCCTCCCCTGGCAAAGCCACACCAAAGGAGCTCCTGCACCCTGTGTATGTGAGGAAATAAAGGTTAATCAAGATGATGGCAGGAAAGGGGAGCCTGATGGAGAACATAAGAGCAAGTTACTACTTAGAAATGCAGCATCAAATGACAGTGTCACCAGCATTCCCAGCAGTAATTGGCATTAAGAGAGACTTGGAACTGCAAACCAGTGATTTTCAATTGGTATAAAAAAAGTAATTGACATTAAGTGCTGTTTAGAGCAGGAAACTGGTAATTTGCATGTGACATTCAATAAGAAATCATTTATGTCTATTGATATTAAATAGGCAAGAGTGCACAGTGAGCACAAAGAGGCCACTAACAGTACAGGGAGGAAAAGGAGCCAGAATCCCAACCCAGCCAGAAGCCTGAGAGACGTGGAACAGGCCTCACACACAGGACCCTTTCCTTCCTTGCAGCCACAGACCCCTGGAGGAGAAAGGCACTGCCTGCATGTGGGCTGCATTCCCCACAGTAAATCCCTGGGCTGTCGGACTCTCTCCCTCTGCACCAGCCAGCCACCTGCATTCCAGGACCTCTGAGAAGGGGCCTGATTCCCAGATCTGTGCTCTCATTGGCTCCTTCTGCCCACTCCTCATGCCCACCTCACTCCACTGACCAGGGCAAGTGCACAGATCAGTGACAGGGTCAATGTGCACCCTAGGCAGCCTCCCCAGCTCACTCCCTCACACTCTCCAGAGAGTGACTCTACAAGGACAAGACCCAAGGATGAGCCAGTGCACACCCTGTGGGACTCCTGGATAAGTGACAGCAGAAAGGAACACCGACTGCAGATGGTCTGCAAATGATCTTCCACCAGAGAGCCCAGGCATGGAGGAACACAGGACAGTGGTCACGGCCCCACCCCCATATCCCCAGCTAGGATGTGCCTGGCTCAGAAGTGTCACCCAATTGCTGGACAAGCTGAGCAGAGGCCACCCACAGTACCACTACAGCTAGGGGAGGAAGGTCCACATTCTATCCCTAGCCCTGAGGGCAGCCCACCACTGCAAGTATCCTCCCTGTGAGGTGTACTCTGTGATGGGCGAGAACGAGCCTCGAGTGCCCAGTGCTGCACTTTCAAAGCACCTCCCCTGCCGGGCGGACATGTGGATTTCACACCCACGACCACCGGTCGTGCATACTGCTAGTAGTGCTCCAGACAGGGAGACAGATTCCAGGACTTTGGTGGCTGGAATTGTCCACAGAAGCACCAGCAGGAGGCTCTGTGACACCTGCAAGACCCTGCTAGCCATTGAGACTGCAGTGAGGTGTCATGGGGGCCGTGGTCACCAGCAACCTATGACCCAGGAACTGGGCAACAGTTCCCTGCCAGCCAGCTGCCACTGCACAGAGAAAACGTGAACTAAGTGGCTGGTTACAAACAAATATGCAAAGTCCTCTGTGAACCAAGTGTCCTTATAAACCAATAATAGCCAGAGAGAATAAAATGACAGCAGAAGCTGCTCACAGCAGGAAGCCTACCTTAGAACACCGTGCACCACGCAGGAGGAAGGCCACACACCCTCTCGGCCGAGGGCACAGATGGGGACACTCACCTGTCCTGGGACTGGAAAAATGAATACTACAAAAATGTCCATTTTCCCTACATTAACAAGTTCAATAGAAACTAACTGAAAACCAGTGTAGATTGCTTTTTATTCAGTTGTTTCACTTTCTGGAACTAGACAAAGTAATTCTAAAGGTCATCTGGATAACTAATATTAATGAAAGTACTGAAAAAAGTTAGAATAAGGGAGATGCTCAATCAGATATTAAAACATTATTTAAAATGAAAAAGAACACATAGCTTCTCTAAGAAATCCAAAATACAAATACCGTAATTGTTTTCTATTTTTATTAGTACATGCTTGTGGTACATAATGTTTACATTCCCTGTGTGAAGTTGGTGCAAGTACATAACACATCTTAATTCCTTTTCCATCCCTCTCCCTCCCCCTCCATCTCAAGATCCCCTTCCCACTTGAGAAAAATCTATCTCCATACTTCCTTTTATCCTTCATTTTGTTCTTTATTTATAATTTGGGTTTCTCATATAAGAGAAACCATGCAATATTTAAGTCTCTGTGTCAGATTTATTTATTTTACTTACCATTATGGTCTCAAAATATAAATAATTTAAAGAACAAAACAAGAGAAAGATGACAGGAAACAGGGAGAGGGGAGAGGCCCTAGGTATGGGGTACAGGGGAAGGGCGGGAGTGGAAGGGAAAGCAAAAGTAATTAAGATGCAATATGTGTCTATACCAGTACCTCAAGGTGAATATGCTCATTATGTATCACAAACACATACCAATATTTTATATATATAAATGAAAATAAAGATAAGATATTCTTTTAGAGAAGAATTTTATAAATAAGTTAAAGTCATAAAGAGACTGAAATTTTTAAGGGACTTCATTATATAATGACTCTATCATTTCAAATCAGGAGCTAAAGATAAACCATTTAAGATATGTTAGGGGAACAAGCGATAGAGGAAAGGGGGGGAGGAGGAAGGAAATAAAAGAGAATTAAGGTGTGTTATGTACTTGGACCAACTCCCCACAAGGAATGAAATCATTATATTCTGCAAACATGTACTGTCTTCATTACTTTCGTGTTGCTGAGACACAATACCCAACACTCACAATTTAAAGGAGGAAAAGTTTATTTTGGCTTACAGTTTGTACAGGCTTCATTCCATAGTTAGCTGGCTCTAAGGCAAGGCGGCATGGTACAGGGGCATTGCAGAAGAGAGCTGCTTGTGGCCAGGAAGCAGGAAGCAGACAGAGATCAAGGAGGAGGAGGGAGACAGACCCTGCCAGGCCATGCCCCCCGTGATCACTTCCTCCAGGCAGCCTTCACCTCCCAACATCACACCAGCTGTAAACCCACCAGTGGACAAATCCACTGATGAGTATCAGGCCTCCCCAAAGCCTCACACATGAGCATGTGGGGCTTTGGGGGGACACCTAGATATAAACTATAATGGGCACTAATAAAAAATTGAAAAGTTCAACTTATCAAAGTACCAAATAAACCCAGACTAATACAATTTATTTTTAAAAAGCAATGACTAATCATTTATTTAAATATAGCTGAAACCTTACCTCAATTACTTGTTTTACCAAGGCTAATCACAGATTAAAAACAAACAAACAAAAGAGGGTGGGAGAGGTGGTGAAGGAAGGAGAAAAGAGGATAAAATAAAAGACTAATAATACCAAAATCATACAGCTTCTATTTAAATGCTGGAGGTGGGAAGGCCATCCTTACAAACATAGCCAAATGCCATGTCCCTTAGGGACCACGGCCTCTGAAGATGCTCTGTAGAAAATGAGCTCAGCTTAGAGAATGGCAAGAGACACGGGCTTGGTTTTAGTCTTTGGCATGTGGAAAGCCAGTTTTTCCAGCAATGTTTATTGAAGAGATTTTCTTCCAGTGAATGTGTTTGGCCCATTTGTCAAAGATAAGGTGGATGAGTGTGTTTGGAGTTATTTCTGCATCTTTTAATCTGTTCCATTGATCCTCAGGTCTGACTTTTTGCCAGTACCATGCTGTTTTTATCACAAAAGTTCTGTAGAATAATTTCAAGTCAGGGATTGTGATGCCCCCTGCCTTGCCTTTGTTGCCCAGAATTGCCTTTGCTACTCTAGGTATCTTCTGGTTCCAAATGAATTTTAGGATTGTTTTCTTTTGTTCTGTGAGGTATGCTAATGGCATTTTGATTGGGATTGTGTTAAATCTGTATAACAATTTTGGGAGTATGGCCATTTTCTCTTTGTTCATTCTTCCTACCCAAGAAGAAGGGATATCTTTCCATTTTCTGACATCCTCTTTGATTTCCTTCTTTACTGTACTGTAGTTTTCAATTTAGAGATCTTTTACTTCCTCTGTTAGATTGATTCCTAAGTATTTCATTCTTTTCAATGTCATTGTGAAAGGTGTGGTTTCCCTAATTCCTCTCTCAATGAGTCTGTTATTTGTGTACAGAAATGCCACTGATTTTTGAGTGTTGACTTTGTATGCAGCTATGCCACTGAATTTGGTTAAGTCTTCTGGTGGAGTTTTTGGGGTTTTCTGTGGAGAGTATCACGTCATCTGCAAATAATGATAATTTAACTTCTTCCTTTCCTATCTTTATTCCTTGTATTTCTTTCTTTTGTCTAATTACTCTGGCTAATGTTTCCAGAACTATGTTGGATAGGAGTGATGATAATGGACATCATTGTCTTGTTCCTGATTTTAGAGTGAAAGCTTTCAATTCTGACCATTTGGTATGATGTTGGCTGTTTGTTTGTCATAGATGACTTTTGTCAGATTGAGATAAAAACCATCTATTCCAATTTTCTGTAGGGTTTTTATCATGAATAGGTGTTGGTCTTTGTCAAATGCTTTTTCTGCATCTATTGAGATGATCATGTGATTTTTAATCCTATTTGGTTATGCACTAAAGTAAAATCAAAATGAATCAAAGATCTAAATACTAAAACAGAAACACTAAATCTGTGGGAGACAGAATAGCTAGAACTTTTGAAGACATAGGTGTAGGCAAAGACTTCAGGAACAAAACCCCAATTGCACAGGAAATACTACAAAGAATCAACAACTGGGATCTCATCTTATTAAGAAGCTTTTGCACAGCAAAAGAGATCACCAACAGAGTGAAAAGACAACCCACATAGTGGGAAAAAATTTTAGCCAGTTGTTCCTCAAACAAAGGACTAATATCTAGAACATATAAAGAATTTTTTAAAAATCAGACCCCCTGTATTAAAAAACCGAATCCAAAAATGGGCATCTGAGATGAATACACACTTCTCAGATGAAGCAGTACAAATAACAAATAAATATATGAAAAAATGATCAACATCACTGGTCATTTGAGAGATGCAAATTAAAACAACACTGAGATTCCATCTCATTTCAGAAAGAATGGCTATGATCAAGTAATCAACCAATAACAAATGCTGGAGGGGCTGTGGGGGGAAAGGAAAACTTCTTCACTGTTGATGAGAGTGTAGACTGGTGCCACCACTGTGGAAATCAGTGTGGAGATTCCTCAAAAAACTAGGACAAGAGGTCCCATTTTGACCCAGCTATTCCCTTTCTAGGTATCTTCCTGAGAGAATTAAAAGCATCATACCACAGCGATATATGCACAGCCATGTTTATAGCAGCACAGTTTGTAAAAGTTAAATATTGGAAACAACCCAAATGCCCATCAACCAATGAATGTATAAAAAAGATGTGTTTTTTTTTATACAATGGAGTACTATTCAGCCATAAAGAAGGATAAACTGGAGACATTTGTAGGTAAATAGAGGCACCTTGAGACCATACTCCTAAGTGAAATAAATTGGTCACACATGTTTAAATATCACACTGTCTCTGGTGTGAGAAATTGAGAGTGTAAATAAGGGCCAAAATGTATAATATCTATATTGTGAAATAGGAGGAAAATGTTAGAAAGGAAAGGGGAACTAGGGAGGGGGGAGGGGGAAAGGAAGGGAGGGAAGAGAAAAAAATGAAAAAAGGAAGATAAAATGGATACAAAGCTTTGTAAATAAGGAGGAGAAGGAGGTTGAAGGGAGGGGAGGAGAATAAGAAAAATAAAGAGGAATCAAGATAAACCATGTACAGGTGCAAATTCTCTGTGATGAATGTTATCATTATGTGTATCTAAATTGTACCAATAAACTTAATAGAAAATTTAAAAAGAAAATGAGCTCAGCTGCAGCCCAATGTCTCCTGGTTCCTGAAGGCTGGACCCCCACTCTGTGGCACTGTTCAGGGGTGAGGAGCCTTTAAGAAAAGGGCTCAGGGGAGGTCTTGGGTCACAGGTCCCTGAATGGGCACCTCGGAAGGGACAGTGGGACCTTTCTGCTTCCTGGCCATGAGCTGAGTGGTTTTGCTCTGCCAGGCACTCCCCGCATGATGCGTTGCCACTGGCTCAAAGCAAGGGGCCAATCTTGGACTGGAATCGTTGATGCTGTCAGCTGAAATAAACCTTGCCTCTTTTTGAGCTGATTACCTCAGGTATTTTGTTACACTGACAGAAACCCAGGACACCCAGGACTGTGGAGGTGTGTGCATGCTTGACACCTCGCTTGCCTTAACGGAGAGTATGGGCTCTCGCTTGGGGGACAGGGCCAGGTGGCTGCAAGGCAGTACCAAAGGACAAGAGCGTGCGCGTGCGTATGTGTGCGTGTGTGTGTGTGTGTGCATGTGTGTGCAATGAAAAGGAGAGTGGGCGGGGTGGGGGAGACAAAAGACAGGTGGCTCAGGGAGTGGCTGCCTGTGGAGATGGCAGGGCTCTGAGAAAGTATTAGACACTGTCTTACAGAGGCAGGGCCCTATGCACCAAGTCCCCAGGCTTCAGTGAAAATCCCCTCTCTTACGTGGCGGGAGAGCAGAGAAGTGCCACTGTCCAGGGGGCCCTTAACTGTGAGTGACGCTAGTCTCAAAAAATGACCACAGGGCGGAAGCTGAGGGTTTTCCTGATCTACTACATAACCTGAGCAGAGGACACCCCAGGAGAGAGAGGTTGGCTTTCCTGCCCCCTGGGAGGATAGGGACTGAGTAGGTTTGAATTTCAATTGAGGCATACAAAGATTGTGACTTCTCTATGGCAGAGATAAAAAGGTAGAGTAGGAAATAACACAAAAAATCAATGAACCCAAAAGTTGGCGCTTGGAAAAGATCAAAACATCACACTTTTCACTGGACTGACCAAGGAGAAAAAAGAGAAAAATTAAATTAATAGTAAGGAAACTAGATAACCACATGCATGATGTTTTGTACCTAATATCATGTACAAAAAAAAATAATTCCAAATGGGCAAAAGCCTCAATGTCAGACCTAAAACTATAAAACTTACAAGAAAACAGAGGGCAGAAGCACTGGATATGGCAATGATTTCTTGAATATGACTCCAAAAACACAGGGAACTAAAGAACAAACAGCCAAATTGGACTTTGAGAAAACTTAAAATTGTTGTGCCGCAAAATACACTATCAACAACGTAAAAAGACAACCCACGGAAATGGAGGAAACATTTGCAAATCATATATTTGATAAGGGATTAATGTCTAGGATAAATTTTTAAAGAATTCTTTATGCTCAACAATAAGCTATTCAAAAATGAGCAAAGATTTGAACACACATTTCTCTGTGCATACACAAAGCCAGTAGCGCAGCCTTGAGAGTCACAGGAGAGATGCAAATCAACCCATGATCAGTGAGACTCCACATCATAGCCACGAGGATGCCTATTATTTTTTAAAAAGCAGAAAATAACTTGTGTTGTTGCGCATATGGAAAAACGCCATCCACTGTAATTCTCTTACCAGAGATGAACAGAAACTCGCGCCGTTCTCTCAAACCTCCAGAACTGATTCCTAAATAAACATCTTAACAATCTGTCAGCCTCAAGTATTTCACTGTAGTAGCAGAGAATGGACTAATATGCTTGGCATGTAGAAATCGCTGAGGTAAAATGGTGGTTGCCAGGGACTGGTGAAGAGCAGGTGAGGAGAGCTTTGTTTAATGAACAGAGAGACACCGTTTTGTAAGATGAAAAGGGTTCTGAAGATGAGCCATGGCGATGACTGCACAGAAATATGAGTGCACTTCACATTACTAAACTTGAAGTGGTTACGACAGTAGATTTTATGTAGCATATTTGCTACAATCAAAATAATGGTGGAAGAGAAGAAAATCGTGGTATCTCTTTTTGCATCCCAACTGTTGGAGATGAAGATTTGTAGCTGCTTATACAAGCACTGTAATATATTTGGCCACTTTATTATTGCTGTCTTTATGTTGCTTCATTTTCCTCAATTAAAAGTAATTGTCTCATAAACCTTCACATTTCTATTTATTCCTGTTTCTTTTTTCTCAATTTTCTTTTTTATTGGCACATGTTTGTAGTACATAATGATCACACTCCTTGTGGGGAGTTGGCACATAGGCATAACACATCTCAGTGCTTTCTTCATCCCCATCCCCTCCCTTCTGCTCCTTCCCTCCATCTCTTGGTCCCCTTTCCATTTGCAAAGTGTAAGTTCTTAGAAATATAATAACTAAGTCCAAACGCCACGCATTTCATTGAGCCCCCCAATATATATATTGTCAAGCTCCATGCCAGAATCTTCCCCACAAGTTTTGCCAATTCTAGCCACAGGAATGCATCTTCTGAACTGGAGTGTGAGGCGCCCCATGGACCCAGTCCCCAGCAAAACAACCATAACTGGTTAAAAATCATCTAAAGCATTTTTTTGAGGCAAGGTCTCGGTATGTTGCCCACACTGAGCTTCAACTTGCAAACCTCCTGCCTCAGCCTCCCAGAGTGCTGGGATTATAGGCATGCACCACCACACCCATCTTAAAACAATTTCAAGCTGCTCACAATTGTTCTGAGGCCATCCAGCAAGTGAAAAGACATTTATGCATAAACATCTCCTAAACCTTGGTAAGAACAGCAAGACTCTGTGGCACTGGGGCCACAACCCCCCTCCCGCCCCTGCAGGACAGAAATGCCACTCTGGGTAAGTGTGTCCAAGAGGACACCTCCTTCTCCCCTAGCTGCTGGTTCAGGGTTTCAGTACCTCTGCAAGAGGCAGGTCTCCAGTACATCTGTCCTCACCAGCTCTCTTTCAGACCCTAAATTCCAGGCAAGATATCAAGGATTCTCTTCCCCAACCCTTCCCTCACTTGCAGAAGGATGCGCTACCTCAGGTGACACAGGTCAACAGCAGGAGGGCCCAGTTACTCCTCAGCTAGTGCACATGTAGGACACAGGTTCTAAGCCCCATAGAAGATACAAGACCAGAAAACCAGACATTACCACTCCCACACAGAACCATGAGTGTAAAGCAGGGATGCCACTCTGAGAGCCCACAGTGCTGGACAGCTGTTCAGGGGTTTTGCCCAGGAGTGTGAGAGAGGCCAGAAGCACAGGGAGCCCCAAATAGTCTTTCAAAGGAATGGACTTTATTTAGAGAAAGTGTGAAGAGGTCAAGCCTATGAGAACTCTAAAACAATGGCAATTTGATAGATAGCAATTAGGAGGAGTATGTTGCTATCATGAAAGCAACAAGCTGATATGTAGACCAGCTAGTTTACCAGAGAGAACAAGGATGGACAAGAAGAAAAAAACTGTCCCTAAATTAGGACTCGAATTTAATGTCAAGGGACTCTGGAGCATTTGTGACCCAGAGTATTTTTGAGAACAATAAGGCAGCTAGAAATTAGTAGAGCCTAATAGCCAGGTATGATATCAGCAAAGATAAGGATCGTAACAGATATAATGCTGTACCTCCTAAATTATGTGTTACTTGAATTTAAAAAAAAAGAGATAGAAATGTTTATTACATCAGTTTGATCGTTACACACTATATCATGTGTCAGATTATTATATTGTATCTCACAAATTCCTACAGTCAATAATGATTAATAGAAAAAGTTTAAAAGAGATCGAGGAAAGAGAGGCCTGCTAAATTCCTCTCATCTCAAGGCAACCGTGCATATGTGCAAGTCTGTGCACTCAATACCATCAAAGTCTATGCACTTCAGCAGTCATAGGCATCACTAAAATAGTCCAGCCAAGTTGCTGAACAAATAAACAAGAAGAAGCCCAAAGCCCCAAGGAAGTAAGAAGGGATCAGTGTTCAGAATTACCATATTACCCCATGTCCAGTTTTCAACAAAAATCCACAAGATGTGCAAAAAAGGGAGTGAATACATCCCATACACTGGAAAGAATACAGACAACAAAACTACCTGTAAGAGAGCTGAAGCTGGGTGTGGTGGCGCAACCCTGTAATCCCAGGACTCGGGAGGCTGAGGTAGGAGGATCACCGTGAGTTTGAGGCCAGCCTGAAGCTACACAAGTGAGTTTAAGGCCAGCCTGCACTGCATAGAGAGACCCTGTCTCAAAAAAAACAAAACAAAATAATAATAATAATAAAAATAATAAAGAGGGCGGAGTCATCAGATTTAATAAAGACTTTAAAGCAAGCTATTGAAAATATGTTAAAAGAACTAAAGGAAACAGCTAAAGAAGGAAAGGAAGGTATGCCAAAAATGCCTAATCAAATAGAGAATATCAATAAAGAGGTAAAAATAATTTTTAAAACACCAAAAGGAAATTCTGAAGTTAAAAAGCACAATAAAGGAAATGCACAATTCATTAGGGGGACTGAACAGTAGATTTGAACTGAAAGAAGATTTAGTGAGCTTGAAGATAAATTGGTTAAAGTTACGCAATCCGAAGAACAGAGGAGAAAAAGATGAAAAAAATAAAGAGAACCCTGAAGATACATGAGGCAACAACAGGCACACCAACATCCACGTTGTGAAAGAAATGAAGAAGAAAGTGAGAAAAAACAAATAACAACTGGAATATTCCTAAGCTTTACTCAAAATATGAATCTACTCATCCAAAACATTCAGAGAACTCCAGGTAGGACAAATGTGAAAAAGACATCCAGACAGAGTAGAGTCAAAATGTTAAACGACAAAGAGAAAATCTTGAGAGCAGAAAAAAAAAAAATTAACAAGGGAGGCACAGACTAACAACTGACTTACGGTCAGAAAAAATCACGAGCCAGAAAGCAGTAGAACAACATATTTAATGTAATAAAGAAAAAAGAAAAGCCATCAAGCAAGAATCTTATACCTGGCAAACCTCTCAAAAGTGAAGTTGAGGGCCGGTGAGATGGCTCAGTGGCATAAGCGCCTGCCCGGCAAGCGTGAGGGCCCGAGTTCGACTCCTGGAACCCACATACGAAAAAAGGGCTGGTGATATCGCTCAGTGGCACGGGCACCTGCTGGTGCACGAAGTCCTGAGGTCGACCCCCGGTACCCACCAAAAAAAAAAAAAGTGAAGTTGAAATAAAAACACTCCCAGATTTAGAAAAAAAGGAGAATTAGTTACTAGCAAACTCACTTTACAAAAAATAATAAAGGATGGGTTTCAGACTAAAAGCAAGTGACCCCAGATGGTAATTTAAATGCATAAGGAAAACAAAGAACACAGTGAAATTATATAATTATAAAATGTAGTGTAAATGTGTGTTTCTTCTCTTCAATGATTTAAAAAGCAATTTCATAAAACAATGCATATATAATTGGATTGTTGAACCTATAACATATAAAAATATAATTATGTTTGAAAATAAGACCACAAAGGCTGTGAGCACCCTGCCCTGGGGTAAGGAAATGACACAATATGGTCACTGAAACCCATGGAAAACATGAAGAGAACCAGAAATGGTAGCTTATGAGGATTAATATTAAAACTTTGCAAATAAATGTGTCTTCCCCTTCCTTCTCTAAGCCTCTTTAAAAGACAAAATTATTTACAGTAATAACTAGGTACTACAAGGTTTCTAACATATATTAATGTAATATATAACAATAATACAACAAAAACAGAGAAGGCAGAATAGATCTATATAGGAAGCATTTGTGTCCCAATTGAACTAGGATCAATCTGAAGTGGATTTTGGTATTAAGCTATATATGAAAAACTCTAAAACAACCACATGGTGAAAAATATCACTAAAGGAATAAAAACAGGACTATGGAAAACATTCACATAATACAAAAGGCAACAGTAAAAGAAAAATAGAGGAACAGAGAAGATATAAGACACACAAAACAAAAAGGATAAATGCAAATCTGTACCAGTAAGAATATTAATTATGCAATCCAAACAAAAGGCAGAGGCTGTTTCAGACTGGGTATATATACCCACAGATAGCCAAACTACGAAGTTTGAGAGAATAACTCTCCACAAGACTGTCCCCACTTTTACCATTAACTGCAAGTTCATGGGATCCCAAAACCACTCTCAGTTTCAATAATATACAACAATTCACAAAACTCACTGAAAGCTACTATTCTGTAATTACGGCACATTACAAGGGAAGGATACAGACTAAAATCAGTCCAGATTAGAAACATACAAGGCACAGTCTAAGAAGTGTTCTAAATGTACAGTTTCTGGCATTTTCTCCCTGCGGAGTCAGAACAGATTACTCCACTGGCATCAACACTTGACAATATGCACAAAGTATGACCAACAGGGAATCTCACCTGAGCTTTAGCATCCAAGCCTTTTACTGGAGCATCATTATGTAGACATGATTGATTGAGTGATTGATTGGCGACATGGTTTAATTCAGCGTTCAGGTCAACTGATAGCCCAGGTGACCCAAAGTCCCATACACGCCAAATCACTGCTGCTGCTCTTTCTGACATGGCCAGCCTTTACTCTAAGACCATTGGACACAGCCAGCCCCCTACTAAGATCCAGAGTGGCCGGTTGTCATTCCAAACAGAAGCAATCTTATCAGATTTGATTTAGATTACTTCCCAGCAGGTTAGGGCAAAATCTAGACATCTCCTCGGGCAAGGCCAAATTCTTTACCCATAATATAGGTAAAACATGTAATACTTATACACATATATGTACCTAACAACAAAACTTCAAAATTTATGAAGCAAAAACTAACAGAATTGCAAAACTTTGACAATTTAAGAATAATAGTTGGAGACTCCACCACAGCTTTTGATAATGGTTGGAACAACTAGGCAAAATAGAAGAAATGAACAACACTGCAGACCAAATAGCAGTCATCTACATAATACTCCAGCCAACAACAGAAGATTAACTTTCCTTAAGGGCACATGAGATGTTCTCGGGTGCACATCAAATGCTACATTAGAAAAAACAAGCCTTGATGAATTTTTTTTTTTTTTGTGGGTACTGGGGGTCGACCTCAGGACCTCGCACGCCAGCAGGCGCCCGTGCCTCTGAGCAATATCACCGGCCCTTTTTTTGTATGTGGGTTCTGGGAGTCGAACTCGGGCCCTCACGCTTGCCAGGCAGGCGCTTATACCACTGAGCCATCTCACCGGCCCCTTGATGAATTTTTAAGAATTGAAATCATACAAATTATTTTCTATCACCACAATGAAATGAAATTGTAAGTCAATAACAAAAGGAAATTTGGGAAACTCACAAATATATGGACATTAAATAGTATACTCATAAATAACCAGTGAATTGTAAATACAATCACAGTGAGGCATTATAAAATTTGATATAAGTAAGAATCTGATATGAATATGAACAAAATTTTAAAAATTTATTAAATTTTACCCTCAAAAGTAGGGGATGAAGGGCCGGTGAGACGGCTCAGCGGCTTAAGCGCCTGCCTTGCAAGCGCGAAGGCCCGAGTTCGACTCCCGGATCCCACATACGAAAAAGGGGCCGGTGATATCGCTCAGCGGCACGGGTGCCTGTTGGCGCGCGAGGTCCTGAGGTCGTCCCCCCGGTACCCACAAAAAAAAAAAAAAAAAAAAAAAAAAAAAAAAAAAAAGTAGGGGATGAAGCTAAGGCATGTTCAGATGGGAATTTAAATCTCATCTAAAGAACCTCAAATCAATAACCTAAACTTACAGTTTAAATTACTTAAAGAAGAAAAGACTAAACCTAAGCAACCAGAAGGTAGGAAATGTAAAGATTACAGCAGAATTAATGAAATAGGAAGTACAAAAACAACAAGAAAAATCCTCAAAACCCAAACTTGGTTCTTCAAAAAAAATCAACAAATGGACAAGCATTTGTCTAGAATGAACAAGAGGAAAAGAGAAAAGGCTCAGGTTATAAAAAATGAAAGTGAGGACATTTACTATTGACCTTGCAGAAAGGAAAGGAACTGTAAAAATACCATGAGCAATGATGCAAGAACAAATTACATAATGAGGTACAATGGGTGAGCTCCCAGAAAGATACAAATAACCAAAATTAAAATAAGAAATATAGGGCCAGTGAGATGGCTCAGCAGCTTAAGCACATGCCTGGCAAGCGCGAGGGCCCGAGTTCGACTCCCGGAACCCACATACGAAAAAGGGGCCGGTGATATCGCTCAGCGGCACGGGTGCCTGCTGGCACGCGAGGTCCTGAGGTCCACCCCCCTGTACCCACAAAAAAAAAAAAAGAAATATAAACTCTAAATCAACCCATGACAAATAAAAAATCAGATTAGAATTACTTTTAAATTCCTGTAAGGGCAAATGGGCCTTCAAGTTCTCACTGGGAAATCTATTAAACATTTAAAGAAGATATGCTATAATTTCTTCAAAAAATAAGGAAAAGGGAATATTTTTCAACTCATTTATTGAGACTGTTTTACCAAAATACCCAAACCATAAAATACTCACACAAGAAAATTACAGACCAATTTCTCTTATGAATATAGGTGCAAAAATCCTCAACAAAACTGGGAAACTGAATCCAGCCACATATTAAAATGATAATGTATCATATCTAAGAAAGGTTTATCCTAAGAAGGCAAAGTTGGTGTAACATGTGAAAATGAATTATTGCATATGCCATACCAACATAATATAGGAGAAAAACTATATGTCCATGTCCATGTATGAAAGAAGAAGCATTCGGCTAAAGTCCCACACCCTTTCTTGAACCACTAGTACCCAGGAATAGAAAAGAGTTTCCTCAATCTGATCATGGGCATCAGTTTAAAAATAACACAGCTAACATCATATTTAATGGAAAAAATTGAATTTTTTCCTTCTAAGATATTGAAAAACACAATGATATGATGCTACCACTATCATTTGAACTGTACTGGAGGTCTAGCCAAGGAAATGAACCATAAAATGAAATAAACATCTACTATTCTAGAGGGGAATAAGAAAACCTACTTATGCTTTTAAATGACATAATCTGGTACATAGAAAATCTTAAGGAACTCATCCAAATCTATATAGCTAGAACTATAAAATTATTTCACCAAATGTTGTAGGATACCAGGTGCACAATCACTATGTACCATATTGAGAAGTGACGGGGCCTTTAAAAAGGTGACTAGGTCTCATGGAAATAAATTAGTTACCATAAGAGGGAGGGTTAAAAAGCAAACCTGGCACCTCCCCTTTGTGTCTCTCAAACACACACTTCTCAAGTGCCTGCTTCCCACTTTCTGCTTTTCTTCTAATGATGGAGCAGCACACTGACTTTAACTGAAGCAGAGGAGAAGCCAGTGCCACGCGTTTGGACCTCCAGAATTGTAAGCCAAGTAAACCTGTCTCCTTTATACATTATTTAGCCTCAGGTATTCTGTTATAGCAACAGAAAATGTACTAACCCAAGAATTAAAAGTGAATAAATACTGAGGAACAAATTTAACAAATGAAATACAAAGATTATATTTAGAAAACTACAAAATATTGTTGTGGAAGATTTTAAATAAAACTAAACACATAGAAAAATATTCCACAGCCACAGACCTAATATCGTTAATCTGAAAATACTTCTCAAATTTAACAAAATTCTATTTAAATTTCAGCTAGATTCCTTGAAGAAATTGACAATATTATCCTCAAAAAATTGTACAGAAATTCAAGAGACTTAGAATATCCAGAAAAAAAAACTTTAGAGAAATAATTATTTATCTTATTTCAAAACTTACTACAAACCTAATGAATACAATATAGCATTGCCATAAGGATAATAGACCTGTAGACCAAGGAAACAGAATTACAAATTCAGAAATAACCTCTTACCTTTACAATTAACTGATTTTTCACCATGATGTCAAAATAATTCAGCCAAAGAATAAACTTTTAAACAATTAGTGCTGGGTCAATTTGACATCCACATGCAAAAGAATAGAGTTAGATCCTTTTTCCACACCACCCCCCAAAAACTAACTCAAATGAATCACACACTTAAGAGAGGAGCTGAAACTACAAAACATTAAAAGAAAATGAGACCTTCGGCTGTGGATAGCATTGTTATATATGACACCAAAAGCACAATAGCAGAAGAGAAAATATAAAGTAGACCTCATCAAAATTAAAAACTTTTGTGATTCAAAGGACATCACCATGGAAATGAAAGGACAACTCACGTCATTGGAGAACATTTTGAAAATGATGCTTCTGACCTGGGAGTTGCATCTGGAATATGTAAAGTACAGTTACTATTCAATACTGTGTAACAACCCAGGGGAAAGATCTAAATAGACACTTTTCCAAAGAAGATATACAGATCATGAATAAGCACGTGAAAACATTCTAAGCATCGTTATCCATTAGAAAAAGATGATCAAAATCACAAAGGAGATGCCACCCAGTTGCCGCTAGGATACCTCTAAAACAAAACAGAACGTAATCTCACATGTTGACAAGAATACGGAGAAATCGGAATTTTCACACATCCCTGATGAGAATGTAGAATCGTGCAGTCACCAGAAAACAGTTTGGCAGTTTCTAAAATGTTGACAGAGTTATTGTATCACCCAAAAATTACACTGGCAGGCATATAACAAAGGGAAGTGAGTACAAAAGTCTACCAAAAACTTGTACACCAGTGGTCACAGCAGTGTTACTCATTGCTGTAATCAGTATTTGCAAGTGAATAGATTTAATACGACACATGATTTATAGGATTATTTTATAATTGTCACTCAAAAAGTCAAATGCAGAAGAGTCCAAGAGATCTGTCCGCATGCTGGAGACCTGAAGAATCCAGCCAAAGCCTGGATCCCATGACAATGTCCTGCACAAGTCCAGCCAAAAGCCTAGAGCACGCAGCAATGTCGCATGCAAGTCTGTATCAAGGATCCGCACTGGGAAGGCCCAAAGGTCAGTGGTGGAAGCTAGAAAGTCTGCACCAGTGGGATGAAGGATCTGTGCCAGCAGGCTGAGGGAGCTGCACTGGAGCCAGGAAGTGACGCTCGAGGAAAGACCAGAGCTCCCCCAAAAAGAACTGCAGCCATCCTAAGCAACAGGGAAGACCCAAGCTCCTCTGACAATAAGAACAGCCAAGTTTATATCGGGAAAGCCAGCCACAGCAAAATTTCTCCTGGAAAATCAGGAGCATAAAATTGTCCCCTCCTGTTCTCCTTTTATGTCATTTTGGCAAAGATCCTCAGGTGGGTCTTCCATGCCCAGAACCACACTGACTCAGTTCAGCAGGTGTTCCCACTTAAATTAACTATTAATTGATCCACCATCCTCATAACTGCCAAAATGTAGAATAAACCCAAATGTCCACCAACTGTGATATATGCCTACAATGACATATTATTTGCTAATAAAAAAGAATGAAGTGCTGATATAGTTTACTATATTAAAGACTTTATGCCAAGTGAAAGAAGCCACTTACAGAGCACAACATATAGTATGAATTCATTTATATGAAATGATTTAAACAGATAAATCTATACAGACAGAAAGGAGGTTACTGACTGCCTAGGACTAAGGGTGTTTGGGGAAGAAAAAGTATGAAAGTTCTTTTTTTCTCTCTTCTTTTCTTTTCTTTTCTTATTTTTTGCCATGTTGCACATTAAATTCTTAGAATTTATTTATTTTATAATTAAAAGTTTGTATCCTTTCAACAACATTTCCCTATCTTCTCTCACTTGTAACCCCTAAGGACCACCTTCTCTTCTTTGCATCTGTGTCTTCCAGGTTTTTGGATTTCACACATGACTGCATAAAGTATTTGTCCCTTTGTATTTTTTATTTAGTGTAATGTCTTCTGGGTTCATCCACAGAGTGGCAATGGCAGGATTTCCTTATATCTATATAATTTTCTCTGTCCATTCATCCATCGCTGGACACATGATTTTTTTCTGTAGCTTTACTCTTGTGAATAGTGCCGAAATGACCTTGGGAGCATGGTATCTCTTCAGATGCCGATTTCACGTCCTTTGGATGCACACCCACAAGTGGGATTGCTGGATCATATTGTAGTTCTTTCATAGTTTATTAGGAGCCTCCATAGCGCTTTCTGTAATGGCCGTACCAAACTTGCCTTCCCACCAATATTGTACAAGGGTCCCTTTTCTCTTCCTTGTTATTTATTATAGCCATCCTAACAGGTGTGGGGAATACTTCATCATGGTTTTGATTTGCATTTCCCTAGTTATTAGTAATGTTGAACAACTTTTCCTATGTCTGTAGCAATGTAGCCATCCATGTCTGTATGTCTTCTTTTAAAAAATTCAAGTGTTTTGCCCATTTTTAAATCAGATTTGGGTTTTGGGGAGGGTCATTTTATTTGTTTCTTTCATGATTATTTTATTTTTGTTTGGGGGGTGCTATTGAGTTATATAAGTGCTTTATATGTTTTGGACATTTACCCCTCATCAGACATATGGTGTGAAAAGTATTTTCTCCCATTATATAGATTCCCTTTTCATTCTGTTAGTTGTTTTCTTTTCTGTGCAGGAGCTATTTCGTCAATACAGTCATATTTTATTTTAACTTATGTTGTCTATGCTTTTTTTAAGTTCAAAAAATTGAGTTGAGTTATAGCTCAAAAATTCATTACCAAGACTAAAGTCAAGGACATTTCCTCTGTTTTTGTCTATGAGTTTTATGGTTTTTGGATCTCACATTTATGGTATTAATCTAGTTTGAATGAATTTTGGGGGGATAGTGTAAGAAAAGTGTCCGATTTCATTTTTTGATGTAGTAACCCAATTTTCCCAGCACTATTTATTGAAGACACTATCCTTTCCCCATCATGTATCCTTGGCACCTTTGTCAAGGTTATTTGGCTGTAGATATGTGAGATAATTTTGAGGCTGTCCATTCTACTGCATTTGTCTATCATGTTTTTACGTCAGTAGCATGCTTTTTGATTACTAGAGCTTTATAATATAGTTGAAATCCGGAAATAAGATGCCTCTAGCTTTATTCTTACCCAAGATTGATTTGGCTATTGACTTCTTTCATGGTTCTATACAAACCTCAGGACTGACTTTTCTATCTCTGTAAAAAATTACATTGGAAAGTTAAAAGCAATTTTGAATATTGAAAGTGGACTGGCATATCACCGTGGGTCATATGGACATTTTAACAATATTAATTCTTCCTATCCATGGACATAGGATCTTTCCTTTTATTTGATTCTTCATTTTCTTTCATCAGTGTCTTATACTTTTAGTGTACAGATTTCTTCATATCCTTGGTTAAATTCATTTGTAAGTACTTCATTCTTTTTCATGCTTTTGTAAAGAGGATTTTTTTTTTTAAATCCCTTCTCCAGGGCCAGTGAGATAGCTCAGCGGCATAAGTGCCTGCCTAGCAAGCGCGAGGTCCTGAGTTTGACCCCCGGTACCCACAAAAAAAAAAAAAATCCCTTCTTCAAATAGCTTGATAAAGTTAGTATGTAAAATGCACCTGATGTCAGTGTGTTGATATTGTATCTAGCAGCTTCACTGAATTTATCTATTATTCCTTCTGGACGATTTTTGCAAATGCTTTCCATTTATAAAATCGCATCATTTACAGAGACAATTACTTCTTTCTTTCCGATTTGGGTGCCCGTTAGTGTATGTTTGCAGTGCATGACGTTTACATTCATCTTAGGGAATGGATACATGGACCTGACACATCTTGATTATTTTTATCCCCTTTCCCTCCCCATTGGCCTCCGTCCCTCCATCTCTAGATTCCCTTTCCCATTTTCGTTATTATTATTTTAGCTCATGTTTGTGACATATAAAGATTACGCTCATTGTGGGTAGTTGGTATCTGTACATGATGCATCTTAAATCTTTTTATGTCCCCTTCCCCCCAACTCTCCAACCTCAATCTCTTGATCCCCTTCCCATTTGCAAAAGATCTATCTCCCTGTTCCCTCTTATCAGTCTTTTATTTTGCTCTTTATGTATACTTTAGATTACTCAAATGACAGAAAGCATATGGCATTTAAGCTTTAGTGTCTGATTTATTGCACTTATATTTTCAAAGTGTATTCACTTTCCTACAAATGTCTTGGATTTACCCTTCTTTATAGTAGAGCAGTATTCCATTTTGTATAGATGCCACAGTTTCTTTTTGTCTTTCCTATTTCCCCAGTTGCTCCGGCTAGTACTTCCAATACTATGTAGAGTAGAAGTGACAAAACTGGGCATCCTTCCTTGTTCTTGATCTTCAAAGAGAAGATTTCCATTTTTATGGTTAAGTATGATGTTATTCTGTGCATGTGTCATGCATGGCCTTTATTATGTTCAGGTATATTGCTTCTATAGCTAATTTCTTGAGAGTTTCAATCATGAGAGGAGGCTGAATTTTGTCAAATGATTTTTCTGCCTCTATTGAAGTTGTCATATGGTTTTATCCTTCATTCTGTTAATGAGATATATTACATTTCTTGATTTGCATGTATTGAGCCATCCTTGTATCATACAATTAATCCCACTTCACAGTTTGTGAACTTTTATAATGAATTCGATTTTCTAGAATTTTACTGAGGATTTTTCACATCGATGTTCATCAGAGATGGTGGCATTTTTGTTATTGGTGTCTTTGTTGGTTGTTTGTTGTATTGTGGTGTCTTTGGTTTTGGTATAAGGGTAATGATGGGGTTGTTAAAATGAATTTTTTGAAAGATATTGAGAAAGATTAACATTAGTCTTTTTTTAAATATTCAGTAGAATTTTCCCATGAGATCATCTCATCTTGGAATTCTTATTGAGAGTTTTTTTATCTGTCCAAATCCGTGCCTTCATGGTTCAGAGTTGGTAGGTTGTGTATTTCTTGGAATTTATTTATTCCTTCTAGGTTGCCCAGTTTATTGGAGTCTAATTGGTCATAGTTGTCTCATGAACCAATTTCTGTGGTGTTAGTTGCAATGTCTCCTCTTTCGTGTATAAGCTGAGTCCTCTCTCTCATTTTGTCACTACATCTAGCTAAGAGTTTGTCCCTTTTGTTTATCTTTTCAAACACCAACTTTTAGCTTTATTGACCTTTTTAGATTTTCTAGTTTCTCTAGTTTCTATTTTGTTCCTGCCCTAATCTTTATTATCTCTTCCTCATAATTTCTTTCCTTCTCCTTACTTTGGGCTTAGTTTGTTCTTCTTTTTCTAGTTCCTTGGGGCCTAAAGTTTGGTGTGAAGAGATATATTTCTCTGGTACTATTTTTACTGCTGTTTTCTAAACCTATGTCCATTTAATAGGTGACATATAATTGCTATTATTTTAAAAATATTTGTTGCATTCATTAATATTGAGCTACAACATTTCCCCCAAGGAGCCATAAATATTTTAATTTTTCCTATTTTAAATGCTGTAGCCATATTTTTTCAATTTCTTTATAGTTGTGATGTTTAACTTTTCATCTTACTTTTAAAACCAATAGTTTATCATAAAGGTTATTTTTATGTAATCTCAAATAAGCTTAATTTTAACTGTTATATAATTGTCTTTTAATGGCTAATAGTTTACTGAATGATTTCCCTGATCCCAAATATATATTTGTTGTCTTTCTTACAAACACATGCACACACAAGCATACCTATATGCAATAGCAAAGCTGGTAATATCTTAAGCACAGAACCATGTCCATATTTAGGTAATTTATGTAAAAGTATGTCTAGAAATTGAAATGCTGATGCCAAAATGTGAGCTATTGCTCAATGGTTGACACAACTGACTTTCCAAAATGCTTACATTAATTTATATTCCACCATTTCTCCAAAAGCTTAAATACTTTGGCTATTTCCACTTGTATCAGTCAGTGCTTATTAGAAAACAGATTTAATGCAAGATACACAAATATATAAGAATTTACAAGATTGACTTACAGTGGCTGCCCACAAAGTCAGGTATGCAAGAGTACAGAGGGTCTGTCTGCACACTGCGGATCTGAAGGCCTGGCGCCCACTGTAGTTACCCGTGCGGCCCGGTATCAGGAGACCGAAGAGTCTGCACTGGAAGGCTGAAGACGATGTCCAAGGTGAAGGTAAGGACTGGAGTTCCTCTGAAGAAACAGAAGTGAGCCTTCCTTTTTCGTTTCCCCTTTACACCATTCAGGAGACAAAATCTCCCTGGGTTGGGGGGTGGGTCCTTCAGTCTTCAGTAAATCCTCTCAGCCACACCCAAAACTATATGATCCAATTTAGGATCCAATTTAGTTGGGCGTTTCTTACTCAAGTTGACACAATCAGGTAACTATCACACCATTTAAACAGAAAAATCCATGTATATTCTTCATGCCCCAAAAAATCAACTAGTCCGGGGAAACCTTATGTGAACAGGCACGAACCACTCTGCTCTGCATACCTGCGGAAGAGTTTGTGTTTTCACACACATCTTGGCGTGGCGTGGAGCACATGTACACACCGCCCAGGCTGCACTGCACTGGCCTTGCCCCGCACTGCACGTCTACAGAGAACATCAGTCCAGGGCGCAGTGTGGCTTCTGTGCATTGGTTCTGGTGACACCTGTCCCCACACAGATGTTCTAGACCAGGAATGTGTTTCCCAGAGGCATTGGTAGCCTGGGGGCAGGCAAAGCATGTTATGGTATTGGCAGCTTCCAGACCAGCACAAACTGAAGGTAAGAGAGACATAGGACATTATACCAGATCATTTTTAAATCTGTCCTCACAGTTTCCAACCACATCCCACACAGTAATCTCCACGTGTCGAAGAACAGGAAGAAAAGAAAAAAATCCAACCATGCATCTCCCCGACAGAGCACACCTCCAGATGGGCCCAGGACAGAGGGCAGGGCAATGCCAAGCAAAAAGAAGCAGCCCTTTAGCCAAAAGCAGAGACCTGTCCACCCTGTTTTCTGCCAATTTGAGAGATACCCTTACAAACGTGCCGGAGAGCATCTCCAGAGGAAAGAGCAGCACGGCTGAGCACTGTGCACAGTCTAATTGAAAGGGTATTTCTGGAAGACTGCACCATATGTTTTACATTTGCATCCAGGCTATAAATATCCTGGTAACAACTCAAGTCCATAAATGCTGTATTCAGAATGCTTTGCGGGAAAATCTTTCACTACTCAGTCATCTGTTTACCAGTGCGACTGTGCATTGTCTCATCCACTGTGCAGAATTGTCCTCAAGATACAGGTCATGTTGGGAAACCAGTGGTGCCCAGAGCTCCAGGAGTGAGCAGGCTGTTGGCTCCTTACCCCTGCCTGGCTCTCAGGCCACCTCGAAGGTGGAAAGTGGCAGGCGGTGCTTCTTTCGTAAAGGCCCAGGTAGGAAGGCATGGAATCTTTAGCAAAGCCTAAGGCGGAGTTGACTTCTATTCTGTGTGCTGTGCAGAGTGCTGGGAGCCTTGCTATTCCTCAACGTCGCTGTGAATCTGCGCTGGTGGAATTGTTTTCTTTATCCTAGCAGTGGGAAAAAACAAGGCTTGATGAGGTTCAGAATCTCAGTCTGTGATAAAGCCAGGTTTCTAACCTAGGTTCACACCAAACCACACTTGTAACAGATGGTGAGACACACAAACCCACAGTGTGGCTCTCCATGTACCAAAGGGCTAGAAATACCTACCATTTGTTTTTTGAAAACTGAACAGTCACACTGACGGGATGACTGTGTGTGCACGCATTTACATTCTAGCTAGAGTTCCCCTAAAATGTATTTAGAGAAGACATTAGTGTCTCCATTTTTCAGACAAGAAAAGAGAGGAGCAGAGTTGACTTTAAGCAACTTGCTTCAACTCACACAGTTAGCATACAGTAGATTTAGGAGTAGAATTTCAATTTCCTAATTTGTATTTCTGTGTCTTTCCACATGCTTAGGACATGGAATGCGTCCAGGGGTCAAATCAGCTCTCAGACCCCATGTTCAGTGGGCAGGGTGTCCAGGTTCGGCTGCCCTGGTGGAAGCCACGTGGTAAAAACCAAAAACTAGTGGCATCAAATTTCATCAGAAGCAGACAAGGCTGAGGGGGGGCACCTGCAGGGGTTCTCTCCAAGAACCTTCTAGGTGCGTGGGAAGAGGTGCCACTGGAAGGAAAAGAGGAGACTCGAACGATTATTTGCCTAGTCAGCCTGTTAGCATCATCCTCTCTCCGTGACTATAAGCTCAGAAAGGCAGGGACAGGCCTGACCTCCGCTCCGATATCCACTGCAGAGCCTGTACAGAGTCCCTGCTAGATGCGTGAGTGAGGCAAGCAGTGCAGAGCACCGCGTGTCGCCGTGTGCAGGGCATTGGGGCTAAGGCGTTAACCACAGCCACAAGGCAGGGGTGGAGACAAGCAGAAGGCAGGGAAGCAGAGCAACACCAGCCCCAGGGAGGCCCCAGACCACCACATTCGAGGCCAGGAAGAGACAGCCCAGCTGTCCAGCGGTGAGCAAGAGCCCAGGAGTGGCTTATGCCAGTAACAAGAAACCTGTCAGTACCTTTCGCGTGGAAACCTCAGTGACATGAAGAAGAACAGAGTGGGCACTGGAAAATGACTAGTGGGGCACATGTGCGAGCTGGGGCAACAAATGTCTTCTTTCAGAAGGGACATTTACAGATGGAGGGTTCTGGGTTAAAAGCATAAGGAAATCCAACAGGGCCAGAGCCGAATTGTAACAAACAAAAAGCTGAGGCTGGGCTGGCATCACAGTGAGCCTTAGCGTTAGAGTAGAGCTGGGATTCACTCTGACTGTAGTGGAAGACAAGGGAGGGGGTGTTACCTGTGTTACCTGAGTTTTGCTGTATTGCGCCAGCCCGTGCTGGAGATGGGCTCAAGTGAGCCCAGCGGGATCAGGCAGCTCCCGTCCTTATTTACTCACTAGGAATTGCAGGGTTGGCTTCATGGTTCTCTCCGTCATCTCTTACCTTTCTTGACTGTTCTTTAGCGATCTTGCTAGAATGGAGCAAGCCAGTTCTTCTCCTGCCCTAACCTGACTACTCCCCTATCTTTGCTTCCTGCAAGAGTCCGAAATGTCCCAGGTTTAGTTTTAAAAGCAAAACTAGGAAGACAGCACATCAAAGAGATGGCAGGACACTAATTTACAGAAACAAAACTCAAGGGACTGTGGAGAAACATGGACATGGGAAAGTGTAACCTCAGAGGTGTGGAGTTAATTCCCATAACCCTCAGCCAAGATCCCCTGGCAGCAGCTCCCATTCCCAGAATCTCAGCTCAGCGATGCCTCCGCAAAATGAGACTGAGAAGCCAGAAGTGACCTTAGGAGATCATCAAAGCTATAAATGTTGGAGAAGACTTATTACATGACATGATAGTCTTCCACGAGCCTGGCGTCCCTGCACAGTCGTGCTGAGTGTGCCAGACTGCACAGTGACTCGGTCTCCAGAAACTGAGCAGTTTCTGTGGCACCTAAGTAGGTCAAGGTGACCCCAGCATGACCCCCAACATTATACACCTGGCGCTTGCTGCATGTTTGCTGCTGGCGAAGAGCAGTGGTCTTTGGCCTGTGTTCCTCAGCACCAACACAAACCCACTATGTGCACAGGACAGACTGAGGCCTGCAGCACTGCCACAGTAGGACTGGGGGCAAGGAAACCAGCAAAGCTCTACTCACGGTCTGACTCTGCTTTTACTGTGAGAAATGCAATATTTCATCTCTGATCCACGAGTCTGGTTCTTTTCTGTCAACAACCATGAAACTAACCGCTCAGCAGATAAGCAGGATAAAAATCTCAGACCTCACTGGTCTTCACAGTGACCTCTCAGTTTTGTCACAACTACACCTTTCCAAAGAGCCAGACTTCACGTCACCAAGGCAAATTGGAGACGAGAGTGTTGGAAGGTTTGAAAGGCACGCTCCTGGCTGCGCTCTGAAGCCAGGGTGCAGGGGGAGGAGCTGCAGCAGGAATGAGGCCCTTGATTTAAAAACAGGTCCCAAGAAGCAACACAGCAAAGCCAGCCCATGGCATTGTTCCGACGGAGGCCAGAAAGACACGAGGACCACAGCACACCACAGGATTTGTGGGAGCACCACGAAGATCACCTCTGGCTAATTAATCATGGCCTGCAAGGATCTAGACAGATGGATCAGCCTAATAATGTTGTATCCATGCAACACAAACAAAAGACAACATATGAAAACATTGCTCAGGTCTAGCTAGAAAGAACCACAGTTGAGACTTCAAATCACAGAATCATGCATGGTTTATCGTGCAGATCCCAGACCTGAGTCCACTCCCTCTGCATCCATATGACAACATCAGGTTGCTGCCTACCCAAGTCCCCAGGAGGCTTTTCAGAGCACAGTGTGCAATAGCCAGGAGCCAGGGCTCAAAAGAAACTGCACGCAGTCCCTCCTGCTGTCCCTCTCCACAGAGCCGCCATACGGCCCATGTGCATTTGTTCATTCAAACGATGCGACCGTGTGTTCCAAACCAGGTCTGTTCCAGTGACCGCAGACACAGGGATGAACACACCAGTCCTTTGTCCGAGACTCATAACTCTAGTGGGAAAGCAAAATTTTAGAATTGTTTGCAATAGTCTGGGTCCCGGTTTTTCAGAGACTTTGCAAACGTCTTGAGCTGAGGCCAGTGGGCGACACATACTCACATTCCACGGTTAGCCTTGGGTGACCTCAGTCCCTCTGCTCTCAACCTGCTGCCCTCCTCTGATCTGGAGGTGAGAGAAGCCTGAACTCTTCCTACAGGCCAAGTTTCCCTCAAAGGTACAACAGTGAGACCACCTCCCTACCTCAATCCAAGCACAGGGAAAGGCCCCAGAGAGTGCTTCTGAAGAGCTGGGGACTGCCTGGTATGCAGGATGCTGTGCTCTGACTGAAGGAGGGCTGAGCTTCAGGGCTCCTGGTCCCCATGCTGCCTTAGAAGGAGAACTCCCCACGGTCCTTGGGAGAGTGGGACAGGTGTCTCCTGGATTATGAAGTGGGTAGGACAGGAACCGCATGAAGATAGGGGTGGGCCTGGCCCTGCTGGAGTAAGAATGTTAAGATTTTCCAGGGCAGGGAAGTTTGTGATGAGGTTTATGCAACTCACAATGGTGTGGGCCACCTGCGTTCACTGCCTCTTTCTCCAGGGGCCGCTTCCTCAGGTGAAAGCCCCTGAGGTGGGTCTGCTATGGCAGGGGAAGTGCAGAGGACCCTTCCAGCTCCAGAGGTAATCTCCGAGTCCCACACAGGAGCAAGGCTGCACCCTATGACCCAGCACTGAGCCCTAGGTCTCCTGCCTCTGCCCCTCTTCCCAGCCTTCAAGCCTGAAGGAACCAGAAGAAGATAGAGCTGGGGGAAGCAGAGCATGGGAGGTGAGCAGCCTGCTGGTCAGCCTGGCAATCCACTATGGAACCCCAATTCCTGTTTAAATTAGAGCAAATGTTTTCAGCAGGTGACAGGAGGTGCGATGCCACTGCAGAATAAGGAAGAGGGAGGCAGCAAGCTCGAGTGCCACTGGGAGAATGAAACTCTTCCCTGTTGTAACCTAGCAAATGCAGTCCACTGAGCAAACCAGGGTTGCAGAAACCATGCTGTGGTAGGAAATGAATGGCGTGGCCCAACATCAGGCAGTGCTCAGCACCCTGAAACAGGCTAGAGCCAATTGAAGAATGGTGCGTAGCTAAGGGAAGGGGTGGATGGAATGCCCAGCGGACTGGGAGTGCGAGCCACTGGGAGAATGGGGACAAGCACTCTGAATGCACACTCACCCCCACATCACCAGCCTGGTCTACAGCCAGGACCCACCTGCCCCCCGGTCCCACCCTGCAGTCTGCTCCCCACTCTGACGTGACCCTTCAGAAACACAAATCTGAGCAGGTGACTCCTCTACTTAAACTCTTCAAAAGTTTCTGCTCTACTTTGGAATAAACGACCCACAAGTCCTCCAGTCACCAGGGAAGCTGACCAGTGCTGATGCTCTAGGCTGGACCACCCCCTCTGCCCTCCTCACCTCTCCCCCCCACTCCGCGTCCTGCATTGGCTGTTTACCTTTTAGCTTCCTGAAAGGGCCTGGCTGTCTCCGACCTCTGCACATGCGTCCTCCTTACACGGACCATCCCTCCCCTCCACAGAGCCAAGCTTCCCAGAGAAGTGGCCTGGCAGCATGTAGGTGTGGAGGGAGCGACCGGCAGACAGCGACATAAGCCGCAGAGAGAGACAATGAGACAGAAAGACACAGAGACAGGAAGACAGCAACAAAAAGGGATGAGACACAGAGATTCTTATTTTAAGGAACTGACTCAGGTGACTGTGGAGATTGGGAAGTCCAGAATCAGCGGTCTGGCCAGCAGGACTGGCGGCCCAAGGAAGGGCTACAGTTAAAATAAAAATTGTGAAATAAGAGTTCAAATTGTTGTGAGAAATTTCACACGCGGGACCTAAAAGAAAGGCACTTAAGAGGTTGCTGAGGAAGATGTTACAGGGTGAAGAGGGACCGGGTCCCCAAACACCTGCCCAGAGCAGAGCACTCTGTCTGTCTGCATCAGACGTGGACCTGAGCAGCAGGTAAGTGTCCAAGGGACTTCACCTCTAAGAGCTCAGGGCTCATCTATTTTAATAGCACAAAAATGTTCTAGGTAGAAAGAAACAGCCTCATGCATGGTGGGAAGAACATGCAGAAAAGAGAACTGAAAGCAAATCTGAAGATCCCAGCAAGATGGGGACAGAACAAAAGCTGAAATCTACCCTCAAGCACTCTCCACCATCACTTGCTCCAAACACACAGAAAAGGTGCGCAAACTCCCACGCACAAAGACAACTAAAACACGAGGTCTGAAACGACAGGAAGAGCCAGCACAGGGGTGCACACCTATCACCCCAGCTCTGGGAGAGGATCGAAAGCTCAGGGCTACTTAGAGAGACCCTGCCCCAAGATACAAAATTAAGAAGGGCAGAACATGTAGCTCAGTAGTACAGCATCCCTGGTTTCGATCCCTAGCACCAAAAAAAGAACATGGGGGTCACGGCGGTGAACCCTAAGGTAAGCCAAGGCAATCCACCTGTGGGGAGCAAGGCCACCACTGAGAGCATGGTTGAACACCCACACTGTCCCTGCTGCAGCCACCAGGATCTGGGGCGGGGCCAGCTGAGCCCTGTCTGCAGAACCATGCTGGGCCACAGGGCGGGGTCTGGCCTCAGACATCCCTGAGGAGGGGGTTGCGGGTCTCAGTGTCGGGAGACAACCCCCCCCCCCGCACAGAGCCAAGTTGAATAGGACCTTGCAGAGCCTTTATGGGACAAGGGTTTCTAAGAATCCCCCAGACTCACGTGATCAGAGAATGCTTTGTTATTAGCATTGTTAGCATCATCTATTAATGATCACCTCCAGAAACACAGTTTGGAGGTGGCGATCCCTGAAGGATTTCTTTAACACAACACTAAACATAAGACCTTCTTCTAGGGGGGCGGGGGAGTGTTACTGTGGATTTAAACAAGGGCCTTTGCACTGAGCTATATCCCCAGCCCTTCTTATTTTTATTTCATTTTATTTTATTATTTTGAGACAAGGTCTCACTAAACTATGCAGACTGGACTCAGACTTACAATCCTTCTGCCTCAGCCTCCCAAGTGCTGGATTTATGGCATGCAATACTAGCCCAGCTTAAATGTAAGGCTTTCTAAAGGAACAGATGTCGAGCCAGCAGGCCATACTGGGAGGATCCCGTTTTGGGTCCATATGCATGGGACAAGAAGACCTGAGACAGTGCTAGCAGTGGGACTGACAGAAGGGTCTAACTGTGCTGTCACAGGGTTTTGCTACCTGTGACACCCACATCCCAGAGTCCCAGCTGAACTTCCCAAGGCTGAGCTGGCCTGGACCTACCCAGGGTCCTTTCGTAGAACCCTTGACTCTGCTGCCACACTCACTCGGGTCCCTCTAAACACAGAGCTCTCCAGGCAGGGCCCCACCCTTGGGCCACCAGAGCACCTCAGCCCCTGCCCCTGCCACACCAGCAATGAGTGCAGCCAAGGGAGGGTGGCTCCTCACCTCTGTCTTTGCAAAGAAGAAATAGAAAGAAACTTTCCCCCTGAGAATGGATTCTCTGTCAAGTGTAGAAAGAGACTCCTTGAGCCTGCTCCATAGTGGCAATCACACCAAAGGCTCCCACTTGCTGCGCTCCTGTGTGTGCCCTGCCAGGTGCTCTGTCTCTTTGATGCCAGGAGCCACCATGCCAGGGCCAGTGCCCTACCCCACTGCACAGATGGGCAGACTTACTCAGAGGGCTGGGTTCTTCTGAGGTCACCGGGCTGGAGAGCAGCAGGACTTGCTGATTCATTTCCCTCCGGCCCTGGCCCACTGCAGCCCACCCACGGCACATCCACTAACCTGCCTGTCTCCTTCCCCAGGGACCTCTGGTGTCCCACACTGGCTGCTCATCCTCGAACAGTGCCCTAAACATCACAGATGTGGGTCAGGTTTAATCTGTCCATGAAAGAGCCCAGTAGTGAAGAAGCTGCTTTTCTACCACACGGACAGGGAGGCTGCTACATTTGAACCTTGAATGTCCCCCAAAGGCGAGGTGTGAGAGGCTTGGTCCCCAGGGTGGGCTGTCTGGAGGTGGAGGGCCCTGTAGGAGGTACGCCTGCTGGGAGGTGTTCAGTTCACTCCAGCAGGCCTTCAGGGGTGTTATGGGGCCTGGGCCCCACCTCTTTTACTCCCTGGCCAAGCCCTGCCGTGCTCCACCTGGCTCTGACCCCTGCCTCCAGCACACCCTCTAGGGACCCAGGGTCATGCGCCCACCTGAACTTGGACAGGAAACTCCACAGCAAAGGTCTTCTAAGGGGCCGGTGAGACAGCTCAGAGGCGTAAGCTCCTGCTTGGCAAGCTCAAGGGCCCGAGTTCAACTCCTGAAACCCACATACAAAAAAAGGGCCAGTGATATCACTCAGCGGCATGGGCACCTGCTGGTGCACGAGGTCCTGAGGTCGACCCCCGGTACCCACAAAAAAAAAAAAAGCGTCTTCTAGTTACAAGTGAATATCTCAGGAATTTCACTACAGTGACGTGAAAGTGACTAACACAAAGGCCGTGGAGGGAGTGGCAAGTTCCTTCAATACCTGACATTCCCACAGAGCCCCAAGCCTCCCCTAGCAGGGATCCGGCTTCCTTGTCCTGGACACGCTTCTAGCCCAGGGACTGAGTTCTAGCACTTCCCCAGGGGTGCAGCCACTCTGTGGCCAGAGCCATCTGGGGCACATGGTGCTATTGCACCCACCCAAACTCACCTCCAGCCCTCAGAGGAGCTCTGGGTAGAGGCGATGAGCAGGGAGGCGGGCTGCGGACAGGGAAGCCTCAGCACACCCAGGTTGCATCCTGGAGCCATAGTCAGCCCATCAAGGAAGCTGTTTCTTTGTCTACGGGAAGTGGTTACCGCATTTTAGCTGCCATTTTACACTAATTCTAACCACTTGCTTATTTCCAACTCTCTGACCCCCAGTTCCCTTGCACGTAGACATTTTTATTTTTATATGGCCACTAAACTTTTCTAATTATGGCCAGTGGGATACAAACCACATCCCACAGCTGGAGACACATTCTGTTCATAATTAATTAGAACTAATTGATTAGATACCTTTCCTAATGTGTGGTTTTATGGTCAGGTTGAAATACAAACCCAATTCACCCTAGTGAGCTCTTCTGGATCTAGACAAGGTTTTGCGCACAGGGAGCTGATCCACAAGAGTGCCAGGCAGGGCCTCTTGGTAGCACCTAGCGGACAGTGAGACGCCCGGATCTCACCCTGGCACTACCTGAACTGCCCCTCAGGCAGGCGCTCTGCAGAGCTCAGCGTTGCCCAGCCTCTGGCAGCCACCTTCTGGCCCAGGCATCTCTCAGGGCTGCACTTTCAGCACAGAATACACCCTCGTTGGTGCCAGAATCCACCCCAGGAGATAAGGAGGTAAGCAAGAAGCATGAACGTGTGTTGCGGGATGTGTGAGGACGGGAACAGCAGCTGAACCTGGCCCATCAGAGACCGCCCCCTCCCGAGCAGCACCACCTGAGGTCCTACAGTCAGTCTTGTCTGCAGGTGCTACTTCTCCTCGACACTTGGAGAGTCAGGCCTCATCACGAACCTGGTTTTTCAAGACCAAAGTTGGCCTCCACCCTGAGGTGGGTTGAGCCTTTGGAGAGCAGTAAGTGGAGCAAGACTGCCAGCCCATGTACGACTCAGAGGCAGGGCTGTGGAGCTCTGTGTTCCAACTCTGGTGCATGTGCTTTGGTTTGCACCAAACAAAACTGTTAGAGCTCACGTTACATTCAGCTTACATTCCTTTTTCAATGTCTTCATTTTAGAAATTGGGATAATGTTGCAATGAGGTTCTGAGACTTTCCTACCAGCCCCAGAATGAGCTGGTGTCGCACCCTGGACCTGTGCTTGATTCAGTCCCCAGCTCCTCCTGTGGAGGGGCTCCCTCTTCCCTGGGGCCTCCCCCTGCCTCACATCCTGGTAAAGTCCTCAGGCCAGCTAAAGAGTCTCTTTTCCCCCTTCAGGCCAATCTTGTTCTCAAGTGCATTAGAAGTGGTAGACCCCAAATTCATGAGTATTCACATCAGCTTCAGTTCACAGGAAACGTAATTCAAACAGGCTGAAATAATAAACACCTAGACCGGGAAGATCCAGAAGGGTAGTGTCAGCAGGGTTAACTCAAGCTCCTCTGTCTGTCTCTTTTTCTCTGCTCTTCCCCACCATGCCCTCCAGGTGGGACTGCGTCCTGGTCCCTTCCTGGTCCTAAGAGGGCCTCCAGCATCCAGAGCCATAGGGAAACCCCTCTGTCAGCCTCAAACTCAACACAGTTGGATGAGCTCAGGTCTGGGAAGGCAGATGGCCCCTTGCCAAGGTCTGCAGAGATAATCACCATGCCACCACCCTCACTTATTTTGCATAATTATTATTTCTCTGACTATACTGAAAAATACCAAGTCAATCAACTCCTTGTCAAGAGGTTTCTATCACAAAACCTCAAGGCTAGTTTTTTTGCCTATCTTTTACATCTTCGTTTCATCTCCTGTAGTGTTTATCCCTTTCTCCAGGAGCCCGTTTTGATTAGGAATCACATCTCCATTCATGAGGCTTCCTTTGGCCAGCAGGGAGAGCCCACAGCTCAGGGTTGAGTCATGGAGGGCAGCCTTCTGGCCAGGGCACGTCCTGGTGGTCATGTGACTCTGCCCGTCCAATCAGAGTGCCTGGAGCTTCTTCTTAGAATGATGGGACAAAGACTGTCCACACTGCTAGGTGTGAACCCTGGGAACTGCTCTCAGCCATGAGAAGAAATACTACTTTGGATCACAAGCAACACACAAAAGGCAACCCTGAGAAGCATGAACCTATCAACAGATGTTGATGCTTTGTAAGATCCCAATATTGAGCCATTTCTGAAGCCTGCCTACCCTAGAAAGGGCAGGAAGCCAAGTCTTTTGCCTAAGCCAGTTAGATCTACTTTTCCACCTCATGCATGATAATTAATGAATACTACATTCTCAACACATTTGCAGTTAGGTCCTGTATTTTTAATGTTAAGTTTGTGTCCTCATCCCTAATTACACTCCTAGCCTATATTCCCAAGCAGAGAAACACTAAGCTGAGGGCTTTCTTTTCAAGGCTTGGGTAAGCATTGTTAAACTGCCCTCCAGAAATGTTGGCTTTCTCACTATGAGAGAGCTTTCCTTACCACATAATCAGTGAATAACTCTGATGTTGTAAAACGGTTTTAACTTAATAAGTGAACTAATTCTGCATTCAAATATATGCAATGTGTGTTTTAGAATGCAAAATTAGACACATACGCCCACTGCCTACCTCACCCACACCGCACACTCCTCCATGTGCCTAGAGCCATGAACAACTGGCTCCCGCCTCCACTCAGCCACAAATTTATGTGGAGTGAAAATGTGACATTTAGGGACAGTGGTTGCTCACAGCAATTAAACCCCTACTTCAGCAGCTGGCTGAGAGAGCAAGTGAGCCTCCAGATGCAGGATCAGACATGAAGAGACTGCTCGCCTCGCGGTGGGCCAACGCTGCTGCCCATCAGAACACGTGCAGACTTGGAGTCGGTAGCCGCAGTCCATTTGTCTCAGGGACAATGGCAGCTTAGCCCCCAGGACAGGGCCTTCTCTGGGCTGCTCCATGGCGTGTCCTGCTTTGATCCTGGTACACCTGCCTCTTCTCATCACTACCTCCTCCCATCACTACCACCAAACCCAGTTCAATCACTCTCCTGGTGATTCTGCAAGCTCCCAAATCTGAAATAAATCCCTTCCCGCCTAGACAGCCAGCCTATTTCTCTTGCCTACAATTAAAAGCCCTGAACACCAGGGTTCTTTACTCACTCTGGAGGTGAAAAATGTATGGTGAAGGGGCCCAGCACGTGGTCCATCTGGAGGGCCATGGAGACAGTAGCACTGGCCACTCCCTCTGGCTTCTGCCTTGGTGCCTGTATATAACACAAGGTACACGAATGTATAAAGAGTTACAAGATTGGCTTACAATGGTCAGCCACAGAGTTGTGTGGGGAAGTACGCAGAGGGTGTCTGCATGCTGGAGGCTAAAGGTTTCAGTCCAAGGTCTGGAGCTCATTGCAGTGTTCTGTGCAAGTCCGTATAAGGAGGCCGATGGGTCTGTGATGGAAGGCTGAAGTCTACACCAGAAGACTAAAGGATCCAAGGCAGAAGCCAAAGAGTCTGTGCTAGGAGCCAGGAGGTGACATCCAAGCTGAAGGCAAAGACTGGAGCTCCTCTGAAGAACAGAAGCAGATCTACCCTTCCTCATTTCCCCTTTATACTATCCAGGTGAGGAGCCGCCCTAGAGCAGATACTCTACACCCTAGGGTGCAGAATTGCTGACCCAATTTAGTTTAGCTTCTAAACTTCTCAAATTGATACATTCAATCAACCATTACAGTGTCTCTTGCTCTCAAAAATCCCAGCCAAGCCCAAGCCCTATTTTTTCTCTCCTAACAATAGTCAGCACTTGAATGAGCTATTATTTGTTAAATCTTTCACAACTAGTACTCTCTAGAGGACATCTCTGTAAAGGCAGAATCCAGGGTGTATTTATTTACCCTTGTATCCCAGTATCTAGTGTGGTATTTTCACATGGAGGTGCTCAGTGATGGTTTGCAGAATGAATAAATGAATGAATGAATGAATGAATGTCATGTAGCAGATTTCTTTCTTTAAAATGAGTTTGGCCTCATGCATTCACCGGTATGCAGTCATTGTCTTGCTTATTCATCCAAGCCTTTCCTCTTCATTGTAAGGGTCTTCTGTCACCACCCACCATGTGTTATCTGAAAGTACATTTTATTATTTCCCAAAGATGTATCACTTTGAGTTTCATTATCTCACATCTCCCTTTGCTGAGCGATCTGCTTTTCTATCATGGCACTCACTTATAATTCCCATCGTTAATGGCTGCTCAGTTGTCTGCCATTTCATTAAAATATGTGTGTGTTCTCTTTCTGCTCACTGCTCTCTGGTGGCTCCCTGCCCCTGCACTGTGTTGGAAGTCAAGAGACAGCAGTCAGTCTAGGGCACCGTATAAAGTCTCAGGAAGCGGAATCTGGAGCCAGAGCAAGGAGCAGGTTGTCACAGGCACCAGTGCAGAGCAGATTCAGAAATATCCCTGGATGTAAGAGACAAAGAAGCTGCATTTCGCAGGGCCAGTCTCAGGGGGACACGCATCTGTGCTTGGAGGGAAGACTCTAACAGGCCTCCGGGGGTAGGGGTGAGACCAAGGAGGCTGCTGCAGCAACAACCCAGTGACTGCTCCAGTGATTGACCCAACAGGGCCTGAGTTTGCTACAGACTATCACAGGTCTGTTCTGCTGAGCGCGGGCCAGAATGGCATGGCTTGGGACTGCCACAAACAAGAAGAGCTGCACCGGCCCAGCCCTGTCCTCCATTGCCCACTTCTTCAGGGTCCCAGCCTGGCTTCTAAATAAATCTAAAGACAGTCTGTCAAAAGAGATGCCAAATATCACCATCGCTGAGTGCCTCCTGTGCTGGCACAACCCTACTTTCACTTAAGGTAGCATCGTACAGGTGAATGGTTACAGCCTAGGAGGCCGGGGTCCCTCAAGGACCAGAGGCAGTGGCATTACTCACCCTGTGGCTTTGTTGCCCAAGGACTCAGCACATCTGCTCTCTGGAGTCCTGGCCTTTCAGACCCCTCGGGAGTCAGGTGGCCAGCGTTCCCACTATGGACATGCAGATATGCATAGACACACAGACGGCTCAGCCTATCTACTGCTGCATAACCAACCACCCAAAACTTAGTGGATTAAAGTCAGGATGGCATTTTGTTTTCCCACAGGTGCAGCTTATTTCTATACTACTTAGGGTCAACCAGGGTGAGGGTCTCAAAGGCTGAGGCTGGGAACTTCCTGAAGTTCTGCACCATCCCACCCATGGTGGCTACCAGCTGGGACCTCAGCTGGTACCTCCCATGTGATTGCTTGGCTTCCTCATAACATGGTAGCTGGGTTCCCCAGGTGAGCATCCCCGTAAGACAAGGCAAAAAGAGTTACCATGTGATCCAAGCTCAGAAAGCAAATGGCATCACTTCTACATGGTCACAGGCCCACCAGATTCAATAGGAGGAAACAGAGGCCCCCTCCCCACAGGAGTTTTCGGTCAAGTGTTCTGGTGTGAATCAAGGCAACCACTTTTGGAAAATACCAACCAACACATATGTTGTCACTTTAGGAAGGAAGAGGCTGAACAAAGCTACAAATCAGTATTGGGTGCATCTCTGGAACCAACAGAATGGTTCTTATTGTCTTGTTGGCATTTGGCCATGGGCATATTATTTTAGCTGTATCATGCAAAAATCCTAATATCTGTTACTTAGCTACTGCTGCATAACCAACGACCCCGAAACTTGGTGCTTAAGGCAGCACTCATATTTTCTCACAGTTTCCCTGTCTGGGCACAGTCGGATCAGTACCTCTCACAGGCTGCAGGCTCCTTAAGGTGGATGGGAGATGAGCTGCTTCCAAGCTCGCTTGGTCTCCCTGGCTGTTGAGGGCCTCTGTACCTTGCTGGCTGCTGGACAGAGGTCACCCTCAGCTCCTTCCCACGTGAGCCTCTTTGTCAGGGCATCTTGCTTTGTCACAGCTTGAAAACCTAGGAGGCAAGGGAGGAAAAAGAGCAACTAATCACAGATAAGACAGGCCATCCTCTCCTCTGTATTTTGTAGGTGTGAACTGAGATGGGGGTCCAAACTCCCTCTCAGACTCTTCCTCCTCGGGGACCCTTAGGATGTCCTTCTGCCAGGACCTCCCACCTCCACCCCCAGCACCTTCTCTGCTCCCTTCATTCCACCCTGGCTCTCCCTTCTGACTGGCCCTTGACATTGTTAACTCTTCAAATCTGTCACAAGTGTCCCTCCCTTTGTATACAGTTTTCTTTGCCTGGACCCTTTTTCTGCACAAGAACTTTCAGAGAAGTCTTTAAGAAAAAAAATGAGAGAAAAAAAGGATAAAATGGAAACAAAGCTTTGTAAATAAGGAGGGGAAGAGGGGTTGAAGAAATGGGAGGGGAATGAAAAAAAAGAGAAACTAAGATGTATCATGTACAGGTATAAATTCCCTATGATGAATGTGATCATTATGCACATCTAAATTGTACCAATAAACTTAATTATTAATTTTTTAAATTTGATAACAAACTAACAACAACAAAAAAGAGCCTGCCCAGGAGGACAGGAAGACTCTGGGCCAAGACAACAAAGCAGCACACTTAAAGTCCTTGTAGAGAGCGGAGGGTGGTGTACCAAGGGAGGCAGGTCCCTGGATAGCCTTGGAACGGACCACCTGGCTGTGCATTCCGAATCTGGGGAGAGGAAGCAGCAGTGTAGGAAGCCGGTGGGCGTCCATGGGCAAAGCCATTTGCCCCTGCGGGGGGAGGGGCACGGACAGGTGGATCCGCGGGTGTACACTGCAGAGGCCCAAGGAGAGTATCCGGGCACTCACTGCCGCGTCCACTCTGCTTCAAGAGTTTCACACTTGTGTCAGGCCGTGGGACCCCCAGGGGCCAAAGTGAGGAGGCAGGTCCAGGTCACAGGGTGGGAGGTGGTGGGGCCTCGCCTGGCCAGGCTTGCTGAAGACCTCACAACCGAGGCACCACCAGGGGAGGTGGGAGAAGTGCAGACCACATCAGGGAGCAGGGACACTCGTGAGCTGGGCTGAGACGAGGGTGGAGAGGAACCGCAGGAATCTGACACAAACAAGGACACTGATAAGATTTCCTGAAATTGGATGACACGTTCACTCATGTTCTCTATGATTGAAGCTATGTGCACATGCACGCGAGCACGTGCGTGTGCATGCGTGTGTATGTGTGTTTGTGTGTGTTGTGTATACTCACATGTGTGGGTCATCAGAAGTCCTGGTAATAGCCGTTTCTGTACCATGTTGAAGCCAGACACCGGATGAGAGTGGGCTGCGGAATGTGTGAGAACTCGGGGACAGAAAGTCTGGAGCCCTTGTGGAGATGTTCAGTTATAACGGGAAAGAGAGAAAGGCCACTGGCTAGAGATGTGTGTAGAGTGGGGAGCAGCAGGCTCTGTTCATTTTAAGGAATCAGACAAGACTGGCACGTCCTGCACGCTTCCCTCAATCCTGTACCTCTTCTCTAGCTTCACAGGTAACCACTACCAGAGCTGTCTGCCGTTGTCATGGATTTATTCATCCAGAAGCATCTCAAAGTGTTGCTTTAGTGAGTTTCCTCTTTATGTAAATGTCCACATCTCCCTAGAACATGGCACTTTTCTCTATGTGTAATGTACAAAATTCATCGAGGTTGGTAAGTGTGTGTCTGCTCTTTATGCTCTACAGCTTTCTAACATATGCATAGCCCCCACTTACTTCCCCAGTGCTGATGCGCTGGATCCTGCTACCATGTTCAGTACTGCGGCAGAGAGCATCCCTGACCTTGCCTCCTGTGCCCATGTGCTGCTGTTTCTTCAAGCCGGAGATCTGAAAGTGGGCTGGTTGCACTATAAGAATTGTGGGAATTGCCAGATACATGGCAACAAGCAGCATCTGAAAACCCCTCTGTGCCCATCCCCATCCACACTTGCCTGGGGTAGAGATGTGAGACTGCTGCTCCTCCCCCTGAGTAGTTTTAGCTGAGAGACATTGAATACGGAGAACTGAGACATGCATGTCAGGGTGGGGGTGGGGAGATAGATGTCAGAGTGGCTTCAGGGAGGACATCTACCCCTCTCTGTGTAGAATATCCTCAAGTCCATGCCAGGATCCAGTTGGAACATTCCTGTCTTAGACACTTGCTCATCACCAAGACATGATACCTGACATCCACAACTATAAAGAGGAGGGGTTAATTTGGTTCATAGTTTGTAGAAGTTTCAGTCCTTAGTCGGCTGACTCCAAGTCAGGGCAGCATGTCAGAGGAGAAACAGCTCATGGCACCACAGGCAGGAAGCAGAGAGAGATCAAGGGGGGAGGAGAGATACAGTCCTTCCAGGCCACGCCCCCAGTGGCCACCTCCTCTGACCAGGCTTCACCTTCCAACATCACACCCAGCTGTAAATGCATCAGTGGATGAATCCATTGATAAGTGTCACACACCAATGACCAAACCACCTCCCAAAAGTGCCACCTATGAACACACGAGGCTTTGGGGTGACATCTAGACATAAACTATAACAATTCCCTTTTCACCTGTTTAGAAGATACAATCTTGGATTTGTCCATTGTGCGTGCAGCCCTCATGGCCCACTACTGCTCCCACTGCCCTGTGGGCAATGATATTGTATAATCACCAAGGGTTAATGATCCACCTTTCCCCATAGGACTCCAAGCTGCTTGAAGCAGGGACTACTCATCTCTTCAACTGCCAGTGCTTTGCAAGAGCCTGGTATATAGTTGGTGCTCAATAGATAATTCTTGAATTGCTGTAACATATCTCCCATGTGCACATATATACCTCCTACATGAGCTGACAAAGGATGCTCTGAGTCTAGATAGATGCACAGTTTAAAGGGAAAAAGTCAAATGGAAACCAGAAGACATGGCCTCATTCAGGAGCACTGAAGTTCAGTAAAGAATTGTCACCCCAAGGGACGTCTTTCTCCTCAGCATCCGCTGCCTCACACTCTCTCTCCCCAGCTAGCTGAGAACTCCTACTTCCTCCCTGATTGTAAAATAAATTAAAATTCTTTAACTTTTTGTTAGAAACTGATCTCAGGTCTCTCCCACTTAGAAAATTATTACATTAATTTACACAGCTTCCAGTTTTGTTCTTCTTGGGCCTGGGGATGTAGCTCAGTGGTGGGGCACCTGCTCAGCAAGTGTAAGGCCCTGGGTTCAATTTCTGGAACCAAAAAAGAAAAAAAGAGTGAATTTTGTTCTTCTTGATTAGATAAAAGAATAGTCCTGAGGCCAGAAAGGGGGAAAAAGTGAATTCCAAGTCAGGCATGCATTAAACAAGTTTAAATATCTAAACCACAGGGAGTGGGTTTTGTGGTGATAACATTCACAGCCAAGAAGGTCAAGAAAGACAAAACCATTAGTCTGGGGGCTAATGCTATAATACTGAAGGATGAAATGAAGAAATCCCCAGTTCATACTTTATTTTCATCTTGTCACTCAAGGAAAATTATCTTCAGAAGATAAGGAATGAAAGGAAAGCCTAAGATGAGCCAGGAGACATCGGAGAGCTGTGGCTGACTGCAAGTCTCCATGTCTGATGGAGAATTCCTAACCACAGATGAGTGAGCAGCCCCAGACTCCATCCTGCTTGCTTCATCTTCTCCTTGTAGCTTCTGAATCACTGTGACTTGTTGGAAGTCATGCAGAACTTGTATGAAGTCATGCTTTTAAGAAATATGTGGCAATGAAATAGGATATGAGCTGTGGCTGGAATTTGTGGTGTGGAAGGAGTAAGGAAAGAAAGTGTCATTTGTAGACAAGAAAGAATTTGGAACTCTGGAGATGAATGAACTCAAAGGGACTAAAAGTCAGGAGATGAATGAACTCAAAGGGACTAAAAGTCAGCTACACTGTTCCATAGAGGCATGAAGACAACTTGGAGAAAGTCCGAGAGGCAGGTACCCTTTGACCAAGTCCCTCCCCCATTTTGGAAGAGTGGAGCAGAGGGGAACACAAAGAAAGTGTCTGGAGAGGTTGCTGGTCACCCCAGCTACACGAGGTGAATAAAGTGGCAAGAATGCAAACCAAAAGTGCTGCCTGTGTTCACATGGGCTAACAAGAGCCAGGCTTCCTCGGGCATGGAAGCCTTGAGGTGTTGCATAAAGAGTAACTGAAAGAACCCAGAGCCATACCTCTATGCCCATCTATGCCTTAGCTTTGCTAGAGGAAGGGAAAAAGTAAAGGAAGAAAGCAGATGGTGGAGGGCAGAATCAAGACCCCAAAATGACTGCCATGTGTGGGAGAAATAGACTGAATCTAGTTCAGGGAGCTCTCACTAAGGAAAAATACCTCCTGTGGTCCTAGGGGCTAAAATCCAAATCCATAAGAAAGAGATTAGGAAGATACAGTTTACCAGCATTGTGTCTAACATACAAACATTATGTCTAACACAAAATTCCTATTTTATTCAAGACATCAGCAGAAATACTGGCTCCCAAAAAAGTAAGGCAAACCTGGGTTGTATCCTGGAAAGTTCATGTCTGGCGTGAGAGAGGCATGGTGCTGGTAGTCTCGGCACTGAATGTCCCCACCTGGAGCACTGGGTTCACTTCACCGAGCCCCACCTGTAAGGAATGTGAGCAAAGATCTGGTGGTATGCAACTGTGGGCCAGGATGTCCGCCACATGAAGAAAAGTCAAAATGTGCTTTCCAGCTGGTGACAGGAAGATGCTGAGGGGATGTAAGAGCTGCCTTCACATAAATGAAGTGTGACGTGGACTAAGGACTCAGATGAGCAAGTCCTATTCTAAGAGCTAACGTCAGCACTACAAAGTGGGAGTCAGCCTTCATCCAAAGGAGAAAATCCGCGTCATCTCTCACAGCTCTTGGAAGGGAAGGGCTGACTCAGTGGACAGCACATCCTCCAGCAAAGGACACTCAGGAGACGCAGGACAGGTAATCAGATGGGGATGGGCCAGGGGAGTGGCCATCTCACTTCCAACTCTAATGACAGATTTCAGTTTTCTAAAAATCATCTCCATATCCATGAGGATATTCCTATTCCTTGATGATGACAAGGTCACATTGTACTGGTAGATTAACATTCACACCATTTAAAAGAAATCTCGTATGTAATATATCTTTGATCCACTTTATTTGGTATCAAAAGCACAAGACAATTAAGTTGTGTTCTTGTATGGAAAGTACTGTGGGAACGTATATTTTTAATCTTTAATTTAATCCTAAGCAACAACCATAAGCATTTGTATTTGCCTTTAATACATCAGAAAAAATGTATCTCATAGAGCAGTGGTGGCAGACCTATGGCGTGCATGCCACAGCAAGCTGTGTTCCATACCAACCAGAACATTCATCTGGCACAGAGAGCTAACAGTGGTCCTGTTTGAGGCCATACCTGGCACTCAGGCTTGTTTGAGTCTCCACCCAGCACTCACTGCCCCACACCACCCCTGGATGCACTGGAGACTCCATCTGACATACAGCAGCGCCAGGTGCACTGCCCCACATTGGGCATACCAGGGTCTTCATTTTGCACCTCACCACAGTCCTGGACAGAGCATGGCCATGCACAGCATACCAGGCCAGACCTCTGCCTAGTTAGTGCAAGGGTTAAAGGTTCACCTGATTTGCCCAGTGTTCCAGATGCCTGTGAGCTACCACCCAGTGCCCTGTGCCTGTCCTGGGGTCCCTGGAACCTCCCCACATCTGTGCCAGGTACACTAGGGTCACCACTGGGCAGCTGGGGACAACATGAGTCTCCACCTGATTCTGTGAGCTGGTCCCACAGACACCAGAATACATAACAGATACCCAGGGTTGATCCCTACCCAGCAGGAATCCACACCAGGGGACTCAGAAACCAGTGTCCCACACAGTTCCTGGGCCTGTGCCCCAGCTTGGACAGTTGCCACAAACAGAGGTTTACAGATAGGAGACTCCTTGAACAGAGAAATCCCCACACAAACCCACAGGCTATAAAGAGAGGCAGAGAGGAATGTGACTTGTGATTAGAGACTGCAGGCTCTGGAAGGAAAGCACTCTTCTAGAAGTATGTAGGAATTCCCACACACACACACCTTCTTTTGACCCATTTTTTTCTTTTCTCCTCTATTGGTATCTTTTTTATTTTTATTATTTTTTCCCTTTTGGTGGAGTTTAGAGTTTTATTGCCTGTTTTCTTGTTCCTCTTTTTTAAATATTACTTTGTTTTATTGGTTTGAATAGGTCCTTCTCTCTCTCTCCCTCTCTCTCTCTCTCTCTCCCCCTGCTCTCTTTCAGCTTGTTTCCTTAGTATTTTTTTTCCTTTAGTTTAATCTGTAGTCCTTATTATTCATCCTTTTCCTAGCTGGTTTTTTTCTGTTACTGTTATCTAATACAAATAATTTTCTTTTACTCCTTAATAGGACTTTTCACATCAATCTTAGCACATTCCTTCTGTCTTCCATTGCTTAAATTTTCAAAATTTATTTTTTAATTTTTTCTTCATGCTTCTATGCCCACACCATTTACCCTTGTAAATCAGTAGGTAGTTAACTATATCCCACTACAGCTGAACACCGTTCTACTGTAAATGGAGTAAAGCTGATCTATGGAGTAGATATTTACTGTATATAAATATCTGCTTTGTCTTAGAGTTTGTACTGTAATTATAGATCACATTCCTATGGTCAGAGGTAGTGCAGTGTTATTATAGTTTGCCATTACCCAGTTTATGTTTGATACAATTGCTGTTGCTGATTTTATGACTTTAGCCAAGGTGAAATAGTTGTTATCAGTTGGTCTTCTCTGTAAGCCAATATCTAGATTATCAGGGTCATAAATAATACTACAGTTCATTGCCAAATAACTGGATACTGGGCCAAACAGGCTGCACCCTTCCCTCCCTAATAAACAAAGGTGATAGGGTCCTGGGACAGACCCAAAGGCCAGTAGCTAGCTACGCCTACAGGACACCTCTGAAAAGTAGTCATTACCTAAAGCGGTCTCAAGCCTAACAATAAAGCCACACACCATAAGCACTTCACAAGCCTCAACACAGGAAACAAAAAAAATAAATAAAGAGAGAGAGAGAAAGAACTCTAAACTCCCCCAAATTAACTCCCAGGGCCATCAAGGGGGAAGAAATCAAAAGCCTCACAGCTGAAATATCTGAAATGGTAGGAGGGGAATTAACTAAACAGATCAATAAGATGTTTGGTGAATACAAAGCAGAGATAATTGTAAAGATATTTAAAGAGAAGATAACCCTAATAAAGCAAAGGATTAGCGAGTCCAGAGAAGATCCTGATTTTAAAAAAAATAGAGGAGCTAAAAAAAGACATGCAAACCATGAATGCCCAACATAGGAAAGAACTGGAGTTCATAAAACAGTCTCAAAGAGAAATCCAGGAGATTAAAATGTATATTGCAAGAATATGCAGCAGAATTGACCAGTGTGAGGACAGAATATGAGATCTAAAAGAAATGGCTGGCCGGGGATATAGCTCAGCAGCACAGTGCCTGCCTGGCAAGCACGAGCTCGTGAGTTCAATTCCTCGTACCAAAAATAAATAAATAAAAAATAAGAATAAAAGAAATGGCTGTGATTGATGGTCAGCTAATGAGAGATACCTTAAAAATAGCAAGGAATCATGAAAAATTGATCCAGTAGCTGCTAGATGATGCAAAATAAGCTAATCTAAGATTAATTGGAATCAATGTAAAATCAGAAGATAACACAAAGAGCATTTTTTTAAAAACTGTTTATAGAAGTAACAGCAGAAAATTTTTCAAGCATGGAAAAAGAATTTGACATACAGATAAGTGAGGTGTATAGAACACCAAATAGCCATGATCAGAAAAGAACTGCACCAAGACATAAAATAATCAAGATTCCAAAACTTTAACACAAGGATTTTAAAAGCTGTTAGAGAAGAGAAACAAATTACCTATAAATGAAAACCCATCAGACTTACAGAAGACTTCTCAACACAAATCCTAACATCAAGGAGAGCTTGGAGTGAAGTGTTTCAAACCCTAAAACAATTTCCAACCCAGATTGACATATCCCACAAAATTATCTTTCAAAATTGATGGAGAAATAAGATACTTCCATGATAAGGAGCACCTAAAAAAATTCATGACCACCAAACCAGCACTGCAAAAATTCTCAAGGATATCCTAGAAAGAGACAATGAAGATAACAATGCCCAAAAGTCCAATAGAATGAATCCACTAGGCAAAGTAGGCGATTAAATGGAAGGGAAAGAAAGGGAGCCAACAACAGGAAAATAATACAATGACAAGGATAAGTCAATATCTATCAGTTATAGCCATCAATGTGAGTGGTCTCAATTCACCAATCAAAAGAAACAGATTAGCAGAATGGATCAGGAAACAAGATTAAATTATATGCTGCTACAAGAAACACATTTAATTCAAAAAGAAATCCATAGACCAAAAGTCAATGGATGGAAAATAATTTACCATGCGACAAGAATCAGACAAAAGCAGGAGTAGCTACTCTAATTCCAGACAAATTGGATTTCAAGCCTAGACTGATCAGAAGAGACAAAAAAGGTCACTACATACTGGTTAAGGAAACAATTCAACAGGAAGTGATAACAATCATAAATATATATGCACCAAATACTGACACGCCCAGCGTCACAAAACAAACACTAATGGGTATGAAAAATCAGATAAGTAGCAACACAATTGTAAGGGAGGACTTCAACACCCCACTATAACAAACACATAGATCAACTAGACAAAAAAGCAACAGAGGGCCGGTGAGATAGCTCAGCGGCATAAGTGCCTGCCTGGCAAGTGCGAGGTCCTGAGCTCGACTCCCAGTACCCACAAAAAAAAAAAAAAAAAAAAAAAGCAACAGGGAAAATTCAGAGTTGAACCAAACCTGTGAACAAATGAACTTAATAGATATTTACAGAGTGTTCCACCCAACAACAACAAATACACATTCTTCTCAGCAGCATGTGGAACTTTCTCCAGAATAAACTACATACTAGCTCTCAGAGCATGCTTACATAAATGCAAAGGGTTTGATGAGATATCCATACCACACCATGGTGCTGTGAAACTAGAAATCAACACAGAAACTATGCAAACACATGGAAATTGTACAATACGTTCTTGAATAATCAATGTATCACAGATGAAATTAAAGAAGAAATCAGACAGTTCCTATAATCAAACAATAATGCCAGTACAATGTATCAGAATCTATGGTATACAATGAAAGCAGTCCTAAAAAGGGAGTTAATAGCAGTGAAGTCCCACATCAAAATAACAGAAAAAGCTCAAATAAATAACCTGATGATGCTCCTCAAGGTCCTAGAAAAACAAGAACAATCCAAACCCAAAGATGGTACAAGAAAGTAAATTATAAAGAAAAGAACAGAAGTTAATGCAATACTGACTAAAAAATAACTACTAGTCAAAGAATTAAAGAGTTGGTTCCTTGAAAGATTAAATAAAATAGATAAATCTTTAGCCAACTTTATCAAAACAAGGAAAGACCCAAATCCATGCAATTAGAAATGAAAAGGGCAAAATCCTGACAGATTCTGCAGAAAGCCAGAAGATCATCAGTAACAACTTTGAGAACCTGTATTCTAATAAAATGGAAAATTCAGAAGAAATGGACAGATTCCTATATACATATAAATTACCAAGGCTGAATCAAGAAGATATAAAAATTCTTAGGTCGGGCATCATGGAGAGGCTGAAGCAGGATGGTCATCATGAGTTCAAGGCTACCCTGGGCTACATAGTGAGCTCAAGACCAGCCTGGACTACATAGCAAGCCCCTGTCTCAAAAAACTACAAAAAAAATTCTGAATAATCCGATATTAGTCAATTAAATTGAAGAAGTAATAAAAAAAAGAAAAACTACCAACTAAGAAAAGCCCAGGTCCTGCTGAATTCAGTGCCAAATTCTACAAGAACTTTAGAAAAGATCTAATTCCAATACTCCTCAAACTCTTTAATAAATTGAAAGGGAAGCAGTACTCCTACTAAAGTCATTCCTGGAAACAACCATTACCCCAATACCAAAACCAGTAAAGAACTCAACCATACAAGAGAACTGCAGGCCAATCTCTTTCATGAACATAGGTGCAAAATTCCTCAATAAGATCCTGGCAAACAGAATGCAGCAAATCATCAAAAAGATTATACAATATGGTCAAGCAGGATCATTTCAGGGATACACGGATGGTTCAACATATGCAAATCAACAAAGGTAATACAGTACGTTAACAGAAGCAAGGACAAAAACCAAATGATCATCTAATAGACACAGCAAAAGCTTTGACAAAGTCCAACACCCATTCATGATTAAAAAAAAAAAAAACCCTACAGAAACCTGGAATAGAAGGTCTTAATCTGATAAAAAGTCATCTATAACAAGCCAAAGGTCAACATCATACTAAATGGACAAAAGCTGAAAACTTTCACTCTAAAATCAGAAACAAGACAAGGATGTCCACTATCACCACTCCTATTCAATAGAGTCCTCAAAACATTAGTCAGGGCAATTAGACAAGAGAAAGAAATAAAGGAATATGAATAGGAAAGGAAGAAGTTAAAATATCATTATTTGCTGATGACATGATACTCTACATAGAAGACCCCAAAAACTCAACCAAAACCCTCATAGAATTAAGAACGAAATTGGGTAGCATAGCAGTATACAAAGTCAACTTTCAAAAATCAATACTGTTCCTGTACATTAATAACAAACTAACCAAGAGAGAAACTAGGGAAACATCTTTTACAATAGTGTCAAGGGAAATGAAATACTTACAAATTAACTCAAGGAAGTGAAAGACCTCTACACTGAAAACTATAGTACTCTAAATAAAGGGGATCAAAGAGGATATCCAAAAATGGAAAGACATCCCCTTTTCCTAGACAGGCAGAACCAGTATAGTAAATATGGCCATACTTCCAAAACTATTATACAGATTTAATGAAATCCTGATAAAAAATACCAATAGCATTCCTCACAGACCTACAGAAAATGATCCTACAATTCATATGGAACCAGAAGAGACCTAGAATAGCAAAAGCAATTCTGGACAACCAGGATAAGGCAGGGTGTATCACAATCTCAGACTTCAAGTTATACTACAAAGCTACCATGATGAAAATAGCATGGTACTGGCACAGAAAAGAAACTTGAGGATCAATGGAACAGAATCGAAGATGCAGAAGCAACTCCTGGCACATTCAGCTACTTTACCTTTGACAAAGGGGCCAAACACCTTTCCAGTACAAATGGTACTGGAAAAACTGGCTAGCCACATACCAAAGATTGAACCTAGACACATATCCCCACATGCACTAAACTAAAATTGAATTGGATCAAATATCTAAATATTAAAACAGAAACAATCTGCTGGAAGATAGAAGATAGAAGATAAAACTCTTGAAGACATAGGTATAGACAGAGACTTTATAAGCAAAAATCAGATTGGATAGCAAATATTACGAAGACTTAACAAATGGGATCATAACAAATTTAAAAGTTTCTGCACAGCAAAGGAAACCATCAGCAGAGTGAAGAGACAACCTACAGAATGAGAAACAATTTTGCCAGCTACTTTTCAGACAGACAACTAATATCTAGAATATATAAAGAACTCAATAAAATTATACTCCCCAAATTTAAAGACCCAATGGGCAGCTGAAATGACATTTCTCAGATGAAGGAGTACAAATGGCCAATAAATACGTGAAAAAATATTCAACACTGCTGGCCATTCAAGAAATGCGAATTAAAACAATACTGAGATTGCATCTCACTCCAGAAAGAATGGCTATCATCAAGAAATCAACCAATAACAAAGGCTGATGACGTGATACTCTACACAGAAGACCCCAAAAATGCCACCAAAACCCTCATAGAATTAAGAATGAAATTGGGTAGCATAGCAGGATACAAAGTCCTGTACGGACAGGGCTGTGGGGGAAAAAGAACCCTTCTCTATGTCGGTAGGAGTGTAAATTGATACCACCACTGTGATGGTTGATTGATTGTGTCAACTGAGTAAGAAACACCCAACTAAATTGGATCAGCATAGTTCTGGGTGTAGCTGAGGGAATTTACAGAAGACGGAAGACCAACCCTAGGGCAGCTTGTTGCCTGAATGGTATAAAAGGGAAACGAAGGCTCACTTCTGTCTCTTTGGAGGAGTTGCAGTCTTCACCTCACCTTGGATGTCACCTCTTGGCTTCCAGCGCAGACCCTTCAGCCTTCCATAGCAGAATATTTGTTCTCCTGATATGGACTCGCAGGGAACACAACACTGAGCTCCAGACCTTTGACAAGATCCTTCAGCTCTCCAGCGTGCAGACAGACCTTTTGGCTCTTCCACACCTGACTCTGGGGGGCCATTGTAAGCCAATCTTGTAAATTCTTATATATCTGTATATCTTGCACTAAGTCAGTTTCTCTGGTAAGCACTGACTGATACACCCACTATCGAAATCATTATGGATACTTCTCAAAAAATGAAGACTAGAGGTTCCATTTGATTCAGCTATTCCCCTTCTAGGTATCTTTCTGAAAGAGCTAAAGTCATCATACCATAGTGATACACACCCACCCACGTTTATAGCAGTGCAATAGTAATAGCCCATATGCCCCTTAACAGATGAATGGATAAAGAAAATGTAGTACTGATATACAATGGACTAATATTTTTGCCATTAAGGAAGATAAACTTGAGACATTTTTAGGTAAATGGATGATGGAGTTCAAGACCATAATCCTAAATGAAATAAATCAAACACACATGTATAAATATTGCATTGTTTCTCTTCAGTGAGAAACCCAAAGTATAAATAATAAGCAAAATAGGGCATAGATATTAAGAAGTAGGAAAAACTTGTTCAAATGAGAAGGTGTCCATTACTTTTCTCTTTGCTGAGACAAAATACCTGACATCAAAAGTTAAAGGAGGAAAGGCTTATTTAGCTCATAGTTTGTAGAGGTTTCCATCCATAATCAGCTGGCTCCAAGGCAGGGTGGCATCACAGAGGAGAAACGGTTCATGGTGGGCAGAGATAGCAAAGCAACAAAGGACCTTAGCAGCTTCTTTCTGCCCCTTTTATACTCTGCCTAGGCTAATGGGATTAGGGTGGTGCCAAACTAATCAGTGGATTGATTTAGTAATCACCCACCCTTAATCCTAGCATTGCACCATGAATGAATCACACACTCTAGATGCAGCCACCTCTGAAAAAGCCCCACCTATGACTGCATGAGGCTTTGGGGGACATCTAGACACAGCCATAACAGAAGGGGAACAAGAAATGGGGGGAGGAGGGAGTGAAGGAAGGGAAAAGTGATTTAAAGGGAAAAAAAGAATTGAAGAGAGAAATGGAAATAGAGATTTTGTAAATGGGGAGGGAAGAAGGAAAGGGAGGGAAAGGGATTAAAAAAAAAGACTTGAGATGTGTTTCTGTGTACACATACAATCCCCCGTGATGAATGTGTTCATTATGTACTGCAAAAATGTACTAATAAAAATTTTTAAATTAAGAAATAAATAAAATATAAAAAAGAGGGCCGGTGAGATGGCTCAGCGGCTTAAGCGCCTGCCTGGCAAGCGCAAGGGCCCGAGTTCGACTCCCGGAACCCACATACGAAAAAGGGGCCGGTGATATCGCTCAGCGGCACGGGCGCCTGCTGGTGCGCGAGGTCCTGAGGTCGACCCCCCGGTACCCACAAAAAAAAAAATAAATAAAAAAAATAAAAAAAATAAAAAAGAGTTACAGGAGGCTTTTCATCAAAAACTGTACAAGTCAGAATAAATTAAGTGACACATTTAAAGAACTAAAAGAAAAGCAATGTCACTCCAGAATCTATACCCAATAAAATATATTTCAGAAATGAAGGAGAAATAAAAACATTTTTATTAAATGAAACAAAGTATATTGTCAGCACACTTGCCATAAAAGAAATGTAAAAGGAAGTTTTTCAGGCAGAAGAAATATGTGCAGGTATCTAAATCTACACCACAAAATGAGAGGTGATGGAAATGTCATACACAAAATGTCATAAATTTACTTTTTTTTTCTACTGCTCTAAAAGTTAACTTACGTCTAAACCAGATATCAAATGACATTTTTCTGTAAAGAAGCAGATAGTAAATAGGTTAAGTTTTGGGGGCCATATGTGGTGTCTGTCACATTTTTTGTTGTTGGTGTTGTTGCAGTGGTTGGTTATTATGTTTTGTTTTGCATTTTTTAGAATGCTTTCTAAATGTAAAAGCCATTTCTAATTTGCACACCATACAAATCGAACTGCAAGGACTTTGGCTTCTGGGAAGATGGAGTAGATGGACTTCTCCTCATGCCGAGTACATCAAAACTCCCTGGACAGACTGTATAATACAAACATTAGTGTAGAGAAGAAGGAAGACAAGGTAGCACCCAGAGAAAGACATAGGGGTTCATTCCTTTGGTTTTTCTTTTACCCTCATATATCCTAGATTTGTAGTAGCAAAATCTGGCCACCCTAAACACAAAAAAGCACAACAATTTTAAAGCCTCAATACATTCCTGCTAAAGGACTAGAAAAGGAGTTGCCCAATAACATAGAAAACCTACAGACAATAATTACTCAGCTCCGCTCAAACACTACAGAAAAAACTGTGGCCCACCTGATACTAGCAAGGACCAGTAGCGAGCCTGGACTTCAAATCCTGATGTGACATGTTGCCTACATCTCTGAAGAGTGATGTCAGAGGAGGCCAAGTCCAAAACCTGGCCTTTTATACTGAGAGCCATGAGGAGATCCCATCACCGTGCCAATGGAGACCACGTGGGACCCTCGACTAACATCTTCTACTGACAGCAATGAGGCTCCTCCACTCCCTTGGGTGTTATCAGATGTGGATTAGTGGAGAGTCGTAACTTTTACACTACTGAGCAGTAATGAAACCAGCCCCCATGGCAGGGAGCAGAAACAAGGCACTCCTTCCAGCCATGGTAGTCCACAAAAGACCTGATGTAGAACCAAAGTACCACACCACGCATCAGCAATGAGGCGCCCATTCCCCTCTGGGTGTCCAGTGAAGCAACTGGCAAAACTGGACCCATACTCTGGGTAGTAGTAGGTGTCATCCTCTACCTCCTGCTGGAGTAATGTCAACAGGAACCGGCAAAACAAAGGTTTGAATAACACCCACCATCGCACAATAAGATACCCTGATTATGAGGTTTCAACTGGAAATCGTTTGTCATAGCAAGAAACATTAATATCTCAGTTTGGATAAAAAGAGGCAAGAAACACACACCAACATGGAAATGACAGAGATGTTTGATCTGAAAAAGATTTTAAAGCAGTGTTATGGCTATGTATAGATGTCCCCCAAAAGCTTCATGCAGTCACAGGTGGGGCTTCTGCAGAGGTGGCTGGATCTAGAGTGCGTGACACTGGAATTAATTCAAGGTGCAATGCTAGAATCAAGGTCACTAGGATTAAGGGTGTGAGTGCTACCCACCCTGAGTAGCCTGGACAAGATGAAAGGGGCAGAAAGACGCTGTTAAGGTCCCTTCCTTGTTTTGCTACCTTCTGGTCACCATGAACTGTTTCTCCTCTGTGATCCCTGTCTGCCAGGCCACCCTGCCCTGGAGCCAGCTAATTATGGACTGAAACCTCTACAAACTGTGAGCTAAATAAACCTTTCCTCCCTTAACATTGGGTGTTGGGTATTTTGCTTCAGCAGGAGAAAAGTAAGACAAGTAGTCATCATGAAAATGCTTTAATGAATAATTACAAATAAAATTAAACAAATGAAATTAAACAAATAAAAAACAGAAAGTTTTAGTTCTCAACAGAGAACTAAAAGACATAAAGGAAAAAAAATCATAGAACTAAAAACTACAATGTCCCAAATAAAAAACCCAATAGAGGTGTTTCACAGCATAATTCAGAGGACAGATAAAATAATTTGTGAGTGTGAAGATAAAACAATGGAAACTGTACAATCAGAACAGCAGCGTAAAAAACAAACTATAAAAATAAATAAGCCAGGCATGGTGATGCACACCTATAATCCCAGCACTCAGAAAGCTGAGGCAGGAGGATCACTGAGAGTTCAATGCCAGTCAGGGCTACTAAGTGAGTTCAAGCCCAGCCTAAATTACAGAGAGACCCTGTCTCAAAAAAATCAAATAAATAAATAAATAAATAAATAAATAGAACCTCAAAGACATCTGATCTAATGTTCATGTCACTGGAGATCCAAAAGAAGAAAGAAGGTAAGTTGAAAAATTGCTCAAAGAAATAAAGGCTGAAAATGTCCTAAATGTGGTCAAAGACAAAATTTAAGGAGTTGAAAGAATTCCAAACAAGATAAAGCCAAATAATCTACACCAAAGCATCACAGCCAAATTTCTAGAAACTGAAGACAAAGAATGTTAAAAGCAGCAAGAGAGCAATTTAATTTATTTAAAAGGCAAAATAGTTCAAATGCCAGTAGATTTCTCAACAGAGACTACACAGGAAATAGCACAAAATTTGTCAAGTGCTGAAAGGGGAAAAAAAAAAAGAAAGCATTCCACATCTGAAGAAACTATCCGGAATGAATAGGAAATCAATGCAGTCTCAGATAAAGAAAAGTAAAAGAAATATTTGCACCAACAGTCCAACCTTAAAGGAATTGTTAAAGGGAGTTCTCTAAATAGAATGGCAAAGCTATTTTTAAAAAAAGATTCTTGGAGCGTTAAGAAGGGAGAACTAGAACACATTCTGGCCAGTGAGTCTTCAAAGGTGAGTCTATAGAAATAGAATAATAAAGAGAGGTAAGATCTGAGCATGTAAATATTTCAATAAATTATTCTCACTGAAAATGATGAGATAGTCTATTTCAAATTACCAGTATATCCTGGCCTGTGGATCAGTTGCAACGGGACATGTCCACCAGAAAATTTCGGAAGTCAGCCTCTTAAAGGAATTTAGAGGAGTGAGTCAGCGAGCATGGGGGATGGGACTGCAGACTCGGACATGGAGACAGGTAACATGTCTTTTTGACACGGTAACAGTCCTCTCTGCAGATCCTTATCAAATGAGGACTAGGGATGAGAAAGCACAATGCTTCAAGTTTTAAAAGTGCATTGCCGACCTGTTGAAATTCAAGGAGTATCTTTGCCATTGAGTTGCCCTGGGAGTCAGAAGAGAGTAACCCCACTCCCTGGAATAAGTACACACAGTGGACCCTGGAGGCCCTCCAGGCAGGGAGCCTTAGGACTTGGGCAAGGATGACTAGGAGGGCTTCAGGGTCAATGGCTCCTGCTCAGCTGATTGACAGGGAAGTCTTAGCCCATTGGTGCCCAGTGTTGTGCAACCAAAGCACAGGTGTGTGAATCTCTTCTTCAACTTGGACTCTCCCACCCCTCTCCTTTCTGGCATTGTGCTGGGCATCTCCAGCTCCAGCTGGGGTCATCCTTATCACCACCTGCTGCAGGGTATAGACCTTGCTCGAGTCTGTAGGAGATGGCCAGCAGACCTGGGTCTGGACCTCACAGAGTTGGCGTCCGAGGTGAGGAATGGAACTCCAGACAGTGCAGAGAAAGCCATGAAAGGTGCTTACCTGCAGGACAGGTGCAGAGCTGGTCCCAGACCAGGGGCGCTCCAGGAAGCGAACCTCAAGGGAGCCTGCAGGAAAGCTGCAAAGGACTGTGGTCAGAGGGGCTGAGTCAGCGCCATCACTTATAGCTGGTGATGCTGGGCTTCCACTCACCTCGGTGTTCTTGTCTGTGAAATAGGGATTTTTAACCCACCTTTGTGCATTGTGGTAAAATTCAACATGACACTAGACACATCAGAACAGAGCAAGCCGGAAGATCCACTTGCCTCACCATACCTGTACCCAGATCTCTCCAAACTCCTGAAACTCTCAGGTTAGCTTCATTCTTTAAGGCCTTCTGGCACCAGAAACATTTTAATTCTCAGAATTGGTATCCCTGGGGTAAAAAAGAAAGGAATGAAACATCCTTGTATTTGAAGGATCACCCATACTCCCTACCAGGACTGTCAAGATTGCAGGTGCTGAGGGGAAACCCTTGACCCTGATAGAGACCCTCAGGCTGCCTAGGGAGGGCACCAGGAGCCTGGGCCTGCGGGACTCAGTGGTCTTACCTTCAGCAGCGGAGGACACTTCCTCCACTCATCCAAATCTGCAGCAGACATGTACCACATACAGCGCAGTGGAAAATTCCTTTTCCCATGCAGCTGTGGGGCTTGGAGAGAAAACTTTACCTGGGTTTCCACCATTTTTCTGCTATTCATTGGTTTTCTGTGTGTGTGTTTGTGTGTGTGTGTGCGTGTGTGTGTGTGTGATATGTCTGAGGCTCAGTTTCTTCATCTTTAAAATAAGAACAGTTCCCACCTCTTGTCAAGTGTTGAAAGGGTTATGTGATATAATTCCCGAGCAAGGAACCCAGTGTAAACCTGGCTCTGAACAGAAGCATAAATGCAGCTTGCTGGATGGAGGAATACAAGAAGGAACACGCTTCATTCCTCCTGGCCTCCAGCCACTCCTGACATCAATGTCCCCTCCTCCGTGGACCTCAGGCCCATGCAGTTGGTCCCTGGACTTCCGGTCTAGGCCTTTCCAAGTCCCTTTTCTATATAGCCACCAAATATGGACATGGCTCTACTCTAATCAAAGTGGCTCCCTAGTATCAGGAGGCAAGGGCCCAGCTGCTATCTGCTAAGCCATCAGGCCTTCTGGGAGCCTCAGCCTGCCACACCAGCCTCATCACACACCCTCCTTGACCAGAACCCCATACAGCACCCTCCCCGCCCCTGGGGCACTCTGTGCTCCCCTCCCAGACCCTCCCCTCCAGGCCCTCACCTCAGGCTCCGCTCCCAGGCACCTTCTGACCCACCTTGGCTGCACTTGGCCCTTCCCTCTCCGAGCCCCCACCACAGCCAAGGAAACACCTGCGTAGCTTTTTAAGTCTGTATCACACTCCGGGTTGGCAACAGCTTGAGATTAAAGTTTATGCTCATATATGCATCTCCATAAGCTCATTCAGAGTAGAGTCCAGCCAGAGGAGCTTGTTGGGTGGTTATGAAGGTAAAGAAAAAAGGAGAGAGAGGGAAAAAAAGAGGAGTGGAGGGAGGGAGAAGGGAAAGAAGGTGAGGAAAGGGAAAAGCAGAGAAGGAGACAGGGAGAGGGAAGGAGGGAGGGAGGGAAGGAGAGATGGGGGAGGCCAGGGACAGAGGAAAGAGAGAGAGGAGGAGGAGGAAAAGGAGGAAGAAATACGGAGAGAACATTAGTTAGACAGCTGGATAGGAGTTGTTTGTGAAAGTGAAACCAATCCAAAAGAGCCATTTGACCCTCAAAAACAGCACCAAACTTGACTTCGTTCACTTACTCTCCAACAAACCAATCAGAGCCTGAGAAGCAAGTTCATGCGCTGGCCATGATGCCAAGAAATGCAATGGTTCCCATCCATCCTAAGCCTCTCTTTTGTTACCCAGATTATAACATGAAAGACAGAAGCAGCATAATGAGCCCTATGCATTCTTTGGAACATAGGGGAGAGAGACAGGGCTGTGAGCAAAGCCCCAGCCTTCCAGGAAGGAGGTGCCCTCATTTTCTTGGGCAGCCCCAGCCTCTTTTGAAAGCAAGAATGCACAGATCTACTACCATGGCAACCACCCCTCAGCCATCCTGGGATGTGACAACTTACTGTAAGTTGCTCCAGAGGCCAGATTTCCCCAATTTCCAGGCCACACAGGAACAAGCACCCTTTAAAAGGAAAGACAGATTACACCTTTCAGGATCTGGCCCATCCACAGTGACGGGTGGGGAAAGCCTCCATCCTCACCCACCATCTGTTCTATCACAGGATGTAATTTCCCTGTCCTGAACTCCAATTTGAAGGCAGCCTGAAACTGTTCACTAGAAAAGCTGCAAACAGGCTTATGAGTACACAGACAAGGGGAGACCTCACCTCTCTGCTCACACTGACGTTGAACTTGATGACTGTCAGAAGGAGGGAGCCGGCACAGGCACATCAGGGTCTTCCCCAGGACCCCGCGTCACTTGACAGCCACCTGGACCCACTGGGGAGCACTATGGTGCAGAAAGTGTGCACTGACCTTCTTGAAGGGGTTCTTGGTACCACCGCTGTACGCAACCCTACAGGAAAGGTATTGTGAGTTACACGCACTCACAAACCCCACAGCCGTGGACCCACCAAAATTCCATTTTCCTTTCCACTTTAATAATAGAACTACAGTCTGGTACACGGCTGGGTAGCTATACCACACACCCCAGCATCCCTTGCTGTCAGCTCCATGAGAGCGGAAAAAGTGAGGTCACTTGTAGACCAAAGCCTTTACAATAGGGAGCTTATTCCTTCACACTCTCATTTGTCGACCAACAAGCCTGATCGTGCAAGAAACTAGGACCCAGACTTGACCATGCAGAGGGGAATGGTGCCTAAAGAATTTCATCTAAGAGAATGAACAAAATGGAAGGCACCTGGGCCCCTGAATGAACATGTGGAGAAGAGCCATCTGCTGGCCTGGACTCAGGCAGGAATGAACGAGACCAGTGATTCTGCCTTATCTGAGTATTTGCCTCGTGGGGTCTGGTTGTTACAGCAGCGGGTGGTGTAGTGTCTAAGCTTACACACAATCTTAACTTTAAAGCTCTTGACTTATACTGATTATATCGATCAGCGTCCAGTCACTGAACAGCAACTAGCTACTTCAAACCGCATAAATTTAATACAGCAAACAACTCATAAAAGTGGTAGGAGGCTGGAAAATTAAAAAGGAGAGCTGCGGTTATGTAGACAGCTAGCCATGGGAAATCATATCACCTGGGGCTTGAGAAGCAAGAGAAAATGGAGTGTCCAAGAGCCCACGATCACTCTGCCTCAAGCCTCTGCTATTCTTGTTGGAACCATCATTACCACAAATTAATAAATCAGTGAAATGTCCTCCCTCTCATAGATGCTGCCTGAGTGAGAGCCCAAGAGCAACGTGCCTGAGGAAGCCCAGAAGCCTGATAGAGCTGCTGGAGCAGCAAAAGATACAGGAAGAAAAAATGGTTTATCTCTACCTCTGCCTTCGAGGGTCCTCCCTGGGGCCTCCCATTGGCAGGACTAAATAGGAAGGCAGCTAAAACCTCAGTCTGGGCAATGTGGTTTGCAGACTTCCAGCCCCGCTGCAGCCCAGATGGATCTGGAAGCAAGGGACTAGCAACCAGCAAGGGATCTAGTGAAAGGTGAAGTGCTGGCAGTGTCCCTGGCTCCAGATCTCCAACTGACTAACAGTGGCTTTCTGGAATGCTGAGGTGAGGAGTCTCCCTCCGACCTGGGCTCAACAGGAGTGATTTGTACCGTCTGGGAGGTGAGCGTGGAGAGTGGTAGTGTACGCACTTTGCATCTGTAGTCTACATTCCAGTGCATGGACCTACTCCAAAATGGAAAAAAGAATCTGATAAAGGCCTACACACTATCAAATAAAAGCATAAACTGGAAGCAGTAACACATGCCACCACCCACTGAATAGCTCCTCAGTGCCAGGCACCACACTGCACCCTTTAAATACACTTTCCTCATTTAATCTTCATGGCAATCCTATTAAAGAGACATTTGAGTCCTTGTTTTACAATTGAGAACACTGAAATCTAGGAGCTTATGTAAACTCACTCAAGAATTAAATAGGAGAGGTGAAACTGTAACTGCATCTGACTCCAAGCTTACTTACCTTTGCCTCTGACCATCTCCCTCTCTCCAGTCCCATCGCAGCCTTCCGAGTTCTGACCTCAGTGGCGCCCAGGTGGCAGAGCCTGGACTCCAGGCTGTTGTCCCTGCCTCTAATTACATCCCTCCCTAGGTGAGGCTCAGTCTATCCACAATGGTCCTTCTGAAGCTAAACCTTGCCCTGCACTCTGCACTTAACGCCAAAGCAGATTCTACCACTAAGTGCCTTCCCCAGACTTCTCATGGTTTGATCCAGAGAGTCGGACTCAGCAGGTCTTGCAGGGAATCTGTCATGCTGTCATTCTTAGGGAATCCCATAGAATTCTGACTCTCTGCAGACTCTAGGAACCTAAGCCTTGGGCCCAGGTGGCATCTAGACTCTGCCTATCCGTGCAATCTCATCACTTAGCCTTGCAGCCTGGAATGTTGGTGTCTTGGCCTGCTCAGGCAACCATGACAGAATGCCACCCACTGAGTGGCTTAGACAGCAGATATTTATTTTTATTTTCCTACAATTCTGGGGGCCGGAAGTTTAAGATCAAGGTGTAAGTGGGGTGATTTCCAGTGATGCCTCTCTCCCTGGCTTGGAGATGGCCACCTTCTCGCTGTGTCCTTGCCTGGCCTTTTCCTGCACTCTCTTCCTCTTTCTATGAGAACCAGTTACATTGGCTTAGAACCCGCTGTATGATCTCATCGACCTTCATTATCTCTTAAAGGACCTGTCTCCAAATACGATCTCATTGAGAGGGTAGGGCCTTGATGTGTAAATTGGAGTGGACTCAGTTCAGTCTGTAATAGTTGAGTAGGGGCCATGAGCATGAGTCTGAGCCTAAGATAAGCCCTGGCTTGACATCTTGACTTACCATTCATTCAGTCACCATGTGCCCCGGGACAAAATTCTGCCTGCCTCTGAAACTCACCTAGCCCAAGAAGGCAAATAAAATGAAAGGCAGCAGCCTATATAAGGCACCAGGCATTCAGTGGGTCTTAGGTGGACAAAACCATTTCGTTAGCTGCATCTCCACCCCTGCAAACGCCTTTCCTCCTCCTCAGTCGCTCTCTTCCAGAACCCATCTTTATCTACTACTTGACATTTGTCCAAAGCGATGCAAGACCCTCAGGGCCTTTGTGCTCGAGGCAGGGCAGACACTACTGCCCTTGCACACTAAGGGCCGAGGGCAACTGTCTGGCTGATGGCCAACTCCATTTGCAGTGGTTTAAGAGGAGAGGCTTCACTTCTCCTTCCCCAAGCCTTTTCATTCATCTAGGGGTTTTCTAGTGCAACCACAACACAGTGTAAAACTTTACAAATAAACACTTCCTTGATAAACCCCACAAAACAGTGGGTGAGGGGTTGAGTTTGAGATTGAGATTGATTTTCTCCTGCCCCAGAATGTCTTGAACACCCAGGTATTGAAAAGGTACACACTGCTTTGATTTGCATATGATTTAAATGTGTTCCTCAGTGGTTCAGGTACCAGAAATTTGCTTCCCAGCATGGGTAGGTTGGGAGGTGGCAAGTCTTCTAAGACATAGGGCCTTCTGAGTGGTAATGGGATCACAAGAGATACTGCCCTTGGAAGAGATTAATGCTCATCTTGTCAGACCCAGTTAAGTCTTGAGAAAAGCAAGTGTTGTAAAGCAAGGCCACTCACATGCTTGCCCCCTTCTGCAGATGGCCAGTTCCATTCCTGTTTCTCTGCAGAGTTGTGATGCAGCCAAGCCAAGGAAGGCCTGTCAGAGACCAAACAATCTTGAATTTTAACCTCTAAAACTATGAGCTAAATAGTTTTCTGTGCTTTATAAAGTACCCAGCCTTTGGTATTTTGTTATAGTAACACCAAATGGATTAAAACACACATCATTCAGACCCATGGTATATGGCAAAGCATGGGCTACCTAAAAGTCTCCTGTCACCGTGATTCATTTGGATCCCAGGTTGTAGGAAAGTCTGTGCAGTGAGATTGCTGCATGTTTTCACCAGAAGGGTAAAAGCAGCCTCCTTGCACTGGATGCGGTCCTGGAGTGCGAAGGTTCTAGTAAAGTCGTCCATCAGTCAGGAGAGAATGCCTCGCTGGAGAAGCCGAGGTCCTGGCTCTGATGTGGCCCTGTGGTCTCAGGAAGCCAATCTCCACACACAACCTCGTTCCTACTCAGCGAAAGAAATCTATAGTCCCTGGCGAGCAGGGCAGGCTACCTGTCCACTGATGCAGGGAGCACCTTGGTCTGCTCAGGACGGGGGGAGGACATGCTACGACAACAGGCGTCCCTGCACTTGGGTCTCTGGGTCACAGAGAAATTGGCACTCAGATTGCAAACTCCCCACCAGCTGCCTCCACCAGATTGAAGATGTGCACGAGGTGTGTACAGAGAACAGGTGTAAAGGGTGGCAGAGAGCTGAGGGCAAGCCGCTGGCCAAATCCAGCATGCTCTGGCTCTCAGACTTCTGACGTCAGAGCTGTGATCGTAACAGTGCTCCCACAGGCCCTGCGGGAAGCCAGAGCAGAGCCCACGCTTCTGTAGCTTTTGATCAGTGATTCAGGTGCTGACACACACTCCACAGTGCAGTGCAGGAAGAGCCCGCACAGCCCCTTCCTCTCCTAGGAGGAAGATGAAGCCCCTTCCCCAGGCATGCACAGCTGGTGGTCAGGCGATTGTCCAAAAGGCAGTGGGGGGGTGACAACACACATTCTGTCCTGAGTACCAGTTGTCCCCCAAATCATACAGCCACATTCCAGGGGCCCAGCTAGGAGCTGCCAAGCTGACTCATGAATCACTTATCATCTTACACTCAGCACCTAATATATGGATTTTATTCCATTACTTACTAAATTTTTCATTTTTTGTTGTTTGTTTGTTTGTTCAAGACAGGGTCTCGTTATGTAGTCCAGGCTGGCCTTGAACTCGCTATGTAGCCCAGACTGGCCTCGAACTCTTGGTGATCCTCCTGCCTCAGCCTCCCTCCCGAGTGCTGGGATTACAGGCATGCACCAGCACACCCGGCTACTAAATTGTTTGTAAGGGTGGAGATAGGGTGCCTTGAATTGGTCTAAACCCACCGCCACAAGGCTGTCTTGTTTCTGTTGGGGCCACGGTTTTCATGTCCCTTCAAATTATCATCATTCATCTTTACCTGCCCAATACGTGGATATGCCTATCTCAGCCAAGGACTTTGCTATTTTATAACTAAAACCAAAATTCCAACTAACTGGGAAATGAAACTGTCTTAGTTCCCTATTGCTGCTATAACAAATTATCATAAACTTTTTGGCTTCAAAGTCACCCAAGTTTATCATCGTTCTGTTCTGGAGGTGAGAATTCTGAAATGAGCCTCCCTGGGCTCAAATCAGGTTCCCAGCAGGGCCACACTCATTTCTTGCAGGAGGCTCCGGGGAGTGAGCTGCCTCCTTGCCCTTTGCACTCCCACCTCTCACCATCTCAGCCTACGGCACCTCCATCCTCAAAGCCGGCAGCTGCCGGCTGGCCTCCGCTGATGGCTAACTCTGACTCTGGCCTTCTGCCTCCTCCCACACATGAGGACCCTGGGACTCCACTCGTCCCACCCAGTAACCCATGGTTCTCTCTCTTCTGAGGTAAGCCGAGTGCCTTATCTCCACTTGCCATGTAGCTCAACGCTTTCACAGGTCCCAGGGATTAGGATGTTAGATATCTTTGGGGCCATTATTTTACTGACCATGCTGTCATGGGCTATTGTTTTAGTCATCCTACAAACCCCAAAACTCCCTCCCCAGCATTTCCAGGGAGACCCAGCAAACCTCTGCATGGCAGGGACAGCCTCCCACACGACCACAGGCCATGTCTACAGCTCTGTGGGTGCTCCTGAGCCCACACCTGCCTCCTGCAAGCAGACCCAGCCTCTGGGCTTTGCAAGGACACAGTGCACATTTGCCAAGTATGACTGATCCTTTTCCAAATTCCAGCGCTTAGAGTGCTAAAGAGACCCTGTACCACCCCCACCCCCACCCCTCTCTACAGCTGCACAAGGGAGCATACACTCTCCACCTTCCACCACTCCAGCTCTCACTCACCAGCACTGCTTCCACTTGGGCAATGTCGCTTCTTAACCAGAGCAGCCAGAGGAAACACAACAGCTTCTACCATGTGCTCACAATGAGGCCAAAAGTGTCAAGTAGCATCCATCACATAGGAGGTCGTGATTGCTGTCTCCTCCTGCAGATGACATAACATCACACAGTGTATAGTCGGATTTCTCCAGAGGAAAAAAAAAACAAAAGTAGGTTGATAATAGATAAATCCATGAGAAAGGGAGAGAGATTATAAGGAATTGGCTTGCAAAATTATGGATGCTGGCAAGTCCAAAATCTGCAAAGCCCATGTCCCAGTTTGAGTCTGAGGGCCAGAAGTTGATGTAAAAACAGGAAGCGTCTATGCCCCTGTTCAGGGCTGGGGGTACAGCTCAGAGCTAGGGCATTTGCCTAACACGTGCAAGGCCCCAGTTCAATCCTCAGTACCGCAAAAAGACGTGAATATGTCCCCATTTAAAGGCCATCAGGTAGCTAAGAAGCTAATGTCCCAGTTCGACAGCACCAAGCATGAGAATCATCTCTTACCAGAGCAGTCGGATTGCGTTCTATTCAAGACATGAACTTGACTGGATGAAGCTGGGCTGGGATTCCACACTAGAACAGGCTTGAATAGGTGGGCTTTATTCAGTCTACCTACTCAGATGTTCACCCTCACGAAAGCACCCAGAATACTGTTAGACCAAACATCTGGGCACTCAGTGGCCCCATCAAGTTACCGTATGGGATGAAACACCACGTACAGTCTCTCCCACTTGTAGGTGCATACATGAAGAACTGCTTATTTGGGAGAAGTGTACATAATCTGCAAGCCTTTACATTGTTTCCCAAACAAATCGCCCAATGGTTAAAATCTTTCACTTATTTCCACTTACATTTTACCTGTTCAGATTTCAAAAAATAAACCCTGTATATTAACCTCCCATTGCTCAGCTCCAAGATGAGAACTTCTGCTTAGCAGAGAAATAATAAGAAACGGTCCCAAGCCCTTTGGCAGGATCAACAAAGTGTTCACTAATCACAAACTATTGTACAATCTTCTTCAAATCAAGGCAGCATGTCTGTGGGTGATTGTCAGCTTTGCCTGCCTTGCCAGTGACCCCTGGGGACAAGGTTGCCCAGCTGGTGCCCACTGAGTCTTCAGTGCTGGCACTTTACTGGAACATGCCAGAAAACACTCATCCAGCTCCACAGCGAACGAGCTTCTCACTTCTGCATCATCCCGTAAGCTGTGCTGGGTCCCAGTGGCCGTCCACAGGCGCTACAGAAGAAAAAGCAGGAGTCCTAGCATGAAAGCGAGCTGTCACAGCTCATGGCATTGTAGGGAACACAGGAAGGTGACGTGGAGGGAACTTGTACACAGTCTGAACCAGTTCCACCGGCGGCCACTGAGGTGAGAAGGCAGAAGGCAGAGGGGGTGGAAGGCAGGCTCGGCAGGGGCTGGCATGTGTGGGAGAGAGGAGGGCACAGCTGTCAGCAAGCAGAGGCCTATCATTAGGATAATTATTATTATTTATTAAACATTTAGGAAATGCCAGCCTTGTGCTAGCTATTGTCACAATCCGAAGCATTGAATTCAACCCAGTTCCTCTGGAAAAATGTCCTTGCCAATTGGCCAAGAAGGAAAAATGGGCCGAGAGCTGTCCCAAGAAAAGCCTTAGGCTGACACTTCAACTCCACAACTGTCAGGATCTAGAGGCTAACAAATCCTCGTTTGGCATCCAGTGGTCAACACATCATTCCTCCTTGGCCAGATTCTTGCTAGGGGCCAAGGTTTGGAAACAAAGATAAAAACAGATCAGTCCAGCCCACGAGGGTCTCAGAACTCCTGGAAAAGCTTTCGGTCTGCCTTGGGAGAGTCCCTGATTGCTGTGAAAGAAAATTGGCCCAGGAGTTTGCATGATGAAGGTCCTTGGTTAGGAAGGAGCTGCAGGGTGAGCTGGGGTATGGGCTCCAGCCTCTCAGGGGCTGTGTCCTCCTTCATCCGTTTGAGGACTAACCACAGCCAGTGTATCGGTTGGCTTTCCAGTCAGTGGGACACAATACCCAATACCCACAACTTAAAGGAGAGGCTTATTTGGCTCATGGTTTCAGAGATTTCAGTCCATGGTAGGCTGGTTCCAAGGCAGGCACATCATGGCAGAAGGGCATGATGGAGCAAAGCTCCTCACTTCATGACAACCAGGAAGCAGAGCAGGGGAACAGCACTGGGGAGGAAAAAGTCAGGGGCCAGATGTGGACCCCAAGGCCACGCCTCCACAACCCACCCAGACACACCCACCCCCTGCTCACAAGCCAATCAAGTTGACGATCCAGCTTAAGTGTCACACCCAGTGAGGTCTAAGGGGTGTTGCAGGCTAATCTCCCCCCAACAAAAGAGCAGACTCTTTGATTTCTGACTTCTTAATGCACAGATACTTGGAAATCCACAGCGCCAATGTGACATTAGCTCGTTTCCAGAGTTCAGCTGTGAAACGCAGGCTGAGTTATGGTGTTTCAGGTCTCAAGCAAATTCACACTGGCCTCTATTAAATTGTATGAGGTTAAAGAATATATTGAATTTAGGGGACATATATTCTGCTAACCAAAATTACACATGAGACATTTGTCACAGCTGTACAGGCATTACTAAATCAAGGCTCTAAAGGTGAACGCATTGGTTGGCATTATATCACCAGTGTCTTGGTTACAGCACCATCAATCCGGGGCAAGGAGAGGGGGTCTTGATGGGTGGTGACAGTGGGGGAGGGGCTCCTTTCTCATTCGTTGCTGCACCAGCATGACAGCACATAATCAGGGACGCATCACAGGAGCCAAGCGGCAAAACCCCCATCACGGTAAATCACTGTGCTTGATGAAGCACATAGATCCCAAGGAAGCAGCACTGACGTTGCAAATGCTCTTGCTGGAAAAGCAAAAGGTGAGTAGGCTCCCGGAGAAAAGGAGCCGCTCAGATGCCTGGGAGCAGAAGGGTGTACCCCTCCACCTCACACCCACCACTCAGAACTGCATTTGCTTTCTTGGTTTTGCAGCCCATTTTCCCAATACACACAGATCTTCACACACAACACCCACACAACAGTCACAACCAACCATATGTTCAGAATGTCAGAGCTGGTGGAAGCCGAGTCCACCCCCTAATTTTTCAGATGGATTCACTGGGACATTAAGATAAGGGTGTGGTGCTCAGCCTCCCTCGCAGAGAAAGAGTCACCCTATGTGGCCTGGCCCTGGGTCCCTATTTCTCCACGAAATCTCAGAAAGGAGGATCAGGCCAGTTTTGGGAGAAGAAAGCAGCAATCCTCAGAAGAAATTCCTGTTACCCCGGAAGGAGCAGAATGGCCAATCCTCTCCTCCTCCTCCTCCTCCTCCTCCTCCTCCTCCTCCTCCTCTCCTCCCACTTGTTGGGAGCTCAGAGTTACCACTCTGGGATTCTTGGGACACACCTGTGAACAGCTCACCCAAAGAACTCAGATGCCAAGTTCCATGGTTCACTACGCAGGCCCACTGTGTGCACAGCTGAGATACACACCCACATACCATGCCCACTTAAACACACACACAGGTTCTCACAGGAGCACTCATCAAAACCCAAGGGTAGGAATGGATCCACCATGTCTTATGTTGCTTGCCATTTTTAAGTATTTGAAGCAGGGTGTGGTGATGCACAACACTAATCCAGTACACTGGAAGGTTGAGATTGGAGGATCTCAAGTTCAAGACCAGCCTGAACAACTTAGCAAGATTCTGTCTCAAAATAAAAAATAAAAAAGGGGGATGAGGATATAGCTCAGTGTGAATACCCTAGGTTCAAACCCCAGTACCACACACAAAAAAAAAAAGCACTTGAGAAGTGACAGCATGTCAATATAAGTGGGTCCACATGTGGGGTGCTCAGCTACCCCTGGAAGGACTGTCCTCAGGAAGGGTTGGTTGCCAGCCTGTGGCCCTACGGGAGGCAGTGGAACCTTGAGAAGGCGGGGCTTGGGGAGAGGAAGTTAGGTCATTGGGGTCTTCCCTGGAAGGGGGCACTGGGACTCTGGCCCCTTCCTCTCTCTTTTTGCTTCCCTGCTGCCATGACGTAAGCGGCTTTGCTTCCTGACATAAATATTCTGCCTTACCACAGGTCCAAAACAACAGGCCAAGTGGTCATGGACTGAAATCTCTGAAACCATAAGCCAAGATAATCCTTTCTTCCTTATAAGTTGCCTTTATGGGATATTTTGTCACAGTAACAGAACTCTGATTGTAACGTACACTTTTAAGGCAGTGAACATCACCTCATTCACCTGCTCCCTCCTCTTCCTTCCTTCCATGCAATGAAGTCACAGAGCAGACACAGACCCAAACCTGAACACACAGGGAGTGACTGATGACTGGCTAGGACCAGCCTGGGCTCAATGTCTAGACTCAAATCATCAGGCCAAGTGCCAATAAATAACAATTCCAGAGCAGTGCTGTTTACCAATAATAGGACCAAGCTTTCCGTGGGAAGCAGCCCTGTCTGGGGTTCACTCCTTGCTCTGGCTGCACAAAAAAACTGGTGGAACCCACACAGGGCTCCGGTTCTCCATCTCTAGAGAACAAGGCACACAAACCAGTTTTGTCTGAAGGGCACTGGTGCTGCACCATTTGCATCCCAACCAGTCCCAGGACATCCCCTCTTCTATCCAGGTCCTTATTATTATGAACCGTCAGAGAGAAAACAACTATCATTTTAAAAGTTAGCCAGGTATCAGAGGTTTGTGCCTGTGTCCCAGCTACTCAGGAGGCTGAGGGAAGAGGGTCTGTGAAGTTCATGAGTTTGAGAGATCAGCCTGGGTAACACAGCAAGATTACATTTCAAAAGCAAATAAATAAATAAAAGTTAACAAAGGGCTTGGGGGTGTAGTTCAGAGGTAAAGCCCTTGCCTCCCACGCTGGAGGCCCTGCATTAAATATCCAGCACCACAAAAAAGTAAATATCTAGAAGATGATAGATAGATAGAAAGATGATATGATATATGAATGAATAGATAGAAGATAGATAGATAGATAGATAGATAGATAGATAGATAGATAGAGATGATAGATAGATATAGATAAATGATAGATATAAATAGATAGATAGACAGATAGGGATAAATATATAGATAGATGATGGAGAGATATAGGAGGAGAAAAGAGAGAGGAAGAGAGAGAGAAAGAGAGAGAGAGTCCCTTAACATTTGGCCCCCCCAAAGCCTCAGTGAGGTCCACTTGGTGAGTTCCTATTCATCATGGGGACAGAGTGAAGGGGTGGGGACTCTGGGGATGTGACTGCTTCCTTGGGGTCTTGGGGCCAGGCCGGCCTCTTCCACTCCTCCTTAGCATGAAAGGTGCTGGGCCTGTGACTGGGGCTGAGTATTTGGGAAGTGGGTGTGAAGCAGAGCTGCTTCCTCTCCAGAAGGGTCGGCCTGCTGACCCCAGCGCGCAGGGCTCTGAGGGGGCCGAGGGGGTCCTGCCCTGCGGTAGAACCAGGAGGTGAGCTCTGACCTGGCCAGAGAGAGAGCAGGAGGTCAGCCCTGGCCAGCACTTGTGTGGTAAACACCCTGCCCACCAGGATAAGATGGCCGTGATGGCCAGGAGGTGGGGATGTGAGCAAAGGAGGCCTGTGGGAGTCAAGCCATAAATGCCCTTAAAAGCCAGGTCCTCGGTTTCTTCCTCACTGAAATTTTCACAGCAAAGGAAAGACAGAGGACACCTGAGACAGTGCAGTTCTGACATCCTCCTCTACCACATCATTAATCTTCATTGTGTCATTTTCCCCGGTGATTGAATCTTGCCAGGATTAATTAGTACTTTTGTAGTAAACCAACCACTTTTTAGAAAGGAACAAAGAAACTCTGTGTGTGTGTGTGTGTGTGTGCGCGCGCGTGCACACGCGCCATTCCCACCTCTGGGCCACAAGAGGAGACACAAATTAGAAAATCCCTGCTGGCTCACTCAGGAGCAAGAAGACGGGACACCAAGACAGGAAGGGGTGCTCTGGAGAGCAGGGGAGGGAGGAAGAGGAGGCTGGTGTCCAGTGACACTGAATATGGGCCCAAACATGGGAGCTCAGACCTGTCTCGTCCTCAGTGGGAGGCACAGGATGAAATCCAGAGAGCAGAAAGAAACAGCACAGACTTCCCTCTCAGCACGCGGGCTCAGACTCGGGTTTCTGGGCGAATGAAAAGAAAAATCTAAATCTGTGACCAAAGCCCAAGCCCCCAGATGCCGGTGTAATCTGAGGAGCACAGCGTGGGGCGGGAGGAACCCAGGCAGCCTGCTCCCTGCCCGGGCAGTCATGAGCTGAGGGCCTTCAGATCGGCCGGCCAGGCAGGCGTGGGCTCCACGTGCTGGGGAAGGGCGCGGGCACAGCCCCTCGCTGCGCAGGTGAGCTGGCATCCAGTGTTCCCTCATCACCACTTTGGAGTGATGGCAGCCATCAGAATGGACTCTGTCTGCAGCTTGTCCTGCAGTGCGTAATGGAGAAGCTCATACACTGCTGAAGGTCGAAGATGACTTTTAAATGTTGTGAGCATTGTATTTCAGTGTAATTGCCTTCTTTTATAACCCTATGGATTTTACTTGACATATTTAAAACATTACTTTGAGGAAGGGTCCAAAGTTTTCATCAAACTGCTAAAAGGGCACATGGTACAAAAAATAGTTACAAAACCTGGCCAACGGGCCAGGGATAGAGCTCAGTGGCACAGTGCCTGCCTGGCAAGCATGAGGTCCTGAGTTCAATTCCCGGTACCAAAAACAAACAACAACAAAAAAAACCTGGTCAGCCCTGTATGCACTGCCTTATTTCTCCTTCCTGTGAGGGTGTTAAAGCAGGGTGTGAGCAGGCTGAGGAGCTCATCCTCCCGCGCCGAGCTGAGGCTGTGATCCTGCCCCACACCCACTCCCTGTGTCCCAGCCCGGGCGCCTCGTCTCCCTGAAGGGTACACGCAGACCAGAGCAGCACAGAGCTAGGAAGGGTGTAGGTTTGGCTGGTGGCTTTGGTGATCTGAGGTTTGCGGGTGATGCTGAGGCTATGGATCAAGGCAAGACCTGGTCATAGTCACAGTACAGCTTCTGTGCCTTCCATCAGGGCTGGAACAGAGTGTGGGCTGAACGAATGGATGATGAGTGAGAGAGCAAGTGTGTGAGACAAGGAGTGGCACAGTGAGAGAGAGGAAGGGCAAGGATGGCGAAGAAGAGAATGAGAGCAGGAGGCAGGGAGGGAGGAAAGGGAGAAGGGGTCAGAAGGGAGGGATAAAGGGACTGCGTCCTTGATGACTGCTCAAGCCATCAATAGGCGGGGCCCTGGAGCCCACACAGGGCCTCCCGACCCCACCCTTGGGGCGTCCTCAATCTAACGCCTGCTGAGCGGATGGAGCTGGGGAGTGGGTGCAGAGTCTCTGGTCAGGTCTTGCTGTGTGAACCCTGAAGCACTCCACCCTCCGGAGGACAGATGGTTAGTGACGTCCCCTGGGGAGGACCTGTTCACACAGTGGCTCACTCTGCGCTCTGCCTTTCCCCAGCTTCTCCATGGACCACAGGCTCCAGATTGGCTAGGACCGTGCCCAAGATATTCTCTTTGTGTCCCCAGTGGCTCGCAGGGATCGGCTCCACTAGGAGCTTGGACAGTACAGCCGGATAAAGGCCGGGTATGGTGCACACACCTGTCATCCCAGCACCAGAGAGGCTGAGGCAGGAGGATTGCCATGAGTTTGAGGCCAGCCTGGACTACATAGTGAGACCCTGTTTAAAAAAAAGAATCATGGCCGTATGAATCAACTCACTTCACCCACAGGTCCTGCGGGAGACCGTGTGTTTTAGCGGCTCCACGATCACCACATCCTCTTCTCCCTGTGTGGCCTGGCTCTTCTCCATTGAGAGAGTGGGGTCTAGGTCCCTTTGGCCTGGACCTAGGAAGGTCTGTGGCCATAAGGAAGTGACACGGTGATTTCCAAGTGACAGTCCCACTTCTCCCAGGCTTTCTTGGCGCCGTGCTGAGAGGAAGGCCAAACTGGCTCTGTGAAGAGGCACATGGCAGGGACCCTGCTATGCCCCCGCTACAGACTGCACCCCCAGCCCAGGAGCAGCCAGCATGCCGACAGCCTCAGCCCTGCTTCTCAGATGCTGGCACTCTTCTGCCGGGCTCGTGAGACACGGCCCAGAGCATAACTGACGGGGTGGAGTCACACGTCACTCCGTGCGGGGCTAAATGGCACAGGCTCAGAGGTGAGAGATGCCAGCTACATCAGAAGGGCAAGGAGCCCACGTGTAGAAGGACCCCAGCTGAGAAGAAAGGGGGGAAGCGGTGTCCAAAGAGGGCAGCAGTCTGCGGCACTTGCCGACCATCACACGCCAGTCATTTGTAGGAAGCTTCCAGGCAGACGAGAAGGGTAGTTCAGGGCACAGCACAATGGAGGGGAGCAGAGGCCAGGCCAAGACCTGTGCCTTGGTCCATTCAGGCTGCTATGAAGAAGCACCATGCACTGAGTGGCTTATAGACAATAGAGGCTTGTTTTACACGGTTCTGGAGGCGGGTGGTGGCATGTCCAGTGTCTGGCAAGGCCACTTCCTTGTTCTGGCTGTGGAAAGGGTGGGGAAGCTCTCAGAAGTCTCTTTAGAAGGGCACCAGTCCCATTCAGGAGGACCCCACCCTGTGAGCCAGTCACTTCCCAGAGGCCTGTCCTCCAAACGCCAGCACAGTAGAGTCCAACTGGGGAGAGTCCATGCTGAGGCCCAGGTGCAAAGAGGGGCTGCTTAAAACCCAGCAAGCCCTGGGAGACAGAGAGGTCTGCAGCCTCCAGCTGTCTGGGCAGGCAGCTCTTTCCCTGGAAGACACACAGCCCACAGCTAGGGCTGAGACAGGGCCTCCAGCATTCATGGCAGACCCTGGGGTCGGCAGCCCCATCCTCACTCCTGGATGTGGGCCTGACCGGTCTGCCCTCCCTTCCTGGATGGAGTGGCAACCACTCCCTGTCCAGGTTGAAGGAGAGGCTCTGCAGTCAGGAACAGGAGCTCTGACAAGAGCTGGGAAGAAAGGAGAGCTCCCGTAGCAAGCAGGAATCTGCAGGGCCTGGAGTCAGCCACACAGCGGCGGAGCTGGCCACCCACAGCAGAGGAGTTCACTCAGCCAAGCTGAAGGTCCCAGGGCAGTGGGCGTAGCTAACCCTCCACCTGCAAGGACAGCTCTGAGTGGGTGGCCGCTCAGCCGGCTTCCAGAGCCCCACAGACCCACTCCCTCTGCCTCACCCCACCTGCCTGGGGATCTGTGCTCAACGCCCTCCACCCTGCCCCCTGGCCCAGGGCCCAGCTGCTCTTTCTGGGTGGAGCGAGGAAGGCAGCTGTCCTTGGAGCAGTGCCTCCCCTGGGGCACCCCACCAACAGGCTCCCTGGACACAGAACTGTGGGGGGAGAGGGTCTGGAATTCAGTCCTCCCAAGGGGGTAAAAGCACACAGAACGGTGCTGTGTGCCCCAAGGGAAAATAAAATTGGAGGGTGTGTGTGTGTGTGTGTGTGTGTGTGTGTGTACACATGCGTGTGCACATTTTTGTAGACATGTGTACACTGCACAGTCTGTATGCACATGTGTGTGTGCTTGTATGCCTGAGTGTGTGTGTGTGTGTGTGTGTATGTATGTGCTGCCAGGCTTGGCTGCACTGGCTTCCGCGAGCACCTGATGTGCGGTCGTGTAAGCCCAGGGCTTGCGACTCCCCAGCAGAGTCAGGAGCCAAGGGAGAGCCAGCCCGCGCCTGGCAGACCCATTGTCCTCAGGAGCCAGGCCCAGAAGTGGACCACAAGGGGACCCTCGGTGGGGACGCTGAGTCCACGGACAGCAGATGTGGCTCTGAGGTCCAGAAGGAGCAGGAGGAACAGCAGGCAAAGAGCAAAATCAAAGACACCAGGAAAGAGCCTCCCCCAGAACAGTGGCCCTGGTGAAGGAGGAGGCCCTGCTCAGCCACTGGGATTTGAGAACATGGCTATCTTCTCTGGGCCTGGGGCATCTGGAGGATTGCGGGCTATCAAATCAGGGGTCACACTTGGTGGGGCACAGAGACACAATCCTGAGCTCCATGTGGAGACTACAAGTGACTGAACTCCCCCAGCAAGCAAACCCTCCGCGGAGGACCTGTTGCCTGTGGATTAATCCACTGAGGAGTTCATTAGCTGATGGCTTATTCTGAGGTGGAGTGGGGTCTCACTGAATGAAGCAGGTCACTAGGGGCATGGTTTTGAGGAGTACATTTTGTCTCCAGCCCCTTCCCCTCTGGGTCTCTCTCCCCCTCTTTCTTCCTCCTGGTGGACATAAGGTAAGCAGCTTTCCTCTCCCACAGTCAGCTGCCATGATGTTTTCATCTCACTACAAGCTGAAAGCAATGGAGCCAACTGACCATGGACTAGAACATGTGAAACCATGAGCCAAAATAAACCTTTCCTACTTTCAGTTGATGCTAGGTCACAGTGACACAAGATGACTGACACAGTAGGTCTGTCAGGGTAGGTAGTGCTTGAATGTTCTGGGAACACTGCCCAGAGTGCCTGCCCACTACGGGCCTAGGATACCACTGACGTGCAAAGAAAGCAGTTTCTCAGGTTCAGTGCCACCAGTAGGAGTAAAGGCTTTGCAGCCCTGTTTCAAATCCCAGCTCTGCTTCCTACTATTTATAGTAGAGAAATTATCTCATCTCTTTGAGCCTCAGTTTCCTTGACTACTAAAATAAGACGATGTCAACTACTTCAAGTGATATTGTGAGAATAAATGAGGGCCCCTTAAGTGGGGTCCCGAGCTTAGCACCTGGCATACTGTGGATACTCAGAAAATGTCTGCGCCTTCCACCTGTAGAATTCCCACCCTGGCTAGCAGAGCCACTGTAGTATCTGCGGGGTGCTGAGGAGTGGGGAGTCTCTGAAAAGTCTTGAGCGTGGTCCCCCACTCCTTAAAGTGTATAAAGTGGCAGAACCAAGCAAGGAGTCTCACAACAGAGAGGGACACTTGCCAGCCCTTCCATCCCTGTGACAGGGGCCCTCTCTGCTGTCCTCTCATATTAATCAGCTTTCCATCACTGTGACAAAACACTTGAGATAACAACTTGAAGGAGGAAAAGTTTATTGTGCCTTATGGTTCAGAGGTTTCAGTCCATGGTCAACCGATTCCATTGGTGTGGGTCTGAGGGTAAAATGGAATATCGTGGTGGCAGGGGTGTGTGGCAAAAGAGTCTGCTCACCTCATGGCAGGCAGCAACAGAGAGGCCCAAAAAGAAAGTGGCCAGGACAAGAGATAGTCCCCAAGATCACACTCCCAAGGACCTCCTTTTCAATTAGGCCTCACCTCCTAAGATTCCAACATCTCATGTCATCAGAATATGAATCCATCAATGGAACAATGGATTAATCCACTGATGAAATTAGAATCCTCATGATCCAGTAATCTTCTAAGGGCCCATTAGCCGGCAAAAAAAGAAAGAAAGAAAGAAAGAAAGAAAGAAAGAAAGAAAGAAAGAAAGAAAGAAAGAAAGAAAGAAAGAAAGAAAGAAAGAAAAAGAAACCCAGCACATGGACTCTAGGGAACATTTTAGATCTTTGATCCATGCCCCATTATTGTTCATGGACATAACAGGCTTGTCTTTGATTGCAGCACACTTACCAGCTGGGCATCCATGGAGAGTCTGTGTAGTGTAGCCACTCGAGTGCCACACCCTGCAGAGAACCTGGAGCCCTCAGAGCCAGCCCCAAGTGAGTAGGTGGCACTGGCAGGGCAGACTGGTCCCCAGGCTCTGGTGTTAGGTGGGCTTCTCGCTCTTAGCAGTAAGCACAAAATAGACTCAGGAACAGCATGTGGCAGGCAGAGGAGACACACATTTCTTCCTTTCATTTCCCTAGTGTCTCTGGCTCTTCTGGGGGAGAATGCTCACCAAGAATTCCACCTTAGCCCCCTCCCTGTGGGCTCTGCCTTCATTCACAGAGCACTGAGCTCCTGTTGTCCCCCATGCACCCCCCACGCTGTGAGGATTGATAAGACTCTGCCAGCCCAGCCTCTCACGTGGCACACTCCCTCCGCACATGTGTCCAGCAGAGCTGCAGCTCACAAATCCAGGACATTCCTGAGGTCCAGCAGTAGCCTCGTGTTTCAATCCACCTTCAGCGTCTGTGGAGTGTAACCCCATCACTTCTGTTACCACATTACTTGAGGGGTATTCTTGACCTCACAGGGATAACATCTACTTTGCAGATGTGTGGGAATCCAGCACCATGAGTCAGGAATGAGTCAGAGCTGAAGCTCCTGGTGCAGCAGAGCTGAGGAGGCCACACACTGGCCACAAGGAGGAGGGAAAAGAAAGGCCTGGGAGTAAAAGCCCTGCTACGGGAAAGGGAAGATTTAGGAAAGGGACTTGGCCAAGGAGAGTGGAGGTGGCTATGCTGTGTCATCTCCCAGGTGGCATCTTTAGCCCCATGACCAAGCTCATCACAAAGAAATATCTCAGCTTACCCAGGCTTCTTGGGCTGCTGTACAAAGTACCCCAGGCTGGGTGTGTTAAAAGACAGGAATTTATCTTTTCACAATCTTGTATGCTGAAGCCTGAGATCAAAGTATGGGTGGAGCTGGCTTCTCATAAAGCCTCTCCCCTTGCTTACAGATGGTTGTCCTCTGCCTGTATTGTCACCTGGCCTTCCTTCTGTGTCCTAATCTCTTCTTCTTGTAAAGACACCAGTCCTACTAGATTAACACCAATTCTGACACCCCCCTCTAGTCTTTGTCACCCTTTTTATGGTTTAGATCTAATATGCCCCCGAATGTCACATGTGTTTGGAAGGTAATTAGATCATGGAGTGATATACCTATCAGTGCATCAGTCCACTGATGAGCTCAGAGCTGACTGTGATGTTAGGAGTTGGGGGCTGGTCAGAGGAGATGGGTCACTGGGGTTGTGACCTGGAAGGGTGCATTCTTGTCCCCAGCTCCTCACCTTTCTCTCTCTGCTTCCTGGTCACCAAAATGTGAGCAGCTTTCTTCCACCAGACCCATCCATCATGCTGTTTCTGCTTTGGAACCAATTATCCATGGACTGAACTCACTGAAACTGTGAGCCAAAATAAATGTTTCCCCTTTTAAATTGTAGGTATTGAATATTTTGTCTCATTGATGGGAAACTGACTAATACACCTGTTCAAAGTCTCTCTCCAAACATGTCACAAACATGAGGCACTACAGTTGGGACTTTAACATATGAACATACAGCACAATTCAGGCCATAACTGTGATGCTTTTGTCTGCTTGGCCCTAGGCCATGCTGGGCACAGTTTGATCTCTGGGGTGCTAGCTAAGATCAGTCATATGGGCTCTCCGTGTCTATGGGCCCAACCACATTGAAAACCCTGGAGTGTTACATGTCACACTCACAAACACACAGCACAGCTGGGAGAATTAAGTGTTATGGCTGCTCCCAGGAATACCTGAGAGGTACCAGCCACCAGGACTGTGGATCCTGATTCTCTTCTTTAGGGCCCCCTGATGAGACAGGACACCCATGCAGCCATCACACCTCTGCCCACCCAACCCTTCTCACAAAGCTGGATTTAAGATTCTTCTTAGAACACATTTCCTTACAAGGAAAGCACAGAGCAATAACTCATCTGGCCCCGTGGGTTGCAGACAGGGAAGGAGATCTCTCTCCTCTCTGTCCTGATACTTGGCATATGCCTTACACACAGCCAGTCATTCATCATATTTATGGGCTGAACTATGCCCCTTCCAAATTCACATGTTCCAGCCCTGAGCCTTTATGTGTCAGAATGTGACATTTGCAAAGAAAGTGTTTGTTGTGGTTTGTGTCTGGATGTCCCCCAGAGCTTCATGTAGTCATGGGGGGTGGGCTTTTCATAGGTGGCCGAATCCAGAGTGTGTGATGTTGGGATTAAGAGTGTGTGATTAGTAAATCAGTTCACTGGTTGGTTTGGCATAGTTCTGGCTAGGATTAAGAGTGTGAGTGCTACACCTGCTCTAGGGCAGGTACCGTGCATACAATATAGAACCAGAAAGAGTCTTGTCTTTTTGCCTTGCTGCTTTTGCTGCCTTCTGCAGCCATGAACTGTTGTCCCTCTGCCATGTGCCACCATGCTTTGGAGCCAGCCAATTATGGACTGAAACCTCTACAAACTGTGAGCTAAATAAACCTTTTCCTCTTTAGCTTTGGGTGTTGAGTATTTTGTCTCAACAAAGACAAGAAAAGTAACTAAGACAGTGTTTAAAGAGGTGGCTAAGGTAAAATGGGGTAATAAGGTGGCAAGCCCAATAGGACTAGTGTGATTATAAGAAGAGGAGATTAGGACAGAGACACACACAGAGGGATGACCACATGAGGACGCAGTGAAAAGGTGGCCTTCTATACATCAAGGAAAGAGAGAGACTCAGAAGTCACCAGCCCTGCACACAGCTTGATCTCAGGCTGCATCCTTATGTTGTCAGCTTTCCATTACTGTCATGATGCCTAAGATAACTGATAAAGAGAAAATGATTGCTTTGGCTTACAGTTGTGGAAGCTTTAGTCCAGGACTGTTTGTCCTTGTGGCTTTTGGGCCTGTAGCAAGGCAGCACTAACAGGGGAGGGTGCCTGGCAGAGCAAATCCTCTTGCCTAATGACTGGAAGCAGAAAGGGCTGGAATCCCACTATCTCCTTCAAGGACACTACCCCAGGGAACTGAAGTCCTCCCACTGGGTCCCACCTGTTAAAGGTTCCACACCTTTCAATACTGCCAAACTGGGAACCGAGCCTTTATTTAAGCCTTTTGGGGACACCTAAGGCACAGACTATAACAAGCCTCTAGAACGATGAGCCACCCAGCCCATGGTTCTTTGTTATAGCAGCCCAAGCAGACTAAGACAGCTACAAATCTCACTGTTAACAGACTGTCTGGTGTGGTTCAAAACCTAGAACACACCAAGATCGTCCTCAGAGGAAGGAATGCCTTGAAAAGCAAGAGTTCGGAAATTATCCCCCAGGAGCCAGGCAAGAGCCAGCCTTAGACCTTTGGAGAGTTTGGGGTTTGGCAACCAGGCCTGCAGAATTCATCCTTTACTACACACTGCTGTGACAAGTCTCCACAGCTTTAGTGGCTTAAAACAACACAAAGTCATTATTTATCTTAGAGTTCTGGAGGTCCAAAGTCCAGTCTGGTCTCACTGGACTAGAATCAAGATGTTGGGTGGGCTGGTTCTGTAAAAGAAATCCCAGAAGAGAACCCACTTTCTTATGGTTGTAGGGACCAAGGTCCCCATTTTCTTGATGGCTGTGACTTTCAAGAGGTTGCCCACCTTCCTTTCCTCCACCTCCAGCTGGAAATGCTAAGCCAACTTCCTCCACAGCTCTGACTTTCCTCTTTTGTCTTTCTCTTCCACTTTTTTGTAATGGATTCGTGTGATCAGATTGGGCAAACCTGAATAATCCAGGATAATCACCCATCTGTCATGGTTTAAATATGATGCCTCCCAAAGATTCATGTACTGAGAACTCAATCCCCAATGCCACACTGTTGAGAGATGATGCCCAGAAAGGTAGCTGGGTATGGGGCTGCTGGCCTCGAGGGTGGATTCATCTATTGATGAGTTAATAGCTGAATGTGCCACAGGAGGTGGGGCAGTTGGAGGAAGTGGGTCATCAGCCCTCTCCTTGTGTCACAAGTCTTCTTTCATTGTGTGACATAAGTCATCAGAGATCAGCCCCAATACTAATAATTGGGGACTACACCCACAACTGCAAGGCGACTAATACGTCACCTCTAGTAGTAGCGTATTCACAAGCTTCTGGAGCTAGGATGTGGGTACCTTGGGGAAGGGGGATGTTATTCTTTCTGCATGCCACAAATATCTATGTGAAAGCACTTTAGTTGAACAGGAGGGTGCAGGGAGTGGGTGCAATACCAGCTCAGGTCTCCCCGAGGTTTATGTCTAGTGAAGACTGGCTTGCCTTGTGGCAGTCTATTGAGGCTCTATCGAGACTTCCTCAGCATTTCTGGGAAATATTGAGGACTCTCTGATGCCTGGGCCTCTCCGGCTCTGACTGCTTTTTCCAACTAAAACCTTTTTCTCCCTTCTCAGTTTTGCAGCTGTCCCCAAATCATCACCTGGTAATGATCTGTCAAAAGACAAAATTACAGCAATTCAGTTTAAAGATCTCAATTGGCTTTATTTGTGATTCTAAAATCCAGCAACACTTCATTCCACAAAACAGAGTGAGTGCTCCGATGGGCTGAGCAAGGAGGTAGGCTTTATGGACAGAGAAAGGCTGAATAAAGCAGAACCAGAACAAGAAAGAGGACTGATCATTTCAATACTACTTTCCTTGTAAGTCAGGGCCAGGGAGACAGAATAATGGGCCAATCACTGAGTGGCTGAGAGCTTTCTTCAGGGCACCTTTTTGTGTAGGAAATAAGGCAGAGGGAACCTCATTATCATGCAGAACGGAACTGGCTTGTTTGAGAAGTTTGGCTGTTATCTCTCCAATTCTGACTTCCAGGAAGGTCAGATAAACATCTCTTCAGCTTGGTGCATGAAACGTTCGCGTGACTCCATTTAGATTTTTAGCATGATTTGTTGGGGCCCAGAGCAGAAGTCTAGTCCAAAACAATGGCTTCCTGTAATTTTTATTTAATATGATTGAAATATCAAACTCAGCCCCTCCCCCTGGATCCCAGTACACAGAGACGGTGCAGGGTAATACGCAGGTGCCTGCAAACTGTGCAGTGGTGCACTGCATCTATGGGTTGAAAAGTCCCAAGAGAGAACCCAATCTGAGCCTCTTCTCTCCTGCCTCTCCCTGGTTTTGTCCCTTAGGAGAAAATGCAAAACAATCCTCCAATTTTCTTATAGCAAAGAGCACACAGCCTTCTTTTGCAGCTCCAAGGATAGGCAGGAGCCTTCATGTATCTCCCAGCGAGAGCACAGAAATTTTAGATGAGACCATGAGACACCCACCTCCTGCTCTGCCTCCAGTGTTGGGTCAGGAGTAATGCAATTAGCGTACATTTGGGTACAAGTAACAGACCAGTGACAATCACAGTCTGTAAAACTTAATGTGTCCTTGTCAAGAAGTCTGGAAGTGCCAGGTGGGTTGGCAAGTGCCAGTAATTCTAGCTACTCAGGAGGCTGAACCAGGAGGATTGCAGGTTTAAGCCCAGCCTGGGTAAATTAGCAGGAACCCTGTCTCAAAATGAAAAACAGCATGGGCTGGAGATGCAGTTCAGGGCAAGTCCCTGCATTCAATCCCCAATACCATGAAAATTAATTAATAAAATTTTAAAAAGGAAGTGAAGGGTTCCAAGATTCATTCCATGTCTCAAACACATTAGTGCTCTGGGTCACTTGCTTCCATCCTGCGCCCAAAATAGCTGCATCACATCCTCACGCAATAGGAAGAAAGGCAGACAGTAACAGAAGGAGCCTTTGGAATTCTTGTGGGGTTCAACAGTTTTATAAGAGAAGAAACCTTTTTAATCCCCGCCCGAAAGCCCAAGCTGACTTTCCCTCAGGCCTCGTTAATCAGAGCAGAGCAGTACCCGCCATTAAACCAGTCCCTGATAGAGAAGGGGAATTACAGTGATTGATTGGAACCAATCATGAAGCCCCACAGTCCGGGGCCTCCTCCCCTGAGCACCTGGCCATGCTAATAACTGAATAAAATGTTCTGGCTGCAAGGAAAAGTGCCCATTGGGGAGGCAACCCACATCTCTCCCAGCCTGAAATCCAACAGCTGTCCACAGGGTGGATATCGCCTACCCTGCATGCACAGACCATAGGGAAATGCTCCCTGTGTTTAAAAAAATGACAAGTGTGGTAGGCGATGGATTAATTAATTAGCCTGATGTAATCCTCCACACTGTAAACATGCTGAACATCACATTACAGAACACACACACATGCAATTATTGTCAATTTAAGATGAACATTTAAAAATAATTAAGTTTTTAAAATGTTTTGAGAAAAGGCAGGAAGGGAGGCAGGGAGGGAGGGAGGAGTTAGGTGAGTTGGCTGGCTCTCTACCCTGTAGAGGCTTGGGGCATAGGGGACAGATACGTAAATGAAAGTTCAATGAGGTGTCACAGAAGACAATTTAGAACATATTCTAAATTGAACGATGCAAAGACAGAGCACTGGTTAAGAGCTGGGAAGGAGGTCACCGCAGTCAGGTGAGTGTACACGATGCTTGGATAAGATGGTGGAAGTGGAGGTGGAGAAAGGAGGCGGACTTCTGGGCACAGTTCCAAAGAAGAGCCTGGTAGGAGCTGCTGATGGGTTAGAGGTGCAGCCTGGGGCCAGGTAGGACAAAAAGGCAGAGATGCACAGCGCTAGAGACTCAGAAAGAACGAAGGGGGGGCATAGTGGGTGCTCAGAGCCCCTCATAGGGTTCTCCTGGGCTGCTGTAGGGGTCACCCTGAGGGATGGGGAAGGACCAGACCGGGTAAGGGCAGGGAAGTCTGAGGTGCCTGTCAGACACCCAGAGGGAGGCTCGTTAGGCAGTTAGGTACCAAGGCTGGGGCCCTGCAGAGAGCACCAGGCTGGAGACAGACTGGAGATGGCGCTGAGGCTGCCAGGAGAGGGAGCAGCCACATGACTGCTGCTGCTGGGAGATTTGCCACAAAGAGGAGAGGTGACAGAGGACCTGCAGGCATGGGGCTAGAGGGCACTGCTTGCTTTGTTTTTTTTAAAGACACCTGGGTGGGTGGGACACCTGAGGTTCCAGAGCTGCCACAGAGTGGAAAACTGCTCTCCAAGGCCCTGCTCCTCAGAATCCCCCACAGAAGCCTAAATCAGGGCTAGGGGCCCAGACTCGTGCTCTAGGAAGGTTGCCGCCTCCACACTCCCTCCAGCCCTGGCACACAGCAGCATCCTCCCCGAGGAAGTGAGGGACAGCCCAGGAAGACCAGGGCTGGCTGGCACTCACACCACAGCCCTCATGGCTCCAAAATGCCCTGAGCAATGGCCAGTGTCACCACAGGGTCACCCGGCCTGGTGTGGACTTGTCTTTCCCCAAAACCACGCTTCCCAGCAGCCTATGTATCATCTCCTTGAATGGGAGTCGGTCCCCAGGGTTACCGCTGTCAAAGGACAAGATCAGCACAGCCTAAAGGTGTTAATTGGCTTTGTTTGAGATTCTAGAATCAGACAACACTTCATTCCATAAAACAATGAGTGTTCCAGTGGGCTGAGCAGAGGAGCCTGGCTTCATAGACAGAGAAGGCAGCATGAACAAAAGAACAAAGAGAAGATTGGCCATTTATTTCAGAGTTGCTTCCCTTGTACAGCAGGGCAAGAAGAGAGAACAATAGGAAAGTAACTGATTGATTATTCAAGTTACCTCAGGTTGCCTTTTTTGTGTAAGGATTAAGACTGAGGGAGCTTCATTATCATGCCAATTTGAACTGGTCTGTTTGGGAAATTTGGCAGTTATCTCTCTAATCCTGATTTCTAGGAAGGTCACATAAATATCTTTTTTTCAGCCTGGTGACACAAAACATTAGTGTGAGTGGCTCTTTTTTGATTTTTAGCCTGGTCTGTTGGGGGTCTGAGCAGAAGCCTAGCCCAAAACAATGGCCTCCTGTAATTTTCACTTGCTGCCACCCACAGAGAAAAAGAGAAAAGAGAGATGATCTGAATGAAACAGCTATGATTTAGTAAGCAGATCCCCTCAAATAACGTGAGAGAGAAACACGCAATTAGTATTCTAGGGAGATTTAAGAAGAAAAGCATCCAAAAAATCGGATTGCCATAAAAAATAGAACAAGAAAACCCTTCTGAATACTAAACAACAATGCCAAAATAAACAATTCAGTGAAAAGAAGGAAAGATAGAAACAAGAAAATTTCCCCAAATATAGAAGGAAGCATTAACAAAATAATGATAAAACAGAAAAACCTAGAAGCTGTGACAACTGACCAATAAATAAATAAAAGTCCCAAGAGGGAGAAAATAAAGTCAAAAACAAGATTGGAGGGAGGAAAAATTACCTAGAAATATGACAGAGGGCCAGTGAGATGGCTCAGCGGCTTAAGCGCCTGCTGGGCAAGCGCGAGGGCCCGAGTTCGACTCCCGGAACCCACATACGAAAAAGGGGCCGGTGATATCGCTCAGCGGCACGGGCGCCTGCTGGCGCGCGAGGTCCTGAGGTCGACCCCCCGGTACCCACAAAAAAAAAAAAAAAAGAAATATGACAGGGAAATTTCCTGGACTCAAAGGTACATATGACTCCTTCGGACAGAAAGAATCCCTATTAAAGATACAAGATCTCAGAGGGACCTGGCAGCCCAGGAGTTGGAGGGTAGTGGCGTTCTGAGCAGAAGAGTGTTCTACAGAACGCAGGTCTTTGCCAGCCAAACCGTCAGAAAATGTGAGAGCAAAATGAATATAATTTTAGAAATGCAAGACTTTTTTTAAAAAAATTAATACTAAAGCTCATGTCTTAAAGAGTTATTAGTAGATTCCAGTAAAGTGAGAGGAAAAACCAGGAAATATGAAGACATGGGACCAGGCAACACTGGCTCCCACCCAAGAGAACAGGAAGGTGGTCCTAGGAGCACAGGTGTGCTGCGGACAGGACAGGCCGAGGGAAGGGACAGAGCCCTGGGAGGGAGGGTGCAGAGGGGACCAGGGCGCTTGGAGAAAACTGCTGAAAAATCCAGAGAAATCTTGAGATATGTAACAAAGACACAGAATGCAAAAACCAAACAATGACAGTACAACAATAACAGTAAAAAGTAGTCAAAAGCTACCAAAAAAAAAAAAAAAAAAAGGCCAGGCCTGGTGGCACATGCCTATAATCCCAGTATTCAGGAGGCTGAGGCAGGAGGATCATACAAGTTCAAGGCCAGCCTGGGCTACATAGTGAGTTCAAAGCCAGCCTTAACTATATATTGCGACCCTGTCTCAGCCAAAAAAGAGAAAAAGAAAAGAAAAAAAAAATTAAATGTCTTAGAGGAAAGACATGGTCCAAACACAAAATAAATTCAAGCTGGTGTTATCTGAGCAAGATAACCTCCACTTGACCTCAAGGCTCCCGGTTCTCCCAGAGTTGCAAAGGGTCCCACACAGACCACAGAGAAAGGAGCACAGCAGCCAGCAGACACACAGCGAGGCAGAGACCAGGTGTTTACTCCCAGCTTTAGAGTCAGTCTCTGGACCAAAATCACAGGAGCTTTACCCCTGGATGCAAAAGAGAATATATAACAGAGAGCTGCACTGGTTTAAACTTTTTTTGCTTTCTATTTCTTATGGCTTGTATCTAGAGGTCCCCCCAAAGCGTCATGCACACGCAGGTGGGGCTTTTTGGAGGTGGCTCGATCTAGGGTGTGTGAATATGGATTAAGGCTATGTGATAACTAAATTACTCCACTGATATTGATTTAGCATAGTTCTGGGTGTGCATAGTGGGAAAGGCCCACAGTGAGTGTGGGTGGCACCACCCAAGAGGCTTGTAGCCTGGATATCATAAAAGGGAAAGGGAGGTTCGCTGTTGCTGCCTCCTTCCTGCTCTGCCAAGGACTGTTTCTCTTCCTTGATGCCCCTCTGCCATGCCACCCTGCCTTGGAGCCAGCTGACTGTGGACTGAAACTATGAGCCAAAATAAAACTTTCCTCCTTTAACTTTGGGTGTCAGGTATTTTGGCTCAGCAATGGGAAAAGTAACAAGACTCTATTAATTAATTTGTTTGTTTCTTTATTTCTTGTTTTTGTGGTGCTGGGAATGGAACCCAGGGCCTCACTCCTGCTAGGCAAACACGCTACCACTGAGCTGCACCCCAGCCCAAGGGTCACTCTCGGATGCAAGTGGGGGCTGGACTGAAGACCACCATCAGCGTCCCCAGCATCCCTGAGTGCAGTGCAAGGAAGGTGCAGAACAGGTTCTGAAGCTGCAGATGCTGCCCAGAGGAATGAACAGCATGCTTCCTCCATGGCCAGGAGGTCCCAGAGCTGGACAGCTACATCTTACACAGGTGAGGCTTCCTGCTGCTACTACTTCGCCTAGACGTGAGAACTGAACCAGCAGACGAATGGCGAGGCAGGGTGGCTCAGTGTGGTCCCCTCAGAGCAGGCATGCTTTTTCCATGCTGGCTCCCTGGGAATTGGAGCAGGCACGCCGCCCCACCCCACCCTGCCCCTTCACCACACCTCTGTGGGCCAGGCCCTGACCCTCATCCACTCCATCAGGGAACTCAGTCGCTCTGCCCTTCCAACACCAATGTACCAGATCTGCCCAGCTCTCCGTCCCTGCCCTGCCACCACCCTGGTGTGTGCTCATCCTCCACCCTCGCCTCATGATGTGTGTCCATGCACGCCATGCACCCTTGCTCCAGGCTCCTCCAACACAGCACCCAGAGATCCACCTACGAGGCAGGGCAGCTCTGTACCCAGCAGCCACCTTCTCACCCAGAGTGAAGCCGAAGACCCGTGACTCTAGCAAGCCCACCCAGGCTCTGAGCACCCCTCCGGCTTCTTTGCCCAGAGCAGCCCTCCACACTGGCATTCCTCCTCTACTCACCACAGCGTCTGCCCTCAGGACCCTTCATTGTCTGTTCTCTGCCTAGACGCCACTTAGCCGAACCTTCCACTCTTGGCTCATTCCCTACTTCCTCCAGCACCTGGGAATGTGCCCCCAATCCACAAATCGGTACCAACAACAACTGAGGACTCTTATATTATTATTAGTAGTAGTAGTAGTAGTAGTAGTACTAGTATTGGACATATAATAATAGTACATATTAGTGGAATATAGGTCAATGTTCTGATGCATATATACATTGTGTAATATTCAAATTTGAGTAATTTGCGTATCCATCACCTCCAACATTTATCATTTCTTCGTGGTAAGAACATTCGAAACTGCTCTTCTGGAGATCTTTAATATACAAAACATTTTTACTGACTACAGCCAGCCTGCTACGCAGCAGAACACCAGCACGGGCGGAGCCCTGCAGGAATGGCGGGAGTAGGGCACCAGCTCCGCCCACAGCGACGCGGCCCCTGGGACTTGCACCTTGAGCAATCACAGGGCACCGGCCTCAGCTGTCTCCTTCCGAGCATTTTCAATCCCCTTTTTCCTCCACTGGTGGCCTAAGGTAGGAGGGTTGCTTTATCGCAGCATGGCTCTAGGGGGGCACAAGAGGAGTCACCCGCCTTCCTGGGCCTCTGTCTGTGACCCAAGAAACATGGTGACCTGCAACTTCCTGACCGACACCTGCGTGCCCTCTGCTCCCAGCGGGTAGGAGTCACGGCCAGTCCCCTGAGGGAGAGCCCGCTGCAGCGCCCCCGCCCAGCTGCACCCCAGGTCCTGCGCAGTTCCCCGGGCAGAGTCTTCAGACAGCACCCAGCGAACACGACTCGGCCTCTCGTCACAGGCCCACAGGGAAAGGGAGCCTGGCTCCAGCCCTCGGACTCGCGCGGCCCTGCGCAGACACGGGAATGTGCGCGGCACGCAGGCTGGGGCTCACGTCTCAGGTCCTAGTCCTGAAGCTCAGAGCCCAAGGCCACTCAGGGCCACGAAGCCTGAGACCCAAACACACCCTTCTGCGCCCAGTCCCGCCCGGCTGCCATTTTATTGCAAGTGTCCCTCGGGGCAAGAGTGCTCAGCGTGCCCCAGGTACAGTCCTAGGGTCCCCAGAGCGGTCTCTGAGCCTCCAAGGGCCTTGGCAGCTACCCGTGCTTGTTAGGGTTGACAGCCTCGGGTGAGGGGACAGCAGAGGGGCCCTGCCACACCCCTGGCGCCGCTGAGGGGTCCCGTGTCACGTGCCTCTGCTCCCCCGTGACCACCCGAGAGGAAGGGAGGTGGAGCAGCTGGGCACATGGACATCACAGCGAGCAGAGCCCCACAGCAATGAGACCACGCACACTGTACTAGCTGGGAAATGCATGTGGCCTCCCTAGAGCACCCCTGGCTACGGGGGTACCGGGCCTCCTCTGCTGTACCTACAGCACCACTCTCCATCCCTGCCCGCCTGAGTGTGTCCTCACAGCTGCGTGTGCATGCGTGTACCCTTGCAGGCACGCCTGCACATGCATAGCACACTTGTCCCTGCCGGGGTGACAAACTGATCCCAAGAGCCTGGAGCACGGCGCATCCCTCTGTGGTGACCAGAACACCCGGCCACCTGCAGCTGCAGCTCTATTTGACAGAGGTAGAAAAAGGACAAGAAATGACTTTGCTCATTTCCTGTTGCTATAACAGAATTCCAGACTGAGAAATTTCTGAGCAGGAAAAGTATGCAGTATTCAGCTCAGGGTCCTGGAGAGGCTGGGCAGCCCAGGATGGAGGGGCTGCATCAGGTGAGGGCCCGGTCCTGCCTTGCAAGGTGATGGAAGGGCAAGTAGCACGCGGGGTGCAGAAGGGGCGAGGAGTCAGTGAGAAGAGAGGAGAAGAGGGAGAGCCACAAAGGAGAGAGTGTGGGGAGACGCGCACTGGAAACAGTGTGGAACTCCCTTTGTAACAATCTGGGTCTCATGATAACCAACCCACTCCTTCAGTAACAGCACTAACCCATCCGCAAAGGCGGAGCACCTGAACGAAGTCTTCTCTTCGAGGTCCCACCTGTCAACACTTACAATGGCGGAGAAGTTTCCACATGGATCCTGGTGGGGACATTTACACCTGTGCTGAGCTGACACCTGTGGAAACACCTGCCAGGGTCTTTCTCCCGCACACCTCCCTCGCCCTCGCAAGTCCCGAGAGCGAGAGACTGTGTTGAAGAAGACACTCTGAAGTGGTCCTGTAAGAGGCAGGCAAAGTGGGCTTCAATCCATTTTTATGCAACTGAGAAAAGACCTGTTTTCCATGACTTCACACCAGGGCTCCCTGATGGAGCCTCCTTCCCCTAAACATTTCTTCACCCTAAACTGCTCCAATGTGCTCTTTCCTCTATAGACAAAAATATCAAGAGGAAAGACTGGAAAGATACAGCTACACGATGTTGACAAATGGGTAATCCTTGGGAAGGAAATGTTGATTTGGGTTTTGAAAATAAACATGGACCCTTTAATGAGGTGGGTGAGAGAAATTAACCCAGTAAGAATAAAAGTTTTCCATTTTATGCCTGTTTCCCCCTTTGGCATAAAGCACAATAGGCAACTCCTAAATATCAGGGGTGACTCTGCTGTGTGTGAAATAAATTATGCAGTGGGGTGGAATAATTGCAGGCCTCTCCTTCCTTCTTCCATCCCTAAAAATGCATTCTGCCAGGGGTGCTTTATTACAGTGATCAAAATGTACTCAAATCCATTAGCTGGTTGCTCTCAAAATATCAAGGACTAATTCTCCAGTTAAAGCCATTTCTGCTGACCGATGCAGGGCCCGGATGCAGCAACCACCTGGGCACCTGAGCAGGAGGTGCCAGCCCCATGGCCTCTGCTGCCTTCACTGCAGCCACTGACCAAGCCTCACTTGGGGAAGTGACCAGCAGCCACAGGGCTGGGGCTCCCTGCATGGCTAAACGCCTTGCTGACCTGGCCACAGAGATACGGAGACACGCTGCAAAAGCCGTCGTCCCGCATCTGTCTGCACAATGCCCAGTGCTTTCAAGGGTCTCAAAATGTCTCTGGATGTTGTTCATGCTTCACAGGGTTCAGTATGACTCACACCAGCCCTTGACAAAACCAAACTGCAGCCACTGTCAATGACAGAAGTGCAGGAAGAACTGCCACGTGATGAGACCGCTTCCAGTTGGCAGTTCACAAGCACCCCTCTGAGTGCGCAAGTGGCCCTCAACCCGGGAGACATTTGTGCCATCTGGCATAACTGCTCCAGTCAACCTGTGCCTAAGCTGCTATGCCTCAGCTTCCACAACTGTGAAATATCTCTAGTCTACAATGACATGACTGTTCAGGAATAGATTGGTTCGTGTGTCAGGGACATAGTAAATCATGTTGATGACGGTGATGGTGATAGAGATAATGATGGTTATGATGAAGATAATGGTGAAAATGATGGTGACAGTGATGGCGGTGATGGTGATAATGGTGATGGTGGTGATGGTGACAGTGATGATGGTGAGGGTAATGGTAATGGTGGTGATGATGATGGTGATGGCGATGATGGTAATGGTGTGATGGTGGTGATGATGGTGAGGCTGATGGTGATGATAGTGATGGTAGTGATGATGGTGATGGTAGTGATGGTGACAATGATGGTGATGGTTATGGTAGTGGTGATGGTGACAGTGACAGTGATGATGGTGACAGTGATGGTGCTGATGGTGATGGTAATGATGGTGATGGTGGTAATGATGATGGTGGTAATGATGATGGTGATGGTCATGGTCATGATGGTTGTGATGGTGATGGTGATGATATGGTGATGGTGATGATATGGTGATAGTGATGGTGGTGACAGTGATGGTGATGACAGTGAGGTGGTGATAAAAATAATGGTGATGATATTAATGATGATTATTATAGATTATATTATTGTGCTTCAAAGAGTTCAGAGACATTAAGAAATTTTCTCAGAGCTCATAAAAAACTTATCCAAGTTAATATTCCTTCCAAACACCTCACTGCCTTTTCCTGATTTTCATTTTGATTCTCAACTTGCTTCTCATGTCTTCTTATTCCTCAGCAGCTTGACACAAGTCCTCCCCCTGCCATCATGATTTTATTCACTCTCCCTTCTTTTCTGGAGCATCTTTGCATCTGACCTTCCTCACACAGCCCCAGAATAATGAGCTGCTGCGGGAGGAGGACTGGAGTGTGAACAGCAGGACCTCCACACGTCCTGAACATCTGGTCCCACAGCACTCTGAGGAGTTCATGAAATATGCAGAGGCTGGGCGCTACAAACGAGGATTCAGAGGTCGCACCCTCCTTTCCCTGTCAGTTTCCTCTTTGAGAACTTAGTTCTCTAACATCAATTTCTGTTTGTGATAAATGTTGAAGCATTCTCCTGCCAGGTGTACAACACGGACATGCTCCACGCTGCCAGGACGCTGAGGCTCGGGCCACCTGACCCCAGCCTGGAAAGACTCTCCCAGAAGGACTCAAATGGGTCATTTCTAGTGTCCTATATTCCTGTAGCTGCTACAAAGGACTCTTCCATTTGGCTCGTCCTCCATCGCCCATCACAGACCACAACCCAGCCCTTAGTGCCTCCTAAATTCCTCTCCACTGCCTGTCGTTCCCTCCCCAGTGCTGGGCCACCATTCACTGGGGCTGAGATTGCTGCCACTGCCACCTTGTTGTTTCCATGTCTCCAACCAGTCTGCACCCTTCTACAATGTCAGATACAAATGTGACCATATCATTGCCAACTTGAAGCCCTTGAAAGTCCCCCTTTCTCGCAAGATGAAATCCAAGTCCATTATGCCCTGCCCAGGTCCTGTGTAACTTGTTCTACCTCCCGACACCACGCAGCCCCCTCTGGTTGCTAGGATTGTCTGCAGTCTCTGTGTGCAGTCACAGCTCGCTCTTGCAGGTCTTGCCCTACCCTCCTCTCTCTGGGCCTGCATCACTGCCGCCTGTGCTCTGAGCTGGCTGGCCTGCCTGGCTGTGCTCCACACCAGCTTGCTGTTACTCCTCTGGGGCTCCCTGTCCTGCCTTATCTGGGGACTGGGCTGGGCACCCTCCACCTGTCTTCCAGCACACAATACACCACCTGCTACTGCTCTGTGTCCCTCACTGACCATGGGCTCCTACAGAGCCCAGCAGGAGGCCAGGAAGTGTCCATCAGAGCAAATAGACCAGGAACCAGCAGATCCTCCTTCACCCCTCACCTGGATCTGCCCTTCTCAGCTCCTCTCCACTCTCTCTGAAGCACATCTGCGATGCTTTGACTCCAGGAGCAGCATTCATGGTGCAGGGGGATGACAACAGGACCATCTGTGGCACCAGAAATATCTGCAGTCCTGTGTCATCCAGTGTATCTCCTGGCACAGCTGGGTTCCAATCAGGAACCTCTCATTCTGGATCCCCATGCAAGCTGTAAGGAACTCAGACCACCAGGTTCAGACTGGAGCTGTCTTTGTCCCACTCACAGAACAGGGGCCTCTGCCAGCGTGGGCAGAGGAAGCTGACAGCCCCTTATAAACAGCATTTTATTTGGTCATGCTTGTCACTTTGCAGTGTGCCGCCACCTAGCAGTGCCCAGCCCATAAAGAGGCCCTACCTGGCCTTTCCATGGGCTGGCAGAGGATGCAGAGTCCTCCAGGCCCTTCCAGGCAGCTGCCGATTCTGCAAACCCTCCAGACACATTCCTCTGAGCTAAGTCAGCAGGCGCTCAGGCCTCAGAGCTCGTCACTCTTATTTCCCTCTTTCGGCTCTCAGACATATGGCAGCCTGCAGTGCAGCTAAGGGTGGGAAGAAAATAAGTTCTCAAAAGGTCAGCTGTTCCCACGCCGCTCCACCCCACAGTGAGCAGCCCCTCTCCCAGCAAGGCAGTGGGGCCAGAATCCCAGCTCCGTGGCAGACCAAGTTCCCGGCACCAGCTTCTCCCCATCCTAAAAGGGGCTCCACAGCATGCCTTGAAGAGGCCTGCTCCTCCCACTCCTCCCTCCCTGCCTGCTGTGAGCTGGGAAGGTCACACAAGTTCAGCTATGAGCTTGTTGGAAATTTATTTCACGTATCCCTCCCTGCTAGGCTGGATTTGGGAATAGAGACATCCAGGATATTTGAAAACCAATGTGGAGCCATTGAGGGTGGGGAAACAGACCTCCCAGAATCCAAAAGAACAACCCCAGAGGGACAGCGGGAGCACTGGCCTCCTGCCCCACCCATTTTGGAGACCTGTCATCTGTGGGTTACTGCAGGAGCCTCTCCCCACCCCCACATCACACTTGAGAACACAGAGGTTGGAAAGGCCTGCTCACTTGCCCAAGGCTCCCAAGCACCAGCGTGAATCTGAAAGGCAGCTTGGCAGGTGGCAAGGAGCTGCACCTGCCGTCATGCGCTGTGTGTGCCTGGGGCTGGAGCTCCCTGAAGATGACCTCAGAAATACTTGCCAAGAGCACACTGCCGCCCACGGTTTGTGCCCATCCAGGCCAGCCACACTTCTGGTGCTTCGCTGCGTCTCTGCAGCCCGCAGTCGCCCCTGGTGAGCGGCACTTCATGCTGGAGCTGCGGTAAGCACTGAGCACACAGAGTTTGCAAATCTAACCCTCCAGGTCCGAGTTATTCGCCTTCCAGGGGGGCTCTGAATGCAGACAAACCTGTAAATATAAACCAGACTGCTAGTAACAAGTGCCATGGAGAAAAACAGGAGCCAGGCACAGCTACTCAGGAGGCTGATGCAGGATGATCACAAGTTTCAGATCAGCCTGGGCAACTTAGCTAGATCACATCTCAAAATAAAATTCTAAGAAAGTGGATTTGTAGCTCAGTGGCAGAACGCTTGCCTGGCCTGTGTGAGCCTCTGGGTTCAATACCCAGTGTCACAGAAAAAAAAAAAAAGCATAAAAATTAAAACAAATGAAAGGAAAACAAATGGGTAAAGGCAACAGGGAGGGCTGGGGTGGGAGCTTCCCCCCTCAGGTTGGGGCAGGGTGAGTCTTGGTTACTTTTCTCTCATTGCTGAGAAAAAAATACCTGACACCCAAAATTAAGGAAGGAAAGGTTTATTTTGCTCAGTTTGTGGAGGTTTCAGTCCATAATCAGCTGGCTGCAAGGCAGGGTGGCGTGGCAGAGGGGCAACCTTGCATGGCAGCAGAAGACAGCAAAAGCAACAGGAGCAAAAGGGCCGGAGCAAGCCTCTCTGGGTCCCTTATATTGTATGTGGGCTCCCCACCCCAGGGTGGGTGCCGCACTCACACCCCCAATCCCAGCACTAGACAATGAGCCTAGTCACAAATTCTAGATTCAGCCGCCTCCAAAAAGCCCGCCCCCCATGACCACATGAGGCTTTGGGGGGACATCCAGACACAAACCACAACAGCCAGGCACTCACGGGAGCAGAGCAGGGCTGGGGAGATTTGGGGGAGGGCAGACAGAGCCATAAACTCACGTTTGAGAACATTGATTTTTCCCTCTGCAAATGATGAGTCACAGGACATTTGAGCAAAGGGAGTCCCCACGGGATTCAGGAGTAATGGGACCACTCTTACACCAGGAAGGTGGCCCTGCAGTCACTAGGTGCGAGATGCTGGACACTTAGACCATGGGTGAGTGGGGCTGGGGGAGGAGAGGCCCAATCTTGAGTGTCTTTGCTGATGTGGGATATCAGAGGAGAGGAGCCAAGGACGACTATGTGCTGTGACCGGAACCCTGCAAGGAGGTAGAGGACCCTGCTGAGAGCAGTTTCCCATGATCCACAGGTAACACGAGAAATCCTGTTGTCTTCTCTCCAGAAACTGGAGGTGCTGCCAGGTCCTAGGGCATCTGTGGAGTCACATAGGGTGTGCAGGGCTCCCATGGAAGCAGGGGTCAGCCAGAGCCTGCTGCAGGCTCCCAGATGGCTTTGGCCAGGGCTGCTGCTCTCAGATGCATGGTTTTCTGACTCCTCCAGCCTTGGGATCAGGGACACTAGGTTTGCACGCTGGTGGGCACTTTGGGGACTGTGTCTTCTCTCAGCCTTGCAGAAAGGCTGCAATCAGGCGGGCTCTCGAAGACCTGCAGGGCCAGGTGTTCTTGCTTTCACCTGCGCCCAGCACTCACCTCGTCTTATGTGAGAGGATGCCTGCAGACAGCAGAAGCTAGGCACACATCTGCAAGAAGGCTGAGAGAACAATGAGTTCGCATCACACCCAATCTCTGCAAATGCTTATCTCTACTGAAAATTCTGCAGGAGCATTCATGCTCTGCTCCTTCCCATAATCAGCTTAGCACTTTGCAGCCTCGGCTGAAGCAGCTGAAATGCACCGGTGATTAGCTGCACGCCCGAGGTGAGAGATGAATGGCCCACTTGTGTCTAACACATCTCGATAAAGCTATCTGCAGTCAAGGAAAAGTTTAAGCTGGAGCCAGTGGCTGCACCGGTGCCCGTAGATACCTCAAAGGCAGGCACCATCCTAGGGCGACCTCCTGTGTGGTTGCCCCCCGGGCTGTGTTGTTGAAGGGCTGATGAAAGAATCAGACATCGCAGCCAGATGCTGCAGTCCCCAAACTCTCTGCCCAGAGGGATGTGGGCCAGGCATCATGCTGCAGCATGACTTCCAGCAGACGTGGGGTCCCAAGGTCTGCTAATCCTCCTGAGCCTTCCAGAGCAGGACTACTGCAGCTGGCCCCTGGGAGGCTGCGAGGCCAGACACCAGCCCAAAGCCAGTCGAAGTGCGCTCACTTTCAAGGCTCAAATCCAGGGTTTTCCTTGCAAAATTTTATCTACTTCTCTTGCCCCAGTCTCCCTCTCCAATTCTTCTCTTTCGGGCCCCTGGTTTAGTGTAATTAATGGCTACTTAGCTTTCAGCGTTTTCAGGCTTGCTGAGCTGTTTGTTATTTATCCATCCACTTCCCAGTTTCCAAAACTCTGTGCTTCTCTTGCTACATCCTCCTGGCTCTTTGTCCTTAGGAGTTTAGGCCATTTTTACTCCTTTCCTGTCCTTTTCCTTTAAGTGAAATTCTGACAGAAGACAGAATATTAGCTGTGCTCAATCCTCCGTGTTTTAATGGAATCCCCTTCCTGCCCCTTGTAAGGCTTCTAATTGCTGTGTTGGTCCGTCCAACCATTCACTGCGCATGCATCAGACATGTGGTATGGGCCAGGCCAGGTAGAACAGGGACACCAGAGAGAGCAGTCACAGCATCACAAGCCAAAGGGAGGGCAGATGCCAGCAGGGAGTGAATAAGAAACAGAGACAGGGAGGAAAGGGCTCCATTCGGTGCTGCCCCAAAAGGTCTACACCACTTGCTGTCTCACGTGAGGAAACTGAGGCCTGCAGGCTTCCCTCTCCACTGCCCCTTCCTCAGTCCCCCAGACTCCACACAGAATTCTTTTCTTGTCCTCGCGGCGGCAGGGCCTGCACCTGCTGGGAATCAGGCCTTGGAGCAGACTCTGTCACCAAGAGCTTGAGCTGCAGGGAGCCTGCATCCTGCACCTGCTGGGGGGGGACCCAGAGGCCAGGGTCTGCGAGCACAGGGCACGGTCCGGCAAAGCCAGCTGGCCAGGGAGGTGAGGCCTGCGTCTCCAGCCAGAAAGCTCTGGCCACAGAGGCCTGTTAGCTTTCATCCCTGCTTCCTCTGCCCTGCCCTCCCTGGCCTCACTCTTCTAAATTCCTCAGCTTGCTCTTCTCCCTCCTCCCTCCCGCTTTCTTTTACACCAGCCCAATGCTGCCTCCCTCTTCCTTTGCAAAGGGAAAAAAAAGTATCTGTAGGCGAGGAAGCCAGTTCCTGCAGACAGCCTAGGCAAAATGCCTAGGCTTCCTGTCACATTTGATTTTGAAAGATAATTCTATTTTGAGCAAAAAAATAATGAAAAGACATCCCTGGCTGTCCTGGAAAGAACTCCCTTCGCCTTTCTCATCAGCCCACAGGCCCTGGCCCATGGGGCATCTCTGCAGCCCAGCATTCGGGCTGGCACAGTGGGCCCAGGTCTCCGCCTTTCCCTGGTGACATCAGCAGTGCCCCCAAGGTGAAGCCCTATCTGACCCCTCACTCACCAGGAAATCTCGAGGCCACCTCCTCTCCTTGGGATCCACCAGAGCCCCTTCCTGAAGGCCCTCTTGCTTCTCTCTTCCCATCACAGTCCCAAGGCTCCTCCGTGCTGGCATGCTACGAGGTCCTACCCACTCAGAGGCTGGCATGTGGTCCATGCCCAGGCAGTGGGAACCAAAGAGGAAGACTGTGAATGGACTGCTTCATGCCAGCCCCAGCAACTGTGAGGAAAACATGACTCCTCCTTGGTGGGTTACTTGAGGACAGAAGTGACAAAGCCAGTGGTGGGTGCAGGCTAGCAGCCACCCTCTGTGCCCTGCTCACAGCTTTCCTGGCAACCATGAGGGACAAGGGAGACTGCAGCATTCCCACACCTGGATGAGGGCTCAGGAACCCAAGACCACTGTCCCTTCAGCCACTGAGCCCAAGTGCCCATGGGGCCACTGAGCCTGCACCTGCCAGAGAAGGAGAGTCCTGCCTTTGGGGTTCATGTCAGGGCCCAAGCAAAGGACCTCTGCAGGCTGAGAGGCCTGCAGGATACACTCCAGGATATCTCCAAGTGAGGAAGCCCAGGGCTGTTGCCTGCCTCCTATCCCGTGGCCCCTGCCCAGCAGCACCTCATGAGAGCTTTCTTTGCTGTCACTATCTGTTCATCTCTCTCCCTGGACAGTACCCCGAGCCTCCATATGCAGAGACCAGCAGGAAGAAATGCTGGACGAGGTTGGAAGAGAGGAGAAGAGAGGAGCCAGTGGGCAACTAGGGAAGCAGGAGCCCAGCCCCTCATGCCTGAGTCAGAGAGGGATAGCACGCAGGTCGGCCAGGGCCAAGGGTCCCAGCCCTTCCCTGATGAGTTCTTCTCCATCACTCTTGCCACCTTCTAACACCAAATGCAGTTAATGACATTGCTTATTGTCCTGTCCCCCTCTAATGACTCTCAGCTCTGTGTGGAGGAAACGCCCTCGGTAAGGATGTGTGGGAGGAGATGTGGGAGCCAAGACCAGTGAAGGTCGGAGTCTGGAGCCTGAACTTACTGCATCAGCTCAGGCTGCCCCGAAGAGAGACTGTAGCTTTTGTTGCTCATGGCTCTACAGCCTGGAGTCCAAGATCAAGGGAGGCATGGCCAGATCTGGCTCCTCGAGCGGGCACTTTTCCTGGCTTACAGCCCACTGCCTTCTTGCTACGTCCTCACCTGATGGGGGGGTCCCGTATGTCTTCTTATAAGGGCATAATCTTACTCATGAGCTCCAGCCTCATGACCCAGCCACTTCCTAAAAGCCCCACCCGCAAACACATTCCCACTGGGGCCTCAGGCCCCACATATGGCTTTTGGAGTGATGCACACGTGCGGTCCATACATAGCCTTACCAGGGGCCTGCTTTTTCCGCCCTTGTCCCGTCTGGTAAGCCCTGAGAAGCATGAGTTATCGCAACAGTTTCCAGACTGGACTGCTGACGATCCAAACTACCGAGCCCGTCCCCCTGGTGTATGTGAGAGCCCACAGTGGAGGCAGCAGTGTAACTGGCCTGGACTCAAGCATCATCAGAGGGAGGCCACCCAGTCCTACCCTCCCCCACCTCCCGGGAGCCATCTGCACAGCCCTGAGAAGGAGGAGGAGGTGGAGGAGCCCAGGCTTTTCAGCACTGGCGGAGGAGAGCATGAGGAAGGACAGTCCCCTGCACAGGTCTTCCTTACTCCAGTACTCTCCAAGGGCAACGTGAGACTTCCAAACAACAGCTAGAGCGGAAATTGAAAATGTCCCCTCCTGTTCCTGGAGCCCTTGTGCTGGGCACGTGCCTCTCATGAGTCTAACTGCAAAGCCCGTCTTCCCTTTATTCGTGTCGTTTCTGGGCTGCTTCTTCCCTGCCTGGTACCAACGTTCTGAAAACAGCTGCAGGGTGGTGCAACCCAGGCAGAAAACTTAATAAAATGTGAACGCTAGAGACCTTGGCCATGGGAAGGAATGGTACATTTTAAGAAATTGAAAGAAAAATGGAAAAAAGTGGAGGGGTCCATTTTTTCCTTATGCCATGATGGAGAAGACAAGATACTTCTAAGTGGATAACCCAAGAAATGGAGACGTAAACACAAACTAAAATAATGAGTGGGATAGCAAGTAGATTTCTGGTGATAACATAAATATTAAAAATCGAGAGGGGAAGAGGTGAGGAGAGCTATTGGATATTTTAAATGGTCTGCATTCCTCAATTTCATGCTGAGGACTGAATGCATCCTGTCAGTTAACAGATTGAAACTAGAGGCTTATTTGATTCTCTTTATTACCAGTTTATTTATGAAAATAATTTAATGGATGCATGGGGGGCTGGGTTAGTACAGAAAGCATGCAATTTATTAGGGAACTGGGTTAGTAAGTAGGACATACGACTTTTGCTGTTAGTTCTAAGACTAAAATTATCTTTTAAAGGATTTAGAATGACTGACAACTCTTGCTTAGAGTTGAGAGATAATTTCCAGCAAAGCAAGTTTAAATGACTAAAGGTGGCAATGGGCTTGAAAGTTCATTTTGAAAATGAACCAGGGCCAGTGAGATAGCTCAGCGGATTAAGTGCCTGCCTGGCAAGTGTGAGGTCCTGAGTTCAACCCCTAGTACCCACATTAAAAAAAAAAAAAAGAAAAAGAAAATGAGCCAACCTAGGTTAGGTGAAGTTTGCTCCTTATTTTCCATTCCTTAGACTTTTTTTTATTTTTCTCAGATATAGTTTTACAGTGATCATGTCTTATTTTGATATTAAGAACAACGTGTCATCAAATATTCTAAACCATTTTCTAGTAATTTCAGTTCTAGAATTCAGTAACAGTAAGAGTTCTATGTTGACCCAGTTCTTCTGTGGCCACACACCATTTTCATATAGAATGTGTGATACCTGTGGGGGACATTTTACAGTCATAATGTATTATGCAAACCTCAGAATATAGAATTATACAGGAAAGGTGGTCACAATTATGTTAAAAAGAATAAAATGAGGAACCACAAAAACATACCTGGATTTTTGAAGTGGAAAAATTATCCCATTGTTAACACTGGTTGTCTTTGTCTGGAGGGACTATGGGAATTTTGTGTGTGTGTGTGTGTGTGGGTACCGGGGGTCGACCTCGGGACCTCGCGCACCAGCAGGCGCCCGTGCTGCTGCAGCGATATCACCGGCCCTTTTTTTCCGTATGTGGGTTCCGGGAGTCGAACTCGGGCCCTCGCACTTGCCAGGCAGGCGCTTACACCGCTGAGCCATCTCACCAGCCCAGGGACTATGAGAATTTAAAAATTATTTTTTCTAGTTCTCCAGCTCTTGGATTTTCATTAACAAGGAAGTGTAGGGTTTGTTTTTTTTTTTTTTCTTTAATGAAGGGTATAGCACCTTGGGGAGAAGAAAATGTTGAGCTATGAATTCTTAGCAGCAGGGAGGAGGGCATAATTTAGCTTGGCAGCCTTTGTGTTCCTTGTGAGAAAAGACACAACTGGATGATTCCTTGCTGTCAACAGAATCAAGATGATGCTGAGAGCAGTTTGAGTCCCCGCTCTTTGAGGCACAGTCCAAATGACCCCCGGTGGTTCTAATAATCCCATCATCTGTGCAGGGCACATCTCAGGATAGAATTCTTCACACCGCAGGGATGGGCACAGTGCTGGGAACAGGAGGGGTGAGCCAGAAAGCCCACTGCACGCAAGCAGCCCAGACCCCACTTAAGCCGCTGTCCCACCCCGGGCTCTGCCAGCTCACCCCTCCTGTGGCCAGCCCTCCACTCCCTCAAGAACTCGCAGCCCGAGGAGCTGGTGAGTCAGACCTGCCACTGGGTATGTGTATGTATTCTTGGATGCTAAACAACTCCATGTGGCAAATGCTGCCCCAAACTGACGACAAAACACTGTTAATCTGCCACCCGGTACTCATCCCATAAAGGGATTTCAATGTGTTTCACACAAAATAATTTAAACCTTGATTTCCCATTGTTCGCAGCTTATCTCAGGCAAATGAAATGATATGAAAGGGAGGAGAGGAGGCGGCTCCCTGTGAGGATGTGGGTGCTGGCGAGGTGGGCCGCCAACACCTTGTGCATCTGCTAGTGCAATGCGGACCTCACTGAATGCTCACAAGTACGAGGGAGAGGGAAGGGGACTGGGCTATGCGGCTGGGTTCACAAGAGCCAAGGCTGTCCTGCTTACGCTCAGCGCACACTCCATTCTATTTTTCTATTCTCGAATATGTTGCACTGTGTGTGTGTGTGTGCACGGTAAGTGAGCAGTTAAATATATTTACAGTTTGTAAATAAGACATTCACAAAAGTGATCATCTTTATTCATGTGTGGTGAAACCTTGGAATCTGTACTGACTCACTGACAAATTAATTGCACTAAAGGCAAAAGAAATTTTAAGAATCTCAATGAAAGAATTGCGTTCTGGCTTTCAAGTAAAAAATTAGATTTTAGAGGGTTTTTGAAGATGAGAGATATTTCTGACTGGACCAACTGGAGATGATGTGAACTTGAATTTCCCCACACAAGTGGCAAGGGGTATGCAGATGGAAACCAGACCTTAAAGGGGGCAGCTGGGAGTTCTGGGTATAGCCAAGAGGAGGTGACAAGGACTGTATAGACACTCCCACTCTGTAGCAGTATACTTTCCGTTTCTATAATGAAATACCAGAGACTGAAAAAGTTAAAAAGAAAAGAGGTTTACTTAGCTCACAGTTTTGGAGGCTGAAAGTCCAAGATTGGGTGTCTCCATTGGCTCAGCATCTGATGAGGGCCTAACAGTAGACGGTGTCATGTAGTGGGCAGGTACATGAAAGGGATCAGTCACAGGGCCAGAAGGGAAGCCATGGTGAGGGGCAGGCCAAGCACTCCTTGTGAGCACTCACTGGGTGTCCTATGAGAATTTACCTTCACCCCAGTGCCGCAGTGCCCTAACCAACTACTGCTAGTCACGCCCTCCTACAGGTCCCTCCACCTCTCAGTGTCACCACTCTGTGGGCCAAGTGTCCAGCACACGAGGCCATAGAGGACAAACCACACCCAAGCCACAGCCCAAGAGAAGGAGAACAGCAGCAATATCTGCTGACTGATGAATAAACGAAACAAAGATTTGCAGGACACTGTACTTAAGGTGACAAAGCGTAATGATCACTAAAAGACGGTAAAATGAGTTGAGCCAGAAAATTATTTCCCCAGAGAGCTCCCAGCAAAGACACAGGGAAGAAAATCCAGGATGAGCCTGGCTGACTCCCCCAGCTAAGGAGAGGGAGCTGAGAGTATGAGAAGACCAGGACCTCAGACTCTACACAGTAGCGTAATCAGCAGGAGAGAGCTGCTTAGAAAGAAAAAACTTTCCCCCTTCTTATTTTTCAGTTTGAGACAGGGTCTCACTGAGTCACTACATTGTCCAGGCCAAGCTCCAATGCGCAGTCCTCCTGTCTCAGCCTCCCACAGTGCTGGGACACTGTGCCGCCATGCCCTGCCAAAAAGGAAACATGATAACTTCCAAGGACCTTCTCAAGTCTCCAGCTGAGAACTGATCAGCACACACTGCTGAACAGAAAGAACCATTCCAAAAGATTGGAGGCGGCAGCCCCTGACACCCAAACAAGGCTGGAAGAGCGCCTGTTCCACCAGCCAAACCAAGCACCTTAGCAAAGGTGAATGCAAGGCTTAGAATGAGCAGCGCACCTAAAGAACGTTAAAAGCGTAACCAAAAGGATCAAACTGTTTCCAAGTCTGTAACTGGGTCTCAAAACAAAGCTCTGTAATGTCTATGTGAGTACAGAAACATCCAGCACTCAAAAATGTAAGGCCCACAATGTCCGGCACCACCCAAATATCAGCAGGTATGCAAGGAAGAAAAGACAGCTGACAGTAAAGAGACCAGTCAGCCAATCAAAACTGAGGCGCAAGAGACCCCGGTGTGGGAATGAACAGATAAGAACGTACCAGCCAGAGCCAGGATTACGATCAGCCACAGGAGTCATCCGGGCTCCCTCTCAATTTCTGGAGATGTGGGCTTGTGCAACTATAGTTAAGACCACGCTAAATTAGGAATGTAGGGCCAGTGAGATGGCTCAGTGGCATAAGCACCTGCCTGGCAGGCACGAGGTCCTGAGTTCAACCCCCGGTACCCACATAAATTAGGAATGTATATTGTAAAACTTAAAGCAAGCACAAACATAATGAGATAAAACCAAAAAGTGAATAATAGAAGGTCTTTTCTCCCTATACTGGGGATTGAACCCAAGGCCTTTGTACTGAGTTACATCCCCAGCCCTTTTCTAAATTTTCAGAGAGTCTCAGTAAATTGCTAAATTGCCAGGCAGGGCTCAAACTTGCAATCCTCCTGTCTTATTCACCCATAATATTGGGATTACAAACTGTGCCACCACACCCACCAGCATAAAGTCACTTTAAAAATATATATTTAATTAATCCCCAAAAGACATGGAAAGAGGAAAAAAAAGATCAAAATGGATGGAGCTATCAGAAAATAAGTAGCAAGTTCAAAGATTTAACCTCAACAGTGTTGCTAATCACGTTAAGTATAAATAGCCTAAATAATCCCAATTAAATGGATGACATTGTCAGGACAAAAAAAATAATAATGTAGTATTCAGCTATGTACTGGTTACAAGAAGTACCATGTAAGTAGAGACACGAGTTAAAAATTAAAGAACAGAGAAAAGGTGTGTCATGCTAAATCAAGCTAGAATGGGTACATTAATATCAAAAAAGAGATGTAAGGGCCGGTGAGATGGCTCAGCGGCTTAAGCGCCTGCCCGGCAAGCGCGAGGGCCCGAGTTCGACTCCCGGAACCCACATACGAAAAAGGGGCCGGTGATATCGCTCAGCGGCACGGGCACCTGCTGGCGCGCGAGGTCCTGAGGTCGACCCCCTGCTACCCACAAAAAAAAAAAAAAAAAAGAGATGTAAGGCAAAAAAAAAAAAAAACAACTTTATCACAGGCCAGAAAGTTTACTTTATAATAATAAAATGGCCATTTCACCATAAAAATATGAATACCTACTCATTTATGCCCCTCAAGGAGTTTCAAATTAAATGAGTAAAAATATGTGAGAACTGCAAGGAGTAGCAGATTAATCCATGATTACAATTAGAGATTTCAAAACTCATCCTCAATCCTTGATAGAATAAGTAGACAGAAAATCAGTGAGAATATTAATTTTAACCACAGTACCAACCAAAATGACCCAAAAAATATTTACAGAGTACTCCATGAAACAAAAGCAAAATATATATTCTTTTGAAGTACACTCAGAACATTTACTTAGATAAACCATATTTTGGATCATAAAACAAATCTACAAATTTAAAAGGATTCCAGGAATACAAAATCTATTCTCTGACAACAAAGGAATGTTAGAAATCATTAGCAGAAAGATATCTGAAAAATCCCCAAGCATCTGGAAGCTAAGTAACAAACTTCTAAATAACACAACAAACAGAAAAGAAAAAAAAAGATTAAAGTAGAAATTATTCTGAACTGAATGAAAGTAAAAACACAAATTATCACAATTTGTCAGATGCCATTAAAGCAGTACAAAGAGAAAATATATAGCCCTGACCATAAGAAAGGTCTTAAGGATATCATTTCCACCTTCAGAAATTAAAAAATAAAGAAAATAAATTTAAAAAACCAGAAGAAAGTAAACTCAAAGTAAGTAAGTAGAAGAAAGGAAATATTAGAAATAGAAATAGAGAAAAAAATATATAAATAAATGAAACCAAAATCCCATTCATCAAAAAGATTAATAATATTGTTAAACTGTAGCCAGAGAGAGAAAGAGAGATCACAAATTACCAAAAATCATGAATAAGGGAAGTGGCACTGCTAGAGATATTAGGAGGACAGTAAGTGAATATTATTACACTCGGTTAAATAGTATTCCCAAATAACTCAGGTCTGCCTGCTGCCTGTGAATACGACCTCCTCGGAAAGAGTCTTCGAGATGCAGTCAAGTTAAAATGAGGATCCACTGGCTGGGCGTGTCCCCTAAGTCCACCAGCCGGTGTCCTTGTCATAGAAGGTCCTTCGGGGCCCTCATGCAATGCTGTAGGCAGACACTGGGTCTGAGAGCCGAGGACTGCAAGAATTTCGGTCAGTCACCAGCCAGGACAGAGGGACGGAACAGACCCTCCCTCAGAGCTTCTAGAAGGAGCCCACCCTGCCAACGCTGATTGTGGACTCCTGGCCTCCACAAATAGGAGATAGTAAGTTTCCGCTGTTTTAATCCACCCATTTTATGGTACCTTGCCATAGAAATCCTAGAAAACTAATATAGCTACCATTAATTATGCCGACAAAATTTAAAATTCAGAAGAAATGGAAGTTTTTATTGAAAGACACAACTAACGAAGATCACCCTAAAAAAAATACATAACCTGTTTATCCATTAAGAAATCAGAATTTCAGTTAAAACTTTTCCACAGAGAAAATTCTAGACCCAGACAAATTCACTCAGTCGTTCTACAAACATTTAAGGAAAAAATAATACCACTTCTGCAAAAAAAAAAAAAAATTCTAGAAAACAGAAAAGGAGGGAATGCTACCCAATTGATTGTATCCCTTGTGAACATAGATGTGAAAATTCTTAACAAAATTTTAGTAAATCAAATAAAAAACTATATAAATAGAATGGTACATCATGGCCAAGTAGGGTTTGTCCCAGGAATGCAAGACTAGTATAGCTTTCCAAAATCAAATGATGCAGTCTCCATATTAACAAGCTGAAACAGAAAAACTGTATTTCTATCTTCATAGATGCGGAAGAAGCATTTGAAAAAAATCCAACATCCTTCCTTCGTAAAAACACTCGTCGAAGTCTGAACAGAAGAGAAGTTCTTCAAGCTGACATAGGGGATTTACAAAAAATAAAAACAAACAAACAAGAAAAACAAAAACAAACCACCTACAAAACATCATAGTTAGGGCCCGGTGAGATGGCTCAGCGGCATAAGCGCCTGCCTGGCAAGCGCGAGGTCCTGAGGTCGACCCCCGGTACCCACAAAAAAAAAAAAAAAGGAAAGAAAAAACATCATAGTTAGTAGTGGAAGACTACATACCCCGCTGAGATCAAGAAGGAGCTGAGGGTGTCCGCCCACCGCTTCTACTCAGGCCTGCCCCGGAGGAGCAAAGAAGCAGTAACACGAAGAAGCTGACCCGGGTGGCAGGAGGACAGCAAGAAGGGGAAAGGAAAGGAAAAAGGATGACGGAGAATATACACGTAACAGCACCCCGTGGTGAATATATTCATTATGTACTGCAAACTTATAATTTTTAAAAATAAAACATGAAAAAGAAATAAAAGACATCCAGATTGGGAGGGAAGTAAAATTATCTCTATTCACACGTGTCATGATCATCTATGTAGAAAGTCCAGTGGAAAAAATTCTTCAAATGAATGAGTATAGCAAATTTGCAGATCACAAGAGTAATATTTTTTGAAAGTTGTATCTCTGTATACTAGCAATAAAAATCATGCATTAAAATTCTAAAATACCATAAAATAACATCAGAAAATATGAGACACTTGGGGATAAATCTGACAAAATATTTGGAAACTACAAAACTCTGCTGAGAGAAATTAAAAGAGACACATCATGTTCATATGTCAGAAGATTCAATGTTGTTAGGATATAGATTCTCTCCAAATTCACCTACAGATTCACAATAATCCCAGTCAAGCAGACTTTTGTACATATTACCAAGCGGTTCTCAAATGTACAAGTAAATGTTAAGGACCTAGAATATTTAAAAGAACTTTGCAAAAGAAAACCAACGTTGCCTGATTACAAGACTTGCTACAAAGCTATATTGATTGTAGGACAGTGTTGTGGCGCCTTAAAGATAGACGAGTCAGTGGAAGAGAACAGAGACAGAGCCCCGGTGAGCAGCTGCTCTGCACCTGGTGGAGAACAGCTGCAGAAGTGCACACGGATCACCCCAGGTGGTCACACCTGCTCCCGACCTACTGCAGCCAGCCTCTGGCCCAGGTGTACCACCAACACCTGTGTCCTCCTCACCAGATGCCCTCTACACCCAGGGGTCACCCCTGGCCAAAAGCAAGCCTTCCCTTCGGTATTTCAGGGTCACCCCTCCAGGGACCAGGAAATTCGATCTCCCAGTGTCAGTGAGTGTTGGTCCTAACACTCCCTGTTCTTTGGGGCCCCCTGTGAGCATGGCCCTGGCCGGCCTGTGATGAGTATAATGGGGAGCAGTGGCCTCTTTCCATTGTCCTGTACAGGGAGAGGAAACTGAGCCCTGCCTGTGATTGTGTGGCTAGAAGCAGGGCACTGACCCCACAGAGGTGCTTACAAGGCTGCCAGGAGAGCGTCGCAGAAGGGCAGGTGTGTGACGCTGACGTAGCTGTGGCCAGAGTGCCTCAGCCAGCCAGGGCAGGACAGAGGGATAGCACAGCAGAGATGGCATTAAATCAGCACCCAGAGGAGGAGTCACTCAAGCTACACCTAAGTCCTCCATGCTAAGAATTGCTCTGTGGGGTTAATAATGAGGATGAAGATGAAAAGGGGGGGCAGGAGTCAGTGGTAGAGCATGGTGGTCTAGTCAGGAGGTCTGATTCCAAAGTAAGCAGCACCCTCCTGCCCATGCTAAGGGAAACTTGGCTGAAAAAGGAAAGAACCGCCCAAAGGAAGACACACAGCAGTCCACAGCGCTGTCCACAAGGCCCTCGCAGCACCATTATGTGCCCCATGTTCAGTGGCTGCCCCTGCCTGGGCAGCCAATACCCCATCCTGCCACCTGTGTCTCCTGCACTTGGAATTGGCACCCATGCCAGGGCTAGGGCTTAAATCAGGGGTGCCAAGTGCTGGGCAGTGCTCCCCACCCCCACTCCTGCCAAGCCAAGGGTGTCTGCAGCCATCTTGGTCAGTTTTTGGGAGCCCTGCCCCCAGTATCTTGCTTGAACTTTGGGGATGCCTAGCTGAGTAAAGAAAGGGCCCCGCAGAGAGCTCCCTAGGCCTCTCCAGGGGCCCTAGGGCTGTTCCCAAGGTGGAGAGAATACAATCACAGTACTGCGCACCTTTCCTCAAGTCACTGTCTTATCCAGGGAGACACAAAACATTAAAACAAAAGCAGCTGCCTTTGCCTGGATGATGCTATCTACCTTAATGACTTACACTGCATTCCCTGAGTGTGGATGTGAGGACGGCCACCTCCAAGTGCTCTGAAGCTGCCTCCCAAGTTCCTTCTACTTCCTTGGATTGATTAATGGGCTATTAGTGGCTTTATTTGATCTTCATTAAATTTGGGAATTGAGCTTACCAATTCAATCAAAAATAAAATATTGTTTCTCATATTTCTAAAGTTCTTTATGATAATGGCTCAGGCCAGGAATCTGGGATTTCCTTTCCCACCCTCTCCTGACAATTGGCCTCCACTTTGGGGGCAGGAGTTAGCTGTTTGTCTTAGAGCACGAGGCATTCCCCACTCACTGCATTAAGGATGAGTGAGGAAGTTGCCAGCCCTGAAGAAGATGTGCTTTGTGGCTACCATTTTGGTAGGTCATTTTGTAGGTAAAATTTTGGGTAATAGTTTATAGAAAAGTTTTGTGCAATATTTTGGGTAGCTTTTGTGGTTATTATTTTCTTGTTAATTGGTACGATTATTGTTTCTCATTTTGTAGCAGTGCTTAGAAGAGTTGGTGTTTCCAGTGCAAGTTGTAGACTAAGCTTGGAATTTTTACTTGCCAAATTACTACTGGCAATGGGGAGATCTGGATGCCTAGATGGAGGTGGACTCACCTACCCCTTGACCTACTTGGCAACACAAATTGAGACATGGGAGGAGGGCGGGCACCAACCCTGGTTTTTCCCTGAAGCCCTATGGCTGAAACAGAGCATCTGGTGCCCAGATCCAGGCATCTGGGAAGCAACGTTAGCCATACTGTTCTTGCTTGGACCCCACTGCCGAGACTCAGGAAAAGTAACAGAGTGGAAATAAGTTGGAGACACAAGGAATGTGATTGCAGAGGCAAAGTTCATTCCATCACGAGGGATCCAGTAACAACTCCAAATTTCTAGGTTGGACAGTTTGGTGATGGGGAACCTGGATTCATATCAATTTGAGAAAGAAGACCACATATTCGACTCTGGACACATGGGGTTGGAATTGCTTGTGGTAGACCAGAATGCAACTAATACGGAGCCAGTAAGAAGGGCAGGTCAGATTTAGCAATGCAGTGTGGAGTCAATAGCATGCATTGGGTTCATTCTCTGAACAAGTGTTTGCTGAAGACTATCCAAAACTAGAGCAAGACTAGGAAATTCTTGAACAAAAATAAGCCTGAAATAGAAATCAGGACCTCTACCTTTATGGAGTGTACAGTCCGTGAGGGGAGGGGACACATAGTCCAGCACATACTCCAGCATCACAGGGCCATAACAAGACCCAAGAATTGTGCTTTTGAATAGAGGTGACAGGAAGCCTCCTCCTCCTCTGGGAAGAGTGCAGGGGCGAAGCTCAGAGCAAACATGAAGAGGTGTGAGGAGAAGGGGCAGATATTGCACGAAAGTGCCCCATGTTCTCAGTTAAACAACGAAGGAGGAGGCAGCAGCTCCCACTGAGAGCAAGAGGGACCAGAGTAGAGTAGAGTCCCGAGGAGCTGAAAGACACCAGCAGGATGTGACAGACAGCTGGAAGAGTGGCAGCCCTGCTGAGACTGGAGGTCATTGGCTCACAGTGGGTGCACACTGCATGGTGGTGGTCTGGTCTCCTGAGGTGTGCCGAGCAGCCCCACCCAGACATGCCTGAGCACTGCTCAGAAGGGGCATCTGCAGGGTGCCGTGGCAGAGAGAGCAGCATGCCCATGACGGAGGAGTTCAGTGAGCAACTGCGGCCTTGGGAGCCAGCTACAGGCAGTGAGGGGTAAACACCTGGGATTGAAGGGTCTTGGGGTGCATGGTCTGCTTTGGGGAAATCATGGGTCAACAGCTGGGGTGTCCTGGGAACATGTCAGATGCCCGGATAATCCAAAGCTAGGGAATTAGGAGGGGACTGGCTGTGGGGAGATCCCCAGAGGATGGAAATGTGCACACAGTGTACAGCTGTGATGGTCTGAAGGGGACGTAAGGGCAGGCTGTGTCCCTCCATGTGGTGGCCATGCAGTATAGGTGACAGCAATGAGCAGAGCAGCTCAGGAACAGGGCTAGATACAGGGAGGTCACAAAGGATCCGCAGTGCTCTGTCCAAGGTCTTCCAGTCACCTGGGTCTCTGGATGAGAGCAGGGTCAAAAGGTGACAGTGTGGGGACAGCAGGACTCATGTTTCACCTTACTGCCTCTTGGCAAGCAGAACCAGGCAGCAGCTGAGGGAGGCTGTTGGCTTCGAGGTCTTTCTAAAGTGGGAAATGAGGGGAGAGGAGATGAGAGCAGATTCCCTTCTTCCTCTCCCCAAGCCCAGCCTGTGCGACAACAGAATTTTGTTCTGTAACTGTCAGAATATGCTATTTTTATGCAAATACTGTCACATCCACTTGGTATAATCACCATTCTTTATTCAAGATTCCTAAATGGGACTTATTTTTAATAAGTGGTCAAAGACTTTATTAAATAATACTGAAATGCATGCTAAGCATCTTAGTCCATCCAGGCTGCTATAACAAAATACCATAACTTAGCTGGTTCAAAAACAGACACTTATGTCTCTCCATTCTACAGGGTGGAAGCCTGAGAGATGAGGGGCCAGCATGGCCAGGTTCCAGTGAGCCCTCTTCCCAGCCTTCAGTCTGCCACATTCCTCGTGTGTCCTCACAGGGTGGAGAGCAGTAGTGCAAGAGCTCTCTGGAGTCTCCTCTGGTAAGGGAACTGTGATAGTCCGCTTTCTGTCACTGTGACAAAATGCCTGAGGTGATTCATTCATAAATCATAAATTCATAAATTCATAAAAGAAATATATTTTGGCCCACAATCTTGGAAGCTCCAATCCAAGATGGGGCAGACCCACTGCTTTGGGCTTGTGGTATACGCACCAGGCAATTGTGGGGCTTGAACATGAGCAAAACCCTTCCAGTCATGAGCCAGGGAGCAAAAGAGAAGGCCAGGGCTCCACCGACCCCTTCGAGCACAGGTCCCTGGTGACCCAAAGACCTTCCACAAGACACCATCTCCTGAAGTTTCCACCACCATGGAACCAGCTCTTTGGGGACGCATTCAAACTGTAGCAGGTCCTAATCCCACACATAAGGGCCCCCCTTCATGGCCCAATCCCCTCCCGAGGCTCACATTCTAATTCCTTCACAGTAGGGGTTAGATTTCAGCACACAGACTTGGAGGGACACAGTCATTCAGACCACAATTCTGAGTGAATCCGAGTTAAGAAAAAATACTTCCGAGTAACTCAGGACGGGATGACATATCTTGTCAGGCCGGTAGTTCATTTGCTTGTATTTGTTTTCCCACTTCTTATCTCTGATTGCAGAAATGAAAGACTGCGGAGCACATGTGGGAGAAGACAGATCTCATGAGTGGACCCTTGGAAGACGCCACGTGATGCAAACCCTCCCTGCGCAGACCACCGGCAGCACTGGGGCTGCTTCTACACTCAGGGTCTCCCCACCCAGACCTACTGGTCGGAATCTGCATTTCAGTGAGCTCCAGGTGGTGTGTGCTCCTTGGGGTTTGAAAGCTGTGGACTAGAGTATGTGTACACCCCTGCTCCAACTGGAGGACGAACCTAATTCCCAGCAGCTCTAATAATAAGCCTGATCCGATGGCAGCGAGCAATGCTGATGACGGTCCGTGATGTGCTCGTATTTGCTGATCCCAGCAGCCCTCAGAGCTGACAATATTATTATGGTTCCTTGGTCCAGGTGGGGATTCCAGGCTGCCAGAGATTAAGGAAAATGCTGCAGTTTCTCAGCATGTGATAGCAAAGCTGCTCAGCCTGAATCCCATCAATGTTGTGGGTTCCCTGGAGGGCAGTGTACTCACCCAGGTGCCCAGTGTGGTGATTCCCCAGATCAATGCCAGGCCACACAGTTAATGGTTACATAAATGCTGCATCCATATAAGGTGGAATAATACTCAGTACTTTAAATGATGGTTCTGTTTTTAAGAATTGTCAGTGAGAGGTATGGGGGAGTTTTCAATAGTACCTTCATTCTGACCCAATGATTCCTCTCCTGGGTACAAGTTCAAGGTAGCACCAGTAAGTATAAGCATGGATAACCTTCACATTCTTCACATGCACTTTTTTTTTTTCTCTACTGAAGGTGGAACCCAGGGAGCACTTTACACTGAGCTACATCCCTAGCCCTTTTTATTTTTTATTTTGAGGCAAGGTCTCACTAAGTTGCCTGGGCTGGCATTGAATTTGTGATCCTTCTGCCTCAGCCTCTTGAGTACTTGGGATTTCAAGCATGTGCCACTAACCACAGATCATATGCACCTTTGTAAGAGCAAAATATTCGAAACAACGCAAAAGTCCAACACACAGGGAATGAATAGGTGAAACTGAGCACATTCATTTGATGCAACACTATTCAACATGTAAATAAAAACCACAGCTCTATCATTCAGCACTGATACTTCCCCAAAATATAATGTTCAATCAAAAAGAGAGCTGCAAAATGACACTTTTAGTAGTGTGTCATTTATAGACATTTTTAGAAATACATACACATAAAAATACTCTAATTCACTCATGGATACCTAGATATAATATATCAGCCACTGGAAACAGAAGAAAGACTGAACATCAAATCAAAAGTGATGGTTAGAATGAGCCTGGGTTGGGGGCTCAAGGGGATCTCAGCTGCATGCTCTTGCAATTATTTTAGAAAGTAAAGAATTGGAACGTTATCTCAATGGAGAATCGTTAATATAACAGGTAGATATATGTGTTTGTTATAACCAGTTTTTGCGGTTTTAGGATTTACATATTTGAATGTATATATCCCATGGGAACAAACTTTTAAAAGAAATACAAAATATTAATGACACTGACCTCTGGGTGATCATGTGTTTATAGGATTTTTCTGCCCTTTCCAAGTTTTCCTTAGTAAAATATATTTTCTATAGTCTGTAGAAAAATAGGCTCACCTCCCAGATTCTAACAGCTAATCCACTTCATGGCTCTGGGCTTTTGATACAAAGTAGAGTATATTTTTGAAGCTAGGCATAGTGGGAAATCAAAAGCTGATTAATGCTGATATTTAACAGCAAGTTCTCTTTAAAAAAAAACCTAAAAATTGAGAAAGTACAAACTTTGAGATTAAAGGATGTTAATATCCCTTCTGTATTGCTGTTCTATTCTATGCTTATGTTTACTATTCCTTGCATCTAAAGTCACCCCCCTTACCTGCAAGGGATGCATTCCAAGACCCCCACTGGATGCCTGAAACTGCAGGTAGTGTGGAGCCCTATATATACACCATGTTTTCCCCTATACATACATACCTGTGATAAAATTCAATTTGTAAATTAGGCATTATACTGCATGGATATGCTGGACTAAGAGAAGATCTGTGTCTTAGAGCAGAAGGGGACAACTTGAGATTTCATCACAAAACTCAGAATACTATGCAATTTAAACCTGATGAACTGCTTGTTTCTAAAATTTTCAATATAATATTTTAGGATTATGGTTGAGAAGTGAAACTGGAAGAGGGGATTATTGTATTCTATGCCAAAGAACAGACACGTACCACTTCATAATCATCTAGATGCTTCTTGTATATAACATACTTCATCGCCGAATGTGTCTTAGTTATTTTCTCTGGGACAAAATAGCCAACAGCCACAAGTTAAAGGAAAAAAGGTCTTCTTTAGCTCACCTCTAGTCCATAGCCAGCTGGCTCCGTGGCAAGGCAGCATGGCAGAGGAGCATTGCAAAAGAGAAACAGTCCATGGCACAGCAGGCAGGAAGCTGCAAGGCTTCCTTTCCCTTTTTATTCCATTCAGGCTACAAACCCATTGGTTGGTGCCACCCACACCCAGCGTTGGCCTTCCCATTATCCACATAATTCATTATCACACACTCATGATCCAGCCTCCTCCCAAAAGCCCCACCTATAAGTGCATTTGGAGGCTTTGGGGGGATAGCTAGACATAAGTCATAACAGAATGTTATTGAACTGGGCCACATATTTCAGATTATCAAGTGCAGTCCCATCATTTTATCAACAGGGAACTGAGATTAAGGAAGATGAAGAGGCTTTTGCAAAGTTAATCAGTGGAGCTGAGAATTGAAGCTAAGTCTGGTTGATATTTCAGTGCTCCACATGCTACCTCAAAGTGTTCTACAGCAAGGCATGGTGGTGCACACCTGTAATCCCAGCACTCAGGAGGCTGAGACAGGAGAATTGCTGTGAGTTCGAGGCCAGCCTGGGCTACAAAGTGAGTTCAAGACCAGCCTGAACTGTGTAGTGAAACCTTCTCTCAAAAAGACAATAAATAGGGCTGGTGAGATAGCTCAGCGGCATAAATGCCTGCCTGGCATGTGCGAGGTCCTGAGTTCGACTCCCGGTACCCACATAAAAAAGGAAAAAAGGGCCAGTGATATTGCTCAGTAGCACAAGCGCCTGCTGGCAAGCATGAGGTCCTGAGTTCAACCCCCGGTACCCACAAAAAAAAAAAAAAAAGACAAAAAATAATTTTTTTACAAAAGCATTTTGCAGACAATGGTGATGAAATCACATTGTGTGCCTAAATAGGAAAAATGAGATAAAATATCAACAAAGCAATTACCTTAAAACATGAATTGAGTGGTAGACAAAAGGTAACATGGTTATTGTCACTTAGGCTCAGGCTTAGATTTGGTCCCTCAAAATCTGATCCCTTATTTGAGTAGGATCTCTTACCTTACTGCAATCGTATGGTCCTGGAGTAATGGATTTGGATTCCAACAAGAATGTTAACATTTCTCAGCTTCCTTTCTCCCTCTATCAACTCACTCCTTACAGTGCCTTCCAAAACTGACTTTCAACAGAGAAGAGACTCACTAAAGCTGAAGAAATGAGTCCCTCACCCCTTGTTAGCTACCTAACAAGTGGCTCGTGACTTGATGGGGACATTTCCCTGCTGCACCCCTCCTGGAGCCCTGTCATCCCTACAAAGAATACATGACTGTGGTATACCAGCAAGTAAATAAGGCGCTTCCAAAGGACAGTGAGGTCAGCCTGAGACAATCCAGCCTTTTCACTTCTCCTCCCACCTCTGCTCCATCCACCACCAGGTCACAGGGAAGAACTGATCCTCGGCCATCAGACACAGGAAAGCCTGCGCTGCTCGGGCACAGTGGTAACCTGGGAGTATCCCAACCTGCTCAGCTGCTCCCATCTACCCCAAAGGACAACACAGGGTGCTGAAACTTTCAGCATTCGTGACCCCCATCACACCCTCCCTAGACACTCCCATTTCATCACTGACTGCCCCGCAGATAGGAGATAAGCCCAGCTTCCCACCTGGAACACCAAAGTCCTTCTCATTCTGCTCCCTGCCCACGTCTCCACCCTCATCTTTTTCTTGAACGCTCTCCCAAACACTGTCGACACACACACATGCACAAGCATGTACGCACACTTTCATATGTAGACACACATATGCATACATGTGAGCATGTGTGCGTCTGCACATACATATATGCATGCAAACACACAGCACCTACAAGTATACACATGTACATATGCACATGGGTGCACACAATCATATTCATAAGCACATATTCCTACATAAGCTATACATGTGCACATATGCAAACACCTGCACACACAAGTATGCTTGCACATATATGCAAGTATACAATCACATGCACACACTCGCACACAATCTACACACACGCACACACCAGCACTCACACTCCAAAAGATTGTATGTCCCAAGATGCACTGTACCCTCCCAGCCCCCTGGCCTTCACACACAGGCTGCTCCCGCCCCTGTGTCCCCCTCCACTCTCCAGCTGCCCCTTTCTAACTCGCCTCCAATTCTGAGCTCAGATATGGATGCACCAAGCAGGATTCATACACACAGAGCCCTCCTGTGGTCCCCACAGCACCCAGGTCAGGGCCTGGCACAAAGTGGATAAAGGATAGAGCCTTACCTCATGAATTAATGAGTGAACGAGACTCCTGACTATTTATTTGAAAAAGCAGAACTCATAAACACAAACAGAACCCAGAAAAGTGGCTTCTCTCACCCCTGCCCCATCCTCCCAACTGCTCAGAACGGGTCTGTCCACAGCCCTCTCTGTACCCTCCCCACGGGCTCTAGGGAGAAGACACCCATGTCTTTGGCCAAGCCTCCTGCCAGAGGACCCTTCTTTATCCTTCCACTGACTGACAAACTCAGGGACCTGGATGCCTGAGGAGTTGCTAGGAACTTTATAAAATTATAGATTGTGGTGAGGGATTGTTTTCGCCATCATCCTTCCTTCAAAAGTCTAAGCCCAGAGCAGGCATTTGAAGTGCTTTAAACCATGCTGGAAGATGAGTGTGCACTGCCCTGTGACTGTCCTTCCGGAAGCTCAGTCTGGGGAGCAGCAGATAGCCTGGGCTGGGTGCAGTGGGGGGGGGGCCCAGGAGGAAGGGCCTGAGCCCTGCAGGCGTATTGGATCCCCTCTGAGCCAGCAAGGTGCTGCAGACAGATGTGAACGAAGCACTGTCCACGAGGGGACAGCAGTCATTCCATTAAGGTGACAAGGACACCTGGCTATGCAGGCCAGGCTGGGGGATCAGAAAAAGAATGCCCACAGGCCAGGGAGCACCCAGCAGGGCCGGGCAGTACCCAGCCACCCAGCAGCCAGCTCTGGTGCCCTGACCCTGCATGTGTGAAGACTTCCCGCTACCGTGTGGGGTCTCCAGTGCTTTCTTAAATTAAGAGTAAAACCGAATATCTCAGTAATATAAAAATTATAAACAGATATATAATTGCCTATGGACCCACCACCCAGGATTCATGAATTTTAATTCAGTAAATGCCTAGGAGATTTTTAAAGAAATAAAACAATATAGTGACAATCAAAGTTTGCTCCATACCCCCTCCCCAGCTCCACTCCCTTTCCTCGGCCTGAGGAGCAGACCCAACCCTTTGTGAACACGCACCCACAAAGAGAGTATAGCGATACTTTCTTTGTTTTACTATTTACACAAAATCATACTGAATGTATAATTCGGAAACCTGCTTTATTGACTAATTGTAGCTCTAAGCTTTCTTGAAGTCAGTTCATATAAATCTAACTAATTTATTTTAATTGCCATTAGAATGTGTGCACAGGAATATACCATAATTTATTTAACCGAGCCTTTCTTGGCGGGCACTCTGATGCTTCACTGCTCTAAGCAACGTCCGTGGACACCCTGCCTGCGCCTTCCTCTGCGCACAGAGCATTTCCCGGGAGGGACCCAGCAGTACAACCTCCAGGGATGGAGTGCGCATGTTCAGCTCCAGGAAGGCCCACCTGACCAACCTCCAAGGGCTGCACTGAGACACTCTCCTCCCACCTGGAGCCTGCGGTGGCACACCTCTTGTCCCTCTGTCATTGTCTTGCCCTTTGGTGGTGTCCCATGGCTGTATTAATGGGCCCTATCCCAATCAGGTCAGCTGGGCCTATTTTTCTGTGCCTGCAAGCCACTGGGGACTTTGTGTTCTATGAAAAGAGGCTCATGTCCTGTAACTTTTCTTGAGGGTTCTTTGTCTTTTTCTTATTCTGTGTTCTTACTGGATGAGAGTTTCCTACTGAGCCTAAGACAGAGAGTTCCGTTTGTCTTCCCCTTTGCTTGCTCTGGTAGGAATCATTGCAGACCACTCTGTGGGTCACACCACAGCAGTGTCCTGAGTGCTGAGTGCCAGGGCTTTCCTCCCGGGACCGTGGTGCAGGCAGCACGAGGGGCAGTTGTGCCTTGGGTCTGGGACTGTGTGTTGGGCTCCTCATCCCTGGCTCTTCAGGTAAAAGAGGAGGTGTCCGTCCAGCACACCTGCATCAGAGGTGAGAAGCCGCACCTCCTCGGCCCTCCGGGCCTTCTGAGGCAACCATGAAGCCCTGTTTTACATCTACCAGGTGAGGAAAGCCAGGCCGACTTATTGTGTGACAACTGCAACATTGATTTCAGAAGACAATGGTGGAAATGAGACAGGCGAAGTGAGGAAGAATCTTCAAGGCGAGGTTTAGCCCAGTTTTGCCAAGTTTCCTCCTAGCTCCAAAGCCAGAGGCAGGTTGGAAGGTGATAGCAGTATCACCTAGAAACACCTCAAAGCCTCTGCCCTGGCATCTGAGAAAGCAGTGTGCGCTGTGCCTGCTGAGCCCTCTGAGGGGAGGTAGCTGATGCTGTTCTTACAAAGGGTTAACTTTCTTCAAGAAATCAATGTGGCTTTAGCAAAACAGAGGACAGACAAAAGAAGAAGGTGCTCCGAAAGGCTGGCAGGAGCTGGGAGGAGAGGGGCAGAAAGCAGAAGGCAGGGCCCCACCCCAGGGCTCAGATGGGCCATTTCCACAGGGGATATCAGCTGGGAGAAGGGGAAGCTGAGGAGGGAGATGGAGGCTGCAGGGCCTTTGAGAGGCTTCAGGCTTTAGGAAAACCCCTTGGGGTTAAAACATGTGCATCTCCCTAGAGGAGCAGACCCAGTAACAAACCTCATTGTGGACTACCAGGGTAGAGGCAGACAGGGTCCCCACCTCAGGACCTCAGCCCACCACCCTGACCACCTGCACAGCAGGCTTCAGGAAATATTCAGAACACTTGCCCAGGTCTCAGCCTGAGACTCAGAGGGGTGACACAAAGAATTGCATCTAAGAAGCACAGTAAAGCCAAGCAGCTGTGGAAAACATGAGATCACAAAAACAGATAAAATTTTAAAACATACTAGGCAAAAAAAAAAAGATAAATAATCTTCCTGGGGGCAAGGGACAAGAAATAATAGAAAGCTCTCCTAGTGCTTCCTGTTAAAGAAAAATCTTAACTAGAGCAGAAAACCAATAAAAGAAACACTCAAAATTGGATAGTTCTGCTCAGACATTTGGGGGAAGAGTATTTATGCCTGCAACTTTGAAACACATCACAATAAAAGGGATTGATGGATGGAAAGAAAGCAATGGAGAAACAGCAATAAGGTAAGTATTTTGTGGGCAGCAGGTAATGGGTGGATGGACTGTAAAATTCTGTCATCATTTTTGTATGTGGAAATGTTTATAATAAAATGATGAAGGAAGGGCAGCTCAGTGGTAGAGTCCTTGCCTCGCATCCGTGAGGTCCCCAACACCACAAAAAAGTTGAAAAAATAAAACAATAACTACTCTTTGAATTATCAGAAAGGTTACATGAGATAATGTGGTAGTGCCACGGAGAGCAGAAACACTGAAATGACACCCAGGATTTAGAGGCAGATTTATTTATGTCAACAGGCACTGATCAGGACCATTCCCAGAATATCAGGGTCTGGTGGTCTAGGGCTTAGATGAGATAAGCAAGCAGGAAGTACAGAGGCAGAATGGCTTGTAAATCGGGGATAGGTTTATTCAATGTGCATCACAGTGACCAGTGTTTCTAAGAAACAGAAGCAACCAGAACTGGAACAGGAACTGTTACCTGGGCAACTAAGAAACTGAAGTATACTGGCTGGGGGGGGGCAGTATTTTCTGTTACAGTAGATCTCTGTGCACTGTAGAGAATTTATACATTTTTAAACATGATCAAAATCAGGCTGGGAGTGTAGCTCAGTAGAAAAGCACCTGTCCAGCATGCACAAGGCCCTAGGTTCAATCCTCAGCACTGCCAGATGGATAGATGATCGATAGATAGAATGGTCTGCAAGGAGAGATTAAATATAAAGAAACAAAGAGACTTGACAAAACTAATAAATTAGAAATAGTAAAATAAAATGGCTGATTATTGAATTCCTGACACAGAAGAAATACTGAATAGAATCAAAGTGAATACAGAATGAAAAGGCAAAATTGATTAAAGTAATGAAAAGGAATCAACTGACATGAAAAGCAAACAAGTATCCAACTCATAAATAATAAGTATTCCTGAATTAGGGACACTATCAAATAGAAATTAAAAGATTCGGAGTAACTGAAACAGAATATTCCTGAAAAAAGAAAGACTTTTATTTAAAGATTGAAAAGACGCACCACATTCTGGAAGAAAATGACACAGGAAAATCTACACCAAATCATTTTCTAATAAACCTTATTAAAGACAAAGAAGAAAATCTTTAGGCACCCAAGGGGGAAAGAAAAACAAAAATAAGACAATTTCCTTACAAAGAGGAAAATCAGGCTCCCTTCAGATTTCTCCCAGTACCACTAGATTGCAGAAAACCACAGAAGAATGTATTTAAAATCCACAAAAAATAAACTGTGGCCCCAAAGCTTCATACTAACCCTAACCCAACTCTCTCACCGAGCGTACATCCAGAGGAAATGAAATCGGCGTCTCAGATACATAGCCACACTCCCAGGCTCACTGCAGGCCTCTTTATAGTAACAAAGATATGGAGTCAACTTCCAAGTCCATGGGGGATGAATGGCTAAAGAAAAATGAAACTTATATACACGACAGAATATAATTCAACTTTTAAAAGGGAAATCCTGCCATTTCCAACAACATAATGAATCAGGAGGACATTATGTTAAATAAAATAATCCAAGCACAAAAAGACTAATACCACATAATCTCACTCGTATGCATTTATCATTGAAATTAGACACAGCAAAATAGGGGTTGCCAGGGACTGGTGGAGGAAGATGTGGGGAGATGTCAGTCAAGGTTACAAAGTTTCGGTTTTAGTTACACAGGATGAATATACTCTGGAAATCTAATGTACACTGATGTGACAGCGGTTGACAGTATTATTTTGTATACTTGAGTGTCCTTGGCAAAGAAACCAAAAACAAAACAAGAAAGTAACTTAAGGAGATGATAGGCTGTTAATTAATTTGATTGTGGTGAATATTTCACAACATATACATTTATCAAATCATCAACTTATACATTTTAAATACATACAATTTTTGGTGGTCAACTATATACCTCCATAAAGTTGGAGGGAAAAAAATAACCGAGTAATGTAACAAAAAAGATGAGCTAAAATTGAACTCAACAGATGCATCGATGAGTATAACAGGATAAGCTCAGATTTTAAAGACTGCATTTGAATTTTTACTTGTTGAAAATAAAGAAATACATCTAACACGAAGTCATCCAGGACCTGAAAGCAAATGGATGGGTCAGGATGTCCCAAGCAAGGGCACACACAGGAGAACCAGGCTGGATATTGAGAAGGATTCGCAGAAAATGCCTTACGAACAAGGAAGCACGCTTTAAATGACGGAGAGTACTGTTAAGTAAACAGTGGCAACCCAGTAAAAGAACACAGCCAACCTGGATCTGGGGTTCTGAGCAAGAACCTCCTGGGCATGGCTCCAAAGGAAGTTTGACTCAGGCTTCTTGAGCTGGGCTTTTCTGAGCAGGCGTAGGGGAGGTGTGCGAGCAAGGGTTCAGAGAAGGGAGAGTGGCTCACAGCAGTGGCTGATGCTGTGTACTGCAGGGCGCCTTGTGACCTAGCAGCGTAGGAGTGGCAGGTGTGCAGTGTAGCAGGCATTGTTCCGCAGACTCAGGTGGCTGGGAGGCAGATGGGGTCAGACTTGTCAAGTATAATGTACGGTTAGTGCTGTCAGGAAAAGTTATGGGCCAAACATTGTGGCGCCAAATTATAATAGGAAAAACTACATTAAATACAAAGAAAAATAGCAAGGAGAGTTAACTTGCCTCCCTCCGCTTATGCTCAGTTATAGGAACTGCAACAGTGACAAAAGTTAAAGGGTGGGTGTATGTAATAAAATGAATTCACATGTCTCGAACCATGCCCAGCACAAAGACTATCGCCTTCTTTTCAATGCCCCTGGGTATTTGCAACCATCACCCTTACTCATCCTCCCAGGACTCAACAGCCCACCTACTTACATAAGCATAGGCAAGGCTAGGGGAACCCAGAGGGAAGTGGAGACAGCTGGACACGAATGCCAGCTAGAAGCCATCTTTGCCCTCAGACAGAAGGTTCCAGGAGAAGATACGCAGCCTGGAACCTAGCCAGAGCGGGACCCCCAGGCAGGAGTGACCAGGGAGGTGAGCTGTGAAAAGCCCCCATCCCTCCTTCCTACTGACCCTCTCTTCCTGTTCTGGAGGCCCCCAGAAGTCAGCCAACACCAGGATGCTCAGGTCACACCACCACAAAGCTCAGTGTGACTGCTAATCATGGAGAGTCAGCTTGAATGGATTGAGGAAAGCCTAGCACATCAGTACAGCACAGCTCTGAGTATGTCATGGATGGCTGACAAGTAGCCCAGTGCACAGAGCAGGGAAGACCCAGCCTTGTTGCGGTAGCACCAACCAATAGGCTGGTAGCCCAGATGGGATAAAAAGAGAAAGGAGGAAGTGTGTTTGCTTTGAAAAGCTCCGACTTCCTGTCCTTTGCTGCCGTCACTTTTGGACATCTATCTCCAGGTCTCCAGTTCTTTCACCCTTTCAATACAGACTACACTAGTAGCACTCCAGGGAACTTCCAGGCCTTTGACCTTGGACTGTTGCTGCACCCTTGACCCCTCTTTTTCTGCAGCTTTTGTCACCTGGGTTGAGCAGCTGGTGGATTGTCCATCTCTGACCCCACGAAAGGCCACTGTGGGCTCTCCTGCCTCTGATCCTGTGAGCCTATCTAGTAAATCCCCTCACATATTATACATATATTTTCTATTGGTTCTGTTCCTCTAAAGAACCCTAACTAATGTGTTCAGCCTCCCGGGGCCCCAGACAGAGCAGAGAAGGCTGAGAAACTGAGGAAAAGCCCACATGGGATCCACAGCATCCTAATTCAATCAGATTGGGGGAAAGCTATAAAAATAATAATAAAAGTATATTTTGTTCAAATCCATGCAAACACATATATAACCTAGAATGAAGGGGTGAGTTTCCAAAAAAATATGAGTTACCAAATTTAAGTACAAAAAGACTATGTAGAATATAGAAAAGAATTAGCTGATGAATTCACTGTAGGAAAATGCGTATCAATTGCATGATCAGAATTGAATTGCCTCGTTTTTCTAACAAATTCTCGCTAGATTTTTCTTTCAGATTCACAATTAAATCACCCAAACATAAAGATAAGTTTGTCCCCTCCTTCCCAACTGTTATATCCTATTATTTTTATTTTCTAGGTCTATTAGCCAGTCTTTTTCAGCACTGTGTCAAGTGACAGTGATGACAATGATCCAGTTTGCCTTATTGCCCTCTTCAGTGGCATGTCCTCAGTGTTTCACTTCTCAGAAGGAGCCACTCTGTTCTCTGAGTTTGTGATGGAATAGTTACGTACTCTCATTTCAGGTGTAATAATACACTTTTATCGAGGATCATTTTGGCCTTAACAGAGCTAATCACTGATGGTTGTTGTTGCTTTTGTGACCTTTCAATATGAGAAATTATCTCTCAATTATTTTTAATATTTTTTATCTATTAGTATATTATTAAATACTATCTTTGCTTTTTTTTTTTTTTTTTTTTTTTTAATGTGGGTACCGGGAGTCAACCTTAGGACCTCGCACTTGCCAGGCAGGCGCTTATGCCACTGAGCTATCTCACTGGCCCTATCTTTGCATTTTTTAACTGAGCCCCTCCTGGTTGTATTGCGTTACTTTTAAATTTTGTTTCTAGACTTGATTATCAGCTAACACTTCAAGGATTTGCATTCATTGACATGAGTTTTTAGTTTTTGTACCCTCTTTGTCGGGTTTTGGTGTAAATTTTATGCTGGCTTTGTAAAACTATTTAGTTTTCCTTTTCTCTCTAAGTTCTAGAACAGCATTCAAAGCTTTATACTTTGATGGTATAGAATTCAATGTGAACCTGGTGGCCTGATAAAAGAATTAAGAAGAAGGAAACAAGACTATTATTACTTACATGCCTGGAAGAACCAGGAGAATCAGTTGGAAAACTATTTGAAGATAAGGACCAAAGTGGAGGATCGATATTGACAAGCAGGAAGAACACGTTCTAATGGGAAAGGAAACAGGGGAGGGAGGGGGTAGAAGGGAGGAAAAAGGGATTAAAAAAGAATGGAAGGTAAAAAAGGAAACAAAGCTTCTGTAAATGAGAAAGGGAAGAATGGTTAAAGGGAGAGGAGGGGAACGGGAAAAAAGAAAAATTCAGTTATATTATATACAGGTACAAATTCCCTATGATGAATGTGATCATTATATGTAAATATATACTAAAAAATACTTTAAAAATTTTTAAATCCCAGAAAAATTACAGTGTACTTAATAAATGGTAGCATTAAATAAAAAAGAACAAAGGGATTCAGTAAAGTGTCTGAAATATGGAGTTCAAACTAATTAGCTTTTCTCCAGGTAGAATGCCACCAGTTAAAAATACAGTGGAAAGAAAGAGACGCTCCGCATATAAGTTCTTCCTTCTGATATAACCTTACCCTCTAAAAGCCACCTAAGACAAGGGAAGGCACTCATAGATGTTCACCGTTGTCTACATATTTATAAGATAATCAAGGGGTTCTCTAATAACACACTGAACATAATAACATACACCGAGGATATAATTTTGAATGGTGAGAAACATTACATGAACAATTATTTAAACATTTGTTTACTTAAAATCTATTTAAAATTATATATTTTTTAAATTTGTTTATGACACAAACATATAAAGTCAGATCACTGGTGTTTTCATATCACAGCATGGATGGGAGAAAATTTCCTTCTAGGAGTTCAAGTCCCCATTCACCCACTTCTGGTCATTTCTGCTTTCATTATTAGTATTGCATTATCGTCAATCTACATTCTTTTTAGCAGTGGCAACGTTTATTTTTAAAAGTAAAAGTGAAAAGTGAGGAAGAAACTAGCTCTGTGGAGCGAGCTCCAGCCGAGTAAAAGGAGACAAAACCATCAGTGAGCGCCCTGGAGAAAGCAGGGCAGGCTACCTGAGATAAATCCCAATGGCCTCAACTACACTTGGTGGGCAGAAATACTTTAAACTACTTACTAGTTTTGTGAGAGTTTAGTTACACTCATAATGTCAATCTAAATCACCATCAGAGATTCTCCAAAGAATAATGGTGTTTATTTAGGAATGACAGAGCTTTGCCATGGGAATACTTGTAATTTTTTTTTTTAACTTAAGCAAATAATTTTATTTTGGGGTTTTTTTAATTATAAAAAGAAGAAAGAAATAAAACAATTTCAAAACAAGATAATAGGAGAGTAGCAATAATTAATACATTGCATATTGTTACCTTCAGAGTAGTTACTCAGGGTACAAGATATAAGCATGAGATACTTGTATTTAAGGAAGTTTAGGGAGGAGAGGATTCTCAAGGCAAAGGGGAGAAATTTGCATAAAATACCTAGATGCAAAGTTGATTGGTCTTGGAGACCTAAGACAGGAGTATGGCCTCAGCTGATTGGTGAAGGTGCTGCTGCTATGCAAATATTATGTCCAGAGTATCTTGTCTACATTGCTGCAGCTTTAAAGAGTGTTAAAGATAAATTTTGTTACAGGTATGCAAAGCACTGAAAGGTGTAGAATGAGAAGGAATCTATTGAGACTTTGGAAAGTACTGTACTCCTTTTACCAAGGCAGGCAGAGGCCTCCCCCTTACTCAGTTCTTGTCTCTAATTTCGTCTGGGTGGGATAAGAAGGACTTCATCATAGTACATCATCGACTCACAATAGCATCAACTCTAACCCAGTGCAGGAGGCACATGGCCCGAGGACATGGCTCTGCAGAGTGGCCAGCTGAGGATGCTTTTCTGGAAATTATCAGAAAATATGTCCCAGCTCATGTACACACTGCGGTGCAGGGAGCTCAGCACCCTGCGGCAGCAGCCCAGCAGGGTACACTGTGCGGAAAGCGGAAGTCAGGGAGTTCACCCTCACACTGCGGGGTGGTGTGGACACAAGGCTCTCCTGCCTCGTAGAAGGCTGGGGAGCAGGAGTCTTCTCTACATTCCTGACCCTGGGCCTGGGCTCCTCTTCTAAAATATTTGTCCCTCTGTTTTGTTCTCCCACCTCACCAAAGTCCTTTCTGACCCACAGGGACTCTGGCCACTCTGGTTTGCTGTGCATCTGAGCAGGTGTTTCAGGAAGATGCACAGTGCAAAGAAAGGGCCCTGGACAGGGTACGCACCAGCTGCTTCTCTGCCTCTTGGTCCTGCTGGGTGTTGAAATATCTCATCTAACCAGAGACAGGCCTGGACCTCAGGTTGACATTAGGTCACCCCGCCTTGGGCTCACTGTCCCCCAGTCCACTCCCAGAGACCACTCTTGCCTACAAATGCTGAGTGTCTGTCCAGATGCCTCCGCACAGCAGGCGTTTGTGCAACACGTGCATACGAATGTCATCCTTGCTGCTCTTGCAAAGCAAAAACATACTCCACTAAATTTCTACCCCTTGCTTTCCTTATCAGCAAAGCTTGGAGACCATTTGTGTCACTACATTTACCCCCACCATCGCTACGTAGCATTCCACAGTATGGAAATACTATCATTTAATTTGATTTGATGAACAAGTCCTCTTTTTAGTCCGGACCTACTGTAAAAATTCTGCAGTGAAAATATTGATAAATGAGTTCGTTCCCAATAGCATATCTATAGAGTAAGTTCCTACAAAACAGCTGCTTAAAAAGCTTTGTGCACACTGCATGTGAGTGGGTGAGCCACACTGCCATGGCCAGGCTTCACTGATGTCCTCCCAGCAGGGACATGTGTATTCTCAAACTGTTTAGTCTTTCCTAATCTGTTATATACAAAGTCTTGTACCACTTGCTTCAAGTTGGACTTTTTAGATTAATGAATGACATAGACGGTCTCTTTATGCATTTATTGGCTACTGATGGTTGTGAATTGACTGTGTTTGTCCATTTTTGTATGGGATTTTAGTCCTTTTTTCTATCATTAAGTAAATTATCCCCTTATGTCTTATAGGTACTGCAATGATTTCTTGAAATTTTGATACTTTTGATTTAGTTTTATGTTAAAAATTTTTTCTTGGGCAGGAGTTAAAAAATCATTTTGCAGTAAAAATGATCAGGGCTTTATAGCTTAGATGTTTTGTGTCTTACTTAAAACATCTTTCTTTAATACAGTTAGCTCTTAAAAAATCTTTTATAGGTAACTTTTTGCACTTAACATTTGATACATATGGAGTTTGTTTTGGTTGAAGTGAGAGGAGGAATAGGATGATTGATTGACTGATTGATTGATTGATTGGTTTTTTCCACATGACCATAGAAATTTCCTAACACCATTAGTGAAACAACCTGTTTCCCCATTGCTGCCTGGATAATGCCCTAAATTTTCACATATATTTGGTTCCTTTCCAAGTATTTATTTGTTTGTTTGTTTGTTCTTTTGCTTGTTTTCTACCCATATTTCTATTTATTCTTCTACCAGAAACAAATTTCTAACTAATGTAATTAGTTTGTCTTCATTATTTTCTTTCTAAGAAATTTTCTGACTGTTTTCACGTGCTCTTTGCCACTGCAAAGTCAGCTCTAGAATTAGCTCAGAGCACACTAATCTGTCTCGTGAGTACCTGGCGATTGCACCACCTTCATAGATTCCCAGAGGAGACCTGACATTATTATAGGAAGAGTCTTGCTAGCCAATGATACGCTTCTCACTTCTCAGGCTCCTTTGACCTTTAGAAGATGTTAGCGACTTCTTACTTTAAGTTCATGTTTAGATAATGTGCCGTGGTTTTCCTAAACTCATTCATTTGTTGAAAGCATGCTGTGGTTTGAATCCTCAGGACACAGAGAACAAATCCTTACCTCTAGAAAGGTTCTATTTTGTGCAGAAGAGAGACCATAAATAAATGTGTAATGTAAGACTAGGCAGCAATAACTGCTATGAAAGAAAATACAGCAGAGGGAGGTGATCAGTAGTGATGGGGCTGCTTCAGACAGATGATGGGGGGATCTCGAGGAGTGATCCCACAGGGTCTGTTTTGCCCCAGGTGAAGGGTATGCGAAGGCCCTGGGGTCTGGCAATGTGGCCAGTGGAGTGAGCGGGAAATCCATAGAAAGCAAGGTGGGCGGGCAGTGAGCACTGGGCCCTGGGGAGTCCTGTAAGCCATCATGATGTGTTAAATATCATCCTAAGAGAAGTGGGAAGATTTGGGTCTTGAAAGAATGGCATCATCTGATGTCCATTTTTAAAATATCATTTTGGCCGCTCTGTGGGGAAAGGACTTAACTCTGGCCCACTCTCACTGTGCCCTTTGCAAGACACCAACATTAGCACAGTGAAGCCTAACCTATGGATGCCCTGCTTGCCCTGGATGACAGCAGAAGCCGCACAGCCAGACAGGTCACACCAAGCTTCTGCCCTTTGAGTCTGTGCCAGTGGACTTCACATTGGTGGCCAAAGCTGCCACAGCACAGCCACCTCTGTGCAACCCAAGCTTCTCCCCCAGAGGCTCCCGTCCCCACACAACAGTGAGACTTGCCTCACCAAGGAATCAGAAGCAGCGGAAGATGGTGTGCACAGATGGCCTGCGCTGACCAGCCCACCCACAGCCACCTGCCCACTGCTGCCATCCCCACCGGCCCCTGCGTGTTATGTCAGGTGGGCAGAGCTGCAGCTGACAATCCTTCTGCCTCTGTCCAAAGCCTGCTCCTCCACACCTTTTCCGTCTTTGCTAAGGACAACACCAGGCTTCTGATTGCTCGGCTTAAAAACCTCAGGGTCGGGCCGGTAAGATGGCTCAGCGGTATAAGCGCCTGCCTGGCAAGTGCAAGATCCTGAGTTAGACTCCCGGTACCCACATAAAAAAAAAAAAAAAAAAACCTCAGGGTCATCCCCAAGTCCTCACTTCCCCCCAAACCCCACATCCTGGAAATCCTGCCAGTTGTACTTCAAAATGCATCCAGAATTTGGCCACTTCTCCTGACCTGCCCAGCTAGCACCTTCTGCTCCTGCCCGGGTTGCAGCAGAGTCTTCCTGTCTCCACGGTCTTTTCCTGCCATCCTCACAGGGCTTCTGTCTCCCTCGGGGTGAAGCCACACCTTCGGGGACACTCACAGCCAGAATCTGGCTCCAGTTCACTGATATTTTCCCACCGCGATGCCACTGAGCTCTCTGAGTCAGCCTGTGTGTGACCCTTGCTGTGTCTCGCCTGCCCAAGGACTCTGCACCTGCTCTTCCCTCTGCCCAGAGCATTCCCTCCATGGGCACCTCAAGGCCAACACCTTCACCTCTTTTAAGTCTTTGCTCAAAGTCAACGACTCATTGGGGTTATCCTCGTCACCCTATTTAAAACTACAATTGGCACACCTAGTTCACTTATGCTGTTACACTTCATCTTTGTTGCTTAGTCACCTTCTATCACATGTTATAAACTGCCAAATAGATGATGGTTATTGTTTAATTTCTCTCCATTCCCCAAGATTGTATGCTCTGGGAGCAGGAATCCCGAGCGCCCTGCTCATAGAAGGGGCCTCAAAACATCTGCTTTAGTAAGGACCTGAGGGAACACTCATTATCACCTATGCATTTACAAAAAGTCTGTTCAGGGGAGAAACACGTTAGCAGGTGTGGTGATCACTTGAGGGGTTCAGTCCCATACAAAGGACTTGGAAATGTGGGTGCTACCCACTGGACTCCAGGCACCTATCAGCAAGAATCCGACTAGAAAAGGAAAGAGGGTGATTAAGGGCGGGTAGGGCTGGGTTGATAGATAACTCTGCACCGGCCATGGAGACAGGGTATGGTATACTCGGAACATTTGAAAAGAAAGATTTTTAAAAAATAACTCCTCTAAGTGACTGAGCAGAAACATATTAAATCTAAAGGCCATTTCTATGTAAAATTATGTGACATTATGTTGGCAATGGATCTTTAAAAGTGATATCTATTACAAATAACAGGCTTAATAGGCAAATATGACCTGCCTAATCTGCCCAAAGAAGAGTTTTATGCTTCCTATTCCCAGAGATCACACGCTTCTTTAGGAGACACTGAAAGTCCCCAGAGATCCCCTGCATGGCGAGATGGGCTGGCCCCGCATCCTTTCTGCCCCAGTTTAATTCATTCCATAAGAAGTCATTTCATAACTGAGGCCTCCACCATCGCTCCAAGGTCAGTATTAACACAGAAGGGCAGCAAGATGAGTTAGGCTGAGTTTCAGGGAAGTAATTTGGTAATTTTTATCAAGAGCATGTGCACTAACCCCCAATACCACTTCCACAGACTCTCACAGAGATGTGGGAAAGGCGCTTACACAAAGACATTCACCAAGGAGTCTTCTTGTCTCTTTTTTGAGGCGGGGGTCTCACTATAAAGTCAAGGCTGCCCTTGAGTTCCCTATGTAGCCCAAGCTGGCCTCGAATTTGAAAACTGAAGCAGTGGTATCATCAGTTTTCATATTGGTGGACTATTACATGATGATAAAAAATGTTGCTTAGGAAGAGCTGTTTTCATAAAGACAAGAAATGTGTTTGATATATTAAACCAAAATTAGAAGGCAAAACTTTATTTAAAGTATGAGCTCAATTAAGAAAAGCAAGAAAGCAAGTTTCAGAAAGCAAGTTTGGAAAGAAAAATGTGATGGTGTTAGCACAGGAGAATTGTGGGTGAGTTTTCTGCATCGTTACACGCTGGATTTTCCAAATTTACTACAATGAGCAGAGTCTGATAAATTTAATTAAAATTTATTTTAAAAAATGAAGAAGCAGGAAGAATGATTCTACTTTTCAGATGTGGGATCCCAAAGTATAGAAGAAACCAAGGCAGCCACCAACTCCTTACATGGATGACAACGCAGTTTCCAGTGGGGCCAGGTATAAAGGACGCGGAGCTCAGGCCTGAGAGCTGCCCCTGTCCTCCCCAGACATGCGGCGGGAATAGGAGCAGGGTCTGGGAGGGGGCCACAGCCCAGGGTCACACTATCGGGAACCACAGAGCCCGGAATGATCCACTACACCCTCAGTTACAGAGACAATCGCATGCCAGGAAAGGAGCTGGGTCTGCAGTCCGCAGGCTGGAGGTGACCTCTGCTTTGCCACCTTCCAATCTTGGCACCTCCAACCACTTCCTCGCAGCTCTCTGCACCCCCACATCACCTCAGGAAAATGAAGACGGTGACAGAGCCCTGCTCAGAACCCTCCTTGCACATAGCAAGTCTCAGTCTACGTTAGCTTTTCTTTCGTCACCAACATCACAGCTGAGGGAGCGGAGGAGACACGCTCCATCACCAATGTTACCTTTTCTCCAAGGTCAGCTTCACTGGGGCATTCGCCTGTCCTGGCTATAGATCCTGTAAAAGAAATGCGAGCACTGTCAGAATCAAAGTGGAGTTGCTTACGTCAGCCCTAACGAGGACAACAAAAGTAGATGAGCCAGGTGGTTATGACAGAGGGTCTGATTATGCAGCATCACAGTCACCTGTTAGTAACTGTGACAAAAGACTCTGCCATAACCATAGCTTGCACAGAGTCCACAAACAACCTATGTAAAGAAAATGCTTCCAAAGACAACGTGGTGGCACACCCCTGTAATCCCAGCACGTAGAGGCCAGGGCAGAATAATCACGAGTTCAAGGCCAGTCTGGCCTACATAGTGAGACCCTGTCTCAAAGAACCAAATAAAAAAGTTCTTCTACAAGGACATCTGCCCAGCAACCTCGGATGTGTTGTTAATCACTATGGCCAAGGATTATTGTTTCAAAACATCTGATGCAATCCGCCTCACTTTTGTCTTTTAAAACTTCCCCTTGCTCAATCTTTTTGACTGAGTCCTTCATTTACTGTGGCATGTACATTCCCATTGCGTGCTCTGCTTCACTCAGATGTCCTTACTCTTTGGAGAATCTCTTTTGTTCTTGCTGCTGCTGCTGTCTTACACTGGCAATTCCAAATGCAGTCTACAGGCTGGGCTGAGCCAGTGATCCCAGAGCTACCTGGGAACGCTCTAAGAGAGCGTCCCATCTGCTCACCCACGGCCCCCAGTCTGTAGGTGTCGAAGCCCCCGGGAATCTGCATGATGATAGCACTCCCGGATGACCCCAACTCACATCCTGCCTTGCCTCTCTTACTCTAGTCAAGCTGTTCTATCAAAATACCATATTCTTAACAATTTTGGGGGCTGGAAAACCAAGGTGCCAGCAGGTTTAGGGTCTGGTATGTCTGTTTCCTGGTTCAGAGCACCTTCTAGCTGTGATGGCAGAAGGGTAGGCAGCTCTCTGGCACCTCTTTATTGGGGCATGAATCCCGCTCCTGAGGGCTCCGTCTTCAACACCTAATCACCTCCTTACACCATTACATTGTCAGGGGCGGGCACCAACTTTCCACCCATAGCAAAGGCCCCTGACTTCCAGTGCGCCTGCCCTTCCTGGGACGCACACCCACCCGGCAATGAGTTAAGAACTGTGTGCCCGTGAGAAGCTATGGTTTCCACTGGAGCTCCCCTCTCCTCCTCCCTGCAATGCCCACCAGTCTGAGTCAAGAGTCCTCCCTCCTCTTTCTCACTCAGAGAGAAGCAAACCGCCAGCTGTCAGCAAGTGCTAGGACTCACCGTGTCCCACACTGAACATGGGAAAACAAACCCGCAGCCCTGCCTTCTCCGAGATGGGTGCAGCCTCTGTGCCTGCGCCACTTGAACGTAACCCTCCAATCAGTCACCTTAAATAGACACATGGGATCCCCAGCCCCAAGAGCCCCACCCTCATTCTGCACCACCTCCCTCCTTTAGCCGGGGTCCCTGGGACACTCCAAACTGCTCACAGAGTGATCCCCCACAGGAGCGGCTGAGGTCACCCCACTGGATAAGCACCAGGCTCAGCCTTTTATGAAGCTGCCTGGGTTGTCCATGTGCCACACGACTCAATTAAACTCTGCATTTGCCATTCTACCGAGAAGGTTAGAAGGTTAGCCTTCCTGTCTGAAAGCTTAAAAAGTCCCTTGTCCCAGGAGATTTCCAGTCATTGAAAGCCTTTGTACTCAGAAGATCATGCAAAAGTCACTCAGTATCTCACCCTACACTTACGTTAAGCCAGAGTCAGTCTGGGGCACAGCGGCCACGGGCCAGCAGGGAGGGGACCCTGAGTGAGCGCTCCCATAGTGGACAGTGTGCACGGAAGCACACGAGGGCTGCAGGTGCACAGAGGTGAGACGGCAGCTCAAGGATGTAGGGAAGAGGCGGACAGTCCAGGGCCACCTTATGCCAAGGTGCAGAAGCAAGGAGTAACAGCCACCTTGCGCAGTGGTGTAGAAGCAAGAGGGGAAGAAAAAGCAGGTGTTTGAAAGGCTGCGACACAAAACCTTGATCATCCTTTGTCCCCCAATTGCTAGGAGTACAGTCCCTTGAGGACCGCCCGTGAAACAGATCAGCTGACCAATGGACACAATAACATCAAGGACAGGTGGGCCTGTCCCCCCACCCCACCTCAGCCACTTCCCAACCCAGCACTCCCTGCCGGCCAGCTGCCTCAGTGCAGCCCAGCCAGGCCTCGGCCACAGGGTGCCCTCCTGCTCACCCCAGGGGCGCCACCCCAGCACCGCCTAAGCAAACCCAGAAGCAGACTTGCAGCAGACCCAAGTCACCAGGCAGTTCCTGATGAACATTCCTGAACAGTGGTCTTTGGACTTCTGGAACCAGCACGGAGACTCCTGAGCCGTGACTGACCTCGGGCTTGGGCTGAGAAACAAAGTGTAAGTTGTTCTTTGTACCTCGTTTCCTGATGCCCTGATCATACTCCATGTTCCCCAGAATGAATAACCTCCATCTCTGATTCCAAGACTGCCATCCCGAGAGAGGGCGGATGCTCTGAGGTCGGCCCCAGGCAGCCGGGCCCAGCAAGGAGAGTCACCTGTCCCCAGTCACAAGAAGGAAGACGCATTGACAACCAGTCTGTTTGAATTTCAGCTTGCATTCTTTCCACTCTGCTGTCTCAACACTGGATGCATTTTGAAAATTACACAGCCCTTTGTGGCAGGCTGAAGAGTCCACCAAAGATGCCATGCAGCCATTCCTTGAACCTGTCAATGTTACCTTGCACAGATGTCTTAGTTTGTTTTCTGTTGCTGAGTCAGAGTAATTTGTAAATGAAAGAGGTTTACTTTGGCTTACAATTCTGAGGTCTGAGAGCATGGCAAGGACTTCGTGTATCCTCCCCTCTTGGCAGAAGGTGGAAGGGTAGCAGGCATGTGCAGTAGAAGCAAACAGGAGGGCAACCGTGCTTTTTAACAACCCACCGCCATGATAACTGATCCATTCCTGGCCCACTTCCCAGGTTGGGAATTGTGTTCCAACATGAGTTTTGGTGGGCACAAACCATTTCCAGACCATAGCAATGGCAAGAGACTTCACAGATGGGGTTAAATGAAGGCTTTTGAGGTGGAAGCCTTACCCTGCACTACTTGGGTAGGTCCTAAATGTTATCACAAGGGTCCTTGCAGGAAGAAGTGCTGTGGTGACAAAAGTAGACTAGAACACTGAGGTCAGGAGCCAAGGAACGCCAGCAGCATGTGGAAGAACTGGAAGAGACAGCTTGTCCCCTCCAGTCACCCAGGAAGAAGCCGTACTCCTGTGGACAAGGCCCGCATACCCCAACATCGCTATGCCAGCCACTGCCTCACCAGGGGTGCTTCCTAGCAGCTCCATGCACACAGGGCTACCCAGACAAGAAAGGACACCCCAGGGAGCAGACACGGCTCAGGAAGAGTGGGTAGGGGACACCAGAACTGGACACAAGACCAGGAACAAGTCCCCTGTGCAAATTAGGTGAGCCAGAATGAGGCTGTGCTCATGCACAGCTAGCAGCCTGGCCCTGTGAGGGGCCCCTGGAGGCTGCAGCAGGGGACAGGAGGGCCGCCAGACCGGTGAGGCAGGGAGAGCCCCACACACTTCCCAAGTAGCTGCCTCAGGAGGCATCTGTCTGCCTGGACAGAAGTGCTCAAAGTTAAAATACCAGGCACGACTGCAGGGTAAGTGAGGGCTGGCTGCTTCCATTTTATTTTTTGGTTTTGTTTGTTTGAGGATCTTGCTAAGTTGCCAAGCAGGCTTTAAATGTGCAGTCCTCTTGCCACAGCCTTCTAAGCAGCAGTAGCTGGAACTACAGGCCTGCACCACTGCACCCAGGCCATGACAGCTGTCTTAACCATGAAACTTGGTGGTTGGTGGGTAGCTCTTGCCTGCCCCTCAGAGTGGAAGCCAAAGAGGGCACTGGGAGGCCTTGTCCACACTGTACTGCAGCAACTTGAAGGAAGAAAAGAGACGGCAAGTGTCCAGCACATGGGTTGCCCCCCCCTACCTGGTAAGCCCACTCCCAAAGTACTGGTGATCTGGAACTCTTCCTGCAGGCCGGTGGAGGAGGAATAAAATCCTGCAGGTGCTCCTGGGTCAGGTCCCAAGCTGTGCTCCTATGTCCACTGCCCAGACGTTGGGAGCTGGGCTGCATTCACAAGACACCTGGGGTCCTGAGAGCCCTGTCCAGGGGCACAGACTCAGCAAAGGGCACACTTCTCCCACATGGAGGAGCCTGAAGCCTTTTGACATTTGTGTGTACATGGTTGTGACAGTGTCCATGTCCCTGTCTGCTAGGAGGAAGATCTGGGAATATAAACCACATCCGCTGACCAGAAACTCCACAGTCATCAGCCAGAACCAAGTAGCAATGTGTAAAGAAGTCACAGTTAACAGATGTGGAAAGGCAGCAGTTTGTACCAAAAACACCAGGTTCCACTCCACGACAGAGAGTGTGAGCATGGAGCTTTATCAACAACATGGACCATGGACATGAGGAGGAGGAGGAGGAGGATGGGGGACGGAGGAGGATGGGGGATGGAGGAGGATGAGGAAGAGGAAGAAGAGGAGGATGGAGGAGGAAGAAGAGGAGGATGGGGAGGATGGAGGAGGGTGGAGGAGGAGGAAGAAAAAGAGGAGGAGGGTGAAGGAGGAGGAAGAGGAGGAGGAGGAGGAGGTCCACACAACATCGCAGATCTGCACACTTCCTTCCTCAGCCCCTCCACCTCCTTTCCCTAAAGGAAGCAGGGGCAGCGGACACCCTGGAAACTGATTTCTTGTCTACCTTCAAGAGGCGATTCTTCTCCCAGCAAAGAGCCAGCCAGCGTGCTGAGCTTTTGTCCGCAGGGAGTTTTTCTGTGGATTTATTAGGAGTGAGGAAATGCTGACAATGCAGTCTTGCTGTCCCCAGCAGGCAGCACAGTCCCACCACCATTTGACAACTTTCTGCGTGTGACGGGGGGGCAGGGAAGGAGGTGGGCACCAGCCCAGAACAGGGGGCCAGGCCCCACAGAGCCCAGACCCGCGGCGGGGAGCTTGGCTGGGTGCACACCCTGGCGCCGGCAGTGGTCCCTGAGCTTCTCACCAAGGCCTCGCCAGGCCAGGAGACGGGACTGGCTGGAGGCCCTGGGATGCACAGAAGAGCCCCAGGCTGTCCACGGGGCACCCCGTCCCCTAGGCCAGGCTGGTCTGAGAGTCCCTCCAGCCTCCTTCCTGCAGCGTATTTTCTCATTTTTCCCGAAAAGCATGATTCCACACAGAAGAAAAGACAAATTTCCCCAGAGGATCCCAGCTTTCCTGAATTCCCTCCTGATCATATTTTCCCAATCACCCAGCTTCCACATGTTTGATGTCTCTTTTAAAATGAACAGTAATAATCTCCACCATGTGTACAGCAGATCCCGAGCGAACCCTAGGCCACCCCTTATGAGAGCAGCCCTTTGGAGGAAGTGTCACCACTGAAGAATTAAGTCTGGAGAGACTGGACGACCGCTCAAGTCACACAGCTAGGAAAGCAGAACAAGGTCAGAGAGCCCAGAGCCCACTTTTAGGGACTTATTAGAGCACTTGCACATTCATACCCTCGTGTGAGGGGAGCAGGGCAAGTACTACCTCTTCTAATAGATGTGGAGACTGAGACCGAGGGTTGCAGCCTGGTGGAGACAAAGCCACTTACAATCCAGACATCGCATCTTCTGGTCCAGGCAACCCAACCTAGAAAGCAAGAAGAAAAGATGAAAGATTCGTGGAAGCATCGGGAGGTCCTGACTGGATCAAGCCTGGGGCAAAAGAGAAGCCACTGAGGAGGACTGAGGACACCAGGGGCCTGCGCCTGCTCAGAGGAAGGCAGGGAGGCAGCAGGGCTGGGCTTGGGGGTCCCACGTTGCTGGGGGACCGGGGCCAGAGGACAGGCTGAGGCTGGGCAGCTGCCACTCAGGCAGCCAGATGGTCCTGCCTTCCTTCCCAGACACACTGTGGGTGTCATCCAGGCTCGTCCAGAGTGGCTCCACTGGAAGGGCAGGGAAAGGCAGAGCAAGGCAGCGACTGGGATGCTGTCCTGTGTGTACACACGTGTGTGTGTGCGAGCCCACATGTGTGCTTGCATGTGGTCATCTGTGTTTTTGTGTGTGTGTGCATGCCCACATGTATGTGTACAAGTGAGAGTGTGCGTATTTTTGTGGGTGCGTAGTGCATGCATGTGTATCTGCACCTCGCCTCAGGCTGTGAGGCAGGAGAGGTGCAAGCAGGCGGGAGTTCCACCCAGCACAAGCACCCGGACATGCACCAGGCAGCAACCCTGCTCGACATTTCAGTGCCTCTGGTAGACGGGAATCTCCCCGGCTGGGTTCTGCACGTGGATTTTGATACTAAGTAATATTTCCAGCAGAAGTCTTGTAAATTGATTTGTAGGAGAGGCAGGTGATGGGGAAAAATGGGGAGCAGCCAACATTGAATTCAATACCAAATAATCTAATATGCTCAATTTCATTTTCTTGTCCTACCTTTGATGCTTGCAAGCAAATCACTGGCGCTTTAGTATGCACATATATCTCAATGCAAAATGGTGGAGCGGCAATAAATAAGTGCATTATCCAGATAAATGGCTGCCAGTAGGGGCCAAACTGTGGAGGATGGCCTGTACTCCTCCGCTGATTTACAAGCAGGAAATTCACTTATTCTCCCCTGACCCTTTGCTGGCATCAGCCCTCATAATTCAGGAAAAGGGACGAAGGGTAGGGGAGGCCAGGATGGTAGGAGGAGGAAGAATCAAGGGGCATCAGGCCTGGGGGACCAAAGAATGTCGCTCATCAGGCAATAATGATGTCTCAGTCTCAGCCCCTAAGCTGCCAGTGTCTCAGTCTGTCTCTGCTCTGATACTTTAAATGTCCAGTCGGTGCTAACCAGCAAATGTGCCCAGTCCGCACCCTGGACTTGTACTGTGAAGCATCTTGCCCTATGGCCCTCCTCAAGCTCTCGCTTTTGAGTCCCCAAGGCCACATACCCCTCACAGGGTCTGCTGGGACAATCTGCCAACCTTTCAGCCTCTCCTCGCACTCATCTAACCCATCCTGCTAGAGCTGCGAAGACACGGTCTCAGAGCGAGACCCACGCCATGGCACTCCCTGCTGGACTCCTCACGGTATTTTTTTTTTCATTTTCTCTGAACTCCAAAACTCTCCACTATGAGTCCCTCTGTTTCCTTTATTGTTCCCACTTACACACATGTCTGCCCATAAATAAACTATGAGTCAGAACACTTCAAAGGTAGAAGCTGTGTCTAATTTACTAGCTCTCTGGCACAGAGTACAATGTCTGGGATGCTGGATAGAAGGACGGTTGGATGGACAGGTGGGTGGACGGGTAAGTGGGTGGATGGATGGATGGATGGATGGGTGGGTGGGTGGATGGATGGGTGGATGGGTGGGTGGATGGATGGTGGATGGGTGGGTGGGTGGATGGATGGATGGTGGATGGATGGGTGGGTGGATGGATGGGTGGATGGGTGAGTGGATGGGTGGATGGATGGGTGGATGGTGGATGGGTGGGTGAGTGGATGGATGGATTGATGGGTGGATGGGTAGATGGATGGGTGGATGGATGGATGGATGGATGGGTGGATGGATGGGTGGGTGGGTAGATGGATGGGTGGATGGATGGGTGGATGGGTGGATGGATGGTGGATGGGTGGGTGGATATGTTAATGAATGGATGAAGAGACGGTTGGTTGAGCAGATGGACGGGTAGATGGATGAATAATGGCTGGGTAAATGGAAGAATGGGAGAATGAACGGTTGAGTGGGGAGACAGATGGGCAGTTGGGGGAATGGATGAGTAAATGGGTAGACTGACTGATGAGTAGGTGGGAGGCATGAATGGGCTGGTGGGAAAGTGAGTGGATCAGTATGAAGAGGATCAGTATGAAGAAGGATCCACACTGGGCTTTCAGGATTAAATTTCCCGAGACCCCGGGAAAACAGTCTGCACCTGAAGTAACTAGCAGGCTTGATTATTACAATACACCACGAACCTCTGGGAAAGCTTAGCTTCCACATCATCCTGTCTGTGCCTGAGTCCTGTGAAAAATCGTGGCTCATCCTTCAAGCAGGTATAGACCCCTGACCGTGCCTTCAAGGCCCTGCCAGCACTCCATGGCATTTTGGAACCCTCTCTTTCGGCATAGCAACTCTCCCCCAGCTCTACGCCTTCTGCATGGCTCAGGTGTGACTGCCATGACGTAGGCCACTGCTTATGAGGAGCAGGCGTAGCCACAAACAGATACCTGCGGCGGCAGTTTAGAAAATTCATCTGGATCAAGTGAGGCTCCTCCCTCAAGCAGGGGGAACGGGGACCCACTCTGTGTCCATCTCACTGCAGTCGTCCCCCTGCAGTCCCACGTTCCCAGTTCTCCACAGTGACACAATTAGAAATGTTGCCACCCTTTCCCCAGGGCTCACAGCGCACTTTGCGGCCTCTGCCTGAAACCCCTCCCCTTGCTTCCTCCTGCTTTGGTTGCTGCACTCGGCCCCTCCCTGTGGCTCTGCCTCTTGGGGACCTGGCTCAAGACAGTGTCCATATGCAGATAATGAGAATTTAGAGGGGGAAAAGACCATTAAACACAAGATGAAGGAAACTGAATGAATGAATGAAAATGAATGAATGAGTGAATGAGAAACACCCTCCACTGAACTGGGGATTTTAAGAATGAAAGATCTATTGAGTACCCAGAAAATTGAGTGCAGACAGACCTGCCCCAAATCACCTCACTGTGCTGGGTTCAGAGAGGAATAAGTTGGTCACATACATTGGATTAACATAACAACTTTGGCCTTTTCAGAATCACACAGGAAGCTGGAATAAAGTAAGCAACACCTTTTAAAGAATAATTATCTCCTATCAGAGTTGCACACGCAAGCACATATTTATCAACTGTGGAATGAGATCATTTCAGGGAAGTTAGCATTCAGAGCACTGCCTTTGCAGGAGGACGCTGGGGCCTATGCACTGGTGTGAGGAAATAGGCCCAGAAGCCCCAGAGAGAATGGAAGGCCCTTGGCACTGGGGCAGTGACAGAAACGTGTGAGTTGGGCTCCTTTGTGGGTGGCCCATCTGCAAAAGCTCTTTGGAGCTGCTCTGGGTGGAGAGAGCAGTGCCAGAGGGCTGGGGCCAAACCAACCCAGGACCGCCTGGTCAGCACCAGAGGCTGGGAGAGGGTAGCAGAGGCTGGCTTCTGGACAGGGCCTTACCCTCCTCCTCCCACCCCTCAGGACCCTGCTATCTCTATTCCACAGATGAGAAAACAGAGGTCCGGGAAGCCACAAGATTTGGCATAGGTCATGCTGAGCAGGAACACAGGTTTTGGCCCTAAAGCCAGGAACCGCCCCACTGCTGGCTGCAGTCTCCTAGAGCAGCCTTCAGTAAACACACTGCAAAGCCAGCTGCAGAAGTTTGCAGAAGCCCGTTAGATAAAGCAAATCAGCACTCAGCGTCGCTTGGGAATGTAACTGTGCAGACCCTTCCTGGCAGGATAAACCCCAGAAAAGCGGCTACATTGATGTGGGGTGACAAGGGTGCTACTTGATGCAACCTGTGTTTTCTGTTCCAAGCTGGGTGCTATAGACAAGGACACTGTGGGTGAGGGGGGTGCTGAGGCTCAAACCCAGGCTGCATTCCCAGGATCCACCACTAAGCTGCACCCCCAGCCCCAACCTTCCTCCCTCAATGCCTGCTTCTCATGCCTGAACTGTTTGTGGGTTGGCAGAGAAAGGCTGCCTGCGGGCCACCAGACGCAGGGGCCACAGCAGCTCCTGGAGTTTGCAACTTCCCAATGACACCCCCCCGCCCAGCATCGCAGCCAGAAACCAGGAAAGCAGGAGAATGGAAGGGCCTGGGAGTGCAGTGAAGGGGCAGGTGGACTCGAAGAGTGCCAGCTGCACCCCAGACAGACTTTGCAGCCCCAAAGCACAAGCCTATGGGCCCTGAGGTTGCTGGTACTGTACGGATGCTGACTGGTTGTGTGTCTGGTATGGGAGGCGCTCCCTGCCCTTTGCAGATCGGGACCTCAGTGCAACGCCATTTTCTCCTGGTTGGGTTCAGTAGATCCGAAATTCAAGGCCAACACACTCTGCTATCCAATCTACGCACTATCTGGCTTGGAGCGGGACACAAGAGGGGACCCTGCATTGGCCACTTTGCTCAGTGACTGTCTTCAGGACCCCAGAAATTTTCTTTTCTTTCTGAGTGAGCACACAGCTTTTACAAACTTTATTCTCACTTATCACTTGTTATCTTTGTGAGTCACATGCACTATTTTACTCAGATAACACCCCTTTTTACCCAAAACATAGAGGGGTGAAGTTACTTGCCCAAGGTCATAAGTTACAGGACCACAACTTGAACATAGCAGGGGTCACCCCAAAGCCTGGTGGTTAGATACCACATCCTCAGTCCCCAAGTGCCTGGGGTGCTGTGACCTCAGGTGACCCTGCCCATGGAATATGGCCAGAGCCATATTCTCCTCGGCACAATAGAGATTAGGCTCAAGACTAACCCCCAGAGAGACGCCAGGCCCTCAGCAGCAAGGCTTTCTGTGCAGCACCCTGGCATTTTGACGGATGAAAAAACATTTCAAGTTTTCCTGTAAAAATGTCTGTCGTGGAAAGATAAGGAAATTCTGGCACACGCAGCGGCAACTTCTTAACTAGTTCATGCAAGAACAGCATGCTTATTTTTAGCCTTGGGGCTGAGTACAGCGTGGCCCTAATCAGCAGCTAGGGTGATGGTGGCCAGACCCAAAAGGCAGCAAAGACAAGGATAGACAAGCATCTGCCAAGGGATGTGGACACAGGGACCCCTCTGACCTCTGGGGACAACGAGCAACCTCCCAGTGATGAGAGGGGCACACAGCAGCCTCGAGGGGTGCTTAGGAGGGCAGATTGTGACACTCTGTGTCCCCAGCACAGTGCCTTCCCTGTGACCTCAGGCAGGCCCCTCTCCAGGCAGCGGGGGCAGGGAGGAGATGAGCTCAGCCCGTGGAGGTTCCAGCTGGGGAAGGACTGTCCTTTCAGTGAGCATGATGGAAAAGAGTCATGGCCTCAGTCATCCTCTCCTTCATTCCCTTGTGGGGACCTTCATCAGAGCTCTGCCCGGGCCCTAGCAACATGGCAGTGTGTTCAAGGCCCCCGTATTCACACGAGTGCAGGCCCCACAAATTCCCCGCAGAGGCTGCCTCCAGGGCTCCCGGGCTGGAAGGGGAACAGCTCATGCTCAGTAAGCAGGGGCAGTGAAGACAAAGGTCAGCTTTCCCCACCTGCATGCCCCTCAGGGCTGGCTCAGCCCCATCATTCTACACCCACAAAACTGAGAGTTCCATTGCCCTGTCTGACTGCCTCAAGCTCCGTATGCCGCTCTCCCCACTCCTGGACAGCCCACATGTATCTCCCCCTCCTTCACCAGAATCATTAACCATGGGCCCTGCTCCACACCCAGCCTGGGCATCTCAAGGGTGAATGAGGAAGGGTCACCTGGAGTGCCCAGGGCAGCACAGGGTGGACTGCAGATTCCCAGTGGGCTCCAGACTGGTCCTCCTGGGCAGCACAAGAATGAAGAGACTAGGTATTTGTGGGATTTGTTGATGGCCCTGGGTGGCCTCCTATCAGGTTCTAGCACCAACATCCCACGCTTTCTAACTCCTAAGACAAGTGGCCTCAGTTTCTCGGGTGAACGACTTTTCCTTGGGGACCTTCACCCTCTCCTCTCACTTCCAGGCCTGCTCTACTGGAGAGAACCTCTGGCCCCTTAGCTCAGCCTGCAGACACCTTTTCTCCATTTCCAGGGCTGAGAAATCCAGGATTTCTCCTGTCCTTTGTCAGCCACATTTGTTGGCATCCTGGGCGGCCCTGGCCCTGCAAACCAAGTGGGTCTGTGTGCATCCCCATCTGACACTGTCCCCCTAGCAGCCACTGCCAGGGACAGAGCTTACAGGAGGAAGGAGGCAGGGGCACCTTGGAGCTCTCCATGCTGTGCTGGCAGAGGGACCATGGGATGACGCTGCCTGCCACCCTTTCTAGGCATCCCTGTTCTTCCGAGATGGATGAGAGAAGAGGTATTGAGAGATTTGGGGAGATAGTGCACAGTGCACTCTGAGCACAGTGCCTGCTCACAGCAGGGCTTCCTGAACAGAGGCTGTCTCCCCTTAAACCAGTTCTAAACCGAGGACAGGCTGGTTTGCCAGGAAGGTCAGCTTGTTTGCTGGAGATCAGTGATTTGAGGAACCTCTCTAGAAAGTAGTTTCCTTGTGTGTGTGGAGTAGGTTGTGGGGGACACTCAGTCACTCCTATAGTCTCTGGATGACCCGGTTCAGTTTGGAATGGTGGTGAAAATTTCAGGAGACAGGAGCCTCCTCCAGGGCCAGCACAGCCCTTCTTTATGATTCTTGGAAATCCTTCTCTGAGAAATTGCAAAATTCATTTACCCTTGGGGAGCCCTTGGCAGTCCCGGGTCACATTTCAGTGCAAGAGCCCATAATCCAGCTGGAAACTACGGCTCACCCTGAGTGAGACCATGGCAAGGAGAACAGGGAAGTGGACTTGAGACACAATTCCTGATCAGCGCAATTCCAGGGAGCAGCAACTCCGGTGCCTGCCAGGGAAGACAGTAAATTAATTGCACACTGATGTAGGAGAGGTTGCACCCCTGAATCTCGCTGCAACCCATGTGTGTAAAGCATAATTGCGTCGTACTCTCAAGAGAGCTGCGGCAGGGGTTTGATGACACTGCAGAGTGGCTGTAAACATCCAACACGCTCCCTCACGCCCTCAGGACCCTGCAGAAGATGGTCTTCCTGCAGCGAGGGGATGTCCTAGCTCTGTGCAAGCAAGAGCTCAACAAAATGTAGCAACGTAGCTGACTCTTCCCACATAGACAACCTGAGCCCGCCGCCCTTGCCCTGCTGCTGTTCTGGGGCCCCACCCGTTAGTCCGCCCATCCCCGAAGGCCTGGTCAGTTTCCTCGGCCTTTTATTAAAGAGCTGTTCGAAATGAGAGGTTGTGGTTCTTCCTACCCATTCCATGAACAGTGTTAGCTATTAATGTTTTCTGCGAAGGACTGCCGAGTGTTCAAGCCCCGCTTGGGCAACTTAACAAGACCTGGTCTCAAAGTAAACAAAAAGGGCTAGGACGTAGCTTGGTGATAGGGCGCATGTGCACGGTGTGCAGGAGGCCTGCGGTCAGCCCCAGTCACTGCTGCCCCTGCACATCAACATCACAGGGCGAAAACGGTAGTAGTAGGGGAAGTGTGGCAGGGTGAAAATAAGTTTAAGATTCATAACTCAAATAAATAAATTAAAACTAAAAGAAATAAATGTTTTCCTTTGAGATTTCCAGGAATAGGCACTTGGGAGGCTGCTTTAAGCTTTCAGATGTTTTTGTTTGTCTGTGTTTGTTTTTGTTTTTGTTTTTTGCAGCACTGGGGATTGAACCCAAGGCCTTCACAATGAGCTACATCCCCACCCTTTTTTATTTTTTTCTGTTTTGAGACAGGGTTTCACTAAGTTACTAAGTTTCCCAGGCCAGGTTTTAACTTGCTGTCCTCCTGCCTCAGCCTCCCCACAGCGCAAGATTTCAGTTTTAAAGAATGAGCCAGCTGAGACTCAGAGATGTCATGGAACTTTTCAGTTCAGTGAGTGCTCTGCAAGGCACCTACCATCACAAGCACTAAGTAAAATCACACAATTCCTGTCTCATAGAGATGCATCCTGGAAGGGAGGACACATAAAATAAACGATGGGCATTAGTGTGGTGGGAAGAGACAGTACGTGACAAGTGTGAGCAGAAGGGAGCCTGGGTTGGGCGGAGACAGAGAGTGGGCTCCAATGTCACACAGAGCCAGAGCAAGCCTCCGCAACAAGGCGACTGGAAGCAAAGGTTTGCAGGCAGTAGGGAGCTGGCCCGGCGGCTGTGGTGGGGAACAGCCCTGCAAAGGACCTGGACAGGGCCCCCCTGTCCAGCAGAGGAGTCGGCCTGTGAAACCCCTGATGCAGGACGTGCTTTGAGTCTCAGGGAGAGGGAGAGGCCGGCGTGGCTGGAGCGAAGTGCGCGCGGAGAGGGAGGTGACTGAGCTACAGAGGCCGTGCTGCTTAGGCTCACTGTGGAAACTTGAGCTCCTCCTCGGAAACCAGAGGCACGAGAGGCTGCAGCAGGGCAACGACACGATCAGAACTTTATTTTTAAATAGCCCCTGACTGCGGTGTGTGGAGACGAGACTGGTCAGGTGGAGCCCTCCTGGAGGCGTCTACACAGCCAAGTGAGAGGTGGTGGCGGCTCCTGCCAGGGCGCTGTGGTCTATTTAGAATATGAAGAACTCAAAAATTAGACCACCCCAAAATAAAAGACCCAATCCAAACACGGACAGCTGAAATGAGCAGACACTTGTCTCGTCCCCAGCTCTACCCCCACCCCCTCTCAGCCCAAAGTCTCTCGTGTGCAGAAGGTAACGGGCTACGGCACTGCAGTCCTGGATTCATCCACTGGCGAGGTCACAGGGGAGCGCGCGGTTAGGGGCGGGGCCTGGCTGGAGGCGGTCACTGGGATGTGACTTGAAAGGGTGCGTTCTTGTCCCCAGCTCCTCTTCTTTCTCGACTTCCTGTCTGCCATGGGGTGAGCAGCTGTCCCCTGCCATGCCCTGCTACTGTGCTTTCCCGCCTTGGAAGCAGCCAACCACAGAATGAATGCTCAGGACGCTGCGAGCGAAATCACCTCTTCTCCTTTAAATCGTGGGTGCCAGCGATGGGAAAGTGACTGATCCCCAGGACCGCTGCCCTGGAGGAAAGTGGTCACATTTGGGACATATTTTGCCTGGAGAGCCGCAAGACGTCCTCAGTCGGGAGTGGACTGCACTGGAGTGAATGAGTCCACCGCGACCCCAAGGACGCTTACACGGGAGACTGGGAGGATGGGGAGGACTTGGTGAGGATGTAAGTGAGGCAAGTTCGGGGGGCGAGGATATCAAGTTCAAGTCCCAGATGAGCCCAAGATGCTCTCCAAATGGGTCGTGAAGTCCGCCACAGCCCAGATCTCCACGTGTACTCGAGGTGGGGCTGGGAGAGGGATTTCGATTTCTCTGATCCTTCTGCCCAACCATCATCCCATAATGTTTTTCTCTCTTCCAGCAGTTTTTGGAACTAGAAATAGATGGCAACTTGTGCAGCAGATGTCGTATTTGCTCCGGATTTGAAAGCCAGAATTTCCCCGATCCCGGGGACGTTCCTTGAATGTGCTGGGCGAGGCCAGCTGCTCCCACCACGGCGCTGCACAGGCCTTTGTACCAACAGCCGTTCGCCATGCTCCGCGCTGTGCCACGAGTCACGCTCACCTCTGGCTCTCTCGTCCCAAGTTCCCATGGTGACTTGTGGCTGCGGAGCTTAGGGTGAGGTAGTGGAACACTGGAGCTCTCAGGGTCCCCTGCCTTCACTGAGGAAGTACGGAACCTCTTTTCCCACGGTTGCTATTCTGTTAGTTTCCTCTCTTTGTGAATTGCTTATACTATTGGCCCATTTTTTCTATTGGGTTGCCTGTTCCTTTTTGACCTGAAGGAATCCTTTTTTGTGTTATAAAATTTCAAATGTCTTCTCTCAGTAGCGGCTTGTGTTTTTATGTTGTTTTGATACCTTTCATTCATAGAATTTTAAATACGTATTATGGACAAATGCATTGACCTTTCCCTTTGTGATTTGTTCTTTTTCTGTTCTTTGAGAAATCCTTTATAGCAACATCATAAAAAATAGTCTCCGATACATACTTTCAAAAGTTTTATTTTCATGGTTAGATTTTTAATTTACTTTTAGTCGATGTTTGTGTGTGGTACACAGTAAGGTTCTGCTTTTATGTTTTCCCATATGGATAACTGGTTGTCTTGGGATGATTTATAGAAAAGTCTGACATCACTATTTTAAATGCTAACCCCCTCCAACTTTGTTTTCATATATGTGTGGATCTGTCTGTGGGCTTTTTATTCTGTTCCATTTTCCTGTTTGATGGTTCCTGGGCCAATATCATACTGCTTAAATAAATAGACCCTCATCATTTATTATATATTTGCTAGGGTAAATATTCCTGCTTCTCTTTTTCAAAATTCTGGTGATATTCTTAGCCTTTAGTTGTCCAGATATATTTTAGACTCATCAGTTTGTTTCATGCCATGAAATAATACTCTGTTGGATTTTAATTTGAATTATGTTGAATTTATGGCACAGTTTGGGAGAATAGATACCTTTATAAAAAATCTCATCCATGAACATCACAAAACCCTCCACTAATTTACATTCACTTACATTATTTACTTATTTACTTTAAGTGAATTGTGGTTATTTTTACTTATGTGCTTTAAGTTTTTTCAGCGATGCCTTAGAGATTTTTCTGTAGAGGTCTCAAGGCCTCTCAGCCTAAGAGCTGACAGCCCTGGAGCTCAGCAGTATCCAGAGTTCACGGCCCCACTGGACTGCCATCGGTACAAGCCATGGACAAAGTTTCTTAATTTTACACCTAGGTGTCTTATAGCTTTTGCTGTTATTGGAAGTTGTACCTTTCAAATACTTGGACCTTACATTGAATGTTGTTGGCATGAACATGTCACCATCATCATCCTCATCATCTTGTAAGCAGTGCACTTGCCAAACTCCACTTCTAACAATTTCAGACTGTTTTCAGTTTTTCAGCCTAGACCATCATAACGATCTTAAGATGATAAGATATATTTTCTTCCTTTCCAATCTTTACACTTTTTTCCATTGTACTGGCTAAGACTCCAGCACAACGATGAGGACGCAATTACAGTAGGTATTTTCGTCTTTGACTTTAAACAACTTGTGCTAATGTTAGAATAATGTTTCACTAGGTGTTTAAAAACAGCCTTTGTCAAGCTAAGAAATCTCCTTCCTGAAATATGTGAAGAGATGCTTTACACTGAGATTTTTTTTCTGTTTGTAGTGAAATTACTGGTTTTTTTTTTCCTTTCTTCAATCTTTCAATATGATGAATTATATTGATATATTTTCTAATCCCAATTTGGCTTCAAACTCTCAATCCTCCTGCCTCAGCCTCCCAAGTGCTGGGATTACAGGTGTATGCTAACATGCCCAGTTAAATCTTGCTTTTTTTGGAACAATTTGGTCATGCTTTTTAAGGTATTTATTGCTTTCTGGATTTGCTAATTATTTATGATATTGGTATCTATATTCATAAGTATGGTTGTTCTATAAGTCTCCCAGTTTGTATCCTTGACTACTTTTAATATCAAGGTTACAGCAGCCTCATTAAATGAGCTGAGGAAAATGCTCCCCATCATAAAAATAGCCTGTATAATACTAGGATCATCTGCATCTGCTCCTCACCTTACCCTGAGAACTCATCCTAAAGCCAACTGGCATCTGGGCATTCTCTCTCCCTCCCTCCCTCTGTCTCTCTCTCTAGATTTTTCAGTGCTGATTCAGTTCCTTTGATGAGTCTATTCAGCTTTCCCATTCAGTTTTTCCATTTCTTCTTCAGTTTTGGTAAGTAATATTTGTTAATAAGTTACCTAAATTGTCTAAATTTGCATGAAGTTTTAAACAATCCTGATTTTTTAAATTGCAGCTCCATTTTTCATTTCATTTTTCAGTAATTTCTGCTCTTTGTATTTTCTTCTTCCAACTTTCCTTGACTGAAAGATTGTTTTCTCATTATTGAGTTGAGTGTCATGTCATGACAGTCACTAATCTTCAAGCTTGCTTTCTTATGTAACATAAACACCTAAGACTGTCTGTTTAAATACTATCACAAATTTTGATACACAGTACTTTTACTGCTGCTCAATTTTAAGTATTTTCTATTAACATTTTGGTTTCTTTTCTTAGCTCATGAGTTATTGATAGGTATGTTTCTACACATTCAAATGCATGGTTTCTGTTCATTTCTAGTTAAATTTTGTTATTGATTTCTGAGTTTTTGCATGGTACAACATCTTTGAAATTTGTTGAGACTGTCATTTGGCCCCGTACTTGATTGATTTCTTGTTAAAATTCCATGTACTATCGAGATTGCTGTGCTAAATAGTCGTCCAATAACTCAAGCTTGTTAATTGTGTGGTTCAAATCATCTATATCCTTGGAAGTTTTTGATAGGCTTCATCTGCTAATTATTGAGGTGACTTTAGGTCTCTGAATATCATTATGGAGTTTTTTCTTCTAATTAGGTCAATTTTGCCTTATAAATATGAAGCTGTGATTTTAGTTGCATTTAATTTAGGATGGTTACATAGTTGTTATGGTTTGTGTCTAAGATGTCCCCCCAAAGCCTCATGCAGTCATAGGTGGGGCTTTTTCAGAGGTGGCTGGATCTAGAGTGTGTGATGCTGGGATTGATTCATGGTGCAATGCTAGGAGCAAGGGTGTGAGTGCATCTGCCCTAAGTAGCCCGAACAAGATATAAGGGACAGAAAGGGCTGTGGTTGTCCCTTGTTGCTTTGCTACCTTCTGCCCACTATAAACTGTTTCTCTTTTGCCCTGCCCCTCTGCCATGCCACCCTACCTTGGAGCCAGCCAACTATGGACTGAAACCTCTACAAACTGTGAGCTAAATAAACCTTTCCTCCTTTAACTTTGGGTGTCAAGTATTTTTTTTCTCAGCAATGAGAAAAGTAACTAAGACAATAGTTCTAAAGTGTTCTTTCATTATAAAATGTAGTTTCTACTTCTCATAATAATGTTTTTTGTTTGGTTAGTATTTCTTTGAAATATTTTTTTAACATTTTTATTTTTCTATTTCCTTATGTTTGATGTTCAATTTCTGCAAACAACCTAAATTTGAATTTTTTTAAGTTCAATTCTATGTTTTGTCTTTTATTTAAGCAGGAAATGTTAGCCAGTGTATTTATTGTGGTTACTAACCCATTTAGGTTTCTTTCCAGTTCCTTATTACACCTTATTTTATGCTTGCTATTTGTTTTGCTTTTTCTGTGATTTTCTTCTCTGTGGTCTTTCACTGGCATGGTTTAGTTTTCTTGTTTTGCTTTTTCTCCTCTATTTCTTTGAAAGTTATGCCTCCTTTGTTGTGAGAGACCAGTTAAGGAGAGTTGAGGCCTAATTGGCCTCCTCTGTGAGCACAAAGGAGAAAGGCTACACGCTGGGATGATGGCACATTGCAGGATCTAGGGAAAAGTCAACACAGCAGGGACCAGGTTGTTTACCTGGGCGTGTACTAATGGATAAAGGAAAGCAGATGAACCTTGTGCTACTTTACTTGCTTGTACCAGTGTCTAAGTGAATAAAGGCAGGATGAGCCAGACACAAAGGGCTCCTCTGTCCTAGAAGCAAGAGCCCCCGGCTGCCCGAATGCTTAGCTAACTCTGGGTCTGTGTATCTTTCATCCTTGTTCGCCCCTGGGTCAGAGGAACAAACCAGCAGGACTGGGTCCCTACAAGTGGCACCAGGGTAGGGAAGCTCAGAGGAGTGGGCTGGTCACCACGGGTGGCGCCTGGGCAGGGAACTGGGACCGGCAGCGTAGGCTGAACACTACACTATTTCTAGTCATCTCACAATTACACATAAACATTTTCTAAACTCTTTTTACACATAAACTTCCAACATGCCAACTTATCAAAGTCTAAAAATAACCAGCCTCGCACCTGTCCTCGGACACTGCGGGGACTCTAAGATCATTAGCTATGATCCCGCTTATCTTGTCGACTTACTGATTGTTAACCATCTGGTTTCAACCCGTTTCCTGGTAGCAGGTCCTTTGCATCTGGTTCTCTGTGGTGCCCAGAACAGTTCCTGGCACATAGCAGCTCAGTAAAATGCTGAATGGATGCGATTGCTGCTATCCACCCTTTCAATCCTTCTACTTTATGCTTTCTATTTTAGTCATCATTGCTGCTATTCTTTTTCATTTCTACTGATGAGCTGCCATTGGGGGACACTTTCTTTTCATGAAGAAAGGAAGCAAGAAATATTCTCAATGAAAGGAAGTATATTCTAGACCAGGCAAACCTTAATGATTTGATGAATCACATCTCTGGGTCCCGAGTTACTACATCTTCCAACTTCACTTCAGAAAGCACCCACTCTGGGTGCCCTTTGAGGGTGCCACAGCTGGGAGGACCCAAGAGGCAGAATGAGCTGAAACACACACATGCCAGGAATTTTAGGACAGGGATCCCTAATTTCGCCCCTTCTGGCATCATCGCTTCCTCTTGCTGCTGGATCATTCCCATCAGCATGCAAATGTGTTGTAATTTCTCCCATCTGGGAAACAACTTTCCCTGACACTTCCTCCTGCTCACACTGCCAGGGACAGATACCTTTCGAGCTGGCACTGACAGGGCTGCAGCTGGAGTGGCTGCCTCCGAGGCAAGGGTGCCAGGCTGACACTGGGGTGTTCAGTTTTCTCTCTTTGCTCAAGGAGGTCTGCAGGCTGGTCCCTGAGCTGGGGCAGGAGTGGATGGGATCACAGCAGGGGATGGGCCCAGGCTCCTTGGGGTCCTGTTTCATCCTGAAAAAACTCTGGAAGTGTGCAATGTCTCCAGGTGGGCTCGTCTCCCAGGCACAGGGCTACCTCCAGGCCTTGGGGGAGGCAGCTGCAGAGCCCAGGGAGCCCTCCTGGGAGGCTCGGAGGACTGGCAGAGGCATCATCACTGAGAAACACTGAGGCCTACGGTTGGCAGATCAGTAAGTGGAAGGGGACCTGGCTTCATGAAAGGGCCATGAATGTTATACCCAGTGACAGAAATAGCAAGTCCCTTAAAGCAAGCCGGCAAAACAGTTGTCCTGTTGGCCTACCACCGCTCCTGTTGGCACCAAGGTTCCAGAGTTTCACTCCTGTCCCCCGCCCCAGCCCCTCTGCCTCTCCTCTAAGCTGCGTGCAGTTGCTTCAGCTTCCTCAGGTCCTGGCCCACGTCCCCCTTGCTGCCATGTGACCTCACCAGTCTCACCTCCCACACCTGCCTGGGGGAGCTCTTCCTCTGAGAGGCCAGGGATTAAGTAAGGCCCTGAGTACAAAGACCCTGGACAGTAGGCACGCAGAAGTACCTGCTCTCAATCCTGCCACCTTTACTTGTGATCTCATTTAAGTCAGGCCCTGGACCTTGCTTTCATCTTCTGCTAGACAGAGCCCCTGGTCCCAACTGTCCTGGGGAGCAAATGGAAAAGAGGAGGTGAACGATGGTCCATCCAGGCCCTAGGCCTGGTTCATCAGGCTGAACGGTGTTTCTCCTCTTCCACATGCCGCGCCCTTGGAATCCACTGTACCTCTACTACAGGTGGCTTTGAAAGCCTGCAGGAGTCATCACCCCTGAGGAGCCCCCGGCCCCTCTCCCCACAACACTGGGTACAGACCTTCCTCTTCCCTGCAGTCCCCGTACCCATCACCCCCGCAGCTTGGCACTCTTCCTCCTCGTCTGGCCTCCCAAGCAAGATCAAGGTCAATTCAGACCTGAAACTTTGGGCCCAGCACAGATCTGCCCCGAGGCCCATGATGGTGTTCACACGACCAAGTGGGTGGACAGGTAAGTGAGGCTGAAGATGGGCTGTAAGTGGCAGCCAGTTCGGGGACTGAAAGCTTCCAGCCTGAGCGCTCCCTCTGGATGTGAAGTCACCTTGGGGTTTCCAAGTCTCCAGTCACCCTGGCGAGTAGCCCAGGGCAGCCTGTAGGAATCCAGAGCCCTACACGAGGTCACACTCCAATCTCTGTTCTACATGTTTGGTCTCTTGGGTGTCCGCTTTGTAATAGCAACCTTTTGCTTACACTGGAAGTTGAAAGTTGAAAATAAAAGTGGTTCATGTGGGTCTCATGATTAATCCTCGTATAAGCAGCATTATCAGAAGTATTTCTAGCACTGGAACCTGTTCCCTGGGATCCTCCCCAACCGCTCCACCCACCACCCTGGCCCTGAGCCCCGTGCTGTTAAATTTACAGTCGCAGTTTTCAGGACATCACTCCCCGCTTCACTTCTGTGACCCCTTCTCCCTGCCTTTCCCTCAGCCCTTCCTTTCAGGCTTTTTGTGCAGTTTGTCCCCATTTTCCCAAGGACCCCTGCTCTACCTGCCTCTTGATTTCCCTCCCACGAGGTTACCACCGCTGTGGCCTATGTGAGCATGTGCACCAGGCCCCTTTGCCGATCCTCGCTAGCTCAGCTCGGGGCTACCTGACCTCTTCACATGGATGTCCCAGAAATCTCTCAAACTTGACATTGTGCCCCAAACTTGACTGCCAGTGTTTCCCCTCAACCCCGTTCCCTCCTGATCTTTCTCAGCCTCTGTATGGCACCTCCGCCCACGCAGCTGCTCAGCGCTGAGCTTTAGAAACCTTCCCAATTCCTCCTCTTACCTAAGGGCTGGCATCTGTCTTCAAGGGTCTCCACCTTCCTCGCTCAAGGCCACTCTCTTCCTAGAAGACATGGCTTCCCATGCACACTGCCGCCAGCTGTCCACCGGTGACTCCCCAACCATAGCGAGTCCCACCCCCTGCCCAACCGGCACCACCCCCACCCCCACCACCCCCACCACCCCCGTCCCTGGCTCCCACTCCAAATTCCTGCATCCTTCTGATGCCTCCTCTAGGGTTTCCCAGTGCTGCCGCTAAGTACATGAATCTAAAGGTGGCTTCCCCCACACCCATCCGCCCTTGTCTTCCCCTCCTGGCGCAGGCCACTGCCCTCCACCTTACAACTGGGCTCCTTGCACTCATCACCCCATGTCCTGTCCCCCACTTCCTGTTTCTCCATCTTCCCTTCCTTTCTCTGCAGCTCTCACTCTGCTCAAACACTCGGTTCCTCACCTGGATGGATTATTTCACCTCTGTAATCCACTCTCCACAAAGCCGTTTATGCGGTCTTTTCGAAACTCAAAAAAGACAATGCCGCCTTCCTGCTTAGAACTCATCAATCTCTGCCCGGGTCCCACAGTGAATCCCAGCACCGTGGCGTGTGCATCCTCCCCGTTTTCAGAATAACGTCACTGCTTCTCCTTTGTTCCCCTTTGCCTGGCTCACTCACCTTCCCCTCACCCCAGGGACACTGGGCTGTGCCCTCAGGCCAGGTCAGAGCCCACTCCTCCGCCCAGGAAAGCGGCTTCTCCGCAGGATGGCGCCGACTGTGTGAAGGCGCTGCCGTATGATTTGTGTTATGCAAACCAATGCCGCCCAGTCCTCTGGTTTTATTTATTTATTTTTTTTTAATTTTGTGTGTGTGTGTGGGTACCTCAAGACCTCGCGGGCCAGCAGGCGCCCATGCCGCTGAGCGATATCACCGGCCCCTTTTTTGTATGTGGGTACCGGAAGTTGAACTCAGCACCTTGTGCTTGCCAGGCAGGCGCTTATGCGGCTGAGCCATCTCACCGGCCCCAGTCCTCTGGTTTTAAATCCACGTAAGTACTAATGCCTCCAAGGTTTCTCTCCCCAGCCTCTGCCTCTTTCCTGGGCTCTCAACTTGAACATCTGACTGCCCCCTTGACAGCTCCCCTGGGGTGTCCACCAGGCACCTCAAATGCAGCATGTCCGAAACCTGAATTCCTGCTGCCCAGCCCCACGTCTGCTCCTCCTGCAGGACCCCCAATCCAGGCTGAGGTCGGGAATGCCACCTATATATACATAAAATGTGATTTTAAAAATACAGTGAATGTTTGCGTTTTAAAAATTCTTATTACAAGAAAAGACACATTGCCACTAACCCCCTTCCAAATGCTCCTCCTTGCTTCAAACACGCTCACCTACCATTCCGGCCACTTTCTAAAGCAGTGCTGGAAGCGCTCTTTCATGTCTTTAGTTGGATTGTCGTGGCTGCCTCAGTGTCCTGAATCAATTCAAAACGTTTACCTCTCATGTTCATTTTGGCATTGGGGAAGAATCAGAAGTGCCATGGTGCCAGAATAAGGTGGATGGGGACACGCCATGATGTTTTTATGAGCCTGTCCTTCTGTTGGATGGCGCTCAGCAGCAGCATTCACTGTATTTTTGAACTCACCTTGTAAAGACATTCATGAAAGAGGACTTTCAGAACTGCTTCAGAGAATGCCAAGAACAATGACATGATGATGTAAGTGTGTTACAAGGGAGGGGAAGTATTTTGAAGAGTATTCATGGCAATGTGTCTTTTACCGTAATAAATAGTCTTAATTTAAGCATTCACCATATATTTTGATCACTCCACATATAGTTTGTACCAATTTCCTCTACCTTCAAACTGTACTCCAAATCACAGTGGCCTTCCAAGCATATTTGATACCCCAGGGTAATTTTTTGTAACATCATCTCTATGTTTGTTTCCCCAGAATTTATTTGCTGAAGCCCTAATCCCTGGTGGGATGGTACTTGAAGGTGATAGGCCGTGAGGGTGGGTCCCCCAAGACTGGCTCAGGGCTGACCGCTCTCACTTCCTGCAGAAAGCAAGAGAAGGCCACACGAGGACATAGCCTGGAGGAGAACTGCATTAGTCCACTTTTTGTCCCTATAACAAAATATTTCTGGTAGCCAACCTTATAAAGGAAAGAGGTTTACTTAGCTCATAGTTCTGGAGGTTCGAGGGCCCGAGGCCTGCATCAGGTCACATCTGGCCCCCAGGCCCACCACACTGTATCACATCATGGGAATGGCAGGAGCACGGACTGTAATCACATCTCTGCGGGAAGCCAGAGAGACCGGGTGAGCTCTTACTGCAAGCTTCTCTCAAGAACCACGAAAGAAATCCATGAGAACTATCTTCATCAGTTCCGAGGGCAAGACTCTCACTGACCCAGAGCCTCTCACTCAGCCCCAGATCCTAGAGTTCTACTATCTCCCAACACTGCCACTCCAGGGACCCAGCTCCCAACACACAGACCCTGGGGTACACACTCAAACACACCCAAACCATAAAAGGTCCCTCACCAAGCACCCAACCACTCTGGCACATCCAACCTCTACACCTTGAGAAACAAATATTTGTTGTTTCAGTTTCCCAGTCTATGGTAATTTGTTCTAGCAGCCTGAACAGATTCAAACACCCTTCTTCTATATGGCAAAATTACTTTCAGTAATAGTCTTTCCCATAGTTTGGATCTTGACTCTCTCTCAAAGGTCCATGTGTTGAGGGCTTGGTTGCCAGCCTGTGGCACCATTGGGAGGTAGTGGAACCCTTGGGAGGTGGGGCCTAAGGGAAGAAGTTAAGTCATTGGGTTGTGCCCTTGGAGGGGTACTGGGATCTTTGATCTCCTCCTCTTTCTCTCTGCTTCCTGACTGCCACGAGGTACACAGACCTCTTCTGCCACATGCTCCTTTGCCGTGAGGTACTGTGTTAGTCAGCTTTCTGTCACTGAAGCCAAATGCCTAGGAAAAACAATTGAAAGAAGGAAATACTTATGTTGACTCATGGTTTCAGAGGTTTCAGTCCATGGTTGTCTGGCTCCATTGCTGTGGGCTGTGGTGAGAGAGAACATCATGGTGGAAGGGTGTGGTAGAGCAAAGCTGCTCATCTCATAGCAGCCAGGAAGCAGAGAGCAAAGGAAAGAGCCAGAGAAGAAGGGTCCAGGAACAAGATATAGTCCCCATTCTGTGGTACTCATTACAGCAGACCCACCTGACTGATACCAGTGCCTAAGAGGCTCTCAGGCTCTGCCATGCCTCAGCCCGGGCCCCTCACATCACGCCAGCCCAGTGACTCCACTCAAACCATGTTCTGCCTTGCTCTGCCCCCTCCAAGGTCCCAGTTCCCTAGGTCAGAGCCACAGACCCCACTAGTAAGCCTGTTACCCCCCACCTCCTCTCCCTCCCCTGGCCCCTCACCTGCTGGTGCTGCTCATGGAACACCAGTCCTCCAGCCTCCAGGCCTCTGTCCTTGCCAGAACACTCTTCCTCGGGTGTCCACAGGGTCAGCTTTCTCCATACTTCTTCACTCATAAGCACCTCCTCAGTGAGTCCTGCACATCACCCACCGCAGCACTTTCCGTCCCCACTGCGGTAGCCCTCAGTTTAGCCACAAGTCCAGGCTCGTGGCTTGAGGTCCTGGCAGAACACAGGCCTCCTTTGATCACCTCAGTCTCCCACCTAGAATGGTGCCAGTCTCCCACCCAGAGTTGGTAATGAATGATGCTGGACCCCAGCCATGAGGCCAGAAAGCAGCCTTGACAGGACGGCAACTCCACCCCTAGGGCCTCCACTAACAGCTGACGCATCTGAATTCTGCATTTGATTGTGTCAGGCCTCTCGGATTCCAAGCTCTTTAAGCAGATTAGCAAACACAGCCAAGATTGCTGGATGAGTCCTTGGAGACCCAGCTCTTTCAGATAAGAATGAAATGGATTTTAGAGGAGAGGCAGAAGCACTGTGGTAGGGATACAGAGTTAGCAGAAGGTTCTGGAAGTTCCTCTGCCCATGAAGACATCCAGGCATACCTAGAACCTGAACGGAAGGGCTAAGACAGGACTGAGGTAGGCCCTCCACTTAAAGCACACAAGCCAGGGGAGAAGTGTGCCCTCTACTCATTCACCAGGCACATTTCTACCACTGCCCCAGCCAGGCAGCCCCCTACATCAAGAGCCGCAGCCTCTTCCTGTCACTGGCCTACTCCCATGAGCCCTTCTCTGGGGTCCTTCCCTCCTCCAGGGAGGGACTGGGGACCATTCAGCCTGGGCCATGCTGAGTTGCCAGTGGCCGGGAAAGTCCCTTTGAAGGGGGCGAGCACTTTAACACCATTTAAGTTCCTCAGGAAAGGCCTTGGGATCGCGCATGGCGGGAACAGGCCCTTCCTCAGGTGAGGGAGGACAGGCGAACTCTTTCCTTCTGAACCTCAGTTTTCTTGACTGTAACCAGAAGACCACCACATTCCCCTGGCACCTGCACGGGAGGGTAGAAGACAGTGGCCAAGAAGCCCTTGTCCTCTGGTCTGAACCCAGCAGACCCTGGGCTTAGCACCATCCACAGTAACCATGGCAACTGCAATGGCGATTCAGAGGAGGCAAGCTGGGAACCTTCAGTACTGGAGTCCTGGCCCCAGGGACTGAACAGAAGATGGCCCAGGGACCCATACTGACTCCTCTTTCCTGCCAACACTGCCCAGTGCCCATAGGGTCAGTCTCAGCACTGCGGCTCTGAGGACCTTAAAGTGATGGGGTGGCCCCTAAGCACAAGGGCCATCGGACTCCCCCTAAAGACATGAGTACAGCTGTGCTGAGACAGTCCGACTTAGAGGGGAGGAGGGCTGGGACTCTTATGGCCCAACTGTCCCCTCCCCAGGAGGAGGCCACTGTCATTTCTCTGGCAGTTCCTCTGTTTTAGGTGGATGCTACTGTGTATGAGTGCCCAGTGCCAGCTACTGTAACCTCTCCAGGTCTCCTTTTACTCACTTCAAAGCTGTGCTGAGGGGAGGGAAAATTCCATTACAAGTGAAGAGGGTCAGTCTTGCTGGAGATGTGGTTCTTATAGGGATGGGGAGTCTCCAAGGGGACCCCAGACAATTCTGCCCCTGTGCTGGCTGACAACTTTCAGAATGGCTTGTCCATGCCTGAGGAAGCTAGAGAGAAACAGTGTAGCCCTCTGGGGCCAGGACCATACAGGCCATGGGGTGACAAGGGTCTTCTCTGCTGCCCAGGTTTAGCTCTGAAGTTCCAGTCGCCCAGCACAGCCTGGTCCCCGCCCTGTGCACACTCATCCTTAGCTCCTGTGCCACACTATACTGGGGACACGATGCACCTCCCTCCCGGCCCAACCATGGGCTCTGCTAGAGCTCAGATCTTAAGTGTCCCCCAGAGGTCCCTGTGTCAAAGGTGTGGTCCCCAGCATCTGCAACTGGGAGGTGGGGGTGCATTTCAGAGTGGGGCCTGGTGGTGCTTTTAGGTCACTGGATCATGCCCTTGAAAGGACTGTGGGACTCGGGTCTTTACTCTCTTGTTCTAGCCATGAGGTAAATGGATCTACTATACCGTAATCTCCCACCACAACGTGCCACCAAGCTGACTGCCCCCCCCAGAGGCCTAAAAGCAATGGTCCCACCTCGTCATAACCCAAAACCTTCAAAACTGTGGGCTACAATAAAACTTTCTGTATAACTGACATAGCTCATTGTTACAGAGATGGAAAGCTGACCCACACCGGCTTCTTTCCTCACGACCTCCCTGATCTTCCTGTTAATCAGATCGGTGTGACAGCTCCAGGGAGGGTGTCAGCCAGGCCCACACTCAGGTCCTTTGTGCCCCCACACCCTGGGGTGCTGCTGGTTTTGGGGAGGGCAGGCAACCCAGGGTGAGTGGTTTCTTATCCACCAGAAGGTAGTGGTGTGGCCTCCAGGGAGAGGGGACCTTTCCCAGGGGCCTAGACCATTTGCACAGGACGTTCTTGTAAATTCTCTGTAGAAAGTCTGTCATGCAATCACTCGTGGACTAGAGGACTATCACACACCCTCCTTTGAATCTCACATCTGTCATTCCACGTGTGTAGATCTCAGCTTGGCGCTCCTTCTAAATGAATGGAATGCTATATGTAATCTGTGGAACAAAACTTTTCTCCAGAGTAAGATAATGTCCAGGTCATCATGTGTGCGAAGCAGAATTTCACCGGATGAAGACCTCATCACCTACCTTCTCACACACCTCCACCCCATTCTGTATTTGGGGTTCAACTCAGAGCCTTCACACTGAGCTTTTCTTTTTTCTTTTTTTCCAATTTTGAGACAGGATCTCATTAAGTCACTAAGTTCCCCAGGATGGGCTCCAACTTGCAATCCTCCTGCTTCAGCCTCCCAGAGTGCTGGGCCAGGATGTCCCTTGACAGGCACTCAAATCTGCTCCACCTTTTCAGATGTCCTGGTGAGGACCAGGGTGCCAGGAAGGAGGCCTTCCTTCCCCCAGAGAAAAAGGTACATCTTCCACCAACTCACCACGCAAAGACCGTGCACAGATACAAAAAGCTAGCCACCTGCTTACATGTGCTAGAGAAGAACTGACTTCCCTACAAAAACACCGCAATGTGCCTTTTCAAAACTCCCAGGTATTTTCAATATTTTGATTCTGTTTTTTAAAAATGTTATCAAAGTTATGAATCTGTGTGGTTTCAGGAGTGTCCTGGCCCTGCCCTGGCACTGACACACATTCAGCGTCCTCCCCTCTCTGAGCCCTGTGGCATATGGGCCCACCTGGCCAGCAGTGCCCAGGGCAGTGAGGGCCAGGTCGGGGCCTCTCTGCTGCCCTCTAGGGTTCCCACAGAAAACAGGACAGGTATTTTCGCAGCTCTAGGGTCCCTGAGCTTGTCTGGGTGTTCTATCACCCACTTTTGCAGGAGACCTGGGGTGGAGGGCTGCCCTACAGGGTTAGACAAAACAGCTGTCCCCTTGGCCCATGCCAAGGTTTCTGGCTTCCAGGAGAAAACGGTTCTTTTGATGCTACTCTCATAAATATTTTTTAAAGATGACTAACTTTGATTTTCCAGTTTTCAGTGTGATTCTTTTACTCCCCACCCTAGAAGATGGGCATTATCTCTCTTCTCACCCCTTCTGCACCCCTGCACAGCACCACACACGAGTTTGCACACTTTCAGTCCCTCATTGTCAACAACATGGTTACAGCCTAATTCTGCATGGATTGAAAATACAAAAGTTCCCACACTCCTGCAAAAAGCCCCATTGTTCTGTAGCCATGGCAACTCAAAGAAGCAGAACCAGCCTTAAGCACTTTCAATGGCCTTAAAGAGCAAGTTTTGCCGCCAACCAATCAGTGTGGGCCCCTCCTTGAAATTCAGCCAATCAGGGAACAGACTCACCAGACTAATCCAGCTGAATGCCAGCTCTCTTGCCCAATAACGTACACGGGGTGACCAAAGACCTCACCTCCAGCCGCATTGGTTGGCTAATCCTTACATTCCCTGCTCTGCTCTTTCTGGAAGACTGCCTGAGCGGCAAAGCTCTAGCTTGCTCCAGTGGCAATAAATTCAGTTTTGCCTTTTGTTTTGAAGTTGAGAGACGGGCTCATCATCCTTGACAAAAATAACATTCATATTGTAACAATGTTAAGCCCTTTCACAGCCAAGCCCTTTCTTGCATAACTTTTATTTTATCTGAAGTTAATAATTGCTTTGTGTTTTTCATATGCTTGTCTTTTCTTGCATAACTTTATTGTTTTACCTGCAGTGGATAATTTGGGGGTATATTTATTCATTTGTTTTTGTCCCTGCTTGTCCTTAATCCATCCCCAAACTCCTGTTTGTGCCCTGTGCTCCTTCCTGGTTGGTGTTCCAGTGCATCCGCTGTCCCAATTTCATTTTCCTGCGAGCCCCTGACCTCTCTAGGTGCTCTGGTCTTGATGCTTAGCCACCATAGAGTCTCCCATAAATGTTAGTGTGGGGACCCCCTCCAGCTCTAACCCTTTGGACTCGTGTTTTCTGCAGCCTGGACAGGGGGTGTCCTTGTTTAGGAGAAGCCCACCCCTGAGAGCAGGAAGGAAGGTGGGGGGGTGGATCTGAGAGCACGGATGTCTCCTGTGCCTTACGCTTCCACTCTGGGTGGTTGGGCTGCTACCATAGGTTGAGCAGAGTTGCGCCTACTCCCAAATTCATATGTTGAAGTCCTCGCCCCAGTACTTCGAAATGTAACTGTGCTTGGATCTAGGATCTTTGAAGAGGGAAGTTCAGATGAGGCTCTCAGGCTGTAGAGGAGATTAGGACACAGACAATGTGCACAGTGGGAGGACCAAAATTTGGGGACACTGAAAAAGACAGCCATCTATAAGCCAATGAGAAAGGCCACAGAAGAAATCAAAGCTGCTGACACCTCAATCTCAGAGGTTCATCAGCCAGGACTGTGAGAAAATCAACTTTGGTTGTTTAAGCTATTGGGTCTGTGACTTTGTTAAGGCAGCCCTGGCCAATTAACACAGCCGCCGTAGTGTTCACTGATCAAATCAGGCTCCTTCAGAATTTTGAAGGTATTGCTCTGCTTTCTTTCAGTTTTCAGAATGGCTAACGAGATTTTTCCAGCCTTCTGAGTCCAGGTGCGTTGTATCCAACCCACGGTAACCTACTTCTGAGAACTTGCAGGGTATTTGTCAATCCTGTGCTCTGAACACGAAATGTGGAGATGACAATCGCATCTCTCCTACGTGTTTTCAGCTTAAGCTCATCCCTGCTGTTTCTCCCAGCACAGTCCAGGCTCTGGGAGACCGAGGCAGAGCTTTGGAGCCCCAGGCAGGAACACTGCAGTGGGCCCCTCCTGTTAAGTTGGTCTGGCTGGAACTGGATCCTTGGGGTTGCTTTCTATCCTCCTCAGCATCTGATGGGATGCCCAGGACCTGCCTCGGTCTCTGGTCATCTGGCACCAATGCATACTCGGTGTCCTCCCTTGATGAGCCCCATAGCCACAAGATCAGCAGGCCATGCTGCTGCCCAGGGCACTGAGGAGGCAGAGTCAGGCCTTCTCTGCTACCCAGGGTTCCCACAGGAAGTGGGACGTGTGTTCTTGCCGCTTTGGGGTGCCCTGAGCTCATCAGGGGTTCTATCGTCCCACTTTTGCACTTTAAACCTCTGAATCAGGAGGAGTCTGGGGCCACCAGCAGCCAGCACCTTCTGGGGCTGGCCTGCTGTCTGCCCACCTGGACCCCTCACATCCCGATCACCTGGGCTCCTCCCAGGTCCTTCCCAACTTCTGACTTGGCACAGGCAGGAGTCCTCCTGTTCCTCGCCCACCGCCCCTTCTAAAGCATCCTCTCTGATGGCTTCTACTCAAACCTGGCTCTGTTCTCCCTTCCATCAAATTAGGCTCAGACCTTAAGCAAGGAGTAAGAGGCACTGAGTAGGAGATGAAAAAAATAACCCACTCTATGAAGCATATGATATATATGAAATAATGCAGCAAAATCATCATATTTTTCTGTCTTTTTCATGGGACAAATAGAGATAAAAGCTGTCTAAGTTTAAGTGTCTACATGAGTTTCAAAAAACCATGCTGGCCTGACCCTCTCTGCTAATGTGTCCACCTGCTGTCCACTTGCTGCAGAAAGCAGGTGATTAAGGTAAGAGCACACCTCTGTGTGACGTCGGCGTCCAGCTCTGCCGACCCCGCCTGTCTTGGCCCTGCCCAGCCTGGCCCTCTTGCACCTGGCTGTGTAGATGCACTAGGATCCCCCCACACTCAGATCAGCTTTTCTCCCAGTGTCTGCGGGCTTTGGAGCACAATAGGCTGCTTGGACCCTGGCACGGAGGGCAGCTGGATACAGAGAGCCCTCAGCCTGAGACGGCTCAGTGCAACAATTTTCATCTCGGTGATACAGCAAAGTGGCACATGCTTCGGTTTTGAATTTGGATCTTTTCCCAGCCTAGCAATATGCAGTCTGAGCCTCTCCTGATGCTGGCAGCAGCCACGGCTCCATCAACCACCAGTCACGAGGTGAAGCACTGTGTCCTGCGTTGCCACCGCATTCAGTACATCACGCGACATCTTCAACACCTACTATGAAGTGGGCTTCCTGTAGACAGCTTAGCCCAACTGGAGGCTAATGTAAGAGTTGTGCGCACGATTAAGGTACACTAGGCTAAGCTATAATACTCGTAGATTAGGTATATTCACGCATTTTCAACTAACAAAGGATTTATCCGGACACAACCCCATTATAAGTCCAGAAGCATCTATACTAGGAATTCACACCCCCCAAGGCACTCCTCTCTGGAGTTCGTGTGTAAGTGTTCCAGTTCCTTGCCCTGGGAAAGGATGGTTAGGTGTGCGTTTTGTACCATTTCCCAGAGGCTCCCTGTAAGATTAAGCCAACAGTGTGCTGGCAAATGTTTATTAGCTTGTTTTCTGCTGAAGAGGCTGATCTGTAGTGTCCCCTGGTTTTCCGTGGCATAAATATCTCCACCATGGCGAGTTTCACCTATGCAAAGCGTGTGTAGGAGAAGCCCACCCCGTCAGCCCTGGGACCAGGCTCTGGTCACCACATCTCCCCTGTCTTCCCCTTCCTGTTCCGCTCTATTCTCTCCTGCTGGGGATGACTGTGCCTCCCAAATAAAGGACCTCCTTTCCAGTTCATCTCCAGCTTTGCCACTCGGCACAAAGAGAAGCACTGTCCAGAGGGGAAAGCGGCGCCCCAGTCCCCACACCAGGTAGAACAGACTCAGTTTGAGAACTCTCATCCTCTGAGCCGCAGGCCGGGGTCACCCTGGATCACTCCACCTCCACAGTTTCGTGTCAGAAACTCACCTCGTCTGTGCAGAGCCTGGGCTCACACACTCAGCTAGAAGGTTCAGGATAGTGTTGCTCTTGGGGTCTGGGACAAGATTCTCCCTAATCCTGGAGAAAGTCCCTTTGCAGGTGAGGTGCTGAGGAGTCCTGCAGCTGGCGTCCTAGCAAGATGGTGGACAGGAGAGAGGGCGTGGGGGTGAGGCATGGAGGCTCAGGGTCTTCACTCATCTATTTCTAGGGTAAGCTAGACGTGTCACTCCTGTACCTGCAGCTGCTCCCTCTGCAAGGTGGTCATGGCGATAATGACCCCGAGATCCCTCCTAGACCCCCGCTTAGTGTCCAGCACATGGTAAGCCTCACGCAGAGGTGAGGAAGAGGAGGCCAAAGAAAAGCAGTCACAGCATTTCCCATCAGCTCCTTTTCTGCAAAGCAGGAGTACTGAGCGTGCCAGCAGCCCAGCGGGCCAGCAGGGGTGAGCTGACTTGTGAGCCCGGGGTTAGCAGATGCCCTGGAGTCGCCAGGAGGCCGCAAGCACCTGTGCTTGCACGGGGAGAAATGTTGGCCCTTTAGAAGACTCCTGGCATCCCTTCAAAGTGTTTTTGTTTTGTTTTGGGCTTTTTGTTTGTTTGTCTGTCTGTTTCAGAGGTGGCCTACAGAGATAACTACAAAGAACCAGTTTAAACCATCCAGAATAACTGAGTCACTC